>OX941082.1:20025716-22910716 GCA_954870635.1 Arctium minus
GGGTTCTCATTCAGGGTTCGAATCCTGGGGGAGACATGATGTCTTTTCCGGTGCAGATTCATGGAGCTAGGGTCTGTAGGGTCTCCAAAAGGGGACCATGGGCCCATGAGTCCCCGCCATTAAACCTTAAGCGTACAATTTAACTTTCAAGGTTTGCGATTGCAACCTATACACAACTGAGATATTTAATAAAAGAAACTAAGGTGACAGTCTTCTATCCGTTCCCGCTACATCTTCTCTTTACCCTTGACAGTCCTTTCTAAATCACGCCTGCCTGAAAAGGTTTATAAATTTGAAAGAGCGAGGGTTAGACCGGAGGTCTAGTGAGTCCCCTCTAACAGATAAACAACAAAATAACTTTCCAGAATTTAAATCAACCCCTTTAAAACAACATGTGAGAAATTCACGCTACTGACCACACTACCGTCAAGGACGGTGTGTCTAACTCGTACTGCCTTATATTTTGGGACACACCCCCAATGGCATAAACGGGTCACACTCCCCGGTACGAGTAGGCGGGCCACACTCCCCGACTTAGGTCACATCAACCACAAATAATGTATGCATACATTTAAATATCGACAATTTATAACACACTTAAATAATTTCATAGTGATCATGCCATCGTAAATAAATCAAAGTTTAAAAATGTAAACTTTCATATGCTTTCATTAACCAAAGGGTTTAGTTTAGAAAAACTCACCTGTCGTCCTTAGCTTAATTCTTGCGTCTACTCTTACGGTTCGATCCGAAACCTATAAAGGAAACATTGGTCGGTGAACTCTCTAAACCTTCTAATTATAACGGGGTTGACCTTAACACTCCAAAATCTCAAATCCTATTGATGAAAGCTAAAGTGGCTAACGGAAAAGATCAACTCAAGACGGAACGCAAAAACCCTAGAAGTACAATGGGTCGGTCCACATACCAATTCCATCTAAGTCCAAGCTACAAATGGGATTCGGCCCACCTAATACCGCCCGATGACCGGGGTCAAAGAGTCGCTCGGACCCATACGACCGGGGTCTGCTTTCTCTATCTCGACCGGGTTTGGGTTGACCGGGGTGTACGACCGGTGTCCACACACATACTAAAACCGGTATCGACCGGTGTCTTAGATGACTGGGGTCACCGACGACTCACTAACCGGTGCCAACACCAATTGGTGCCGAACGGTGTCTAAGATGACCGGGGTCATCCGGTCCCCCAACCCAACACCGAACTGCACTTCACTATTCAGAATCCAAAATCGACGCAGAAAGGTAGCCATAAACCAAACCATTAATTAACTCTAATCCTCCTCCACCCCTAGGTCGATTATTAAACAACATAAATATGGAATCCTTCCCAAAGAAGATTCCAACTCAGTCCCAACTAAGCTAGTGCAGATTCCTTTATTAACTTCTCCATAAAAGAAATTTGTTTACTCTAAACAATCAAACCCATCAACTTAAGCAATCAACATCAAAGTTAGAACTTACCTTGCCAAATGGATTAATACTTGATATCTGATCCTTTCCCTCACCCGTTCGTCGCCTTCGAGCTCCCTCTCTTCCCTTCCCAAAATTATCAGCCGCCAGGGATCAAAATGATAGGTCCTAGGGTTAAATCCCTCTTTTCCCCTTTTTACCCTCTAGACCCCTCTAACATGGTCTATTTACAAAGGCTTCCCCAAAGTCTAATTTATTTCACTTAAGTACGGTTATTACAGAGAGTAGGTCGGAAATGGTGAGGGTCGGCGAGGGAAGGGGAGATGGGGCCGTGTCGTGGATGTTGTAAGGTAAAACAGGGTTTTGTTATATATATAATGGATATTTGGGTATGATCCTTCGGGGCCGGGGCCGGGACCGGTTCGGGTGGGTCCAGTCTATGGGACCCTCTATCCTGCCGGTCGGGTTCAGCCAAAGGCTGGGCCGGGTCGCAGCGGATTAGTGGGATTGCCCGTAATGGAGGCCCGATACCGCTGGAACGTGTGCGCACGTTAACTTGTCGTTCAAAAAAAAATTGTGAAATATATATAAGAAAAAAGTAAAATGATCAAAATACCCTCGATCTAATGGAGTTAAGGTTAACAATGTTAGGACAAGGGACCAAATTCATAACAAAAGTGAAACCACGATGACCATACATGTAATTATTTCGTTTGAGGGACCCATCCAAATTTTCATATAACCACAAGGACAAAAATTGTAATTTACACTTGTATTTTAAGTATTCCACATTTCCACTAGCAATAGACATTCGCATCCTCTATGTGAACCATCCATAACCTTTTGTTAAAGTTAAGCCATGGGAGAATTGAAGCTAATTCAATACGAAATATGTATATCTTGATTGCTTTACAAAAAATGTAACTGATACGTATCGGAAACACTATTGTAATCGTAAAATACTGATGTGCAGAACCACAATTATAACCATGTTATGTTAGGATCAAGGAACACACCTTAACGGGTCTTGAATCTTGATGATGTGCATATAGTAAAGGAGGATAGGTAGTGGTTTTCGTATGTCATTAGTCGAGATATCCGTGGGTTGGGTTCATGACTTTGTCAAGTCAGTTATTTCTCTGTTTCACATCAGTTTCCTCTTGCCTGCTCATTTCATTAGGGGTGACAATTTTGTACAAAACCAAACTAACGAACATATATACCAACCGTACCAATTACAATCGTTTGGTAATACCTTACCATGTATACAAACTTGGTTGATACACGGTACTAAAAGCTACGTACCACGGTAGTTTAATGGTACCGACTTATTTAATTATTTATTAGTCCTTATGTTTTATATTTATTGAATATTAAACATCGTAACTTTATCTCTTTTGTTTGAACATCTGAATATTAAACATCGTACCACGGTAGTTTAATGATGTTTGAACATCTGAACATCATATATGTTACTTGAAAACTCAAAATGTTACTCAAAATTAGAACAAAATGACAAGTTTTCATATATGTTACTTGAAACTGGTACAAAACCAGAACCAACCGGAAAAAGTTGGTACCAAATAGAGTTGGTTGGTGCACAATATAGAATTTTCCATACCAATTATACTCGGTTGGTAACTTGGTATACATTATTTAAAAAAAAACTTGATACCATACTTAATTCTCCACTACATTTCATAAACTTTTCACCTTAATCATGAACCGGTACCTGGTTTATATAAATACAAATGTAACACCCGTAATTTTCAGTAAGTAAATGTCACCCGGACATTTCTGTGGCTTGTAAACTGTGGGGTTTTGTTGGAAAATGCATTGCTTAAAATCCCTCGGGGAATCGGGAGCGTTGGCAGTGAAAAAGTCGGGTTTCGGGACTCCGGAAAGGTCCCGCGACAATACCCGACGACTATGATGAGTCAGAGTCGCACATGGCACAGTCGCAGAAGAGAAGCAGAGGCCTGGGGCATGTTGGCGACTATGCCAGGCGACATTACCCTGGGCATAGTCGCTTGGCAATGTCGCCAAGTAGGGCCAGTCTGCTGTTAAGTCGAGTTTTCCATCATTTTTCTCATTTTCTCTCATCCAAACTTCTTCTACTCTCTCCCAAAACGTTTTCCTTCTTTCCCCTTCAAACCCTAACTTATCTTTGTCTCAAACCCTTGTATTTTATGAAGATGAAACACCATCAAGTGGTAAAATGGAAAGCATTGGTCAATGATTCACCATCTCCATCTTCTTCTTCAACCTCAAGCTCATTGTTGGGTTTTCTAGGTTTTCGTCAAACCTAAGTGGTAAGTGTATCTCTTCCATTTCTAAACCTTAAAATAAGTTATAAATGCTCCATTGATGGTTTTCTAGTGTTTGATTTCTCTAACGTCGGTTTGTAAGATTCTTGGAATAATTGGGTCAAAACTAGGGTTTTGCCCAATATGGAAGTTTTGATGTAAAGTGTTTAGGGATCGATTCTATATGATTTTGGATGTATATTTATGGTGGAAAATTTATGTATCTAGGTTTATGGAAGTTTTGACCTTGAAGATTCAAGTTGCTTCAAAGGAGCTCTAAGCGGGGTAAAATCTAGATTTAGCCTAAATCTAGCAAGGTGAGTTCAAGTTGATTTGTGAAAACGTTGTACATGCCAAAATGTTTATTTTAAAGTATTTATGTGTTTAACATGAAATTATCATTTGTGGAATTACTTGAGGGGTTTTGGTTATTTGAGAAGTTTGGGCATTTTGATAAATGAGTCATAAATGGGTGTGTTTGGTGATTTATTGCACAAGTGAGATTATTTGGTTAAAAAGACATTTTAGTGTTTGTTTTGGAGAATGCGTAATTTCGTGTTATGGGTCGTTTTGAAGAAGTAAATGGCTTAAAATCATTTGGAAAGTAATTTGTCCCAATTTAAACTGCATTGGAGTCTGCACACGTATTTTGGGAGTGTGCCTGCATGAAGTGAGTCAATCGCGTTATTCTTTCGGGGAGTCGTTAATCGTTGGTCACAAAGGGAGTTTTGAGCATTTTGGCTCGGTGGCGACTTAAAAGAGTCTTAAGGACACTTGTCCGGTTTTGAATGGATCGAGTAGCCTCATCATGACGTACATACTAATATACCTTGTTGTATTTTGGTGTTGGTTACATGTTCGAGTGCGTTGGTCATTTTGGGTTAGACATGTAATGTTAGACTGTGTTACATTGGATCCATAGGCACGTAAGTCAGTCTGTTTTGGGATGGTCAATTTGGTATTGTGGGTTAAACTCTGGTACCCATATTTTATGACCATAAACTTTACAAGTGATCGTTAGGAGGGTTGAGTCTGATAGCGCTACCGGGGAAGTAGGCGCTAGTACCTCCGCCGCTTGAAGTAATGTCTGGGAGGTAGTCTTTAAGTGTGTCGGACCTTTGGGGTGGAGTTCTTAGGAAAATGCCATCAAGGTCAACTGACTTGGGGTGACACTTGTAAAGAAGTCGTAGAGGCACCTGGCTGTGATGTCGGGAGGTGTCATGCGATTAACGTTGCTTGGGTGGCATACTGTTGTGTTTCCTCCACTCTCAACGGATACGGGTTTCCCCCGTTGTCGGCTATCAGTATTTTAAATATAAGGGCGCTTTACTTTATTGTCATTGGTTCTATATGGTCGACAGTGAATGAGGACCTTAATATTGGACCTTCCTCCTCATATATTAAGGTTTGAATGAATTATGTCATCCCCGTGTTTTGGTAATTAAAGTCTGTTCGTTTTCGGTCGCGTGAGTATTGGGCCTAGTGTCCATATTTTCGGACGTACGGTATACATAGTTTTGATGATGATTCATGTTTCGAGTTAGTTTAAGTTGCATCAATTTATAAAGCATGTTTGAAATGAGGTGTCCATCTTTGAAAGTGCAAGACATGGGAAAGGAATTGCTTCCACGTTTTAAAGTACATCATTTGAAAGGTCATGATTTTTAAGTGAAGTTCATCATTTTAAATGCATTTACTTATGTAAAACTCTTGGACTTACTAGGCGTTAGCCTAACCTTTTTATTTGTCGGTATGTGCATCAGGTTCCAGTTGGGAGCGTGGTTCTAGCAGTACTTTGATGAGATGAACCCTAGCTTTGCATAAGGGTAAGAAGTTGGCGAAGTCTTCCATGGTTTGGAGATAGTGTTTATTATGGGGTTTTAGTAGCACCCGTCCTTGTCATAGACTGTATGTAGAGAATAATTGTGTGTGTGTCGAGGTTAAACCTAAAATTGTGATTGTATATGAATTAGTTATCGATGTATTTAGAAAATTTTAAATTATTAGCTTATTCCAAAATTGGTGGTGTTACAACAAAACCTACAATAATATACATACATACTTACATAGCCATAAGTTTAAATAAGAAATGTTAAATATATGAGAAGTAATCTAGTCCTTCATACAGTTAAAATCGGATTTGACTAGTCAAGAATTATGGCTTTGATATCAAGAATTGCGGCTTTAACCGGTCAAAGTTTGCGACTATGCCAAAAATAGATGGGTACTTTTATAACTTTTAGTCTTGTACAAATATGCGGCAAACGGATTCATATGTGAACCCGTGTGATTCACATATGAACTACATGTTCATATGTGAACTCGTGTAATTCACATATAAATTCATATGCGAACCCATGTAATTCACAATTTCACATATTAACTAATTAATTAACTGATTCACATATGAACTAATTAATTGATTCGCATATGTGAATCACACGGATTTATATATGAACTTGGTTGTCGTCTATTTATAAAAGTTAGGAATTATAATTGGTTGGTAAAAAAAATAAAAACTTGGTACTGTACTTAATCCTCTCTCTATATTTCATTTTCATTAACGTTTCACCTCAATCACACGAACGGGTCCATGATTTATATAAATACAAAAACTACAATAATATATATATATATATATATATATATATATGAAGACCACAAATCTCCATTGATTCACTCCTTCAAAACCTGTGATTCATCATCAACCATGGTCGTCATCATCTTCTGGTTCTCCGATTCCTTTACATTCAAAAAGAATTCCGTCATCACCATTTCAAAACCCTCCAATTTCTCATACCCAGGAAAGTAATTAATATCAATCACCAAATACCCATCTCCCTTTTCATCCCTAATCATATCAAAATTAAACAAACGCAATCCAAGCTCCACTCTCAACCCTTCCGCCACCGCCACAACAAACTCCGGCGCCGGCATCTCCACCACCTCATCACCCGCCGCCGCCGCCGCCATTAACGTCATAACACCACTCGATATCTGAGAAAACCTCATCACCCCACCACATTCCAACCCCATCTTCTCCACCATCTCCTCCGAAACATCCGGCAACGAACTCCGTTTCACACACTTCACGTACTCGCCCGCGACGTAAACCTTAAACATAACCCCACCGTGGTTGACAAACTGTTGCACAACCATGGGTGGTGGTTCAAGCTTCAACCCTTTGGTCAACGCTTTGGTCAACCCTTCGTCGTTGAAAACGAGTGACATATCGTGCGAGTCCGAGCTCCCGTCGACGAGGAGCGGTTTTACGATCACCGGGAAACTGAAATCGTGTTTTAGAGAAGAGATGGGGTGGTGAACGAGTTGCTGAGTTGGGGTGGTGAGTTGGGGGATGGCGAGCTGGGAGACGGGTTGGAGCATGGTGATGCGGTTGTGGAGGCGGTGGATGGCGGAGGGTGGATCGATGATGACGGTGGTGGTGTTGGGGTGGTGGTTGGTGGTGGTGGTGAAGTGATGGAGGTTTTGGTTCCATTGATGGGTGTAAAGTTTGTGGATGATGATGTCGAAGTGACCTTGGTTTGTGAGTGGTTTGGAGATGTCGATTGGGATGAAATGAATGTTTTGTTGTTTGGTGTAATTGATGAATTGTGGGATCATGAAAGATTCGATTTTTCGTGTGGGTAACGCGTAACCGACTTGAAGAAGACGAGTTTCTTCGACTACTGGTTCTGGCATTTTGTCAAAAGATATATAATGATGCTTTCAAACGAAAACGTTAACTATTTAAGAAATTACGATAATGAGAGATGGGGTTTAATTGTTGGGTGAAGTGAGGTGGGTTTTTATAGGGGAAATTAGTGGGAAAGATTCATATTTAGTTCTTGGAAAAAGATGGAGTGGATTCTGTGAAATTTTAAGTCTACTCGTTTGAAGAATAAACGAATATATTTATATTATACCCATAGGAAATTATTCAATAGAAATCCTAAGTGAATACCGTTTTGATTTTGGTTTAGAACTGATTCTCTAGCGCTATTACCGACAATTTTTTTTCTCGGAAAAGTTAACATTTTGTTGACTTCCACTACAAGTTCATCAAATCTATACTGTTATATTAAAGGGTTTAAACGGTTGTTGACGGTTCTTGAAAGTAGTTATTATATACATAGTTACAGTTTTGGTTAACTCTTTTGATAGATTTATTTTATACCTTTTAGTTTTATATTTTACATTTTCATTGTATTAACACATATAAGCATATATTAACTAAAATACGTTAAAAAAATAATATTTAATTTTAACAAGTTACACCATTATAGTCGTTTCTTCGATACCTTCGAAATGAGTCCAATATTGAATATTTTTTTATTTTATTATATGTTAAAAAATACGTTTTAACATATCACATTAACATATATAATTACGTTGTATTTTGTGGATATCACATGTGATTAATTGTGGATATCACAAATTTCGATTATTTTGGGATATCACATGTCGATCAATGAAAACAGAATCATTCGACATATATATAATATATTATTTGAAATAAAGTAAAGTAATTGATTTGAAATAAATAAAAATATTATTGAAGATCCTCGTAGACACAGTTATTCTAACGTGCCAACATTTATCAACTCCAAATATTTTGGTCATAAAGAATCAGCGAGGCATAGCTCCTACTTCCAACGACAACCTCCCTCCATATCTTGATCAAATCCCGAGTTTATTTCATCCATATATCGCACAAGTACAAAATGAATTAGGCGATGAAAATTGTGAATTTCGAGTCATATCTACTTGTTTTGGTGGTCATGAAGATGCATGGGACACTATCCGTATAGAGTTAATGGGTGAACTAACTGAGTATTAAAAGAAGATTATCCAATGCCCACACTCATACACCATTGGACACGTCATGCACTTCCAGATGCAATGTCGTGAATTATCCCATACAAACGTAGATTAGATGTGAATGAAGAATATATAGAGCGTACTCGTATTCGTGAATATGTTGATTTAAATGAATTATCAAAGTTGGAATCTGTTGGAATAAAAAAATACGCAATATATTTATTATGTTTATTATCTTGATGTAAACTTACGTTCGATGTAATGCATTTTCTCTTTTTAAAAAAATCGATTAACCAAGGTATAATATATGACATATAATAATATAATTAAATCAAAAAATATTCAACATTGGTCTCATTTCGAAGGTATCAACGAGACAATTATAATGGTGTAACTTGTTAAAATTAAAAATTATTTTTTTAATTTATTTTAGTTAATATATGTTTATATGTGTTAATATAATGAAAATGTAAAACTAAAAGGTAAAAAGTAAATCTATCAAAATAGTTCAGGGACAAAAACTGTAACTATGAATTAAAAATAAAATAAAATAAGATGTGATGTGAGAGGGAATTTGAAATCCATTAAAATTAAAACTTACATTTACCACCCTTATAATTAATTATTTAATTTACTTTATATCCCATGTTTTTTCATTTTTTATTTTACACCCTTCTCATGTTAACACAAATAATCGTATATGGAAAAAAATGCAATGAAAAAATACGTTTCTTTTTTTACAAATTATACCATTATAATCGTCTCGTCAATACCTTCAAAACGAGCCCAATATTGAATATTTTTTAATTTAACCATACTATTAAAAACCATGAATATCTGTGAATTAATTTGTTTTCTATCCATACGTTTTATTTTTTTCATTGTAGATCCACTAAAATATATTAATAGTATGTTTCATTAGTATTATAAATTCTAATATTATAATTTTTTGGTCAATAATTTTAATATAAACTAATTATTGAATATTTTTATTGGTAGCATAAATATGTAACATTATATATATACTATCTATATCTATACTATTATATTAAAATTGTAAACGGTTATTTTCAAAATTCAATGTTACATTTAACATCTTTACAATTAGTTATTTAATTTACTTTATATTCCTTACTTTTTCATTTTTAATTTTACACATGTGTTATATTAACACAAATAATGGCATATGAACAAAATGCAATGAAAAAACATGTTTCTTTTTTTACAAATTATACCATTATAATCGTCTCGTCAATATCTTAAAAACGAGTCCAATATTGAATATTTTTTTAATGTAACCGTACTATTAAATATCATGAATATTTATGAACTAATTTATTTTATATCCATACGTTTTATTTTTTATAACTTTTAGCATATTAAAAACACATAATCGTAGATCAACTAAAATATATTAAAAATACATTTCATTATTATTATAAACTAGGCATATACCCACGTACGATGTGACGCGAAAAATCGTGAAGTCGAAGGAACAATTGACAAATGTATGTATCCGCTCGCGAAACATCTCGAAATCAAAATGACAACAACGTTTCATTTTAAGTTTGTATTTCTTCGTCCTTATCGATATTTTAGTCTATGATTCACATATAAGTGCACCAAACGAAGAACGAAATGAAAACTAATATATTTAGTCTATGATTCATAGACTAAAGTATCGATAAGAACGAAAAATACAAACTTAAAATGAAAACGTTGTTGTCATTTTGATTTCGAGATGTTTTGCGAGCGGATACATACATTTGCCAATTGTTCCTTCGACTTCACGATTTTTCGCGCCACATCGTACGCGGGTATATGTCTATATAATAGTATAGATAAAAATTCTAAAACGGTTATTGTACAATCTTTTGTACAATAACATTTACCACTCTTACAATGTTACATTTACCACCTTACACTTACTTATTTAATTTACTTTATATCCCTTGTTTTTTCATTTTTCATTTTACACCATTATCATATTAACACAAATAATCGTATATGAACAAAAATGCAATGAAAAAAAATACGTTCATTTTTCTACAAATTATACCATAATAATCATCTCGTCAATACGTTTAAAACGAGCCCAATATTGAATGTTTTTAATTTAACCGTACTATTAAATATCATGAATATCAACGAATTAATTTGTTTTCTATCCATACGTTTTATTTTTTTTCCACCGTTAGCGCATTAAAAATACATAATCGTAAAATACCTTTCATTCTTATTATAAATTATATCATTATAATTTTTTTCGTCAATAATTGTAATATAAACTAATTATTGAATATCTTTATGGGTTTAGGGTTTAGTGTTTCATAAGTTGTGATTCTTAGGTCATGGTTTATTGTTGATGACATGTCTATAAGGAAATATCATTAATTGTTCATTATTTACTCACATTCCGCTGCATCGCGCGGGTATATGCCTAGTCTTTAAAAAACAAAAACAATCATTTTACGGTTGTATATTTAGAGCATCTCCAACAACTTTGCTATCTTGTTTGCTATAATAGATAATCAAAAGTGAAAATCTCTACAAAAATGTATTACATTCAACTCCAACAGATTTGCTATTTTAGAAATTTTAAAACAACTTATATTATTATAATATTCTCTAATTTATCATTCCAATACACTTTTTAAAAAAAACTTAATATAAAATAATAAAAATTGAATCTTATTGGTGGGATTGAATAAAATAATCAGTTTTCTCTCCAACCATCAAGTTTTAGAGAATTCTCTAAATTTAGAAAAATTTCAAATTTTCTCTATTTTAGCAAACAAGATAGCAAAGTTGTTTGAAAGTTTTAGAGAACAAAAATCCAATTTTTTCTATTTTAGCAAAGCTGTTGGAGATGCTCTTAGATCATCCACATCCCCCAATTCATAACATTCAATTATGTCACGTCAGCTTTTGCAACTACTTTCTACATACATATATTTCACCTACACTTTCAAAAGTGGTCCACTACAACATTTGTTAATTATTTTAAAAATTATATATATATATATATATATATATATATATATAAATATTTAATAACATGATATATAATTATTTATTTTAATTTAATGTTAATTAAAATATAAATTTTAATTTTAAGTAAACGATTAATATAGAATATAATAATATAATATAATTCGACAATTTTATATTATATATAATTTATAAAAACTATATTATATGTAAATTTATTAGTATTGTATGTTTTAATATGTGTTATTGTATTTTTAGGTAATTATAAAATTTAATGTTTAAATTAATTTAATTATATTGCATTTAAAAAATAACATATATATACATATATAGTTTATTTAAATAATAAAAAATTTAGTTTATTTAAATAATAAAAAAATTGAAAATATGGATTTGATGGAAGGCCACGTGTGATTGCAAATTTTGCAATTGGTGTCCTATATGGCATCATCATTTGGTTTTGCAATTGATTTGCAACCCGTGTATGGATGCTCTTAGCGTGGGTTTATGATGGATTTTAATCAATTGATTATTCAATTCAATGTAGGGGATGCCTTTGCCACAGCTTCCAGAGTTTTGATTATGATGTTTTTGGAACCGAATAATGTTATTTTTAAGCGAATTTATTATTTTTAGCTGTATAATGCTATTTTATTTCTAATATATAATATTTTTGACTGTATATTGCTTTTATATGTGATTATAATACATAATCATATGTGATTATGTATTTGATTATAGTGTTTTTATATTATTTGCATGATTATGTATGATCATACATAAAACCACTCAATCACAAGTAAAACGATATGACATCCTTGTTGTTTGTATATTATACATGTGATGATGTGATCATGTATGTGAGCATATACATGATCATATGTGATCATACATATAACAACTTCTACTCCTCTGTACAATATATATATATATATATATATATATATATATATATATATATATATTGTTTAGTTCATTTGAGAAATGGTAAATATATGAAAAACAGAGAAGTAATCCTCAGGGCCGGTCCTGAGATTTTGGATGCCTATGGCGGAAAGCCAAAACAATGCCCTCTAATACATTTATGTATTTACATATAAATCAAAAGGAACTATTTGAATAATGAGTATTTGACTATTAGACCATATCATGTTTAGTTGTGTAGGAAACCTGCCTTTTGACTTCTCATTGAAACTACCCATTGACTATTGGACCATATCTTGAATACTCTTAAGTCGAGCATGCTCATGTCTAGCCAATGGTTATGCTTAGGTCCAAACAAAACTTCTAACTTTGGTGAATGTTATCATACCTAGTGCAATATAACGTTTATTTCTTTGTAATTATGAGCAGATATGGTTTTTCAAACAAATGAACTATTTATGTGACCAGCTGAAGAAGTCGTTCCATACCTCCAGTAAGTATTAGCCTAAAGTGACCTAAATTAACATATAATTGTGTCAAACTACATATTTTGAAGATCAAAACGATCATCTTTCGTTGAACTCATTAATCCAAGTCACATAAGAACTATGATTTCACATAACAAATAACTCAAAATCATAAATTTCCTATCTCCCATTACGCAAAAGGTACACTTCTGGACTTCTGGTGATCTACAAAAGTTATGTACATCCAAATCCAATTAAGTTTTTATGGGTCTTATTTGTGCATCAAATTGGATAGGTAGTACAGGTGCCGACAATTATGTTACAGAATAAGTAAACAAAATCAAAGAACAACAAAGTAACTAGACTACAACCTTTGCAAACAAGTAACATAAACAATGAAAGAAATCAAGAATAAAAGATAATATTCTAGGTATTTGGGGTCAGCAAGTTAGGGCATCACTGATTTGGAATGAAAAAACTTGATTAATCGATTTAGGGAAGAACTACTAGTCGTTTTAGGGCAGCAATTCAACAAATCACGACGCCAGACTTCTAGTGCTCGATTTAGGGCAGTAATCCACCGATCCAGTAGTCGATTAGCCGATTAGGGCATCCACCAATGGAGAAATTGAGAGAGATGGAGTCCCTAAGTCACGAAATGAGAGCTGAGATGCGAGAGAGACAGAGTCGAGAGATTGAGTGTCCTGTTCGCCGGCTGTTCTGTTGGTCGTGTTCAATCGTGGTGATTGAATCGCAAGGAGGTTGTGTTCGTGTGAGAGACTCAAAGAAATTTTAATCGGTGGGGGATCTGATTAGGCGGTCAACTATATCTTCAAAAGGTAAAAGAATTTTATGGGCTCAAAACTGAACATAATATAATAAAAATTCTTCTAAAATTTGGATGCCCTCTTGGGCCCTGCTGCCCATGGCCTAAGCCATGATTGCCATGGGCCAGGGCCGGGCCTGGTAATCCTAGCCATTCATATGGTCAAGATCGGATTTGACTAGTCAAATATTGCGGTTTTGCGGCTTTGACTGGTCAAAAGTTACGGCTATCCCAAAAATAGAAGGACAATTTCGTAAATTTTACAAAACACACGGGCTGTGTTCATATATGAACATGTATAATTCACATATGAACTATATGTTCATATATGAACCTGTGCAATTCACAATTGAACTCTTTTAACTGATTCATATATGAACCTTTGTGATTCATATATGAATCTGTATGAATCACACTGATTCATATATGAACCAGTTGAACTAATTAACAGATTCATATATGAATCTTTATGATCCATAAAGATTCATATATGAACTCATCCCATGTATTTTACGAAATTACCCCTTTACCTTCTATAGACCACACAAGGAATTATCCGGTGCTTCGCGGTCAAAGCCGCAAATGTTGACCAGATGAATGACTAAGATTACTTCTCTATTTCTCATATATTTACCATTTCTCAAATGAACCTCTCCCTATATATATATATATGACCGAGTTTCGGTGAGAAGTTGAGTTAATGCTGAGAAGCATGAGAAGTGGTTATCAACCATTGGATGAGAAACGAATGCACATTAAGATGAGATGTACTGAGATAAGATATACCGAGATACACCGGATCAATTCTCTTCTAAGCCGCAATTCATGGGAGGGGATTGAGATTAAAAGAGATCAATGGTTCAAATCCACTTCTCACGCTTCTCACCATTAACTCAACTTCTCACACGATCCTTCGTCTATATATATATATAGAGAGAGAGAGTTATTCAAGGGAGAACTCATTTGTTTGTGGTAACTGTGAGATCCAATCTCAACCACAAATCAAATAATAATTTAGGAAATTTATAAAATTGATAATTTTGATTTAAAATTTTAATTGAAGGGCATGTTAGGTATTTTGAAATTTTCCTCTCTCCTCCCTCCTCTGAACCTAATTCTGGCAACATATAACGTGATACACCATCGTAATGGATAAAAATCTCATGTCCCAAATTATAATGTTCCATTTATGTCCACCAATCACATGAATACACGTCATCAGAGAAAGAATATAAACTTGAATTAAATAAAATAAAAATATATAAAATCTGGTGTGTCTTAATTTCATTGGTCGGACATGAATGGGACAGGAGATTTTGGGACATGAGATTTTTATTCCATTGTAATACCCAATAATTTTTAACCATAAGACAATAAGACATAAATCATCAATGAATCACACTATGATACCAAAATATTTTCTAACTGTAAGGCACAAACAAACAATGAATCACACTGTGATACCAAAAGATTTTGCAACTGTAAGGCGCAACCAACAATGAATCACATTGTGATACCAATGGATTTCACACAAACCAACAATTAATCACACCGTGATACCACGAGATTTTCCAACTATAAGGCACAAACCAACAATGAATCACACTGTAATACCAAAAGATTTTTCAACCGTAAGGCACAAACCAACCATGAATCATACTGTGGTACCAAAAAGAAATTTAAAGAACGTGGTCATAAGAATGTTGTGGTTCATTGTGTAATCTTTAACAAATAAACTGTAATACCTTCTCCATCGTGTTCTTCCATTGTCCTTTAGCACTCTGGATTGCCTTCTCTTTTTCATCTTCTAGGGTTTCATCGATTACCTGGTTCTCCATTGATGGTAGGAGGCGATGTATTTCAAAATTATAAATAAGGATATATTAAAATTAATTATATTAGGTAACAGTATATTAGGATTATAAGGAGTAAAATAAGAAATTGATTTATTAAAAAAATCTAAATTGTCAATTTACCAAATTATCCTTTTATTTTATTTTAAATACAATATTAATTATATTAAATGAGTGGCTCACGTTGGATCTCATAGTTATCACAAAGTATCTAGTTCTCAATTGATTATGACCCCTATATATATAGGGTTGGGATCATGTGAGAAGTGATATTTTTGGTGAGAATTGTGAGAAGTGGTTTTAAGTTGTTGATTACTTTTAATCAAATATCCTTCCATGAATTGCGGCTTTAAAGGGAATTGCTCTGGTGCATCTCGGTACATCTCATCCTGATGTTGTCAATTTCTCATCCAACGGTTGATAACCACTTCTCACGCTTCTCATCAAATTTGACACTTCTCATCAGAACTCAACCATATATATATATATATATATAAATATATATTGTTGTGTGTATCATATACCTAATCACATGTGGTTATATGGAAAATGTAATATATTGGAACAACATGTAGTCGTGTAGATGATCACCACATTGATATATTTCGTATCCACAAACCAATATCGTGTGTTTGTTTCATTATTTAGTTCCAAATTTTGCTAATTTTTAAAATATTTTAGTTTAAAAAGAAGTTATCAGTATTTGTTTTTTTAGTTTTAAAGAAATATTTTGTGCATTCTCATATGTAGTTTACCTTAATTATTTCTTAAAATCTGACTGTTTTACCTTTAAAAATATACTAGAAGCGTACTCACGCAATGCAGCGAGATACATCACGATTTTAATGTTTCATTTTATTTTTTGTTATTTTGTCGATTTACAGTACGATTTTGGATGACTTTGAGAAAGTGATAATGTTATTTTTATAAATTTGTTTAATTTAAGCTTAATAATATAATATTTTTTATATAAAAAAATTAAGTATTTAGTTATAATTCAATGATTATCTTATATATTTTATAGAAAAAGTAACCAATTACATATTTAATAATATAATTAAAACAAATTTATAGTAATATAATATATTATTAATAGTGATAAATGGAAAGATCTGCATAAAAGGAAGGCCCTGCACATACCAAATTGGTGGGTGTTAGAAGCTTGGAGTAGCAATATGTATCTTGTGCTTTAATACTTGTAAATTAAGAGATTTTTAAAATCTTGCATAAAATGATGGTACCTTATGCCTAATAATTTGTATTTAAGAGTTTTTTATTCGTGCTTTATAATATAGTATAGATATAAAAAAATTGGAATCATAATAAATTTTTGCAACATATTCACATATCATTCAAGATCTATTACTTATATAAATTTTTTTTTTAGTTGATTTCGAAACAATTATATGTAAGGCATATGTTATTTGGTAGAGTTGTAGAGATGATGTTATCCTCGGGAGAATCAACGAATCCCCGCATATTTTATTTTTTTAGCATAAAAATAATAATTGTAATGCATATATACCTAAATGTTTTATAACGTGCTATATACTTAGGTTAAAAGATATGATCCAAATATTCTTCACTCAACTCACATCCTAACTTCCGGTCTTTTAATAGAGTATCTGATTCGTTTGGTAAGTGGTCTGAGGTTTTTTCGAACAACATCTATAGTTATTATTGAATTTATCATTACTTTTTTTCTCAAAAAGTATGTGCGATTATACACATTTTAAATAACTATGAAGGGTTGGCTCCATCGACAATAGAGTTTTGGTCTTGGGGCTTATCTCTAAAGATTACGAGTTTGACTGTTTGAGCTCTTTCAAGGCTATCAGCAGGGACGAAGTCTAGAATTTTGTCAAGAGTGATCCTCTTTAATAAAAGAAAAATAATATCAATCGATCGAGACTTGAGTAGAGGGGTAGAGGGCTGGAGGGATGTTGTTCGTCAGCTCGTAATGGTGTCTTCATCTTGCGAGAACGAGAAAGCAAGGAAAGCTTTAATTACTTGATTTTTTGCTTGGTTGAATTGTATTTGTGGATATGTAATGTAAGGCCTCTCAAAAAGTCAAAGCTCAAAAGGGTGGGCCTCTAATGTGATTACATATTTAATAAAAATTTCGGCTTATTACAAATAAATAAAAAGGTTTGAAAATTGTTCTCTTGGACCTTATAGGATTAATTGAGGTATGCATAAAATGATTTAGACACTCATAGTAAAATAAAAATAATAAAAAATAAAGTACCCTACAAAACTTGTATATGAATATTATTTTTGGCCAATTCTGGCATTGTTTGGCAAAAATAAGCTAACTTAAGAGCATCTCCAACAGCTTCTCCAAAATGGAGATTTTTTTTTTTGCTCCAATAGATTCCTCAAAACCTTCTTATGAGATAGATATTTGGATATATCTCCAAAAGTATTACACATGAGAGAGAAATGATTTTCTATTCATTCTACAAATGAAATTGTTTTAAATTATATGTTTAGGAGAGATAAATAATATTTTATAATTTGTATTAAATATTTTAATAATATAATTAATTGTGTAATATCCAAAATAGAGAATTTGTTGGAGATGAATGCGATTTTTTTTTAAGATTTTCACTTTTTACTTCTCCATTTTGGAGAAGCTGTTAGAGATGCTCTAATATAAGCTAGCTTGAGTACACATTTGGATGAACATAAGTTATCTTATTGGTAAGTTAAATTATATATGGAGTAGTTTACTTGAGTTTTTTTGTCACATTTTCCAATTATAACTCTCATTGGTATTAATTATCATTTATTACTATTAATTGTAAATAAATATTAATTACTAATAAATATTAATAAAAAATGATTATTAATAATATTAATAAATTGTAACTATTATTAACTGAAAATTATTAACTAATTTTAAATATATATTGATATTAATTATTTAGAATTATTGTTAATCATAACAATTATTTTTGTATTATTATTTTTTAATTACTTTTTTTACTATGTTGTTTGTATTAATTGACATATTATATTATTAGAAGTTTGTTTTAATTATATTTTTAGAAAATTGTTTTAACTATATTATTTGTAATTGACCATTTTTTGTAATATGCCATTTTTGTTTATTTTACATGCTTATAAACTACTTTATGCCAAATATGATTTCTAGTTTACAAATCATCAACTAGTTTATCAGCTAGTTTGCCAAACATAGCCACTATCCATAACCCCCTATTTTAACCTACTTTTTTTTTCATATCCTTGCACCAAAGACCAAAAGTGGAGGAACCCTTATGTCCCGTTTGGTTTGCGGGAATTGAATGAATTTGGAAAGAATTGAATTTTAAATCCATTCCAATCCTGCGTTTGGATTGTGGGAATGGAAAGTTTTGACTGGATTTAAAATCCTTTGACTATTTTAAAATCCAATGTTTGATGAATTTGGAAATCCTTTGGGTTGGACCAGGATTTCAAATCCAATTCGGATGGATTTTAAGTCGCTTCCTTCTAAATCCAATAAAAATATACAATTTTAGGAAAATCGATAAAAAAAAGTAATTTACCAATAAAAATAAATTCTTTATAAAACAAACAAATAAAAAAAGCTCAATCCAAATCCAAATCTTACAAACCAAACAAGACTTGTAAAGGAATGAATTTGAAATCAATTTCAAATCCTACAAACCAAACACATGAAGAAATTTCAAATCCCTCATTGAAATTCAATCCATTCCATTCCAATCCCGCAAACCAAACGCGCCCTTAGGTTTTCGGGGCATTGGATTCTCACCAATGGACGTGCTTCCTTTTTTTCAAACAAAGTATTATTTACCCATATAATAAAACAACTAGGCATATCTATTTCAACGGTCGGTATGATTCTTTGATAGAAAGAAATCACAAAAGGGGTATGTTGCTACCATTTTGAAATGATCCATGAATTGGGATCCTGATGCATATAGATACAAATGGTCCACACACACAAAACAATGCATTTTTTTCATTTTTAACTTTTTTTTTCAAATTTTCTGTTTTAGCCCTTAAACCTTTTTAATTTATTATTTTTAACCATTTTGATATTTATGTATTATTCCCATACTTTTTTATTTTTTTATTTTTTTATTTATATTAACGAATTGATAGTATATTACTAATATTAATTAATAAGTTACGTATTTTAATTATTTATTTATATAAGAACAATGGGATTAGATACATTACGATGTTTTAAAACACGTTAGTTAAGTATTTTAGTGGAAGTCAAATTTTTTTAATACATCGTTCAATCCCCTCGCATCCTAATGTCATCGCTCCCCCCTCGTCACCCCTCGCTAGCTACTTCATCGTTGTCCACTGTAACACCCTTAAATCTCAAGATAACAACTTATTAAAAAATTTCTAAATATAATAATAATTACTTTGACTACATACACAATTTAAGAGTTAACCTCAATTCACACATTCATTATATACATACAATCTATGAAAAGGACGAGTGCTACTAAAATCAATAACAATCACTATCTCCAACCTACGGAAGACTTCATCAACATCTTACTCTTAGATAAAGCTAAGGCTCAACTCTTCATGAGGCTACTAGAGTCCGAACCCCCAATTGGAACCTGATGCATATGCCGACAAATAAAAAGGTTAGGCCTAACGCCTAGTGAGCTCAAGAGTTTTAACATGAATGAATATATCTTTAAAAGAAAGGAAATCAGTTTTAAAGCAAGATCCTTCGAAATATTATACGTCAAAATGGAAACGACACATTTTCCCATAATATACACTTTTAAAGATAATGCTTCCCAACCATGCATTTCTTATAAAACGATGCAACCCGTAACTCACCCAAAACGGGGTCATAGTTCGATACTCAAATGTGCTAAAATGTAGATAACACTTCATAGCCCAAAACACCCAAAACTCGGGTGGAACATAATACTCGACCCTTAAATAACGAAAAACAATCCATATAAATATTATACGCCATTAAAACATGGAACTGAAACTTAATACTCACGCAACCATAAAATGGAAGGAAATCCAAGTATCAAAACATGGACAATTAAATATCCAAATACATCGGGCCGACAACGGGGGATTCCCGTATCCGTGGAGAGCGGAGGAACACAAAAGTATGTCACTCAACCATCGTTCATCGTATGACACCTAACGACATAAATGCCAAAGTGTCCCTACGAATCCTTGACAAGTTCCACCCAAGAGACGAGATACCTTGATGCCACAACGGACACCCGAAAGGCCCGGCACGTCCGAGGACTACAACTGAGGAAATTCCCCTACGGCGGAGATCTAGGCACCCACCCACATGGTGTCGCCCAAGACTACCTCCTCCTAGTGCCTACTTGTCAAGTTGGTCATAAAACATGAGTCCCGGAGTCCAACCCCGTACCACCCAATTGACCATCCAATAAGACTGACTCATGTGCCTATGGATCCAATGCAACACAGTCTAAAATTACACGACTATACCTGAATGACAACAGCACTCGAGCCTGTAATTATAAATATGCAATAAAATGCATTAAGATGTAAGTCATGAAATGGGACTCTACACCGAGCCATTAAACCCGGACAAATGTCCACAAGACTCTTTTAAGCCAACACCGAGCTAAAATGCTCAAAATCCATTTGACCAGTAATAAATGGTCCCCCAAATAATGAAATGTCTTTAAACAACGTTTACGAAGACACATACCTCAAAGACGAGATTAACCCAAAACTCAACGCGTAATGGGACCAAAGGTTTTCCAAAGGGTTTATGAATGCAAATACACCTAAGTGCATAAAACATGAAATAGACTCCATTTGTACAAAATCCTCGAAGATGCATAAATTATAAGATAAATCTTACTTGTACAAAATCACCAAGACTACGTAAATCATGCAATTTAGTTGTCGAAATGTTCAAAACCCAATATAAGCATTTTAAGAGGTTAACACAACCCAAGTTTACTAAATATGAAAACTTACCAAAATACTCACTCTTTAGACATCTTTTTACTTCAAAATATACAAAACTTATCAGCAGTTAACCATTTTATGTAAAACATTTTAAAATAAACATTTTGGCATTTACATCATTTTCACAAATCAACTTGAACTCACCTTGCTAGATTTAGGCTAAATCTAGATTTCACCCAACGAGCTCTTTTGAAGGACGCTTGAATCCTTAAGCCGAAAACTTCCAAAACCTAGATCCAAACACTCCAAACCATAAATATCCACAATCAACCACATAGAAACATTCCCCAACATTATATACCAAAATCCCTAAACGAGATCCAAAACCCTAGTTTCTCCAAAACTAACAAATCCGAGATCTGATAAACCAAACACTAGGGAAACATTCAAAGAATATTTATAACCTTAAATCAAAGAAGCTTACCAATAAAGATGACGAGACTTTCCGATGACACCCAATCCAACTTTTCAACCCGAGCTCCCACACTTTGAACTTGATGAGGAAGATGAAGATGGAGGTTTTGTGGTTCAAGATCCCAACTAGCTAGATGATGAAGAATCATAGTGTTTGAGGAGGAGAAACCCTCAAAATAGGTTAGGGTTCGACTTTAAGATTTGGGAGAGAAAAGGGGAGAGGATTTAGGGTTTGGGATTGTGAGAAATGAGGATAAATGGCTGAAAATCGGCTTTTAGCTCCACAGTGCGTCACGCGGGTTATGTCGCGACCTTAAGTCGCGACATAAGTCGTCCGTTTCCCCAGAACTCACTTCCAGTGAGTTATGCGACTTGTGCCGCGACCCCAAGTCGCGCCACAACTCGCGGCGGCCCAATTCTCGGTTTTCTCGCGTCTTCTCACCTGATTCGATCCTCGAAGATTCCATAGCAAAACTCATCTGATTTCTCAACACCTTTACGTTCCAAAAGCCAAAAGACTCCCGAACTATCACTAAAGGAAGTCTCCAAATTACGGGTGTTACAATCCTCCCAACCTTAAAAGAGATTTCGTCCTCGAAATCAGACACCGACTAAACACCCAACACCGCTTTCAACGAGATGGATTGATTCTCCACCTAACCGGAAGGCCTCCACCATACTTGACTTATGCACGACCCGAGCATAACTACATTTCAAAATCCTGTATGTCTTGCCGATGATGGGACGAACGTCGAGTCCTTATCGACCACTTTACCACCCCCAATATCTCGGTTGTCTCCCAACCTTAGATGACAATTACTATCTTCAGGGCAGTTCGTGAACTCAACTTATCAACAACCAAACCACTTCGAATTTGCACGATTATGAACCTCAAACCAAGAATCGTCAACGAACTCTTAAAATCCTTAGTTTTTGACCGACCCAATCATAGCGCTGATAAAGTTGACCTCTCAAGGCGCACCAATGCGTCCTTCAGGTAACTGGTTAGCCCAGATTCGGCTATCGCTCAACTCCGTTCCAATCCCAACCTCACAACATTCTCATAACAAATTCCTTAATACCACGGGGATGTTTACACACATCGACACTTAAACATCAACACCTAATCTTTTTTTTACCGTTTCCATTACCGAATGGTCCTTATTTTCCATAATCCAACCGGAATACTTCCAAACATACCACGATCCAATGACTTCAAGAAAACAAGTCGACGCCTAGGACTAAATAGTGACCTCGAAAACGTGGATGTCTCGCCTCCAATTCCAATCCAGACAGATTGTGGCACCAAGGTTGACTCCTAACAAAAAGCTAGAACTCCAAGTCTTACATTTCTAACAGACCGATCACCAAAATTTCCTTTAATCACGGAACCCACTAAAGCGGTACACCATCAACATAACCCATGATGTCACACCGACGAGCAATCCACCAAATCGAACCCAATTTACGTGCAGATAATCACATAAGATCTTATCCCGCATGTTTACCGAAGTATAAAATCACACCTTAATTAACTGGGAAGGCTTAAATCTACTACCTCCATTAATCAAGCGCGCACAGATTCAAAACTAAAATCCAAAATTCAAAACTGACCGCAAGTTGGATCATCCGACGCTTCAAATCCCAAGGACTCCCTTAGTCCCTAATTACAAATCCTTTCATGACAGGGGTTTAAATTTGTAGGCCTAATGAGTTCAAGGTTTTTCAACCAGTATGCCAATTTGAAATCTATAAAACTTTCAAATACACAAGCGATTAAGCGATTAAACGTGCGGTAAAAATACACTACCGATCATTCGATAGGTTTCAAAATTGATTATCAACACAACGCATATGAAACCATTTCCAAAACTCATTCGTTCAGTACTTAAGTTAATAAGGACAATAATGAAGCATGCACAACAATTTACCCATAATTGTGAAAATAGGTTCCTGCACCACCGCATGTGCAATAAATGTTTGTACAACTCCAAAGGAAAGATTCACAATTTAACTTTAAACTTTCGACTCTTTAACCTAGAAGACCTGATGGCATAAAATCATCAACAACCCCTTGCGCACCAGTTTATTT
The DNA here is from genome assembly GCA_954870635.1 of Arctium minus. Taxonomy (NCBI): domain Eukaryota; kingdom Viridiplantae; phylum Streptophyta; class Magnoliopsida; order Asterales; family Asteraceae; genus Arctium; species Arctium minus. The sequence goes on from OX941082.1 coordinate 20,049,814, forward strand.
CCCCAAAGCCAGGTAAAATGATGGGAATGCAAATAAAATATCAAATCGAGTTTAAAGCTTTAAGTCGAATAGGTAAACACATTTGACCCAACAGAAACTCCAACGACAAGGATGCCGCTAATTCGTTAAATGCATTTCGGAAATTTCTAACAGTAACAGTTGATGGTTGAAATATGATCAGAACAAAAGTCCTGTTTTAAAATAACGTAAATCGTTTATATAATTACTCACACCAAAGCCATAATTTATTCCAAATGCAGAAAGTAGGCAACGATTGACATTTGTATAAAGCTCAAAGATAAATTGCATGATAATGAAATTCCCAAAACAACATGTGGGATGACATCGATTAGCAAAATCCATAAATTAACGCACACACTGATGCATGTACATACATCCCAACATTATCTACGCGACGCAAAAGTCGTGCGATAAGACACCATAAACCCAACTGAATTTTTCGTAAAACTCATTAATGCTAAAATCATGCGATGTCAAAATTTTCATTTTTCAACAGAGAGTATAAGACGACAATGTGCCTAAAACATTAAACTTCTAAGAGTTTCCCCTTTTTAATGCAATGAAAGGTAAAATGACACTTTTCAACAAGGTTTGCATGAGACACGACGCTGTATATATTGCAATTTTAAACGCAATCAAAATTTAAAACTCAAGCACTTCTAAATTTACTTACGCGTCAAAAGAACCTGCAAAACAATACTCCATGAAATTTAACAAAACTCGCACAACTAAAATCTCAAGAAATTCCGACTCAAAACATGGGATTAAATTTTCCTTTAAAACCATTGACATACGTGGAGGAGATCCAATATCTAGGTTAAAATCTCATAGTTACTTGCCCAATACCTAAACGACATTAAAACATGGACATTACAATATCCGGAGATAGCGTTAAACACGAGGCGTGAATAAAGAGTATTCTGATAACAATTTGCACGCACGCGCAACAAAACGGTTTCATGCATGCTTAAGCTCACAGTTTAAAATCTGATGAGTGTTAAATATTTTACCAAAACTTCGCCATATAACTCACTTTATGTTTTGAAAACATGAAAAACAACTTATGCAAACTTATTTAGAAATAAGTCTTGGACATGGATTTAGTCGGCATGGAACATCTTAGGACGGTGCTTCTCAATTCATACTATTGTCATTCGGATGTATCGAACATCTTAGAGTAACAAACCCACCAATTCGGTTAACCTACAATCTCTTCTCGAAATAGGATTGGTTCAACACTTATAGTTCTATTTCAACCAATAATTCTGACCCAAGATGGCCAACTTAATGCATTCGTCGCACTTACCAATCATTCCCAAGTGACATTGCTATTAACATCAACCTTTCCTTAGATCACTCTCTTAGAAACCTTCTTGCTACCCCAACGGTCAATATGCCAAGGTAGTTCAAGCATACCTATGTAGCACGTAGGTTCACCATAACACTGGCCAGGTGCCATTATGAACGTACCGTACATAGTCATCCTTGCGACCCTCAGCAAGTTTCCCGTTTCTAGCGACTCGATCAATCCTCAAAATATCTTATCGTAGGGTACCTAATGTGAAACTTCACTTTCAATTACTTATAAGAACTCTAGTTTGAGTCTAGGCATCCAAAAATCAATACCTAATTCTCTCAAACTTAAGCTCTGATACCAACTTGTAACACCCTTAAATCTCAAGATAGCAACTTATTAAAAATTTTCTAAATATAACAATAATTACTTTGACTACATACACAATTTAAGAGTTAACCTCAATTCACACATTCATCCTATACATACAATCTATGAAAAGGACGAGTGCTACTAAACTCAATAACAATCACTATCTCCAACCTGCGGAAGACTTCATCAACATCTTACTCTTACATAAAGCTAAGGCTCAACTCTTCATGAGGCTACTAGAGTCCGAACCCCCAACTGGAACCTGATGCACATGCCGACAAATAAAAAGGTTAGGCCTAACGCCTAGTGAGCTCAAGAGTTTTAACATGAATGAATATATCTTTAAAAGAAAGGAAATCAGTTTTAAAGCAAGATCCTTCGAAATATTATACGTCAAAATGGAAACGACACATTTTCCCATAATATACACTTTTAAAGACAATGCTTCCCAACCATGCATTTCTTATAAAACGATGCAACCCGTAACTCACCCAAAACGGGGTCATAGTTCGATACTCAAATGTGCTAAAATGTAGATAACACTTCATAGCCCAAAACACCCAAAACTCGGGTGGAACATAATACTCGACCCTTAAACAACGAAAAACAATCCATATAAATATGATACGCCATTAAAATATGGAACTGAAACTTAATACTCACGCAACCATAAAATGGAAGGAAATCCAAGTATCAAAACATGGACAATTAAATATCCAAATACATCGGGCCGACAACGGGGGATTCCCGTATCCGTGGAGAGGGGAGGAACACAAAAGTATGCCACTCAACCATCGTTCATCGCATGACACCTAACGACATAAATGCCAAAGTGTCCCTACGAATCCTTGACAAGTTCCACCCAAGAGACGAGATACCTTGATGCCACAACGGACACCCGAAAGGCCCGACACGTCCGAGGACTACAACTGAGGAAATTCCCCTACGGCGGAGATCTAGGCACCCACCCACATGGTGTCGCCCAAGACTACCTCCTCCTAGTGTCTACTTGTCAAGTTGGTCATAAAATATGAGTCCCGGAGTCCAACCCCGTACCACCCAATTGACCATCCAATAAGACTGACTCATGTGCCTATGGATCCAATGCAACACAGTCTAAAATTACACGACTATACCTGAATGACAACATCACTCGAGCCTGTAATTATAAATATGCAATAAAATGCATTAAGATGTAAGTCATGAAATGGGACTCTACATCGAGCCATTAAACCCGGACAAATGTCCACAAGACTCTTTTAAGCCAACATTGAGCTAAAATGCTCAAAATCCATTTGACTAATAATCAATGGTCCCCCAAATAATGAAATGTCTTTAAACAACGTTTACGAAGACACATACCTCAAAAACGAGATTAACCCAAAACTCAACGCGTAATGGGACCAAAGGTTTTCCAAAGGGTTTATGAATGCAAATACACCAAAGTGCATAAAACATGAAATAGACTCCATTTATACAAAATCCTCGAAGATGCATAAATTATAAGATAAATCTTACTTGTACAAAATCACCAAGACTACGTAAATCATGCTATTTAGTTGTCGAAATGTTCAAAACCCAATATAAGCATTTTAAGAGGTTAACACAAACCAAGTTTACTAAATATGAAAAGTTACCAAAATACTCACTCTTTGACATATAACCAAGTAAGACATATTTTTACTTCAAAATATACAAAACTTATCAGCAGTTAACCATTTTATGTAAAACACTTTAAAATAAATATTTTGGCATGTACATCGTTTTCACAAATCAACTTGAACTCACCTTGCTAGATTTAGGCTAAATCTAGATTTCACTCAACCAGCTCTTTTGAAGGACGCTTGAATCCTCAAGCCGAAAACTTCCAAAACCTAGATCCAAACACTCCAAACCATAAATATCCACAATCAACCACATAGAAACATTCCCCAACATTATATACCAGAATCCCTAAACGAGATCCAAAACCCTAGTGACAACGTGACCCAAAAATTGCACTTCTTCAAACCAAAAGTCACACTTGGAAAACTTGGCGTACAATATTTCTTTTCTCAACACATCGAGAACTTCGCGTAGGTGTTGCTCGTGCTCTAACTCGCTCTTAGAGTACACGAGTATATCATCAATGAATACGATGACCGACTTGTCGAGGAAAGGTCAGCACACCCTATTCATCAAATCCATAAATACCGCTGGTGCGTTCGTTAGGCCAAAAGGCATTACAAGAAACTCATAATGGCCGTAACGCGTTCTGAAAGCTGTCTTCGGAATGTCTTCTTCTCTTAACTTCACTTGGTGGTAACCCGAACGTAAGTCGATCTTGGAAAAACACCCCACTCCTTGGAGTTGATCGAACAAGTCGTTAATCCTGGGAAGCGGATACTTGTTCTTCACTGTAGCTTTGTTCAACTCACGATAATCGATGCACATTCTCATTGTGCCATCCTTCTTCTTAAAAAATAAGACCGAAGCTCCCCAAGGCGACGAGCTCGGTCTTACGAAACCCTTCTCCAAAAGTTCTTGGAGTTGGGCCATCATCTCTTGCATCTCCGTTGGCGCTAACCGATAAGGGGCTCTAGCAACAGGAGCCGCTCCCGGTACGAGATCAATCCGAAACTCTACTTGACGATCGGGTGGTAACCCGGGCAAATCGTCCGGAAAGACGTCTGGAAACTCACGCACAATCTTCACATCTTCAAGCTTTAACTTCTCTAGCTTGGCGTCGATCACGTAGGCTAGGAAATACGAGCATCCTTTTACCAAACACTTGCGTGCTTAAGTCATGGTGATTATTGCCACATCTCCCTTCCTCTTCTCACTATAAATCACAACAACTTCGCCACTGGGATTGGGAAGTCAAATTAATTTCTTGGAACATACGAACTCGGCATGATTGTTTGCTAACCAATCCATGCCGACCACAACATCAAAACCCCCGATTAACATCGGCAACAAATTGATTGGGAAATCTCTCCCTTTGATTCCTAGAGTACACTTCTTCAGAACATCGCGGATCAGAACTTGACTACCATCTGCTATCTCAACCACTAACGCATCCTCAAGACTAGTAGTGGGCATAACAATCTTTTGACGGAACAATTCAGATATAAAAGAGAAACTGGCACCCGTATCAAATAAAACACGAGCAGGTACTGAATTTATAAGAAATGTACCCGATACCACATCAGCTGATGCTTTGGCCTCATCGGCCGTCATCTGAAACACTCGACCTGGAACCCTAGGTGGATTCTATCTCTTCTCAGACGCACTACCCGACTTGTGCTTCGGGCAATATTTCCTCACGTGCCCCGGTGCCTTGCACTCGAAGCAGATAAGCCCTCTGATCGAACAGTCACGTGAGAAGTGGTCGGGCTTCCCACACTTGCTGCAAAGTTGAGGAGCGGTGTTACAGTTGTCGTGGTGCTTGGTTCGGCATCTCCGACACCATCTAGCTCCTTGATAGCCGTTGAAGCTTCGGTTTCCGACAAAAGGTCGGGTTCTCTTGGGAGTTACTGAACTGCTTTCCCACTTCCTCTTTTCAGCAACCACCACAGCCTTCTCCGCAATTGACTCAATCCTTCGATGGCTCACATCGCGATCCTCGATCACTTTCAGCAAAAACTCCTGCTGTTTAGACATAGCTTCATCCATCACCAACATCATGTTGGCCATCAACACAGATTGGGAACTCGCATCCCTGACGACTGGGTGAGACGAAGCCAGGTCTACTTGCGGAATGACCTCTGACCCCCCACCTAGTACTGGTTGAACAGATAGGCGCACAACGACTTCAAACCCAGTCGGTTGAACAGCGGTTGAGGTTGTCGCCTCGACACCATCTGCACGCGTACACGGTCTACCGCGCGTACTCACCATTCTGATCTGCTACACAGGACAGAGAAAGAGAGACGAGAAGGGTAGGGTAAACACAAAGGAAAACGTACTACCATATTACCAATTGTCAGGGTAACAGCAAATCAAGCACAATCACGTATAAATATTCTCATAATAACATTAGCTAGGTGAGATTATGAATATACAATACATAAAGGTTCTTAATACCATCACCACAACGTTCGATAACTATAATTTTCGTCGACTCTAAGACCAACCCATCTTAAAAGTTCTACCCAAACTCACGAATCAATGCTTAGCATACTCAGTCTAAGTCTAGACATCTTACATTCATGCCTAGATCACTTAAACTAGAGCTCTGATACCAACTTGTAACACCCTAAAAACCAGAGTGAATTTGAAACGCGGAAACTGGACAAATAAACATCAACACTTGGTATAAACCTCCCAAAAAGGGGAGATGTACTTAACCTTTACAAACCTGAATACTGATATTGAACTTAACAACAAACTAATCTAAACATAACCTATCTAGATTACATCTGTTGTTAATCCAATATCGCCAAAAGAATGGGACTTAAACAATTGCCCAACATCAATACTAGTCATCTCAAAATCCCCGAGACCAAGCTCGTCACTCAAGCCCTTGGCAACCCACCGCTAATGGGAACCTGTTATACACGTCATTTGAGAAAAAGTGTTAGGCTTAAAGCCTAGTGAGAACATACAGTTTATAGATTTCAAGAGATATAAACAATTGTATCATAAGGAAATCTTTTCAATAAGGTTTAGTTTTCAAATGAAACCTTTGCCACAACCGGGCCTTTTCAATGTAAACTCATCATACGATGACAAAGATAACCAGTTTTACCAAGGATTGTAGCGTAACACAAAGTAGGTCACAATCCGAGTTATGAGTTGAAACACTTGGAGTCCTTGGCCACGAACTACAAAGGTCCGTACTACGATGTGAGGGAGGGCCCTCGAGGAAACCAAGTCAAACTCGTTCACTAGGACTGCCATATGACCCTTAGCTAGTAACCGATCTCACATAATCGTACCAAATTGCCCCGAGGATCATATGCATCCATAGCTACAAATAAGGGAAAATATGATCCATGGCTAGTAACCGGTCTTGCATAACCGTACCAAATGGCCCTCGAGGATCATATACATCCAGTTTTACAAAGAGGGGAAAAAACATCCCAAATATAAGTCGACTCAATACCTAGGGATCCACTAGTAATGGTACAGACTCGTCACAACAACATATGTGACCAACCATAGATAGACATATGGTATAAAATAACACTTATAAACAAAAATGCATTTTCAAGTTTAACTTCTGGTAAGAATGAACATCATCAAAAATGAACTTTAAACATTCTTTCAAGTAACCCACATAAATGTGCAAGTAAAACATCATTTTACTTCAAATAAGATGAAACCCGTCATTCTAATCGAAAATGATCAGGAACCCTAAAATCTCCCAAAACTCAAGTTATATCAAAATGTAGTAAACTTAGATCTGAAACCATGGAGATATATAGAAGTTCAAAATGTAAGTTTTGACATGTATAAAATTTATAAAAAGGTAGTAGGAACTCATCAAATAGGTTTTAGAATAAAACCCGAAAAATCAGATATCAACCACGACGAAGAGGTGAAGCTTTCTATACCGAAACCTTGCTAGATGTATTTAATACTAGCAAATGACGAGGTACAACGAGATCTAGAAAGAGAGAAAGAGATTTGAGAGAGAGAAAAGAGTTTTGAGATATTTGAGATAAAATCCAAATGAGATATTTTGAAGAAAAAACCCACCTAAGTCGGCCAGGCTTTCTCGCGGGTTATGCCGCGACCACAACTCGCGGCATAACTCGCCCGCTAACACAAAACCCACACCAAACAGGGGGTTTCGCGGGTTGTGCCGCGACCTCAAGTCGCGGTGCAATTCGCGTGGTTCACTGTGGTTAATCCAAAATCAACAAAATCCAAACTCAAACTCCAAACTAAATGCGGTGCTAACGACAACGCTTAAACACAAGAGTACCAAGATTACATAATGAAAATCCGGGGTGTTACAGAAGTCTCCAAATTACGGGTGTTACATCCACTCTTTATCACCACCCATCACCACCGTTGGCCTGTGCCAACGATCTCTCTCTTATCGATTTTATTTGTTTTTCGATTCTCTTTCTTATAGATCGGTGTCTTGGCAGATCAACCCCTTGTCCTAGACTCCTCCTATTGGGTATTTTGGTTTGACACTGCTTCACACCCAAAAAGAAGGCAGGGGGGCAACGATGGTGATGGGCGACGATAAAATGGATGATGATGGAGCAGCTAGCGAGGAGTGACGAGGGGAGCAATGACATTTGGTGCAAGGGATTTGAACGATGTAGATTTTGTGAACGATAAAACCGATTTAAGTTTTTTTACTTTGAAAGTTTTCTAACCGCTTAAAATAGTCTTTGGGCTAAAAAAATGTAGTTAACCAATTTTTAAAATTAATGGTTTATTAATAAAAAAATCATGAATTAATCATTCAAAATGAATTAATAGTGGTTTATTTATTAAAAAAATTCAAAAACTTAATCATTTAAAAGGAAAAAGTTCATTGTTTTTTCTAAATTTTTTTGATTAAATATAAGACCATTATAATATATATATATATATAATATGATAAAGAAATGTGAAAATAATATATTTAACAATCTATACTATATTATCTATACTATATTATAAAACATGAATAAAAAACTTTTAAATACAAATTATTAAGCATAAGGTACCATCATTTTATGTAAGATTTTAAAAATATCTTAATTTACAAGTATCAAAGCACAATATACATATTACTACTGCAGACTTCTAACACCCACCAATTTGGTATGCACAGTGCTTTCCTTTTATGCAGACCTTTCCATATATCACTATTAATTAATATATTATATTACTATAATTTTGTTTTAATTATATTATTAAATATGTAATTGGTTATTTTTTCTAGATGTCATTAAAATATATAAGATAATCATTGAATTTTAATAAAATACTTAATTTTTTTATATAAAAAACATTATATTATTAAGAATAAATTAAACAAATTTATAAAAAAAAAAACATTATAACTTTCTCAAAACCATCCAAAACCGTACTGTAAATCGACAAAAAAATAAAATGAAACATTAAAATCGTGATATATCTCGCTGCATTGCGCGAGTACGCTTCTAGTCTATATCTATATCTATACTATATTATAAAAACGACATAAAAACTCTTAATTACAACATTTTAAGCATAAGGTACAACTAATTAAAGTCAATTACTTAATTTACAATTTCTTAATGCTTTAATACAACCTTTTCAAGCACAATATCTCACATAATTATCTATTTGTGGAATAGATACTCATTTATTAATATAAATATTTGTTTTTTTGGTGGAGGATTTTATAAAATAGATTTTATATTAGCATAATCTATTTTAAATGTAGATTTTACATTTAAATCTATATTAATGAGATGTAATATAAAATCTTTTTTCTTCCGTATTTTTTTATATTACATCTCATAATGATTTTTCCATATTTTATTTTATAAAATCTTTTTACATAATGAGATGTAAATCTGTAATATAAACTCTTTTTTCTTCCGTATTTTTTTTGCTAATATAAAATCTATTTTATTTTATAAAATCTACACTTATTTTATATTAGCATAATATAAAATCTATATGTATTTTTTTTGCTAATTTAAAATCTACACGTATTTTTTTTTACGAGCATTAAAAGAAGAAAAAAGAAGGTTGATATCTATACTATATTATAAAAACGACATAAAAAACTCTTAATTACAACATTTTAAGCATAAGGTACAACTAATTAAAGCCAATTACTTAATTTACAATTTCTTAATGTTTTGGTACAACCTTTCCAAGCACAGTATCTCATATAATTATCTATTTGTGGAATAGATACTCATTTATTAATATAAATATTTGTTTTTTTGGTGGAGGATTTCATAAAATAGATTTTATATTAGCATAATCTATTTTAAATGTAGATTTTACATTTAAATCTATATTAATGAGATGTAATATAAATTTTTTTTCTTCCGTATTTTTTTATAGAGTGAATTGTGGATTTGGTCCCTGTGGTTTAGTGATTTCTTTGACCATGGTCCTCATTCTATGTTTATTGTGGATTTGGTCCTTGTGGTATTCAATTTATTTTGGTCATGGTCTTTCTGACAAACACTTCCATTAACTTTGTTAAATCAATGACCATTTTAGTCATTTTGCCTATTTTTTGTCCTTTTTTGATAAGAAAAATATAAACAATATTTTTATACACACAAACACACATGCATACACACACACACACACACACACACACACACACACATATATATATATATATATATATATATATATAACGATATTAAAATAAATAAAACAAGACATTATTGTATGATTTAATTGTTTAATTTTTTTAAAATTAATTATATTAAATACGATTTAATTTTATTATTTTATTGTAATTGTGAAAAAAGATATAGTTTTATTGTTTTAATGTAAATTTCAATTTAAACAAATCAGATCATAAAACTATATCTTATTTATTTAGATCGAATAAAATAAAATATGGTTTTATGATTTGATTTATTGAATTAAAATATTAATTAAGTTAGAGACGATTTAATTATATTGTTCTTTTACTATCATTACAACAAACAAGCTTATTGTTGATATTTTAACACAAAAAATCATTGAAAACCGTTGAGATATGAACTATAATTTTATCATCTTAAAATTAGAAACTCCAATTTTCATATTGTTTTTCAGTCAAAAACTCAAAATCAATTTTCATATTGTTTTTAGTATGATAAAATTAAAGTTCATTTCTCAACGGGTTTTAATGATTTTTTTGTGTTAAAATATCAACAATAAGTTTGTTTGTTGCAATGATAATAAAAGAACAATATAATTAAATCGTCTTTAACTTAATTAAAATTTTAATTCAATAAATCAAATCATAAAACCATATTTTATTTTATTCGCTCTAAATAAAATAAGATATTGTAACACCCTAAAAACAGGGATAACAAAAATCCGAAAAACGGATATGCGGTATTTAAAATTGCCAAAGCAAGAGCCTCCCAAAAATGGGGAAAATACACAAACCTGTTTAAATACAATCGTAAATAAATGGTCAATAAATAACAACCAACTAATCTAATTTCTATAACCAGAAAAGAGATTACAAATAAGGGTGTCATTTATAAACCCAAGGGATTCTCCTACCAAAAGCAATATTCCCAAATCTCTCACCCAAGTACCAAGCCGACATAGAACCGGTGCCGCTAAAACCTGAGATACACATCGACACCAAACAAGTGTTAGGCCAAAAAGACTAGTGAATTGAACAATAAATAGCATGGTAGAACATATACAATTCTTATCAGCAGTTAACCAGTTTTCAACATGTATGGAGTCAACGGGGGAGACCCATAGCACCAATCAATTCCACTCCAAATAGTCGATGCACCTTGATGCCCTTAACAAGGAACACCCCAAAGGCCCGGCCCACCCGGAGATCAGACCGTATAGGAAACTTTCCGAGTGGCGGAGGTCTACTGGGCACATACCATCACAGTGGCTCCCCGAGACTACATCCTCCTAGTGAACTTGCCTTGGTTCGTCCAACATAATGCATATAGGAGGTCCTTAGGTATCTTTCAACCAAGTATATTTCACCCTCCTAATAGCTTGAGTCTAACATAAGACTTAAATATCCACATAACCACGTTGTAGATACAATAACACCAAGAGTGTATTCCGAATGAAAATCATCATGTTATACCAAACATATATTCCTTTTTCATGTAAAATACCCATTGTGGCACACATAGTGGAAATCCCCAAATAATTACACAACATAGAGTAAATCATTGGATGATACTTCATATACATATATCTCACATAATCTCATGGAAATACCATCAAATACTTAAACCCGTAAAGATGACCATTTTGAGCAAATATGTGATAATAACAATAAATAAGCAAATATGATGTGTATCCAGTTTTAACAAAAGTTTAGTAAACTCACCTTGCTAGATTTAGACTAAATCTAGATTTTACCCACTTAGAACTTTCCTTGAAGAACTTGATTCTTCAAACCAAATCTTCCAAAACCTAGATCCACAAGGTTCCAACCATAAATATACATATTCTACCATAAACAATCATTTCCCAAACCATATACATGGATACCTCAACTAATACCGAAACCCTAACTTCCATAACCGAAGAGAATAGAAGATTACCTTAACCCAAACTTGAATTCACCAACCAAAACACTTCTAGTTCACCAAAATGATCACAAACCTTCAATCTATGAAAGGGAGAACAAGGGGTGGATGAAACCCTAGAATATTTTGGGGAAGAAGATGAATAGGGGGAGATGAGAAGCTTACCACCACAAAATGCTCTAGTATACTTCAATAGGCTTCCAATCTCTTTCTAGATCCTTGAAAATCTCTCAAAAACGAAACCGTAGCAACTTGAATCACCCAAATCGGAGCTACGATGAGAAAGTTATGAGGAAATGAAGTTTTGGGTGAAATGAGACGAAAATAAGGTTTTAACCCGAGTCTCTGACCCCCGTGCACGGCCCGTGCGTTTTTGTGAAGGGCCCGCGCACGGCCCGTGCGCCCCCTCAAGCCGGCCCATGATTTCCTCGAAAACCGTTTTGGTCATAACTTCTTCGTTATAGCTCCGTTTTTGCTCCGGAAAGAACCGTTGGACTCGTAATTGAATCCTTTATCCATCAAGACTATAAAATCAAGGATTCAAGCCCAAAATCAAATATCTTATTTTTCCTTAATATATCGATTTCTGTATAAACTTGAAATGATATCTTTCGAAAATTGGGGTGTTACAGATATAGTTTTATGATCTGATTTGTTTAAATTGAAATTTTAATTACATTAAAACAATAAAACTATATATATTTTTCCACAATTACAATAAAATAATAAAATTAAATCGTATTTAATATAATTAATTTAAAAAAATTAAACAATTAAATCATACAATAATGTCTTATTTTATTTATTTTAATATCGTTATATATATATATATATATATATATATATTTATATACATGCGTGTGTGCATGTATATAAAAATATTGTTTATATTTTTCTTATCAGAAAAGGATAAAAAATAGGCAAAATGGCTAAAATGGTCCTTGATTTAACAAAGTTAATGGAAGTGTTAGTAAGAAGGACCATTACCAAAATAAATTGAATACCACAAGGACCAAATCCACAATAAACATAGAATGAGGACCATGGTCAAAGAAATCACTAAACCACAGGACCAAATCCACAATTCACTCTTTTTTATATTACATCTCATAATGATTTTTCCATATTTTATTTTATAAAATCTTTTTACATAATGAGATGTAATATAAACTCTTTTTTCTTCCGTATTTTTTTTGCTAATATAAAATCTATTTTATTTTATAAAATCTACACTTATTTTATATTAGCATAATATAAAATCTACACGTATTTTTTTTGCTAATATAAAATCTACACGTATTTTTTTTTCACGAGCATTAAAAGAAGAAAAAAGAAGGTTGATATGAATTAAAAATAAAAAATAACGAGATACACTAATAAATTATCGTATTCTTTAAAATAAAAATATTCCGCAATACTTTCCAAATTAACCAAGTGTAAAGAAAATAAAATAGAAACGATGTAGATATAAAAATATCCTTCCATATTTTTAATATATTTACATTTAAATGTAAAATCGAAAATGAAAATAAAAGATTTTAAAATATTCTCTAAATTCACTATAAATATATATAGTTTCTTTATGTATCATCCGAGTACAAGAAGAAGACGAACGGTTGGGTGTCAATGGCGGAACCTGCAACTGAACAAAAGGTATTCCACTATATTTTTGTTTCTTTGAAAAACTACTTTTTTATATTTTATTTTATTTACCGAGGATTTGTTTATATTTTTCAAAACCCACAATCATATTTTTCGAAGTAGGGGAATAAGATATATATACATATCTTTATTTTTATCGACTAATACTATGAGGTTTTGAAGTCAATAGTCAGATAAATTTTCAAGTGGTACTGAGTGAATTTGAACTATACCAGTTGAGTTGCCGGTTACAAAAAATAGAAATCATTTATTTTCTTTGTCATATTTGATGTGGATTGAATGTTGTTAATTAATCTACAGATTTATACGTTCAAAGTGATTGTCAAGTGTTGTCGAGGAGGTTTCAGAAAAATTGCAAAATCTGTAAAAACGTATGTTCATATTTATAATTATCTATCTATACTATATTATAAAGATGACATAAAAAACTCTTAAAAACAAGTCTTAAAACTTAATGTACTGTTATTTAATGCTAATTACTTAAAAAACAATCATTAAAACTGTATGTACTACATTTAATGTTATTTATTAATTTTCAATCATTATCTCTAACCATTTTAACTCCCCTAAAATCATTTTCCACTTTAACTCCCCTAAAATAACTCTCAGCATAATTAAATATAAAATAAAAATCAAATTTTAAATATAAAAAATCTAAAGTATAATTTAAAAAATCTAACAAAATATTTTATAAAATAAATTATATTATTAAATCAAAATAAATTACATTATATTATTAAGTTTAAATTAAACAAATTTATATAAAAAAAAAATCATTATTACTCTCTCACAACCATCCAAAATCGTAATGTAAATCAACAAAAAACATAAAATAAAATGAAACATTAAAATCGTGATGTATCTAGCTGCATTGCGCGAGTACACTTCTTGTACTTACTATATTATAAATCACGAATAAAAAACTCTTAAATACACGTTATTAGGCACAAAGTACCATTATTTTATGCAAGATTTTAAAAATCTCTTAATTTACAAGTTTCAAAGCACAAGATACATATTACTACTGCAGACTTTTAACACTCATCAATTTGGTATGTGCAGGACCTTCCTTTTATGCAGACTTTTCCATGTATCACTATTAATCTATCTATATCTATACTATATTATAAAAACGATATAAAAAACTCTTAATTACAAAATTTTAAACACAAGTTACAACTAATTAAAGCCAATTACTTAATTTACAATTTCTTAATGCTTTGGTACAACCTTTTCAAGCACAATATCTCACATAATCATCTATTTGTGGAATGGATACTCATTTATTTATATAACTATTTGTTTTTTGGTGAAAGATTTTATAAAATAGATTTTATATTAGCATAATCTATTTTAAATGTAGATTTTACATTTAAATCTATATTAATGAGATGTAATATAAAATCTTTTTTCTTCCGTATTTTTTTATATTACATCTCATAATGATTTTTCCATATTTTATTTTATAAAATCTTTTTCCATATTTTATTTTATAAAATCTTTTTACATAATGAGATGTAATATAAACTCTTTTTTCTTCCGTATTTTTTTTGCTAATATAAAATCTATTTTATTTTATAAAATCTACACGTATTTTTTTGATAATATAAAATCTACACGCATTTTTTTTCACGAGCATTAAAAGAAGAAAAAAGAAGATTGATATGAATAAAAAATAAAAAATAACGAGATACACTAATAAATTATCGTATTCTTTAAAATAAAAATATTCCGCAATATTTTCCAAATTAACCAAGTGTAAAGAAAATAAAATAGAAACGATGTAGATATAAAAATATTCTTCCATATTTTTAATATATTTACATTTAAATGTAAAATCGAAAATGAAAATAAAAGATTTTAAAATATTCTATCCATTCACTATAAATATATGTAGTTTCTCTATGTATCATCTGAGTACAAGAAGAAGACGAACGGTCGGGTGTCAATGGCAAAACCTGCAACTGAACAAAAGGTATTCCACTATATTTTTGTTTCTTTGAAAAACTACTTTTTTATATTTTATTTTATTTACTGAGGATTTGTTTATATTTTTTAAAACTCACAATCATATTTTTCGAAGTAGGGGAATAAGATATATATACATATCTTTATTTTTATCGATTAATACTATGAGGTCTTGAAGTCAATAGTCAGATAATTATGTTGTGAGACATCTCGTTTGAATTTTAAATAATATAATACAAAACTATTACCAATATTATTGCACAAACTCATAACAACAAACGATTAAGAATATATGCAAGTTAATCACTTATGAAAATACATTCGTTTTTCACATTGTATTTCATTAACTGTTAACAGAGAAATTACGTTTCATTTTAACTCGGTTCAATATTCCAACAAAAAATTTATCCTCCCGTGCAATGCACGAGCCCAACATTAGTAATTTATAAAGCACGGATAAAAAAACTCTTAAAAACAAATTATTAGGCACAAGGTACCATCATTTTATGCAAAATTTTAAAAATCTTTTAATTTACAAGTATCAAAGCACAAGATACATATTCCTACTGCAGGCTTCTAACACTCGCCAATTTGGTATGTGTAGTGTCTTCCTTTTATGCATACTTTTCCATGTATCACTATTAATTAATATATTATATTACTATAATTTTGTTTTAATTATATTAGTAAATATGTAATTGATTATTTTTTCTAGATGTCATTAAAATATATAAGATAATCATTGAATTCTAACAAAATACTTAATTTTTTATATAAAAAACATTATATTATTAAGCCTACATTAAACGAATTTATAAAAAAAAACATTATCACTTTCTCAAAACCATCCAAAATCGTACTGTAAATCGACAAAAAAATAAAATGAAACATTAAAATCGTGATGTATCTCGCTGTATTGCGCGAATACGTTTTTAGTAATATATAATAAAGAAATGTTATAAAAGAATTCTTAAAGAATGCAGGTACGGAAACCATCAAAAACTTAAACAAAAATAACTGAAAATTAAAAAAAAATGTTAAAAAGACTAAAAGAACCTTGAATTAATGGATTATTTTAATAAAAATTAGTTAGAGGGACCAAACATGAAATAGATTGGCAACCATAATGACTAAAACTGTAATTAGTTTAAAAGAGGGACTAAAGTTGATAATGAGTGGTAACCACAAAGACCAAAAATGTAATTTACTCTAATATTTATTATGTTATCAATATATTCGCGAGTAGATGTAAAGATAAAAGTTTACATATTATGATATTTAATAATATAATTAAATTTAAAAATATTCAATATTTTGCTAGTTTTGAAGGTATTGGCGAAAGTATTTTGATGGTGTAGTTTGTAAAAAAAAACGTATTTTTTGAAGGTATTTTGGTTGATACATTAATATGTATGTTAAGATAATGATGTAAAATAAAAAAGAAAGAGATGTAAACCAAAGTCTTGAAAAAAACTAGTGAACTTTTTTTGTCTTGAATGATCAAGTCACTAAACATTATTTCAAATAAATAAACCATTAAATTTTTTCATTTTAATAAACCATTGATATTTAATTAAATAATTAATTTTCAAGAAAATTCTAAATTGTAAACATTTTACGGATATGAAATGTAAATACTAAAAATTGTAAAAATTTTACATATTTATGATATTTAATAACATAATCAATATTTAAAAATATTCAATATTAGTCTCGTAAAAAATATAATTTTAGTGTATTTTAATTAATATAAGTTTATATATATTAATATGATAAGGATGAATAATAATAATAATAATAATAATAATAATAATAATAATAATAATAATAATAATAATAATAAGAGTAAACTACAAATTTGGTCCCTGAGGATTACCAAAAAATACGAAAGTGGTCCCTGAACTTCAATAAGTGCAAATTTCATCCCTGAGGTTTCGATTTTGTTATGAAAGTAGTCCCTCGTGGCGTTAGCTCCGTTAAAGTGTCCGTTAAGTCAGGGGTAATTTCGTCCTTTTACACGCTTCTTGAATCTTCATCTTCAACCTCATGAACACGAAGAACATGATGAATGTTCATCTTCAACCTCAAGAACACCAACAATTTTAAACCCAAATCAAACTCAAAAACTAAAAATTTTAATCAAACCCAAAGTTTAGAAACCTAAATCACACCTACATTTAAAAATCAACAACCTAAATTAAACCCATATTCAATACCCAAAATTAATGTTCGTCTTCTAAAAAAAAGAAAAGAGAAAGAGAAGAGAGAGAGAGGTACAGATCTGAGATGGGTATGGAAATCTGAGAGAGAGAAGAGAGAGAGAGATACAGATCTGAGATGTATCTCGATAGATCGATTTAGAGATCTGAGATGGGTATCGATTTAGAGAGAGATATAGATCTGAGATGGGTATCTATTTACAGATCTGAGATGTATCTCGATAGATACAGAGAGAGAGATCGAGATACACAGAGAGAGAAGAGAAGAGAGAGAAGACGCAGACCGTTCGCCGGAGAAGACGACCTCACCGGAGAAGAAGACCTCGCCGGAGAAAACGACCACGCCGGAGAGGGGTTTAACAATTTTCAAACATGTATGTCGATTTCTCTCTCTCTGTAACTCGATATCTCTCTCTCTATCTATCTATCTCGATCTCGATCTCAAATCTATATCTCAAGTCTCTCTCTCGATCTCTCTCTTCTCTCTCTCAGATCTGTATCTCTCTCTCTCTTTCCTTTTGATTTTTGATTTAGGTTTCTAAACTTTGGGTTTGATTAAAATTTTTGGTTTTTGAGTTTGATTTGAGTTTTAAATTGTTGGTGTTCTTGAGGTAGAAGATAAACATTCA
The DNA here is from genome assembly GCA_954870635.1 of Arctium minus. Lineage (NCBI taxonomy): Eukaryota > Viridiplantae > Streptophyta > Magnoliopsida > Asterales > Asteraceae > Arctium > Arctium minus. The sequence continues at coordinate 20,068,154 of OX941082.1, forward strand.
TCGTGTTCATGAGGTTGAAGATGAAGATTCAAGAAGCGTGTAAAAGGACGAAATTACCCCTGATTTAACGGACACTTTAACGAAGCTAACGCCACGAGGGACTACTTTCATAGAAAAATCGAAACCTCAAGGATGAAATATGCACTTATTGAAATTCATGGACCACTTTCGTATTTTTTGGTAAACCTCAGGGACCAAATTTGTAGTTTACTCTAATAATAATAATAATAATAATAATAATAATAATAATAATAATAATAATAATAATAAGGGACATATAAATTAGTTGAATAACTATAAAGGCCGCAAGAGGTCTAAAGAATAAAATGGGATATGAAATCAGTGGCAGAGCCAGGATTTTGGTTTAGGAGGAGCAACAATTATAAATAAAAGAAATTAAAGAAGTTAAATATTAATTTTTTTTAAGTAGCAAGCAAAAATAACAATAATATATTCTTAAAACACCAACCTATCTACTTTTAACAGTGACCTCGACGAGTTTTTATTTTCTGAAACTTATCTATGATGTTTTCATTATCTACCTCAACAAAAACATCTTTTTAAATATAAGAAATCAAGTAATCGTTCATCCATGATCACCCATCCTGTTGCGCAACCTATTCTTCACAATGTTCATAGCTGAAAATGCTCTCTCAACTGTTGCAGTTGTAACAAGTAACATCATTGTCAGTTTTATAAGCAAATACACAAGAGAGAACACCTTATCCCTTCTTGTTTCAACCATTTTTTGCGCAAGATCACTAATTCCTTTTAAGTTAGAAAACTCTGTCGAAGTCTTCATATCAACAATATAAGTCTCAAGTTGATCATCGAGTGTCATAAGTTCCATCTCAGAGAAATCATCCGGATATAAACGTGCAAGATGAATCAATTTTTTCTTATCAAAAGCTGAGAAACAATCGCTTGGACTTAGACATGCCATGGAAAGAAGCAACTCAGTACTAGTCTCACTAAACCTATTCTCCAATTCCATAAGTTGCAAATCAATGACATTATTAAACAACTCAACACGATAGTAGTGTAAGTTTGTGATTCGTGGAGCAATTCGGCGTGACCGTCCAAGAAATAAGAATATCTCATCCATGTTACAAACATCAATATCATGCTTCTCGCAAAACAAAGTAACTTGATGAAGTAGAGAATCCCACTTGTCATTGTCAACCCTCATTTCTTGTAGTTGACGTTTGCAAACTCTAACCAATTTCATCGCATTCACAATATCTTGTTCTTTCTTTTGCAATGCTTGAGATAATTCATTGGTAATTCCCAACATAATTCTCATAAAGTGTAGGCAAAACACAAAATCAAACGAGTATAACGCGTTCGATAGTTGACGAGCCTCATACTTTTGTTCATGAGTGTAACACCCCGATTTTTCGAGAAGGCATCATTTCGAGTTAATACCGAAACCGTTATATTGGGAAAAAAAATAAGATAAAGGATATTGGGAAAAAAAATAAGATAAAGGATATTGGACTTTAATCCTAGATTTTATAGTCTAGAAAGATGAATGATTCAATTACGAGTCCAACGGTTCTTTCCGGAGCAAAAACGGAGCTATAACGAAGAAGTTATGACAAAAACAGTGAACGGGCGAGATTGTTGGGCGGCAGAGCTCCGCGCGTCTGGAGGGGCGCGACCACCCGTGCGGAGTCGCTGTGTGCACAAAAACGAGAAATTTCGGCCCCAAACCTCATTTTTCACCCTAAACTCAAATCCTTCCCCCATTTCTCTCCCAAACCGACCCCAAACCCCAAAATCAAACCCTAACTCATTTTTGGGTGTCCTCCTCCTAAAATCAAGTAATCCTTCTTCATCTAGCAAGCTTGGAGGTTGGAACCATAATCTCCCATCTTCATCTTCTCCACCATTGTTTCTAGGGTTTCATCCAACTCTTTTCACCATCTTGAAGATTAGAGGTTTGAGGTTTATTTTGGAGATCTAGAATAGTATTGTTGATGGGTTCAAGCTATGGTGAAGGTAATCTTCTCTTCTCTTCAACTATGGAAATTAGGGTTTTGGTATATATATTGAGATCTTCAAGTATAATGTTTAGAGAATGACCTCTTATGGTTAAATATGGGTATTTATGGTTGGAAATGCGTGGATCTAGGTTTGGAAGCTTGAGTTGAAGAGTTGGAATGGATGTCTTCGGAAAGCTTTGGGTGAGATCTATGCTTTTGGAGGCCAATGGTTGGGGATTGAAACCTAGGTTTAACTTAACCTAGCAAGGTGAGTTCAAGTTGATTTGTGAAAACGGTGTACATGCCAAAATGTCTATTTTAAAGTGTTTACATGTTTTATATGGAATTGTTATCTGCTAATCATCTGATAAGTTTTGGTTATTTGGAAGTACTCAACTTTATAAACTTATAAAACACCCACATTTGGGATTTTGTGCATTTTGATAAATAAATCATATATTTGGGGTATCTGAATGATTTATTTCATGAAGTATATTTTTGAGTATAAATGCATTTTTTTTGGGTGTCATGGGATGATTTGAAAGGATAAAAGGTATAAACCACTTGGAAAATGTTTTGACCCAATCTAAATCATGTTGGAGTTATTTGTGTGAGTTGAAGCATGTGTTGCATTATTTCGGGTCGTTTACGTTTGATTTCATTTTATGATTTTCAACGTTGGGGTTTTGGATTTGTTGAGCTTATGTCTCGGTTTGGATTTTGTTGGGTCTTGGGGACACTTGTTCGGTTTTGGTAGCTCATTGTAGAGCGATTGGTTATGATTTTCATTTATTGCATCTTATTTGGGAATTACATGTTTTGAATGCGTTAGTTCATTCGTTTTGAGTCATGTAATGTTTCAGCCCCGTCTGCTTTGGATCCATGAGCGCTTTTGTATTATCCGGTGCTGGGACGACTAGTTTTCCACATCGTGGCACATTCGACATCGGATTGGGTTGTAAGTCCTTCGTGCTCGTATCAATGGGTGTATGCTGAAAGATGCTGAGCTCGATACTTTTATTATTTGTCCAATGGTGGAACGCTAGTTTCCCCATTGAGGCGCGGCTAGGCCTCTTTGGTATGGTGTAAGTCCTCCGTGCTAGTATCTATGGGTGTATTCTGAAAGATGTTGAGCCCGATACTTATACCAATTTAACGTAACGTGTGGCTTACTTTGTACACGTCACATTATACGGAATCGGGTTTCCCCCGTCACCGAAAGGTGTTGTCTTTGGGCTGGGTCTTTTATACATTTGTTTTTGGTGACATTTTGCATACATGATTTTATTCCATGTCTTATGGGTTGAGTATTGATCCCCGCCCGTGTTTTGGGGTGTTTTGGGATATGAAGCGTTATTACATTATCTAAGATTGAGAGTCGATTTATATTCATGTTTCTGAGTGAGTCTTGGGATGCATCGATTTGTAAAGAAGGTTGTATTGGAGCGTTGTCCTTAAAGAGGTGTATTAGGGGAAAACGAGTCGTTTCCATTTCTAAAGTAAATCACTTTGAAAGATCTTGTTTTGGACTAAATTCTTTTCCTTTAAAGATATATTTATTTATGTTGAAAACTTTTGAGCTCACTAGGCTTTAAGCCTAACCTTTTTATTTGTTGGCATGTGCATCAGGTTCCATTTCGGGATTAGTTCTAGTGGCTGTGAAGAGATGAGTGCTAGTTGTATGCTCGAAGAGGTGACTAGCTTGTTGAAGTCTTCCGCACTTATATTGGAGATAGCGATTGGTTTTGGGTTATAGTAACACCCAACTCTAGTTAGTATTTATGTAAGACTTTATTTGCTTGTTGATGGTTCAACCTAGAAATGTATTTCAAGTATGGACTTGTAGTAAGAGATTTTATTATCCCTTTAAGGTATTGTTGAAAGTTTTAAATTAGTCGATCTTTTTCCAAATTGAGGGTGTTACAATGAGTTAATCTATCTTTCTCTATCATCTCAAGCACATCTAGCACTGATGGATATAACGTCATTATGTTGGCCAAAGTACCATAATGTGATCCCCAACGTGTGTCACATGCTCTAGCTAGGGAAGTTTCTTGATTGAGGCCTCGACCACTCGGGATTTCACCCAAGTTAAGTGCTTCAATAACTTTTGCAGTTTGTTGTTCTTGAAGCAAATCATGACGTTTACATGAACCTCCAACAACATTTACAACATTGTTTACTAAACAAAAGAAATCAGCCATCTTTGAGTTTTGTTGTTTCCATTGCTAACAATGTCTTTTTGGATGTCAGGCGAAGTTAACTTGAGATTCGAAGGTGCATTCTTAAAAGTAACCGCTTTGATGCTTTCATTATGGTCTGCGAGAAATAGCTCAAGAAAATTCCCTCTATTATTAGAATCTTCACATTCATCATGGCCTCGGAATGCAAGACCTTGTCTCAAGAGAAACCGAATACAATCTATCGATGCGATCAGGCATAACTTATAATCCATCTTAGCTTCGTCTGAATGCTTGATGATAACAGATTCAATGTGTTGCTTTTTGTTCAACAAAGCTTCACACTTTCCTCTAGCTTGATTGTGAGCGCTATTAACGCCTCCAATATGAATAGTCAACTTATCTTTCCTTGCCCAATTTTTGAATCCGAACTTATCTTTCCTTGCCCAATTTTTGAATCCTAAGCCAACAAAAGAGTCATCGCTTGCTTGATCTCCACTATTTTGTTTGAAAAGATAACAACATAAGCAATATGCAACATTTTTATTTACACTATACTCTAGCCAGGTAGAAAATTCATTAAACCAAGTTGGGTTGAATCTTCTTGAACTTTTCCCAAATGCCGTGTAAGGAAAATCATGGCTTCGAGGTTGGCAAGGCCCCTTTAAAAGATACGCTCTACGAACTTTGTCTCGAATATTAGGATTGTAATCCAAAATTCTAATTCGTAATCCCGGGTCAGCAGGAAGATCGGCTAAATTGATTTCCATACGACTTTGTTTGCAATTATCAAGATTATAATTATTAGGCATAGATGACGAATCACCGGTTGCTTTTCTCTTTATTAACTACTTATCCATACCAAAAGGGTGTTAGCCTAGTGGTAAGGCATGTGGACTAGCTAGTAGCGGTCTCATGTTCGAACCCTGGGGGACGCATCCTGGAGGTACGGGGGCTTCGACCCCGGGCTGCATGCTTTAGCAGTCGGGCTTCGGCCCATATTGCCAGGGATTAGTCTGGGCCCAATGTGGTCTGGGATACCCTCTCCAAAAAAAAAAAAACTACTTATCCATGATAGTTAAATGTTAAACTGTTTAATATATAAAAAAACAAAACTTAGTAGCAAACCCTAACAATTTGCAATTAACAATTAGTAGCAAGCCCTAACAATTAATAATTAACAATAACAAATCAATTTTCAACAAGTCTTTACTTTAAAAAAATCATGATTAAAGATAAATAAATATATTTTCAATAAAACCTAACGTAAATCTTAAATTTCCTATTAATATAAACCTCAATAGTAATTAATCAATACATATAAATAACTAAAATTTGGAGGGAAGAAGATAACCTGTTGTGATTGTGAATGGTGAACGTATTTAGAAGGCTTGGAATCAACAAGAGTCAAGAGGGACAAGAGTATGGAAGCTGGAAATCGACGCCTCCTACCCACTGGAAGTTGGGAATTTTTACTTTGGAAGACTTGTTAGCTCTCATGTTGACTTTATTCTTAAAAAAGAAATAGTGGTATCCATTTAAAAAATAGCCTTAGAGCCTTTGTGGGCCCACGGGCCACAACCCATTTAAATAAAAATAAATTCAGCCCATAGTTATTTACAATGAATTCAATTATATCAAAAAAAAAATTGAAAATGTGAGGGTTAGCGGCTACTAACCCTTGTGATTAACTACCTCCGCCATTGTATGAAATTTAGGCTATGTTTGGTAAACTAGCTGATAAGCTAACTGATAACTGATAACTGATAAGCTAGTTGATAGCTGATAAGCTAGTTGATGAAAAAGTCACGTTTGACAAAAACTAGTTTATAAGCATGTGAAATTACCAAAAAAGACATCTACAAAAATAATCAATTACAATATTTAATAATATAATTAAAACATATTTATAATAATATAATATATTAATTAATACAAATAAGGTAGTAAATAATATAATATGTTAATTAAAAGAATTTGAAATTCATTATTATTATTATTATTATTATATATTATAAATTTTGAATTTTAAATCAAATTTTAAAAATATCTACATTAATTTATAATTTTAAATAACCGTTACATATAATATGAAAAAAATAATCAAATAATAATTACAAAAATAATAATAATTGGTAACTAAAATATATTAATCAGTATTATAAAAAATTGATATAATTATCAATAATTCTAAATAATTAAAAATTAATATCATAATTAAAATTTATGGTATAATTTTAAGATAATATTAATTAATAATAATAAATTTTAATAATTAATATTTATTTATAATCAATAGTTAATATATAATAATAAATATTAATGAGGACATAATTGGAATAATCACAAAAAGTTTCTCATGAGCTAATCCAAGTAATTTATCAAAAAGTTAGCTTATAAGCTAGTTTATGTCTATCCAAACATGTACCAAAAAAATAAGGTAGCTTATAAGAGCATCTCCAACAGATTCTCCAAAATTTCTTTAAAATGGAGATTCAAAAGTCAAAATCTCCAAAAAAAAATTACATTCATCTCCAACCGCTTCCCCATTTTGAAGATTAAATAATTAATTATATTACTAAAATATTCCATATATTTAATAAAATATTATTTCTTTCTCCTAAATATTTTATTTCAAGGTTTCTTATTGGTGGGATACAATAAAAAATCATCTCTCTCATGGTAATCATTTTTGGAGATATCTCCAAATTTGGAGAAATTTACACTATCTCTCCTGTTTTCTCCATTTTGGAGAAAGGTTTAAGAGAATCTGTTGGAGCAAAAAAAATGTCTAAAATCCTCATTTTCTTCATTTTGGAGAAGCTGTTGGAGATGCTCTAAGCTAGTTTATTTTTGCCAAACGATGGCTTAATAGATGGGGTCGTATTTGATTACAGGCACGTGTGTTTAAATAGCAACATCGATATAGGTAGTGGAAAAGTTGTCATATTTTACCACTAAACTAATTCTTCGGTCTAAAAATTTCCCTATGATAAAAAATCATATTACTTTTACACTTTATTTTAATTAACTAATGCTAATTTTAACCTTAATAATAAAGGAAATAATACATTCTTTATTTTATAATTAAGAATAGAATTGAAAAGTAACTAATTACTTTTAAAAGTGGACACTTATTTTAAGACAAGACATGGACATTTATTTTAAGTCAAAGGAGTAATTTATTACTAGAAATTATATTACCTAATGGAGTAACCTCGAGTAGTCAAACCGTCAAGAACCCCAAGCAAGTCGAGGCGAAGAATAGTGTGAGAAGTTGAGGTTAACGTGATAAGCGGATCTGAACTGTTTGATCACTTTTAGTCAAATGTCTTCCCGTGAATTACGGCTTAGAAGGGAATTGATCTGGTGCATCTTACCTTTGTACATCTCATCTGTGCATCCATTTCTCTTTAAACAGTTGATAACTACTTCTCACGCTTCTCATGTTAACCTCAAGTTTTCACCAGAACCCAACCCAAATAGTCGAACCGTCAAGAACGAGCGGGGCCGCAAACAAGGCCAAACCATACATTGGATTTCGCAAGAGATCAATAGCATTGTACAAAATGACAGATTTCTTAAAACTCGTCGTATCTGCACCAACATTCTTTACTCGTCGTATCTGCAACCCACATTCTTTACAAGTCGAAAATTAATCTTGGCCTATAAGCAAGATTTTAAATGGCGTGAAACATGACGTTGTAGTAAGATCAAGTCTCAAGTCTTAGGTAGAGTCACGACGAGGTCACAACTTAAAAGAAAGGATGTAATTTAGGCCGGAAAGTTTTTAAGGATGCTTTTAAGGACGACTTAAGCCGGAAAGCCTCGAGCGTGAAACAAACCCTGCCCTCATAATGCCTAAAAATCTCCTCTAACAAAACCACAAACGCTTCAAAATCCTTTCTCGCTAAAAAAATGATACTTTGCGTTCCGCTGCATTGCATGAGTATACAACTGGTAAAATTATAATTTATATAACAACAATACCATTTATTGAATATTGTGTTCTCTGCTTCAATTACCATTGTTTTTTCATCCCGAGTCCTCAGGTCTTGCTTGCTATAAGGAAGATTTGATCCCCCAAGACCTCTGTAGTTTCGTATTGCGGATGACATGGCCTCGATTCCATACTTTTTATTTTTGACGACGTCGAGAGTAGAATACATTGGTTTAAAAAATCGAATTCTTTGGATTTTGGTCCAAGATGGCAAGCCGAGGGGGGTCACCTCTATCCGAAAATAGACAAGAAAACAACTAGGCCGTCGATGATAATAATGGTTGTGTCGAGGTTGCTTCTTCTGTGGCAACATATGCTTGTTGGCAGGAAGGTGGACGGTATGCATCTAACGCTTTGCGGCAAGCAGCGTCGCTTGGACCATCTTTGTCAAGGTCATCGTTATCCTTGGCATCCTAAGCAATAATAAGATTACAAGAGTTGTGAAAGCGGTACAAAAACAGTGCAAACACTACAACAAAATCGGCTTCATAGGACGCAAAATATGTTGAAATATCATAATAGACTACTTTATAGGACTTCAATTTATATGACCAAACAATCGTGCATCATATTTGAAAATGTTACAATACGTTGATGGAACGTTTCTTTAACGTTCTAACAAGTTTTGTAGGGGGTTTTATAAATAAAGCGTCCTATTAGTATTTTTATATGACATTATTTGAAAAAGTGTCTTGTGTAATTGTGTTCCTAGGACACTTCTCAAAAGTGTCCTATAAAATAAGCTAATATGATATTTCAATTCAAAAGTGTCCTAAAAATCTTATTTTAACGCCCAAAAAAGGTCCACTTCTACACATGGCACACAATTCATATAAACCCAAGTCCTATAAAGTAGTCCATAACGACATTTAGACATATTTGTCATCCTGTAAAACCGATTTTGTTATAGTGTAAGAAAGTGTTTATTTAGTTCCACCTCAAGGGAAATAATTTTCAATGTACTAGGGGCATGTGATCAAATTCTATGTTTGACTTTTAAGTGTTATATAAGTTGATCTTCTAAATTCAAAATTTATTAAAAGATTTGCAGGTGTGGAATAGTACATCACTACATGATTTTAACTAGTCAATAAGAATGATCAGGGTTGTAAATCAACCATACCTTGACAGAGCATTTGTAAAATGTAGGAAGAAAACGGAACTTGCAATACTCGTTGTAAGCTACAGTCAGAACAAGGAGCGGAATTGTTGCGATGGATGCAGAGGGTTTTGACTTCAGTCCAAAGAGACCAATCATGGTGATTTGCATGATAATGATGGCTACAACAACATGATGGTGAATGTGCGGCCAATACTGGCCACAGGTCTCATATGTAGTTTCATACACATCGTGCATCTGTATGAATACACGTTATGCGATTAGAATTAAATCTACCATACCAAAGACAAAATAGCTAAATGAACACAGTATTTAATATTTAAGAACAGATAACGTTACACTACTGTGTGAAACTAGAGATATATTCAATCTTAGGAAAGTGTTATTCGAAATTATATGAATCCGAGTTGATGCAAATTTGAGAAAGTAATGTGTTCTATAAATTGGAAAATCAGAAAAGAGATCAGCTACCATGAGGGATCCAATTAAATGGCACAAGAATTTTAAAACATCTTAAAACCAAACCAACTCAATATATCAATATATCTCACTCGAAAGTAGGGTCTGTGGGGTAGAATGTACACACACTTGCCCTCTACCCCAAAGGGTAGAGCGTTTTTTAGAACATCATGGTTACGGAAACTGGAAATAAGCAAAATATCGGAGTTTCATATTTCATGTGCTGATAAAGTTTGTGGTCACTGAACCACAAGGGTTGTGGCATACTAGTTAAGGCCCTGGGGGATGTGGTAGAATATCCCACGGTTCGAATCCAGGTGTACACAACAATTGTGGCCGCTAAGGTTTAATCAGGGCTGATGTCTTACAGTCATAATTTGCCAAGGGGATTAGTCTAGGCATAGCCTAGGACACCCTTCCCAAAAAAAAAGTTTGTGGTCACTGTATGCAGCTGGAGAAAAACATTTACCAGTTGACAGGCTTGGGCGATATGCGAAATACCAGTAGCTTAACTCATTAAAATTATCATCTATTAGTGTAATAAACATGATCATTGGAACACCTTTGAACCTCTCTCTAAAAGGGCCCTTATTGAAAGATGAGAGGTTCCTACATATATACAGGTTTGATGGTTCCGTGCTTAGCCGATGTGGGACTTCAGTACGCCCCCTTAAATGGAAGGTAGACAGTGCCCCCTAGAAAAGAGGCAAAAGAGTGTATCGACTCCCTAGATGTGGTAAACCGTGACTCTAATACCATATGAGGATATGTGGAACCCTTTAGAACTTATCTCTAAAAGAGCCCTCCTAGAAAGAGGGGAGGCTGTAACACTCGCAATTTTCGGTAAGTAAATGTCAACCGGACATTTCTGCGACTTGTAAATAGTGGGGTTTTGTTGGGAAATGTATTGTTTAAAGTCCCTTGGAGTATCGGGAGTCTTGGCAGTGAAAAAGTCGAGTTTCGGGGCTCCGGAAAGGTCCCGCGACAATGCCCGACGCACTGTCACAGTCGCATGGGGTGTACCGTGAGCTGGTACATACCAGCGACTATGACCAGCGACATTGCCCTGGGCAATGTCGCATGGTCAATGTCGCACTCAGGGTGCATGGTGCTGTTAAGTGCAGGATTTCAGCCTATTTTCTCATTTCTCTTCTCTAAAACTTCTCCACTCTCTCCCAAACCGTTTCTTCTTCATTCTCCTCAAACCCTAACTCATTTTGGGTTAATTTCTTGAGTTCTTAAAGTGTTCCTTCATCAAGTGGTAGATTGGGAGCTTTGGCAAAGTGTCCACCATTCTCATCTTCAACATCAAGCTCCATGGTAAAGTTTTCTAGATTTTCACCAAAACCTAAGTGGTAAGTGTATCTCTTCCATTTCTAAACCCTAATATAAGATATAAATGCTCCATTGATGATTTCCTAAGTGTTATGTTTCTCCATTTTAGGTTTGGAAGATTTTGGAGGAGTTGGTCAAAATTAGGGTTTTGGGTATAAGTTGAGGTTTGATGTAAAATGTTTGGGGAATGTTTCTATATGGTTAGATATGTTTATTTATGGTTCAAATTTATGGATCTAGGTTTTTGGAGGTTTTAGCTTGAGGATCCAAATTTCTTCAAGAAAGCTCGAAGTGGGTAAAATCTAGATTTAGCCTAAATCTAGCAAGGTGAGTTCAAGTTGATTTGTGAAAACTATGTCCATGCCAAAATGTGTATTTTGAAGTAAAATATATTTTACTTGGTAAGTGTCAAAGTGTGAGTATTTTGATAAGTTCTCATATTTGATAAACTTGGGTTATTTTAATCTCATGAAACGCTCATATTCAGATTTTGAATATTTCAACAAGTAAATAGCATGACTCATGTATTCTTGGTGATCTTGTACAAACAAAGTCCATTTTATGATTTATGCATCTTCGGTGATTTTTGTACAAATGAAGTCTAATTTATAATGTTCGGCATTTTGATGTATTTGAGTTCTTAAACCATTTGGGAAAATCCTTGGTTCCAATACGTGACGAGTTTGGGTTAATCACATATGTGGGTTATGTGTACGTATAAACGTCGTTTAAAGGCACTTCATTATTTGGGGGTCCATTGTTTATTGGTCAAATGGATTTTGAGCATTTTAGCTCGGCGTTGACTTAAAAGAGTCTTGAGGACATTTGTCAGGTTTTAATGGCTCGATGTGGAGTCCAATCTATGATTTACATACTAATGCATTTTATTGCATATTTATGATAATTACATGCTCGAGTGCGTTGGTCATTCATGTGTAGTCATGTAATGTTAGACTGTATTGCATTTGATCCATAGGCACGTAAGTCAGTCTTATTTGATGGTCAAGTGGGTGGTACGGGGTTGGACTCCGGGACTCATGTCTTATGACCTTGTCCTTTCAAGTGTACACTAGGAGGGTTGAGTCCAGTTGTGCTATTGTGACAATGGGTAGGTCATGATGGGCGTTTGGGGCCTCCGCCATGTCGGGGCAATGCCATGGTTGTATCCCTGTGCCGAGCCTTTGGTGATATTCTTGGTAATATTCGCTAAGGTCAGTTGTCTCTTTTGGTGTAGCTTGAAGGGAGTCGTAGGGACACTTGGGCTTGTGTGTCGTGAAGTGTCATACGATTAACGTTGTATGAGTGGCATACTTGTGTGTTCCTCCACTCTCAACGGATGCGGGTATCCCCCGCTGTCGACCCATAGTATTTTGGATATTTAATTGTCCTTACCTAAATGCTTGGATTTCATTCCATTTTATGGTCGCGTGAGTATTAAGTTTCAGTTTCATGCTTTCGATGATGTATCATATTTATATGGTTTGTTTTCCGTTATTTATGGGTCGAGTATTATGCCCCGCCCGGGTTTTGGGTGTTTTGGGATATGAAGTGTCATGCACGTTTTTACAAATTGGGTGTCGAATTATAAACCCGTTTTGGGCGAGTTATGGGTTGCATCGTTTTATAAAGAATGCCTGTTTTGGAGCGTTGTCTTTAAAGATGTACATTATGGGGAAAACGAGTCGTTTCCATTTCTAAAGTAAACCATTTCGAAAGATTTAGATTTGAACTGAATTCCTTTCTTTTAAAGATATATTCATTCATGTTAAAACTCTTGAGCTCACTAGGCGTTAAGCCTAACCTTTTTATTTGTCGGCATGTGCATCAGGTTCCGGTTGGGGGTTTGGATTCTAGCAGCTCCATGAAGAGTTGAGCCTTAGCTTTACACAAGAGTAAGTAGTTGGTGAAGTCTGTCGCGGCTTGGAGATAGTAACTATTATTGGGTTTTAGTAACACCCGTCCTTATTATAGATTGTATGTATAGAATGATACGTGTGTATCGAGGTTAAATCCTAAATTGTGATTGTAGATGAAGCAATTATCGATGTATTTAGAAAATTTTAATTTAGTTGCTATTTCCATATTTGAGGGTGTTACAGAGGCACCAACATATATACAGGTTTGATGGTATGTGTCCAGCCGATGTAGGACTCCAACAATATCCATAAAGTTAATTTGTCAAGGGTCGGTCAACAACTAGAAATTTCTGGAGTGCATTCCCAAAAGGACTATTAGAGAGTATCTCATGAAACTACTAAGTTCCATTGATCATGACCTTTATCATGTTAATAACTAATTTTGAACCTTCTGACGCAAGCAAATAGAAAGCCCAACGGGTGCCTTATTCTATGAGCCCAAATTAATGTGACTGAATAAACCCCCCCTCTATACAGCCCGAGGGCAGCTCCATCCCCTCTTCAAACTTCAATTCGACTTCTATAGAGAAATCTCCGATAAGGGATAAAACATATAGATAAATTCATGTCATTTAATAACCTTCAGATATTCATTGCTTAGATCAGTGTCTCCCCCAATCCACACTTAGCGTAAGCGCTTACCAAGTAAGCGTTTCGTAAACGATCCCTCAGCCAACTTTATAGCTACTGTGTTCTTTAACAAATCTTACTAGCTCTACTCAAACTTCAAACTGCTTTCTCCTTTCACATAATAGTGTCTCCCTTTTTTTTTGAAGTATATAATATTTATATACAGCAAATGCAACAAATAAACTCACACACCCTCTTGACCTTTGGTGAGGTTTGAACCCTTGACCTCCTAGGAGGCCAGAGGCTCTGATACCGCTAGACCAAAGGCCATTTGGTAATAGTGTCTCCCTTGGAAATACTACAAAAGTGTCTTTCAATGTTGCTATCAAAAATTATACTTCGATTCTATATCTACTTCATTTATTCATGGGGCCATTGAATAGGCTTTTAGTAGCACAAAGAAATATTGGAATGATAAGAGTTCTGTATTATCAACCATACAAATCAGGCACACCCAACTTTATCTTAAAGTTCATCTAATATTCTATTGTCCAAATTCGGATGATACATCAACAAACATTTTTACAACCGACACATTGCTAAGTTTAAACCGCAAAAATAGCATAATAAAGGTGATACATACTGCATTTCAGTTAAGAGGAACAAACAGCACTGAGATCAAGCACATAAGTTCTTAGTCATGTAAAATGAGAGGAACAATATTTGTAGTAAGAAACAGGGTTATATATGGAGGATGAGAGCTCAAACCTGATTGACGAATACCACATAGCCTAGAAGGAAGTAGACGACTAGAAATGGAAGAAGCAATGGTGCAATGACTGCGTATACGATGCCAACAAGAACAAAGAGTTCTACAAAGGGAATAACTCTATAATAAGGGAATGAACAAAGGTAATTGGTTTTCTTTTTTCCTCGGCCCCATGTATGCAATTTCATAGTATCCCAAGTAAGTAATCCAGGCTGAAGAATCTCCAGTGAAAATCCAGACAACCCACTCGTCAAAATGTATGTCATAAAGAAGTCTGCCTGAACAGAATAAAAGAAAGAGAAATAAGTCCTAAATCTTCTAGACTATTTAATGCAGATCTGAAAACTATACAGAAGCTTGTCAAAAAGGACTAAAAGAAAAGGATCAGACTAGCGTACGATCTAGATTCAGATTAAAAAGTGCTAACCTTCGAGGAATTTGGCAGATAAAACAGAGATTTTGTTTTGGTAATTAATACAAGGAAATGAAGCATGTAATGTTGACAAAAATCCTTATTTATCTGCCAAATCAAAGATCCTCACTAGTCAAAGAACACAAAAATCATGAGAGAGAGATTACACAATCAATGAACAAAGTTCTGGATCCGAATATATGAAACCTAGGTAAAAAGCACAAAAAAACCGAGAGAGAGAAAAAAGATCAGGCCACTCACTTGAGCAGAGACAGCCTTTGCAAGACGGCTTGGTACATCCCTTGGGTTGATGAAAGATTTCCCAATCTGATCAAGCAAAGACCCGGACAAAACACTCATGAAGAAGACGTTACCCATCAAAAAGTAGAAAACCATGCTGCTAGCCTTTTGTTCTTGTTCACTTCTTGAAACGTAACCTGCTACCCTCGCCATTGCTTTCATAACGAAAGGCACAATATATACAAACCCACTAAGAATGACACTTGGAAGATATCCTGTAATAACGGAGCTCAATCCTGGGCTGTGGAAGACAAACTATTTATAATGAATGGAAAAGAGTATACACCAACAGAGACTAGTAACTACGAAATATGCAAGTAATTAAACAGACAACATCAGTTGGCTGTTAGAAGCTGAAGCACCATTTCAATAGGCACACCGACACACACACACATACACAGCAATAATTTTCATTAAAAGAGAGTGAAGAAAATCGTAACAGCTGTTATCTGAGCCCACCAATAATAAATGGAAGAGTTCACATACTTGATGAGGCACAATGACATGACTTGTTATCATGACATACATGAGCAATGCAACCGACCATTCAATGAATTTGATAGAAGGCAGAAATTTGGCCATCAGATTCAAGATTGACTATGAAGATAAAAAAATAATCCCTTTGAGGGAGAGGTCCAGGATGACGTTACATACCGTATAAAGGCACGGTGGTTAAAGTGGAGGGTAGCCACATGTATGCTGTGTCACTGTGTGACGACTGACAAGAAGATCCTGTTAAGACTGATGGCAAATTCTACAGACCGATCACCAGACCAGCTATGATGTATGGGTCTTAGTGTCGGGCGACGGAGATAGCGCATGAGAGGAAGCCGAAAGTTGCAAAAATAAGGACGCTACAGTGGCTGTTGCCAGACCACATTGGACAGGATACCAAAATAGGTATTCAGAACAGGTTTAGGATTGTGCCTATCACAAATAAACTGAGTGTAGATTTCGGCAGTTTGGGCACATTAGTAGGAGGCAGATGATGGCACCGGTGAGGAGGGTGGAGAGCATAACGGATGGGGGAGTGAGGAGTGGCAGATGGAGGAGGACATGGAATGAGCGGCTGAAGCTGACATGGCGGCCCTAAACCTTTAGGAGGACATGAACTCTGATAAGTGTTCCTCGAGATGCCAAGGACGAAGAGGTAGAGGGTGGAAGAGGGGAAGGCTGGAGAGCAGACATATAAGTTAGCAATGTTCTAGGATAGCTAGAGAGGGCTCTTGGCTCGGTAGTTAGGAGTGCAGAGTCGAGCCTTCCAAAAGCAAAGCTTTTTTAAAAAAATCTTTTCATACTTTCAGTCTCTCTCAAGACTTTCCAAAATCTTGTCACATAGTTCTTTTTTTTCATACCCCTCTAAGTTTTTCACCTCCAACAGCACCTCTATTTCTGCCGATTTCCACCTCCTTGGTAGCTGGCAGGGGCGGAGCCAAGATTTGGGTATAGGGGGAGCATATATATATATATATATATATATATATATATATATAAAGGTTCAAATGAGAGCGCTAACTATTTAAGAAATCATGGACAACAAATCATGTGCAAAATCATATATGATTCGGCATTAATGGCAAAAAAAATGGCCGCGGACGACTTTGACCGCGACTTAAGTCGCCCGCAATCATATATGATTTTGTATGTGAATCATTGTTTTTGTGTTTTCTTAAATAGATAACGTTATCGTATGAATAAAAGATGTTTTACCAAAAATATATTCTGTTGGCCGAAAATGTTACCCGATAAGGCAATTAAGTAATGCTCTTGCCGATAAACATTTACTAAACGTTTGGTAAACCGCATAATCCTTGAATCGAAACCACAAAAAACCTTAAATTTTAAGAGAGAGGCTAGAAGCATTAGAAGTCAGAGGGAGCCGGATCCAGTTTAAATGTTTAAACCATTAGTTTCTACCATTTTATAAAAATTATTATTATTATTATATTTATAAAAAAATTAAAATTTTAGGGGGAGCCACTGCACCTCTTGGTGCCTTGGTGGCTCCGCCCCTGGTAGCTGGCAGTAGCAGCTTCCCTATATCTCAGACAACAATGCCTCACATCACTCGGCCTACTGCTGCCACCCTGAACTTTCAGGAAGTAACAATATTATTCCTCGTGAACTATTAAAAAATGGCTGTATGCCAATGAATAAACCTATACCCTTTGCATTTTCTGAAATTTTGAAACTGCCTGACACACACATACATACACTAGAAACAAACATATATATTATATTATATTCAGTTGCCACTCTTGAAAAGAAATCTATATAGCCAACTTATTTTCGATTAGATGAAACCCCATACAGAAAACAGAAGTACAGCTTCATAGAAACTTACATTAATTGCACAGCCATGGCTGGAGGGAACCACTTCTTTAGCTTTTCGAACTGTGCTATTCCCTGGACCGCAGTAACTGGAATAGCAAAGAATATAGTGAAAAGAAGTTCTGCTACAAATACCCCAGTTCTGTAAAGTATCAGATGCTTATAAGGGATTGACAGATTCTTCCACAACACGTCTCTAGGTTCTGGGGCCATCTGAGTGATCCACAATAATGGATTTGGATGCTGCTGTGTTTGGGAAGCAAGGGCAGCATCCCAACGAGACCTAAATGCAACAAAAGCAACAGGCAACTCCTACAAAGTACAAATTAAATGGTGATTTATCAACTATCCTGGGCACGTGAAATAGAAGGTCATGTATACAGCATTGAAATTAATGCAAAATGGTAAGCACCCATCCAATGACAATAAGCAAACTATAAATTCAAACAGATGCAAGAGTGTAGCTTTTAAAAACTAAATATCTTGGTGAAAAGTAACACATACATAATTTTCTTTCAGAAGAGTTACTATTGATGGGAAGAAGATGGAAGAGGAACTAATATCTTTTTGGGCCATGGGGTGAATTAAGCAAAAGAAATCTGCTTGAACCTCTTCTCCAGTAGTTGTTTGCTGTGTGCCCTGTAAATTTGAACCTCGGGACCATCACATATAAACCCTACCACAACCACAACTATATATAATTGCATTGCCGCTAAAAGAATTCTCACAAAATATTTCCTCTGAATCTGTCTCCACCTGATTTACTCATGCACATCCCTCAAATTTAGACTGCTACTTCAAATTTAGGAAAAATGGCCCAAGTTATGTGCTCATGAAATATTTGTCATTCATTCACGTAATGAACCATCACAAAGGTCTTCCTCGTGCTCATAGTAACTATCTTAACTGCTCCGGTGTTTGAATCTCAGACTTGCATTACCCAATCAATTCACTCAGACTTCAACCATTTGTTGAAGAAATCGGTTACACATAGAAATCAATCAAAAGGTCCACTTGAAATTTTGCTTATTTCCCACTTTGTTCCATGATTTCAAACTTCAATAACTCTGCAAGACATTCTCTGCAGCGATGCCTCCAAATAAGAGAACATAGGTTGCATTAGCTAGAGCAGCCGGTAGTTAATGTTTTTGACATGCCAGTCCACAATCTTCAATGAGATCATTAATGCCTCGGGCTATTATAAAGATTTGTCTCCTGGTGTTGGGAGGAAGGGAGCTCGAGAGGTAGAGGGTGGGGGTAGGGTAGTGAGCTGGGAGATAGGCTACCAGAGTCCTAAGTTAGACTAGGGGTTGTGTCGTTGTCTTACCTTCAATATGTTTTTTTTGTGCCTACTTCTGTTTATGGGGCTGCTTACTTTTTCTCTAGCCTTAGTTCTTTTAACTTTCCATTCCTTCTCATTTTTTAAATTGTTCAAACTTTTGGGGCAAGCTTCCTTTTTCCCGCACACTTTTTGCAAGCCCCGCCGCCCGGGGGGGGGGGGGGGGTCTTCATGGAAAGAGTAGCTCTACTCTTTGGGGTAGATGACAGGGTTGCATACATCCCACCCTCGACCCGACCTCCAGGTGGGATAAACTATGATCGTTTGGTTTGGTCTCCTGGTGTCTTACAATTGGAACCACCAATCACAGATTTGCCAATTATGGTCAATCAGCAGAGTTGTCTTTCAGTCACCAATGTAGAAGCTACATAAGCAAATGATTTCCATCAACAAACGCAAGTTCATTGATTTCCTTTTCGTCAGCAGCTGTTTTTTTTGTAGAATTAATTACTGAAACAATATAGTGATATCGAAAGTTGCTTAATATATTCAATTATCAAATACTTCTTATATAGAGTACAAGAGATAAAAGATAAGCCTATCTGCATGATAAAGATAAACATAACTAACCTATATCTCTTAACACTCCTCAAGTTGGAGAATATATGTCAAACATGTTCAACTTGTTACATATAGGGCTAATATGTGATCCACTTAAGACTTCATCAGGATGTCTGCCACTGGATCTTCTAAGCATACTTGGACTAGCTTGAAAGAAGGCAACTCATGGGAAGTGCCAACCTCCTTTTCTTGAACAAAATGACAATCTAACTCGAGTGCGTTTGCGCATTCATAAAAATCTAGGTTTTAGAGATATGAACAGCTTCGTTAATTGGAACATTAATTGATTCCATGGACGTTTTGCTTAAAGGTACTTCTCAAGGGTATACAGTAGTGAGTAAAAAAGCAACTTGGTGATCATGATGGCACAAAAGATATACAACTTCTCAACCTCTTGCAATTGACAGGCCTTTTCCATTCTTATGGTATCCATTTTGGAGACCCATCTTTAAATTGGTGTATATGGGATTACAGAGTTGAGAGATTGTATCAGACTAGAATGACTATCATCCGCTGCCAAATTCACTAGCCTAAATGAATCCAAGATGACAGTCACAAATGAAACTGCAAGGCAATAATATCCAATAGAAAGAAATCACAGAGAAAACAAAGGAAGGGGAGCCTTCGCCTGGTTCGTCATCCAGATCCCAATTGTAATTACAACCAAGTAGTCTCAGGTATTGTTTGCTGTTGTTGTCAGTGTAATATAGATGGCTAGCATTTCTTTGTGTGTTCTCGTACCATGTAAAGAAAAGGAGCTGAAAAGTGTAATAACATGAAGAACCAGTATTGTGTTCTCCATTGTCTATCCTACATCATCAAATGAATATTTTATGCCTGCAAGTGGCTTCTCAATGCAAGTCCAGAAATTAGGAAACCAAATAAAAGTTGGGGCCATGAGTTCCCAATCTGCTGTTTGAGTCTTCTGATGTACTTGCTTGCCAAAAAAGTTGACTTGCAGAAAAACCATGGCCCCAATTAAACAGAAGACAGAGATTGATGCTCCATGAGATTCATACAAGATGTGAATTACACTCATAGTCTCATACAATAACCATTTGAACAACATGGAATACATATGTATGCATGTACATCTATGATGTTTGTGCATGATATATGTAACAATACCTCAAGATGCTTTGCAGTGTATAGAATCTGATATGAATGATAAGCACGAGGATGATATTTGGAGAAGAAATGATCAACACTGCAGCTAAGTGCCTTGTGTTCATCACATAAAGGAATTTGTCGAACCAGAACAGTGACTTGACTTGGTTGATGCCTCAGGTTTCGCAGTTGCTGAATTCTTTTCAGAAGGACAGCCTTGTATTCCTAGAGATCACATGGGGTAGGAGATCACCTGTTATGGACTTCACCAAAATATTCAAATGCAATAAACAGTTAACTTTATAAAAGAAACAAAACATAAGCAAAAAAAACTAAATTACTAACCAAATTCATGTCAAGCCATGGGTATCAGTTCTGCGATTAAAATTACGTCATTCGTGTTAAAAACACTATGTTGCGGTCATATCATGTTAAATTATGCTGACATCTGTTACTCATCGAAATTCAAATCATTTTGCTCATTCAGTTTCACATTATTAGATACAAGCAGTCAAGCATGGCCAGCTGTATTAAGCCTGATCAATTAGGTTCGACCTTTGTATAGTTATCCCTTAATTCCCGACTTAGAAGCATATATGTATATTGGTTATCCTAGAACCATTTCAAAATTTCAGTAACCCATGTTACCACCCATGTAATGATAGCGTAGAAGGATGAAAAGAGACCCCCACCCCCCACCCCCACCCCCCACCTATGAAGATGACGGGGTACCAGACGGACTAAAAGAATTACACTAGCACTATGTACATATGCAATACAAAAAGGACAAGCAGTTCCGCCCAAGTGGTAGGGTCCTTGGCATTTATCTGCAGGTTGTTGGTTCGATGCTTGCAGCTAACATTTAAATGTTTACGTCTTTTTACCTGTAAGGACCCACTTTCATCATGGAGCCTGTTTGTCACTTTCTTGATATAACCTTCCATTTTTTAT
The DNA here is from genome assembly GCA_954870635.1 of Arctium minus. NCBI lineage: Eukaryota > Viridiplantae > Streptophyta > Magnoliopsida > Asterales > Asteraceae > Arctium > Arctium minus. Next base: position 20,089,489 of record OX941082.1, read on the forward strand.
CATATAATTCATTTGAATTTACATGTTCATTTTTTTTAAGATTTGTATTGTTAAGTATTTGATTGATTTAGAGATTTTAACTATCAGCAACATTTACAAATTTACATATGACAAGGCAGCCCAAATGACAAAGGTAAAACATCTCATGATTTGCTCCCTCATGCCCGACTCCTTATTAGGACAGTGGTAACGTGTGTTTAAGCCCTCGAGCAGGACCTGTCGGATGTACACTCCCGTGTTTATCCTAAATGCACTAAGCCATGGCATAATTTGTGCCCATTGCTATCTTTCACAGGTTTACTTATGGTGTCATTTTCAGTCCATTAGCCTGCTTTGTACTCCATTTATTCCCATTTTGATTACTAATATAGTCGCACTTCCAAAGAACCATAAATTAGACATGCTCTGCATATGGTTACTGTGTAATCTGCTTCAAAAGGCTTACTACTTTACTGCTCATCAATGAAGTAGAGAACTAAATGGTGAAGTACTATCCAGCAAACAAGCGTTAAAGGCCAGTAGTATCCGAGTAACTTTACCAATCAAAAACTTAAGAATCTATTAGAAAAAAACTTGAACAAAGGAGCTTCTGGTAACCAAATAATCAATGATCTTGCTCATCTCAACATGAAAAGCATAAAGCAGGAGCAATGACTGTGGTAGAAGATGGTAGATTATGATGACTGGAAAGTTTGGCAGCATGGTGAGATAAGACAATGATTACCTTGTGAAGCAGATAGATTCCCGAAATAGATATAAAGCACAATGATGAAAAGTGAACCCAAAGCCTGTGGAACAGAAAGAAGTGAATTAGTAATAAAACCTACCAAACAAAGAAACTAATTAAACTTGAGGCCCATTGGCTTTTGTAATTTTGATTATTGCCTCTGACAGAATATATATTTCTCTCAAATGCATTTATTTGCTGTAGCCCTTAAGCTTCCCATTACATCCATGTGAGGATAACTTCAGATACACACTGAATATGTATCGCTCTCGCATGTATTTCAGAATAGTTGTATTTCTTACTAGTCAGGATAGTCCCATTATATTGGGTAAATGATGATCCATTAATAGATAAACATAAGGAAGAGGATAAGAAATATACTAGATAAAAGGAGAAAATGCAACAGCATCGTTAACCTATTCCAACACAAGCCAACCATCACCTTTACTATTTACTATCTCAGTATAGTTAGTTCTCTGTTGGATCATTGTTAGTCCTATTAAGTGGATTAAATTTATCTAGGTACAGCAAATGGCCCACTATTGCACACTATATGTTCTCGATAATCAAATTACATATTCTCCTCATTATTTCATTTGACATATGTAATATCTTGTTGGTCCAACTATTTCATAGCAAAAATGTTAGCTTCACGAGTTCTGCCCATGTCTTAAACAAGATTGGATTCATGTTCATACAAAATTCCACTACTGAATAAAATTAGAGAAACAATCAATAATAAGGATGAGTGTAACCTGTTACCCTAGGCCAAAACTTAAAACACTTTGACAACCATACCTGTTCGATCCTCTAGGAATATTGGAAATCGTGAAAGAGTCCATGGAACTTGAGTTTGAAGATAGACCAGGGGAGACAGAACAGTTGAGTGGGAGAAGAACCATCAATCCAACAACAGAGCAGACCACAAAAAACTTTATCCTGTCAAATGAATTCATACAACACTTCTAACAGCTTAAAATCAGTAGAGCAATATTTCTATGTCATTTGAATTATTAGAAATACAAAACATATCTGGGGACAACTCTACAAAACAGATAAACAGCAACAATGCATAAGACCACATACAGGGGAAAAAGTTCCTAACCCGATCGTAAGTATGTTCTGTAAGTGCACAGTTCATACAAGAATGTTCCAACCAGCCTCGATACTTTCCCTGGGGTCCAATTGTCCAAAGCATATAATTTCTTGAATTTTACAAACTTCAAAACTCTAATACCAAATTTGTACAGCACGGATGATTATAAGAGTGAAGGCTTGACAGTTCTTATTATATTATGCGATATGTAACTCAATATATTTAATATTTTGATTAATAGAAAACCACAAGCCATCAAAATGATACAAAATTTCTGTTTCACAAGTATTTTCATATCATGAAATTCTTCAAGTTGACACACCCCCTTATTCCAGTACCTCAATCAGTAGGGTGGACCGAAAAGAACCTTGATCTTTGTAGAACTGTAAGGACTGAATTGGTCCAGTTATCTTAAAACATGGAGGGGACTTTGTTATTTTCAAGAGTAAAGGAAACAACAAGGACTTCTTTGTTGTTTTTCTCTCTCACTTTTTAAACCCTCTATAGTTCACTTCCAATCAGAAGCTCAAATAGGGCACTTCATTCTCGCACAAAAGTTTTGAACTCCACAAGATAAAAATGTTCTTAAGATCATAGTGAGTAGTGCAATCTCAGCCTAGTTTATTAATAGTTTTTTCAAATTCATATGTTCCTTCATCTGTTTGCTTTAGCAAAAATAGAAGACATGACATGCAAAACATAGGAAAAATAGGAAAAAGTAAACATCCTTCCATCTATAGTAGGCCTCAGGTAACCTATTTGTCGGCTCTTTAACCCTCCCCCGTCCTACACTCTACCTCTCCATCCCCCCTTCTCTCGTTCCCGTTAGCTATAGGTCCCTACGTCTCCAAGAACTCCTATCAAAGGTCAAATTATAGAAAATGTCTAAGCCTACCACGTCCATTCTCAGCTGCTCATCTCACGTCCTCCTTGGCCTGCCCCTCATCCTCACACTTTCTATCCTCTTCATGGGTGCCATCATTTTGCATTCCAACAATAGTATCAACTCAAAAGTACTCATGTTGTTGCATAACAAATTCCTAACGTCTTGTATTACTAGTGTTTCTAATACTTAGAATGTAAATAGTTGTGCCACCCATCATGCACTTATGGTTCTGCTTCATTGAAACAAAGACATCCTAGGTTTGCCATTCTTCAGAAAGAAAAAAAAAAACAGAAGGTCACAATTAGCATTATTAATTTTCTTTACCTTATTGTGCAATTAGCCTTACAATAAGTTACATTCATTCCAGGGGTTGCTTATGATTTCTTTCCGAAAGTGACATCCTCAAAGAAACCTAAAAAATTAGTCAAATTTTCTCATCATACTTGTGAACCTTATGATGTGACAGCATGACATGTGTTATGGCACATGGCACTCAATGTGACATGATCTCTACCTGCTGCAACCAAATGAATAATGAAATCACTAATCTATGATGCAATTCGGAGGCAGAACACACTTGTAGCCTTAAACTGGTGTAAAAGGATAGGCATCCATCATTTCCAATCAAGGAGAAAAATCTTTACAGAACTTGTGTTCCGGAGAAATTGATCATGATGAGGATAACATTCTATTTGTCCCCTTAAAAACTTTCTTCCTTTTTTTTTCTTTCTAACAAATAATGGTGTCGACGACCTCCACAGTCATTGACCACAAAGTGTTAACGGCTAGTAGATGTGGGATCAGTTCATTCGTGGATCTCTTAATGTTCTACAAGTTTGTGTACCTCATTCAGTTTCCATCTATTGCAACAATATCTTTGCAATATCAATGACTTGCAATTCATTTCTTCTATCTCATACTAGGCATATTGAACTCGACTTATATTATGTTCGAGACAAAATTGCTCAAGGCCATTGTGTTTCCCTTTGTGCCATCCATGTGGCAATTAGACATTGTACTGATTCAAGGATTGAGTCATGACTTGTGTGCTTGGCAGTGACTATTTGTCCAAGTTTGGTGTGTACTATGCTACCTTTACAAACCTCCAAATACGCAGGGAGACAGTAAAGTATCCACTTCGTGCACTACAACGGCCAACAAGCTTTGGAGTTCAAAAACATCCAAGTTGACATCCAAAGTCAAAATGCAGGTAGAGTGAATTAGTTTTATAGGCATCTCTACTTGTAGCTTCAATGCAGACTAACTATTTTACTAGTTCAAATACAAAATGAATATAAAAGTATACCAGAGGGGGCTATTTTAGATCGTTATTGCAATTTTTATAGGCAACAGTAAGATGGTTGAAACCGTTCTTGCAATTTTTAGCAACCAGAACAGTTAGTTTGCAATGAAAACAAGTAGAACGGTGAACTCATCCTCATTACAGCTATTGTGTTATTGAAGAGAGAAATTCTCCTAAAATCCGCATCTCATACACGATTGCCACAGTATCACAAGGAAGAAAAACAAACACACGCTTGAAAAAAAAAATACAGACAAAAAGAGGAAAGTATCGCTAACCCGAATTTGAAGAATCTTATGACAACGAGTGCATCAAGGCCGGATCTACAAAGAATTTCATCCTCCGTAACTCTAACAGCATCACGGATCCAATCGAGTGACGGAAGGAAGCGTTGAAGAGTGAAAGAACGATCGAAGGGAATCGGATGGTGAAGAGAGAGAAGACGAGGGTAGTATATGTTGGCATTGGAATGCTGTTTTCGCAAAACGGAGAAGAGACAGAGGATGACAAGTGCAAGCCCTATGTTGATGGCCGCCGATGCTAATAAGCTCTCCGCATTCATTTCATAGGTTTGATTTTCCGGCTGGTCGGCGGAAGGATGACGACGACGACGACGGAGGAATTTTGCAGGGTCGAGCGGAGAGTGAGGTGTGAGGGTGTATGGGGGTGCTTGCTTGCCACCTTTGATTGCACGTGGCGAACGTTAAGCGAGTAACCGCACCTTGCCGCGAACCATGTTTTTGCCGGTTTGGAATTTTTATCCCGGTTTTCCTATTTTTAATTTCATATAAAAATAAATAACTTCTTCCGTGTTTATATTTACTTATACACGATTTTTGTCTCACACTCGTTTGTTAGAGCATCTCCAATTTCTTTAAAAAAATCAAAATTTTTAAAAAAAATTACAACTATCTCTAACAGTTTCCTTTTTTTAGAGATAAATTATTGATTATATTATTAAAATATTTTATATATTTAATAAAATATTATTTCTTACACCTAAACAATTTATTTCAAATTTTTTTATTGGTGGAATGCAAAAAAAAAATCTCTTTCTTAATAATCATTTTTGGGATATCTTCAAATTTGGAGAAAAATGTATTCTCTCTCATACTTTCTTCATTTTGAAGAAAGTTTTAGGAAAGTTATTGGAGCTCATTTTACACCCAAAATCTCTATTTTCTTCATTTTCTCCAAAATGGAGAAGCTGTTGGAGATGCTCTTAGTAGATTAAGCAGGTTAACGAGACTCACGGTTTATTGATCAGTTATATGATTATTTGATAATGGTTTAATAATATAAAAAGTGGTTTATTCAATAAGTTTTAATGGATGAGTTTTATGCTGAAAACTAAATTTATTTCTCCCGATTAAAAAACATGTTCCTTCTAATTATTTTAAAAAAAAAACTTTCTCAATACACACATAACTTTATACATACAGGACTTGATGGAAATCCTAATAAACACCCTCTAATTTACTCATATAAACACTATAAATTATTAATAATGGTTGAAGTGATAAATATTGTTTTTATTAAATCATTTTGATCCAATTGTAATAAATCATCACATATAAATTGGATATGATATTCAAGATCTTAATTCTTATGTTGGTATGTGATCCCATTTCATTGGTCCTACTAGAGATGGTCAAATGGATCCGGCCTTACTTGGGATCGGTGGAGGACCAGAACTGGGACCGATTTGGGACCAGTATGGTCTGGGACCGGTTTAGGACCATCGGTTACGACCCGGCTAAGGTTTCTAGTGGAAAAGAAGACCTAACCTGGCCCGGATCGGCCCGATTTTTCAAAAAAAAAATAGAGTCGTTTATAGTCGTTTGGCAACGGTCTCATGATCCTTTTTTGGTCTTTTTGGCCCTCTATTCTATATATATAGTGTATGGGGTAGAGGTGTACGCGGGTTAGGTTGGGCGGTTTTTTGACATTTTTACAACCTAACCCAATTAGGCGGTTTGAAAAATCTTAACCTAACCCAACTCATTCAAAAGTATAACCCAACCCAACCATTACGGGTTGGATTGGGTTGGCGGGTTAGTAATATACATAAATTTGACGAATGAAATAGAATAAATAATACTAACAATATATTGAACGAAGTTATTAGTTGTTGCATTCATCCAAATGTATATAATATTAAAATCCTTAAGTCTAGGAATTAAACTTCAAAAAATTTGAATGATAGCATCCGATTCAAATCATCAATCAAGTACGATTGTGTTGGACATAAACATATGATATTTCTTTACGCAATAAAAAACAAACTTCTAACAGCATCTATGCAATGAAAACATAAATTTATGGTTCCAACTTCTAGTTTGAAACATACTTCATATGATCATTAATGTTCATACTTCTAATTTGAAATTTATAGTTTCAAACAGTTCATTTATTCAAAGAAAAACAGAAGGTTAACTTTTTCCAAAAGAAATCAAGTAAATACTCAACTACAAGCTCCTCCAACAACAACGTTGATCTAGTTGTTTCAGGATACTCATGCAGTCGTGCTTATGGAGATGTATCAATCAACCTAGTTGAATTAATTTGGATTTTGACCTAGTTGGATTAATTTTAGGCTTTGGGCTGTAAATTGGATTAATATATGTATATATTTTTTAGGTTGTGAAATAGACTAATATATGTATATATTTTTTGGGTTGTAAATTATAATGGTTGTAAATAATATATATATATATATATATATATATATATATATGTAGATCACGGTTATTTTGCAACCCAGTAAAAGTTACAACCTCATGCAATCCTCATCTAAACCATCATTTAGCCTATTACATTTGAATTCTCATTGATTCTCTAAATGAACTTACCCGATTTTGTCGAATTTGTGCAGCAAATGTCGATACACATAACGATTCATGCCATGTATCAAATGAAGGTGGTAATTTCATGAAACAATATGCATTCCATGTTAGTGTATGCATTTAATGAAATACGATGCATTGCGGGTAAGATTATTGCATGAAACCAGTAATCATTCAGTATCTACATAATGATTGGTTTCGACGAATATTGCACGGGGTTGTAACCTTTTACTGGATTGTAAAATAAACTACCCTTATGTATGTATGTATGTATGTATGTATGTATATATATATATATAGACGAAGAATAGTGTGAGAAGTTGAGTTAACGAAGAGAAGCGTAATAAGTGGATTTGAACCGTTGACCTCTTTTAATCTCAAGCCCTCCCATGAATTGCGACTTAGAAGAGAATTGGTCTGGTGCATCTCGGTGCATCTCATCCTAATGTGCGTCCATTTCTCATCCAACGGTTGATAACCACTTCTCACCGTTAACTCAACTTCTCACCGGAACCCAACCCTATATATATATATATATATATATATAATTTTATCAAAATAATATATATTAGTGGCGGGTGGGCGGTTTGGGTTGGGTTAGGTTGAGTTTTTCTAATCCAATTTCAACCCTTCTAATTAGCGGTTTAGCGGGTTGATGGTTTGGAGGGTTGGGTTTAATTAGGTTGTTAACGGATTGGGTTGAGTGGGTTTCGCGGGTTGACGGTTTTTTGTACACCCCTAGTATGGGGGAAGATACCAATTCACAAACACAAAAAACGTTCACAATTATCACTATAATTCGTGATTTCAGCTCTTATTCGATTCTCGCAAAAAACGTTCACACTCCTACTTCTCATCTATTTATCTCTCTCTTCCATGATGGCCGATAAACATGATGCATCCAACGAAACCATTGTCAAAGTTCTCACCAAGCACATACGAAAGTCTGAGATTTGGAATTCCTATAACATGGTCGTACTCATAAACGAGAAAAGGAAGGGGCAATACAAAATGTGTCAATCTCTCGTTACGGTCAAAGGAAAATCAATCTTGAGGCGTCACACCGAAAAAACATGTCCGAGGCTGAGGTCGGCGGAAGGTGATTTAAGTCAACGGATACTTGATAATCAAGGTGGAATATGGACGTTCGATGCCGATTTGAACCATCAAATGACAACACAATGTGTCATTCAAGTCAGGTTGTCGTTCGGACATTTTGACAACATTCATATTCCGAATCTCATCCAAAAAACGTTGCAACCACTCTACAAGTCGGTAAGTCATCAAACTCTTAGATGTGATGCAATTAAATTGTGGAAAACGTGTCAAAATGAAATGCGACAAATGTTTTCCATTTTGCCTAATTTCGTTTCGTTAACGTGTGATGTAAGACCGTCAATTAATAGGGTTGAAATTGTGTTAGGTCTTACTCAACCAACTCAACCGCCACTAATCTATAAATTTAATAAAAATTTATTTATATTTATATACAATATAAAATTTTATTTATATTCACCTAGCCTGAGCCTCATTCTCGTTTTTTGTTATTTTTGGAGCACAAAATTTCAACTTTTTTGCGTAATTCTTGTTCATTTACATGTTTTGGCTATCTGTCGTATTTATATAAATATGTAACATATGTTCGTCTTTTGCAAATATTCTTTGTCTGTTGTATGTACTTGTGTATCAACAATTGAATAGGATTAAATCGAGCATTGCAAAATACTCCTAAGTCACCAAAAATAAAAAAACACACACTTATTTAATAATTATGACAACTCAACTCAACTCGCAAGAGTTGAGTTAGGTTAAGTTACACTTTATAACAACATAATTGGGTTGGGATTTTTTTGAACAGTTATGATTGAGTTGGGTTGTTTAAGCGGCCGTTTACCAAAATGCTTACCGGGTAAGTACTTACCGGCAATGACATTATCCTCACTTACCTTATCGTATAACATTCTGACCATTAAAATTCATTGTTGGTAAACGACTTAAACCTGGTAAGCCCTTACCGTCAAGGACATTACCCTCACTTACCTTATCGTATAACATTCCGACCATTAAAATTGATTGTTGGTAAGCGTCTTAAACCCGGTAAACGCTTACCGAGTAAGAGTCATTTCTCTCACTTACCGAGTAAGACTCTAGGTCCTTGTTATGGCTCCTACCAGGTAAGATTCTAGGTAGTTTTCATGCCCAACAGGTAAGAACCATAAAGTAAGTGATACCGATAAGCACTTATACGGATAAGTATTTAGTAAACCACCTCTAAATGTCTCAAATCATCCGACCAACATGCTGCACCTATATACCCACTTACATATTTATAGGTATGAATAAAATACACCTTTATTTTTATCTTTTTTTATTAAAGACACCTTTTATTTATTTTCTATAAAGGTTAGTTTCTTTAATTCAAGATAATTGGATATTTTCGATTAATAATCACAAATCTATACATATAATAAATAAGTAACTAGCATGTCAGGTGTCGTCTTATGGTGAGTCGACTTAAGTATTTTCCTTTCTAAACATGTATCTGGACGCAATTTACATTATAAGTTTAATTAGCACACTCATATTCACTCCTCCTTAAATCTCTCCTTAATTCAATTTTTTTAATTTATAACTTACATTTACTACTCTTATAATTAAGTATGTAGTTTACTTTTAATCTTTTACTTTTTTATTTTTCATTTTAAACTCTTATCATATAAAAATAAATAATGTATATGAACTAAAATGCATTAAAACATTTCTATTTTTTTACAAATTATATCATTGTAATCGTTTCGTCAATACTTTCAAAATGAGCCCAATATTGAATATTTTTGAATTTAATTATTTTATTAAATATCATAAATATATACGAATTAATGTGTCGTGATTAATATGAGATTTGTTGAAATTAGTATGGGATTTGATACAAATAATCACTAAATTGTCGTGATTTTCTTTTTGCAATTTCATATCAATTTTTACTTCAAAGTCGAATTCATTCGACGAATTACAATTTTATCAAATTCCATTATGTCAACGAAACACCCTTAGAATTATCGTAAGAGATTTAATTACTTGGAAAAAAAAGATATCACTTATCAACTGATTTTTGGATTATGAGTTCGAACCTTTTTCAAAAATATAAATATGCAAATATTTTAGTATAGTATATTTAATTATTTATACGTTCTTAATCATGATTATATTATTTCCACTAATTTTAATTGAACTACATAATATCAGTTATCAACAGATGGTTAGGTAATGATATTTTCAAAGTCAAATTGTTATGTTCTCGTCAATTCACTTTAAATTAATCTTTCATAATAGTTGATTTGATTATAATAATAAACAAAAATTTGATTGATATTATTATAAAATACTAGAAGCGTACTCGCACAATGCAGCGAGATACATCACGATTTTAATGTTTCATTTTATTTTTTTGTCGATTTACAGTACGATTTTGGATGGTTTTGAGAAAGTGATAATGTTTTTTTTATAAATTTGTTTAATTTAGGCTTAATAATATAATATTTTTTATATAAAAAAATTAAGTATTTTGTTAGAATTCAATGATTATCTTATATATTTTAATGACATCTAAAAAAAATAACCAATTACATATTTAATAATATAATTAAAACAAAATTATAGTAATATAATATATTAATTAATATTGATACATGGAAAGGTCTGCATAAAAGGAAGGCCCTGCACATACCAAATTGATGGGTGTTAGAAATCTGCAGTAGTAATATGTATCTTGTGCTTTAATACTTGTAAATTAAGAGATTTTTAAAATCTTGCATAAAATAATGGTACTTTGTGCCTAGTAACTTGTATTTAAGAGTTTTTTATTTGTGCTTTATAATATAGTATAGATATAGATAAGTATACAATTAATATAGATATTTAAGGCGTCACGCTTACCAAACCACATCATCTTACTGAATGAATATAAAAGGACCAAGAATCTTACCACGGTTAGATTGGATGAAGTGTAATGAACTTTACGAAGAAGCACGAAAACTTACTTATGTTGAATTCCCTATAGAGTTTGTGTGGAAACTGGAAGAGCGGCGTTGAGATCAAAGGAAAAAAAGTTTTTCAATTGGAAGAATTCATTTAGTTTTTCCTGCTCTTGGTGAAGCGTATTATTTAAGAATTCTTTTGAATAAAGTCAAAGGCCCTAAATCATTCGAAGACATTCGTACAGTAAATGAAGATATATTTCCTACTTTTAGAGATGCATGTTATGCTATTGGGCTTTTAGATGACGACAAGGAATATATTGATGTCATTGAAGAAGCAAGTTTAACCGGTTCTGATTTTTATCTACGGTCTTTATTTGCAACCATGTTGATTTCAAATAGTCTATCTAGACCTGAATTTGTTTGGCAAAAAACATGGCAATACTTGGCAGATGAGATTATTTACAATCAACGAATTGCACTAAAGTCTCCAGGTATGTTAATTATCTATTTAGGTATTTATACAATTATTATTTAAATACAAACCAATTTATTGTTTTATTATTTTTTAAATATTATTTTATTTCTTAAATATTTTTACAGTTATTATTTATATATTATGTTTGTTTAACATTTATATTATATATGTTACAGGTTTATCCCTTAATGATGATCAAGTCAAAAACTTGCATTGTTTGAGATTGAAAAGATTTTACTTCGTAACAATTCCAGCCTAAAAAAAATCACCACTATGTCTTACCCTGATGATGATTCTGTTGAGTCTTCAAACAAGCGTTTGATTACGGAGGATTTAGATTACGACATAGCTAATCCACAAAACGAGTTTCATTAACTTCTAGGTGCTTTAACAAACGAGCAACGAGGTGTTTATGACGATATCATCACAACGGTTCAAAATAACCAAGGAGATGTGTTTTTTTGTATATGGTTATGGTGGAACAGGTAAAACATTTATATGAAAGACATTATCTGCATCAATAAGATCTAGAGGATAAATTGTTTTAAACGTTGCTTCGAGTGATATTGCTTCTTTACTTCTTACAGGAGGTAGGATAACACACTCTCGCTTTCAAATTTCTCTAATTCTTAACGAATATTCTCTTTGTTACATGAAGTCAGACAGTGATGTTGCCAAGTTAATAAAGAAGACTAGGTTGATTATATGGGATGAAGCACTAATGGTTCATCGACATGCATTTGAAGCATTAATTAGATAGAAGTATGAAAGATATTTTTGGTAGTCAAGGCATTACTGACTCAAATGCTTTTTGGTGGCAAAGTAGTTGTTTTTGGAGGAGATTTCAGAAAAATTCTGCCGGTTATTCCCAACGCAAGTAGACAAGACATTGTTAATGCGTCGTTAAGTTCATCTTACATTTGGGAAAAATGCAAAGTCCTAAGGTTAACTAAAAACATGAGGTTAACTGTTGACAGTTAAGCTTCTGATATTGAACAAACAAGGATTTTTGCAAACTAGCTTTTGGATTTAGGAGAAGGCAAGGTTGGTAGTGTGAATGATGGTGAGGCAGTTATCGATATACCTGATGATCTTCTCATTACTGATTCAACGAATCCTATATCTGCATTAATTGAATTTTTCTATCCTTCTATTCTTGTATATGTCAAGAATTCATCATATTTTCAGGAAAGAGCAATACTTGCACCCAAGCATGAAGTCGTTCAAGAAATAAATGATCGTTTGCTATCATTGTTTCCAGGAGACGAAAATGAGTACCTAAGTTCAGATAGTCTGTATGCATCAGAACATCTTCACGAACAGTTTGATGAAACTTTGTACTCACCTGATGTCTTAAATGGTCTTAAATTATCGGGTTTGCCAAACCATTAGATAGTAGGGGTGTTCATCGGTTGACATCCAATGGATGTGAGAGGAATCGAACCGATCCAATCATCCATTGGATGTTGGATTTTTCCAATCCAATGGATGATTGGATCGGTTCGGTTCCATCCATTGGATGTTCTTATTGGATATCCATTGGATGTTCTTATTGGATATCAATTGGATCGGATTGGATCCATCCGACATCCAATGGATGATCAGATCGGATCCATCCAAAGTGTTAATTTAATGCAATGCTCTAATTAATTACTTTTAGTTTGTGTTAAAACCAACATAAGTGGACTAAAAATTCAAAAACCAACACAAAACAAATTTAGATTTAAACAAATTGCAAAAAAAATAATTGGATGATAGTTGGATGGTAATCGGATGGTTAATTGGATGTTGGTCGGTTCGGTTCGGTCGGTTTTGGTCGGTTCTGGACTTCCATCCAAGAACCGACCGATCCAAATTGGATGTTGAGATTTTCAATCCGATCCGATCCAATTACAATTGGATATCTAATTATGGTCGGTCGGTTCTAATTGGATTGGTCGGTTCCTATTGGATCGGTTGAATTTCTGCACCCCCCATTAGATAGTACTAAAAGTCGGTGTTACAGTTATGTTACTAAGGAATATTGATCAAAAATCTAGGTTATGTAATGGAACTAGACTACGGGTGTTATCTTTGGGAAATCGAGTTATAGAAGTAGAGATCAGATCTGGAAGCAATATTGGAAGCCGAACATTTATTCTAAGAATGTCTTTGACACCTACAGACAAAAGGATTTCTTTCAAGTTTCACAGAAGACAATTTTCAATTGTTGTATGTTTTTCCATGACCATAAATAAAAGCCAGGGACTATCATTAACAAAGGTTGGTTTGTTTCTAAGACAATCAATCTCCACCCATTGTCAGTTGTATGTTGCTTTATCTAGAGTAAAAAGTAGGCAAGGTTTAAAAATATTAATTATAGATGACGAATGTATAATTAGTAATAAAACAAAGAATGTTGTATATAAAAAGTATTTGGTAATTTATGATACATGATTCTTATTTTATTAATATTTTAACAATGTACTTTTCCATAATTTCATTTACGTTATATTATAAATTTTTAATATTTATTCATATTTTTTATTAATTTTTTGCAAAACATCATTTTTGAAAACTGCCTAAAATAAGGACATTTTGTAACCAGCTGCAAAAAAGAAAATAACTCTGAAGGGAAAAAAGTTTGGAAAAATAGAATCGTACTTTCGATGATCATTCATATCTGTAAGATAAGTTTTCTAGCATGATTTTTTTTTTAAATTACCCCCGTGTAATACACGGGTTTGAACCTAGTATTTTTAATATATAAAACAATATCACTATATCATATCTATACTCTCTAATGAAAATTCTAATACGGTTACCTTGTATAAGTCGGTTTCTTGTACAAGACCGTTTCTTGTACAACCCACGTCTCCCTCTCCCCCCTCATCTCGCCTCTTCTCCTCCCATCTTCTACCTCCATGACTTCAAATATTATGTGACAGGCCAATTTCACAGACGCGCTCTTCAACCTGCTAATCATCTACTTCAATTTCGCCCATGTCAGTATTCTTAAACCACTACAACGATTCATTTTTTGGGCAATTTCAAGTGGGTTTTCCAAGATATCACAGATTTATACAAAATCTTGCTTGAAATTTAACTAGGGTTTCACAAATTTTGGGGTTTACGTCATATTGACGAACTCTCACTTCGAATTGACATTCAGTTTTGAAAATTTAGGGAGGGTTTTCCAAGTTATCACATATTTTTACGAACTTTTTCTTGAAATGTAACTATGGTTTCACAAATTTCGGGGTTTACATCAATCTGACGAACTCTTACTTAGAATTCAACTTTGGTTTTGAAAATTTAAGGATTTTGGTCAATTCTTCAACTGGGGTATTGCAAGTATTGGGGATTTTCTTTAACATTTGCTTAAATTTCAAATGGGTATTGCAAAATATCACATATTTTAGTCAATATTTGCTTATACTTCAATTGGGTATTATTGAATGTTCTGATGCTTACGTATGTCTTCATCACATAATTACCAACAAGAATTGCAACCACATCCAGCTTTCCATCCTTTTCAGAAGGTATAATCTCTTTATCCATGAATAGTTTTTTCCTTTCACATGTTCTAATTGTTAAAAGATAGTACACTTGATCTGTAAAGAGATGGCTAAATATCCATCACCTTCACAGATCTGTTGCTCATGGTAGCTCTTCAACATGATAAGTCAATAATTTAATCATGAATCATACTGAATGTTGTGTTTTAAATCTTTAGGATCAAATTTTGCTTTAGTGGGATTTCCTTGCATTTTCAAATCATTGTTTGTGACTTCGTTCTTTAATTTTCTGCCTTAAATATGTTTAATAGTCCAAGAAGCTGAAAGTTGAAAAACCCAACCCTCAAAAAGAATTTGTTGTGTTTTAAATCTTTAGGATCAAATTTTGCTTTAGTGGGATTTCCTTGCATTTTCAAATCATTGTTTGTGACTTCGTTCTTTAAATTTCTGCCTTTAATATGTTTAATAGTCCAAGCAGCTGAAACTTGAAAAACCCAACCCTCAAAAAGAGTTTGGTGTGTTTTAAATCTTTAGGATCAAATTTTGCTTTAGTGGGATTTCCTTCCATTTTCAAATCATTGTTTGTAACTTTGTTCTTCAATTTTCTGTCTTAAATATGTTTAATAGTCCAAGCAGCTGAAACTTGAAAACCCCAGCCCTCAAAAAGAGTTTGTTGTGTTTTAAATCTTTAGGATCAAATTTTGCTTTAGTGGGATTTCCTTCCATTTTCAAATAATTGTTTGTGACTTTATTCTTCAATTTTATGCCTTAAATATGTTTAATAATCTAAGCAGCTGAAACTTGAAAAACCCAGCCCTCAAAAAGAGTTTGATGTGTTTTAAATCTTTAGGATCAAACTTTGCTTTAGTGGGATTTCCTTCCATTTTCAAATCAATAAAAAAAAGTTACTTGCATCACTTTGATCCATGAATAGTTTTTTCCTTTCACATGTTCTAATTGTTAAAAGATAGTACACTTGATCTGTAAAGAGATGGGTAAATATCCATCACCTTCACAGATCTGTTGCTCAAGGACATAAAAATACAAATGCCCTACTAAGCAGTCATCGCAATATTATATATTTTAGTGGTACACGAACCTTTGAGAGATTTATGTACATCCACTCTTCTATTTATAGGGATATCATTAGAGACCAAGAGCAATCTCAGAGTTTATACAATGATAATGCAAAGAGGGTAAACACTTGAAATTCGAGAAACATGTACATGAAGAAGGATTATCGCCAAGTGATTAACTAATGTAACTTCCAAAAACTAAATCAGTCATAAGCTAAGACTGGTCTACTATATGTTAATACCCAATTTACATGCAAAGATGATTGTGTATAGCAGGGTCGGGGAAATAAACTAATCATGGATCATGGCATGTTCTTTTCATGGTACCTCTTCAACATGATAAGTCAATAATTTAATCGGGAATCATGCTGATTGTTGTGTTTTAAATCTTTAGGATCAAATTTTACTTTAGTGGGATTTCCTTGCATTTTCAAATCATTGTTTGTGACTTCGTTCTGCAATTTTCTACCTTACATATGTTTAATAGTCCAAGCAGCTGAAACTTGAAAAACCCAGCCCTCAAAAAGAGCTTCTACAAAAATTAACAGAACTTACTTTAAAGCAGTAGCGGATATTATACTCTATGGAGCCATAGTTCTTTTTTTCAAGACGCATTTTAGGAAAAAGGGTAGGCAAAGTGTAGAAAAGAGTGTCTTTTTAGATCCCTATATTTTGAATCCAGCCTTTTGTTTATTGTGTAATGGACAAAACTTTCTTATATTTATGTAGGAAATGAGGAGTAGTAGCTATGCTAGCAACGACCATCAGGTTGCGGATCTTGTTCACTTTGAGATAGAGGAAGATTATGACCCCTCCGAACACCAAGATACACCTACGGAAGAGTGTAACACCCCGAATTTTGGACCTCGATGGTTTAATATCAGTATTGTTGGTTATTTAGAGCTCCCAAACTATTTTAATGATTTTGGTACTGTTTGGGTTGAGTTTTTAGCGTCGAATCCAGACCGGGCAGCGTCGGATGAGAGACCAGCGACTATGCCTCGCGACTGTGCCAAGGGCACTGTCGCCAGGGCAATGTCGCGCGGGGTGTACCGCAGGTGGTACATCGGCCGCGACTGTGACCCGCGACTTTGCCCAGGGCACTGTCACCGTGGCATAGTCGCGCGAACTCAGGTCCAGATGAGGGTTTTCTCATTTAATGCCATTTTTGGGGTTTTGAATATCATTTGGGACTGCAGCTCTTGAAGAACGATTACACACACCAGAAGGTGCGATTTTCATACACTTCTTCTCTCTCTCCCTTCATTTAATGTGGTAGGTTAGATCTTTGAGTTTTGGTGTTTGGTAAGGCTCTAAGTTTGTAGAAGTGTGTCTTCTTTAGGATTTCAAGGGATCCAAGTCTACTTCCATTCATACCACATTTCTAGGGTTTGCTCAATCAATCTCAAAGTAAGTTTTCTTACTCATAAACATTCACTCATGCTCCATTACTTGCTTATTTGTGATTTATGTGGTATTGGATGTTAACCTAAAAATCTAGGGTTTGGTATGTCTTGAAGTAAATAATTGTGAAGTGAGTGTGAGGGTCCAAACATCTTGTGAGGATTCATTTAAGTAAATTAATGGATGAAATGTGGATAGAATAAATGACTACACTTCTAAGGGCTACAATCAAGGGCATAGATTCTTATCAGCAGTTGGAGTCAATCTATTATTGGGAACATGCATGCGGCTAAATGAGTTTTAGTTTATTATGAGATATATGTATCAAGTATGAATATGTTATTTGTCAAGTGTATGCTTGCATGAAAGTTATTAATTCTACTTTCTCATGGTATATATGGGAAGTTTTACGTCTATTTCCTTGTGCACAAGGATTTAGATGGTATGCATTGTTATTTGCATATTTATTGCCGTTGGGCATGTTGAGTAGACAATAGGGGGCGCAAGTCCCTTAGTTGTACACTCGGCTAGATTGGATAAGCACCCTTGCCTGTAAGACCTTGAGGTGTAACCCGACGGGGTAAGCACTAGAGGCAGAGAGGGTTTGAGGATTGTGATGTCTGGCATGGCATGGGAACTAGAACCGGGCTGGACGGTGAAATCCAATCTAGATCGCGGGTTACCCCGCTTTATATGGAAGATATTTGTGTATTATTTGTATAGGAAATTACAATGTCCCTATTGGGAGGTTTGGCAATGACCTCAATGCATTGGGAGCCGGTAACATTTAATTATTGTTCTTGTTTGCATTATAATTGGTATCGGCATAACAACCAATAGACTTCGTTATAACACTTGTGTTCATGTTTAAATGGTTCACAGGTTCCGTTAGCGGTGCGAGTAGGATGTCTTGATCAGTCGGGATCGCACCTAGGATTCCTCCTTGGACCGGGCATTTTTGGGATTTGAGAAAGAGCGCTTTTGAAGTCATAGTGACACCCATTTTAATCTAGTTGTTAATTGTTCTAGATTGAATAGGTTGTCATGTATATGTCTTATTTATTCCGCTACTTCATTATAGAACTACCCCGTCTCTTTTGGGTTTTAGTCATCATGTTTACAGGTTTTTGATTCGCCTTATTTTAGGCGTTATATTGCAGAAATTTTAAGTTTTATTTTACCTTGAAATTTTAGCGTGTTACAAAGAGTACACACCCGCACCTGAAATTGGCAATGAAAGTCAGTATGTTGGTCATGTTAGAGCCAACTCCTCTGCTTTCGGGACGGGAGAGGGCATAATAGAGCCGGCCACCGATGAATTAGTGAAGTTGCAGGATGAATTAGGCCAACTTCTAGAGAAATACGCATATTGGAAGTTAAAGTGGAGAGAGAGTGTCATTGAGGGGCGCATTTTAGGAAGACCTTGGTGGACTAGAGCTGGAGATTGGCTCAAGTACCATTGGGAGGTTATGGTGGATTGTTGTATGGCAATCAAGGAGCACCTTCATCAGTGGATGATGTGGTTTGAGGATGGACCAAATGTGGGTAATTTATGGTACTACTTTTCGTACAACACTTACCAGAGGTGGTTAAAGGACAAGTATCACACTCTCGACCTTCACGAAGACTAGATAGTTAAGTAGAGTAGTAGCAAGGTAGTAGTTGGATAGAGTAGCGTGTGTTTCTTTGTTTATAAACAAGTTGTTCCTTATTTTAGTATGCGTTATTTGAAGAACTGATTGTAGCCATTTGGCATTTGACTTATTCTAACTAGCTCAACTTGTTCTCTTTCATCTTCTTGAATCTGTCCACATTTAATATTTCACTTACAAGTGCAACCATGGTAATATCACATTGATAGAAACTAGAGAGAACCCAACTATCTCATAAATACTTTTTGAGATACAATTCATATTGTTCTGTTATGTTCTTTTCTCATCTTACATTTGAAGGATATGAAATCATAACTACTTCTTAATTAATAGGCAACCACTTAATCCTATGAACGGTAAACAATGCCCTAGATAGCTATCTAATCTTAACAATATGCAACCAGTAAAAAAATAAGATAAAGTATATACACCGAGATAACCTCAAGAGTCCAGACCACTTCATACTTCCATTGACTCTTTTTTCCTCTCCTGTGACATGCCTTGTCCTTGAATACACTGTCCATGTTGCTGCTGGACCTTAGATTACTACTCTCATGAGAATAGTGTTTGTCCTCAAGTGATAGGGAAGGGGAACGAGTCCAAGAGAGGGTATATCCTCCCAAGAAGCTTCAGCTGGTGAAAAGCCTTCCAAATGAACTACTGTGAAGGTTGATTCTTAAAAACATGATACTTCACTTAATCCTATGAACGGTAAACAATGCCCTAGATAGCTATCTAATCTTAACAATATGCAACCAGTAAAAAAATAAGATAAAATATGTACATTTCAATAACCTCAAGAGTCCAGACCACTTTATAGTTCCATTGACTCTTTTTTTCTCTCCTGTGACACACCCTGTCCTTGCATACACTGTCGATGTTGCTGCTGGACCTTAGATTACAAAGAACTTTGCCCACTTTTCAAGTAGCAAGCCTTCAAGCTAGAGAAAATATAACACATATAGAAGATCAACATTTTAAGCTACATAGAATATCAAAAATTGCTTGACAAGATCACATGGCATAAGAAGATTTACAATATTAATATGCTCAAACTGACTATGAGATCCTCACCTTCTTGCTCCTTGTTACTATCATCCAACTTCCTCTTCTTGGACTTCACACTCTTCTTAGCCGGAGAAGTCAAATTTTCACCGTTTGACATCCCAAAGTGATAAACCCGTTTCTTTGCATACTCAAATATCTTATAACTGGACTCTGCAAATATCCATACAGAGCGAAAACTCTGACGCTCTCAATGAATCCAAATACTTTAAATAAGTCACTGCATCATACCTAAAACATAATAAAAACATCGAAAAGTTGGATCTCTGCCACATAATCTATCATTGTAAATGCATCGATAGAAAACTGACAAGATGGAGATAAAAAATACCAAAGGATCAGTCATACAAACATGCTTCAATTAGCAGTACATCCATAACAATTGGCAAACCTAACTGATTATCATTCTCATAAGACAAATGCTACTTAATATGTTGAAATCAACAGTCATACCTAACAACAATTCGGATCCAATTGTCGCCTAACAATTTCATCAAATGACTTGAACAAGCCATTCTACACGGTTAAATCCTCCATGTAAACCTTGTTAGTCTTCCTCATCTCCTTCAAACAAGGATCCATGACCTCAATCACCGCTTTCTGAATCCCTACCATGTAAGCAAACATGGGGACTTTGATGTCCACTACTTCTGGTGGATCCCTCTCTAGATCTTCTGATACATACACCTGAAAAAGTAAATACAAGAGTTCAACTTAGCTTATTTCATTCAAGAATTAAAAAAGTCTCGCCCAATGTTAATCTGTTATGCACAACCGTCACATCTATTAAAATAAAAAGTTTTGTAAATAAAATTACTTCTCTTCTTATTGTAGTTTGTCAATGGAGCGTAAAGTTCAACCATTGTCTTCATTAAACCCCTATGATTTCTAATATGGATCCCATCTTGATTCATGTCCCTAGTTCATATAATAATATCTACTAGTGTTGGGCGTGTGCATTGCACGGGAGGATAAATTTTTTGTTGGAATATTGAACCGAGTTAAAATGAAACGTAATTTCTCTGTTAACAGCTAATGAAATACAATGTGAAAAACGAATGTATTTTCATAAGTGGTTAACTTGCATATATTCTTAATCGTTTGTTGTTATGAGTTTGTGCAATAATATTGGTAATAGTTTTGTATTATATTATTTAAAACTCAAACGACATGTCTCACAACATATCACTATTATTGAAATAATTATAAATATGAACATACGTTTTTACATATTTTGCAATTTTTCTGAAACCTCCTTGACAACACTTGACAATCACTTTGAACGTATAAATTTGTAGATTAATTAACAACATTCAACCCACATCAAATATGACAAAGAAAATAAATGATTTCTATCTTTTGTAACCGACAACTCAACTGGTATAGTTCAAATTCACTCAATACCACTTGAAAATTTATCTGACTATTGACTTCAAGACCTCGTAGTATTAGTCGATAAAAATAAAGATATGTATATATATCTTATTCCCCTACTTCAAAAAATATGATTGTGGGTTTTGAAAAATATAAACAAATCCTCAGTAAATAAAATAAAATATAAAAAAGTAGTTTTTCAAAGAAACAAAAATATAGTGGAATACCTTTTGTTCAATTGCAGGTTCCGCCATTGACACCCGACCGTTCGTCTTCTTCTTGTACTCGGATGATAATAGAGAAGCTATATATATTTATAGTGAATGTAGAGAATATTTTAAAATCTTTTATTTTCATTTTCGATTTTATATTTAAATGTAAATATATTAAAAATATGGAAGAATATTTTTATATCTACATCGTTTCTATTTTATTTTCTTTACACTTGGTTAATTTGGAAAGTATTGCGGAATATTTTTATTTTAAAGAATACCATAATTTATTAGTGTATCTCGTTATTTCTTATTTTTAATTCATATCAACCTTCTTTTTTCTTCTTTTAATGCTCGTGAAAAAAAATACGTGTAGATTTTATAAAATAAAATAGATTTTATATTAGCAAAAAAAATACGGAAGAAAAAAGAGTTTATATTACATCTCATTATGTAAAAAGATTTTATAAAATAAAATATGGAAAAATCATTATGAGATGTAATATAAAAAAATACGGAAGAAAAAAGATTTTATATTACATCTCATTAATATAGATTTAAATGTAAAATCTACATTTAAAATAGATTATGCTAATATAAAATCTATTTTATAAAATCCTCCACAAAAAAAACAAGTATTTATATTAATAAATGAGTATCCATTTCACAAATAGATGATTATGTGAGTTATTGTGCTTGGAAAGGCTGTACCAAAACATTAAGAAATTGTAAATTAAGTAATTGGCTTTAATTAGTTGTACCTTGTGCTTAAAATTTTGTAATTAAGAGTTTTTTATGTCGTTTTTATAATATAGTATAGATATGAGTTTTGTTGTCAGGGTTTATATGAGTTTTGGGATGAGGGTTTGCATAAGAAGATTTGTAAATAAAATTACTTCTCTTCTTATTGTAGTTTGTCAATGGAGCGTAAAGTTCAACCATTGTCTTCATTAAACCCCTATGAAACAATGTGGAGAATCAAGGTGTTGTTGACAGAGAAAGGTACCATGCGTACATACACAAACGCGATGGGTGATGGTTGTGTTTTTAATGTGGAGTTAACTGATGAAGATGTAAGTGTTCATATTTCGTATTTTGTACCATCATCAAACCACCATAATTAGTGATGAATATAAAAGTAA
Source organism: Arctium minus (assembly GCA_954870635.1). Classification (NCBI taxonomy): domain Eukaryota; kingdom Viridiplantae; phylum Streptophyta; class Magnoliopsida; order Asterales; family Asteraceae; genus Arctium; species Arctium minus. The sequence continues at coordinate 20,112,224 of OX941082.1, forward strand.
AACATCCCTTAATCACTACTTTTGTAGGGTACTCAAATGAAAGCAACCATGTTTAATGAGGTTGCAAGAAAGTTATTCACCGTCTTTCAAATTGGGAAGGTCTATTACATATCTAAATGAACGATAAAAGTTGCTAACAAGCAATATAGAACCGTTGACAATAATTTTGAAATGATTCTAAGTCAAAATTCTCAAGTGGCCGAGGCGGTCAACGAATCGATGCTTGTACCTGAAAGAACATTCAACTTTGTTCCGATTGATGAGTTGGGGCGATATGTCAACCAGAATAAGCTTGTTGGTGAGATGCATGTTTATATTTTTTTTTCCTTTACATTGTCTTTTCACCTTGTGCTAAATATCGATTTACATGCAATGTAATTACATATGTAATCGGAGTGGTGCACCATGTTTCACCAACAACAAGCATTCGAAGGAAAAGTGACCAACAGATAATCCCAAAAAGGGATATAAGAATTATAGATGACACGTACACTACTTTCGTCTCTTACATTCTCCATAGTTTGTGTGTCCTTTTATTTAATGTACCAAACTCTAATAAAATGGTCTTCTAGGAAGAAGAGTGTTATTGTTTCTCTATGGAATGAACATGCCACTTCTGTTGGGCAAGAACTTTTGGAGATGGCCGACAAATCCCCCATAGTTGCAATGAAAGCTTTGAAGGTTGGAAATTATGAAGGTGATACTATTGGTACCCTTATTTGTAGGTATTATGGAAGCATGATTGATTATGTTGAATTGTTTTTTATTCTAATTTTTCCTTATACAGACGTGTCTTTATCTACATTAAGCAATAGTTATATTCGGGTAAATCCAGATATATCACAATGTTTGAGGTTGCGATCTTGGTAAGACATCGAATGCAATCAATTGTCTAAGTGCTCTATATATACTAATCTTTATATTTGACATGGATACATGTTTAAATAGGATGGAGCAAGTAAAGAAGTTGTATATTTGACATGGAACATGTTTAGCAGGTTTGATTCTGAAGGTAAAGAAACTGCATTGCCTTCTTCAGGCTTATGTCTTACCCCGTCCATGAAAAGTCAAAGTCGCTCCATGTATTCCGATCAGGTGACACTTTATTATGTAACCAACAACCCATCTTTGGGTGAGGACAAGGTATACACTTAACACATTGTTTGTGACTTACCATTATGTATCAACTATGAAGAGATTAATATATTTGTGTTGCAGCCTGTTTACTTTAACACACGAGCGTCTATGACATTCCTTGATCCTGATCACACTATGTCATATCGGGCATGCAAGACATGTAATAAGAAAGTCACTGAATCTACTGGAAAAGGTTATTGGTGTGCACGGTGTCAAAAAGATGAAGAATCATTTACATTGAGGTTTGAATCACTAGTTTGCGCTATTAGATAATTAAGAATGGTTGAAAATTACATTAATTTCTATAATGTCTATAATGTTTAGATATGTATTCTCTGCAAAGTTTTCTGATGCAACTGGTGAAGCTTGGTTTTCTATATTCCACGAGCAGGCAGAGATATTACTTGGTTGTTCTGCCGATGAGCTTGCTAAAATGAAATCACAGGTATTTTTCCCTTTTATTGTCATATTTCATTGTACTCTAAAATTCGTACTTTGATTGGGTTGTAATTACATTAACTGACATTATAGGAAGAAGCAACCAATTTCTTGTGCCAATTGAAGAAAGCCAAATGGGTCTCATTCCTTTTCCGAATTTGCGTTGCACGGACGGAGTACAAGAATGTGAAACGACAGAAGATAAATGTCATTGACATTACCCCGGTTGATTTTGCGGCTGATACAAGACTTTTACTCAATGAGATTTCTGCCATGAAAGACTAGATTTTGCTACATCTCCAAACTTTTTAAACATTGTCTTTATCGGTGTTTTCTATCTAGCATACTATATCCTTGTTTGTTTTTTAGGATTCGGCTCTTAATTGACACTTTTGTCTGAACCGGTTAGACATTTAAGTATTCAGGACATTTTTCCCCTCTAATTTTCATAGGCCCTTATATCTAAATAACAACTAGATTAAAATGTGATGTCCTAACATCTAATTCACTTAGAGGTACGACAACTCATCAGCAAATAGTTGTGCTACATCACAGCAACTGATCGAAACATCAAGAGCACATCAGCTCCTCAAATGTCTGTGTAATTCCAGCAAGACTGTAAGATTGTTGATATTAAAGTTTTATGTTAGTTAAACATGTCTGTTTGTGGTTATCAGACAATAGAATGTATGATGAAATTAGGAAGCCCTATTCCAACTTACATCATATGAAGGAAAATAACGCACTTCTATCAATTTCATGATTTGGATGGTTTTTCACTCATTACTCATAAAACATGAATTTTTAACCAAACATGTCCTATAATAATTTCAAGAAATTTATGATGATCCATAAAATTTGATTGGTGCTAGATGCGTAAAACTATAAAATTAGTACAACATAATATAAAAAAGATTGTCGTTTCGAGTTCCTTAGTAACTATAAAATTAGCATTTTATAGAACTATAACAATGTAAAATATAAATTTAAAACTTCAATTACGTATTTAATCATGCTATTTAATAATATGATTAAATCCAAACATAGTCAATATTTGGATCTTCTGCCAAGAAGTTGCCACACTATCAGAAATCTTCTAAGGTTTCACACGAAATTCCTCTTTCTAGGCAGAGCTCATACGGCTAATCGGTGCTTAATGGTATGCCACAACCAAAATTATGCGTTTTGATTTGAAATATAGTCAGTGAAAATAATTAATTAAGCGAAGATCATCGTGTTTGTACATAAACAAGTCATAAAATATTTCCCATCATGATATTTTGTAGGCATAAATGTTCTTTGTGGAGTAGGACTTCTTTCAACTCCTTATGCAGTGAATGGAGGATGGGTTGGACTATCTCTTTTGATCATCTTTGGTGTCCTTTCTTTCTACACTGTCCTCCTGTCAAATTTTGTTTTCCTCATACCAGTGTGAGATTGATTTTAGGAAACAAGTTTATTGTGTGAGAATGCAACCCAAAAATAAATACAATCTGACATATAGTGTAATAGAATTGTTTTTTGGCATCAAAGACTTGTGCTATCTCTTGTTGAACATTGGCAGTTCACCTACTTGTTAGCTTGAATATTCAGTTTGCCACACCATACAACCCGCTTATCCATAATTTCCCACGAACTTCAAAACCCCCAAATTATTTTTCAATTTCAAAACCCATCACTTGTAAATCTGCTTTCTCTTCTTCATTTTTCTTTAATTTTGTTCTTCAGTTATCTTTATACCTCTACAAACAATCAAACGAACAGGATGCTTCGATGAAGATAACCACCAAATAGGTAACTAGAGTTATAATCACTCCATCTTCTTCTCAGATTCTTCTTGTTTTCTTCTCCACAACTACGTCAAAAAAAGATGGAATTTTCAGATTCGGTGTTGGTGATGGTGGGAGAGAGTGAATTTGCCTTCAAGGGCAGGGTCTGGGAGCTGAGAAGAAGTTTGTGATTTGAATTACTGTGATAACGTATGGTGGTGTTTCTTGACGTGTGTTTTTATCGTTGTTGTTTACAGGATGTAAAACCGTCACAAGGGATCAGTTGGGACTGTTGGGTACACGTGCACCAGACATAGATGGATGGATCAACAACTAGCGATGGCAAAAATTGGTTTCTTTAAGGTTGTGGACCGTCTTTGAGGTATCTTAGATACAATATGTTGTATCGAAATTAAAGATAACAAGTCAAATCTTTATACCAGTTTTGATCATTCATACATTATCCCTGATGGAGGTTGGTCTGTTCTGATGAACTTGTTATTCAATATGGTACTTGTATACATGAATGACATTTTTCAGGAAAACTTGTTCACATTCCGCTGCATCACGCGGGTATTTGACTTGTGCTTTACAATAATTATTTAACAAACGAAATATCAAAAATCCAAATAACAAAAAAGAATTCCGTAAACACCCATCCAAGTGTCATGATCTCTTCAGCGAAATATACACAAACGGATTGCAAGCCAACCACAACCACTAACAATACCACCACCTGCCAATGAGAATCAGCCACGTCAGCTTCACATCTTATCCAACAGATTCCATTTCATCCCTCCATCCATATTTCTACTTATTCATTCTACTTCAATTCATCATTCTGTCAACAATTTCAACACACAGATTCATCGAAGAAGATGTCGTTCACAATCTCCACAAGCTTCTTTCAACCGCTCGACATATCCAATTTGAAATCATCATCGCAGTTTGGATCCAGATCGAAGCTTACCAGCACCGGTATCGTGTGTTCCGGCGCCGGAAACGAAGACAAAAGCAAGGTAACCGATGGAAACGGATCGTTGAAAGCGTTGTCCGCAGCACTCGCACTCTCTTCGATTTTGGTTTCATCGACGGTGCCTGCGCTTCCGGCAATGGCCGACATATCTGGACTCACTCCTTGTAAAGAGTCCAAGCAGTTTGCCAAGAGGGAGAAGCAGCAGCTGAAGAAGCTGGAAAGCTCTCTCAAGCTTTACGCACCGGATAGTGCTCCTGCACTTGCTATTAAGGCTACCATGGAGAAGACAAAGCGCAGGTAATTTCTATGAAAATTTTACAAGAATTTCTGTATTGTTTCTACTTTTTAGGTGTGCGAATTGTAGCCTAACGTAAATCACCAAACGATTTCAAAATTGATAATAGGTCTATTAGATTCGATCGAATATCTAAACGATTGTTATTTCAAATGCGAGCATTTGTGTTCAAATATCCAGTTTTGTCTTCATATTTGAATCCGATTAGCTACAAATACAAACAGATTCGTAATAGACATACACACACATTTGTATGTTATTCGAATTTCAATTTCGATTCAGTTAGTAACCTAAAGTAAATCACCAAATGATTTCAAAACTGATAATAGGTCTATTCGATTCGATTCAATATCTAACCGTTATTTCAAATTCAATTTGAAATGCGAGCATTTGTGCTCAAATCTCCAGTTTTGTCTTCATATTTGAATCCGCACACACATATACAATATAAACAGATTCGTGACATACGTTACACGCATACAATTGGATTTGGAATTTGGATTCTCAGAATAGAAGCTCTAATTTGTTTCTCATGTTAGATGTATTAAATCAATTGGCATATTATTCGAATTTGAATTCTGATATTAGCAAATTCGATTCAGTTAGCATCTGTTTACGAGTCTATTTGTATGAATCTGAAAGAGAATTGAATTACATGGAATTGCTCATTTACATGTATAGATTCGACAACTACGGAAAGCAAGGATTGTTGTGTGGATCGGATGGGCTACCGCACTTGATCGTGAGTGGCGATCAAAGGCACTGGGGTGAATTCATTACCCCCGGGATTCTATTTCTGTACATAGCCGGATGGATCGGGTGGGTCGGAAGGAGTTACTTGATCGCTATTCGGGATGAAAAGAAGCCTACACAAAAAGAGATCATCATCGACGTTCCTTTGGCTTCCCGGCTCGTATTCCGTGGCTTTAGTTGGCCCGTTGCTGCTTACCGCGAGTTCTTGAATGGCGAACTCATCGACCCCACCGTCTAACTCCTCGTTTTGCTACAAATCTATATGTATCTACTGTGCTTTATTTTCCGATACTTTGTTTGTGGCTAAATTTTAAGGGATTATTTCACAAAATGTACATTTTTCTATTGATTTGAAACATCAAACTCGGTGCAGCATTCGCATAGGATGTGCGTTCACACACAAGTTTAGTGGTCCAAAGCCATTTCAGTCCAAGTTTTGCCCCATGCACGCGTTCATAAAAAGTTTTTTCTAGTGATAATGATATAATTCTAGTTATGAAAGCATATGTAAATTAACTAGTTGTTTCGTTTCGGCTTAGACAATGGATTTCCACACCCGTTTCACTTCATTTTGCAAATTGCAACACTTGAAAGATCGATTTATCATTCACATGCACTTCGTTTTAGGCATGTGATGTATCAAAACGAAGCTCTTACATAAGATTTCACAAACTGTGAATTTTGAGAAATGCCTGCACACCATTAATGGAGGTGTTGCAGTAAATATATATTGCTTGAAAGAGGTTACAGATCCTATTTTATAGGAGATAACATCAAAGTTTGTTTCATAAAGAGATTACAACAAAAGACTAGTTCAAAGATTGATTGGGTTGCTGAGTAGATTTTGGTTGACTTGGACGTACTGTTGGATTAGGCTTGACACTCCCCTGCAAGTTGAACGGCCATTCATGGACGGATAACTTGTTTCGTAGTAGTTTGAATCTGGTACTGCTCAGACCTTTAGTGAAAATGTCGGCTAGTTGATCCTTAGTTGATATGAACCGAACATTGAGAAGTCTTGAGGCAACCCGTTTGCGGACGAAATGATAATCGATTTCGATGTGTTTTGTACGAGCATGAAAGATGGGGTTGACTGTAAGGTATGTGGCACCTAGATTGTCGCACCACAAGGTTGGCGGAGGTGTTTTAGCATATCTCAGTTCCTGCAACAAAGATTGTATCCACATCAGTTCAGTTGTGGCAGTATTTCAGTACTTGATCTTGACACCATCTTTTGTTTTCGAGCACTCCATGAGATAAGATTACCTCCAAAGAATACACAAAACCCACTTGTAGAACGCCGATCATCCGGGCATCCGGCCCAATCTGAATCAGAATAGGACTGAATAGGAGAATTTGAGTCCGAATAAGCTTGAAGAGTTAGACTAGAGGGCACAGACAATAGTAAACCGTGGTTTATCATATGTTTGAGGTAGCGAAGAATCCGTTTTACAGCAGCCCAGTGGACGTCACTTGGGTTATGCATGAACTGGCAAACCTTGGTGACAGCAACGACAATGTCCGGTCTTGTAAACGATAGATACTGAAGCGAGCCAACCACACGCCGATATTGGGTTGGATCATCATAAGCCCATCCATCAAATTTCGATAGTTGCTGGTTCGCAACAAGTGGTGTGGTAATTGGCTTGGCTCCATCAAATTTTGTGGCAAGCAATAAGTTCCGAATGTATTTGCGTTGGGACAAAAACAGGCCGGTGCTATGGGGAATTACTTCGATACCCAAGAAATAACTCAGGGTACCCAAGTCATTGATAGCAAAAGTAGATTGGAGTTGGTTGATCAGAGAGTTTATATGATTACCTAGTGTGCCCGTGACGATGATATCATCAACGTAAATGAGGACAAACAAAGTAGCGCCATTCGTGTGTTTTGTAAGAAGGGACGAGTCAGCTTTAGAGCGAGTGAAATCAAGGCTGCAAAGATACCCTGTAAGGCGTGTATACCAAGCTCTAGGAGCTTGTTTAAGGTCGTAGAGCAATTTCCTTAAATGACAAACATGATTCGGAAATCTGGGATCAACATAACCTGGTGGTTGATTCATGTAAACTTCCTCTGCAAGATAGCCATGCAAAAATGCATTTTGAACATCTAGTTGTAGAATTTCCCACTTGTGTTGCAATGCAATAGTGAGAACTAAACGAATAGTGCTAGGCTTAATCACAGTGCTGAATGTTTCTCCATACTCAACACCTTGTTGTTGATTATACCCTTTTTGCTACGAGACGGGCTTTATAACGATCAATTGTGCCGTCTGGTTTCCTCTTAGTCCGGAAAACCCACTAACAACCAACAACATTAATGTTTGGTTTTGCAGGAGTGAGAGTCCATGTCCCATTTGCTAATAAAGCATTTATCTCGACGTCCATAGCATTTCGCCAATGTGGATGTGCTTTGGCCTGTGAATAACAAGTTGGGTCTTCGACATTTGTGTCCTGTAATGGATGGTTAGTAGCAGATAAACATAATCGATTAACAGGTTTGTAAATTCCATCTTTTGGTCTAGTGACCATATGATGCTCGGAAGCGGAGGTTGATGGTTGGGTCGGTGGTAGTGTAGAAGGTTGATCGTTGTTGGAAGAGGTAGAGAACGGGGAATTTTCAGTTGACGGGATAGGGTTTGGTTGAGAATTGGTAGTAGTAGTGGGGGGGGTGGAGATACATGGTCGGCTAGGGGTGAAGTTGGAGGAATACGGGTGAGGGGGCTGGTGGTAGATTGGAGGGTGACAAGGAAGATAATATGGAAGTGGATTGTGGTGGTAGAGTATTTGAAGGAGAGACACTTACGTTGGGGTTGTTACCGTGCACGGTCGAATAAGGGAAAATAGTCTCCTCAAAGGCAACATGTCTTGAAATGTAGAGTCGTTTTGACTCCTTGTGATAACACATATAGCCTTTTTGAGCGTTGCAATAACCAATAAAAATACACGCAAGAGATCGTTTATCGAATTTATGTGCCGCATATGGTCGTAAATATGGATAACAAAGACACCCAAATGATTTTAGCGATTTGTAAGCTGGTTGTGAAGAAAACATCAATTCAAGTGGAGTTCAAGTGGAGTACGGTCTTTTAAGGGTGATAAAGGAAGCCTATTGATGAGATAGCAGCTTGTGGCAAATGCATCGGCCCAAAAATACAAGGGCATGGAAGCATGAGTGAGGAGAGAAAGACCAGACTCAACTATATGTTTGTGACGTCTCTCTGCTAAACCATTTTGGGCAGAGGTGTGTGGACAAGTAAACCGGTGAAAGACTTCGTTTTTAGTCAAAAATGGGGTAAACTTTTTGTATTCCGTGCCATTATCCGTTTGGAAGACTTTGATCTTTTTACCAGTTAAATTTTCAATTTGAAGTTTGAACTGGATGAAGACTTTTAAAGCATCGCTTTTATGAGTGAGAGGATAAATCCAAGTGTATCTAGAGTAAGCATCCATTAGAAGTAAGTAGTACCGAAAACCATTACGAGATAACATTGGGTCAGGACCCATAAATCAGAAACAACGAGTTCAAGTGGTTCGTTATAAACGGTGGAACTTGAAGAAAAAGGGAGTTTTTGACTTTTACTAACTCGACAAGCATTACAGTAGGATATAAACTTATTTTCTACTAGAAGAGCATGAGTAGACACAATTTTATTAACGATCTTCATCATCGAGTGACCAATCCTGTGATGCCATAAAGAAACTGATTCGGATTGAAAAGCAGACGAAATTGGCTTGTCATCGAACTGGTAAAGGCCCCCTTTATTCGTGTTGTGCAGCAGTATCTTGCCTGTGTCCTGATCCTTTACATGGAAATAAAATGGGTGAAACTCAAAGTAAACTTTGTTATCTTTCCAGAATTTTGAGACAGATAGTAAGTTGGTGGATATAGATGGTACATGATAGATATTATTGAACAAAAATGATCGACTATTGAAACAAAATGATGATTTACCAACATGTTTAATCGATAGTGTATTACCGTTACCAACTTTGATGCGGTCAGGACCGTCATATGGAGTCTGAACATGAAGATTATTCAAGTCTGATGTCAAATGATGGGTGGCACCGCTGTCGGGACACCAGTTGCCGTCAAGAAACGAGTCGGGAGCAGCCACATATGCAGTTGATGGATTCTCAGAAGAGGAGGCCGGAGGGGGTGTTCGGTCAAATCGATACCAACAATCAACAGTCGTGTGTTTCTGACGTCCACATATTTGACATGGACCATGAACGGGACGAGGCATGGAGGGCTGATACTGAGTTTTGAGTGGAGCCTTGTTTCGACTTCCCTGAGAACTGGGTTTTTCCCGATTACCGTTTATGTTTGGTGCTCCATTCGGGGGTCGAAAGCGACCACGATGGGCCAAGTTTGCCATTGGTTGAGGAAAGGTTGTGGCTTGTGCCTCTAGACGGATTTCATACGCGAGAAGATTGGAGTAGAAGTCATCCATGTGTAGTTCTGCAGTAGAGGCGGTGAGGACGGTGACAATGGGATCGTAGGACGAGTCTAAACCACAGAGCATCATATGTTGCATATCAGAATTCGAGACGGGTTGACCGGAGGCTGCAAGTTTGTCAGCTAGTTGTTTGGCATGGAGATAATATTCCGCCATTGTCTTGTTACCTTTGCGCATATTCTGCAGTTCACGCTTGAGATGTAACGTGCGAGCTTGGGATTGAGAAGAAAAATGGCGCTGTAGAGATTCCCAAACTGCTCGATAGGTAGTGAGACTGACCACTTGTGCTAGGACTGGTTCGGTCAGAGAGGAGAGAAACCATCCAAGAAGGATTTGGTCTTGCTTCTACCAGGTAACATAGGCTGAATTTAGATTAGTTGAACCAGAGAGACAACGCGGGGGTCAAGGATGGATCCCGTCGACGTAGCCTTCCAAGTCATACCCTTTTAAAAGGGGCTGAAATTGAGTTAACCAGAGGAGATAATTGGTGTTGTCAAGTTTGACAGAAATCAAATGGTGAACCTATATTGAGGGGATGGAAGATGCAGCGACAGGAGGGTTGGAATTATTTGCACCTTCTGCCATTGGTGGTAGATATAGAGGATTTAATGAGGGATCGAATTAGGCTGATACCATGTGAATTTTGAGAAATGCCTACACACCATTAGTGGAGGTGCTGCAGTAAATATATATTGCTTGAAAGAGGTTACAGATCCTATTTTATAGGAGATAACATCAAAGTTTGTTTCATAAAGAGATTACAACAAAAGACTAGTTCAAAGATTGATTGGGTTACTTAGTAGATTTTGGTTGACTTGGACGTACTGTTGGATTAGGCTTGACACAAACCCATTGGTATCTTTAATCTTTTAAAGGTGTGTTTGGACTAGCTCGACTTTGTTTTTGTGTCCAAGATGGGTATAACAACCCAACCAAAAATAAACAAGCGATTCAATTCTTAAAATAAAATCTCAATGATTAATGATAATCCATGCCATAACGGTCTCAGACTTACAATAGTTAAATCAAGGTTTGATATACAAATCAACCTACACAACTGAGATAATTAATAATAGCTAAATGATGGTCTTCTATTCGTCCCCGCTAGACCTTCTCCTTGTCTTTAGCCGCACAACCTTATCATGACGGCCTGAAAAGATTTTTAGTTTTGAAAGAGCGAGGGTTAGACCATAGGTCTAGTGAGTTCCCTCTAACAGTTAAGCAACAAAATATACTTTCCATAATTAGAAACATCGTTTAATAATGGCACATGAATAAAAACACGTTATGGACCACACGACCGTCAAAGACGATGTGTCTAACTCGCGCTGCCTTAATGTTGGGACACACCCCCAACGACATAAACGGGCCACACTCCCCGGCACGAGTAGGAGGGCCACACTCCCCGACTTAGGTCACGTAACCCACAGGAAATGTATGCATACAACCCAACAACAGCAGTTTATAACACACTTGAACAATTTAGTAACATCATGCCATTATAAATAAATCAAGTTTAAAATAAACTTCACATGCTTTCATCATTAAAGATTTAGTTTAGAAAAACTCACCTGAAGTCCTTAGCTCAACCTTGCGCCTACTTTTAATATCCAAACTGGAAACCTATAAGACAAGGAGTTTCCCGAAAAATCTCAATACTCCGTAACTTAGAGGAGATCTTAAATCCAAAATCTCAACGGTCTTGCACAAGAGGGTAGCCCAACACTTTCAATAAATAGTTAACCCAGTTAAAATTATTGCTTAATTTCCTACTTAAAGACAAATTGGGCTTCGGCCCAAAGAATACAAATATACTCCCACTTGGCCCCAGCCCAACAATTCCACATGGGCCTCGGCCTTCTCTCTAAAAAAAATCCGGAGTAGACATCAACCGGAAAGAAGTTCGACCGGTACTAGTTGGTCGACCTGACCTGCTGAAAATACGACCGGTATAAAAGGATGACCGGGATTAGGGTCGCGACCGGGGTCTGCACCCACCTTCGACCGGGAACTACATAGTTCGACCGGGGTCCCCTCCTACCGCATCGACCGGTACTATTGGTCGACCGACACACAGAAGGAAAGTATTCGAACGATAGCTAAACACACCCAAGCATGACCGATATAGAAGCAACCGACCGATAAGGGAATTCGACCGGGGCTACCTGTCCATGCCGGTGGACCGGCATGGCTGCCGACCGGAGTCCGATAAATCGATCGAATAACCCCGAGATTAAAGATCAAGACTATAGATCTTGCCCGGAATTGAAATCGATTGCAAAATAAATCCAAGATTCACAATGAATAGTAAACGTAATTTATTTCTAAAATTCCATTAGTCGGCCGATAGCTTTGTATCGGTTCTCAACCAATCCCAAACCCAGAACCAGAACTAAACTTCAATCCATAACTGAGAATGAATAATAAAAAATATAAGGATGGTGATAACAGATTAGTAGATGGTTTACCTCAATGAGAATTCAAACTCCCTCTTGAAATCTTGAAATTTCTTCCTCCTTTCTCGGTCTCTCTCTCCAAATCGCCTACAACAGCCGCACACATACATATACTCAAAAACTCTTCTTTCTAGGGTAAAAATACCCTATTTTCTAACTTTCACTTTAGTCCCTCACAATAATGCCTTTCTAACTTTTACCCCAAACTCTAAAAATTTTAAACTTTTAACCCGGTTATTACAATATCCTCCCCTCAAAAGAATTTCGTCCTTGGAATTCCATCATTAAAATAAACTGGGGTATTGACTCATCATAACCGACTCTAGCTCCCAAGTCGCTTCTTGCCCTACGTGGAATTGCCACTGAACTTTCACTAGATGAATCTCCTTGCTCCTCAATTTCTTCACTTTACAATCTAAAATGATCATAGGTTCCTCAATCATGACATAGTTTCTCAACCACTCGAATATCGCCCAAAGGCACCACCACCTCTGCTTTCACCAAACACCTCTTCAGCTTAAACACATAGAATGAGGGTTAATTCCCACTCAGATTCTCAGTAGCTTTAGTTTGTAGGCTACTTTTCCCAACTAGCTCGACGATGCTGAATATCCCAACGAACTTTGGTCTTAGCTTCCCTTTCTTTCCGAGTCGAATCACACCCTTCCAAGGCGATGCTGAAAACTTTACCTTTGTCTCCACTTGGGACTAACGACACAAACTTCTCAATTTAAACAAATTAATACAAATCGGATAATCAAGCCATTCTGATTAAACATAGCCGTACCCAACCACTTTCTTAACTAATAAAATTTTACCGGATTCAACACCACGACCACCTACCACACTGACTAAAATGACCATCCAACCTAACAGCCCAATGCCAACATAACACACCGTTGACTGCAAATATCACCAACCACTTCACAGTCACGAGTTTCTTCATCATGAAACTTGCCCTTGCAAGCAATTCTTCCTAGTACGACGTAAGTCAAACGCAACAACACTTTCTTTTTCGAACCACATGGATCCCAATCATCATTTCTTCAACTCCTCAAATAATGAAAGAATTTCCATTAAATAAAACCTTCACAATCCACCAGTTTTATCTGGCCAACTAATGTGACGCATACCCTCTTTTTATTGCATCCGCACAACACAAAGTGAACAAGCTCATTCATACTATTCCAAGTAGTGAAACGCTAAACAACTAACGCACTTGGAATTCCCTTTCCAAGCATTACTAAAACTAACATCATGGTCCTTCACCCCGAGCATTATATCCAACCATCTCCACTTCTTCCTTGAAGACCTCAAACCCACTTCTAACGGTCGACTCACTGATTAGAGACGTGAATCTTTTGGACTAGCCTCACAATTGCTGCTTATCAACACTCACACCGCCCCGAAATGCCATCTTCTCTCTCACATACCCACGCTATGGATTTATACACCTGCTGTCAGCAGAAACTGAAACATACCAAACTTCTTACTCTCCTAACTCCCACCTTTCCGACATGATATTCTCACTCTCTCCTTGTTGCAAGAAACACTGTCCAACCAACATTGCTTACTCTAATCCTTGCTGATTACCAAACATGTCGACTCACCATTACATTAATTTACTTGATCACCCGACTATCCTCCATTCTCACGCGAGTTAATCAACTCAAATCCTCCCAAAACATTACCCACCATTTGAAACCGCCGCAAAAATCCTGCTCGCCCAACAAGATTACCCAACCTGCTAGAAATAAGCAGTTCGACACTTTCAATTATCATCCTAGGGATATAAGGTAATCCCACCCAAAACTCGCCGAAATCCAGAACACGCGGTTCCTCTCTTAGTTAACCACCAACACTCTATTGCAAATTCTCCTCAACTTAGCAATACTCTGCCACCAATCAATCCTTCTCACAACCCAATCACAAACTTACCACTTACCAAATCATTCCCCATAGATCTTCAAATGAGGCCACTCTTCCCGTAACAAAACGCCAGCCTTATACATATCCTCAAGGAAGCTCTTTACTCCTAATGATTGCACTAACAATTGTACCATAAAAACATAACCAACGCGTGGTTACGACTATCACTCTACTACTTCATCACAGAACCACTACAAATTTCCACAACCACTTGGCACACAAACATATACCGTCCTACTCACACTGATCATAATACTGAAATCGGACCTCAAGGCATTTCATGGCCTTGTCTTTCTCAAATCTGGTTAGATCACAAAATTATGATTTTCAAAACCAGTCAACCGAATATCGCTCCCTGTCAGCTCATCGCGACCTGCTGGAGTCAAACCCCAGAAGCGTGAATAATTAACCGTACTACCTCGAAGTCTTAAATGCACAAAGCGCAACTCATTCCTGTTGTGCTATATAAAACGTCACTCCCACATAACCCTCAAAACCTCGTCGATAAAGAACCACTTTACTGAACTAGTGGTCTTCCCTTTTTTTTTGTATTATCCACCCAAGGTTGCCCAACATCACACTAGGTACACACCTTTTCTGAATAACTCTTCGCTTCATCACAAAACTCCTCGAAACTATCCGTAACAACTAATGGTTTCTGATTTCCACAGCAACAATTGACATTGATGTACTTCCACTCTGTTACCATCCTACATGGATCTCTAGTGAAACCTTCATCTTCCACCGCAGCAGCTAATTGCCAAAATATTTTTACAACTCCAAACTCCACTCCAGACACAACCGTTTACCGACATCCACATGAAATCAACGGTGAACCATTAAAGTACCATCATCCTTAACATCATAGGTCAATGCCTCCATTAACCACCTCCGCTATTCACCCCCTTACTTAGAAGAATACCAATATCACACGTTTACTACCCTCGGATTGGGCGACACACTTCCACTCTTAAACTTTCATCATTCCTAATTGCAACCTTCCTCACACCCTAGAGAGTTCATAACCTTCATGCATGACGCACAAACATTTAAACTTTTGACACGTTAGAAAATTTAGAAAATACCTACCTTAGAAAACAAACTCGCTTGTACACGACACAACACTGACTTAGCCACGTACAACGGTTTCAATAATCGTTTTACCTCAACTCCACAACAATTTCTCCTCATCATACCCCATTGTCCGGGTTGGCACAATTGAAAATGTTTCCGATGAATTCTACACACACCATTTATAAAAATACCCTAGAAAGTGCTTACACTGAGCGTGCCAACGACTCTCACCCTTATTGATATGACAACACATGTTTATACTTAACCCACTTATAAATTCATGCGATCAAATGATGTTTTGATTTTCTTATCCAAAGATCGACTCATTTATAAATAAATGTATAATTATTTTCAAAATTTATCACCCAAGTCCAAAAACTTGTCCCTTCGATTCAAACACATATCCGCATGTGTCGACACGTTTTCAAAGCATCTACTTCGTAAGACACACACTTGTCGAAACGTCTGATGTGAAAGATATAAAAGCTTCAGCAATTTATTTGACATACAATGCACGAGACTCAATGACATTGAAGGCTATTTACTCTCATAAGGTCAACTGTTTACATTAACTATAACTTATCCCAGACTCCTCGCTTCCGACCAACCAGTCGGGATTCTCCACTGTGCCACAACCTCCGACACCATCGACCTCCAACAGCCTTAAAAGCCCAAAACTAGTCATCTCCGTGACTATTGACTCGCAACCCAAACGGTAACTCATTCCCATCTGATCCTCACTACATATTATCAGTCAACACTGGTATCGTCTCTCAACCACCCTTCAATTAACTACAGCTTTAGAGGCCTCAAGTCGATCATTCGATTCTTAGATTAACACTTTCTTGCTTCTCACTAAACGACATACCCCTTAACCAACCGAAGACTCCCTTGGAGCGACAAGCTCACCTCCTATCGTCATTCTCTCCCTTATGGACTCAGGAGGTCCTTTCTCAACGAAATATCTACATCCCGCACGATATGCATCCTAACGGCATAACCTTACTTAAAAAAAATGAACTTCCGCCACACGCTAGACTAAAACTATCAATCTATGGATAGAACTCTCTACCCCGAACCACACTCAACAATAGCAATTGAGTATGTCCATGCACCTGTAAATTCATAATGGCATTGGCCAGATGCGATTATGAATTTACCTTACATGAGAGTACTCACTATTGTTATCACATCTCACGATGAACAAGGTCTTTCTTAAAGGCTTCCTAAATCTCAGTTGTGTCCATCTACTCCACAGTTTAAGTTTAGGCCCATCCGGTCACCTAAATCCCTTAAACTATGACTTTGATACCAACTATAACAACCCAACCAGAAATAAACAAGCGATTCAATTCTTAAAATAAAATCTCAATGATTAATGATAATCCATGTCATAACGGTCCCAGACTTACAATAGTTAAATCAAGGTTTGATATACAAATCAACCTACACAACTGAGATAATTAATAATAGCTAAATGACGGTCTTCTATTCGTCCCCGCTAGACCTTCTCCTTGTCTTTAGCCGCACAACCTAATTCACGACGGCCTGAAAAGATTTTTAGTTTTGAAAGAGCGAGGGTTAGACCATAGGTCTAGTGAGTTCCCTCTAACAGTTAAGCAACAAAATATACTTTCCAGAATTAGAAACATCATTTAATAATGGCACATGAATAAAAACACGTTACGGACCACACGACCGTTAAAGACGATGTGTCTAACTCGCGCTGCCTTAATGTTGGGACACACCCCCAACGACATAAACGGGCCACACTCCCCGGCACGAGTAGGCGGGCCACACTCCCCGACTTAGGTCACGTAACCCACAGGAAATGTATGCATACAACCCAACAACAACAATTTATAACACACTTGAATAATTTAGTAACATCATGCCATTATAAATAAATCAAGTTTAAAATAAACTTCACATGCTTTCATCATTAAAGATTTAGTTTAGAAAAACTCACCTGAAGTCCTTAGCTCAACCTTGCGCCTACTTTTAATATCCAAACTGGAAACCTATAAGACAAGGAGTTTCCCGAAAAATCTCAATACTCCTTAACTTAGAGGAGATCTTAAATCCAAAATCTCAACGGTCTTGCACAAGAGGGTAGCCCAACACTTTCAATAAATAGTTAACCCAATTAAAATGATTGCTTAATTTCCTACTTAAAGACAAATTGGGCTTCGGCCCAAAGAATACAAATATACTCCCACTTGGCCCCAGCCCAACAATTCCACATGGGCCTCGACCTTCTCTCTAAAAAAAATCAGGAGTAGACATCAACCGGAAAGAAGTTCGACCGGTACTAGTTGGTCGACCTGACCTGCTGAAAATACGACCGGTATAAAAGGATGACCGAAATTAGGGTCGCGACCGGGGTCTGCGCCCACCTTCGACCGGGAACTACATAGTTCGACCGGGGTCCCCTCCTACCGCATCGACCGGTACTATCGGTCGACCGGCACACACAGAAGGAAAGTATTCAACCGATAGCTAAACACACCCAAGCATGACCGATATAGAAGCAACCGACCGATAAGGGAATTCGACCGGGGCTACCTGTCCTGCGACCGGCATGGCTGCCGACCGGAGTCCGATAAATCGATCGAATAACCCCGAGATTAAAGATCAAGACTACAGATCTTGCCCGAAATTGAAATCGATTGCAAAATAAATCCAAGATTCACAATGAATAGTAAACGTAATTTATTTCTAAAATTCCATTAATCGGTCGATAGCTTTGTATCGGTTCTCAACCAATCCCAAACCCAGAACCAGAACTAAACTTCAATCCATAACTGAGAATGAATAATAAAAAAAATAAGGATGGTGATAACAGATTAGTAGATGGTTTACCTCAATGAGAATTCAAACTCCCTCTTGAAATCTTGAAATTTCTTCCTCCTTTCTCGGTCTCTCTCTCTAAATCGCCTACAGCAGCCGCACACATACATATACTGAAAAACTCTTCTTTCTAGGGTAAAAATACCCTATTTTCTAACTTTCACTTTAGTCGCTCACAACAATGCCTTTCTAACTTTTACCCCAAACTCTAAAATTTTTAAACTTTTAACCCGGTTATTACAATGGGCATAAAACCCATTTTTGAATTAAAAGTCCAACTATATAGAAAAATGTTCCATAAGGAGAATTAAGGTCTTAGGAAACAAATCAATTATAGTTATCGAAGTGCAATGGAGACATCAAAATAAAAATGAAGCTAACACAACATGCATAGGCAAAACAAACATAAAATGACGATTCCTGGAGTTGTTCCATACATGATTTTTTTTTAAATGAAGGGAAGTTTGTAACGGCTAATAGATAGAAGTACTATGTCCAAGATGGGCATAATTAAAAAAAAGGAAAAAAAAAAACTGAGGTTTATGATTGGGTTTCAAGGGTTGTAACAATGCAATGGATCTATACTATATAATTAAAATTCTAAAACGGTTTTTGAAAAGCTTTTAAAATTAAATGTTACATTTACCATTTTTACAAATAATTATTTAATTTACTTTATATCCCTTGTTTTTCATTTTTCATTTTTCATTTTACACCCTTATCATGTTAACACAAATAATCGTATATAAACAAAAATACAATGAAAAAATACGTTTCTTTTTTTACAAATTATACCATTATAATCGTCTCGACAATACCTTCAAAACGAGTCAAATATTGAATATTTTTTAATTTAACCGTACTATTAAATATCATGAATATCTACGAATTAAATTGTTTTATATAAAAATTATAAAACGGTTATTGAACAATCTTTTGTATAATAACATTTACCACCCTTAAATGTTACATTTATTACCCTTACAATTATTTATTTAATTTACTTTATCTATACTATTATATTAAAATTCTAATTCCGTTGAACGGTTATTGGAAAACGGTTTTTGGAAAGCCATCCATTTCTCCCATATTAATTATATTTACCACCGATATAATTAATTATTTAATTTACTTTATATCCCTTGTTTTTTTCATTTTTCATTTTACATTCTTATCATGTTAACACAAATAATCGTATATGAACAAAAATGCAATGAAAAAATACGTTTCTTTTTTTATAAATTATACCATTATAATCGTATCGTCAATACCTTCAAAACGAGCTCAATATTGAATATTCTTTTAATTTAACCGTACTATAAAATAGTTATTTGAGTGAATTGTGGATTTGGTCCCCGTGCTTTGATACTTTCTTTGACTACGGTCCCTATAGTATGCTTATTGTGAATTTGGTCCTTGTGGTATTCAATTTATCTTGACCATGGTCTCTCTGACTAACGCCTCCGTTAACTCCATCAAATCAAGGACCATTTTAGTCATTTTGCCTAGTTTGTGTTTTTTTATGATAAGAAAAATAAAAAATATATTTTTAACACACACACACGTATATATAACGATATCAAAATAAATAAAACTGGATGTTATTGTATGACTTGATTCTTTAAATTTAAAAAAAAAATTAATTATATTAAATATGATTTTATTTTATTATTTTATTGTAATAGTGAAAAAAGTTATGGTTTTATTGTTTTAATGTAACTAAAATTTTAATTTAAACAAACTATATCATAAAATTATAACTTATTTTATTTAAAGCGAATAAAATAAGATATGTTTTTATGATTTGATTAATTTATTAAATTAAAACTTTAATTATGTTAAAGGCGATATAATTTTTTTTACTATCATCGCAACAAACAAGCTTATTATCGATATTTCAACACCAAAATAATTGAAAACCATTTATAAATGAACTCTAATTTTATCATCTTAAAATTAGAGGTTCTAATTTTCATATTATTTTTCAGTCAAAAACTCAAAATCAACTGTTTAAATTTGAATACAATAAAATATTTAAGTTACGAATATTTTAACCAACAGCTACAAGGCAAAATATAGAGCATCATATGCCAGGTAACACCAACATAAAAACATGTTAGAATTTAGAAAATAGCGAAAATCAGCTACAACATCCATCAATAAAAATATACGACATGGTCTTGATCATTATTCGGTACTTTCTCCGTCCCAAAATAAATGTTCATGATGAAAAAGACACACGATTTTAGAAATGTGTAATTATTACATTATTACACTTATTAATTTTGTTGTGGCATTTTATTGTGGGTTAAAATATTCGTAATTTAAATAATTTATTTCGTTAAAATCTAAACATTTGATTTTGAGTTTTTTGACTGAAAAAGAATATGAAAATTGGAACCTTTAATTTTAAGATGATAAAATTAGAGTTCATTTCTAAATGGTTTTCAATTATTTTGGTGTCAAAATATCGATCATATGTTTGTTTGTTGTGATGATAGTAAAAAGAACAATAAAATTATATCGCCTTTAACAGAATTAAAGTTTTAATTTAATAAATCAAATCATAAAAACATATTTTATGTTATTCGCTCTAAATAAAAATAAGGTATAATTTTATGATCTAGTTTGTTTAAATTAAAATTTTAATTACATTAAAACAATAAAACCATATCATTTTCCACCATTACAATAGAATAATAAAATTATATCATATTTAATATAATTAATTTTTAAAAAATTTAAAGAATTAAGTCATACAATAACATCCTACTTTATTTATTTTGATATCGTTATATATATGTGTGTGTGTGTGTTAAAAATATGTTTTTTATTTTTCTTATCATAAAAAGACACAAATTAGGCAAAATGACTAAAATAGTTCTTGATTTAATGGAGTTAACAGAGGCGTTAGTCAGAGGGACCATGGTCAAGATAAATTGAATACCACAAGGACCAAATCCACAATAAACATACTATAGGGACCATAGTCAAAGAAAATATCAAAGCACGAGGACCAAATTGATAGACGGTTTATGCAACCCTCCAAATCTACCGCAAGTGTACGGTGTCAATCAAGTAATACGTACTAAGTACGAGTATCGATCCAAGGAACTACGAGTTTAAGTACCACAAAGGCTACCACAACTACTAACTGAACTGCTGATAAAATTGGTTTGAGAATGATTAATTAACTATTTATCAAGAGACAATGGAAACAAGCACGGAAATACTATTCAACAATATTTCAAACACCACAAGAGAATACTTATATGATTAGGGAAAGGCTAGGGGTCGGATTTCATTTGGATTCCATCAACAAATAAATAACATACATTCAACAAATCAATACACAAGGTTAAATTTAGCAATTCCAAAAATACTCACTACTCTCTCTCTCGAGCAATAGCAAGAATGTATCATGCAATATATATTGAAGTCTCTCAACCAATACACATAAGCATTCAACTCATTAAGCATAAGAATCACAAACACAAACTAGGGTTTACTTGGTATATCTCTGTCCAATATCTCACCCTAGGTTTATCTAACTTTTATCAAGTTATAAAACCAATTTCTCAAGAGGAAATACAACCAAAAAGATGAATAAGATAGCCAATCTCATAAACAATAAGAACAAGATAGACAAACTTCAACCAACAAGTGTATTAACTCAATAAATGCAATAATCATATATCTAACGGTATAAAACCAAAATCCATCCTTCCCCCAACCTCAAAAGATTTAGTTCATGTTACTAGTAGCAAATAAGACCATAGAGAAGAAGATGACAACACCCAAATACATTGTTTCTCAACAAAATACAAGTGTAGTGATAAAACTCCCTTAATGATTGATACACACTACCAAATTTGAGCTCCAAATGTGTTTCCACCTTCCCAATCAATGCAAGGTCTTCTTTTAGCTCTGAAAACGGTTTAGAACAGCTCCCCTAGGGTCTAGCCTCCAACAATCCTGAGATAACCCTAAACTTTAACTTCCTCTAGCTTTTTATACCCTCAGACCACGACCGCGACAGTGACAATGTTACAATTGCGTGGCACTATCGCGCGAGATTCCACACTCGCGGTACAAGTGGCGCGACTGTGACATATGTCACTATCGCGTGGCACGGTAGCATGGCTCCGAATTTCGGTTTTTTCGTCCGTTCACTTGGTTTGATGCTTTCTTCGTCCGGGATGTCAAAGTGGAGTAATAGTAGGCAATTTTTCTTCCACTTTACATCTTGTAAGTCTACACAACACTTGCTCAAAATATTAGTCCGAATTGCCAATTCTTACTTCAAGACGAGACGTAAACTTATGATTCGGAGGGTAAAAACCCGTCAGATAACGAAGTTATCAACAACTCCAAACCTAGCTTTTTGCTTGTCCTCAAGCAAAAATTGGCGTAAAGAAACATAAACATAACATAAGGCAAGCTTACAAAAGTGATGGGTTTTCGAAAGGGGCCGCATGAACAAGCATTTTAGTCAAAGAAAACAAGGAGATATTAATACAAAGTTAATAAGAACCAACATACATTCCATGGATTCTTGATTCGACTGAGCATAGGTAAAACTATTGATGTGTTTTATTTTAACCGCAAGCGTACGAGTTGTGTAGCATACGGGTCGATCACAGGGAGCAATGGTTTAAGTACTAATTCTGCTATAAATCATGAACTAGCTATGGGAACACAATTGATGGAGATTTTTATAAACTAAGGATTAGCCTAAAAATCAAAATAAAACATAAATACATAAAAGAGACTTTAACTATTTATAACAAAAACTATGAAAATTATAGTAGAAGATTAATTATGACATGTATTAAACTAAGACATAACGACGAGATGGAAGTGGTGACATCCAACAGTTATATCGAGGTAGGGGTTTATCTTTCTAAAAAACATTTAAGACCCTCTTCCAAGGTTGAAATAAACCTTCCTAGTTAAGCGGTTGACTATTTCCATGACTTCCGACTTAACTAGAAGCATTAAGTTTTGATAAAACGATTTCCCCGATTCCTACTTTTATCTATTTCCATGATAATTTTAGAATCGTTGGTTAATCGACCAAAAGCCAAATTCAAACTTCCGCTCATAATTTGATTTGTTGAATAAAAGTTATCGAATAGTCGGTCTCTGATCACAACCCAACTTCCGTTGGTGATGAACCGTAAAACCAACCTTCGATAATCATACCGTTTAACTTCGAGTTAACCAATTTCTCAATATAACTGCTGATTATCACCACACAATCTTATATTGAAAAGAACTAAAAACGACTTTTATCTATTAAGAAACTAAACAAAATATAAAGTTATATCAGCTACTAATACACAATAGAAAAGATAAAAGGAAATCATCGACAATATTCCTACATATATCTATGAAATAGCTAAAACATCAAAGTTAGGTTTAATGTTTATAGCCTAATGACAAAAGTATCATTCATACCCATTGAATCATAAAACAAAGATGAATCAATATGAATACCAACAATCATGTGATAACACTGATTTATAAGACAATATTAAGAACATAAATCAAAGATTAAGAAAGGGATACAATACTCAATAGGAGAACCCAAAGATTAGAAGTTGATGAACTTAGAATCCAAATACAACTTCAATCCTTGCTGATAATATCAAAAAGAAATATTGAACTATGGTTCTCTATCTTCAAGCAAAAATCTGCAGAAACATCTATGGAAGATGAGAGGGTTCTTGAAGAAGAACAAAGGGGTTTTGAGAAAAGCTAAAAAGGTAATTAGGTAGTCAAAATATCCAAAACTAAAAACCTTTTAAACCCCCTAGAGAGAGAGAGAGCCAAAAATATCAGTCCCAAAAAATATCTCTCTAGAAATATCTGTATTTCTAAAGAGATAAGGCAAAAAAGGGCTGCAGAGGATAAAGCAAAAAAGGGTTCTGGAGAGGGCGCACGGGCCGTGCGTGCTCTTGGCTTGAATACCGCACGGGTCGTGCATCTCATAATAAGCCTTTTCCGCTTTCTTCTTCATTTCCGCTGTATTTCTTGGCATCCATTGTAACCGAACCGAGTGATATCAAATCATCCTGAAATTTGAATAAGGTCGTAAGTTTTCCGAATATGATCCGAACACGGAACGAATGATGGATGCAAATGCGAATTTAAACTAAAATGCATAAATTAACTAAACTAAGATGCAAAACATATTATATTAATAGAGAAAATATGTACAAAATTACTAGCTAACAACTATTATTGACATGAAACCATAATCAAGTAAATGCTCGCTGAGATCTATTTCATCAAGTACACAACTAGTGGAGGATTTCGCTTCGACCCTAACCTCACGGGATGCTCTCTTAACACTTGAATCCTAAGTTCACACTCATCACAAACACATGCGGGCGAGTTAATGTACAACAATTTAGCAAGATCATCCACATGTGATAAAATAGAAACACGCTAAAGTCAAATAAGATCTCATGGAAGGAATTGAGCAGTACGATATGAATTACACATGTATTGTTCACAAATCATGCTTTCTAAAAGATCAATCGGGGCTTAAGGGGATGTAAAACGGGTTAAGAATAAGGAATATACAGAATGGTCATGGCTTCATTAGTCCTAAGTGCATCAAAACTAAGAGTAGCTTCACATTCTCTTCTTCTTTCACACAACCACACATCCAAAGCAAGACTTCCATACATGCCAACTTTATTCTTTTTTTTAACCAAAATAAATCTTCCACGACTTTTATCGATTCACCCCCAAAATTGTTCTGACGCTATTGGCCATCTTTCTCAATCCATGATGCACTTAGACTACGGGGTAGGTTAGTGTATCCGGCTAAGTCAAAGTATTTAAGCTTAAATAACGGCTACAAAGTGCTTACGGGATCACACATCGACAAAAGGGTATAGAAAGGGGAGCTAGAAATGATAGACCAAAAGAAATTGCACACAAAGCCCGATATCATTTCTCGAAGTCCACATAATTCACAAGTAATTCACATGTTAAAATTTAAAGACCAATACTACTCAATGCAAAAACAAATAAGATCGAACTAACAAATTGAAAGAATTGAAACGTGAACAAAGTTAAAGCATCACTCGGAAATGGAGGCATTATGTAACACCCTGAAATCGGGAGATAGCAACTAATTTAAAATTTTCTAAATACATCAATAAATGAATTATCTACAACCACGAATTGAGATTTAACCTCAATACTAACATTCATTCTATACAAAAGTCTATGATAAGGACGGGTGTTACTAAAACCCCATAATAGTCACTATTTTGCAACGTTGCGGAAGACTTCACCAACTACTTACATTTGCACAAAGCTACGGCTCAACCCTTTCATAGCTGCTAGAACCAAACCCCAACTGGAACCTGATGCACATGCCGACAATTAAAAAGGTTAGGCTAAACGCCTAGTGAGCTCAAGAGTTTTCCATATGAATAAAGATGTCTGTGAAAATAGATAATGCAGTTTAATTCGTAATCTTTCAAAATGTATGCTTTGAATATGCAAACGACTCGTTTTCCAATAATATGCATTTTAGATAAAGAACCCCAATTTGAACATTTTCCAAACCCAACTACTACAAAGATGATGATATCAATGTAAACCGCCCATTCATAAATTAGCTTTAACCCAAAACTCACTCAAAGCGTAAATATAAATTGGACTCTCCATTTATGAAGATACGATTAAACCTTATATCCCAAAACACCCAAAACACGAGTGGGGCATAATACTCAACCCATAAATCAAGGGTAAAACCCAATAATACAAAACGTCACCGAAAACTTGGATAATAAAACTCAATACCCAAAAACAACACCTTTCGGTGACGGAGGATTCTCGATTCCATAAAATGTAATGGTCCACAAAGTAAGCCCATTTTATGTTGTTATGACTAGTCATATAAACAAAAGTACACGCAAGGTATGTCAGGCTCAGTAGCTTTAAACGTACACCCACGGAAACTCGAGTTCAACCCCGTCGGGTTCCTATGTCGAGCTTCTCATCCAATATCGTAATACTTGAGCACGAAGGACTTATACCGCACCCGGTACCTTAACGTGCAGCACGAAGGACTTACATTGCACCTGAAACCTAACGTGCTTCATCCAAAAACGTAAAACTTGAGCACGAAGGACTTATACCGCACCCGGTACCTTAACGTGCAGCACGAAGGACTTACATCGCACCCGATACCTAACGTGCTTCATCCAAAAACGCCAACAAGGCTCGAAGTCGAGCTACTAAAACTGGACAATTGTCCTAAAACCCAATTAAAATAAAAATACCGAGCTTCTGGCTTAGCAACCCATAGACTCATTGGTAAATGAAATAAAATACAATAAAACGCACTCGACCAACGGATATGCAAACACCATGACTAAAAGTGAGATTAGTTCAAAACTCGACATTAGTCGAGGCACCCATTTTCCCAATTGAACTTATACTCTTATATTTTCCAAAATGCCTCATAACACAAACGACATGCATTTTCCAAACTTGACTGCTGATAAGAATGAAAATCATAAAATGAGACTATAAGCACTCTTTCAAGTACCTCACATAAAAGTGCAAGTAATACTTTATAAAACACTCCATTTCATGATGATGCATAAAACCCGACATACATTTATAAGTGTATTTCTTTGACCAAAGATCCATTCATGGAATAAGACCTCAAAACCCATTCACTTGTGACACGTATATCAAATGCCCAAAAATCCCCAAATGTGGGTGTTATACAAGGTTTGTAAAGTTAGATAATTCAAATAATCAAAGATTAGCAAATAACCCAACATTTGATAATTTCATGTAAAACACATAAAACACTTTAAAATAGACATTTTGGCATGTACAACGTTTTCACAAATCAACTTGAACTCACCTTGCTAGATTTAGGCTAAATCTAGATTTCCCCCCAACTAGAGCTCCTTTGAAGAACACTTGGATTCTCAAGACAAAACTTCCAAAACCTAAATACATACATATTCAACCATACATAAACATAATCAACCACAAAGAATCGTTTCCCAAACCATGTGCATAAATACCTCAACGAATACCGAAACCCTAACTTCCATAACTTAAGAGAATAGAAGATTACCTTATCCCAAGCTTGAATCCACCAATCAAAACACTTCTTCTTCACCAAAATGGTTACTAATCTCCAATCTATGAAAGGAAGCACAAAGGGTGGGTGAAACCCTAGAAAACTTGGTGAAGAAGATGAAATGGAGAGATGAGGAGCTTACCACCACAAAATACTCTTGTATACTCCAATAGACCTCCAATCTCTTGCTAGATTCTTGAAGAGCTCTCAAAAACGAAACCGTAGCACTTTGAATCACCCAAATCGGAGTCAGAATGAAGGAGATATGAAGAAATGAAGTTTGGGTGCTGAAAATCGGTTTTAAGCTCATCCAGGGGGTTTCGCGACTTGTCTCGCGACCTTGGGTCGTGGCATAAGTCGCCCGCTTCCCCTGGTTTTCTTCTCGATACTGTTTTGGCCATAACTTCTTCGTTATAGCTCCGTTTTCACTCCGGAAAGAACCGTTGGACTCGCAATTGAATCCTTCATCCATCTAGACTATAAAATCTAGGATTAAAGTCCAAGATTAAATATCTTATTTTTCCTTGATATATCGGTTTCTATATTAACTTGAAATGATACCTTTCGAAAATCAGGGTGTTACACATTAAGGCTCGAAATCTCACTAAGGTGATCTCTACTAATGTCCACAATTATGTACATGTAACACCCGTAATTTCCCTAAAGATCGGTTTATGACCAGCTAAGGAAATCAGTCAGCGATCGACCGAGCGAAGAGGTCGGCGAGTGGTTTAGCATGAGAAGTGGGAAGGGACTCCAGTGATACGCGCGGCTTAGCCCGCGGCCTCAAAGCCACGGCTAAACCTGCGTAACCCACTGTGGTGCGCAGCTTTGTAGCACGCGCGGCTTGGCCCGCGACTTCAAGGTCGCGGCCAAGGCCGCAGGAGTCATCTGGTCGATTTTAAACCCAGGTTCTAGGGTTTTCTCTCATTAGCCACCATCTCTATTTCTCTCCTCTCCACTTGGTGATTTTGAGAGCTTTAATCTCAGTTTGGGAAGCATCCATGGTGGATTCTTCATAAAGGAGTATGCAAGTTCGATGTTTGGGGAGCTCGGGTTGAAGAGTTGGATTGGGTGTTCTCGGAAGGTCTCGTCATCTCTAGTGGTAAGCTTCTTTGATTTAAGGTAATAAATGCTCCATTGATGGTTTCTTAGTGTTTGGTTTCTCAAATCTCGGATTTGGTAAGTTTTGGAGAAAACTAGGGTTTTGATCTCGTTTGGGGTTTTTGGTATATTGTTTGGGGGAAATGCTTCTAAATGGTTGAGTATGGGTATTTATGGTTTGTAATGTTTGGATCTAGGTTTTGGAAGTTTCCGACTTGAGGATTCAAATGGCCGTCAAAAGAGCTCGTTGGGTGAAACCTAGATTTAGCATAAATCTAGCAAGGTGAGTTCAAGTTGATTTGTGAAAATGGTGTACATGCCAAAATGTTTATTTTAAAGTGTTTTATATAAAATGGTTAACTGCTGATAAGTTTTGTGTATTTTGAGTAAAAATATGTTTTACTTGGTTTTATGTCAAAGAGTGAGTATTTTGGTAAGTTTTCATATTTAGTAAACTTGGGTTGTGTTAACCTCTTAAAATGCTTATATTGGGTCTTGAACATTTCGACAACTAAATAGCATGATTCACGTAGTCTTGGTGATTTTGTACAAGTAAGATTTATCTTATGATTTATGCACCTTCGAGGATTTTGTACAAATAGAGTCTATTTCATGTTATATACATTTTGGTGTATTTGGAAAACCTTTGGTCCCATTACGCGTTGAGTTTCGGGTTAATCTCGTCTTTGAGGTATGTGTCTTCGTAAACGTTGTTTAAAGACATTTCATTATTTGGGGGACCATTGAATATTGGTCAAATGGATTTTGAGCATTTTAGCTCGGTGTTGGCTTAAAGAGTCTTATGGACAATTGTCCGGGTTTAATGGCTCGATGTAGAGTCCCATTTCATGGTTTACGTCTTAATGCATTTTATTGCATATTTATAATTACAGGCTCGAGTGTTGTTGTCATTCAGGTATAGTCGGGTAATTTTAGACTGTGTTGCATTGGATCCATAGGCACATGAGTTAGTCTTGTTTTATGGTCATTTGGGTGGTACGGGGTTGGACTCCGGGACACATGTTTTATGACCTTGTCCGTTCAAGGAGTACACTAAGAGGACTGAGTCTGGATGGTGCTATCATGGCGTGGAGTAGCCATTGGATGGGCGTTTTGGACCTCCGCCAGGTGAGGCAATGTCTTGGTTGTATTCCCCTTGGACCGGGCCTTGGAGCGGTATTTTCGTTAATATATCGCTAAGGTCAGTTGACTCTTTGGTGTAGCTTGAAGGGAGTCGTAGGGACACTTGGGCTTGTGTGTCGTGAAGTGTCATACGATTAACGTTGTATGAGTGGCATACTTTTGTGTCCCTCCACTCTCAACGGATACGGGAAGCCCCCGTCGTCGGCCCGTCATATTTTGGATATTTAATTGTCCGTGTTTTAATATTTCGAGTTCATTCTATTTTATGGTCGTGTGGGTATTATTTCGAGTTACGGGTTTTCCATGACGTACTATTTACATTTTTGCACATTTGAGTATCGAACTATGACCCCGTTTTGGGTTGCATTGTTTTATAAGAAATGTGTGTTTGGGAGCATTGTCTTTAAAAGTGCAAATTATGGAAAATGTGTCGTTTCCATTTTAAAGTATATTATTTCGAATAATCTCGCTTTAAACTGGTTTCCCTGCTTTTAAAGATATAGTTGTTCATGCTAAAACTCTTGAGCTCACTAGGCGTTAAGCCTAACCTTTTTATTTGTCGGCATATGCATCAGGTTCCTAGCGGGGGTTCAGTTCTAGCGGTGCTATGAAGAGTTGAGCCTTAGCCTTCAAGAGTGAGTAGTCGGCGAAGCCTTCCGCAGGACGGAGTTAGTATATGGTATTGGGTTTAGTAACACCCGTCCTTTTCATAGAATGTATGTATAGGATGAATGGGAGCATTGAGGTTGCTGCTCAATTTATGTTTGTAGTTCGAGGTATTTATTAATGTATTTAGAAAATTTTAATAAGTTGCTATTTCCAGATTTGAGGATGTTATAGTACACAACTACTATATTTCTCTATAAGCATGACTCAACAACAAGTATTCATGTCAAGAAAAGTTTTTCTAACTCACCTAACCAATACTACCAACATATGTATCCATTCCGATTAATTAAGCATTATACAGTCAATACATTTCTATTGATCAAAATAAGAGTTCATACAAGACAACCCACTAATAATTTTCAGAACAACAACTCCAAACCTTTGAGACACATTGTCCCCAATGTGCCCCATCAGTTCCAAAGCATTGTTTGAACAAGGGAACCATCACATTTGAAATGGCAGAAAATACATAAGTGAATAGAAACAACTTGAACAAAGTGAAAAGAAAACAAACCAGTCATATGTCTCCCTCTTGCGGCTGCGAGGAGGATGGATCATAAATAACATTGTGGGGTCCTCGGGCGTAACTCACATTGGTGAACCACCTATCCACAAGATGATATACCTGATCAAGGCGCTGGTTCGTACGCCCCTGTCCCTCGCGCATCTCGCTCAGAATCTTACCATGAGCCTGTTGTCCTATGCGCAACTCCTGCACCGTCTCTCTAATCTCTGTCGCCCAAGGGGGCGGGACTCCCGGATAACCACCACCCGGGGTGGTTGTGGTCCGGCGCCCCTAGATGTCGCGCCTTGCCGTGTCCCAGGTTGGTTTTGCGCCGCTGCTCCTCGCCCTCTATTCCGATATCGACCCTCAGTAGGGAGGTTAGGCAACCCATGATGTGTGCAATAAAAATTATAGGCCATCTTGCCTATATCAGACATGGGTGCTTCAAGGACAGCCTCATCAGAAGTTGCGCCTATCCCAACCATCCTACAGAAATGGGTAATGAGGCATGGAAAATAGAGGATGCCTCGCCTTTTGCAACCGGTCTTAAGAATTTGGCCTAGAATGATGCGTCCAACATCAAAATGGGCGTCATGCTGGATGGCGTAAAGCAGTTGAGCAGTCTCAAGGTAAACGATCGTGCGGTGCCGCGATGGTAATAGATTGTGTTTGATGAAGACGGACCAGAATGCCATGTCCGGAAGAAGGTCCCCATGGCACAAATCAACATGGCCGGGATCCCAAGCATTTGATTGATCACGACGCAGACTCGCAGATAGATCGCTGGTAGTGCAATTTCGTAGGACATGGGTGGGCATACCATCAAGGCGGGCGAAGTTATCCGCGGGTGGTGTTGTGTGCAAATATTCATTGATCGCGGTTGCCATAAGCACCACTTGCGTGCCTCAAACCCACACGACGCCGCTGGCCTTGAAAACCTCCAGGACCATTGCGGCATAGAACTCACGTACCAGTGTAGGGTGATACTTCGGGGGGGGGCACTGGTAAAGCGAGCCCAATTGCGAGTTGCAATGGTGTCTAGGATTGTGATTGTGTCTAACCCGACACATGAAATGCCTCTTTCCGGGAGAAAGTCGCGTCCACTCATATTGTCATATATGTTTTGATAGTCTGCGTTCGGTGCACTCGCTAGGGCAATCCGTTCATCTTCATCAAGTTCATTAAAGAGCTGGTAGCGATCTTTAGTGAGATGAGCACTGCGCACCATGTTGGGAACCTACAAGAAAATTGGAGAGCTAAGCCACAAATATTTTTTTATATAAAAAAAGGTGAAATAAGTGACACGGTAACATGTTTCAAGAAATGCACGAAGCTATGATGATCAAGCGAAGTGAAAATGCACGAAGTGTCCTAATGGTCTACCCTTGCACACCATTCAAGCCTATGAGTGACATTAAGGCTTGAATAAATGTGCAAAAATCAACCAAAGGGACGCAAAACACATTTGCATAAAATTCACATGATATTCCACAATGAGTATCACAACTTAGATTACCTCTAAGTGACATTAGACGAGAGTCCCAAATCCCAAAAGTGAGAACAAAGACAATTATCCGACACAAGTTGCATGATAAGACCCAAAACAAAGGATAACGCGATTAAAAAGTCTAATCATCAACTAATCAAGGTTAACTAACCACATTGAACAAGCCACGGATGAGTAATACTAGTTGATAACATGGAAAACCTTAAATTGAACAATGTGGTTACATTAGGTCACTATAAGCATACATATAAAAATTGAGCAATTTTAGCACAAGTGTATGAGTTCATCCTCACAATTGTAGCTTCAAATTTGGGTAACTAGGGCACATAATGCAAACAATATCTAGGTTTAGGTGAACTAATATTTAGGACTTCAACAAGATTCATTATACTAGCAAAATCACAAAAACTCACAAATGTACAAGTCCTTAAAGCATAACATGCAAAATGTAAAACCCTAGTGTCAATCCATGGCAAAATTGATGCAATGGAAGAACAATGTGGAGTGAAACTAAGCATTTACAAGTGAAATAACAACTCCAAC
This sequence comes from Arctium minus, assembly GCA_954870635.1. Lineage (NCBI taxonomy): Eukaryota > Viridiplantae > Streptophyta > Magnoliopsida > Asterales > Asteraceae > Arctium > Arctium minus. The sequence continues at coordinate 20,144,961 of OX941082.1, forward strand.
CCTAATTTGAAGCACAATTGCTCAAGAACATGAACATGGAAAATAAGTGACCAAAAACCAAGAAATCTCACAATGTAGGGAGAATTAAAGTGAAAGAGAGAAGAAATCTTACTTAGGAGGTGAAATACACAAGGAATCAACCAAAAATTGGAAGGAATTCGAAAATGGAGGAGGGAGTTGAAATTGCCCAAAAGAGAGAGTCAAAAATCGCCCCCAATCGACCTGTGTTGTGTGCGTGTGTTTCTAATTCGGCCAAGGGTTTTAAAACAGAAATAACCCGACCGCGACCCTGACAGGGCACAATCGCGAGGCAGGCTCGCCCCATTTGTACCGTAGGTTCAGGTAGTGAGGCGAGATAGTAACAGTGCGATCCTGACATGTCACAATCGCGAGTCAGGGTCGCGCCATGTGTACCGAGAACAAAAAAATTTCATGGTGTGTCACACTTGCTGTCACTATGACATATGATCAAAAATGGGGTATTTTGGCTGGTTTTCATGGGAAAACACATTGCCAAACTCAAAAACGCTATTATCAACAAAAATACAACTAACCTTGGTGGGTTGCCTCCACCTAGCGCCTTATTTAGGGTCGTGGCACGACCTTGAGGATTTTCAGGTTGGTGTCGAGAGTAAGACGGAGTCCTTGCTTTGCATTGACTCGCCTTCCAGATATGGCTTTAACCTTTAGCCATTTACTTTGAAAATATCCCCATCGTCACCCTTTAGCTCGATGGCCCCGTATGAGTGAACTTTGACCACAACGAACGGACTAGACCATCGTGACTTCAACTTACCGGGAAATAACCGTAGACGAGAGTTGAACAAAAGCACTTTTTGACCTTCATAAAATGATTGGTTCATGATGAATTTGTCATGAAATCGTTTTGTCCGCTCCTTGTAGATGTGTGCACTTTCATACGCATCTAGACGAATTTCGTCAAGCTCGCTAAGTTGCAATGTTCGCCTCTTCCCTGCTGCACCCAACTGAAAATTAAGGGCCTTGATTGCCCAATATGCACGGTGCTCCAACTCCACCGGTAAGTGACAAGACTTGCCAAAGACTAGTCGGTATGGTGACATACCTATGGGCGTTTTGAATGTTGTACGATACGCCCATAGTGCGTCATCAAGCTTTGCCGACCAATCCTTTCTCGAGGAGCTAACCGTCTTTTCTAAAATCTGCTTAAGTTCTCGGTTAGACACTTCGGCTAGCCCATTAGCTTGGGGATGATAGGGCGTAGTGACCCGATGAGTGACAGAGTACTTTTTAAGTACGTCATCCAAGTATCGGTTGCAAAAATGACTTCCACCGTCACTCATCAATGAACGTGGAACTCCAAACCTTGAAAAGATGTGTTTGCGCAAAAAGTCGATAACGACCTTAGAGTCGTTCCTTGGGGATGCAATTGCTTCGACCCACTTGGACACATAATCCACCGCTACTAGAATATATTCGTTTTTATATGACGGTGGAAATGGACCCATTAAGTCTATGCCCCAAACATCAAATATCTTCACTTCCATGAAGATTTTCATGGGCATTTCGTTTCTTTTGGAGATATTCCCGACTCTCTGACATGTATCACATGAAGTAATGAATTTCCGAGCATCTTTGAACAAAGAGGGCCAATAAAATTCGGATTGTAGGATTTTAGACGCGGTGCGATCGGTGCTAAAGTGACCGCCACACTCGAGAGAGTGACAATGCTTAAGCACACTGAATTTCTCTTCCTCGGGCACACATCGTCTAATCATCCCATCTCCGCAATGCTTGTATAAGTATGGCTCCTCCCAAAAGTAGTGTTGCACATCGGCAAAGAATTTACGCCTTTGATGTGAGCTTAGACCATGAGAAACCACACCACTTGCCAAAAAGTTCACCATGTCCGCATACCATGGGTCGGATACCCCTATGGCATACAAATGTTCATCTGGGAAGTATTCATTTATGGGCACCACATCTTCTCTCTCTAGTCCTTCCAACCTTGATAAATGGTCCACGACAAGATTTTCCGTCCCCTTCTTGTCCACTATCTCGATGTCAAATTCCTGCAAAAGTAAAATCCAACGGATTAGTCTTGGTTTTGCATCCTTCTTCGACATAAGATATTTAAGAGTTGAATGATCAGTGTAAATAATGACTTTGGATCCAACAAGATATGATCTAAAATTTTCACATACAAACACTACGGCTAGCAATTCCTTCTCCATGGTGGCATAATTGATTTGTGCCTCGTCCAAGGTTTTGCTAGCATAGTATATTGCATGGAGTTTCTTATCCTTTCGTTGGCCCAAAACAGCCCCCACGGCTAAGTCACTAGCATCACACATGACTTTGAAGGGTAGGGTCCAATCTGGTGCGGTGAGAATTGGTGCGGATGTGAGTTCTTTCTTGAGCCTATCATAGGCTACTTCACAACTTTTCGTGAACTCAAACTTTGCATCCTTGAAGAGCAACTCGGAGAGGGGCTTGGCAATCTTAGAAAAATCCTTGATGAACCGACGATAGAACCCCGCATGTCCCAAGAAGCTACGAATCCCCTTCACGGAAGTCGGATATGGAAGTTTATCAATTACTTCAATCTTTGCCTTATCAACTTCGATACCCATGGCAGACACCTTGTGGCCTAATACAATTCCTTCTGTTACCATGAAGTGACATTTCTCCCAATTCAAGACCAAGTCGGTGTCTTGACATCTCTTGAGGACCATCTTGAGATTTGCTAAACAAGCGTCGTAAGAGTCCCCAAAAACAGAGAAATCATCCATCAATATCTCCATCATTTTTTATATCATATCAGAAAAGATAGCCATCATGCAACGTTGGAATGTGGCGGGCACGTTGCATAACCCACAGGGCATACGACAATAGGCAAATGTGCCATATGGACAAGTAAACATCGTCTTTTCTTGATCTTCGGGGGCAATCGGGATTTGGTTATAACCCGAATACCCATCAAGAAAACAATAATAAGCGTGTCCGGCCAATCTCTCCAACATTTGGTCAATAAACGGCAAAGGGAAGTGATCTTTCCTTGTGGCGTTGTTGAGTTTGCGATAGTCAATGGAAACTCTCCAACCGGTAACCGTTCTCGTCGGGATTAATTCATTCTTGTCGTTCTTCACGACGGTTACCCCACCTTTCTTTGGAACTACTTGAACGGGGCTAGTCCAAGGACTATCAGAAATTGAATAAATAATCCCCGTGTCAAGAAGTTTCATCACCTCCTTCCTCACCACCTCCTTCATATTAGGGTTCAATCTTCTTTGGTGCTCAACGGATGGTCTGTATTCATCCTCCATCTTGATCTGGTGCATGCAAAAGGAAGGGCTCAACCCCTTCAAGTCGGCAATTGTCCACCCGATGGCGGATTGGTGCTCCCTTAAAACCCGAAGCAACTTTTCTTTTTCCAACTTACTTAGTTGTGATGAAATGATCACAGGCAATGTAGAATTTGCCCCTAAGTAAGCGTACTCTAAATGAGACGGTAATGGCTTGAGCTCAAGTTGCGGAGGCACTTCCGCCGACGGTTGAGGTTTGACATTTTGAGGTCCCAATTCTTCAAACTGTTGGTGCCTTGAGAATTTTCGGAAGGGGGTGGCTTATAATTGCATCACACATTCTATTCCCTCATCTTCATCACTTTCTTCTTCAGAACAACCATTTACCAACACATTCCCCATCTCATCATCAGTCGCTTTCCTGTCAAATGCCTCTTGTACCACTCGGTCAATAACGTCTACGCTAAAACAAATGTTCACATCATTTTTGCTTCGTGTACAATTAAATACATTGAAAACGGCCTCTTCATATCCCACCCGCAATGTCAATTTCCCACCTTGGACGTCAATCAATGCGCCTCCGGTTGCTAAGAAGGGCCTTCCAAGAATTAGAGGTACATCGACGTCCTCTTCCATATCCAAAACAACAAAGTCAACAGGAAAGTAGAATTTCCCGACTTTGGTTAGAACATCTTCAATGATACCATGCGGTGTTTGATGGAACGGTCCGCCAATTGCAATGTGACCCTTGTTGACTTGATTTCACCAAGACCAAGCTTCCTGAAAATAGATAAAGGCATAAGATTAATACTTGCACCTAAATCACATAAAGCTTTACCAAACTCAAAATCACCAATATGAATAGGAATAGTAAAACTCCCTTATTCCTTAAGCTTGGGTGGAAGCTTGTTTTGGATGATGGCACTACATTCTTCCGTGAGTGCGACGGTGGCATGCTCTTCAATCTTTCTCTTGTTGGACAAAATATCCTTCAAGAACTTTGCATAAGAGGGCATTTGAGCTAAAGCATCCGCGAAAGGAATATTGATTTGTAACTTTTTAAAGACCTCCAAGAATTTAGCGAATTGTTGTTGGTCCTTGTATTCCTTAAGTCGGTTGGGAAATGGTATTGATGGTTTGTATGCATTCACAATCGGTTTGGATGACGACGGTGCCTCTTGTGCCTTCTTGGGTGTTTCAACAACATCTTCAACCTCAACTTCAATAAGTTCCGGCTCTTGAGTGATTGGCACTTCTTTCTCCTCGGAACCCATGTCATCTCTAGTTGGATCCTTAATCAACGGCTTCCCACTTCTAAGAGTAACGACCTTGCAATGTTCTCGTGGATTTGGCTCGTTTTGACTAGGCAAATTTCCATGGTTCCTTGAAGAGTGTGCATCCGCGAATTGACCAAATTGCCTTTCGAGATTCCGAATGGCAATGGTATTTTTTTCATTGCTTTGCACAACCGCTTTAATTGTGGCCGCATTTTGCTCATTAATTTGTATGACCTCCTTGATAGTTGCACCTTGTTCACCAATCACCATATCCATCTTTGATAAACATTTCATCATCATCTCCTCTAACCCCGACTTCTTTTCGCTTGAAGATCCCTCCCCATCGTTTCTCATGTTTTGGTTTCCTTGATGATGGAAACCGGGAGGTTTAAAATTCCGGGATGAAGAAGAAAATTGATGTTGTGCTTGAGCTTGTTGTGATTGATTTTGATGTTGTTGTGACCGACCCATATCACCCCTAGATTGATCCCCTTGGTTTTGTTGATTTGCCCAAGAGAAGTTGGGGTGATTCCTCCAACCCGTATTATATGTATTCGAGAAAGGGTTGTTGGGTTATCGGTTGGATTGGTTTTGCATGTAGTTCACTTGCTCGACATCATTTGCCTCCAATGAAGTCACAATTCGGCACTCTTCGGTAGAGTGAGAATCTCCGCATAACTGACAAGTTACATTGCCAACCGCCTTCACCGCCATGTTCCTTAGTTAATCCGTTAGCCCGGAAATTTGGGCTTTCAAAGAGGAGATCTCTGATGAATCTTGAGAGCTAGATCCGATTGGCCTTCTTAGTTGGCCACTCCTTTCGGAATGCCATTGATAGTTGTTGTCGACCATTTCGCATATCAAAGTATAAGCATCGTCATAAGATTTTGACATGAGAGATCCCCCCGCTGCAGAATCAACGGTAGCCTTGTAGTTCGGGAGGAGGGCATTGTAGAACATCTCGATGATAAGCCATGGTTGAAGACCATGGTGGGGACACTTTCTGAGCAATTCCCTGTATCTTTCCCAAGCATCATATAGTGATTCTTAGTCCAGTTGCTTGAATTGTGTGATTTCCGCTCGCAACCTTGCAGTACGAACCGGAGGGAAAAACTTTGACAGAAAGGCTTTCACGAGTTGGTCCCATGAGGTAATTTGTCCGGCAGGGATGCTTCTCTGCCACGACTTGGCCCGATCACACAAGGAAAATGTGAAGAGTCTAAGATGAATGGCCTCCGGTGTGACTCCATTCATCTTGAAAGTATTGAGGATCTCAATATATCTCTCTAGATGACCAACCGGGTCTTCAGAAGGTAGCCCCCCGAACTGCTCTTGTTTTATCATGCTTATGATGGACGACTTGATCTCGAAGGTGTTAGCCTCCACATTAGGAGCATGGATGCCCTGTTGTGAGCCATCATAAGTGGGACACTAAAAATCTCTCAAAGGTTGGTTGTTCGCCATAGGTTGATCTTGTTCTTGCTCTCTTCTCCTTAGTCGAAGTATACGTTCGATTTCCGGATCCAAGGGCAGTACTACTCTTCCTCGGTTACGTCTTCTTGGCATACACTAGAGCGAGTGCCTGAAAACAAACCAACAGAATAGTAAGCAAAAATAACGAATATAAAGAATAATGTCCAATCTAGCAGCGCTATAACCGGTAATGATATCAACACTACAATAGTTCCCCGGCAACGGCGCCAAAAACTTGATAGACGGTTTATGCAACCCTCCAAATCTATCGCAAGTGTACGGTGTCAATCAAGTAATACATACTAAGTACGAGTATCGATCCAAGGAACTACGAGTTTAAGTACCACAAAGTCTACCATAACTACTAACTGAACTGCTGATAAAATTGGTTTGAGAATGATTAATTAACTATTTATCAAGAGACAATGGTGTTGGGAACTGAAAGAATTATACAAGTATGATTAATGCTGCTAGCACAACCTGGTTACTACTGCTGATACAGGTTAATGCTGCTAACCAAGATTAATATTGCTAGAAGAAGTTACTACTGCTAAGCATAGTTAGTACTGCTAGTAGTTAGTACTGCTGAACTTAATACTGCTCAAAGTATTAATGCTGCTAAAGACTTAATACTGCTTATGAGATGAAGACTTCATATGGCAAGGATGACAGCTGTATTGATTGAAGATCATGGAAGGCTCGGAGGTAAATATGGAAGATTATACTGAAGATCTTTTATTATTTGTAGTTATCTTTTATCTTCAATATATATATAGAATAGTTTGTAACTATAGAGAATTAATTCTGAGTTTTTGTTTTTATAGAGAGAATCAACCTCAAGGTTTATAATCCTAATTCTAGAGAAGTAGAATTCGTATTGGTGAGTCTGTTCATCAATATTGAGGTTGTGTGTGAAATCTTGTAGCTTTATAACCATTCAATAAAGTTTACAAGTTGTTATTCTGATTCACTGTTTCATTGATCTTTGAATATTAAAGTGTTATTCCGCAAACTCCTTTAATATTGTTTCTGAGTGTTTATTCTTGTTAAGAACTTAGATCCTGTCAAGTGGTATCAAAGTTAGTATTCTCAGAAATCTTATTCATCATGGAAAACACAGTTGAATAAAACAGTACTCTTGTCTCAAAGGTTCCAATGCTCAGATCCAATGAATTTGACATGTGGAAGATTAGAATCAAGCAATACATTCTCCTCATAGATTACTCCATGTGGGACATCATTGAGAATGGCCCATCTGATGCAGGAAAGATTGGTGAAGATGGAAAAAGGACCCCACCAAAGACAGATGCAGAAAGAAAGACAAGACAGACAGAGATGAAAGCCTTGAGTACACTGCTCTTGGCTATTCCCAATGAATATCAACACCAATTCAGCAATTGCACTGATGCACAGATGCTCTGGAATGCTCTAGAGAAGAGATTCTCTGGTACCAAAAGTACCAAGAGAAATCAAAAGGCAATCTTGAAACAACAGTATGAAAATTTTATGTCAACCAAGAATGAGTCCATGACTCAAACTTTTGACAGGTTTAACAAGCTGATTGGTGAACTAGCTACTATGGGAGTACAAATTGATCAAGATGATGTAAACAGAAAGTTCTTAAGGTCCCTTGGAGATGAATGGACCATGTACATTGTTTCATTCAGACAGAATGAACAATTGGAAGAGAAAGAACTTGATGATCTGTACAATGACCTTAGAGTATTTGAAGTTGAGGTGGAGGCAAAGAAGAAACCTTATGGATATATTCATAATGCTGCACTCCTATCAGCACCAATTGATTCTACTGCTAACCCTGAATCAGTTAATGCTGCTAATGGAGCAAATCAAGAAAAAGGCACTGAATCTGTGTTTGAAGCCTTTCTTTCCAGCCATGGAAACTCCTCTTTAATCAATGATGACTTGGAACAACTTCATCCTGATGATCTTGAAGAGATGGATATTAAATGGCAGATGGCCATGTTTTCCATGAGAGTGAAGAAGTTCATAAAGAGGACTGGGAGGAACAACTTCTCCTAAAGAAGAGAAGATGGAGCAGGCTTTGATAAATCAAAGGTGGAATGCTATAAATGTCATCTGAAGGGACACTTTGCCAGGGAATGCAGAAGTGGAGTGTCTCACAACAACAACCACCAACAAGCACAGTATGGAAACCTCAACCATAACAGAAACTCTGCTCAAACCCTTGTTTCTCAACAAGGAATGGGGTTTGACTGGAGTGATCAAGTAGAAGAGGCTATCCAAAATCAAGCTCTTATGGCAGAAGTATCTGATATCCCAACTGAGGTAAGTTCTAATCTCTGTTCTAAAACTTGCATAGACACTGTTAAAAGGTACAGAGATCACAACCAGAACATGAGTGATGACCTTAAGAGGTTAGCAAAAGATATAAAAGACTATGTGATAATTGTTGAGAGGTTTGAGGAACAGATTAAAGGCTTTCAAGCCAATGAACTCCAACACTCATATGATACCAATTACTGGAAGTGGGAGAAAAAGGATCTAGAACTCCAACTGACCAAATCTAAAGAGGAGAGTGAAAAGTTGAGAGAGGAGCTAACCAAGGTTAAGCTTAATGTGGAAAAGTTTTCCAATGCTTCTAAAGCAATGGACTCTTTACTACAAACTCAGATTCATGACAAATTGAGAAGAGGAATTGGATATAATACCACACCACCACCATATAACAACAATTACATGCCTCCTACTTCAGACTTGCTAGACACCAAGGATAGGAAGGACTTGCCTGAGGGAGCCACTGAGATAGATCCCTTAGATGAGGTAGTTGTTGAGGACAAGACTAAGAAAGAGGTTGGTAAGAGTAAGGAGAAAAATGTGAGTGGTGAGATTCCCCTAGAGAATCACATCATTACCAATGAAGGGTGTGGAAAGATTTGGGTCAAATCAAAGGACATAGAGAAGACAGAGGGAAAGTATGGTAAGGTCCATTACAAATAGACCACAGTTGTGAATCATGTTCCTTGCAAACAATATGCATGTAAGAAATCTGAGCCCCTAAAACATGATAAAAAGAGGGGAAATCAAAGAAACTGGAATAATCAGTGGGCACAAAAACAAGGGGTTGATTTGAGTAAAATCAATAGACCAAAACCTTGTTTTATCTGTGGCAAATTGAATCATCTTGCCAAATACTGTTATTTCAATCCTATGAACCAAATGATGAATTTTCAAATATCTATGCAAAAACCCTTTGGTTATAGGAAGAAGGAAAGGAACCATGTGGCTAAGAAATCTGTTAAATCTAAAAGCCACATGAAGAAAAAGACTGTTAAAGAAAGTGTCAAGATGTGGATTCCTAAAAGCACTAAAACTGTTAGTACTACTACCTCAAATAGTACTGCTGACAATGTTAGTGCTGCTAGAAGCAATACTACTGCTACCAATGTTAGTGCTGCTAACATGGTTAGTACTTCTTCAAATATTAGTAATGCTAAACCTGTTAGTGCTGCTAACTCTGTTAGTACTTCTAAGGTTAGTACTGCTTCTAGTGTTTGTGCTGCTAAGCCAATTATCTTGACAAAGTACTCAAATAAAGAGTGCTCTGAGTTTAAAAACCTCATCAAAAAGGAATGTAAATACTTTGATGAGAAAGGGAGACCCAATACCACTTTGTCTTGTGTTCCCAATCAATACTAACTGTTTAATCTTATGTGCAGGGCAACCAGCAGCTCAAGGGGAAGAGCATCTGGCATGTTGATAGTGGTTGCTCTAGGCACATGACAGGGAACATGTCATGCCTCAAGAATTTCAAGAAAATTGATGGTGGGCATGTTGCCTTTGGTAATACTCCAGATGGAGGTAAGATCAGTGGTAAGGGGGATGTAACCAAAGGTAAAATGACCTTTGAAGATGTATTCTATGTTGAGCAGTTAAGGTACAACCTGTTAAGTGTATCACAGGTTTGTGACAAACAGCATAGTATATTATTTACTGATTCTGAATGCATTATCCTTGCTCCTGGATTCAAGGTAGTTGATGAAAAGATGATACTACTAAGAACTCCAAGAAAGGATAATGTATATTGCTTAGATATGGAAAGTGTTTCAACTGATTCATCCCTAAACTGTCTTGTTTTAAAAGCTTCTTTGGATGAATCATCACTTTGGCACAGAAGGATGTGTCACATGAACTTTAAAACAATGAATAAACTTGTTAAAAACAATCTTGTAAGAGGTTTACCTTCCAAAGTCTTTTCATGTGATGATCATTGTGTTGCCTGTCTCAAAGGCAAACAACACAAAACTTCTCATAAGTCCAAAGAGTTGAACACAATCTCTAGTTCTCTTCAGTTGTTGCATATGGATCTGTTTGGTCCTACAAATGTTATGAGTATAGGTAAGAAATCATACTGCCTAGTTATTGTTGATGATTACTCTAGATTTACTTGGGTATATTTTCTAAGGACTAAGGATGAGACAAGTGGACTGATCAAATCCTTTATCCTAAGAATTGAAAACCAAACAAATCAAAAGGTAAAAGTCATTAGGTCAGACAATGGTACTGAATTTAAAAATCATGACCTAAACACCTTTTGTGAGGAAAAAGGAATTGAGAGGCAATACAGTGCTCCTAGGACTCCACAACAAAATGGTGTTGCTGAGAGAAGGAATAGGACCCTGATTGAAGCTGCTAGATCTCTGTTAGCTGATTCCAAACTTCCAATTACTTTCTGGGCTGAAGCAGTTAATACTGCTTGTTATGTCCAAAACAGAGTTCTAGTAGTCAAGCCTAAAAACAAGACACCATATGAGATTTTAAATAACAGAAAACCATTTATTGGATTTTTCAAACCTTTTGGGTGTCCTTGTACCATTCTCAATACCAAAACTCACTTATGAAAGTTTGATAGCAAAGCAGATGATGGTTTTCTTGTTGGTTACTCATCTCAGAGTAAGGCTTACAGAGTTTTTAATTCTTCTTCTAGAATAATTGAGGAAAGTGACAATGTCAAGTGCAATGAGAACACACCAAATCCTATTGGGTCTGGTCCTCAGTGGCTATTTGACATTGATTCACTAACTAACTCTTTGGGTTTTAGTAGTGATTATCATGCAGGTTCAGGAAGTGGAGGATCAGGGGATGAACAAGTACAAGACATTATTCCTCAGTCTGTGATCTTTCCCATACCTCCAATAGAGCCTGTTGATGTCTGTGAAAAGGAGAATGCTACTGAACAAATTCAGAGTGAAGAAGAAAGAAGAGATGAGGAGAATCAAGTGCATGAAGAGCCAGAAGCAGCTAATGAGATCCCCTCAGCTGACTTAAATGATTCCAATCTAGATGTGGGAATCAATGAAGAACCTAGTCATCAGACTAGAACTCAAAAGAACCATCCTCCAGAGCTGGTCATAGGAGACATCTCTTCTCCTATGATAACAAGGAATCAAAGCAGGCTTCAAGAGCTGCAGGATCAGCAACACACAGTACTCTCTTGCTTTCTATCTCAGATTGAGCCTAAGAAGGTTTATGATGTAATGAAAGATTCCAGTTGGATAGAAGCTATGCAATAAGAGTTACTGCAGTTCAAATTGCAAGAAGTTTGGGACTTGGTAGACCTTCCAAAAGGTCATAGAGCTATTGGCACCAAGTGGATTTTCAGAAATAAAAAGGACGAGAGAGGAATTATGATCAGGAACAAAGCAAGGCTTGTGGCACAAGGGTACACTCAAGAAGAAGGCATAGACTATGAAGAAGTGTTTGCTCAAGTGGCAAGGGTAGAGACAATTAGGCTATTTCTAGCCTATGCCTCATACATGAAGTTCAAGGTATACCAAATGGATGTGAAGAGTGCCTTTCTTTATGGTACAATTGATGAAGAAGTATATGTCTGTAAGCCCCCTGGATTTGAAAATCCATCATATCCAGACAGAGTATACAAACTGAAGAAAGCACTTTATGGTCTTCATCAAGCCCCAAGAGCATGGTATGATACACTGTCTACCTATCTCTTGGAGAATGGGTTTGAAAGAGGAATAATTGACAAGACCCTCTTCATTAAAAGAAATAAGAAGGACATCCTACTTGTTCAGATCTATGTGGATGATATCATCTTTGGATCCACAAAAGATCAGATGTGTAGAGACTTTGAAAAGTTGATGCACAAGAGCTTTAAAATGAGTTCAATGGGTGAACTTACCTTCTTCCTTGGGCTTCAAGTGAAACAGAAGAAAGATGGGATCTTCATAAGTCAATCAAAATATGTGAAAGACATCCTGGATAAGTATGGTTTAATAGACTCAAAGCCATCAAGCACACCTATGGAGACTCATAAATAGATCACTGCTGATCTTGAGGGGGAGGATGTCGATGTCGATGTCCATCTATATAGATCAATGATTGGATCTCTCATGTATCTCACAGCCTCAAGATCAGACATCATGTTTCCAGTGTGTTTGTGTGCCAGATTCCAAGTCAAGCCAAAGCAATCACATCTTCAAGCTGTTAAAAGGATTTTCAGATACTTAAGAGGGCAACCTAGATTAGGTCTTTGGTATCCTTATGAATCCAACTTTGACTTGATTGCATATTCAAACAGTGACTTGGGTGGTGCTAACATGGACAGAAAGTCTACTTCAGGTGGATGTCAACTTTTGGGTGCAAGACTAGTATCTTGGCAGTGTAAGAAACAAACCACAGTGTCCTTATCAACAACAGAAGCTGAGTATATTGCTGCTGCAAGTTGCTGCTCTCAGGTTCTATGAATTCAGAATCAAATGCTGGACTATGGGGTAACCTTTCTTCACACTCCAATCTTCATTGACAATAGCAGTGCTATAAGCATTGTTAACAATCCAGTCAAGCACTCCAAAACAAAGCACATTAAGATCAGGTATCACTTTATTAGATATTGTAATGAAAAGAAGCTAATTCAAGTTGCTAAAGTTCATACTGACAACCAGTTTGCTGATCTATTCACTAAAGCTTTTGATGTAGGTAGATTCACTTTCTTGGTCACAAGTGTGGGCATGATCAACTCTGAATGAGCTCATGTTTTAAAAAGTGTTTTCATACCTGTTATTGGTTTATTCTTTGGTGCTACTAACATCTTTCTCAGGAAGTTATTACCTTGCTCAGAGTACCTCAAGCTTCAAAAAGTGTAAGTATAGTTAATGCTGCCAGTGCAGTTTTAATACTGCCAGTGCAAAGTTAATACTGCTAGTTAGTTAATACTGCTAGTAGTTAATACTGCTCTCAATTAATACTGCTAGTTAGTTAATACTGCTAGTGGTTAATACTGCTCTCAGTTAATACTGCTAGTTAGTTAATACTGCTAGTGGTTAATACTGCTCTCAGTTAATACTGCTAGTTAGTTAATACTACTAATGGTTAATACTGCTCTCAGTTAATACTGCTAGTTAGTTAATACTGCTAGTGGTTAATACTGCTCTCAGTTAATACTGCTAGTTAGTTAATACTGCTAGTTAGTTAATACTGCTTATGTCCCGAATCGTATAAATACCCTTTTTGCCCGCCTAAAAGTTCATAACGACTCTTTGATTTCTATTCATCTGCTCTCTAACCCTTTTCTCTCAAGCACCAAGTGTTTCAGTCCAGAATACTCAAGCTCGATGGCAACTATGGCGTTCATTGATGAACATAATGAGATTGCAATGCTACAGAAGCCTAAACAAGCTGCTGGATTCCATCAAATTGTGGATTTTCTCAAGTCCAGCCACATTGCCCATGCTCTTACAGTGTCGCCAACAATCTACATAGAGCATCAAAGACAATTTTAGGCAAATGCCACTGTAGTCACAGAAAATGGTGTGCAGATAATCAAGACAAGGGTGTGTGACAAACCCTTGTCAATTTCTGAAGAGGTGATTCGCATCTGTCTACGTCTAGACGATGCTGCAGGTATTACTTCTATTCCTAATGAGGACTTGTTCTCAAATCTGTCAAAAATGGGGTATGGAGGCCAATTGGGTGGTTTCAAATTCTCAAAAGCTAAATTTTATACCCAATGGCGTTTTCTTGTTCATACCCTTATGCATTGCATTTCTAAAAAGACTACTGGATGGAGTGAGTTCAGCAGTACCATTGCTTATGCTTTGGTCTGCTTGGTCACTGCCAGAAAGTACAATTTTTCAAGAATGATTTTCAATGACCTTGTGTCAAACTTGGGAAACAAAAAGAGTTTTTATATGTACCCAAGATTTGTCCAGGTAGTTATAACCAATGAATTGACGGATATGCCTCACTTTGATGAGGTATATGTACCAAAAATCCCCAAAGGTAAGGTCTTTTCAAATATGAAGAGATCTCCATTGGACTCGGAAGGAGTTGACACCCCATTGTTCTCTACAATGATGGTGGTGTCCCACAATGAAGATAATATGGCTTTAGGGTCAAAGCCCTCATTAGACCATCCCACTGAAAGCCAATCCCAACCTTCAATCACCATATCAATCCCACAGTCCCTTGTTCAAAAACCAACTTCTCCAATCACCAATACATACATAAGAAAAAAGGTAAAGAAGGCTCATTCCCTTCTTGTACCTTCACCCACAGAGCCTTTAAGCCCTCTAATGGAGAATTCTCCATTAGAGAATATCTATAGGGAAACCAAAGGGGTGTCTCCCAACCCCAAGGAGGTGCTCAATGAGGAGATGTATGCGCATATGGGTGAGCAGGCTGCCACTACTCCTGCTAGCACAGAGGAGGACAGTGGTAACATAAATAAGACCTCCCCCATGGCAACCTTGAATGAGCAATCATTCAAAGGTCCCAGGTGCCAAGAAACCAAGGGGGTGAAGGGTGATTCTGCTAGGCAGAAGACTCCCACTACTAAAAGATCCCATGATCCTTCAAAAGGGGGTAACACTCCTGGAGAAGGTGAGGACATATATGACTATCATGAATTGATGGAGACAATGGGCAACATCAATATGGATGTAATCAAGAAAGGCAAAGACATTGAAGAAATGAAAATGGTGATTTTGTCTCAACAAGTACAGATTACCAAACTGAAGAAAATGGTGACAAGATTGGTACAGAAAAAGAGGAGAAGGCAGTTTGTGTTAAAGAAGAGGAAAAGTGATAAAGATGCTTCCAACAAGGGGGAGAATCAAGAGGGTGAAACAGAAAATGAAAGTACAGCTGAGAGGGAACTTGATGTTGAGGGGGAGAAAGAAGCATAAATGGAAAAAGAAACAGAATCTCAAGCAGCAACAGTAACAGAATCAATAGCAGCAGAAACTGTTAATGCTGCTGAGACAATTGAAGCAGCAGTAACAGAGCTATCCATGGAGGAATTGGAAATAGCATAAACTTTGGTAAAAGCCAAGAATGACACTCCTAAGGCTACTCAAAAGGCCAAGGGAGTGGTCATCAATGAAGGAGGCCTTTCAAAGAAAAGAAAAGAAACAAGTGAGGCAGGTTTGAAGGATGCAAAGGGAAAAGCAAAGATGGTAGAACATGACCAACCCTTAAAGAAGAAGAAGAATCAGATTGAGTTGGATGAAGAAGTGGCAAAGCAACTTCAGGCAGAAATGGAAAGGGAGGAACAACTCCAATCTGCAAAGGATAGAGAGATTGCACTGAACATGGCTAAAAAGCTAAATGAAGAATTTCAAAAGAGCATGCAAACTGCAGCAGAGGCCAAGAAATTACCAGTCAAAAGAATGCCAATTAAAAGAATGCAGAAAAGACAACCTTCTAAGACATTTTTGGCCAATCAGGAAAGGAGAAAAATGATAAATTTCCTGAAAGGTTCAATTGGTGTCAAAGGAGAGATGTTCACCAACATGGCATACATTCAAGTTGAGGAGCTCTACAAGAAGGAAATGGCAAAGCTCCAAGGGGATTCCTCTCAAAGGGAAGAAGCAGAAAGAAGGATGAAAGAGAGACATGATCTCAACATCCAACAACCATTCCCTGAGGAGACCACACCTTCAAAGGATAAAGCTGAAGAAAAGAAAGAAGAGCAAGAGAATGTTGATATGGAAGTAAAGTCTTCAAAGAGAGTAAAGTCTATAGCCTCCAAGAAGCAGTCCAAAAGGCAAAGAGTTGAAGAAAGAGCAGAATCTGAAGCAGAACCTCCTGTTACACCTTCAGCAGAATCAAATCAAAATCCAGAATCATCAAACAAGTAATCTAATGAGCAGGTTGAATTGTTCATGACATTAACAAATGATGATCCAATACAAGCAGATCCCATCTCTATCCAAGCTCCTGAAATCATCTTTTGGGATATCCTGGAAGATCAAAGAAAGAAATTCTTTAGGATTAAGAGGCTAGGGGACATCTATGAGGTGTATCCTACTTGGGGAAGTTTCATCATAAATTGTATAAGATCAGACCTAGAAGAGATGTTTAAAGTTGGAATGAGACTGTATGAGAAGGAGCTGACAGGAGAAGAAAGGAGCTTAATCAGATTAGCCATGGAGTACTTGTGCATGATGTTTGATCCTAGAAAAGTTCAACATGTGATCAGAGATTTGCATCTACAGAATAAATTCCAAAGAATAGAAAACTGGATGATATTTGAAAGATGTGGAGTCTATGTCATCACTGTAGACAGAGCTTATCATGAGTACTACTTGGTTGATAAAATCTATGATCACAGCAAGGGTAAACTGCAAGCAATGTTGAATGCCAAGCTTACATGTTCAAAAGATTCAGAAATGGCAAAGATTGTGGTAAGCAGAACAATAAATCAAAGTCTGGGTCTGGATCCTAATTTGGGCAATTAAGATGTAGTGTTGAAAGCATCTTGAAGACAATTTTTGAAGAACTTGACTTCTCTTCCTAAAAGTCAAGTTAGGGGTAGATTGTTGGGAACTGAAAGAATTATACAAGTATGATTAATGTTGCTAGCACAACCTGGTTACTACTTCTGAAGTTACTACTGCTGATACAGGTTAATGCTGCTAACCAAGATTAATATTGCTAGAAGAAGTTACTACTGCTAAGCATAGTTAGTACTGCTAGTAGTTAGTACTGCTGAACTTAATACTGCTCAAAGTATTAATGCTGCTGAAGACTTAATACTGCTTATGAGATGAAGACTTCATATGGCAAGGATGACAGCTGTATTGATTGAAGATCATGGAAGGCTCGGAGGTAAATATGGAAGATTATACTGAAGATCTTTTATTATTTGTAGTTATCTTTTATCTTCAATATATATATAGAATAGTTTGTAACTATAGAGAATTAATTCTGAGTTTTTGTTTTTATAGAGAGAATCAACCTCAAGGTTTATAATCCTAATTCTAGAGAAGTAGAATTCGTATTGGTGAGTCTGTTCATCAATATTGAGGTTGTGTGTGAAATCTTGTAGCTTTATAACCATTCAATAAAGTTTACAAGTTGTTATTCTGATTCACTGTTTCATTGATCTTTGAATATTAAAATGTTATTCCGCAAACTCCTTTAATATTGTTTCTGAGTGTTTATTCTTGTTAAGAATTTAGATCCTGTCAAATGGAAACAAGCACGGAAATACTATTCAACAATATTTCAAACACCATAAGAGAATACTTATATGATTAGGGAAAGGCTAGGGGTCGGATTTCATTTGGATTCCACCAACAAATAAATAACATACATTCAACAAATCAATACACAAGGTTAAATTTAGAAATTCCAAAAATACTCACTACTCTCTCTCGAGCAATAGCAAGAATGTATCATGCACTATATATTGAAGTCTCTCAACCAATACACATAAGCATTCAACTCATTAAGCATAAGAATCACAAACACAAATTAGGGTTTACTTGGTATATCTCTGTCCAATATCTCACGCTAGGTTTATCTAACTTTTATCAAGTTATAAAACCAATTTCTCAAGAGGAAACACAACCAAAAAGATGAATAAGATGGCCAATCTCATAAACAATAAGAACAAGATAGACAAACTTCAACCAACAAGTGTATTAACTCAATAAATGCAATAATCATATATCTAACGGTATAAAACCAAAATCCATCCTTCCCCCAACCTCAAAAGATTTAGTTCATGTTACTAGTAGCAAATAAGACCATAGAGAAGAAGATAACAACACCCAAATACATTGTTTCTCAACAAAATACAAGTGTAGTGATAAAACTCCCTCAATGATTGATACACACTACCAAATTTGAGCTCCAAATGTGTTTCCACCTTCCTAATCAATGCAAGGTCTTCTTTCAGCTCTGAAAACGGTTTAGAACAGCTCCCCTAGGGTCTAGCCTCCAACAATCTCGAGATAACCCTAAACTTTAACTTCCTGCAGCTTTTTATACCCTCAGACCACGACCGCGACAGTGACAATGTCACAATCGCGTGGCACTATCGCGCGAGATTCCACACTCGCGGTACAAGTGGCGCAATTGTGCCCGCGATTGTGACATATGTCACTGTCGCGTGGCACAGTAGCATGGCTCCGAATTTCGGTTTTTTCGTCCGTTCACTTGGTTCGATGCTTTCTTCGTCCGGGATGTCAAAGTGGAGTAATAGTAGGCAATTTTTCTTCCACTTTACATCTTGTAAGTCTACACAACACTTGCTCAAAATATTAGTCCGAATTGCCAATTCTTACTTCAAGACGAGCCGTAAACTTATGATTCGGAGGGTAAAAACCCGTCAGATAACGAAGTTATCACAAATCCACAATTTACTCTAGTTATTTTCAAAATTTAATGTTACATTTACCACCTTTATAATTAATTATTTAATTTATTTTATATCCCTTGTTTTTTCATTTTTCATTTTACACCTTTATCATGTTAACACAAATAATCGTATATGAACAAAAATGCAATGAAAAAATACGTTTCTTTTTTTACAAATTATATCATTATAATTGTCTCGTCAATACTTTCAAAACGAGTCCAGTATTGAATATTATTTTAATTTGACTGTATTATAAAATATAATGAACATCTACGAATTAATTTGCTTTCTATCCATACGTTTTATTTTTTTTCAACGTTGGCATATTAAAAATACATAATCGTAGACAACTAAAATATATTAAAAATACGTTTCATTATTATTATAAATTATATTATTATAATTTTTCCGTCAATAATTTTAATATAAACTAATTATTGAATATTTTTATGTCTACCATAAATGTGTAACATTATATATATATACTTTATATATATATATATATATATATAGGGGCAGGTTCAAACGAGAAGCTAAACATTTTGCGAGAAGGCGAGAAGTGTTTAATCATATATGATACAAAAGCTTAATCATATATGATTAAACGCATGTTACATCGGCAATACATAGACGTTTAATCATATATGATTAAACACACATACAGGTCATGTAATCATATATGATATCACACTTCTCGTCTTCTCGCAAAATGTTTAACTTCTCGCATGATCCTTTCTCTCTCTCTCTCTCTCTCTCTCTCTCTATATATATATATATATATATATATATATATATATATATATAGGGGCAGGTTCAAACGAGAAGGTAGTCAATTTGCGAGAAGGCGAGAAGGAATATGAGCCACATAACTTATTAATTAAAAAATAGCATAAATAAATTTAAAAAAAAATAAGGATAATTACAATTTGAATTGGATAAATCCTTAAAAATCTCATAATATCTTTTAAATTTATTAATTTTAATAAATTCATAATTTTTTTATCAAATTTATATTATTATTTTCTAGATAAAATCATAGTTTTCATCAAATATCACATGTGATATCCATAACTAATTCATTATTTATTTCACCATTTATTTCTCTATTTTTTAGATTTACGTTTTGAATCACATGTGATTAACTTCGTTTAACATGTGATATATTATTATGTATCACATATTCCCAATAGGTGGATTTTTGTAAATGTCACATATGACAATATATGTCTGAATATAAATGAATCATAATCACATGTGATAATATTTACATCACAAAAAGATCTATAAATATAAACATACATAATCACAAATGATTAACTAAAATATATACAATTATCATATGTGATAATATTTACATCACAAAAAGATCTATAAATAGAAGTATACATAATCACATATGATTAACAAAAATATATACAATTATCACATGTGATAATATTTACATCACAAAAAAAATCTATAAATATAGTATATATAATCACATATGACTAACTAAAATATATACAATTATCACATGTGATAATATGATATGTGATATGCATAAATATTCATATAATGATATCACGTGTGATATTTGGTTAAAATTGTGAATTTTTTTTATTAAAAGTATATTTAGAAAAAAATATTAATAAATAATTGAAATTAAAAAATAAATAAATCTAAAAGATATAATGAGAATTTTAAGGATTTATCTAATTTAAAATGATAATTATCCTAATTTCTAAAACTATTTTTTATTTTTTATTTATGATTTTTTTTAATTAATAAATTATGTGGCCCACATTCCTTCTCGTCTTCTCGCAAATTAGTTTGCTTCTCGCATGATCCTCCCTCTCTCTCTCTCTCTCTCTATATATATATATATATATATATATATATACTATTATATTAAAATTGTAAAACGATTATTTTCAAAATTCAATATTACATTTAACACTCTTACAATTAGTTATTTAATTTAATTTATATATCTTGCCTTTTCATTTTTGATTTCCCACTATTATCATGTAAACACAAATAATTGTATATAAACAAAATGCAATGAAAAAATACGTTTCTTTTTACAAATTATACCATTATAATTGTCTCGTCATACCTTCAAAACGAGCCCAATATTGAATATTTTTTAATTTAACCGTACTATTAAATATCATAAATATCTACGAATTAATTGTTTTCTATCCATACGTTTTATTTTTTTTTCATAACATATTAAAAATACATAATCGTAGATCAACTGAAATGTATTAAAAATACGTTTCATTCTTAATATAAATTATATCATTATAATTTTTCATCAATAATTTCAATATAACTTAATTATTGAATTTTTTTGGGTTTTATCTCTACTATATTATTAAAATTCTAATACGGTTAATTAGTTTTTTGGAAAGTTTTGAAAGCCAAAATTTTAGCTTCACTTTTCTTCGAAGTTACATTTAGCACTCTTATAATTAGTTATTTAATTTACTTTATATCTCTTGGTTTTTCATTTTTCATTTTACACTTTTATCATGTTAACACAAATAATTATATATGAACAAAAATGCAATAAAAAGATATGTTTTTTTTACAAGTTATACCATTATAATTGTCTCGTCAATGCTTTTAAAACGAGCCCAATATTGAATATTTTTTAATTTAACTGTACTATTAAATATCATAAAAATTTACAAATTAATTTGTTTCTATCCCTACGTTTTTTTTTTTCATTTTTAGCATATTAAAAACACATAATCATAGACTAACTAAAATATTTAAAAAAACGTGTTTCATTTTTTTATAAATTACACCACTATTATTTGTTCGTCAATATTTTCAAATTAAGTTTATTTTTGAATATTTATTGATTTAGTACTATTATAAAATAAAATAAAGACGTATCAATTTATTATATATATATATATATACATAGAAGATAGCATACCGATAGATATTTGTAACGGTTATTGTAGAAAAAAAACGAGGTATACAAATCTATACATATCTATATTAGATTTTTTTATTGAATTAATTAAAAAATTATAATCAGATAAATTATAAAGGTATACAACTTACATCAATATGGACAAAAATAAAACAAAAATGAAATATGATTGAAAATACATAACAAATTAATTCAGAGTCAATGCATGATTCACATATAAGTGCACCAAACGACTCAAACACCGTGTTTTCATGACTAAAGTATCAATAAGGACGAAGAATACAAACTTAAAATAAAACGTTGTTGTCATTTTGATTTCGAGATGTTTCGCGAGCGGATACATACATTTGTTAATTGTTCCTTCGATTTCACGATTTTTCGCGCCACATCGTGCGCGGATATATGCCTAGTTGTATTTGAAAAGTGATATATATATATATATATATATATATATGTATATGTATAGAGAGAGAGGGAGAGAGCTTAAAATACAAACAATGACGATTACTTATATTAAGATCAACAATTGAGAAATTTATGAAAGATAATAAAGTCCATTCGTTATGATCATTGTTTTAGATTTAGAAACAATCAAAATAATCATGGAACCATATATTCATTGATTTATATAATTTATAAGAATTCAATGGTTTATATTTGAAACTCCACATCTTTCTCCCTCTATATATGAGAATTATTATTTGAAAATATAACAATATAAATACTTGTAATTATTTAAATTGCCCTTTATTCACTATCACAGTAATAATAACAACAACAATATTAATATATAAATAATAAATAATAATAACAAATTAATTAAGATAAATTAGTCGTTTTTGATAGATTTTATTCCAACTAACCTAATCAAATTACATTTCAATTTCTTTTATAAATTTCAATTCAAACAAATTTCATTCCGTAAAGTAACATCACATCATTAAAATGGTTTTTGATGGAATTAATGGTTTCATCAATATAGTTAAAGGAATGAAAGATTACGTTACATAAAGTAACGGAATTTTTCATTATTAAGAAATTTAGGTTTCATTCCAAAAACAATCAAAGTGAATGATTTATTTGACACGTTTTATAAACTTTGATGATCTTCTTAGATATGTGTTCTTAAGTTTAGTTTATAAATATAGATTTAGGTTCATGCGAGAATGATAACCAAATAAAAGAACGGTCGACTCATATGTGATTTACGCAACTTTGGCAGTGATCTGAGATCGCGGGTCACGTCACCTGCACAACCTTGCACTGACCGTTAGTGTAAAATTTCGTCGTTTTTATGTTATCTTAATACTATCAATTATTATTCTCGTTTGAACATTCCTCTATGATTATAATAGTAATAACTTTATAGAAAATCACAAACAATGCATATTTGATCACAATTTTCTTTTATATATCTATATTATATTATAAAGCACGGATAAAAAACTCTTAAATACAAATTATTAGGCACAAGGTACCATAATTTTATGAAAGATTTTAAAAATCTCTTAATTTACAAGTATCAAAGCACAAGATACATATTACTACTGCAAACTTCTAACACCCATCAATTTGGTATGTGCAGGACATTCCTTTTATGCAGACATTTACATGTATCACTATTAATTAATATATTATATTACTATAAAAAAAATTTAATTGTATTATTAAATATGTAATTGGTTATTTTTTGTAGATGTCATTAAAATATATAAGATAATAATTGAATTCTAACAAAATACTTAATTTTTTTATATAAAAAACATTATATTATTAAGCCTAAATTAAACAAATTTATAAAAAAAAACATTATCATTTTCTCAAAACCATCCAAAATCGTACTGTCAATCGACAAATAAATAAAATAAAACATTAAAATCGTAATGTATCTCGCTGCATTGCGCAAGTACATTTCTAGTTTATACATAATTACCACATTTCAAAACTAGAACATCATAATTATAATATAGAATAAACTCGTGAATATTGAAGAATAGTAATATAGTGTATTTATTTATTTATTTTTGGAAACCTAATTTTAGATACTCAATCTTAGTGTATTGAAGACGATATTTTAAACCAAAAAGTTTAATAATTTTTTTTTCAAAAAATATAATTTTTACTTATAAAATTATAAAATGTTTTTTATATGACAAATACATAATACGTTCCCGTAATAAGTATTTGATAAATTAATTAGGTTTCTAAAAATATAAATGAGAACAAAGTTATTATATTCTCATCCTATACATGCAAAGAAGGTTATCTCTACTAGTGACTAAAGCACATAAATTAATGAACGGTTTGACAGTTGCTGAATGTTTTGGTGCAAAATGATTAATAGACTCTTATGATATAATGTAAAATGAAATATGATTGTTTGACAATTGTTTAAAATGCAATCAGGGTGCTTAATGGTTAAGGAAGACCCATGATGCAAAATCATTCAGAATGTTTAGAACCATTAAGCTATTCATCTCTTAACGATTCAGATGTTGTCTTTTAATTAAACTATTAAGAGGTAAACAAACAACCCCTAAGTTACTTTTACTAGAACAAATAATAATAAAATAATACTCTTCACACACAATGATAATGAGATAATGTAAATGGTGTTGCTATCCCTACCCCCTTCTCACTCACAAAACCTCCCATACCCCTCTATCTCATTCACATACCCCCTCCTATCTTACTCACATACCCCCTATAGGAAGGGGGTATGGATAGAATTCACCAATGTAAATTATGGTAGAAAGTTAATTTAAGGAGTCTATTGGAGTGATTGTTTTGGTTTTGACTCGCTACATTAGTTAAAAAAACGTAGGAAATACATTAAAGATGCTCTGAGAATCTCTAAAGGAAATTAGAATAATATGAATTTGAAATTGGATATGAAGAAATTTGATCACGCTTTTAATTGATAGGAACCTAAATGGAATTTGTCAAATGAATCAGAATGTACGTTTGGTTCGCATAATATAGCTTAATTGGAATAAAAAACAATAATCGACCAAAATACATTTTTATGTTTTTTTGGCATGATGGTGGTGGTTGACAGAGAGTGTCGGTTGGTGGGAGGTAGGTGGTGGTTGGCGGCGGTGTTGGTGATGAACGATAGTGGTGGTGGTGGTATTGTAAAATAGTCTTTTTATTTTCAATGGACTTGAGATCTTTCGATACATGAAAGGAATAGAGGATTCCTTGATTTACTAACTTCAAACTGTATTTAGGGGTTGTTTGTTATTTACTGAATGGTTTGGTGTTGAATGATTAAGTGGTCAGGATAATTAAGAGACACTTATAATATAGTTCAAAGTGAAATAGGGTTGTTCTGTAATTGTTCATAATGAAATTATGGCGCTTAATGGTTAAGAGAGGTCCATGATACAAAATCATTCAGGGGTTGTTTGTTTACCTCTTAATGGTTTCATTAAGAGGCAACCTCTAAATCGCTAAGAGGTAAATCTTGTTTGGCAAAAAAAGTGATGCCTCTTAATGGTTCCAAAATCCTCTTAATGATTTTGTATCCTGACCCTCCCTTAACCCTTAAGAGCCATGATTTCATTATGAACAATTAGCAAACAATCATATTTCATTTTACACTATATTATAAAAACCTCTTAATCATTCAGACCACTTAATCATTCAGACCACTTAATCATTCTGCACTAAACCATTCAGCAACTGTCAAACAACCCCTCAGAGGTTTTTAAAACCATTAAGAGACAAAAAAAAATTTGTCAAACAAGATTCAACTCTTAGCGATTCAGATATTGCCTCTTAATGGAACCATTAAGAGGTAAACAAACATCGTCTCACTTGCAATTTATGACATTACAGACTAAATGTGGGATCCAACGCAAAAAAACAAAATTCGCAACTTGTGAATTTTTCCTCTTGCGATTTTGCAAGTCACTATTTGCAAGCTTGCAGTTTGCGATGGTCCAGTTCATAACTTGCGTCTTGTAGCCTACGGTAAAATCGGGACGACGGTCCAGTTCATAAATTGCGTCTTATATTTTTTTTTTTTAAATGTTTATCAACTTATGTGGTGTTAAACCGGAGTTTTATAAAAGTGTTTGCTTTAGTTTATGGTGGTACCAAAACGTAATAAGCCGATAAATTGTTTCTTAGGGGGTGTTTGAGATTGTTTATACATGTAAAATAACCAAAAAGTTGATAAGTTGTTTCAAATAAGTTAATAAATTAGAATTAAATAACTTATCAAAAAATTATTATCACTAGTACCAAAAAGTTGATAAATTTTTTGTTTTTTCTCTCGTCAAAACACTAAAAACTATTTATCCCCGATATCAAAACAAATAAAAGCAATCCCAACCATCCCACCAAAATGCCTTGGGCATTTAAGTGATTCTCCGTAACCAAATCATCATTACACACTCACCTACCTCCGATCAAAAAACCTCCGGCGAGATGATCGGAGAAGGAAAGGTGGTTTGTGTTACAGGTGCTTCTGGATACATAGCATCATGGCTGGTTAAGCGACTGCTAGATCGTGGCTACTCTGTTCATGCCACCGTCCGCTCACTCGGTTAGTGACGTCTCTCCGACTTTCTGAATTTTCGCTTTCAATTTGCTTTCCAACATAACTTCGATCTCAACTGTTCATGTGTTAATTAACTTAATCGCAAGCGTAATCGAGTACCGGCCAATTTTATATGCTAAATAAAGTAAGAAAGCAAAAACGCAGACGAAATCAGCAATACGCAAAGTGTGATAAATAATAAATCTCATTAAAAGTCGATTAAACTTAGGTAAGCACTCATTTAAAACCATGTTTCGAGGTGTGAAAGCCCTAAATAATATATGATTAATAAATGCAATAAGGTCAGGCCACAACAGTTATGGATCAATATTCCCGCCTATTTTCATGGCCATCATGGGGTACTTCAAATTTAGAGCTAGGTTAACGGATTAGAGGTTTGACTTTGGTTCCATCACGAGTGAAGAGATAATTAATATAATTGTTAGTCTGGAAGTAAACCCTAACTTTCATGAACATTATTTAGCATCAACGCATTTTAACCAACCTAATTAAAATCCTAATATATGATTTTATGTGAAACAGATCGAAACAAGATTCACGTTAAATATCAGATTCATATCAAGTTCATTCCAATCCTAAACAAAGAAGAACTGCAAGCTACACTAAAATAAACACCAAAAACCAAGACCAAGGAAAAATGGTGGCCCAAGGCTTTTGCAGGCAAAAAGTTTGAGGTTTTAGCAGTTGGTTGGAGGTAAATCACCGGCAAATTTGGTGATTTGCCGGTCCATTAAAGATGCTCTAAGTGAAACAAAGATAACAACAAGCATAAACATCAGGATCGAACAAGAAACAAAAAGGGATAAAAATACTTATACGAAAGCGAGAACCAAAAGCTTGATTTGACTACAAGCCTGAAGGTTAGAATCTGAAATGAAGGCAACTAGTTAACTTAAATTGGAGAAAACGAAGAACAATGGGGAAAATCCCTTCAAAAAGTGGAAGGTGACTCTCCTCTCTCTTACCAAGGTCCAAATGTGATTATATTCCATACAGAAGCTGAAGGCCACTTCTGAACTTGTTTTCAAGCTAGCCCGGTTCCAAAAATAGTATGCGACCTTGAGCGCCACCTTGTAACTCAAAAATCTAGTTCCTTTCAGTTGGCAGCCCTATTTTCTTGACACTTGCACTTCTTCCATCATTTTGAGCATTCTTTTACCTGCACATCATTAGACTTGAAAACACTATCAAACGCACTAAGTTTACACAACAAAAGCTTGAAGAATTTATTAGAGTATATATGGGATATATTTGGGGTTTACATATACGAAATATAAAACTTGGATTGTATTCATTGTTGGCCCATGTTTAGGAATGAATACAAGCCCAGCTTTATATTTAGTATATGTACAGCCCAAATATAACCCATTTATACTCTAATTTAGTTATTAAGCAACTAACGGAGTTATTAACTTTCATATCCAAAACATTCTCAACCTACTTTTTTACTATCTTTAGGGATGAAATTATTTGTTTATCCAAGTAGCTTGTTCAAAGATTTTGAGTCTACTAGCCAAATTCAATATTAAAGTTTTAAGAATTTTATGAATTCAAGTCCAATCCAAAGTAATAGCGTTGTTGAATATTGCATCATTGTTCATCCATAATCAAAATGACCCTTGTTTTGATTTTCCCAGATAGTGTTTATGGGTATTCAGATATTGATTTAGCAGATTGTTGATAGTTCGAAACTAAAACAGGGTATAATTTCATTTTTACTTCAAAATACTGATTCCCAACTAGGCATTAATACAAATTGTTTGGATTTGTAGTATAATTTATGATTACTGCAACAAACTTCATATAATATGCTACAAATAGAACACTCTGGTGCTAAATTCTGTAACAAACTTGAAAAGCAACGACTTTGACCTCAAAAGCAACGGTTATCTCTTCCATTTAGAATGGAGATAGTATTTAGAATTATCAAGAAGTCTACATTGTAAGTTACATGATCAATCCAACCTTTGCATCAAAACCTAACCGATTGACTTCCCCATTCTTCCTATTTCTTTTTGTTTGTCCTCTTCTAATGGCTACTGGTTCCATTCAAATGTGCTGCAGATGATCCAAAAAAGACAGAGCACCTACTTGCACTTGATGGAGCTAAAGAAAGACTATCGCTGTTTGAAGCTAACCTGACCGAAGAAGGATCTTTTGATTCTGCAGTTAATGGCTGTGAATGCCTCTTTCATACAGCATCTCCTGTTCTACTTGCAGTTGATAACCCACAGGTTGTTTTTTTTCACTATTTTGCTCCCAATTTTCTGTTCATATATGTTGGTATAATTTTTAAATCATGTTTGGCGAGTTCTAGATTTGTGTCTACATGTACATACTCATATAAAGATTTGATTCAGATTGTGATAGACACACAAAACAAAATGAGTAGTTCGATTTCGTTTTAATGTGCTTTCTTTTATTGTGATTATATTATTGGTGGGATCGGCTACAGTGGCTGTGTCTTGAACCTTTTGAATCTGCAACTAATGGCTGTGAATGCCTCTTTCATACAGCATCTCCTGTTCTATTTGCAGTTGATGATGCACAGGCAGTTTTTTTCACTATTTTGCTCTTTATTTTGTGTTCCTACATGTTGGTATAATCTTTAAACCATGTTGATGAGTTCTAGATTGGTATCTGGATGTGCAAACTCACATAAAGATTTGATTGAGACGGGACACACAAAAGAAAACTGAGTACTTTGATTTCATTTTCATGTTCTTTCTTTTATTGAGATTATATTATTGGTGGGATTGGCTAAACACCTAAAGTGGCTGTGTCTTGAACCTTAGAGATCTCAGTAAGTTGGTAGCTCAATCACACAAAATAATATGTTTATGCAGTCTTTCGCTATGAATTTTTTTGTATTATTGTGATTGTCACCCACATTAACTATTTGCAGAAAGCTCAGTTGTTCTCATTTTCCATTAGGCACAATTGCTAGATCCTGCGGTGAAGGGAACACTTAATGTTCTTAAATCAGCTGCAAAAGTTCCATCTCTCAAGAGAGTGGTCTTGACATCTTCCATGGCTGCAGTTATGTTCAGTGGAAAACTTCTGGAGGGTGGTGTTGTGATCGATGAAACCTGGTTTTCAGATCCAGTAATTTGCGAGCAAAAAAAGGTATAGTTGCATAGAACTCTAATACGTAGGTCTCGTTTTTTCACATGTCTTGAGTTATTATGGTAGGTCGAGGTGTGCTTCTTTTCATTATTGCTCAATGACTCAATTTCTAGTCTGACAATCGCTCAATAAGATTTGGGATTATTCTCAGTTGGCTACAAATGTTGCAACTAAGCAAGGACTTCGTGTTTTTCAGTTATGGTATGCTCTTTCGAAGATCCTAGCTGAGGATGCTGCTGTCAAATTTTCAAAAGAGAATGGTTTGGAGTTGGTGGTTATAAATCCTGGCTATGTGATCGGTCCTTTCTTGCAGCCAACTCTCAACCTTACTTCTGAGGGCATTATGAGCTTGATAAAGACCGGTAATTGTCTCTTACAACTAGCATTCATGACCATGATCGATCCAGGGGTGGACCTATGTAGCAGCCCGTGGATTAACTTGCATACCCAACATTCTTTTTTGACCAAGTTCTATTATGTAGAAAAGGTTATGCACATTTTGAAAGAATATTGTTTACATGATTCAGGTAGGGGAGTCTTTTGACTTCTGATAGGAGTTCCTAGAGACGTAGGATTATGGAGTAAACTTGGGGTGGGATCCTGTACTTAGCATAGACGGGAGGAAGGGAGTTTGAGAAGTAGAGGGTGGGGGGTAGGATTTGTGAGCCGGCAGATAGGGTACCGGTGTCCTAACATAAATTAATCAAAATATATAAACGACTCATCAGGGGTACATTGGTCATTTTACCTGTTTTGTACTGTCCAATTCAGGATACCAAATGCATCCATAGGGGACAAGATCAAGGTAAGAACGGTTTTTTCCTGGGGAACTCTTCTATACGTAGCTTGATTCATGCAGTTTCTTTGAACATTGGGATGAAAGCATTGAGTTTGTTTCCTAGATCAGCATGGAAATCGTTTGTTTCATACAACGAAGGACGTTTTACGTTCTTTAAACTACTGAAATCATATATATGCAGGAAAGGAAGTATTCCCAGATGGAATTTACAGACTTGTTGATGTGAGAGATATTGCTACTGCACATATATTAGCATTTGAGAACCCAAAAGCTAACGGTAGATACTGCATTGTTGCGGCTGTGACTCGCTCTTCGGAGATCATGACGATCTTAAACAAACTCTACCCTGCTCTTGGCCATTCCGAAAGGTAAGTATCTGTTCCCATTATTATACATATAGGGGAAAGTTCATAATGAGAACCATAATCATTTTGAGAACCCCGTAATTAACTATTTCATGTATTATTCATAATGAATATCATGCACATAATTCGTGATATCATGAATATCATGTATTTTTATCATGAATATCTATCGTGACATTCATCATAAATAAAGCATGAATAGTTGGTTATCAGGTTCTCAAAGTATTTACGGTTTTTATTTGCCCCTATGCCAGGGGCGGACCTACATTGATTGATACAGTGGCCCGTGCCACCTCTTCATGGTTCTGTCATAAGGGGCAAAAAGTACGTTTTTGAAGGGTGCGACAGTATTATTTTGTTGGGTGCCACCATATAGTTTTGAAACTGAAATTTAAGCACAAAGCTTTGATGGCGGAGATGGTTAATGCTTCTACCTTTGTATAAAAGTCCTGGGTTCAAGTCTCACTGGTGTCAAATTTGTTAATTCTTAACTTAAACTTTGGTGTTTTACTATATACCTCTTGTGTTTTTAAAAATATGTAAGCAGGACTTGAGCATAGGTCTCTTCTACGGAGGGACAAGGAACCAACCAACAGATCCATACTAATAGTGTGAATTTTTTCTTTAGATGTTTTATAGTTAAATTGTGCCACCACTTAAAAAAAATTCTAAATCCACCTCTGCCCTATACATATAAACCATCTCGTCTTCAAGTTTGAACTATGGTCGTTTATGTCAACAATATAATACGATACACACAAAAGTTCGTGTTTTTTTATCTTCTTTCTTATTTGATAATCTTTTTGTTACAATATGCAACTGAAAAAGAAATCCAATGTCCCCTGGGTGTACATATCCATTTCACCTTGTTGGAAATTCAATTTCTTGTCCATGGTGGTGATGTTTAACTCGAAATCTGGATTATTTTTTTTTTTTCTCGAAATTTTGATAGGTATGAAGATGGCAAGTGTGTTGCGCCGCTACCTTATGATGTATCGAGGACAAGAGCGGAAGGTCTAGGCGTCGATTTTACCCCAATTGAGGTAAGCATCAAGGACACTGTTGAAAGCCTGAAGGAGAAGAAGTTACTGAGCTTCTAAAACACCATGTGATGTTCATGGGTTTGTTTAAAGAAAGCATAATGAGAATGGATTGAAGTCTTTATATGTAATGGAGAATGGGAAACCTGAAAATGAAATGTACATTTTTCTATTGCCTACGTGGCATGTGACGTGGCGTGGCAGCAAGCCTCAAGACTAAGGAGCCATGACGTTTTTCAATGCGTGTTTTATGGTGACAAATCTCTATATCATATATATAATTATGTATATATAGACACGCATGTTTTTTTACTACTACTCATATTAAACAATTTAAATTACGTTATATACTGTTAACCAAAAAGTAAGATACTAAAAAGGTAAGAAACTCAAATATCGTGTTACAAAAAGTGTCCATTGGACCATGGCATGTCATACGCTTAGGGGGTGTTTGGGATTGCTTATTTGAGGTGCTTTTTAGCTTATTGCGATTTGGCACCGGAGATGAGCACTTGAGTGCTTGAATGGGGAAAAATTAAAATGGCTTGTAGCGGTGCCAAACCATTTAGTTTTAACTTATCAACTTATTTGAAAAATGCTTATGATTTTTTCGGTTATTTTATATGTATAAGCAATCTCAAACACCTTTAAATAACAACTTATTACGTTTTGGTACCACAATAAGCTAATCCAAACACTTTTTTAAAAACTCCGGTTTGATACCGCATAAATTGATAAACACTTTTTAGAATAAGCATAAGTTGATTTAACTAAGGAGTCCCAAACACCCCCTTAATATGGCATGAGACATGAGTGTTATGCCACGGTGTGCCACGGCGTGCCACGGCGGCTCTTGTTAAGAGCCTTTTAGAACACTGAGTCATAATGATTTAATTCTTTCAACAATGACATTATATATAGGGAAAACTTATTGACACTCTCAAATCCTTATATACACCCCACCCCATCCACCTCTCATACCCACCCCACCTCTCATACTTAACTCCATATGTTTGACTTTTTATGTTTCCAATGTAACTTTTTATGTTCCCCATGTGATTTACACCCAATATTGGATGTAAATAATAGGACCCTATATATAAATTAACTATTTTTTTTACCTAAATGGGACAATGATTTTCCGCACCTAAACATTGATTTTTAATTGCAACACATTTTAAAGATCAATTTATCATACACCCATTCTTCTGCCTTCACATAAGACTACACAAACCCACAAAATTATTTTGTGTTTTGACTCGACTTTGTTTTTGTATTAGATAAAGGTATAAAACCCATTTTTCTAACATAACTGAGAGGCTATGGTACAAGATTTGCGATGTGGGGTTGTGGTTTGGTGCGAAGCAGCGTAATTTCGTCAGGAGGATTATATCTATATGACTGGCTGACTTACAGTGGCACTTGCCGGTTGCTAGCGTAGAACATAAGTTACATAACTAGAATAATATTCAGGTTTATTTTATAATTAAATTTTATTTTAGTTTTATATTATAATAATTATTTTGTGTTACCATTTACATAAATTCTTAGATTTTCAACTCGACTCATGATTGATATTAAATCATACAATTTATTGTATTTCTGTCTTTCTTTTAGAGTTCAAATTTGTGGTTTGAATAAACAATTAAAATATTCAAAGCAAAATCAATATTTTCTTATTATTACATACAAAATAGGTTATCTCCAAACGACTAATAAAGCACATAAATGAAGGGAGCGCATAAAGGGAAAGGCTACCTCACATAATTATATTCTTATTAAAAATATATCTTATTTGGGTAATAAGTTGATTACGATAATTTTAACGGAACATGTCTTCAAGGACATTGATATAAGGGGGCATTTTTTGGCCCACTCAACCGTTGAGGCTAGCCCAAGATTGAACCTAAAACAGGTTTTGTGTATGAATAAAATCACTCGGTCTTTTTACCTACTAAACTACATTCTAGAGGCTAAAAAAATGTAATTTAATATACCTTATGATTTAACATGTAATTTAATAAATATTGCTTGTATTATATATATATATATATATGGATGGAGACGAGTCAACCGTTTGTTGATTTGATCTCCACCGTTTAAATTCATCTAACTTTTAATCTCGGCCGTTTAAATTCCTAAAATCCAGCGCACTCTCCCAAACTCACACATCGGGCCCACTCCCCATTTGTTTCCGCCACGATCCACCCCATCGTCTCTTCCTTCCAGACTTCCCACCCACAATTTTCTCCCCATCATCTCCAACTCCCTCCCCATTTCCCACTCGGTCACTTCCCACAATTCCCTCCCTCTATCAAGACTCCAAAGAATCAATTTCGTTAATATGAAGAGGTCAATTTTTCTCTCAATCAAAGGAGGAAGAAGCAATTTCATATCTTCAAAAGGTAAGCGTCTCTTCTCTTATAGTTGATTTTAGTTGCAGTCACTATACAAAAAAGTACAAAATCGACTAAATCCTGTAATTAGGGTTTTTGTTTGATTGTCCGGGTTTCATATCCATTTGAGTTCCAACATATAATAAACTGGTGTGGTGATTTTTCTCTCCCTCTCACCATTTGCCGGCCTAATTTCTCTCTTCCTCGCCTCCCTCTCGATTTCAGATCCTTTCTGTAACTACATATCTTCTGACAACCGCCAGGATTGAGGTTTAAATCGAAAGTATAGCGTCTCCTTAGAGATCCATATCGAGAAAAGGTTCCCGCTAATAGATCCATGGCTACAGAAACAGTTTACACAAGTCGAGCTTCGGAGCTTGAAATCTCATGTAAGTAACTAAGATTCATATGTTATCGGTTCACTGGTCTTCAGATGTTGAGATCTTGTCATATATAACAAAATCCGTGTGCAATTTCATCGCATCTGACTATTTGCTGGTTGAGAATCTATTATTTTTGGTCTGACGAGGAGCTGTTTTTTTGAATTTTTCTGGTTTTTCCTTCTTGACCAGTTTATGACGATGAGGTGGGAAAGTGGAAGTCTCACTCTTGGTGAATTGCCATCGAAAATGTCAAAACTGAAAAATGTCAGCCGAGAATCTTACGGAGGAAGAACGAGTTGCGCTTCTTCACTATTCTTATCAGATTTTGGGTGATGAAGTTGATTTCGAACTCTTTCTTCGGGTGAATAAATAAACAAACCTTACATACATTCATAATTACATGGGTGATTTTGTTCAAATGCTTACTACAAATGCTTGACTACCTCTTATGATTTTGTGATTTCTGATATAGAGTAAGTTCCTTTTTGTATATGTATACATTTAAACGATTTTGACATGTCTTCTTGTTCTGTTATACAAGATATGTAGTATGTTCATGTCTTGCTGTTTTGTTCATGATTTGTGGATTTTTATGGACAACTTGACACCGCCAATCAAAGTCTTAAGGCTCTAAAGAGGTTACAGGACCGAAATTGGAGACCGATGCTTCAGATTCAACAAATGGTATTCTCTTAAATGAGGACTTCCAGAGAATCAAAGAGTTAAAGGTAAGTTACAATTTTACACCACAATGAAGTTCAAACTTGACATTATGTTATTTTCTTTATTTGATCCCGAGTTTTTACCGTCTCTTATAATTGTGTCAAAGTAGGCGAAGAAGGAAGCAAATATTGCATCGACCCATCATGGATTGTTGAAAAAAGCTTCAAATCCAAAGTCGACGGTCTTCAAAATCCCAACTTTTGATCAACTCAGTTTGAAAAAGTGGATGGAGTTACACTTGAAGTGAGTCTCTATCTGTCACAACTTTATTTTGTAATCATTAAAATTCAAATGAAAATTTCGAAATTATCAAGTGTCTCCCTCTGTTCTCTGTACGTTAGAACGATTATTTTTGTAGAATGCAGATAGCAAACTATTGTATAATATTTACAAAATGGACTGATTGTGTACATAATTTGTAGACTAACATATAAAAAAGATGACCAAGGACGAAAGGAAGGCTTTAATCAAAGCAGGAAGAGAATACACATGAAAGTACTAAGCACGAGCTGTTATCAAGCAGAACAAGGTGTGTTTTCATATTTCATTGTACTTTATTGCATTTCCCTGCTTTGCAGTTCTATCTCTTTTACTCTCTTTTAGAAAATCTAATTATCTTCACCCCTTTATAAGAACCATGATGAAGTATGTAGCATTAAGAACCCTGTCATTGATGCAACAAATCCAAAAATTTGTTGTTCATACAATTTGCATATTTTGATTGATGAATCATTCGACGTTTATATATTTCTACTTGAATGGCAATAGGGATTATGATTTTGTGAATGCATGTGGTCACACGACCTTTATATATCCACACACATAGTAGTACATATAGGCTGCATTTGGTATGCAGATGAGACTGGAGATGACTGCATTGTATGAGTGAGAGTGTGGTAGGCGAGGGAAAGAATTTTGCAAGGTTTGATTTAATATGGGTAGTTTATTAATTTGCCAATTTTGTTCCACCTCCCTGATTTTTGTTCCACCTGTTTTGGTGGGACAAAAGAATGCAATTTTGTCCTGTTCAATCCTGTCCTGTCCAGTCTATCGTAAAAACATGGGACAACCAATGATTGCTTATTTGTTCAACTACTCAATGGTGATATAAGACATGCACTTTAGGCGAACCCCTTTTCACACTTTTTGTGCTTTTGAGACATACATCTTGGGTGTTTTAAGTGATTGCTTATACTCCTTATGTCCCAAAATAAATGTCCACGATGAAAAAGGCACACAATTTTAGGAATCTATAATTGTTACACTTCTCAATTAACTAAAGGATAACTTTACCTTGCTTTGTACCCGCTGCATAGTAAGTTCTAATTCTGTGTGATGTGGTTCTAGGTGATACCTCTTTCTAAACCGAAATGTTGGTCAGGTTGATGTGGTTCTGAGAGAAACCCCCGACACACATATATACAATCATATACCTCTTTTTAAACCGAATTGTTGGTCAGGTTGATGCCGTTCTGATAGAAACCCCCGACACACATATGTACAATCATATACTTCTTTCTAAACCGAAATGTTGGTCAGGTTGATGCGGTTCTAGGTGATAGGTTTTCAACGATCGAAGACATGAAGAAACTTAAGTATACAACTCGAGCGATCAATGGTGCAAGAAAAAAACGCCTTTATGTTATGGTCCCAGGAGACGAATGCTTGATGTTATTCCCTCATATTCTATTATCCATTGCAGTCATTGAGGCTCTACCCACAACCACCAGTTTGGATTCGTCGTTCCCTCGAAGATGATGTTCTTGATAAGTATCCCATTAAGAGGTCAGATAAGAGTTTTGAGTATTTAATTATGTTGTTTAGTTTGTTTATAGATGTGTATCGATTAAAATTCGTATTTGTTTGTTGATAGAGGTGAAGATTTTTTCATTTCGTTTTGGAATCTTCATCACTCTCCTAAGCATTGGGCAGATGCAGATAAGTTTAATCCCGAAAGATGGTCGTTAGATGGACCAAATCCTAATGAGACAAAAGAATTTCAGGTACTCATGTCTTCATAAATGACTGTTACATGGACTAAATCTCCTTCACCCATTCTAAAAGTTGGGGGTGTTTATGCAAAATAGTCGTTCTACTCTTTGGGGTAGAGATCAGGTCTCCTTACATAATACCCCCGGGTGGGATATAATTGGTTTGACCGTTAGTATTTTTCATTTGGCTATCAACATGGACATGGTCAAACCAGTAGAATGGGTTTTGCAGAGGATTACTCGCCTGCTGGTCCTCAACCTCCTTTCAGAGGGAGACATAATTTTGGACGAGGTTTAGAGGGCTTTTGAATATTCATCATCAGTTTTTTTCTTTACCTTCTCTTCTCAATTGAACTGCATTTATAATGCATGGGCTCTCACTATTAGCATGACAAGAAGTTACATATTGGTCCTGCAGGAGGGAGGTGGGATAAATTTAGGGGTCCTCACCAACCATCTGGTCAAGGTACTGTGCCAGCATTATTTGATCTTGATAGGCCCAGGCATGGTGCTATCATGGATCGTGATCATCCTATGTCAATGAGAGGGCAATCATTTTTGCCTAAAAAGAAAAGTTTACCATGCCTTATGGTGGGAGGCATTACGAAGACCCGTACATTTATGGAGATACTGCACGTGGAGTAAAACGTCCATATTTTGCTATAAAGTTCACTGATAAGGAAGTAAATTAGTTTCAAAGAGGCTGGGAAACTTATTAAGCTGCCAAATTCATTGATGGAGCTCGGGATTATTGCAAGAACATGCTTGTACTTTGTGCATGAATAGTTGTACACTTTCTTCAAAATTGGGTTTTTTAATGACAATTAAAGCTTATTTATGGTTTCCTTTAAGGTTAAAAGTTTGGATTTGATGCTACAAATGAAATAATCACAAATGAAGATGGAGCACAAATTGCACCATTGAAGTGATTAGAGATAACGACAAGCTTTTTATAGGACAAATGCCTTGATGGTTTATACAAAAACTAATCAATAAAACCATTAATCAAAGATGCAAATAAACTGACCCAGATAGGTTACCAAAAAAGAAGGAAATGTTACGATTTTGCTCGTATGTGTATCATCTACGCATTACTAGACTGTGCAAACTGACCAATGGCCATAACTTAAGGTTATTTTATTATATCCATAGGTATGGTGCGGTTTATACCCAAATGTGATGCGTGGAATATGGTAATATAAAATTTCATAGTTCATATAATACAAAATTTTATAGTTTATATCTATACTTCTTTATAAAAGAGGAGTTATGGTTATCTTGAAATTGTTAAAGAGGTATAACTAAATAGGCATGTGTGGAAGCTCTTAAAGCTATACACCTCCCACAATCTCTTTCATATATTTAAAATCAAATCATTTATAATTTCTAAATTACATTTTATACCTTTGAAATTAGTTATTTAATAAACCTTATATCCCTTAATTTTTAATTTTTAGTTTTCCATTTTCCACATAAAATTAACACCAAGGAGAAAGGAAATAGAACAAAAAATGGAGCATGATTATTTGTTTCGAGTTTTCAGTTTCGATTTTGAAATACTTCACGTCGCATCACGCGCGGGTATGTAACTAGAGGACCAAGAAAACGGGATAAACCGAGTCTGCATGGAAGCTTTTTAAGCTGCAAAAGTTATTTAAAATAGAATCCTAGAAACAAAAACCATAACTCGAAAAATAATTGGTTACATATACTTGCTAGACCATGCCGATCCAAAATGATTTGATTAGCTTTCGGCCCCGATAATTTTATCCAAAACCTGATACAAAAAGCCAAAATCGAGCTCAATTTAGTCACGAAACCAATTCCTTCGCCTCCGATATCGCCATCGCTTCAGTTTCGACCGATTTTGCATCCAAATCAACCCTTTTTGTTCTCACAAATCCCGTCCCCGATGCCGTTACCGTATCCGAATATGGTTTCCGATGATTGTAGGTACCAAAATCAAGATTTCTTTATAGGATTAGGAGCTCAATTCGAACCTTTTAATCAAGAAATCACAAGTATTTCTGAAGATTGTTATACCCCACATGAGAATTTTGGATTAAGAGGAAGAAGAGATGGAATACCATCAAAGATTGGCCATTATTTCATTAAAGGGCATTGTAAACATGGCAGTAAATGTAAGTTCTTTCATGCACAATCGATATCGGATTTTAACTCGAACAAACTCGATGATCAAGTTGTGTTTTCACCCGGTTCGCTTAAAAACTCGAGTTTGAGATCACGAAAATCTTGAAATCGAGAAGGGGTAATCTGATTTTGAACGCTTATTTGCCTATGATCTATTATAAAAGATACAGAAGGACCCTTCAAGTCGAAGGGTACCTAACCGAGAGTCAAAAGCATGGAAAGTTGGTTATAGTTTGACTAAGCTTCTTACTCGATTGAAAGAAAAACATTCGACAATGATGAAAAGACTGAACAATCAAATAACTGAATCTAGATTAAAGTCATGTTTTATACCCGACCAACGGACGGGTATAACACTAGTTGTAACTGATTCTCCCATAACCGAATCATCATCACACTCTCCTACTTCCGACCAAAAAACTCCGGCCAGATGATCAGAGAAGGGAAGGTAGTTTGTGTTACAGGAGCTTGCTTCTGTTCATGCCATTGGTGGAGCTAGGTGTGGGGTCTGTCAACATCCAGAAAATAACACTTTTTACCTTAAACTTTTTCTTTTTAACCTAAATTGAAAAATTTTAGTAGTATTCTAAGAATTCAAGTTCAATCCAAAGTAATAGTGTTATTGAATATTGCATCTAATTGTTCATCCATAATGACAAATGTCCCTTTTCTTGATTTTCCATGATAGTGTTGATGGGTATTCAGATTATTGATTTAGCAGAACGTTGATAGATAGTCTGAAACTAAAACAGGGTATATTTTGATTTTTAGGTCAAATTGAGGAATTAATAAGAATTTTTGGATTTGTAGTCTAATTTATGATTACTGCAATAAACTTCATATAATATGCTACAAATAGAATACTATGGTGCTAAGTTCTGTGACAAGTTCAAGAAAATTGTAAAGTGTAAACTTGAAAAGCAACAACTTTCACCTCAAAACTCAAGGTTATCTCTTCCATTTAGAATGGAGATAATATTTAGAATTATCAACAAGTCTACATGGTAAGTTATATGGTCAATCCAATTTTTGCATCAAACTCAACCGATTGACTTCCCCATTCTTCCTATGTCTTTTTGTTTGTTCTCCTCTAATGGCTACTGGTTCCATTCAAATGTGCTGCAGATGATCCAAAAAAGACACAACACCTACTTGCTCTTGATGGAGCTAAAGAAAGACTCTTTCTGTTTGAAGCTAACCTGACTGAAGAAGAATCTTTTGAGTCTGCAATTAATGGCTGCGAATGCGTCTGTCTTTCATACAGCGTCTCCTGTTCTATTTGCAGTTGATGACGCACAGGTAAATTTTTTAAACTATTTTGCTCTTAATTTTGTGTTCCTACATGTTGGTATAATTTTTGAACCATGTTGATGAGTTCTAGATCGGTGTCTAAATGCGCAAACCCACATAAAATAATATGTTTATGCAGTCTTTTCGCTATGAATTATTATTCCTATTGTGATTCTGTCACCCACATCAACTATTTGCAGAAAGCTCAGTTGTTCTCATTTTCCATTAGGCACAATTGCTAGATCCTGCAGTGAAGGGAACACTTAATGTTCTTAAATCAGCTGCAAAAGTTCCATCTCTAAAGAGAGTGATCTTGACATCTCTCATGGCTGCAGTTGTGTTTGGTGGAAAACTTCTGGAGGGTGGTGTTGTGGTGGATGAAACCTGGTTTTCAGATCCAGTCATTTGCGAGCAAAATAAGGTATAGTTGCATGAAACTTTGATACGTAGGTCTCGTTTTTTCACATGTCTTGAGTTATTATGGTAAGTCGAGATCATGTGATTCTTTTCTAGTAGTCACACATCAAAAATTGCAGTTTTACAACTATATTTGTGTAAACGGATTCTGTTTACGTTATTGCTTGTAGTTTCTACTCTAACATTCATTCAACAAGATTCGGGATTATTATCAGTCGGCTACAAATGTTGTAACTAATCAAGGACTTTGTATTTTTCAGTCATGGTATTCTCTTTCGAAGACCCTGGCTGAAGATGCTGCGACCAAATTTTCAAAAGATAATGGTTAATTTGGAGTTGGTGATAATTTACCCTTGCTACGTGATCGGTCCTTTCTTACAGCCAACTATCAACCTCACCTCTGAGGGCATTATGAGCTTGATAAAGACCGTTAATTTAACATTCATAAGCAAAGATCGATCCAAGGGTGGACCTTTCTAGGAGTAATCGACTGTACTACCTTTAGAGTAGGATACCAAAAAAGGGGGCTGATCGACCAACTAAGGGAACCCATAGAGTGCGTTTGGTAAGTAGGACAAAATGCGACAAGCCAGTACAAAAACTTGTTGTCCAACGTTTGGCGCGACATGAGACTGGGACAGTACAAGATTTGAGTGGGACAAAAATGCATTTTTTTTTTCTGTCCCACCAGAGTAGGTGGAACAAAAATGACAACATTAAAAACCTTCCACAATTCTTTCATCCGCTTTCCTTACTCTCACCCGTCCAATCCCGCCCACGTACCAAATGCACTCGTCGGGGACAAGATCCATGTACGAAGGACATTTTTCTGGGAACCTCTTCTGTAAGTGGCTTGATGCATGCAGTTTCTTTGAGCATTAGGATGAAAGCATTGTGATTGTTTTCTAGATCAGCATGGCAATGATTTGTTTCGTAAAATGAAGGAAGTTTTACGTTCTTTAAGCTGTTGAAATCGTATATATGCAGGAAAGGAATTATCCCCAGATGGAATTTACAGACTTGTTGATGTGAGAGACGTTGCTGATGCGCACATATTAGCATTCGAGAACCCAGAAGCTAACGGTAGATACTGCATGGTTGGGGCTGTGACTCGCTATTCGGAGATCATGAAGATCTTAGACGAACTCTACCCTGCTCTTGGCCATTCCGAAAGGTAAATATCTATTCCCATGATTATACATATAAAACTAGCTCTTCTTCAAGAAAAAAAATTAAGTGATAGGCACAAAATAATTTGCATAACATAATATAAACAAAAACAATATAAAACTACAGTATCATTATAAACGACTAAGGAGGCGTTTGGTTCGCAGAATGGAATTTGATGGAATTGGAATCCATTGAAGGAATTTGACTTTGAAGGAATTGGAATGAAATTTGATGGAATTTGACCACATGCACGATTGGTTGGTAGGAATTTGATGGAATTCAATTCTTTCACTTTAGCTTAAGGAATGATGAATTCCTTGATTTGTGGAAGTCAATGGAATTCAAAGGATTCCATCATGATCAATATGTGAACCAAACAAAGGAATTGGAATTTGGTCAAAGGAATTTTTCATTCCAATTCCTTCAAAATCCATGAACCAAACACCCCCTAAGTGGTTTTTTGCAACATACAAATGAGATTTTCCTTATTTTTTCATTGCTTTTTGATGTTGTTAGTGTGTTACCAAAAAATTAAAAAAGAGCCAACGGGATTCGAACTTGCAACCTATAATGCTACATGCAATGATGCAATGGCACTATCAGTAAGTTGCAACAACTTTTTGTTAACTTAAGGGAGCATACATCAGTTTAAAGTGGATGAACCTTTAAGACTACTAAAGAATATTCCATTGCGTTGGTAGATCTTCTCAAATACGCCAAGGGTTTGAACTATGTTCGTTTATTATCTTGCATGTCAACAAGATAACATGATACATACATGTTCTTTTTTCTTCTTTTCGATTTGATAACCTTTTTGTTACAATATGCAATTGTAAAAAAAAATATAAAGTTCAATGTATCTTCTTTGAAACCCAATTTCTTGTTCATGGCTGTGATCTGTAACTCGAAATCTGGATAATTATTTTTTTTCCTCGAAATTCGATAGGTATGAAGATGGCAAGTGTGTTGTGCCAATGCCTTACGATGTATCGAGGGCAAAAGTGGAAAGTCTAGGCGTCGATTTTACCCCAGTTGAGGTAACAATTAAGGACACTGTTGAAAGCCTGAAGGAGAAGAGGTTACTGAGCTTCTAAAACACCAGGTGATGCTCATGGGTTTGTTTGAAAAAATGATTCCAAACCTTTATTTGTAATTGGACAAGGGAAACCTGCAACTGAGAACTTGTAGTCTATTTCTTTTTGTAAAATCGTGGGTATCCGAGCCAGCTTGTGTGCATCTAGCCTAATCCTAGAGGCCCTGGAAAACTGCCAGAAAATCCCAAGTGGTCTTGAGAATTTGTAGTCTATTTTAGTGGTCAATGTTAAGAGATTTGGTATTTGTGTCAGGACTCTGGTCTTTTGTACATATTTAAAGTATATAGTGTTTATATACTCGTACGCATTTGATAAAGTTTGAACCCTCCGACTTCCACGAAAGTTGGGATATAGTGATAATACGGATACCATTGGCATTGACCCTTTGATACCATATTGATTGTCTAGTTGGTTGCAAAACATGGTTTGACTCCAAATTATGGTTCGCTCCATTCCCCTTAACAGTTCCGGGCTTTGATTAGGCTCGGGTTGCAATGCAGGTGCAGTGGACAAACAAATAAAGTCTTGAACTTACTAAAACCGAAAAACTTTCATGAGAGTTTGTTGTATTTCTCCAATTTTAGTAAGTTTAATGATTTATTTGTTCAATTTCCTAAGTTCAAGAATTTATATGTTTGGTTATTTTAGACTTTTCCTTGTTTATATAGGACAAATCATCACACAGACTTCAGTTTGAACCTTGACCTCTAGGAACTCTAGGATTTACCAATATACCGGATATTGTTGGGCCAATGACTTATACTCCATGTGAAATAGAACGATCGTAGTAGAACTAGAAACAAATAGACTGATTGTAATAGAAATACATCATAAATAGACAACAAAACCAGTCAAACAAATAACCGGAAGAAATAGGGTGTCAAAAAAGAGTGCAATTCGTAAGACCTAATGCTAATTTTGCGTTTTAGAGGCTTCAGTATATCAGTTTGGTGACCGTTTATAAAAGAAGTATTCTTCGATCA
Organism: Arctium minus; assembly: GCA_954870635.1. NCBI lineage: Eukaryota > Viridiplantae > Streptophyta > Magnoliopsida > Asterales > Asteraceae > Arctium > Arctium minus. The sequence continues at coordinate 20,189,059 of OX941082.1, forward strand.
ATCCACTAGCCATCCACTTCCGACAGATCAAATGATCACGGAAATGGTCCATCTTGATTTCACGTACGAATCTTTCCCAACAAAAACGTTACACAAACGTTCATGTACACCTTCATATACATAAAGCAGCTTTTCTTCACTTTATGACCCTTTTTTAGCTCATCCAAAGCTTCAGAACTCTATCCCTACCACCCGATGCTACTTTCTCACCATCTGGGCTCCAATCGACCGCGAAAACCTTTACATATGGACCAGAATTATTTACTTTCTTTATCATATTTTCTTTCTCCCGGAAATGCCCTTGTTTTTGTTACTCCATCCGTCCCAAAATAAGCGTCCATGTTTCTATTTTAGTTTGTCCCAAAATAAGTGTCCACTTTTAAAAGTAAATGGCTACTTTCCAATTCTATGCTTGAGTTGATTAAGGGTAAAATTGTCATTAAGTTGATTAAAAGGTGCAATAATTACACATTTTTTAAAATGGTGCGTCATTTTTATTGTGGACATTCATTTTGGGACGGAGGGAGTAACATTTATCTTCAATTAAAGACGAACGAGAGAGAACTCAAGAACATACCTCATCTGCATGACCTGGAAGGTCTTGTTTCAATTTTTGTGTCCGCACATCCCAAACCTAGAAAACATAACATGTTTAAGATGGTACCGATTATCATCATACTTATATAAGTGCTCTACATGATTTATTATCTATTTTACGAGAAAAGCTAGAGAGCACTGAAGTTGATGCACCAAGTCCAGTATAGTGAATGAAGGTGTTTCACTGATGAAAGTATATACACCAAGGTATCCAAGCTATAAAATACACCATTTGTCCCAAAATAAATGTCCACAACAAAAAAGGCATACAGTTTTAGAAATATGTAACTATTACACGTTTTAGTTAGCTAAATAACAATTTTACGTTTTACCCTTGCTAACAAACGGAGTAATGAATTTCTCCATCTCATAATTAAGGGTAGAATTGAAAAGTAGACACTTACTTTGAGACAAACCAAAAAAATGTGGACACTTGTTTTGAGATGGAGGGAGTACTAGTTTCCTTTTTCCATGTTCCCAGGCACATTTGGCCTAACTAGGCCAATGGGTCCACATGGACCGGAAACTTTATGCCTTTTGACTTCTGGGAGTAGCGCTAGACGAGTTGATAGCACATGTGGAACTCGAACCTGAGACCTCTTAAACAGAGATCCCAAGCATTACCCTTAGACCAAACCTAGAGGTTAAAAAAAATACTAATCCCTCCGTCCCAAAAATAATGTCCACAATGAAAATGACACAGTTTTAGAAATGTGTAATTATTACACTTTTTAGGGGGTGTTTGGGATTGCTTATTTGAGGGGCTTTTTAGCTTATTGTGATTTGGCACCGGAGATAAGCTCTTTTGAGTGTTTGGATGAGCAAAAATTAAAATGGCTTATAGCGGTGCCAAACCGCTGAAAAGCCCTTTTTGATAAGTCATTTGGTTTTAACTTATCAACTTTTTGAAAAGTGCTTATGACTTTTTTGGTTATTTAATATGTATAAGCAAATCCCAAACACCTTCAAATAACAACTTATTAGCTTATTACGTTTTGGTACCACAATAAGCTAATCCAAACACTTTTTTAAAAACTCCGGTTTGGCACCGCATAAGTTGATAAGCACTTTTTAAAATAAGCATAAGTTGTTTTAAATAAGCAATCCCAAACACCCCCTTAATTAAAAAAAAAAAAGACAATTTTACCTTTAATAATAGCAAGAGAAATTTTCTCCATCTTATAACTAAGGGTAGAATGGGAAAGTAAATATTTACGTTTGAAAATGGATACTTATTTTGGGACAAAGTAAAATAGAAATGTGGACACTTGTTTTGGGATGGAAGGAGTAGTTAATTTGCCACTACCCAAAAGCAACCTACCAGGCAAATTTTAATGCATAGCTATTAGAAATCGGTATCTTAGACGTCACATACCATATTTTGGATGTTAAAAGTATCATCAGGTTATATTAAATGTATCATCAGGTTATCTACAAGTATTCACAGTTTCCTTTGAATAGTATGTCTTATATAAACTGTTTATGCCTCATTCATGTCAAACCAACACATGCAGATACCACGGCTTAAAAGAACCAAAACAAACCAAAGAGTCGTTGGCACAACGGTATCCTGGTTACGGGTAGAGCCCAGCCTCCTAGGAGATCAAGGGTTTAAACCTCATCAAAGGTGAGGAGTGTGCTCAAGTATTTGCCATATATAAATATTATATACTTCAAAAAAAATCAAGGCAAATTCATATTACCTTCAGCGTAGAGTCCTTGCTACCACTCAAGAGAAGCCTACTGTCAGCAGACCAGCTGAACCAAACCATACAAATTGTGAGAAGCTGAACATCATTTATATTGATAACATATAAAAGCGAACACAATTCAAACCTTATCTGATAAACTGGTCCAACGTGACCCCGAAAGGCAGCAACAAACTTCCCAGTAATTCCATTCCATAACTTGACAGACTTGTCAAATGAAGCACTTGCAATCCATTGTCCATCAGGCGAAAAGTAAACATGGTTTACCAGCTGTATAAAGCAGAAAGATTCAGGCCCAACTGCAGGGCTTTTAGGAAAATGCAATCTTCTTAATGAAGATTGCATTTGATAAAATGCATGACAAATGAAGTACTGGAACTGTATCCATTAAAGTGTTGTCTACCTAATAACACTTGTACAAGAAAATGGAAAACAATATCTTACTCATGTTACCGACTGTGTCAACCTTGTGCTTAACATGAAAGAAGAAAAAAACTGATTCTGGAACTCTTATCTTATGTCATTGCTTTTGCAACAAAGCATATTGAAAGGAGAGGGAAAATTGAGTTTCATTTGTTATATCATCTTACATGAGATATGAAGAGGCCATGTAAACTTCTAAATGTTTTCGACCGAACTCTTAAATCAGAGTAATGACACTTGCAAGTACTTTGTTCTCAACAAAAAAATCAATCTTCACATAAAACCAGTACCTGTTGATGACCTGTCATTCGAGTTTTTGGGTGTTTGCTGATAGAAGGTTCCCAGAGGAACATGGTGAAATCATCACTGCCTGAAACCAACCTCTCGGGAGCATTACCCTTCATCTTGTTGTATCTTTCTAAAGCTGCCTGATGCAATAACAAGACAAGAGAGTTGTATGAAGTAAGGTAATAATAGGGACCAAGAGAAGAGTAGTAACAGAAATTGGAAAGTATCTGTAAAGTTTGTCTTCGACATCTGTGTGTGCTAAGTGTGTGCATATGTTGTTACATGTGTGTCATTTGCCTCAAGTATGTAAATTTGAGAAGTTATTTGAACGGTTAGACATATTATTCGATGCTGTCTGCAAATTTGGTATCACTCAGCCAAGAATTTTAGGTGATAAACTTCTCACAGTTGCATCCTATTGGGGACACTTATACGGTTATACCTAGCCATTTGGTTGTCTTTTGATTATACTTCTAGTATTACGCATCTACATCTTAGCAAGTGTATCTTATTAGGTTATTTAAACACTTTGACACATAACACTAGTCCTGTTTCGTGCATTTTTTTTCTTTGACAAAGAAGCCATATCAGATTAAATCTGGCCAAATAACTACCTAATCAGAACTCTGTTAACCTAACAGCTATATGTCAATGACAGAAACTCCAGCAAAACCTGATTAAATTTAATCCTTAATGTCAACTATTCATCCTAAATAGCTGTTTTCAAAATCTAACGGTCTCTTTATCATTGAGCTTAAAATGCATATGTTGCCTGTGGCCTTAATGTAATTAATCCTCTTGATTCCAGAACTTACTCTTTGTACTCTTCGATTCCCAGACTAAGATGCAACATGATTTGTTTTTGTGAGAATAGGTGGAACCCCATTAAATTACTTTCCAAAAGAGCCCTTGAGGAGATAAGGGAGGTTCCAACATATATGAAAGAGATACGATCCAAGTCTAGCCAATGTGGGACTCTAACACGCCCCCTCCAACGCAGGCTAGACGTACCCAGATTATCCCAAAGTGTCGAGAGAAGGCTAGACGATTACAAATTGCCCCACAGTGTCGAGTCCCTAAAGTGGTAGACCTCGGCTCTGATACCATGAGAATATGTGGAACCCCATTAGATCACTCTCCAAAAAAGCCCTTGATGAGAGAAGGGAGGTTCCAACATTTATGGAAGAGAAATGATCTAAGTCTCATTGTGGGACGCTAACAATTTTCCTCCTCTTATTAGAACCCATGTACATCTATTGTAACTAAGCAATTACCAGTCGGAGGGAGGAATGCTGAAGCACCCCTTTCTGGTCCCTTGCTGCTTTAGCCCCTTAGTCTTTCGATGGCACTTATCAGTCATGTTTGATTCTTTTGCTTGTTGTACACTTCTTTGGTCCTCTCAATTCTACCTTTGTTGGTGACACCAGACTGACCATGGGTGATGCCAGTCATAAAGGTCTTTGTTTGCTTTATCCTTTGTGTTAGCCCATGCCTAGATCTGATAAGTTGGCCAAAATGTGGCCTTCTCAATTCTCACTGTGATGTGATTTCCAGCTAATTCATGCTGAAGAGCATTTACTATGTCTTTTGTGTTTGTCCCAAATATGACATGGAATTTGATCAAAGATGCGATGCCATAATTTTCAAAAACAAAATCACTCCTGGGACAAATTAATTACCTTTGGCTCCTACTTTATAAATTGTTGCCGACCAAGTATACTCCTTCCATCCCAAAAATAAGAGCAACATCTAATTAGGCACATAGTTTGCTAGAATGTTTGACAAATAATCAAATATCTAAAATACCTCTCACTGATAATATAGAAACAGAGGAATCTTGTGGATCAGATTCAATGCACTCGATATTGTTGTAATCATTACAAATGGGCAAAAGAGGTAATTTTGGAACAAGAATTTCACCAGAAAGAAGATGTTGCATTTATTTTAAAACATCCCAAACTGGAAAGTGTTACCTTTGTTTGGGACAAGACAACATGTTTATACACACATGAAATCTAATAATATCATGTACAGTGATTGTTCCTTTTATATGTTTTTTGTTGATCCTCATGCTGATAAATGGGGACTAAAAAGCGAAGATAGTGATACATCAATATTGACATATACAGAAATGAACAGTTACCTACTCACCTCCTTCATCTCTTCTGGAGATGAATATTGTTTACGAGTATGATCAAAAGCTCCAGTGCGAAGAACATACTCGGTACTTAAGGCCAGAGAATTCACCCAATGTCCATGACCCTGTATTTGAACTAGCAAAATAAGAGACGATGAACAATATAGACTAACATCATGCAGGATCTGTAATGTAATACATGTATAACTAAAAACAAGTGTGGTTGCTACTTGCTACAAGTAACAACTTTGATATTATAAATAAACTTTAAGATTGAGAAAATCAAAGTGCTTTTTGTGAAACAGTTGATAGGCAGAAAGAAAGGAAAGCACTGATCAAGTCATATAAACAGCAAGTGCATATTACTCAAACCAGTTGAATAGAATTAAACTGAGATGCACTCAAGAACAAGTATCAAAAGATAATAACAAATGACAAAGATAGAAGTAGGAGCTGGGTACTTCTATATAAAGCAGAAATCAATTGAGGTGGGGAGAGAGTAAGAAGGATGTGTGGTTATACCTTCAATTCACGAATCAACTTTCCCTGAGTAGTTTCCCATACTTTGATTGTACAGTCTTGAGATCTGCAGCATGTAGAAAGACTGTATTCAAATGTTGTTCTACATTGTAATTTCCAATCACTGGTACTCATGTACATAGAGTGAGAGGCATTTCATTCCCATGCTGTGAACTAATAATACTAAATTACTCAAACAAGAGTGCATGAGTATTAACCGGGTTATACACAGTATCCATAAGATAGCAGGCAGAAAATGCACCATCTATTGTATTAATTAATTGGCATTCACAACATTCTGAGCACTTGGTCAACATGCCAAGGCTTCGTGCAGGAGATTAAATTACCCCACTTTTAAATACATTTAATGTTGTTAAATAAGAGTTCTGCACTCTGATGGTAAATTTTCAGGTACAACAACGCCAGAAGGATTCCCGAACTAAATGATAACTGATAGAACCATAGCAAAAATTATATATCCAAAATGGAGATTTATGGCAGATGGTGGTTTCTAATGGACTAGAAATGAAGCTTTTCATAGATCAGACATTAGTTGCCTACTTGTGTTTGTATATACAAGGCTGCACTTAGAAAGCTAGAATAAACTTCTAAAACAAAATATAAAAAGATCTGTTTTACAACTTTTGGAGGGGAACTGTGTAATTTCATACTTTAAAGCTATAATATAGTTATGCATACTATAGGCTAACAGTTCTTCCCAAATGTAGAACAAACTGAATTTTACTATATATTTTTACCAAGAAAATTATTTCAAAACATCTAGTGGATCTTAATATTGTACAATATTTGTGTTTACGCATGTAAGATAATTGCCTTCTATGGAATAAGCCGACATATGGTGCTTGTGTAAGCTCTATCCCACACTCAAGCCCATGGTAGGTCCACCCAATGGGCCCATGTGTTGCAAGTGGGATAGGGCTTTCATGAGCAGTATTCAATATGTGGCGACTCCCAAACTAGACTGTATGTATGAGTACTTATTCATTTATGGGAACAAACACATGGCAGTAACAAATGAGGTCGGTTTGCCTAGGAGTTGGAAGAAGGCATATAATTCTAATTTGGAACAAGATATACCCTGTGTATATGACTCCATCTCCACCCCACTTTACACAAGTTACTGCAAGAGTGTGGCCGCTAAGAATGATAACAGTTTTCCTCAATGTAACATCCCATATTCGTGCATCACCATCTTTGCTAGAGGATACAAAACGACGGCATGGAGCTTTGAGGTGTACAGGTTCCCAAGATATACCAGTAATCCATTTCTTGTGACCCTGAAATGTTGTAAATGCAAGTTTTATAAATTGAGACGAATCTATAACTTGAGACGAAACATAGACTGGCATTACTCAGCTCTGACAGCAAGATATGATAAATCTTTGTGCAGACAAAGGTAACTCCTAAACTAATGTCATATCTCATATGGGAAATGGTTTGCTAAACATCCTGCCAACTAAAAGAGTCCAATATTTGCAACATAACTAGTAAAGTACTGTTCACCAAATCACACTAAAATAAATCCTTTGACTGATGAAAAAGTAAAGCAAAAAGCATGTATGTACCAGCAAAAATACTAAACAATACTGTATGAATGAGACTATAAATGGACATGCTTATAAAAGGAAAATTACTTCTATTGCTCATGGAAGCCTTTGGCACAGGTGTAGAATGTTCATCAAGATATGGAGGTCAGAGATTCAAACTACAGTTTCTTGGCAAGCATGATCCAAACACTTTTTCACAGAAAGAAAGAAAAAAATGCTAAATCAATGAATAATGCAAATATTCTAACATTAAATAATTATATATCAAAACAAATCACGACTTGTGTACTATAAATTAATTAAATTGGTGTAATTTAAACCAAATGAACCCGGTATGTCCTAATCAGAGGTACGGTTTTGGGGGTATGAGATACACACAAACCTATTCTCTACCCAAAATAGTAGAGCAGTTGTTTCCATAAAGACCCCCAACTTGTAGTGTTTGCAAAAAGGTTTTGGAAAAAACTAGAGTGCTTCAGAAAGTTTGTCAAAACAGTTTTATGAGTTTGAAAAGTAGAGAAGAGCGAGACCAAAAGATAAATTACATTTGTATTATATGTAGTTGGTGTTAGGATCATGCGCTTCCCACTATGCCAAAAGCAATTGTTGATGGAGAAGGCGCAACTTTATTTCCTTATAGCGTAGCAGCCAGCGCCACGTTTCGATTTAGAAAGATGCTGGTCAATGACCCAACAATCCCCCCCCCCCAACATCTGCCAGCACTAACAAGATCTTCGCTAGAAGTCAATGGCTGCACAGCATGCCTTTGGCATTTAAATGCACTCCATGGGATTTTAGACAAACCTTTTGATCGTATCGAATGAAAATTAATTCGATCTCGCTCTAATACCACATGTTAGGATCAAGCGCTTACCACTACCCGTGACCTGCTCTGATACCACATGTTAGGATCAAGCGCTTACCACTACGCCAAAAGCAATTGCTGATGAAGAAGGCGCAACTTTATTTCCTTATAGCGTAGCAGCCAGCACCACGTTTCGATTTAGGAAGATGTTGGTCAATGACCCAACAACCCCCCCCCCCCCCCCGCATCTGCCAGCACTAACAAGATCAGGATTGCTGGAAATTTTAACACAGTGAAAGCAGGTACATTCTGGGCATCCGATGGAAGACTAATATCAGGTTTAAGCAGATTAATCTTCGCTTGATTACTTTCCAACCCGATCTGAAAATCTTCAATTGAGGCAAGTTTCATAGCACACTTCATATCTCTTGACGGTTTCAAGTGCATCTGTAACTTCCCTAGGTCGAATAGTTCTAGTCTTCAAGTCTCGAAGCAGGAAAAGAAGATCTTGTAACTCAAGGCTAGCAAAGTCAGCTTCAGAAAAATGCCATTTAGTTCCATCTTCTCTTGTCACCTCAAAGTAAGAATACTTTACGTCAAAAGGGGCACATCGACAGAAGACTGTTTTGCTGAATGGTGATCTTGAGCCGTAATTTCAAAATTCAATAACTCGTCTATCTCGGCCTGAAAGATTACCAACGTTCTTTTTGTATTAACCGGTTCTTCTATAGAGTTTATATCATAATATGGATCAACAATGATAGCCCAATTATCAGGATTGAGCAATGAACCTCCATCATGTTCCTCAGGCTTTTCAGCCGTTGGAATAACATCGTATAGTACTAAATCCATGACTTGCTCCTGTCCTGTTCTTCAGCTTGAGTACCAGAACCCATCTCTGTTTGATCCTGTACCATACCCACTGGCTGCACTGATTCTGGCTCAGATATGCGTTGGCGCTTCTCCCCCTCATGATGATCAGGATCGTCCTGGTCATCATGCTTGCGCTTGAGCCTCTCTGTCTGGCTGCGGCAGGTGTCTTCCAAAGAGGATACTCGTTCAGTCAATACAGATATGGTATGCTGCATAGACTGAATAAGTGCAGTTTGGTGTTGGAAGGCGTCAGGAGATATAGTGGGTGGGGTTGGTGGTGTAGGAGTAGATGCTTGGGATCGTAGTAGTGAAAGAAGATCGACATCTTGAGTGGGTTCGATTTGGGATTGGGCTAGGAGTTTGGCTAAGAGCATGGATTTGAGGTCATCGATAGATAGATCGGTAGGTATATGAGAGGATGGTGGAGTGTGAGGTAGTGGTTCAGGCTCAAGCATTGGCGTTTTGCCTTTGATCATTCTTTTTAGAGCATCTACCTCCTCCCTCATTTCGGTAGGCATAATGGAATGGACAGCCTTTAGGGCGTCGTCCAGAAATTCCCGTGAGACGAACTCAGGGTAACTAACACATGGGTCACTCAGACTTCCAGTTGTAGTGACAACTGTAGAAGTCGCAACACCTACGGGCACAACTGGCGTAATGATGGTTGTGATAGGACTTTCACCCAATCCTCGTAAACCAACAGAAGTTGGAGTTACTATGGGTGTTCCGGCTGGGCCACTACGGCCTCCAGCAGTAGCCGAAAAAGGTACACGTGTCCTAGGCAAAGGAAAAATATCATCAATAGGCTCTAGACGCGGTGCACTGAAGGAAGGCGATGACGGGGGCAGTTGTCCTCTAGCTTCAATACCAGTACTCTCCAAGTGAGAGACTGATAGCGTATGAGCTGAATCCCCATGAGAAAGTGAAACCAACATCTGTTGAGAGATGTCGGAGTGGCTCGGTGGGGTGTGCAACTGCGTCGCTAGGTCCACGACGTCTTCTTCAATACCCTGTCTCAACACATGAGACTGGGTAGCAGATGTGGCTACCTGGCTAATTTTGGGTGGGGGGAGGTCAACCGGAATTGGTTGCCTCATCACTCGTGTTCGCTCAAAATTATGCTTACTCTTCCTTTCCTTCTCTCTCCTTACTTCTTCATTTTCGACTAGAGCTCCCTCCGCTCTCCTACCCAAAATTAGCCAGGTAGCCACATCTGCTACCCAGTCTCATGTGTTGAGACAGGGTATTGAAGAAGACGTCGTGGACCTAGCGACGCCGTTGCACACCCCACCGAGCCACTCCGACATCTCTCAACAGATGTTGGTTTCACTTTCTCACGGGGATTCAGCTCATACGCTATCAGTCTCTCACTTGGAGAGTACTGGTATTGAAGCTAGAGGACAACTGTCCCCGTCATCGCCTTCCTTCAGTGCACCGCGTCTAGAGCCTATTGATGATATTTTTCCTTTGCCTAGGACACGTGTACCTTTTCGGCTACTGCTGGAGGCCGTAGTGGCCCAGCCAGAACACCCATAGTAACTCCAACTTCTGTTGGTTTACGAGGATTGGGTGGAAGTCCTACCACAACCATCATTACGCTAGTTGTGCCCGTAGGTGTTGCGACTTCTACAGTCGTCACTACAACTGGAAGTCTGAGTGACCCATGTGTTAGTTACCCTGAGTTCGTCTCACGGGAATTTCTGGACGACGCCCTAAAGGCTGTCCATTCCATTATGCGTACCGAAATGAGGGAGGAGGTAGATGCTCTAAAAAGAATGATCAAAGGCAAAGCGCCAATGCCTGAGCCTGAACCACTACCTCACACACCACCACCCTCTCATATACCTACCGATCTATCTATCGATGACCTCAAATCCATGCTCTTAGCCAAACTCCTAGCCCAATCCCAAATCGAACCCACTCAAGATGTCGATCTTCTTCACTACTACGATCCCAAGCATCTACTCCTACACCACCAACCCCACCCACTATATCTCCTGACGCCTTCCAACACCAAACTGCACTTATTCAGTCTATGCAGCACACCATATTTGTATTGACTGAACGAGTATCCTCTTTGGAAGACACCTGCCGCAGCCAGACACAGAGAGGCTCAAGCGCAAGCATGATGACCAGGACGATCCTTATCATCATGAGGGGGAGAAGCGCCAACGCATATCTGAGCCAGAATCAGTGCAGCCAGTGGGTATGGTACAGGATCAGACAGAGATAGGTTCTGGTACTCAAGCTGAAGAACAGGGACAGGTACAGAAGCAAGTCATGGATATAGTACTATACGATGTTATTCCAACGGCTGAAAAGCCTGAGGAACATGATGGAGGTTCATTGCTCAATCCTGATAATTGGGCTATCATTGTTGATCCATATTCTGATATAAACCCGACAGAAGAACCGGTTAATACAGAAAGAGCGTTGGTAATCTTTCAGGCCGAGATAGACGAGTTATTGAATTTTGAAATTACAGCTCAAGATCACCATTCAGCAGAACAGTCTTCTGTCGATGTGCCCCTTTTGACGTACACTACAGTTCATCCCGAGCTTTCTCAGACAGATTTTCCCAGACGATCTCCAGCATCACCAGTTTCAGGAACCGATCATACTAGGCCAGTTCATCCACTAAAATGGAAAAGAGTCAAAATAAATGTTCCATTTCTTGAAGAAAGTCAGAAACAACTCTTTGCCCATTGGATTCGTCCGTATGATGAGGTTGTTTTATATGGTCTTCAGTCCATGACAAACAGGAAGAAGCAGCGCGAGCAGGTATTTTTGTATAAACGTCTTGGGAAAGGTATTGAAAAGACAAAGCTCAGAATCAGATATGTCGATCATATTTACTCTTGCAACTTCATGAGCATAAAGTATTCTTACTTTGAGGTGACAAGAGAAGATGGAACTAAATGGCATTTTTCTGAAGCTGACTTTGCTAGCCTTGAGTTACAAGATCTTCTTTTCCTGCTTCGAGACTTGAAGACTAGAACTATTCGACCTAGGGAAGTTACAGATGCACTTGAAACCGTCAAGAGATATGAAGTGTGCTATGAAACTTGCCTCAATTGAAGATTTTCATATCGGGTTGGAAAGCAATCAAGCGAAGATTAATCTGCTTAAACTTGATATTAGTATTCCATCGGATGCCCAGAATGTACCTGCTTTCACTGTGTTAAAATTTCCAGAACTCGGCATGACTTATGTTAATGATAAAGGTGACATGCGTTTTATCAGATTCAGTCAGATTGCTCGATTCTGTGATGGTACACTATTGATGCTTAGAGACAAGCTGAAGCGCTACGTTGATCAAGATGTCAAAGGAATTCAGCTCTTGGATCCGAACTACAAATGTCTTGTTCTCCAAGCACTGGGCTGATCAAAGAACGGCTGGAGTATAGAACTTCAATGCGACATTTCGAGATCAGTTTCGGATTTCGAAAGACTCATGTTCCTAACTGGTAGGGGTGTTCATCCAAACCGCCAAACCGCCCACACCGCACCGCACCGCAAAATGCGGTTTAGAACTTTCGCGGTGCGGTTTGCGGTTTGTATTTTTACCAAACCGCACTATGCGGTGCGGTTTGCGGTTTTGAGTTTTCAAACCGCGGTTCAAACCGCACCGCACCGCATCTTTTATATTATTTTTATTTTTTTAATTTTAAGCATATATATATAATAGTTTAATTTATTTAATATTTATATAATTGGGTTTTGTGTTTTTAATTATGGACTTTAAGAGTTTAAGTTTTGGACTTTGCTAAATAAACATTTTAATTATAAGCCTCTTAAAAGTCTATGACCCAACAAATGAAAAAATGCCCTAGGTTAGGACGTTCATGACTGGAGACGTCACTTTATCCGTTTATCGTATTGAAACAATTTATTTTTTTAAAATATTTCTTTGACTATTTTTAATTATGCATTTTGGAGTTGGATGTATTCAAACTCTTTATTTTTTTTACTACGGTCACTTAATCGTTGACTTTCTAATGTATTTTAAACTTATAATTTTTTGGATTGTACGCATAAAGTGCGATAAGGACAAACCGCACCGCACCGCATTTCGCGGTGCGGTTTGAGGTATATGCGGTGCGGTTTGCGGTTTGGGAAAATGCTCAAACCGCACATGCGGTGCGGTTTGCGGTTTTGCCCCAAACCGCACCGCGAACACCCCTACTAACTGGCGTGACTATGAACTTCAATTTAAAGGGGGAGATTGTTAGGGCAGTTTGTTGGTTAAATAGAAGTTCAGGGGGTGAATTGTAATTCTTAGAAAGTTGCTTTGTAAATGGGCCTCAAGCCCATTAGGCCTATACGCCTCATATATAATGTTTTGTTTAATTGAGTTTTAGGTTTAGAAGAGATTATTGTTAGAATTGTTAGTCATAAGGTTTACATTCTCTTATCAGAAATTCTCTCTGTAAACCTAATCCTTTTACTGATAAATCTAATCATATGACTAGCAGTTGTGGTTTCATCATTGTTCTACATTGATTATTATTGTTGATTGCACTGTTCTGGGATCTACAGTTGGCTTGTATTATCTATACAGTTATCAGTTTATCAACATAATTAAATTTATAGTTATAGAGATTTCATACACATGATTATCTTTGTATGATATTATATTTGATATAAATTCTGTGATGTATTGTGTACATATATAGAGGAAGTTTCAAATACAAAACCTAATTAGTACAAACCATAGAAACCAATCAAATGAGATATTTATGGAAATGATGAGAGTTTATTTATTATAATTTGGATCTTTATGGAAGTTGGTCAGAGTTCATTCATAACGCTTTAGATCAGGAAACAATCGAGATATGTAAGAAACCAGATATTTCATCAAATCAATATGGCAAAATCTGAAGTAGTATTTGACTAATGTTGGAGGAACAGAAATTTAAGGGGGTGTTTGGTTAGAGGTATTAGGCAGTAATTAATGGGGTTGAAAATAAAGTAAGTGTTTGGTTTTATATAATATAATGAGCCCATTCACTCATAAGCCCAAGTTTTCATTACAGGTTAAATTGGGGGGAATGTCATTTTCATACCCATTTTCTTTTCCTTGCCTGAACCAAACAGCCCCTAAGTTTATCAAATAACAAATTTTAACTATTACCAAATTAGGTATAGGTCTGTGCTCAAAATGGATACTATTTACAGAGTGTTGTATATCGAGTGATGGTACATGTCACCCAATCCTTAAAATAACTGACAGATTAAGAATCCTGGGATATGGTACCCGATTAATTGAACATGATTAAAGGGATCTTACGGTAAGTGAATTGCCAGATGGTTTCCCGGTCCGTGGATCCCAGCACTGAAGTTCTCCAGACTTGCTTCCACTAACCAGATGCTTACCATCTGGTGACCATGCAACACAGAGAACCCAATTCTTGTGTCCTGAATACATGTAAAGTATGAAGAAAAAAAATTGGCACTGTTAGTACACCTCTAACAATAAGTTTTGTGCTTATGTTAACAACAATTGCAGGCCTTTCCTAAGAATCCAGATGAGAGAGATGAAAAAATGATACTATACCACAACGATGTCAGCAGAGGCGCTTGTTATATTGAAGTTTTAATACAAAAAAAACAACTTCCAATGGACTTAAAATTAGGTTTAAAAAATAGGCAGCCTTGTGAGAGTGGGAGGAGGGAGGGGGGAGGGATATGTCTTGAACAAAATAAGGGAATTGTCCGAGCCCAAAGGTGGTCTCTCATTCAGAATGACTACAAAGCGTTTTTTATGTCTCTTTTAAGCAAAGTAAACTTGTCATGCTGGTCTCTAACCTGTACAAGTGAACAGAGGCGTTTGGGTATTTAAGTCCCACAGCCGGACAGTTGTGTCACCTGAACCACTAGCCAGCTGCTGTCCATCAGGACTAAAGACAACTGAAAGTACAGCCTCGGTGTGACCTGCAAGGACAAAATTACAACAACAAAAATTAGAATTCAAAGTAAGCATGTATTGTGAAACAGACAACCTTTCTGTTAGATTAGAGAAATATACTACAAGCATGCACAGATAGAGTTCACTCTCAAGGATAGAAATCACTAACCATTGCAATAGATTACAAAACAATGAACTTTCAACAACACTTAAATCAAATAAATTATCTCTGAAGAGAGTGAGTGCAATAATGCTTTATTGAAACTTGCATAAACTACAACATATGATCAGGACATAGAAGATATAGACGTTGGAATAAAGGCTGTCAAAAGGTTTCTAGAAAAATAAGTGAAAGCACAAGGAAATCATCATTTTGTGACAACCTTTTTAGATAAAAATTTCATAAGTTGCATTATCACTTCATATGTTCTATTTTTACATTATCTGTCTCCATGTATTATGTTTCCTTTGTCCCATTGCGATACCAGCTGTCTTATGCTCTGATTTAGGTTCTCTAGGTACCATATAAACCACCTGGATCTGGATTGTCTTCTTCGAATAAAGAATGGGAAGTTAAGAATTGTGCAACTCATGGTCGGTTGACCAAATGACTGTTCAAATTAGTAAGGCGCTTTTGGTATGTTGTGTGAAAAGCCAAGAAACACTACTAGTTATTTCTAACTTTAACTGTTCAAGGCTCCACTAAGGTTACTTATCTCTCAGCTAAATATTTCCACCAAATATATGTACTAGAAATTATTGACGAATAGTGATTAATCGAGTTTCTTTCCTTCAACTAATTGAAATGCTTGTTCGACAAATGTGGGACATCATATCCTCTTTTGAGTAGTAACTGTTTATTCTGTAATTCACCCAGCCTGGATGCCAAATAATTATTAGCACCAATTCTCTTTTAAGTAGTTATCTAAAGCTGATCTCCAACTAAAGTCCACTGTTACAGACATGTATCTCAACCATGTCAGGATGGAATTTTTTTGAAAATGGACGATTTCAAACAAAATACTAGCTGCAATGGCTTGGCAGATATCACAAGGGCATGGTTCACCAGTTCAATGAAGTACACTATTACCAGTGAAAACACGATGACATGTCCAAATACATTATGCAGCAATTTTTATTATTTAAAAGACAAAGAAACAAAAACAAGCAAACTACAGAAATCCACAAAGCAAACCCTGACAAGGAAGGATCAATCCTTGGGAGCAAAAGACCATTGAAGTAAAAATGCAAAGTTGCATAGAATAATTAAGAAGTATGGCAACCATGACAGAATATTGATCTACCGTATCAACTGCAGCAAGTGTTATCTACAGTACATAGTCGCCATAATTAACTGTTAACAAAATGTCTGAAATATACCAGCGATTGTAGAAGAACAACGATTAACTGGACGAATACGGAAGACTGCTTGCGGTTGATACACTATTGTGACTACCTTCTCCACAGAAACTGAAAGCAGACGAAATAACATTTCATGATTCAGCAACTGTATGATACAACAAATAACAATCATGACAACATTATACTTGAATCCCCACGGCTTCTATTTACCTTTATTCTTCTGCAAATAATCTCCTAGTTGTACAACAAGCTCTTGGTCGGATATATAAAAGGCATATGGCAGCTTTTCCTCCTGAAAAAACCAAAAAAGTTTACAGTTTCCGATTATCACTTTGGATGTAAAAAAACATATTATATCGAAAGGTACAGTAATTGCCATCAGTTTCTATCATTCACTACTACAATACTGAGAATTATAACACAACAGTTCATCAACTACCACAGGACTTCATGGATTTTCTTCAAACAATAAGTGCTTGCTACCAAATCAATGAACAGATACATTCCTAAAAATCCTAAAAGTGCAATAAGATGTACTACATCTTTCCCCTAGAGTCGAATTTCCTTCCTAGGAATTCACATATTATATGCAACAACTTTTTTAAAATAAACCAATCTACCCTTATTTCTAGCTCACTTCAGAAGTAGCTAAAAGATTCGGATAAACCCAAGTACATCATCATCCCTACTTAATTTGAACTTAAAAAATCTATAAAATAATTTAAATTTTTCCTCCATTATCCTCTATAAACCCAAAGCTTCCCGATGCGTTGTATGCCATCAGTCCATTATTCACCACTATATGATCTTACCTATCTGCTGATCAAGTTTCCTATAATACCAAATGAGATGTGTTCATCAGACCCAATATGCATCATGATTTACAATTCATAAAAATAAACAACTAAATCGAACTTTTCGTCAAAGAAATACAATAAACCAAAGTTAAGTGGGGTTTACATTATCGAGCAACTTGTTAACCATCTGTTGAAGCTCCTTAGGACCAACGCTTTGGGGAAGATACATGGAAGCTCCGAGTGTAGTTCCTTCTGGATCCGCTAACTGACACATGACGTTGTTATTCAACTCAGTTGATCCTTCTCCCGTATCCACCTCCATTTCTTTAGGTTTTCCAAGCTGATTGAAAGCCTCTGGCGAAAACGGAGGTGAGGAAGAAGAAGGGTTCGTTTTTTAGGGTTTTGGCGGGGTTTATAAGCGATACAGGTTTTGCTTCAGAAATTGTTTGACTTGAACAGTGAAAAAAATACCTAAAAATTAAAGGAAATTAAAATATAAAAAAAAAAGAGTAAATTACGTTTTTAGTCCCTGTGGTTTGTTGAAAGTTTCTATTTTCGTCCTTATGGTTTTGAAATTATGATTTTTATCCCTATAGTTTATAATTCTTTACCTTTTTTGTCCTTATGATTTAAATTATATTGTTTTTTTCATCCTTATGGTTTACAATTTATTTATATTTTAGTCCTTCATACTTAAAAGTTGTGTTTTGGTCTTAGGGACAGAAATAGAAATGAATTGCAAACCATAAGAACGAAAACCGAAATTTCAAAACCACAAGGACGAAAACCAAAAATTTTAACAAACCACATGGACAAAAAACGTTATTTACTCAAAAAACGAAGAAGAAACTTTCAAATGAAATAAAATGGAATTGAAATGTTGAATTTAATTGACCAAATTTCATTCATTTGTTTGGTTCGTTCTTTTTCACGGAATTTCATTGACCAAAGTTGGTAATATACGACATTAACATTTAAAATACTATTGATCGACGACGGGGGAGACTCGTATACGTTGAGAGTAGAGAAACACACGAGTAGGCCGCCCATACAACGTACTCGCATGTCATCTCAACGTTTTCATCTTGGGTGGCGAGAACACGTGAATGGGGCCACCCGTGATGTTATTGGATTTCACCACATGTCCCGGACCTAGTTCCCATGCCACCACCAACATCACAATCCTCGGACCGTTTATGCCTCTAGCCATACTCCGTCGAGTTACACCTCAAGGACTTATAGACATGGGTGCCTATCCAATCTAGACGAGTTTCAACTCGGAAGTATCGCGCCATCTATTGCCTACTCGCTAACGAACCCAAGCAGTCCAAGGTTATAACCAACCTTACCCGCTTTTCCAAGACAGACAGACTTACGTGCATGTGGATCCGATGCAACACTGTTTAACATTACTTGACTCTAATTGAATGACCAAAATAACCAAGACATGTAACTCCTAAATGACACAAAATAAATGCCATCATACTCCAAAACTCCATAACGGTTTTTAGACCGGACAAACGTCCTCAAGACTCCATTTAGTCAAAACTGAGCCATAGACCCAACAATTTACGTAAATCTCCAACGAAAGCTATTGTAATATTAAAACATGATAAACATTTTATACTTTTTTATGTCAAATTTACCCTAAAAATCAATGGTAATTATATGCTTAAAATGCTCCTATTGGTTTGAGTTTTACATTTTGTTATTTGCGTTTAAAAAGAAAAAAAAATAAGAAAAAACAATAACTTTTATATTTAGTTTGTGTGAGTGTGTTATAAATAAATAAAACAAAAAAAAATATTTATTTTGGTCCTTGTGTACGAGATGACAAGTAATAGAAAAAGGAAATATATTTTAAGTTTTGTTTTTTGTTGTCTCTTGGGTTAAAACCTACATGGCAGGCCCAACAAAGAAAAAAAGAAGGGATAAGATCAGTTGGATTTTGAAGCCCAAATCAGAAAAAAAGAAATCAGAGGAAGAGATGGGAGAGGAAACGCAGCAGCAGTGTTCGACATACCTTTCTCGTGACTTACTCCAGCAGCAACCCACGCCCCAACCTGCGTTGGGTACTGCCTTCCTTCGTCCCATTCCAGTTCGCGTGGGTTTCTCGTGGGTTTAACCCACGCCCAAGTCACGAGCGCCCAAAAAGAAAACAAAATCGTGGGTTTTATTTGGACGTTTTTTTTGGAGCGGTTTTGGGGAGAGGGGATATAAAAATCCAACTCGTTAATCGTCGAAGGAGAGGAATCAATCGATTGGGAACGATTTGGAGAGAACAAAGGTTTGATTTTCAGATTCAAGGTGTTGATTTTGGAGATAATTTATAGGGTCTTCATAATTTCTTATCAGCAGTTAACCGTAAGTTCATTTAGTTTTTCAATTTCTAGAGATGAGTAGCTAATTTTTCAATTTCTAGCGATGGGTATTTGATTGACTTTGAATTTGGATTTGTGGAGATTTATGTTGGTTTATAAACATCATTAGATGTCATTTATGCAATTTTAGAGTTTTTCGTTTATCGTTTTAGAGGTTCAGTTTCCCAAATTCACTTTATCACAAAATCTAAATATCCTTCTCTCTCTATTTTCTCTCTCTTTTCATCTTTCGATCTTCGAAGTCTCGTTTGGTTGCTAGTTTTCGGTGTTTCTAGCAAAGGGTCGGTGTTTTGAGCCTCACCTCTTCGTCGTGATCGCTATCTGGTTTTCTGGGTTTTATTCCAAAAACCTATCGGTGAGTTCCTACAACCATTTTACAAACTTTATACATGTCAAAACTCTTATTTGCAAAATCCGAAGTATTTCTACGGTATGATTCCATGTTCTCTACATTTTGATATAAATGAAGTTTTTAGTGATTTTCGGGGTTCCCGATCAGTTTCGACTAAAATGACTAGTTCCGCCTTATTAAAGTAAAATGATGTTTTACTTACACATTATGTGGATATGTGAAAAGAATGTTTATGAACTCATTTTAATGATTTTCATTCTTACCAGAAGTTGAACTGGGAATAGCATTTTGTTTATAAAATGTACTTATACCATATTTTTATTTATGGTTGGTCACATATGTTGTTGTGACGAGTCCCTACCATTACTAGTGGATCCCTAGGTTTTGGAGTAGACTGTTTTGTTGGGAGGTTATATTCCCTAAATTGTAGCTATGGATCACATGTTCCTCGGGGGCAACTTGGTACGGTTATGTGAGGCCGGATACTAGCCATGGTTCATGGTGATCCTAGTGAAGGAGTATACATTGGTTTCCCTTGGGAGCGCGATCTCACCTCGTAGCACGGACTCTGGGTTCATTGCTGAGGACTCCAAGTGTTTAGCTCATAACTCGGAATTATGGTCTACTTTGTGTTACACCACTATCCTTGGTAAAATGGTTCTTTTGTCATCATATGATGAGTTTTGGACCGAAAAGGCCCGGTTGTGGCGAAATGTTATCTTTATGAATTAAACCTTATGAAAAGATTTCCTTATTATATTGATGTTTATATCTTTTGAGTTTTATAACTGTATGTTCTCACCAGGCTTTAAGTCTGACACTTTTTCTCAAATGATATGTATAACAGGTTTCCCTTAGCGGTGGGATGCACTGGGTTTTGAGAGACGAGTTAGGTCTCGGGGCTTTTGAGTTGATTAAAGTGTTGATAGTTGGGCATTGTTAAGTCCCATTCTTTTGATGATTACTGGATGTCAACTGATGTAATCTAGATAGTTATGTTTAGATCAGTCTGTTGATGAATTCTAAATCCGTACAGGTTTTTGTAAAGTCTTAAGGACTGGCACACCTTTTCGAGAGGTTTATATAAATGCAGACGTCTTATTGCCTTATTTATGAAGTTTTAATTTACTCTGATTTTTAGGGTGTTACAAGTTGGTATCAGAGCTCTAGTTTAAGCGAACTAGGCATGAATGTAAGATGTCTAGACTTAGACTGAGTATGCTAAGAATTGATCTGCGAGATTGGGTAGAGCTTATAAGATGGGTTAGTCTTAGAGTCAACGGAAAGTACGTTTATCAGGCGTTGTGGTGATCGTGACGAGAACTTTTATGTGTTATATGTTCATAATCTCACTTAGCTAATGTTATTATGAAGATATCGTACGTGAGTGTGCTTGAATTTCTATTGCTATGACAATTGGTAATGTGGTAGTACGTTTCCTTTGTATTATTCAATCTCTCTCTTATCTCTGTCTCTGTTCTGTGAAGCAGTTCAGTATGGTGAATACGCGTGGTAGACCGCGTACTCGTGTTGATGGCCTGGAAGCGACAGCCTCCACCGCTGATCGGCCGGAAGGAGTTGAGGTTGTCGTGCGTCCGCCAGTTCAGCAGGTGTTAGGTGGGGGGCCAGAGGTCATTCCTCGAGTAGACCTGGCTTCGTCTCACCTAGTCATCGGGGATGCTAATCCCCAGTCCGAGTTATTGGCCAGCGTGATGTTGGCAATGAGGGAAGAGATGGCGAAGCAGCAGGAGTTTCTGCTGAAAGCAACGGAGGACCGCGACGTAAACAATCGGAGAAGTGAGACGGTTGTGGAGAACGTCGTAGCAGGTTCTGGAGGCGATGGTATAAGGGTCACAGCGGTAGAGCGCGGGATTTCTGGTGCTCCGGGGAATAGGAAGAGTTGTTCCTATAAGTCCTTTCTGAGTTGCGGACCGCCAGAATACTTGGGTTCTGATGACCCGGTGGTGTGCGTAAAGTGGATCCGAGCGGTTGAGGAAGCTTTTGGCTCTTCCGAATGTGGTGATGATCAGAGGGTGCGGTTCGGTACCCAACTGCTGAGGGACACTGCACTCATCTGGTGGAATATCATCCAATCCACTCTATCTCCTGAAGTGTTGGCTCAGTTGTCTTGGGCCGAGTTCAAGAAGAAGCTGCTAGAGGAATTCTGCAACGAGAGGACCATGGACCGAATTGAGAAAGAATTCCGGTCTTTGGTGAAGGGGAGCCTGACGGTGAGGGAGTACACTCGTCAGTTCATGGAGAAGCTAGATCTGGTGGGGCATGCTGCCCCAACAGAAAAGGATAAGATTAAGGCCTATCTGAATGGCCTACCTGCGGACATGCAACCTATGGTCCACAATTCTAAAGCTTCTAACCTCCGTGAGATGATTGAAGAAGCTCAGTACATGGAAGAGATGTTCGCGAAGAGCAAATCTGAGAAAGCAGTGATGGTGTCTGATAAGAGAAAGTGGGAAGGCAGCTCAGTACCTCCCAAGCGGGCCCGACCTTTTGTCGGAAATCGCAACTTCAACAGTTATCAGGAAGCAAAGTGGTGCCCGAAGTGTCGAACCAAGCATCACGGTAACTGTTACAGCAATTCTCAAACTTGCTATAAGTGTGGGAAGCCTGGTCATACTGTCAAAGATTGCCCGGTCAGGGGAATCATCTGTTTTGAGTGCAAGGCACCGGGGCACGCGAGGAAAGATTGTCCGAAGCTTGTGTCGGGTAGCGTGCCAGTAAGGAAGGAGAACCCTCCTAAGGTTCAGGGTCGAGCTTTTCAGATGACGGCTGAAGAGGCCAGGGCATCCGCTGATGTGGTATCAGGTACTTTTCTTATAAACTCTGTACCTACTCGTATTTTGTTCGATACGGGTGCTAGTTTCTCTTTCGTATCTGAATTGTTCCGTCAGAGAATTGCTATACCCACTACTAGTCTTGAGGATGCGTTAGTAGTAGAAATAGCTGATGGTAGTCAAGTTCTGATCCACGAGGTTCTAAAGCAGTGTACTCTTTGTATCGAAGGGAGAGAATTCTCGATCGATCTACTGCCGATGTTAATCGGGGGTTTTGATGTTGTGGTCGGTATGGATTGGTTGACAAACAATCATGCCGAGATCATATGTTCCAAGAAATTGATTCGACTTCCCAACCCCTCTGGTGAAGTCGTTGTCATCTATGGGGAAAGGAGGAAGGGTGAAGTGGCAATAATCTCAATGGCAAAGGCACGCAAGTGTCTAGTAAAAGGATGTTCGTCTTTCCTAGCCTATGTGATCGATGCCAAGTTGGAGAAATCAAAGCTGGAAGATGTGCAGATCGTGCGTGAGTTTCCAGATGTCTTTCCGGACGACTTGCCCGGGTTACCACCCGATCGTCAGGTAGAGTTTCGGATTGATCTTGTGTCTGGCGTTGCGCCGATCGCTAAAGCACCTTATCGTTTAGCGCCATCGGAGATGCAAGAGATGGTGGCACAACTCCAAGAGCTATTGGAGAAAGGTTTCATAAGACCGAGTTCGTCACCCTGGGGAGCTCCGGTCTTATTTGTCAAGAAGAAGGGTGGCACAATGAGAATGTGCATTGATTATCGTGAGTTGAACAAAGCTACAGTAAAGAACAGATATCCGCTTCCGAGAATAGACGACTTGTTCGATCAACTTCAAGGAGCGGGTTGCTTTTCTAAAATCGACTTACGTTCGGGTTATCACCAAGTGAAGGTAAGAGAAGATGATGTTCCGAAGACAACTTTCAGAACGTGTTACGGCCATTACGAATTTCTTGTAATGCCTTTTGGCCTAACGAACGCACCAGCTGTGTTTATGGATTTAATGAATAGAGTGTGCCGACCATTCCTCGACAAGTCGTTCATCGTATTCATTGATGACATACTCGTGTACTCCAAGAGTGAGTCAGAGCACGAGCAACATTTACGTGAAGTTCTGGAAGTTTTGAGAAAGGAAAGGTTGTACGCCAAGTTTTCCAAGTGCGACTTTTGGCTTAAAGAAGTACAGTTTCTGGGTCACGTAGTCACTCGGGTCGGAGTGAAGGTTGATCCCTCCAAGATTGAAGCTATGATGAATTGGGAGCCTCCTAAGAGTCCATCCGAGATCCGAAGTTTCTTGGGTCTGGCGGGATACTACAGGAGATTTATCCAAGACTTTTCGAAGATCGCTTCTTCCTTGACAGTTCTGACTCGGAAGAACGTGAAGTTTGAATGGACCGAAACCCAAGAGAAGGCGTTCTGGATCCTTCAAAAGAAGTTGTGTGAAGCTCCGATCTTGACGTTACCTGAAGGGTCGGAAGATTTCGTGGTTTACAGCGACGCTTCAAAGATGGGATTGGGTTGTGTGTTGATGCAACGAGTCAAGGTAATCGCCTATGCCTCGAGACAACTCAAAATACACGAGCAGAATTATCCAACTCATGATCTGGAGTTAGCAGCGGTGGTGTTCGCCTTGAAGCTTTGGCGACATTACCTATACGGCACGAAATGTACTCTTTACACGGATCACAAGAGCCTGAAGTATGTCTTTGATCAGAAAGAGTTGAATATGAGACAAAGGCGGTGGCTTGAGTTGCTCAAAGATTACGACTGTGAATTGCTTTACCATCCCGGTAAGACGAACGTGGTGGTCGATGCGTTAAGTCGGAAGGACTATAGCGGAAGTATTCGAGCTACCCATTCGAGAATCGAGCTAGTGTCTAGTCTTGTTGAGAAGATCAAGACATCACAGGTGGAAGCACTGTTAGAAGAGAATCTAAAAGATGAAGTCATGACAAAACAACGTTTACTCTTAACGGAAGATAGTCGTGGAGTAAAACTGTTCAGCGATCGTGTGTGGGTACCCAAGATTGGGGGTAACCGTGATCTGTTGCTAGAAGATGCACACAAGTCCAAGTATTCCATTCATCCGGGGAGTACAAAGATGTACAGGGACTTGAAGCTTCACTATTGGTTGCCAGTAATGAAACTTGATGTAGCGCGTTACGTTGAGCGTTGTGTGACGTGTTCGCAAGTTAAGGCCGAACATCAGCGACCATACGGGAGTCTACAGTCTTTAGAGATTCCCGAATGGAAGTGGGAGCATATCACCATGGACTTCGTGACGAAGTTGCCTAAAACTCTTCGAGGTCACGATACCATTTGGGTGATAGTTGACAGATTGACAAAGAGCGCCCACTTCTTGGCCATGTGCGAGACATTACCGATGGACAAGCTAGCGAAACTGTACATTGATGAGGTAGTCTCGAGGCACGGCATACCATTGTCGATCGTGTCGGATCGCGACAGTCGGTTCACTTCGAACTTTTGGGATGGGTTGCAGAAAGAGCTTGGTACACGAGTTAAGTTGAGTACGGCTTACCATCCGCAAACCGACGGGCAAAGCGAGAGAACGATCCAGACATTGGAAGACATGTTGAGGTCTTGTGTCATTGATTTCGGGGGCAGCTGAGACTCACATTTACCTTTGGTGGAGTTCGCTTACAACAACAGCTACCACTCGAGTATTGGAATGGCACCTTTTGAAGCATTGTACGGACGAAAGTGCCGAACTCCTGTATGTTGGCTTGAAGCGGAAGAAAAGCAGTTCGCCGGACCTGAAATCGTGCAAGAGACTGCCGATAAGGTCAAGTGTATTCGTGAAAGATTGAAAGCGGCTCAGGATCGGCAGAAGAGTTATGTCGATAAGAAGAAGAGGCCGATGGAATTCCAAGTGGACGACCGGGTTATGCTTAAGGTGTCGCCGTGGAAAGACATTATACGGTTCGGAAAACGTGGGAAGTTGAGTCCCCGTTTCCTCGGACCTTTCAAAGTGCTCAAACGGGTGGGTTTGCAAGCCTACCAATTGGAACTACCGCCAGAGTTGAACAGAATACACAACACGTTTCATATATGTTATCTTCGGAAGTGTTTAGCGGAAGAGGAAAGCGTCATTCCTCTCTCCGAGTTAACAGTAGACGAGGGTAACCGTTGTGTGGAAGAGCCCGACGCCATTTTAGAGAGAAAGTCTAAAAAGTTGCGTCACAAGGAGGTCACTATGGTCAAGGTGCAGTGGAAGCATCACCGGGGAGCCAATGTGACGTGGGAAGCCGAGGAGGATATGAAGCGAAGATATCCTCATCTTTTCGAATAGTTAGGATTTCGGGGACGAAATCATTCCCAAGTTGGGGAGGATTGTAACACCCCGGATTTCCGTTGTGTAATCTTGTTATTCTTGTGTTAAGCTTTTGTCGTTAGCTCCGTGTTTGGTTTGATGTTGTTTGGAGTTTTGAGAATTTTGGGGGAGAAACAGTGAATTACGTGAGTTACACCGCGACTAGAGGTCGCGGCACAACCCGCGTAACCCTCTGTTGGATATGGGATTTTGAGAACTACGCGAGTTATACCGCGACTAGAGGTCGCGGCATAACCCGCGAAACCCACTGGATGATTAGGGTTTTTGGGACACGGGCGAGTTATGCCGCGGGTTGAAGTCGCGGCATAACCCGCGAGGTTGCATAGACCGTCTTAAAGAGGTTCAGTTTCCCAAATTCACTTTATCACAAAATCTAAATATCCTTCTCTCTCTATTTTCTCTCTCTTTTCATCTTTCGATCTTCGAAGTCTCGTTTGGTTGCTAGTTTTCGGTGTTTCTAGCAAAGGGTCGGTGTTTTGAGCCTCACCTCTTCGTCGTGATCGCTATCTGGTTTTCTGGGTTTTATTCCAAAAACCTATCGGTGAGTTCCTACAACCATTTTACAAACTTTATACATGTCAAAACTCTTATTTGCAAAATCCGAAGTATTTCTACGGTATGATTCCATGTTCTCTACATTTTGATATAAATGAAGTTTTTAGTGATTTTCGGGGTTCCCGATCAGTTTCGACTAAAATGACTAGTTCCGCCTTATTAAAGTAAAATGATGTTTTTACTTACACATTATGTGGATATGTGAAAAGAATGTTTATGAACTCATTTTAATGATTTTCATTCTTACCAGAAGTTGAACTGGGAATAGCATTTTGTTTATAAAATGTACTTATACCATATTTTTATTTATGGTTGGTCACATATGTTGTTGTGACGAGTCCCTACCATTACTAGTGGATCCCTAGGTTTTGGAGTAGACTGTTTTGTTGGGAGGTTATATTCCCTAAATTGTAGCTATGGATCACATGTTCCTCGGGGGCAACTTGGTACGGTTATGTGAGGCCGGATACTAGCCATGGTTCATGGTGATCCTAGTGAAGGAGTATACATTGGTTTCCCTTGGGAGCGCGATCTCACCTCGTAGCACGGACTCTGGGTTCATTGCTGAGGACTCCAAGTGTTTAGCTCATAACTCGGAATTATGGTCTACTTTGTGTTACACCACTATCCTTGGTAAAATGGTTCTTTTGTCATCATATGATGAGTTTTGGACCGAAAAGGCCCGGTTGTGGCGAAATGTTATCTTTATGAATTAAACCTTATGAAAAGATTTCCTTATTATATTGATGTTTATATCTTTTGAGTTTTATAACTGTATGTTCTCACCGGGCTTTAAGTCTGACACTTTTTCTCAAATGATATGTATAACAGGTTTCCCTTAGCGGTGGGATGCACTGGGTTTTGAGAGACGAGTTAGGTCTCGGGGCTTTTGAGTTGATTAAAGTGTTGATAGTTGGGCATTGTTAAGTCCCATTCTTTTGATGATTACTGGATGTCAACTGATGTAATCTAGATAGTTATGTTTATATCAGTCTGTTGATGAATTCTAAATCCGTACAGGTTTTTGTAAAGTCTTAAGGACTAGCACACCTTTTCGAGAGGTTTATATCAATGCAGATGTCTTATTGCCTTATTTATGAAGTTTTAATTTAATCTGATTTTTAGGGTGTTACATATTATTTGTCGGACTCGACACCCGTCAAATTTTTGGCGTCGTTGTCGGGGACTCGGCAAGTTTAACTGTTTATGCCAAGATCTTTTCGTGCAGGTTCACCTCTACCTATAGATCTCGAGATCGAGAAAACCGCTAAGAAGTTAAGGAAACAAGCTAAGCTTCGAAAGAAGCAAGGCGAGTCGACTTCTTCACCGGTGGTTAACATTTGGAAGGATATTGAATTGTCTACCGATTCAGAAAGCGATAAGGAGGAAGTGCATTTTGAAGAAGAGAAACCTCATCCGGAAAAGGAGAAACCGGTCACCGAGACCGAAGGAGAAGAGGAGGATATGGCTGAGCGTACTTTAAGGGAATGGGCAGCACCCAATGTCGACGAGCAACCTCTTTGCATAACATATCCGGCCGAAGAGGTAAGTGTCGAACTTAAGACTGGTTTAATTCACTTACTTCCTCGTTTCCATGGTTTAGCTAATGAAGACCCGTTCAAGAATATGACCGAGTTCCACATGGTATGCTTGGGAATGAAGCCGAACGGCACGACCGTTGAGAATCTCAAGCTAAAGGCATTCCCGTTCTCCCTAGTTGACGCGGCTAGGGAGTGGCTATTCTACTTACCGCCGGGTTCCATCACAACATGGCCACAAATGGCGAGAGCTTTCCTAGACAAGTTCTTTCCCGCATCCAAAGCCGCTGGGCTTAGGAGAGAGATTTGCGGGATCAAGCAAAAGGATACAGAGTCACTTTACGAGTATTGGGAGCGTTTTAAGCGCCTTTGTGTAAGTTGCCCTCAACACGGTATATCTGAACAATTACTAATACAATATTTTTATGAAGGTTTGCTACCGATGGAGAGGAAGATGATGAATGCCGCAAGCGGTGGAGCTATTGTGAACAAGACGCCAACTGAAGCAAGGAATCTGATAGACACTATGGCAGAAAACTCCAAGCAGTTTGGAGTTAGGAGTGACGTTGGTCGAGGAGCCAGTGAGGTACATGTTAAATCCCTTGAAACTAACATAACTGATTTAACTAACCTTGTGAAACAACTTGCTATGGGGAATGTGTCTCAAGTGAAGGCATGTGGATTTTGCTCATCGGTAGCACATCCAACCGATGCATGCCCAACCCTCCATGAAGAAGAAGAGCAAGTAAACGCCATAGGTGGTGGCAATTTCCAGCACTCAAACAACCGGGCTCATGATCCCTTCTCGAGCACATACAACCCCGGTTGGAGGCTACATCCGAATCTAAGCTATGCCCCAAGGCAAGGACAAGGTCAAGGTCAGCAGTTTCAGCAAAAGGCTCCATTTCAACAAGCTCAACAGTTTCAAACACCACCTCGTTTCCAACAACCATCTCAGCAACAATTCCAACCGAAGGCACCATTCCAACCGGGTGCCCAACAGAAGCATCAAGTGCCACCTCAAGCGCCTAGTAGCTCAGGTATGTCATTAGAGGATATAGTGAAGTCTTTAGCTACTAACATGGCCAAACTTCAACAGGAGTCACAGAATACACAAGCGAGCATTCAAGACCTTCAGGCTACTGTTGGCCAATTGGTGAACAAAGGCAAATTGCTTTCCCAAACGGAAACTAATCCGAAGGCCAACGTGAATGCCATCACTTTGAGGAGCGGAAAAGAGCTTAAAGATGTTGTCGACAAGAAGATGATGAAGGTTCATGATGATGAGAAGGAGTTAGAGGTTAAGGCGTCTAGTTCGGGTGAAAATGATGTCAAAAATGAGGAGACAAAGATGAAGACACCCGAAGTGATAGTTCAAGCACCACCATTCCCGAGCCGATTCGAGAAGACAAAGCGAGAGAATGAAGAGAAGGAGATACTAGAGACATTTCGCAAGGTTCAGGTAAACATTCCTCTTTTAGATGCAATTAAGCAAGTGCCTAGATATGCTAAATTTCTTAAAGAGCTTTGCACTAATAAAAGGAAGTTAAAAGGGAATGAAAAGATAAGCATGAGCCAAAATGTATCCGCCGTTTTGCAAAAGCGGTTACCACCAAAATGCAATGACCCGGGCATGTTTACCATACCATGTAAGGTAGGCAATGTCTTGGTTAATCAAGCAATGTTGGATTTAGGGGCATCAATCAATGTTATGCCATATGTCATTTACTCATCTTTGGATGTAGGCCCCCTAAAGCCAACGGGTGTGGTAATCCAGCTAGCGGATAGGTCCACCGTCTATCCTAAAGGGGTGTTAGAGGATGTACTCGTTTAAGTGAACGAGTTGGTCTTCCCGGCGGATTTTTATGTTATAGATATGGAGGAGAATAATACCTCCAAGGCCGGAATGATATTGCTAGGTAGACCATTCTTAAAGACCTCTAAGACTAAGATAGACGTTCATGATGGAAATTTGACTATGGAATTTGATGGCGAGATAATTAAGTTTAATATATATGATGCCATGCGATATCCAAGTGACGTATCTTCTTTATGTTTTGTTGATATTATTGAGTCATTATCTGATACTATGTATGAGTTATCTAATGATGATGTTTTAGAAGTGATCCTAGACAGGGACTTAACCAACGGGAGCTTGAAAAGGCTTGCCCAAGAGTACAAGCTTGATGATGATTTTGAAGAATTGGTGTCTTGGATGGAAAAAGGGCGAGCACCAAAGCCAAGGTATGAAGTTTCTAAAATTGAATTGCCTTTATCTCACACTAGACTTCTACCTTCTGTTGAACAGGCACCCGAGTTAGAGTTGAAGACGTTGTCGGATCATTTAAAGTACGTCTACTTGGGAGATAAGGAGACCCTTCCCGTGATCATATCCTCTACCTTATCACCCAAGGAAGAAGGGGAACTTATTGGAATTATGAAAGAGCACAAGAGGGCAATAGGATGGACCATTGTCGACATCAAGGGTCTTAGTCCCTCGTTATGCCAACACAAGATCCTACTTGAGGACGAGTACAAGCCATTCCGAGAGGCGCAGCGGAGGTTGAACCCACCGATGATGGAAGTTGTCAAGAAGGAGATTTTGAAACTTTTAGATGCCGATATGATCTATCCGATCTCCGACAGCAAGTGGGTAAGCCCGGTCCAGGTAGTCCCTAAGAAAACTGGCATTACTGTGGTAGAGAATGCCGAAGGTGAGTTGGTGCCCACCCGTGTTCAAAACGGGTGGAGA
Organism: Arctium minus; assembly: GCA_954870635.1. Classification (NCBI taxonomy): domain Eukaryota; kingdom Viridiplantae; phylum Streptophyta; class Magnoliopsida; order Asterales; family Asteraceae; genus Arctium; species Arctium minus. Next base: position 20,219,793 of record OX941082.1, read on the forward strand.
GTTTGTATTGATTATCGTAAACTTAATGCATCAACTAGGAAAGATCACTTCCCCTTACCCTTTATAGATCAAATGTTAGAACGATTAGCAGGTCGTACTCACTATTGTTTTCTGGATGGTTATTCAGGTTTCCATCAGATTCCGGTGGCAAGAGAAGACTACATTTACTTGCCCCTTCGGTACATTTGCCTACCGAAGGATGCCTTTTGGTCTTTGTAACGCACCAGCAACATTCCAACGATGTATGGTGAGTATCTTTTCTGATTATGTGGAAAATATCATTGAAGTCTTTATGGATGACTTCACAGTCTATGGTGATTCGTTTACCTCATGCCTAGATAACTTGACTAAGATCTTGAAAAGGTGCATTGAAACTAATTTGGTTTTAAATTATGAGAAATGTCACTTTATGGTAAATCAAGGCATTGTACTTGGTCATGTTATCTCAGAAAGGGGTATAGAGGTTGACAAGGCAAAGGTCGATGTCATAAAATCCTTGCCTTACCCCTCGAGTGTTATAGAGGTCCGTTCTTTTCTTGGTCACGCAGGTTTCTACCGGCGTTTTATAAAAGACTTCTCGAAGATCACCCGACCCCTTTGTGAGCTTTTACAAAAAGAGGTAGACTTTGACTTCAATGAGGTATGTAAGAGTTCTTTTGACTTATTAAAGGATATGCTTACTTCCGCCCCTATCATCCGACCTCCAAATTGGCAATTGTCGTCTGAGATCATGTGTGATGTTAGCAATCACGCGGTGGGGGCGGTATTAGGACAAAAAGATGGTAATAACTCTCATGTTATTTACTATGCATCACGATCACTTGATAGTGCACAATGCAACTACTCGACTACCGAGAAAGAGTTGCTAGCAGTTGTTTTTGCTTTAGAAAAGTTTAGATCTTATTTGCTAGGCACTAAAGTGGTTGTCTTTTCAGATCATGCTGCATTGAAGTACTTGCTCAAAAAGAAGGATGCAAAGCCGCGGCTGATAAGGTGGATTCTCTTACTCCAAGAGTTCAACTTGGAGATAAGAGATAAGAGCGGAGCCGAGAATCTTGTTGCTGACCACCTTAGCCGACTAGTGTCGGATGAAGAACCAAAGCCAATCACTGATGAATTTCCCGACGAGCACCTTTTCTCCATCTCGGGAGAACCCCCCTGGTATGCCGACATCGTGAATTACTTGGTTTCAAAGACCTTCCCAGGTGAGTTATCTAGACCCGAGAGAGAAAAGATCAAGAGAGAGGCTCGTCTCTATATGTGGGACGATCCATACCTTTGGAAACATTGTCCGGACCAAGTTATCCGGCGATGTGTGCCCCAATGGGAGTATCGGTCTGTTTTACAGTTTTGTCACTCTCAAGCTCGTGGAGGCCACTTCGGCCATAAACGAACATATAGAAAGGTCCTTGAGTGTGGATTATATTGGCCAACTCTTATGCGAGATTGCTTTCGTTTTTGTAAAAGCTGTCAAAGATGTCAGATAACGGGAAATATTAGTTCCCGGAATCAAATGCCCCAAACCCCTATGCTTGTTTGTGAGATTTTCGATGTATGGGGCATAGATTTCATGGGACCGTTTCCCGCATCATGTGGTCATTTATATATTCTTTTGGCCGTCGATTACGTCTCTAAATGGGTAGAGGCAAAAGCTACCCGAACTGATGATTCATGTGTTGTTGCAGATTTTATCAAATCTCATATTTTTTCTAGGTACGGGACGCCAAAGGCCATCGTTAGCGATTGAGGTACCCATTTCTGCAATAGAGTCATCGGCGCGCTACTCAAGAAATACGGGGTTATCCACCGCATATCACCCACAATCGAATGGACAAGCGGAAATGTCTAACCGGGAGATAAAGTCCATTCTTGAGAAGACGGTGAGTCCTAACCGAAAGGATTGGAGTTTGAGACTTAATGACGCCTTGTGGGCTTATCGCTCGGCCTACAAGACACCCATAGGAATGTCACCCTTTCGGTTAGTTTACGATAAGCCTTGCCACCTTCCGGTGGAGTTAGAGCATAAGGCTTATTGGGCGGTAAAGACGTGCAATATGGATTTGGACGAAGCAGAATCGCATAGAAAGCTACAATTACAAGAGTTAGAGGAGATCCAGAACGATGCCTACGAGAACGCTCGCATCTATAAAGCAAAGGCTAAGGCGTTTCACGACTCGCGCATATCACGTAAGTCTTTCACTAAAGGTCAGAAAGTTCTCCTCTACCATTCTAGATTAAAGCTATTTCCAGGTAAATTAAGGTCCAGATGGATAGGACCTTTTGTGGTTATTAATGTTTTTGAGCATGGTGCAGTCGAGATCAGAGTCTATCTACAGGGCAGATTTTCAAAGTTAATGGCCATAGACTGAAGCCGTTCTATGAAGGATTCGACAGAGGAGAGTTAGAGAGGGTAGCCTTGGACACGCCAAGCTACACAAATTGAAATGAGTATGGTCTAGCCAAAGACCGAAAGGAAAGGCGCTGCGTGGGAGGCAACCCACGGATTTCAATTTCTTGTTTTTATTGCTTTGGTGTTAGTTTGTTTTGTTAGAATCTCCAATTTCGCTCCAAGTTTTATTTGTGCTCTATTGTTCTCAGGTTTCACCCCGGATATTGGAAGCTCAAAGGGACATGCCCATCTTCACAGATTCCTACATTGGAAGGTCACTCACCAAATCAGGGGAGTTTTCTGTTTTCCCTCTTCTTTGCATGCTTAGAGTGTCCTCTACATATTGAGCACATTGAGGACAATGTAGGAATTAAGTGTGGGGGTGTGGGTCATTTGCATGATTTGGGGTTGTTTGGGCATATAAATGCTTATAGGGGTAAATTTTTTGAAAACTTTGGGCTTAAATGTGGGTCGTTGTCCGTCTTGAAAATGTGTTAGCATGATTTTTATGGGTTAAATTGTTGATGACAATGAGTTTGGATGCATGTATAGCATGATTGGGTTTGATTGATGGCACTTAGAGTATATTAGTGGTAGTATACTGGTCAAAGTTAGACTATTGCTAATCTCTTGAACTAACTAACACTGTGAGACTTTGAGCCTATTAGACTAAACATTTTACATTAGTCTCTATTTCATTTATTGTGTGATTTCGTCATGCCTAGTTATGTATCTCTAGAACTTGTTTTGTCTCTCCTTAAGATTACATGATATTTACATGCTAATAAACATGATAAAGGCCATCGTTTGATCATTTTTATGTCAACCCATAAGCCTTAAGCCTATCCTTTATGTTGTACTTATCCTTTTTGCACACCACTTTGAGCCTTAGCCTATTTCCTTTGTCAACCACATCGTAAACCAATCCAAATACGACTCACCCGACCAATCACCAATGGAGTAGTCTTGGTATCCCCGTATGCTCAAAAGTGAATTTTATATGTTGAAAAAAAAAAAGATGAAAAGGAAGAATGGAAAGAAAAAAAAATGGAGAAAATTCAAAAAGAAAAAAAAATCTATGAAAAAAAATATATATATTATAGGTCGTCAAGAAATTGAAATAAAATATAATAAAGAAGACGACGGAAATGATGATAAAGTTCAATATACTTATGATTCATTTCTAGTTTTATTCATCTAATGGGAATGTTAAGAAAAGAATGTATATCAAGATCCCATTTGCTAAAAGCATCAAATTAGTTAACCGGTTTCTCCGTTGGTGTACGGTCCTTAGCCACTCTTTCCCATATGTATCCCTACCTTACCCAAAACCTTGGTTTACATTACACCCATGAAAGCCCTTTTGATTTAATTGCATGTATTTATTCAAGAAGTGGAGGGTGAGAGAATTTTCAAGCTTATGGTACGTACATGCTAGTGTAGTGATGGTTTGAGCGATACACTTTAACCCCAAGGAGTGAAATGAGTGTTATTTAAATTTTCCTATTCGTGTGAGTTCTCGAAATTAGCTTGGGTCTACTTGATTGCGTGTGTGCCTACTTTTTGATGCTAAGATGCAAATCTTGAGTTCATGATATGCTATATGTGTTGATATTCTTATTTTGATTCATTTTTATAACGACGTGCTAACATAAACCATTGTCGGGACGGACAATGATCTAAGTGTGGGGGAATTTGATAAACACAAATTTTATACTTTTTTATGTCAAATTTACCCTAAAAATCAATGGTAATTATATGCTTAAAATGCTCCTATTGGTTTGAGTTTTACATTTTGTTATTTGCGTTTAAAAAGAAAAAAAAAATAAAAAAAAACAAAAAAAAACAATAACTTTTATATTTAGTTTGTGTGAGTGTGTTATAAATAAATAAAACAAAAAAAAATATATTTATTTTGGTCCTTGTGTACGAGATGACAAGTAATAGAAAAAGGAAATATATTTTAAGTTTTGTTTTTTGTTGTCTCTTGGGTTAAAATCTACATGGCAGGCCCAACAAAGAAAAAAAGAAGGGATAAGATCAGTTGGATTTTGAAGCCCAAATCAGAAAAAAAGAAATCAGAGGAAGAGATGGGAGAGGAAACGCAACAGCAGTGTTCGACATACCTTTCTCGTGACTTACTCCAGCAGCAACCCACGCCCCAACCTGCGTTGGGTACTACCTTCCTTCGTCCCATTCCAGTTCGCGTGGGTTTCTCGTGGGTTTAACCCACGCCCAAGTCACGAGCGCCCAAAAAGAAAACAAAATCGTGGGTTTTATTTGGACGTTTTTTTTGGAGCGGTTTTGGGGAGAGGGGATATAAAAATCCAACTCGTTAATCGTCGAAGGAGAGGAATCAATCGATTGGGAACGATTTGGAGAGAACAAAGGTTCGATTTTCAGATTCAAGGTGTTGATTTTGGAGATAATTTATAGGGTCTTCATAATTTCTTATCAGCAGTTAACCGTAAGTTCATTTAGTTTTTCAATTTCTAAAGATGAGTAGCTAATTTTTCAATTTCTAGCGATGGGTGTTTGATTGACTTTGAATTTGGATTTGTGGAGATTTATGTTGGTTTATAAACATCATTAGATGTCATTTATGCAATTTTAGAGTTTTTCGTTTATCGTTTTTGAGTTGGGCATTTTGAGTAGGATCCCTTGATTTATTTGACTCAATCTCGAATCGCTAGATGAAACGGAAAATCCGTAATTGTTTTTCAGTTTATCAAAGTAGCACATAACACACGATTGACATTTGTGTTGATCGTTGATGTTGTAAAATTGCGTAATCTAACTTAAACAATCGGCGCTCGATTGTTGGGTAGTTTTGGTGTTCGTTTAATCTTAATGCGATTGGCAATCGAATTCTAAGTCCGTGACTAGGTTCGATTAGCTAATTAGAGATTAGTCGTAGAGTGTTCAAGGTTAATCATGTTTTTACACGAACGGAGCATCGACGCGTGTTGATGTTTTAGCCAATTTGACTTCTTTTGAGAAAACGGCTTACATGGGTCAATGATACGTAATCCAAATAATTAGTCAATTGATGCTTATTGCTAGACCTCTTTTATTTTTGTTCAAAGTTCTAAATTAAATTTTCATGCTTAGTCTAATTATAAAACTTCCAAACCCCTCTTTTTATATAATGTTTTTTATTGAGTTTGCACGCGAAGTCGTCTTGGATTTACGGTTAACACCGAGTCCCTGAGGAGACGACCCTACTTATCACTGTCGCAATTTATTTTGTTTTAGCGGTAATAGGATTAATTATATAAACTTTATTATTTGCCGGACTCGACACCCGTCAAAACACGCTTGACCGATGACTATGCAAACACGACGACCAAAAGCATGATTAATTCAAACTCATCATTGGTTGAGGCAAACCATTTTCCAAATGAACTCATACCCTTATATTTCCAAAATGCCTCATAACACAATAATATGCATTTACCAAATGGTTTATAAGATCAAATATGCAAAAGACGACGCTTACATCAAATGAACTCCATTTATATATGTAAAATCGTCAAGAAAACATATCAACATGATTTATTTATCAAAATGTTCAAAAATCCCAAAATGGGTGTTTCACCATGTTTATAAAATTAAACCCTTCAATAATCAAGATTCACAAAAAACTCAATAGTTAATAATTTAATGCAAGACATATAAACACTTTAAAATAAACATTTGACATGTACATCGTTTTCACAAATCAACTTGAATTCACCTTGCTAGATTTAGGCTAAATCTATATTTTACCCCCAAAACTTGAATCTCCTTTGATGAAGGTTTGAATCTCCAAGAAATCTCCGTAGATCTTAGATCCAACACATCTACAAGGTCACCTTCACCATACAAGTCATCAAAATCACACCCAAGTTGAAGGATGAAAGGGAAAAGGATGAAACCATAAAACCCTAACTTAACATTGAGAGAGGTAAGGAACTTACCACCACAAAATACTCTTGGATCTTCCAATAGACTTCAAATATCTTGATATATCCTTGAAAAGCTCTCAAAAATGAAACCATGGCAACTTGAATCACCAAAAACGGAGTTGAGATGCATAAGTTATGAAGAAATGAAGCTTGAGTGCTGAAAATCGGGTTTTATGCTCGAACAGGGCTCCGCGCGGGTTACCACGCGGCCTAACCCGTGCCACAACTCGCCCGGATGACCCTAAGTCGCGCCAAAAGTCGCCCCGTGCACTGTTCGTCTGATTTTCTTCGTTTTTCATGCCCGATCACTGTTTTGGTCATAACTTCTTCGTTTTACCTCCGATTTTGCTCCGGAAAGAACCGTTGGACTCGTAATTGAATCCTTCATCCACAAAGACTATAAAATATAGGATTCAAGTTCAAAATCCTATATCTTATTTTTCCCTTAAAATACCGATTTATGTATTAACTTGAAATGATACTTTTCGAAAATCGGGGTGTTACAATCCTCCCAACCTTAGAAAAGATTTCGTCCTCGAAATCTAATTCCTGATGGTTCCAAAATGTCGCCCAACCCGAAAAACAAGTCTGATAGATGGCTTTCCATCCACTCACTCCGAATAAGCTAACAATCATACGGTGGGGGAGTTTAGATGACATCATTTTCTCAGAACGACTGGTTCCCTACCCAAAGGAATGCCTCAATCAATACTTTACCTCATATATGAACCCGATTACATTCCAGTCAAGATTGTCACTGCGTTTCTCATAACGAGCCATCGCAAACTCAACCCCAACGTTCGATATATCTCACCGATGTCGGGATGAACGTTGAGTCCTTGCTTAATCATTTTCTTAACATTAAATCTCAGTTGCATCCCAACCTTATGTTGTTCATATCACCTCAAGAGTAACTTACGACCTTATTTAGTCATTTCCACCAAGAATACCCCAAAACAAACTTTTCTCTTAGATACCTTTAATTACGACGCATAAAAGTCTCCTCAATAATCAGTTTGTACTTAAAGTCTACTTCGACATTCTCACCAAATTTCCCAAATAATCAATACCGCCAAGGTTTTGTTCGTCCTTTTCTTGACGAAATTCCTAACACAGATTGGTCTGACCAACACAACATTAGATCCGATCCTCAAGTTGCCACAAGCACAATACCTACAAATAGCGGATTACTTCAACCCCACGGTTACACAATTCCCATAATGCATTCAAACATCGATTGATAAATCGGTAAAACTACAGATTTACCAATGATCGATCCCTAATACCCATCATCTAATATCCTTAAGGTTACCACTTAACTTGCATCTGTCGGTCCACAATATATATCAAGTTCTTATCGACAACAACACATAAACGATTACCAACCTGTTTTGATTAATATTCAACGATTACACGGTTGATGTTTGATCTTTGAGAAACTCTCTAGTTTTTACACCTTTTGTGTGTGTGTTCTTGTGTGTATTATGAGATCTTAGTTGTTGGCTTCTCAAACACACTTTGCTATCACTTTTTTACACCGCTGAAAAACACTTTTTGATAAGTCATTTGGTTTTAACTTATCAACTTATTTGAAAAATGCTTATCACTTTTTTGGTTAATTTATACGTATAAGCAATCCCAAACACCTTTGAATAACAACTTATTAGCTTATTACGTTTTGGTACCACAATAAGCTAATCCAAACATTTTTTTAAAAACTCCGATTTCACACCGCATAAGTTAATAAGCGCTTATTTTAATAAGCATAAGGGTCTGTTTGTTAGCAACTTAATGAGCTTAATGAGGCTCACAACTTATTCAGTCAGCTATATATGACTGTTTAGTAGTGGCTTAATGATATAGAAAGTGGCTTATTCAGTAAGATTTCAAGGGAGAGCTTTATGCAGAAAGCCAAGTTTTTTCCAAACCAGTCACTCTAATTAAAAAACACGTTTCTTCCGTCTATGAAAAAACTCTCTCAAATAAAAACCTTCTAAATCTATACAGATAGATTAATCCACCGCTAAATGTATTAATTTTCTGTTAAAATATAACCGATTATTTACGTGAATTGGGACAAGCTTTCTGCTTCCTGATCGTCGTGTTTCTGCTGTGATACAAATTGAGAGAAGAAAAAACAATGGGGATGTTCGAAACTCTATCGTGCCATTGGAAATGGGAACAGAAAACCCTAATCGGCGTCGGCATCGGCATCGGCGTCGGAAAATCCTGGCAGATTTACAACGTAAGAACACGCACCTTTCTCTCTCTCTTTTTCCGTTTATGTTTCTTAACGATTTGATTCATTTGAGTACCAATTTCTGTTATATGGTTTCTGTTCGAATATTGTGTACTTTTGTAGTGTGTTAAGCTTTGAATCATGGCTTCTATAATCTCTTGATGGAAGTGCATATATTATGTGGATACATCTGGTATTTACTTTCTTCGACCTTGATTTCTATTCCGTTTCGAGCTTGCATATATCAAGCTTTCCATTTACTTTATGATTCTATGGCATACGTTTCAAAGGTTACCAGACATCTGGTAAGTTCATGATATAGAAACACATGTAATAGCGGTTATGTTTTGCACCATTTATAAATCTGAGTATCTAACATTCAAAGGCAATTGGATCGAAATCATTGGCATAAGGTAATTGATTGTTTTTAGCTCAAAGGAAGGAATTAGGGATTAGGCAGAGTGGCAAACGCATAAGTACTTCCCACATAGGACATAGTAGTGAAATGGTGTGCATATGGCCTCGTCTGCTGTGTTATGACCAGCCCGTTATGGCGATTGTGGTTGTGGGTGTACCTGGACTAGGAATCTGGCAGATGAGATCATCAGGCTGGACAGGTCCCTAGACTTTTTAAATCTACAAGTAACAAGCTAAAAGAGATTTTAGACTTCAAAAATCAACATGGAAATGACAAGCCTACAGATACAAAAATAATACAAATATTAAGTGTGAATTACATTCCAATTTCCAAAGATTAGAAGGATTGTGCTAGTCCAAGATAAGTTTGGGAGTGGGCCGGGTTTCGGATTGGCCATTTCTTGCCCAGGCAGAATTCAACCTGTTTTTTGATCAGTCCGGGCCCAAGTGGGACCGGCCTTGGGTCTTTTGTGTATCACATATGGAGGTCCTTGATATGAAACAGGTGTAAGACAAAAATAATGGAAGAAGGAGGTCTGCTGTTTTAAGGTTGGAAAGTTAAACAGTGTCATTGACAGTTATTAGAACACTGCAAACTTACACTATTCTCAATTCACTTATCTTCCATATGCAAGAACAAGTGATCATCTTTTACACACTCCATTTAGATGATGGGATATTTCAAGGAATCATGTATTTTTTAGAATGTCTATCTTGAAGTTTTGCATTTTGGAATAATTGAGTAAACAGTAATAATTGTAGTCTGGTTTTGAAGTTGAACGATAGTTTAGCTCGTATTGGGTATCTCATGATGATATGTACTCTCATAGCATTCAAGGATGTTTATGCTAGTTGTTCTCAGGCAGGCTCCATTCGAACAACCTGTCCTGCAACCGACTCTTTTATCATGGATAATAATAGTGAATAACTATAGTGGTTGGCAATTGAATAACGATAAAGTTTTTTGGAAGTTCATTGTCCCTTTAGTTGTCTCTTAACAACAAGAAGCACTGATTCAACCCTTATGCTCAAGAAAAATCTTGTAGTTCAATACCCGAGAATATCTAAAATCTCTAGTGAGTTGCCAAAGTTATACATTTGAACATGATTAGGGGGCACCCCAGCACCTACTTTATTCGTATCTTAATATTTAAACCTCTTTTTCTGGGAGAAACAGTCGTGTTTTTTAAAGTATATAAAATGTATATAAGGTAATACTTGCGCACACTCCTCACCTTTGGTCAGGTTTGAACCCTTGACCTCGTGGGAGGCTGGGGCTCTACCAGCAACCCAGGTACCACTGGGCCAATGACCCTTTGGTGAGAAACAGTCTTGTTGATGTTCATGCTTTTCATATAGCCTTTTCTAATTGGCTCACTATTCAGTAAGAAGAGTTAACTTTCTGTGAAGACCCAGAACTGCACCCAAGGGAGTGAAATTTTTGCCAAACGCCCATCGACAGACACCTGGTAATTCAGTGGTAGTACATGAGTGCGAGGCGAGCAAGTCTTTACCACTTGATCAAGCCCTGGTTATAACATTTAACATAAATCTCTTTCTCCACATATTGACAGCTCATTTTTTCAACTCTTGATTTATTTTTCTCATAGGGGATAAATAAAGTATCAGTCTTGTTTTGTCTCAATGATGGCATCTGATGTGTCTTTAATGCCATACCTCTTCAATGAATTGTGAATATATTTGGTATCTATTATTATCAGTATTAGGGATTATTTGTTACATGATTTTACCATCTCAACTTTATAACCTCAAAACTTGTCATTTGATGTTCCATTTTTGGACTGAAATTAGGGAGAAGAATTCATGCAATGTAGTCAAGTCTCCTCTGGATACTGTTGTTCGAGCATATCCCTTCACGTAGTGAAGGTAACAAGTCGTTATGCAATATGTGATTCTTCAACTTGTTACAATAATTTGCAAGATATTTTATTTACTTATTGCTCCCGGAAAGAGTTTTCTGCTATACATTACAAGGCTTGCTGAAGAATGGACAGCAGATTTCTGTATCGATTTTTTTTTAATTTTCTTAGTAGACATTCTAACATCTGATGGCAGGTCTGTGCATGTCGATATTGCTGAATTAGGAGCAGCAAATGGTTGGATTGAAAGATCTAATTTTCAATCGGGCATCAAATGAAAGAAGCCGTGATGATGAAGACGGCATTGGTGCATGTGATTCCAATAATTAGGTACATGCTCCTCACATCTAAGGTGAAAGCATGCGTTATCACCGGATATCTAAATGCTAGAGTTATGTAGGATTTTCTGTGTGGGTTTTCAAAGTTTCTTTTAGTAGGAAAAATAGCAGAAATTACAAAGATTAGGCAGGAAATAAATGGGTTAGCTGAGGCATCTGTTGGAAACAGATTCGATGTCTCGCTTCTGTTTCTTTGGGTGATGCCAAACTTGAACAATTGCTTGAAAATTCATGTCCTTAGGATGCGCCCGTGCAAACAAGTTCAGTGGTCTGGACCTTAATTTTGCCCAAGATATGTGCACATGTGGAGAGAACCTTTCTACCGATAGATCTTAACTCCTTCATTAGAGCCATGCTACTATATAAACAAACCCTATAAGTTCTAAGTCCTACCTATGTGGGACAAACCTTTCTCACAAACAACATTTATGACCCACTTCAATGCCACCACTTTGAGATTCGATTTCTCATTCACTTGATCTCCATTTTGGACAATCTTTACATCGTTATGTAGCTCTCCCGGAGGAGAACACAAGCCCATAAAATACTTAACGAATAGATCACGGATCCACATTAATATTTGTGTCCAGAAACAGTGAAAAAAGCACTTTTTCTAACACTTGCATCTTTTACTTGCTATACCATATATTGCTTTTCATAATTATTAGCCAATTGTGTTCATCATGTGATCCATAACGAAGATCGGTAGTATCCTATCAGAATCAAAACTTGACCTCTGTTTCAGATCTTAGTTGACAGGCTTAGGGACTACCCACTAAACTGCGTTTGGTACGCGAGACTGGACAGTACAGGACATGCCAAAAACTTCTTGCCCCACGTTTGGTTCAGTGTTAAGTCCGGGACAGGACAGAACAGAACCAAAATAGGTTGAACATAAATCAGGAAGACAGACAAGATTGGTATTTACTAAAATATCGATGTCAAATTAAAACCCGAAAAGGGCACGGTCTCTGTCTTTGACTTGGCCTTCGGCCTTGAGAACACAATGATTTCGGACTTTCTCTTTTCCGAGCCTTAGTAGGCGCGTATTGTTTTCTTGTCTTTTTTAGCTTGAGGTCTATATAGACGATCTGACTCTTTGTCAAGTGAGAGTCAGAATTCTCCTATTGTGATAGCGGTTAGTGGAACGTGCAAGATAGGGCCAGCTAGGCGAGCAGGGTCAAGAAAGAAAACTCAATTCTTTCGTCCACCCACCTCACTCTCGTCCATCCAGTCCCGTCTGCGTACCAAACACAGGTGATTCCTATGGACAACACTTTTGACTTCCGTGTGTTCTAGCTTATCGAAGTAGTTTTTTCTTTGAGAAATTTGCAAGGGAGAAGTTGACTGCAAACCTGAGGTGTGTTGATGCACCAAGATTGGCCTTTAGGTATGTTTACATTAAAGGTACATGGATAAAGAGAGGCCTGTTAGAGTGAGTCAAGCACCCAGTGCTGGCCATCGGCCTTAACTCGAAAGCCGTTGACTCGGGCAAACATGTTAACTGCTCTTCTAACACCTCTATTATCCGCAACTGTAAAATAGTCGTGCCCGAAAATAACTCCACCCGGCTTCAACAACTTATACGCACGATTGATATCCGACCAAGCCGAGTGAAAATCATGGCCTGCGTCGACCTCAATGAGGTCCGCAAACACACCCCACTCGCAGAGCTTCTCGAGAGCCGACCCAGTCGAGAAGGGCAAAAACATAATGGTTTTGGTTGCATTAACCTGAACCACATTTTGCATGAATTGGTACAGCAACATGGTGTCGCCGTTTATCATTTTAATGTCTCGAAACTTACTTGTTAAACCCGGCCAACCACGAAAATCATCTATACATAGAATCTGAGTGTCGAGGCCAAATTGGCGAGTCAACTCGGCCATGTGGATCGCGGAGGCGCCAAGGAAGGTGCCGATCTCTATGATGGTCTTGGGTCGTACTTTACGTATGAGGTTCTCGAAAACCGCCCCTGTCGACCCCCAACCTTTGATCCTCTTATGGCGTAAGAGAGGCTTGATATGGGGTTGAGGGAAACCATCATAGGGAGATGTCCCATTGAAGATGCGACTGATGATTGTTTGGCGAACGAGTTGGGTAGGAACCGGGTCAACACAGTGAGTCTGGAATCGGTAGTGGTCCGTGTCGGCAGTTTGTGGTTGTGGGTTGACTTTACCGGTGGTGGAGAAGTGGTGGTGTGGATCATATGTTGGATTCTTTAAAAGAGCTGATAAGTAGCCAAGGTAGTAGGATAGGAGGATGATGATAAAATAAGCTGCTGGCTTGGTGAAACCACGGCGGTGGAAAGTACGAGGGAGTCTACCGGCGGCGAATTCAGTGATCATGTTCTTATTTCATTTGGTCAAACAAGTAAGTAATTGGATGGGGGTTAGAGAATTAAGCCAAAATAAGGCATGAAAAAGCTGAAGCAGTAGTGGCCACCGGCGGTGGCGATGGCAGGATCACCGGAGTCGGTGATCATGTTCTTTCATTATATGCCGGTGGCGGTGGCGGTGGCGGTGATGTGGTGAGAAAATTAAAAAATAAAGAGGAAGAAAAGGATGATTGGGTGATGATTACGAATCGGTTAGTTTTCTGGGGTACGTGTAGGAAATGGTTGAGAATAAGTTTGAGCCAATGAAAACTTTGCTAATGAATATAATTTATTTGATTATACATGATATAAAGATTGAATTAGGGAGGTAATAAACATTAATAAAGTAAACACAGATGGCACATGGTGGTATTTATTTATATTCATGTGGTTTGGGTTGGATGAGAGTTAAGTGACGTGGGTTTTTGTTGCATCCTAATTTTGGATTCAAATGAATAATTAATTATTATTTGTTATTATTGTGATCTCGTATGTGCAATCAGTTTGATACATCTTGGTTTTAAAATTTATTTTTTGTTTTTGTCGGTTTTATAATATGGTTTTGTATGATTTTTAAGAAAATGACTAGAAATGTACCCTCGTAATGCAGCGGGTTTCTGAAATCTAGAACTCGAACCCTTGATCATTATTCATACTTTTTGTTAGTCTTTTTTGATTTTATTTTACGATTTTGAGAAACCTAGATTTAAAACAAAAATATATTTTAGTTTAGTTTAATTATGGTTTTTTTATAAAAAATAATAATAAATTATTTTGTTACAGGTCAAATTTTTTTTTAATTTAAATGATAACTATATTTAAGATATTTTATATTTAAAATTAAAAAGATAACATAGTTCAATAAAAAATAAAAATAAGATGCTTTATCTCGAATTTTCTTATATTTATCGGTTAGTTATATCAATAGTTAAAAATTTTAGATATTTTAGAAAATAAAAATAAGTGCTTATCTGCAGTTAGTTACATGAATTCAAACATTGAGCTTTTATAAGCTGTACTTATGTTTAATCAATTTGTACTTTTGGATTTTAAGTAATATGCATTAATAAGTGGTATCTAATGCATAAAAATTAGTTTTTAAGAGTTTAGCTTAAATGCTTTATAATATAGTATAGATATATTAATTAAAATTCAAAATTACAAGTTAATGAAACATAATTATAACTTATTAAAGTCCCATGTTTTTATTTGTATAACTAACTGCAAATAAACATATTAAATACAGGATAAACATTATGAGATAAATTACCTGTTTTATATTTTATTAAAATATATTTATTAGATCAATGCATGTTTTTATAATATAGTATAGATATATTAGTTATGAGATTATAACTAATATAGATATAGATATATTAAGAGCAAATCATAAAATAAAAAATAAATATTGATAATAGTAATATTGATCAAATCGTCCAATAAATATAAAAAGTAAATATTGATAATAGTAGATAATATTGATTAAATCGTCCATTAAATATAAAAAACAAATATTATATTAATAAATGAGTATCCATTCCACAAATAGATGATGATGTGAGATACTGTGCTTGGATAAGTTATACCAAGACATTATGAAATTGTAAATTAAGTAATTGACTTTAATTAATTATATTTTGTGCTTAAAATATTATAATTAAGAGTTTTTTATGTCTCTTTTATAATATAGTATAGATATAGATAATGTTTTTATGTTTATATAAAATATAAATTTGAAGAGGCTATAAAAATTTTAT
Source organism: Arctium minus (assembly GCA_954870635.1). Taxonomy (NCBI): domain Eukaryota; kingdom Viridiplantae; phylum Streptophyta; class Magnoliopsida; order Asterales; family Asteraceae; genus Arctium; species Arctium minus. The sequence goes on from OX941082.1 coordinate 20,235,137, forward strand.
AAAATTATAATCAAATCAATAATTTAAAAGTTCTAAAAATGAATAATTAGTTTAATTCATTTTTTTATTATAATCTAATTGAGGTGTAATAAGGATGTAATTTAATGTAATGCTTTTCATAAAAATAATAATTAAATATTTTGTTAGAACAAAACAATTTTTTTAAATTATATTTTAGATATTTATATTTAAAATGAGATGTTTATTCTATTAATTATGCTTATCAGTTAGTTATATGAATTTAAACATGCAACTTTAAAAAGTTGTATCGATACACCATTTACTTGTAATCTTGAATTTTAAGTAATATGCATTTAATAAACATTACTTAATCATAAAAAATGGTTTTTAAGACTTTATCTTAAATGTAGTATCAATATAGATAAACTAGTTGTGTACCCGCGCAATGCGGCGAAATGCAAAATTTAGCTATAAAATATGAAGAAACCTTAATGCATGAACACTGGATTTCGGTAGAGATTCAAGTTCTTTAGATAGCAATTCATTATGTATGGAATATTAGGGATAAAAAATAAAACTTAAAAAAAGTGAAAAACAAGTTTAGAACAAAGATGATAGTCGAACTTCTTACCTTGGCTACTCCACAGTGAACACATAAATTGCAATGTAACAGAAGAACCATAAAGTACCGATGGAGCCAAACCTCTCATCCCTTGAACTTAGCTTTTAAGCTTCCAAAATAACCTTATGATGACAAAGACGAATAGTAATCAAGTTAGAATAAAGATTACAAATTTGTAGAGTCGCATAGTTCCCCATGCCATGTGTTACATTTTTTTCTGGGAAAAGGGGACGGAACCCCCGGAAAAAATTTATTCAAGAATTAAAAAAGAAGTACAATTTACGAGGGGCATACCCCAAGTAATACAAGATGAAGGCCTAACACATGTTTAGGGAAAAACCAAAAAAGCTTAACCCTAAAATTCAACAAAGGAATAAAAGTCTAAAAATCTTCCAACAAACCCCAAGACAAAAAACCCTTCAAAATATTTCTATCCCATTTAAAACCATAACATTGATCCACTTCCAATTATAAGGACTATAACAGTCATCGTCCTCCACACTATGAATGTCCCACTTGCCATTTAAAAGCTTATTAAAGATGTGGTCAAGAAACAAACAACATCTCCAAATGATATAACACCAGAATAAGACAGAATTGATGTTGCACACTTTATAAGACCACGATCACCGTAACCATAGTATTTCTGTCTTCATATTTCTTCATTCTAAATTTAAAAACCTAGTCAAACATTATGTAAAGAAAATGAGAAGGATCACACCAAGGATTAGACATCCCAGGTGCATATAATCTGACTCCCCACATCTTTTGAATAGAGATCTTTCTTCTACTCCTTCTTGACCAACAAGAAATACCAAAACCTCCATCAAGCAATAGTGATAAAAATTCCATGGAAAAGCCACAAAAATCCTTATACCACCATTGCAATACAAAACACTATAGAGAATTATTGCATTATTAAAATATTTTAGAATTTAATAAAATATTATTTCTCTTACTTAAACATTTAATTCCAAGGTTTCTTGTTGTTGGGAATATACAAAATATATATATATATATATCTTTCATAGTAATCGTTTTTGAGTAGTTCTTCAAATTTGAAAATTTTAACCCTCATATATTCTCTGTTTTAGAGAATCTGTTGGAGAAAAAAAACTTGCTCAAAATCTTTATTTTCTCCATTTAAAAAAAAACTATTATAGATGCTTAAAAAATCTCATTTTGGATTTTAATAAATTGATTATTTTTCATGATAAGTATACATGATCCTGAACTAATCAGCTAATAATTCTCATCTCAATCTCTAAAACCGTAAGATTCTAACTTTTGGTTCAAACTTTAATCATCATCACCATGCATGCAATCTGATAAACCCCACCATATATATAAACCCTAATATCCAGTTCAATAAATCAATGCAACAACACAATGGAGAACACCACCCTTTGGGCTCTTCTCATATCTCTTCTCTTTTCAACCTTTGCATATCAAATCCATGCATCCAACAAACAAACACAAGCCCTTTCTCTTCTCTACAGGGCCAAATGGTCCTGTAATTCGGCCATTGACACCACCCATTTCGAGCCACCTCGACACATGAATAAACCCGATCTTGTTCTCCCTCAACAAGGTTTGAAAGAGACGGATAAAATCGACAGATTGCCAGGTCAACCATACGTCAAATTCGACCAATACGGTGGGTATGTTACTGTGAATGAATCCGCTGGTCGGGCATTTTACTATTACTTCGTTGAAGCGGAGAACCACAAACAATCTTTACCACTCCTCCTTTGGCTCAATGGAGGTAAGATATATAATGCTTATAACCCTAGAGTCGGGTTCAAACAAGAATAGTATCTATTTAAAAGAACACGAGAACCAACAAAATCATATATGATTTTACATTAATGCGCAAAAAAAGCCACGCGGGTGACTTTGGCCGCGGCTTCAGGGTCTGCGTGGCTTTCTCGTTTGATCCTTCCTCTATAACCCTAAACCTTAAACCCTATTGAATTTGGATGTTTTTAACAGTATATGTATATATGTATGTATATTAATATATACATACGAACTATTTGCTTTACAGGACCGGGTTGTTCTTCGCTTGCTTATGGAGCTATGCAGGAGCTTGGGCCATTCCGAGTCAACAGCGATGGCAAAACTCTTTACAGAAACAAATTTGCATGGAATCATGGTATTACTTTTGGCGTCGTTGAATCTTTATTTATGTCTGAATATGTGAAACCTCATCAGATTACTCTAAAAAGAACTCACGAGAACGAAAGGTTCTAACATATATTTATGTCTGAATATTTACATTGTGTTGATCTTTTTTTTTTAATGTTTTCAGCGGCGAATGTTTTGTTTGTGGAGTCACCGGCGGGGGTAGGGTTTTCGTATTCAAACACGTCGTTGGATTATGAGAACTGCGGAGACGTGTCGACTGCGGCCGACAATTACGTGTTCTTGTTGAATTGGCTGGAAAGATTTCCAGAATACAAAGGAAGAGAGTTCTATATCTCAGGAGAAAGCTATGCAGGGCACTATGTGCCTCAACTTGCACACACCATTCTTTACTACAACAAGATGGCCAAGAAAACCCTAATCAATCTCAAAGGAATCCTTGTAACTCTTTCTTCAATTCCTTTCTTTTTAGCATTTTTAGTATTCTTAATGCATTTTAATCTTGATTCATGAACCTTAAAAGCATAAAAATTGGAACTTTTTCAAGACTTTTTGGTCATATCGTTATCATATTGTGAAAAAACATAACGAAAAAACCACGATAAGCATGTGGGTCCCACTTTATTTTATTTCTTATTTGATCGGCTACCTAAGCTTTGTGGATGCTCTGAGTTTATTGGTTTTTATGAATATTTACTTGAAAATCTTGTATTTTGATGCATGTGTATATACAGATCGGGAATGCTGTGATCAATGATTATACAGATTCGATAGGGATGTATGATTATCTTGGTTCGCATGCCATCGTATCGGATGATACCATTGATAAGATCCGGAAATACTGTGACTTTTCCGCGAATGCAACCTCACAGTCGAATGAGTGCGATGAAGCAAACATTGATGCTAATGGTGATCTTGCAAATATCGACATCTACAACATCTATGCCCCTTTATGCCGCAGCGAAAACCTTACTTCCAAGCCGAAGCGGATGGTAAATTAATCTTTATTCTTGCATATTATATATATATATAGAATATAGATATACTTGGCATCACGTGATACCAGTCTGTTTTCACGAGACCTGTGAGGTCACATTTTTACACTTGAAACATTATAGCAAAATACTGTGAGGTTTGGATTTTTTTTATCTTCATTGTTTTGCTATGAACTTTCAAATGTAAAAATGTGGTCTATAGGTCTCCGAAAACAGGTTGGTCTCACGTGAACCAAACCCTATATATATATATATATATATATTTATATATACCTATAGATATATCGTAGGGGTTCAAGCAAGAACATGTGATTTTAGAGCAAAATCACATGTGATTAAGGAACGGTCAAACCTCCAACGTCGCCGGGCCAAGCAAGTTGACTGCTCCTTAATCACATGTGATATAGGCGTTCTTGCATTCTCGTAAGTTGACCCTGCCCATATATACAACGCTAAATGTGAAAATAAAATGGAACTTAATTTGCTTATATGTTCTTGGTGCAAATAGTCGAAGAGTACTATTGATCCTTGCAGCGAGTTCTATACATACGCTTATATGAATCGCGAAGATGTTCAAGAAGCTCTACACGCTAATGTCACGAAACTAGATCACGATTGGGAACCATGCAGGTAATTTTTAGCGATTTATGGATGGTTTCTTCCATTTGCGAGCATACATATGTGTCGATATACGTTTTCAAATCTATTGACATAAAGCTATATATGATGATGAAATTATAACAGCGATATCATCAACAATTGGGTTGATAGTCCAGTGACAATAATTCCACTTCTTACGGAATTTATGCAGAATAATCTTCGCGTATGGATATTCAGGTAAACACGCACACTACAACGAAATTGGCTTTATAGGATGCTAAATATGTCTAAATGTCTTAATACACTGCAGTATAGGATTTTAGTTCATAAAATCAAGCAATTTTACTTTCTTATGTGGAAGTATTACAATAGGATGTTATGAAGTTTTTTAGAACATCTTTTAAATTTTTAAATGACTAATTTTGTAAAGTGCCTTATGAACATACATTTGTTTCTATAAGACACTTTTTTAAATAATGTCATGTAAAAAGAAATTTAGTTAAAAAATGTCCTAAAAACTTTTATGATACGTACAATTGTTTTGTCCTATAAAATCATGTCTTATCTTATAAAGCAATCTGTTAGGATATTTAGACATATTTAGCATCTTGTAAAACTGAATTTGTTGAATTGACACAAAGAAACTAAATGGTATTCTATCGAATTTGGATTTGGGATAACGATATGTTTTTCTTTTCTTTCGATTAATAGTGGTGACACTGATGCTCGGGTACCAGTAACGTCGACCAAGTATTCGATTAGTTCGATGAAGCTGCCTATAAAGACTCCATGGCATCAATGGCTTTATCAAGGGGTGGTGGCTGGATTTGCACAAGTTTATGAAGGAGACCTAACGTTTTCGACGATTCTTGGGGCTGGTCATCAGGTGCCAAGCTACAAACCGAAGAGTGCACTTGCGTTGGTTGCGCACTTCTTGACGGGAAAACCTCTTAACGATTCAAGACATTGATCGTTAGCGCTTAACTTCATTCCGAATTTATTTGAATTTAGAAACGTTTTCGTTGTTGTTGGTGATAGCGGTTAACTCTGTTTATTGTTCATCGTTTGATTTGCTAGTTGATGTAACCAAGCATGTTTTATTCTTTGTTTGATATTGGATGATTTGTTGACAAGATGAATTAACAAATAACTACCAATGCAACAAATAAGATGAATAATAATTGCATCAAATTCAAAAGGAGATCGGACCTACCTTTTGAAATATGTCCATAAATGTCTGTAAAGGTTAATAAGAGTATGTTTGATTGATTTTCTATTTGTATATATGGATTAATGGGATCATGTTTTCTAATTAGGGAGTATATTTGGAAAAAAATTTACATATTATACATAAAGCCGAATAAATCATTTTTTATATTATTAAGAGTAAATTATGTTTTTAGTTCTTGTGATTCGTTAAAAAAATTTATTTTCGTCCTTATGGTTTTGAAAATACAATTTTTATCATATTGGTTTATAATTCATTATCTTTTTAAAGTTTATTGTTTTTACTATTCCTATAGTTTACAATTCATTTCTATTTTAGTTTCCATACTTAAAGTAGTATTTTGGTCTCAAGGATGAAAATATAAATAAATTGTAAAGCATAAGAATATAAACCAGAATTTCAAAACCACAGGACAGAAAATTCATGATATACATGACATATATAATTGATAGAATAACCTAAAATCTGATTAAAGTTTTAACAAATATTCTTAATCTATTGACATTTTTAACTCTAATGGTTTGTTTAGTTTATAGAATTGAAAGGAATTTGAAGTAATTGGAACGACCAATTCCATTGATCAAATTTAATTATTACGTTTGGTTCGCGGAATGAAAGCGATGTACTTCAAATTCTATTGAATTCCACGATTTAATTAAGGAATTCATCATTCATTGGCTTAAGTGAAGAAATTGAATTTCTACTAACCAAACGCTTGGTCAAATTCCATTCCAATTCCTTCAAAGTCAAATTCTTCGATGAATTTCAATTCCATCAAATTCCATTCTGTGAACCAAACGCCCCTAAGTTTCTATATTTTCTTATAATCACACGTGTTTACAAAACTGTAAAATAACTCAAAACAATAAATTTCGAATAAGTTATATATATATATATATATGTAGAGGGAGAATCAAACGAGAACAGTAACTATTTAAAAGAATACGAGAACTAACAAAATCATTAGTGATTTTACATTAATGCGCAAAAAAACCACGCGACTCTAAAGCCGTAGCCAAATTCCTTTTTTCGTGTGTTAATGTAAAATCACTAATGATTTTGTTAGTTCTCGTGTTCTTTTAAATAAGTATTGTTCTCGTTTGAACCGACTCTATGTATATATATATATATCTATACTATCTTATAAAGCATTTACATCAATACTCTTAAAGACAACTCCTAATACATAAGGTACTACATTTTTATGCATAAAACTTGAAAAACTATGAATTACAATCTAGAATGCACAATGTACAAGTCTTTTAAAAGAGAACTTTTCTACACATCACCTGCACCAAATTTAGGAGGTTCAAACAACCTCACTTTCTTCTGCCAGACTTTTCCTATTCCTTTTTCCTCGCCAAATACCAGCTATTGCTTATCTGTTTCTACTTTTTTGATTTCAAATTTCAAATTCGAAATTTGAAATATGGAATAGAGAATAAAGGTTTTCACTTCCTAATGTGAAACTTCCCTTTGTAGAAGCGTCTGGATTATAGTTCTTTTCTTCCCCGACCATATAAAACCGCCATGGAAGCTGAAAAATCTACCACGACAATTTGCACAGTTGCTGCCATCGATCACACTGCTTTATATTACACATTGTGTTACTCACTATGGATTTGCTTCTAAACGTCTGTTCGTGTCCTCGTGTCGATAGTGACGGAGACGAAGGTGTTTGGGGTGGTGCTGTTTGACCGGGCAAGCCAGGGTTCTCTTTGGTTGTTCTGCTTAAGATTTCATTTGAGAAAATTGTCACACCTGTTTTTTTTCATCATTTTCATCTTTTCTTTGAATCTTTATATAATTCTGATGTGAATGCTTCAAGAAGTCAAATACTTTCTCCACCATAATTTCTTTTTGTTCTATGTTCTTGGCATTTATTTGATGAATATACTATTGAAATTTATGACAATGTATTATAGTATGCATTACCAATGTAACAGTTTTCATATAAAGTCTATGGAAGTTGTATGTTGATGTACATTGAAATTAGTAGTTATTAAAGAATCGTGCCTTATTTGTCATCAATGATTCTTTTGTTCTGACCATGGTACTCATTCAAACTTGACTCGAGTTACAAAAATGTTGATTTTCTTAACTGTATTATCATGAAAACCAATTTGTTGAGTCTCAAGATATCACACTTTCTTTTTTGTTCAGTTTCGTTAAGTTTTTGTTATTGAAGATGTTTATTCTTCCTTCCATGTGTTATTTTTAGTTTTTGCATTATTTATGAAATTCATTATGAGCATAATGATCTTGAAAATTGTTAGTGTACACATATTTCTGGGTTTTGTTTTGATTTGGACATTTGGTTTTTGACTTTGCTTTTTGATCATGGCTAGATTGCGAAAAGGTATGTCCTGAATTAACTCTCCAAAGAAAAAGAAGCTTCAATTTTGAGATTATGTGCAGTAGTGATACTGCCAACAAGCAAGGGAGCTAGGGAAAAGTGTTCCAGCTTTGACTAATCTGATTATCTTCATGTGTAGAAGAGCTTACATTTCTTTGGTATATATGTTTGATTAGAAACTCTCCATGGATGGTATGTATGTTGAATGGCCCAAATTTGTTAGTTTTGGTATTAGTTTTGATTGCTATCCTGCCTTTCTTTGAACCACTTATTCACCTGATAGTTTTCGTTATGGATTTATTTTTCTCATGTACCCATCGCTTTGTAGTTTCCGATATGGGTTTATTTTCCTTAGGCACCAAGCTTCAAAGGATGGTTTGTTTTCTTTGGAGGGTTTTGTATGTTCTTAAACTTGATCTTTTATTGTCAATAATTCATTGATTGAGATTATTTATTTGCTACATTGATTTCCACTAAATCTTTTTTTTTTTGGATATTGAAATTATTTTTTATTATATTTTTTTGTTAATGGATTCTTTGTTGAAGGCAGTGGTTTCTTTGTCGATAGATCTGCTTCTTTCCCTAAGGTGGAACCATATCTCCTATTGCTGATTCAAAGACAAGTTTTATTGTTGTTTTTGGTATAATTTCTTTGTGTAGATAGCCTCCTTGATGGTGTAGTGAGTTGTATTCTCTCTTTATCTCCATTATATGGCTTTTGGCCAGATAATAGCTATTAACAATGGTCTACTTCCTAAAGTAGAGGAGTTTTGTTGCCGACTCTTTTTGGGGGAAAAAAGTAGATGCCTTTAAGGATTATAAGTCAAGGTGGGGGTTGCAGTAGGGCCTGTTTGATTTCAGCAATTGTACGTTTATTGAATACGTAAGGCTATGGGCTTTGGTTACTATTTTTTGTGGCCATTTCAAAATACTTTATGTACATTTGGGCATTATAATTGTCAAGTTTGGTTGTTTAGGGGTCGTTTACCCAAATGGTTACCGGTAGGAGTCAACATTATAATTCATTTTATCGGGTAAGATTGTGGTACATCAAATGATATCGTATGCAACGATTTACCGGTAAACGCTTACCCGGGTAAGAGTCATCACCCTCACTGGTAAGACTCTCCATCCTTATCATTGCTCTTACCGAGTAAGATTCTTGGCCCCTGCCATGTTAATCCGATGAGGAAAATTACCCGGTAAGCACTTACCGGGTAAAAGTTTAGTAAACGGCCCCTTAAGAGAATTCTTGTCATGATTCGTGAACTAATATAACGTCTAATTGGATTTCGTAATTGAAAACGTTAGGTTGAAATGATTCATGAACTAATGCAACGTCTAATTGGATTTCGTAATTGAAAACGTAAGGTTGAAATATATGTAGTTATACCCACTTAGGACTGAGTTTTTCTAATCTAATTGTATGTTTAAAGGAGTACTGATTCCCCTGGATATAAAGTCTAACTTTATCAAGTAAGAGGTGTAAGTCTACTACAGGTCTGACAACTAGATCCTCCTTATGAACACTATAAAGAAAGGATTCCTTCATTTCCAAGTAGCTCCACATCGTGAGCACTGAACACTCCTCTGAACGATCGATCATATTGACCTTCAATGTGCATATTCGTGATTTAAAACCTCACATAACCATAAAATTAGCGTCAAGAGAGACGAAAAATAAGATGAAACATAGGATTGTCATTTCGAGTTCTTGACTTTGGAATTGAGATATATCCCGCGCATTGCGCGGGTAGAATGCTAGTATATATATATATATGCATACCTTCCCTAAAGTCTTGTAATGAAACATCCCACGCGTCACTTCCACATTCATCCACGAGTAAGTCCCAACCCTTGTTATACCACGTGTCATTGACCGCCATTGCACCGCAAAAATTCGACAATTCGTTAACATAAAACCCCGCCAAAACCCTAACTCTCGTTTCAATCACGAAAATGGAGGCCAAACAAAAAGAGCAGAATGGCAGAAAAGAGGAAGACGATCTCCCAATGATGTCACTCAACCACGTATCAAGGCTCTGCAAATCAGTGAAAGCCTCATTGGAGTTCTACACAAAAGCACTAGGATTCGTGTTAATCGAGCGGCCACAATCGTTCGATTTCGACGGAGCTTGGCTGTTCAATTACGGTATCGGAATTCATCTGATTCAAGCGAAGGATGAAGACAAATTACCTAACGACGATGGATTGGATCCAATGGACAATCATATCTCCTTTCAGGTGATTTAATTTATTGATTTCAATTCCCCTTCGTCTTCTATTAATTTCCGCGTTTTTTTGTCTGTAGATGCGATAATTAGGGTTTGTGAATTGTGATTGTTCAGTGTGAAGATATGGGAGCAATGGAGCAGAAATTGAAGGATTTAGGGATCAAGTATATGAAGAGGACTGTGGGAGGGGAGGAAGATGGAGTGATTGATCAATTGTTTTTCAACGATCCGGATGGGTTTATGATTGAGATTTGCAACTGTGAGAATGTGAAGTTGAAGCCGAAAGGTTCTAGCGGCCGGATTAAACTACCTTACGATCGGCATAATCCTCCGGTGGAGCTTGATTCGACTGCGGCTAAAGCCAGCTGAAATCATTAGTTGGTGTGTTATCAATACTTTGCTGGTATTTGTTTGGTTAGTTTCGCATTTGGTAACATTGCAGCGTTTCGAAGATGATAATAGCTCATCCATTGTCGTCTTTGTTTTCTGATTTTGCAATGAATTGCTGAATCTATATACGTCTTCTTTCTCTCATCTATTCGTTCTCGTCGCTCACGATAGCAAAAGCAACGAAGGTTTTGTTCGTTAACATTTTAATGGAGCTCATAGCTATTTTTAGCGGTGGCTTAATGATATAGAATGTGTGGCTTATTTTGGCAAGCTTGCAGGACCAATTTCCGTTCGTGTCTATATACGTCGGAGCAATGGGCTTACTCCAATGGAAAAGTTTATAGGCAGTCTCAGGGGCGGAGCCAGAAATTTTGTTAGCGGGCCGAGAAAAGGTGCAAGAAAATTCATGATTTTAAGGCTCAAAAGTCTCCTTTAAAAGACACTTTTTCACCTTTTCGGTCCTAAATTAAGCGTCCATACTTGACCGGACACTTATTTTGGGACGGATGGAATATGTTTTTAGTTAAATACTTATCCAAATATAATAATTTAAAAACAATTGGAAAGTGATCTAAGAGGGTGTTTGGGATTGCTTATTTAAAATAACTTATGCTTATTTTAAAAAGTGCTTATCAATTTATCCGGTGTCAAACCGGAGTTTTTAAAAAAGTGTTTGGATTAACTAATTATGGTACCAAAACGTAATAAACTAATAAGTTGTTGTTTAAAGGTGTTTGAGATTGCTTATACATATAAAATAACCTAAAAAGTCATAAACACTTTTCAAATAAGTTAATAAATTAAAACAAAATGACTTATGAAAAAAATGCTTATCTCCTGTTTGACACCGCTATAAGCACTTTCATTTTTTTTCCATCCAAACACTAAAAAGTGTTTATCTTCGATGTCAAACCATAATAAGCTAAAAATCACTTTAAATAAGCAATCCCAAACACCCCTAAACTGCATAACTATGTATATTTACACAAACAAAGATGCGTTTATACGTGTAAATAAACAATAAAAAAACCTTTGAAAATACAAAAGAATTATCGTGTTGTTTATTTATCAAAACAAGATATTTCTAATTTAGAACTTTAATTTTTTTTTACTTTATCTGTGTATTTTTAAAGGAAGATAAAAGAAGGATTTTCACAAACTTTAAGAACGATGTTAAAGAAAAGTAGGATTTTTTTTTATGAATCCATGAGAGGAGTCTGCAAGTCAATCTACTAATGTAAACACCATTTACCCAATACAACACTATTTACTCTATACAACCTATATATGCCTAATGCCTATATCAAAATATCTAAAAAAAATCTAGGAGGTGCACAGGTTCTCCCTGGTTCTCATGTGGCTCCGCCACTAGGCAGTCTTGCTAAATCTTTTGACAATCAACTTATTTGATGGAGCTCTTACCTGTCCCTCGTGTTTAAAAACACAATCCTTCTCCAGATTAAAAAAAATCCTCTATAGACGGAAACTATCTCCATAAGGTTAGATTACATAGTAAAATTAATGGAAAATAAACTAAACCGCCCCAAAATTATATATATATATATATATGGATGGAGACGAGTCTAACCGTTTTTGGGTTAATCTGATCCGTTTAAAATCATTCAACTTTTAAACTGGACCCTTTAAATTAAAAGGTACTACTAATAAAGCATGGTGTACTAGACCCTAATTCTAACCCCCACCCCCCAGCCCTTCTCCATGTTGCTAGCGCTCTTCCTCTTCAATCTCCCCCACGCTCTTAAATTTCTGCCCACATCCCCTTAATTTCCTCACGCCCCGATTTCCTCACAACTCTCTCCGCCTTCAACCTGCTTGCGACTATCCCCTTCATCTTACTTCCTCATTCTTCAATTTTATCTTCTGAAATCAGTTCATCATCTCTCAAATTACTTCATCGGCGATAATGTTCAGTTGGAAATGCATGGTGAGAACTTGACTGCCTCAAGCATGGCATCCAGGTTTGTATCTCTCCCTCTCTTTCATTGATTTTATCATCCAACGAGGATGGAGTATTGGCTTGATTACCTTTTATGTTTACAATCTAAAGGTTGTTCGGTGTAACTTTTGAGAGGGATTTTGAAGCTGCAGTTGATGTTTCTTGATTGCAAGTTTAAATTTCGCAGGTTCATAAACATTTCTTTCTTTCTCATTTTCTTCTTTTCTCTTGAAGAAGGCATGTATCAAAATCAAACACTAATCCTTAAAGGTTTAACCAAATGGGAATGGTTTTTGTTAATATTAATGCCCAATTCACATCCAAATTAGTCATAGATGCAAACATCAAAATCAATTATTCACATGATGGCAACTATAGATGCGGGTGACAGAGTAAAGGTTAAGGTTTTGCTGCTAACCCGTTATTTCTCTTTCCGATTTATTCTTCTTCAATTTTCAAAATTTGGTGTTTCAATAACTCTATCTCCAACTCTAGATTGTGGTTTAATAAGATGTTCTCCATCTTCTATTTGCTTCTGATGTGTTCACATTGTTCCATTCAACAAATTTACATGTCTAACCATGTTGTCTTTGTGTAATCATGGATATTGGAGTCTAAAAGGTAATTGTTCATCACCTTTCGACCTCTTTTCTGGTAACAATGATTTCAGATTTAAATTTGTTTTTAAGGAATTGCATTCATCATGTTCTTTTTCAAAGTTTTGATTTTTGTTGTTAGAGAGTCGATTTAGTTTTTATGGTTTCAATTCTGTTTCCAATTTCTCAGTTTTGAAGTTCATTTTTTTGTTATTTGCTTTGCTTACCACGTGTTTGTTGAAAGTCCTCAATGAACAACTCAAATGTGTTGCTAAGAATGATATTTTTCCTTTGTTTACATATAGGTTCTTAAAGGCCAAGAGAAGTTTTAACAGGATGTTTTTCCTGTGTTTTGTGTGTTGCTAACAGGATGATTTGTTGAGGGGTCGGTTGAAGTACGTGGGAAAGGGAAACTAGGCACCACCTACAAGGCGACGTTGGAGTTGGGTTTGACCATCGATGTGAAGAGAGTCAAAGAAATGAATTCTTTGAGCAAGAAAGACTTTGTACAACAAATGCAGTTGCTTGGAAAGTTGAAACATCAAAACCTTATGGAAATCATCTTATTTTACTTTTCCAAATAGGAGAAGTTGGTAGTTCATGAATTCGTCCAAGATGGAAGCTTATTCTTAGTTATTGCAAGGTTCGTGTTCAACATTCTTAATGTGCCCATATAACTTTCTTTGATTCCTTACTTTATTTGTTCTTGAAAAGTGGCTCACGGAAACCTCAAATCGTCAAACGTACTTATCTACTCTGCGGGTGAAACCGCATAAGCCAAGCTCACGGATTTCGGCTACTTGCCACTCCTACAATCACGAAAGTCCTTAGAGAGATTGGCCATCAGCAAGTGCCCTGAGTTCGTGGAAGGAAAGAAACGGACACACAAAGCAGATGTTTACTGTTTTGAGGTTTTGCTATTGGAGGTGATCACAGGGAAAGTACCAGGGGATAACCATGAGGATCTCTCAGATTGGGTTAGAGGTGTTGTGAATGCATACTGGTCGATGGACATATTTGACATGGAAATATTAGCAGACAAAGATGGGTATGAAGATATGTTGAAGCTAGCAGAGTTAGCCCTCGAGTGTACCGATATAGCACCTGATAAAAGACCTAAAATGACTCAAATTTTGATCAGATTAGAAGAAATCCACCACTCCCAACTAAACATAGAGGTTAACTAATTATACTCCAAGACCAAATTTGTAAAATGGCCACTCGGTTGCTTCAGATACCCGATATCAAGACATATAAGAGATTGCAGAGAAGAGAAGACTTGCAGTTAAGGTTTCTGGTATGTTAGTCATTTCAATGATGCTATTCATTCAAATTAAATGGTTCAATATGAGCTAAGTGTGACATAATTCATTTAGGACCTCTTTAGCATCTCTCCATAAATTTTGACAAGAAAGAATGTGTGGTTAACCTTGAAACAGATAGAACTTGGAAAATCAGTTTGTAGTAAAATATCAAATGTCTTTTACATTTTCTTTTAAATCAAAGAATGCATAAAATTTCTTTATGCAAGTCTTATTTTAGTCACAGTTCCATAATCTTAACTTCAAATGTGGTTTAAAATATCAAATATGGGATGATTCCAAACACATGTCACACTCTCTTTACTTTATAGTATCTCTGCTCTTTTGGTTACGGTTCCTACCTGTAGTTAAAGTACGTATGGGGTAAATTCCCTTGCATGAATTGGTAATTTGTTTTTGTTTTAATATCTAGCTGTTGTAGTTACGAGGTGCTATATCTAGGTAGTTGACACTTTATGAATTATACAAATATACACTAAATAGGATGCATAATTCAGTTTGTTCCGTTGATGTTATGTTTATGATCTTATAGAGTTTAACTTGGGGCTTTTGGTAATGAAGTTATGTTTGATGCTTTACAACTTTATTGTGCATTTGAAGATGGTTTTATAAGCTCTTTTTTTAGTGGGAACCCTTTTGATGACATACTACTGAACCCGCCTTTAACTTCTAACTTCAGAGCCTTAATGAAATCAAAAGAGCTTTTGAACTCATCTGGAAGATTGAGTTGTGCAAAGTCTGAAAAAGAAAATCTGCCATGGTAAGCTATGTTGTGGATACAATATGCAACCTACACAAATTAATATTAAGTAAAAAATGGTGATTTTTTGTTACTTTGGTGACTCCTATTTTTAATACAAGCTCTTATTTTTTTTGTTTTAATTGGGGGATGTTATAGGTTATCGACGTAATACTCAGGAAGATCTTTTTACAGTGCTTATCTTTCAAGGAAGTCAGGTAACATTCCAAACAGTTGATTTGTAGTAAATCCAAGATCTTGATCATCAATCAACCACTAAAGGACGGTTTACCCAATGCTTACCCGGTAAATGCCGACCCGGTAAGCGCTTACCAGTAAGAGTCAACACTTTCACGTAACTTACCGATTTAACGTATTGACCTGTTTTCGTTAGAACCATTTACTCTGATCTTGTGCACTTCAAATATAGACACAAAAACATGCAACACATTTGTATTTCTTAACTGTGTGACCAAGTCTAAAGTTGCTTCCATGGAAGTCTATAAAATTTGAGTGTGTTATTTCTCCATTAATTTGTTTTGAATAACAGTTTATGGGTTCAGTTGAAGTTGGGCAAATTGATTAATTAGTCATAGACTTGAATCACACACAGAGTTGAAATTTGTCTTATAAACATGTTAATTAGTCATCTTGTCGCTGGGTTTTTTAAAGTATTTTCGATTTTGAGATTTTCTTTCTCCAAATTGATTCATATTGAACAAGCCTTGCTACTTGATTCATAAACGTAGTAATTGATGCAGCATCAGGAATTTTGGTTTTAGATGAAGTTGTCTGGTTGATTCCATTGACTTCTCTGAAGATGGTGTCAAATTTGATTTTTGTAGTGCAACCCTAAGAGAAAGAGCCTTAGATAAGGATAACGCAACACTAAAAGAAAGACAAGGACATCAAAACATATCTTGGTTAGGCCTCTTGATTGTGAGCAATTTGTGGATAATCAAACCCAATGAGAAGTTTATGATTGCAGATAATTATGTTCATCGTTAGTCCATTACCAATGTGAAATTCAAGGAATGTACTTTTTGTCACCGTCGCCACAACATATGCTATGCTCAAAATACTCCTTTCCCTTCCTTTTCTTATTCTAATTGTGTTGTTTTCTCTTTTAAAACCTTTTTCGATCTCCTAAACATAAAGTCTAAGGTGCAATACTGATTGGATAGATCAGTAGATTGATAGGTAATAAATTTAGTAAAGTTCTGCATTGACAGGGATCATTTACGAAAGGTTGCGTTTGGTATGCAGACTGGATGGGACAGTGTACAGTCGGTCACAAGAGCAAGATTTTTTGATGTGAAGATGTTAACATGGTGAGCATAACGAAGATTGCATATGGCTTTTCTCTATAACATAGGTACTGTTTGCATTCTCATTCACATGAATATTGGATACTGACTACTGATCACAATGATGGTGGTTCATTTAAGAACGAATTTGTAGCTAATCATAGATGCGTACGACAACGAGAAGTCGTGTCAAAGCTGGTGGGCGCAACTCTATGGGAACGAGCCCACGATACCCTGATAGACAACCTCGTAAGGACGTCGTCGTCATCGCCGACTCTCCTATCTCTACTACTGAAGTGAAAACACTTATGTACGGGTAATTATGAATAACTAACCTATTTGTACGGTGGCGATTGTAGACTCACTGGAATTTAGTCGCTGAGATAACAAGAGAGAGATAGAAAAAGGGGGAAGACGAGTTCAACGGAGCAAGCATAATGTTCTTACTTTGAACTTTTTTTGTTCCTTTATATTCAATTTATTTATATTATTATTACCAAGTCAAGAAAAGACTGCCCCTGATATCAGTGCGATGCATTTAAATTATGTGCAAAGAAATGAGTGATGAAATCCCAGAAAAGAGGGTGTTTATAACTGCACCTTTACTCTCAAAGAGGGTGCCATGGATTTCTTCTATCAGGTACCGTTTCGTTCCCTAATTTCTTCTTTGTTCTTTGATTTCCGCTTCAAAGTGTGTTTTTGTGTTGTTCTTTTCAAGGATTGAAGGTAAATGTTGAGTGTGTCAATGGGCACCCCGTGCTATTCCAAATGGTGACGCACATATGGTAATTTATGCGTTAGTTTATGAGATACATTTTTTTCCGCTTATCATCTTATTGCTAAAAGTAGGGCTATGCTGTTAATTTGTAATAAAATTCTTTTCAAGTGTTATTTGAGGAATATTGAGGTTGATACTAAAATTCAAGGTATAGCTCTTCTAATAGAATGGAAAGAGTTAAATTGCTAAAAGTGAATTGGCCAATGGAGTATACTATCTAACTTGAGCTTATTTGAGTTGATTGGTGGAGGGCCATTTTAGATGATATCAAAACAACTTTGCGGAAAAGGGACCCCGACGCTTAGGAAGCAAGGCTATATTCCTTCATCATATAGATGAGGGAAGGACTGATTGATCTCTAGATTAAAGCCATGTCGTCTACGCGACCAACGAACGGGTATAATGCTATTAAATATGGTGTTAGGAAACCAAATGTTTCTATTATTTAGTTAGGAGCACTCAAGTCGGGTATTGTACACTTTTAGGAATCTGTGATTTCAACATGATATTCACCTTTGTTTGGGCTGGATGAGAAGGTATAGCGCATGATTCGAGAATACTTAGGGAAGTTGCTTTTAACCCAAGATCTGGTTTTCCTTTTCCGCTACAAGGTATACAACTTTCTCAATCGATATATTCCTTTTTTTTTTTTGAAACGGCACAAGTAAATTTTATTACCAACCCACTAAAAGTGTACAATACCCGAACGTCAAGAAAACCGAACCGTATCTTACAACAAAAAAGAGATTAACATGCAACCCTGAGTTGGAAAGATTGAAACCCGGGTTTGCGAGAATCAAACCGAGACAATCTATAACCAACGTAGCTCAAAGTAACCACTGTTGGTATTTTTCCACTTTATGTATTTTAATAATACATATAAATACAATGAAATAACTAAAATAATGAACAAATGATTAGTATAATTCAAATACAAAAGGGAATCGACAGAAAATGTAAACGAATAAACCGTATGTTCAAACGATGCTGAAGCTCGTGTTGGACACGATTCCCTTAAACAGATTTGCCGTCTGTTCTCAGGGTACAACAGCGTAAGCAGTGTGAACTGCCGGATATTACCACTTTGCCTAGAAAATCGTTGATGAAGAAATCGTATGCAGAGAGGATTAGAGAGAATATGTATTGTTCGGTATTGCTCGTATTTCGCGTATCGAGAAATGAATCAGAACTTCTATTATATACTCGATAAGAAAACCGACACCTTAATATGATATTAATCTGTAATTAAAATAAATTTAATTACCATCACTCATATTAAACTTAACCATCAATTAGTATCAATTTGGGAGTTACTGGAAAACGAAACAGTGGATTTCGCGACTTACCACGCGGGTGAAGTCGCATCACAACCCGCGTAATTCACTGTCTCTCGTCTACAAACAGTGTACGTCGCGACTTATAGCGCGAGTAAGCCGCAGAACTTACTGTTTCGTTCATAAACCGAACATGGCGCGACTTATGGCGCGGGTAAACCCGCGAATTGCACCGGATCAAAACAAAATTTCGCAAAAACGAATTGCACCGGATCAAAACAAAATTTCGCAAAAACCAAGTTGTGCAAGATTTCGTGTCCGCAGGTCGCACACCTACGCACAAGTTCGCCGTAATCGGCACCCCCCCCTGCGCGCAGGTAGGTGAGGGAGTAAAACCAAACTAAGAACTTGAATGTCCCTCCCACATTTTTAGTTATAAATCACTAAAACTTTGGTCCTCCTTCCTATGTGGGACACAATCCCACACCCATTTGGTTTTGCCAATTTCATCTCAAACACTCAACTTTGAGCATCGATATCTCATTAACACATATTCCGTTTTGAACACATAATATATCGTTTCGAAGCTCTCATATAGGAGAACATAAACCCACGAAGAGTTAGATATATACAATACATATACATGTATTTATTTGTGTCCAAAGTTAGTAAAAAATCACATTTTTATTAAAATTTTCCAACAACCACAATGACCAGCACCAAAGAAGCGCATAAATGGACACCAAAACAGACCCCATCGAGCTCCATACGTAGGCTGATAATTGCAGTGAAGCAGTCTCGTATCAAACGTTTCTGCCTTCAACCAACTACCTGCATCACACGTCTATGCCCGACTAATAACACGAAGAGTTGTTCCAATACTGAAGTGCCTTCTTTGTACCAGGTAGCTCTCGATTGCATCAAAAAACAACGGCATCGCAGATACCAGACAAAAAAGAACCAGCCACGAGACGCAGCCATAAGCAGCCGTAAGCAACTCCCCAGAACTTAATCAAACCCCCCCCCCCAGCAAACAAGCCCGAACGCACTCCATAAACTCTCTGAAACAGCCCCATACTTAGCAGAATACTACCCTCCAATGCCCGACCCAGCAGGAACTGATCATATCCTTGCGAACACCATCTGCCCCACGTTTGTAGCTAAGCCAACCAAGGGCTCGATAGCCAATTTGCCCAATCACATGCAAGAAGACGGTCCCTCTTTGATACCCATTCGAACATTTTTAGCTGAAATTCGAACAGGCGCTCCGAAATCTTTCTTCCTTCTCTTTCAAAAATCAGTTGGTTACGGTTGGTCCAGATCAGGTACACCAAGCACCAACTTACCGCTTCCCATCGATGTGCTCCTTTCTCGTTACCGTTCAACTGTCCCGCTACTCCGAACAAATCTGTCAATGACGCCACCGATCCTAAATTTAAATTCCACCACCTCCCCACTTCTAGCCACAGTTTTTTAACCTCCTCACAGTTGACTAAAGCGTGATCTGTCGTCTCGAGTCCATTTTCACATCTCGGGCATAACTTAGATGCTATCTCGATACCAAAATTATCCAATACCACCCTCGTTGGAATCCTCCCTAACTTCACTCTCCAAATAAAAATAGTTATTTTCTTTGGCACCGACTTAGGCCACTTCGTCTCCTCTCCAATCGTTTCACAACTACTCCTTTTCTCTTCTAAAATTCGCCTCAATTTTTTTACCGAATATCCTCCAGAATTGTTTAAAGACCACCACGCACGACCTCTCCCTTCCCTTTTCGGTAACACATTTTGGATCAAATTCCTAAGGTTTTCTAACTCTCCAAGCTCCCGCCCCCTCGGCTCCCTCCTCATTCCCACTTCCACACCCACTCGTCTTGACACCATTCACCTCTCTCTCGCACCGAAACCCCTTTGGATATTTCAAGATGGTAGAGGCGTCTGAACGTCTCTTTAAGTCTAAGGTTTGAGACCCACCTATCCTCCCAAAACCGCGTCTCCGAACCCTCCCCCACTTCTCTTCCGAATGGGCTCGAAAAAGGAATATCTTCTTTGTCCAATTCCTCCCCTATCTCCACAATTCTTCCCCATACCGAGCTCCCCCTCCCCCCCCCCCCCACCCCCCTTGATGATCCCCATGAAGACCTCCATCCCGACCATAGATACTTCTAATCACCTCTACCCAGAAAGCTTCCCTCTCTTCGTGAAACCTCCACCACCACTTCCCGAGTAGACCCCAATTAGCATCCCTCAGCGAACCAACATTTAACCCACCCCTTTTGAAACTTCCCAGAACCCTATCCCATTTAACCCAAGCGACCCCCCTTTTTTTGTCACATCCTCATCTCTCCCCCCCCCCCCCCCCACCCACCCCCAAAAAAAAAATTGTTCCTCACACTCTCTAGTATTTTTAACACTCCTTGCGGGGCACGAAACAAGAAAAAAAATATATAACGAAATGCTACCTAGAACCGAGCGTACCAATGTCCATCTTCCTCCAAATGAGATCATTCTTGTCTTCCACGATGCAAGTTTATTTTTTACTTTTTCAATTGCCATTTTCCAATGGTCGATCCTGCGCATCGACGCACCAACTGGTAAACCGAGGTATATATTTGACGTGGGTGGTTTTTCAGATAAATACTATCTTTGTGACGCTGCATATGCCAATGCTCGGGGATTTTTGGCTCCATATCGTAACACAAGATATTGGTTGGCGGATTTTCGACGTCGACGTGCTTTGACTAAAGAAGAAAAGTTTAATCATGCACATGCCTAGGTCAGGAATGTTATTGAACGTGCTTACGGTGTCTTGAAAGCGAGGTTCCCAATCCTAAAGCAGATGGCTCCTTTTCCATTCACAACACAAAGAAATGTGGTAATTGCTTGCTTTGCAATACATAATTTTATTCGAAAATATAATATTCAAGACCAATTGTTTACGGAGTGCAACGAGGACACCACATTGTTGAACGAAGAAGAAGTCGAAGGAAGTGGAGAATAAGAATTCGATATATCCCAATGGGGTGCCAATAACACTCAATATATGGCTTCTTTGCGTGATTGAATTGCAAATAGTGTGGTTAATAATGTTTAAATTTTAAGCATTTGTGTTTGAACTTTGGGTAATTTGTGTTTGAACGTTTCTAGTTTGTGTTTGAACTTGGAATTTTAAGTACTTTATGAATTTATGTTTTGATTTTTGGAGTATATCAATGAATTTATGATTATATGGCTTAAAAAATAAACAACAATTTATAAAACAACTTAAAATTCATATTCATGGGTAAATTGGTCATTTATGTTATTCAGACTGTTCATTCAGATAAAAAAGTAAACAACAACATCAATTTATCCAGACAGACACATTTATCCATACAGGACTTAATGGAAGATTTGGTATACAGACCCTAAGTCCTGTGTGGATAAAGTTATATACGTTGATTAATTCTTCTGTATAAATCGAGAAGGTTTTTGTTTGGCCAAGGTTTTTCATATATGGGAATAGCGTGTTTTTTAATTGAAACGGTCAAGTTTGGAAACAACTTGGCTGTCTGTATAAAGCTCTCCCATGAAAATTTACTGAATAAGTCACTTTCTAATTAAGTTAATATTAAATAGTTGGTTTTTTGCATAAAGCTCTCTCATAGAAACTTACGGAATAAGTTGCTTTTTATATAATTAAGTTACTATTAAATAGTCATATATAGCTGATCGAATAAGCTCCGAGTTTTATTAAGCTCATTAAGCTGCTAACAAACATTCCCTTAGGTTGGTTAACGGCTGGTTAACGCCGGCCGGTTGGAGATGGGGGTTACGTGTTGGATGGAAATTGTTGTTTACAAACTGCCTGTATTCAGCGTTGACGTTTGTTCGTCAAACATTTCACATATATTCTCAAATTCTTTGTTACTTGTGAAATTATACCAATACTCCCCATAATAACGTATTACACATTTTCATCATTTTAAGCAAACAATAATTTCAAGTATTTAATATGATTGTGTACAAATATTTATTTCAAGCAGACAATCTTATTTGATTTTTAATTTGATTACGCAAAATAGTTATATATTTCTATTGTGATTCTTAAAGTGTGTGTTGGTTAACGTGGGATATATTAATCATCGGGAAAACTTATTGGCACCCTAAAAACCTTATATACAACCAACCCCCATACCCACCCTATCACTCATAATTAACTCCATGTGTTTGACTTTTTTATTTTATTATAAAGTTTAAATTACTTTTTTATGTTCCCAATGTAATTTACACCCAAGGTTGGATGTAAATAATAGGACCCTTAATCATCACAATAGTTATTTGGGCAAAAGTTGATTATTAGCCGGCAATCCCAACCAGTTGTGATCGGGTAACGGAAATAGAGAGTATTGGGGATTTTCTTCGTATATGATTTGGGAATAAGAGAAGTATTTTTGAGAGTTTTGCATCTTGGATCTAAAATCTAGCCTTTGGAGTTTAAGTATTCATCAAAGGAAGCTAAAGATTTAGGGTAAAATCAAAATTTAGCAATAAATCTAGTAATGAAAGTTTAAGTTGTTTTATGAAAACTTTGTACATGCTAAAATATATATTTTGGCTTGTTAAGATGCTTTATTGATATTTATTAGATGTGTTAGTTGTTTTATGTGATGAGATTTATGTCTATGATACTTTGATGTATAAATCTTGAGAAATATATATTTAGGGGTTTTGGATATTTGATAATAAAGCATAAAATTTGAGGGGTTCGATGGTTTATTTGTCATAGAGGATTATTTAATGCTAATCCATTTAATATATTGATTTTATAAATCGTTAAAGAATATGTATGATTCACTTTTGTTAGACTTTATGGTATTTTGGGTTACCATATTTATTTAAACCTTTTAAATACATCTTGTTTATAATGAATTGTTTTGGATTAGTCCAACAAGTGTAAGAGCTTAATGACTTGTATTTGATGTAAATACTCATTTTGGGATGGTACCTGACCTTTGAGTTCGTGGTGTTGATTTTTAAATCTTTTGATGTATAAGTTGCTCAAACGTGGAGTATTTGCACTGTAACACCCGTAAATTTGGAAACCCTTAACCATTGTAGTGTAACCGTATAACTCTTACGATGGAAAGTTATTGAGGTTTACCTCTCTATCGTAATGGAAATCTCAAGGATCGAGTCGGGTACGAAGATCTGGGCAGGACGGGGTAGGACAGTGAGTTGCGAGACCTGGCGCGCGACTCAAGGCCGCAACACAGGTCGCGTAAGTCTCTGGGTTTTGGGTTCCAGCAACACGCGCGGCTTAGCCCGCGACTTGAGGTCGCGGCCAAGGCCGCGGGAAGCTGTCTAGTCGGTTTTATACCCAAAATTTAGGGTTTTCTCTCATTTTACTCCCACTTTCCATTTCTCTCTTCCTTGGGACGATTTTGAGAGCTCAAGAACCGAGTTTGGAGCAACTTGAGGTGAATCCACTCTAGAGAGATCAAAGGGTTGGTGATTTGAAGCTTAGTTATGGGAAGAGTAAAAGATTTCTTGGGAGGTACGTGGTTTGGAAGATTTCAGGTTCCGTTTGAGGTAAGCATCTTGTAAATCCAAGCTTTAGTATAAGGATCTTTGTAGATCTAAAGGTTTACTTGTCGTTGGTTTATTTCTAGAGTTGGGGAAATGGGTTATTTGGAAACCCTAGCTCATTGTTGAAGATGACTTGGAAATGGTGGAATCTGCACTATTGGAGGCTAATGGTTGGATTTGGAACCTAGGTTTAACCTAACCTAGCAAGATGAGTTCAAGTTGATTTGTGAAAACGGTGTACATGCCAAAATGTCCATTTTAAAGTATTTATGTGTTTTACTTGAAATTGTCAACTGTGGGGTTATTTGGCAACTTTTGATTATTTCAAGTATTTAGCTTATTAAACTTTATAAAACATCCACATTTGGGATTTTGGGCATTTTGTTAAATGTGTCATAAATGAATGAGTTTTGATGATTTATTGCATAAATGGATATATGGTCAAAAACGCATTTTAGTGTTTGTCGGGTTTTATGCATCATTCATGTAATGAGACGTTTTTGAAAGAAAGAGTGTGTGAGTCCTTTGGGTTGGGACATTCCCGACCTTGGGAACATTTTAGAAAATAATAATCATTTTTGGGTTTTGGGCCGAAGGTCAATGGTGATTTGAGAAACAGAGATTTTGGGGAAGGATATAATTTGGGTTATATAACCATATTGGCTCTCGTGTTTTAGCCAAACGTTTATTAAGCCTTTTGGGGCTTTATTTGTACTCGGTTGAGTCTTTAGAACATTTGTTCAATTTTGGTAGCTCGTTAAGGAGCCTTGAACGTATGGTGTACTTAGTTGCATCTTATTTGAGAGTTACATGTTTTGAATGATTTAGTTCATTCGTTTGAGTCATGTAATGTTTAGACTGTAATGTATTGGATCCATATGCATATGAGTCAGTCAGTTGGTTTAGTGGGGACTTTATCCCCGTTTTGGGACTGGATATTGTTTATGGCTAGCGGGAGCTCGAGATATAGATCGTGGGTGGTTGAACCCGATAACCGTGTAACCTTTATTGAAGGGCTCGAGGTATAGATCGTGGGTGGTTGAACTTGATGCCCATTTGTAATCCAGTCTGGTTACTCATCGTGGAATTTAGTGTCCGCGTTTGAAGTCTAGTGAGTGGTCCCCAAGTCATGTGGTTGATCATGTAAACTTGTGGTGGTGCTCTGTAGAGCCGTATATGGAGCTAAGTCTTGCAGTGGTGCCTATGGTGAGCCGGATACGGGGACTTGTGGCTTTTGTGGTGACACTCATTTAGAGGTTGAGTAGACACTAGAGGCATTTGGGTATCTTGCGGCGGTTGCTCGGTTGGGAGCCGTATACGGGGATCCATGGCTCTATGTGAAGCTCGAGAACATTGATAGTGTAACACCCCGAATTTCGAAAAGCATCATTTCAAGTTAATACTAAAATCAGTAGCTTCAAAGGGGGGAAAATAAGATATATGATTTTGGATTTGAATCCTAGACTTTATAGTCTTGATGGATAAAGGATTCAATTACGAGTCCAACGGTCCTTTCCGGAGCGAAAACGGAGCTATAACGAAGAAGTTACGGCGGAAACAGTGAACGGGTGGAAAACCGGGCAAACAGTGCATTACGCGAGTTGTGCCACGACTTAGGGCCAACCTCGCGACTTGAGAGGACACGGTTTTCAGCCCTTCAAGCCTCATTTCTCTCAACCAAACCCTAACTCTCTCCCCCTTTCTCTCCCAAACCGAACCCCAAACCCCAAAGTCGAACCTTAACCAATATTGAGGGTTTTTCCTCCTTAAACCACATGAATCTTCATCATCTAACTAGTTGAGATCATGAATCACCTTCATCTTCATCTTCATCTTCTTCACCATGTTCTTGGGGGTTTCGTCTAAACCATTCACCATTTGAAGATTGGAAGCTTATAGTTCGTTTTGGAGGTCTACAAGTGTTTTGGTTGGTGATTCAAGCTATGGGTTAAGGTAATCTTCTATCCTCTTCAGTTATGGAAGTTAGGGTTTCGGTATCAGTTGAGGTATTCATGTTTAAGGTTTGGGAAACGATTATTTATGGTTGAATATGTATGGATCTAGATTTTTGGTGGTTTTGGCTTGAGGATTCAAGTTTCTTCAAGAAAGCTTAAAGTGGGGTAAAATCTAGATGTTGGGAACTGAAGAATTCATCAAGTATGGTTAATGCTGCTAGTTCAGAATTAATACTGCTAGAAGACTTCAAAGTTAATACTGCTGAGTATTACTACTGCTAGTAGAATTAATACTGCTAGTCAAAGTTAGTGCTGCTTGAACAAAGTTAGTACTGCTTAGCTAGTTAGTACTGCTAGTGGTTAGTACTGCTTAGTAGTTAATGCTGCTAAGACCAAGTTAATGCTGCTAGAAGAAATTAATGCTGCTGAGCATAGTTAGTACTGCTTATGACTTAAAGAATCGGATGGAAAGGATGACAGCTGGAAAGAATCAAGATATTCATGGAAGGCTTGAAGATAATAATAGAAGATATACTGAAGATATTTTATTTATTGTAATTATCTTTTTGTTCAGTATATGTACAGATTTGATAGAATAGTTTAGAAGAGATTAATTCATTCATTCTAAGTTTTTAGAGAAAATCAACCTCAAGGCATAGATCCTAATTCTAGAGAAGTAGAATTCGTATTGGTGAGCCTGTTCATCAATATTGAGGTTGTGTATTTAATCTTGTAACTTCAAGCATTCAATACAAGTTTACAAGTTGTTGATTATATATTGTTTTGGTTTACTGTTTGATTGAATATCAAAGTGTTATTCCGCAACTTCTTTGATATTAGTTTCTGAGAATTTATTCTTGTTAAGAATTCGATCCTGACAAGTGGTATCAGAGCCTAACTTCCTCAGAAACATCTATTCATTCATCATGGAAAACCTTGCAGAATCAAACAGTACTCTGGTCTCTAAGGTTCCAATGCTCAAACCCAGTGAGTTTGACATGTGGAAGATCAGAATTAGACAATACATTCTTCTCACTGACTACTCAATGTGGGATATCATTGAGAATGGTCCTTCTGAAGCAGGAAAGATAGGACCAGATGGGAAAAGACCTCCACCAAAGACAGATGGTGAGAGGAAGATCAGACAGACAGAGATGAAGGCCTTGAGCACTCTGCTCTTGGCCATTCCCAATGAATATCAGCATCAATTTTGCAACTGCACTGATGCTCAGATTCTCTGGAATGCTCTAGAGAAAAGATTTGCTGGAACTAAAAGCATCAAAAGAAATCAAAGAGATGTTCTAAAGCAGCAGTATGAGAACTTCACTTCTTCAAAGAATGAGTCTATGACTCAAACTTTTGATAGATTCAACAAGCTCATTGGTGAACTGGCTACTGTAGGAGTGAAGATGGAACAAGATGATATCAACAGAAAGTTCCTCAGATCTCTTGGGGATGAATGGACTATGTACACTGTCTCATATAGACAGAGTGATAATCTGGAAGAGAAGGAACTTGATGATCTATATAATGATCTAAGAGTTTTTGAAACTGAGGTAGAATCCAAGAAGAATCCCACTGGTTATATCCACAATGCTGCATTTCTTTCAACATCTACTGATACTACTGCCAACCCTGAAGCAGTTAGTACTGCCAGTAGAGTAAATTCAGAAAAAGGCACTGTAACTATCTTTGAAGCCTTTTTGTCCAGTCATAGAAACAATTCATTGATTAATGATGATCTGGATCAACTTCACCCTGATGACCTGGAGGAGATGGACATTAAATGGCAGATGGCCATGTTATCTATGAGAGTGAAGAAGTTTATTAAAAGAACAGGAAGGAACAACTTCTCTCAAAGAAGAGAAGATGGAGCTGGTTTTGACAAAACTAAGGTGGAATGCTATAAGTGTCACATGAAAGGACACTTTGCTAGAGAGTGCAGGAGTGTTGTTCCAAACAACAACCACCAACAAGCTCAGAATGGAGGCTACAATCAAAACAAGAATCCTGCTCAAGCCCTTGTTTCTCAACAAGGAATGGGATTTGACTGAAGTGATCAAGCTGAGGAAGCCATTCAGAATCAAGCTTTTATGGCAGAAGTGTCTGATCTCCCCTCTGAGGTAATTTCTAATCTTTGCACTAAATCTTGCATAGACACTGTCAAAAGATACAGGGATCACAATCAAAGTATGTGTGATGACCTCAAAAGATTAGAAAAGGACAGAAGAGATTATGTGTTGATAGTAGAGAGATTTGAAGAACAAATCAAAGGCTTTCAAGCTAATGAACTTCAACACTCTTATGACACAAACTATTGGAAGTGGGAAAAGAATGAGTTAGAGACCAAACTGTCTAAGTCCTTAGAAGAGAATGATAGGCTGAAAGAGGAACTGTCTAGAGTTAAGCTTGACATAGAAAAGTTTTCATATGCTTCAAAAGCAATGGATTCTCTTCTAAAGGCTCAGATTCATGATAAGATGAAGCCTGGTATTGGATACAACAATACACCTCCTCCTTACAACAACAACTATATCTCTCCTACTTCAGACTTGTTAGAAACCAAGGAGAAAAAGTACTTGTCTGAGGAAGCTCTTAAGATAGATCCTTTGGATGAGGTAGTAGTTAAGGATTTGACTGAGAAAGAAGCTAGTAAGAATAGGGATAATACTGTGAGTAAAAAGATACCATTAGAAAACAACATTATCACCAATGAGGGATGTGGGAAAATCTGGGTCAAGTCCAAGGAGATAGAGAAGACCAAAGGAAAGGATAACAAGGTCCATTACAAACAAACCACTGTTGTGAATCCTGGATCTTGTAAACAGTGTGCTTGCAATAAAGCTAAGAGCCTAAATTCTGGTATAAAAAGAGGTAATCAAAGAAACTGGAATAATCAATGGGCTCAGAAACAAGGAGTTGATCTGAATAAAATCAATAGACCAAAACCTTGTTTCATATGTGGCAAGTTGAATCATTTGGCTAAGTATTGCTTCTTTAACCCTATTAATCAACAGATAAACTTTCAAAGATTTGTGCAAAAACCTGTTGGTTATAGGAAGGTTGGAAAGAAACATGTGATGAAGAAATCTGTTGAAAGTAAAGGCCCTATGAAAAATAAGGTTTTAAAAGAAAGTATTTTACTATGGGTACCTAGAAGTACTAACAGTGTTAGTACTGCTGAAAATATTAATGCTGCTAACACAGTTACTACTGCTAACAGTGTTAGTACTGCTGAAAATATTAATGCTGCTAACACAGTTACTACTGCTAACAAGGTTAGTACTGCTAAGCATGCAAGTGCTGCTAAGGCAGTTAGTACTTCTAAAACCAGTGTTGCTTCTAGCAAAAATGTTTCCAAGCCTATTATTGTGACAAAATACTCCAAGCATGAGGAGTCAAAGTTTAAAAATCTTGTCAAGAAAGAATGCAAGTATTTTGATGAGAAAGGGGTACCCAAGACCACTTTGGCTTGGGTTCTTTATTCAAACTAACTGATTCATCTAATGTGCAGGGCAACCAACAGCTCAAAGCAAAGAGCATTTGGCATGTTGATAGTGGTTGCTCTAGGCACATGACAGGTAACATGTCATGCCTTCAGGATTTCAAGCATATCAATGGAGGACATGTTGCTTTTGGAAATGATATTACTGGTGGTAAAATAAGTGGCAAAGGTAATGTCACAAAAGGTAAGATGACATTTGAGGATGTCTACTATGTTGATCAATTGAAGTATAACTTGTTAAGTGTATCACAGGTTTGTGACAAACAACATAGCATATTATTTACAAACACAGAGTGTATGATCCTTGCTCCAGGGTTCAAAGTAGTTGATGAAAGCATGATACTACTTAGAACTCCAAGAAAGGACAATGTTTATTGTCTAGATATGGACAATGTTGATAGTGATTCATCCCTGAACTGTCTTGTTTCAGAAGCTTCTGTGGATGAATCCTCTCTATGGCACAGAAGGATGTGTCACATGAATTTCAAGACTATGAACAAACTTGTTAAAAACAACCTTGTAAGAGGTTTACCTTCAAAAGTCTTTTCATGTGATGATCATTGTGTTGCTTGTC
Source organism: Arctium minus (assembly GCA_954870635.1). Classification (NCBI taxonomy): domain Eukaryota; kingdom Viridiplantae; phylum Streptophyta; class Magnoliopsida; order Asterales; family Asteraceae; genus Arctium; species Arctium minus. Next base: position 20,265,245 of record OX941082.1, read on the forward strand.
TTAAAGGCAAACAGCACAAAACTTCTCATAAGACCAAAGAGTTAAATTCTATTTCTTCTTGTCTCCAATTACTGCATATGGATCTGTTTGGTCCTACAAATGTTATGAGTATAGGCAAGAAATCTTACTGCTTGGTTATTGTTGATGATTACTCCAGATTTACTTGGGTATATTTTCTAAGGACTAAGGCTGAGACAAGTGGACTGATCAAATCCTTTATCCTAAGAATTGAAAACCAAACTAATCAAAGAGTAAAAGTCATTAGATCAGATAATGGAACTGAGTTTAAAAATCTTGATCTAAACACCTTTTGTGAAGAGAAAGGTATTGAGAGACAATATAGTGCTCCTAGGACTCCTCAACAGAATGGAGTTGCTGAAAGGAGAAATAGGACACTAATAGAGGCTGCTAGATCTCTGTTGGCTGATTCAAAACTGCCAATTACCTTCTGGGCTGAAGCAGTTAATATTGCTTGTTATGTCCAAAACAGAGTTATAGTGGTCAAGCAAAAGAACAAGACCCCATATGAGCTTTTAAATAAAAGAAAACCTTTCATTGGATTTTTCAAACCTTTTGGGTGTCCTTGTACTATTCTCAATACAAAATCTCACTTAGGTAAGTTTGATAGCAAAGCAGATGATGGATTTCTTATAGGTTACTCATCTCAGAGTAAGGCTTATAGAGTTTTTAACTCTTCTTCCAGAATAATTGAAGAAAGTGACAATGTCAAATGCAATGAGAACACACCAAATCCAATTGGGTCTGGTCCTCAGTGGCTATTTGACATTGACTCACTAACTAACTCTTTTGGTTTCAGTGGTGATGATTATGCAGGTACAGGGAGTGGAGGATCAGGGACTACACAAGTCTCATAAAGTATATCTCAATCTGTGATATTTCCCATACCCACAGTGAATCCTGTTGAAGACTGTGGAAAGGAACCATCTACTGGACCAAGTCAAAGTGAAGAAGAAAGTAGAGATGAGGAGACTCAAGAAAATAAAGAACCAGAAGTGTCTACTGAAAACACTTCAGTTGAGTTGAATGACTCTAATCTAGAGGTGGAACTTAATGAAGAACCTAGTCATCCCACCAGAATACAAAAGAATCATCCTCCACAGCTGGTAATAGGAGATATATCCTCTCCTATGATGACTAGAAATCAAAGTAGACTTCAAGAAATACAAGATCAACAACACACAGTGCTTTCTTGCTTTTTATCCCAGCTTGAGCCTAAAAAGGCACATGATGCTATGAAAGAATCCAGTTGGATAGAAGCCATGCAAGAAGAGCTACTGCAGTTCAAGCTGCAAGATGTTTGGGATCTGGTAGACCTTCCTAAAGGCCAAAGGGCAATAGGAACAAAATGGGTCTTCAGGAATAAGAGAGATGAAAGAGGTATAGTGATAAGGAATAAAGCAAGGCTGGTGGCTCAAGGGTATACACAAGAAGAAGGAATAGACTATGAAGAAGTATTTGCACCTGTGGCCAGGATAGAAGCAATTAGATTATTCCTGGCTTATGCTTCCTACATGAAATTCAAAGTCTATCAAATGGATGTGAAAAGTGCATTTCTTTATGGTTCAATTGAAGAAGAAGTATATGTCTGTCAACCACCAGGGTTTGAAAACCCAAGCTATCCAGACAGAGTATACAAATTGAAGAAAGCACTTTATGGACTACATCAAGCTCCAAGAGCATGGTATGACACTCTGTCATCCTATCTCTTGGAAAATGGCTTTGAAAGAGGAGTCATTGATAAGACTCTATTCATCAAGAAAAAGAAGAAGGATATCTTGCTGGTCCAAATCTATGTTGATGATATTATCTTTGGATCAACAAGAGACAACATGTGCAAGGAGTTTGAGGAACTAATGCATCAAAGGTTCAAAATGAGTTCCATGGGGGAACTTACTTTCTTCCTTGGACTCCAAGTTCAACAGAAGATAGATAGAATCTTCATCTGTCAGTCCAAGTATGTGCAGGACATTCTAACCAAGTTTGGTTTCTCAGATTCAAAACCTGCTAGCACACCTATGGAGACACACAAGCAGATAACAACAGATCTTGAGGGGGAGGATATGGATGTTCATCATTATAGATCCATGATTGGCTTTCTCATGTATCTTACAGCCTCTAGGCCAGATATAATGTTTCCAGTCTGTGTGTGTGCAAGATTCCAAGTTAGGCCAAAGCAATCTCACTATCAAGCTGTAAAGAGGATATTCAGATATCTCAAAGGGCAACCCAGATTGGGACTTTGGTATCCTCATGACTCATCCTTTGACCTACTTGCCTACTCAGATAGTGATCTAGGTGGAGCAAACTTGGACAGAAAATCTACTTCTGGAGGATGTCAGTTTTTGGGTGCAAGACTAGTGTCTTGGCAGTGCAAGAAACAAACCACAGTATCCACATCTACAACAGAGGCAGAGTACATAGCAGCTGCAAGTTGCTGTTCTCAAGTCTTATGGATTCAGAATCAAATATTGGATTATGGGGTAACCTTTCTACACACTCCAATTTTTATTGATAACAGCAGTGCTATTAGCATTGTGAATAATCCTGTCAAGCACTCAAAGACAAAGCACATTGAAATCAGGTATCACTTCATAAGAGACTGTAATGAAAAGAAACTTATTCAAGTTGTAAAAGTTCACACTGATAATCAGTTTGCTGATCTATTCACTAAAGCTTTTGATGTGGGTAGATTCACTTTCTTGGTAACAAGTGTGGGAATGATCAACTCTGAATAAGCCCCTTCTCAAAAAGTGGTTCTATACCTGTATATTGTTTATTCTTGGTGTTACTAATCTTCTTTTTCAGGATATGTATAGCAGTACTCAGTGTTTCGCAAGATTAAAGGAGTAAGTTAGTTAATACTGCTAGTTAGTTAATACTGCTAGTAGTTAATACTGCTTTCAGTTAATACTGCTAGTAGTTAATACTGCTTTCAGTTAATACTGCTAGTGGTTAATACTGCTTTCAGTTAATACTGCTAGTAGTTAATACTGCTTTTAGTTAATACTGCTTTCAGTTAATACTGCTAGTGGTTAATACTGCTTTCAGTTAATACTGCTAGTAGTTAATACTGCTTTCAGTTAATACTGCTAGTGGTTAATACTGCTCTAGGTTAATACTGCTTATGTTCCGAATACTATAAATACTCCTTGCCCGCCTAAAAGCTCATAACGACTCTTTGCTTACTGTTCACTTGCGCTCTAAACCCTTTCTCTCTCAAAGTTCAAAGTTTTCAGGCAAGAATCTTCAAGGTCAATGGCATCCATGGCGTTCATTGACGAGCACAATGAAATCGCGATGCTCCAAAAGCCAAAACAAGCTGAAGGTTTTCATCAGATAGTCGACTTTCTGAAGCCTAGCCACATTGCCCATGCTCTCACTATGTCTCCTACTATCTTCATAGAGCATCAGAGGCAAGTCTGGGCACATGCCACCATTGTTACTGAGGATGGTGTGCAAATGATCAAGACGACAGTATGTGGCAAGCCATTGACAGTTACTGAAGAAGTAATTTGCATCAGTCTACGTCTAGACGATGCCTCTGGTATAACTTCTATCCCTAATGATGAACTGTTTTCTACTCTTACAAGAATGGGGTATGGAGGCCCATTGGGTGTTTTTAAGTTCTCAAAAGCTAAATTCTCACCCCAATGGCGTTTTCTTGTTCATACCTTGATGCACTGCATTTCTAAAAAGACCACTGGATGGAGTGAGTTCAACAGTCCCATTGCTTATGCTTTGGTCTGTTTGGCCACTGCCAGAAGGTACAATTTTTCACAAATGATTCTCAATGATCTTGTCTCAAACATGGGAAACAAAAAGAGCTTTTATAAGTATCCCAGGTTTGTTCAAGCAGTAATCAACCATGAATTGACGGATATTCCTCATTCTGATGGAATATATGTACCAAAACCCCCTAAAGGCAAGGTTTTCTCAAATATGAGAAGATATGCTGGGGACTCGGAAGGAGTAGACACCCCATTGTTCTCTACAATGATGGTGGTGTCCCAAACTAATGAAGATATGGTAGCAGGGTCAAGGCCCCCATTAGACTAACCCACTGCTAGCCAATCCCAACCTTCCATCTCTCAAATTTTCCCTCAGTCCTTTGCTGCTAAACCCACTCCCATAATATCCAAGACCTATGTCAAGAGAAAGGTACACAAGGCTCCTTCCCTTGGTGTACCTACTATTAACCAAGAGCCTCAAAACCCTCTATTGGAGCATTCTCCAGTAGAGAATATCCAAAGGGAATCCACTAGGGTGTCTCCCAACCCAAAGGAGGTGCTCTCTGAGGAGGAGGAAGAGCATATGGGAGAGAAGGTTGCCACTACTCCTGCTAGCTCAGAGGAGGTCAGTGGTAACATCCATAAGACCTTCCCCATGGCAACTTTGAATGAGCAATCATTCAAAGGTCCCCGGTGCCAAGAAACCAAGGGGGTGGATAGTGCTTCTGCTAGGCAGAAGACTTCCACTACAAAAAGATCCAATGATCCTTCAAAAGAGGGTAACACTTCTGGAGAGGGTGAGGACATATATACTTACTATGAATTGATGGAAACAATGGGGAACATCAACCAAGATGTTCTCAAACAAGGAAAAGAAATTGAAGAGATGAAGTTGGTCATCCTGTCACAACAAATCCAGATTGCCAAATTAAAGAAAATGGTGACAAGGTTGGTGCATAAGCAGAGGAGAAAACAGTTTGTTTTAAAGAAGAGGTCAAATAAGAAAAATGCTTCCAAAAAGGGGGAGAATTCTAGCTCAGAACAGATAGATCAACAGTTTGAGGGGGAGTTTGTTGAAGAAAGGGCTGAATTTGTTGAAGAAAAGGCAGCAGCAGAAACAACACCAGCAGCAGTAACAACCCCAGCAGCAGAAACTGTTACTACTGCTAAGCCAAAACAAGCAGCATAAACTATTAGTGCTGCTGAAACTACACAAGCAGCAGTAACAGGATTGACATCTGAAGAGGTTGAAGTAGCAGAGATGCTGGTAAAAGCAAAGAATGACACTCCCAAAGCAAAGGGAGTGGTCATAAATGAAGGGGGAGCAAAGAAATCAGAAAAGAAAGACATGGCTGCAGATATAAAAAGAAAAGGGAAAGAAAAGATGATAGAAACTGATCAACCAACTAAAAAGCAAAAGATGATTGAATCAGATGAAGCATTAGCCAAGAAACTACAAGAAGAGTTAGAGCAAGCAGAGAAAGAGCAGGTTGAGAAAGACAGAGAGATAGCAAGAGCACTAGCTAATGAACTAAATGAAGCATTTCAGAAAGGGTTGGAAACAGAGAAAGCTAAGCAAAGAGCAATAAGCTTGAGAAAGGCTATGATGGCCAGATCAAGTGCAAAGAAGAGAAGACCTTCACAAACTTACCTTGCAACTCAGGAAAGGAACAAGATGATAACTTTCTTGAGGAGTGCAATTGGTGTGAAGAAAGAAATGTTCATAAAGATGACTTTTGATCAAGTCAAGGGACTATATGAGAAAGAAATGGGAAAGCTGAAGAATAATGAAAAGGACAGAGTGGAGTTTGAAAAGAAAGCTAAGGAGAGGCATGATGTGAATATCAATAAACCCTTCCCTGAAAGTGAAGAGGGAACTCCAACAAAGAAAAAGGCAGAGATTAAGGAAGAAGAGACTCTAGCTCAGAAGATCAAGAAGATAAAAAGAGTTAAGTCTATTGCTTCTAAAGGCCCTAGATCAGAAGAAAGGAAAAAGGAAGAAAAGAAGAAGGAAGCTTCTATAGGACAAGGGCAAAGGATACTGAAGAGAACCAAGATGATGGCCAACAGAAAGAAAGTTGAAAAGAAGTCTAGAGTAGAAGAAAAAAAGAAAGTTGAATCCCAGGAAGAAGTACCACAGAGTTCAGGTGTAAACATGTACATGGTGGTAATGGATAAAATTCCAAAGCCTATTTCAGCTGAACCTGTTGGATTCAAACCTCCTGAAGTTATCCTCTGGGATACTATGGAGGTGGATGGCAAAGAATACATTAGATTGAAAAGAAAGGATGAGAAGTATGAAGTCTACAGCACCTGGAGCAAAATTATCATAGAGTGTTCAAGATCTGATCTGGAAGAAATGTTTGAAGTGGGGATGAAAGTTCATGCAGATCAGCTGACAGCTCCAGGGTTACCAATTGTGAAGCTAGTTATGGAATATTTGTGTATGTTGTTCAAACCAGAAGCAGTAAAGCATTTGATAAGAGATGTATTTAAAGCTGTTAGAGGATGGACTCTATATGAAAGGAGTGGAGTCTACGAACTGGCATTGGATACTTTTCACATGGAGTATTACTTGGTGGATAGGGTATACAATCATACAAATCTGAAGCTTCATGCCATGTTAAATAAGAAGTTGAGTTGTGCACCAAATTCAGAAATGGCAAAGTACTTGATTCAAAAAACTATTAATCAGAGCATGGGACTGGATCCTAATCTTGGAGTAGATCAATGAAGATTTTGGAAGCATTTGAAGAACTTGACTTCTCTTCCTAAAAGTCAAGTTAGGGGGAGATTGTTGGGAACTGAAGAATTCATCAAGTATGGTTAATGCTGCTAGTTCAGAATTAATACTGCTAGAAGACTTCAAAGTTAATACTGCTGAGTATTACTACTGCTAGTAGAATTAATACTGCTAGTCAAAGTTAGCGCTGCTTGAACAAAGTTAGTACTGCTTAGCTAGTTAGTACTGCTAGTGGTTAGTACTGCTTAGTAGTTAATGCTGCTAAGACCAAGTTAATGCTGCTAGAAGAAATTAATGCTGCTGAGCATAGTTAGTACTGCTTATGACTTAAAGAATCGGATGGAAAGGATGACAGCTGGAAAGAATCAAGATATTCATGGAAGGCTTGAAGATAATAATAGAAGATATACTGAAGATATTTTATTTATTGTAATTATCTTTTTGTTCAGTATATGTACAGATTTGATAGAATAGTTTAGAAGAGATTAATTCATTCATTCTAAGTTTTTAGAGAAAATCAACCTCAAGGCATAGATCCTAATTCTAGAGAAGTAGAATTCGTATTGGTGAGCCTGTTCATCAATATTGAGGTTGTGTATTTAATCTTGTAACTTCAAGCATTCAATACAAGTTTACAAGTTGTTGATTATATACTGTTTTGGTTTACTGTTTGATTGAATATCAAAGTGTTATTCCGCAACTTCTTTGATATTAGTTTCTGAGAATTTATTCTTGTTAAGAATTCGATCCTGACACTAGATTTAACCTAAATCTAGCAAGGTGAGTTCAAGTTGATTTGTGAAAACGTTGTACATGCCAAAAGGTTTATTTTTAAAGCATTTATGTGTTTTACATGAAATTATCAACTGTGAGTTATTTGGTAACTTTTGGTTATTTGAAGTATTTGGCTTATTAAACCTTGTAAAGTATCACATTTGGGGTTTTTGGGCATTTTGTTAAATAAGTGATAAACGATAGTGTTTTAATGATTTATTGTGTAAATGGATTTTTGGTCACAAATGCATTTTAATGCTTGTTGGATTTTTATGCATCATTCATATAAATGGGCACTTTGAAAATAAGAGAGTGTGAGTCCTTGGGATGAGTCATTCCCAACCTTGGGAACATTTTGGAAAGGGAAAATTGCATCAAAATGGAACCAACTTTACCTTGATTCCTATTTCGAGGAACAAACTTTTAAAATCTTCAATTAAGGGTTTAAACTAAAGTTTACATATATTTAAGGATATTGTTTACCTGGTAACCTGTTAAATATGACATGGCTTAAGTCAACGCCAACTAATATGCCATGTCATATTATTAAAAAAAATTAAAAATTTGTAACATATTTTAATTGAATAAATAATTAATACATTGAAAAAAAAATTAAAACCCATGTAAAATATTATACTTATGAACAACTGAAAAACAAAAATTAGACAAGTAAAAGATCAACAACCCTACAAGTTATATAACACTGCCTCCTTACTGTCACGTCCGACGACCTGCAACTCCGGGTGTAACTCTTTCCCTTCACATCCATCGTCCCCTGCAACTCCGACGACATGCTCCGGCGAACTGAAACTCCGGCGACCTAAAACTCCGGTGAACTGAAACTCCAGCGACCTGCAACTCCTTCCCTTCACCTCTATCGTTTCGCTCCTTTACCGTCAATGAGAAATGGTGTGAAAGTGAGAGAAGCGATGGGGACGGAAGGGGAGACGATAACGAAGGAGATGCGTTGGTTCAAGTTGGTAGGAAGTTAGGAAGATAATGAGACATGGGGCAGGACTGAAGTTGGGAACGATGAAGGTTTTTAGAAAGACGAGTCTCCATCAATTTTTTATTATTAATGTATTTTGATGATTTGGAATTTATTTATGACATGGACACCATATAATATTTAGTTTTTTTTCCTTTTCCAAGTCATCTTGAATTAACCGGTTACTTGTTTAACAGGTAAATCAAACCCTTAAATAAATGAAAAGTTTGTTTGAGGCCTTAAATGATGTTTTTAAAAGTTTGTTCCTCAAAATAGGAATCAGAGTAAAGTTGGTTTCATTTTAATGCAATTTTTCCTTTTGGAAATAATAACCTTTTTTGGGTTTTGGGCCGAAGGCCAAAGGTGATTTGAGAAATAAAGATTTCGGGGAAAGATTTAATTTGGTTTATATAACCATATTGACTCTCGTATTTTAGCCAAACGTTCATTATGCCTTTTGGGGCTTGGTTTACGCTCAAGCGAGTCTTTGGAACATTTGTTCAGTTTTGGTAGCTCGTTAAGAAGCCTTGGATGTATGGTGTACTTAGTTGCATCTTATTTGAGAGTTACATGTTTTGAATGCGTTAGTTCATTCTTTTGAGTCATGTAACGTTTTAGACTGTAATGCATTGGATCCATAGGCATATGAGTCATTCGTGTGGTTTAGTGGGGACTTTATCCCCGTTTTGGGACTGGATGTTGTTATGGCTAGCAGGAGGACTCGAGGTAGATATCGTGGGTGGTTGAACTCGACGACCGCGTAACCTTTATTGAGGGCTCGAGGTAGATATCGTGGGTGGTTGAACTCGATGCCCGTTTGTAATCCAGCCTGGTTACTCATCGTGGAATTTAGTGTCCGCGTTTGAATTCTAGTTAGTGGTCCCCAAGTCATGTGGTTGATTATGTAAGCTTGTGGTGGTGCTCTGCAGAGCCGTATACGGAGCTAAGTCTTGCGGTGGTAGCTCGGATGAGCCGGATATGGGGACTTGTGGCTTTGGTTGTGACACTCATTAGAGGTCGAGTAGACACTAGGATCAGTGGTGTCTTGCGGTGGTAGCTCAGAGAAGCCGTATACGGGGAACCATGGTCTTATGTGAAGCTCGAGAACATTGATACGTGACTTAACTTTGTGTGCCCGCCACATTCGATGGAATTCGGGTATCCCCCGTCACCGAAAGGTGTTGTTTTTGGGTATTGAGTTTTATTATCCAAGTTTTCGGTGACGTTTCGTATAAATGGGTCTTATCTATGATTTATGGGTTGAGTATAATGCCCCACCCGTGTTTTGGGTGTTTCGGGATATAAAGTTTTAACTGCATTTTCATAAATGTAGAGTTCGATTTCTATTCACGTTTTGAGTGAGTTTTGGGTTGGAATCTATTTACGAAAGAACGTTTTATATTGGGATCATGTCCCCGAAGTAGTTTGCATTTGAAACGTTTATCTGGGTGTTTTACCCAAAATGCATATTATTGGAAAACGAGTTGTTTTCATATTCAAAGCATGTCTTTTGAAAGATTATGATATAAACTGCATTACCTCTTTTCAAATATATATTTACTCATGTTGAAAACTCTTGAACTCACTAGGCGTTAGCCTAACTGTAACACCCCAAAGCAACAGGCTGACCCAATAACTTCGAGTCCAACTTAAAACCATGGTGGAAGTTATTGGTAGCCCATAACTTGGAGCTTATAAAGAGCTCCCAAATCCAATTTTCTACCAATGTGGGACGAGTTGTTACAAAAACCTGGCTCTGATACCATAATTGTAACACCCCCATTCCAAGGGAAGGAAGGTTACACCAAACACAATAAACGAATATACAAATAACTCCCAACATAAAGAGTCTCCAATAATGAAATAATATCATCCAAACAATAATTCTAAAGCTTCCAATACCCAACAAAACCCAACATAAACTTTTACCAAAAAGCTAGTCTAAAAACAAATAAAATAACTAAATAATGTCTAAAATTTGCCATAACGACGAACAAAAATAATACCACAATGAAATAACTGATTTCAAGATATTAGGCATAATGAATTCAAATTTTTTTGCGAAAACTGAATTTACAACTTTAACGGATAACATGCGATGGAACAAAATCTTAAAGAACCGACAAAGTCATAATAAAACAAATAACGTATGATAGGTTGAATCGAGCTCGGAAAACGCATACACTTGCATATCTACCGACGTGACAAGTGTCAGACATATGGCCACACAGGCCCGTACGCTGGACTGCAGATCCACACGTACTAATGTGAGATACGGTCTTGGGCACTACACCGACACTCACCCTACAACAAATAACATATGCTAGGGCCGACCCATACGCCTCCTAAATCAAATCTCCGTCACACCAAATATAGCTCTCACAAGAGCACAAAAGAGGAGACGTCGTGGTCTGATCACACCGCCACGGTTAGTGTCACGTCATTGGTGCCACAATGACGTGCCTATGGTACCCCCATAGGTGGTTAATAGCTCGACTTATCGGAGTAATTTGTTGCAACACATGCAACGTCATAGTCTCAAATAGGCTCAAATCATAATGAACTCAAAAGGGTGACTAAATATAAGCAATTACAAAATATTGGGTGAACGAGTGGTTGTAATAAACAAAAGGCTCAAATCGAATAGTCCACAATTAATCACAAGTGTCAACCTGTGTACATTTAGAGATAGGAATCATACTAAAATGCTACCGAATCATTAAACGAGATATTTTGAATAAAGCACATATTTTTACTAACATCGATAAACGATTTCACAAATACGTACGACATGGAACGGTTGTGAGTGAACGAACAATACGACGACGGACAAATTAAATAATCATGAATCAATTAACCCGAGGGAAGGGAAAAATTAATGAATCGTACGCAAGTATAAACGAGTCAAACAAATGGATAGAGTTAGGAATCCGTACCTTAAAACTTCACAAAATTTTCCAATTCACCGGTCGCCTACTCCTTTAATCCCGGCCTAAAAATTTACCCAAAAACTTATTATCAATCCTACTTAGCGACTTTAAAAACACAGCAGCACAACACGACTAAAATCAACTATTAAACGGCCAAAAACACGACTAAAATCAACTATTAAACTGCCAAAAACACACACGACTAAAATCAACTATTCAATGGCCAAAAACAACAAAAATACTCGACTTAAACGACTAATAACGAGCCTAAAATGCAGCAGCAAAACATGGTTAAAACGACTAGTAAACGACTAAAATACAGCAGCGAAAATTGATTAAATACGATTAATAAACGACCCAAAACGTAGCAGCAATTCCGACTAAAAACGACTAAAACGCAGCAGCGATTTCGTCTAAAAACGACTAAAAACACAGCAGTAAAATGCAACTAAAACCGACTAATAACGGCCAAAAACGCAGCAGTAAACCCGACTAAAAATCGAGTCGTTTGACCCGTTTTTCCGGCGATTTACACACTTCTCTTATGCAAAACACAACGACAACAATAACTAATAATACTAGGCATTTTTAGGGCTATAAACGAGAGAAAAACAAGCAGAATTTTTGGGTTCTAATAATGATTTTATGATCCGATGCTGCTGCCATTTGTTTAAATACCGAAACGGTGACTTTCGAGCCATCGAAACGGCTCGGTTTCTAGACCCAATAATCCAATGAACTCAAATCGTAATCATAATCGTATAACTTGAAGACGGGGATAAAAACTTACCTCAAAACGACGAGAGAACAAAGATAAATAGACGAGCCTAACTCGAAATCACCGATCATTTTTTCCCTTGACTTTCGATCGCTTAACTCTTAAGAACTCCTTGTGACGCTTCTGCAATTGGGGTAGGGTTTTTGGCTGAGTTAGGGTGAGGGAAATATGAGGATCGAGAGATGAGGATTGAGAAAAACTAACCCATCTATAACTTTCAATTTTACATACGGGTTTTACAAGACTAACCCTTAAATAAAAAACCTTAGCCAAACTAACCCCTAATTCCAATTTAAAAACAAAACAACCACGTCCAGCATTAAGAATCCAATATTTATTTATTTTTTTTTTTTTACTTTAACCACAAACTCACGCCACCACCCCAAAATTATAAATTTCTAAAATCTTTTTTAATATTTACACACATATATATAAACAATACCTATATATATATATATATATATATATCTACGGGCTTTATAATTCTTCCCCCCAAAAGAAAAGATTTTGTCCCCGAAATCAAACTAAAACATAAACAAAGGTAATACTTACAGGTTTTCGAAAAGATGCGGATACTCTGAACGTAGAGATTCTTCCATCTCCCAAGTGGCCTCACGTTCCGGGTGATTTTTCCACAACACCTTGACAAACGGTATGGATTTCTTCCTCATAACTCGCTCTTGCCTATCCAATATAGTCTCAGGTTCTTCTTTGCACGAGAGATCATCATGGATCTTATCTAACAGATATTGTACCACATGCAATGGATGGTAATTGTAACCTCTAAGCGAAACGGTGACTTTCGAGCCATCGAAACGGCTCAGTTTCTAGACCCAATAATCCAATGAACTCGAATCGTAATCATAATCGTATAACTTGAAGACGGGGACAAAAACTTACCTCAAAACGACGAGAGAACAAAGATAAATAGACGAGCCTAACTCGAAATCACCGATCCTTTTTTCCCTTGACTTTCGATCACTTAACTCTTAAGAACTCCTTGTGACGCTTCTGCAATTGGGGTAGGGTTTTTGGCTGAGTTAGGGTGAGGGAAATATGAGGATCGAGAGATGAGGATTGAGAAAAACTAACCCATCTATGACTTTCAATTTTACATACGGGTTTTACAAGACTAACCCTTAAATAAAAAACCTTAGCCAAACTAACCCCTAATTCCAATTTAAAAACAAAACAACCACGTCCAGCATTAAGAATCCAATATTTATTTATTTATTTATTTATTTTTAGACTAGCTTTTTGGTAAAGGTTTATGTTGGGTTTTGTTGGGTATTGGAAGTTTTAGAATTATTGTTTGGATGATATTATTTCATTATTGGAGACTCTTTATGTTGGGAGTTATTTGTATATTCGTTTATTGTGTTTGGTGTAACCTTCCTTCCCTTGGAATGGGGGTGTTACACTAACCCTTTTTATTTGTCGGCATGTGCAACAGGTATCAGTTGGGAATAACTCTTTTAACACTGTGCTGAGAGGAGTGCTAGATGTGTGCTCGAGAAGTGGTTATCTTAGTGAAGTCTTCCGCACTTGTTTCGGGAAGAACAACCTATGTTTGAGGATTAAGTAGCACCCGACTTTGGTCTAGTCCTTGTATAAGACTGGAGTTCATATTTATTAAGGTTGAATAGAAAGTTTTATTCTGAAGGTTTATCCTTTTACTTGATGTGATATTGAAATTTTAATTAGTTGCTCTTACCAAATTTTGAGGGTGTTACAGATAAGTGACCTAACTTTGTGTGTCCGCCACATTCGATAGAATTCGGGTCTCTCTCATCACCGAAAGGTGTTGTTTTGGGTATTTAGTTTTATTATCCAAGTTTTCGGTGACGTTTTGTATATATGGATCTTATCCATGATTTATGAGTTGAGTATTATACCTCACTCGTGTTTTTGGGTGTTTCGGGATATAAAGTTTTATTCGCATTTCATAAAATGGAGGGTTCAATTTCTATTCACGTTTTGAGTGAGTTTTGGTTAAATTTAACTTACGAATGAACGTTTTATATTGGGATCTTCGTCCTTTAAGTAGTTTGGATTGAAAACATATATATTGGCGTTTCTTTGCCTAAAATGCATATTATTGGAAAACAAGTCGTTTTCATATTTATGACATATCAAATTGAAAGATTATGATTTAAATTGCATTACTCCTTTTTAATGATATCTTTATCCATGTTGAAAACTCTTGAACTCACTAGGCGTTAGCCTAACCTTTTTATTTGTCAGCATGTGCAACAGGTTCCGGTTGGGAATAGTCCTAGTCACACTGTGAAGCGAAGAGTGCTAGTTGTGTGCTTGAGGAGTGGATATCTTATTGAAGTCTTCCGCATTTAGAACAACTTGTGTTTGGAGGTTAAGTAGCACCCGACTGTGGTTTAGTCTTTGTGTATTATTGGAGTTTGTATTTGTTGAGGTTATTTATCGAACTTCATAATTGGAGCGTAATGAGTTTTGAATTGTAAGATGATGTGTTGATTTATTTGATGTTATATAGAAATTTTCATTAGTTGCTCTTACCAAATTTGAGGGTGTTACATGCACTTTATTGGTTTATGTTGATTTTTATTGATGAGTCAAATGAGTCGTCGTGTATTTGGATCGGTTTTAACTCATATGAGTTTTGGAAACAGTTGTTAGTTTAACTTTAACATGCTCAATGTTGAACGTTGAAATGTGATGTGCATTTATTGCACTTTTATTTGAGAATTACATGTTTTGAGTATGTTAGTTACTTATTTGGAGTCAGATAATTCAGACAATAATAAATTTGATCAATAGGCTTATGTGTCAGTCATATTTGTCAAGCGAGGAGTTTTGATGTTCTCGTCTTAAAGCCATATGATTTAGTCAAGTGGGGAGTGTTGATGATCTTAACTTGGGCCCTTTTGGTCATGACAAGAGATAATTTTTGATGTTCTCTTCTTGATATCATTGGTTTGAGATAAATGAGAAGTCTTAATGTTCTCGTTTTAGAACCTTTGATTTTAGGCAAATGAGGAGTTTTGATGTCCTCGTTTTATAACTTAGGGGCTGATTAAGTAAGGAGTTTTGATTTTCTTATCTTAACCCTAGTAAGAGTAATTATCAAGGCTTGTATGCGGGGGGTAATTTGCTTGTCACCATCTCGATGTGGCTTACTTAGTGTTCCGCCACTTGATGGAAACGAGTCTCCCCCGTCACCGAAAGGTGTTATTCCTGGATAATGTATTATCTATGTTTTCGATGTTGTTTTGGTTACAGAGTGTACCCATATTCTATGTATTAATATCTACAAAAGCTTATCCATGTTGTTTTGGGTATTGAACCTTACCCATGTTTATTTTGGATATTTTGGATGATAGAGTCTTATCCATGTTTTCAGTATTTGATTATTAAATCTTGTTCACGTTTTGGGTGAGTATTGGATTTTGACTTCATGTTAAAATGAGTTATCCATGTTTTCAATATTTGATTATTAAATCTTATTCATGTTTTGGGTGATTGGGTTTTGACTTCATGTTAAAATGAGTGCTTTGGTCATTGAATTTTCATCACGAAAATGATGGTCTAGAAAAGATGTTGTTTTTGTGCCAGATATATTTAATTTTGGAAATTGTGATTTAAACAACAACTTTTTAGTTTTACCGTTTTATGTTAAAGATGAAATCTGTTTGAATTCAATAGGCGTTAAACCTAACATTTTTATTTGTCACCATGTACATCAAGTCTTTGTCTTTGTTGAGGAATGGTTCTAGCGAGACCATGAAGAGTGGAATACTAGTTAGATGCATGAAAATAATTTAATTATTCGTGAACGTCTTCCATACTTGGAGATTGCGACTATTATGGAATTTTCGTAAGACCTGACCTTTTGAATTGTACGTTTATTGATGTTAAACCTTGGTTTACTATTTTAGGTAATCAAGTGTTGACCGTTAGAAAGAAATTTAGTTCTCAATTATTGTGTTACGAAAACTTTAATTAGTCGTTATTTTCATATTTGAGGGTGTTACATACTAAGGTGGTGTTTGTTTTTTAAGAGGTGCTGAAGTTTGAACTTTGATTTCATTTTAAACTTTGATTTCACTTCGGGTATTTAAAAGGTGATGTTGAAACCTGAAATCTGAATCAATGAGACTATTGATTCTGTTTGTTTTCTGTAAACTGATAAACGTATGAATATGTATAATTGTCTATTTTATCCCTAAAAAATTCAACTTAAATATGTCAATTGAAGTGAGCATCGATGATCGAAGGATGAGACGGAAAAAAGAAACAAAAAAAGGATGTTGGTAGATTTGCGAAACTGTGGACTTGTAATCATATCTAACACACCGAAGCCCCGATGTAAGCGATTCAAGATGTTATAGAAAGCCAAAACACAGATCTACAAACTTCATGTTTTGCGTTTTTTTCAAATTAAGGATGCATCTAGGCTTAAACCGACGTTCAAATAGAAATAATGGTGCTGGATGGAAATAAGAGGAGATTTCCAGACCATATTAAAAGATAAGAGACTTTGAAAATAATAAAAAAGCAAATGGTCTAAATTATAAAACGTCTGACTGAATTAGACATAAGTGGTAATTAAGAGTTTAAAATGAAAAAACAAACAAGGCCTTAATAGTTTCTTGGTGATAAGATTCTGCATAAAACACCGAGAATCAGTGAAATGAATGGAACAGTGACGATGAAAACTAAGTTTGGACACAAAAAGAAGGTTATACTGAAACAAAGGAACATACAAAACATGAGATAAAATCAATTGATTTGACAAAGAAACAACCCCCACATATTCAACAAATAGTGTATTTCCATTTGGTAATGACATTTATGTGGATAAGATAAGAAAACATTGAAGACCGACCACACATGTGATTATGTTCCCTAGAGTTTATAATCCATAAACTAAAAATAGGAGCAGTCAGAGTTGTACTTGTACATGCTGCAAATCCACTTGTTTCACTTGTAAAAGGAATATCTGATATAGTTGTTGATGCAAGAAATGTTTTAGACGAATTCGACATTTTAGATAGATGAAATCAGATCTTCAACGGAATGACCAATTAACTGGTCTCCAAGCAAACCTTCAACAAAAAAACGATCTCGAAGAAAACCTTAGGTTTTTGAACCAAGACTTAGAAAAGAAACTAGTGGTTGAACATACACAACCACTCAGCAGAGAAGAACGTCAATGAATAGTTTCAGGATCGACAAATTGAATCAAGGTCTTAAATTTTAATGGCAGATCTAGCAACAAATTGGAAACAAATAATTTTTGTTGGAGATGAAATACACGCGAGTCGAAACGAGTCACCAGAGAAATAACTTGTCAGAGTGAACGATCATCAGAGATGAATGGTCGCTACAGAATCGCAATGTTGCTATGATACCATGTGATCGGGTAATGAAAACAGAGAGAGAAAATATGAAGCATATATAGTTGGGGAATTTTCTATATATACACTTTAGATAAAGAAATCAAATCAGACTAATAGAAGTCAAACAAACTAACTGTACAAAATAATTCAGACTAACATCGCTCGCACAAGTTATTAACGATGCATATTACTTAACTTAATAGTGATTTAACAAACCTTAATTGGATAAGAGCTTAATCGGGAATTTCTCTATCGGCCATGGACAAAAGTTGCTTGGTGAAGCACTGAAACTCTCTCTCACGCACCAAAATGGCTTCCACAATTTCTTGTAGATCTGCATCCAATATCTTGAACCCTTGTTCATCTGCTCTTTTTTCACTCTACCCCACTTCCCACCATCTAAACCCTAATCATTCTATCGATCCTTCTTCTCAAATACTACCCCCAATTTCACTGCTTTCAATTATCACCCATCATCATTTCATACAACAACACCATTTACCCCTAATTTCAGATCAAACACCTGTTTCAAATTCCAATCTTTAAGCCCTAATCTTTATCAAAACCCCAACTTTTTATCAACCGCCACACCACAATCTGATCCTGAAGAAACCCAAAAAAACTAATGAGAATCCAAGCCAAACCCATGAAGAATTCAAGCACCAAATGCTCGATGTAATGGTGAAGACAATTTATAACCTTAGTAAAAGCTTGGCTCTTTTGGGTTTGTTTCAGTTGAGTCTAGGAGCTTGGGTTTGCAAGGTTGAATGTGGTTTCATACTTGTGTATTGGGGTTGCTTCATGGAAATTGCTACATGTTGTTTACTTTCATGGAAATTGTTGTTGTTTTGTAAAATTTCAAATGTTTAACCTAAAACAAAAGGATAAAATGGTCATTTATGACATTCAGACTGTTTATTCAGCACAACAACTGAACAACAACTTAGTTGTTAACAGTTAACACACAAACAACTATATCCATACATACAACTATATCCATACAGGTCTTAACAGAAAACGAACCGAACAACACCTTACCTTACTGGATGAATATAATAACAACCAATAATCTTACTCGACAAAAAGCATAACAATGATCGACTTAGAACATCTACAACAAATTCTATAATTTTTTTTCCAAAATGGAGATCTAAAATTCAAATCTCCAAAACTATATTCAAATTCTACAATTTTCATATTTTGGAGTTTACAATATTAATTATATTACTAAAATATTTTCATACATTTAGGGGTTGTTTGTTTAAAAAAAAAAACATCTTAATAACTCTCAAGTCTGAATCGTTTAGACCTTTTTACACACCACCTCTTATTAATCATAATTAAAATAAGACTTCAGACTTTAGAACTCTTAAAAAACAAACAACACCTTAATAAAATATTATTTCTCTACCATAAACATTTAATTTCAAGATTTCTTATTCGTGGAATATAATAAAAAAAAACTATGCATCTCTTATGGTAATCATTTTTGGGGTGTTAAGAACATTCCTGAATTAGTTGGAACAATTCTTTTTCTTTCTAGAATCCCCATTTTGAAAAATCCGTTGCAGATGCTCTTTACCAGATGAGTGAGGAGAATGACTCTTATCCGATTAGTGTTTAAAATGGTAAGAGACGCTCATCACTAATCCATTTTATCGTCAAGAATGTTACACAATAAGGTTTGTAAGTAGATCTGACAAATATACCGTGTCGTGTCGAGTTCAAAGTTAAACGGGTTGAGAGTGTCAAACCTAAACACGACCCGTTTAATAAACGGGTCATACAATCCCAACATGATACAACCTGATTTAACCCGCCTAACCCGACACGACCCAATTAACCCGTTTATCCTCTTGACCCAGTAAACCCGCTAACCCGTTTGACCCGCTAACATGCTAACCCGTTTAACATTTATAAAATTAAAAATTATGAAAATTCACAAAAAATTACAAATCTAAAATTTCGCTAACCCGTCTAATCCATTTTTGGTCTGCCAATTTAATGATTTATCTAGCCCAACCGCCCAAAAAGTAAATCATAAATTAGTAGAAAATAAAAATAAAAAGAAAACTTATTATATATATAACATAATTTACCTGTATGTACAAGTGCATACCATCCAAATGAAAGACTACCAAAGTGTTCTTCAGTTTTTCGTTTTTTTGAGGTTTTCCCCTGAATCTCCATCTCTCTCTCTCTCTATATATATATATAGATAGATTATTCGGGTCATTTTCGAGTTGGAATTTTTGATCTTAACATTATGTGTTTAATTTTCATGTCGTGTCGTGTCAACCCGTTTACTTAAACGAGTTGAAATATATTACTGAAACCCGTTTATTTCATGTCGAGTTCGTGTCGTGTCAGTTTTTGTCAGGTCTATTTGTAAGACCTGTAAATGCTTATTCGGTAAGCGTTTGGTGAACCACGTCTCGTTAAAATTAAAAAAAAAACAATATAATTATATTTATTTAATAATAAAATTTTTATTTTAAAAATGTAGTCGAATTTCCAACAAAACACACACACACACACGAAGGGGGAAGGTTAGTTTTGGTTTAAAGACCGTACTTTGTTGTATCATCTTTCCAAAATCAGCCCTCCCCCAAAAAAAGCTCTCATGCCATGGAAGAACTGAAGTAACAGGAGAGAGAAAGAGAGAAAAAGAAAGAAAGAAAGAGAGAGATTTGTTTCTCTCTCGTCATCAATTTCCCCTTTCGATTCCTTCATTCGATCATAACCCTAACCCTAACCCTACACACTCCTTCCTCTCAGATCTCTAAATTTTAATTTATTCGTTTCGATCAACAATCAAATCAAAATGGATACATCGGCATGTATAAAAGAAGTCAATAGATCGGCATCGGTGGCGTTTGCCCCCGAAGCGCCGTTCATTGCCGCCGGCACTATGGCCGGAGCTGTAGATATGTCGTTTAGCTCCTCCGCGAATCTGGAAATCTTTCAACTTGACTTCCAATCTGACGATCGTAAGCTTCCCTTAGTTGGCGCCATACCTAGCTCCGAGCCGTTTAATCGGTTATCTTGGGGGAAATCTCCGACATCGGGTTCGGAAGAATTCTCATTCGGTCTCGTTGCTGGTGGCCTTGTGGATGGCAATATTGGTATCTGGAACCCTCGACTTCTTATAAGGTAAAACGCTGTTAATGATGGAATTTTTCATTCAAATTGGGGCCGCGTAATTGTTTGATCCAATCCGGAATGATGTTTTTCTCTTTTTGCATTTGAATCTGAGAGATTTGATTGGATCGTTAGGATGTCAACGCTTGAATGAAAAATTGTTATGTGATTAGCAATGTGGAAAGATATGGTTGCTTGTGGAGTTAAGCAGAATTGTTTTTTTTTTAATTGTCCTGTAGGAGTTAGGATAATACTTTCTCATTCCCACAAGAAGTGTAAAGACACCATTTAGATGAAACCCTGTGAAAATATTTTGTACTACTTGAAGTTTCAAATGAATTTTTTACTAAAACAAATGATATAAAAACTAATTTAGCAGCTTCTATAGACGACTTGCCCAATTCTTTTTTGCATGCTTACATTAGGAGCGAGAATTGTTTTCATGATATTTCTGAATTTTCAAAATATTTACTATGATGTGTCATGTGTGTTAATCTTTTTATGAACTGGTACTGGTAATTTAGCCGCTATAGAATCATGGCCTCTTTCTTAAGCTTAGCTTAGTAGGGATGTTTTCTATATCCATTTTGGGTTTCAAATGATATTAGCATAGGGTGTATTTTATATCTATATTGGGATCCAATGATGTTAGCGATGATCCGCCATTAGTGGTGTTCAAAAAACCTTCTATTCTAAATCAAACTGAACCAAACTGAGAGGTTAACCACACGATGTGTTTCGGTTCATGAAATTTGGCTTCATGCGATATGTGGTTGGGTACTTGAAAAGAAACGGTTAACTGAACAGAACCTCTTATACATAAAATATAGATTTTTTTATATTAAAAAATAAGTAAAATATTTGAAGTTCTTATCTCAAAAGTCAAAATTACTAGTGAATTAATTAAATAATCTTAATGTTACTTCATGGCTTGATTCTAGACATTTTTTTGCATTGAAATCCAAAGCTCCAATATATTTTCTTTACTTTTTTTTGGTTGGTTCAAACATAATATCAATATTTATACATGAGTTTGATGATTAGTGAATGTTATTTGATGGTCATGGGATCGTTATAGTTACAGAGTCTCTTTCTTTTGCGTATAAAAAGGTTAACTGCAAACTGAATTGGCGTTAACCGCAAATTGAGGTTAGGTTTAGGTTCGGCTTTTTGGCCGAACTGCATTTGAGGCTAGGTTCGAGCATTTTGAAAATATATAGATTAACCTGACCGTGAACACCGCTATCCGTCATTAGATGCAAATTGTGTTATCAGGCTTCTTGTATGGGAATAAAAGGAAACAGCTTCATCGTTTCTTAGAATTGTTTTTGCATAATTTATTTCAATTTCAAGGGTAGTGGAGACAACATGCTTGGATAGCATTTTCTTGTGGGTATTTACCAAACATTTCAGACACAGGATTTTCTTGCCTGCTGATTTCATCCTTGAAGGTCTTGGAATGATGTTTTTTAGCAGTATGCATGCTAAGCTATTTATGTTCAAACAAATTAAAAACAAAGATGCAACTAAGAAAAAGAAAAATACAAAATTTAATTTTGTTCACAACGTCACCTATATTCTTGTTGGTAATTGCAAATTATTTCCTTGAGGACTAAATTTCATATTTGTGTTGCTTGTACTTTGTAGTGTTGTTGTTCTTTACTAATTTGTTCATGATGTTGAGTCTAGTAGTAATCACTGTAGTATCTCTTTATCATTAAAGCCTTATTGGTGTTCTCTTTACTGACTACAGTCCCGAAGAAAGTGAAAGCGCTCTAATTCAACAACTATCAAGACACAAAGGGCCTGTAAGTTTCCATTTTCTGTTTTTATGATGTCACAATTGGTATTCTCTTGGCATGTAATGATAAGCTATCATGGGCGTACTCTTCATCAATATCTTCTATTTTTCTCAGGTTCGTGGTCTTGAGTTTAGTGGTCTTTCACCGAACCATCTTGCTTCTGGCGCTGAAGAAGGGGAAATATGTATATGGGATATTGCTAAACCAGCAGAACCTACACATTTCCCTCCTCTCAAGGTAAGAATATTCTAACATCACCAATCTACATTCCACATCAATTAGATTGCAAAATTCTGGGTTTAAGAACAATTTCATATCAATAATGTTGCCTAAGCTGCAAACTTCTGTCAAAGAAGGAGAAGTTATCTAATACTTTTGTGAACTCTTTTTTTAATCTTTTTCACTCACTTTGCCCAGTTGGGATAAAAGGCTTCTTCTTGTTTACTCCCTGCATCCATATTGTATGCAATACTTCCTTTTGGCACAAAACAGTTTCCCCACAGGCTACATCAGGAGTCCATTAAGGAAGTGAAATGGTTACATTTACATGAGCCACTTGAATAACTAAAAGTACTAATTAGGCTAGCATAATGTCAAAGATAAAAGTTCGATAGTAAGGGATAAAAATATTATTGTTGTTTAATGTTTTGCTGTAAAAATGTAGGGCATGAATTGTTCAAAAGGCAACTGTTTAGCACCAGGCGAGCAGTATCGGTGTGAGCAAACCAAACATAACTCTTAAGGCAATGTATATTTGTTAGGTTGTTTTGGCTAGATCACAAGGAAATAAGGAGGGAATGGTTAATGTAAGGTTTAGATGAGAGGAAGAAGGCGTCATGCTATATAAGGGAGTTTATTAGGTTTGTTATCAGGCATCAACTTAAGTCAATATGGAATATGCATAGAAGTTTTTTCCTTCCAGAGGACACATAGGATATAATCTGTATCTTCATAAAATGCTAGAAAGATATTGACTTGGGAGACATCAGCATCGGAACTTCCCGCGGTCAAAGATGTGCTACAGGGCGTTGCTCAGCTTAGAACAAAAGGTGCTCTCAGTTGGCACCTGGCAATCTAGCATCCTTGTGATTTTACTGCTTTACACAATTTCCATTTATCGGATCAACCAGTCTTCTTGGATATTGGTTCCGCAGGGTGGGATTTGATGCATCCTATTGTTAACTCTGATAAGATGCATTGTTTTGCTGTGTGGGAGTGTGAGCTTCAAGAATACACATGGAGCTTACGAATAAAAAATCAACAAGGATGGATAAAATAACTTATTTGTCACTGAGAGTAAGTTGTACTTAAATCTGGGTTCAGTGCACAATCGAAGAGCAAGGTTTAGGATGTGCAGTAAATTCAAACCCCCAAACCACAATCTTCTCCTGATTTCTTTGATTGCCAGTTGCATCTTGGACAAATGCTATGTTCCTGAATCTTAATTCCTAACAGATAATATGTAAACCAACTCCTGTCGGTTTATTTCTGTCAGACCCTATTGGTTCATGTGTTTTCAGTTGTCAATTGTTATGTATCTTTTAGAACATCTTTAGGTTCAGGACACAGTTATGGTCTCATCTCAGTTGGGGTTCAGTCAGTTGTTTCTCAGCCGATTGTTTCACTGTTGTGATGGTTTATCTGTTGGTTGATCTTATTTTTTTAGTTGTATTTGGTTTGGCTATTTGTATATATCTCAGTATGTTTTAGCTTTTCAGTTTAATATGATTTTTTATCTTTTAAATATAATGAACTCCTGTATCACAAATCTGATACATCACTATGTTACTTTTCCTACTGCTTACCTACAACATTTAATTCCTACAACTCTCCAAGTAGGCAAGCACATGTTTTAGAGTAAGTATATCTCAGACTTGATGTTTATATGGGATGAAATTTTGAGATTGAAGCATCTAGAACAAAAAGTACTTATGTTCAAGGTACAGTACAGTGTATGCAAGTTTTGCTTGTTTACTTTTCAGTGTTTTGTGCTCAAAAGCATTTCTGTTGTCATTTATACACAAGATCAAATTTCTTGAGGGTTGAATTGTCTTCAGAAGGGTTCTCAGCCTTACTTTTACGCTGACTACTTTGTCTAGTAGTGGATTTTGCAACTGAAACCGCTTCCATCAGAGACGGAAGCATGTAGCTTCAACGTATATGGTCTTAAAAATTCTAATTGATGCACGACTTGGATAAAGTACAACATGAGGACAATCCAGTTGGAGACTTGGAGCATAGTTACACTAATTACTTTTTTTTTGCTCAATTTCCTAATGTAGGTTCCAATAAAAATTCTCTCTCATGATCTGTGTGGTTATATGCCTTTTAACATCTTTAGTATCTTACTACTGCAAATGATGAAAATAGTGGATTTACAATCTTATGCATGTCATGGCGGACCCTTTTTTTTGCTTTGTTGGTTTTTTGTGCAACCATTATCTAAAGTTAAAATGGGTAAGAAGCAATCTAAGTAACAAACAACTTGGTTTGCAAACCCACAATAAAAGCATAAATAAAGGAAAATAAAAGCAAAACAAAGGAGGTTGTCTAGAATAGGAGCTAATGGTTGAATGCTAATCATGTTCTCCAAGAAAATATAGGCCAGTCTAAAATTTTCCTCTCCCATCTAGGTTGCGAAAAATAGGTCCAGCTGTTTAGTTTGTGCCATATTAAGTTCTGTTATGATATTATATGATACTTCTGCATAAAAATTATATTGAATTGGTGAGTTTGTGAGTACTATATCCTTCTAAAAACATTTAAATAGATGTTTTTAAGCACCATCATTGACAATATTTAATTCATTTAGAAAAAGCATGAAATTTGACTCTTATTTCATCTTCACTCAATCTCTCTCTCTCACACACACATCCTCACCATATTTTAGACATCTAATAAAGTACTATATGCAGGGAAGTGCGTCAGCTAAACAGGGTGAAATATCTTTCTTATCATGGAACAGGAAAGTTCAGCCTATCTTGGCATCCACTTCCTTTAATGGGACGACTGGTATGCACAAAGACCACCATATTTTGTTAAGCTTATCTAAGTTTAGAGAGATTTATCTTATCTGTTGTTTGTTTCAGTGGTTTGGGACCTCAGGAAGCAAAAACCAATTATAAGGTAAATAAAAGGAATCAGATGCAAAGTTGGCGTAAGGAATCTGTTGTCTGTTTCAGTGGTTTGGGACCTCATGAACTTCCAATTCACAGTTTTTCAGATTCAGTTAGAAGACGATGCTCTGTTTTACAGTGGCATCCTGATTTTGCCACTCAGCTGATTGTTGCTTCAGATGATGATAGTTCACCTTCTTTGAGGGTAATGAGTTATGCTTTTGTTTATGTTTCTCCAACTAATAATGTTGTTATTGTAATTTACCTTTACTTTGGTATGCAGATATGGGATATGCGGAATACGATGTCACCATTGCGAGAGTTGATAGGTCACAGTAAAGGTATGCTAAATTGCTAATTCTCAATTACAAATATTCAACAAGGGTACTGGGTAGAAGTTTAATGATGATCTAACTCTGTTCGCTGACCTGCACATTTGCACATGTGCACAAAAAGACTCAGATTCTGGTTTGCATTTTAGAAACATAATATGATTTTGTGAACATAACCAATTATTTATGTATTTGTGATTTCTCTTTGTTTATCAATAGTAGATCAAAGTGTGCTTGGTTGAAGAAGAAATTTATTTTGCTACTCAAACTTGTATGGGGCCCAATTATTTATGTATTTGTGATTTCTCTTTGTTTATCAATAGTAGATCAAAGTGTGCTTGGTTGAAGAAGAAATTTATTTTGCTACTCAAACTTGTATGGGGCCCAATATTTTAAATCTTGTGGAATCACAATTTTTGCTATGGTGGTTATTTTTATAATCACGATTCAGATTTGGACAATCTGCCACTGGTTTGATCATGTTTAGATTATAGAATGATATTCAATATTAAGATCTCTTTTGCATATATGAACTATTTTTTTGGATATAAACATATGAACTATTTCCTTGAGAAAACCAGGAAAATTCCAATTTTAGCTACTCAAATGAATAGGTGGCATAAGATTTAGCTGGTGAAATTTTATCACCTTGAGTTGCTTCTGTTTTGTGTTATTGCGAGTTCTTAGACTTCCCATCTTGTTTTTAGTCACGACAGGAAAATTGGATGTATTTCATTTAGCATACTTAACTTATTTTGTCTGTCATATACTTTTGATTTCATAAGTATAATATAACAGTTTAAAATTTAAAAGATGTTAAAAAAATTGTTATAATTTTTTATGATAGTGTTTGTTTAAGAAGAAATTAAAAGCATAATAATTTATCCTTCAATATTGACTGTCTTCATTAAAAAGAATTCTATAATGATTCGGAGTAAAATGTGCGAAATAAATGATGCCTCACCAAGTGTTTGTTTTTCATGTCTGGCAAAAGAAGAAAAAGCTATCACCTAGCCATTCTATTGGAAATGAGGGGTAAATGGCAATAGCCTTTTCAATTCTTCTTTGGGTGGAAGGCTGATATACCGTATACGTAAACTCTGGTTTAATATTGAATATATGAATTTCTGTAGGCAGCGATCTCTTTTTGATCTGATTCGTTAAGCATTTGATATTATGTTCTGTTGGACTGTGCGGTGGGTGAAGGGGGGTAGGTTGAGGAAGAGATTAAAATCTAAAACTTGTGCAAAAAATTTGGTATCATATTTAAAGGTAACTTATCCTTCTATACTGAACGCGTCCATCAAGAAAATTCTGTGACGGACTGACATAATATGTGCAAAATCATTGAGACTGTTCCTTCTCCATATCTGGGAAAAGAAGAAAAACCAATTGTATCTCACTAGCTAGTCATTGTATTGAAATAAGGGGGAATAGCCTTTCACATTTCTGTGTTGAATAAGAGACTGATATACATGTATTTTGTTGTGTTGGTTGAGGTCTCTTTTTGGTGTGATCAATGAAGTATTTATGCTCTGTTGGACTGTGGTGGGTGGAGGAGGTAAGTTGAGGAAGTCAAGTTCTCCTATGTGTATGGTAATGTATGTGTTTTATGAATGTGAACAGGTTTCTTGATGAGGTGAGAAACCTTATTTTTCAAGGGAACCTGTGTGTATAACCTTATGTTACCTGGATGTTGTGTTGAGAATTATGAAGTAGGGGGAATTAGGTGCATAATTGCCTGCATTCTTTGAAGAGGAGAGCTCTTTCTATTTTTGTTCCTCGTATTCTTGTATTGTATATGAAAGGAAATGCAGAAATTGCCTCTCCTTGTGGTTCTAGAGGATCCAGGTAATGGAGAATCTGGAATGGGCAGTTTCTTTTATGCACATGCTTTATTTTTTCTATTTGTTATTTTGTTTTACCTTGTATTTATCACCTCAAAAGTTACATCATCTGAGTAAAACACAAGTCTATAGGAAATGAAAAGGAGAAAGAAACATTTCGAAAGAGTTAAAAGCACCTGTGTAACATAGACTGTCTTTTCAACGTACAGAACTATGACTACTTTCATGAATGCTGATCGTGACAAATACTTCGTTTTAGTTTACCTGAATGATTGCAACATTCTGAATGGTCCTTCAAAAATATTTCTGATATTGCCTTCATGTCTAGGTAGTTCACAAATTTTAGCTCAAAACATTTAGTTGTCTGAGTAACCTTGTAGAGTTTATTAGCCAACACACTTCAATATGTGTTAAACTGATGATTATCTTGAGGCCGTATACTGGGGTTTATATTGTTATATTTTTACATTGCCTTTTTATTCACCATAAATTATCTGCATCAATAGTTGGCTATCTTTCCTTCTTTCAATTGGCTATCCTGGCTATTATGTATCAATAATGCAGGATATGCGTGTGTATCTGGGTAGGTCTTAGTGATTCAATTTGCAGTAATGTATCCTCTTTTACGATGCTATTTTTAGTTTTCTTGCTCTTTACAAATGTGCTCCCAACTAAATGGTGTACCAGGTGTGGTTGCAATGTCGTGGTGTCCCACTGATAGCTCCTATTTGCTTACCTGTGCCAAAGATAACCGCACTATTTGCTGGGACACTGGTTCCGCTGAGGTCTGTAAATCTTTCTGTTAGTTTTTTTAGAGTTTGATTTTACTTTGTGAATGCTAGTTTCTGGTTGTTTTAATGTCTAAGCTACTTTGATGTCTTGATGCAGATTGTCTCTGAACTTCCAGCTGGAACCAATTGGAATTTTGATGTACACTGGTATCCAAAGATACCAGGAATTATATCAGCTTCGTCATTTGATGGGAAAATTGGCATTTATAATATTGAGGTCTGCTATGTTGTACCTATCTATGTTTGTTTATCATCATTTTTCTTGCAAAACTGATTTACATCCACTTAAGTAATTTAAACAAGTATATTTGCTTATATGCTAATGTCATCAATGCTGCATATGTGAACAGTTACCTAGTGGGATTTTAAAAGCTGTAAATTCGCTCTGGCCATGTTTATCTTCATTTAGGTTTTGGTTTGATGTTGGAATACCTGGCTTCTTCCACTTCTGTCCTTTCCATGTTTAAAATTGACATGTTCTTTTATGTACTATCGTGCTTAAAGATAGCTGGCTTACATGTTAGCCGGGAAGTCATGAGTTTTATCTACCAACTGTTTAAGAAGCTTACATCTATGTTTTTCTATAGGCTTGTGCTCGATATGGTGCTGGTGAGAATTACTTTGGCTCAGGTAATGTATTTTTATGTTAGAGATGATACTCTATACAATGTAATGATGTTAAACGTATTTATACATCTTTTAGTTATTAAAGTCACTGAGAATTATTTATAGTTACTAACGACTAGTAAGATTAGACAGCATGCTTCCTGACAACTTTTAAAATGTGAATGCAATGTACCTTCTTTTGAGTTTGTTTTTCCTGTTTTTAATTGTCCCCAACAGAAACTATACTTTCATGGACACGTCATGTACATTCATATTTGAGCTGTTGCAGCAGACTTTTTGTTTGCTCATTCTATTTTTACTTGTTTCTTGATTGCATCTCTGTAAGAACTTGATATTTAGTGTTTACTTGCCGGATTCTTCTTTAGCCAACCTTCACTGTTATTTTAAACAACTCTGAAACATATTTCATGAGTCAGGCTATCAGATGTTTTATCAACAAACAATGTACAGTGCAATAGTTCAACTGGAACCACCTACCTCCACCAAGCTGGGAGTAAGGTGTTCAAGCGTTATAAGAGGTTCATATTTGTAAAAAAGAGAGATTAACTTAAAGAATATAGAGAAAAAAAAAGAATCTTGAACAGCTAATTGATGATTATTGATGAAGTTAAGTGGAAGAGTTGAGAACAATAATCTAGTATTAGACCCCTGCTACACGTTGGTGCCAAGAAAAGGAAGGGTGTTGATAATATTATTATCTTTTGATATGGTCTTTTTGTGTTGAATAACATAGCACGTCTTCTAAAAGTTTTTTTGGTGAATTATATATATGGTAGAACATCCCAAGACTAACTAATTGTGTTGTGGGAGTCACCCATTTGCATCTTACTATAATTATTGGTTATAGGTGGCAAAATGGGCGGTTTGGACGGGATGGGTAATGGGTTAAGACGGGCTGGGTTGCCGTCAACACTTTTTTTAACTCCTAAAATTTATGTTATATGTCAAAAACATTAAAATAATGGTCCGATTTATTTTAATAAAGCAAGTTAAACGGGTGAAAACACTTGAATATACTTTGGTTTTAAATCGGTTGACTCATTTAATTTTTAGCTATTAAATTTTACCTATTTGACCTGTTATAATAAAATATAACCCAAATTAATCCATTTTCAGATAAATGGGCTGAAACTGCCACCTTTAGTATTGGTAGATGAAAGAGCCTATAGAGAGTCTGTGCAATGTTAGGCAGGTGTGCCAAAATATAAATTTCATGCAGCATGAAGGAAATTGTCATTGAAGTTTTTTGTGTGTGGGTGCCAGAACTAATCTTATAGAAATACCAGCAAGGTTCTGTAGGAGGTAGCTTCTACCAAGAAGAGCGCTTTTGTGAGAGGTAGGGGTTGGACGAAATTAGTTCGTAGGAAAAAGGGACTTGTTAATTGGATTATAACTACACATTTGACTTGAATTCAGTGCAGGTAAAATGCATTTCATGTAGGTAATTGTCTTTTTACCTTTGTCCTCTTTTACACGGTTACCGGGTATCATCTTTTAGCACCACATCTAGTTAGGATAAAAAGCTTACTTAAGATAGTTGCTAAAGGTTGAAGCTTGTCATCAAGGAGCTTCTGATGATGACAAAATAACCTTTAATCATGTAAATCCCTTATTTTTCCTCCTTGCTTCTCTTTCCATTATGTACTATCCTCTCTGGAGCTTTGCTATTTTCTAATATTTTTTCTTATGTGCAAGTCTGGACTATTGTTTATATCTGGCCACTGCTTTGCAGCACCTTTAAGAGCCCCAAAATGGTACCAACGTAAAGCTGGAGTTTCTTTTGGTTTTGGTGGCAAGCTTGTCTCTTTTCACTCAACTGGTTCTTCTGGACCTTCAGAGGTATTTTGTAGTGGGTGTTTGCACTGCCTGTTTTCTTCAACCAGTCTATGATCTCAGTCTTTCCGGTTCTTCAGGTTAATGTGCATGACTTGGTTAATGAGCACAATTTAGTGAATACCTCTTCTGAATTTGAAGCTGCGATGCGGAGTGGAGACAGATCTTCTTTAAGGGTTCTATGTGACAAAAAATCTCAAGAGTCCGAGTATGTTACCATAAGAAGAATGAGTTTCATTTTCTACCCTATCTTCATTGTTCTGAATTGTTTGAATATCTTCTCTTGTCTGAGCAGATCTGAGGATGACAGAGAAACATGGGGATTCTTGAAGGTGATGTTTGAAGACGATGGAACAGCAAGGACAAAGCTTCTAAACCACCTTGGCTTCAGTTTGCCTGCAGAAGTAAATGAGAATGTGCAAGATCTGTCTCAGGATGTAAGTTCTCTCAGTTTTGAAGAACATGAAGCAGCTAAAGAAGGATTTGTGGGTGGCAACCAAGCATCTATTTCCCCCACTGATAACGGGGAGGATTTTTTTAACAATCTTCCAAGTCCTGTCTCAACCCCTGGAAAGAATACTGAAGAATTTGCTCCCAGTGTGGATGAACCAACAAAGGAAAGTGATTTACAAGGAGGGACCACCGAACCTTCATTTGATGCTGCTGTACAACGGGCTCTGGTTGTTGGGGATTACAAGGGAGCTGTTGCGCAATGCATAGCTGCAGATAAGATGGCAGATGCTTTAGTTATTGCACAGGTTGGTGGTGCATCCTTGTGGGAGAGCACACGTGATCAATACCTTAAGAAGAACAGTTCTCCTTACTTAAAGGTGATTTTCCTCTTCGCTTTCTCTTTGCCATTTAAATTTTTGATGGCTTCTGTTGGTTGACGTGTAATTTTATCATTGCCAAGTTAACTTCTGATTTATCTGTGGTTCATTTTAGCATTCTCATATTTTTGTTGAACACAGGTTGTTGCTGCAATGGTTAATAATGACCTTGTTAGTCTAGTAAATACCAGGCCCCTGAAATCTTGGAAGGAAACACTTGCTCTCCTATGCACTGTAAGTTTCTAGATTACTATAAAAGCTTATAAATTACGAGTTACTGGAGCAACTCTTCTAATTATGCCTGTTTATGATGATCTTTTTCTTTTGACTCTCGCTTTCCCCTTTGCTCATACAAAGATGGTACTACTACATAAGTCACGTGTTTTGCACTCACCAATTTATCATGCATATGCCTTCACAGTTTGCACAAAGGGAGGAGTGGACTTTACTTTGTGATACTCTTGCCTCTAGACTCGTAAACGTTGGTAATACGTTAGCTGCGACTCTTTGTTATATATGCGCTGGGAACATTGATAAAACGGTGGAAATCTGGTCGAAGAATGTCACCTCTGAGCATAACGGAGAATCCTATGTTGACCTTCTTCAGGTAAGCATGCTACCATATGTTTAAAGTTTATGGCCTGTTCATTTGGGTTACTATCAGTTGTTCTATTTTCTGTTTCTGATAAGAGTTTGGTTGACACTTATTTATGAAAAGATAATTTCTATCTTATGCCAGCTGAAAAGTAATAATAAATATATTACTATTTAAAAAAGTGAACAGTAGAAAGGATAAGAGAAGAGAAAAAGGCAATATGAGGAACAAGGTTTAATCAATTCATTCTTGGTCCTTGGGTCTAGTGAATTGTTAATTCTCTCTTTTTCTTGTGTTAGGATTTAATGGAGAAGACTGTTGTTCTTGCTTTAGCAACTGGACAGAAGAGATTCAGTGCTTCTTTATGCAAACTTGTTGAGAAGTATGCTGAGATATTAGCAAGTCAAGGACTTTTGACGACGGCTATGGAATATTTGAAGCTAATGGGCACGGAGGATTTATCTCCTGAACTTGTGATCTTAAGAGATCGGATAGCCCTCTCGTCTGAACCAGGTATACATTATGCTAGATTGCTAGCATTTTATACCAAGTATATCACACCATTTTCTTCTTAATGTTTTAATAATCCATGCTCTTCTTATTTTCTTCACGCTTCTGTAAATTCTTGGTTTTGGTATCCCTTCTTCGTGTTTCATGGAAATGAGCACATTATTAGGTCTCACAAACTTATCAGGTTTCCCCCCTTTTTCATGTTGAAAATGAAATTCCTATATAATAGACAATTCCAATATTGTAATAGATTGCTGACAACATGGAAAAAGGACAACAAGGATGAACGAGTGTTTATGAGATTGCACATGATCCCCTCTTAGACGAGACGTGATAGTAGAGAAGAAATTGTTTGCATCCTTCCTAATGACCTCTTCACATTTTTAATTATTTGTTATTTTTTTCGTGTATACTAAAGCCTAAACGTTTTCATTTTTTGAATCATAGTCTTTTCTTGGTTATTCGTTTTCCCTGGGCTATACTTGGCTGGGAATCTTCCAAATTTGTTATGTTGAACAGATTTGACTTCTAATTTTATTTTGAGTTCATATGTTCATGGAAGAAAAATAGAATCATATTGTTATCTTGGTGTGCTGTGTATGTAATTAGTGGCTCCACCCTTTTGTAGCTGTCACCGAGGTTTTTTTTTACCATGAGAGATCACTAATAGAACTTTGTTTATAAAATTGTGTATGGGGTTTCTCAAACCACTAGATTTTTCCTGAGATGAAAACTAATGCTATTCGAATGGGGGTTCTGATCATACATTGGCTTTGCTATGCTTAGCAGTGAATTTGTTAGGTTCTTTTGTAACAATGTTCTTTATATGTTTGAGTTGGCAATGTTGTGTTTAGTGGCTGCTGCTTATTCTGTATGGTTTTCTTTGCAGGGAAAGAGACAACTGAGTCTGTAGATTTTGCTCACTCTCAACCACAAATAGGAGCTGTATACGGTGCAAACCAGCAACCAAACCCTGTGGTTGAACCTCCTCGAAACTATTATCAGGTGTTCTTGACTGCACCTGATTATTAATATATGCACTCCCTTTGGTGCATTTAGAATCTTTCATTGAAGGGAAATATTATACAATGAGAACCATATACTTAATCCTGGAATTTTAAAAATTAAAATAAGAGGGCCATAAGGTGTAATACTTCCGATAATGTTTGGCAAGCTATATAGTAATGCACCTAAAACATTCAATTAATTGGCGACCCTGGTTCAAAAGGCTCCCCATCCTTGTCAGGGTTGGGGAGGGATAGCGTTAATTTTTTTTTGCATTGTAACAGATTCTGAAACAAGAGCATAAGAAAAAGTGGACAGGGAAGAGATTAAGTTTTCCTGGTCTTCATCTATTACCAGAATCCAATTTCTTTTTCTATCGATGGGAACAATTGGCTCGACATTGTAGCTTTGCTGGTGTTGATTTGATTTCAAAATCCTCTTTCTTGCTTCTATTGATGGAGCAAGTGGCTTGACATCGTAGCTTTGGATGGTGTTGATTTACTTCAGAATCCTATTTCTTTTGTTGATGGACTTTGTCTATTCGGTTTTCTGTGCAGGATGAGAGCTCTTATCAGCGTGAAAGCTATCAACAACCTCCTGGTCCTTTATACAATACACAATTTCAACAGCCACAACAACCTTCCATGTTTGTTCCATCTCCTACAGCTCACATTCCACCGGTACGTAAATAATTGAAAAATAAGTATTCCAAGTTGCATTAGTGATACTGATTTGGGATCACGCCGGCTATCAAACATTTTAGCGGTTAAACTTTTCATCTGCGTTCTTTTAGGCGGGCTTCAATCCACCTCCAGTTACAACTCAACCTGCTCCCAAAGTCTTTGTTCCTTCAACCCCTCCAATCATGAGAAACGCTGACCAATACCAGCAGCCTCCCACCTTGGGTTCTCAGCTATATCCTGTATGTAATATATAGATATATAATTTTCTCTATATATCTTGGTTGTAAATCGTATAATTCTAAAATCTCACTATGCATACCAGTCTCAGGTGAATGCTAACCCTGGTTACCAACCTGGACCACCAGGACCTGCTTCAATTAGTCCTGTTCCATCTCCAATGGTTCCAACGACTGGGCCAAAGATATCACAGGGTGTGACGCCACCAGTGAGGGGATTTATGCCTGTTAATAATACAGGATTGCAAAGAACTTCCTCAGCTCAAATGCAACCGCCCACTCCTCCACAGCCCGCTGCACCTCCTGCAGCTCCTCCAACTGTACAGACAGCTGATGTATCAAATGTACCAGGTAATATCATTATTTATTTGCTAATTTGTTAATGTTTTTACTTTATGTTCTAAAGTCAACCATGTGCTTTTATTATCTGTATTAAAGATAATCCCACGACATTGACAAAGTTGGCATCGGCTATGAATTTAGATTGTCTATAAGCGGGTTTATGATGATTTGAAATTTTGGTAAAAGCCAATATAAATGTTGAAAATTCTTCATTCAGGCCAGCAAAGGGCAATTATTGGAACGTTGACGAGACTTTTCAACGAGACATCAGAAGCATTGGGAGGGTCAAATGCCGTTCCAGCTAAGAAGCGAGAAATTGATGACAACTCGAAGAAAATTGGTGCCTTGTTTGCGAAACTAAACAGTGGTGATATATCGAAAAATGCTGGTGAAAAGCTTGTGCAGCTGTGTCAATCGTTGGATCGTGGTGACTTTGCTACTGCCCTCAAAATCCAGGTATGATTGTAGAAAACAGTGTAATGAAGTGAAAAAACGGAATTGAGGATTAAAAATGAATGTTGCTTGGCACAGGTGGATCTTACGACTAGTGACTGGGACGAGTGCAGCTTCTGGTTAGCAACACTGAAACGGATGATCAAGATTAGGCAGACCGTCAGATAAACCAAGGTTAAAATCTCATATTTGTAAACAAGAGCTTGGTGGTCTAGCAGAGAGTTTAGTTCTTGTCGTTTCATATTTCTTCGTTATCCGAGGATGTTGGTCGGCTTTCATTATTTATTTCTTCTTACTTGTTTGAAGCAGTTAGGTCCCAGGAACGGATGTTGATGATGATGATGGATTTATTGGTGTTTTTGGTCATTTTATTGGTGTATGAAGAAGGCTAGAATTGGTTTTCTTGATTAATAGATGACATGATTTTGAGACACTTGAGGTAATCACTTGCAATATGAATATCAAATGTAGAAAAACCGATATTCTTTGAGAGATTACTTAAACGTGTATGTGTTCAAAGTGTGCAAGTTTGGATTTAAACAAAAGATGTAAAGCTACTAAAATCACTGCGAACTTCCACAATGGATCATGTTATGCGAACGCCCACATGTCACTTTTTCTGAAGCTAATATATTTAGTTAGGGGTTGTTTGTTTTTTTAAAAAAAACCTCTTATTGGCGTGAATCGTTCAGACCTTTTTACACACCACCTCTTATAATCATAACTAAAATAAGACTTCAGACTTTAGACCTCTTAAAAAACAAACGGCACCTTAGTGAAACAATTATACGTCAAAAAAGTCAAAACATACAGACGTCTGAAACATTAATCCTTGATATCGATAATATGTCAACCAACCATGTTTCTTTTTCAAAGGAGCACTAAATGATCCATATGTTTATGTTTAAAAGACATCTACAAGTTGTTGGTAACATACCATGATTTAAACTTAATTATATAAAAAACCGAATTTTATAAATAAATATCTATGAAAGAGTACTTTGTAAAAGGAAATTAATTTTATAAAATGTGTTGATTTTCTAAAAATATGGAGAATAATTTATGAATTTTTAAAATCATCTTTAAAAATTATTTTTCAAAAACCTTGTCAAGTTAATGTTGGTATATCAAAACATGTCTAGCCCAGTGGTAAGGTAACATCCTTGGGGGGTCAGTGGATGGTATTCCTGACTATTCGGGTTTGAACCCCGTGGTGAGCATGTGGCGATACATGGGTCTGCCACTTAGTGGTACCCTGAATTGGGCCGGGTCGTGGTCGACGGGGATTAGTCGGGTGAAACTCTTAAGTGGGAGACCGGATACCCCGGGAATGTGTGTGTGAGTTATCTGCTGCTCAAAAAAAAAAAAGTTAATGTTGGTATTACTAGTTCACAATGACTTGCATGCATATCTTGGAATTTAGATTTTTGAGTTGTATTTTCCAGAATTTGATCTTTGAATTATAATGTTTATGTGCTTGCTAAGAAATGTTTTCCAGTTTCGACTTTTGATTAGGGGTGGCAATTTTGTATCAAGCAAAATCAACCAACCGTACTAATTAAATTGATACTGATTACAGTCGATTGATAGTACCGTATCAAGTATGCAAACTTGGCTGGTACATGGTATTGGAAGTCGTGTATCACTATAGACAATAGTACCATAGTACGGACTTATTTATTCTTTATTAGTTTTTTTGTATTTTCAGTGTATTGGATATTAAACATTGTAACTCTAGTTATTCTATTTGAACATCTGAATGTTTGCAAGTTTTATTTCTTATAGTTAAAACCCCTTAAACATCACATCTTTTTTACCTAGAAACTCAGAATGTGACTGAAGAATTTTTGAATAAAATGACAAGTTTTCATATATGTAATATTGTAACGTGAAGTTGTACAAAACCAGTACCAACATGTACCAATCGAAAAAAGTTGGTACCAGTTAAGACGGTTCCAAATACAGTTGGTGGTACATGGTATAAGATTTTGTATACCAATTATAATTTATCAGTACACGATATTAAAGAAAAAAACTTGGTACCATACCAAATCCACCCTACTTTTTATTACTTATGCACATGAATTATAAATATTCATTCCTTAAAATTTTGTCAGAATTCCTTTTTTATCATCAAAACGTAATGAGATTGTCAAATGTGTATTTTAATAAAACATTTTTTGAATCCTTGCACCAACATTTTATCCTGTTGAATGTTTCTATATATTTATCTTTTGCTTTCTTTAGTCAATCATGCCTTATTTGATGAATATGTAATTTCATTTTTATCCGATCCAAAAAGTAAGTCGATGAATTTGATTCTTTCTTCTTATTTATCATAAAATTTGATCATGTTCATATGTGAAATTAGATCGTTTTAGAACTCAAGTCACATCTAAACTTCAGGGATTTTCTTATGTAAACCGAAAGGTTTAGAAGTGATATTTTAGGAGAGGGTTAAAATGGTTATTTATCTCATTAAATCGTTTATAAAACATACAAAACAAACAACAATTAATCACAATCCAAGACATACGTCACAAATATTTTAGCTCAGTCAAATTTTAACAGAAAAAAGAACATACAACCTCTAAGATTTTGTAGAATTAGTATGAGAATCGAGCCATGTCTGCACCATGATCATGGATGTTTCAGGTTTGTACAATGCCACTGAATGACCACCGTCCTAGAAAGCCATATATATATTTGTCATTCATTACTTATTTCGACTTAATAATTAAGAATGCATTAATATACAAGTAGCATAAATTTTTATTTGGAATTTGCACACTTTAATTATCAGAGAGAACGTTAATTATATATCTCAAATTATGACGATTTATGTTAGATAAATTATGCAAAATCAGATACAAAATAAACAACAAATAATATAACAGATATTCGATTAATTAATAATCACTTGTCACAAGCAAGTTATTACCTTAATAGTCGCATATTTCAAAGAGTATTTGGCTTTTGAGTATGTCTTTTGATATCTACATCACAACAAAATGGATTTCAATTGTGTTAGATTTTCAAAAAAACCACTGAATTCGCATTTTTTAATAGTGGGTATCGGGCCAACTTGTGTGCACGTCGATTAATCTCAGAGGTCCCTAGAGAACAGTTAGGTAAAACAACCATTCTCACTACAGTAAAACCGTGTTTTTAGGATGCCACAAATATCCAAGTGTTATAACAGATATGCGTCCTATGTAAAAGCGTTGTAATAAGTTTATACAACGCTTTTGAGTGTCTTAAGTATTTTCTTAGGACACATTTGACATAAAGTGTCGTATTAGTTTTTGTTATGGGACACTTTCGAGAAATGTCCTATAAACACATCTTTTTATATGACACATTTTATATGTTTTTTTTTTCTTTCCAAAAGTGTCTTATTAAAAAAACTAATAGGACACTTTAATTTCAAAAATGGCCTAAAAAACTATTTAAGGCGCTCAAAAGCTAACATAGGTATTTGTGACGTCCTATAAACCTGATTTTGTTGTAGTGTCAACTTCATTAACCCAGGGAAAGATGCAAAAAACTACATATTTTGTCGATAATCAAAATTATAGTAGCATAAA
Organism: Arctium minus; assembly: GCA_954870635.1. Taxonomy (NCBI): domain Eukaryota; kingdom Viridiplantae; phylum Streptophyta; class Magnoliopsida; order Asterales; family Asteraceae; genus Arctium; species Arctium minus. Next base: position 20,304,315 of record OX941082.1, read on the forward strand.
CAAACAATTTCTAGAAATAATGCGTGTAGTTGAACTCACCCCGCGAGTTGAATACGAACGAACCATGGTTTCCACGAGATTTCGGTTTTAAGATCGAGAAGGCCTATCCATTGCTTCGTGCCAATGTACGGAAATGTCATATCATGATCACCACTGCAACTCAATTTAACGCGGTTATGAATAGACGACTATAAAAGAAAGCAAAACTAAACTTTCGTACGTATATGGTTTCTACGAGTGGATTAAAGCTCGAAACTTAAGTTATAAGTTATAACCAATTACGCAAGCGAGCCTAATTGGGGTTCGATCTTTTTTTCTTATATAACGAGCACAAGGGAGGTCGAGGGAGATTACTTGATGATCAAAGCTCGGCAATTTTTGGTAAGAAGTTGTTTATGAGATGCCAAACTGCTGAAAATATCGTACGAGTAATATATGGTGTCGTTTTTCCCATATAAAGCACGAATGCTCGTATTCGTGAACAACCATTTGTCTACCGTTCCCTGCACGTCACAAAATAAATTAACATTAAAAATAGTAGAACTCATCTCTGATACCATGTGAAAATATGTGTTACTCTCTAAAAGAACAGTACAGTGTCTAGCTGATGTGGGACTCCAACATATACCATTATCAATTGTTAATGTTCGATTTAAAGTATATGACGAACATACCTCACGAATGTGGAGAGCTTGTCGGACAGTTTTCGTGTTTGCCCAAATATTCGAATACAAATAAATGGATTCCTAAAAGAGAACGTATAATCGTAAGAAGGTTGTTAATCTAAGATATATACTTGGAGAAAAATAGGTTTAACGGGCGGGTTCAGAGTTTACTCGACAAAATGCTTTCGGATCTTGTATACTACAAACCGGCTCTAAGATGTTACCTAAGTTAACTCGAGCAAGGCACTGCAATTGAAAACACACGTACGTTTATTCACAATGAATAAAAATCTTTTGTCCCTAAATCTCATTCACTTATCACGTGAAAATAAATCATTATTTTATTTAACATAAATTTGTATAATTCATCTTTTTATTCTCTATCTTTGATAAAGTAATGACGTATTTTTCACGTGATTGGTGGACAAGCAGGGAATGGGGAATAGAGACGAGCAAAATTCAATTGCCTCACCTCATTTACGCGTTGAAGACTATTCAAACACAATGTGTTGTTTGGATCTAAGTATACGTATTTTCCTGCGCAATTTTCTTTCGCTGACTGAAAAATTCAAAAGCTTACAACCTTCGAAATCTTTTGAATTACGTAATAAATGACTCAAAGTACTTATGTACGTACGTACCTCATAGATTTCATCGTCCATAAGTGCAGATCGGTAAGCAAATTCAACTCTCGAGTTGAAATCTATGAACTTATCCGTAAGAGGGTTCACAATCAAAAAACCCTACACCGAAATCCAAACACATGAAGTATGAATCAATTAACAAAATGTTCATATTACTGAAGTTGAGTCTCATTCTTTTACAAACTCAATAATTCATACAAACTTACAAATTAGTTTTCATGTGTTGTTTCACACATGAAACAACACGTGTGAAAATGCAGTGTTTATACATTGACATTTTATATGTGAAACGTTTAGAACTGTTTTTTTTCCACAAATAAAACAGTTCAGAACGTTTAACATAGAAAGCAACATTGTATAAACACTGCATTTTCACACTTGTTGTTTCATATGTGAAACAACATCTGAAAATTGATTTGCAACTTTGTAGAATTTATTGGGTTTGTAAATGATTATACTGAAGTTTATGCAAGAGATATATGTATATGGAGTTACTTTGATGTTCAATTTTGGTTGAACCCTTCGTTCGTTGCCTACAAAAATAAAGAGAATGTTTCACGACCCGTAATTTGGCAACGCTTTAAACGAGTTTTAAGAAGTTGTTTTCGTTGTTCAAAGGACGGTGTCGTCTGTTTTTTAACCGAAAAAACAATCGTTACCGTTGTATATTCTTGAAACAACATTTGGAATTATAATTCCCATGTAAGAAATCCCCGTAATGTATAATGGATTACTGAGAAACGTAGGATGATCCATGAGCCACTGCAAGCAAATTCATGTAAAACACAATTATACATCAAACAACCAATCATTCTGCTTCCAAAATAGATGAAAACTTCATTATAATATATATACATATGAAAGTTCAGTTGTAAACCTATGTTCCTTTGTAAATTGGGGGACAAACGAGAGTATGACACATATCCCTATTTATCATAAATATGAACTCCATTTATTATGAATAATGAACATGAATTTTTTACCACATTCATAACGAGCACACGTCCCCTGGTTCACAACGTAACTCAAGTTTGTAACTGAACTTGCCCTATGTATATATATAGAGGAAGGTTCAAATGAGAACACTAACTATTTAAGAAAACAAGAAAACGTCAAATCATGTACAAAATCATATGTGATTTTACATTAACCAAAAAAAAACGGACGCGGGCGACTTTGACCGCAACCTAAAGTCGTGGGCAAAGTCGCGTGAATCATATATGATTTTGTATATACTCTGTTGCTCTCGTGTTTTCTTAAATAGATATTGTTCTCATATGAATTCACCTATATATATATGTATGTGTATACATATATATGTATATGTATGTATGAGGCTAATCATGTCAAAACCACATAATTGTTATAAACCCATGAGAATCAATCTTAGGGGTGTTTGGTTCATGGAATTGGAAGGAATTGAAATGGCTAATTCCTTTGACCGAATTCCAAGTCCCATATTTGGTTCACAAAATGAAAGTGATGGTATCCTTTGACTTCCATTTAATTCCACAATTTAAGGAATTCATCATTCATTAGCTTAAGTGAAGGAATTGAACTCCTACCAACCAAATGCGTGGTCAAATTCCATTCCAGTTCCTTCAAAGTCAAATTCTTTCGATGGATTCCAATTACATCAAATTCCATTTTGCGAACCAAACGCCTCCTTAAAGTATCCTTTCACATGATTTGTTTTTATCTAAAACTAGGTATCAAGGTATTGCTTCACATATATATTGTTTCACAATGTGAAATAACATATGGTTCATTGGTTTACACGGTTCCAGAGATTCTCCTTTGATTGTGCCCCTATATATATAGATATATATAAGGAGAGGTTCATTTGAGAAATGTTAAATATATGAGAAATAGAGAAGTAATCATAACCTTCCATTCGGTCAAGATCGACTTTAACTGGTCAAATATTGCATCTTTGACTCGTCAACAATTACGGCTTTGACTGGTCAAAAGTTGCGACTATTCTAAAAATAGAAGGATTGTTTCGTAATTTTTACAAATACACGGGACGAGTTCATATATGAACATGTATGATTCACATATGAACTATATGTTCATATATGAACCAGTGTAATTCACATATGAACTCTTTTAATTGATTTATACATGAACCTTTGTTATTCATATATGAACCAATTAACTGATTCACATATAAACTAATTAGCTGTAGGTTCATATGTGAATCAGTTGAACTAATTAACAGATTCATATATGAACCTTTGTGATTCACATATGAACTAATTAACTTATTCACATATGAATCACAAAGGTTCATATATGAATCAGTTAAAAGAGTTCATATGTGAATTACACTGGTTCATATATGAACATATAATTCATATGTGAATCATACATATTCATATATGAACTCATCCCACGTATTTTATGAAACTACCCCTGTATCTTCTACAGACCACACAAGGAATTATCCGGTGCTTCACGGTCAAAGCTGCAAACGTTGACCAGATAACGAGCTAGGATCATTTCTTTATTTCTCATATTTTTAGCATTTCTAAAATGAACCTAATCCTATATATACTGCAAATCTTAGCAAGTATAAACCATCTAAAAGTTAGAAACCATGAAAACCAGTTTAATGTATTGTTTCATATGCTTACCTTTCTTATAAAATCATAGGCATGAGTGATCACAAGGGAATCGCTGCTCCTTGACGATTCATATGTCTTGGCATACGAAAATCCGGTGCCAACGGGGAGATCTATGAATATGATGTTAGCCGTCTACAACATACCCAAAACGCTTAGAACATTGTTGCACGATTTAACTCCGACAAGTGAGCCGAGCCAAGCCAATCATTTGCATATATCATAAAAAATATAGAGAGAGAGTAAAGAATTCGAACCTTTGTCCACGTATACGGGTTCAATTCCAATTTTACTTCACTTCTATTTGCATTTGCATATACGAAATTAAGTGGACCTACAACAAAAACTTCATCAAAACTAAATCTTGTATTGTTACGAATGAGAAAATCTACAAACCAGATTTGGTTCGTGTTTTCTAATTGCAAAACCGATTTCTTAGAACTTTTTTGACGATATAAAATCACGTTTTGAGGACTTGGATTGTTAAGAAATCACAAGTCATAACTATAAGAAAAGAATATAGACCAAGTGTTGAAGTTCAAATACAAAAGCTAAATATCGTGAGAATGTAAGAAAGAGCGATTAAGGAAGGTTCATACGTGAACCATATGGATAATCTGTAATGTCGTTCAACATATTCATCTTCGAATAGATTTTTTGGATTTTTTCAGTAGATTCATATATGAATCTTCCCTTAACATTCTCTTCTTACCTTTCTCACGATATTTAATCTTTTTATTTAAACCGGCTTTATAGACACGATATTTAGTTTTCTTATTTAAATCGACTCTATAAACTACATCTGCAAGTTTGAATATGATTCTAGGAACAAAATTTGTAATTTATGTTGATATAACTTTTTTTAGAATGAAAACATAGAATGGGAAGTTGGAATCTTTAATTTAAAATTACAAACCAGAACTTTGGATGCAGTACAATGTGCAATATTTATACATTTTTATTCAAATTTATTTAACTATATATATATACATATTATTGTAGTGCAATCATCACATAAAATAACAAAATCACATGAAAAAGCATATTGTTGTCTCCGATCCCAATATTTTTTCCTTTCAAAAAATAGTCTTTAATAATATGTTTAATAAATTTATTCTATGTAATATATAATTCCTTATAAAAAATCCAAAATTTATAGAGTATTTTGTGTATTAATAGGGCTCAAATAGTTGTTCTGTACATGAACATGTTAATTAGGGGTTGGGTTCGAGAAGTTGAGGTTAACGTAAGAAGCGTGAGAAATGATTATCAACTGTTGGATGAGAAATGAATGCACATTAGGATGTGATGCACCGGATCAATTCTCTTCTAAACCGTAATTCATGCAAGTGCATTTGATTAAAAGTGATCAACGGTTAAATTCATTTCTTACAATTCTCACGTTAATCTCAACTTTTGACACGATGTCACGATCCTTCGCTGTATAACAAGTGAACAATAAAAAAACCTTAAAAGCATATTTGATTGGGACTTTAAAACCAAAATACTTTTTTATAGACATAAAACTTTTCTTATTTTTTGTTTTATAAAAAATAGAGTGAATTATGCTTTTGGTCCCTATAGTATATTAGAAATTATGAGCAGTGTCTCGAGACTTCATTAATTATTGACACGGTCCTTGTGATATTCATTTTGTTAATGAGTATGATCTTTCTTAATAGAGTTAACAAAATTGGTTAACCCAGTTAACTCGTGGAGCATTTTGGTCATTTTACACCTGTTTTTTTTAATATTTTTCCTATCAAAATATATTATAGGTTCTATTTTTTAATATTATCTAATATTTATTTATAATTATTATAAAAACATTTAAATTAAAAATTTTTATTATACATTTGTAATAAAAGAAACTATAATTGAAATTATTAAAGTGATTATGTTTAGTTTAATTTTTTTTTTCTTTTTTTGTATATATATATATATAAGATGGTAGTAAATAAAAAAAAATAAAAAAAAATAAAGTTACCGATTTGATAGAGAAAGGGGATAATGCCAGAAGTTCCTGGGCCACCAGTCAGATAAAGAAGCAATGGATCTCGCAGCGGATTTCTTTCAGACTTCACAAAATAGTAGAATACTTGCACTTCTTCCTTTTTTCCAACTCCAATATAACTACCAAACCAAAATAAATATACACTTTTGAAATTATACAAAAATCTTTATATTTTGTAATCAACTAATTAACCTTTACTAGTAACAGGAATATAATTTGTCTTCATCTTTTAATTAAAGATGACATAAGAAAACAATGGTGGATCCCCGATTTTTGTCTAGTGAGGGCACCTTTAATGTAGATTAAAGGTCCGCAAGATCGTCGGATGTGTTTTTAGCTAATTCCATGGTTTCGAGAGATTTTTAAAGTTTTTTGGTTGATTTCAAGAGATTTTTAAGTGTTTTTTTGTCAACATTGAGGGGCTAGCTTTTTTGGTTCATTTCAATGTAGTTTCTTTGGTTTTTTGGTTGGTGGGGTACTGACGAAAAATTACCGCAGGGAAGGGGGGGGACTATGATAGAAAGTTAAAAAAATTTGTCTTTAACTTAAGTAAAAAGCTTTTTTTTTTCCCTTTTTAATAGGGGCCATCCCCCCACCATTTACATGTTCCAGCCGTCCCTCTAAGAAAGTAGATACTTACTTTTGAAAGTGTACATTTATTTTACGACAAACTAAAATAAAACGGTAGTCACTTATTTTGAAACCCGAGAAGGTCTACGCCGAGAGGGGAACTTTTGTTGGTGACCATTCATTCATTTATGGGTACATAAACAATTGTCATGATACTATTTGTCACGGTTTCTATATATAAAACCCAATTGATGTAATACATGTTTTCTATATATCCTCAAAGTTACTATCACCGTTTTAAAATAAATGTCCATGATAAAAAAAAAGGGAATAATTTTTAAAAATATGTACAATTATTACATATTTTAATCAACTAATCATAACTGTATCCTTAATAATAAAAAGGAACAATAAACTTTTCCATCTTACAATTAAGTTTAAGAGTAAACTATGATTTTCGTCCTTGTGGTTTGATGTTTCTAACGATTTTCGTCCCTGGTCTTTAAAAACTGCTTTTTTCATCCCTGTGGTTTCCATTTTGCTTCCATTTTCGTCCCTCCATCCAATTCCTTTAAATATGAACGTTAACTCATCCAAAAAAATTACATATTTGATCCTTGTAGTATTCCAACTTTACATTTTTATCCTCAAATTACATAGTTTACATTTTTTACTTTTTACTTTTTATTTTTTCTACTTTTTACTCTTCTTTCTTTATTATATTTCATGAATACATTTATTTTTCTATTAACTATATTATATATATTTAAAATAATTATAACTTTAATTATTAAAATAATCAAATAATTATTAAAATTATTGACAAGTATAGGACATTTTTTTTTCCAAAGGTTAGGTTGAAATCTCGTAAAATTAATATTTTTTATCTATTGGTTTATTAAAACTTTTAATTCATTTTAAATTACCATTATTGGAAGAAGTTTAATAAAATTCGAGAAAAAATTAGTTTTATGTTATAACAACCGGCTGCTGATTTTATTAATTGCACTTTACTCTCATTATTCCATATTTTTATTTAAACTTTATTTTTTATTAATTAATCAAAATTAAACACTTGCACACACAAATATATATATATATATAGAGAGAGGGGGGGGGGGGGGGGGCGGGGGAGGAGAGGGAGGATCAAACGAGAACAATAACTATTTAAAAGAACACGAAAACTAATAAATTCATTAATGATTTTACATTAACGTGCAAAAAAACCACGCGGGCCTGAAGCCACGACCAAAGTCATTTTTTTTGTGCGTTAATGTAAAATCACTAATTATTTTGTTAGTTCTCGTGTTATTTTAAATAAGTATTGTTCTCGTTTGAATCCGACTACATATATCTATATAGAGGTGAGTTATTGTGCAACATTTTTAATGGTGCAACTCATGCAACCCACTTATCTACCACTCATTTTATTTTCACCTTTTTTAATTAAAAATGTGAAAACAAAATGAGTGGTAGATAGGTAGGTTGCACCATTAAAAAAGGTTGCATTTGAACACCCCTCTCTCTCTCTCTCTCTCTCTCTCTATATATATATATATATATATATATATATATATATATCAAGGCTCTAAATAGCGTGAGACATGATTTGTGACGATAAATTTATATATCGTTTATAATGTTATACATATAAACTTTTGTTTTCTATAATTAATCAATGAGTTAATGATACTGAACATTTCAGATTAGGTTATATATTAAAAAAAAAAAAAGACAATAAAAGGATAAGAAAAATTCAATATCGTGTTACAAAAAACACGTATTATTAATAATTTTAATGAAATTATTTGATTATTTTTATAATTAAAGTTATAACAATTTTGAAAATATATAATATAGTTAATAGAAAAATAAATGTCTTCATGAAATATAACAAAGAAAGAAAAAGTAAAAAAATGTAACCTATGTAATTTAAGGATAAAAATGTAAAAGTTGGAATACTACAAGGACCAAATATGTAATTTTTTTGGATGAGTTAATGTTGATATTTAAAAAAATTGGATAGAGGGACGAAAATAGAAGCAAAATGAAAACCACAGGGACGAAAAAAACAATTTTTAAAGGCCATGGACGAAAATTGTTAGAAACATCAAACCACAAGGACGAAAATCATAGTTTACTCTAAGTTTAAAGTTAGAAAATATTCACTTTTAGAAGTTAAAAGATTATTTTTATATATTTTTCCTTAGAGCATCTCCAACCATACTGCAAATATGGTGATTTGCAAGTATGGTGAAATCCAACCATACTCCAAACACTAATTTTTTTTGCAGTTTCAATTTTATTTTAGAAAAAAACACCAAATTTGGTGTGATACTATTCTGTATTCACCCTTCAAAAAGGGGATGACCCACCACTAATCCATTTTTTTTAATTTTTTTATATTATCATTATATTATTTGTAATAATATTATTAATAATAATGAAAAATATTTAATAATAATGAAAAATGTTTTTTATATGATTTTAGAAGATTTGGTGTGTTTTTTTGAAGTATGATTGGAGTTGAATTTTTTTTTAGTGTTAAGGGTCCCATCAATTTTAGTGTTTTTGGTGTTATGGGTTGAAGATTGTCTTAATAAAGAAAAAGCAGATACCTTTACCTTTACCTTTAGCAACAATCTTGGCGGTGACCGTAAATTTAAATTATAAATTGCTAAATACACCTTTATTTAGTAATTTTTTTTCTTATACGTCAAAATTAAAACTATTTTCTACATATTCAATAATTCTAATATTAAAAAGGGAAATTAATTAAAATGCCCGTATTTGAACATCGTATTACCGAAATGCCCCAAATCTCGTCGACTTTGCCGAAATACCCTTTAAGTCCGGGAAACGTGGCCGGGATGAGCATCATTCCCGGGGTTGTTGTGTTTCGGCCGGGAAAGAACCGATCCCGGGGTTATGTCCGGGAATCCCGGGGTTGGGGGCCGGGATCGTGTACATGTGTGTGGATGCATATATGGGTGTGTGTGAGATACATATATATGGGTTTCCCGGACATAACCCCGAGATTCCCGGACTTAAAGGGTATTTCGGCAAAGTCGACGAGATTTGGGGCATTTCGGTAATACGATGTCCAAATACGGGCATTTTAATTAATTTCCCTAAAAGATGTATAATTATGATTTTTCACACAGAAGAAAAACATGTAATAAAATACGCATTCTGTTTCTGGTTATTATATTAATTAAGATTGATGATAACCCACATAAACTGGTCCGGAAACCCACGGTTACAAAAAAAAAAAAAAAATTGATGATAACCATATATAGATTTACTTCATCTTCTTCAAAATAACATATTATAACCAACCAATTGAAAACCCTAATCGAACATAATTAACTAACACAGACGACGACGAAGTGTAAAAGGGTGGGTTTGAAATGAAAAGAGTAGTGAAGTTAAAAGGTACAGACCCGGTTTGGAGAGCGAAGGGAAGTTGGCCGGAAAATCCAGGGAGGTTTCCGACGATCGATTTCGAATGTGAAAGCGGTAGCATGTGGGATTGCAGTAACAGCAGGAGGAGGACGATGAAAGGAATCCGCATTTTGCCTGTTGCCTCCATCACATCATGACCTCTACTGTGTATATATATATATATATATATATGCATATTCTTTTTCTTTTTTTTACTAGAAAATAATTTACGTATTATTTGTCAAAAAAATAATATTAAACTAAATGTTTGAATTGAATTTGTTTTTATTTTTTTTTAGGTGGCCGCAAATAATGTAATAATTGAATATGAATTTTGAATCTCATAAAGACATTAAGGCCTTGTTCGGTAGCAGCTTAATGGGCTGAATAAGGGATATGGCTGATTCGGTCAGCCATATCTGAGTGTTCGGTAGCAGCTTAATCGGTCAGCTGGTGGCTGACCGAATCAGCTACAAAAATAGGGTCCTTCCCACTCAGCCATTAAATGTTATGCATTTTCCCCATATACCCTCCCAACTCCAACTACTCCCTTTATTAAAAGTAAACCTAACCTCCATGGAAAAAAAAAACCCACCGAGAAGTCTCCATGGAAGTCTGATCGGAGACGTGAAACACCGAGATTTCACCTTCAACAATCGAAACCTCATTGTTGTTTTCTTCCATCGATTTCTTCCATGTATCTCCCCTGTTTGTTGTTTTCTTCTATCGATTTCTTCCATATATCTCCCCTGTTTGTTGTTTTCTTCCATCGATTGCTTCTACAGTGTTTGATTTAGGTATCAATTTCTTCTACAGTGTTTGATTTAGGTATCAATTTCTTCTACAGTGTTTGATTTAGGTATCAATTTTGAGTCACCAACCCTCGCTACCACTGTTTTTGTGGGAAAAATCGGTGAAGAACAGAGACAAAAAGATAAAGAACACCGATTGGGTGAAGATGACGATGGGGAGAAGTGGTTTGGGATGAGATGATTAGAGCGGTAAAAATGTTAAGAAAATAAATTCATTCCCCCCAAAATTTTAAGAGTATCTTATAAATACTTAAAAATATAGTATAGATATCTCTTTTTCAGATTCAAACAATTATTTTATTTAATATAGCCTTAGGGGTAAAATGGTCATTTCTGATATTCAGACTGTTTATTCAGCACAAGAACCAAACAACAAATTATCTGTTAACACTCAGACAACTATATTCATACAGACAGCTATATCCATACATGTCTTAACAGAAAACAAACCGAACAACACCTATGTTTTACTTAGATGTCTATAATATGGTGAGATATATAAATCAATTAGTACTAGAAGCGTACTCGCGCAATGCAGCGAGATACATCATGACTTTAATATTTCATTTTATTTTTTTGTCGATTTACAGTACGATTTTGGATGGTTTTGAGAAAGTGATAATGTTTTTTTTTATAAATTTGTTTAATTTAGGCTTAATAATATAGTTTTTTATATAAAAAAATTAAGTATTTTTGTTAGAATTCAATGATTATCTTATATATTTTAATGACATCTAGAAAAAAATAACCAATTACATATTTAATAATATAATTAAAACAAAATTATAGTAATATAATATATTAATTAATAGTAATACATGGAAAGATCTGCATAAAAGGAAGACATTGCACATACCAAATTGGTGGGTGTTAAAAGTCTGCCGTAGTAATATGTATCTTGTGCTTTGATACTTGTAAATTAAGAGATTTTTAAAACTTGCATAAAATGATGGTATCTTGTGCCTTATAATTTGTATTTAAGAGTTTTTTATCTCTGCTTTATAATATAGTATATATATAGATAAATCAAGAATTAAAAATTAATAAAACTATTTAAAATGTATTAAACAGAATTTAAATAAATCATGTTCTTCATTTCCTTCTTAACAAATCAAAAAGAAAGAGTGGTACCATTAGAGAAAATTTAGGGTGTGCGGAATGTGGGTGATTGTATATACTCAATGGAAGTAAAACAAAAATAGTTGTAACTCTTAAATATTAAAAAGAAAAAAATTAATCAAAATAGTCATTTCTATATACATTAATTTGTCCCTTTCACTCTAGAGGTGTTCATCTAAACCGTCAAACCACACAAACCGTCCACACCGCATCTCACCACACCGCAAAACGCGGTTTAGACCTTCCGTGGTGTGGTTTGCAGTTTGCATTTTTACCAAACCGCACTATGCGGTCCGGTTTGTGGTTTTGAGTTATCAAACCGCGGTTCAAACTGCACCGCACCACACTTTATAAATATACTAGCATCATGCCCGTGCAATGCACCGGGTGAGTAAGGTGTAAAATTTTATCGTAAATGAAAAATTAAAAGCCCTCGAGCGTGTACTCTCAAGTTCCACCGATTGACGAGTCTCTTTAGATACAAACACAAACACCTCAAAGAAATCAAGAAGGACGGTAATAACAAATACACACTCAAGCAAGTCAAACAAAAATGAAAAAGAAGACAAAACCTGATACAGTTGTTTGAAAAAAGGCGCTACTCGATCGATCTTTTCGATTTCATCCTCATTTTCTCCATTCAAAATTCATGTTTAAATAAGGATATAAATAGGGGGAAGAGGGCGTGTTTAGAGATAGAGATACATGAAAATGATGATAACAATGGTTTTGAATTTTGATTTGAACGGGTTGGAGGGATTTAGGGATAGGAAGAAAGTTGAACTGGTTTAGGGATAAGGTTGAACGTGTTTAAGGATATGCATTGATAGTGTGCTTTAGTATAATGTTTTTTATATAAAAAAATAAGTAGTTTGTTAAAATTCATTAATTATCTTATATATTTTAAATTTTTTATATTTATATTTATAGATATTGGATGTTTTTTAGAGAGTGATAATGTTTTTTTTAATTTGTTTAATTTAGGCTTAATAATATAATGTTTTTTTATAAAAAAAAATAAGTAGTTTGTTAAAATTCATTAATTATCTTATATATTTTAAATTTTTTATATTTAAATTTAGATATTTATCCTGTTTTGATTATGTTTATCAGAATTCAAATTTCATAATTTTAGGGTTTATATTTTAAATTTTTTATATTTAAATTTAGATATTTATCCTGTTTTGATTATGTTTATCAGAATTCAAATTTCATAATTTTAGGGTTTAGGGATTAGAGATAAGGATTTTGGGGGATAAGGATGAAATTTATTAATTAGGGTTAAAAGCATTTAAAAGTAGTACATATTGCTTAATTAGTTGTTTTTAAGAGATTTTAAGTAGATTAACATTAAATAATAGTACATAATGCTTAATGAGTTGTTTTTAAGAGATTTTTATGTCTCTTTTATAATATAGTATAGATGTATATATTTTTAATTTATATATTACACACACATATATGTATATATAGAATAATTGTAATATTAATGTAATATGTATATAGAAATTGGACATGTTGAATATTTTTATTTTTTGGAATATGGTCACGTTATCATAGATTTTAAAATGAAGTTTTAATCTTATAATTATTGAATTGTAGGTGTAAAGTGCGTTAGGTACAAACCGCATAAACCGCACAGCACCACACCGCATTTTGCAGTTTTGCCCCAAACCACACCAAACCGCACCTCAAACACCCCTACATTTTTGTTCCGAATTGACCCAAATGTCAATACATCCGCAATATTACAGACCTAGCTAAAAGACAAAAAAAGAAAACACGAATTTGATCAATATTTCTTTAATTTTTTTTAAGGACCTAGATTCGCAATTGCAAAGCAATTTTTTTTATTAAGGAAAATTGACCAAATTGTATTTTTTTTTGTCTTTTAGCTAGATCCACAATATTGCGGACCGGATGTAATGACATTTTGGTAAACGTGAGAGAGAAATGACAAGAAGATCAATTTGGGTGTATAGAATGGTTATTTGAGTCAATTTCCCTAAAAAAATACCTTAAAATATTGTTTTATTATATATATATATACATATGTGTGTGTGTGTGTGTTTATGGAAAATATTCGGGGATAACTCTGAAAGATAAAAGAACTTGTGAACCAAAAATAGATGAAAAAGTATATCAAAATGAATGTCAAATTAAGTATAATAAAATGATCATTTTTTTGGTATAATTTGTTTCGCTCTAATTTTTGTTGTTTTTGCTGATTTTTTATTTTAAAAAATAGGAGGAAATATTTTTATTTTTTGAAAAATTTGGTTATACCCACCTTTTTTTTATCTCATCCTTTTGATCATTTCAATCTAACAGTTTGGATGGATTCTTCGATTTTTTTTCCAGGATTCTCTCTCGATAAAATTTGTAAGTATTCATAGTTTACATGGTTTATGTAAAACGTTCGACATATATAAACCATATAAGTTTTCTTCTTTTGGACCTATGTGTCATTTCTTTATACACAAAAGATGGTTGATAGGAGATACAAGCATTGTGGCGTAGTGGTTGAGGCTACAGGGATGTTGTGGTATATTCTTTCTATCCTTGGTTCAATTCTAGACGCCTACAATAATCATGGTCAATGAGTTTAGCAGAACTAATGTCTATCAATCATACCCGATCCTGACATTTTATAGGCCCTGCGCGAGATGTAAAACAGGACCCTTGATAAGTACGGAAAAAATTATTTAATATATCGTTTTGTATCATAAGAAATAACCGTGAATTCAAGAAATACGAATTATTTATATAAAACCATTTTTTCGAGTATTATTAGACACAAAATCAATCAATAACTATTTCTAAGTTAATATGATCTACCATGTCATTTTTACATAACATCGTTAATCATTTTGAACGTCAAAAACATCCTTATGATATATATTTAATATATACATACATACATACATACATATATACTGACATCATTTGGGGTGTGACTGAGTACCCCTCTATGTAAATTAATATTCAGTTGGGTTCCATCTCACCGCAGGTTAATGTTTTTCTATCATCATTTTTAATTATTTAGGGTTAAAACAATCTTTTTTGGAATCATCAATCTTAGAATCAACATCCGTTGGTTATAGTTTGAGATATTATTATTGTTTTTGAGATATAAGAGTACTTAAGAGTTAAGATTCATGAACTAAATATTACATTATTAGATAATAAAGAGTCAATAATGTTTGAAAAAACAAGGGTATAAATATAAGTTGGACCGTTCATATAGTTGGTAATTTTTTACGAAAAGTAAGAGTTCTCCTGGTTAATATCAACAAACTTACCATATTCTTATAGAAATATATAATTCATACGTATTGAATAATCAAAATTGTTGGTGGAAGATGAATGATGGATAAAATATCAAGTTTTTCTAGGTAAATAATTTTAAACTTTGGTACTAGATAAAAAACCTTAAAGAAACTATAATCAATACTGTAAAATGAACGATCAATTAACTTTTCACATATTTCTTTTCCAATGTAATTAGTTAATATATGTTTGGATCTTTAATATAATACGAAATTCTTTGGGTCCTATTAAATACTAAAAAATTGTGTCTTTTATTTACCATTTTTTACTACTATATAGTAAACAAAATTTGAGCCCCTATTTCTCGTGGACCCTAGGGGTACGTCCGGCCCGCTCTCCCAAGAACGGTGCTAATAATTTATCGGGACTAGTTTGAGTATAATATGAAACACCTTAAAAAAAGGTTGATAAGGGTTGTCAAAGTGACACATGATCGGATCTCTGGTAGCTTTCTTGATTTCAAAGTTTTTGGATTTCATTTTGGGTCAACCATCATATCATATTGTTTTATTTTGAGTAAACTACAATTTTGGTCCCTGATGTTTATCGGTTTCTTTGAAAATCGTTCCTAAACTTCAATAACTACAGTGAGCGTCCCTAAGGTTTGCATTTTGCTTTGAAAATCGTCCCTAGTCACTAACTCAGTTAAGAGAGGGGTATTTTTGTCCAACCATATTTGTTTCTCTCTTTTTACAAATTTTCTTTGTTTATTCTTATTTTCGTTCAAACAATAAAACATTAGGGACCTAATTGTAATTTACTCTCATATATATATATATATATATATAGGGTGCGTTTCTTTTGCAAACCAAACAATTTGTACAAACTATGCAAACCACTATATTAGGAAACAATAGATATATTTATGGATAATGATTATGATTCATTAATAATGATTGTGATATATATGGAAAATGTTAAGTTTATTCATTATAATCATGATTTTAAATTAGAAAATGTTAAGTTTATTCATTATAATCATGATTTTAAATTAGGAAACATAATAAAATCATATATTCATTAGACTTGATGAACGACTAAGATTGGTTTGCATAGTTTGTACAAATTGTTTGGTTTGCAAAAGAAACGCACTCTATATATATATACATATATATATATATATACACACACACACATACGACCAATTCCATCGCCGACCAAACCCTTATCATTGCATCCTCACCCACCATTTTTACTTCCACTTCCCACAAACCCTTGTCATTACTTCTCCGACCAATTCCATCGCCGACTAATTCCATCGTCTTTGTAAATGAGAGTAAATGAGACTTGGTGATCAAAATTTGCACCACCCCTAAAGCTATAAAGAGACCTGGATCTTGACACATCCATCACACAATCAGACACCCATATCTCACTTTTATCATCAAACCCATCTCTGTTTCTCTCTCTACAACCCCCCTCTTTCTCTCTCTTCTTGTGGAGAACAGAGGCTTTCTTCATACAGAAACTTATCTTGTCGGAGATGGTGATCGGAGATTCAGAGAACTCATACAAGACGAAGGGTTGTTCTTGGGGGCACAAACGATCGATTCAAAGCACCATCGATCAAATCGCCGAAGATGGTGATTGGAGCAGCAAAATCGCCGAATTTGAAGCATCTCCATGGATAGGGGCGGAACACAAGCTTTAAAACCGCAGGGGCCGAGCCTAATATATTATATAATTTCCAAAATACAAAAAAATACATTATCCAAAGTTATAAGGTATTACAAACTCCAAAACTAGACATTAAATATGAAAATGTTAAACATCGTTCATCAAAGTGGAACCCGTCGATCTTTTGCAGCCTTGAAGTCTTCCACAATTTCCTACAAGCTAATCTTTTCAGCAATTTCCCTTTCGATAAACAAAATCAACGAGTCGTTTAGAAACTCATCGTCCATTTTATTCCGTATTCTTGTTTTCACAATATTCATGGCTGAAAATGATCTCTCGGTCGTCGTGGTAGAAACTAGGAGAGTAAGTAGTAGACTGAGTAATCGAAAAATAAGATCAGGGTGTAGGGGAGTGGGGACTGTTTACAGCTTACTGAGTCGTCGGTCGACCGTTGGTTGAACGCCTGAGAGTCGCCGACGGCCGAACTTCGATGAATCGATGGAGACGTACACACTATACTGCATCGCCACTCGCCAGTCAGACGTGAGACTTCGATGAGTGGACCAACTTCGTAAGTACGTAACTCTCTTCTCGATGGATGGTAATCGTAACACCCTTAAATTTGGAAAGAACAACTAATTTAAAATTTCAAAACTTCATCAAGTAAAATGTAACACCCCGATTTTTAGGAAAATATAATTTCAAGTTAATACAAATGGGTATTTTAAGAGAAAAAGAAGAAATATGATTTTTGGACTTGAATCCTATATTTTATAGCCTTGTTGGATGAAGGGTTCAATTTCGAGTCCAATGGTTCTTTCCGGAGTAAAATCGGAGTTAAAACGAAGAAGTTATGACCAAAACAGTGATCGAGCAAGAAAAATGAAGAAATCGAGTGGCAGTGCTCGACGCAGATCTCCGCGCGGATGGATCAGCGTCGCCATCAGCGCGGAACCACTGTGCACATTTAAAAGAGGGAAACCGTCCACCAAACCTCATTTCTCACCAAAACCCTAAATCTCTTCCCCTTTTCTCTCCCAAATCCCAAATTCGAACCTTAACTCATGTTTGGAGGATTTCCTCCTTAAAACACATGATTCTTCACCACCTAGCAAGTTTGAAGGTTAGAGCCATAACCTTTCATCTTCATCTTCTTCTTCATCAAGTTTTCTTGGGATTTATCCACCCTTGTTCTTTCTTTTGTAGATTGGAGGTTGTGGCCATTTTGGTGAACTAGAAGTGTTTTGGTTGGTGGATTCAAGCTTGGGTTAAGGCAATCTTCTATTTTCTTCATCTATGGAAGTTAGGGCTTTGGGTATAAGTTGAGGTCTTCATGTTTAATGTTTGTGGAATGATTCTTAATGGTTGGATGTGAATATTTATGGTTGGAAACTTGTGGATCTAGGTTTTGGAAGTTTTGGCTTTGAAGATTAAGTTTCTTCAAGGAAGCTCTAAGTGAGGTAAAATCTAGATTTAGCCTAAATCTATCAAAGCGAGTTCAAGTTGATTTGTGAAAACGTTGTACATGCCAAAATGTCAATTTTTAAAGTGTTTACATGAATATATCAAATGTTGAGTTATTTGGTGGGTTTAATTATCTAAGTTGTTTGGCTTTATAAACTTTGTAAAACCCCCACTTTTGGGACTTTTGATAAATGAGTAATGAATGAACGTTGGTTTTAATAATTTATTGCATAAATGGAGATTTCTTGGTGAAAGTGCATTTTGTGTTTGTTGGAAGATATGCATAGTTCGTGTCTTGAGACGTTTTGAAAGGGGTCAATGGTATAACCTTGTTTTGGGAAAATGATATGTCTTATTACAAGTTGGTATCTGTTGGGTCATCTAAGATTTAAAGATAACCTCTCCTTAGTCTTTATTGATGTTTGAACCTTGTATTTTGATTTGTGGTTCTTTGTAATAACTTAGTTAGTTAAACAATTTGGTGAGTCGAAGACAAACCGAAATCAACATGAAGGAAGTCTACAATGCGGATTGAGATAAACTTCAAAAGTGAAACTAAGCCCAGTCTGCCGATTCCTTTTCGGCAGACCCTATCCTTACCGACTTTCCATTCGACATGTCTTTCCTTTGTTGCTGAACCGCCTGTGTTCGGCACATGCCTAATCTACCGAATTCCTCTTCGGTAGTTTTCCTCTTACAGATTGCTTCTTTATCTAGTAAGAGCATTTATGTTAAACCATCATGATTTGACATACTTCCTCATTCCCAATGATCCTCTGACAATGGGAATGGAAACTATGTGTCCCAATACGCAATCATTCAATCAAGCAATCACATAAACAATATAATAAATCAAACCTGATATTGATATTCAATGAAATCAAAGGATTACAAGCTTGGAATTGAAATCGATCTCTTTCTCTCTTCTTGTTCTTCACGGCGCACCACACACCACCACAAGCCTCCTCTCAATAATTAAATTTGCAATTAAAATCCTTAACCCTAATTAACTCTAAAACAAACTATTTATACTTAGCCCATATAGCCTAATGGGCTTGCAAGGCTTAGGCCCAACTACAAACTAAACTTATTTAACTAAAAATAAAAGACAAATAATTAAATTACGGAAACATACTTTGACTAATTATTACAAAAGGACCCTAGACTATTTGTTGAGACGACTTTATTAGCTTTAACTTCAGATTTCCATCTTCAGATAATTATGATCTTGAATCCAATAAATATGTGCTTTAACAATCTCCCCCTTTGGATCAAGATCATTCTTTAAGCTCAGAAAATGTAATCTTCCTTTTTGTCTTCAGAATGTAGCAATCTCCCCAATCGATGAGACTATCTTTTGGAAAGAAATTATCTCCAGTTTCAGCTCGGAATACTTCAGCAAATCATCTTCAAATTTCTTCAAAGCAGCAAAACTTCATAATATCTTCAGAAATTCTTTCAAAAACTTTTGATCTCCGCATTTCTTGATTGACGATTCTCCCCCTTTTTGATGAAAAGAGCAAAGAGTTCATCAAAACGTGTTTTCAAGAAATTTCTTCCACCACCGATCTTGCAAACAGAACCACTGATTATCCGTCAATTCATTAAGATGTTCATCCAGATCTTTGCAAATCTAGACAATTTAGAAAATGAAGTGTAACACCTGAATCAACAAATGAATCAGTTAAAATTGCCTGTCAGTAACACAAAGTCACTGTGTGTAACGAATACACAATATAAAGGAGCTTTTATGATGTTCACTCCCCCAGGGCTTCCATTCAATCATCGAAAAACCACAAAGGTAATTTCTATGAACGTTATGACAAAGAAACAAATTCTTTGTGTGTTCGTGCAAGTGATAAAATAAAATCAAGCATATGATGTTTGCTTATAAGGCTCAAAAAGTGTAAACCACTGAGACAAGAGTTAGTGAAACACAGATGCAATGTGCATGAATGAAGTGTGAAGGTGGGGCAAAGTTCCTTCTGTTCAATATCCAGATTTTCCAAATGAAAATCAGATAGCATATGTGTTGCGTCCCCTTTGAAAAATGAAACATTTTCTTGTTGAGAAGAAAATGAGTGGCTGGTGGGGTAATGTCAAGAGTTGGCATGGGCTAGTTGCCTGTTTCAATAATGTTCACCAAAGAAATGTGAAGCATTAGAAATGTGGTTGCCCGGCTCAGAAAGTAGTTGGTGCAGAGTTTGATATTCTTTTACTCTGATCTCTCACCCTCTTTCTATTAATCTTTTAGCTCACAGCTAACCGAACTCTCTTTTAATATTGTCCCTCATCACACATCCTACACTCATTTCTTGTTGGACTCCTCACATTTCACTACAGGATTAACTTCTTGGGTAGGAAACACTGGTTAACGTGAATCCATAGAAGTTCACTTAAGTCCTAGCACACTGATCCCATGTTTTCCTATGAAGCATAAGATGCTCAGGTGATTTAACTTTATCAGTTAAGGCTCAATGATGAAGCATAAAACATTTAAAATCACACTTCCAAATCAAGAAATCTTTTTGAGAATTGGGAAGTGGTTTGAACAATTAAGAACATGTTTTCTTCTGATTGAAAGTTGTCCTTCTTTCAACCATGGAGGAGATGAAGATTAAGAATTATACCTTTTGAGTACAGTCTTACATCTCACGAAGTCAAGCTTAAAGTCATATAGATATGATCTTTGAAGCATCTCTCAACCTACAAAAGTCTAAAAGTCTAGTCAAAGTAACTTTATTCACTGAAATTGAAATGACATAAAGCAGTAAAACAATTGATGTACGAGTTCTGATCAGAAATAATCAGAAGTCATCGCCATACTCCTTTGACTTGATCGCTCCCCCTAAATTTATGCACTACTAACACATTGATCAGAAAGTACAATGCATTCATAATAGCTCCCCCTCAAACTAACATTGATCATCTATAAGATACTTTTCACACTACCCCTGAGATCATGAACAAACTATTAAAGAACAGGTATCATGCGGAAATAAGAATAAAGAAATGATAACGAAATACAATAAGAAACTTTAATAGGTAACCATCGATTAGGTCTTAAGATTTAGCATACCAAGTCTTGAGACAAGAAAATTAAATCTCTTTTCGTCTAAAGGTTTGGTAAACAAATCTGCAAGCTGATAATCGGTTTTTACAAAGTAAAGTTCAATTGTTCCCTTTTCTACATTATCTTTTATAAAATGATACCTCACATCTATGTGTTTGGTCTTAGTATGCTGAACAGGGTTAGCGGAAATCGCAATAGCGCTTTTCGAATCACAATAGATCGGGATTCTATTGAAATGAAATCCATAGTCTCGCAGTTGTGTTCTCATCCACAAGACCTGAGAACAGCAGCTAGCAGCAGCTACATATTCCGCTTCGGCCGTTGATGTGGAGACACATAATTGCTTCTTCGAAGCCCAACTGACGAGTTTATCTCCGAGGAATTGTATATGACCCGAGGTGCTTTTCCTGTCTAACATGCAACCAGCATGATCTGCGTCTGAATAAGATGTTAGTTCAAAGCTTGTATCCTTAGGATACCACATACCAAGATCTGCAGTCCCCTTCAGATACCTGAAAATCCGCTTTACAGCAGACAAATGGGATTCTTTAGGATTGGCCTGATATCTAGCACATAAGCATGTAGAAAACATTATATCCGGCCTACTTGAAGTGAGATACATTAAGGAACCTATCATCCCTCTATAAGTCCTAACATCAACAGCCTTTCCCGAAAGATCGGTGCCAATCTTAGTACCAGGTGCCATTGGGGTACCAATCGGTTTACAATCTTCCATTTTGAACTTCCGAAGAATATCCAGAATGTATTTAGATTGATTGATAAAGATCTCCGTTGAAAATTGTTTGACTTGCAATCCGAGAAAGAAATTCATCTATCCCATCATGCTCATTTGAAAACGAGACACCATGAGGTTTGCAAAGTTCCTACAGTACTTAGGATTTGTAGAACCAAAAATAATATCATCCACATATATTTGAATAAGAATGATATCGCCTTTATCCTTTTTAATAAAAAGAGTGGTATCAACCGTACCTTTTGTGAAACCCGACTTAACCAAGAATTGAGATAGGATATCATACCAGGCGCGAGGAGCTTGTTTCAGTCCATAAAGAGCTTTATCCAAGATGTAGACATGGTTCGGCTTATCTGGATTTACAAACCCTTCTGGCTGTGAAACGTAGACTTCTTCCTTGAGTACTCCATTCAGAAAAGCTGTCTTCACGTCCATTTGATAGACGGTGAAGTTCTTGTGGGCTGCGTAGGCTAAGAACATCCGAATTGCCTCTATACGTGCCACTGGAGCATAAGTCTCATCGTAGTCTATTCCTTCCTCTTGTCTATATCCCTTGGCGACAAGTCGTGCTTTGTTTCGGATAACGGTGCCATCTTCATCTTTCTTGTTTTTGAACACCCATTTCGTACCAATGATGGTTTTACCTTGCGGTTTGGGTACGAGTCTCCAGACTTTCAGTGCTTCAAACTGATTCAGCTCATCTTGCATCGCAGTTACCCAATCTGAATCGGCAAGGGCCTCAGATACGCGTGTAGGCTCGATCTTGCTCAGAAAGGATTCATACATACATAGATTTGATGTTGCAGATCTAGTTTGCACCGGTGCAGAAGGATCTCCAATAATTTGATGTATTGGGTGCTCTTTGGTCCACTTATGTTCATGAGGGAGTGGATTAGATGCATGTTGATCATTGTCCGCATCGAGGAATCCACTGGTATCTCCTTCAGATGTTTCAGAATTAACGGGGGCTTCAGTTGAAGTAGTTGTTGCAGAAGTAGCAGTAGGTACAACTTGGTCAATCTGTTGATCAGTCCCTACAGTACATCCTACGGAGTCAGCTACTTCTGTCTCGGCATTGTTGGTCACAACTTCAACTGTCGGAGTAGGCTTTTGAACTGGAACTTCTTGCTGAATAGGGGAACCAAATTCAGTAGAGATATCGGAAGTGGTCGGATGAGTAGTCATCGAGTCTTCTATCCTGTCAACCACAACTGAGTTAGGAAACTTAGAACCAAGAAATTCATCATAGAACAGTTCAAATAATAAATCAAAATCAGATAAATTAGAAGTAGACGACGAAGCGCCATCTGATTTGTTCTCTTGAGGTGCAGGTCCTGGACTGGTAGGTCCAGAAGTTAATACTCCGGTAATGACGGGTTCTGAACTGATGTGCTCAGAAGCCATTTCCTCATCGAATGTAACATTAACGCTCTCGATCACAGTCTTCAACTTCTTCAAATAAACACGATATGCAGACGATGTAGATGAATAACCAACAAAGATGCCTTCATCCGCCTTAGCACTGAACTTGTTCAGATTCTCTCGGTCGTTTAGAACATAACACGTACAACCAAAAACATGAAAATATTTAATGGTTGGTGTTCGGTTGTTGATCAACGCATACGGAGTCTTCTGAAATCGGCGGTGTATCATGGAGCGATTCTGAGTGTGACACGCAGTCGATACAGCTTCAGCCCACAAAAATAAAGGTAATTCAGATTGGCTGAGCATTGTCCGAGCGGCCTCGACAAGTGTACGATTTCGCCTTTCGACGACTCCGTTCTGTTGAGGCGTGTGAGCAGCAGAGTATTGATGTGATATCCCGACCGATTCGAGATATTCTTCAACTATCTTGTTCTTGAACTCTGTGCCGTTGTCAGTCCTGAGAATCTTGACTTGTTTTTGCAGATTGACTTGGGTCGTCTTCAGAAACGTAATGAGAACATCGGGAGTCTCATCTTTAGACCGTAGAAACTTAACCCAAGTGTATCGCGTATAGTCATCCACGATAACCAACACATACTTCTTTCCTCCTAAGCTTTGCGTTCGCATAGGACCGCATAGATCCATATGCAACAACTCTAATGGAGAGTTGGTACTAGGTTCAGGCTTTGGTTTGTGTGGGGCTCTCTTCATTTTTCCTTTTTCACACGCTGCACATAGATGTTCTTTCTCATACTTCAGCTCTGGAAGACCTTTCACTAGCTTACCACTGACCAGCTTGTTGATGTACCGAAAGTTGAGGTGAGAAAGCCGTCGATGCCATAACCAGCTTTGTTGCATCGAGGCCTTTGATAGTAGGCAGACCTGATTGTCAGCCTGGACCTTTGACAAATTGATGGTGTAGAGGTTTGACTTGCGAGATCCGACCAGGAGTTCTTTTCCTTCTTCAGTGCGTATTGAACATGTCTTGGCCTTGAAATTAACCTCTAAATCTTTATCGCAGAACTGGCCAATGCTGAACAGGTTGTTCCCTAAGCCTTCAACGTAACTCACCTTCTTGATCGTAAGATTTTCATGTACAACATCACCATATCCCAGAATAGGTGAAAACTGATCATTCCCAAAACGAACTGTGCCACAGTATTTGTCCTTATAATTAGACAACATACTCTTCTGCCCGGTCATATGTTTGGAACACTCACTATCCAAATACCACATATGACGGGTCTGCACAACACAAATCAAGAAAGAAGAGGTTTAGGAACCCATTTAAAAATGGGACCTCCACTGTTAGTACTTGATTTTGGCACCCATTTAAATTTGGGTCCGCTTTTTCTTTGAAAACCAGAAGCATGATAAGACGTATGATAATGATAAGATGAAACATTATATGAACCATACCAAACATCAGAATATCTACGAGAAGCATAATCACATTCACCATAATTTAAAAACTTTTTAGTACTAGATGGAGCTAACTGAAATAATTGCTTTATAGAATATTTCTTGCGAGAATCAAGAAGATTATTTTTAAAAGTAGCAACATTCACACTCAAATCATCTTTACTAGAAGTCTTTTTATTCAAAATAAAATTAGAACTAGATTTAGCTTTCTCGTCTATCTTCTGTTTCGGTATCCATGCAGTCTTAACTCCAACCCTTTGCTTTCTCAAATCTGAAACATATGAAACTTTAGAGTTAGAATGATGAGAATTAAGAGAATGCTTCTTCTTTGGCTTACCAGTGGGGATCGGTTTCTGTGAAAGATAAGATATTTGTTTCTTACCTTTTGCTTTCTTTGATTTCACAGAAACTGATTTATCAACTTTCGTTGATGTTTCACCTTTGTCAAAAACACTGGGTAATCCAAAGGAACTAATAACACAAGATGAATGATCAGGAAGTTTAGAGGAAAAATCAAACTGAGAAACACACTTATTTAAAACACCTTCAGAGTTTAAAAAATTAAGCTCATTATCAAGTGAACCAGATCTGTCATCCGAATTTAAAGCTTTGGAGAGTTTAGGAAAATTAGAATTTTTGAACACTGTTGAAAATATAGTTTGTTCTAAGTCCATCAAAATTCTTTCATCTGTAAGAGTATTCTCAAGTTCAGAAATTTAACTTTCCAAAACTAGGGGAGGGACGTAAAGCTTACCTTCAATGGGTTTAGCCTCCAACTCTTTAACAGAATAACTTTCAAAATAATCATTTGAAAGAAATTTTGATTTATTAGAACGATAACTGTTATTCAACTTCTCATAGCGAAATGGAAGTTGAACTTTAGTTGTGTTCTTTCTTTTATCATATTCCTTGGCTTTATCTTTTTCCGACAGACTAGTCCAAAAGGGTTTGAGTTCTTGATGTTGAGGAGCCAACAACATAAACCCAAAGTCATAAAGTGCAGGCACTTCAGATATACCCTTTTTGAGATGATGTGGGTTCTTGTAACCAAGTCCCCAAGTATCAGGTTTCTCTTTAGGTTTGTTCAAATGAATAGTGTGTTCAGTTTGACCCAAAGAGTGTAATTTTTCTTCCAAAGCATTCACCTTTTCTATTAAAGATTTATTCTCTTTTGAAGTAGAAAAGTACCTTTTAGCAATCTCTCTAGATTTAAACTCACATTCTTTAAACTTTGAATCAGTTTCAGATAACTCTTTATGAATTATAGTCTTTTCTTTAGCGCTGGTGTCTATATTTTTGTGCAAAGTTTCAATTAATACATTTTTCTCAGCAATATCATTACTAAGTTTATGTATAGATTGATTTTTCTCATTTATGACACCTCTTTCTCGCTTCAGTTTTGACTATAATTCTTGGAGTTTATACATCTGGCATTCATGTGGTTCAATAAATCAAATTCAGTAAAGTTACATACCTCATCAGTATCTCCATCATCCGAATCAGCTTCAGCTTCTAACTGGTTCTTCCCCAGCAAGCACAGATGTGCTGTCTCATCCTTCTCTCCTTCTTCGGATTCTTCATCCGAGTGGTCGAGCCAGTATTCATCCTCGGCCATTAATGCTTTTCCAGCCTCTTGTTGCTTGGCTAGAATAATTTTATTCTTGTAATAGTCTGAGTTTCGGACTTTTGATTTGCGGCAGTCCTTGGCAAAATGACCGAGTCTACCACAGTTGTAGCACTTAATCGGTTCTTCTTTCTTGGTCTCTTCAGCTCCATCCTTCTTCATTTCTTCTGATCTCCTTTCTTTCAACTTTCTCTTTATGCTTGTAGTTGTTCGGACCAGACGAGTATCGTTGACTATTGGAGTTTGGCTTTTTATAGAACTTCTTTTGGAAAGCCTTGGTTAACATGAGCATGGTTTCCATCAGTTTTTCACAATCGTCAGTTTCAGACTTTTCCTCACAATCAGCTTCTTCCGAATTAGAATCTATCACCTTCTTCTTCTTTGACTTCTTAACCACAAGAGCAACTGGATCAGCAACAGCTTTGTCAGCCTTTTTCATCTCAGCCTTGATCTCTTCTACTTCTTCCTCATTCTGTCTGAGGATTTCATAGACTTCATGAAGAGGAATGTCATGCAGATCCTTCAACTGCCTCATCTGACGGGTGAACCTCTTCCACTCAGGCTGAAGATTGCTGAGGAATTTCACATTCAGCTCCACATGAGATTTGCTGATCTTGTTCTTGCTGAGCTCGTTCAGCAATGTGACAAATCTGTCATACGTGTCTTCGAGTGACTCTCCAGCTTTGGCTTTGAACTCTTCATAATTATTCAAGCAGGTAGATACTTTGAGCTGGTTGCCGACTTTAGATCCGATCATCATCTTCTCCAATTGATCCCACATTTGCTTACCGGTAGCGTTATAGCTGTCAATCTTGACATATATTTCATTCGGTATGCCTTGGAGAATAAATGATCTTGCCAGCTTGTCACCCTTGTGTCTCTTCAGCTGATCTTCCGAATATTCACCAATCGGTAATTTGTACTCTGTCTCTTCTTCTTGACCATTTTCTCCAGCTACAGTGAGAACCTTGGTCGGAGGTGTCATGATCCCGTCTTTCAGAGATTTTCTGATTTCATCTCCCAAATCATGTCGATCAATGAAGTCCAAAAATCTGTCCTTCCATTGCTCGTACTCCCCCTTGAAGAGTACTGGTGGCTTCACATCTGTTCCAATAGCAAGAGCTTCCCGAGACATCTTTACTTATATGATTAGAAATCAAACTTATCTGATATTGAAAAATCAACTGAATGAGATCGTTAGAAGTCAAGATAAAATCACACAATACTGAAAAACTTAGAATGAAATTCAGAAAAAAACAAATCACGAACAGAACTTTGTCCCCCTTCGGAGACTTGCAAAAAATGACCGGGGATGTGCTTCGACCGGAGACTTGTAAAGACCGGTCGAGAGTTCGACCGGGGAAGTGCAAAGACCGATATTGCCTTCGACCGGGAACTTGTAAAGTCCGGTCGAGGATTTGACCGATAGAATGGTAAGACCGGAAGGTTGGTAAGACCGGATATTGGTAAGACCGGATGTTTGGTAAGACCGGATATTGGTAAGACCGGATGTTGGTAAGACCGGATATTGGTAAGACCGGATGTTGGTAAGACCGGATGTTGGTAAGACCGGATGTTTGGTAAGACCGGATATTGGTAAGACCGGATGTTGGTAAGACCGGAGTGGACAGTGAGTGTCCCGGTCGAATGCTATAGACCGATAAAGGTATTCGACCGGAAGTGGACTTAGACCGATATGTTCGACCGGAGTGTTCTTGATACAGAAACGACCCAGAAACTCAAATAATCAGCCCAGAAACAGATCAAAACACAAAATTAAACTCCCAAACTTTGCAAAAACGATCGATTACACGATTAGAACTGATTGCTACCAATTAATTTCAGTAAAAACCACTTTAAGAAAGAATCGATTGAACACACAGTGTCGCTCCAAACCGAACCCAGAAAACCAACTTCAACAAATTGATAATCAAAAACAATGCAATAACCAAATCAAACAATACCCAATCACTTTAATATGCAAAACAAATACAATCAAATTAATATCCACTTGAATGAACAATCACACAATAAAAAACATGAATCTTTGACAGAAAATTAGAACCGAACAAAAACTTATTCAATCCAATCTGTACTGTGCTCTGATACCATTTGTGTGTCCCAATACGCAATCATTCAATCAAGCAATCACATAAACAATATAATAAATCAAACCTGATATTGATATTCAATGAAATCAAAGGATTACAAGCTTGGAATTGAAATCGATCTCTTTCTCTCTTCTTGTTCTTCACGGCGCACCACACACCACCACAAGCCTCCTCTCAATAATTAAATTTGCAATTAAAATCCTTAACCCTAATTAACTCTAAAACAAACTATTTATACTTAGCCCATATAGCCTAATGGGCTTGCAAGGCTTAGGCCCAACTACAAACTAAACTTATTTAACTAAAAAATAAAAGACAAATAATTAAATTACGGAAACATACTTTGACTAATTATTACAAAATGACCCTAGACTATTTGTTGAGACGACTTTATTAGCTTTAACTTCAGATTTCCATCTTCAGATAATTATGATCTTGAATCCAATAAATATGTGCTTTAACAGAAACCTCTTTCTTCCTTGAGAAGATTTACATTTAGTCTTAATTTGATTAGATGTTTATTTTCTTTTTGATCTCAAAAAGATTGTCCCTTGAATATTTTATAATAGATATTGTACTTTCATAGTACAAAAGTTACCTTTTGTGTTATGACATGTCACATCAAATATCTTATAATTTATTGACAATATCTCAACCATCCATGCCTTAACTCCTATATGTCCTTTGCACTCATTACATTGGATAGTATATAAAGGATGGAGGTAGCACCTTGCTACTCACGCTTTCAGCTTAAGATTTCAAATTCAGAAGATATCAAGCAGGTTGAAAGGTTTCCTTGTATTTCTAAGATTAAGTCTTTGTGTTCTTAAATATCTTCTAAATGTTAGATTGTTTAGAGTAGTTCTTAACTATTATTTTTTTCCGCAACAACCTTTATTTCTCTTTGTGTAATTCTTGATATTTCATATCAATAAAAGAGTTAAAATTAAGTAATTTTGTGTATTGTATTCAACCCCCCCCTTCTACAATACTTGTTGTGCCATTTTGGGACTAACAAGTGGTATCAGAGCGGTTGGTTTAATCTAATAAACCAGATCCGTAATGGCATCTCCTTCTACAAAACCTGAGTCTTCTTCTCAAAACTCTTTCTACTTTGACAATGGATCTATTGTTAAACCTCCTAAGTTCAACTCGAACAACTTCTCCTTATGGAAAAGTAGGATGATGCTCTTCTTAGAAGGAGCTGACAGTCGGTATCTTACCATTCTTAGTGAAGGTCCTCTTATCCCAAAAGTCTGGGATAAATTTGACAAAACTCCTAAGGATAAGGAAATAGAAAAAGATGATCGTTTTCAAGTTTCCGATGACTCATCAGAGGAGAAAAGATATTCTGCTACTGGTCGATATGTTCTGAAAAGGACAAAGGAGTACAATGATGAAGACAAACGCATTATTGGACCCGACTCCAAAGTACGAACCATTTTAGCCCAATCTCTTCCTGATGAAGTTTTCCAATCTCTTGTCGGTCTTAAAACGGCAAAAGATATGTGGTCAACTCTATGTGTTTTGTATGAAGGTACAATTGAAGTAAATAAATCTATGAAAATCTCTCTTGTTCGTAGATACGAATTCTTTTCTCATGAAAAAGGAGAATCTCTTCCCTCCTACTTCAACCGTTTTAACAGTCTTTTAAATGAGTTAAAACTTGTTGGAAAAACTTATGACAACGAGGAAGTCATATGCAAATTTATGGATGGCCTTCCAGATTTCTGGAATACCCTCTCCACTTGCATTAAGACAATCAGGGACTTGGAAAGCCTTCCTCTCACTTCTCTCTATGGTATGTTTCATAATCACGAACAAACCCATCTTTAAAGGAAGACCATCTACAAAGAAATAAGAGCTCCCTCTATGGATCTTATCAGTGATGGCTCCAAGAAATCTGTGTGTGTTCCGCGTATAACCTATCCTTCTGATGATTCAGATAGAGAAAGTCATGAAAATCTGAATCACTTCTCGGAGGCTTATCTAAGTGAAGCTGATGATGAAGGAGAAGATCTCTCTGTCGATCATTTGACAGAAGAGATGGGTATGCTTGCAAATTTCTCTAAGTTCCGAAAGAACTCTTCTAATAAATTTCAAAGCAACAGAAATTTTTCTTCTTCTTCTTCTAGAAACACCCTAAACAAATCCAAGGAGGATTGCTATGCATGTGGTAAGAAAGGCCACTTTGCATCTGAGTGTAGAAGCAATCCTTCTAGGATTTCTACATCTAATTCTTCTAACTCTTTGTTAGGACTGAAAGTCCTATGTGTTGAAAGTGGAATAAAGTATTTATAAGGGTTCAATATGTAATTCTTTAATAGTTTATTTATTAGATGGGCCCAAGCCCATTAGCCCATTAGGCCTTGTAAGCCTGGTATATAAAGGCATTATTAGTTCATAATTAGGGTTAGAGACATTTCATTAGAAAGATTATTAGGTAGTCTCATTATTTACAAACAACTAGTTTATAGGTTTACTCTCTCTGATCAGAAATCCTTTCTGTAAACCTGTAACCCTTTGATTCAATATCAATCATATGACTAGTTGCTGTGACTCATATTCTATTCATCTTTGATATAACTTACTGCTGATTACACTGTACTGGGATCTACAATTGGTATCAGAGCATAATCGAATTAATGTTATTCGATACGATAAAAAAGGTTTGTTTAAAACCCTTTACTCGCTAGCTTATTAGATAATATTCAATTGATCGATTTTTTTCGGGGTTAAGATTGTTCATATCTGCTTATTTGATTTCTGGGTTACTGTTGATTTTATTTTTATCGATTCTGTGTTTAAAAAAAAAAAAAAATCAAAATTGTCTTGGTTTGAATTACTGAGTTAAGTTCGATTGATTAATCTGGGTTGAATTCTTGGTGTTTCGATTAAATTTCTGGGTTGAATTTTTGGGTTCGATTAAGATTCATCGAGTTTATCGGTCGTTAAGTTTATCTGTTATTTCTTCGTGTTTATCGACCGATACCCTGCTTGACCGGTATTCTACAATTGACCGGTACTTTGTGACTCAACCGGTACTCTTGACCGGTACCAAATTCAAGTTTTAAAACTGCAGTCTGTGGATTTCTTGATTTTGATTTATTAACTTCAAATTCATATTACTTGGTTTTGTGATATTGGATTTTCTAAGTTGTGATTGGGTGCATCAAGTTAGTGGTTCACTGGATGAAAAAAAAAATCGGCCGCATCTCAAAGAAATACCCATAATTAATGGTAGATGGTGGTGCTTTTGTTTGTATCGGCGGCTGTTAATTGCTGTTAGTCTCTGTCCGGCGACTGAGTATTTTTGTGGTTTAAATCTTTTGTGCGGCGGCTATTAGGTTGATACAAACTCCTTGGTCGGCGACTGCTTCTTTTGTGGTATTTCAAAATTGTTTTCGGCTGTTCTTGTTTTTGGTTCGACCGTACACCTCCGGGCGCCCGGTGTCAAGTTCTTTCGACCGATACCATATTTCGACCGGTACTAGCTTTCGCCCGGTAATCTTCAATCGACCGATACAATCATTCTCGACCGGTACCATCTATTTATATATCGACCGGTACCGTCCTTGCCCGGTGTCTCATCTCGACCGGACCATATATCCCGACCGGTGTCACCTCGATCGGTCCCTTGCGGCTCCCGGTGTCCAGCGAACCAACATCGATCAAGCTTTAAAGTTTTTCGAAATCATTTCGGTTGCTTCGGTAGCGATCGTAAACAAAGTTTTTCAAGTTTTAAACTGGTAAGGGTTGTTTACAAAGCTTAAACGATCGTTTTAGATCGTAAAATTTTCACCCATATCGAGTTTTTAAATTCTCGTTCGGTTTCCGAAAAATATTCGGTTGCTTCATTCGAGAGTTTGAGAGATTTTTTCGAGATTTAATCAGTTGAGGGAGTTTAAGGGAACATAAACGATCAACTTTGGTGAAAAAGTTTTATCTCATACTGATTTTTTAAATTTTCGATCGTTTTCCGAAAAGTTTTCGGTTGGTTCGTTTGTGATCGTGGGTTGACCGTTTGAGTTTTAATCTCTTAAGGACTGATCAGGAAGCTTTAACAATCGCTTTGCATTGAAAATTTCTAACCGTTTTCGAGTTTTGCAGGATGGCTCAACGAGGAAGATGATGAATAGTGTTTTCGTTAAGTGACGGTTATTTTTCTTACTTTTTGGTCCTTTTCCGTTAAGTCTCAGTTAGTCCGGTTAGTTTGTTAGTTTGGTTAATTTTTATTTCATTTCTAGTCCTTTTTTTTCAGTTAGTCCGTTAGAAGTTTTATTTTTACACTTTTAGTCCTTCTAGTTTGTTAATTTTAGTTTGTGTCACTTTTAGTCCTTCTAGTTTTTTAGTTTTAGTTTGTGTCATTTTTAGTCCCTCGTGTTTTTAAGTTTTTGTTTGTATCGCTTTCAGCCCCCGCACTTCAAGGTTTAAGTAGTGTGTCATTTGTGACTCTAAACTTTCAAGTTTCAGACTTTGTCACTTTTGGTCCTTGCACTTTTGAGTTTTATCTCTCGTCAAGCCTCTCAAAGCCGAATCGAATACAGTCTATTCGGATCGATCAAAATGGTGTACACACCAAGTCTGCGGTCCAAAAGAGATTATGAACGGTGGAAAGCTGATTTTATGTCTGTTGTAGATGAACATGAGGTGGGTCCCTACATCAGATTATCATTGACGAAAGGAGAGATGCAATCCCAAATTCAGTCAGAAGCTTCTCCCGTGGAAAAGGAGAAAAGAGAGAGGGCTAATAATATAGCTCGAAATTATATGAATGATAGTATTACTTGTGAATTTTTTCGTGACATTTTTAGTGAACTTATTGATCAAATAAATACCTACAAAATGACAGGAAAAGAGTTGTGGGATTGTACTGAATGGTTGGTGTTAGGGCCAAATGAGATTTTAAAAGGAAGAGAATTGGAAGTTGAGAACTCTGAGCTAAAAGGAAAGATTTCTATTTTGGAAGCTAAACCTCAGCAACCAGTCTCCACTGAAAGCTATGAGGAAAAGATCTCTTATTTGAAAGATGTAAATGCAGAACTTCAAAAGCGTTTATCTGATTTGGAGCAACTGCTTGCTAAACACAAATCTGATTTTGAGACTAAAGAGAAATCTTTCGCAAAGAAGTTCTCAGAATTCTCGAGAAAATGTGCTGATGCGAAGAAGGAAGTTGAGCTGAAATGCATAAAACTTTCTCAACAAGTTTCTGCTTTCGAGAAAGTAATCATCCTTGAAAGAGAAAAGTTTGAAAAAGAAAAGAAGGCCATTGAACAAAAGAATGTGGGATTCTTCAAAGAAATATCCGACCAAAGAAATGATACTGAGAAGGGATTTGAAGAAGAGAGAAGCATGTTTGAGACTGAGATCAAAAAGCTGACTGCTAAGTTATCTGAACTCTAAGAAGGCACTAAAAGAGCAGAGAACGAAGTCTGAATTCACGAAGAAGATTTACCTGCTTGTTAAAGAAAGAGACAACTTTGCTTCAACGATTAAAGTGCTTGAAAAGTCTGTATCAAGTACAAATCAGAAATCTGTCTCTCCATAAAGGTCAGTTAAATCTTTTGATCGGATTCGTAAAACTAACCTTTTCTATGATAGCAATATAGATGGTTCAGGTACACATCAAAGAAGAAGGAGATACAAAGATGAGGAACTGGTCTGGAAGAAGAAACCAGTTGAAGATGAGCTGAAAGAAAGAGAATCGTGTGTACATGCATCTAATGCCAA
The DNA here is from genome assembly GCA_954870635.1 of Arctium minus. Taxonomy (NCBI): domain Eukaryota; kingdom Viridiplantae; phylum Streptophyta; class Magnoliopsida; order Asterales; family Asteraceae; genus Arctium; species Arctium minus. The sequence goes on from OX941082.1 coordinate 20,338,757, forward strand.
GAAGAACAAAGCGAGTAAAGGTAAACCTGATCATATCTACTCGAGAGATCAATTACTCAGGTTGTCAGGTAAGAAATACCATTGTTCTTATTGTCGTACACATGATCACATTCACAAATCCAGGGATCATTTCTGGTATGGTTCTTATTCTATATCCCCCACAAGAACTGCAACTAACATTCATGGACCCAAATACCAGTGGGTACCAAAGCCGAAAACTGATTCTTTGTTGCAGGCACCTACTGTCAAGGGGGAGTAGAAGAACAATGGCTTCTAAGTAAATCAGCTTAGAACCCGGACTTCAACGAATTTTGGCTTCTAATCACATGACATATCAGGACCCGTTCTTCAACGTTCAGACCTGGATATTTTGTAACTATCCAGGGGGAGCTTAAAAGACCTAAATCATTATATCATGATTTGAGGGGGAGCTTAAAAGTAAGTATCTTCTAACTCTAGATCTCTGATTGTTTGGAAGACGAACAACTTTCCAGCATGAAAAACAGTTTCTGAAATGTTCAAACCACTTCTGATTTTCAAAAGGTTTCATGAATCTAGAAGTGTGAATTTAAATGTTTTTCACTTTTTGCGCATTAATGTTTAACTGACTGTGTGTTTCTAAAGATCAATACTTGCGTATTATCTTATTCTTATACTGTAACGTATTCACACACACAGGTTCAGCACTTCATTTGTATTTGTTATTACCATGTCTCATAGCAAAACAATTTTTCGATGGTAATACCCCCGTTTGATATTCAATGTTGTTGAGCATCTATCATTATTCGAAATTTGTGCTTTCATTGCTAAATTGTTTATATTTGTTCATATAAACATAATATCCAATTCTTTGATACCCTAACCAGTTTAGTTGATCTGAATGATACATTGTCAGATTCTCAAAACAAATCTCGTGATTTCATTTCATTCATTTAATATTCTTGTTTTGAGAAATCTTCAAAGTTTAATTGCTCAAATCTAATGAGCATACATTTTGAAAGTGTTATCTTATTTGAGCTTAAATGTTCAAGTTAAGCTGTTGAGCTACTATTCTTTTTAGGACTTACATGGGTTTTGTGTGAGAACTTAAACAAAACTTCCATGGATTCACGTTAACCAGTGTTTCCTACCCCGGAAGTTATCCTTGAGTGATTGAGGGGTGAGGGGTCTTAACTCAAAGAGTGGGGGAGATAACTCATCTGGTTGAGTTTTTCTCATTGTGTGGAGCGAAAAAAAAATGAAAAAGAGAGTTTGGTTAGAAGTGAGCTTTAATGTTAAAAAGAAAGAGGGTGTGAGAACAGAGTTAAAAGAATATCAGAACTCTGCACCAACCACTTTCTGAGCCGGGCAACCACATATTTTGATTGGTTCACATTCTTTGGTGACCATCATTGAAACAGGAAGTGAGCCCATGCCAACTCTTGCTATAACCCCACCAGCCACTCGTTTCTTTCTTAACAAAGAAATGTTTCATTTTCTTTGGGGACGCAGCATATCTGCTATCTAGTCTTTAATCGGAAGATTTAGATATTGAAAAAGAAGGAAAGTTGCCCCACCTTCGCACTTCTTTCATGCACATTGAGTCCGTGTAATATCTGTTGCTGTCTCAACAGTTTACACAATTTAAGCCTGATCAAGCTAAGTAGCTTCAATCATTTCTACACTTGCACGAGCACACAAGGAATGGATTTTCTTGTCATAACATTCATAGAAAATTCCTTTGTGGCTTTTCGATGATTGAATGGAAGCCCTGGGGGAGTGAACATCACAAAAGCTCCTTTACAATGTACATCTGTTGTACAAAGTGACTCTGTGCTACTTACATGCATACTAACTGTATCATTTGTTGATCCAGGTTTACCATTCCTAATATATCTGAATCTGAAAAGATTCGGATATATACATTTCATGAATTGATGGATACTCAGATCACAGGTGGGAGAGTGTTAATTTATCATAAATGGGAGATCAAAGAAAGTGCTGAAATTGAAGAAGTTTTGATGATCATGATGCTCATAATCATCAAAAAGGGGGAGAAAAAGTTCAATTTCAAAGTTTTAAAGAAAGAAAGTTATTTTTGAAGACATTCTAGAGATCAAAGAGATGAAGATGTTGTAGATGCTGCTTCAGTTTTCAAAGATGAAGATTTCAAAGATTATATTGATTCTTTCCCGTATCATGTGGTGTCTGCTACAAGTTTGTTTATCATTCCTCCTATGCGCTGATTGAAACAAGTTCTTGAGAAGAAAACAAATCTATTCAACTCGCGGTTCAAAGACAGATTCTTTGTTTTAAACTGAAGAAGCACCGTGGAATGTCAAGTAACTCTCACATTATTTTTCTTGTGTGCTGATCCGATGTGATTGAGTTTTTACAGCTGAAAGCTGCTTGATAGTGCGTTCAGTCGAGGCTACTATACATTGAATCTGGTTACAAAGTTGATACTATGAAGATCAAGAGCTTTATTCAAGGGGGAGCATGGAAAGACATGAAGTTAAGCAACACCAAAGTGCGTCAAAGAATCAAGAGGGAAAGAAGATCAAGGCCTGAAGATTTTCAAGTTGTTAAATGCTTTATTCAACTTTAGGGGGAGATTGTTAGGACTGAAAGTCCTATGTGTTGAAAGTGGAATAAAGTATTTATAAGGGTTCAATATGTAATTCTTTAATAGTTTATTTATTAGATGGGCCCAAGCCCATTAGGCCTTGTAAGCCTGGTATATAAAGGCATTATTAGTTCATAATTAGGGTTAGAGACATTTCTAAACTACCCTCATAATATTTATCTGTCTTCTAAACTACCCTCATATTCTTTTGATTGAAATGATTCTAACTCAGAAGATTTTAACTCGGTTTATTCCATGGATCTTCGTGATTCAAGGAAGCTTGGTTACTTTGTTTCCGCCAAAGCTTCCAAGCCTATTCTTACAGAAGATCAAGACTCTAATGAGTTGGTTAAGCCTGTAAATGATCTTCTTATGTCTTTAAAACTAAAAGAAGTATCTTCTTCTTCTTCTTCTTCTTCTTCTTCTTCTTCTTCTTCTTCTTCTTCTTCTTCTTCTTCTTCTTCTTCCCTTTCTTCGAAAAAACCTCCAATTCTCTCTAAAGGAAAATCTGTTGCTATTGACCTTCCAAATAAAAGAAAGATTACACCTTCTTCAAAAGGTAAATCTCCCATGCATGCAACATAATTCATTCATAGAGCTTTAAAAATAAAGAAGTCTAAAGGAATTTCTATCAATTCTTCTTCTTTTGCTTACAAAGGAATCCTTAGATCTGCTCCTCTTAACCCTCACGCTTCTTACAACTATCCCATTCCCTCTCACCTTTCCAATCCTCCTAAATCTAAACCTCAAGGAAAGGTAAAAGCTGCTTCTCTTGAACCAAAGAAGAAATTCATTTACCGAAAGTGTTACAACTGGGGTGACACATTTCATTTGGCCAAAGACTGTCCAAAGGACCGTATCGAAAGATATCGTCAGATCAATTCTTCTTCTTCTTCTAACCCTAAAGGACCCACCTCAAAGCGGGTTCCAAAGGACTAATTTGTTTATGTCTACAGGTCTATGGGCATCATCAAACATGGTATCTTGATAGTGGATGCTCACGGCATATGACTGGGAACAAATCTCTTCTTCTAGACTTTGTGAAAGAAAAAGGACCATCTGTAACTTTTGGTGACAACTCTCGTGGTTCCACTAAAGGTTATGGGACCCTCTCAAATGGTTCCATTACTTTCAACAAAGTTGCCTATGTGGAAGGACTAATGCATAATCTTTTGAGCATTAGTCAACTATGTGATCTAGGATACTATGTGATTTTCAGAGAAAATGATTGCCTCATTACAAACAAAAACTTTCACACTGTCCTATCTGGTGTTAGAAAGGACAATGTGTACGTCATCAACATGAGTGTCAAATCATTTAAAAGTGAAAGCATCTGTTTCATCTCTGAAGACTCTGACAAGAAGAACTGGCTCTGGCATAAACGTCTTTCCCATCTTAACTTCAAAACGTTAAATGCTCTCTCCAACAAAAAGCTAGTCGTCGGCTTGCCGAAAATCTCTTTTTTAAAAGAAAAGCTTTGTGCAGCTTGTGAGAAAGGCAAACTGACAAAATCTTCTTTCAAGTCAAAACAGTGTTTTTCTATCTCTACCCCTCTTCAGATGCTGCATATGGATCTCTGTGGGCCTGTCAGCACAACCAGCCTAGGTGGAAAAAGGTACATTCTTGTAATTATTGATGAATACACACGTTATACTTGGGTATTCTTTCTCAGGTACAAAAGTGATACATCCGAAGAAATCATCAACTTCATCAAGAAATCTGAAGTTCTCAACGGTCAACTAGTCAGATCTATCAGAAGTGACAACGGGACCGAATTCAGAAATGCTACCTTGGATACCTTTCTCTGTGACAAAGGTATTTCTCAAAACTTTGCAGCTGTAAGAACTCCACAACAAAATGGTGTTGTGGAAAGGAAGAATCGTACGCTATGTGAAGCTGCAAGATCCATGCTGAGTGAATCAAATCTTCCAACCTATTTTTGGGCTGAAGCTGTCAATACAGCTTGTTTTACTCAAAATCGGTCTATTATTGTGAAAAGACACAACAAGACTTCATATGAAGTCTTCTATGGCCGAAAACCAAACATTGGTTTTCTTCATGTTTTCGGCTGTCAGTGTTTTATCTTGAATGATCGAGAGCATCTTGGGAAATTTGATCCCAAGGATGATGAAGGTATTTTTGTGGGTTATTCTCTCTCTTCTAAAGCCTACAGAGTATACAATCTAAGAAGAAAATGTATTGATGAGTCAATACATGTGAAGTTTGATGATCACAAGACGTCTTCACTATCTTGTGATGACACTGAACTTTATGAATGGATTATTTCTTGTGTTGGAGACGAATATCCAAATATTCTAACTTGAGGACCTCCTTATGTACCATTCTCGGTATCTTCTTCTTCTTCCCTACATCATGGTTCGGCAGATCCCTCTCTGACTACCGAACCCATTGCCCCTACCGAACCCACATTTCCCACCGAACCTACCTTACATACTTCACCAATTCTTCATACACATCCTATACCCACCGATCCTTCACCTTCAAACACTTTCCCTGAACCTCTTCCTCTAGCTCTAAAATAGACCAAAGATCATCTGATAAATCAAATTATCGGTGATCATCAAGCAGGTGTCCAAACTAGAAGAGGTGTTGGAAATATTTGTCTCTATGTGAATTTTCTCTCTATTATCGAGCCCAAGAAAATTGAGGAAGCTCTAGCAGATTCTTGTTGGGTCACTGCCATGCAATAAGAGTTGTCTCAATTTGAGTGAAACAAAGTATGGAGACTTGTGCCACTACCTTTCGGTAAGACTATTATCGGTACTAAGTGGGTTTTTCGAAACAAGATGGACGAAGTCGGTACTGTAATCCGGAATAAAGCCAGACTTGTTGCTCAAGGATATAGGCAGGAGGAAGGTATTGATTATGATGAAACCTTTGCTCCTGTTGCTAGACTTGAAGCAATAAGAATCTTTCTTGCTCATGCTGCTCACAAAAACTTCCGGGTCTTTCAAATGGATGTTAAGAGTGCATTTCTCAATGGATAACTTGATGAAGAAGTCTATGTGAAACAACCACCCGGCTTTGAAGATCCAGCTCATCCGTACCATGTGTTCAGACTTGACAAGGCCCTCTATGGTCTGAAACAAGCTCCTCGTGCTTGGTATGACACCTTGTCTGACTTTCTTCTCTCTAACCGATATACCAGAGGTAAAATTGATAATACTCTTTTTCTCAAGAAAACAAAAGGTAATATCATTCTTGTTCAAATCTATGTGGATGATATCATTTTCGGTGCCACTGATGAAAATCTTTGTGAAGAGTTTGCCTCTCTCATGAAAAGTAAATATGAGATGAGCATGATGGGTGAACTTACTTTCTTTCTTGGTCTTCAAATTAAACAATCCTCTGAAGGTATTTTCATTTGTTAGAATAAATATATTCGTGATCTTTTGAAAATGTTTGATTTTGAAAATTGTTCTTCCATGAAAACTCCAATGGCACCGCCTCTAAAGATTCATGCCAATTCTACTGGCAAGTTGGTGGATATCACGAATTATAGAGGAATGATAGGGTCTCTTTTTTATCTTACTGCTAGTAGACCTGAGATCATGTATGCTACGTGTCTGTGTGCACGTTATCAAGCCAATCCCAAGGAATCTCACTTGGCGGCTGTGAAACGTATTTTTCGGTACCTAAAAGATACTATGAATCTGGGTCTTTGGTATCCCAAGGACTCAGGTTTTGATCTAATTGGCTATTCAAATTCTGACTTTGCAGGGTCTAAGGTTGACAGAAAAAGTACCACTGGCAGCTGTCAATTACTAGGTGGAAACTTAGTCAGTTGGTCCAGTAAGAAGCAAAATTCGGTATCCACCTCCACTGCCGAAGCCGAATATGTTGCAGCTGGAAGTTGTTGTGCTCAAATCTTGTGGATGAAAAACCAACTACAAGATTATGACAAGTTTTATTCTCATGTACCGATTCTATGTGACAATTCTAGTGCCATAGCCATTGCCAACAATCCGGTGCTGCATTCCAGATCTAAACACATTGATATTCGGTATCACTTTATAAGAGATCATATCTCTAAAGGTGATATTGAACTTCACTTCATTCCTACAGATCTTCAACTTGCAGACCTCTTTACAAAACCACTGGATGAGGCACGATTCAACTTCCTTGTGGGATCATTAGGTATGTTAAATTTATGTTAAAAAAAAAAATATTTTGGAAACGTTGACTATTGCCCAATAATTGACGGTACCTCCCTTACTGAAGCTTTGTTACTTTCCCAAAATATCTTTCGGCATATAACTTCGGTACCTTTCCTTTTGTGACAACTCTTCAAAATTCGGTATCTCTAAATACCGAATTCATTTGCCGAAATATCTTTCATACTTCGGTACCTCTCTACTTCGGTACCTCTCTACTTCGGTATCTCTCTCCTTCGGTATCTCTCTCCTTCGGTAACTCTAAATACCGAATTCATTTGCCAAAATATCTTTCATACTTCGGTACCTCTCTCCTTCGGTACCTCTCTACTTCGGTATCTCTCTCCTTCGGTATCTCTCTCCTTCGGTAAAGTTTATGACGTGTCATCCTTATCCACATCTCATTTACCGGATACTTTCGGCACCGTTTCCTTACCCTATGAATATGTGCCACGTGGCGCTTTGGGGTTCGTGCGTCAGTTGATGGGACGTCCACGACCTGACATTTAGCCGTTTTTTGGCTGTTCCACTTCCCAATTACGCACGTTTGCGTCATAACATCATTACATTTTTTTTGGCTTTTGAATTCCCAATTACACACGTTTTCCCTCTTCTTTTCTAACCTATAAATACTTCTTTGTTTCGTTTCTGTTCATTCTTTTTTCAACTCTCAACTCTTCTTCATCTATATTCTCTCAAGGACCTGCAATTTTTTTTTCAACAATGGCATCCTCAAAATCCTCTAAAGCTTCCAAGGATACTCCTCTCACTCGAGAGTCTCTCATCTTTCATTCATGCAACCAAATTGCTCGTCTTTCGGCGTATGCTGATCACCCTGAGTTCAACCAAGTATCCATCTTCCTCCAACGATCTCCGATTTGTCATGCCCTTACTGAATCCACCAAGATGAGCAAAATGCTCCTTGGTAACTTTTGGCTGACCTGTAAGTATGATTCTACTACTCACCAGGTCTCTGCATCTGTTCTATCCTCTGATGACCACCCCGATCTTTCGTTTGGGGTGGATGACATTCGCACTGTTCTCCGGATCCTGGAATTCAATGCTTATGCTTCTTTCCCTACTAACCAGGAGCATGATGAAGTTGTTGCTGCTCTTCAATATGTACATGAAGGGAAGTCCAAGGGTTCTGGCACTCTCCTTCGGAAGAATATGGGGGCACTCTGGAACTACTTCTTGCTTTAATAAAGAAAGCTGCAGATGGTACTGGTCTTCATCTTCCTCCTCCAAAGACTACCTCTCCCTCCTCTGATCTGGGCTTATCTGAAGAAGAACTGAAAGCTGCAAAGCTTGCCCAGATTGCTCATGACAGAGATGCCGAGCTAGCGTTGAAGTTTGCTGCTGAAGAAGATCCTACCGACACAATCAAAACTCAGATGAGTGCTCTAGAGGACGTGTCGAAGAAAAATGAGGAAATAAAGTCTTTGTGTATCGATTGGTACCGCAAAACTCTCAATAGACGCCGGATCTCTGCCAAAATCACAGATGTCAAGATAATCAAACCGTCGGCAAGCTGTAAGGTTATTCGGCTAAAGATTACCGGGGATGATGCTTCAATGTCTATGGACAGACTGGACTCTCTTATTCGGTTCGGAGTATCGGAATGGGTAGAAATTGGTATCTGCTTGTTAAAAAGCCAAAGCTCTGCAAAAGCTGAAGTTGATAAATTCATTGCAGATCTTCAAACCAAGTTTAGAACCTATAAAAAAAGATACAACATTGTCCATACTCCTGCCGAAGAGGAGATCATCAACAATTTAATGTCTGGTCGTCCTCCTTCCAAATCGAAGCCGAAATCCAAAAAGGAAGACGTGTTTGCCCAAATGGCTAGAGAAGGAAAGGTCCCGGATACTTCAAATCTGGATCTATCATTACCAATTCCGGTTCCTCATCCTTCAACCACTGTGATTTCTGAGCCTACTCAGGGTATCTTCTTCAACAACGCGCTTGGGCAGATCTCCTTCTTCAGATCAAGACAAATCCCTATTGCCGACACAACCTTTCTCCACGGGATTATTCAAATAATTCCAATATCGGCTAGGGATCTCTATGTGGCTACTACCGATGAACTGAAGAAGAGGGATGCTGAACCACATTTTTCTTTTGAATAAACTCGGTGTAGTTTTATGTTTGTATTTATTTTGTTTTCCTCTGTATTGTAATCTTCTTAAAAAGATTAATACATTGAGTTTTTATTACTTATCGTAAATAGTTTGTACAAATCGTTATTTCATTCCTTTATACTTGTAAATGTCGGATACTCTAAAAAAAAATCCAAAAAGAAACAAAAAGAATGGTCTATGTGAAAAAGAACCCAAAAGAGTATGAAAAAGGGTCAAAATGCATTATTCATTTACTTTATGTGTTATGAGATGTTATCATCAGATAGGGGGAGATTGTTGGGTCATCTAAGATTTAAAGATAACCTCTCCTTAGTCTTTATTGATGTTTGAACCTTGTATTTTGATTTGTGGTTCTTTGTAATAGCTTAGTTAGTTAAACAGTTTGGTGAGTCGAAGACAAACCGAAATCAACATGAAGGAAGTCTACAATGCGGATTGAGATAAACTTCAAAAGTGAAACTAAGCCCAGTCTGCCGATTCCTTTTCGGCAGACCCTATCCTTGCCGACTTTCCATTCAGCATGTCTTTCCTTTGTTGCCGAACCGCATGTGTTCGGCACATGCCTAATCTACCAAATTTCTCTTCGGTAGTTTTCCTCTTACAGATTGCTTCTTTATCTAGTAAGAGCATTTATGTTAAACCCTCATGATTTGACATACTTCCTCATTCCCAATGATCCTCTGACAATGGGAATGGAAACCTCTTTCTTCCTTGAGAAGATTTACATTTAGTCTTAATTTGATTAGATGTTTATTTTCTTTTTGATCTCAAAAAGATTGTCCCTTGAATATTTTATAATAGATATTGTACTTTCATAGCACAAAAGTTACCTTTTGTGTTATGACATGTCACATCAAATATCTTATAATTTATTGACAATATCTCAACCATCCATGCCTTTACTCCTATATGTCCTTTGCACTCATTACATTGGATAGTATATAAAGGATGGAGGTAGCACCTTGCTACTCATGCTTTCAGCTTAAGATTTCAAATTCAGAAGATATCAAGCAGGTTGAAAGGTTTCCTTGTATTTCTAAGATTAAGTCTTTGTGTTCTTAAATATCTTCTAAGTGTTAGATTGTTTAGAGTAGTTCTTAACTATTCTTTTTCCGCAACAGTCTTTATTTCTCTTTGTGTAATTCTTGATATTTCATATCAATAAAAGAGTTAAAATTAAGTAATTTTGTGTATTGTATTCAACCCCCCTTTCTACAATACTTATTGTGCCATTTTGGGACTAACAGTATCAGAGCTTAAGTTTGAGAGAATTAGGTATTGATTTTGGATGCCTAGACTCAAACTAGCGTTCTTTTCAGTGATTGAAAGTGAAATTGCACCATTAGGCACTTTAAGATAGAATCTTTTAAGGTTGATAGAGTCGCTAGGAACGGGAAACTCGTTGAGGGTAGCAAGGATGATCATGTACGGTACGTTCATATTTGCACCTGGCCAGTGTTATGGTGAACCTACATGTTACATGTCTATGCTTGAACTGCCTCGGTGTGATGACCGTTGGGATAGTGAAAAAGTTTCTAAGCGAGTATCCGTTAGAAGAAGTTGATGATTTTATAATTTTCGTCACTTGGAGTGACAGTAAGCATGATGATTTCATTAAGTTGACCATTTCGGGTCGGAATTATTGGTTGGAGTAGAACTATAGACTTGTGGAATCGGTGTTATTCGAGGAGACATGGTAAGTCGAACCGATGAAATCTTCGACTGTTGCCTTAAGATGTTTGAACATCCGGATGACGATAGTGTGGCTAGGAAATTGAGAAGCGTGGTCTTAAGATGTTGAGTGCCGACCAAATTCATGCACAAAATTTATTTCTAAAATAAACCGCATCAATTATTTCTCATGTTTCCAAATCACCATGTGAATTATATTACGAATATTGGATAAATGTTTAGCACCCACAAGATTTTAAACCACAATGTTAAACATGCATAAAATTATTTTATTGCATGTGGTTGCAAAACGTGTCGAGACTTTCTTTATTCTCGTTGTTGTCCAACGCTATTTTCGGATATTTTCGCATGTGGTTACTGTTGGGAAATGATAGTAAAAATATGGTTTTTTACTAACTTTGGACACATTTAAATACATGTATATATACTGTATATATCTAACTCTTAGTGGGGTTGTGTTCTCCTAATATGAGAGCTTCGAAACGATATATCATGTGTCCAAAACGGAATGTGTGAATGAGATATCGATGCTCAAAGTTGAGTGTTTGGGATTAAATTGGCAAAAATCAAGTGGGTGTGGGAATATGTCCCACATAGGAAGAAGCAGAAAACATTCTATGGTTTATAACCATGAATGTGGAAGGGGCTTACAAGCTCCTTTATTGGTTTTACACCAACTTGTGCGTGGGCGCGACCTACGGACACGAATGCCACTCCGAAATCTTGTGCTCGCACAGTGTGGTTTTTGCGAATTTTTTGTTTTGATCCAAGCACTGTTCGAGTTTTGTAACCCCAACGAAACCATTGATGAGCCATGATTATTTCGTTTAATTATTAGTTAATTACGAATTAATTATTTCGATTATAATGATTAATTTGTTTTATTATCGGTTAATGACAATTAATCATTTTGGTTTCAAAACGTAAATATAAATTGACGGGGTTAGCTACATTCCATACGACGACATCCCATATAACGAAAGACACTCACACACCACTCTCTCTGAAACTTTCTAGTGCATATGATAAATCATGTGGATTTTCAAGGCAAGTGGTCATCTCCGACAGTACTACTGCTTTGGCTGTTGTACCCTGGGAATAGATGTCGAATCTGTTTAAGGGAATCGTGTAACACGAGCCTCAGCCTCTATTCTATATCCTCTTCTATTTTCTTTATCGTTGTCTTAAAATCTTTAGTTGATTATTTTCGAGTTCTTAACCATTCGTTGATTAATTTTGTTTATTATATGTATTATTAAAATACATAGAGAAAAACCAACAGTTACACGGTTATCGCGTTCAACCACCCACAACCTATACCTTGAGTTCCTTCTAGCCATAAATAATTTCTAGTCCCAAAACAGGGATAAAGTTCCCAACTAAACCAACAGACTGACTCATATGCCTATAGATCCAATGCATTACAGTCTAAAACGTTACATGACTCCAACGAATGAACTAACACATTCAAAACATGTAACTCCCAACAAGATGCAACTAAGTACACCATACGTCAAAGACTCCTTAACGAGCTACTAAAAACTGGGCGAATACCCTAAAGACTCATTTGAGTATAAATCAGCCTGAAGGCATAATAAACATTTGGCTAAGACACGTGTGCCAGTATGGTTACGTAAACCAATTACATCTTTTCCCAAAAATCTGTCTCTCAAATCACAATTGGCCTTCGGCCCAAAACCAAAAAGGTTTACAATTTCTAAAATGTTCATAAGACTGGGAATGACTAAAATCAAATGACTCGCACGTTTGTATTTTCAAACGTCCCATTTTATAAACGATGCATATTTCCAACAAACACTAAAAATACATTTTTGACCAAATAATCTCCATTTATGCAATAAATCATCAAACACTTTCATTTATGACTTATTTATCAAAATGCCCAAAAATCCCAAACGTGGGTGTTTTACAAGGTTTAAAAAGCCAAACACTTCAACTAAACAAAACCAACCAAATAACTCAACTATTGACAATTTCATGTAAAACACATAAACATATTAAAATGGACATTTTGACATGTACAACGTTTTCACAAATCAACTTGAATTTACCTTGCTAGATTTAGGCTAAATCTAGATTTTACCCCAACTTGAGCTTCTTTGAGGAAACTTGGATCCACAAGTAAGACCTTCCAAAAACCTAGATCCACAAGTTACAAACATAAGCATTCACATCCAACCATATAAAATTGTTCCCCAAACATTATACATGAAGATCTCATCTTAACCCAAAACCCTAATTTCCATAGATGAAGAAAATAAAAGATTACCTTAACCACAACTTGAATCCACCCACAAAAATACCTCTAGGTAGGGGTATTCATCCAAACCGCCCACACCGCACCGCAAAACGCGGTTTAAGACTTTCGCGGTGCGGTTTGCGGTTTACATTTTTACCAAACCGCACTATGCGGTGCGTTTTGCGGTTTTGAATTTTCAAACCGCACCGCACCTTTTATATGACGTTTAAACTTTTAATAAATTAAACATATATATATATATATTTAATTTATTGAAAGTTTAAGGACCAGCAAATGAAAAAATTGGGCATTGGCAATTGGGAGTCAAGATGAAGACGAAAGAAAAAGTTGGAGATGTCACTTTATCCGTTTATTGTATTGAAACAATTTGTTTTTTTAGACTAGTTCTTTGTCTATTTTTAATTATGCATTTTGGAGTTGAATATATTCAAACTCTTTATATTTTTGGACTACGGTCACTAAATCGTTGATTTTCTAATGTATTTTAAACTTTTAATTTTTTGGATTGTACGCATAAAGTGCACTAGGGACAAATCGCATAAACCGCACCGCACCATACCACATTTCGCGGTGCGGTTTGAGGTATATGCGGTGCGGTTTGCGATTTGGGAAAATGTTCAAACCGCACATGCGGTGCGGTTTTGCCCCAAACCGCACCGCGAACACCCCTACCTCTAGGCTCACCAAAATGAACCACAAACTCCCAATCTTCAAAATGGAGAAAAAAGGTTGGATGAAACCCTAGAAACTTGATAAGGAAGGTGAAGTGAAAGGGGTTCTACAAAGGTTAAGGTTCATAAAAATGGTGTGGGGTTTGATTTGGGAGAGAAAGTTGGAGGGAGGAGAAAAACGAAATGAGGTAGAGGGAGATCAGATCTAGATGTAGGGGTAAAAGTAGGAGAGAGAAGAGGGAAAAGTTGAAGGTGAAAAAGGGTGAAAATTTCGTCAGACTCAATGCGGACGTCCACTTGGAGCCCTATGCGGACGTTGATAACACCAATTTTTGGTGTTATTTACACATCACTTTCCGAGTAATATTGCTTAATTCCAAGTAAATATAGTGGAAATTTCATCTTTAAATCAAGTGTTTGTAACACCCCGAATTTTGTTTGGTTTTGTGTTGTTGGAAGAAGGAAAAAGCGGCTGCCTGCGCTGGTCTACAGGGCGCACGGGTCGTGCGTCCTCCTTCAGAAAGAGCGCACGGGTCGTGCGCAAGGTCAGGGGTGAATGCAGTGGACTACGTACGGGTCGTGCGTTGCCCTTCAGCAAAAACGCACGGGTCGTGCGTCGTGTCAGGGGCTCCATCAGCATGGGTTTTATTGAAATTTTCCCCAAATCTCATTCATTCTCATTTCTTTCTTCCTTTCCAAGTTCTCCTTTCTCTCCCTCCTCATTTACTCTTCTAGGGTTTCTCCAACCACCGATCTTCACCATTTATTGCTAGAGTCAAGGATTCCATCCAAGGTTTCGGTTTGGAAGCTTCAACACCACCTCCATTGTCATCTTCTCCAAAGGTCAAGATCTAGGTTTTTGGGTTTTCTTCTAAAACCTACTTGGTGAGTTCCTACTATTGTTTTACAAACTTTATACATATCAAAAGCTTACATTTTGAACTCCTACATATCTCTTTGGGTTTGGATTTAAGTTTATTGCATTTTGACCTAACTTGGGTTTTGGGAGATTTTAGGGTTACTAATCATTTTCTTGAAATGTAAAGGGTTTGATTTTATTGAAGTAAAAAGGGAGTTTTACTTACACATTTATGTGGGTTATTTGAAAGAATGCATATAAATCTCATTTTATGATTTTCATTCTTATCAGCAGTTAGACTTGATAAAGGCATTTTGGTTATAAATATTTTGGAAGCTATATGTTTAGCTTTGATTGGTCACACATGTTATTGTGACAAGTTAGACTATTACTAGTGGATCCCTAGGTTTTGAGTCGACTTATATTATTGGGATGTCTTTTCCCCATTTTGTAGCTATAGATGCATTTGATCCTCGGGGGCCTTTATGGTACGGTTATGTGAGACCGGTTACTAGTCATGGATCAAATGTAGTCCTAGTGAACGAGTATGACTTGGTTTTCTCGGGGGCCCTCCCTCACATCTTAGTACGTTCCGAAGTGTTTGTGGCCATGAATTCCAAGTATTTAGCTCACAACTCGGGTCGTGGCCTACTTTTGTGTTCCGTCACCACCCTTGGTAAATCGGGTATCCCCCGTCATCGCGAGATGAACTTTTGGACCGATTGTCCTTTCTTGATAAAGATCTTCTTTTGTAAACTAAAAGTTTTGTAAAGATTTATCTATGTTACAAATGTTTATATCTCTTGAATTCTATAAACTGTATGTTCTCACTAGGATATAAGGCTAACACTTTTTATCAAATGATATGTATAACAGGTTCCCTTAGCGGTGGGGTGCCAAGGTCGTGAGTGACGAGCATGTCTTAGAGGCATTTTGGGAATGACTAGTAGTCAATGTTGGGCATTGTTTAAGTCCCATCTTTTGGTGATTTTGGGTCGACAACCGATGTAATCTAGATAGATGTATTTAGATTAGTTTGTTGTTGATTTCCATATTCATTCTCAGTTTTTTGTAAAGGTTTAGTACTTTACCCCTTTTTGGGAGGTTTATACCAAATGCGAAGTCATATTGCCTATATTTCCGCAGTTTTATTTCACCTTGATTTTTAGGGCGTTACAAGTTGGTATCAGAGATCTAGTTTAAGTGAACTAGACATGAATGTAAGATGTCTAGACTTAGACTGAGTATTTTAGGAAATGATTGTGAGTTGGGTAGAACTTCTAAGATGGGTCAGTCTTAGAGTCGACGGAATTTATGTTCATCAAGCGTTGTGATGATGGTAACGAGAACTCTTATGTGTTATATGTTCATAATCTCAATTAGCTAATGTTATTATGGGGATATTTTACGTAATCGTGCTCAATTTACTATTAGTATGACAATTGGTAGATGTAGTTATACGTTCCTTTCGTGTTTAATTATGTTAACCTCTTTCTCGTACTTGTGTGACAGCCATTTCTCAGTTATGGTGAACACACGTAGTCGTCAGTGATAGTTCGCCAGAGCGGAACCAGGTGGCCAGAGTACCGGCGGTTGTTCCTCCCGGTATGTCTCCAATATTTACTGGGGATGTGGAGCAGGTACCTCGGGTGGAGTTGGCATCCACCAACCCAGTTGTGTAAGTGGCGAACCCGCAAACCGACATGATGGCCAGCATCATGCAGATGGTATCGACGACTATGGAGAAGCAGCAAGAGGCGTTCATGAAGGTGTTAGAGGACCACGATGCTAGTCTCAAGAGAAATGAGACGGTCGCGGAGAATGTTGTTGTTCTTGGTTCGAGCGGCGCAGACAATGGGGTTAGAACTGAAGAACACAGAGTGGTTGGTGCTCCAAGGGGTGGGAAGAGTTGCTCGTATAAATCCTTTCTGGGGTGCGGGCCGCCGGAATTCTCCGGTTCTGACGACCCTGTTATGTGCGTGAAGTGGATTAGAGCCGTCGAGCAAGCTTTCGGCTCCGCCGAATGTGGTGACGATCAGAGGGTGCGGTTTGGCACTCAGTTGTTGAGAGATGCAACACTCACTTGGTGGGATGTTACTCAATCCACTCTCTCTCCTACCGTTTTGGCTCAATTGTCTTGGGCCGAGTTCAAAAGAAAGCTTATGGAAGAGTTCTGCAGCGAAAGATCGATGGACCGCATCGAAAAAGAGTTTCGATCCCTAGTGAAGGGAAACTTGACGGTAAGGGAGTACACCCGTCAGTTCATGGAAAAGCTGAGGTTGGTGGGGCATGTGGCCCCAACGGAGAAAGATAAGATGAAGGCTTATCTTAATGGCCTGCCAGCGGACTTGTTGTCTATGGTCCACAATTCTAAGGCCTCCAACCTTCGTGAAATGGTTGAAGAAACTCAATTCATGGAGGAATTATTCGCGAGAAGCAAGGATGAGAAAGCTGTGGTGGTGCTTGAGAAGAGAAAATGGGAGAGCAATTCCGCTCCCCCTAAGAGGACTCGATCTTTTGTTGGGAACCGAAACTTCAACAACAGCAACCAAGAGGCAAAGTGGTGCCAGAGGTGCCGGTTCAAGCATCATGGTAACTGTAACTCCACTCCACGATTTTGCGGCAAGTGTGGTAAGAATGATCACATCGACCGCGACTGTTCTATCGAGGGGATGGTCTGCTTCGAGTGCAAGGCATCGGGGCACATGAAGAGAGATTGCCCGAAGCTCAAGTCGGGTAGCGCACCGGAAAAGAGAGAGAACCCATCTAGGGTTCCGGGTCGAGCTTTTCAGATGACGGCCGATGAGGCCAAGGCATCCGTCGATGTGGTATCGGGTACGTTTCTTCTAAACTCCGTACCTGCTCGTGTGCTGTTTGATTCTGGTGCCAGTTTCTCGTTTATATCTGAGTTATTTCGTCAAAAGATTGCCATGCCCACTACTAGTCTAGAGGATGCGTTAGTGGTAGAAATAGCAAATGGTAGTCAAGTTTTGATCTACAATGTTTTGAAGAAGTGTACTCTCGGTATCGAAGGGAGAGAATTCCCAATTGATTTGATGCCGATGATTATCGGAGGTTTTGATGTGGTGGTCGGCATGGATTGGTTAGCGAACAATCATGCTGAGATCGTATGTTCCAAGAAGTTAATTCGACTTCCCAATCAATATGGCGAGGTCGTTGTCATCTATGGTGAGAAGAGGAAAGGTGAAGTGGCGTTAATCACAATGGCAAAGGCACGCAAGTGCTTGGTGAAAGGATGCTCGTCTTTCCTAGCTTACGTGATCGATGTCAAGCTTGAGAAGTCAAATCTTGAAGATGTGAAGATCGTGCGGGAGTATCCCTATGTCTTTCCGGACGACTTGCCCGGGCTAGCACCCGATCGGCAAGTGGAATTTCGGATTGATCTCGTACCGGGAGCGAATCCTATTGCGAGAACTCCTTACCGTTTGGCGCCATCGGAGATGCAAGAGATGATGGAACAACTCCAAGAGCTTTTGGAGAAGGGTTTCATAAGACCGAGCTCATCGCCTTGGGGAGCTCCGGTCTTGTTTGTCAAGAAGAAGGATGGCACGATGAGGATGTGCATCGATTACCGTGAGTTGAATAAAGCAACGGTGAAGAACAAGTACCCGCTTCCAAGGATAGACGACTTGTTCGATTAACTCCAAGGAGCGGGATGTTTTTCCAAGATCGAATTACGTTTGGGTTACCATCAGGTGAAGGTGAGAGAAGAAGACGTTCCGAAGACGGCCTTTAGAACACGTTATGGCCATTACGAGTTTCTTGTAATGCCTTTTGGCCTCACAAACGCACCGGCGGTATTTATGGATTTGATGAATAGGGTGTGCCGACCATTTCTCGACAAGTCGGTCATTGTATTCATTGATGACATACTCGTGTACTCCAAGAGCGAGTTAGAGCACGAGCTGCACCTTCACGAAGTTCTAGAAGTGTTGAGGGAAGAGAGATTGTACGCCAAGTTCTCCAAATGCGACTTTTGGCTTGATGAGGTACAATTCTTGGGTCACGTCGTCACTCGAGACGGGGTGAAAGTGGATCCCTCCAAGATTGAATCCATGATGAATTGGGAGCCTCCCAAGAGTCCGTCCGAAATTCAAAGTTTCTTGGGTTTGGCGGGTTACTACCGAAGATTTATTCAAGACTTCTCGAAAATCGCTTCTTCCTTGACGACTTTAACTCGGAAGAATGTGAAGTTCGAGTGGACCGAAACGCAAGAGAAGGCGTTCCGGATTCTGCAAAGGAAGTTGTGCGAAGCTCCAATATTGGCGTTGCCCGAAGGGTCGGAAGACTTCGTGGTTTATAGCGACGCTTCGAAGATGGGTTTGGGTTGTGTGTTAATGCAAAGAGGCAAAGTGATCGCTTACGCCTCGAGACAACTTAAAATTCACGAAAAGAATTACCCTACCCATGATCTGGAGTTAGCGGCAGTGGTGTTTGCCTTGAAGCTTTGGCGACACTATCTCTATGGCACGAAATGTACCCTCTTCACTGATCATAAGAGCCGAAAGTATGTCTTTGATCAAAAAGAGTTGAATATGAGGCAAAGGCGGTGGCTCGAGTTGCTCAAAGATTACGATTGTGAATTGCTTTACCATCCCAGTAAGGCGAACGTGGTGGCCGATGCGCTAAGTCGAAAGGACTATAGCGGAAGTATTCGGGTTATCCATTCGAGAATCGGATTAGTGTCTAGTCTTGTTGATAAGATCAAGACATCGCAGGTTGAAGCATTGTTGGAAGAGAACCTCAAGAATGAAGTCATGACAAAGCAACGGTTGCTCCTAACGAAAGATAGCCGTGGGGTCAAACTGTTCAGTAGTCGTGTGTGGGTGCCCAAGATTGGGGGAAGTCGGGAGTTACTTCTTGAAGATGCCCACAAGTCCAAGTATTCCATTCATCCGGGAAGTACAAAGATGTACCGGGACTTGAAATTGCATTATTGGTGGCCGGTGATGAAGCTCGATGTGGCACGTTACGTAGAGCGATGTGTGACGTGTTTACAAGTGACAGCCGAACACCAACGACCGTATGGGAGTCTTCAGTCCTTAGAGATTCTTGAATGGAAGTGGGAGCATATTACCATGGAATTCGTGACAAAGTTGCCTATAACTCTTCGACGTCACGATACCATTTGAGTAGTATTCGATAGATTGACAAAGAGCGCTCACTTTCTAGCCATGCGCGAGACTTTACCGATGGACAAGTTAGCAAAACTGTACATTGATGAAGTAGTCTCGAGGCATGGTGTACCATTGTCGATCATATCGGATCGTGATAGTCGGTTCACTTCGAATTTCTGGGATGGTTTTCAAAAAGAGCTAGGTACGCGGGTGAAGTTGAGTACAACTTACCATCCACAAACCGACGATCAAAGCGAGAGAACGATCCAAACGCTGGAAGACATGTTGAGGTCTTGTGTCATCGATTTCGGGGGTAGTTGGGACTCTCACCTACCTTTGGTGGAGTTTGCTTACAACAATAGCTACCACTCGAGTATTGGGATGGCACCGTTTGAGGCATTGTATGGGCGAAAGTGCCGAACTCCCGTGTGTTGGCTCGAAGCGGGAGAGAAGCAATTTGCCGGACCTGAAATTGTGCAAGAGATGGCCGATAAGGTCAAGGGCATTCGTGAAAGATTGAAAGCGGCTCAGGATCGGCAGAAGAGTTATGCCGATAAGAAGAGGCGACCGATGGAGTTCCAAGTGGGCGACCGGGTGATTCTCAAGGTATCGCCATGGAAGGGCATTATCAGGTTCGGAAAACGTGGGAAGCTGAGTCCCCGTTTCCTTGGACCTTTTAAAGTACTTAAACGAGTGGGGATGCAAGCCTACCAATTGGAACTGCCGCCGGAGTTGTGTAGAATCCACAACACGTTCCATATCTGTTACCTTCGGAAGTGCTTGGCAGATGAAGAGAGTGTCATACCTCTCTCCGAATTGAGAGTGGATGAAGGTAACCGTTGTGTAGAAGAACCCGACGCCATCTTAGAGAGAAAGTCTAAGAAATTGCGTCACAAGGAAGTCACTATGGTCAAGGTGCAGTGGAAGCATCATCGGGGAGCCAATGTGACGTGGGAAACCGAAGAGGATATGAAGCGAAGATATCCTCATCTCTTCGAGTAGTTGAGATTTCGAGGACGAAATCATTCCCAAGTTGGGGAGGATTGTAACACCCCGAATTTCGTTTGGTTTTGTGTTGTTGGAAGAAGGAAAAAGGGGCTGCCTGCGCTAGTCTACAGGGCGCACGGGTCGTGCGTCCTCCTTCAGAAAGAGCGCACGGGTCGTGCGCAAGGTCAGGGGTGAAGGCAGTGGACTACGCACGGGTCGTGCGTTGCCCTTCAGCAAAAACGCACGGGTCGTGCGTCGTGTCAGGGGCTCCATCAGCATGGGTTTTAATGAAATTTTCCCCAAATCTCATTCATTCTCATTTCTTTCTTCCTTTCCAAGTTCTCTTTTCTCTCCCTTCTCATTTAATCTTCTAGGGTTTCTCCAACCACCGATCTTCACCATTTATTGCTAGAGTCAAGGATTCCATCCAAGGTTTCGGTTTGGAAGCTTCAACACCACCTCCATTGTCATCTTCTCCAAAGGTCAAGATCTAGGTTTTTGGATTTTCTTCTAAAACCTACTTGGTGAGTTCCTACTATCGTTTTACAAACTTTATACATATCAAAAGCTTACATTTTGAACTCCTACATATCTCTTTGGGTTTGGATTTAAGTTTATTGCATTTTGACCTAACTTGGGTTTTGGGAGATTTTAGGGTTACTAATCATTTTCTTGAAATGTAAAGGGTTTGATTTTATTGAAGTAAAAATGGAGTTTTACTTACACATTTATGTGGGTTATTTGAAAGAATGCATATAAATCTCATTTTATGATTTTCATTCTTATCAGCAGTTAGACTTGATAAAGGCATTTTGGTTATAAATATTTTGGAAGCTATATGTTTAGCTTTGATTGGTCACACATGTTATTGTGACAAGTTAGACTATTACTAGTGGATCCCTAGGTTTTGAGTCGACTTATATTATTGGGATGTCTTTTCCCCATTTTGTAGCTATAGATGCATTTGATCCTCGGGGGCCTTTATGGTACGGTTATGTGAGACCGGTTACTAGTCATGGATCAAATGTAGTCCTAGTGAACGAGTATGACTTGGTTTCCTTGGGGGCCCTCCCTCACATCATAGTACGTTCCGAAGTGTTCGTGGCCATGGATTCCAAGTATTTAGCTCACAACTCGGGTCGTGGCCTACTTTTGTGTTCCGTCACCACCCTTGGTAAATCGGGTATCCCCCGTCATCGCGAGATGAACTTTTGGACCGATTGTCCTTTCTTGATAAAGATCTTCTTTTGTAAACTAAAAGTTTTGTAAAGATTTATCTATGTTACAAAAGTTTATATCTCTTGAATTCTATAAACTGTATGTTCTCACTAGGCTATAAGCCTAACACTTTTTATCAAATGATATGTATAACAGGTTCCCTTAGCGGTGGGGTGCCAAGGTCGTGAGTGACGAGCATGTCTTAGAGGCATTTTTGGAATGACTAGTAGTCAATGTTGGGCATTGTTTAAGTCCCATCTTTTGGTGATTTTGGGTCGACAACCGATGTAATCTAGATAGATGTATTTAGATTAGTTTGTTGTTGATTTCCATATTCATTCTCAGATTTTTGTAAAGGTTTAGTACTTTACCCCTTTTTGGGAGGTTTATACCAAATGCTAAGTCATATTGCCTATATTTCCGCAGTTTTATTTCACCTTGATTTTTAGGGCGTTACAATGTTTCAGGATTTGCATCATATAATGTGATAGACAAGAAAGTGCGCGAGAAGTAAGGTTTTCCGAGTAAAACTCGATCATGAAAATCCTCAAGATTTAAGGGTGAAAAGTGGCCATGTAATCAAGTGGGTTAATTTTTGGAGGAAATAAAATTTGCCCAAAATAGTAGCCAAAGCGACTTTGAAGTTAGTTGCTGAAGCTGAAGTTAGTTGAGCAACTCACCTTAGAGCAAATTTTCGGGTGAGTTACAAGTTAGTTGAAACTGACTGTTACTCACTTCAAACTCACGTGAAGGTGTTGGACGTTTTTTAAAAGACTTTTTCCTACGGTTTAAAGCAATTATTCGATCTATCTTTGAAGGGGGCGACAAGAGACTGTGGGGAAGCGATTTTTGGAGGAAGAAAAGATCAAATTGAAGAAAGGAAACATTTGGGAAGTGATTTCTACACCGAATTCTTGCCAATCTTCGTGGGTATTACGCAATCAAGGGAGTTTTTACAATCTTTGATTTCTCGAGAGACTTTGTCTTAGATCTATGAACACTTCTATGATTTTCTTTGTTAATACCCCCAATATGAACTAATCTTTAGATGTTGGGGGTTGGTTTGACTTTGGTTTAAGCATATGAACATGTGATTTGGGATTTTTATCAGTTTTCCTTAACTAATGAAGCATATGATTTGGGTTTTAATGCTTTTGTGAGTTTGGCCAAATTTCATCTGATTTGTTCGTTATAAATTAATTCGAGAGAATTAATTGTTAACAAGAACTAGAATTATATGCCTAAGGTGAGAAATTGGATAGCGATATACCAACTAAACCTTAGTATCACCATAATCTGGTACTTAAGGTGTTTTGAACTCCTGTGTTAAGATCGAGAGATGAGACTTGTGTTTTCAAAATAAAATCTGTTATTGTTTGAGAAAGAACAATGGTGATTTTACAGATTAGATTTTCATTAAAGGGTTTAACTGATAGTTGTCTTCAAGGATATTGTTCATTAGTGAAAACCATAAGATTTCCAGCCCTCAACTATTTTCTCCATAAAAAGCTTCTTAAGTTGTTTATTGCTCCGTTCTTGGTTTATTTAATTAGTAGTTGATAATTTAATACCAAAAATTCAATCTTTCGGACCGTTCAGTTAATAGTGAATATAGTAATTGTGATACTCAGTTTCTAGTTCCCTTGGTTCGATACTCGTATTTCCAAGTACATATTACTTGATTCGACCCGTACACTTGCGGTTAGATTAGGGGGGTGTAAACCCACCTATCAGACGTCCACTTGCATCAGGACGAAAACTGACAAAACTTCTGCTGCTTCCGCAGAAGATCCTATGCGAACGTCCACATGCTTCCCTATGCGAACGTCCATTTGACACTGGTCACCTGGTTTATTGCCCGATCACTGTTTTAGTCATAACTTCTTCGTTTTAGCTCCGTTTTCGCTTCGGAAAGGATCGTTGGACTCGTATTTGAATTTTGTATCTAGTAAGACTATAAAATCTAGGATTCAATCCAAAATCCTATTTCTTCTATTTTTCTTGAAAGATTGATTTACACTGAGTTGAAATTATACTTACCCGAAAATTACGGGTGTTACAATCCTCCCAACCTTAAAAGAGAGTTCGTCCTCGAAATCTAGCTTACCATTTGAAGTTGCACTCATAATTGACTGTCTCTGTTTACGAGGAGTTGTCTCTAATCCACTTGACAGAACAATCACGATAACTTTATGTTGATAATCACAACAAATGTCCCCTTAGGTACATTACACTTATATCCGAACGAACACTCAACTTACTAGAATAGCTTCTAACCACAAGACTTTGGTTGTCTCCCAACCTTAGTTGATCCATACTTCCCCCAACGGTAGTTCCCAACTTCCAATCAGTCCAGATCTACACGCTATTAAACTATTTCTCCAACCAATCCAATGTTTGATCACTACCGAAACCAATAAAACTCCAATTCCAACTTTTCCCGCTACTAAACCGCCATTTAGTTTATGAGTACCATTAGACTCCAAAACGGACGGTCGTCCTTGACCCAAGGATTATAAAACTCTCATAATACGCCCAAGCACCAAACATTCGATTGACAAATCTCTTACTAGTTAAGGAAAATCATTCAACTACATCTATTGATCATAGTCTGAACTTCTTAAAATTACTACATATGATACAAACATCCCCCGGGATTTATCAGCCACACTCAAAATATGCCAACGGGAGTACTTCCAAACATTCCAAAGATTATTGACCCCAAAAGAATAAGTCGACGCCTAAAATCAAAATGGCCATATCGTGAATATGGGTATGCCAAGAAGTATTGCATTCCTGGTTGCACTGAGTCAATCTCCAAATAAAGACTTAAAGTTAACATCTGATAAGAAAATAAAACCTCAATTCTTATAGCATTTAACAAACGGCCCACAACAACTCCTTTATTCACGAAGACTCGTTAAGATGGCACACCACCAACACAAAACATATTGTTGAACAATGACCCATCAATTCAAATCCAACCATACGCAATCCACCACACAAGGCTTTTACCCGAAGATTTATAGAAAGGGAAAATCGTCACTTACATAACTAGGATAATAACACAGATCCACTACTTTAATTATTCATACTTGAACAGACTCATGAGGTCGAATTCCCAAAATTCAAACCTGTCCACAATTTGGATAATTCGCCTTTTCAATTCCCAAGGACTTCTCTAGTCTCTAATCACAACTCCCTTCACAAGAGGGTTTAAATCTATAGCCCCTATTGAGTTCAAGGGTTTTCAAACTAATATGCCAATTTGAAATCTTATAAGACTTTCAAACGCAAAATCTTTATAACAACTAATCGTAAGTGTAAAATCCACTACCGTTTACTCGGTAGTTGTGCAAAGTGGTCACAAACGCTACACATATAAAATTATTTTGAAAACCATTTGATCATTACTCACACTATTAGTGACAATGACAAAAGATGCACAACAAATTTTTCAAAGGGACCGCTATGGTCGTAATATGCATCAATCTATGTCATGCATGTAAAATAATTTTCTGTACTAAAACAATGTGCAAAGAACGTTTGTACAAACTCCAAAATTCTCTTTTTTTAACTATAAATGACATGGAATAAAATTCCTAAAAGGACATGCATATATCAGTTTATTTCCCCAAACTTAGTAAAATGATAGGTGCTTGCGATTTGGTTAAACGTAAATTAGTTTAAATCGATTTCAAACTTTAGGTCGCACGAATGAAATGCTCTTGTCCAAAAATAGTGGCTACAAAGTCATGCATACCAGCAAATCAATATAATGCATGGCGTGTGTTGGGAACTGAAGATTCTACTAAGTGTAGTTACTACTGCTAGTATAAATGTAGTTACTACTGCCAGAACAAGTTGAAGATTAATACTGCTAAGTGTTACTACTGCTAGTAGAATTACTACTGCTAGTTAAAGTTAGTACTGCTTGAACAAAGTTAGTACTGCTTAGCTAGTTAGTACTGCTAGTGGTTAGTACTGCTAGTGGTTAATGCTGCTAGATGAAGTTAATGCTGCTGAGCATTATTAGTGCTGCTAAAGAGATCCGAATGGAAAGTACTACAGCTGGATATACTGAAGATATACTTAGAAGATATACATGGAAGATATACTGAAGATTTGTT
Organism: Arctium minus; assembly: GCA_954870635.1. NCBI lineage: Eukaryota > Viridiplantae > Streptophyta > Magnoliopsida > Asterales > Asteraceae > Arctium > Arctium minus. The sequence goes on from OX941082.1 coordinate 20,364,654, forward strand.
TATTCTTTGTAATTATCTTTTTATTAGTATATGTATAGAATGTTTAGAATAGATTGAAATAAGAAACTTTTGATAATTGTTTTTCAAGAGAGAAATCAACCTCAAGGCATAGATCCTAATTCTAGAGAAGTAGAATTCGTATTGGTGAGCCTGTTCATCAATATTGAGGTTGAGTGTGTAATCTTGTAGCTTTAAGCATTCAATACAAGTTTACTGTTTGATCATTATATACTGTGTTTGATTATTGTTTTATTAAATATCAAAGTGTTTTTCCGCAACTTCTTTGATATTAGTTTCTGAGTATTAATTCTTGTTAAGAATTCGATCCTGACAAGTGGTATCAGAGAAATTCTCCCAGAAACAGTTATTTATCATGGAAAATCTTACAGAATCAAGCAGTACTTTGGTCTCAAAAGTTCCAATGCTCAGATCCAATGAATTTGACATGTGGAAAATCAGAATCAAGCAATATATTCTCCTCACAGATTACTCTATGTGGGACATCATTGAGAATGGCCCATCTGATGGAGGAAAGATTGGTGAAGATGGCAAAAGAACTCCTCCAAAGACAGATACAGACAGGAAATCAAGACAGACTGAGATGAAAGCCTTGAGCACACTGCTCTTGGCCATTCCAAATGAGTATCAACACCAATTCTGCAATTGTACTGATGCACAGATGCTCTGGAATGCTCTAGAGAAGAGATTCTCAGGTACTAAAAGTACCAAGAGAAATCAAAAGGCAATCTTAAAACAACAGTATGAAAACTTCATCTCAACTAAGAATGAGTCCATGACTCAAACTTTTGACAGGTTTAATAAACTAATTGGTGAACTAGCTACTATGGGAGTACAGATTGATCAAGATGATGTGAACAGAAAGTTCTTAAGGTCCCTTGGAGATGAATGGACCATGTACACTGTGTCATTCAGACAGAATGATCAGTTGGAAGACAAAGAACTTGATGATCTGTACAATGATCTTAGAGTATTTGAAGCTGAGGTGGAGGCAAAGAAGAAGCCTTATGGATATGTTCATAATGCTGCACTCCTATCAGCATCAATTGATTCTACTGCTAAATCTGAATCAGTTAATGCTGCTAATGGATCAAATCTAGATAAAGGCACTGATTATGTATTTGAAGCTCTTCTTTCTAATCATGGAAATTCTTCTTTGATCAATGATGACTTAGAACAACTTCATCCTGATGATTTGGAAGAGATGGATATTAAATGGCAGATGGCCATGCTCTCCATGAGGGTTAAGAAGTTTATAAAGAGGACTGGAAGAAATAACTTCTCACAAAGAAGAGAAGATGGAGCAGGGTTTGATAAATCAAAGGTAGAATGCTACAAATGTCATCTAAAGGGACATTTTGCTATAGAATGCAGAAGTGGAATGTCTCACAACAACAACCAACAACAAGCTCAATCTGGAAGCTTCAATAACAATAGAAACTCTGCTCAAGCCCTTGTTTCTCAACAAGGAATGGGGTTTGATTGGAGTGATCAAGCAGAAGAAGCTATTCAGAATCAAGCTCTTATGGCTAAAGTATCTGATCTCCCATCTGAGGTAAGTTCTAATCTCTGCTCTAAAACTTGCATAGACACTGTTAAAAGGTACAGGGATCACAATCAGAAGATGAGTGATGACCTGAAGAGACTAGAAAAGGATATAAAAGACTATGTGAGGATAGTAGAGAGATTTGAAGATCAAATCAAAGGTTTTCAAGCCAATGAACTACAACACTCATATGACACTAATTACTGGCAGTGGGAGAAAAAGGATTTAGAACTTAAACTGACCAAATCTAAAGAGGAGAGTGAAAAACTGAAAGAGGAGTTAACCAAGGTTAAGCTTGATGTAGAAAAGTTTTCCAATGCTTCTAAAGCAATGGACTCCTTACTGCAAAATCAGATTCATGATAAATTAAGAAGAGGAATTGGGTATAATGCCACACCTCCACCATATAACAACAATTACATTCCTCCTACTTCAGACCTGTTAGACACCAAAGATAGGAAGGACTTGCCTGAGGGAGCCACTGAAATAGATCCCTTAGATGAGGTAATTGTTGAGGATAAGACTGAGAAAGAGGTTGGCAAGAGTAAGAAGAACAAGGTGAGTGGTGAGACTTCTATAGAAAACAACATTATCACCAATGAGGATTGTGGAAGGGCTTGGATCAAATCCAAGAACATAGAGAAGACAGAGGAAAAGTCTGGTAAGGTCCATTATAAACAGACCACAGTTGTGAATCCAGGTCCTTGCAAACAGTGTACTTGTAAGAAGAATGAACCCCAAAAACAGGACAAAAAGAGGGGAAATCAAAGAAACTGGAATAATCAATGGGCACATAAACAAGGGGTTGATCTGAGTAAAATCAATAGACCAAAACCTTGCTTTATCTGTGGCAAATTGAATCATCTTGCAAAATTCTGTTATTTCAATCCTATGAACCAAAGAATGAATTTCCAAAGATCCATGCAAAAACCCTTTGGTTATAAGAAAATTGAAAAGAACCATGTGGCTAAGAAAACTGTTAAAACTAAAAGCCACATGAAGAAAAAGTATTCTGTTAAAGAAAGTGTCAATATGTGGATTCCTAAAAGCACTAAAACTGTTAGTACTGCTACCACAAATAGTGCTGCTGACAATGATAGTGCTGCTAGAAGTAATACTACTGCTAACAATGTTAATGCTGCTAACAAGGTTAGTACTGCTAAACCTGTTAGTACTGCTACACCTGTTAGTACTGCTAACTCTGTTAGTACTTCTAAGGTTAGTACTGCTTCCAGTGTTGATTCTGCTAAGCCAATCATATTGACAAAGTACTCTAATAAAGAGTGCTCTGAGTTTAAAAACCTCATTAAAAAGGAATGTAAATACTTTGATGAGAAAGGAAGACCCAAGATCACTTTGGCTTGGGTCCCCTATCATACTAATTGATTTATTTAATGTGCAGGGCAACCAACAGCTCAAGGGAAAGAGCATATGGCATGTTGATAGTGGTTGCTCTAGGCACATGACTGGCAACATGTCATGCCTTCAGGATTTCAAGCAAATTAATGGAGGACATGTTGCATTTGGAGACAATCTTACTGGTGGTAAGATAAGTGGAAAAGGTAATGTCACCAAAGGTAAGATGACATTTGAGGATGTCTACTATGTTGATCAATTAAAGTACAACCTGTTAAGTGTATCACAGGTTTGTGACAAACAACATAGTATATTATTTACTAATACTGAGTGTATGATTCTTGCTCCAGGGTTCAAGGTAGTTGATGAAAGCATGATACTACTTAGAACTCCAAGGAAGGACAATGTTTACTGTCTTGATTTGGACAATGTTGATAGTGATTCATCTTTAAATTGTCTTGTTTCAAAAGCTTCTATAGATGAATCCTCCCTTTGGCACAGAAGGATGTGTCACATGAATTACAAGACTATGAACAATCTTGTTAAAAATAACCTTGTAAGAGGTTTACCTTCAAAAGTATTTTCATGTGATGATCATTGTGTTGCTTGTCTCAAAGGCAAACAACACAAAACTTCTCATAAGACCAAAGAGTTAAATTCTGTTTCTTCTTGTCTCCAGTTATTGCATATGGATCTGTTTGGTCCTACAAATGTTATGAGTATAGGCAAGAAATCTTACTGCTTGGTTATTGTTGATGATTACTCCAGATTTACTTGGGTATATTTTCTAAGGACTAAGGATGAAACAAGTGGTCTTATCAAATCCTTTATTCTAAGAATTGAAAACCAAACTTATCAAAGAGTAAAAGTCATTAGATCAGATAATGGAACTGAATTTAAAAATCATGATTTAAACACTTTTTGTGAAGGAAAAGGTATTGAGAGACAATATAGTGCTCCTAGAACTCCTCAACAGAATGGTGTTGCTGAAAGGAGAAATAGGACACTAATAGAGGTTGCTAGATCTCTGTTGGCTGATTCAAAATTGTCAATTACATTATGGGCTGAAGCAGTTAATACTGCTTGTTATGTCCAAAACAGAGTTCTAGTGGTCAAGCAAAAGAACAAGACCCCATATGAGCTTTTAAATCAAAGAAAACCTTTTATTGGTTTCTTCAAATCTTTTGGGTGTCCTTGTACAATTCTAAATACCAAATCTCACTTAGGTAAGTTTGATAGCAAAGCAGATGATGGATTTCTTGTTGGATATTCATCTCAGAGTAAGGCCTACAGAGTTTTTAACTCTTCTTCTAGAATTATTGAAGAAAGTGACAATGTCAAATGCAATGAGAACACACCAAATCCTGTTGGGTCTGGACCTCAATGGCTATTTGACATTGATTCACTAACTAACTCTTTTGGTTTCAGTAATGAGTATACAGGAACAGATGGTGGAGAATCAGAGATCACACAAGTTCAAGAAAGTATATCTAAATCTGTGATTTTTCCCATACCCACAGTAAATGAAGACTGTGAAAAGGAATCATTTACTGAACCAAGTCAGAGTGAAGAAGACACTAGAGATGAGGAGACTCAAGAATCAGAAGTGACATCTGAAGACACTTCAGTTGAATTGCATGACTTTAATCTAGAGGCTGAACTGAATGTAGAACCTAGTCATAACACAAGAGTTCAAAAGAATCATCCTCCACAGTTGATAATAGGTGATGTCTCTTCTCCCATGATGACTAGACATCAAAGCAGGCTTCAGGAAATGCAAGATCAACAGCATACAGTGCTCTCATGTTTTCTATCCCAGCTTGAGCCGAAAAAGGCACATGATGCTATGAAAGAATCTAGCTGGATAGAAGCAATGCAAGAAGAATTGTTACAGTTCAAGCTACAAGATGTGTGGGATCTAGTAGACCTTCCTAAAGGTCACAGAGCAATTGGCACAAAATGGATCTTCAGAAACAAGAGAGATGAAAGAGGTATTGTTATAAGAAACAAAGCAAGGCTGGTAGCTCAAGGCTACACTCAAGAAGAGGGCATAGATTATGAAGAAGTTTTTGCACCTGTAGCTAGGATAGAAGCAATCAGACTATTCCTAGCCTATGCTTCTTTCATGAACTTCAAAGTCTACCAAATGGATGTAAAAAGTGCTTTTCTCTATGGGTCAATTGAAGAAGAAGTATATGTCTGTCAACCACCAGGGTTTGAAAACCCAAGCTATCCAGACAGAGTATACAAATTAAAGAAAGCACTTTATGGACTACATCAAGCCCCAAGAGCATGGTATGACACCCTGTCATCCTATCTCTTGGAAAATGACTTTGAAAGAGGAGTCATTGATAAGACTCTATTTATCAAAAGAAAGAAGAAGGATATCTTGCTGGTCCAAATCTATGTTGATGACATTATTTTTGGGTCTACAAGAAACAACATGTGCAAGGAGTTTGAGGATTTAATGCATCAAAGGTTCAAAATGAGTTCCATGGGGGAACTTACTTTCTTCCTTGGACTCCAAGTTCAACAGAAGTCAGATGGCATTTTTATATGTCAATCCAAGTATGTGCAGGATATTCTAACCAAGTTTGGTTTCTCAGAATCAAAACCTTCCAGCACACCTATGGAAACACACAAGCAGATCACAGCAGATCTTGAGGGGGAGGATATGGATGTGCATCTTTATAGATCCATGATTGGCTCTCTCATGTATCTCACAGCATCAAGGCCAGATATTATGTTTCCAGTCTGTGTATGTGCAAGATTTCAAGTTAGGCCAAAGCAATCTCACTTTCAAGCTGTTAAGAGGATATTCAGATATCTCAAAGGGCAACCCAGATTGGGACTTTGGTATCCTCATAACTCACCTTTTGACCTAATAGCATACTCAGACAGTGATCTAGGTGGGGCAAACTTGGACAGAAAATCTACTTCTGGAGGATGTCAGTTTTTGGGTGCTAGACTAGTCTCATGGCAGTGCAAGAAACAAACCACAGTATCCACATCTACAATAGAGGCAGAGTACATAGCAGCTGCAAGTTGCTGTTCTCAAGTCTTATGGATTCAGAATCAAATGCTGGATTATGGGGTAACCTTTCTACACACTCCAATCTTTATTGACAACAGCAGTGCCATTAGCATTGTAAATAATCCAGTCAAGCACTCAAAGACAAAGCACACTGAAATCAGGTATCACTTTATAAGAGATTGTAATGAAAAGAAACTTATTCAAGTTGTCAAAGTTCACACTGATAATCAGTTTGCTGATCTATTCACTAAAGCTTTTGATGTGGGTAGATTCACTTTCTTGGTAACAAGTGTGGGAATGATAAACTCTGAATAATCTTCTTCTCAAAAAGTGGTTTTATACCTGTCTATTTTTATTCTTGGTGTTACTAATCTTCTTTTCAGGATATGCATAGCAGTACTCAGTATTTAGCAAGTTTAAAAGGAGTAAGTTCAGTTAATACTGCTCGCGGTTAATACTGCTAGTTAGTTAATACTGCTAGTAGTTAATACTGCTAGTTCAGTTAATACTGCTCGCGGTTAATACTGCTAGTTAGTTAATACTGCTAGTAGTTAATACTGCTAGTTCAGTTAATACTGCTCGCGGTTAATACTGCTAGTTTAGTTAATACTGCTAGTAGTTAATACTGCTCTTTCAGTTAATACTGCTCGTGGTTAATACTGCTCGCGGTTAATACTGCTAGTTAGTTAATACTGCTCTAGGTTAATACTGCTTATATTCCGAATACTATAAATACTTTTTGCCCGCCTAAAAATTCATAACGACTCTTTGCATACTGTTCTCTTGCGCTCAAAACCTTTTCTCTCTCAAGTTCAAAGTTTTCAGGCAAGTTTTCACTAAGATCAATGGCATCCATGACATTCATCGACGAGCACAACGAGATTGCGATGCTACAAAAGCCAAAGCAAGCTTCAGGATTTCATCAGATTGTGGATTTCCTCAAGTCGAGCCACATTGCTCATGCTCTTACTGTATCACCTACAATCTACATTGAGCACCAAAGGCAGTTCTGGGCTAATGCAACCATTGTTGTGGAAAATGGTGTGCAAATGATCAAGACAAGAATCTGTGATCACTCACTTACAGTTACTGAAGAAGTCATTCGCATCAGTCTACGTCTAGACGATGCCTCTGGTATAATGTCTATCTCTAATGATGAACTGTTTTCTAATCTTACTAGAATGGGGTATGGAGGCCCATTGGGTGTTTTCAAATTCTCAAAAGCAAAATTTTCACCCCAATGGCGTTTTCTTGTTCATACCCTGATGCATTGTATCTCCAAAAAGACCACTGGATGGAGTGAGTTCAGCAGTCCAATTGCATATGCTTTGGTATGCTTGGCTACATCCAGAAGGTACAATTTCTCAAAGATGATTTTCAGTGATCTTGTATCAAATATGGGAAACAAAAAGAGTTTCTTTATGTATCCCAGATTTGTTCAGGAAGTAATTAACCATGAATTGACGGATATACCTCAACCTGTTGGGGTATATGTACCTAAACCCCCAAAAGGCAAGGTTTTCTCAAATATGAGAAGATCTGCTGGGGACTCGGAAGGAGTTGACACCCCATTGTTCTCTACAATGATGGTGGTGTCTCAAAACACTGAAGGTATGGCAGCAGGGTCAAGGCCCTCATTAGACCATCCCACTGCTAGCCAAGCCCAACCTTCTCACTCAAAAACAATTCCCCAGTCCATTCTTACAAAACCAACCTCTCCAATTACCCAAACTTATCAAAGAAAACAGGTAAAGAAGGCTCCTTCCCTTCTTGTACCATCACCCACACAGCCTTTAAGCCCTCTAAGGGAGAATTCTCCCCTAGAGAATATCCAAAGGGAAACCACAAGGGTGTCTCCCAACCCAAAGGAGGTGCTCTCTGAGGAGGAGGTAGAGCATATGGGTGATGAGGCTGCCACTACTCCTGCTAACACAGAGGAGGAAAGTGGTAACATCAATAAGACCTCCCCCATGGCAACTTTGAATGAGCAATCATTTGAAGGTCCCTGGTGCCAAGAAACCACAGGGGTGGATAGTGCTTCTGCTAGGCAGAAGACTTCCACTACTAAAAGATCCAATGATCCTTCAATAGGGGGTAACACTCCTGGAGAAGGTGAGGACAGATATAACTATGATGAATTGATGGAGGCAATGGGCAACATCAACATGGATGTACTCAAACAGGGCAAAGATATAGAAGAGCTAAAACTCATTGTACTGTCACAACAAGAACAAATCATCAAGTTGAAACACATGGTAAGGAAACTGATTCTGCACAAGAAGAAGAAACAATTTGTGCTCAGAAGGAGGAAACCAGTGACTGATGCTCCCAAAAAGGGGGAGATCAACATGGAAGAAGCATCAAGGGAAGGGGAGATTGATAAAGAAAGAGTTGAAGTTGAGGGGGAGAAGGAAGCAGAAACTGTTAATGCTGCTGAAACCTCACAAGCAGCAGTAACAGAGTTAACACCAACAGAAATTGAAGTAGCTGAAGTGCTAATCAAAGCTAAAAATGACACTCCCAAAGCAAAGGGAGTGGTCATAAATGAAGGGAGAGACAGAAAATCAGAACAGAAAGACAAAGCTGCAGAATCAAAGAATAAGGGAAAAGAAAAGTTAGTGGAATCTGATCAACCAATCAAGAAGCAAAGGTTGGTTGAATCAGATGAAGCTTTAGCAAGGAAAATGCAGAAGGAGATGGAAAAAGAAGAAAGAGCTCAGGTGGAGAAGGACAGGGAAATGGCAAAGGCTTTAGCTGCTGAGCTAAATAAAGCTTATCAAAAGGGGCTTGAAACTGAAAAGGCTAAACAAAGGGCTATAAGTCTGAGAAAGGCTATGATGGCTAATACAAGTGCAAAGAAAAGAAGACCTTCACAAACTTACCTTGCCACTCAGGAAAGAAACAAAATGATAACTTTCTTGAGGAGTGCAATTGGGGTAAAGAAAGAAATGTTTGTGAAGATGAGTTTTGATCAAATCAGAGAGCTCTATGAAAAGGAAATGGGGAATCTGAAGAGCAATGAAAAGAAAAGAGTAGAGTTTGAAAAGAAGGCCAAGGAGAGTAATGATATAGATATGAATCAACCATTCCCTGAAAGTGAAGAGGGAACTCCTATCAAAGAAATGGCAAGGGAAAAGGAAGAAAAGAAGAAGGAAGATACTCTAGTACAGGTTCAAAAGACTTTGAAAAGAACCAAGATGATGGCCAAAAGAAAGAAAGATAAGAAGTCTAGAGTAGAAGAAGAACAAAATGTTGCTGAAGAAGAAGTGGCACCTGAGTCATCAAGCCAGCAAGGGTCATCAATCAAAGATGATGTAAGCTTTTATATGGTAGTGATGGACAAAGTGCCTGAACCAATTTCTGCAGAACCTGTTGGAGTTAAGCCACCTGAGATCATTCACTGGGATGTACTGACAATGGATGGAAAAGATTACATCAGACTCAAGAGGAAGGGTGATAAGTATGAAGTATTCAATACTTGGGTCAAGATTGTCAGAACATGCTCTAGATCTGATATAGAAGAGATGTTTGACATAGGAATTAAGCTGTATGCAGACCATCTGAATACTCCAGGAATTTCTCTTACAAAACTGGTGATGGAGTATCTATGCATGATGTTCAAACCTGAAGAAGTGGACCAGGTCATCAAGAGTGTGTTTAAAGAAGTCACAAGTTGGACTCTATATGAAACTAGTGGAGTATATGCAGTGACTTTGGATAGAAATCACACAGAATACTTTCTAGTGGATAGAGTATATAATCACACCAGACTGAAGGTTCATGCAATGCTAAAGAAGAAATTGGGTTGTGCACCAAATTCAGAAATGGCCAAGTATCTAATTCAGAGGATAATCAATCAGAGTTTGGGACTGAATCCAGACTTAGGAGCATGATCTTGGAAGTTTTGGGAGCATTAAAAAGAGCATCTGGAAGAATATCTGAAGAACTTGACTTCTCTTCTAAAAGTCAAGTTAGGGGGAGATTGTTGGGAACTGAAGATTCTACTAAGTGTAGTTACTACTGCTAGTATAAATGTAGTTACTACTGCCAGAATAAGTTGAAGATTAATACTGCTAAGTGTTACTACTGCTAGTAGAATTACTACTGCTAGTTAAAGTTAGTACTGCTTGAACAAAGTTAGTACTGCTTAGCTAGTTAGTACTGCTAGTGGTTAGTACTGCTAGTGGTTAATGCTGCTAGATGAAGTTAATGCTGCTGAGCATTATTAGTGCTGCTAAAGAGATCCGAATGGAAAGTACTACAGCTGGATATACTGAAGATATACTTAGAAGATATACATGGAAGATATACTGAAGATTTGTTTATTCTTTGTAATTATCTTTTTATTAGTATATGTATAGAATGTTTAGAATAGATTGAAATAAGAAACTTTTGATAATTGTTTTTCAAGAGAGAAATCAACCTCAAGGCATAGATCCTAATTCTAGAGAAGTAGAATTCGTATTGGTGAGCCTGTTCATCAATATTGAGGTTGAGTGTGTAATCTTGTAGCTTTAAGCATTCAATACAAGTTTACTGTTTGATCATTATATACTGTGTTTGATTATTGTTTTATTAAATATCAAAGTGTTTTTCCGCAACTTCTTTGATATTAGTTTCTGAGTATTAATTCTTGTTAAGAATTCGATCCTGACAGCGTGAAACAATAACGGTAAAATCAACAACTGAAGAATTCTCTAAAGTAATAGTTCAACACAAACCATCATAGGTTTTTCATAAGTTTACTCACACCAAAAGTTTAAATCAACTCAAATATCAAGTAGTGTACAATAACGTACTTGTATAAAACTCAAAAGTGCAATTATGCAATGTCTAGACTCTTAAAACGTCTCATGCGGTTGCGAAAAGATATGGGCAAAACTCGCATGAGGCAAGACGCTCAATAAAACTTGTAAATTCACATACACCATAATTAAAACCTACACATTTCAAAGTCCATTCATGTGCCACAAAACGTAAAAATAATACTCCATAAAACTTAACAAAACTTGCACGAAATAAAATTCCCAAGACACTCGAATACCAAAACATGGAAATAACTCTTCGTCCAAAACCTTAACATATGTGGGTACTATTGAATATGCAATTCAGTTGAGGAGACGTTGCTTTCTCGTTATCTTCATTTTTGTTAAATATACAGGTGAGGTCGCCGAAGATGGTGACCGACGACCCCCCTCCATCGTCCCTCCCCCATGCACCATCTTAATTACATAACAGGTCCCTAATATTTTATGGTTTTAAAAAAAAAGGAAAATTGCAACAAAAAAAACATGGTTGGATGAAAATGCCCCTAACTTAACGGAGAAATTTAACAGAGTTAGTGACTAGGGATAATTTTCAAAGCAAAAAGCAAACCTCAGAGACGCTCACTGTAGTTATTAAAGTTTAGGGATGATTTTCAAAGAAACTGGTAAAAACCTCAGGGACCAAAATTGTAGTTTACTCTTTTATTTTTTATGAAATGATTTTTATGATTAATAATAAATATTTTATATTCAAACTCAGACGTATACAACAATTGTGGCTACTGAGGTTTAATCAGGATTGATGTCTTACAGTCATAATTTACCAAGGGATTAGTCTAGGCTTAGCCTAGGACACCCTTCCAAAAAAAAAAAAACAAATATCTATACTATATTATAAATCATGGATAAAAAACTCTTAAATACAAATTATTAGGCACAAGGTACTAGCATTTTATGCAAAATTTTAAAAATCTCTTAATTTACAAGTATCAAAGCACAAGATACATATTACTACTACAAACTTCTAACACCCACCAATTTGGTATGTACATGACATTTCTTTTATGTAGACCTTTCCATGTATCACCATTTAATTAATATATTATATTACTATAAATTTGTTTTAATTATATTATTAAATATGTAATTGGTTATTTTTTCTAGATGTCATTAAAATATATAAAATAATCATTGAATTCTAACAAAATACTTAATTTTTTTATATAAAAAACATTATATTATTAAGCCTAAATTAAACAAATTTATAAAAAAAAACATTATCATTTTCTCAAAACCATCCAAAATCGTACTGTAAATCGACAAAAAAACAAAAAATAAAATAAAACATTAAAATTGTGATGTATCTCGCTATATTGCACGAGTACACTTCTAGTTTTATATAATTATATAGCAAGTTGAGATGATGAATTTCTTGGATAAATAAAGTAACACCATTTAAAATATTTTGTTAGATTTATAGAATATGGAGGTGATGTAACCTTTACTACAAGAAACATGAGTCTTTGCTAAAAATTAATTTATTGTTACAAATAATTTATAAAGACAACATGTTATCATAATAACTTCTTATTGAAACATTTAATCGTTGAAACTCACTTTTATGATATAAATACATTTTTTTGTCACCACATCCCTCCACCACCGGCCACTAACCAACACCACCACATCCCCACCATGGTTGTCCACTAAAATAACCAATTCCACAAAGATGTCCACGTCTATGTATACATTCCACTTTAAAGGGGTGGATAGTGTGTAATATCCACTTTCGATTTACAAAAATGGTCTGAATCGATTCGAAAAATCTAATTTTACGAAGAAAAAAATCATATAAAATATGTAATTTTTTTTATATGTTAGTGTATAATGGACACGTTTGGTTTGCGGGATTGAAATGGAATGGATTGGATTTCGAGTAAGAAATTAGATTTGGATTTGGATTTGGGGGATTTGAAATCCCGACCCATTGCAAAGGATTTTCAAATCCATCAAGTAAATGATTTTAAAGAGGTCAAAGGATTTCAGATCCGCTCAACAAATTCCATTAATGTAAACCAAACACAGGATTGGAATGGATTTGAAATACAAATCCCTCCAAATTCATTCCAATCCGGGAAACCAAACGCGACCTAAGTGTATTCGTATGATATAGTAAAATGTAAAGTTTTATTCTAAAAGGAAAATTAAAAATTATTGTAAAGATTCGATTAAGAGATCATGAACAAAAGTTTTCGGTTGGTTATTAGATTCAACGTTTATTCAATATTTAAAAGTGTTTATCGGTTGATTATGAAATTAATAAGTTGTATATATATTGATTTAAATTATAAACTTGTATTTAAGATATTTTAATAACATGAGTAATTACCTTTTCTATTGTTTAACAAACAATAAATTTCAAACGTGTGTATTAATTTTTTGAGTAAATTACATGATTAGTTCCTGTGGTTTACATAAAATTGCACTGTGCGTTCCTAATTTGAAATAATTATAGAAAACGTTCATGTGGTTTACATTTTCACACGTCTTAGGTCCTTTGCCCTAACTTTGTTAAAACAATTTTGTTAAGTAGGTTAATTGAGGGGGGCATTTTAGTCATTATACATATCTTCTATTTTATATTAAAAAATAAAATGTATTTTATATATTATATATACAGAAGAATGATCAAACGAGATCAATAACTATTTAAAAGAACACGAGAACTAACAAAATCATTAGTGATTTTACATTAACACACGAAAAAGTCACGCGGACCTGAAGCCGTGGCCAAAGTCCTTTTTTCGTGTGTTAATGTAAAATCACTAATGATTTTGTTAGATCTCGTATTCTTTTAAATATGTATTGTTCTCGTTTGAGCTCAACTCTATATATAGATACTACACACAGTATCATCAAAGACGATCACCGGCCTCCACTCGGCCACCATCACCTTTCGTCACTATCGCCCTCATCCACCACCGAGGCTATGAAACCCATGGTCGTCGTTACTTCACCCTGGCCCTTACCGAATTTCTATCTCATCATCTTCCTCGATGGCCAAAGCTCCACTATGACTCCACCTTTCCTCCTATAACACCCCGAAATTTACGTTATAGGAATCTAATGATAAAACTTCTAGCCTTGTGTACCGTTTATTGTTGTACTATCGTGTTTAACGGTTATCATTAGTCTTATGTTATGATCTAGTTTGAGTACTTGAATTTTGGTGGTTTTTGGCACAAACAGGGGATTACGCGAGTTACTCGCGGGTTGCAAGTCGCGCATAACCCGCGTAACTCACTGTTGGATTTTGGGTTCAGGCACACGGGCGACTTCTGCCGCGACTTGGAGTCGCGGCATAACCCGCGGAAGCCCCCTGGTCTCTTGAATACGACTTTCTTCCCCATTTCACCTCATTACTCCTCTCATCTACCTATTTTCTCCTCTCTCAACCCTCATAACTTCTCCCATACGAAATTAGGGTTTCAACCACCACCACTCTTCTCATTTATTGCTAAGATATTTGGGATTAGCATTTAAGGATTCAAGTTGGGTTTGAAGTCATCACCTCCATTGTCATCTTCCCCAAAGTTCTAACCTAGGGTTTGGGTTTCCCAAAAACCCACTTGGTGAGTTATTCCTTCTTTAATGCTCTAGTATTTGATTATTTCCATGGCTTTATCTCACACTACTTCTATGTGCTACTTGGTTGAGTTTAATTGACCTAATAGTTGGTATTCTTGACTTTATGAACCCAATGGGGGCAAGTATGTGTAGTAGACCTTGATAATCTCTTTAGTAGTAACTATGTGGATTATATGTTCTAGATTTCATGCTTATATGTTGAGTTCATGAGGAAACTACTAATGTCATGATTTAATCCAACTGCTGATAACTTTATGAAGGAATGAGGTAATGATAATGGGTGGATGTATTTACATGTTTGAAATTATGAGGACCATGATTTATGAGGAATATGGAAGTAAATATTTTATATGTGGAAGAGAGGTGTATATAATGTGTTATTCATTTAACAAATGTGGATCACCTGATAAGTATATAGCACTACTCCTTGTGCACGAGGAAGTAGTAGCTTAATGTATGAATTTTACATTAACCACGGTGTGTTACTAGCGAGTAGGCAATAAGGGATCTTGTATCCTTGAGGTGTAACTCGTCTAGAATATGGATAGGCAATAATGTCCGTAAGACCTTGAGGTGTAACTCGACGGAGTAGGCAATAAGGGCAGTAAATACGGTATGAGGTTGTGATGTCGTTATGGCATGGGAACTAAGATCGGGGCATGAGGTGTAATCCATTACCATCGCGGCGATCCCACTTTCAAGTAAATATCTCCCCGATGGAAGCGGGTCTCCCCTGTAAATCAAGAGGTATTTCTTGTATGTTTATATTCAGGTTTGAGAAACTGATGACGGAGAATTGTTCCGCGTGAGCCAGCGGAGTTCGGTAACGCGGTTATCGCTTTATAAATACATGTTTATTATCTGCATATTTATGGGATTTCACTAGGCTTCGTCCTAACACTTGTTGTGGTTGTTGCTTCCTCACAGATCCTAACCGTGGAGGAATTTACGATGTCGGCTTGGCTATCGGCCACGTAGGAGATCTTGAAGTGCCGGTCTTTTGGGGGATTTTTGTGAAGAGCGTTAATAGTAATTTTGGCGACGCCCATTTTAATCTAGATTGGAATTGATCTTAGATTAAGTAGGTCGTTGTATTTTTAGCATCCCATTTATTATGACAACCCTTTTTACACAAACTAACCCGACTTCTCGAGGTTGTGGTTGTATTGAATATTGGGTTGATATTCTTTTGGAATATTATTTACAGGATATTTGGATCTTTGATTTTGATGTCATGTTGCCAAATTTATGAAATTTTTTATAAGTTGAATTTTTAGAGTGTTACACCTCCACCCCCTGCCTATCATCCCCACTCGATTCTTGTTATGTGAAATTGTGAATGGGTCCTTTGTTGTGGATTCTCTTCAGCAACATGTGGTTTTATAATGATTCACTTGACCGCTTTGAAACCCATCTCCATCTCCATTGAAAAATATATTTGAGATGAAACAAATTTAATATTTAATTTTGTAGAGGTATTGGTGTTGATATTTTCAACCTGAATAAGGGTTATAATTTTGATTTTAATGTGGATATAAGTTTTGATTTCAATCTAGATGTGGGTTTTGAACCGATGAATGTGAGTTTTGAACAGTTAAAGGTGATGAAGCTTAAGTAAAATTTTTAGAGGATGTTTATGGTGGTGGGGGCTATGGATTAATGATGATGATGATAACAATGGTGGTTTTGGGATTTTTGGTGGTTTCCAATGGTTTTGATATTTTAATGAAGGTGGTTTTCATGATTTTAATGGTATTTTTTTTCTGGTTTGGTGATTTCAATGTGTGTATATGTATTCTTAATAAAAGATAGAAAACTATGGTGGCGTTTGTTTTTTAAGAGGTGCTGAAGTCTGATTTCACTTCTGATTTTTAAGTGGTGGTGCTGAAGTCTGAAATCTGAAATAATAAGACTGATTGTTTTTGTAAACTGATAAACGTCTGAAATCTGAATCAAGTATTTTTAATTAAATTATACTACCATTTGATGGTTTCATTTGCCTCACTTTATTCACATGAATGAAGACATACAAATCAAGTGGAATTCAAGAAATCATAAGAACAAATATTAGATGAACCACAAACGTCCAAATCCTATCAAAGTACATCGGTTGATCAGAACAAATTGAAAATATGAACAAAGTTTCATAATAACGAAAATCAATCTCCGTTTACATTCCGTGCTATTAAAGTAGCAATTGATACACAAATACTTTTCTTAATTTGTATTTGAGAAGCATTGAGTCCTATTAATTTGTACTTCTATAATTCCAAATGTTCTTGATACAATCTCTCTTCCACCAACTGGCACCAAGAATAAAAAAACCCACCACTGCTCCAAAACTCACCCCCACCATCAACCATCTTCAAGAAATGGCCGATTTCCACAAATGGGTTTTACACGAAAAGATTGGTTCTTGAAAGATAAGAAACAATCACAATCTTCATACCACAATTCTTTCATTTTGGTTCTTATAAAGTCCTTAAAGAAAATAAAGATTTCTTGAAAATATGAATTTCCTGAAACTCCGTCTTCAATTGCATGTTATTTCACCTAATTCATTCACAATCAACTAAAATTTACAGCTCTAAATTGCACCACAATATCTTCCACCTGAGCATAACATCCTTTCATAAAAGAAGGATTTCTGGAATAACCCACCTTCTCTTCCACCAAGAACAAAAAAACCCACATCCCTACAAATTTAACCAGGGATGAAAAAAATCTCGTCGAACTACAGGGACGATGTCAACACGTATTTGGTCTCGATTTGGGTAGAAATCAACACAAGAGATAGAAAAATCAATAGAAAAAATCGAACCACAGGGATCGATAGAAAAAATGGAACCATAGGGATCGACCGAAGAAGAAAAAATCGAACCTTGAGAGCAATGATGGATTCTTCAGAATAACCTCCATTGAGAGCAGCGATAGAAAAAATCGAACCACAATGATCGACTGAAGAAAAAATTGAACCACAGGGATCGACTGTGGGTCAATTTCGAGGGGAAATCGATGGAGGGTGAGTCGATTTGAGAGCATCGATTATGAGCTCGGTCGATTTTGAGTTCAGTCGATCGATTCTGAGGGGAAATCGATGGATTCTGAAGTCGATTTTGAGGTGGATTTTGGGAGGAGGCGTGGAGGTGTGAAAGACTGAAAAAAAATAAGTGATATGTTTTCCACTTATTCAGTCAGTGAAAAACCAGTGTTAAGTGGATCTGAATCAGTGGAAAAAACAAACACCCTTAATTGGTCTACGTCTGACCGAAAAAGTGATAAGAGGCATTTAAGTGCTTATTTCCAAAAAACAAACAAGGCCTATATAGAAAGACTTAATTGCCCTTGTGAGTAAAATGAGTTAACAGATACCTTTAACGGTGTTAGAGTGTAAGGACCAAAGGTGTGTGAAAATGTAAACCACATGGACGTTTTCCATAATTATTTCAAATTAGAGACGCACAGTGCAATTTTATGTAAACAACAAGGACCAATCATGTAATTTAATCTAATTTTTTATATAGTAAGTCAACAAGGGGAAATGAAAGGATCTACCAAATCATTTTTGAATAGATTTATACTATTGTAATTATATTAATTATATTATTTATGTTAAATCTTAACCTATTACGTAATAAAAATTATTTATTAACAGTTGGAGTATTAATATTATACTATATTTAAATAAGTTAATTTAATTAATTGAACAACAATTACATATTTTCAAGAGCCAGGACCATATATTAGCCACTTAAATCTTGATTTTTGAACAGGGTCTTCAAATTTTTTGGGCCCCATACTTCTTGTGCTTAGAGCCTTAGAGCATCCCTGTAACACCCTAAAAATAGGGATAACAAAAATCCGAAAAAACGGATACGTGGTATAAAAATTGCCAAAGCACGAGCCTCCCAAAAATGTGGAAATAATACAAACTTGTTTAATCACAACTGTAATTTAACAGAAAATAAAATAACAACCAACTAATCTAATTTCTACAACTAGAAAATAGATTACAAAAGGGTTGTCATCTATAATTCCCAAAATTCTTCTATCCAATAAATGTCCATATGCAGGTATTCCCCAAGCTCTCACCCAAGCACTATGCCAGCTTAGAACCAGCGTCGCTAGAACCTGAGATACACATCGACACCAAACAAGTGTTAGGCCAAAAAGCCTAGTGAGTTGAACAATAATAAGCATGCATGAACAGTTACAATTCTTATCAGCAGTTAACCAGAGTTCAACATATGTGGAGTCAATAGGGGAGACCCATAACACCAATCAAGTTCCACCCAAAGAGTCGATATACCTTGATGCCCTCTAACAAGAGACACCTGAAAGGCCCGACACATCCGAGGACTACAACCATGGCATTACCCCGAATGGCGGAGGTCTAGGCACATACCATCACGGTGGCGCCCAAGACTACATTCTCCTAGTGTCTACTGACTTGGTTCGTCCAACATATTGTATAGGAGGTCTTGAGGTATATTTCAACCAAAACATTTCGATACCAACCATGGGTACTATGTTACTGTAATAACCCAAAATTCATAACAAACATAACATGGAATTCAAACAAATATCCAAAGATTACAATATAGATTCGGAAATTTAATCAGCGGAAGTCTTGTACTACAACCGAGAGTTACTAAAAAGAAACTAAGCTAAGATGAATCTCCAACATCTTCTAATACTCTAGACCTTCTCCTTGCCCTTTCCCGAAATGTTACCCACACCCTTTCCTGAAAATGATTTTTCAGATTTAAAAGCGAGGGTTAGACCATAAGGTCTAGTGAATTCCTGACAAGTGCCGATAATTCGCAAGAATAATGCAATAATTTAGTAAATAATTCACTTTAAATAACTTTCAAATACGGGTACCACAAAGACCATAACTATCTCAAAATACCGTTACCAATGCACAAACACGATCGGGGCCCAAACAGACTCCCCTCTCGTATCGGGGCCCAAGCAGACTCCCCGCTCACACCGGGGCCCAAGCAGACTCCCCGTCCTCATGTGACGGAAACGAATTCCATACACAAAGGTGGTGTGAGATTTCCATATCCGTTCTCCGTTCCACAGTTCCCATAACGACAACATTTACTTAATATTCCACATTTATAAACCCATAAAAATGAAATAATTTGTGAGCACAATATTAAGCTCAACTTTTGCCAATAACAAGATCTCATGCAAACATTCAAATTTTCAATTTATTAAGATAACAGTAAAGAGATAGAATTGAGGAGACAGAAACTCACCTGACGATCCCTTAATGCCCTGCTTCCCTATAACAATAATGAAAGATAAACAGATTACTAATTGACCCGCCCAGAGATAAACACATTACTATCCAAAACTCAAAACTCAGTCCTTACTCGACCTAACTACTCATACTGGGGTTCCCTTGACCGGTCCCTATCGACCGGGTCTCCCCTTTAGGTCGACCGGTACTAACGACCGGGTCTCCCCTTTAGGTCGACCGGTATTAACGACCGGGGTCTCCCCCTTTTGTTCGACCGGTAATAACGACCGGGGTCTCCCCCTTCTGATCGACCGGTAATAACGACCGGGGTCTCCCCCTTCAGGTCGACCGGTAATAACGACCGGGGTCTCCCCCTTCTGGTCGACCGGTAATATCGACCGGACTCCAAGAAATCCGACAGAAACTCAGCTCACCAAACCGAATCTTAATCCAACAACTACTCATCCTCATTCTGATTAAACAATAGATAAAGCTAAACATCAAAATCAACAATTAGAACTACTTATTCAACCCTTATCAATAATTAGCTTCAAACTCACCCCAACCTAATCAGAATCAAGAGCTTTTGTCCTAACCATTTCAATCCAGAAAATCTAGACTATAGGGAAAAATGAGAACAGATGATTACTTAATCAATTAGGATGAAGAC
This sequence comes from Arctium minus, assembly GCA_954870635.1. Classification (NCBI taxonomy): domain Eukaryota; kingdom Viridiplantae; phylum Streptophyta; class Magnoliopsida; order Asterales; family Asteraceae; genus Arctium; species Arctium minus. The sequence goes on from OX941082.1 coordinate 20,384,943, forward strand.
TAACCTGTGAACCTCGATCTCTTCAAGGATTACTACAATCTTCTCCAAGTCTCCAACCCTTCTCTCTCTCTGGCTCCGCTAAACTCAAGAAAATGAGGAAGGAAAGATTCAATACCCTATTTGGACTCTTATCAGATTTAAATCATAAAGCCCACAATAAAAACAATAAACCAATTCATGGGCTTTACAACCTCTCCCCCTTAAAAGGATTCCGTCCCCGGAATCCCCTCTTCGAACAAATGGGGGTATTTGGCTCGCATCTCTGTTTCCATTTCCCAGGTAGCATCCTGCCCTTTATGATAACGCCATTGAACTTTTATCAAGCTAATCTCTTTACTTCTTAATTTTCTGATCTTTCGGTCTGTGATTGCTTTAGGCTCTTCTGTAAAGTTCAAACGTTCAGCAATCTGCACACCATGTATTGGCACCGTCAAACTCACGTCTGCTAGACACTTCCTTAAATTTGAGACATGAAACTTATTTTGAATACTTCTCAATTCTTTGGGAAGCTCGAGTTTATATGCCACCACCCCGATTCGTTCCAGTATCGCGAACGGTCCAATATAACGTGGACTTAATTTTTCTTTCTTACCGAACCGCATTACCCCTTTCCAAGGAGACACCTTGAGCATAACCCGATCAACGACCTGGAACTCTATATCCTTTCGAAGATGGGTCGCATAACTCTTTTGCCTGTCCCGAACCACTTTTAGATTTTCCCGAATCTACACCACTTTATCCGCTGTGAGTTGCACCAAATCCGGTCCGGCTAACTGTCGTTCGCCAACTTCATTCCAACACAAGGGGGTTCTGCATTTCCGACCGTATAAAGCCTCGTACGGGGCCGTCTTTATACTGGCGTGATAACTATTGTTATATGCGAATTCGATCAAAGGAAGGTGACTTTCCCACGAACCCCGAAAGTCTAGAACATAAGCTTTCAACATGTCTTCCAAGGTCTGGATTGTTCGCTCGCTCTGCCCATTAGTCTGAGGGTGATATGCGGTACTCAACTTTATCCGCGATCCCATCTCACGTTGAAAACTTTTCCAGAATGCTGACGTAAAACGGCTGTCTCTATCCGAGATAATTGATAATGGCACCCCATGATGGGATACAATTTCATCTATATACAACTTTGCTAATCTTTCTAATGTATACGTCTCTTTTATGGGTAGGAAGTGCGCCGATTTCGTCAACTGATCAACTATTACCCAGATAGCATCATAACCCTTCGGAGTCTTTGGTAGTTTAGTCTCGAAATCCATGGTAATTTGATCCCATTTCCAGACTGGAATTTCCAACGGCTGCAACTTTCTGTATGGCCGCTGATGTTCTACCTTTACTTGCAAACAGGTAAGACAACGCTCCACAAAATGAGCTATATCCTTCTTCATACCCGGCCACCAACAACTTGTTCTTAAGTCTCCGTACATTTTATTCGTTCTAAGGTGGATCGAATATTTCGACTTATGAGCTTCCTCCAAAATTTCGCGCCTAAGCTCTCCCAACTTCAGAACCCAAACTCTGCCCTTAAAACATTTCAAACCCCGGCTATCTTCAGTTAACGCGGTCCCCATACCGAGCATTCGCTCCTGTTTTAAGTTTTCAGGCCTTACCGCTTTCGACTGCAACTTCTTTATTTCCTCCATCAGATTGGACGCTACCTCAGTACACATGGCCACCACCTTGGTAGTTTCACTTCTCTCTTTACGGCTCAGGGCATCTGCCACCACGTTGGCCTTTCCCGGGTGATAATCGATTTTGCAATCGTAATCAAGCAAAATCTCCATCCATCTTCTTTGGCGCATGTTCAACTCTTTTTGGTCAAAGAGATGACATAAACTCTTATGATCTGTAAAGATCTGACACTTCATCCCATACAGGTAATGCCGCCAAATCTTCAGGGCGAACACCACTATTGCTAGCTCCAAGTCGTGAGTAGGATAACGTGACTCATGATCCTTCAATTGAAGAGAAGCATAAGCTATCACTTTACCTCTCTGCATTAGGACACATCCCAGTCCTAACCTCGATGCATCACTGTACACCACGAAATCCTCGTTACCTTCGGGTAAGGTCAAGACTGGCGCAGAACTCAGCATGACCTTCAACTTCTGAAATGCTTCCTCTTGTGCCTCTGACCACGAAAACTTCACACTTTTCTTCGTGAGAGACGTCAACGGAGTTGCGATACGCGAGAAATTGTTAATGAATTTCCTATAGTATCCTGCCAAACCTAAGAAACTTCTCACTTCCGACGGATTTTTCGGTTGCTCCCAATCTCGAATAGCTTCTATTTTGGATGGATTTACCTTAATTCCTTCCTGGGATACCACGTGCCCAAGAAACTGTACTTCTTTTAGCCAAAATTCACATTTAGAAAATTTGGCAAAAAGTTTCTCTCGCTTCAGCAATTCCAAAATAACGCGCAAATGCTCCTCGTGCTCCTCCTCAGACTTTGAGTAAATCAGAATATCGTCTATGAATACAATCACAAACTTATCCAGATAGGGTTGACATACTCTGTTCATTAAGTCCATAAATGTTGTCGGTGCGTTGGTTAAGCCGAAAGGCATCACCAAAAATTCATAATGCCCGTACCTTGTCCGAAACGCCGTTTTCGGAATGTCTTCCACCCTTACTTTAAGCTGATGGTAACCCGACCGCAAATCAATCTTAGAAAAGAAACTAGCTCCTTCTAGTTGATCAAACAAATCATCTATCCTCGGAAGTGGATACTTATTTTTAACCGTTACCTTATTGAGTTTGCGGTAATCAATGCACATTCGCATTGTACCGTCTTTCTTTTTCACAAACAATACCGGTGCACCCCAAGGTGAGGTACTCGGTCTCACAAACCCCTTGTCTAACAGTTCTTGCAACTGAGACATCATTTCCTTCATCTCTGAAGGCGCTAATCGATAAGGGGTTCGCGCGATTGGTGCCGCCCCCGGCACTAAATCTATGCGAAACTCCACCTGACGGTCCGGGGGTAAGGTGGTCAAGTCCTCCGGAAATACCTCTGGATACTCGCTTACCACTTTTACATCCCCAATCTCCTGTTTCTCCTTTTTGGCATCAATAACATAAGCCAAAAACCCCGCACACCCTTTCTTTAGACATCTAGCGGTCTTAATCATTGACATCAGACTAACCCTTTTATTCCTACGACTCCCATACAAGATTACCGTTCCCTTACCCGGTATCTGTACCCGAATAAGCTTCTTATTACAAACTATGTTGGCATTATTCTCAGCCAACCAGTCCATCCCCAACACTATGTCAAACTGTCGGTCCACAATGTTTATCAAGTTTTATATCAAACAACACAATATGATTACCAACCTGTTTTGATTAATATTCAAACGATTACAGGATTGATTTATTCAAGCTTTTGATGTATTCTCTGTTTTTACACCTTTTGTGTGTGTGTGTGAAAGTGTTCTGATATTTTTCTTGTTTTAGCTTCTCAAACACACAAACCTAATATCTAAACTAGTTAAACTAATATCTAGATATTATCTAAAAACTAATATAATATATAACTTAGATATTAATCTAACAAACTAATATCTAACATAATTAGATATTTAAACTAAGTTAAACTAAATACTAAAATTACAGGAGCATATGTCTCGTCGTAGTCGATTCCTTCCTCTTGGCTGTATCCTTTGGCTACAAGTCTTGCCTTGTTTCGGATAACGGTACCATCTTCGTCCTTTTTGATCTTGAAAACCCACTTCGTACCTATAATTGTTTTACCTTGAGGTTTTGGTACGAGTCTCCAGACTTGAAGTGCGTCGAACTGATTCAGCTCTTCTTGCATTGAGATCACCCATTCTGGATCAGCAAGTGCCTCTGATACGCGAGTTGGCTCGAACTTACTCATAAAGGAGTCATGCATGCACATGTTTATTGATGCTGACCTAGTTTGCACCGGTTTTGATGGATCGCCAATGATCTGGCTTATCGGGTGCTCTTTGGTCCATTTATGTTCATGAGGTAGTGGATTATACGAATGTATGTCTGTTGTATCATCTATAAATCCACTTGTACCTTCTTCAGCTTGTTCAGGAGGAATGATGATTGCAGTTGAAGTGGTAGGTTCAGAAGGCTCAGCAGGTACAGCTTGTTCTGGCTGTAGATTGATCTGAATAGAACATCCTACTATTTCAGCTACTTCTGTCTCTTCATCACATGGCACTTCTTCAACTGTTGGAGTCGGCATTTGAATTGGAATTTCTTGTTGAATCGGGGCGTTGGATTCAATAGGAACATCTGAACTGGTTGGATGAGTAGTCGTTAAGTCTTCCATCCTGTCAACTACAACAGATTTCTTGACATTAGATCCAAGAAATTCATCATAAAACAATTCAAATAATAAGTCTAAATCAGATAAATGATTAGTTGACGTTGATGCTTCATCTGATTTATTCTGTTGAGACGCAAGTTCTGGACTGATTTGCCTAGAAGCTAGTACTCCGGTTATCACGGGTTCTGAACTGTGTTCTTCGGAAGCCATCTCTTCATCAAACGTGACGTTGATGCTTTCTATAATCGTCTTTGACTTCTTCAGATAGATACGGTATGCAATTGATGTTGAGGAATAACCAATGAAGATGCCTTCGTCTGCCTTGGCGCTGAACTTGTTTAGACTCTCCCTATCGTTTAGAACGAAACACTTACACCCAAATATATGGAAATATTTGATTGTCGGTGTTCGGTTGTTGATCAATGCATAAGGAGTCTTCTTGAATCTACGGTGTATCATGGACCGATTTTGTGTATAACACGCAGTCGATACAACTTCTGCCCACAAAAATAGAGGTAAGTCTGATTGACTTAGCATAGTACGAGCAGCCTCGACTAGCGTACGATTTCTTCTTTCGACCACTTCATTCTGTTGAGGCGTTCGAGCAGCAGAATATTAATGTGAAATCCCGACTGATTCGAGATATTCTTCAACCTTCTTGTTCTTGAACTCTGTGCCGTTGTCTGTTCTTAGAAGCTTGACCGGTTTCTGCAGATTCACCTGGGTCGTCTTTAGGAATGTAATGAGAACATCTGGTGTCTCATCTTTTGAATGTAGAAACTTAACCCATGTGTATCGTGAGTAATCGTCCACGATAACGAGTATGTACTTTTTTGTGCCTAGACTCTGAGTTCGCATCGGACCGCATAAGTCCATATGCAATAACTCTAACAGAGCGCTTGTACTCGGTTCAGGCTTTGGTTTATGTGGACCCCTCTTCATCTTTCCCTTTTCACATGTTGCACAAAGATGTTCTCTTTCATATTTGAGCTCTAGAAGTCCTTTGACGAGCTTTCCACTGACCAGATTGTTGATGTACCTGAAGTTGAGGTGAGAGAGCCTTCGATGCCATAGCCAACTTTGTTGCATCGAGGCTTTCGTCAATAGACAAACCTGCTTGTCAGTCTGGACTTTTGACAAGTTAATTGTGTAGAGGTCTGACTTTCTTGTGCCGACCAAGAGTTCCTCGCCTTCTTCAGTGCGAACTGAACACGTCTTGGCTTTGAAATTGACCTCTAAGCTTTTGTCACAGAACTGGCCGATACTGAACAGGTTGTGTCGTAAGCCTTCAACATAGCTTACCTTCTTGATCGTGACATTGTCATGTTGTACATCACCGTATCCCATTATTGGAGAAAACTGGTCGTTGCCGAATCTGACTGTTCCGCAATACTTCTCTTTAAAATTGGACAACATCTCTTTTTGTCCAGTCATATGCTTGGAAAATCCGCAATCCAAGTACCACATATGACGGATCTGCACAAGAGAAATAATGAAACAATTGATTTAGATAGTCTTAAAACAAAGATGGAATTAAGACTTTTGAGCATTGAAGAACGGGTCTTGAACTGATTTGTTCAAAAGCCATATCCTCTTCTTAAGCACGGGTTCTGAACAGACGTGTTCAGAAACCATTGTTTTATCTTTGAAGTGCGGGTCTTGAACTGTTGTATTCAAGAACCTAGTTTCTTTGAGGAACGAGTCCTAGACTGTTTTGTCTAGAAGTCATATCCATAAGCTCTCTTAAACTTTGTGTGCCTGCAACACAGATTTAGCCTTAGGTACCCACTGGAATTTAGGTCCTACTGTGTTAGCACAAGTTTTTGGTACCCATTTGAAATTGGGTCCTCTTTTCATTTGAAAGTCATTTGAAGCATTATAATTAGATAAATGCACATAATAATTGCCAAACCAATCTTCAGAATCTTGACAAGAAGTAGAAACATGTTTATCATAAATAGAAGACTTTCTAGCAGATAAAGATAACTGAAATAATTGCTTCATTGTATATTGTTTATGAGAAACAACAAGTTTTGAGTTCAAAATAGAAACATCAGCAATTAAGACATATTTACTAGACGAAGTCTTACTACAATTAACACTACAAAACGATTTAACGGTCTTGTCAAGCTTCTGTTTCAGTTGCCACTGAGATTTAACTTCTGGCCTTTGCTTGCTCAGATCTGAAACATATGAAACTCGTGAGTTAGACTGTTGAACAACAAACGAATGCTTCTTCTTCGGATGACCAGTAGTGTTCGGTTTCTGTGAATGCTTAGATATAATCTTACCTTTAGCACTCTTTGCTTTCACAGAGACTGAGTTATCAATTTTCGTTGATTTTGCACTATTAACAGGCATACTGTTTTTTCCCAAAGATTTCTTAACAAAGGATGAATGGTTAGGAAGTTTTGCATTAAAGTCAAATTGATTAAAACAATCATCTATACCACCGTCAGAGTTCATAAAATCAAACCCTTTATTTGCTAGACCAAACATATCCTCAGAGTTTGAAGCCTTTGAAATAATAACATTTTTCAGCACGGTTGAAAAAACTTTTTGTTGAATCTCAATCAAAAGTATTTCATCTGTTAAAGAGTTCTTGAGTTCAGAAATTTGACTTTCCAAGACAAGAGGAGGGACATAAATTTTACCTTTAATAGGCTTCACCTCCATCTCTTTTTCAGATAAACTCTGAAAGAAATCATTTGAAAGAGATTTCTTGTGATATATTGGATTATCATTATAACTATTATTCACTTTCGCATAATAAAATGGAAGGTGAACTTTAGATGATTTCAAACGTTTTTCAGTTTCGTTGGCTTCATCCTTTTCAGACAGTCTAGTCCAGAAAACTTTAAGCTCAGAGATTCTTCGAGCTAATTTCAAAGAAAGAAGATCATAAAGTGCAGGCACTTCAGATATTCCTTTTTTAAGACAATGAGGATTCTTATAACCGATTCCCCATTTTTCTATTTCCTCTTTGGGTTTGTTCAGATGAATAGTTTGTTCAATTTGACCTAATTTGTATAACTTCTCTTCCAAACTTTTTAATTTTGCAATTAAAGTTTTGTTTTCTTCAGTACATGAAGAATGCATTTTCGTAAGCTCATATAAATCGAGCTCACTTTTTCTCAGTTTAGACTTGAGTTCAGAATTCTCTTTAAGAATTATTGTCTTTTCCTTTGCGCTGGTGTCATTATTTCTATGTAAAACCTCAACCAATACTTTCTTCTCAGCAATTTCGTCGCTATGTTTCTGTATCGATTGGTTTTTGTCAGTAATAACACCATTTTCTCGCTTAAGCTTCGACTCTAACTCTTGTTGTTTTAAATTCATGGCATGCATTTTATTTATGAAATCTGAATAAGATAAATCACATACCTCATCTTTCTCATCCTCTTCTGAATTCCTGCTTTCCCATCAAGCACATGTTGACTGCTTCATCTCTCTCTTCATCCTCTTCTTCCTCGTCTGAATGATCAAGCCAATACTCATCCTCTGCCATCAGTGCCTTACCCGCCTCCTGTTGCTTTGCAAGAAGCATCTTGTTCTTGTAGTAATCGGAGTTTCTGACTTTGGGTTTGCGGCAGTCTCTGGCAAAGTGACCTGTTTTGCCACAGTTGTAGCACGTTGGTGGTTCTGACTGACTGAATCCTTCAGCTTGAAATCTTCTCTCTTCCGACTTTTTATCCTCTATTCTCTTTCCTTCAGCATGATACCTTTTCTCTTCCGGTTTCTTCTCCTCTATTCTCTTCCCTTCAAACTTCTTTCCTTCATATCTACTTCCTTCAACCCTTTCCTTGTGGACATAGTTGTTAGGACCAGAAGAATACCTCTGATTGTTTGAACTTGGCTTCGTGTAGAACTTCTTCTAAAAAGCATTTGTCAGCAAGAGCATAGCCTGCTTCAGTTGTTCATTTTCATCCGTGTCAGAGTTTGCATAAGCTTCATTTTCTTCTGATTCATACACAATTGTCTTGTTTTTATTCTTCTTGACAACAAGAGCAACTGTGGCTTCAACTGTCTTTACTTTCTGCCTCTTTTCATCTAGAATTTCATCCACCTTTTCTTCATTTTGTTTAAGGGTTTCATACACCTCATGAAGTGGAATCTCATTCAAATCCTTGATCTGCTTCATCTGTCTGGCAAATCTCTTCCATTCCGGCTATAGAATACTTAGGAATTTGACGTTCAGCTCGATTTGAGATTTCATTGACCTTGTTCTTGCTTAGTTCATTTAGCAAGGTCACGAATCTGTCATAAGTTCCTTCTAGAGACTCTCCACTTCTGCCTTTAAATTCTTCATAATTGTTTAGGCAGTTGGAAAGTTTGAGCTGATTCCCAACCTTTGAACCCAACATCATCTTCTCTAGCTGATCCCACATCTCCTTGCCAGATGCTTTATAGTTGTCAAATCTTTACATAGATTTCGTTTGGAATTCATTGTAGAATGTATGACTTTGCTAATTTATCACATTTTGCTCTCTTTAGGTTATCATCTTCGAGCTCATGATACTTAAGTTCAATCTGTGTTGGCACAGTTCCAACCATACGAGTCGTCATAACTGGTTTCATAACCCCTTCTTCTATCGATTGCCTGATGAAATCACCCAACTCAAGTCTGTCAACAAAGTTTAGGAACCGATCTTTCCACTGTTCGTATTCTCCTTTAAAGAGAACTGGTGGCTTGGTGTCAGTTCCGATTGCAATGGCTTCTCTAGATGTCATTCTGAATAAAAAGATCGAAGTCTGGAAAACTTTGCGTTTTTAGAAGGTGGCGCAAATGAGGTTTGCGTGAAGAGTGGGTCGCGCAAACTGAAGCTTTGCGTTTCAAGTTGATCACGCGAATTGAAGTTTGCGTGAGTTGTACGTAGCGCGAAGTAGAGCTTTGCGTTTCAAGGAGTTGGCGCAAAGTGAAGTTGTGTTTTTCGTAAGGAGTTGATCACGAGAACTGAGGTTTGCGTGATGTATTGGTAGCGAGAGTTGAGGTTTGCGTGACTAGAGTGTCGCGAAAACTGATGTTCGCGTGAGACGTTGGTCGCGAAACTTGAAGGTTCTCGTGATGAGAGGGTTGCGCAAACTGGGGTTTGCTTGAGCTGTTGGTTTGAGTGAACTGATTCGAGGTTTGCGTTTCGTGAAGTAGAGCTTTGCGTGAGCTTTGAGTGGCGCAAAGTGGGCTTTGCGTGATCAGTTGGTAGCGCAAAGTGGGCTTTGCGTTTTACGTGGGTGGCGCAAAGTAGACTTTGTGTGTTTAGTGTGTTGCGCAAAGTGTGTCACACAAAGTTCAATTTGCGTGAGTTCTTCCCTGTTTTTGCGCGAGTTCGTCCTGTACTTCGAAAATCAACTAAAACCTGTTTCTACATCGATTAGCAGTACCAAACTCTACCAATATGAATAAAAACACTTCTAGAACAGTTTGTGACCACTTGATCTCGATAAAAATCACTTTTTTGAAGATAAAATTGATGGCACAGTAACTTTTTCAAACTCGAACTCAGACACAAAATCACCAAAATGGAACTCGATTTAAGCTTTAAACTGAAATCAAACAACAACAACTCAATCTAGCATGTATATCGATCACAACTTTATCGATTTTAACACCTAAAACACTCAAAATCTCGAAAATGATTTTGAAAACAAGAACACAGAGTCGATAGATTTAAAACTTGATTTTGATCTATTATCAGGCTCTGATACCAATTGTCGGTCCACAATGTTTATCAAGTTTTATATCAAACAACACAATATGATTACCAACCTGTTTTGATTAATATTCAAACGATTACAGGATTGATCTATTCAAGCTTTTGATGTGTTTTCTGTTTTTACACCTTTTGTGTGTGTGTGAAAGTGTTCTGATATTTTTCTTGTTTTAGCTTCTCAAACACACAAACTTAATATCTAAACTAGCTAAACTAATATCTAGATATTATCTAACAACTAATATAATATATAACTTAGATATTAATCTAACAAATTAATATCTAACATAATTAGATATTTAAACTAAGTTAAACTAAATACTAAAATTACAATTGACAATAATTTACTTCGACATTTATTACAAACGACATTAGACTTTGTATCGAGAGTTGACTTTCCGGCATTAGCTTCAGATTGGATGATCTTGATTCCAATAGATATGTGATCTAACACAAACTCTCCCATTGCCATAGGATATAACCGCAAGGACACCAAACTCCCTTCTATATCTATGACACAACCCTCGAAAACTTCCTTGATAAACACCCGGTTATCATCAGTCGTTTCTACTTCTAACGCCCTCACTAGGCATTTTGGTTTCACCGATAGACCTTTCAAAAATCCAAGAGATACAAAGGAACGATCCGCCCCCGAATCGAATAACACATTGGCAGGTATAGAATTCACCAGAAATGTACCTGACACAACTTCGGGTATCTCCTCTGCCTCTGAAGTTGACATACGAAAAGCACGCCCCCTCGCACGTGTTGGCTCCGGCCTTTTCTCCTTTTTCAGTTGTGGGCAATCTGGCCTTAAGTGATCATGCGACCCACACTGAAAGCACGAGCGATTCTTCGGACAATCTTTTGCAACATGACCGGACACCCCGCATCGATAGCAAGACCTCAGATCAGTCGCACATTCACCCCGATGAACTCGATGACACTTTCCACACGGTTGAGGCGCCACCCCTCGATTCCCATGGTTCTCCGGCCTGAACACCTTCCCTCTCTCAGACGCTTGACGATTCTTTTCCTTTTCTCTCATTTCTGTTGCATTAATTGCTGATTGAAAAGTGGATGGGTCCTTGTTTGCAACAAATTCCCGAATATCACTCCTCAAACCAAAGATGTAGCGTTCCACCCGCCTCTCCTCACTAGGCACATAAATTTCCACGAAACGCGACTTTTCGATAAACTTTGATGTATACTCTCGCACAGTCATCTCTCCTTGTTCTAGACCCAAAAACTCTTCTTCCATTTTCTTAACTGCCGCCAGGGGGCAGAATTGAGCTTTGAACCTGCTCACAAAAGTTCCCCATGTCATACCCTTGGCTGCCGTTGAACCTTGGCCTCCTGATTCTGCGTCCCACCACATGACTGCTTCATCCCTAAGCATGGACAAGGCATAAACTACCTTATATGCACCCGCACATTTGCGGGTATCAAATGCTAGCTCCATACCCTTAATCCACTTTAGCGCTAAAACCGGGTCACATTCACCCTTATAGGTAGGGGGCTTGCAAGTAGCAAATTCTTTGTAACTGCATCCTTTAGCTGCTGACTCATTCACCATTAGAGTAGTCGATTGACGATGACTACCCTCTCCTGAAACTGGGTGACTAGCTACCTCAGTTCCCTTCTTACTTTCAGACTTATCTTTGTCCCCAGATGTCGACCCCTCCCGCTGCACCAGAATAGCGTTCAGAGTCTCCTGCAATTTGGCCATTTCCGCAGCAAAGGCCGCATGAGTAACGAAAGCTTGATTCCGACCACGACCCCGACTTCGCTGTTGACCTCTTCCCCGAACAGAAATAGAGCTCTCTTGCTGCGATATTTCTCTATTCTCAGGAATTTCTGCACTCCTGGCCCGACGACCCGACTGAGACGGCCCGCGCCCCCTATTCGCAACATTTGGTTCCACCTGAGTAACAGCCTTTCGAGTCGGTCTCACCGTCTTCTTTGTCCGACTTCTGGCCCTTCCACGAGCAACAGGTTGCCTTAAATGTGCTGCTCGCTCGATGACCCGGGGCTCGTTGACTGGATTAGTCTCCCTAGCTGGTACTGATTTATTCCTCAATGACCTTCCCGACATGACAAAACTGCAACTTCACAAAAGAACCACAGCTTAGAAACCAAGTATGACAAGGTTATTTAAGCACATACATGTACCTGTAAATTCGTGATTACACTGGCCAGGTGAATCCCAAATTTACCTTACATGACAGTCCTCCCCACCTTATCATGAACGCATCTAGAGTGAACCTACACAGGCATCCTAGCTCTCGGTTGAGTTTCCTAAGTTCTCAGTTTAAGTTTAGGCTCATACGATCACCTAAATCCCTTAAACTATGGCTTTGATACCAAATGTAATAACCCAACATTCATAACAAACATAACATGGAAAATTCAAACCAATATCCAAAGATTACAATATAGATTCGGAAATTTAATCAGCGGAAGTCTTGTACTACAACCGAGAGTTACTAAAAAGAAACTAAGCTAAGATGAATTTCCAACATCTTCTAATACTCTAGACCTTCTCCTTGCCCTTTCCCGAAATGTTACCCACACCCTTTCCTGAAAATGATTTTTCAGATTTAAAAGCGAGGGTTAGACCATAAGGTCTAGTGAAATCCTGACAAGTGCCGATAATTCGCAAGAATAATGCAATAATTTAGTAAATAATTCACTTTAAATAACTTTCAAATACGGGTACCACAAAGACCATAACTATCTCAAAATACCGTTACCAATGCACAAACACGATCGGGGCCCAAACAGACTCCCCTCTCGTATCGGGGCCCAAGCAGACTCCCCGCTCACACCGGGGCCCAAGCAGACTCCCCGTCCTCATGTGACGGAAACGAATTCCATACACAAAGGTGGTGTGAGATTTCCATATCCGTTCTCCGTTCCACAGTTCCCATAACGACAACATTTACTTAATATTCCACATTTATAAACCCATAAAAATGAAATAATTTGTGAGCACAATATTAAGCTCAACTTTTGCCAATAACAAGATCTCATGCAAACATTCAAATTTTCAATTTATTAAGATAACAGTAAAGAGATAGAATTGAGGAGTCAGAAACTCACCTAACGATCCCTTAATGCCCTGCTTCCCTATAACAATAATGAAAGATAAACAGATTACTAATTGACCCGCCCAGAGATAAACACATTACTATCCAAAACTCAAAACTCAGTCCTTACTCGACCTAACTACTCATACCGGGGTTCCCTTGACCGGTCCCTATCGACCGGGTCTCCCCTTTAGGTCGACCGGTACTAACGACCGGGTCTCCCCTTTAGGTCAACCGGTATTAACGACCGGGGTCTCCCCCCTTTGTTCGACCGGTAATAACGACCGGGGTCTCCCCCTTCTGATCGACCGGTAATAACGACCGGGGTCTCCCCCTTCAGGTCAACCGGTAATAACGACCGGGGTCTCCCCCTTCTGGTCGACCGGTAATATCGACCGGACTTCAAGAAATCCGACAGAAACTCAGCTCACCAAACCGAATCTTAATCCAACAACTACTCATCCTCATTCTGATTAAACAATAGATACAGCTAAACATCAAAATCAACAATTAGAACTACTTATTCAACCCTTATCAATAATTAGCTTCAAACTCACCCCAACCTAATCAGAATCAAGAGCTTTTGTCCTAACCATTTCAATCCAGAAAATCTAGACTATAGGGAAAAATGAGAACAGATGATTACTTAATCAATTAGGATGAAGACTAACATGTGAACCTCGATCTCTTCAAGGATTACTACAATCTTCTCCAAGTCTCCAACCCTTCTCTCTCTCTGGCGCCGCTAAACTCAAGAAAATGAGGAAGGAAAGATTCAATACCCTATTTGGACTCTTATCAGATTTAAATCATAAAGCCCAAAATTTATAAAGCCCACAATAAAAACAATAAACCAATTCATGGGCTTTACAACCTCTCCCCCTTAAAAGGATTCCGTCCCCGGAATCCCCTCTTCGAACAAATGGGGGTATTTGGCTCGCATCTCTGTTTCCATTTCCCAGGTAGCATCCTGCCCTTTATGATAACGCCATTGAACTTTTACCAAGCTAATCTCTTTACTTCTTAATTTTCTGATCTTTCGGTCTGTGATTGCTTCAGGCTCTTCTGTAAAGTTCAAACGTTCAGCAATATGCACACCATGTATTGGCACCGTCAAACTCACGTCTGCTAGACACTTCCTTAAATTTGAGACATGAAACTTATTTTGAATACTTCTCAATTCTTTGGGAAGCTCGAGTTTATATGCCACCACCCCGATTCGTTCCAGTATCGCGAACGGTCCAATATAACGTAGACTCTTATCAGATTTAAATCATAAAGTCCAAAATTTATAAAGCCCACAATAAAAACAATAAACCAATTCATGGGCTTTACGGTTACCATCCTATCACATAAATCCATTATGAGACCCAAATGATAATCATGTTCATCATGCATATAAAATATATCACCAAAAAGGGATTCCAACTAGAAACCATCTCAATACTGAGACATATGTACATTTATCATATCAAAGTACACCTATCATATATTCAAGAAAAAAACCCAAATACTTGTACATATAGAGTAAGACATGGCATATCATATAAAACCACATTTCCAACATATCTTCATGAGAAAACCCAAATACTTGAGCACATAGAGATAAATAACGACAAATAGAAGGATATGATGTGCATCTAGTTTTAACAAAGGTTAGTAAACTCACAATCTAGGTTTTTGACCAAAACCTAGAAAAGATGAAACCCTTGAAGTTGGAGGATGAACTTGGAGATGAGAAGTTGAGCCTTGAGAGGAGTTATTGCAAGCAATCAATACCCAACCACCAAGAGGGTTTGCATTTAAGAGGATTAGGGTTTGATGAGGGAAGAAATCAATTTTCTTGGGAGAAAAATCGCCAAAGTGATAGAGAGATATGAGAGTTATGAGAGAAAAACGTATAAAAGGGGTTTTGGAGACCAGCAGGTGCTCCCGCGGCTTGCAACCCGCGGCGTAAGTCGCCCGCGTGCCCCAAAGGGTCGACTCCAGTGGCTTACGCGGCTTGTGCCGCGACTTCCACCCGCGGTATAAGTCGCGCGGTTCCTCAAGTGTGCACAAACCAGTGTGTTACGCGGCTTGTGCCACGACTTCCACCCGCGGCATAAGTCGCGTGACTGATTGCCAACGCAGACTGGTCTAAGCTTCCAAGCAACACCAAACAACCAATTCAAACATAAATAGCAATTAAGCATATTATCACTACTTTGATAAACGCATAACCATAAGATTTACGAAACCTTATATTTACCTGAACTTCCGGATGTTACAATCCCCAATGGAAGGTTCATGATGCCGTTAATAACCACTTTGTTTTCTAACATACCATTGAGAGAAAGAGGTCCATGCCTACATGGCATGAACCAGGTTCATGGTTAGGAACTGGTTCCTTTGTTAAAATTTGGTCCCACAATATAATAAATTTCATTAAACAATAAATAAACAATTATTAATTAACTTATTTTCATTTTATATTTTTATATCTTCTCATACATATTGCAATATAAAAGTAATTTATTTAATAACACATATTATAATTATTCTATTTCAATAATTTTTTATATTTCGTCATAATTTTTATTTATTATCTTTTATTTTTATTTATGGTTTTCATTCATTTCTTTACATTTTACATAGCTTTTTAATTATTATGGTTTTTACCATTTTAATTTATAATTATTGTTTTTTAATTGTAAAAAGTAATTTTTAATTGTTATAATTTAATATTGTAGTTTTTTATTATATAAATCATGAACCGGTCAATGATTGAGAAAGAAAGGTTTATAAAATGAGTAAGAAAGAGAAAACTGATGTGGCAGAGAGAGAAAACTGATTTGACAGAGTTATGAACCTTTTTAAAAATACTAGGCATATACCTGTGCACGATGTGGCGCGAAAAATCATGCAATCGAAGGAACAATTGACAAAGGTATGTATCCGCTCGCGAAACATCTCAAAATCAAAATGACAACAACGTTTTCATTTTAAGTTTGTATTCTTCGTTCTTATATGTGAATCATAGACTAAAGTATCGATAAGGACAAAGAAATACAAACTTAAAATGAAACGTTGTTGTCATTTTGATTTCGAGATGTTTCCCGAGCAGATACATACCTTTGTCAATTGTTTCTTCGATTTCACGATTTTTCGCGCCACATCGTACGCGGGTATATGCCTAGTTTATAATAATAATGAAATGTATTTTTAATACATTTTAGTTGATTTGCGATTATGTATTTTTAATATGCTAAAGGTGAAAAAAATAAAACGTATGGATAGAAAACAAATTAATTCATAGATATTCATGATATTTAATAGTATGGTTACATTAAAAAATATTCAATATTGGACTCGTTTTGAAGATATTGACGAGACGATTATAATAATATAATTTGTAAAAAAAGAAACATATTTTTTCGTTGCATTTTGTTCATATACCATTATTTGTGTTAATATAACAAAGATGTAAAATGAAAAATAAAAAAAGTAAGGGATATAAAGTAAATTAAATAACTAATTGTAAAGATGTTAAATGTAATTGAATTTTGAAAATAACCGTTTTACAATTTTAATATAATAGTATATATATAATGTTACACATTTATGCTACCCATAAAAATATTCAATAATTAGTTTATATTAAAATTATTGACGAAAAATTATAATATTAGAATTTATAATACTAATGAAACATATTTTTAATATATTTTAGTTGATCTACAATTATGTATTTTTAATATGCTAACGGTGAAAAAAAATAAAACGTATGGATAGAAAACAAACTAATTCATAGATATTCATAGTTTTTAATAGTATGGTTAAATTAAAAAATATTAAATCGCCTCCGGTTCTTCCACACATGGTCACCCACTTGAAACTCGACCGGTCTTCTTTTCTTGTCCGTGTAACTCTTCTTACGGTCTTGCGCCGCCTTTAGCCTCTCTCAGATTTCTTTCACCTTGTCCGCCGTCTCTTGAACTATTTCCGGCCCGGCGAATTGCTTCTCATCCGCTTCTAACCAAGAAACCGGGGTTCTGCACTTCCGTCCATACAACGCCTCCAACGGTGCCATTCCGATACTAGAATGATAACTGTTGTTGTACGTGAACTCTACCAAGGGTAGATATGAATCCCAGCTTCCCCCGAAATCTATTACACACGACCTCAACATATCCTCTAACGTTTGGATTGTCCTCTCGCTTTGACCATCCGTTTGAGGGTGATACGCCATGCTCAAGTTCAGTCTAGTACCCAACTCCTTCTGCAAGCTAGCCCAAAAGTTCGAAGTAAAACGACTGTCCCGATCCGACACGATAGATTGTGGAACTCCGTGCCTCGACACCACCTCATCGATATACAGTTTAGCCAATTTCTCCATTGGCAAAGTCTCCCGCATCGCAAGAAAATGCGCACTCTTGGTTAGCCGATCCACGATCACCCAAATGGTATTGTGACCGCGCAAGGTCTTCGGTAGATTAGTTACAAAATCCATAGTGATGTTGTCCCACTTCCACTCGGGAATGGACAACGGTTGCAAACTTCCATACGGTCTTTGATGTTCCGCTTTGACCTGGAGGCACGTGACACACTTCTCCACATAGCTAGCCACATCTATCTTCATCACCGGCCACCAATAATTTAACTTTAGGTCTCTATACATCTTGGTGCTACCGGGATGTATAGAATATTTCGACTTGTGCGCTTCTTCGAGAAGTAACTCCCGATTTCCTCTCAACTTTGGTACCCAAATTCGCACTTGAAAAAGCTTGAGTCCACGACCGTCTTCCGTTAGGAGTTCCTTTTGCTTCACCATGACTTCGGCTTTGAGGTTCTCTTCTTTAAGTGTTTCCACTTGACTCGACTTGATACTCTCCAACAAACTTGATACCACATCGATCCTTGTAAGGGACATCTTGATACCACCATCATAACTCCTTCGGCTCAATGCATCCGCCACCACATTGGCCTTACCGGGATGATATAGTAGATCACAATCGTAATCCTTCAAAAGCTCGAGCCATCTTCTTTGTCGCATGTTGAGTTCCTTTTGATCGAAGATGTACTTGAGACTCTTGTGATCCGTGAAAAGAGTACACTTCGTCCCATACAAGTAGTGCCGCCACAACTTTAACGCGAAAGCTACCGCCGCCAACTCCAAGTCATGAGTCGGATAGTTCTTCTCATGATCCTTTAATTGCCGCGACACGTAGGCTATTACCTTCCCCTTTTGCATTAGTACACATCCAATCCCCATCTTGGAATAGTCACTAAAAACAACAAAGTCTTCTGATCCCTCGGGTAAGGACAAGATCGGAGCTTCGCACAACTTCTTCTTGAGCATCTGAAAATCTTGCTCTTGTGCATCGGTCCAAAGAAACTTGACGTTCTTCCTTGTAAGAGAAGTGAGCGGTGTGGCTATCTTGGAAAAGTCTTGAATGAAACGTCGGTAGTAGCCCGCCAAACCCAAGAAACTTCGAATCTCTGTCGGACTTGTTGGAGGCTCCCAACTCATCATTGCATCGATCTTTATCGGGTCCACTTTTACTCCGTCCTTTGATACCACATGCCCCAAGAATTGCACCTCTTGGAGACAAAATTCGCACTTCAAGAATTTCGCAAAGAGTTTTTCCCTTCTTAGAACTTCTAATACTTCCCGTAAGTGCTTTCCATGCTCGGACTCATCCTTTGAATATATTAAAATATCGTCGATGAAGACGATCATGAATTTATCAAAGAATGGGCAACACACCCGGTTCATCAAATCCATGAATACGGCCGGAGCGTTGGTTAAGCCGAAAGGCATCACCAAGAACTCATAGTGACCGTACCTCGTTCGGAACGCCGTCTTCGGAACATCTTCTTTCTTCACTCTTACCTGATGGTATCCGGATCGAAGATCAATCTTTGAGAAGAATCACGCGCCCTGAAGTTGATCAAAAAGATCATCGATGTGAGGCAAAGGATACTTATTCTTCACCGTGACTTTGTTTAGCTCTCGGTAGTCGATACACATCCGCATGGATCCATCCTTCTTCTTTACGAACAAAACCGGTGTTCCCCAAGGTGACGAACTCGGTCGAATGAAGCCCTTCTCCAATAACTCTTGAATTTGCGTCATCATCTCTTTCATTTCCGTCGGTGCCAACCGATATGGAGCACGGGATATCGGAGCTGCTCCCGGGGTGAGGTCGATCTGAAAATCTACTTGTCGCTCCGGTGGCAACCCAGGTAAGTCTTCCGGAAAGACGTCCGGGTAATCTTGCACCACTTCTACATCTCTTACCGACTTCTTTTCTTTCTTCGCGTCCACCACATAGGCCAAGTACGAAGGGTAACCCTTCGCTAAGAACTTGTGAGCCTTAAGGGATGAAATAATGGGATTATTCATCTTTCCTTTCTCCCCATAAATGGTAGACACACCATTTTCCGGCAATGGCACTTGGATCATCTTTTTGGAGCAAAATATGTTCGCCTTATGCCTCACTAACCAGTCCATGCCTATAACCACGTCAAACCCACCTATAGCCATAGGTAGCAAGTCTACTCCAAAAGGATTCCTATCAATCTCTAGAGTGCAATCATAAAAACGGTCTCGAATGATCACTTGATCCCCATTAGCTATTTCTACTACTAACGCATCGGGAAGGACACTAATAGGAGTGACAAAGTGTTTACAGAAAACATCCGACACAAAAGAACACGTAGCACCCGAATCAAACAAAACACGAGCTGGCAAGGAGTTTACTAGAAGCGTACCTGAAACAACATCCGCGGTCTCCTTTGCCTCCTCGGTAGTCATCCGAAAAGCTCGTCTTAGTGCTCTCGGTGGTTACTCGACTCGGGCCGTCGATCCAAAAGAATTCCTTCGATTTCTACCACATGCTTTGGGCAATCCTTCTTCATGTGCCCCGGTTCTCGACACTCAAAACAAACCGTCCCTCGAATAGGGAAATCCCGAAATGCATGGCTCTTCTTGCCACACTTGGCACACTCAACAGGACCCGAGTAAGTTCTTGGAGCACATGGCCCCGAGTGCTTTGACTTGCACTTGTGGCACCACCAATCCTCACGACGATGATCACCTGATCTCCCGCTTACAAAGGGTCTTGATTGACGAACAGGCCCAGATGGCCCTTCCCATTTTCGTTTCTCCCCAACTAGCCTTCTCTCTTTCTTCTCCGCATTGATGTCATCTTCAATTAGCAAGGATTCTTCAATGACCTCTTGCAAGGTCGAGCCCTTAGCATTTCTTACCGCCGTTCGCATCTCGGTCGGTAAACCTTGTTGATATGACTTAATCTTCGACCTCTCATCGGGGATCAGGTGTCCCACCAAATTCACTTTCTCAAAAAAGAGTTTGGAGTATCCCACAATTCGGAACTCCCGCTCTAGCTTGTCCAACTTGTATTGAATGATTGAAGTTACAAGATTAAACACACAACCTCAATATTGATGAACAGACTCACCAATACGAATTCTACTTCTCTAGAATCATGGTTCTAACCTTGAGGTTGATTCTCTCTAAGAAAACTAATAACTCAGAATGATAGTTGCCACTAATGAAATAAACTATTCTATACATATACTGAAGATAAAAGATAATTACAAAATAATAAAAGATCTTCAGTATAATCTTCCATCATTATCTCTAAGCTTCCTTTAATATCTTCAATCTATCCAGTTGTCATCCTTGCCATACATAGTCTTCATCATATAAGCAGTACTAATCATCAGCAGTATTAATACTCTGAGCAGTACTAACCATGCTCAGCAGTAGTAATATCTTCTAGCAGCATTAATCTTGAAGAGCAGCATTAACTTCAACTAGCAGTATTATCCTCAGAAGTATTAACCAAGTTCTACTAGCAGCATTAACTGTACTTGTGCAATTCTTCAGTTCCCAACAAAAATCCTAGTGAGTTGAACAATAATAAGCATGCATGAACAGTCACAAATTCTTATCAGCAGTTAACTAGTTTTCCACATGTATGGAGTCAACGGGGGAGACCCGTAGCACCAATCAATTCCACTCCAAAGAGTCAATGTACCTTGATGCCCTTAACGAGGAACACCCCAAAGGCCCGGCACACCCGAAGATCAGACCGTAAAGGAAACTTTCCGAGTGGTGGAGGTCTTCTGGGCACATACCATCATGGTGGTGCCCCGAGACTACATCCTCCTAGTGAACTTGACTTGGTTCGTCCAACATAATTCATTTAGGAGGTCCTTAGGTATATTTCAACCAAATATAATTCAATACCAATCACGGGTACAATATCACCCTCCCTATAGTTTCATATAGAGTCCAATTGTTGACTGTTTGAAAAAACATTCCTTATGATCTCCTTCACTTCATCAGGTTTGAACATCATACACAGATACTCCATTACCAGTTTTGTAATTGAAATCCCTGGAGCTTTCAACAGATCTGCATACAACTTCATCCCTATATCAAACATTTCTTCAATATCTGACCTGGAGCATGTTCTAACAATCTTTGCCCAAGTACTGTAAACTTCATACTTTTCATCTTTCCTCTTCAGCCTTATGTACTCCTTTCCATCTACCTCCAGTACATCCCAGTGAATGACTTCAGGAGGTTTAACTCCTACAGGTTCAGCTGAAATTGGTTCAGGCACTTTGTCCATCACTACCATGTACATCTTTACATCCTCAGAGCTTGAAGGCTCTTTCTTTTCTGATGACTCAGGTGCCTCTTCTTCTTCAGCAACCTTCTCTGCCTCTGTTTCATCTATTCTAGGCTTCTTTGTTGACCTTCTTCTTGCAATCATCTTTGTTCTTTTTAAAGTCCTTAGACTTTCACCAATAGTGGCTTCTTTCTTTGGAGTTTCTTGTTCATATGGAAAAGGTTTTTCTATGAAATCATTTCTTTCTTTCATTCTCTTTTCCATCTCCACCCTGGCAGTTTCATTTCCTTGAAGCTTTGTCATCTCTGCATCATACAGCCCTTTGATTTTCTCAAAAGACATCTTTGAGAACATTTCTACTTTGACACCTACAGCACCCTTGAGGAAAGTAATCATTTTCTTTCTCTATTGAGCACCAAGGTATGTCTTTGAAGGTTGTCTTTTCTTTGCAGCCATTTTGATTTTTCCAGGCTTCCTCAGAGATGTGGCTTTCTGCTTGGCTATTTTAGTTGCAAGACTCTGTTGATAGGCTTTATTCAGTTCTGCAGCCATTTCTTTAGCTATCTCTCTATCTTTTTCCACTTGCACATTTTCTTCCTCTTCAAGTTCAGCTTGTATCTTTCTAGCTAGAGTTTCATCTAACTCAATCAGCTTCTGCTTTTTCATTGGTTGATCAGATTCAACTAGCTTTGCCTTGCCTTTCTCTTTACTCATTACCTTCTCAGTGCTTGATTTCTTTTCAGCATCACCTCTTTCTTTTATGACAACTCCTTTGGCCTTTGAGATGACCTTGGGAGTATCATGCTTGGCTTTGATTAGAGTTTCTGCAATCTCAAGATCTGTAAGTACTTCTTTCACTGTTTCTGCTGCTTCACTTGGTTCAGCAGCATTAACAGTTTGTTGGGAACTGAAGATTTTACTAAGTGTAGTTACTACTGCTAGTACAAATGTAGTTACTACTGCCAGAACAAGTTGAAGATTAATACTGCTGAGTGTTACTACTGCTAGTGTTAATTAATACTGCTAGTCAAAGTTAGTACTGCTTGAACAAAGTTAGTACTGCTTAGCTAGTTAGTACTGCTAGTGGTTAGTACTGCTTGCAGTTAATGCTGCTGAGCATTATTAGTGCTGCTAAAGAGATCCGGATGGAAAGTACTACAGCTGGATATACTGAAGATATACTTAGAAGATATACATGGAAGATATACTGAAGATTTGTTTATTCTTTGTAATTATCTTTTTATTAGTATATGTATAGAATGTTTAGAATAGATAGAAAGAACTTTTTGATAATTGTTTTTTTTCAAGAGAAAAATCAACCTCAAGGCATAGATCCTAATTCTAGAGAAGTAGAATTCGTATTGGTGAGCCTGTTCATCAATATTGAGGTTGAGTGTGTAACCTTGTAGCTTTAAGCATTCAATACAAGTTTACTGTTTGATCATTATATAATGTGTTTGATTACTGTTTTATTAAATATCAAAGTGTTTTCCGCAACTTCTTTGATATTAGTTTCTGAGTATTAATTCTTGTTAAGAATTCGATCCTGACAAGTGGTATCAGAGCCAAATTCTCTCAGAAACAGTTATTCATCATGGAAAATCTTACAGAATCAAGCAGTACTTTGGTCTCAAAAGTTCCAATGCTCAGATCCAATGAATTTGACATGTGGAAAATCAGAATCAAGCAATATATTCTCCTCACAGATTACTCTATGTGGGACATCATTGAGAATGGCCCATCTGATGGAGGAAAGATTGGTGAAGATGGCAAAAGAACTCCTCCAAAGACAGATACAGACAGGAAATCAAGACAGACAGAGATGAAAGCCTTGAGCACACTGCTCTTGGCCATTCCAAATGAGTATCAACACCAATTCTGCAATTGTACTGATGCACAGATGCTCTGGAATGCTCTAGAGAAGAGATTCTCAGGTACTAAAAGTACCAAGAGAAATCAAAAGGCAATCTTAAAACAACAGTATGAAAACTTCATCTCAACTAAGAATGAGTCCATGACTCAAACTTTTGACAGGTTTAATAAACTTATTGGTGAACTAGCTACTATGGGAGTACAGATTGATCAAGATGATGTGAACAAAAAGTTCTTAAGGTCCCTTGGAGATGAATGGACCATGTACACTGTGTCATTCAGACAGAATGATCAGTTGGAAGACAAAGAACTTGATGATCTGTACAATGATCTTAGAGTTTTTGAAGCTGAGGTGGAGGCAAAGAAGAAGCCTTCTGGATATGTTCATAATGCTGCACTCCTATCAGCATCTATTGATTCTACTGCTAACTCTGAATCAGTTAATGCTACTAATGGATCAAATCTAGATAAAGGCACTGATTATGCATTTGAAGCTCTTCTTTCTAATCATGGAAATTCTTCTTTGATCAATGATGACTTAGAACAACTTCATCCTGATGATCTGGAAGAGATGGATATTAAATGGCAGATGGCCATGCTCTCCATGAGGGTTAAGAAGTTTATAAAGAGGACTGGAAGAAACAACTTCTCACAAAGAAGAGAAGATGGAGCAGGGTTTGATAAATCAAAGGTAGAATGCTACAAATGTCATCTGAAGGGACATTTTGCTAGAGAATGCAGAAGTGGAATGTCTCACAACAACAACCATCAACAAGCTCAATCTGGAAGCTTCAATAACAATAGAAACTCTGCTCAAGCCCTTGTTTCTCAACAAGGAATGGGGTTTGATTGGAGTGATCAAGCAGAAGAAGCTATTCAGAATCAAGCTCTTATGGCTAAAGTATCTGATCTCCCATCTGAGGTAAGTTCTAATCTCTGCTCTAAAACTTGCATAGACACTGTTAAAAGGTACAGGGATCACAATCAGAAGATGAGTGATGACCTGAAGAGACTAGAAAAGGATATAAAAGACTATGTGAGGATAGTAGAGAGATTTGAAGATCAAATCAAAGGTTTTCAAGCCAATGAACTACAACACTCATATGACACCAATTACTGGCAGTGGGAGAAAAAGGATTTAGAACTTAAACTGACCAAATCTAAAGAGGAGAGTGAAAAACTGAAAGAGGAGTTAACCAAGGTTAAGCTTGATGTAGAAAAGTTTTCCAATGCTTCTAAAGCAATGGACTCCTTACTGCAAAATCAGATTCATGATAAATTAAGTAGAGGAATTGGGTATAATGCCACACCTCCACCATATAACAACAATTACATTCCTCCTACTTCAGACCTGTTAGACACCAAAGATAGGAAGGACTTGCCTGAGGGAGCCACTGAAATAGATCCCTTAGATGAGGTAATTGTTGAGGATAAGACTGAGAAAGAGGTTGGCAAGAGTAAGAAGAACAAGGTGAGTGGTGAGATTTCTATAGAAAACAACATTATCACCAATGAGGATTGTGGAAGGGCTTGGATCAAATCCAAGAACATAGAGAAGACAGAGGAAAAGTCTGATAAGGTCCATTATAAACAGACCACAGTTGTGAATCCAGGTCCTTGCAAAGAGTGTACTTGTAAGAAAAATGAACCCCAAAAACAGGACAAAAAGAGGGGAAATCAAAGAAACTGGAATAATCAATGGGCACATAAACAAGGGGTTGATCTGAGTAAAATCAATAGACCAAAACCTTGCTTTATCTGTGGCAAATTGAATCATCTTGCAAAATTCTGTTATTTCAATCCTATGAACCAAAGAATGAATTTCCAAAGATCCATGCAAAAACCCTTTGGTTATAAGAAAATTGAAGAGAACCATGTGGCTAAGAAAAATGTTAAAACTAAAAGCCACATGAAGAAAAAGTATTCTGTTAAAGAAAGTGTCAATATGTGGATTCCTAAAAGCACTAAAACTGTTAGTACTGCTACCACAAATAGTGCTGCTGACAATGATAGTGCTGCTAGAAGTAATACTACTGCTAACAATGTTAATGCTGCTAACAAGGTTAGTACTGCTAAACCTGTTAGTACTGCTACACCTGTTAGTACTGCTAACTCTGTTAGTACTTCTAAGGTTAGTACTGCTTCCAGTATTGATTCTGCTAAGCCAATCATATTGACAAAGTACTCTAATAAAGAGTGCTCTGAGTTTAAAAACCTCATTAAAAAGGAATGTAAATACTTTGATGAGAAAGGCAGACCCAAGATCACTTTGGCTTGGGTCCCCAATCATACTAATTGATTTATTTAATGTGCAGGGCAACCAACAGCTCAAGGGAAAGAGCATATGGCATGTTGATAGTGGTTGCTCTAGGCACATGACTGGCAACATGTCATGCCTTCAGGATTTCAAGCAAATTAATGGAGGACATGTTGCATTTGGAGACAATCTTACTGGTGGTAAGATAAGTGGAAAAGGTAATGTCACCAAAGGTAAGATGACATTTGAGGATGTCTACTATGTTGATCAATTAAAGTACAACCTGTTAAGTGTATCACAGGTTTGTGACAAACAACATAGTATATTATTTACTAATACTGAGTGTATGATTCTTGCTCCAGGGTTCAAGGTAGTTGATGAAAGCATGATACTACTTAGAACTCCAAGGAAGGACAATGTTTACTGTCTTGATTTGGACAATGTTGATAGTGATTCATGTTTAAATTGTCTTGTTTCAAAAGCTTCTATAGATGAATCCTCCCTTTGGCACAGAAGGATGTGTCACATGAATTACAAGACTATGAACAATCTTGTTAAAAATAACCTTGTAAGAGGTTTACCTTCAAAAGTATTTTCATGTGATGATCATTGTGTTGCTTGTCTCAAAGGCAAACAACACAAAACTTCTCATAAGACCAAAGAGTTAAATTCTGTTTCTTCTTGTCTCCAGTTATTGCATATGGATCTGTTTGGTCCTACAAATGTTATGAGTATAGGCAAGAAATCTTACTGCTTGGTTATTGTTGATGATTACTCCAGGTTTACTTGGGTATATTTTCTACGGACTAAGGATGAAACAAGTGATCTTATCAAATCCTTTATTCTAAGAATTGAAAACCAAACTAATCAAAGAGTAAAAGTCATTAGATCAGATAATGGAACTGAATTTAAAAATCATGATTTAAACACTTTTTGTGAAGGAAAAGGTATTGAGAGACAATATAGTGCTCCTAGAACTCCTCAACAGAATGGTGTTGCTGAAAGGAGAAATAGGACACTAATAGAGGCTGCTAGATCTCTGTTGGCTGATTCAAAATTGCCAATTACATTCTGGGCTGAAGCAGTTAATACTGCTTGTTATGTCCAAAACAGAGTTCTAGTGGTCAAGCAAAAGAACAAGACCCCATATGAGCTTTTAAATCAAAGAAAACCTTTTATTGGTTTCTTCAAATCTTTTGGGTGTCCTTGTACAATTCTAAATACCAAATCTCACTTAGGTAAGTTTGATAGCAAAGCAGATGATGGATTTCTTGTTGGATACTCATCTCAGAGTAAGGCCTACAGAGTTTTTAACTCTTCTTCTAGAATAATTGAAGAAAGTGACAATGTCAAATGCAATGAGAACACACCAAATCCTGTTGGGTCTGGACCTCAATGGCTATTTGACATTGATTCACTAACTAACTCTTTTGGTTTCAGTAATGAGTATACAGGAACAGATGGTGGAGAATCAGAGATCACACAAGTTCAAGAAAGTATATCTAAATCTGTGATTTTTCCCATACCCACAGTAAATGAATACTGTGAAAAAGAATCATTTACTGAACCAAGTCAGAGTGAAGAAGACACTAGAGATGAGGAGACTCAAGAATCAGAAGTGACATCTGAAGACACTTCAGTTGAATTGCATGACTCTAATCTAGAGGCTGGACTGAATGTAGAACCTAGTCATAACACAAGAGTTCAAAAGAATCATCCTCCACAGTTGATAATAGGTGATGTCTCTTCTCCCATGATGACTAGACATCAAAGCAGGCTTCAGGAAATGCAAGATCAACAGCATACAGTGCTCTCATGTTTTCTATCCCAGCTTGAGCCGAAAAAGGCACATGATGCTATGAAAGAATCTAGCTGGATAGAAGCAATGCAAGAAGAATTGTTACAGTTCAAGCTACAAGATGTGTGGGATCTAGTAGACCTTCCTAAAGGTCACAGAGCAATTGGCACAAAATGGATCTTCAGAAACAAGAGAGATGAAAGAGGTATTGTTATAAGAAACAAAGCAAGGCTGGTAGCTCAAGGCTACACTCAAGAAGAGGGCATAGATTATGAAGAAGTTTTTGCACCTGTAGCTAGGATAGAAGCAATCAGACTATTCCTAGCCTATGCTTCTTACATGAACTTCAAAGTCTACCAAATGGATGTAAAAAGTGCTTTTCTCTATGGGTCAATTGAAGAAGAAGTATATGTCTGTCAACCACCAGGGTTTGAAAACCCAAGCTATCCAGACAGAGTATACAAATTAAAGAAAGCACTTTATGGACTACATCAAGCCCCAAGAGCATGGTATGACACTCTGTCATCCTATCTCTTGGAAAATGACTTTGAAAGAGGAGTCATTGATAAGACTCTATTTATCAAAAGAAAGAAGAAGGATATCTTGCTGGTCCAAATATATGTTGATGACATTATTTTTGGTTCTACAAGAAACAATATGTGCAAGGAGTTTGAGGATTTAATGCATCAAAGGTTCAAAATGAGTTCCATGGGGGAACTTACTTTCTTCCTTGGACTCCAAGTTCAACAGAAGTCAGATGGCATTTTTATATGTCAATCCAAGTATGTGCAGGATATTCTAACCAAGTTTGGTTTCTCAGAATCAAAACCTGCCAGCACACCTATGGAAACACACAAACAGATCACAGCAGATCTTGAGGGGGAGGATATGGATGTGCATCTTTATAGATCCATGATTGGCTCTCTCATGTATCTCACAGCATCAAGGCCAGATATTATGTTTCCAGTCTGTGTATGTGCAAGATTTCAAGTTAGGCCAAAGCAATCTCACTTTCAAGCTGTTAAGAGGATATTCAGATATCTCAAAGGGCAACCCAGATTGGGACTTTGGTATCCTCATAACTCACCTTTTGACCTAATAGCATACTCAGACAGTGATCTAGGTGGGGCAAACTTGGACAGAAAATCTACTTCTGGAGGATGTCAGTTTTTGGGTGCTAGACTAGTCTCATGGCAGTGCAAGAAACAAACCACCGTATCCACATCTACAACAGAGGCAGAGTACATAGCAGCTGCAAGTTGCTGTTCTCAAGTCTTATGGATTCAGAATCAAATGCTGGATTATGGGGTAACCTTTCTACATACTCCAATCTTTATTGACAACAGCAATGCTATTAGCATTGTAAATAATCCAGTCAAGCACTCAAAGACAAAGCACATTGAAATCAGGTATCACTTTATAAGAGATTGTAATGAAAAGAAACTTATTCAAGTTGTCAAAGTTCACACTGATAATCAGTTTGCTGATCTATTCACTAAAGCTTTTGATGTGGGTAGATTCACTTTCTTGGTAACAAGTGTGGGAATGATAAACTTTGAATAATCTTCTTCTCAAAAAGTGAGTTTATACCTGTATATTGTTATTCTTGGTGTTACTAATCTTCTTTTCAGGATATGCATAGCAGTACTCAGTATTTAGCAAGTTTAAAAGGAGTAAGTCTAGTTAATACTGCTTTCAGTTAATACTGCTAGTAGTTAATACTGCAAGTGGTTAATACTGCTTTCAGTTAATACTGCTAGTAGTTAATACTGCTAGTTCAGTTAATACTGCTAGTAGTTAATACTGCTAGTGGTTAATACTGCTTTCAGTTAATACTGCTAGTAGTTAATACTGCTTAGTTCAGTTAATACTGCTCGTGGTTAATACTGCTCGCGGTTAATACTGCTAGTTAGTTAATACTGCTAGTAGTTAATACTGCTATTTCAGTTAATACTGCTAGTTCAGTTAATACTGCTCGTGGTTAATACTGCTCGCGGTTAATACTGCTAGTTAGTTAATACTGCTAGTAGTTAATACTGCTATTTCAGTTAATACTGCTAGTGGTTAATACTGCTCTAGGTTAATACTGCTTATATTCCGAATACTATAAATACCTTTTGCCCGCCTAAAAGTTCATAACGACTCTTTGCATACTGTTCTCTTGCGCTCAAAACCTTTTCTCTCTCAAGTTCGAAGTTTTCAGGCAAGTTTTCACTAAGATCAATGGCATCCATGACATTCATCGACGAGCACAACGAGATTGCGATGCTACAAAAGCCAAAACAAGCTGAAGGTTTTCATCAGATAGTCGACTTTCTGAAGTCGAGCCACATTGCTCATGCTCTTACTGTATCACCTACAATCTACATTGAGCACCAAAGGCAGTTCTGGGCTAATGCAACCATTGTTGTGGAAAATGGTGTGCAAATGATCAAGACAAGAATCTGTGATCACTCACTTACAGTTACTGAAGAAGTCATTCGCATCAGTCTACGTCTAGACGATGCCTCTGGTATAATGTCTATCTCTAATGATGAACTATTTTCTAATCTTACTAGAATGGGGTATGGAGGCCCATTGGGTGTTTTCAAATTCTCAAAAGCAAAATTTTCACCCCAATGGCGTTTTCTTGTTCATACCCTGATGCATTGTATCTCCAAAAAGACCACTGGATGGAGTGAGTTCAGCAGTCCAATTGCATATGCTTTGGTATGCTTGGCTACATCCAGAAGGTACAATTTCTCAAAGATGATTTTCAGTGATCTTGTATCAAATATGGGAAACAAAAAGAGTTTCTTTATGTATCCCAGATTTGTTCAGGAAGTAATTAACCATGAATTGACGGATATACCTCAACCTGTTGGGGTATATGTACCTAAACCCCCAAAAGGCAAGGTTTTCTCAAATATGAGAAGATCTGCTGGGGACTCGGAAGGAGTTGACACCCCATTGTTCTCTACAATGATGGTGGTGTCCCAAAACACTGAAGGTATGGCAGCAGGGTCAAGGCCCTCATTAGACCATCCCACTGCTAGCCAAGCCCAACCTTCTCACTCAAAAACAATTCCCCAGTCCATTCTTACAAAACCAACCTCTCCAATTACCCAAACTTATCAAAGAAAACAGGTAAAGAAGGCTCCTTCCCTTCTTGTACCATCACCCACACAACCTTTAAGCCCTCTAAGGGAGAATTCTCCCCTAGAGAATATCCAAAGATAAACCACAAGGGTGTCTCCCAACCCAAAGGAGGTGCTCTCTGAGGAGGAGGTAGAGCATATGGGAGATGAGGCTGCCACTACTCCTGCTAACACAGAGGAGGAAAGTGGTAACATCAATAAGACCTCCCCCATGGCAACTTTGAATGAGCAATCATTTGAAGGTCCCTGGTGCCAAGAAACCACAGGGGTGGATAGTGCTTCTGCTAGGCAGAAGACTTCCACTACTAAAAGATCCAATGATCCTTCAATAGGGGGTAACACTCCTGGAGAAGGTGAGGACAGATATAACTATGATGAATTGATGGAGGCAATGGGCAACATCAACATGGATGTACTCAAACAGGGCAAAGACATAGAAGAGCTAAAACTCATAGTACTGTCACAACAAGAACAAATCATCAAGTTGAAGCAAATGGTAAGGAAACTGATTTTGCAAAAGAAGAAGAAACAATTTGTGCTCAGAAGGAGGAAACCAGAGACTGATGCTCCCAAAAAGGGGGAGATCAACATGGAAGAAGCATCAAGGGAAGGGGAGATTGATAAAGAAAGAGTTGAAGTTGAGGGGGAGAAGGAAGCAGAAACTGTTAATGCTGCTGAAACCTCACAAGCAGCAGTAACAGAGTTAACACCAACAGAAATTGAAGTAGCTGAAGTGCTAATCAAAGCTAAGAATGACACTCCCAAAGCAAAGGGAGTGGTCATAAATGAAGGGAGAGACAGAAAATCAGAACAGAAAGACAAAGCTGCAGAATCAAAGAATAAGGGAAAAGAAAAGTTAGTGGAATCTGATCAACCAATCAAGAAGCAAAGGTTGGTTGAATCAGATGAAGCTTTAGCAAGGAAAATGCAGAAGGAGATGGAAAAAGAAGAAAGAGCTCAGGTGGAAAAAGACAGGGAAATGGCAAAGGCTTTAGCTACTGAGCTAAATAAAGCCTATCAAAAGGGGCTTGAAACTGAAAAGGCTAAACAAAGGGCTATAAGTCTGAGAAAGGCTATGATGGCTAATACAAGTGCAAAGAAAAGAAGACCTTCACAAACTTACCTTGCCACTCAGGAAAGAAACAAAATGATAACTTTCTTGAGGAGTGCAATTGGGGTAAAGAAAGAAATGTTTGTGAAGATGAGTTTTGATCAAATCAGAGAGCTCTACGAAAAGGAAATGGGGAATCTGAAAAGCAATGAAAAGAAAAGAGTAGAGTTTGAAAAGAAGGCCAAGGAGAGTAATGATATAGATATGAATCAACCATTCCCTGAAAGTGAAGAGGGAACTCCTATCAAAGAAATGGAAAGGGAAAAGGAAGAAAAGAAGAAGGAAGCTACTCTAGTACAGGTTCAAAAGACTTTGAAAAGAACCAAGATGATGGCCAAAAGAAAGAAAGATAAGAAGTCTAGAATAGAAGAAGAACAAAATGTTGCTGAAGAAGAAGTGGCACCTGAGTCATCAAGCCAGCAAGGGTCATCAATCAAAGATGATGTAAGCTTATATATGGTAGTGATGGACAAAGTGCCTGAACCAATTTCTGCAGAACCTGTTGGAGTTAAGCCACCAGAGATCATTCACTGGGATGTACTGACAATGGATGGAAAAGATTACATCAGACTCAAGAGGAAGGGTGATAAGTATGAAGTATTCAATACTTGGATCAAGATTGTCAGAACATGCTCTAGATCTGATATAGAAGAGATGTTTGACATAGGAATTAAGCTGTATGCAGACCATCTGAATACTCCAGGAATTTCTCTTACAAAACTGGTGATGGAGTATCTATGCATGATGTTCAAACCTGAAGAAGTGGACCAGGTCATCAAGAGTGTGTTTAAAGAAGTCACAAGTTGGACTCTATATGAAACTAGTGGAGTATATGCAGTGACTTTGGATAGAAATCACACAGAATACTTCCTAGTGGATAGAGTATATAATCACACCAGACTGAAGGTTCATGCAATGCTAAAGAAGAAGTTGGGTTGTGCACCAAATTCAGAAATGGCCAAGTATCTCATTCAGAGGATAATCAATCAGAGTTTGGGACTGAATCCAGACTTAGCAGCGTGATCTTGGAAGTTTTGGGAGCATTAAAAAGAGCATCTGGAAGAATATCTGAAGAACTTGACTTCTCTTCTAAAAGTCAAGTTAGGGGGAGATTGTTGGGAACTGAAGATTTTACTAAGTGTAGTTACTACTGCTAGTACAAATGTAGTTACTACTGCCAGAACAAGTTGAAGATTAATACTGCTGAGTGTTACTACTGCTAGTGTTAATTAATACTGCTAGTCAAAGTTAGTACTGCTTGAACAAAGTTAGTACTGCTTAGCTAGTTAGTACTGCTAGTGGTTAGTACTGCTTGCAGTTAATGCTGCTAGATGAAGTTAATGCTGCTGAGCATTATTAGTGCTGCTAAAGAGATCCGGATGGAAAGTACTACAGCTGGATATACTGAAGATATACTTAGAAGATATACATGGAAGATATACTGAAGATTTGTTTATTCTTTGTAATTATCTTTTTATTAGTATATGTATAGAATGTTTAGAATAGATAGAAAGAACTTTTTGATAATTGTTTTTTTTCAAGAGAAAAATCAACCTCAAGGCATAGATCCTAATTCTAGAGAAGTAGAATTCGTATTGGTGAGCCTGTTCATCAATATTGAGGTTGAGTGTGTAACCTTGTAGCTTTAAGCATTCAATACAAGTTTACTGTTTGATCATTATATAATGTGTTTGATTACTGTTTTATTAAATATCAAAGTGTTTTTCCGCAACTTCTTTGATATTAGTTTCTGAGTATTAATTCTTGTTAAGAATTCGATCCTGACACAGTTTCTGCTGGTTTATTTGCTTGAGCAGCATTAACTGTTTCTGCTGCTATTGATTCTGTTACTGCTTCTTCTTCATGCTCCCCCTTAACATCATGTTTTTCCTCATCAAGCTCCCCCTTATCTGTGGTTTCTTCCATGTTGAACTCCCCCTTTTTGGGAGCATCATCCCCTGATTTCCTTTTCCTTAGCACAAATTGTCTCTTCTTCTTTTGCAGAATCAATTTCCTCACCATCTGCTTCAAGTTGACAATCTGTTCTTGTTGTGACAGAACTATCATTTTAAGCTCTTCTATATCTTTACCCTGTTTGATTACATCCATGTTGATGTTTCCCATGGTTTCCATCAATTCAAAATAGTTATACCTGTCCTCACCTTCTCCAGAAGTGTTGCCCTCTTTTGAAGCATCATTGGATCTTTTTGTAGTGGAAGTCTTCTGCCTAGCAGAAGCACTATCCACCCCCTTGGTTTCTTGGTACCTGGGACCTTTGGATGATTGCTCACCCAAAGTTGCCATGGGGAAGGTCTTATGTATGTTACCACTGACCTCCTCTGTGCTAGCAGGAGTAGTGGCAGCCTTAGCACCCATATGCTCAACCTCCACCTCAGTGAGCACCTCCTTGGGGTTGGGAGACACCCTTGTGGTTTCCCTGTAGATATTCTCTAAAGGAGAATTCTCCCTTAGAGGGCTTGAAGGCTCAGTGGGTGATGGTACAAGAAGGGAAGGAGCCTTCTTTACCTGTTTCCTTGTATAAGTTTGGCTGATTGGAGAAGTGGGCTTATGAAGTAGGGACTGTGTGATAGATATAGAGTGGGAAGGTTGGGATTGGCTAGCAGTGGGATGGTCTGATGAGGGCCTTGACCCTGCTGCCATACCTTCTTCAGTGTGGGACACCACCATCATTATAGAGAACAATGGGGTGTCAACTCCTTCCGAGTCCAGAGGGGATCTTTTCATGTTTGAAAAGACCTTACCTTTGGGGATTTTTGGTACATATATCTCATCAAAATGAGGTATATCTGTCAATTCATGGGTTATTGCTTCTTGTACAAACCTGGGGTACATATAAAAACTCTTTTTACTTCCCAGGTTTGAGACAAGATCATTAAAAAGCATTTGAGAAAAATTGTACTTTCTGGCAGTGGCCAAGCACACCAAAGCATAAGCAATGGTGCTACTGAACTCACTCCATCCAGTAGTCTTTTTAGAGATACAATGCATTAAGGTATGAACAAGAAAACGCCATTGGGTATAAAATTTATCCTTTGAGAATTTAAAACCACCCAACTGGCCTCCATACCCCATTCTTGACAAAGTTTAGAATAATTCCTCATTAGGAATAGAGGTTATACCTGCAGCATCGTCTAGACGTAGACAGATGCGTATCACCTCTTCAGTAACTGTTAAGGGTTTTTCACACACCCTTGTCTTGATCATTTGCACACCATTCTCAGTAACGATGGTGGCATTAGCCCAAAATTGCCTTTGATGCTCTATGTAAATAGTTGGCGATACAGTGAGAGCATGGGCAATGTGGCTTGTCTTGAGAAAATTCACAATCTGGTGGAATCCAGCGGCCTGTTTGGGCTTCTGTAGCATTGCAATCTCGTTATTCTCATCTACGAATGACATGGATGCCATTGATTCTTGAGAGTTCTTGCTTGAAACTTACTAAGGAGCTTGAAAGAGAAAGAATTAGAGAGACAATGAACAGTATTCAAAGAGTCGTTATGATCTTTTAGGCGGGCAAAGGGTATTTATAGTATACGGGACATAAGCAGTATTAACCTAGAGCAGTATTAACTGACTAGCAGTATTAACTAAGAGCAGTATTAACCACTAGCAGTATTAACTAACTAGCAGTATTAACTTAGAGCAGTATTAACCACTAGCAGTATTAACTAACTAGCATTATTAACTGAGAGCAGTATTAACTGACTAGCAGTATTAACTGAGAGCAGTATTAACCACTAGCAGTATTAACTTAGAGCAGTATTAACCACTAGCAGTATTAACTGAGCACTGGCAGTATTAAAAATGCACTGGCAGTATTAACCATACTTTACTCTTTTTGAAGCTTATGAAGGTCTGATCGAGGCAATAACTTCCTGTGAAAGATGATTAGCAGCACACAAATAACCAAAGTAGCAGGTATAGAAACACCTTTTAAAACATGAGCTCATTCAGAGTTGATCATGCCCACACTTGAGACCAAGAAAGTGAATCTACCCACATCAAAAGCTTTAGTGAATAGATCTGCAAACTGGTTGTCAATATGGAC
This sequence comes from Arctium minus, assembly GCA_954870635.1. Lineage (NCBI taxonomy): Eukaryota > Viridiplantae > Streptophyta > Magnoliopsida > Asterales > Asteraceae > Arctium > Arctium minus. The sequence continues at coordinate 20,420,944 of OX941082.1, forward strand.
TTTAGCAACTTGAATGAGTTTCTTTTCATTGCAATCTCTGATAAAGTGATACCTGATCTCAATGTGATTTGTTTTGGAGTGCTTGACTGGATTGTTAACAATGCTTATAGCACTGCAATTGTCAATAAAGATTGGAGTGTGAAGAAATGTTACCCCATAGTCCAGCATCTGATTTTGAATCCATAGAACCTGAGAGCAGCAACTTGCAGCAGCAATATACTTAGCTTTTGTTGTTGATAAGGACATTGTGGTTTGTTTCTTGCACTGCCAAGATACTAGTCTTGCACCCAAAAGTTGACATCCCCCTAAGGTAGACTTTCTGTCCATGTTAGCACCACCCAAGTCACTATCTGAATAGGCAATCAAGTCAAATGAAGATGCATGTGGATACCAAAGACCTAATCTAGGTTGCCGTCTTAAGTATCTGAAAATCCTCTTCACAGCTTGAAGATGTGATTGTTTTGGATTGACTTGGAATCTGGCACATACACATACTGGAAACATGATGTCTGGTCTTGAGGCTGTGAGATACATTAGAGATCCAATCATCGATCTGTATAGATGGACATCAACATCCTCCCCCTCAAGATCAGCAGTGATCTATTTGTGAGTTTCCATTGGTGTGCTTTCTGGCTTTGAGTCTTTTAAACCATATTTCTCCAGGATGTCTTGCATATACTTTGATTGACTAATGAAGATCCCATCTGTCTGTTGTTTCACCTGAAGTCCAAGGAAGAAGTTAAGTTCACCCATTGAACTCATTTTAAAGCTCTTGTGCATCAACTCTTCAAAGTCTCTACACATCTGATCTTTTGTGGATCCAAAAATGATATCATCCACATAGATCTGAACTAGTAGGATGTCCTTCTTACTTCTTTTAATGAACAGGGTCTTTTCAATTATGCCCCTTTCAAACCCATTCTCCAAGACATAGATAGACAGAGTGTCATACCATGCTCTTGGGGCTTGATGTAGACCATAGAGTGCTTTCTTTAGCTTGTATACTCTGTCAGGATATGTAGGATTTTCAAAACCAGGTGGCTGACAGACATATACTTCTTCATCAATTGAACCATACAGAAAGGCACTATTTACATCCATTTGATAGACCTTGAATTTCATGTATGAGGCATAGGCTAGGAACAGCCTGATTGCCTCTACTCTTGCCACTGGAGCAAACACTTCATCATAATCTACGCCCTCTTCTTGAGTGTACCCTTGTGCCACAAGCCTTGCTTTGTTCCTGATCACAATACCTCTCTCATCCTTTTTGTTCCTGAAAATCCACTTGGTGCCTATAGCTCTATGACCTTTTGGAAGGTCCACCAAGTCCCAAACATCCTGTAGTTTGAATTGAAGTAACTCTTCTTGCATGGCTTCTATCCAACTTGAATCTTTCATTGCATCATAGGCCTTCTTAGGCTCAATCTGGGATAAAAAGCAGGAGAGTATTGTGTGTTGTTGATCCTGCAGCTCTTGAAGTCTGCTTTGATTCCTTGTTATCATAGGAGAAGAGATGTCTCCTATGATCAGTTCTAGTGGGTGATGCTTTTGAGTTCTAGTCTAAAGACTAGGTTCTTCATGAATTCCCACCTCTAGATTGGAATCATTTAAGTCGGCTCAGGAGATCACCTCAGCTACTTGTAGCTCTTCATTCACTTGATTCTCCTCATCTCTTCTTTCTTCTTCACTCTGACTTGGCTCAGATAAAGTTTCTTTTTCACAGAATTCAACAGGTTCTTTTATAGGCATAGGAAAGATCACAGACTGTGGTATAATGTCTTGAACTTGTGTATCCCCTGATCTACCACTTCCTGCACCTGCATAATTGTCACTACTGAAACCAAAAGAGTTGGTTAGTGAATCAATGTCAAACAGCCACTGAGGACCAGACCCAATAGGATTTGGTGTGTTCTCATTGCATTTGACATTGTCACTTTCCTCAATTATTCTAGAAGAAGTATTAAAAACTCTGTAGGCCTTACTCTGAGATGAGTAACCAACAAGAAAACCATCATCTTCCTTGCTATCAAACTTTCCCAAGTGAGATTTAGTATTGAGAATAGTACAAGGACACCCAAAAGGTTTGAAAAATCCAATAAAGGGTTTTCTTTTATTTAAAAGCTCATAAGGTGTCTTGTTTTTAGGCTTGACTACTAGTACTCTGTTTTGGACATAGCAAGCAGTATTAACTGCTTCTGCCCAGAAAGTTATTGGAAGTTTAGAGTCAGCTAACAGAGATCTAGCAGCCTCAATCAGTGTCCTATTCCTTCTCTCAGCAACACCATTTTGTTGTGGAGTTCTAGGAGCACTGTATTGTCTCTCAATTCCTTTTTCCTCACAAAAGGTGTTTAGGTCATGATTTTTAAATTCAGTACCATTGTCTGACCTAATGATTTTTACTTTTTGATTAGTTTGGTTTTCAATTCTTAGAATAAAGGATTTGATCCGTCCACTTATCTCATCCTTAGTCCTTAGAAAGTATACCCAAGTAAATCTAGAGTAATCATCAACAATAACTAGGCAGTATGATTTCTTCCCTATGCTCATAACATTTGTAGGGCCAAACAGATCCATATGCAATAAATGAAGAGAAGAAGGAATAGTGTTCACCTCTTTGGACTTATGAGAAGTTTTGTGTTGTTTGCCTTTAAGACAAGCAACACAATGATCATCACATGAATAGACTTTAGAAGTCAAACCTCTTACAAGGTTGTTTTTAACAAGTTTATTTATTGTTTTAAAGTTCATGTGACACATCCTTCTGTGCCAAAGTGATGATTCATCCAAAGAAGCTTTTGAAACAAGACAATTTAGAGATGAATCAGATGACACACTTTCCATATCTAAACAATATACATTGTCCTTTCTGGGGGTTCTTAGTAGTATCATTTTTTCATCAACTACCTTGAATCCAGGAGCAAGGATAATACATTCAGAATCTGTAAACAGTATACTATGTTGTTTATCACAAACCTGTGATACACTTAACAGGTTGTACCTTAATTGTTCAACATAGAAAACATCTTCAAAGGTCATTTTACCTTTGGTTACATCACCTTTACCACTGATTTTACCTCCATCTGGAGTATTCCCAAAAGCAACATGCCCACCATCAATCTTCTTGAAGTTCTTGAGGCAAGACATGTTCCCTGTCATGTGCCTAGAGCAACCACTATCAACATGCCAGATGCTCTTCCCTTTCAGCTGTTGGTTGCCCTGCACATAAGATTAGACAATTAGTATTGATTGGGAACCCAAGCCAAAGTGGTCTTGGGTCTCCCTTTCTCATCAAAATACTTACATTCCTTTTTGATGAGGTTTTTAAAATCAGAACACTTAGTGTTTGAGTACTTTGTCAAGATTATTGGTCTAGCAGCACTAATACTAGAAGCAGTACTATCTTTAGAAGTACTAACAGAGTTTGCAGTACTAATAGGTTTGGCAGTATTAACCTTGTTGGCAGTACTAACAGAGTTAGCAGTATTAACATTTGCAGAATTACTAACAATGTTAGCAGCACTAACATTGGTAGCAGTAGTATTGCTTCTAGCAGCACTATCACTGTCAGCAGTATTATTTTTGGTAGCAGTACTAACAGCTTTAGTGCTTTTAGGTACCCAAATCTTGACAATGTCTTCTACATTCTTTTTCTTCATGTGGCTTTTAGATTTACCAACTTTCTTAGCCACATGGTTCTTTTCTTTCTTCCTATAACCAAAGGGTTTTTGAGTAGGTCTCTGAAAATTCATCCTTTGGTTCATGGGATTGAAATAGCAATATTTGGCAATGTGATTAAGCTTTCCACAAATAAAACAGGGTTTTGGTCTATTGATTTTACTCAGATCAATCCCTTGTTTTTGTGCCCACATATTATTCCAGTTTCTCTGATTACCCCTCTTTTTATCATGTTGTTGGGGCTCAGATTTATTGCATGAACACTTGTTGCAAGGGATAGGGTTCACAACAGTGGTCTGTTTATAATGAACCTTATTATTATTTCCCTCAATCTTCTCTATCTCTTTGGACTTGATCCAATGCTTTCCACATCCCTCATTGGTAATTATGTGGTTCTCTATAGGAATCTCACCATTCATAGTACTGTCCTTATTCTTGACAGTTTCTTTCTCAGTTTTATCCTCAACAACTACTTCATCTAAGGGATCTATCTCAGTGGTTCCCTCAGGCAGGTCCTTCCTATCCTTTGTTTCTAACAAGTCTGAACTAGGAGGAATGTAGTTGTTGTTGTAGGGTGGTGGTGTGGTATTGTACCCTATTCCTCTTCTCAGTCTATCATGAATCTGAGTTTGTAGAAGAGAGTCCATTGCTTTAGAAGCATTGGTAAACTTTTCTACATCTAGCTTGACTTTAGCTAGCTCTCCTCTTAACTTTTCACTCTCCTCTTTGGATTTGGTCAGTTGAAGTTCTAGGTCATTCTTCTCCCACTTCCAGTAGTTTGTGTCATAGGAATGTTGAAGCTCATTGGCTTGAAAACTCTTAAACTGCTCTTCAAACCTCTCAACAATCCTAACATAGTCTTTTATGTCCTTTTCTAATCTCTTCAGGTCATCACTCATTTTTTGGTTGTGATCCTGTACCTTTTAACAGTGTTAATGCAGATTTGAGTACAAAGATTAGAAGTTACCTCTGTTGGGAGATCAGACACTTCAGCCATTAGAGCTTGGTTTTGGATGGCTTCTTCAGCTTGATCACTCCAATAAAACCCCATACCTTGTTGAGAGACTAGGGCTTGTGCAGAGTTTCTGTTATTATTGAAGCTTCCAGGCTGTGCTTGTTGGTGGTTGTTGTTGTGAGACAGTCCACTTCTGCATTCCCTAGCAAAGTGTCCCTTCTGGTGACATTTATAGCATTCCACCTTTGACTTGTCAAAACCTGCTCCATCTTCTCTTCTTTGGGAGAAGTTGTTCCTCCCAGTTCTCTTGATGAACTTCTTGACTCTCATAGAGAGCATGGTCATCTGCCATTTAATGTCCATCTCTTCAAGATCATCCGGATGGAGTTGTTCCAAGTCATCATTAATTAGAGAAGAATTTCCATAACTGGACAGAAAGGCTTCAAAAACAGTTTCAGTGCCTTTCTCTTGATTTGCTCCATTGGCAGCACTCACTGATTCAGGGTTAGAGGTAGAATCACTTGATGTTGATAGGAGTACAGCATTGTGAACATATCCAGAAGGCTTTTTCTTAGCCTCTACCTCAGATTCAAAAACTCTTAGATCATTGTATAGATCATCAAGTTCCTTTTCTTCCAGTTGATCATTCTGTCTGAAAGAGACAGTATACATGGTCCATTCATCACCCAGGGACCTTAGGAACTTCCTGTTTAGATCATCTTGATCAATTTGTACTCCCACAGTAGCTAGTTCACCAATTAGCTTGTTGAACCTGTCAAAAGTTTGAGTCATGGACTCATTCTTTGTTGACATAAAGTTCTCATATTGTTGCTTCAGTATGGCCTTCTGATTTCTCTTGGTACTTTTGGTACCAGAGAATCTCTTCTCTAGAGCATTCCAGAGCATTTGTGCATCAGTGCAATTACAGAACTGATGTTGATATTCATTGGGAATAGCCAAGAGCAAAGTGCTCAAGGCTTTCATCTCTGTCTGTCTAGTCTTTCTCTCTGCATCAGTTTTTGGTGGTGTCCTCTTTCCATCTGCACCAATCTTTCCTGCTTCAGAAGGCCATTCTCAATGATGTCCCACATAGAATAGTCAGTGAGGAGTATGTACTGCTTGATTCTGATCTTCCACATGTCGAATTCATTGGATCTGAGCATTGGAACCTTTGAGACCAGGGTACTGTTTGATTCAGCAATGTTTTCCATGATGAATAAGATTTCTGAGAATACAGGCTCTGATACCACTTGTCAGGATCTTAATTCTTAACAAGAACACACACTCAGAAAACAATATTAAAGAAGTTGCGGAATAGCACTTTAATATTCTGAAAAACAATGCAACAGTAAATCAATGATCACAACTTGTAAACTTGTATTGAATGATTGAAGTTACAAGATTAAACACACAACCTCAATATTGATGAACAGACTCACCAATACGAATTCTACTTCTCTAGAATCAGGGTTCTAACCTTGAGGTTGATTCTCTCTAAGAAAACTAATAACTCAGAATGATAGTTGCCACTAATGAAATAAACTATTCTATACATATACTGAAGATAAAAGATAATTACAAAATAATAAAAGATCTTCAGTATAATCTTCCATCATTATCTCCAAGCTTCCTTTAATATCTTCAATCTATCCAGTTGTCATCCTTGCCATACATAGTCTTCATCATATAAGCAGTACTAATCATCAGCAGTATTAATACTCTGAGCAGTACTAAGTTCAGCAGTACTAACCATGCTCAGCAGTAGTAATATCTTCTAGCAGCATTAATCTTGAAGAGCAACATTAAATTCAACTAGCAGTATTATCCTCAGAAGTATTAACCAAGTTCTACTAGCAGCATTAACTGTACTTGTCCAATTCTTCAGTTCCCAACAAAAAGCCTAGTGAGTTGAACAATAATAAGCATGCATGAACAGTCACAAATTCTTATCAGCAGTTAACTAGTTTTCCACATGTATGGAGTCAACGGGGGAGACCCGTAGCACCAATCAATTCCACTCCAAAGAGTCGATGTACCTTGATGCCCTTAACGAGGAACACCCCAAAGGCCCGGCACACCCAAAGATCAGACCGTAAAGGAAACTTTCCGAGTGGTGGAGGTCTTCTGGGCACATACCATCATGGTGGTGCCCCGAGACTACATCCTCCTAGTGAACTTGCCTTGGTTCGTCCAACATAATGCATTTAGGAGGTCCTTAGGTATATTTCAACCAAATATAATTCAATACCAATCGCGGGTACAATATCACCCTCCCTATAACATGAGTCCGTCATAAGACTTAAATATCCACATAGCCACGTTGTAGATACAATAACACCAAGAGTGTATTCCGAATGGAAATCATCATGTTATACCAAACATATATTCCTTAATCATGTCAAATACCCATTGTGGGCACACATAATGTAAATCCCCAAATAATTACACAACATAGAGTAAATCATGGGATGATACTTCATATACATATATCTCACATAATCTCATGGAAATACCATCAAATACTTAAACCCGTAAAGATGACCATTTTGAGCAAATATGTGATAATAGCAACAATTAAACAAATATGATGTGTATCCAGTTTTAACAAAAGTTTAGTAAATTCACCTTGCTAGATTTAGACTAAATCTAGATTTTACCCACTTAGAGCTTTCCTTGAAGAAACCAAATCTTCCAAAACCTAGATCCACAAGGTTCCAACCATAAATATACATAACCAACCACAAAGAATCGTTTCCCAATCTTATACATGAATACTTCAACTGATACCGAAATCCTAACTTCCATAAATGAAGAGAATAGAAGATTACCTTAATCCAAACTTGAATCCACCAATCAAAACACCTCTAGTTCACCAAAATTATTACAAACCTTCGATCTATGAAAGGGAGAACAAAGGGTGGATGAAACCCTAGAAAACTTTGGTGAAGAAGATGAATAGGGAGAGATGAGAAGCTTACCACCACAAAATTCTCTAGTATACTTCAAAATATTTCCAATATCTTGCTATATCCTTGAAAATCTCTCAAAAACGAAACCGTAGCAACTTGAATCACCCAAATCGGAGTTGTGGAGCAAAAGTTATGAAGGAATGAAGTTTTGGGTGAAATGGGGCGGAAATCAGGTTTTAAGCCCGAGTTGTTGTCTCTGATGTAGCGCACGACCCGTGCGTGGTTTGTGCATGGAGGGCGCATGACCCGTGCGCCCCACACAGTCCGCCAGGATGAGCCTTAAATCTTGTTTTGGCCATAACTTCTTCGTTATAGCTCCGTTTTTGCTCCGGAAAGAACCGTTGGACTCGTAATTGGATCATTTATCCAACAAGACTATAAAATCTAGGATTCAAGTCCAAAATCAAATATCTTATTTTTTCTTAATATACCAGTTTCTGTATTAACTTGGATTGATACCTTTCGAAAATCGGGGTGTTACAATCCTCCCAACCTTAAAAGAGATTTCGTCCTCGAAATCTGGAACCACCAAGCACCCAACATCACACTTGGAAATATTGATTGATTTACTATCCAAAAGGAATGCCTTCATGAAATCTCACCTCATATACGGACCCGATTACATTCCGGTTTAGGTTGTCACTGCATTTCTCATAACGTATCGTTACAAAACTCAATCTCAATGTTCGATGTATTTCACCGACGACAGGATGAACGTTAAGTTTTGGCTTAATCACATTCATAACATTAAATCTCGGTTGCCTCCCAACCTTATGTTGTTCATATTACCCAAGAACAACTCACGACCTTATTCAGTCATTTCCACCAAGAATACCCCAAAACAAACCTTTCCCTTAGATACCTCTAAACGTAATGCGTTAAAGTCTCCTCGATAATCGATTTGTACTTAAATTCCACCTCGACATTCTCACCAAATGTATCCAATAAACATTACCACCAAACTCCCACCATGCTCTCAAGCATCGATTTCCAAATCAACGAAAGTCCTGACAATTATCAAAATACCAATGGTTGATTTCTTAATTATCAACATCTAATTTCCTTAAGTTACCACTCGTCCTACAGACGCACCAGATCTTAACGGAAATACATTGAAGCACACCAACCATCATTGTTCTCAAAATCACTCGCCAACACCTAACCTCGCGACGGCTATTCTGCAAATGTGAGTATACTACCATATGTTTCATTCTCGATTAGCAATGTCGATTCAAAGTTGACACCTACTCTTGGAAGTAGTCACCCAAATCCAACATCCTTACCAGTCAACCATAACATCATCATTATTCACGAATACCCAACAATATAGTGCACCACCGAATCATAGCATGTCGTCGTACCAAAATCCCACAATTCCAGAACCAATCATGCCCAAACAACCGGACACGATTTTTAATCCGTAGGTTTAACGAAGCATAAAGATCGTTACTTAACTAACTGGGAGAAAGCACATGTCTAACGCCTCAAACTCCAAGGACTCTTTTAATCCTTAACATCGACTTCTAACACGAGGGGGATTACACCTATAGCCCAATGAGTTCAAGGTTTTTCACATTATCATGCCAATTTAAAATTTATAAAACTCTCAAATACATAAGTTTTATAACAATTAAACGTGTGTGAAAATACACTATCGTGCATTCGATAGGTTTCAAAATTTGATCACCAATGCCACGCATATAAAACCATTTTCAAAACTCCTTTGATCAGTACTTACGCTAATAAAACGATAACGAAAGATGCGTAACAAAATTTTCAAACGGACTACCAGTGCCTTAGTATGCATCAATTTATACTATGCATATGAAAATAATTTCCGTCCCATAACGTATGCAATAAAAGTTTGTACAACTCCCAAAAGAGGATTTCACAACTTCAACTTTAAAATCTTTTACTTTAACACAAAACATCGGAAGATAAAATTTCCAACAAGACCTATATACGTCCTATCATTTCCCAAATGTAGCAATACAATGAGAACGTAAGTAAATAAATATATATATATATTATTTGCGTTTCAAATTTGGGCCGCACCAATAAAACGTACTTACCCAAAATTGTAATTACAACGACATGCAACCCGGAAATTCATTTCATACATTGCGGAAAACTCCTATCAGTAAAATCAATAACTGAAATATGTTCAGGCCAAAAGTTCTATCCAAAATACCATAAATCTTTCATAGAAAACTACATAAGGGAATTTTCACAAAATTCAACCTCAAAATTTCTGCAGTTCACCCAGAAATGTCATGAAATAAAACTTCCCATCGTGACTCGCGTACATCTGTTTATTCCCCAAAATTTAGTAAAGACATATGCATGCGATTTGAACAATTTCAAGAGTAATTTAGTTTAATTACAAACTGTATAAATAAAATGTTTGCAAAACCCGAGACAACATGCTCATAATACCGAACTCTTAAAGTTTTCTCTCTTTTAGTCACCATGTGGCACGAAATAAGATTTCACAACAAAACTTGCATGCGACCGTTTATTTCGCAAAACTAGTAGATTGATATGCGTATGCACCCGGTTAAAACATGAAATAATTTATGTCGTTTTCGAGTTCAAATCCAAATATAAACATGCTCTCATCGTTCTGAAATATTGGCTGAAATACCATAACGGAAATTTCCAATAAAATATGCATACGTGATATGTGCAACTAAACTGCTCCCACTAAACTCAAAGGGAAATAATACCACTGGATGCCAATAAAATTCCACCACTGTTTTTAAGCCGGACAAATTTCCTCAAGACTCCATTTGGTTAAAACCGAGTCAACGACCCAATAGTTTACATGAATACCCAATGAAAGCCAGTAGAGACATCGAAATACGTTTGACCACAATTATGCAAACACCACGACCCAAAAGGTAATTAACCCAAAATCTCATCGCTGGTTGAGACAAACCATTTTTCAAATGAACTCATACTCTTATGTTTTCAAAATGCCTCATAACACAATAATATGCATTTCTGAAAAGGTTCATAAAATTAAATACACAAAATGACCCTTACGTCAATTGAACTCCAGTTATATATGTAAAATCATCAAAGAAACATCTCAACATCATTTATTTACCAAAATACCCAAAGATCCCAAAATAGGTGTCTCAACATGTTCATAAAACTAAACATTTCAAAATAACCAAAACTTCTCATTGGTTAAAACAAAATGTTTTCCAAATGAACTCTTTCTCTTCATGTTGCCAAAATGACTCATAGTTCAATGATATACAATTTCCAACGGTTTATAAAATTGTATGCACCAAATGGCAATTTTATAAAATGACTTCCATTTATATATTACATCGTAAAAGGAATATATATCAAAATGAATTATTTATCAAAATGCCCAAAAATCACAAAGATGTGTGTTACATAAGTTTATAAAGTTAAATATATCCAAATAACCCAAAACTTATCAGTAGTTAACAATTTAATGTAAAACACAAGCACTTTAAAATAAGTAACTTATATATAATAGCCCATTTTCTTTTTAAATAATAAAGACCGACTCATATACATATGAATCCACTGCATTACAGTCTAAACAGTACATGGCTCCAATTGAATGACCAACGCACTCAGAACATGTAATTCTCAATTGATGCGCATTAACCGTCATCATACTTGGTATTTCACAATTGGGCTATTAAACCGGACCGAAGTCCTAAAGACTCATTTATTTTCAAATATGTCTTTCCAAGTTTAACTGCTGATAAGAATGGAAATCATAAAATGGGACTATATACCTACTTTCAAATACTTCACATAAGTATGCAAGTAATGCTTCATAAAACATTCCATTTCATGAATGATGCATAAAAACCGACAACCATTCAAAAGTATATTTATTTGACCAAAGATCGTTTTATGCAGTAAAACGTTAAAACACATTGATTTGTGACCCTTTATCAAAATGTCCAAAAATCCAAAATGTGATGTTATACAAAGTTTATAAAGGTAAATACTTCAAATAATCAAAGATTACCAACTAACCCAACATTTGATAATTTCATGTAAAACACATAAACACCTTAAAATGGATATTTTGGCATGTACACCGTTTTCACAAATCAACTTGAACTCATGTTCCTCGATTTCCCTAGTTATACTATCGTCATTCAGATGCTCAACATCTTAAGGCAAAGCCACGGACTTCATAGGTTCACCTTACAATTTCTCCTCGAATACATCGATTCAAAAAGTATATGGTTCTAATCCAACCAATTAATCCGACTCGAAACTGTCCACTTAATGCAATCACCATACTTACCGTTACTCCAAGTAACGAATAATAAAATCATCAACTTTTCTAATGTTACACATTCAGAAACTTTCTTACCATCCCAACGGTCGACATACCAAGGCCGTTCATACAAGTACGAGGATGGATAAAAAGGAGATTAATAGAATTAAACACGAAAAAAACGTACTACCACGTCTACCAAATATCATAACATTAGCAAGCCAAGTACAATAGAACGTACTACTACATTACCAATTGTCACAGTAACGGCACTTCAAGCACCATCACGTATAAATATCCTAATAATAACATTAGCTAGGTGAGATTATTAACATATAATACATAAAGGTTCTCGTTACCATCGCCACAACGCTTGATAACCATAGTTTCCGTCGACTCTAAGACTAACCCATCTTAGAAATTCTACCCGTCTCACAAATCATTGCCTAACGTACTTAGTCTAAGTCTAGACATCTTACATTCATGCCTAGTTCACTTAAACTAGAGCTCTGATACCAACTTGTAACACCCTAAAAATAGGGATAACAAAAATCCGAAAAACGGACATGAGGTATTTAAAATTGCCAAAGCAAGAGCCTCCCAAAAATGGGGAAAATACACAAACTTGTTTAAATACAATCGTAATTAAAAGGATTATAAATAACAACCAACTACTCTAATTTCTATAACCAGAAAAGAGATTACAATCAAGGGTGTCATTTATAGACCCAAAGGATTCTCTACCAATAGTAAGTCCAAAAGCGATATTCCCAAATCTCTCACCCAAGCACTACGCCAGCTTAGGACCAATGCCGCTAAAACCTGAGATACACATCGACACCAAACAAGTGTTAGGCCAAAAAGCCTATTGAGTTGAACAATAATAAGCATGCATGAACAGTCAATAATTCTTATCAGCAGTTAACCAGTTTTCCACATGTATGGAGTCAACGGGGGAGACCCGTAGCACCAATCAATTCCACTCCAAAGAGTCGATGTACCTTGATGACCTTAACGAGGAACACCCCAAAGGCCCGGCACACCCGAAGATCAGACCGTAAAGGAAACTTTCCGAGTGGCGGAGGTCTTCTAGGCACATACCATCATGGTGGTGCCCCGAGACTACATCCTCCTAGTGAACTTGCCTTGGTTCGTCTAACATAATGCATTTAGGAGGTCCTTAGGTATATTTCAACCAAATATAATTCAATACCAATCGCGGGTACAATATCACCCTCCCTATAGCATGAGTCCGTCATAAGACTTAAATATCCACATAGCCACGTTGTAGATACAATAACACCAAGAGTGTATTCTGAATGGAAATCATCATGTTATACCAAACATATATTCCTTAATCATGTCAAATACTCATTGTGGGCACACATAATGTAAATCCCCAAATAATTACACAACATAGAGTAAATCATGGGATGATACTTCATATACATATATCTCACATAATCTCATGGAAATACCATCAAATACTTAAACCCGTAAAGATGACCATTTTGAGCAAATATGTGATAATAGCAACAATTAAACAAATATGATGTGTATCCAGTTTTAACAAAAGTTTAGTAAACTCACCTTGTTAGATTTAGACTAAATCTAGATTTTACCCACTTAGAACTTTCCTTGAAGAAACCAAATCTTCCAAAACCTAGATCCACAAGGTTCCAACCATAAATATACATAACCAACCACAAAGAATCGTTTCCCAATCTTATACATGAATACTTCAACTGATATCGAAATCCTAACTTCCATAAATGAAGAGAATAGAAGATTAACTTAATCCAAACTTTAATCCACCAATCAAAACACCTCTAGTTCACCAAAATTATTACAAACCTTCAATCTATGAAAGGGATAACAAAGGGTTGATGAAACCCTAGAAAACTTTGGTGAAGAAGATGAATAGGGAGAGATGAGAAGCTTACCACCACAAAATGCTCTATTATACTTCAAGAGATTTCCAATATCTTTCTAGATCCTTGAAAAGCTCTCAAAAACGAAACCGTAGCAACTTGAATCACCCAAATCGGAGTTGTGGAGCAAAAGTTATGAAGAAATGAAGTTTTGGGTGAAATGGGGCGGAAATCAGGTTTTAAGCCCAAGCTGTTGTCTCTGATGTAGCGCACGACCCGTGCGTGGTTTGTGCGTGGAGGGCGCACGACCTGTGCGCCCCACACAGTCCGCCAGGATGAGCCTTAAATCTTGTTTTGGCCATAACTTCTTCGTTATTGCTCCGTTTTTGCTCCGGAAAGAACCGTTGGACTCGTAATTGGATCCTTTATCCAACAAGACTATAAAATATAGGATTCAAGTCCAAAATCAAATATCTTTTTTTTTCTTAGTATACCAGTTTCTGTATTAACTTGGATTAATATCTTTCGAAAATCGGGGTGTTACAATATACCACATTTGGTCCACCCGACCCCACAACAATGTTTTCCGCCATTGTCTCAGGTTGTCGATTACTGGCGTCTCGATCTTCTAAGAGTTTCATGAAGAACTCTTGTTGTTGGGCCATGGCGGAGTTCATGGCCAACATCATGCTATCCCGAATCCGGGTCTCCATGGTCACTTCCTCCATGATGGCATTATCTGCGTTTAGGTTCCGGCGCGGAATATGTTCAGGTCCTCCTCCTAAGAGATTGGGAATGGGAGGAACCACAGAAGTATCGACCACACGAGGTTGGTATGCAGTAGATTCTATCTCCACGTGCCTTTCCGGCGAGCTCGGTAACCTACTCCGAGTGTTTACCATTTCAATCTGCCATACATGTACGAGAAATAGATTGAGAAAAGACTAAATGAGTTGAACTCATTGTACGTACTAATACCTTCATCAATTATCATAATAATAGTAAACCAAGTATGCTCACGTAACAATGCATTCATAATAGCATTAGCTAAGTGAAATTATGAACGAACCATACACAAGAATTCTTGTCACCATCACCACAACTTTCAATTAGAGTAATTCCGTAATCCTAACGCTCACCCCACCTAGGATTTCTACCCCAAGTGGACAGTGAAACTATAAAGTCTAAAGCTTAAGTCTAGATATGCTAAAACAATACCTAGTTCACTTAAACTAAAGCTCTGATACCAACTTGTAACACCCTAAAAATAGGGATAACAAAAATCCGAAAAAACGGATACGTGGTATAAAAATTGCCAAAGCACGAGCCTCCCAAAAATGGGGAAATAATACAAACCTGTTTAATCACAACTGTAATTTAACGGACAATAAAATAACAACCAACTAATATAATTTCTACAACTAGAAAAGAGATTACAAAAGGGTTGTCATCTCTAATTCCCAAAATTCTTCTATCCAATAAATGTCCATATGCAGGTATTCCCCAAGCTCTCACCCAAGCACTATGCCAGCTTAGAACCGGCGCCGCTAGAACCTGAGATACACATCGACACCAAACAAGTGTTAGGCCAAAAAGCCTAGTGAGTTGAAAAATAATAAACATGCATGAACAGTTACAATTCTTATCAGCAGTTAACCAGAGTTCAACATATGTGGAGTCAATAGGGGAGACCCATAACACCAATCAAGTTCCACCCAAAGAGTCGATATACCTTGATGCCCTCTAACAAGAGACACCTGAAAGGCCCGACACATCCGAGGACTACAACCATGGCATTACCCCGAATGGCGGAGGTCTAGGCACATACCATCACGGTGGCGCCCAAGACTACATTCTCCTAGTGTTTACTGACTTGGTTCGTCCAACATATTATATAGGAGGTTTTGAGGTATATTTCAACCAAAACATTTCGATACCAACCATGGGTACTATGTTACCATCCTATCACATAAATCCATTATGAGACCCAAATGATAATCATGTTCATCATGCATATAAAATATATCACCAAAAAGGGATTCCAACTAGAAACCATCTCAATACTGAGACATATGTACATTTATCATATCAAAGTACACCTATCATATATTCAAGAGAAAAGCCCAAATACTTGTACATATAGAGTAAGACATGGCATATCATATAAAACCACATTTCCAACATATCTTCATGAGAAAACCCAAATACTTGAGCACATAGAGATAAATAACGACAAATAGAAGGATATGATGTGTATCTAGTTTTAACAAAGGTTAGTAAACTCACAATCTAGGTTTTTGACCAAAACCTAGAAAAGATGAAACCCTAGAAGTTGGAGGATGAACTTGGAGATGAGAAGTTTAGCCTTGAAAGGAGTTATTGCAAGCAATCAATACCCAACCACCAAGAGGGTTTGCATTTAAGAGGATTAGGGTTTGATGAGGGAAGAAATCAGTTTTCTTGGGAGAAAAATCGCCAAAGTGAGAGAGAGAGATATGAGAGAAAAACGTATAAAAGGGGTTTTGGAGACCAGCAGGTGCTCTCGCGGCTTATGCCGCGACTTACAACCCACGGCGTAAGTCGCCCGCGTTCCCCAAAGGGTCGACTCATGTGGCTTACGCGACTTGTGCCGCGACTTCCACCTGCGGCATAAGTCGCGCGGTTCCTCAAGTGTACACAAACCAGTGTGTTACGCGGCTTGTGCCACGACTTCCACCCGCGACATAAGTCGCGTGACTCACTGCCAACGCAGACTAGTCTAAGCTTCCAAGCAACACCAAACAACCAATTCAAACATAAATAACAATTAAGCATATAATCACTACTTTGATAAACGCATAACCATAAGATTTACGAAACCTTATACTTACCTGAACTTCCGGATGTTACAATCCCCAATGGAAGGTTCATGATGCCGTTAAGAACCACTTTGTTTTCTAACATACCATTGAGAGGAAGAGGTCCATGTCTACATGGCATGAACCAGGTTCATGGTTAGGAACCGGTTCCTTTGTTAAAATTTGGTCCCACAACATAATAAATTTCATTAAACAATAAATAAACAATTATTAATTAACTTATTTTCATTTTATATTTTTATATCTTCTCATACATATTGCAATATAAAAGTAATTTATTTAATAACACATATTATAATTATTCTATTTCAATAATTTTTTATATTTCGTCATAATTTTTATTTATTATCTTTTATATTTATTTATGGTTTTCATTCATGTATCCTTCATTTTACATAGCTTTTTAATTATTATGGTTTTTACCATTTTAATTTATAATTATTGTTTTTTAATTGTAAAAAGTAATTTTTAATTGTTATAATTTAATATTGTAGTTTTTTATTATATAAATCATGAACCGGTCCATGATTGAGAAAGAAAGGTTTATAAAATGAGTAAGAAAGAGAAAACTGATGTGGCAGAGAGAGAAAACTGATTTGACAAAGTTATGAACCTCTTTAGAGGTTCATGACTGCATATGCTCTTATTTATATAGGATAAATTTACATAAATAGCCATATTAGGTAAACTTTTTAAAAATACTAGGCATATACATGCGCACGATGTGGTGCGAAAAATCGTGCAATCGAAGGAACAATTGACAAAGGTATGTATCCGCTCGCGAAACATCTCAAAATCAAAATGACAACAACGTTTTCATTTTAAATTTGTATTCTTCGTTCTTATCGATGCTTTAGTCTATGAAAACACGGTGCTTGAGTCATTTGGTGCAATTATATGTGAATCATAGACTAAACTATCGATAAGGACGAAGAAATACAAACTTAAAACGAAACGTTGTTGTCATTT
The DNA here is from genome assembly GCA_954870635.1 of Arctium minus. Classification (NCBI taxonomy): domain Eukaryota; kingdom Viridiplantae; phylum Streptophyta; class Magnoliopsida; order Asterales; family Asteraceae; genus Arctium; species Arctium minus. Next base: position 20,438,523 of record OX941082.1, read on the forward strand.
TGATTTCGAGATGTTTCCCGAGCGGATACATACATTTGTCAATTGTTTCTTCGATTTCATGATTTTTCGCGCCACATCGTGCGCGGGTATATGCCTAGTTTATAATAATAATGAAATGTATTTTTAATATATTTTAGTTGATTTGCGATTATGTATTTTTAATATGCTAAAGGTGAAAAAAAATAAAACGTATGGATAGAAAACAAATTAATTCATAGATATTCATGATATTTAATAGTACAGTTACATTAAAAAATATTCAATATTGGGCTCGTTTTGAAGATATTGACGAGACGATTATAATAGTATAATTTGTAAAAAAAGAAACATATTTTTTCATTGCATTTTGTTCATATACCATTATTTGTGTTAATATAACAAATGTGTAAAATGAAAAATAAAAAAAATAAGGGATATAAAGTAAATTTAATAACTAATTGTAAATATGTTAAATGTAACATTGAATTTCGAAAATAACCGTTTTACAATTTTAATATAATAGTATAGATATAAATAGTATATATATATAATGTTACACATTTATGCTACCTATAAAAATATTCAATAATTAGTTTATATTAAAATTATTGACCAAAAATTATAATATTAGAATTTATAATACTAATGAAACATATTTTTAATATATTTTAGTTGATCTACAATTATGTATTTTTAATATGTTAACGGTGAAAAAAAATAAAACGTATGGATAGAAAACAAACTAATTCATAGATATTCATAGTTTTTAATAGTATGGTTAATTTAAAAAATATTCTATATTGAGCTCGTTTTGAAGATATTGACGAGACGATTATAATGGTATAATTTGTAAAAAAAGAAACGTATTTTTTCATTGCATTTTTGTTCATATACAATTATTTGTGTTAATATGATAATGGTGTAAAATGAAAAATGAAAAAACAAGGGATATAAAGCAAATTAAATAATTAATTGTAAGGGTGGTAAATGTTATTGTACAAAATATTGTATAATAACCGTTTTAAAATTTTAGGAATATAAAGTAAATTAAATAAATAATTCTAAGGGTGGTAAATGTTATTGTACAAAAGATTGTACAATAACCATTTTAGTATTTTTATATAAAACAATTTAATTCGTAGATATTCATGATATTTAATAGTACGGTTAAATTAAAAAAATTCAATATTGGACTCGTTTTGAAGGTATTGACGAGACAATTTTAATGGTATAATTTGTAAAAAAAACGTATTTTTTCATTGCATTTTTGTTCATATACAATTATTTGTGTTAATATGATAATGGTGTAAAATGAAAAATGAAAAAGTAAGGGATATAAAGTAAATTAAATAAGTAATTGTAAGGGTGATAAATGTAACATTGTAAGGTTGGTAAATGTTTTTGTACAAAAGATTGTACAATAACCTTTTAGAATTTTTAGGGATATAAAGTAAATTAAATAAATAATTGTAAGAGTGATAAATGTAACATTTAAGGGTGGTAAATGTTATTGTACAAATGATTGTACAATAACCGTTTTAGAATTTTTATATAAAACAATTTATTTCGTAGATTTTCATGATATTTAATAGTATGATTAAATTAAAAAATATTCAATATTGGATTCGTTTTGAAGGTATTGACGAGACGATTATAATGGTATAATTTGTAAAAAAAGAAACGTATTTTTTCATTGCATTTTTATTAATATACGATTATTTGTGTTAACATGATAATGGTGTAAAATGAAAAATGAAAAAAACAAGGGATATAAAGTAAATTAAATAATTAATTGTAAGGGTGGTAAATGTAACATTTAATTTTATTGACTTTCCAAAACCGTTTTTCAATAACTGACTTTTTTTCAAGAACTGTTTTAGAATTTTAATTATATAGTATAGATTTAACCATCAAAATTATTTTTTTCAAGAATATTCGGAATTTTGCAAGTCTGACACCTTACGCCACTTTTTCCTTGCAGTATCAAATTTTTTCTGACAAAATCAGACTTTTCTTGACGAAAATAGCGATTTTTAGGAAAACCGCACGTTGTGGTTTTGACTTGGGGGACGTAAAAGGTTTTTTCCCCATAATTTGTAAGAAAAAGTCTGACACTGCAAGAAAAAGATGGCTTGTGGTGTCATACTTGCGGGACTTCGGACATTTTGAAAATAATAATTTTGGTGGCTAAATTTTAAAAAATTTAATCCAATATTGCTATTTATGTAAATTTCTCATTTATATAGCCTAACTTGCTAAACCTATCTATTTTGTAGAATTGTCGATCAAAAACAAAAATGACTCTTCAATATTCTACTCACCTTGTTCCCAATTTAACTATTGAAATCCCCAAAGACTAAAAAGGTGTGCTTATGATTTGGTTTTTGATACTCGACAACAACGACAATGGCTCAATTCAAACGGGTTTTGTATAATACGGATGATTTACATCTCAAATTCTCATATTTCAAAATATGATAAAGCAATATGCATGATACTTGTTTTAAATAGTTTTAGTATGAGCGTTACAAGACCTCCAAAAAAATTAGGACAACCCTGATAAGAGTATAAGTATAACAAATTCAGATAAAAATATATAAAATTTTAAAATAGATTAGAATCAAGTTTATTTGAAACTTTAAATATTAAAATAAGAAAACAAAATAAAAATTAAACACAAACAAATAGACAATTGCTACCATCACAACCTACGATCCATGACATCATTGTTATGCAATGGGGGTTTTAAGTGGGTATTCAAGTTCGACCTTAATAATTATTGAGTTTGAGTCGATCTTAAATACAAAATAAAACTCGTTTAAGTTAATTAATCAAGCTTCGTAATACTAATGTTGGATTTGGCTCGTCCAAAAGCTCAATTAAAAATTTCAAGCCGAGCTATTTAAGTATACACTTTTCTCGTGCACAAGTTATTCATATGTTCATAAATTATACAATTAAAATATAAAAATTATCTAACACGACTCAATAGGCGAAATAATCAATATTGATTTTGAAACCATAAATGAGCTAATAGAATTTAAATTTTTTAGGTATAATGTAGTATAACTCAAATTTGTTAAATAAGCATCGAGCTCGATCTTCAACCCATTTTGAAATAACTCGAGCTCAAGATTGATATTATTTTTTCCAGCCGAACTCAAACAACATGCTACTCGATTCAATTCGACTCGACTTGTTCACACTATTACACATCTTCAAATCATCTTTTTCATCAAAAAATTTAAAAGGTGTCGATGTTGATCAAGATTTTAAACCATTTATATTAATGAAATACAATAATATGTAAATTACTTGGGTAGTAACTATTGTCCATTATAAAAACGTTGACCAATTTTATGATATCATGACATAAGAGCATTCATAGTGAAATGAATTTTTTGTCACATCAATTTATAAAAAAGCTCTTTAAAAACATGTTGTAATAATTTTTTTTAATCTTTTTTATGAAAAAAACTTTGAAAAAATAAGGAAAAGTCAAAAGAGAAATAATGACATATGAGAAGTTGTATGTTGCATTCAATGCACTATGTGGACAACGTAAGCCGCCACCAAGTACAGATAGTTAAAATCGGTTTCGTTCCAGGTCAGCTCGTGGGTCCCTTCAAAACCAATCAACTGGTTTCGACCAAAAATTCTAGGATTAAAGTATGACGTGGTTTTAAACCACAGAAATATTAATACATGTTTTTATAATTATGATTTTTGAAATTTAGTACTAAAATACATTTAAGTATATAAAATATTGAACTTAAAAGAAAAGTTTGATTTTTTTTTTTGAAAATCTTGTATTATGTATCGTAGGAAATTAAGCTGAAACCTAGAAAATGTTGAAAATATGTGATAACGAATCTTATAATAATTTTTCACATGTATTTGTTTCATCTAAGTCTATGATTTCCAATATTGTTTCAAACTATTTGTTTCACAATTTGAAACTTACAGACATGCATCATTTGAAACAATACATGTTCCATTGGTTCTTACGATTTTCAACTTTTTTTGAGCTTCTCATATAATTATGTCCCTACATGTATATATTTTTATGTATCTTTTTTAACTTGTCTAAGGGAGTTACAAAGCCGTAAATCCATAACTAAGGGTGCACAAAAACCTAATTAATTCAACCAACCCGCCAACCCAATCCGAAGCCACTCGATACCTAATCGACTTGTAATATCTTCAAACTGTAGCCTGTAGGTATTGAGTTAGAATTGGGTTAGAGCCACTTGAACCCAACGCACCCAACCCGATGAATATGATATTTTTCTATACCATGGATTCAATATTATTTTTAAGTCTTTAATTAATATATGTACATTCGACATTAGACTGACCTATAATTAGCTCTATTTATAATTATATCACAATTTCAACCGTAATTTTACTTTCTTATTTTCATTAATCAAACTTTCTTATTTGAATTTGTTGCATGTTGTGAGTTTATAAATGCATAAAATTGCTTGTTGGTTCTTGTTCGTCTTCTTTGAACATTGAATTTGTTGCAACATGTTTGGCAGTCTGAGTAACCATACCTATACACTATTACCACATAGAAAAAGGAGTACATGATTGTCTATGTAATTGTTAGCCATAATAGGAAGCCTTATGCAAATATTATCTTATGTAATTGATAGCCTTATTTGTATGTTCTCATTATGATTTTACTTCGTTTAAACACAATAGCTTAGCTAGATTGTAAACGATGTGCCAAAATTTCAACTCAAACTAACACGCATGGTTTGTTTTGGGTTGGGTCGTACTTTTGTTTGGGTTTTGGTTGAGATATTTCAAACCACAAACATTGAGTTGGGTTATTCAAATTCCCTCAACTTGACCAACCCAACCCGTATGCACCCCTATCCATAACTAATTCAAGGTCAAGATCCATGACCAACATATGAATAATAACTAGCAAAGCCTTACTCATCCTTAGCTTTCACTTGCACGCACTGTTAAGCATGTTGTTCCACGCAGCCTTTTAAGACTTTGCATACCATAGTCCCCCTACATTACAAATGTGACTATAGTGGATGGATTTACCTAGTTAGATTTTGGGCTTTTTGGATTGACACATATGTAATCAATCCCAACTTTCATTTCTTATGTGTTACCTCCCATCAAGGTGTAGTCTAGGCTTTTGAGTGATTTCTCGTTCAAGTTTATCATGAATATACATAGAGGCCTTAATTTCATGAAAAATGAATCCCGAAAATTCAAAAATAATTTTCCTTTGAAACCCAACTTTAGCCTAAACACTAGCCTTTCTTTATACACCCATGAAAGAAAAAAATGCACAATAAGGTTGAATTCTTCAAAATGATAGATGGATTTGACATTTAGTCTAGAAATAAACACACGCATAACTTGTAGGTAGTTCATTGAGCCCCCCAAACAAGCATAGCTTGTGGGTTCACAAAGTCCTATACCAAAAAAAAATGCAAAAGTAAATAAGCCTTCAATCCATCAAAAACATTAGGAAAAGAATCCTTATGTGCATACAAAAGAAAACCCATAAAACGATATCCCCAACACCAATAAACGAGCATAACCATACCTTACACCCTTAATCTTACCCTAAAGTCCTCACTGCATGTATTGTCATGGTAAATTTTGGATTTGAGAATAAATTCACTCGTGTCAAGATTGCATTCCAATTGTCTCGATCGGGAGGGATTTAAGCGTATATACGTCCCCAAACACACTTGAGAGCTTAGAGCGATAACCATACCTTACACCCTTAATTTTACCCCAAAGTCCTCACTGCATGTATTGTCATAGTAAATTTTGGATTTGAGAATAAATTCAATCGTGTCAAGATTGCATTCCAATTGTCTCGATCGGGACGGATTTAAGCGTATATATGTCCCCAAACACACTTGAGAGCTTAGAGCGATACCGTGAGCATCCATCTTTATAGATCACTATCCCTTCCCTTAGCAACCATGGTATGTTTGCGAAATCTTCTTAGGTTGCGATTTCTTGCGATATGCTTGATTAGTGTTCATTGGTTTGACGCTTTGGTAATCATAGGTTCCTACTTATATTTACTCTAATCCAACATGTGGCATTTGGTTGTTCGTTTGTGATATGTGATCTTAATGATTAATTATGTTAGTGAGATTGTGCAATAACTCGTCTTGACATCTTCAAAGGTTTTCGTTTGTTTTCCTTTCTTTTCTTTGCTTTTCACTTGAATAAATTATATTTTTTTTATCAGGGACAAGAAAGTTTAGCTTATGGGTGGTTTGTTAAGTGCATTTTATGCACCTAACTTTGTATATATTAGCTGCTTTTTCATTATGTTTTAGTGTCTAGTTTAGTTTTTCATGCATTATTTTTCATTTCTCTCTTATTTTCTCTAGTCACGGTTGAAAATTCTTTTGGGATAGTTTTTATGCTTTTGGTATAAGTTTTTGTGCAGATTATGCATAGTTTTAAAGGTGAGATGGATGAAGGCGTGCTCAAGGTAAAAAGAGAAGAGGATAGCCAAGTGTACGTGGGAGATGAAACCAAGAACGAGGGAAAGAAGAAGATAATTGAGAGCAAAGAGGAGAAGCCATTGAAAAAGATGAAATCGGAAGGGCATAGTTATTTCTCATGCTTCGCAGGCGCGAAGAAAACTATTTGATTCATGATTAAAAGTTTTTGCCACGGTTTCGTGGGCGTGAATATATCTTCAAGGTTGCGAAGCACTGCTCCTGAAACAAAGACTTCTTTTTTTTGCTGCACTTTTACGAGCGTGAAGAAAACTCCTGGGTCGTGAAAGTTGTTTGGACTTATTTTATTTTTGGGTTTTTTCCTTGGGCTTTTCGGCCTACCCTATTTAAACCCCTTTGGGTTTGTTTTTCTTGGGGGGGGGGGGGGTGTAGAGCCATTTTTTTAGAAGAGCATGATACACACTCTTTAGGGATTCTTCGTCGATTTCTTCAATTCTTATGGAAGAAGATTCCTAATCTTGAAGCTTATGCCATTGAAGATCGATTACATTCGATTCTCAAACGTTATTGAGTATCTTCTTCCCTATCACCTCTAGCATATTTGATTAAATTTATGTCTTGTTCGAATATTATTATCTTAATGAATTGTTCTTAGTTTTTTCTTCTTTGAATATCTATTTATTCTTGTTAATTTGTATTAAGTTTCGGTTTTTTTGCAACTTTCTTATCCCTTACTTCATTGCTCTTTACTTTTATGTATTTCCATTCTTTCTACTCTATTTTAATTACTGCACTTGCTTCTTCTTTGCACCTTTTTAATTTTCTTCACCCTTTTAATTTTTCGCATATGTCTATCTAATTGTTCATTGTTCTTCTTTGTTTTTAGTTAATGTTAATTGCTATTATATCGTATCTAATGTAATTGTCTTACTAGTTTGTTTATTTCCATTATCTTCAATTTTGTTGGAGTCTAGATAAGTGAATTATTTCTTGATCTTAATTTAATAATCGTTTTATTGGGTAATCGTTCCTTAGGATCGATGTTTTGGTATTGACCAATTGTTCTTAAAACGAATGTTGGATTTTAATCCATTTCGACTCTAAAGAAAGTCTGGGTTGATTTAATTTGTTTTTAACAAAACGTTTGGTTAATTCAATTAGTTTTTGATGAAAACAAAAGTTTGATCTTTAACTTGGATTAAATTGTTCTAGTGTAGTTATAATTTATATTAGATTGATAGGGTTTATCGTTTAAGCTGTAATATGAGTTAGTAGGTGCAACATACACACTCGTATATGCTACCTAGACCTAAGATCGACATAAAGTGTGGGGTCAATGAGGTTGTGCCCCCTTGTGGGATTCTAGGGGCATAGCCTTTGGCGATGCACCAAGTTCTATTCAAAAGGCTTGTAGCCTACTGATAGGGTAATTTTATTTACCCTATTTTAACTCACTTTTTATAATTTTGAGCATTTTTTATTTTCCCATTGAGTCTTTTTGTTATCTATTTTTAGTGTTTTCATATAAATAAGTGTTTTACGTTTTTTGGCGTTGTTATGTTTGTTTCAAGAGAAAACGTAGCAAAAATCTTATTTATATATATGTGTCTTTATTTTAGGATCTGTACGAAGGTCGTGGGAAGTCTACATCAAAGAAATAAAGCAAAAACTGACAAACGACTTCCCCTTTTTGGACCGACGTTACGATATGTGAAGATTGGGCCGAGCATAAATTTTGTGGGTTGCTGAAATATTGCTTGGGCCGATTATTTTGTTATTTCTTTTTGTGGGCTTTGTCTTGTAAAAGCCTAAATAGCTTAAAAAGCAAGGCCTAGTTGGGTGATTTGCTATATGTAGATGGTTTAGGGAGATGGACAAAAACACACATTCACATCCTTACTTGCCATCATCCTCACGATTGTCCATATTTTTGGATAATGCTCTAGGTTCATTGTACCTAGACATTATCATAATCACCGATAGGAACCATCCATTATTTTTGTAATTGGTTTGATAAATTGAGCAAATAGATAACGGTTGGAAGCTTTTTTTCACAAATCAAACCGAGTTTTTAAGTAATATATGTCTCATTTCGTTTCAAGTTAAGATATTCAGTGATCGTTTCGCGTTATTCTCACTTATTCTCGTTACACTTCGAGATTCTCCTTTGTTACATATGGTTTTAATTTTGGTCTCGTTACGGCTTTAGTTCTATTACAAACCGAAAGTCCGAATAATCATTTCGGACTCCCAACTTTTGTTGGTTCACGGTTTGTTATAGTTTATTAAATCCGTTTTATGTTTCCAATTTTATAAAAACCTAATTACACGTTGATAAGTTTTCCTTTAAATCGTCTCAATAAATCAAGTCATTAAAATACCATGGAACCTTCAAGTAAACAAAGTTCGAATTCCACATTTGAAACAAGATTTTCCATCACCATTTCCAATCCCGTCTTAATTTTATAATTCTCGTCTTACTTTACTGTCGTTTATTTTACCGCAATTTGATTTCTGCAATTTATTTTCTGCACTTTTATTTTCCATCTTTTATTTTCTGTCAGTTAAATTCTGTAATTTATTTTACGCCCGTTACTTTCAGTCTTTTCTTTCACGCAATTTTATTTATTTGTTTAAAGAGAGGTTACTTGTGCAACACTCCTACGATTTCTATCGTTGATTGTTTGAATTTTTTTCTTTTTCTGTTATAATTATAATCCAAACTATGATGGGCTAACCGTCTTAGTTCGGGGTACAAAGTTAAGTTGGGATCGAGACTGATAAAAAGATAAAACGGTGTATCGTATCGCATGATTGTCTGACGTTGTTTAAATTAAAGTTATATTTTATGTCGGATTGCAATTAATCAATTGACAACTGGTTCGTTATATAACAACTTATTTAAGTTACATAAAATATCGACTTTAAGATAACGAAGGAATGCGATCTCATCTTTTTATCCAATTATTAATTTTCTCCCAACGGATCTTTGTACTCTGTGCTACTTTTTATAATCAACTTTTCAGTAGTATTAATCAAAACCCCAATCAAAATATTGTTTTCGAATTCGCCATTTGAGACTCGCTTTTACAGACCCGATTTTCAAGAAGACTTTTTCCACGCTTCTCTGTGGGATCGATATTCGGTACTTTGTATCATTATTACTTGTTAAAAACGGTAGTAGATTGAGATGCATACTTGCGTCGAGATCTACTTATTCGCATTTTAAAAAGGTGTAAGCACGAAAATTCGCAACACCTACTAAACTTCTATTCATAACATGTATAATGTTTTGATTTTATACTCAGAAGGTGTGTAGCTTTCTGAATTTGTGTTTAGAATATGAACTTTATTGTGTAATAACAATTGTTGATTTATCCGTGATCCGTCGGTAGTCATTTTATAATTGTTCCTATCTACAAAAAAGTGCCTAACCAGCCTAAATTAACTGGTGAGTAAAATTTGAAATAACAAAAACATAACAATGCCTTTGTTGATTTCAATGTTTTTTTTAGTTTTTTGATTGATTTCAATGGGCTTTTTCTTTTGGTTGATTTGAAGAGACTTTTTTCGGTTTTTTGGTTGATGTCCCTTGTATTTTCTAATATCGTTGAGCACCGCTCAAAGTTTAGCGGGTACACCTTCCATACAAAAAGAAAAATTATTTATGAAATTTAGTTGAGTGAGTGCAAAGGACCCCACCCGAATATGAATAGGTCCACACCTGCATCAATTTTCTGAAAATTTATTTATATATCATAAAACATATTACTTCATTTTCCCCTTGTGGGTGCCTTTATACATATCACGACGTCTTCAATTAAAAAGTCTTGTGTTTCAAGATCAAACTCATTGATTGGAAACTAACCACTTTAGATCATCATGGCCGTACACACACAACTCGTACCCTGGGAGCGAAATAAGGTGAGTGTTTTTTAGACCTGAAGCTCAAAAGTTTAACAAAACGTCTTGAAATTTTACACATACTTTAGTTCAAAAAGGCCTTGCAAATTAATGATGCAATTGTCAGCAACTCTCGACTAGATTTATGTCGAAAGAATTTAATTGATACTGTTGTAAAAGGCTACTATTATACTAGATAAAACACACATATTTCTCTTTATATGTGCATTTGATCAATTTTTATGTCATTTCAGATAAATATGTGTCTAACATAATAATGAAATTAAAATCTAAACGAAAATGGATCTGTGAACATTATAAACAAGAAACGGCTACTTGCCTACAACCAACCCAAGTTATGACACCACTGCACCAACAATAGCCCAGGCCCAATATCGTGCAAGCCCAATATACATGAGAGAAACCCAATGTACCCCATTTGGTTTTGGTTCAGAACTTAAAGTTCTGATTTTGAATTATGTATTCCAGTACTTCGTGTTTAAGAGGTTGTTTGTTTATCTCATAATAGTTTCATTAAGAGGCAACCTATGAATAGTTAAGAGGTGAATCTTGTTTGGCAAAAAAAAAAAGTTTACCTCTTAATGGTTATAAAACCCTCTGAATAATTTTGTATCTTGGGTCTCCCATAGCCATTCAGCGCCCTAATTTCATCCTGAACAATTACAAAACAACCATATTTCATTTTGCACTATATCCTAAGAACCCTTAATCATTCGGATCCCTTGATCATTCTGCACCAAACCTTTCAGCAACTACTAAACAAGCCCTAAGTGTCAAAGTTCCTGATTTTTTTTTAATTCTTTTAGATTAATATAATTGCAACTCTCATATTTCAATGATTTTGAAAGTAATGTCATTTATAATAAACTAGTCATATACCCGCGCGTGATGCGGCACGAGGGTTAAACTTTCTTGTAAATTGTGATTGAAAAATTAATACAATTATTTATAGAATGTTCTATTTTTTAGACCAACATCTCCATTCCATGGCCACCACTTCGGACCTGCTGTATTTGATTCCTATGTTAAATAATCTCTGTCGAATACTACAAAGTTTGAAGTATAACCACACTTACCAAAAAAAATTAAGATCAAATATAATATGATTTATTATGTAGAAAGAAGAGTATCAAATCATGTAACTACGAGCCCAAGGCTATCAAAAGCTAGAAGAGCATATAACCTTGATTTTTTTTACTTGCTTACATCAAGGATACTCTGAAATCTGATTGTCATCAACTAATTATGAATGATAGATTGGTGCATCAATTTTAAAAGACAATCACCGCATATACACCGCATAATTTTATACAACCCTAACGAAATAGATGAATTTGGATATAGAGAGAAAGAAACAAGGGTTTTTTGCCATAAGAAAGTGCACTGAATTTCAAAATGGTGAAGGCTAGAAATGCTATAAATTATAAAATTGATGATGCTTGTCTCGCTTGAAATATGGGAAACAAATATTCTTCAGCTTGCTAAACCTGAAGACTTCAAGACTAATAATGAGAAACTCACAAATTATAAAACGAATAAACTGATAAAGACTGTCTAAAACGTATAAAAAGAGATGAATGGATTTAATAAACAATGGACAAGCATAAAATGGTAAAGAGTAACATTTACAAAACAAGTAACAATTACAAAACACAAGGTAGACCAACAACCTTTTAGTTGAATTTCCTCATTAACATGTTTAGGTGAAATAGTAACATATAATGAAAAAATCACTTAATCATTGAAGAGACTAAATAATTGGTTATGGTGTCCCTTAGTTAGAATGCTAAAAAGGAATGTTTGTAGTTTCTGCCTTTGTGTCTAAATAGGGACACACACCTTAGAAACTTAAATTCATGTGATCGAATGAAGATGCACTGTGCACATGCCAATGAGTATTGTGATTTACATTTATATACCCTTATCCTAAAGGGTTCGTAAAGCAGGTTAATGTCGGTTCTGAATACGAAAAATATTTCTTGTAAACATACTACAAAACGGGTTATGGTAGATCAATAACATAAAAGACAAACATAACCAAAAATTGCAGTCAAAACTATATTTACGGTTTTCACTTCAGGATATTTTCATGTGTTGTCTAATTCACTTTCCTATTTTCCTTTTATTTCAAAGTGGGATACAGATGAACAATATCAATAACACCTACTAGGTGATTAATGACACTTGCTCGAAACATCAAACATGTTGTTTGACCGAAGAACACCTTACAGGCATAAAAAAAGGGTGTGAGAGCACGTTAGCAGAAGCAGACCAGAGAGAATTGATCAACAAACCGACTATTAATGTCCCATCACATATCAATACAAAAATATCAAATTTGGTTGAAATGGACAACCAATAGAGAGCTAATGACAGGGTTGCCTTAAAAAAATAGCAAGATTACAAGTCCATCACCCTCGCCCTCTTGGCTAATTAGAAAGTGGCCCCTCAACAAATTTCAAACAAATACAAATTCAATACTGCATAGTCCACACCCACAAAATTATCAAACTTATTTAATTATAAAATAGTGAAAGGTTGAGGTATACACTTACCACATCAAGGCACTTACCTTCAAATAACATTTAGCCACTTTGAATATATTGCCCCAACTTTATCCCCTGAAACACCAAGTCAAAATCAGTAAACCATCAATATGCCATAACTCTAGCCATCAAACAATAGTTTCAGATCTCAAGAACAAAACTTAATAAAACGAAATTCCCTCTCAAGGATCGCCTCTTCATTCTAGAGAGAAGATTTCAAGTTTTATGTAATAATTTGATATATATAATAATTATTACATAATATGTGTTAACGAAATTCCCTCTCAAAATCGTCACTTCCTAACCTAAAGATTTGTTAACGCAACGAAAAATTAAATAAATTTTGTGGTTACAATAATTATTACATAAAACTTTTCTAAACAATTAAAACCCAATCGGATCCAATGATGCATTTAATTAAAATAAACCACGCCATAGGGTGTTTAGAAGATGTACCTTTTGTAGATCAGTCGGGTTGGTAATGGAGCACCAAGAAACCAAAGTAGGTTTCCTCTATTGGTAGTCCACACACGAACACGTTTCCCGTCTCCACCGGGTGCTAGCCCAAGAACCCTAGATCTATATGTGTTTTACAGAAAAGAAAAGGTTTCTTTTCTGTATTTATCTGATAGGCTAATTCTAATTATTTCAATTGTATGAAAAACGGTTTAGCCTAACGCCCTATTTATACCAGAAGAATTATAGTTAGACTATAATTCAACTAAGGATTAAATAAGGTTTAGTAATTATCTATAATATTCAAATTCAAATATATATATATATATATATATATATATTTATCTTTTAAACTTTAAATATAATTATATATAATTACAGATAATACCCCGTAATTAACATAATTACGTTTTCACCCTGTAATTATCATAATTACAGTTTAACACATATTTTCATAATTATCCTTTAAGAATAATTATTTTCTTAATCAACTTGATTTAATCTGGGTTTCTAAAGATGGAAACAAACGCATTATTTGTGTGTGACCCTATAGGTTTACATACTCCTCAACAGTATCTCTGTGTGACACGTGTCGTGGGCATATAATAACTTACATTCTCCCACTTGCACACGATACACAGTAACACAGACGATGGTAAGCGTCTAGCAACACGCCACCGCCCCCAAGGCTATGTAAATGTGCTTTTACCTTCGAGCAATTTGATTGATCCAATCAATCATATAGTATAATCATTCATTATCCTTTTGTTTCACGATATTTTGTTTTGAACTTAAGGCATAGATCTATCTCATCCTTTATTGTTCAAAGAATATGTTTCTCGATCCCAACATATTTGATTATACAAGTACCATTAGTCTAACTAATCCACTTGTTCATGCATGTAAATCAAACTATGTAATCGAGGGGCCTAGAAATATCTCTTTCATCTTGAAAGGAGCAAATCCCATATTGCATGTACACGACTAACTACACAATTCATGTTATACCTAACATAGCCCTTATGATTACCCGGTTAAGGGTAACGTTAGACTATATCAAAGCATAACACTCCTTGTGCATTAGATCCCAATGCACATCTCAGGTATGAGGATAAAGAGTGTTTACTATTTCAGTACTCACCTTATGACGTCGATCTATGAGGTGATCCTGACCGTGGGTCTTGTCCAACGCCTTGTGCACCGACAAACGCATGTGATTCTGGTTGCACCTAGTGCACTTCCAACTTGGACTATGACCAGACTTCACAATGATCTTGATTTATTACTAGTCCCCTATTAATAATCGATCAAGGACAATTCTAAATAATATGATCATCATATTTATTTAACGATACTTAAACATGCTAATAAAGAACACAAAAATGTTTAATGTATATACTCATACCCAGTATGCCATATCAGATAAAAACATAACTATTTTAATGTTCCAGAAAGTTTAAAGTTTACAAAAATTATTATTCAATATAAAAATCCTCAAGCCTATAACATAAACATCATGTTTGTTTTGAGACATAGGCTTGACAAGTAGATTTGTATGTAAGCTCTTACAGCTCATAGTACCTCCGTTCAATACATATATCCCTATTACAATTCAAGTCATTACAGTCGGTTTGGAAACTAGCATATGTGTATCCTTAAACACACATTTCATAACCATTGTACAGTAAGAACATATCTTTAGTTATTCTCAGATACTTCAGAATGTTCTTCACTGTTATACAGTGAGCATCAATTGGGTCTGACTAATATCTGCTCGTCATGCTCAGGGCATACGAGACATCCGGTCTTAGTAAAATTAACATGGCGTACATGATTTGAACAGTTGGCTGAAAACACAGGGAACACCCTTCATACGGTTCTTGTCCTCTTTAGTGCTAGGACTCCAAGTTTCGCTCAGATGTACACTATGTATTGTTGGCAAGTTTCCTTTCTTGGAACCCTTCATCTTGAAGTTTTTCAAGATCTTGTCAATGTATGTACTTTTGCTTAATCTAATTAAGCACTTTGATCTACCACGATAGATCTTTTACCAAGGACTTTGTCTCTTCTAAATCCTTCATCGCGAAGTACTGTCTAATCCATGATTTTACACCTTCAAGCATTGGGATGTCATATAAGATCTAGAATACTGTTATGCTCCCACTAACCTTCTTGTATACAAGATTTCAATTACGAGATAATTGTTCTAGTCCATAAATGGACTTTTGCAACTTTCACTTTTAGGTTTGATGTTTTAAAGCCTTGTATACGTCCTCGCTCAAAATTCCTTTTAAGGAATGTGGCTTTTGACGTCAGTCTTCATGGCATCTTGCCATTTATCAGTAATCCGATCTTCGGATTATTTTGTATCTCGTTTATTGTCTTCAACAGTTTTTTGAAGCTCAACATCTTGTTGAATGTCAGTGTCAACCATCGTCCCATCTTTGTGGTTCTTGAATTTCTTCGAGATCTACTGTGTCCCCATTTATGATTCTTGACAGAATTTTTTTTTTCTTAAGAACACACCAGGGTGCGTTAACAAAACTTTTGTTCTCGCTAGACCTGTAGAAATAATATCCAATTGGATATCACATAAAGATGTACTTTTCAGACCTTCGAATCATGCTTTCCAAAAGCTTTATGCTTAGCTTAAGCATTATAACCCCATATTCTCAAATATGATAACTTTAGGATCTTCCTAGTTCATTTAAGAGAGTGAGTTTTATTGGTCCTTGTTGGTTGCTACATAAACTAGTATTTAGGAAACTGTTTCTAGGGCATAACCCCATAAACATTTAGGCAGAGTGGTGAGATTCATCATAGAGTAAACCATGTTCAACAGGGTTTTATTTCTCTTCTTGGATACACTGTTGTGATGCAGTGTTCCGTGAGGAGTCAACTGGGATACAATCCCAAAAATCTCTAGGATGATCTATTGGATCAGATATTCATGACCTCGATCTAACCGAAGCATCTTTATCCTTTGCCAAGCATACTCACTACTTCTTTTCTAAAACTCTTTGAAAATTTCAAGGCTTTTATATTTGTTCTATTAAGTAAACATACCTATGTCTACTGAAGTCATCAGTAAGATGTAATGAAGTAGTGATGATCGTATCTTGTGACATAACTATAAGTCTCACATACATTAGTATGGTTAACCCCTAATAGTTCTTGTAGCCCCTAAAGGTTTACCCTTTTAAGGCACTTTTGTCATCTTGACTAACAAGATACACATGTATCATAAGAATCATCATATGATTCCAACTCTCCGTTCGTCTGGAGTTTGGCTATGTGTTTATTGTTTAAATGTCACAAATAGATCAATTTTAAGCCATGCTTAATTCGTTATATTGATTTATAATTACAACTATTAATTTCATAAAACATTTATTAAGATAAAACGAAAAATTTATTTCTGAAAACATAAATTTGGTTCGTTGTAATTGAGAAAATGAAACTAAATTCCTAGTAGCACTAGGTACATGAAGACACTTGCTAAGTGTTAATGTAAGACCATCTAGAAAGTTCATATCATATGTCCCTTTGAGCAACAACAACTAACTTAGCACCATTTGGTCTGGTTTCATCTTCTCTTCACTTCTTTTTTCCTGAAAAGTGGTACTAATATGAGTATCATACTCAATATGTAACACTTAGTCGGAAGTGAATTAAATCAAATGGTAAACATACCTGAAGGTCCGGCTCTGGTAGCCTTCTGCTTCTTGATTTCTGCCAATCGGGCTGGACAAGTTCTCATTTGGTGCCCATGGTGAAAACAATTATACCATACTGCAACCTTAGGAATTTCTCCTTTGCCCTTATCTATGTTGGATCTTCCAACATGTGTTTTACCCTTGGTTATCTCCCCTTTTTTTCTTGATTGTCCCACTATCATGTTTGATCATCAAAGCCTGTTTTGGTTTGGTTGAACCCAACTAGGATTTCATATCCCTCTCAGTAGTTTTAAGTATGTTGTGAAGCCCTGTGAGAGTCTTATTCAAACCTTTCATATTATAGTCCTTAACGAATTTCTTATATGTTTTGGGTAGAGAGTTGAGAATCATAGCGATTTCCAACTCTTGACCCAATGGGAAACCAAGACGGGTCAGTTGGTCAAAGTACCCTTTCATTTTCAAAATGTGGGTACTAACTGACGAACGCTCAGTCATTTTACAAGCACACAATGCTTTAACTGTATCAAATCTCTCCCGTTTTATTTGTAACCGAAACATAGACTTCAGTGAAGATATCATATCCCAAGCAGTCATGTTTTCATGATCCCGTAATAATTCGGGAGTCATGGTGGCTAACATTAGGCAACCAACAATCAGAGAGTCATCTTGGTACTTATCATAAGCATTTCTGGTAGGAGGATTTGGGGGGGGGGGTTTCCAAGAACGTAGAACTTCTTTTCATACCTAAGGACTGCCCTTAGGAAGCGAAACCATTCGATGAAGTTTGTTCCGTCCAATTTTTCATCATCTAGGATTGACCGTAGTGTGAATTGGGATAAGTTGTTTGAGTTTGAATCTGAGGTAGACATCTACAAAAACATAATTTAATTTTAGTAACTTTAATATCTCAAATAAATGGATTAACCTTTCAAAATCATTTGATTTGAGCTAAGATCCATATTTCACCTACTTCCATAAATGGCCAAGCAACTGTCTATGGAATTAGGCTATTTAGGTAGGCATCATCCAATTATGTTCAACATAACTCTTAGATGTCGTGGGATCCTATTCAATATATCATATATTGAAATTGGCACGTTTAATCCCACTTCAACACCTTGAAAATACTCATAAATGGCCAAGCAACTGTCTATGATATTCTCAAGTAAAAAACCATACTAAGGTATCGTGATCCCACCTAAATACTAGAATTAGGGTTTACTGGGATCAGTCGTCCAAAATATGACTATTTAAGTGAATGGTCAAGCAACTGTCCACTTAAATCTCGTTATTTTGGCTCCTTGTCTTACACTATATTCAACCGATATGATTGGTCAAGCACTGACCACACCGGAATCCTGTATGCTCGACAAGTACCTTAAATGGGGGGCGTTAAGTTTACGTTTTGTAAAATGTTTAATTTTAGAAAACATTCTAATTCTTTTAAAACGTTTTGATTTTATATTTAAAAATCTTGTTTTAAAAGTTTATATTTATTAAATCAGTTTGAGTTTGATAAACATATCAATTTTAAAATATCATATTTTATTTACCGATTCAAAATATGTTTTGTGTTTGATTTTATTTTTAAAATGTTTGCAATTATTATAACAATAATAAAGCAATAAATAAAAGCAAACACAAAATAAACAACCACAATAATAATATACGGATTTGCCCCTAATATGGTGTTGTGAGCCAACACAACAACCACGGTCAAAACTAAGGATGTCTTCAAGCTCCCACTAACCTCGCCATCTTGGTGAACTCTAGGGACTCCGCCTCGACCTCTTGGAACTCCGTCTTCGTTTGATTTACAGTTTAAAAATAGAAAAATAACATATCCTAATCTATTTACAATTGCCCCTATCTAGGAAATTTTAAAATTACAACCCTTGCAATTAATACATTTTAATTTTCCAAATACAAAAATTAACAACCACAACCACGGGTCTTTGGGGCAAACCATATATTATTCAATATTGTAAACATAAAATAAATATTTGACCAAAGTATAATTAACATAATTAAAAGGTCAAATCATAAGGAACAAAATTTCATATGGCAACATAAATTTAAGAGTAAACTACGATTTTAATCCCTATGGTTTGATGTTTATAACGATTTTCGTCCCTGGTCTTTTAAAACTGCTTTTTTAGTCCTTGTGGTTTTTATTTGCTTCTATTTTCATCCATCCCTTCAATTTTATTAATATTAAATGTTAATTCATTTAAAAATTAAATAAACAAATTACATATTTGGTCCTTGTGTTATATAAAATTTTACATTTTTATCTTAATTTACATTTTTTTTACTTTTTCTTTATTTATTGTATTTCATCAAGACATTTATTTTTCTATTAATTATATTGTATATTTTCATAATTATTATTACTTTGATTATAAAAATAATCAAATAATTTCATTAAAAATACTAATAAATACATTAATTTTTTTTTCAAAGCTTTAGATTTAGATCTCTTAAAATTAATATAATTTTTCTGTTGATTTATTAAAGCTTTTTATTTATTTTAAATTACCATTGAAAAAAAAGTTTAATAAATTTCGAGAAAAAAAATCTTATTTTATAACAACCGGTGATTTATTGGTAAATTCACTTTACTCCCATTATTTCATATTTTCATCTAAACTTTATTTTTATTAATTAATCAAATTTGTTAATATTTAAAATAAACACATACACACACACACACTGACACACACACACACACACACACACACACATATATATATATATATAGAGAGAGAGAGAATCGGGTTCAAACGAGAACGATATCTATTTAAAAGAACACAATAACGACAAATCACATACAAAATCATAAGTGATTTTACATTAGCGGGGAAGTCGTACAAAACCGCAGTATGCGGGCGACTTTTGCCGCGACTTAAAGTCGCGGAAATCACATGTAAAATCACTTATATTTTGTATGTGAGTTGCCGTTGCCGTGTTCATTTTAAATAGGTACCGTTCTCGTTTGATCCTCTCTCTCTCTCTCTCTATATATATATATATATATATATATATATATCAAGGTTTTAAATAATGCTTGTGTTTGACGTCACGTTAATTTTGAGGCACGTCATGACCCATTGCATGATTTTTATAACAACATATTGAAATCTTATTATCCTTTTATTTTCTTATTTTGTGTTTTTAATATATAACCTAATTTAAAATGGTGTGTGTGTGTGTGTTTATGTGTGTATGTCTTATTTAAATATTAAACAAATTTGATTAATTAATAAAAAATAAAGATTAAATGAGAATTTAGAATAGTGGAGTAAATAGTAAATTGCATTTAACAAAAAACAACCGGTTGTTATAAAATAATATTATTTTTTTCTCGAATTTTATTAAACTTTTTTCAATGATAATTTAAAATAAGAAATAGCTTTAATAAATCAATAGATAAAAAAAAATATTACTTTTAGGAGATTTAAACCTAAAACTTTGAAAAAAATATCATGTATTTATTAATATTTTTAATGAAATTATTTGATTATTTTTATAATTAAATTTATAATAATTATGAAAATATACAATATAATTAATAGAAAAATAAATGTCTTGATGAAATACAATAAATAAAGAAAAAGTAAAAAAATATAAATTAGGATAAAAATGTAAAAGTTTATATACTACAAGGACCAAATATGTAATTTGTTTATTTAATTTATTAATAAAATTGGAGGGAGGGATGAAAATAGAAGCAAATAAAAACCATAAGGATTAAAAAAACAGTTTTGAAAGACTAAGGACGAAAACCGTTATAAGCATCAAACCACAGGGACTAAAATCGTAGTTTACTCTAAATTTAATTGACAAATTTTAATTTATAGGTTAACAAACCTAACCCAAAAGAGAATTGATCCATCAAAATCGGGCTTTGGCCCATCCTACGGCCTTGCCGTCTAGGGCACATGCCCAACACGAGAAACCCGGGTGAAAGCCCAAAAGCAATACTTGGAACTACTAACCCGGGCCCAACACCCAAACGGGGCTTCGGCCCAAAAACTAAAATTGGGATAACAACCCCAGACGGTGGCTTCAAGCCAACCGTGACCGGACATTAAAAACGATCGATAACATTAAGAATCTCGATCGACAACATCTATATAAAACAACAGTTTACCTTTTAAATAATATAATCTAGCCATCTTAAATAACATATTTAAAAGGATCAATTAATGGAAGAGAAAAACATTTGGCAAAATTTTTGAACCGATCAAATCCAATAAAAAGTTGGATTTGCATTTCACCCAAATACCAAAAATTTCCCAAGACAAACCAGAAATATCCATGGGCTTTTGGCACAACTTAGACCGAGACAAAGCAGGGTCGTGGAACCCAAGAGGAAAAACGACACCATGTCGTCGCCTGGGAAAAAAACATCGGGAGAAAACGCACCACCGAGCTGTGGTCGATCCACCCTCGAATGACACAAGGGTCGTGATTTGAACACCACACTGTCATGGCCAAAGACCGCTATATATGGTATCCAGCCGTGGCTGGGAATGTCACGAAGATGTGGCTAGAAAACATCCAAAAGGAAACTCTAAGCATGTCCAGAACCAGCTCGAGTCGTGCCTCACAACAAGGCAACACCAGTGTAACACCCTAAAAATAGGGATAACAAAAACTTTCCAAGAATGGAGAAGTGGTATAAAGTTTGCCATAGCAAGAGCCTCCCAAAAAGGGGAAATATACAAATAACCTGTTTAATCACAATTCTGTAATTTAACGGATAAATAAACAACAACCAACTAATCTAATTTCTACATCTAGAAAAGAGATTACAAAAGGGGTGTCATCTATAAACCCAAATCTTCCAACAATAGTTCAAGCGCCAAAATCCCTAAGCTCTTGCTCAAAGCATCTAAACTTGCCTAGGAGTCACGCCGCTAACACCTGAGATACACATCGACACCAAACAAGTGTTAGGCCAAAAAGCCTAGTGAGTCGAACAATAATAAGCATGCATGAACCGTTACAATTCTTATCAGCAGTTAACCAGTGTTCAATATATGTGGAGTCATTAGGGGAGACCCAAAGCACCAATCGAGCCCACCCCAAGAGTCGATATACCTTGATGCCCTTAACAAGGAACATCCCAAGGCCCGGCACACCCGGAGACTACTCCAAAGGAAAACTCCTCGAATGGCGGAGGTCTAGGCACATACCATCACAGTGGCGCCCAAGACTACATCCTCCTTGTGAACTGACTTGGTTCGTCCAACATAATGCATATAGGAGGTCCTTTAGGTGTATTTCAACCCCAACATATTTCCATACCGCCTATGGGTATAATATTACCATCCTATCCTCATGAAGTCCAACAAAATACCCAAATGGCAATTAAGTTCATCATTCATATAAATATGTCATAAAAATGGTGTTCCAACTAGAATCATCATTGTACCCATACATACATATTTTTAGCATAGTAAGGTACCCATATTATGTATCCATGTGAAAAGCCCTAAATAATGGCACTCATAACATAAAACATAGCATATCACCAATATCAATATTTCCAACTAATTTCATCAAAGAATCCCTAATACTTAAACACATAGAGATAAAATAACAAATAAAAGATTATGATGTGTATCTAGTTTTAACAAAGGTTTAGTAAACTCACAATCTAGGTTTTAGTATAAAACAGTAGAAAAGATGAAAACCCTATATTTGAGGAGATGAGACTTGGAGATGAGGAGATGCACTTTGAGAAACCCTAGAATCTTCCTTGAGATGAGTTTAATGCTTTAATCCAAAATCCAACCACCAAAAGATAGTATTTATGAGAGCTAGGGTTTGGTAGGTGAAGAATGGTGACTGAAATGGGAGCTCCAAAATCGCAACCAAAAGAGAGGGTTTGAGAGAAATGAGGTTGAAATCTGATAAGGGTTCATTTAAGACACTGGCCCCCGTTCGCGACATTGCCCGGCGACAGTGACATGGTCACTGTCGCGTGTCACAATTGCACGGAATGCTTCACCCACGGTACACCTCCCGCGGCCTTGACACCGCGATAGTTACAATGTCACAATCGCGTGTCATTGTCGCGCGGACTCTAACACCCGCGGTATATCTACCGCGATAGTGACACTGCGAGAGTGACAGTGTCACAATCGCGAGTCACTGTCGCACCAACTCCCCAACATCCCGAAACTTGACCAATTTCGATAACGAGCGCGAGGTTTGAACGATTAAAGATGGTATATCAATTTACTCAACATTACAACATAGTAACCATCATTAAATGCATATAAAGGCTCATATTTTCAAATAGGTGCAATTAACGTATTTAAGGAAACAATTACTTACCTTATAAATTTACGGATGTTACAACCAGATGGTATCCCACCATGAATCCTGAACCGAGAAGAAGACATACAGGGGCTGTGACAGACGACACCAACACTCGCATAGAATAAACCGATCATGGTCCAAAGACCTGGTATGAGATGGTCCATCAGCCTATGGTTACAAAGTCGTAGATGGCACCGACACGACCGCAGAAAAGTGGAAAAGGTCGGCGGTGACAGTTACAGATAACCGGCGGCGACCGACGATCAGTGGGTAGAGAGGATGTCGCTTAGCGGCTGTGATGTGGGAGAGAGGTCATGGGAGTTATAGGGTTACAAACCCTTTGTCACCTTCAGCCGACTAAGTCTTTCGGAAAAAAAAAACTTTTTTTTTAAATTTAATTAGGGTTTAAAATTCTTTTAGGTTTTCAACATGAGGCCCAATTAGAATTTTGATCAAATTTAGAAATTTAGGGTTCAATTAAGTTTGTCATATAATATCTTGTTTCCTTTTTTTTTAATTAAATGACATCAAAGTGGCTCTGATACCACTGTTGGGTTTAAATGCAATTTGTAACCGATAAAACGCAGCGGAAAATTAAATAAATTTTGTGGTTACAATAATTATTATATAAAACTTTTCTAAACAATTAAAACCCAATCGGATCCAATGATGCATTTAATTAAAATAAACCACGCCATAGGGTGTTTAGAATATGTACCTTTTGTAGATCAGTCGGGATGGTAATGGAGCACCAAGAAACCAAAGTAGGTTTCCTCTATTGGTAGTCCACACACGAACACGTTTCCCGTCTCCACCGGGTGCTAGCCCAAGAACCCTAGATCTATATGTGTTTTACAGAAAAGAAAATGTTTCTTTTCTGTATTTCTCTGATAGGCTAATTCTAATTATTTCAATTGTATGAAAAACGGTTTAGCCTAACGCCCTATTTATACCAGAAGAATTATAGTTAGACTATAATTCAACTAAGGATTAAATAAGATTCAATAATTATCTGTAATATTCAAATTCAAATTCAAAATATATATATATATATATATATATAATTATATTTTAAATTTTAAATATAATTATATATAATTACAAATAATACCCCGTAATTAACATAATTACGTTTTCACCCTGTAATTATCATAATTACAGTTTAACACATATTTTCATAATTATCTTTTAAGAATAATTATTTTCTTAATCAACTTGATTTAATCTGGGTTTCTAAAGATGGAAACAAACACATTATTTGTGTGCGACCCTATGGGTTTACATACTCCTCAGCAGTATCTCTGTGTGACACGTGTCGTGGGCATATAATAACTTACAAGATTGTAATCCAAAATCGAGAGAAAATACCCTTCTTGTTATCATTCTTCTCTTCAACCACTTCCATTACCTCTTTTTCATCAGCCAATAGGGTTTTTTCGCTGAGCTTTTCCACAGAAATCAAAACTAAAAACAAAAGAAAATCGCAAGAACAGATCCATATCAATGAATTAAAAAACTTCACTTGTTCAATTTTCAAAACCCCAATTTAAAAAATATGATATTAAGAGACAATTAAATTGGATCGCATACCTGGAAACCCAAGAAATGTAAAAATATTGGGGGGTTTTGCTTGTTTCGAAAACAAACAGTTTTTTTTATTCGATCGATCAATCGTCGATGAATGCAGTGAATGAGTCGATTGTAAATCGAAACATAGAAAAAGGTAAGAAAGTGGAAGATCACAAGGAAATCCTACCAATGAAATCGGGGGAGAGGGTAAAGATATTACGCTAGATGCCTTTACCTCGCTTATGAAATGCTAAATCTATCAAAACTACCAACTCCAGAAGAAGAAAAAAATGAAGTGTGTAAATTGAGTGCATACATCAGGATTATCCGTATGTATTGCTATTATATTGTTGTTTTGAGGAAGCTCCCTGATGCGATGTACCTGCATAGATATTAGCAAAATCAAAGAAACATAGAATTACATCTTTGAGAAATACTGCACATGCAGTAATAATTATTTTTGAGAGAATTCCTTTACATGAATAGACTATTAAACCAACCATGAATATAAACAACATTGTCATTAGAAACAGAGAAAAATAAAAGACAAGGGTTCGGTGGCACTAAGAAATACCTTTCCAGGATGTATGATCGTTTTAAACTTCTTTACATTAGGTGATTGTGCTTCTTCATTGGACTAAACAAACATTAACAGTTATAAATAAGATTAGACATTGAATTCAGAAAAGAAGAGGTATTTTATGATGATCACGTGGAACCGGAACCAACAATTTTCAGATAAATTTTAGACTCACCTGTGATATGTGTTTTGTTGTTGCTGCTACCCTAGCTTTAACAATTTCACAATTTTCTATCAAAAGTGTGTTTAGAAGTTGGAACGCTACATCAGTCTGAACATAGAAGGTTTGAAAGAATGAGAAAGCAATAATACACATGCATTTTGTAGTTAGGAGAACAAAAATAAAACAAAATTCAGATTCGTAGATCGAAAACATGACATCTTTCAATCCGGTCACATTTTCATGCCTAATATGACGAAGAAGCTTCAACTCCCGTAGAGTTCTTAAAGCATCGGTAGGGTTACCAAACACATTGTTGATCTTATTGATAGCAACTTTCTCGTTGGTTTCCCTATTGATCGAAGAACACACGACCCAATATGCTCCTCTCCCGATTGGTTTGATCGGTATGTATTTAGTGTCGATTTCGAACAAAGTTTGCCACATTGTGTAATAATGTTTCCCTCTTTGCCTAAATCCATTTGGTGGTTGTAACACTCTATGAATTTAAGCGAAATAAAAATTCGGAAATTCGGCAATATAAGGTCTAAAATACGGAGGTCCAACACCCTGTGAAAATAATTTCATAACAAGGACAACCCAAAGATTTATACAACTAAAGACCCACATTTAATTGGGTTAGCTTGCATCATCAAGTTTGTAAAAGAATGGGACATCAATATTGCAACAACCTACTTAATCTAGGATCAATTCAAAACTAGATTAAAATGGGTGTTGCGATTTCACTAACATCTCTCTTCACAAAAATCCCCAAAAGACCGGCACTTCGAGAACTGTTACGTGCCCGGTTGACAAGCCCGACAACTTAATTTCCACTACGAGTGGGATCTGTGAGAAAACAAAACCACAATAAGTGTTAGGACTAAGCCTAGTGAGATCTCATAAATCATATAAATCACAAACATATTATTATAAACAATATTCGTGTTACCGAACTCCTTTGCTTCTCAAATAGTGATTCCACCACAACCAATGTTCCTAACCGGAACATAACCATACCAAAAATGTTAGACCACAATCTCATTGGATTCAAGATCATCCAATCTAAAGATCCAATCTGAAGCTAAAGCAGAAACGTCGACTCTCGATATTAAAGTCTAATGTTTCTTTGTAATAAATGTCAAAGTTGTTTGTTATTGTTATTAGTTAGTTTAGTTTAGTTTAGTTTGTTAGTTATTAGTTAGATATAATATCTAATATTTAGATATTATTAAGTTTATTATTGTTTAATGTTGCAAGTGGTTGATTAGGTAGTGTGTTGTAGAAGCTAGATCTAATATCAGATCTCTCAACAACTCTCTCTAACATAGATCAGATTAGAACACACACACTTAAGGTGTAAGAAGAGATAAAACAGAGAAAACACATCCAGAGCTTGAATCGATCAACCTTGTAACCTTTGTTATTAATCAATACAGGTTGGTAATCGTTAATGTGTTGTTTGATATAAAACTTGATATAGTATTGTGGACCCACAATTGGTATCAGAGCCTAAAAATAGATCAAAATCAAGTTTTAAGAAAAACGACTCTGTGTTCTTGTTTGAAAATTGATTTCTAGATTTAGAGTGTTTTAGTTGTTAAAATCGATCAGGTTGTGATCGAAATACATGCTAGATCGAGTTGTGAGTGATTAATTTCAGTATAGAGCTTTAATCGAGTTCCATTTTGGTGATTTTGTGGTTTGAGTTCGAGTTTTCAAAAGTTACTGTGCCATCGATTTATTTTCGAAAAAGTGATTTTTATCGAGATCAAGTGATCACGATCTATTCTATAAGTGTTTTTAGACATATTGGTAGAGTTTGGTACTATTAATCTTGGAAAAACAGGTTGAAAAGTCGATTTTATCGAAGTACAGACGAACTTGCGCAAACCAGAGGAAGAACTCACGCAAAGCCCACTTTGCGTAACCTACTTTGCGCAACCAACTCAATACGCAAAGACTACTTTGCGCAACCAACGTGATACGCAAAGCCTACTTTGCGCAACACACTGATCACGCAAAGCACACTTCTCGCGACCAACGGCTTACGCGAACTTCACTTTTCGCGACTCACTTGAAACGCAAAGCTCACTTTTCGCAACCTTCTAGTCACGCAAAACTCAGTTTGCGCAACCCTCTTGAAACGCAAACCTTAGTTTGCAAAACCCTCTCAACACGTAAACTTCAACTTTGCGCTTCCAACGTCTCGCGCAAACCTTACTTTGCGCTTCCTACGTCTCGCGCAAACCTTACTTTGCGCTTCCAACTCTTCACGCAAACCTCTCTTTGCACAAATACAAGACTTCAATCTTTTTATTCAGAATGACATCTAGAGAAGCCCTTGCAATCGGAACTGACACCAAGCCACCAGTTCTCTTTAAAGGAGAATACGAACAGTGGAAAGATCGGTTCCTGAACTTTGTTGACAGACATGAGTTGGGTGATTTCATTAGACAGTCGATAGAAGAAAGGGTTATGAAACCAGTTATGACGACTCATTTGGTTGGAACTGTGCCGACACAGGTTGAACTTAAGTATCATGAGCTAGAAGATGATAACCTAAAAAGAGCAAAAGGTGATAATTTAGCTAAGTCATACATTCTACAAGGAATTCCAAACGAAATCTATGTAAAGATTGACAGCTACAAGGCCTCGGGCAAGGAAATGTGGGATCAGCTAGAGAAGATGATGTTGGGTTTAAAGGTTGGGAATCAACTGAAAATCTCCAACCGCCTAAATAATTATGAAGAATTTAGAGGCAGAGTCGGAGAAACTTTAGAAGAAACCTATGACAGGTTTGTGACCTTGCTGAATGAACTAAGCAAGAACAAGATCCACAAATCTCAAATAGAGCTGAACGTCAAATTCCTGAGTATTCTACAGCCGGAATGGAAGAGATTTGCCAGGCAGATGAAGCAGATCAAGGATCTGAATGAGATTCCACTTCATGAGGTGTATTAAACCCTCAGACAAAATGAAGAAGAGGTGGATGAAATTCTAGATGAGAAGAGGCAGAAAGGAAAGACAGTTGAAGACACAGTTGCTCTTCTTGTCAGGAAGAAGAAGAAGAACAAGACGATTCAGAAGAAAATGAAGCTTATGCAAACTCTGACTCTGATGAAAATGACCAACTGAAGCAAGCAATGCTTCTGCTGACAAATGCTTTTCAGAAAAAGTTCTACAAAAAGCCAACATCAAACAGTCAGAGGTATTCTTCTGGTCCTAACAACTATGTCCACAAGGAAAGGGTTGAAGGAAATAGATATGAAGGGAAGAGAACAGAAGAGAGGAAACCGGAAGAGAGAAGATATCAGTCTGAAGGAAAGAGAATAGAGGAGAGGAAACCGGAAGAGAGAAAGTTTAAAGCTGAAGGATCCAGTCAGTCAGAACCACCAACGTGCTACAACTGTGGCCAAACAGGTCACTATGCCAGAGACTGTCGAAGGCCAAAAGTCAGAAACTCCGATTATTACAAGAACAAGATGCTTCTTGCAAAGCAACAGGAGGCGGGTAAGGCACTGATGGCAGAGGATGAGTACTGGCTTGATCATTCAGACGAGGAAGAAGAGGATGAAGAGAGAGATGAAGCAGTCAACATGTGCTTGATGGGAAAGCAGGAATCGGACGATGAAGCAGATTCAGAAGAGGATGCAACAGATGAGGTATGTGATCAAATGCATGCCATGAAGATAAAACTCCAAGATTTAGAGTCGAATCTTAAGCGTGAAAATGGTGTTATAACTGACAAAAACCAATTGATACAGAAACTTAGCAATGAAATTGTTGAGAAGAAAGTATTGGTTGAGGTTTTACATACAAACAATGACACCAACACCAAAGAAAAGACTATAATTCTTAAAGAGAATTCTGAACTCAAGTCTAAAATGAGAAAAAGTGAGCTTGATTTTTATGAGCTTACGAATTTGCAATCTTCAACTTCCAAAGAAAACTTTTCTTTACTTGGTAAATTAAAAAGTTTGGAAGAGAAGTTATACAAAATGGGTCAAACTGAACAGACTATTCATTTGAACAAACCCAAAGAGGAAATAGAGAGATGGGGAATCGGTTATAAGAATCCTCACTGTCTTCAAAAAGGAATATCTGAAGTGCCTGCACTTTATGATCATCTTTCTTTGAAATTAGCTCGAAGAATCCCTGAGTTTAAAACTTTCTGGACTAGACTATCTGAAAAGGATGAAGCCGACGAAACTGAAAAACGTTTGAAATCATCTAAAGTTCATCTTCCATTTTATTATGCGAAGATGAATAATAGTTATACTAAAAATCCAATATATCAAAAGAAGAAATCTCTTTCAAATGACTTCTTTCAAAGTTATTCTGAAAAGGAAATGGAGGCGAAGCCTATACAAGGTAAACTATATCTCCCTCCTCTCGTTTTAGAAAGTAAAATTTCTGAACTCGAGAATTTTTTAACAGATGAAAGACTTTTGATTGAGATTCAACAAAAAGTTTTTACAACCGTGCTGAAAAATGTTATTATTTCAAAGGCTTCAAACTCTGAGGATATGTGTGGTTCATCAAATAAAGGGTTTGATTTTCTGAACTCTGACGGTGGTTTAGATGATTGTTTTGAACAATTTGACTTTAATGCAAAACTTCCTAACCATTCATCCTTTGTTAAGAAATCTTTAGGAAAAACCAGTATGCCTGTTAACAGTGCAAAATCAACGAAAGTTGATAACTCAGTCTCTGTGAAAGCTAAGAGTGCTAAAGGTAAGATTATATCTAAGCATTCACAGAAACCGAACACTACTGGTCATCTGAAGCATAAGCATTCAATTGTTGCTCAGAAGTCTAACTCAAGAGTTTCACATGTTTCAGATCTGAGCAAGCAAAGGCCAGAAGTTAAATCTCAGTGGAAACCAAAACAGAAGCTTGACAAGACCGTTAAATTGTTTTGTAGTGTTAATTGTAGTAAGAATTCTCCTAGTAAAGATGTCTTAATTGCTGATGTTGCTATTTTGAACTCAAAACTTGTTGTTTCTCGTAAACAATATACAATGAAGCAATTATTTCAGTTATCTTTATCTGCTAGAAAGTCTTCTATTTATGATAAACATGTTTCTACTTCTTGTCAAGATTCTGAAGATTGGTTTGGCAATAATCATGTGCACTCATATCATTCATATCATTCATCTGATTCAAATAATTTTCAAAAGAAAAGAGGACCCAATTTCAAATGGGTACCAAAATCTTGTGCTAACACAGTAAGACCCAAATTCTAGTGGGTACCTAAGGCTAACTCTGTGTTGCAGGCACACAAAGTTTAAGAAAGGAATTGGAGATGGCTTCTAGACAAAACAGTCTAGGACTCGTTCCTCAAAGAAACTAAGTTCTTGAATACAACAGTTCAAGACCCGCACTTCAAAGATAAAACAATGGTTTCTGAACACGTCTGTTCAGAACCCGTGCTTAAGAAGAGGATATGGCTTTTGAACAAATCAGTTCAAGACCCGCTCTTCAATACTCAAAGAGTTTATTCCAATGTTGTCATATGAATATCTAAATTCATTATTTCTCTTGTGCAGATCCGTCATTTATGGTACATGAATAGTGGATGTTCCAAGCATATGACTGGACAAAAAGAGATGTTGTCCAATTTTAAAGATAAATATTGCAGAACAGTTAAATTCGGCAACGACCAGCATTCACCAATAATGGGTTATGGTGATATGGTACACAACAATGTCACGATCAAGAAGGTGAGCTATGTTGAAGGCTTAAGACACAACTTGTTCAGTATAGACCAGTTCTGTGACAAAAGCTTAGAGGTCAACTTCAAAGCCAAGACGTGTTCAGTTCGCACTGAAGAAGGCGAGGAACTCTTGGTCCGTACTCGAGAATCAGACCTCTACACAATTAATTTGTCAAATGTCCAGACTGACAAGCAGGTTTGTCTACTATCGAAAGCTTCGATGCAACAAAGCTGGTTATGGCATCGAAGGCTCTCTCACCTCAACTTTCGGTACATCAACAATCTGGTCAGTGGAAAGCTCGTCAAAGGACTTTCAGAGCTCAAATATGAAAGAGAACATCTTTGTGCAACATGTGAAAAGGGAAAGATGAAGAGGGCTCCACATAAACCAAATCCTGAACCAAGTACAAGCGCTCTGTTAGAGTTATTGCATATGGATCTCTGTGGTCCGATGTGAACTCAGAGTCTAGGCGGAAAGAAGTACATACTCGTTATCGTGGACGATTACTCGCGATACACATGGGTCAAGTTTCTACGTTCAAAGGATGAGACACCTGATGTTCTCATCACATTCCTAAAGACTACCCAGGTGAATCTGTAGAAACCGGTCAAGCTTCTAAGAACAGACAACGGCACAGAGTTCAAGAACAAAAAGGTTGAAGAATATCTCGAATCTGTCGGGATTTCACATCAATACTCTGCTGCTCGTACGCCTCAACAAAATGGAGTGGTCGAAAGAAGAAATCGTACGCTAGTCGAAGCTGCTTGTACTATGCTAAGTCAATCAGACTTACCTCTATTTCTGTGGGCAGAAGCTGTATCGACTGCGTGTTATACACATAATCGTTCCATGATACATCGCAGATTCAAGAAGACTCCTTATGCGTTAATCAACAACCGAACACCGACAATCAAATATTTCCATATATTTGGGTGTAAGTGTTTTGTTCTAAACGATAGAGAGAGTCTCAACAAGTTCAGTGCCAAGGCAGACGAAGGCATCTTCATTGGTTATTCCTCTACATCAACTGCATACCGTATCTATCTGAAGAAGTCAAAGACGGTTATAGAAAGCATCAACGTCACGTTTGATGAAGAGATGGCTTCCGAACAACACAGTTCAGAACCCGTTATAACTGGCGTACTAGCTTCTGGGCAACTCAGTCCAGAACCTGCGTCTCAACAGAATAAATCAGATGAAGCATCAACGTCAACTAATCATATATCTGATTTAGACTTATTATTTGAATTGTTTTATGATGAATTTCTTGGATCTAATGTAAAGAAATCTGTTGTAGTTGACAGGATGGAAGACTTAACGACTACTCATCCAACCAGTTCATATATTCCTATTGAATCCAACATCCCGATTCAACAAGAAGTTCCAATTCAAATTCCGACTCCAACAGTTGAAGAAGTGACATGTTATGAAGAAACAGAAGTAGCTGAAACAGTAGGATGTTCTGTTCAGATCAATCTACAGCCAGAACAAGTTGTACCTGTTGAGCCTTCTGCACCTCCCACTTCAACTGCAATCATCTCCTGAACAAGATGAAGAAGGTACAAGTGGATTTATAGATGATACAACTGACATACATTCATATAATCCACTACCTCATAAACATAAATGGACCAAAGAGCACCCGATAAGCCAGATCATTAACGATCCATCAAAACCGGTGCAAACTAGGTCAACATCCATAAACATGTGCATGCATGACTCCTTTGTGAGCAAGTTCGAGCCAACTCGCGTATTAGAGGCACTTGCTGATCCAGAACGGGTGATCTCCATGCAAGAAGAGTTGAATCAGTTCGATGCACTTCAAGTTTGGAGACTCGTACCAAAACCTCAAGGTAAAACAATTATAGGTACGAAGTGGGTTTTCAAGATCAAAAAGGACGAATGTGGTACCGTTATCCGAAACAAGGCAAGACTAGTAGCCAAAGGATACAGACAAGAGGAAGGAATCGACTATGACGAGACATATGCTCCTGTGGCGCGATTAGAGGCAATCAGAATGTTTCTAGCCTACGCAGCCCACAAGAATTTCTTTCTCGGTTTACAAGTCAAACAATTTTCATCGGGTATTTTTATCAATCAATCAAAATACATTATGGATATTCTTCGGAAGTTCAAAATGGAAAATTCAAAACCGATTGGTACCCCAATGGCACCAGGTACTAAGATTGGCACCGATCCTTCGGGTAAGGCTGTTGATGTTAGGACTTATCGAGGGATGATAGGTTCTTTAATGTATCTTACTTCTAGTAGGCCAGATATAATGTTTTCAACATGCTTATGTGCACGATATCAGGCCAATCCTAAAGAAATTCAAATGTCTGCTGTGAAGCGCATATTTAGGTATCTGAAGGGCACTGCAGATCTTGGTCTGTGGTATCCTAAAGATACAAGTTTTAAACTAACAGCGTATACAGATGTAGATCATGCAGGTTGTATGTTAGACAGAAAGAGCACGTCAGGACATGTTAGTTCCTCGGTGACAAACTCGTAAGTTGGGCATCGAAGAAGCAACTTTGTGTTTCAACTTCCACGGCCGAAGCAGAATATGTAATTGCTGCTAGCTGCTGTTCTCAGGTCTTATGGATGAGAACTCAATTGCGCAACTACGATTTCCACTTCAACAAAATCCCGATATACTGTGACTCCAAGAGCGCCATCGCAATAACAGCGAATCCTGTTCAGTACACCAAGACTAAGCACATAGACGACAGGTATCATTTTATTAAAGATCATGTTGAAAAAGGAACAATTGAACTTTTCTTTGTAAAAACTGATTATCAGTTTGCCGATTTGTTTACCAAAGCTTTAGACGAAAAGAGGTTTAACTTTCTTGTCTCTAAGCTTGGTATGCTAAATCTAAAGATTTAATTAGTAGTTACCTATCAAAGTTTTCTAATTGTATACTTTTTCATCATTTCTTCATTTCCGCAAGATATTTGCACTTCTATATTCTGTTCATGATCCAAGGGGGAGTATGAGAAGAAAATTGACAAGTGGTCAATCTTATTCTGAGGGGGAGCTCATAAGATTTCTGCATTTACCTTTTATGTCAAATTTTTGTAATGCAAGATTTTAAGGGGAGCTCTTCAAGATTAAAAGAGTATGGATATGACTTCTGATTATTTCTGATCAGAACTCGTACTTTAATAGTTTTACTGCTTTTTGTCTTTTCAATTTAAGTGAATAAATTTTACTTTGACTTGACATAAGACTTTTGCAGAATTTTTGAGAGATGCTTACAAGTTCATATGTTTATGACTTTAAGCTTAGCTTCATGAGATGGAAGATCGTACGTAAAGGTATAATTCTATATCTTCATCTCATATATGGTTGATAAGTGCACAACTGTCAGGATCGAATTCTCAACAAGAATAAAGTCTCAGAAACAATATCAAAGAAGTTGCGGAATAACACTTTGATATTCAATATAACAGTAAACAAACAGTATATGATTAATAACTTTTAAACTTGTATTGAATGATTAAAATCACAAGATTACACACTCAACCTCAATCTTGAAGAACAAGCTCTTTCAAGACGAATTCTACTTCTCTAGAATTAGGATCTATGCCTTGAGGTTGATTCTCTCTAAAACAAAAACTTAAAAAAAACTGTATCTAAACTATTCTGTCAAATCTATACAAATACTGAACAAAAAGATAATTACAAAAAATAGAATATCTTCAGTATATCTTGCATAGTTATCTTCAATCCTTCCATGAATATCTTTATTCTTTACAGCTGTCATCCTCTCCATCCGGATCTCCAATTCATAAGCAGCACTAATCATAAGCAGCATTAACTACTAAGCAGTACTAACCTCTAGCAGTACTAACTAGCTAAGCAGTACTAACTTTGTTCAAGCAGCACTAACTTTGACTAGCAGTATTAACTAACTAGAAGTAGTAATACTCAGCAGTATTAACATTAAAGTCCTCTAGCAGTAGTAATTCTGAACTAGCAGCATTAACCATACTTGAGCTTTTCTTCAGTTCCCAACAATCTCCCCCTAACTTGACTTTTAGGAAAAGAATTCAAGTTCTTCAGATCTTCTTCAAGATGCTTTCAACACTTCAGTTCACACTCCTAGATTAGGATCCAAACCCAAACTTTGATTAATGATTCTGCTAACCACAATCTTTGCCATTTCTGAATCTTTTGAACATGTAAGCTTTGCATTTAACATTGCTTGTAATTTGGCCTTGTTGTGATCATAGATTTTATCAACTAAGTAGTACTCATGATAAGTTCTGTCCACAGTGATAACATAGACTCCACACCTTTCAAATATCATCCAGTTTTCTATTCTTTGGAATTTATTCTGTAGATGCAGATCTCTGATCACATGTTGAACTTTTCTAGGATCAAACATCATGCATAAGTACTCCATGGCTAATCTGATTAAGCTCATTCCTTCTCCTTTCAGCTCCTTTTCATACATCTCCATCCCAACTTTAAACATCTCTTCTAAATCTGATCTTGAACAGCTTCTTATTAATCTACCCCAAGTAGAGTATACTTCATACATATCTCCCACTCTCTTAATCCTGAAGTATTTCTTCCTTTGATCTTCCAAAATATCCCAAAAGATGACTTCTGGCGCTTTCATAGAAATGGGATCAGCTGAAACTGGTTCATCAGCTGTTGTAGTTATATATAGATCAAGATTATATTGCTTAGTGGATTGTTCTGGGTTCTTTACAGATTCAGTTGTAGAAGTAACTGAAGGTTCTGCTGTTGCTTCTATTTCTTCAACTCTTGGCCTTTTGTTCTGCTTCTTGGAGGATATAGTCTTCATCCTCTTCCCAGATTTGGCTTCTACACCAACACTCTCAGATTCTTCCTTCATCTCCTCAGCTTTGTCTTTTGAGGGTGTGGTCTCCTCAGGGAATGGCTTTTGAATATTAAGGTCATGCCTTTCCTTCATTCTTCTCTCAGCCTCTTCCCTTTGGACTGAATCCCCTTGAAGCTTGAGCATCTCTTTCTGATACAACTCCTCAACCTGAGTGTATGCCATGTTAGAGAACATCTCCCCCTTGACACCAATTGCACCTTTCAGGAAATTTATCATCTTTCTTCTTTCCTAATTGGCCAAAAATGTTTTGGAAGGTTGTCTCTTTTGCTTTTTGAATGGCATTCTTTGCTTAGAAACTTTCACAGAGCTTTTCTTGGCTTCTGCTGCATCTTTTAAACTCTCTTCATACTCAGCATTGAGTTTTCTTGCCATTATCTGTGCAAGCTCTTTATCCTTCTCTGATTGAAGTTGTTCTTCCTTTTCCAATTCAGCCTGAAGTAGCTTTGCCATTTCTTCATCCAACTCAATCTGACTCTTTTTCTTGGCAGGCAGTTCAGCTTCAACCATCTTCTCCTTTCCTTTGCCTTTTCTGTTTCCTTCTGTTGAATTTCTCCTTCATTGATGACCACTCCCTTGGCCTTTTGACTAGCCTTAGGAGTGTCATTCTTTGCTTTGACCAATGTTTCAGCAATTTCCATTTCTTCAACAGAAAGCCCTGTTACTGCTGCTTCTGTTACTGCTGCTCCAGCAGTATTAACAATTTCTGCTGCTTCAGCAAATTCTGGTTCTTTTTCTGCCTCTTCCTCCCCTTCAACCTCAAATGCCCTCTCAGCTGTATTTTCTTTCTCTGTTTCAGCCTCTTTCTCCCCCTTGTTGGAAGCATCTTTATTATTTGACCTCTTCTTCAACACAAACTGCTTTCTCCTCTGCTTGTGCACCAACCTTGTCACCATTTTCTTTAATTTGGCAATCTGTACTTGTTGAGACAAGATTACCAATTTCATTTCCTCTATCTCTTTGCCTTGTTTAATAACATCCAGGTTGATGTTACCCATTGTTTCCATCAATTCATCATAGTCATATTTGTCCTCACCTTCTCCAGAAGTGTTACCCTCTTTTGAAGGATCATAGGATCTTTTTGTAGTGGAAGTCTTCTGCCTGGCAGAAGCACTATCCACCCCTTGGTTTCTTGGCACCGGGGACCTTTGAATGATTGCTCATTCAAATTTGCCATGGGGGAGGTCTTAGTTATGTTACCACTGTCCTCCTCTGTGTTAGCAGGAGTAGTGGCAGCCTGCTCACCCATATGCTCTTCCTCCTCCTCAGAGAGCACCTCCTTTGGGTTAGGAGACACCCTTGTGGTTTCCCTGTAGATATTCTCTAAGGGAGAATCCTCCCTTAGAGGGCTTAAAGGCTTAGGGGTTGATGGTACAAGAAGGGAAGGAGACTTCTTTACCTGTTTCCTTTTGTATGTTTGGGTGATTGGTGAAGTTGGTTTATCAAGAAGAGACTGGGGAATTGATTTAGGGTGGGAAGGTTGGGATTGGCTAGCAGTGGGTTGGTCTAATGGGGGCCTTGACCCTGCTGCCATACCTTCATCAGTTTGGGACACCACCATCATTATAGAGAACAATGGGGTGTAAACTCCTTCCGAGTCCAGAGGAGATCTTTTCATGTTTGAAAAGACCTTACCTTTGGGAATTTTTGGTACATATACCCCATCAAAATGAGGTATATCCATCAATTCATGGGTAATAACTTCTTGGACAAACCTGGGGTACATATAAAAACTCTTTTTACTTCCCAGGTTTGAGACAAGATCATTAATAATCATTTGGGAAAAATTATACTTTCTGGTAGTGGCTAAGCATACCAAAGCATAAGCAATGGTGCTACTGAACTCACTCCATCCAGTAGTCTTTTTAGAGATATAATGCATAAGGGTATGGACAAAGAAACGCCATTGGGGTGAAAATTTGGCTTTTGAGAACTTGAACACACCCAATGGGCCTCCATACCCCATTCTTGTAAGAGTAGCAAACAGTTCATCATTAGAGATAGAAGTTATACCAGAGGCATCGTCTAGACGTAGACTGATGCGAATTACCTCTTCAGTAACTGTCAAGGGTTTGTCACACACCCTTGTTTTGATCATTTGCACACCATTCTCAGTAACAATGGTGGCATTTGCCCAGAATTGCCTCTGATGCTCTATGAAGATGGTAGAAGATATAGTGAGAGCATGGGCAATGTGGCTGGACTTCAGAAAGTCGACTATCTGGTGAAAACCTTCAACTTGTTTTGGCTTTTGGAGCATCGCGATTTCATTGTGCTCGTCAATGAACGCCATGGATGCCATTGACCTTGAAGGTTCTTGCCTGAAAACTTGGAACTCGAGAGAGATAGGGTTTAGAGCGCAAGTGAACAGTATGCAAAGAGTCGTTATGAACTTTTAGGCGGGCAAAGGGTATTTATAGTATTCGGGACATAAGCAGTAGTAACCAAGAGCAGTATTAACGACAAGCAGTATTAACTGATAGCAGTATTAACTACTAGCAGTATTAACTGAAAGCAATATTAACCACTAGCAGTATTAACTGATAGCAGTATTAACCACTAGCAGTATTAACGACAAGCAGTATTAACTGATAGCAGTATTAACTACTAGCAGTATTAACTGAAAGCAGTATTAACCACTAGCAGTATTAACTGAAAGCAGTATTAACTACTAGCAGTATTAAAAAATGCACTGGCAGCATTAACAATGCACTGGCAGTATTAAAAATACTTACACTTTTAAGCTTTGTGAAGGACTGAGTACTGCTCTACTTTTCCTGAAAAAGAAGATTAGGACCACCAAGAATAAACAATATACAGGTATTGAACTACTTTTTAAGTAGGAGCTTATTCAGAGTTGATCATTCCCACACTTGTTACCAAGAAAGTGAATCTACCCACATCAAATGCTTTGGTGAATAGATCAGCAAACTGGTTGTCAGTATGAACCTTTACAACTTGAATAAGTTTCTTTTCATTACAGTCTCTTATGAAGTGATACCTGATCTCAATGTGCTTTGTCTTTGAGTGCTTGACAGGATTATTCACAATGCTAATAGCACTGCTATTATCAATAAAAATTGGAGTGTGTAGAAAGGTTACCCCATAGTCCAGCATTTGATTCTGAATCCATAAGACTTGAGAACAGCAACTTGCAGCTACTATGTACTCTGCCTCTGTTGTAGATGTGGACACTGTGGTTTGTTTCTTGCACTGCCATGAAACTAGTCTTGCACCTAAGAACTGACATCCTCCAGAAGTAGATTTTCTGTCCAAGTTTGCTCCACCTAGATCACTATCTGAGTATGCAAGTAGGTCAAAGGATGAGTCATGAGGATACCAAAGTCCCAATCTGGGTTGCCCTTTGAGATATCTGAATATCCTCTTAACAGCTTGATAGTGAGATTGCTTTGGCCAAACTTGGAATCTTGCACATACACAGACTGGAAACATTATATCTGGCCTAGAGGTTGTAAGATACATGAGAGAGCCAATCATGGATCTATAATGATGAACATCCATATCCTCCCCCTCAAGATCTGTTGTTATCTGCTTGTGTGTCTCCATAGGTGTGCTGGCAGGTTTTGAATCTGAGAAACCAAACTTGGTTAGAATGTCCTGCACATACTTGGACTGACAGATAAAGATTCCATCTGACTTCTGTTGAACTTGGAGTCCAAGGAAAAAAGTAAGTTCCCCCATGGAACTCATTTTGAACCTTTGATGCATTAGTTCCTCAAACTCCTTGCACATGTTGTCTCTTGTAGATCCAAAGATGATATCATCAACATAGATTTGGACCAGCAAGATATCCTTCTTCTTTCTCTTGATGAATAAAGTCTTATCAATGACTCCTCTTTCAAAGCCATTTTCCAAGAGATAGGATGACAGAGTGTCATATCATGCTCTTGGAGCTTGATCCAGTCCATAAAGTGCTTTCTTCAATTTGTATACCCTGTCTGGATAGCTTGGGTTTTCAAACCCTGGTGGTTGACAGACATATACTTCTTCTTCAATTGAGCCATAAAGAAATGCACTTTTTACATCCATTTGATAGACTTTGAATTTCATATAAGAAGCATAAGCCAGGAATAATCTAATTGCTTCTATCCTGGCCACAGGTGCAAACACTTCATCATAGTTTATTCCCTCTTCTTGTGTATACCCTTGAGCCACCAACCTTGCTTTGTTCCTTATCACTATACCTCTTTCATCTCTCTTATTCCTGAAGACCCATTTTGTTCCTATTGCTCTTTGGCCTTTAGGAAGGTCTACCAGATCCCAAACATCTTGCAGCTTGAATTGCAGTAGCTCTTCTTGCATTGCTTCTATCCAACTGGACTCTTTCATAGCATCATGTGCCTTCTTAGGCTCAAGCTGGGATAGAAAGCAAGAAAGCACTGTATGCTGTTGATCTTGCATTTCTTGCAGTCTGCTTTGATTTCTAGTCATCATAGGAGAGGATATGTCTCCTATTACCAGTTGTGGAGGATGATTCTTTTGAATTCTGGTGTGATGATTAGGTT
This sequence comes from Arctium minus, assembly GCA_954870635.1. NCBI lineage: Eukaryota > Viridiplantae > Streptophyta > Magnoliopsida > Asterales > Asteraceae > Arctium > Arctium minus. Next base: position 20,479,327 of record OX941082.1, read on the forward strand.
CTTCATTAAGTCCCACCTCTAGATTGGAGTCATTCAACTCAACTGAGGTGTTTTCAGCAGCTACTTCTGATTCTTTAATGTCTTGAGTCTCCTCATCTCTACTTTCTTCTTCACTCTGACTTGGTCCAATAGATGGTTCCTTTTCACAGTCTTCAACAGGATCCACTGTGGGTATGGGAAAGATCACAGATTTAGACATACTGTCTTGGACTTGGGTAGTTCTTGATTCTCCACTCCTTGAACCTGCATAATCATCACTACTGAAACCAAAAGAGTTAGTTAGTGAATCAATGTCAAATAGCCACTGAGGACCAGACCCAATTGGATTTGGTGTGTTCTCATTGCATTTGACATTGTCACTTTCTTCAATTATTCTAGAAGAAGAGTTAAAAACTCTGTAAGCCTTACTCTGAGATGAGTAACCAACAAGAAATCCATCATCTGCTTTGCTATCAAACTTACCTAAGTGAGATTTAGTATTGAGAATTGTACAAGGACACCTAAAAGGTTTGAAAAATCCAATAAAGGGTTTTCTTTTATTTAAAAGCTCATATGGGGTCTTGTTCTTTGGCTTGACCACTAGAACTCTGTTTTGGACATAACAGGCAGTATTGACTGCTTCAGCCCAGAAGGTAATTGGCAGTTTTGAATCAGCCAACAGAGATCTAGCAGGCTCTATTAGTGTCCTATTTCTCCTCTCAGCAACTCCATTCTGTTGAGGAGTCCTAGGGGCACTATATTGTCTCTCAATGCCTTTCTCTTCATAAAAGGTGTTTAGATCAAGGTTTTTAAATTCAGTCCCATTATCTGATCTAATGACTTTTACTTTTTGATTAGTTTGGTTTTCAATTCTTAGGATAAAGGATTTGATCATTCCACTTGTCTCATCCTTAGTCCTTAGAAAATATACCCAAGTAAATCTGGAGTAATCATCAACAATAACCAAGCAGTAAGATTTCTTGCCTATACTCATGACATTTGTAGGACCAAACAGATCCATATGCAATAATTGGAGACAAGAAGAAATAGAGTTTAACTCTTTGGTCTTATGAGAAGTTTTGTGTTGTTTGCCTTTAAGACAAGCAACACAATGATCATCACATGAAAAAACTTTTGATGGTAAACCTCTTACAAGGTTATTTTTAACAAGTTTGTTCATAGTCTTGAAATTCATGTGACACATCCTTCTGTGCCAAAGAGAGGATTCATCCACAGAAGCTTTTGAAACAAGACAGTTCAGGGATGAATCACTATCAACATTGTCCATATCTAGACAATAAACATTTTCCTTTCTTGGAGTTCTAAGTAGTATCATGCTTTCATCAACTACTTTGAACCCTGGAGCAAGGATCATACACTATGTATTTGTAAATAATATGCTATGTTGTTTGTCACACACCTTTGATACACTTAACAGGTTGTACTTTAACTGATCAACATAGTAGACATCCTCAAATGTCATCTTACCTTTTGTAACATTACCTTTTCCACTTATTTTACCTCCAGTAAGATTATCTCCAAATGCAACATGTCCTCCATTGATATGGTTGAAATCCTGAAGACATGACATGTTGCCTGTCATGTGCCTAGAGCAACCACTATCAACATGCCATATGCTCCTTCCCTTGAGCTGTTGGTTGCCCTGCACATAAGATAAAACAGTTAGTATGAACTGGGAACCCAAGCCAAAGTGGTCTTGGGTACCCCTTTCTCATCAAAATACTTGCATTCTTTCTTGACAAGATTTTTAAACTTTGACTCCTCATTTCTGGAGTACTTTGTCACAATGATAGGCTTGGAAACACTTTTGCTAGAAGCAGTACTGGTTTTAGAAGTACTAACTGCCTTAGCAGCACTTGCATGCTTAGCAGTACTAACCTTGTTAGAAGTAGTAACTGTGTTAGCAGCAGTAACTGTGTTGGCAGTATTAACCTTTGAAGAGGTACTAACAGTATTAGCAGCATTTATATTTTCAGCAGTACTAACACTGGTAGCAGCAGTAATGCTTCTAGCAGCACTATCTCTGTCAGCAGTACTAACAGTTTTAGTGCTTCTAGGCACCCACATTTTAATACTTTCCTTCAAAACCTTTTTCTTCATGGGGTCTTTGCTTTCAACAGATTTCTTCATCACATGTTTCTTTCCAGCCTTCCTATAACCAACAGGTTTTTGCACAAATCTTTGAAAGTTCATCTGTTGGTTAATAGGGTTAAAGAAACAATGCTTAGCCAAATGGTTTAATTTTACACATATGAAACAAGGTTTTGGTCTACTGATTTTACTTAGATCAATGCCTTGTTTTTGTGCCCATTGGTTATTCCAGTTTCTCTGATTTCCCCTTGGTTTATCATGTTTTTGGGGCTTAGATTTATTGCATGCACACTGCTTGCAAGGGATAGGGTTCACAACAGTGGTCTGCTTATAATGAACCTTCTTGTTCTTTCCCTCAGTCTTCTCTATCTCATTGGACTTGATCCAATGCTTTCCACATCCCTCTTTGGTGATTATGTGGTTTTCTATAGGAATCTCACCACTCACAGTGTTGTCTTTATCCTTGACAACTTCTTTCTCAGTTTTATCCTTAACAACTACTTCATCTAAGGGATCTATCTCAGTGGCTCCCTTAGGTAGGTCCTTCCTATCCTTTGTCTCTAACAAATCTGAACTAGGAGGGATGTAGTTGTTGTTATAGGGTGGTGGTGTGGTATTGTACCCTATTCCTCTTCTCAGTTTATCATGAATCTGAGTTTGTAGCAAAAAATCCATTGCTTTGGAAGCATTGGAAAACTTTTCTACATCTAGTTTGACTTTGGCTAGCTCTCCTCTTAGCTTTTCACTCTCTTCTTTGGATCTGGTCAGTTGAAGTTCTAAGTCATTCTTCTCCCACTTCCAGTAGTTTGTGTCATAAGAGTGTTGAAGCTCATTGACTTGAAAACCCTTAATCTGCTCTTCAAATCTCTCAACTATCCTCACATAATCTTTTATGTCCTTTTCCAATCTCTTAAGGTCAACACTCATGTTCTGATTGTGATCCCTATACCTTTTAACAGTGTTAATGCAATTTTGAGAACAAAGATTGGAAGTTACCTCTGTTTGGAGATCAGACACCTCTGCCATTAGAGCTTGGTTCTGGATGGCCTCTTCAGCTTGATCACTCCAATCAAACCCCATGCCTTGTTGAGAGACAAGGGCTTGTGCAGAGTTTCTGTTATTATTGAAGCTTCCAGATTGAGCTTGTTGGTGGTTATTGTTTTGAGGCATTCCACTTCTACATTTTTTAGCAAAGTGTCCCTTCTGATGGCATTTATAGCATTCCACCTTTGACTTGTCAAAACCTGCTCCATCTTCTCTTCTTTGTGAGAAATTGTTCCTTCCAGTTCTTTTGATGAACTTCTTGACTCTCATAGAGAGCATGGCCATCTGCCATTTAATGTCCATCTCTTCAAGATCATCTGGATGGAGTTGTTCCAAGTCATCATTAATGAGAGAAGAGTTTCCATGACTTGCCAGAAAGGCTTCAAATACAGTTTCATTGCCTTTCTCTAGATTTGCTCCATTGGCAGCACTAACTGATTCAGGGTTGGAAGTAAAATCAGTTGATGCTGAAAGGAGTGCAGCATTGTGAACATACCCAGAAGGCCTCTTCTTAGCCTCTACCTCAGATTCAAAAACTCTTAGATCATTATATAGATCATCAAGTTCCTTTTCTTCCAGTTGATCATTCTGTCTGAAAGCCACAGTATACATGGTCCATTCATCACTCAGGGACCTTAGAAACTTTCTGTTCAGATCATCTTGATCAATTTGTACTCCCACTGTAGCAAGTTCACCAATAAGCTTGTTGAACCTGTCAAAAGTTTGAGTCATGGACTCATTCTTGGTTGACATAAAGTTCTCATATTGTTGCTTCAGAATGGCTTTCTGATTTCTCTTGGTACTTTTGGTACCTGAGAATCTCTTCTCTAGAGCATTCCATAGCATCTCTGCATCAGTGCAGTTGCAGAACTGATGTTGATATTCATTGGGGATAGCCAAGAGCAAAGTGCTCAAGGCTTTCATCTCTGTCTGTCTAGCCTTTCTTTCTGCATCAGTTTTTGGTGGAGTTCTCTTTCCATCTGCACCAATCTTTCCTGCTTCAGAAGGACCATTCTCTATCATATCCCACATAGAATAGTCAGTGAGGAGTATGTACTGCTTGATTCTGATCTTCCACATATCGAATTCATTGGGTCTAAGCATTGGAACCTTTGAGACTAGAGTACTGTTTGATTCTGCAAAGTTTTCCATGATGAATGAATAGATGTTTCTGAGAGAACAGACTCTGATACCACTTGTCAGGATCGAATTCTCAACAAGAATAAAGTCTCAGAAACAATATCAAAGAAGTTGTGGAATAACACTTTGATATTCAATATAACAGTAAACAAACAGTATATGATTAATAACTTGTAAACTTGTATTGAATGATTAAAATCACAAGATTACACACTCAACCTCAATCTTGAAGAACAAGCTCTTTCAAGACGAATTCTACTTCTCTAGAATTAGGATCTATGCCTTGAGGTTGATTCTCTCTAAAACAAAAACTTAAAAAAAAAACTGTATCTAAACTATTCTGTCAAATCTATACAAATACTGAACAAAAAGATAATTACAAAAAATAGAATATCTTCAGTATATCTTGCATAGTTATCTTCAATCCTTCCATGAATATCTTTATTCTTTACAGCTGTCATCCTCTCCATCCGGATCTCCAATTCATAAGCAGCACTAATCATAAGCAGCATTAACTACTAAGCAGTACTAACCTCTAGCAGTACTAACTAGCTAAGCAGTACTAACTTTGTTCAAGCAGCACTAACTTTGACTAGCAGTATTAACTAACTAGAAGTAGTAATACTCATCAGTATTAACATTAAAGTCCTCTAGCAGTAGTAATTCTGAACTAGCAGCATTAACCATACTTGAGCTTTTCTTCAGTTCCCAACAACAACTTTCAATCATAGAAAACATTGTTATCAAATGTTCAAACCACTTCCCGATTCTTAAACCGAATTCATGAATTGGAAGTGTGACTTTAAATGTTTTCAAGAAATATATTGTGCTTTAACTGAAATAGTTAAACCAATCTGAGCATCATATGCATCATAGGAAAACATGATTTCTTTGTGCTAGGAATTAACACAACTTCTATGCAATCACCTTAACCAGTGATTTCTACCCAAGAAGTTAATCCATAGTGATTGAGTGTGAGAAGTCAAAAGAAATGAGTGTGTCAAACAAAGAAAGAGCGTTTGGTTAGAGTAAGGAAAATGTTTAAAAAGAAAGAGCGTGTGAGAACAGAGTTAAAAGAACATCACAACTCTGCACCAACTTTTTCTGAGCCGGGTAGCCACATTACTAGTGTTTCACAATTCTTTGGTGAACATTATTGAAACGGGCAACTAGCCCATGCCAACTCTTGATCAAACCTCACCAACTACTCATTTTCCTCAAATAGAAAGTGTTTCACATTTTCAAAGGGGAAGCAGCACATTTCCTATCTGATTTTCATTTGGAAAATATGGATATTGAAAAGAAGGAAGTCTACCCCACCTTCGCACTTCAATCATGCACATTGAGTCTGTGTTTAACTTACTGTTGTCTCAGTGGTTTACACAAATTTTGAGCCTAATAAGCAATCATCAAGTGCTTAATTCTTTTAACATAAGCACGAACACACAAGGAATTAGTTTCTTTGTCATAACGTTTATAGAAATTACCTTTGTGGTATTTCGATGATTAAATGGAAGCCCTGGGGGAGTCAACATCAAACAGCTCCTTTCCAATGTGTATTCGTTACACACAGTGACTTAGTGTTACTGACAGGCATGTTAACTGATTCATTAGTTGATTCAGGTGTTACACGACTATTTTGTCTGGATTTGAAAAGATCTGGATGCATATCTTTTGAATTGACGGATCAGAGGCTCCAACTGACAGACATTTCTATCTCAAAGTTTTGATGAAGTCGTTGCACTTTTCATCAAAAAGGGGGAGAATCTAACGCTTGAAGAAATGTCCATTACATCACAAGATGAAAGAAGAGAAAATCTAACAAAGAAATGCGAGATCAAAGTATTCTGAAGACATGCTGATTTCAGATAAATTTTCTTTGAAGATACTTTGCTAAAGCATTCTGAGCTAGAGAAAGAGATTGCATCTTCTAAGCTGAAAGAGAAGACCAAATTGCTAAAATCTTTTTAGTAATGATCTTGATCCAAAGGGGGAGATTGTTAGACCACAGTCTCATTGGATTCAAGATCATCCAATCTGAAGATCCAATCTGAAGCTAAAGCAGAAACGTCGACTCTCGATATTAAAGTCTAATGTTTCTTTGTAATAAATGTCAAAGTTGTTTGTTATTGTTATTAGATAGTTTGGTTTAGTTTAGTTTGTTAGTTATTAGTTAGATATAATATCTAATATTTAGATATTATTAAGTTTATTATTGTTTAATGTTGCAAGTGGTTGATTAGGTAGTGTGTTGTAGAAGCTAGATCTAATATCAGATCTCTCAACAACTCTCTCTAACATAGATCAGATTAGAACACACACACTTAAGGTGTAAAAAGAGAGAAAACAGAGAAAACACATCCAGAGCTTGAATCGATCAACCTTGTAACCTTTGTTATTAATCAATACAGGTTGGTAATCGTTAATGTGTTGTTTGATATAAAACTTGATATAATATTGTGGACCCACAAAAAATAACCCTTGAAAATACGGGGGAGACCCGTTTCCATCGGGGTGACATATTCACGGGAGTGGAGTCACCCATGATGTTAATGGATTACACCTCATGTCCCGGTCCTAGTTCCCATGCCATCACGACATCACAACCTCAAACCATAATCACTGCCTTTATTGCCTACTCCGTCGAGTTACACCTCAAGGTCTTACGGGACATTATTGCCTATCCATTTCTAGACGAGTTACACCTCAAGGGTCCACGACCCCCTATTGCCTACTTGCTAGTAAACCACAACGACCCACAACAACGGGTCCAAATAAACATATATTCATATCCTCGTGCTCAAGGAAATGGAGACCCACACTCTTATCAAGTGATCACATATTACTTTCTGTAACACCCGTATTTTCGGGTGGATTTCCCATTTTATTTTGTGTGACGTTATAGGATTTAATAGTTGGATCGATTCATGCTCATTGTCCATTTTGAGTTTTGCATTGTGGTCGACCTTCTTACGTCATTAATGGACCAGTTCGAGGCGAAAAAGAGGATTTTCGGAGCACGTCGCATCCCAGGCGACATTGCCCAGCGACTATGACATCTGTCAATGTCGCGAAGGGCAAAGTCTCAATAGAGAAAGGACCTACGGTACGTCTGTGGGACATTGCCCGGGTCACTGTCGCGTGGTCATTGTTGCGGGCGGTGTACCGTAGGGGGTCCAACGCGAGCGACATTGCCCTGCGACTATGCCATTGGCATAGTCACCGTGTCATAGTCGCGACCGTCCTGGACATTAAAGCGGGTTCAACAGTCTTGGGTGTCATTTATCTGATTTTGGTTGAGAGCTTGGGTCACGATTTTCTCTCTAAAACTTGGTAAGTTCAGCCCCAACTCTTTTTCCTTTGTTATTAATGCTTTCCAACAACCAAATTCTTGACCATTAATGATAATCTAGGTTTTGTTAAAGCACTCTTTGTTGAAGATTCAAGTCTCCTCATAGTTCTAGTCTCAACTCATCATCTCTAGTTCTTGGTATTTTTGGGTTCCGAAATACAACCCTACAAGGTGAGTTCATCCTTTTTCATAAACTCTATACATGTTAAAATCAAACTTTTAACCTACTAGACATCTCCATTTACATTTATACAACTTGAGGTGTATTATCACCTACAACCCTAATTTTGGAGATTCTAGGGTTTATGTGTTGGGATGGGATTTCAAGAAAGAAAAATGATATTATGGATTTATGTGTGTGTATGAGACTTGATATTATGCTTTTCATGCTCTAGTCTCCAAGTTTATAAATAATGAGTTGAGGAGGTTTTATGTTGAACTGCTGATAAGTTTGTGTAATTGGAATCTTGTTTTGCCATAACATGGGATTGGGTATTTAGGGACTCAATCAAGGTTTTGAAGTATTAAAGTGACCCAAAGGGGTAGAATACATGTATGTGATTCTTATGTAAAATGGAACCTCTTGGTAAAATTATGCATTATTGGGAATTTATCAACATCTTGAATATTATATCGCAACATTGATTTATCGGTTAGTCGATTTACTCTATGTGGCATATTTGGTTTCACTTGGGAGTCATGACCCCACATTTGTTGTTGCATTTTGTCCGACATAGGGATGTTAGTTCCTCTCGTCAAGGCACGCCTAGGCATCAGATTGGGTTATAAGTCCTACGTGCTAAGTATTACGATATTGGATGAGGATCTTAACGTAAGGGCCCTTTTGGGTTGAAGTTGACTTTCCGTGGGTGTAAGTTTAAAGCCACTGAGCCTGACATCCCTTGCGTGTACTTTTATGTGTTTGGCTTTACTGACTGTCTAGTGGCTTACTTTTGTGTTCCGTCACTTATGTTAGTAAGCGGGTCTCCCCCGTTAAACCAAGAGGTAACTGTTTATGGTAAGAGCATCATTACTCCTATTATAACTCAACTTTTCTTATTTACGTTTATCGTTAAATATTTTAATGTAACTGTTTGATCTCACTAGGCTTTAGCCTAACACTTTTTCTTAAAATGACATGTATAGCAGGTCAATCTAGTGATGGGAGTCATCGGGATTGAGCGGACGGCCTAGGGGCTGAGAGTGGTCTTTTTGGAAGATGCATTGACCAACATTTTGGTGATAGTGGATACACACTTTTGGAAGAATAGCAACACCCGACCTTAATCTTCTTGTTTTAAGTTAGATTACTAGGTTGTTGTACATTATTCTTCATTTGATTCTTTGTAAAGGTTACAACTATATTCCCCGTTCTCGGGATGATACCTTGGGTTTGTTATGACAGGTTTTATGCACTCAGGTTTACCCAGTTTATAGCCGTCATATTGCGAAATTTTCGAATTTTTATTTCTCGAAAATTTAGGGCGTTACACTTTCTTATCAGGTGATCATATATTGACTTAACATTTATAGTCATGTTCCATCACATTTCATCACATAGGTGTCATAGTCATCATATGAGGTATCATAATAGTAGCCTACCATGTTCATCAATAAGGTCAACATGTCTTTCTATTTAAGAGAGTATAGCAATCATGTTTTCTTTAGACATTATCATAAGTGATTACACCTATTCTTATCAGATTTCCATGGAACTCTATACAACTAGGTCAAACCCATGAAATAGAGCCACTTCACATATTTCCCATATATACATCTAAGACAAGTCAAGGGTATGTTAAATAAACACATAAGTACAAGTATTATAGTTTGTAAAAGAAACTTTCATTCTAGGGTTTATGAGTGAAAACCCTAGATGATTAGTTCAACTTAAGAATCAACATAGAAATATGTAGGTGAAACTTAATGTACCAATGAATAGATGTATGAGCATATATGGAAATGAAAACTCACCAAGTAGGGTTGTTAAGAGAAACCCTAATTTATGCTAGGAACCCTACTACGGAGGGATTTGAGGGGAGCTTGAACTTCTTGAGCTTTAAATACCACAAGAGTTCCTAGGCTTGCACTTGAAGATTCCAAAATCAAAGTAAATGCTAAGGTAGGTTGGGGTTCATAAATGGGGAGTGAGAAGGGGATGGAAAGAAAGAAAATCGCCTATACAGAGGGAGGTATCGATCTAGATCAGAAAGTATGAAAAGTGATCTAATTTGGTCCAAAAATCGGCTTTAAACAGTCGTCCCCCATATGCGACAATGACCCGACAACTTTGCCCAGGGCATTGTCGCCCGGCAATGTCGCCCACGACCCCCGAGCCTCTGTAAATTTTGTCGAAAAAGTCAGAACTCACACCCCCTTGTGCGACATTGACCCTGCGACTTTGCCCAGGGGCATTGTCGTCGGGCAATGTTGCCCCTGGCCTCCCACAGGCTGTTTGATCGGTGAAAACGTCGATAACCCAAGCTTAAGGAGTCTAAGGCTATCATAGGTTCATGTGCTCGTCAATGTTTCATGCTCAAACCCAAACTCAACACTTAGCAAACATGTATAAATATATATATATATATATATATATATACATGTATATAGATACATACATAGGTACATACACATAAACACTTAGTAAGAGTAAATAGAACACGTGTGACGTAAATGTCTAAATCAACACATAAAAACTTGATGGAGGCGAGCCAACGGTACGAACACAAAACGAGTGATTAAAGGACAAACGAGTTAACTCAAAAATTTCGGGGTGTTACAGTGGTTCAACATATGTTGCCATATCTCTGTTCATTACCACAAAAAATGAATCTTTTTGTTAAACCCTAACAATATCAAGCAAATAATTCGGTAAATCTGTTATAAATTGCAAAACCCAATTCAAGTTCAAGCAATAATTGGCCAAAAGTGCAAAGAAATTACAAAATCCCAGTTCAAATTCAAGCAAAAGTTCGTCAAAATCTGTGATAGTTTGCAAAACCCATTTGAAATTTAAGCAAATAATTGACCAAAATCCGAAAATTTGCAAAACCCCAGTTCAATTTTAAGCCAGAGTTCGTCAAAATCAATAATAACTTGCAAAACCCACTTGAAATTTAAACAAATAATTGACCAAAATCCGCAAAACTTGCAAAACCCCAGTTTAATTTCAAGCAAAATTTCATAAAACTTGAATTTAAGCAAATAATTGACCAAAATCCATAAAACTTGCAAAATTTCAGTTCAAATTCAAGCAAGATTAGCCAAAATCGATAACAGCTTGCAAAACCCACTTGAAATTTTAAGCAAATTGCAAAACCCACTTGAAACTAAAATCAAATAAGTATTCAAAATCTATGATACTTGCAGAACCCACTTGAAATCAAACAAAATAATCGACCAAAAACCTATAACAATTCGTAGAATCCACTTGAAATCCAATCATACAACTGAAAATATTTTGAAAAAACTATGAAAACCCATTTGCATTCAAGTGAGATTACAACCTAATTATGAACGCCCAACAACATAAAAGCTATATATAGTGTGAATAAATTCAAAGAATCAATACTTATTGCAGGTGGGTCTTCTTCAATCATGAATTCCTGAAAAAAGTAATATTTAAAAATCCAAGATGAAATTGTGCTTAAAATGAGATACGAAAGAGATGGGGAGTGATTGCAGGAAGGAGACGTGGGGAGTAAACATGGAGCTGGAAAAGGATCGATTGAGAGAGAATGTGGCCGCAAAATTTGGCTTTCAAAGAAACTATTGAACCGAATTAGAATTTTAATATAATAGTTGAGATAGATTTTGGTTTTAAAAAATTCCAAGCCAGATTAAACAACAATGATGAACCATTCTGATAACCCAAGCAAATCAGTCTAATACGTATAATTAACTTATGCACTACTTCATGCGAATATCAGCCTATGACTTACTTCTGTACTAATTTAAGTCCAATTTGGTTTATAAGTTTCTTAGCTATGTGTCTGGTGATACATGCAACTATAACATGGTCGAGATGAGCTAAAAACTTGCGAAAAATACCTTGATTTCAAATTATAGTACAATTTCTTCTGCAAAGTCGAAATTTCCCACAAACGAATAACTAACAGGTTTTCCAAAAAGTATGTTCCTAACAAAATTCGGTTATTTTTTCTTTACACAAATTATAAAGTTGATCTCCTATAAAATATCATATGTATTAATTTAAAATCTCGACGTTGCTAAAATATCATATGGGTTATTGTTGATATATAGTATTTGTAAATGTGAAAATAGTAGGAAGTTCATTTTGAATACCCCTTAAAATACTCATAATTTTCTTTTTCACCAATAAAAAAATGATTTCATAAATAGAATATTTGGTAGGCTTACGTTCGTAACAAGATTTCAAATTCTAGAGAGCTAATAAGTAATGTAATATATATAGAGAGAGAGAGCCTCATTCATTTGCTAATCATGACATTGGTGCTAACCGTGTTAACCAATCTGGACCGTTGGTTATTTAGATCAATGGTTCACAATTAATTAGAATTTTAATTAAAATAAAATATAAAAACGGTTTATAAAAATAAAATGCATGTATGTACAGGGGTATTTCGGTTAAAATACATTTCCTTTTAATTTAGTAACATACGCCTACCAAATCATAACCCCAAATAATTAGGGATTTGATCCCACAAAGTCGATTTATCCATTAATCTTATTCGCTTGGAGAATTCAACAAACATATTGCAAAATTGTATATACAAAAAATTGTTGATTAATTTCTTCATGAAAACGAAAGTGTGAGATGAATTTGTTGGAGACTTACTTCCATGGAACATCACCAACTAAGTGAACTAACATCCAATCACCTTCTTTATCTTCATATGTTAGAACGTATTCCAAACCGTTCACAGGATCCATCAGCTTCCTCTTGTTCAATACATTTCCTATTTATGGCGTTTCGATTCATGCTCTCACGTTGATCATCGCCTAGCTCCGATGGCTCTGCATCTTACGGTATGTTTAAAAAAATAAAAACATATCCAATTTTTATGAATATTTTTTTATTTATCTCATTCTTCAAAACCTTTTCTAAAATGAAGAAAAAAAGGAGGGAGAAGGTCAAATTCTCCAAATTTGAAAAACTCTTTAAATATAATTATTTAGAAAAGAGAAGTGATTTTCTATAATTATTTAGAACAGTGAATCGGTGATGATGGAATTCTAGTGGAAGCTTCAAATATAGAGAAGTGATTTTCTATAATTATTTAGAACAGGGAATTTGTACATATATGGAGTCTGTGCATATATACAGTTCGATGTAAATGGTATATTCATATATGCGGCCTGTACATATATATGCAGTCTGTGCATATATATGCAGTCTGTACATATATGCAGTTCGATGTAAATGCATATGAAATAGTATATTTATATATTCACAGTTCGATGTAAATGGTTGTGGATTAAGAAAGATATGATTTGCTTAAAAAAGGTAAAAGATAACTTTCAAATTAATCACATGCAAATCAAAGTTTAATTTTAAATTATTACATTTAATATTTAGATAACTACCATATTAAAAAACTCCTTGAAATATGGAAACATTTTAAATAGCCGAAAATTATAAAATTCCCATAATACCCTTGGTGATTTAATAGCATTGATCGAATTACAAAAACTCTAGAAAGCTTCTGATTGGTCGAAAATTGGTTAGCACCAATGTCGTGGTTAGCAAATGAAGGGGACCATATATATATATATAGGGTCAGGTTCAGGAAAAAACCTCAAAAAAAGAAAAACTGAAGAACACCCTAGTAGCCCTTCATCTGGACGGTATGCACTTGTGCATACGTGCATCATAAAAAAACAAAAAACAACATAATTTACCTGTATGCACAAGTGCATACCGTCCAGATAAAGGGCTACCAGAGTGTTTTTAGTTTTCCGTTTTTTTTTTAGGTTTTCCCTGAACCTCTCTCTCTCTCTCTCTCTCTCTATATATATATATATATATATATATATATATATATATATATATATATATATATATAGATGAAGGATCGTATGAGAAGTTGAGTTAATGGTGAGAAGCGTGAGAAATGGATCTGAACCGTTGATCTCTTTTAATCCCAAGCCCTCTCATGAATTGCGGCTTAGAAAGAAATTGACCTGGTGCATCTCGGTACATCTCATTCTAATGTGCGTCCATTTCTTATCCAATGGTCAATAACCACTTCTCACGCTTCTTACTGTTAACTCAACTTCTCACCGAAACCCAACCCTATATATATATATATATATATATATATATATATATATAGAGAGAGAGAGAGAGAGAGAGAGAAAGGTTCAAACGAGAATGCTAACTATTTATGAAAATAAGAAAACAACAAATCATGTACAAAATGATATGCAATTTTACATTAAGGCAAAAATTGGACGCGGGCGACTTTTGCTGGCAAAGTCGCGTGAATCATACATTATTTTGTACGTGAATCATGTATGATTTTGTACATGATAGCCACTCTCGTGTTTTCTTAAATAGTTAACGTTGTCGTTTGAACCCACCCATATATATATATATATATATATATATATATATATATATATAGGGTCCCCTTCATTTGCTAACCAACGCATTGGTGCTAACAGTGCTAACCAAATTTCAACCAATCAGAAGCTTTCATTGTTTATGTTAATCGATCAAGGCTATTAAATGTCGAAGGGCATAATTGGAATTCTATATAATCGCCCAATTTAATGCATACCATATTTTAAGGAGGTTTTAAATTTGGTATTTATCTAAACAATAAATGTATTAATTCAAAATTAAAGTTGGATTTGCATGTATTTATGAATGGAAGTTATCTTTTTCCTTATTTTTAGCATTTGATATATTTCTCACGCCATAGCCAATTTCACCAATGCATATGTGTGCACATGTATGCACATATGCATATGTGCACTATCCAAATTGACCAGAAGTTGCTTTAAAATTAGCAAATCATCAACGCACATGTACACACATAAGACATGTGCATACTCACAATTCAAACGTGCACATATGCCGATAAAAAGTGTATACATGCATTATGCACATCCCAAAAATTCGAGATGCACATCTATAGCCAATATACATAAATCCTATGTGCAAGTATGCACATATATGCATATAATATTTGTGAATGTAAAATCCCTATTCAAATCAAGCACAATCTCAATCTCAATCAAGAATATGAAAAAGTCAAGAACTAGAGAGAGAGAGTAGAGAGAGAAAGTAGATTTGAAGTCATATATCTCACGTCTCTGAAAAATGTTACAATGAGGTGCTTCTTCAATACTTACAAGATTACAAGACTATAAACCTATTTATACCCACTAAGTAAACAAAGACTTAACAACAAAGGAAACTAAATATCTTTGACATTTCTTGACTTTGACAATTTTGACTTTACAACTTTGACTTTCCTATTAAATCTTGGATACAATATTTTGACTTAACAATATTTTTCTACAACCCACATGCACATATGCATATATGCATTTGTGCATGTATGCATTTGTGCATATATATGCATTTAGAGTAGAGGGACGATTCATCTCATCTAGGAAGAAAAGTTTGAAAGTAGAGGGACGATTCATGTAAATATTTCCAATTCATCGGGTAAGCCGAATCCCTATCTTTCCAACTCCCAATCGCAACACTATCCAACGCGTTGTTGTTATTATTACCACCATTGTTCATCATGTTGTGATGATTGTTTTCGTTTCCGGCGCCGTCTTTATCTTCGCCAACATCTATGGTTCCTTGATATTCGCCGGCGATTGGGACACCGCCGCCGACAGCAGCGGCGGCGGTTGTTGTGAGGTTAACGAGGGGACGAGTTTTGGAGGATTTGGGATATTTGGAGTTAAACTTCCATTGTTGATGTTGTTTGGTTCTTCGTTGAGGATTATCGAAAGAGTGTTGATCTCCGATATCACCTAATCAAACACTTGGTCTACGCCGTCGTTTTGGTGGAGCTATTACGACGATGTTTGCCGGAATACTGACCGGAGCTCCGCTTCCACCTCCATTCATTTGACCTTCCGCCGGTGGTTGGAGCTCGGACATTTTTTCTCTGCATCTCATCTCATCAAAAAGCAATGCCCAGCCCACGATTTTTGGGATCAAATCCCTAATTGTTTGGGATTTAAATTTGGTAGGTGTATATTCCTCAAATTAAAAGGAGTTGTATTTTGACCAAAACACCCCTGTGCATACATGCATTGTAATTTTTATAACTGTCTTTAATATTTTAATTTAATAAAAAATCAATTAATTATGGACCATTGATCTCATCAATCTATGGTTGAGATTGGTTAGCACGGTTAGCACCAATGCGGTGGTTAGCAAATGAATAGGCCTCTATATATATATATATATATATATATAATTTTTAAATGATATGAACAAAAATCTATTCTAATTGTTTTTATAGGTGTTTGAATATTTGTCAAATGTTCTTTAAAATGTAACTTAATCCATCGACCCTTTTTTCATATTATGAGTCCAAATAATAATAATTTTCTTTTGTCGTTTTTGTCTCTCTATTGATTATTGTTTTTAATGATTGATTATGTTTACATGATTACTTTTATGTCATGGCCTTGCTTCCAGCCTCTATATATCTCTACCTCATCTCGTCCTGTTGTGGAACCCCTTCATTCCTCTTATTCATCTTCCTCTACCTCGATCTCTACCATGACCTCCTCAACTTGTGGTTGTACTCAGTTGTCCAGTTGGGTTCCATTCATCCATGCTCTCGGTATCCATTATACACTATAACAAAATCGACTTTATATGACGTCAAATATGTCTAATGTTCAAATAAATTGATTTATAAGATTTAAGTTTGTAGTAACAAAGTACAATTGCATGTTCCGTGTACAAATACCACAATAAATTGATATGATACTTTTAGACATTCTAATAAGCTTTTTAAGACATTTTTGAAATAAAAGGTTTTATTAGTCTTTTTATTTAGTGAAAACATCTTATAAAAACAATTATTCTATTAGCCTTTGTGATAGATGCATGTGTATTTATTAGGAAATTCACCACATATCTATTTTGGAATTGTGTTTAGATTTATTAACGTTAATTTTTAACATGTGACATGAAAACCATTAATTCATTAGAAATTAAACTTACCCAAAATTCTTTTCATAATTTTGCAATTCAAACAAATATAATTGGAAATAGCAGTAAAAGAAATGAGAAGATTAAGGATCAAGACGTGTAGAAATCATGTGTCAATTATATGTGGTTTATAATTTTAATGTTAGTTAAGATTTGAAAACAAAAAGTTAGTGTTTATTTCCACTTTCTTTAATTTGGTGTTATGTTTTAATTAACATTTTGATTTTGAAATGATTTATATAATCTTTAATTAACGTGTTACACGTTATCATATTATATTAAATATTATATATTTTTTGGTTGTTACCTAACCCCATATGCATGTTCCTCCGATACGAATTATGAAAACCTTATCACCTAACTCCAACCACATGTACTAAAATATTTTACTATCATTTTTTGAAAAATTATATATATATATATAGGGGTGACTGGTGAGTTCAAATGAAAACTAATCTTTCGTTGTACACATAAGGACAAATCTTAATCATTGATCAAAACTTAGAAAACTAATAAATGGTTAATACATAATAAGGTTACTTGAGAAGTGATTAAGGACAAAATTGAAAATTTGAATCAGCGTCTACCTTGTTTGATTTTTTATTTTTGTTTTTAATTAAAATATTTTACCCCCTTAAAGTTTAAAATAAATTATCTTAAAAATTACACATATTTTAATCAAACAAATTACATTACAAAAACGAGAATTTCGTGCTCTTCGACATGACATCCATCTCGATATAATTTTTTTTTCGTTTTAACCGTTTTTTACGTGAAATTCTATACCTGTGTTATATTCATTATGAATATGTATGCACGTCCCCAGGTGTCCACATTCAGTATGAATAACAAAGGTGAACGTTCATTCACTATTCATGATGAATAATACAGTATTCAGGATGAATAATACAACATTCATGATGAATAATACACGAATTCATGATTCCTGTATTATTCATCATGAATCGTGTATTATTCACCCTGAATAATGTATTATCTATCATGAATGATACATTATTCATTATGAAAAATATATGAATGACATGTGAACGTGTAGACACATGGCGCACTCTATTTGGTTTCCCAATTCACAACCGAAATTTAGTTTAATTCATTATGAATATGTATGCACATCCCCAGATGTCCCACATTCGGTATGAATAACAAATGTGAATGTTTATTCATTATTCATGATGAATAATACAATAATCAGGATAAATTACACAACATTTTGGATGAATAATATACAAATTCATGAATCGTGTATTATTCATCTTGAATGATACATTATTCATGATGAATAATACATGAATGATTTGTTAAGGTGTGGAGACGTGACACGCTCTATTTTGTTCCCCGGTTCACAAGCAAATTACTCAATAGGCTCTTGATTCGTCTCGATGGGTGTTGGGTTACGGTACTGAAGAACACAATGTTTTACGACGTTGAAGAAAGTGTTGAATAAAGTGATGTCGAGTTACATATCGTTTTTTTGATGTAACTTTTTTTAGTAGTAATTTTTGAGATAATTTATTTTAAAGTTTAATTAGGTAAAAGTTTTTAATTAAAAAAAATAAAAAGTCAAATATGGTAGGCGTGAGTTTAAATTATCTTCCATTTTTATCCCTAAGCATCTTAAAATTAAAAACTCTATTTAATATGAGTTGTTGGATCAATAGAGATGGAAAGAATGAGATTTGTCCTCACGTGCACAATGAAAATTGAGTTTTCATTTAAACTTTCCTATATATATATATATATATATATATGTAATATCCGGGTATAAAGTTTAATAAAGATAAGCTTGGGAGTTAGAAGCGAACTTCAAGTCTCAGTATCCTGAGTTTTTCAGCAATGGGATTCCGGGGACGGAATCCTTTTGAGGGGAGGATATTGTAATAACCCAGTTTAATTTAAATATTTCCGAGTTTTGGGTGAAAAGTGGAGTAAAAGCAAACTTAAGAGTGGTTAAGTGTAAAGGGGTTCATTAAAGGGAATAAACCTAGGGATTGCTTCATTTCTACATTGGACGGCTGAAGAAAAAGGAAATAAGGCAGAGAGGAAGTGCGAATTGAGAAGAAGGAGATCGAGAGTTTTGCATCGTTTCTTAAGGTAAAATCTTAAACCTTCTTCTCTAGTTAGATTGGTATTGTAAGTTTTGGCTTGTTCCATCAAGAGTTGGGTTGAAATCTGTGGATTTGGGTCTGCGACCCCATCGAAACCTCGATCGATTAATGTTGTTTATTAAAGAGATATTAGTGTTGTTTGATTAAAAGGACGTTAATATTTATGTATGCTGAACTCTAAATCTTTGAGTTGAGAATGGTGATTTGATTAAGGTTTTATCTGTCCTAAGTTGCAGTCTCGATCGAAAACCCAAAATCGCCTCCGGTCGAGTTTAGACCTCGGTCGAGGTAGGCTCCGGTCGAAAGTAGACCTCGGTCGAGGTAGGATCCGGTCGAAAGTAGAGACCCCGGTCATTAGTTAAGTGAAGACCCCGGTCGCCAATACTTTTGGACTTCGGGCGCCGCACGGCACCGGTCGAGCCACGGCATCGGGAGCCGCATGGCACCGGTCGAGCCACGGCACCGGGCGCCGCATGACACCGGTCAACCATGGCACCGGGGGCGGCACCGGGCGCGGCTTGTGCGCCGCTCGGGATGCGGCTCGTGCGCGACTTGGGGGGCGGACCGTGCGCGACTTAGGGCGGGGCGAGGCCTTAGTCGAGCACCGGTCGGGTACGTCTCGGTCGGTTCAGGTAGTGCAGTTCAGTCCAGACCAGTTTAGAGTTGTGAGTGTTGACTTTTAAGTATGTTTTCTCCTATCGTGATTACAGGGTCGGTATTAAGGAGATAGAAGGGAAGCTTCGCAAGGATCAGGTGAGTTTTCTGTAAACCAACCTTTTAAAGATTGTTGATCACTGTTTCGCATGCAAGTGTAAATATGATTGGTTTCTTACGAATGTTTATTTGAAAAGTGAGAATTGTTAAAAGCATCTGATATGTATTTTATCATTGTTAGTAGAAAATGTATGCATACATTGTTTTATGTGCTTTGTGCTCAAAGTCGGGGGGTGTTCCTCCTGTGCTCATACCGGGGGGTGTGTTCCGTTTATGCCATTGGGGGGGTGTCCCAAATAAGGCAGTGTGAGCCAGACACACCGTTACTTGCGGGTGACGGTAGTGTGAGGCAAAGTGTTTGATTAAAGTGTTAAGATTTACTAAATTTAAATTGAGATATTTGTCACATATTTGTGTTGATTAAATGATTTTAAAGTGTTGTTAGGAGGGACTCACTAGACCGTTGGTCTAACCCTCGCTCTTTCAAAAATAAAACCCTATTTTCAGGTGGGCGCGAAGCTAGAGGCTCGGGTAAAGGCAAAGAGAAAGTTTAAGCGGTTTCCCTGTTAGAAGACCCCTTTTAGAAATTTTAAAGTTACTCTCAGTTGTGTAATAGGTTGCTCTAGTGCAAACCTCTGATGGATTGGTATTTGTAAGACTTTTCTTGGCATGAAATTTTGATATTCGTGTTTTTTATTGAATTCGAGTTTTGGGTTGTTATAGTTGGTATCAAAGCCATAGTTTAAAGGATTTAGGTGACCGAATGGGCCTAAACTTAAACTGTGGAGTAGATGAACACAACTGAGATTTAGGAAGCCTTTAAGAAAGACTTTGATCATCGTGAGATGTGATAACAATAGTGAGTACTCTCATGTAAGGTAAATTCAGAATCGCATCTGGCCAATGTCATTATGAATTTACAGGTACATGGGCATACTCAATTGCTATTGTTAAGGGTGGATCAGGGTAGAGAGTTTTCTCCATAGATTGACAGTGTTAGCCTAGCATGTGGTGGAAGTTTGTTTTGGTGGTAAGATTATTACCGTTTAGGATGAGTATCGTGCGGAATGTAGTTATTTCGTTGAGAAAGGACATCCTGAGTCCATAAAGAGGAGAATGATGTTAGGAGGTGGACTTTTGCTTCAAGGGAGTCTTCGGTCTAGTAGAGTGGTATGTTGATTAGTGAGAAGTAGGAGAGTGTTGACCCAAGAATCGAAGGTTAAACTTGAGGCATCTAAAGCTATAGTTAATTGAAGGGTGGTTGAGAGACGAGATCAGTGTTGGCTGTTGGTCCCGAAGGTGCTATGGTGAGTGCAAGCAGTTGACCTTGTAGAGTAAATAGCCTTCAATGTTGTTGAGTCCCATGCATTGTGTGTCAAATAAGTTGCTGGAGTTTTTCATATCTTTCACATCAGACATTTTGGCGTGTGTGTGCCCTACGAAGTAGTTGTTTTGAAAATGTTTTGTCACGTGCAAATATGTGTTTGAATTGAAAAGACAAGTTTATGGCATTGGGAACCGCAGCTATAATTCTAACAGGTTCATAGGGTCCGTTTTCTATATATTCAGGTATAGTAGGATCCGCACCTTCAAGAAATAGCATCATTCGATTTTTCCATAGAGAAAAGTTATCTCTGCTAAATCGAGGAGGTTTAGAAAGTGAACCATTATCATAGTAGTTTGCGTTTGTGTTTAGTGCCATTATAGAATAGCAAGGAAGAGTATATAGCAAGATCTTGTTTATTAGATTAAACAAACTGCTCTGATACCACTTGTTGGTCCCGAAGGTGCTTAACAAGTTTGTAGAAGGGGGGGGGGTTGAATACAAACACAGAAATTAAAGTTTAATAAATTGTTTATTGATAAATCAAAATACAATTTACAAGTTTGTTGCGGAATAAGATTAAGACAGACTCAATCTAAACAAACTTAAGAAACACTAAGATGGTTGCACAAGAAATTCAGAGAATGGGGGTTTTTAGAGAGATAGAAAACAAGGGTTTCTATTATGGAGTTCAAGGATTGAGCACACCTTCAGATGAAGGGGTGAGCTTCCTATTTATACCCTATGCATTAAATGCATGGCAGGGTACTTTACACGTGGCATTCATAGATTGGCTTTGGGAGTCTTACTTTTGGAGACATGCTTTTGGCCGCTTTATGAACAGTGTAGTTGACAGAGTTGTTGTACGATTTGTGGCAGAGACGTGTCCGTTCTGACACATCGTACTGGTTGTGCAAGGTAAGACAAAAGAAAACTTGAGGCATAAGCTTTGTGATCGTTGATCGCTGAGTATCTCTTCTTCCAGAGATAAAGAATTTCAGCTATCGCTGAAGCTTTTCCTCAGGCTTCTTCGCGTAAGTAGATTCGTCTGGTCTTCACTGATATCCGCATCAGGTCACTAGTAGACTTATCTATTGTTCAGTGGCTTTGTCTTCGATTCATCTATGAACTATGTTGACGCGAGACTTGTCTTCAGGGATTACGTTAACCGTGTTACATGAGAAACTATCAGCGATGACTGATCAGACTCAGTTTGATTGCTGAAAGTGAAACACATACATATTAAATGTTTACAGAAAGGTCATCAGCGATAACTGAACAGACTCAGTCTGATCGCTGATGATGAAACACTAATACATATAATAACGTAATTTTCACTAAGTATAAAAGAGGGTCGTTATCAAATCACTGAGAGAGTTTGGATCAACATTGGCGGATAATATGATGTGAGGATCATGAGGGGTTGGTCGGAAGTAGAATGTCTGAGATAAGCTATGGTGAGTGCAAGCAGTTGACCTTGTAGAGTAAATAGCCTTCAATGTTGTTGAGTCCCATGCATTGTGTGTCAAATAAGTTGCTGGAGTTTTTCATATCTTTCACATCAGACATTTTGGCGTGTGTGTGCCCTACGAAGTAGTTGTTTTGAAAATGTTTTGTCACGTGCAAATATGTGTTTGAATTGAAAAGACAAGTTTATGGCATTGGGTGATAAATTTTGATGTTTTGTATGGGAAAGATATTATATATTTCTTTATAAATGAGTTAACTTTTGTTATGAAAAAACAAAACAACATTTGATCACGTGATTTTATAAGTGAGTGTGGTCTAGACTTGAGTCGTCATATCAATAAAGATGAGAGTCGTTTGACACATTCAGTGTAAACAATTCTGTAGTATTTTATAAACCATGTAGGTAAAGTTCATTGGAAATGATTTTAATTGGGCCAACACCGAGGTTGGGGTGTTATGAAGAGAAATTTATCATGAAGTTGAGGTTGAACGATTCTTGAAATCGTTTTGCATGGCTAAATTAGTGTTGGGTCGTGTACACTCAAGTTTGTTTCATAATATAAGTATCTTCTAAATTTTCAAACGCGTCAAGAGTTTAATTAATTGTGTGTCATGCATGAAGGCTATGAACTCTCTAGGTCGTGAGGAAGGTTTGAGAGAGGAAGAGTGGTGTTTGATCAGAGGGGAGTAAATACTTGATATTGGTATTCTTCTAAGAAAGAGTGGTGAATAGCGAAGGTGGTTAATGGAGGTATTGGCTTATGACATTAAGGATGATGGTACCATAATGGCTTGCCGTTTGTACCGAGGCTTGAGTTATGATTGGCGGCAAATGGTTGTGTCGGGAGTGGAATCTAACGTCGTAAAGATATTTTAGCAGTTAACGGTTGTAGTGGAAGAGGTAATTTTCCTTGGGAATCCTTGTTGGTTAGAGACATGGTGGAAGTGTCTCAACGCCGACAGTTGTTGTGGAAGTCAGAAACCATTTTCATGGTGAATAACGGGATGCTGAAAATGAAGAAGTGGTTATGGTTAGTTTCGAGGAGTTTCGTGAGGAAGCGAAGGGTTACTTAGAAAAGGCACAAACCTAGTGCGATGTTGGACAACATCGCGTGGTTCTTGCAAAATGAAAGATCTTTAGTTCGGTCGGGTGGTACTTTACCAATGAGGTTTTGATGGGTATGTGGGAGCGAAGTTTTATATAGCACGACTGGGAAGGGTTGTGCTTTGAGCACTTAAGTCTACGAGGTAGTACGCTTAATCTTTCAAGCTACTGGAGTGGGTTCCAACAGGTCACGATGAGACGACAAGGAGCGAAATCTTGTTGAAAAGTTTGAGGATCATAATTTTGCGATTTATTTAGGTTCGAGAAAGACAAGGTTGTGTAATGCCTTAAAGTCCGATTTCAGTATTATGACCAATGAGAAGAGAACGGTATTTGTAGGAGTGCCAAGTGGTCGTAGAGACCTGCAGTTGTTCTGGGATGAAGTAGTAGAGTGATGGTTGTAACCATGGAGTAGTGATGTCTTTATGACATAATTGGGTGTGCAAACCCTTAAAGGAGTAAGGATCTTTCTTGAGTATATGTTTGAGGCTGACGTTATTGTTATAGGAGGAGTGTCCTCATTTGAAGATCGAGAGAGAGTGATTTGTAAGGGATATGTATGTGGTTGAGATGTGCGAATGTTTGGTTAGTATTGGGGTATTGCTAAGTTGAGAATAATTTTCAAATGATGGTGGGCGGTTATCTAAGAGAGGAACGGTGTGTTCTGGTTTCCGACAAGTTCTAAAGCGGGATTACCTTATATCCCTAGATTGATAGTTGAAAGTGTCGAACTGCTTATTTCAAGGTGGTTGTGTAATAGATCGGAAAGTCGTGGGCATGTTGAAGTATTCTTTGGGGGTGAAGGGATTCTAGCAGGTTGGGTGGTCCTGTTGGGCGAGCGGGAAATTATGCGGCGGTTTCGAGTAGTGGGTAACGTTTTGGAAGATTTGAGTTGATTACCTCGCGTGAGAATTGTGGATAGTCGGGTGATCAAGCAAAATAATGTAAGGGTGAGTCGGCACGTTTGAAAATCAGCAAAGATTAGAGTAAGCAATGTTGGTTGGGCAGTGTTTCTTGCAGCAAGAAGAGAGTAAATATATCATGTCGGAAAGGTGGGAGTTATGAGAGTAAGAAGTTCGGTACGTTTCAGTTTCTGCTGATAGCAAGTTTATAAATCCTTAGCGTGGGTATGAGAGAGAATATGATGTTTCAATGCGGTGTTAGTGTTGATAAATAAAAATTGTGCGGCTGGTCCAAAGATTCACGACTCTAGTCAGTGAGTCGAACGTTAGAAGTGGGTTGAAAGTCTTCAAGGAGAAAAGTAGAGGTGGTTGGATATAGTGCTCGGAGCGAAGGACCATGATGTTAGTTTTGGTAACGCATAAAAAGGGAATTTCAAGTGCGTCAGTTGGCCAGCGTTAAACTACTTGGAATAGTGTGTATGAGCTTGCCCACCTTGTGTTGTGTGGGTGAAGCGGGGTTTTAGTGCGCTTTTGGTCGAATGATTGTGGATGCAATGAAAAAGGGGGAGTATGCGTCGCATTATTTGGCCAGATAAAACTGGTGGATTGCGAAGGTTTTATATTGTGGAAATTTCTATCATTATGTGAGGAGTTGAAGAAATGATGTTGGTGCAATGTATGTTCAGTGTGTAAGATTGAAGAATGTCGAGGAGTGAGATCAATGTGGTTCGAAAAAGAAAGTGATGTTGCGTTTGACTTATGTCGTACTGAGAGGGTTGCTTACAAGGGCAAGTTGTATGATGAAGAAATTCTTGTCGGTGAGTTGTTGGTGATGCCTACAGATAGCGATGTGTTAAGTTGGCAAGTTGGGTGAGTATTTAGTCAGAGATGCATGTTGTCGTAGTGTAACTCCGGTGAAATTCTATCGGTTATGGAAGTTGTTGTAATCGAAGGGTAAATCTGATAGTTATGTACGGCTATGTATTGATCTAAATGGCTTGAATAATCGAATGGTAATAATTTGGTTGGATTGGGAATTATGAGTCAACAGTTCCAAGTGGGGACAAATGAAAAGTTACCGGTCTCTCCTTGGAAGGGTGTGACCCGACTCATAATGGAATGAAAGTTAAGACCTAGATCTGTTGGGTCGTTGCTATCGTGGAGCGCATTGGGAAGGTAGTGCATAGACTGGATTTACCCGTAGATCTGCGAGGAGTGCACCCTGTTTTTCCAGGTATCTAATCTGAAGAAATGTTTAATAGAAAGTGATGTCGTTATACCTTTGGAGGATGTTCAATTAAATGAATAGATAAGCTATGCGGAGAAACCGATAGCCATCCTGGATCGTAAAGTGAAGAAAATTGAGGAGCAAAGAAATTCAATGGGTGAAAGTTCAATAGCAATTACACAAGGGTCAATAAGCAACTTGGGGAGTTAGAGTCAGTTATGAAGAACCATTATTCTAGTTTGTTTAGCGAAGGGATTTCGGGGACGGAATCCTTTTAAGGGGGGGGGGGTATTGTAATATCTGGTTATAAAGTTTAATAAAGATAAGCTTGGGAGTTAGAAGCGAATTTGAAGTCTCAGTATCCTGAGTTTTTCAGCAATGGGATTCCGGGGACGGAATCCTTTTGAGGGGAGGATATTGTAATAACCCAGTTTAATTTAAATATTTCAGAGTTTGGGGTGAAAAGTGGAGTAAAAGCAAACTTAAGGGTGGTTAAGTGTAAAGGGGTTCATTAAAGGGAATAAACCTAGGGATTGCTTCATTTCTACATTGGGCGGCTGAAGAAAAAGGAAATAGGGCAGAGAGGAAGTGCGAATTGAGAAGAAGGAGATCGAGAGTTCTGCATCGTTTCTTAAGGTAAAATCTTAAACCTTCTTCTCTAGTTAGATTGGTATTGTAAGTTTTGGCTTGTTCCATCAAGAGTTGGGTTGAAATCTGTGGATTTGGGTCTGCGACCCCACCGAAACCTCGATCGATTAATGTTGTTTATTAAAGAGATATTAGTGTTGTTTGATTAAAAGGACGTTAATATTTATGTATGCTGAACTCTAAATCTTTGAGTTGAGAGTGGTGATTTGATTAAGGTTTTATCTGTCCTAAGTTGCAGTCTCGATCGAAAACCCAAAATCGCCTTCGGTCGAGTTTAGACCTCGGTCGAGGTAGGCTCCAGTCGAAAGTAGACCTCGGTCGAGGTAGGATCCAGTCGAAAGTAGAGACCCCGGTCGTTAGTTAAGTGAAGACCCCGGTCGCCAATACTTTTGGACTTCGGGCGCCGCATGGCACCGGTCGAGCCACGGCACCGGGCGCCGCATGGCACCGGGCGACCACGGCACCAGGCACGGCATGGGGCGGCACCGGGCTCGGCTTGTGCGCCGCTCGGGACACGGCTTGTGCGCCGCTCGGGGCGCGACTTGGGGCGCGGTCCGTGCGCGGCTTGGGGCGGGGCGAGGCCTTAGTCGAGCACCGTTCGGGTAGGTCTCGGTCGGGTCGGGTAGTGCAGTTCAGTCCAGACCAGTTTAGAGTTGTGAGTGTTGACTTTTAAGTATGTTTTCTCCTATCGTGATTATAGGGTCGGTATTAAGGAGATAGAAGGGAAGCTTCGCAAGGATCAGGTGAGTTTTCTATAAACCAACCTTTTAAAGATTGTTGATCACTGTTTCGCATGCAAGTGTAAATATGATTGGTTTCTTACGAATGTTTATTTGAAAAGTGAGAATTGTTAAAAGCATCTGATATGTATTTTATCATTGTTAGTAGAAAATGTATGCATACATTGTTTTATGTGCTTTGTGCTCAAAGTCGAGGGGTGTGTTCCACCTGTGCTCATATCGGGGGGGTGTTCCGTTTATGCCATTAGGGGGGTGTCCCAAATAAGGCAGTGTGAGCCAGACACACCGTTACTTGCGAGTGACGGTAGTGTGAGCCAAAGTGTTTGATTAAAGTGTTAAGATTTACTAAATTTAAATTGAGATATTTGTCACATATTTGTGTTGATTAAATGATTTTAAAGTTTTGTTAGGAGGGACTCACTAGACCGTTGGTCTAACCCTCGCTCTTTCAAAAATAAAACCCTATTTTCAGGTGGGCGCGAAGCTAGAGGCTCGGGTAAAGGCAAAGAGAAAGTTTAAGCGGTTTCCCTGTTAGAAGACCCCATCTAAAAATTTTAAAGTTACTCTCAGTTGTGTAATAGGTTGCTCTAGTGCAAACCTCTGATGGATTGGTATTTGTAAGACTTTTCTTGGCATGAAATTTTGATATTCGTGTTTTTTATTGAATTCGAGTTTTGGGTTGTTATAGTTGGTATCAAAGCCATAGTTTAAGGGATTTAGGTGACCGAATGAGCCTAAACTTAAACTGTGGAGTAGATGGACACAACTGAGATTTAGGAAGCCTTTAAGAAAGACTTTGATCATCGTGAGATGTGATAACAATAGTGAGTACTCTCATGTAAGGTAAATTCAGAATCGCATCTGGCCAATGTCATTATGAATTTACAGGTACATGGGCATACTCAATTGCTATTGTTAAGGGTGGATCAGGGTAGAGAGTTCTCTCCATAGATTGACAGTGTTAGCCTAGCGTGTGGTGGAAGTTTGTTTTGGTGGTAAGATTATTACCGTTTAGGATGAGTATCATGCGGAATGTAGTTATTTCGTTGAGAAAGGACATCCTGAGTCCATAAAGAGGAGAATGATGTTAGGAGTTGGACTTTTGCTTCAAGGGAGTCTTCGGTCTAGTAGAGTGGTATGTTGATTAGTGAGAAGTAGAAGAGTGTTGACCCAAGAATCGAAGGTTAAACTTGAGGCATCTAAAGCTATAGTTAAAAAGAAAACCATTATATATTGCTTTTTAATTTTAGCTTTTCGTTTTTTAATTTCCTTATTCAAATCAATCGTAATCAACTTCGTATTCTTAAATTGAATCAAATCAGTTCCATTTTGCTATTTTATGCCTTTTTTTATATGAATTTAATTGAATTCAAGTTTTCTTTTAAAAAAAGTTTGGGTCCAATTCATTCTTTTATTATTAATATATTTTTATAAAAGGAACATGATCCAATTAAAAAGGTTATAGGCAGCAAACTAAACCTTTTCTTTCTTTCTTTCTTACACAGAAAACTACATCAAAATATTCAATTAACAATACAAAATTTTATACCAAATTTATAAAAATTGTTGTAAACTTTGGTGTAACAATAATTTTTTTTTACAGATGGCTAACAGTAAATCTTACATCAAAATAAAAATTATATATATATATATATATATATATTCACATTTATCTTTTTCTATTGATGTAAATAAATAGTACGTGTTATTTTTTTTGGTAGTTGACTAGGTTTGTCAATTTAACAACAATTCTTAATATAAATAAAATACAGTCATTAAATTACTTGAAGTTAATTTCCAAACAATTTACACTCTAGAAAAATAAAATAAACTTGTATCTGAAATCATTTGAACTATGGGTATAAAAAATTAAAACCACATGTGTTTTGAAATCTTTGATCTCCGTCTTTAATTTTCGTTTTTTAATTCTTTGTTTCCTTGTTCTTGAATCTTGACTATTCTTTAGTTTTGTCCTCTTCATCTTCGTGGATATATTCAAACTGTTCTAACTCTTCATTTGTGGTGCTTGGAGATCTGTATGTTTCGTTCTTCCTCCAATACTCATATTCATTTTCAACAAGATCGTTGTCCAATGATTATTTGTCTTGAATTCTCTCATTGCTATTGAAGTAGTCCATCAAACACAAACACATCTCCAACGATTCTTCTGAAATAAAATACCTCCAATCATTTAGGGTGCGTTTGGTTTGCGGGATTGGAATGGAATGGATTGTATTTCAATGAGGGATTTGAAATCCCTTCATGTGTTTGGTTTGTAGGATTTTGAATGAATTTCAAATCCATTCATTTACAAGTCTTGTTTGGTTTGTAGGATTTGGATTTGGATCGAGTTTTTTTTTAATTATTTTTTTGTTTTATAAATAATTTATTTTATTGGTAAACGTCAGATTTGGATCAATACAATTTGACGTCTAGATCAATGTTTTAAAAAATCGGGTCAACCCGGCCGGTCGAACCGGTGAAAAGACCGGGTTTATGCCATTTTATGACCCGGATTGAACCGGCTGGTTCTATTAAAAAACCGGTTGAACCGGTCATAACGAACCGGTATCGAACCGGTTGACCCGGTAACAAAAGTTAAAAACGAATAGTCCAATAGGCAATACGTATTAGCGTTAAAAACCAACACTTCAATGTCTCAAGATCCATGATTAGGTTTGATCGTTATATTTCGTTTAGATGTATTTGAATTGATGAAAAACTTATGCTTATGTGTGTTTATTTAATGTTTTTGGATTGATGTAAAACTTGTTGTTATGTGTTTTTTTAATGTTTTAACTTGTGGACATCAATATTTTGGTTATATATATATATGCATGAAAATGAAAAATACAAATAAATTTTTGAAACCGGGTTGAACCGTGACCCGGTTACCACACCGGGTCAATCAAAAAACCGGGTTTTAAAACATTGGTCTAGATCACGCTTTAGAATCCGTCAGATTTTGATTTCAAATCCAGGCTCAAAGCCAAGGATTTCCAAATCCATCATATGAGGAATTTTAAAATGGTCAACGGATTTGAAATCCGGTCAACGAAATCCTTTCCTGCAAACCAAACGCAGGATTGGAATGAATTTGAAATCCAAATCCCTCCAAATCCATTCCAATCCCGCAAACCAAACACGCCCTTAGGGTTTGTTTGATTTATGGAATTAAAAGGAATTTGAAGGAATTGGAATGACTATGTTTGGTTCACGGAATGAAAGTGACGAAATCCTTCCAATTTCATTGAATTCCACAATTTAAGGAATTCATCAATATTCCTTGTCAATTGAATTCCTACCAACCAAACGCGTGGTCAAATTCTATTTCGATTTTTTCAAAATCAAATTTATTTGATGAATTACAATTCCATTAAATTTCATTCTGTAAACCAAACGTCCCCTTAAATTCTTGTTGCTGAAAGAAAATGCCGATTCTAAAACTCTCATATTGGTTTAGACCGTTAGTAAGTCCTAAGCCATGGCTGCCATGATGGAGAATCGTGTTTGGTGCTCTCTCCGTTGTTGCATAATATCAAATTCTCTAAATTGATGTTCATTTATACACATAAAAAAATGGTTATCATATACGACAAATGATCGTGTGAGAAGTTGAGTTAATGGTGAAAAGCATGAGAAGTAGATCTTAATCGTTCATCTCTTTTAATCTCAAGCCCTACCATGAATTGTGACTTAGAAAGGAATTGATTTGGTGCATCTCGGTACATCTTAATTATCTCGGTGCGTCTCATACTAATGTGCGTTCATTTCTCATTCAACAGTCGATAACCATTTCTCACACTTCTCATCATTAACTCAACTTCTTATCAGAACCCAACCCTATCATGTTGAATAATATATATGTACCTAATAAAAGATTTCTGGAATCGTAAAAATATTTCAAAAGTCTATATAGATGATTCAACTTCCATCTAATCGGGATTCATATATGTCGTTTTCTCATTATTTATAGTTATAAAACTTTGAATGAGGCTCTTTATATATATATATATATATATAGAGAGAGAGAGAGAGAGAGAGGAGGAAGGTTCAAACGAGAACGTTAACTATTTAAGAAAACACGAAAGCAGCAGATCGTGTACAAAATCATATGTGATTTTGCACTACCCGAAAAATTCGGACACGGGCGATGTCAACCGCAACTCACAGGTCGTGCGCATAGTTGCGTGAATCATATATGATTTTGTATGTACTCGGTTGTTTTCGTATTTTCTTCAATAGATGTTCTTGTATGAACCACCTCTCTCTCTCTCTGTATATATATATTATATTGTTTGAATCATTTATTAATTGATAAAAAAATTATTTATTTCAGTTAAATGACCATGAAAATATTTAATATCATTCTTGTAAGTTTATATTTTCTAAAATTAATTAAAATATATTTTATTTGCGTAATTTTTGTTAATATGTGGCATTGCAAGAAAGTGTGACATGTTATTGCACGTCCCTTAGAAAATGTATTTGAAATTTATTTTTTTAAGGGTGTTACTATATGCATTCTTATTTATATCAGAATCAGGTTAAATTATGTATTAAAATGTAAAAATGAGTTTTGGTGTTGATTTGAGAAGAAAATTAGTAGATAGGGCCATAAGGGTACATTTAATAATGTAGAGGGGTGCATTTAGCGTATCCCATTTTTTAATGGGTTGTTAGATAGATTATGAATGATTAGTAGAGAGAATGATTAACATTCTCTTCTTGTATCTTACTATAACATGTACATCAACTTTTGTAACATGTAGGAATTACACAATGGTTTTATACCAACACAAAGAAGAAACTCTGAAAGACAAAAAAAACATGGTTGCTAACCCATCAAGATCTGCTTGGGTGAGGGGTGATGGTTGGTCTGCCATCACGAAGGTGAAAAGACAGGAAAGTTTGTGCTCTGATACCAACTGACGCAAGTGGAAAAGTGCGGAACGGATCGACAAACGTCTGGATCCAAAGGATAAACGAGTCTACCAACGTAGAACCTGGAAAATAAAAGAAAACTCTTAAACTTAGAGATAAAACTCTAAAAACAACTTTATTGGTCAATAATCTGAAATCTGATTAACAAAGAAAACAATAAACTCTATTTATAGTCTAAGATAACTATAAGAGATAACTATTCAAATCTAATCCAAATCCTAAACCAACTAGGAAACTATTTAAATAATTAATAAAAATGAAACTAAATAATAATCCTAATAATTATTAAAGCTAACAATAATTATCCTAAGTTAAAATAATAATAATAATAATTAATCAAGTGGTCATCGATATTTTTATTGGGACTTAAGTCTCAGTGTAACTACCGGTAGGGATTTTTTGCTCCTTCTTTGATGTCAATTTCTAAGTTTTTTTCGAGCTCGTTTTCTTCTTTTCCAAAGATAGAAGAAACACCTTGATAGCTCTCGGATTCTCCCTACATCAGTAACGGCCTCAAAACACAAAAAAACCTCCCTCTTCAACTGAATTGAGTCAATTCAAGAGATCCAATCCGAATAAGAATAGATATTCGGAATATCCATACGCCACCAACGACCACTGAGAACCCACAAGTCTTTGGCAACAGGACATGAAAAGAAAAGATGACTGCAATCATTCACTCCTATATCACAACTAGGACATAAAATAGACGAAACATCGATACCTCTTTTATCCACGCAACAACGATGTGAATAGTCGTGCGTACATAAAAAGATAGATGGAGAATTGTCATGATGGGAAGAAATGAGGGTGAGATTCCTTTTGGATGGTTGAATCTGGACAAGTTTTTGTGCACCTAATCGATGGTTGATAAATGATATGTTGAAATCTAATCCACAATTCACTAAATGAAAAGGACCAAATATTATTATGAACTACGTTTTTTGACCCTGTAGTTTTGTTAAAAATTGTTATTATCGTCAATGTGTTATTAAAATTATGATTTGTTTACAACTCACTGTTTTTTTCCGTCTCTATAGTTTACAATTCATTGTTTTTTTCGTCCTTATAATTTACAATTCATTTTTGTTTCCATCCCTCATACTTAACAAAACAACTAACATAGTTAATCTCTAAATCTAAAAAAACAATAACAAAAACATAATTACTAAAAGCCTAAAACAAAAGGTTGAATTTGTAGTATTTTTTAACAAACTGTTAAAAGGACAAAAATCTTAGTTTAGGCTTATAATAATCAAGCAGCCAGGGGCCCACATATCAATTCTCTACCTAACACCATGTTAACAAGTGGTGCACCACTACCTACCCCCAAATTTCATTTCCTTACCTACACAATTTATTTATTTATTTATTTATTATTTTATTATTTTTTATTTTAAGGACACCCTACCCATGCAATATATATATATATATATATATATATTTTTTTTTTTTGTGTGTGTGTGTGTGGTGGGGGGGGGGGAGGGGAAACCCTACCCAATTGCTTCTTTAACTCTAGTTCCTTACAGATTTTGGAACTTTATTTATTCTTTTTGTTGGTCGTATCTGAATGTCATGAAATTTTGTATCAGTCCTATTTAACATTTGTAATTAGTAGTTTTATATCTTTAAACGAAAAACTCATTTTGTGTCGAAATTTGTTGGGTTTTGACTTGGGTTGAATAAAAGAATTTCTCGTCTATGATCAACTATCGTAATAACGATGAAGATTTAAATAAACGCTTTTAATAGTAGTTATATTTTAGTATCATTTACATTTTATGTAAAACAATAATATTTATTTAACTCTTGAATTATAATTAAATGTAACAATAGTGAAAGGTGGCTGGGCACAAAATAAATAACTAAACCGACAGATAATGTGAAAAACGTGATTGTATTTTATTCTGTTTTTATAAAATTTCGAATATGAACTTTTGGTGTGAAGCCAAAGTACGATAGGAGACCAATTTGCAAAATAGTAAAAATAAAAATAAAAAATTACATGTTTGATCTCTCTAGTTTATATGTTACTAGAAGCGTACCTGCACAATGCAGCGAGATACATCACGATTTTAATGTTTTCTTTTATATTTTTTTTTATTGATTTACAATACGATTTGGGATGATTTTGAGATAGTGATAATGATTTTTTTTTATTTTGTTTAATTTAGACTTAATAATATAATGTTTTTTATAAAAAAAAATTAAGTATTTTGTTAGAATTCAAAGATTGTCTTGTTATATTTTAAATTCTTTGTATTTAAATTGAGATGTTTATGTTGTTGTTTTGATTATGTTTATCAGTTAGTTATGAATTCAAACATATAGTTTTAGAAATTTGTAGTCATACATAATGACTTGTAAGCTTAAATTTTAAGTAATGTGTATCAATAAGCAGTACTTAATGCATAAAAACTTGTTTTTAAGAGTTTCTTCGATAGTTTAATAATAATGTAATTTATTTTAGATTTAATAATATAATGTTTTTTTTATAAAATAAACATTAAACATTCTGTTAGATTTCTTAAGATCTTTTATATTTAAAATTTGATTTTTATCCCGTATTTAATTATATGAGGAGTGATTTTAGAGAGTTAAAATGTGAAAATAAATAGCATTAAAAGTAGTACATTGAACTTTATTAGTTGTTTTTTAGAGATTTTAAGTAGTTAGCTTTAAATAACAGTACATATAGCTTAGTGAGTTGTTTTTAAAAGTTTTTTATCCATGTTTTATAATATAGTATAGATAATGTTTGACGTCTTTATTTTTAAATAATTACTGGTTTAAATCATATGATATGTATTTTATAATGTCTTTAATCTCTTGTATAATGCCTTTTAAAAACCTTCTGAGTAAATTACATACGGATTTCATTTTCGTGGTTTTGAAATTTCGGTTTTAGTCCCTATAGTTTATAAATCATTTCTAATTTTGTCCTTAAGGCCAAAACACAATTTTTAAACATGAAGGACTAAAATAGAAATGAATTGTCAATCATAAGGATGAAAATAACAATAAAGTTTAAATTATAAGGACGAAAAAGTTAATTAATTATAAATCATAGGGATGAAAATTGTAATTCCAAAATTATAAGAACGGAAATAGAATTTTTCAACAAACCATATGGACTAAAAACGTAATTTATTCAAACCTTTGTGTCAATTCACTTAGCAATGAGACATTTAACCTAGTTCCCTATTTTTTTTTTAAATAAAATAATAAAGTACAGTCCTATGTTTTTTTATTTTTGAAAAGGACATCCTATATTTTTTTAAAGATATATAACATATTCATAGGACACATGTCACATACATCGATCCTTCGTGATGGTCCCCGGGTTCAATCACTATGGTCATCAAACACAAACACTAAAGAGTTGTTTGGTTAATGAAATTGGAAGGAATTTGAAGAATTGGAATGACCAATTCCATTGACCAAATTCTAATATTATGTTTGGTTCACGGAATGAAAGCGATGAAATCCTTTCAATTTCATAATTTAAGGAATTCATCATTCTTTGGCTTAAGTGAAGGAATTGAATTCCTACCAACCACACGCGTCGTCAAATTCCATCAAATTCAATTCCAATTCTTTCACGGTCAACTTTTTTCGATGGATTTCAATTCCATCAAATTTCATTTCATGAACCAAACGCCCCCTTAGAGGTTGTTTGTTTTTCTTCTAAATCGATCATATATTTTTACAAACAACCTCTTAATACCTCTTAAATCTAAATCGATCATATATTTTTTTATATTTAGACCGTTTTTTTTTCTTCCATATTTCATACTCTCTTAACTCTTAAATACATCTGAAATTAGAAATGGTGACATTTTTCTGATTGATTGTTACTACAAACAAAACAATTTTATTGATTCAGATTAAGATTTCAAACTTCAAACGTTACAAAAACAAACAATCTTATTGATTTAGATTTCAGACTTCATACTTCATACCTTTTAAAAAATAAAAGCCACCTTAAACGAACAATTTTTTTAATTCGTATTGTTCCCTGAGATAGTAATTTTGTTGGTATTTGTTTATGTTCATTCGTTAAAATGCTAAAAAACATAAACAAATGAACACGCTTCTCTTAGAAAACGTAATTTTTTATCATTTAATTACCGTAAACTATTAGGGGGTGTTTGGGATTACTTATTTGAGGTGCTTTTTAGCTTATTGCGATTTGACACCGGAGATAAGCACTTTTGAGTGTTTGGATGGAGAAAAATGAAAAGAGCTTATAGCGGTGCCAAACCGCTGAAAAACTGTTTTTGATAAGTCATTTGGTTTTAACTTATCAACTTATTTAAAAAGTGTTTATTACTTTTTGGGCTATTTTATATGTATAAGCAATCCCAAACACTTTTGAATAACAACTTATTAGCTTATTACGTTTTAGTACCACAATAAGCTAATCCAGACACTTTTTTAAAAAACCCGGTTTGACACCGCATAAGTTGATAAACACTTTTCAAAATAAGCATAAGTTGTTTTAAATAAGCAATCCCAAACACCCCCTTAAACACAAGTACACAACCACCAAATACCTATAATATATTATAAAATAGAGTGAATTACATATTTGGTCCTTGGGGTTTGGTGGTTTTAACACTCTGGGTCCCTAAAATGAAATATATATGGCTTGCATCCTCATGGTTTGCATTTTATAACGCCTTGGGTCCCTACTTTTAACTCCGTTAAAAATTTTCTGTTAAATAGGTTAATCACAGGGGTATTTTAGTCTTTCTATTACTTTTTTATTTTCTATTAAAATAGAAGGGACCAAGAATGTAATTTACTCTTTCATGTCATCTCCCCCTGTTCATCTTTCCTCCCAAGGCACGATCGTCCCCTTTTAAGAGTAAATCACCTTCGCCGACAACCATGGCCAACCAGATCCAGACCTCCCCCTTTTCCCAGTGAACGCCTCATTCCCCCTCTTTTCGAACACCCCTACCCATACCAAGAATGAACGCCCAACGACCATCATTTCCTCCCCCTTCATCGGACGCCACCATCTCCAGATCTGGGTGCAGACGATCCGCCCATAGTCATTACCGAATGGCTACCAAACATTCGTCGGAGAACGAGGTATGCAACTCTCCGGCGGGAAAAATCAGAGAGTGGTCGTTGCAAGGGCGATTTTTGAGAAAAGTTGAGGTGATGCTACTGGACGATGAACACAGGGACAAAATCAAGTTACAAATTCAGGGTTTTTGGCTCCACGATGACAAATTTTCTTCTACATCTCATCTAAACACCAGATCCCTTCTCAATCGATGGGTTCATCGATTCAAATATGGGTTATGATTTTTCCCAAGCAAGTCTAGGTTACGTTTCCAGGATCTATGGTTTGAGGGTTCTTGTTTATTTCAAAGATCTAGGTTATGTTTAAAAGACTTGTGATTTTTTCCCAACCAGATATGGATATGTGGTTTGAGGGATTTTTGTTTGAGTTTAATTTAGGTATTTTGATTATTTGCACAAATTTGTTATTTGTGTTATGTTTATTGATGTTATGGGCTTAATGTTATTTGATTTCAATTCAAGTTTTTTGATTTATTTATGGATCTTAAGATTGATTTGATTTTAGAACTTGTTAACTTCTTCATGATAATGAACTATGATTTTCTTAATTGGGTTTGAATGTGGTTAAAAAACAAAAATTAGATAGAGGATGGTGTTAGTGTGTAGCCGGAGAAGATGACCGGTGGTGGGTTGCCGGAGAAGATGATCTGATAGGGAAGAGATCAAAGTTATAAGACACATGTCATCATGTGAAACCAAAGAAACATGTGTCACAATTTGATCGGTGAGAAAGATAAAGGTGGAACCAACTATTGATAAATAATAAAGTAAATTAGCTTATTGGTCCCTTTGATTTTTATTGAAAATAAAAAATTAATTAAATGACCAAAATACTCCTCTAAGCTAACGGAGTTAACATAACTTTATGGATGGAGTTAGTTTTTGGGACCAAACACGTTATGAAATGCAAACCACGAGGATGCAAACCATAGATATTTCATTTTAGGGACACAGAGTGTTAAAACCACCAAACCCCATGGACCAAATATGTAATTCACTCTATAAAATATTTAGGGTAAAGTCTTAAAAATAAATTTTATGCATCATGTACCGTTTATTAGCATATTACATAAAATTCAATATTACAAGTTGATTAAGCATCAGTATAACTTATTAAAGTTCCATGTTTGAAACAGATAAACTTAATAAATACAAGATAAACCCTATACGATAACCTATTTTTATTTTTTTATTAAATATATTATCCATTTATTTTTAAGTATAGTTAAAATTTAAATTAAACATACTTGAGTCCTAACAAAATACCATATCATTTTTTATAAAAAAAACATCAAAATTAAACTAAAATAAATTACATTTTTATTTTAATTCTAAATTATAATAAAACTTTAAATTAAATTAATCTATACTATATTATAAAAACGACATAAAAAACTCTTAATTACAACATTTTAAGCATAAGTTACAACTAATTAAAGCCAATTACTTAATTTATAATTTCTTAATGCTTTGGTACAACCTTTCCAAGCACAGTATCTTACATAATCATCTATTTGTGGAATGGATACTCATTTATTAATATAATTATTTGTTTTTTTGTTGGAAGATTTTATAAAATAGATTTTATATTAGCATAATCTATTTTAAATGTAGATTTTACATTTAAATCTATATTAATGAAATGTAATATAAAATCTTTTTTCTTCCGTATTTTTTTATATTATATCTCATAATGATTTTTCCATATTTTATTTTATAAAATCTTTTTACATAATGAGATGTAATATAAACTTTTTTTTTCCGTATTCTTTTTGCTAATATAAAATCTACACGTATTTTATATTAGCATAATATAAAATCTACACGTATTTTTTTTGATAATATGAAATCTACACGTATTTTTTTTCACGAGCATTAAAAGAAGAAAAAAGAAGGTTGATATGAGTTAAAAATAAAAAATAACGAGATACACTAATAAATTGTCGTATTCTTTAAAATAAAAATATTCCGCAATACTTTCCAAATTAACCAAGTGTAAAGAAAATAAAATAGAAACGATGTAGATATAAAAATATTCTTTCATATTTTTAATATATTTACATTTAAATGTAAAATCGAAAATAAAAATAAAAGATTTTAAAATATTCTCTATATTTACTATAAATATATATAGCTTCTCTATGTATCATCCGAGTACAAGAAGAAGACGAACGGTCGGGTGTCAATGGCGGAACCTGCAACTGAACAAAAGGTATTCCACTATATTTTTGTTTCTTTGAAAAACTACCTTTTTATATTTTATTTTATTTACTGAGAATTTGTTTATATTTTTCAAAACCCACAATCATATTTTTCGAAGTAGGGGAATAAGATATATATACATATCTTTATTTTTATCGACTAATACTATGAGGTCTTGAAGTCAATAGTCAGATAAATATGTTGTGAGACATGTCGTTTGAGTTTTAAATAATATAATACAAAACTATTACCAATATTATTGCACAAAGCCATAACAACAAACGATTAAGAATATATATGCAAGTTAACCACTTATGAAAATACATTCGTTTTTCACATTGTATTTCATTAACTGTTAACAGAGAAATTACGTTTCATTTTAACTCGATTCAATATTCCAACAAAAAATTTATCCTCCCGTGCAATGCATGAGCCCAACACTAGTTAAACCATAAAATTAGAATTTTTTAATCTTTAGTTTGAAACCCATATTGATGTATGTTTTGAGATAAAATAATAACCAACCGATCAAATATCAATAAAATAAAATCAAAAAAGACAAATAACAAAACAAAGTATGACTCATGATTGGGTTCGAGTTCTAGATTTCATAATCGTATTGTATTACGCAGGTACAATTAGTATATAAAAACATGTAAAGATACATTATTTTTAGAAAAAAAAAAGTTAATTAACAATTATAAAACGACTGTTTGCCCCTCATAATTAAGGAGAAGGATAGAGGAAAGCTAGCATGAGTGACTAAAGGGCTGTTTAACAAACGCTTACCCGGTAAGCTTTTATCAAGTCATTTACCTTACCGGATGAATATTATAAGTACCAAGAATCTTACCCGGTAAGAACGATGGTAAGGGCCGAAAGTCTTACCCGGTAAGTGTGGGCGACAAGTCTTATCGGGTAAACACTTACAAGGTATATTGTTACATACGATACCGTTTAAATGAACTAAAATCTTACACGAGAAGGTAAGTGAAAATATTAATTTTTACCGGTAAACACTTACCGGTAGGGATGAGATCGGGACCCTACCGGTACCGAACCGGTTGGTACCGAAAAATTTTGGGACTAAAAACCGGTACCCAATACCGAACCGTATGTACCGGTTCAGTACCGGTACGGTTTCGGTTTCGGGACGGGAAATTCGGTACTAGTATCACTTAGGACTGAAAATTGAAAAACGTGTCAAATATATATATCAAAACCAATCGCAAATCAAAATACATTCATAATGATTCAAATGTGTTTCAAAATCAATCCCAAACAACAAAATATTTAACAATCAAAAGTTCAAAATGTGATACCGAATACCGAAATACCGAATACCGAATCGGTCGTTTTTAATGTGTATGTAAGGGCCGATTTTTTGATGGTGATAAAAAAATTGGAGAAGAGATATGGTACTTATGGAGAAAGTTTGGGTTGTTTTTATTAGATAATTAATTTGATTAAAATCAAAGAAGTTTAAAAGACTATCCTTTAAAAATTCTCAGTTCGGTTTCCGTATTTTTGGAAAATTCTCGGTACCGAGTACCGAAATCCTGAATCCCGAAGTTGCAAAATATTTGGAACCGAATATCGGACCGAATATATGGTATCGGTTCGGTTCGAGAAAACGGTCCGGTTTGCTCATCCCTACTTGCCGGGTAAGCATTTAGGTAAACGCCCCCTAAATCCATGACATGTTGCGTAGGTTATTATAGTAATAAATAAATAAGAGTATCTCTATTTTTAGAGCATCTTCAATGAAGATTCTTATAAGACCTTTTTTTTGCAATTTTTGTTGCCAACTCATCAAAATAAGAACTCTCTTAAAAATTCAAAATGATATTTCTTATAAAAACCTCTTTTTTGTGGGCCTCATTAATTCTTTCGGCATCAATAACAATTACTATTATAAAGTCATTTTAATAAATTAAAAAATAAGGAAAATACCATTTCTCACAAACTCAATGGTAATAACCAAATTTCTTATTTAAGAACCTAAATGAGTTTTAGTTCTTATAAGACTCTTCACAATGGTAATTTTTACAACCCACTACACTTTTTGCTGGTAAGAACTTTGCATTGAAAAGATGCTCTTACAAGTAAAGAATATAGTGGCTTGTATTAACTACCATTATGATGTGAGTTCTTATAAAAACTCAAACTCATTTAAGCTCTTATATTAAAAACTTTTACATTGATGTTGATATGAAGTAACATATTTTTTAGTTTTTATTTTATTTTATTGACCTAACTCCCTATATTATTAAAATAAAATAACAAATTACATTCCTATGTTTTTTTTTTCTTTTGAAAAGGACATTCACTACAAGAAAATTGTTATTTAGTGATCAAAATTTTAGTGACTACTTTTATTTTGGTCACTAACTGTGATGTTAGTGACGATGACATAAGTCGCCATTAATTTTTGATCGCTAATATGAATTTTAGTGATAAAAAATTAATTTGGTCACTAAGTGGTCACTAATTCTCATGGCAAAAAAAAAGATTTTTCATATCGATCTATTTTAATGACTAAATTTGTGACGGGTGTGTTTTTTTGTCACTAATGTTATAAATTCATGCGTTTAGTGACCAAAATAGTGGTCACTGAGTTGAAAGGTTTAGTGACAAAAAAATAATGGTCACTAAGTTGGAAGTTTAGTGACCAAAAAATAAGTAGTCACTAATTTGAAATGATTAGTGACAAAAAAATAGTCGTTGCTAACTAGATGGTGTTACTTAGAAATGTTAGTGACAAAAAATGGTGGTCACTAAATTGAAAGTGATTGTTACAAAAAAAAATAGTGGTCACTAATTGATAGAGTACTAATAAACTATCGTCACTAAATAGTGTTTAGTAGTTCATGTTGATTCAAAAAGTTTAGTGACCAAAAGATGATGGTCACTAAGTTGGAAGTTTTGGTGACCAAAAAATAAGTAGTTACTAATTTGAAATTATTGGTGACCAAAAATAGTCGTCACTAACTAATTAGTGTTACTTAGGAATTTTAGTGACAAAAAAATGTTGGCCACTAAGTTGAAAGTTTTAGGGGTTGTTTGTTTTTTTCTAAAAACCTCTTAATGGCTCTTAAGTCTGAATCATTCAGACCTTTTTACACACCACCTCTTATTAATCATAACTAAAATAAGACTTCAGACTTTAGACCTCTTAAAAAACAAACGACACCTTAGTGATCAAGAGATAAGTAGTCATTAATTTAAAATGATTAGTAACTAAAAATAGTGGTCACTAATTTAAAATGATTAGTAACTAAAATAGTGATCACTAAATGTTATTTAGTAATTGGTGTTAATTGGAAAGGAGAGTGACCAAAACCTTGTGATCCCTAAATTAAAAGTGTTAGGGGCTGTTTGTTTACCTCTTAATGGTTCCATTAAGAGGCAACCTCTGAATCGTTAAGAGGTAAATCTTGTTTGGCACAAAAAAGAGTTGTTTCTTAATGGTTCTAAAATCCTCTTAATGATTTAGTATCCTGACCCTCCCTTAACCATTAAGAGCCCTGATTTTATTATGAACAATTAGCAAACAACCAAATTTCATTTTACACAATATCATAAAAACCTCTTAATCATTCTACACTAAACCATTCAGC
Source organism: Arctium minus (assembly GCA_954870635.1). Taxonomy (NCBI): domain Eukaryota; kingdom Viridiplantae; phylum Streptophyta; class Magnoliopsida; order Asterales; family Asteraceae; genus Arctium; species Arctium minus. The sequence goes on from OX941082.1 coordinate 20,522,252, forward strand.
AACTGCCAAACAGCCTCTTAGTGACCAAAACTAATGGTCACTAAATTTACAACTTTTAACATTTTAAGATAAAATATTATTATATATATTTTAAGATGAAATTATATCTATACTATATTATAAAATACGGATAAAAAACTCTTAAATACAAATTATTAGACACAAGGTATCATCATTTTATGCAAGATTTTAAAAATATCTTAATTTACAAGTATCAAAGCACAAGATACATATTACTACTGCAAGCTTCTAACACCCACCAATTTGGTATGTGCATGGCCTTCCTTTTATGCAGACATTTTCATGTATCACTATTAATTAATATATTATATTACTATAATTTTGTTTTAATTATATTATTAAATATGTAATTGATTATTTTTTCTAGATGTAATTAAAATATATAAGATAATCATTGAATTCTAACAAAATATTTAATTTTTTATATAAAAAACATTATATTATTAAGCCTAAATTAAACAAATTTATAAAAAAAACATTATCACTTTCTCAAAACCATCCAAAATCGTACCGTAAATCGACAAAAAATAAAATGAAACATTAAAATCGTGATGTATCTGGATCCACTACGGCTACAGAGCTTAGCTGGGGTAACGAGGATCATATAAGAGCACTTGATCCACCATTCGATTACATTATTGGCACGGATGTTGTATGTTCGTCTAAAACCAGAGTTGGTTATAATGTTTAACTGCTTCATTCTTTTGAATTTATCAGTTATGTGACAAAATTCTTATCTTTGCATTACAAGGTGTATGCAGAACATCTCTTAGAGCCATTGTTGCAGACAATGCTTGCATTATCGGGACTCAAAACCATGATACTTGACTCGTTCGTTGTTCTGGACATTCGGTTCTTACCGCTACATTTCTTGCAGATTGGTTACGAAATCCGTTCAACAAATGTTCATGAACATATTTCCTATTGGTACACTCAACTCTTTCGTTTAGGTATTTGATGGCAAAATCGATGTTTTTTGTAACACCCTTAAATTTGGTAAGATAAACTAAACTAATTTCGATATAGAGTCAACATAAAGAACAAAACTTCCTCCTACAATTCGAAATCCAAGATGCCTCAACTTAAAAATTCTATAACTAACCTCAACAAATATAAACTCCAATAATACACAGGTACAAAACCAAAGTCTGGTGTTACTTAACCCTAAACACGAGTTGCTCTTCCCAAAACAAAGGCGGGAGACTTCAACAAACTAATCACTCCCTGAGCACGCAACTAGCACTCCTTTCTTCACTGTGTCACTAGAACTATTCCCAACGAATCTTGTTGCACATGCCGACAAATAAAAATGTTAGGCTAACGCCTAGTGAGTTCAAGAGTTTTCAGCATAATAAATATATCGTTAAAAAGGAAGAATGCAATTTAAATCATAATCTTTCAAAGTGATATGCTTCAATCATAAAAATGACTCGTTTTCCAATAATATACAATTTAGGCGAAAGAAACTCCAATATGAACGTTTTCCAATCCAAACTATTTTAAGGGCGAAGATCCCAAATTTAAAACGTTCTTTCGTAAATTAAGTTCAACCCAAAACTCACTCCAAATGAGTATAGAAATCAAACTCCCAAGTTATGAAAAACGGATAAAACTTTACATCCTGAAACACCCAAACACGGGTGGGGCGTAATACTCAACCCATAAATCATATATATAATCCGCAAATGTAAAACGTCACCAAAAACATGGATACTAAACACAATACCCAAAACAACACTTTTCAGTGACGGGGGAGACCCGATTCCATAAAATGTGACGGTACACAAAGTAAGCCCCATTTTATATTGTTAAGACTAGTCATATAAACAAGCACACGCAATGAATATCAGGCTCGGTGGCTTTAAACGTACACCCACGTGATATCAACTTCAACCATAAATGGTCCTTACGTTGAGTCCTTCATCCAATATCGCAACCAAAGCTCTAAGTCGAGCTATCAAAACTGGACAAATGTCCTAAAACCCAATCAAAATAAAATACCAGGCCACAGGCTCACATAATCAAATGACTCATTGACAAAGGAAATAAAATGCACTCGACCAACATTTATGAAAACACGTGCTCCAAAGTACACGACCAACTCCAACACAACTTAGAATAAGATAGATCATTTCCCAAACAAGGTTATACCATAGACACGTGCTCATTTGCTCGGAATTTACTCTTTGAAATACTTAAAATGCATCTTTTCCCTAACACAAAGTTTTGAATTTTTCCAAAATGTTCACTAGGTCGGAAATGACCAAAACCCAAGGACTCATCCGATGATGTTTTCAAACCTCCAATAACATAAATTATGCATATTTCCGATCAACACAAAAATGCATTTTAACAAATAATCTTCATGCATGCAATAAGCTAATAGCACACTTCTGTTTATGACTTATTTATCAAAATGCCCAAAAGTCCCAAATGTGGGTGTTTTATGAGTTTATAAAGTTAAACACTTCCAAATAACCAAAACTTATCAAGTGATCAGCAGTTAACAATTTCATGTAAAACACAAAACACTTTAAAATGAACATTTTGGCATGTACAACGTTTTCACAAATCAACTTGAACTCACCTTACTAGATTTAGGCTAAATCTAGATTTTTCCTGTAACATCCCAGGCCAACCGTACCAGATATTGTCCGCTTTGTCCACACATCCAGACTCACGGTTTTAAAACGCGTCTGATAGAGGAGGTATCCAATCCCTTATAAGGCAACTTTCGTTATCCTCCCCAACCAATGTGGGATCTTACAATCCACCCCCCTTGGGAGCCCAGCGTCCTCGCTGGCACATTAGTCTGGTTCCCGGCTCTGATACCATCTGTAACATCCCAGGCCAACCGTACCAGATATTGTCCGCTTTGTCCACACACCCAGACTCACGGTTTTAAAACGCGTATGATAGAGGAGGTATCCAGTCCCTTATAAGGCAACTTTCGTTCCCCTCCCCAACCAATGTGGGATCTTACAATTTGTAACACCCGTAAATTTCCAACGAGTAAAGGCCACTCCGAGCCCATCTTATGGTTTACGAGCATAGACCTTGGAAAGGAAATAACCTACTTTGGATCCTCGAAGCAGGGATAGAGTTTCGAGTGAAAAACGGAGATTTTCGGGCGTCGGCAAGTCCTCAGCGACATTGCTCGCGATTGTGCCACAGGGCACTCTCGCGTGGCAATGTCACGGCCACGGGACCACCCGCGGTACAATCCTGGCGACCTTGCCAGCGATTGTGCCACGGGGCAAGGTCGCGGACGGCCCCAGGCTGTTTAAAAATCTGATTTTTCACCCCATTTCACTTATTCTTCACCCTCTCCTCTCCTTTCTCTCCCAATACGAATTCTTTGGGCTATTTAGGGTTTTCAACCATTGGAAACCCCAATCCTTGAAGTTTATGGAGAACTCTCATCACTAAGTTAAATGTTTGATAAGAAAGCTTGGAAACTTCATCTTCTTCTTCATCCTCACCATTTATCTAGGGTTGTCACCAAACCCTTTTCATCATTTGAAGATTGGAAGCTTATGGTTCGTTTGGGTGACCTTCAAGTGTATTGGTTGGTGGATTCAAGCTATTAGTTGAGGTAATATTCTTCTTCTTCAAGTATGGAAAATTAGGGTTTTTGGGTATAAGATGAAATGTTCATATAAATACTTGGGGATCAATTCTAAGGGTTGAATATGATTATTTGTGGTTGAAAATGTATGGATCTAGGTTTTGGAAGAATCGTGCTTGTGGATTCAAGTTTTTCCAAGGAAGCTCAAAGTGGGGTAAAATCTAGATTTAGCCTAAATCTAGCAAGGTGAACTCAAGTTGATTTATGAAAACGGTGTACATGCCAAAATGTTTATTTTAAAGTGTTTGTGTTTTACATCAAATTGTTAACTGCTGATAAGTTTTGGGTATTTGGTTATATCTCACTTTATAAACTTGTGTCACACGCATATTTATGATTTTGGGCATTTTGACAATTAAATCATTTTGATATGCTTCTTTGATGTATATATATATATATATATATATATATATATATATATATATATATATAAATGGAGCCCATTTGATGTAAAGGTCATTTATATGATTTTGTACTTACAACTATTTTGGAAAATGTGTATAAATATGTCATGAGGCATTTCGGAAAAATAAGAATAAAGAGTCCATTTGGAAAATGGTTTGCCTCAACCAATGTTGGGTTTGAGTTAATTATACTTTTGGGTCGTTGTGTCTTCATCAGTCGGTTAAACGTGTTTTTAATGTTTACAAAGGCTTTCGTTGGAGATTTACATAAAGTGTTGGGCCTTTGGCTCGGTTTTGACTAAATGAGTCGTGTGGACATTTGTCCGGATTTATAACCGTCGTGAGTTTTTAGTATGATGACGATTAATTCATGTCATTGGTGAGTTACATGCTTTGGGTGCTTTGGTCATTCATTTGGGGCCATGTAATGTCAGGCAGTGTTGTAATGGATTCATAGGCACATAAGTCTTTCTGTTTTGGAAAGCCTAAGTTTTTGGTTACTGCGGTGACCGATTGGGTTTGCTAGCGAGTAGGCAATAGGTGGCTCGAGCCGCTGAGTTGAAACTCGTTTTGATTGGATAACCACCCATGTTCGTAAGACCCTGGAGTGGAACTCGACAGAGTATGGCAAGGGGCAATAATAGGTCTGAGGATTGTGATGTCTTGTATGGCATGGGAACTAGGACCGGTATGTGTGGTGAAATCCAATAACATCACGAGTGGCCCCATTCACGTGTTCTCGCCACCCAAGATGGAAAAGTTTAGATGACACGCAAGGAAGTTGTATGGGCCTACTTGTGTGTTTCTCTATTCTCATTGTATACGGGTCTCTCCGTCGTAGACCTGTGGTATTTTAAATGTTAATGTCGTATTTTACCAACTCTGGTTTGTGTGGTCGACGATAAATGATGACCTTAATATTGGGATTTTTCCACGTATATTAAGGTTTGAATGGAACGCGTCTTTTCCAGGTTTCGGTATTTGATTTAGTCCACGTTATGGTCGTGTGAGTCTTGGGTCTAATACCCGTGTTCGTGACAATATTTAATTAAATAGATTTTCACTTATGGATTATGAGTTGTGTATCATGTTCCACCCGTGTTGGGTATTTCGAAGTATAACAGTTTTACCTGCGTGTTATAAAATTGGGAGTCCTTTCTCTATTCTCGTTTTGAGCAAGTTTTGAGTTAAATCTAAGTTTACGAAAGAATGCTTTATATTGGGATCTTAGTCTGTAAAACAGTTTGGTTTGTTTAAGGATTAACTCGGTGTTCCTTTCGTTTAAATTGCATAGTTATTGTTAAACGAGTCGTTTTATAAGTGAAGCATATCATTTTGAAAGATTATGAACTCACTCGCATTCTCCTTTCTAAACGATTAAATTATTTACGTTGAAAACTCTTGAGCTCACTAGGCGTCAAACCTAACCTTTTATTTGTCGGCATGTGCATCAGGTTCCAGTTGGGGGTTTGGTTCTAGCAGTTCTATGAAGAGTCGAGCCTTAGATTGGCACAAGGGTGAGTAGTTAGTGAAGTCCTCCGCAGATTGGAGATAGCGACCGTTATTGGGTTTTAGTAGCACTCGTCCTTATTATAGACTGTATGTATAGATTGAACGTGTGTATTGAGATTAATTCTTAAATTATGATTGTAGATAATGCAATTATCGATGTATTTAGAAAATTTAAATTAGTTTCTATTTCCAGAATTTAGGGTGTTACATTTCCCCATCTTGAGCTCACCTTGCTAGATTTAGGCTAAATCTAGATTTTCCCCCAACTTGAGCTCCTTTGAAGAAATTTGAATCCTCAAGCCAAATCCTCCATAAACCTAGATCCATAAGTTTCCAACCATCAATACACATATTTCAGCACTTAGAATCATTCCCCAAACATCTTATATCAAAATCTCCATTTTGGCCAAAAACCTTAATTTGACCTAACTTTTCTCAAAATCTCCCAAACCGAAATTTGAGAAACATAAACACTAGGAAGTCATCAATAGATAATTTATGACTCATAATAAAGTTTACAAACTAGGATGATCAACTCACCACTTAGGTTTTGGTGAAAACTTAGAAAACCCAAATTTCTTGAAGATGGTGGTGATGATGATGAGCTCTTGACCTTTGTTTCCAATACACCACCAAATATTATTGAATATTCCCAAAACTAACAATCTAACCTTAATAAGCTCTTAAAAACGAAACCGTAGCAACTTGAATCGCCAAAAACGGAGTTGAAATGAGAGAGTTATGAAGAAATGAAGAATGGGACTGAAAATTCGACTTTTTCCATGCCGACACTCCCAAAACTCTTAGAGACTTAAAATAATGTTTTCCCACCATAAATCCCACCATCTACAAGTTGCAAAAACGTTCGGGTGACCTTTTCTTACCGAAAATTACGGGTGTTACATTTTTTATTTTAATGCAATAACAATTATAGTATAAATTAGTTACAATTTTTTTTCTTCACATTTTATAATTAGTGACCACTTTCTTTTGTCACTAACAACTATTAACACTAGTGACCACATATTTGGTCACTAATGGATGCTAACGGACTTTAACGGATGCGTTATCTTGAACTCAATTAGTGACCTATTTTGTGGTGGTCACTAATTTAATCAAGTTAGTGACGACTTTTTCCGTTTAGTGACCAAATTAGTCGTTACAAACACAGTGACCACTCTATTTTTGTCACTAATTAATGACCATTTTGTATTTAGTCACTAACGCAAATCAGTGACGGATCTTTAGTGACAAAAAGTGACCATCCAAATTTTGGTCACTAAAATGCATCAGTGATCAATTTTATATTGTTAGTGACCAAATTTTTTACGTCACTAAATAACAATTTTGTTGTAGTGATTCCTATGTTATATACATATACATAAAATACGTGCCACGTACATAGATCCTTCATGATGGTCGGGTTCAATCATTATTTTTTTTTTTTTTTTTTATATTAAATATATTATCCATTTATTTTAAATACAGTTAACATTTAAACTAAACGATACTTGGGTCCTAAAAAAAATACCATATCATTATTTTGTAAGAAATATTTAATAAAACTAAAATAAATTACATTTTTATTTTAATTATAAATTATAATAAAACTTTAAAATAAATAAGTTACATCAGAAAATTAGAACTTTATAATCTTTAGTTTGAAATACATATTGATTTATGTTTTAAGATAACATAATAACCAATCGATAAAATATGAATAAAATAAAATCGAGAGAGACAAATAACATAACAAAGTATGAATCATGAGTGAGGGTTTAAGTTCTAGACTTCATAATTACGCGGGTACACTTCTAAGTTCTAATATATAGAAACACGTAACGAGACATTATTTTTAGAGAAAATAATAAAAAGTTAATTAACAATTATAAAATAACCGTTTGCCCTTCGTAATTAAGGAGAATAATAGGTGGGTGTTAGCATGAGTGACTAAATCCAAGACACGTTGCATAAGTAGAAGGTTATTATATACTTCATCCGTCTCAAAATAAATGTCCACGTTTCTATTTATTATTATCCCGAAATAAGAGTCTACTTTCAAAAACTAGATAACAAAATTCTTATATTTAACCTTAACTAATACATAAATACATATGAATTGTGAAAATAGAGAAAAATTAAATAAAGATAAACATATCATTTGATAACAAAAATATGAAATAATTATGCATTTTTAAAAATATATGCAAATTTAAATATTAGCACTATTGTATGAAGGGAGTAATAAAAAATAAAAAAATAACGAAGGCCAAATCCATAACAATAACAACCTACATGACCAAATCCTTAATTTAGTCAAGATGTTAACAAGTTGTATTACTTTACTATATGAATTTGTGTATTTTTCAAACAAATATATAGTATCGTCCTTGGTTGGTGGGAAGTGCTTATATATTATATATAGCAAGCTTTGGTATAGCAATTGACATGTGAAATTAAAGCTATTCACAGAAAGAGAATGGAGTACTTGGGATCAAAAAGCTTAACACTTGTACTTCTTCTTCTTCTTCTTCTAACACTTGAATCTGAGTTATTCATCACTCCGACGTTTTCAAAATCCATCGTTCCCACTCTTCCAGGATATCCCGGTCAACTTCCTTTCAAACTCGAAACTGGGTCAGATCCAATATCTACTACTATACGTACATGTTTTTGTATCTATATATAGTAATGATATTGATTATATTTGTATTTTTTGGTATGAAAATTATATAGTTATGTGGGAATAGGGGAGAAAGAAGATGCACAGTTTTTTTACTATTTTGTTGAATCGGAACGAAATCCAGAAGAAGATCCTCTCATATTCTATCTCACCGGCGGTCCTGGTTGTTCTGCTGTTATTACCTTCTTCTATCAAATTGGTATGTATTTATATATGCTTTTTGTTTACCCTTTATAATTCTAAAAATTCCATTCATGTTTATATAAGAAAAAAAGAGAGATAAGGAGGGGGGATGTTCTTTTAACATATATATATAGAGAGAGAGAGACAAAAGTACATACGGCAACAATATCTATTTAAAAAAACAAGAGAACGATCAAATCAATAGAAAATCATATATGATTTACGTGACTTTTCTCGCGACTTAGCTAGATCTTGACTCTGATTCATTATGTGAGGACATGTGGAACTACGTATATAAAGAAAGATATAAAAGTGTTCCACATATTTTAAGATCAGTTAGACATAGACCATAAAAACCTTTATAGATAAAGGTTGGGTTTTAGGTCAATGAAATCCATTTTTCGTGAGAACGGAGAAAAATACAATATTTATATACAATATAATGTAACCTTATCGTAACATTTTTCGTGAGATTTGTGAATATAACCTTCACAAGTTCAAATTATATAACGTAACATTCAAATACACATGTGAATATTATAACATTCATAAAATCTAGAGATGTTACATTCATATAATTTAAATATAGCTTTATATTTTCTTTATATAAAAAAGAGCAAATTATTTGAAAAGACAACGTACTTTACCTTAATTCCTATTTGGGTAATGTATTTTCAAAATATTCGTTTTGGTATCTAAAATGTGAAGTTTCAAACATTTAAGTACCTAAGTAACCGGTTAGGTATAAATCGCTTACCATGTTGATGTGGTGAGTGATATGACATCCAACTCAATATTATTTGCTGACGTGGCTACTGACATGAATTATTAATCCAAAATTAGTTTTAAATTTATTTATTTTATTAAAGTTTATATATTATAATTATTTGTAATTATATATTTATAGAATTGAAATATCAAAATTGTGGATAAATTTTAAACTAATATTAGCTTAAAAATCTATGTCACTAGCCACATCGGTAAATAATATTGAGATGGATGCTATATCACTCGTCGCATCAGCATGGGAACTAGTTAATGCTTAAACCGGTTACTTAGGTGCTTACATGTTTGAGACTTCACAATTCACATATTAAGTACCAAAACGTATGTTTTAAATGTACGTTATCCAAGATACAAATTAAAGCAAAGTATGTTACCTTGTCTTGTTATTTATCCTATAAAAAATCTATATAGATTTAACTCCATTTAATTTTAACCTATTTTTTATACAATTAATTCTTATTTATGATCTATATATTTTACAATAAAAACTGTAAAAAGCAATATAATATTTAGAAGATGGTGTTTTTGATCGAGGGATTGAGCATGTGACGGCCTATTTTCCAATCACCATAAATACCTTTTTTTAATTGTCAAAAGATAATTTTATTAATTTAATAAATACATTAAAATATTACCATGATAAGACGTAGCCTTTATTTAAGGACAATTGGGTCGCCTCACCCACATGCCTCCAAAACATATAATAATCATGTTTAATAATTAATAATGCAGGTAAAGAATAAAATTTTGGGAAATCCAAATGAATAACCCATCTTCGTCTCATAGTTACTGATCTTTCATTTTTATCAAAATGTCACAGCTTCTTTAATTTTCAGGTTTATGTTTGCAAATTATATTTAAAGAAAGTTGACCAGTGAAACACATACATACACACATATATATATATATATATATATATATATATATATATATATGTGTAATTATATGTATACATATACATGAAGAGATCGACTCAAGTAAGAATGTTGGTTATCGATAGAAGACAATAAGAGAATATTCATACGTGAATTTTTTAAAAAATCCAGAAAAACCTATTTGAAGATGATATCTGAACCGACATTATAGATTATTTTTTTTTGGAATGGCGAGATCTACAGGCAAATATATTATAGATTATTCATATGAGTTCACGTATGTATTTTTCATTTTTCAATAATTCGTATATAAACCTTTTCTTTTTAAGTTATCATGATATTTAACTTATTTATTTGAACCTCCCTTTATACATATGTATGCATATATATAAACTATAGTACTACATTTGTTTTGTCTGATTTATAATTAAAAAAATGGTGAAATTGACCGAAATAGCCAATCTATCTGGCCAAATTCACTTTTTAGCCACTTTTGAAACCGATTCCCATTTTAGCCCAAGTTATGCAAATGTCTGACATTTGAGTAAAACCTATTTTTAGATTAGAAAGAAAAAGAAAAGAATGAGAATCGTTATGCAAATGTGTTATACAAATGTGGATCTTTAGACAAAACCTCACAATTGAATAAAAATAAAAATACGATTGATTATTTTTCTAATGGGTTAATTTTGTTACAGGTCCACTTAGTTTCAACTTCGACCATGCTCCAGAAAACCTCACACTCGAATTGAATCCAAACTCGTGGACAAAGGTTTATATTTTCATTGGATATATATATATATATATATTCTGAAATCAATGATTAAAAAACGTTATTATAAAAATATAAATGGTTGGTCACGTTTTTTGTAGATGGCTAATGTCATATTCGTCGATATGCCTGCTGGTGCTGGATTCTCATACGCTACATCAGAACAAGGATGGATTAGTAGTGATAGTATCATCATCAAGCAAGCGAATGATTTCCTTAGAAAGGTCTAAATAAATTTATTTTTGAACTTATGCTTAAATCAATATTAAAAATTCAAAATTAAGTGTGTTTGATTGATGTTATACAGTTTCTTATCGACCATCCTAAGTTTTTAAACAATCCGTTATACATATCTGGAATTTCTTACATGGGAATTGTGACGCCTAGCGTTACTTTGGAAGTGTACAACGGTAATTTATTTAGTTGCATGAAATGTTAAATATCTTTATTTCATCGTGAACGACCGAATTATGATATTCGAAAATTTGTTGTATGCAGCGAATGAACGTGGAGATCAACCAACGTTGAACATTCAGGTAAATGATTAACTCAACCATTATAAAATGGGCTTTTTAGGACGTCTAATAATTTTCCGGTGTCCTAATAGAGTAAATAACAAGACTTATAAGTTTATGTGTTAAGGGTCCCATAACGGATAGACTTTGGCCATTTATTCTGTATATATGTTGGAACCTCCATTCTCTCCTCAAGAGTTCTTTTGAAGAGTAATTCAGGGGTTCCGCATATTCTCACAATAAGACCAACAATCATTTGTCCTATATATACAACGATGTTATAATAAGTTGTTACGATGAAGTTAGACTATATAACAAGTTCTATCGACGAAATTGGACAATCTATTTGTTGTAGTGAACCATTGAAACCCCCGTCTTTATAAATGAAAATACGAAACTAATATTTGTTTCTTGAATCGGGACTCGTAGGGGTACATTCTTTGCAGTCCTCTTACCGATAAGTTCATGGATTTCAATTCTAGAATCGAATATGCTCATCGTATGGCACTTATATCCGACGATATTTATAAGGTAATTATTTCAGAGACATTTTTTGAACTTATGACCGTTAATTAAACCATGAGTTATGCTTATAAAGATTCGATTTTGCAGTCAGCAACAGAAAACTGCCGCGGTAATTATGTGAACACCGATAACGCCAATTCGCTTTGCAAAAAGAGTCTTGAAAGATATGAGGAGGTGAGTCAATTATTGCCATTGATTTATAGCATCATCTTAATCAATTAGCTTCATAAAACATGATATATATATATATATTCTTCTAAAATTTCGAATTGCAGTGCACAAATGATATAAATATTGAAGATATTTTGGAGCCCCTTTGTAACAAATCGGACGTCAAGCCATATTGCCGAGTAATCTCTCTCTCTCTCTATATAATATTAATATATATATATATATATATATATATATATATATATCACCGTGAAGATAGTTTTATATTATGTGAAGGTCACAACATTCACACAATATAATGTAACCTTCCAATACACAAATGTGAGTTGAAAGTTTTTTTGAGAGGAAAAGCTCCAGGCAATGACATAAAAAAAAAAAAAAAACCGAGATACAACTAACCAAAATTAAAACACCAACAACAGCCCCAAAAGCTATAAACAAACTCCACAGCACAACCAACCAAAACAAACAAAGGGAAGGAACAACAAAAGGCATACAGAACAAGATGCCAAAGCAACACAACCACACAAGAAAAGTGGAAACTTTCCGCGGGATCCTCTTTCTGCGGGATGCTCTTTTGCGCTACGATGGACTGTTTTACTCTTTAAGTGCGCCGAATACACAACCCGATAACAAACGCAAAGGGATCAACCAGCCATCATTCTTATGAACGCTAGTGATCCGCCTTGAGGTGAAAGTTACAATAACTACAGAAGCAATCGGGCTTATAGGATGTCAAAAATGTCTAAAAGTTAGGACTTAAGTTTATATGACCAAATAATTGTGTGTTCTATGTAAATGTGTTGCAACTAGTTTATATTTTTTTGGATATCTTAACAAGTTTTTGAACACTTTTGAAATAAATATCACATTATTTGAAAAGATGACTTATATAAACAAAGTCCTATAAAAAGATGTGTTCACAAGACACATCTCAAAAGTCTCTATCTAAAAATAGCTAATATCACATTCACACTTTATTTTAAAAGTTCTTAAAAATTTGTTAAGACGTCTCAAAGGGTTCTATAAACTTATTGCAACACTTTTACGTTTGATGCAACACTTTTACGTTTGACACATAATTGTTCGGTCCTTTACAAATAAGTCCTATAAAACAATCTATTAGGACAATTGGACGTTTTTGGTATAGTGAATCTTCACCGAATACATTTAATATCTTCACTTTTTCTCACCTTTTCAACTATGGAAGAACTTGTGTCATAATGGTTGATCTTGAGTAGGAAGTTGGTTCAAAAAACTAATTAATGTGGTCTCGTGTTCCTGTTGCGCGTTTAGGAATACTTCTACGATTTTGCAGTGGATTGGGTAAATGAGGATGTCGTTCAAGAAGCTCTTAACGTTCGTAAGGTATATCAGTTAACTCAAAGTTATATGCTTAATTTGAAATAGGCGTGAGTTCGGGATTATGATTCAACAAATTTACGTTCAGGGAACGATTGGAGCATGGGAGTTCTACAATACGACCATCCATTACCGAGAAGGGAAAAATGACACATTCTGCTATGCTTATGATATGTCCAGTAGTTTCGCCTACCACAAGAAACTTGTTAGTAAAAATTGTCGAGCTTTGATATTTAGGTAACAAAATCATTATATTTTCCCCTAATCCCATAATTGAACTATATATGAATCACTGATGATTTACATGTCGTTTTATCGACAGTGGTGATCATGATATGACATTTCCGTATGTTGGAATTGAGGATTGGATAGCCGCTCTTAATCTCGGAGTTGATAGCCCGTGGAAGCCATTCTACGTTGACGGTCAAGTTGGAGGGTGAGACCCGACTCCATTTTTGTATTCCCTATTTTAATCGTATGTATCTTTACTAATTTCACAATTTTTTCTTATAGATACCAGATGACATACGGACAAAACGATTTCTCCTTAACATTTGCTACCGTTAAAGTAAGACACTCGTTACTTTAAAATTGTGCGTGTATAACTGTATATACATATACTTCAAAGAAAGTTCATTTAAAAACCGTAAAATATTTTGAAAATCATAAAAACTAACTATTGATGAAATATTCATAATGAATATGACTAAATATTAGTGAATGTTAACTTATAATTTTATTATTTAAGATATTCATAATAATAATGAATAGTTGGTTGTGTTTGTATAATTCTTAATATTTTTTGTTACTTATATTGTAGGGTGCGGGTCATTCAGTGGCACAATACAAGCCAAGAGAATCTATGGTTCTAACAGAGAGGTGGCTTGCATCAAAACCTTATTCAAGTGCCATATAATATGCATCAACAACTTAGGTTATTTATGATTCTTGAAATCCATGTTTAGAAATTAATTGAAATTTAATGAGCATTTGAATTTTGAATTCATTCGATTAAGGTTTGACGACAGTCGAAGTACGGTTACGTGAATAAAACAGGTGCATGTTGCATATTACCTTGATTCGTCGTGAATTCGGTTGTGATTGATGAATATGGAGAATGATTATTTGTATTCATTGTGAAGAAGATGTTGGTTTGGTTTAACTCACAGAATAGATTTTAATAGGTGGCCAAATTTAACTATAATTACAAATTTAGCATAGATATGTTGGTTGGTTCCTTGACGCTGTACAAAAGGGATCGTGTTCGAGTCTTGTCTTCAGTTTTTTTTTTTTTTTTGAGAAGGGTATCTTAGGTTATGCCTAGACTAATCTTTTGGCAAATTATGACTGTAAGACATCAGTCCTGATTAAACCTTAGTGACCACAATTGTTATGTACGTCTGGATTCGAACAAAAAGGTATATAAAAAATACCAATATTTAAGTTGAAAAACTAAGAAATTTGATATAAGTGAGATTCAAACCTGAGCCTTTACCAACTCTCCCAATAGAGATTGTGCAGTTGTGCCAATAGTTTGGTTTCAAAAATATACGAGCACATAACAAAATAATATGATGACACCTTTGAAAAACGTAATCTTCATCCATTATGGTGAAACCATGAAGCGATGATTTATGCCACCGTATATGGTGCTAGTAGGTCCGTCCTTATATTACAAAAGGGGAGAAATAAAGAATTTATAAACTTAGAAAAAACTAATCACTATTTATAGAAAAGGGAATTTAATTAAAATGCCCTAAGTTGAAAAATCAGTACCCAATATGCCCCAAATCTTGTTATTTTTGCCAAAATACCCCCTAGGTCCGCGTTTTTCACTGTTACACGCGGACCTGGTACGCGTTTTGTCCGCGTTCACTATTACACGCGGACTTGGGACGCGTTTTGGCCGCGTTTCGAGAGTTACACGCGGACATGGTCCGCGTTTGGTCCGCGTTTTCCACTGTGAAACGCGTATCTGGGCCGCGTTTTTTGTTAAAAAACGAGGGTTAGGTCCGCGTTTAATAGTGTAAAGCGTATTAGGGTTTGGAAAATTAGGGTTTCAGGCCTATGATTTCATGTGTGGTCAACTGTTTGTGACGTATTTTTTGAATGATTTTACTGTTTTTTTCCACATTTTAGTCTGATTCTCATACAATAAGTGTACCATTGTCATTGAATATCTGGTTCACATTCATTTTCTCCATTCAATTTTTCCTATAAAGATTAGTAAGATTAGATGCAAAATCGTTCATCACATCCACTTGAATTGCTTCATTTTTCATACTACTGAAAAAATGAGTTCATCTGTTCAAAAAACTAGAGTCTTATTATGTTTCGATGGTCAATGGGTGCAAAACAACAATGGGTGGGATTATATTGGCTACACAAAGCGTGGTGTATATATTCCAATAATGGTTTCGTATAAGACGTTTATCGATTACGTCGTGGGAAAGTGTGGAATCGGAGATTCTGCTGCTTGCAAGTTGGTGTTCAGACGTGCAGATGGCTCACTGATGGAGATAACCAACGATGACGAAATCCTTGGTTTTATGCTACTTGCAGCCGATTCAGAAATACCTCCACAACTTTTTGTGTATGTCGCACCATTGGTGGGCGATGACGAAGATGATGACGAAGATCATGACGAAATCCATGTCGGTGGTAGTCAACTGGAGCCTGACTCTCAATTTCAGGCATCCTACGACACCACACTTTATTCTGATCATGCATATCGTCCTAACGAATCTTATCCCGAAGTTGTTCCGGAGACGCAACTAGAAGAAGAAGAAGAAGAAGAAGAAGCAGAAGACCCAAAAAAGACGGTTTGTTGGAGTTGCTGATGACGAAACACATGTTTTCACAACTGGTATATCTGATCTGGACAGATCAGATACCGATAATGACGAGGACGAAGAAACATATACCCTTAGCAATAAATCATTTGGTGCGTTAAACGATTATTTTGATATGCCCCCTTCTCTTCCTAACCCGGAGACCCATAAACCAGCCTACCAACCCGCACCTTACAATCGTAGTACAACTATACATGAAGGTCAAATATTTCATACGAAGGAGGAAATGACCGTACAGTTGGGAATGAAGTTCTTGCGAGAGGGTTTCGTGTTTAGAGCGAAGAAATCCGACAAACGCAGATACAAGGCTGTCTGTGACCAACAAAATTGTGAATGGAGTATGTCCGCGAAGTCCGTGGGCTCTACAGGAGGGTTGTTTGTCGTTAGAAAGCTGAACGACGTACACACATGTTCGAGGACACAACTAAACGCCAGCCACCGGCAGGCCAACAAAAGGACTTTGGGCCACATACTGAAAGACAAGTTTCTTGACGCTAGCAGGTCATTTCGGCCGAAGGACATCGTCAACGATATAAATCAACAGTACGGGATCAACATTGGTTACCACCAAGGATGGCGTGCGCGATGCAAGGCACTACTAATGGTGAGAGGCACTCCCGAGGAGTCGTACGAACGACTCCCTGCGTATTTATATAACTTGGAGCTGAAGAATCCGGGTACACGCACCAGAATAAGGACGGATTCAAACGGACGTTTCGAATTGTGTTTCGCTGCACTTGGATGTGCGGTAAGTATATTAAATCGTCGTAGCTTTACATATTATGAATTTTAACATTTACAAATAATAACCATGTACGTTTATTGCAGATCCGGACGTTTTTGACAAATCTGCGTCCTGTCCTTGTAATAGACGCTGCCCATTTAAAGGGGCATTACCTGGGTATGATGTTCTTGGCGGTTGCCATGGACGGAAATAACAACATTGTGCCCTTGGCTTTCGGAGTAGGAAAGTCCGAGACGGGGGAGGAGTGGGGTTGGTTTCTGAACATGTTGCGGGAATGTATCGGAGCCCCGGAAGGGTTGGTGTTTATGTCCGACAGGGCTCCTTCCATAAGCGCGGCAATTTCTGCCGTGTACCCCTCCACCCCTCACGCCCTATGTTGTCGACATTTGGAGATGAACGTGAAAAGCGCGGACAAACGTATCACAACAAACAAGACCACGTATTGGAAGGCGTGCAAAGCATATACTATTAGGGAGTTCGAGACCTACATGAATGCACTACGATATGAAGTACCTCGTGGAGCACAAGTTATGGACGAGGCTGGTAAAGAGAGGTGGTCAAGGGCCCATTTCCCTGCACAACGGTATAACATAATGACCTCTAATAGTGTAGAGTCGGTGAATGCACTGTCCCGTTTTGCACGCAGGTTACCCATTGTCGGCCTTATAGAGTACTTCCGAGATTTTCAACAAGAGTGGTACCAACTTCGACGACAAAAGGGAGGTTGATAAACTCTAAAATCTTTAACTTATATGTTTGTTGCATTTTTCGTCTTCCGTATAAATCGTAACACAATTAACACATATTTGTAGATGAAATGCGTAATCATCTCACACCAATGGCGGAGGAGATAATTAGCAGAAGGTCGGGAAAGTCTACAACATGGAGGGTAAGTCAGATTGGACATGGTAAGTTCAACGTTCGGGATATCCGTTATCACGCGACTGTCGATATGGTCAACGGTGTTTGTGAATGTAACCAATGGCAATATTCTGGTTTACCGTGCGGTCATGCCATCGCTGCTGCAAGGTCAATGAATCGTAGAGATTGCAGCGATCTGGCTATATCTTACTACACGTCCAGTACTTACCGGTCAACATATCATGAGTTGATCTATCCTGTTGGACCCCCTTAATCATGGGTTTTGCCACACGTCCCCCTTCCGCCATGCTATCCACCGTTAATAACCAAGAGACGTGCGGGGAGACCAAGAAAGAACGATCGACGTCCATCTCGTGGTGAGGATCCGATACAGAGAACGTGTACTAGGTGTGGAGCAGTAGGACATACTCGTGGTGAATGTCCAACTCCTGCCCCTTCAACCGTGCCCAGGAGAGCTTCTACTAGCCAAAGATTTCGCTCTCAAGGGTCATCGGACCTAGAACCACATGGAACTTTAAGGCATGATAACATTGACCTTAACATTGACTTCCCTTGATTGTAACCACCTCATCTTCTATGCTAAGTGATATTGTTATTATGTTAATTGTTGATTTTATCTACCTTATCGTGATTGTGAAATTATATTATGTGTAAATAAAAGATAAAACATAAAAGCATCGTTTTATTGAAATTAAAGAAAACGAAATGGTGCATCCGTACAACATTCAAGCATCGATAAAGTAAAAATTAATGCATAAAATAAAACTTAGGTTAAACGTTAAAGTGCATCCATACAACAACCACCCTTTGAGAAACCTACTACGGGTAGATTTCCCGGCACTTCGTAACCCAGCCAGCCTTTGCCTTCATATGCTTCTCCATGACGGTGTAGTTTTCTTTTATGTCTACCAGTTCATCTTCTAACTTTCTAATCTCCTTTTGTTTCTCCCTGACATCGCGCTTCATATTCTCCAGGAGCTCCTTCTGCTCCGCAATAGTTGCTTCTTTGTCCTTCTGAAGTTCCATGTTTTGTAGCCACGTCCTGCCTGTATTTCGTATCTCTTCATTTGCCTCATCACAGGACCTTTTCAACCTGGTAGGCAGTACCTGAGACATTGGTAGACCTGGCCCCTGGTTGGATTGATACGTAGGAGGGGGCATTCCTCCATGAGCAGCGTAGTATGCGGCTTGGGCATTGTTAAACTGCTCCCACTCCTGAGGCGTTATCGGTTCATCGTAAGCAGTTAACCCAAACTGCGCCCAATCCTCCGTTGTATCTGGTGCATTCCAGTCAATCCTTGAAGCTCCATCATTTAATTGGTCGATGTGCACGGAGCGTGAAGTGCCAGCCCCATTCGCTAACCTTTTCCCCCTACCGCGTGAACCTCCAGCCATCAAGTAATGAAAATGTAGATAATGTATAGAATGTAGATAATATTTGTAAATGAAAGTGAGGGTAGAAAGGATAGATATGAAGTTGTGAAATACTACTTCACCGGAGCATCTACTTATAGTCCATGCGAAGATCGGTTCATGATAGTTTCAAAGGCATGGTCAAACGATTCCTCTGCAAAGCCTGAAATGATTTGTTTTTTGTGCCATGGTCAAACGATTCCCCTGCAAAGCCTGAAACGCGGACTAACCTCGCGTTACACCACTAAAACGCGGACTAACCCCGCGTTTTGTTACTAAAACGCGGACTAACCCCGCGTTACACCACTAAAACGCGGACTAACCCCGCGTTACACCACTAAAACGCGGACTAACCCCGCGTTTTGTTACCATATGCGGAGATAGGTTTGTAACCATGGTCAAACGATTCTTCTGCAAAAACTAAAATGATTCTTCTGCAAAGCCTGAAATGATTCCTCTGCAAATACTGAAATGATTCCTCTGCAAATACTGAAACGATTCATTTTTTTTTAACAATTGTTCCTTGTTACTATAAATACCCGTGTTATAGTAACTGTGAAATTCACAACACTAAAGAGTTGTCGGTTTTTTACTTTTACTTTCTATGGTTTTGTTTCATTAATAAAACCGTCCAATGTATTTTGTGGTTTGATGCGTTTATATTTTTATACTACAAAATTATACCGTCATTGAAGTGTACAGCAAGAAAGTTGAGCTTAACACTTCCAAAATTGTATCACCCGAGCATATAAGAAGTCGTTGGGGATTCCAGAAAAACCAAGTGTTGTGTAGCCATAGTTTGACATTTCAATGACCGACAATGTTACCTACTCACTTCATTTAATGACGTCGTTTCAATATTTGTTTAGATGAACTTGTACCGGTTGTTTTCGAACCCTACCAGTTTGTCATTAATAATTGGTAAGTTTAAATAATATTTTGTTTTTTATTTACCAAAAGAACTTTTTCATGTACTACCCTTTTCATATCAATTTGTGATCTTGGGAGTTAACGAATTCTATTTTTATATAAAATAAAACATCCGATCCAAATTAGTTATCTAAGTAAAAAAGGGTTTTAATATTTAAAATGACTTTAAAAAAAAGAATCATATTTGTTATTTCAAGAGGCCCATCACAACTCACAAGTAACATAAAAAGTATCCCCAACCTAATCGTTTATTTGGACAACCAACGAGAAAAGGGTCTCCGCCATGTAATTACGCCATTCCCTTGCCACATGCTCAGTTGCATCTGGTGCAACTGTTGGGTGCAGACCTTCAATAAACTTGGATATGTTACGACACACCCACACACCGCAATCCCCAAGGCCCCCTGTCTGTTGAGGTGCATCAGGATCATAGATAACCTCTAATTTCTTGCTGGCCTTGATACGATCCGGCGTGTCGTGTATCTTTTTTAACAACTTCGGCAATTGTTTTTTGAAGATCCCAAGGCGTTCTTCCAAGGGCAAAGTGTACCTTCTTGCTCGTAAACTGTCAAATAAGACCAGCCTCATTTCACGGAGGTACAAAACACCGAGCACCCAATGTTTGTCCACGACGCATATGGGGATGTATACCTGAGATTTTACAATAACACAATAATAGTTAGTAACAAACAAGTTGAACAAAAATTATGTAAATCGATTTCCATACCTCGTCGATGTCCATCCAAGCTGGATGAGTTCTATGGCCCAGTCCATTGCATGTTTCAAACACAGACCTGTATCCTTGGCCCGGCCGTGTAAACCACTCAAAGAAGTTGGAGTCCATGACCGTCCATCTGGCATGTGGAGAGCGGGATTCTTGGATCATTCTAACCCAAACGTCGATTTGCTATACACAAAACATAGATTGTTAGACCTGTCATTAGAAATGTAGTTGTTTATATGACTATATTTAAATACTAACCAGATCCTCGAAATCCCCACTACCACCTACACCCAACAGTAGCATGAAAAAACCGGCATTCATTTGAAGGCCGCCGTAAAATGGACACATCGGGTGGGGGAGCTGATCACTGATACATAATTCCCTGATCTGCGCCGCCAAAACAAACACCGATTGCCCCGCGTCAGTCATCGTAGTGTCTCCCCCAACCTTTCCCTTGCCCTTTGCCTTCACCCTTGCCTTGGTTTTTTTCTTAGGTACTGTTGTGGTCGAAGCTTGTTGGACATATGGGGAACAAAGGGCTGGCCCCACAACAGCGACCCATCTCGCCCTCTCATGTGTTGCCTGATCTGGCTCATGTATGGGCATGTCAGCATCCTCAAAGTGGTGATCGATGATATCATCAGCCATCGGAGTACTCACCCGCGCCTGGGTGGTGTCAACCCCCGACTCCGACCCCATCGAATAAGGGATGGAAGTTCCCAAAAAATCTTCCACCAACCCGCTTAGGACGGACAGCCCCGACCCCGGCTCCATCATCTGGGGTCTGTAATAGTCCCCCGCCTGCATCCCAAACTGGTGACGTAGGTCATTATAAGAATCTTCAAACGTAATAACAAAAAAGAACAACAATGAGCACTCGTCGTAACTTACATTTTGCTGGAATGATGGGGTCGAGAAAGGGTAGTTTCCTCCGGTTGCCGCCTGTGTGTACCCCGGCGACGTGTAGGCTGGCGTCGTACTTGTCATCCCAACCTGGTGACATGGATTATAATGAGCACTCTTAATAATTACTTTCAAACGTAATAAAAAAATAACCTACATTTCGCTGGGATGATGTGGTCGCATATGCCGCACCCGTGTACCCATGCATTTGCCCAGGCGACGTGTAAGTGGGCGCCATGTTCGTTGACACCTAATACAATCATGGAACGTAATATCAATACACAAACCAATATTAAAGTATTGGGCGTAATATCCCCAAATTAAGTTAAACACTAACGTGAGTGTGGCGAAGGTGTGCGGTGAGGGCCTCGAGCTCTCTTATGCATCTGGCCATATCGAGGGCCTCGAGGTCTCTTACGCGTCTGTCCACGGAGGTCATGTACTCCCACTTATCTTGGTATGGGTCTATATCAGGCATCCTATGATGGGTGGGGCTAGGGGGAGCTTGATAGGTGGGGCTAGGAGGAGCCTGATAGCTAGAGCTAGGGGGAGCTTGATAGCTAGAGCTAGGGGGAGCCTGACGTCGCGTGCCATCATCGTCATCTTCATCATCATCGTCATCATCGTCATCATCGTCATCATTGTCATCGGGATCAGGACCTCTACGTCGGGACCTCTTTGTCGGTCGCCTGCCCGCCGAACTTTCAAAAAAGGCGACGCTCCGTCGAAACCAACTCGACTGCTGCTCATCCTGAGCAGGCCTCAGTTCCGCATATGGCGCATTAACAACCTAAAAAATTATAAGTCATATAAATCACAAATAGTTTTTTAATTACTACAATTAAAAATATAGTAAGAGGGCGTACGCTCAAAGCTGAGTTGAAGATCCCAATGCATGCAGACTTACTAAGGACAGCATCTCGATCCCATTTGGTTCCCCTAATCAACCTGTCGGAGCGCTTGGTGAAATTTTGCCGGCAGGCAGGAAACATCTCCAAGATCCATATCTGGAATTACATAAATTGAACAAGTACGTTAGAATAAATCCAAAATTAGCAAAATTAGTTAATGAATTGATATTTATGTTATTGTACTTATCTAACCTTTAGGGCGTGTGCAAACCCGTTCAACGTCATCTTGTTGTTTTGCTGGTTCTTCTGCTTGCGTCTGGCGATGGCACCGTGGAGTCCTTTGTATGAGTGACTCCAGATGTAGCTACCCCACGGATAGCGGTTAAACCTCTCCAAGTCATCGACAGCGATAAGTACAGTAGAGGAAACCGGCAGCCTTGGATCACGACCCATGAACATCAAATCCGCCATCACCACCAAGCAAACACGCACAGCATCCTCATCGGATATCGCACCCAAACCAGTTCTCATCGTCTCGAGGACGGTTCTCAGCGTCAAGATACCTGGTGCAAGGCCGGGCCAAACCCTACTAACGAAGGACTCATCTGTCAAGGTAGGAAGGTCGGGTATTTGTCCGAAAAGGAGTCCTGTTACAATACAGAACTCACGACGACCAAAGTGCATGCGAGTCCCACACACGTGAAAATACAATTCCTCCGGCTGTGGTCTTGCAACCTCGACCTCCATCTGTAAAAACATGTGTACTAGAAGGGGGTCCTGTACAATATTGGTAAGCTCGAGCCATGGCCCGAAAGATGTGCGGCTAAACATTTCGTGTAAACGTTGTGCCCGTTCAGGTGGACACGCTTCAAAAGCATCTCTAATTTCCTTTACCATGGAGATGCGGCATTTGAACGAAAGATCGACGTTATCAAAATCGTCCTACATAGTAATGCAAGGATGTTGTCAACGCACCTAACTTATAACTAGCCCAATCTCTACACTTTTTTTATACAAAAAAAAAAAACCGCAATCTCTAAGATTAACGCAATCTCTACAATTATTTTATGAAATTAGCGTAATCCCTAAAACAAGCCCAATCTCTACAGTTTTTTTATACAAAAAAAAACGCAATCTCTAAAATTAACGCAATCTTTACAATTATTTTATAAAATGAGCGCAATCCTTAAAACAAGCCCAATCTCTACACTTTTTTTATACAAAAAAAAAAAACGCAATCTCTAAGATTAACGCAATCTCTACAATTATTTTATGAAAGTAGCGAAATCCCTAAAACAAGCCCAATCTCTACAGTTTTTTTATACAAAAAAAAAAAAAACGCAATCTCTAAAATTAACGCAATCTCTACAATTATTTTATAAAATGAGCGCAATCCCTAAAACAAGCCCAATCTCTACACTTTTTTTATACAAAAAAAAAAACGCAATCTCTAAGATTAACGCAATCTCTACAATTATTTTATGAAAGTAGCGAAATCCCTAAAACAAGCCTAATCTCTACAGTTTTTTTATACAAAAAAAAAAACGCAATCTCTAAGATTAACGCAATCTCTACAATTATTTTATGAAATTAGCGCAATCCCTAAAACAAGCCCAATCTCTACACTTTTTTATACAAAAAAAAAACGCAATCTCTAAGATTAACGCAATCTCTACAATTATTTTATGAAATTAGCGCAATCCCTAAAACAAGCCCAATCTCTACAGTTTTTTTATACAAAAAAAAAAAACGCAATCTCTAAAATTAACGCAATCTCTACAATTATTTTATAAAATGAGCGCAATCCCTAAAACAAGCCCAATCTTTACACTTTTTTTATACAAAAAAAAAACGCAATCTCTAAGATTAACGCAATCTCTACAATTATTTTATGAAAGTAGCGCAATCCCTAAAACAAGCCCAATCTCTACAGTTTTTTTATACAAAAAAAAAACGCAATCTCTAAGATTAACGCAATCTCTACAATTATTTTATGAAATTAGCGCAATCCCTAAAACAAGCCCAATCTCTACACTTTTTTATACAAAAAAAAAAACGCAATCTCTACAATTATTTTATGAAATTAGCGCAATCCCTAAAACAAGCCCAATCTCTACAGTTTTTTTATACAAAAAAAAAACGCAATCTCTAAAATTAACGCAATCTCTACAATTATTTTATAAAATGAGCGCAATCCCTAAAACAAGCCCAATCTCTACACTTTTTTTATACAAAAAAAAAACGCAATCTCTAAGATTAACGCAATCTCTACAATTATTTTATGAAATTAGCGCAATCCCTAAAACAAGCCCAATCTCTACACTTTTTTATACAAAAAAAAAAACGCAATCTCTAAGATTAACGCAATCTCTACAATTATTTTATGAAATTAGCGCAATCCCTAAAACAAGCCCAATCTCTACAATTTTTTTATACAAAAAAAAAAAAAAAAACGCAATCTCTACAATTATTTTATAAAATGAGCGCAATCCCTAAAACAAGCCCAATCTCTACACTTTTTTTATACAAAAAAAAAAAAACGCAATCTCTAAGATTAACGCAATCTCTACAATTATTTTATGAAATTAGCGCAATCCTAAAAAAACGCAATCTCTAAAATCAACGTAATATGTAAAACTAAAATTAACGCAACCTCTAACATATTATCAACATAAACGCAACACTCTAAAATTAACACATAATCACTAAAATAAATATAAAATTAAAACGAGGTTAAAGAAAACTTACCGAAGAAAGTGGTCGACCCATATCCGACTTTTATAAATG
Source organism: Arctium minus (assembly GCA_954870635.1). Lineage (NCBI taxonomy): Eukaryota > Viridiplantae > Streptophyta > Magnoliopsida > Asterales > Asteraceae > Arctium > Arctium minus. The sequence goes on from OX941082.1 coordinate 20,547,776, forward strand.
CTAACCAACCGAGCCGAGATCCGAGCGTGTGTAATACACGATATATTTGAGAGAGTGAAATAGATGGGATCCCTTTGAGAGTAATGGTGGTGGGGTTATGGGTGGGGGACCTCACTTATTTATAGGAGCCAAACCCTAACAAATGAAACAATCCACACCGTTGATCTCTAAACCCTAAACAATGCTATGGGCCGGCCCCCAAGTACGCGTTCCACAGTAAAAAACGCGGCCCAGATACGCGTTTCACAGTGGAAAACGCGGACCAAACGCGGACCAAACGCGCATCGAAGCCAAACGCGTACCATGTCCGCGTGTAACTCTCGAAACGCGGCCAAAACGCGGCCCAAGTCCGCGTGTAATAGTGAACGCGGACAAAACGCGTACCAGGTCCGCGTGTAACAGTGAAAAACGCGGACCTAGGGGGTATTTTGGCAAAAATAACAAGATTTGGGGCATATTGGGTACTGATTTTTCAACTTAGGGCATTTTAATTAAATTCCCTATAGAAAAAGCATCTTTGAACTATACAAATTTACACAATATAGCTAACATTTCTAAAAACTATTTTTGGAGCCAAACAACAAATGTTTTATGCTCATATTGATATATATATATATATATATATATATATATATATATATATATATATATATATATATATATAAAAGGAGTATCTTTTACAACCCACTTATTTTGTGTAAACTATGTGAACTCTTTCTAACCAATCAAATTAGCCAGTTTAGTAATATTATTAATTAATTTAGTAATATCCGATAAGGGTAGTCATGTAATTCTCCATATTAATTTAATAAACAAAATTTTTTTAATTTTTTAATTATTGCAGTGCATAGTATCAGGGAATTGAATTGATTATTTGATGTGATTTAAAAATCAAAATAATAATCATTATTTTTAGGTAAATGCATGATGACCATGCTTTTTACTGTACAACTTTCTTGGAAAAATCTAATTTTTCTTCATTAATTTACAAAAATTCATCACAAAAAAACCCAATAAATCAAATGGGAAACTGCATAAGAAAAGATTCCGACGAGCAATGGGGCGTCGACGACTGGGGATCTCCGTCGCCATCGTCGGAAAATTCCTTGCTTTACTCCGAAGCTTGCAACAAGACTCAAGAGAGGGCGGTGGTCGGAGAAAAAGATTCCGGCGACCGGTTTCTACTTCCAACGGGAAGAGGTCGCCGACGATGGAGGTGAAGATTAAGATAACGAATGTGGATTCATGTTTAGGTGTTCATGAATAAGTTGTTCATGAAGCTTGTATATTTTGTGATTATGAATTCGAAAGCCATGAATGCTGTTGAATGTTGTATATTTCACGATGGGGAGGTATTTATGGAGGTATTCATATAAACCATGGAAATGTTACAAACGATACAAACTAATCTCCACCGTTTATCTAGTCCAACGAATATATGGTTTCATAAATATATAAATCATAATAAATGAACTTTCATCATTTCTATAAATATCTTAATTGATTGATTTGTAATGTTTCCATAGTTTGTATTTGATTTGTTTTCTATGTATGTATATAGACTTAGGATCATGTGAGACCGGGTTGTTTTCATGAGAGCACATAAATAACATCGAACCTTCACATGTTTGGTGTTTTTTGTACATTTACAATGTTTTACTATAAAGTTTCAATAAAATATCACCTGAACCCATCCACACACACACACACACACACATATATATATATATATATATATATATATATAAATAAAAGTTCAAATGAAAACTCATTTTTCATTGTGCACGTGAGGACAAATCTCAACCACTCTATCTCTTTTGATCCAACAACTCATATTAAATAGAGTTTTTAATTTTAAAATGATTAGGGGTAAAAATGGAATAAAATTTAAACACATGCCTACCATATTTGACTTTTTATTTTATTTTTTAATTAAAAACTTTTTACCCAATTAAAGTTTAAAATAAATTATCTTAAAAATTACTAATATTTTAATCAAAGAAATTACATCAAAAAAACGAGAATTTCGTGCTATTCGATATGACATCCATCTCAATATAGTTTTTTTTGTCGTTTTAACCATTTTTTATGTGAAATGTTATATATGTGTTATATTCATTATGAATATTTATGTACGTTCAAGTTTGTACAACGTTTCGACACCGTAAGTATGTAACTCGACATCACCTTCTTCAACACTTTCTTCAACGCATCATGTTTCTTCAGCACCGTAACCCAACACCCATCAAGACGAATCGAGAATCTATCGAGTAATTCTGTTGTGAATCGAGGAACAAAAGAGAGCGTTTCACGTCTCCACATCTTCACAGGTCATTCATGTATCATTCATCATGAATAATGTATCATTCAGGATGAATAATACAACATTTAGGGTGAATAATTCACGATTCATGAATTCGTGTATTATTCGTCATGAATGTTGTGTAATTCATCCTGAATACTATATTATTCATCATGAATAATGAATGAATGTTCACATTTGTTATTTATACTGAATGTGGGACATTCGGGGATGCGCATACATATTCATAATGAATTAAACCAAATTTCGGTTGTGAATTAGGAAACAAAAGAGAGTGCACCATGTGTCTACACCTTCACGGGTCATTCATATATTATTCATCATGAATAATATATCATTCAGGATGAATAATACACAATTCATGATAAATAATACATGAATCATGGATTCGTGTATTATTCATCCTGAATACTGTATTATTCATCATGAATAGTGAATGAACGTTCACCTTTGTTATTCATACTGAATGTGGACACCCGAGGACGTGCATGCATATTCATAATGAATATAATACATATATATAATTTCACGTAAAAAACGGTTAAAACGAAAAAAATCCTGACTATTGTATTATTCATCATGCATACGGTATTATTCATCATGAATAGTGAATGAACATTCACCTTTGTTATTCATACTGAATGTGGACACCCGAAGACGTACATACATATTCATAATGAATATAACACGTATATAGAATTTCACGTAAAAAATGGTTAAAACGAAAAAAAAAACTATATCGAGATGGATGTCATATCGAAGAACACGAAATTCTCGTTTTTTTGATGTAATTTGTTTGATTCAAATATTAGTAATTTTTAAGATAAATTATTTTAAAGTTTAAGGGGGTAATTTTTTTTAATTAAAAATAAAAAAAAGTCAAATAAGATAGCCGTTGATTCAAAATTACAATTTTGTTCTTAATCACTTCTCAATTAACCTTATTATGTATTAACCATTGATTAGTTTTCTAAGTTTTGATCAATGGTTAAGATTTGTCCTCACCGTAACCCACCCATCACTCCATCTCTTTTGATCTAACAACACATATTAAATAGAGTTTTTAATTTTAAGATATTTAGGGGTAAAAATGGAAGATAATTTAAAGTCACGCCTATCATATTTGACTTTTTATTTTCTTTTTTAATTAAAAACTTTTACCCAATTAAAGTTTAAAATAAATTATCTTAAAAATTACTAATATTTTAATCAAACAAATTACATCAAAAAAACGAGAATTTCGTGCTCTTCGATATGACATCCATCTCGATATAGTTTTTTTTGTCGTTTTAACTGTTTTTTACGTGAAATGTTTTATATGTGTTATATTCATTATTAATATTTATGTACGCAAAAGTTTGTACAACACATCGACAACGTAAGTTTGTAACTCGACATCACCTTCTTCAACTCTTTCTTCAACGTCGTAAGGCATCACGTTTCTTTATCACCGTAACCCACCCATCAAGACGAATCGACAACCTATCAAGTAATTCTGTTGTGAACCGGGGAACAAAACAGAGCACATCACGTCTCCACATCTTCACAGGTCATTCATGTATTATTCATCATGAATAATGTATCATTCGGGATGGATAATACAACATTCAGGGTGAATAATTCACGATTCATGGATTCGTGTATTATTCATCATGAATGTTGTGTAATTTATCCTGAATACTATATTATTCATCATGAAAAAGAATGAACGTTTACATTTGTTATTCATACTGAATGTGGGACGTCTGGGGATGCAAAAGAGAGTGCGTCATGTGTGTACACCTTCCCGGGTCATTAATATATTATTCATCATGAATAATGTATCATTCAGGATGAATAATACATCATTCACCTTTGTTATTCATACTGAATATGGACACCCGATGACGTGCATGCATATTCATAATAAATATAACACATATATAGAATTTCAAGTAAAAAACGGTTAAAACGAAAAAAAAAACCATATCAAGATGGATGTCATATCGAAGAGCACGAAATTCTCGTTTTTTTGATGTAATTTATTTGATTAAAATATTAGTAATTTTTAAGATAATTTAGTTTAAAGTTTAAGGAAGTAATTTTTTTTTAAATTAAAAATAAAATAAAAAGTTAAATAAAGTAGGCGCCGATTCAAAATTTCAATTTTGTTCTTAATCACTTCTCAATTAACCTTATTATATATTAACCATTGATTAGTTTTCTAAGTTTTGATCAATGGTTAATATTTGTCCTTATGTGCACAATAAAATATGAGTTTTCATTTGAACCTACCCCTATATATATAGGGAGGATCAAACGAGAACAATAACTATTTAAAAAAAACACGGGAACTAACAAAATTATTAGTGATTTTACATTAACACACGAAAAAACCACGCGGACCTGAAGCCGCGACCAAAATCCTTTTTTCGTGTGTTAATGTAAAATCACTAATAATTTTGTAAGTTATCGTGTTCTTTTAAATATGTATTGTTCTCGTTTAAATCCGTCTCTCTCTCTCTCTCTCTCTCTCTCTCTCTATCTATCTATCTATCTATCTATCTATCTATCTATCTATCTATCTATCTATATATATATATATGGGTTGTTTAATTTGAAAACACCTTAATTTTGAAAACCATGGAAACCGTAGATTTCATTGGTTAAGATAATGAAATTGTTTCATGAATTTTTAAAATTTTTAAAATTGTTTTATATAATTATTTTTCTTGATGAAATTGTTTCATATATTTGTATTTTTTTTATGTAAAAATGAAAAAAAGTTTCATCAGAATGAGGAAATGCAAGAAACAATTTCATCAGAATAAGAAAATACGAAACAATTTTATCAACAAAAGAATTATATGACACAATTTCATCAAATAAAACAATTTCATTAACTTAACCAATGAAATTGACGGTTCCACAGTTTGTAAAAGTGAAAGCTAAATGAACTGAATCGGGTTAGCAACCATATTTTCTTTTGTGTCTTTCAGAATCTTCTTCTTTGTGCTGGTATAAAACCAGTGTGTATTCCTACATGTTGCAAGACTTGATGTACATGTTAATATATTATAGTAAGATAAAGAAGAGAATGTTAATCATTCTGTCCATTAATCATTCATAATCTATGTAACAACCCATTAGAAAAATGGGGAGGTTAAATGCACCAATTTTTTTACTAAATACACCAAAAATGATTGAGAAATGATTGTGTTTTTTTTGTTTTTTCGTCTTTTTGTTGTCTTTTTTTTATTTTTATTATATATATTTTTTTATTTGTATTATATAGTTTTAAAATATTTTTTTTACTTTTTGTTTTGATTTGAAAAGAAATATTTATAAATATAAATATTACTATTTTTTTTAATTATATAATTATAAAAATAAAACATAAATATTGCGATTTAACATATAAATAGAACATAAAATAATCTATATTACATTCGATTATTCTAAAATAACATTATCCGTAGTACAATTAACACGTAAAAGCTGCATGTACTTCTTTATTCGCTCTGAATACGGGGTAGCCCATCCAGCAGCACACAGATAACTGTAATGGAAAAAATGTCCTACAATTTGCGGAAATGAGTATCCTTCTTTCATATCTAATTTCACATAATGGTTACCATTAACGTACCCGATTGTAAAAACAACATGTTCATACCACACTGGCGGAGTGGACCTAAGCGGCAAGTACGTCCCACTACCGGTCATACTTATAACATGTAATATCACATTATATTTTGAAGCAATCAAGACACCTATTTCAGGCATTGTCATCCATTGTTCAAATGGTGCACCTTGATCTGATCGAAAGAAGTTTAAAGTGTTGTAAGTAATATCCCAATGTTCACCTCCAAAAACGTTGATGTACTTTGTCTTGTATGTATCTAACTCTTCCATCAAGTTATACCGAATTGTGGGCCATGCATCTTCATGAAGACCTAGAGTGACAGCTATTACTCGGAATCCACAATTTCCATCACCTATCACATCATGTACCTGCTTGATGTATAAGGGTGAAACAATGCTGGAAATTGATTGATGTATGGATGTGCATTATAATTTTTGAACATGAAAGAACTGTGTCTTGCTGGTTCTTGGAAGCTCATTTTTTCCTTGTCAACAAATCTAGACGCGTTCGAACTACTACGTCTAAGGGGTCTTTCACTTGTAAAAGACGGGTCAACATGAGTTGGAAATGAGGGATCAACATGAGTTTTTCTGAAAAGCTTATCCTTCAACGAGGGTCGTCCACGAGTAGTCTAGGGATTAACTGCATAGTGACATGAATAGTGACATGAATAGTGACATGCATAGTGACATGCATAGTGATGTGAATAGTGACATGCATAGTAACATGAATAGTGACATGCACAGTGATGTGCATAGTGACATGAATAGTGACGTGAATAGTGCATAGTAATTATAAATGTTCTCGATATATATTTTTGCAATTGTGAATCATATATATCAATTATATGATTTAAGAAGAAGTTTATACCTCTATGAAGGATTCGAAGCGTAGATTCCGAATATGTAATTGATTAGTCGATTACTTCAATGGATTGAGAGCAAATCTAGATAGAAGTTGGAGAGATTTTTAGAGAGAGAGAGACACATGAAGAAGAAGAAGTGAGCAAATGGTTGAAGTTTCTAATCACGTATATATAGAGAGTAACTTACAGATTTGGTCCCTAACGTTTGGCGTTTGTTACGGAATTGGTCCCTAAAAGAAAAATACATTTTACAAAGTTATAATAAAATGTAATTGTTACAAATTGAAAAATACATTTTATAAAGTTATAATAAAATCAAAAGTTACAAATTTACAAAGTTATAATAAAATCAAAAGTTACAAATTTATAGAATAAAATAAAATCAAAAGTTACAAATTTATAGAATAAAATAAAATCAAAAGTTACAAATTTTATAAATTTATAAAATCAAAACACACACACACACACACATATATATATATATATATAAAGATAATAATAATAATAATAATAATAATATATAAGTGAAATGACATTTTTAATGATTGGATCGAAAAACAAGCATTCACTATTTGCACTTTTTTTTGTGCAAATACCACCCCTTAAAAAATGGGATAGCCTAAATGTACTTCTTTACGTTATTAAATGTACCTCTATCTACTAGTTTTCTTCTCAAATCAACATCAAAACTCATTTTTACATAATTTAACCTGATTCTGATATAAATAAGAATGCTTATAGTAACACCCTTAAAAAAAAAAATTCAAATATATTTTCTAAGGGACGTGCAATAACATGTCACACGTTCTTGCAATACCACATATTAACAAAAATTATGCGAATAAAATATCTTTGAATTAATTTTAGAAAATATAAACTTACAAGAATGATATTAAATATTTTCATGGTCATTTAACTGAAATAAAGATTTTTTTTTATCAATTAATAAATGATTCAACAATATAATCTTAATCTTATTTTAATCTATATTAAAGGAGAAACCACACCTCCTTCTTACGTGGCCTCTCCTTAAGCCAACAATATGCTTTTCCATTTTTCTTATTTTCCGCTATTTTTTCCTCCTATCAGTCTTTTTCCACTTCCAAGTAACCGAGTAAGAACCCTTTCACTTTCTCTTTTCTACTTTTTTTCTCCTTCTTTCTACATAAGGCTATTATGGTTTTATCTCTTTCTCTATTCATCTTCCAAATCTGTAATAGCCTTCCGCCATATCTGCCAACAAATTCGGCATATGGAAAAGATATTATAAATCCACAAACTCATTCTCCGTCGGCACCTCCGTATCCCCACCATCCGCAGCCGACTCTACCGTACCACTACCACCCTTCATACGTCGGATGTTTGCCAGAGCTTTGGGGGAGCCACCGGAAGAAGAAGAGGCGATCATCACGGTGTTGTCATTTATTTTTCTTTGCTTGCTTGCTTTTAGTTTATTATTCAATATCATTCTTCTTTTTTTCTTGAATATTCATTATATTTACAGTAAAGATAAGGCCAAAGATGCAATCTTTTTCTCATACACGAGACGTATCAATGGTTTTGCTGCCAATCCATACTTTAAGTAGTTGATAGTGATGTCAATGTTGTTTTTAGTGTCTTGATGGGTCCATAGAATGATATGCTTAGAATTGTGTAAATAATTATCCAATGCATAACATCTCAAGGTAGTCTGCGTGTTCTTGAACAGAGGTAGAAAATTACATAGAACAAGATCATGGGATTTTATGGGGCTTGAAGATAATGGTGCTATTCCTTTTGGTTCAATCTGGAAGAAGGCAAGATTTGGTGTAAACACAATCATAGGAAATCTTGACACAGTTGAGTTGAGTTGAGCTTAGAATTTGATTTTCATCTAGTTCCTTACCAGAGGAACATATATTCATAATAAAGTTTCTATATAAATGGTAATTGGTCCGAAATGTACTAAAATTAAGGGCATTAGCAACTAAAACACAAATCCGGTCTTTTTCTTAATCTTTTTTTTTGCTCATCAGATTGTGTTATGGATTTACTCGCCATAAACAACTTTCTATTACTTATATTCTTCCAAGAAAGTTGCCTTTTAACTTCTTACATTTCGGGAACCTTTACATTTTCTCATCGATTGAGTCTTACTTGACTTTGAATCATAAGATTCAAGAAAATGAGATTTTTGATATGGGTTCTTTCTCTAACCGGGAAGAAAATTCCGATTATAGGGTTGAACTCTACTTGAAATACTGAAAAGTAGAAAGATGTTTGATGCACTTTGGAAATTAAAAATGAAATGTAGTCCCCATTTGGAGTATTTTGTACATATGTTTATTTAATTGATACTTATTTATTTATTTTTCATATGAGCTTCCCCTTTTCTCCTTCCCTATGCAACTATGCATCACAATTAGCTATTTATTAAATGTGTAATGAATTGTTAGATGGGAATTGCAATTAGCTATATACATTTGCTTTTGTTAAGAAAAGAGAAATAACAATTCTTTTAGACGAACAATCCGCTTGAGGGTTAAAATGACATGTAGGTACTTTTTTTTTGTATCTGCAAGAAAAGGTGAAAAAATTACCCATAAAATAAATTAATGAAGTTACCCTTTGATTATTGAAATCAAAATAAAATATGGAAAGATGAAGATGAGAGTATAATATAGTGTGTGTTGGTTTATTGATGTACCAAAGAGTGGAACATGATGTCATGTTTGCTAGAAGGTCACAATGAGGAGTTGTATGTGTTTTTTAGAAGTGGTGCATTTCTTTAATAGAAGCTATTAATATGTGTTGTTTTAGTTGTATTTATTGTTTGAAAAAAAATGACCAACAACGTAATTGGAAACTAGGAGACCTAAACTAACTAAAATACCCATTACTAACATGTTTGGCATAAGTTACTCAACATTATATCTCAGTTTCTCATTTGAACATGATTAACTCAATTCTGAGCTTTCATGTGTGACTTATTCTTTTATTCATCTTACATTTGTGTTGTCCCAGTTTGTTTTTTATTTAGGTCTTCATACATTATACTACACAATTGGCAGTGTGTTACTGTGGATGGGAAGATCAAGGCGGAAAGTCACAACTATAAGTGCTACTTACTGGAACTGTAGCTCATGGTTCACCACTGAACATTTATATTTCTTAATTTTTTTTTCAAACTTGACTGTCATTGATCTTTTACGATGACCAGAGTTCTTTTTGTCATCCTAAACTTCAATTTACTCAGCTGTGTTTCATTGTATAGCTTCATTGTAAGCTATACATATAGCATGTTGCTTGATCAACGCACTTTTCAAGAACAATGTTTTAGAATTTTAGGCGATGAAATATTATTATTGTGCTATATATAGCTGCACATATACATCTACCTGTAAATCTTATTGGAACTTTGATATTTTTGTTTTCTATTTTTGTTAATAAAACAAAGAAAATAAATGATACTCATTTATAAAACTATAAGAATTTCATGATTGATGATGTTTGCAAAATTAAATGTTTACATGGCGTGTGAATACCTCCTGTCATCTTAAAAATTGCTTGAGCTAACACATCACATGCCTCATCATTGAAACAATTCTTTTTACTTCAAAGCTTAAGACTATACAACTTATTTTGCGTCTCATGCTTTGCCAAACTATATCTTTTAGTATTTTTTTAGTATCCTATTGGTATGTGAGAATTGATAACATGTTTGATGAGCTGCTGATAAGACAACAACAACAACATCACTCCTTCAAGAAAGTTTTAAAACTTTGCTGGGTTTTCTACTTTTGTTATTCTCTACTGAATCAGTGGTTCAAAATGGTTAAAACTAAGATACTTTAATTAAAGTAAGATATATAATATCACTTTTATGAAATAATATAATATGTAACAAGTGTAATTAAATTAGATCTAGATTGTAGAATTTTTGGTGTCTTAAGTTTACTGACAAACCTCAAGCTTACCGCTCACTAGTACAAAAACTCACAATGGCCACGGTTAAAAACCGTGGCCGTATGCCTTTAGCCACATTTTTTTTCTTTAATCAAACCGTAGCCTATTCTGCCGTGTTTTTTGATACCCAAATGGCAACGTTTAAAATTTGTCACCATATCACATGAAAAACCGTAGCCATACCGTAAAAACCGTGGCCATAAACCTATCGAATTTTTTATGGTATTGGGACATTTTTCCTATAACCGTGGCCATAAACTACTTATCGCCACACAAACTCACCTTAAACATGGCCGATTCATTACATATATTTACACTTGATTTTTATAAACGTGGCTATTGCTATCTTTTGGTCACACAAGATAAAGAAAACCATGACAATAAACTACTTATAGCGACATAATTTGTCTTTTAAGGTGGCAAATGATTACCCTATAACGACGTTTAACGTGACCATATACTACTTATCGTCACACAAATTTTATATTAAATGTGACCAATTCATGACATGGTTACCATAAATGTTAGAACCGTGGCTAATGGGTGTCTTTTGGCCACAGAAAATAACTAAAAATGTAGCCATAAACAACTTATAGCCATGAAATTTCATAGTAACCATGACAAATTCATGCATATGGTTACACTGAATTGTTAGAATCGTGACTATTGATTATATTTTTGTCACATTAAATAAATAAAATCGTAGCAATAAACCAGTTATCGCCACACAGACTTCTTATTGACCGTTGCCAAATCATAAAATTTGGTTTCACTGAATTGTTAGAAATGTGACTATTGATTAACTTTTGGTCACATGAGTTAACTAAAACCGTGACCATAAAATAATTATAGCCACCCAAATGTTACATTAACCGTGGCCATTTCATGCGATTACATTGAATTGTTAAAAATCTGTGGCTATTGGTAGCATTTTGGTTACAAGAAATAGCTAAAACCGTGACTATATAATATTTATAGTCACACGAAATTTTATTTACCCGTTGCCATTTCATGACATATGCTGACGTTGAATTGCAAAAACAGTGATCGTTGCTTACCTTTTGGTTACATGAAATAATTAAAATGGTGGTCATAAACTACTTATAACCACGAAAATTTCATATTAACCGTGGCCAATTCGTGACATATAGTTACAGTGAATGGTTAATATCGTGGTGATTGGGTACCATTTTGTCACATTAAATAACCAAACCATGACAATAAAGTAGTTATAGTCACAAAATTTTCATAGTAATCGTGGCCGATTCATGATGGATGGTCATGTTGAATTATAATTACCATGGCTAATTGTTGCCTTTTGGTCACACGAAATAACTAAAACCGTGGCATTAAACTATTTGCAGCCACACAAATTTTATATCCACCGCAGCCAATTCTTGATAATGGTTTCTTAAAATTGTAGAACCATGGCTATTGGCAGTGTTTCGACCATACGGAATAACTAAAATGTGGCCATAAACTACTTAGAATCACAGTTTAAATTGAAAATCATATAGCCATAAAAGATGATGACAATAATAATATTTGCAACGGTTTTAATAATGTGTGCCAAAATAATAAATAAATATTTCAAAAAGTTTAATATAATAATTAACTTAGAAACATCAAACAATTAAATTAATAGTCATATGATCATAAGGAATAAAAATACCACTGATAAACTTATCACTACTAGTTGTCTAATATATTAGAATTTTTCTTATTAGAGCTGCTCCTCGTATGCTTCGTCTTCTGTAACTCACTGACACTTATATAATTCTTCATTCTCTTCTTAGAATTTTGTTTATCATCCTGTTGATTAGAAGTTGGATCCGGTACCTGCAACAAGAATAAAAATACATGTTAAGTTATTACACTTTTTGTAGTAATGTTATACTAATAAAAATTGTATGCTAACCTTTCAAGGTGAAGATTTCTTATTATTACATATAATGCAATTGTCAACACTAAAGGGCCGTTTACCTAAACCTTACCCAGTAAACGCTTACCGCTAAGATTCAACACTTTCATTTTACTTACCGGGTAAGATTTACCCCTAAGGTTGTCGTTTACCCAAACCTATGCATGTCAGATGGGCTATATCATCTATAAGAAAATAAAATACACACATTTTTTTACGGTTTATAATAGGTAGACTAGTATGTGAGAATAAAAGTTAACGACCAAAGAAAATTGGATAAACAGCTAACCTTTGTGTCAGGTATGACAAGGCTTTTTGGCCATGCCACAAAACTCTCAAATGCCTCCCCTACTGTCTTGTGCTCACCGGATTCTATTGGTAAAAAAGTAGTCGGCTTTATAGGTTGATCGATTGAGACTTTATAGCAATCATCATCAAGAGTAACTCCATATATGTAATTTTTGTTCCTCTGATGAATAATAAACTCTACCGCGTGCAACGATGTTTCTTAGCTCTGGATACGCCAGTTGGCATTCTACGATCTACAAAAGTATAAGACATATGTACATCTTAAATCTCAACCCTACGATTTATGTTAATCTAAACAATTTAAAAAGCATACTATTGGGTGTTTAGTTGGGACAAATTGAGATACCGTATTATCAGACTCTTGCAAGTTAATATGAGAAGACAGGATAGCACCAGAAAGTTCCTGCCTAGATCCAGAAGACTGTTGGCTACTTGTACCAGTTAGTTGAGTAGATTGTTGGGGTGGCATAGTGTTAGGTCTGAAATGTGCTAAGGATGGATACTACTGCTGGACTTAAAGATTAATACTGCTAGTAGTTAGTACTGCTTGAAGAATTACTACTACAAGCATGGTTAGTACTGCTGAGGAAGTTAATACTGCTATGAAGATTAATGCTGCTCGTGAAGATAAAGATGGATTGATACGAAAGACTAGGAGCTGAAGATAATTATGTAATGGATGCTAAAGATCAATATTTCTTTTGTAATTATCTTGTAATCAGTTCTGTATATATAGTCTAGAAGTCTTTGATAGTTAGATATAGTTTTTGATAGTCTTATTCATACGAACATACGTTTAGAGAGAATTAACCTCAAGATTCTTAGAAATCCTTTCTTTAGAGAAGTAAAGAACGTCTGTTGAGTCCGTTCAACAGATTGAGGTTTTGTTTGTAATCATTAAGTTAAATCAATATAAATTGTGATTTGAGTTTATACACTGTTTGATTGATTTACTGTTAAAGTGTTTTTCCGCAACTTCTTTAACATAGTTTCTGAGTGTTTATTAAATTCTTGTTTCGAATTTCGATCCTGACAAGTGGTATCAGAGCATAAGGAACTCAGAAATCAATAATCATCATAAACAGAATCCAGAGGCAAGCATTGATGGCTGAGGTTACAGAGTCATCAAGCACTGCAATCCCCACTGAGGTAAAATCTAACCTTTGCTCTAAAACCTGTCTTGAAACTGTTAAAAAGTACAGGGATCACAATCAGAGCATGTGTGATGACCTTAAAAGGTTAGAGAAAGATAAAAGAGAGTATGTTGTGATCGTTGAGAAGTTTGAAGAACAAATAAAGGCATATCAAGCCAATGAACTTCAACATTCATATGATCTCAACTATTAGAAGTGGGAGAAGACTCAGTTAGAGATTAAGCTAGAGAAGTCTAGAGAGGAGTGTGAAAAAGTTAAGAGTGAATTTGAGAAGGCCAAACTAGACATTGAGAAATATTCCAATGCTTCTAAAGCAATGGACTCTTTATTTAAATCTCAAATTCATGACAAACTAAAGAGAGGTATAGGCTACAACAACACCCCTCCACCTTACAATAATAACTATATTCCTCCCACCTCAGACCTCTTAGAAAGACAGGATAAGAATGACTTACCTGCAGGAGCCACAGAAGTAGATCCATTAAACAAAGTAGTGGTTGAGGCAGATTCTGAAGAAGAGAACTCTGAGGGTAAGAATAAGAAAGACCATAAAGATATTCCCTTAGAAAACAACATTCTTACAAATGAGAGAGGGGGTAAACCATTTATCAAGAGTGATAAAGTGGAGATGTCCAAGACAGAGAAAGAGACTATTAAGAGTGAGAAAGCTGAGACCTCCAGGAAAGGAAAAGAAAAGGTACAGGGAGTTCACTACATGCAAACCTCTGTTGTAAATCCCTGTACTTGTCAACAGAACAAGCCTCATAAACATGATAAAATAAGGGAAAATCAGAGAAACAGAAATAATCAGTGGGCTCAAAAACAGGGAATTGATCTAAGCAAAGTCAATAGACCAAAGCCTTGTTTTATTTGTGGCAAGTTAAATCATCTAGCTAAACACTGTTATTTCAATCCTATTAACCAAAGATTTTCTTTTCAAAGACAAACACAAAATTCAGTTGGTTATAGGAAGCAATCAAGAAATCACATGGCTGCTAATATGAGAACAATACCAATGAAAACTGGGACTGCAAAATCTCATATTCAGAATAAGTTTGATAAATCAAAAGAAAATACTCCAAGCAAGTCAAGGAGTAACTCACATAACAAGAAAGCAAACAACTTTGTCAAGATTTAGGTTCCAAAAGTCAAGAAACCTGTTAGTACTGCTACCTCAAATAACACTGCTAACAGAAATAGTGTTGCTGATAGCAATACTACTGCTGACCAAGTTAGTACTGCTAACCAAGTTAGTACTGCTAACCAAGTTAGTACTGCTAACAAGGATAGTGCTGCTACCAGTGTTAATGCTGCCAAGCCCATAATTTTGACAAAGTATTCCAGCCATGAGATTCCTAAATCTGATCATCTCATCCAGACTAAGATTACTGATTATAAATATGTTGATGAGAAAGGGCAAACCAAGACCACTTTGGCTTGGGTTCCCCCTAGAAACTAACTGTTTTATCTAGTGTGCAGGGCAACCAACAGCTCAAGAAGAAGAACATTTGGCATGTAGATAGTAGTTGCTCTAGGCACATGACAGGTAACATGGACTGCCTTCAAAATTTCAAAAGATGTGATGGAGGACATGTTGCTTTTAATGACAATCCAGCAGGAGGTAAGATAAGTGGCAAAGGTATGGTTTCAGATTACTTTGCTGAATTGGATACTTAGTACTTCTAGTTAAGTTAATACTGCTCTCACTATTACTCCTTCTGACAGTTCAAATATGGTTAAGTATGGTTACTACTGCTTGGTGGTTTATACTGCCAGTGCAAAGTTACTACTGCTTACCTTATTTCTACTGCTAGTCTGTGTTAATGTTGCTGGTATGTATTACTACTGCTAGTCTGTGTTAATGCTGCTGGTTTGTGTTACTACTGCTTATATGGGTTAGTACTGCGGGCTTGTTAATACTGCTAGGGTACTTAGTACTGCTTCTAACTGAAACCCTCCACCTATAAATACCCTCTTTGACCGCCAAAATCCAAACGGCTCTTTAAATTTCCTACGAGTGTTCTTTCTCTCTCTTTCTCTCGAATTCTTACTTACCAGTGCGTAACCCTAGTTTCGATCAAGAAGATGGCAGGATTGGTGTTTGTTGATGATCACAATGAGTTGGCAATGCTACAGAAACCCAAGCAAGCAGAAGGTTTTCATCAGATTGTGGATTTCCTAAAATCCTCCCACATCGCCTACGCTTTAACTGTCAATCCCACAATCTATGTGGAGCACATGCGTCAGTTCTGGGCCAATGCCTCTATACAGACTGTTGATGGCAATCAGGTCATCAAATCAAGGGTTTGTGATAAACCTCTAACCATCACAGAAGGTTGTATTCGCATTCATCTACGACTAGATGATACCTCAGGTATTACCTCTCTGTCCAAGGAAGATCTCTTCCAATCAATTAGTCGAATGGGGTATGAAGGTCCCACTGAGGTTTACAAGTTCTTCAAGAGCAAATTTTCACCTCAGTGGAGATTCTTTGTTCATACCCTTCAGCATTGTATTTCTAGAAAAACAACTGGATGGAGTGAGTTCAACAGTACCTTAGCTTATGCTCTAGTCTGCTTAGCTACCTCTAGCAAGTTTAATTTTTCTCAAATGATTTTCAATGATTTAATGTCAAACCTGGATACCAAAACCAAAAGCTTTTATATGTATCCCAGGTTTGTACAAGAAGTACTTAACCAAGAATTGACGGATTTACCCTCTTTTCAAGAGGTGTATGTACCAAAACCTCTGTTGGATCAAATAATTGTTTTCAAGATTAAAGTTAAAGTTCAAGGTTTAAACTGCAATTGGGTCAAAGTTATTTTCAGGGTTTAAATTGTAATAGTTTAATAGTTATTAGCTATTGGGCCCAAGCCCATTAAGCTTAAAGCCCATAAGGCTTAGGTATTTATAGTTTTGGTTAATTAGTTTTAGGGTTAGAAAACCTTTCATAATTTCATAATCATTGTTTAGAGAGAAAGGTAGCCATATTGTTTTCTCTGTATTCAAGGGTATCAAGAACACTCAAGGGTTTCATTGTTTACTCAAGGGATTGGTATGTTACTCTGATTTATATATCTCTTGATTATTATTGTGTTGCTTGATTACTTGATTGATTATTTACCAACTAGATTGAACTGGGATAACAAGTGGTATCAGAGCCAAAAGAATCAAGATTTGAATGTTTATCGATTTATTGATTATTGGTTATTCACTGTGTTCATCGACTGTTTATATGTTAAAAATCGAGTTTATGAGTTTATGAGTTTTTGAGCATAAAGTTGATATGGTTATATGTGATTTATGCATCTGAATGATATCTCATTGCTTAATTGAGTTTTGATTCATTAATCAATTGTTTTCTTTGTGGATTCTGTTGAATCTGGGTTCGACAATCTTCATACTGGTCGACCCCTGGGTTCTTCAAATTGATAATCAAAAAGTTGTTTTTGATCATTAATTCATGTTTGGGTTTGCTTGATATATGTTTCTGGGCACAAAGACATAGATTTTGCATTCAATTTCTGTGTTTTGAGTGTTTTCTGAGTTTCATCATCGTGTTCTCTGCGTTTTTGGGTTGAGCAAGAACACACCGGTCTATCACTTTATCGGTCTTTGTTTATATCGGTCTTGCATATTACCGGTCAAATCACTCCACCGGACTTTACAAGTTCCCGGTCGAACTTAATACCAGGTCGAATCAATACCGATCGAATCAATACCGGTCGAAGTGTTTACCGGTCTTACAACCTCCCGGTCGAAGACTTTTATCGGTCGAATATTTTTATCGGTCTTCACTATACCGGTCAACTATATTCCCGGTCGAACAAAGTACCGGTACAAGCAACTTACCGGTCGAACTCTTTATACCGGTCTTAGTCGTTTACCGGTCGAGCATAAGATCGGTTGTTACATCTTACCGGTCAAACAAGGTACCGGTCTAAGCAAAACCCTGGTCAACTCAATACCGGTCGAAGCACATCCCCGGTGCTAAGTCTGCGAAGGGGGACAAAAGTTTTGTGCTTGATCAAAATTTTCCTAATTTCATTATTCAGTATTATTTCTTTGTGTTTTATACTGTGCAAATTATGCACTTAATTATTTTTTGGAAATTTATTTTTCTGAAAATTTTTGAGTGTGGTTTTTATCTTGATTCTAACGATCTCATCTAGTTGGTTGTCTTGGTACAGATAAGTTTAATTACTAACCGTACAACTAAGATGTCGAACCAGCTTCTCTAGATGGGCTCTCAGTCCAAACCGCCTATCCTTATGACTGATGAATATCAGCAATGGAAGAAGAGAATGGTCCAGTTTCTGAATCATAAAAACAGAGACTACATGGAATCAATCATCAATGGTCCGGTCGATCCGATGATCAAAGTTGATGGCCAAGCAGCAACTGACACCTCTCCAGAAATCCCAGACAAATATGTTCCTAAACCTTATCAGTACTTTACTGAAAAGCAGAAGGAACAGTACAAGACAGATGAAGAGGCTCTTATCTATCTGACCATGGCAATCCCGAACGACATCTACAACCGTGTAGACAGTCGGAACTCTGCAAAGGAAATCTGGGATGAACTATCCAGACAGTTTGAAGGAAGTGAAGCCTCTATCCAAGCTAAGCAGAATATATGCATAAATGCATATGAAGGGTTTCATGCAAAAGAAGGAGAGACGCTGCTAGAGACCTACAACAGATATAACATCATTCTCAATGACCTACGGAGGAACAACATCTCTAAGTCTGCTTCGGAGATTAATTATAAGTTCATCAAGAACTTAAATCCAGAATGGAAGAACTTTGCCATCAACCTTCAAATGTCAAAGAACATGGCTCAGGAAAACGTCACTGATATTTTCTCTACTCTTTCTCACCATGAGGATGAAGTGAGAACCATCAATCTTGAGTCCAATAAACTGAAGGATTCTGTGGCTCTCATAGCTGGCAAAAGTTCTGTATCTTCCGCAAGGTCAAAGAAAAAGGTGACAAAAGCTCTAGTTACTGAAGTTACCGACTCTGACTCTGCTTCAAGTGATGAAGAATTGGAGATTGATTCTGATCCAGATATTCAGAAGTTCTCTGAGGACTTGGCTCTTATTACTCGAAGATTTAAGAAGACCTTTGGCAAGAAGAAGTTTTATTCAAAGCCTAAGTACGAAGGTCACAAGAAAGAGAAGGCTGAATTAAGATACAAGCCAAGGCAAGGACGGCTAGAGGAAAGACGAGAAGAGAGAAAAGAAGACAGAAGAGAAGATAAGAGAGAAGAAAAGAAAGAAGACAGAGCTGATGAACCAGGAAGATGCTACAATTGCGGCAAATTTGGGCATTTCTCAAGAGACTGCAGATTCAAGAAGATCAAGAACTCAGACTATTATAGGCGAAAGTCACTTATTGCCAAGAAAGCTGAAGAAGGAAAGGTGCTAATGGCTGAAGAAGAGAATTGGCTGTTCCAAAGTTCTGATGATGAGGAGCAAGCACACTTCACCCAAGTTTCCTACATGGCAAAGCTGGACGGTGACGATGAAGATTCTGAAGCGTATTCTGAAGACGCAAACTCTGAGGTAAGTGATAATTATGAGCTTATTGAATCTCTTATGGCCCAAATACATAGCATGAAAGATGAATTTGCTTTATTGAAAGGCAAACTTAGCTCTGCACAACAATCAATATTGAGTTTTCGTGATGAAAACGCTTTGCTGAAAGTTGTTGTGGAAGAAAAAGAAAAGGAAAAAGACGGTTTAAAAGCTGAAAAGGATTCTTTGAAAAGCAAAATATCTGATTTAGAAAAGGATCTTGTGAATATCAATGCTGAAAAAGGTGAGTTCAAAATAAAATTTGAAGTTTGTTATAAAGAAAGAAATGAAGCTTACACCAAAATTAAGCAACTGGAGGACATTAATATGAAACGAGGTCAAACTGAGCAAACATTAAATCTGTTGACCAATAAACTCCAAGACGGAAGGTTTTATAAACTAAAACCAGGTTTGGGTGTGCCAACTAATGAGATTTTGAAAAAGGGACCGGAGCATTTATATAATTTTGATAAATTCGGCTCCGCAATCAGACCCATTCCTGACATTCGTGCAACTTTTGTTGAAGCAAGTACTCCTACACCTTTATCTGAGACCAAAGGTCAAGAAGAAATGGGAAAGAACAAGTCTGGTGACACTGATTCTCAAAATCCTTTTAAATCAGTTGGTTTTCAATATGGTGATTTAAACAAAAGCTATGCGACTCGAAAGATCGAATTTACTGAGTTTGAATCACTATTTACCACACCTTCCAACGAATCAGTTAGCACCAACACAGTTCTACCTGAGACTGCATGCAAATATGATGAGTATGAATCAGATATTGATCCATCTACTATGCCATCAGTCTCAAGTCCAATTGCTTCTAAACCTTTACTTGTTGAAGAGGTTAAAGAAGAAACTGTAAACACGAATGAATCTTGTTTGAAAAATGATAAAACGGAGTTTATTGAGTCCATGACTGAAGAATTATTTTCTGAAATGATGAATGCTTCAGACTCTGATCCTGTTTCTATACCAAAGGAGTCGAATTCTGTGAGTGATCATACATCTGACTTGATGAAGCAAATTGATCTGTTGCAACAGTCTCTTGATGAGGTTGAAGATGAAAACTTTGATCTCAAGTTTAAACTTGAAAAATCTTTGAAAGAAAATCAAGAGCTTTGCACAGAAATCAATGATTTGAAAATTACTCTATTTAAAAATGCTTCAAATGATAAACAGATGTTCAACGATCCAAGCTGGAAGGTAAGAACAAATCCAGAATTTGATGCTCCTACAAAACCTTCAGTTGTTTACTTTGACTGTCCTGAATATCCACCGAGCATCTTTGAGAAGGGTGAAACTTCAACTAATTCTACAAAAGAATCACCTTCTAAGCATGAGACTAATGAGATTCCTATTTCTGTTTCAGATATAAGAGGAAATGGAGTTGGGAAGAGTAAGAAGAATAAAGATCTTAGTTTGAATAAAAAGAATAGTTTGAATTCTAGTAGTTGTCCTACAGACAGTGTTATTTTGAATAGTACTTCTTTTGATAAACATGAATGTAAGATTTGTTCCGATAAATCTAAGTTTATGAATTTTGCTCGAAAGAATCTTTATTGCAAACACTGTTGGGATAATTCATTCAAATACTACTCCCCTCCTAAGTCCAAAAAGAATAAAAGCAAAGCTAAGCTGAACTCTAAGTCTAATTCTAATTCTGATTCTTTTACACAACCCAAAGTGTATCGAGCTAAGGTTGCCAATCCTACTTCTAAAAAGCACTTTCAGGAACTGAATGTTAAGATGGTTTGGAAATGGGTTCCAAAACCGCGTTATGAATGGAGAGTGAAAGTCAAACCAGAAGATATTCCTGAGTTGCTTGATGCTAACCGCGAAGGACCCATCCTGATATGGGTACCTAAGCAAAACTAATTGTCTCTTTTGCAGGCCTGTCGATTGTGGGTAATAGATTCCGGATGTTCACGCCACATGATAGGATTCAAGCACCTCTTGCGTAACTATGTGGAGGAGCCTGCCGGAGCAGTTAGATTTGCCAATTCTGAAGCCGAAGGCCACATCAGAGGATATGGAATGCTTGATAACGGTGATTTGAAAATTCAAAAAGTACTATATGTTGAAGGACTTGATCACAACTTGTTTAGTACCAGTCACTTCTGTGACATGAAATATCAAGTCCGCTTCACAACAACTCATTGCTATCTAGAGGATCCAGATGGTTACGAAGTCTTCAAGGCTGAGCGCCATGGAAATCTATACTATGTAGATTTTCCTATACTGTCTGCCACACGTCCAGTATGCCTACTAGCCAAAGCTTCCAAAGCACAATCGTGGACGTGGCATCGACGCTTGTCTCATCAAAATTTCAGATCTATAGCGAAGCTACAGAGACAAGGTATGGTCAAAGGTCTACCAGAAATGAGGTTCGAAAAAGACTCACTATGTCCCGCATGTGAGTTGGGCAAAATGAAGCGAAGCTCCTTCAAGTCCAAAGCTGAATCATCGACCTCATCTGCACTGGAACTTCTTCATATGGACCTTTGTGGCCCAATGCGCACAACATCTATCAACGGAAAGAAATATGTGTTGGTAATGATAGATGACTACTCAAGGTATACATGGCTCGAGTTTCTTCGCAACAAGTCAGATGCACCAGAGTTGATTATCGCTTTCATCAAGCGCATTCAAGTACGTCTTCAACTGCCAGTCAGAACCATTCACAGTGACAATGGCACGGAGTTCAAGAATGCCACCTTACAGAGTTATCTTACTTCTGTGGGCATTTCACACAACTTCTCCGCAACCTATACTCCGCAGCAAAATGGCATTGTCGAACGGAAGAATCGCACACTTGTTGAAGCAGCTCGCACTATGCTTGCATACTCAGATCTACCCATGTACCTTTGGGCCGAGGCAGTCGCCACAACATGCTTTACACAGAATCGTACCATCGTGGTCAAGCGCTTAATAAGACAGCATATGAGTTGATCAACAATCGTACACCTAACATCAAGTTCCTTCGTGTATTTGGTTGCAGGTGTTACATTCTAAAAGAGCGTCAAGGATTATCAAAGTTTGATAAGAAAGCGGATGAAGGATATCTCGCTGGATACTCTCTGACATCCAAAGCTTATTGAATTTACATTATTCGAACCAAGACGGTTGTTGAGAGCATGAATGTCTCCTTTGATGATAATTCTACAAGGACTTCTGGACACAACAGTTCAGAACTCGGTCTTAACGACAAAGCTTCTATTCAATCAAGAATAGAACCAATACCTAAAGGATTCACTTCTTCTAACTCTAACTCTACTTCATCTGAGTTAGATTTATTGTTTATTGATGCCTTTGATGATATATGTGCAGATTTTGAAAAAGGCATATCCACATCAATAACAAGTGGTACAAGCTCGGAGGTCCCTACTATTTCTGAAGACATGTCTGGACCTTCCGAAGAAGTCACTGACACTTCATCTCCATCAGGTACGAGTACAAAGTTAGTTTCTGACTCTACTAATGTTGAATCTGTCTCTACAGATAGTTCTTCTGGAAACGAAGTCCCGAGCACTTCAACTGTTAGTCCAGAAGCTTCAGAATCAGAAACACAAGTACAAGATGTCCCGAGTACATCTATGGAGCAACCTGTCGTGCATGATGAAAACGATGCGTCGAATACGCAACAAACAGTTGAAGCTCTACCAAGCACACATCTTTGGACTAAGGATCATCCCCTGACCAATGTGATAGGTGACGTACAATCTGGTGTCACGACAAGATCTGCAACAGCCAACTTCTGCATGTTTTCAAGCTTCCTTAGTTCCCTAGAACCAAAGAAAGCGTCTGAAGCTCTACGTGATCCCTTTTGGATTTCTGCTATGCAAGACGAGCTTCTACAATTCGAAAGGAACAAGGTATGGCGCTTGATCCCACTACCTAAAGGTAAATCCGTTATTGGAACAAAGTGGGTGTTCAGAAATAAGAAAGACGAAGCTGGAGTAGTCGTGAGAAACAAAGCTCGACTGGTCGCCAAAGGGTATTGTCAACAAGAGGGCATTGACTATGATGAAACATTCGCCTCGGTTGCAAGGATCGAAGCCATCAGAATCTTTCTAGCATATGCAGCGCACAAAAACTTTACTGTCTATCAAATGGACGTAAAGTCGGCTTTTCTAAACGGAGTTTTGCATGAGGAGGTTTACGTGGCTCAACCTGAAGGTTTCGTTGATCCTCATCACCCTGATCATGTCTATGTTTTAGACAAAGCGCTTTATGGTCTTAAACAAGCACCGCGAGCCTGGTATGAAACTCTCACTAAATTTCTACTTGCTTCTGGTTTCAAGAAAGGTACTGTTGATACAACCTTATTTCTTAAAAGGAAAGGTGAGGACTTGATTCTCATTCAGATTTATGTTGACGACATAATTTTTGGGTCGACAAATCAGAAATTTTGTAAGAACTTTTCAAAAACAATGGAAACAAAGTTTGAGATGTCGATGATGGGTGAATTGAATTTCTTTCTTGGTCTACAAGTAAAGCAATTACCCGACGGCATATTTATTAATCAAGCTAAATATATAAAAGATATTTTGAAAAAGTTCAATATGTCAGATAGTTCAGTCATGAAAACACCAATGGCTACTGGTACACTCTTAGACGCAGATCCCTCCGGGAAACCTGTTGATCAAAAGGTGTATCGTAGCATGATTGGTTCTTTACTTTATCTGACTGCCAGTCGCCCGGATATAATGTTTGCCATATGTTTTTGTGCGAGATATCAGTCTAATCCTAAAGAGTCGCACTTATCTGTTGTTAAGCGAATCCTTAGATATCTCAAAGGTTCTCCTAATCTAGGCCTTTGGTATCCAAAGGATTCTCGTTTTGAACTAACTGCCTTTACAGATGCTGATCATGCAGGATGTAAGCTAGACCGGAAGAGCACCTCTGGATCATGTCAATTCATAGGTGACAAACTTGTGAGTTGGACTTCAAAGAAACAAAACTGTGTTTCAACATCCACTGCCGAGGCTGAGTATGTAGCTGCTGCTACCTGCTGTTCTCAAGTCCTCTGGATGACGACACAGTTAAGGGACTTTGGCTACAACTACAAGCGTGTTCCTATTTATTGTGATTCCAAGAGCGCAATATCTATAACTGCTAACCCGGTACAGCATTCGAAGACAAAGCATATCGATGTACGCTATCACTTCATTAAGGATCATGTAGAAAAAGGTAATATTGAAATGCACTTTGTTCAAACTGACTTCCAGTTAGCTGATCTTTTCACCAAGCCATTGGATGAAAAGCGATTTCAATTTCTCATCAGCAAACTTGGTATGTTGAACATGTCTTAGACCTTACTCATGATTCTAGGGGGAGTATTCTATGTTTTTATCTTGTGTGTTAATTTTTAACTGTTGCTAACGAGAGAGGAATCATTTTCATAAATGATTACCCTTATTTCTTTTATTTATGCAGGTTTGGTCAAGTGACAATGGTTTCTAATCACATCAGATTAGAACCCGCACTTCAGTGCTTTATTTATTTTTTCTGCTTTATGTTAAAAAAAAAAATTATCAGTTAAGGGGGAGAATATCTGTGATATTAACAGATTTTTGGATACTTAAATGCTTATCTGACCGTGTGTTCTTAAAGATAAATACTTGCGTTTTATCTTGTCAATATACTTTGTCTAGTATTCATACACATAACGGTTCGGAACATTCTATTTGACTTTGTTATTGCCATGTATCAAAAGTTAAATCTTTCTATGGTAATACTCACGTTATTTGTATTCACTGTTGATTGAATCAAACGTCATTTCATGTGCTTTCATTGAAAATATGTTTATATATTGTTCATATAAACAAAATTCGTTTTTGATTCTCCAAAATATTATTCTTCATGACAAATCGTCTATAAGCTTAATTGAAAAACTCCTTAAGAGCTTACATTGTCAAACTCTTTTAGTTTGAGGGGGAGAATTGCATCGTCAAACATAACTGTTTTGACATCTCCGAAAGTCTTATTTTTCATGTAACAAGTGGTATTTGTGCTTACATGTACAAAAAGCCTGTTGAACAACATGTTCTTTTAGGAAAATACATGGGATTCAGTGTGAGAACTTAACAGAACTTCCATGGATTCACGATAACCAGTGTTTCCTACCCAGGAAGTATTCCCTGAGTGATTGAGGGGAGAGGGGTCAAAAGAATTGAGTGATGGTGTGTGAAGAGGTAAAATGGAAAAGAGAGATTGGTTAGAAGTGAGATTTAAAAGAAAGAGGGTGAGCGATCAGAGTAAAAGAATATTAAACTCTGCACCAAACTTCTTTCTGAGCCGGGCAGCCACATAATATGATTGGTTCACATTCTTTGGTGACTATCATTGAAAAAGGCACCTAGCCCATGCCATCTCTTGCATACAACCCCACCAGCTACTCATTCTTTTCTCAAAAAGAGAATGTTTCACATTTTCTGGGGACGCAGCACATACGCTATTGGTTCTTCATTTGGAAGATACTAATATTGAAAAAGAAGGAAAGTTGCCCCACCTTCGAACCCTTTCTCATGCACATTGAGTCTTTGTACAATTTTTGCTGTCTCAACAAGTTTACATACTTTGAGCCTATATTGAAAAAGCAATCATCTATGCTTAATTCTTTCATACACATGCACGAGCACACAGAAATTTGTTTTCTGTCAGAACGTTCATAGATAACCATGTGTTATTCGATAATTGAATGGAAGTCCTGGGGAGTCAACATCAAAACCAGCTCCTTATATAGTAACTTTGTGTTACTCAGTGACTTTGTGTCATTGACAGGCATTCTAACTGAGTCATTTGTTGATTCAGGGTTACACCTATTAAACTGTTTGAATTTGAAAAGATTCAAATGGTTACTACTTTCTATTTTAATCTGAAAAGATTGAAATAATCACTCTTTCCATCTGGGAAGACTGCTCTTATTTCCATACAGGGCTCGTTACATTATGAAGACTGTGCTTACGTGATCATACACAATGGGGGAAATTATCTTGAAAATGGGGAGATTGTTTTGGTATGTTTTGATGATGATGCTTCTCACCATTCATCAAAAAGGGGGAGAAGATACAAAAAGGGAGAATACTCAAAGAAGGAGAATATAATCTGAAGACTGCTGAAGATTTTCAAAGATTTGAAGTTTTGAAGTTTTGAAGCTATCAACGTCATATCTGAAGAAAAGTGAAGACCCGAAGACAATTGCAAATTTTTTTTAATCTTGAATCCAAAGGGGGAGATTGTTGGATCAAATAATTGTATTCAAGATTAAAGTTAAAGTTCAGGGTTTAAACTGCAATTGGGTCAAAGTTATTTTCAGGGTTTAAATTGTAATAGATTAATAGTTATTAGCTATTGGGCCCAAACCCATTAAGCTTAAAGCCCATAAGGCTTAGGTATTTATAGTTTTGGTTAATTAGTTTTAGGGTTAGAAAACCTTTCATAATTTCATAATCATTGTTTAGAGAGAAAGGTAGCCATATTGTTTTCTCTGTATTCAAGGGTATCAAGAACACTCAAGGGTTTCATTGTTTATTCAAGGGATTGATATGTTACTCTGATTTATATATCTCTTGATTATTATTGTGTTGCTTGATTACTTGATTGATTATTTACCAACTAGATTGAACTGGGATAACAACCTCCCAAAGGGAAGGTATTCTTCAACATGAAAAGACCAAGTAAGGACTTTTCTGGACAAGAGACACCATTGTTCTCTACAATGATGGTTATGTCTCATTCCCATGGTGAGGCATTAGTGTCAAAGCCCACATCTGACCACCCAACTGATGACCTACCCACACCATTCATTTCAATTGATACTCCTCAGATCCCTATTGTCAAGCCAAAATCCCCCATCACCAAAACATATAGAAGGAAAAAGGTACAGAAGGTTCCTTTCCTTCTTGTATCTTCACCCCCAAAGCCTACAAGCCCTCTGATGGAGCATTCTCCATCAGAGAATATCGAAAGGGAAACCACAGGGGTGTCTCCCAACCCCAAGAAGGTTTTCTCTAAGGAGAAGGAAGAGCATGTGGGCAGCAAGGCTCACACTACTGTTTCTGCACAAGGTGTAGGACAGGACAGTGTGAACATCTCTAAGACCTTCCCCACGGCAACTTTAGATGAGCAATCATATAAAGGTCCCAGGTGCCAAGAAACCACGGGGGTAGAAGGTGCTTCTGCTAGGCAGAAGACCTCTACTAAACGCTCCAATGATCCTTCAAGGGTGGTAAAAACACCTAAAGGAGGTGAGGACAGATATACTTATGATGAATTGATGGATACTATTGGTACAATAAGTCTGGAATTCACAATCAAAACTTGGAGATAAAAGAAATGCAAAAGGTGATATTGTCTCAACAAGAGCAGATACCCATCTCAAGAAGCTAGTGTTGAAATTAGTGCACCAAAAGAAGAAAACCAAGTTTGCTTTGAAGAAGAGGAGCATTGATCATGATGCTTCCAAAAAGGGGGAGACTCAAGCAACTAAAGATGAGGAGGAGAAGCCAGTTGGAATGGAATTTCAGTTTGAGGGGGAGATGAATACTGAAGCGGAAAAGAAGGAAGAAGCAATAATTGAATCAACAGCAGAAACTTTTGTAAAAGCAGCAGAAATTGGTAGAGCAGCAGTAACTGCATCAGCAGCAGAAACTGAAACAACAGTAGAAACAGAGAATGTTGCAGCTGAAACAGGTATGTCTGCAGAGGAAATAGAAATTGCAGAGACTCTAGTGAAGGCAAAGACTGATACTCCCAAGGCTACTCAAAAGGCCAAGGGAGTGGTAATCAAAGAAGGTGGTTTAGAGAAGAAAAGAAAAGAAGTTAGTGAGACAGAGACCAAGAGGAAAGGGAAAGAAAAAGTGGTTTAATCTGTGAAGCCATCAAAGAAATCCTCACAAATAGCCCTGGATGAAGAGTTAGCAAAGAAGCTGCAAGAAGAGATAGAAAAGGAGGAAGAGATTCAAACAGCTAAAGACAGACAGATTGCCTTAGATTTGTCTACAAAGCTTAATGAAGAATATCAAATGAGTTTGAAGAATGTTGCTGCTGCTAAGAAAGTCACAATAAGAGCAACTAGGCAAAAGCAAAGAAAGCCTTCAAAGACATTCCTGGCCAATCAAGAAAGAAGAAAGATGATAAACTTCCTGAAAGGGTCCATTGGAGTCCCTGAAGGAATATTTACCAACATGCCTTTTAGCATAATAGAGGAGTTGTACAAGAAGGAGATGGCCAAGCTTCAAGGAGATTTCAGTCAGAGGGTTGAGGTTGAAAGAAAAATGAAAGAAAGGCATGATTTGAATATTCAACAACCATTCCCTGACAGTGAAGAAGGCACTCCTACCAAAGACATGGCAAAAGTGAAAGAAGAAGAGACCTTAGCTTAGAAAATTGGAGCTATAAAAAGAAAGAAAGCTATTGCTACCAAGAAACAGGCAAAGAGGCCAAGAATTGAAGAAGTTGAAAAGGAGAATGAAAGTGAAAGAGCAGAAGCAGAATCAGCAGAACATGTGCTAGAGCAGAATCAAGATCCTACAAGTCAATATACAGAACAACCAAGATAATCTGATGTGCAATTTGATTTGTACATGAAAATATCTGATAAAGAACCTCTGAAGGTTGATCCTATTTCAGTGAATGCTCCTGAAATCATTCATTGGGATATTTTGGTAGACCAAGGCAAAGAATACTTCAGGATCAAGAGAATGGGTGATCATTATGAAGTGTATGCTACATGGGGTAAAATTATCAGAAGTTGTTCCAGGTCTGATTTGGAAGAAATGCACAAAGTTGGGTTGAGCTTATATGGTAAAGTGTTGAAAAAAGCTGGGATGAGTCTAACAAAGATGGTCATGGAATACTTGTGCATGATGTTTGATTCTGAAAGAGTGCAGTATGTTATCAAAGACTTGCATCTTGAGAATAAATTTAAAAGAATAGATAATTGGATGTTATTTGAGAGATGTGGAGTCTATGCCATCACTATTGATAAAAGCTATCATGAGTATTACCTGGTTGACAAGGTGTACAACCACAGCAAGGCAAAGCTGCAAGGGATGTTGAAAGCAAAGTTGGTCTGCCCTAAAGATTCAGAAATGGCAAGGATAGTGATTAAAATAATCATCAATCAGAGTATGGGATTAAATCCTGATTTGGGAATTGAGCTGGAGATTTGAAAGCATCATGAAGACCCTATGTTGAAGAACTTAACTTCTCAATTTGAAAAGTTAAGTTAGGGGGAGATTGTTGGGTCTGAAATGTGCTAAGGATGGATACTACTGCTGAACTTAATACTGCTTGAAAGTTAATACTGCTAGTAGTTAATACTGCTTGAAGAATTACTACTGCAAGCATGGTTAGTACTGTTGAGGAAGTTAATACTGCTATGAAGATTAATGCTGCTCGTGAAGATAAAGATGGATTGATACGAAAGACTAGGAGTTGAAGATAATGATGAAGATAATTATGGAATGGATGCTAAAGATCAATATTTATTTTGTAATTATCTTGTAATCAGTTCTGTATATATAGTCTAGAAGTCTTTAATAGTTAGATATAGTTTTTGATAGTCTTATTCATATGAACATACGTTTAGAGAGAATTAACCTCAAGATTCTTAGAAATCCTTTCTTTAGAGAAGTATAGAACGTCTGTTGAGTCTGTTCAACAGATTGAGGTTTTGTTTGTAATTATTAAGTTAAATCAATATAACTTGTGATTTGAGTTTATACACTGTTTGATTGATTTATTGTTAAAGTGTTTTTCCACGACTTCTTTAACATAGTTTCTGAGTGTTTATTAAATTCTTGTTTCGAATTTCGATCCTGACACATAGGAAGTGAAGATCGCAAACCCTTTCTCAAAGATTCCTAGAAAGTGTAGTTGAGATTTTAGACATTTTACAATGATTTATTGAAGTAGTCTCTTAAACATACATTCAAACAAAGAACAAAGTAATACCTGTCTTTCAGACTTTTTGTTTGTAGTAGGAAACTATGGTAATGTAATTCCATGAGAAGCAAGAAGAGATAATAAGGCATTCAATGTTTGACCTTGTTCTTGTACCACCGTAGACAAATGTTTAGCTTCTTCATCCTTCGATGCTAAGGTTTCAGTCATTGTTTGTTCCCGTTCTTTCATCTTTGTATACAACATCTTAAACTCCTCACGTTGTTGTCTCTCATCATCCAATTGTTTCTCAAGTTGAGCAATGCGTTCATTAGATATACCTCTACGCCGAGGAATGTGCCAATATTTTGTTGGAGTGACTCCCTTTCCAACCCCTCTTACACGTCCATTATGATCTTTGCCAAACACCAAAGTAAGGACATCGGTGCCTTCGTCAAGCTTTATGGATCCTTCTGCAATCTCCTTTTCATGGCAAGTTTGTATACATAATAGGGAAAAAATTAATTTTGATTATATACTTGCATACTTGTTTTAATAAAAATCAGATTACTAGGAAGTTGCAGGTTTCTTACAATTTCATTTGCCACATTCCTAACATCATCGTCTTTGTATTATCCATCTTTCGATTCACGTGCCTTCCTCCACATGAAAGACCGCTCAGGAACTTCATCTTCCACAAGTTCTTTATTCTTGACCTAGTAATTCATTAACCGAACAGATGGAGTATAACTCAAACAACAAATCACATACAATAAGAGACCTCACTTACTAGTTTTTCTCTTAATCCCGTGTATCCCGAACGTCCCAACTGATGTGGGTACTTGACCTTGGCACGTGCTTGTTTTGCTGCTTTAGACACATCCTTGCAACAGATATAAAAGATTTACATCAATATTTAGACCAATAAATGAAGATAAAACAACGGTAATTAAAAGAATTTGTACTATTAGGACCTTGAATTCTGGTGAATGTCTCCATTCCACGAATGCGTCCCAATGTTTTTGTTGCACAAACCCCTTGTATGGTTTAGGAACGACTCTGAGTTTCCTGGGTTTACCTATATTGGGTTGAATATACTTTGTGTATAACTTCCTTCTGAAATCACGTAAATGTTCAGCAAGATGACACATCATTTGTTTCTTCCTTGACACATCTATTTCATAATATAGTTGCATCATATCTATACTATATTATAAAAACGGTATAAAAAACTCTTAATTACAACATTTTAAGCACAAGTTACAATTAATTAAAGCCAATTACTTAATTTATAATTTCTTAATGCTTTGGTACAACATTTCCAAACACAGTATCTCACATAATCATTTATTTGTGGAATGAATACTCATTTACTAATATAACTATTTGTTTTTTTGGTGGAGGATTTTATAAAATAGACTTTATATTAGCATAATCTATTTTAAATGTAGATTTTACATTTAAATCTATATTAATGAGATGTAATATAAAATCTTTTTTCTTCCGTATTTTTTTATATTACATCTCATAATAATTTTTCCATATTTTATTTTATAAAATCTTTTTACATAATGAGATGTAATATAAGCTCTTTTTTCTTCCATATTTTTTTGCTAATATAAAATATATTTTATTTTATAAAATCTACACGTATTTTATATTAGCATAATATAAAATCTACACGTATTTTTTTGATAATATAAAATCTACACGTATTTTTTTTCACGAGCATTAAAAGAAGAAAAAAAATTTGATGTGAATTAAAAATAAAAAATAACGAGATACACTAATAAATTATCGTATTCTTTAAAATAAAAATATTCCGCAATACTTTCCAAATTAACCAAGTGTAAATAAAATATAATAGAAACGATGTGGATATAAAAATATTCCTCCATATTTTTAATATATTTACATTTAAATGTAAAATCGAAAATGAAAATAAAAGATTTTAAAATATTCTCTACATTCACTATAAATATATATATAGCTTCTCTATGTATCATCCGAGTACAAGAAGAAGACGAACGGTCGGGTGTCAATGGCGAACCTGCAACTGAACAAAAGGTATTCCACTATATTTTTGTTTCTTTGAAAAACTACTTTTTTATATTTTATTTTATTTAGTGAGGATTTGTTTATATTTTTCAAAACCTACAATCATATTTTTCGAAGTAGGGGAATAAGATATATATATATATACATATATTTATTTTTATCGATTAATACTATGAGGTCTTGAAGTCAACAGTCAGATAAATATGTTGTGAGACATGTCGTTTGAGTTTTAAATAATATAATACAAAACTATTACCACTATAATATTAAACTCATAACAACAAACGATTAAGAATATATGCAAGTTAACCACTTTTGAAAATACATTCGTTTTTCACATTGTATTTCATTAACTGTTAACAGAGAAATTACGTTTCATTTTAACTCAGTTCAATATTCCAACAAAAAATTTATCCTTCCGTGCAATGCACGGTCCCAACACTAGTTTAATAGTAAGTTAGACATATTTGATAGAAAGAACAATAAATAGAACCTTAACCTTTAACATAAAACGGTTGATGCATACCGTTATTGAATCCCAAAGCATATCTTTAAGCTCTTTCGTCACTTTTTTCCATTTTAAGAAGCGAAGTCCAACGGCATGTCTTGCCAAGTCCCCTAAGTAACTTGAGAACTCTGCTCTATATTTCCCCGTAAATCTTCCCCATTGATCAAACTCTACTACACATCTCTTTCCTTTAGAGTTTTCAAAATCTTTATGAAGTTTTACTAACCTAGTTAAACCCTTGGTCTTCTTCTTTGCTACATTCCCAATTTCTTCATGTTGATCCCCAATTTCTTCGTTTTGGTCCCCTCTATCTTCTTCTGGATCCCCTCTATCTTGATCTAAATAAGAAAATAGGAAATAAAATAGTAATTTCATCATATACATTATGACTTACAATTGTTAAAAGTGTAACATTTAATGTCAAAGTTCATAATCATGAAGTAACATCATAAGAGCAACTTACATGGATAAAGACAAAGACAGGTTAAGTAACAAGGGTGATCCTTCTAAATAAGGGCAAAAAAAATTAAAATGCAGCATAAGGGATCAAGACAGGTTAAGTAAGTAACAAAGTTTGCTTCTGGACAAACAGAAAGTTGATGTTATGATGATGCATATTTTAAAAAGTGCAGCAACAGTTCTTTGTGCAGAATTATGGACAGATTTGAATTGTACAACAGCCTGAGAAATTGGGGATTCAGAAGATGATAAAATTGTTGGTGTTAATGAGGCACCTACTGTTGACAAAGGCCAATTAGAAGATGACGATCTCATGCTGTCAAGACTTAGAGATCAGATCGGTGCAGAGTGTATATGTAGAGTTGTTTATATATATATATATATATATATATATATATGGTTAGAAAAAGAAGTATATAATTGTATGCAGGTTCAGTTTTTCCTTGGAAAATACTACAATTCGAAAAGTAGCAGAGGATGTTCAAAGAAAGAGAGATCAACGATATTCGACACTGCACTTGTGCAGGCCCGCTTATAACCGGATAGTGTTTGAAATTCATTATCGAATGGACAGATCTGTCCATTCGATAAGTGTAGAAAACTTAATTTCCATCATTTGGTGATTTCAAATGTGTCATATTTGGTTTTGTGCAGAAGACCTCTATGCACATGATCAGAATATAAAACAACAGGAAGCAAGACAAAACCGTAACAAACAAGTCAAGACATTTGTCACCCCTGTTCAAGCTTTTTTATAGGTCTGCACCTGAGCCAGAAAGGTTGCACAGGGGCTGTTGTGGCTGTTGGAAATAATCTTGCTATGATGAACAAATCACAGGTAATAGTATGAATACACTTGCTAATTTTATTGATACTTGCAATTTTGTTCATACAATTTACAATACATTGACCCTATTTATAAACACTGAAAAGGTGTCATCGAACCATCGCAATGGTTCGGTAAAGGTTGTGTTGTTTTATGAAGCATCATACCTCTTCATGAATGGCCACACCCTTTCACTAAGCATCATAACTCTTCACGAATTGTCCCACCCTTTCACTAAGCATCATACCTCTTTATGAATATATATATACTGACTTGATTATATTTAACCCACAAGTTTAGGTTAACTATCAACACTCCCTTTAAACTAAACTTTGGTTTAAGGTAGGTCTTTAACTTGCTTTTATCTTGCTCTTCACAGCAGCGTTGGTCCTTCGTCCTCATTAATGAGATATGACTCTTCTTGCTTGTCTTTATTGTGTTTCCACTTCGAACATTCCCTCGCAAAATGACCGCAGTCACCACATTCATAACATCTGAAAGTGCTCTTGTCTTTAGTTCCTTGAATCGTACTTCTTCCACGTGTATTTGGACTATTCTTCCATTTTATGCTTTCCTTGGCTTCGTTGTTGAAATTTTTTCCTCGCCCTTTACCACGACTTTGGTTGTTTGAACTTGCCATCAGAAGTTTGTCTTCATCATTTGCCTCTGGCATGTCTTGACTTTTGATTCGTTCTTCAAAGGCTGTTAATCTTCCAACGGCTTCTTCAAACGACATTTTGTCCAAATCTTGATATTGTTCAATAGTTGCCACGATCGGTAAAAACTTCTTTGGAACCGAATTGAGTAGTTTCCTCACAATTATCTTGCTTTCGAGTGTAGTTCCAAGATTTGTAAATATTGCCCTCATGTTGCTCAATTTGCTTGCAAAACTACTTACAGTTTCATTTTCTTTCATCTTTAAAGACTCTAGTTCACTCCTCAAAGTTTGCGAGCGTGCCTTTTGAACTAAGTCTACTCCAATGAAACGAACTTTGATTGAGTCCCAAACTTCCTTTGTAGTCGAGCACTGTGCTACCTACATTAGGACATCTTCGGGCAAAGTTTGAAAGATCATTGCCTTTGATGTATGTGCTTTATTCTCATCCACCGCATTTTTAACATCAATTGTTTCCCACAGACCATGGGCCTTCAATATTGTTTCCATCAACAATGCCCACGTAGTGTAGTTTGTTTCAGTCAATTTTGGACATTGTAGTAAAATGTTTCCTTGCTCTCGAACTGATGTACTGCTTGATGCGTTATCATGTTTATCACCTTTTCCTGTCATGCTTGCTTGCTTGCTTTTAACTTGCTTACTTCTTACAAATCAGAACCGAGATGGTTTTTGGTTTTCTTGCTCTTGTGTTTGATCGAAAGATAAAAAAAACCCTTACTTACTACTGGCCAACTTGCTAACCAGTTTTTCTTGCTAAACTTGCTCAATATTGATCAACTTGCTCAATATTGATCAACTTGCTAATCAATATTGTGTTTTCAGACCCACTTGCTAATCTGGCTCTTGCTGCACGTATCTGACCTACTTGCTAATCAGTTCGTGCCTCCTGACCCACTTGCTAATCAGGTTCTTACTTGCTTTGATCAAAATAATTGATCCTTTCTTGCTAATATTAAACCCAATGATTCTAATTTCTTGCTGGTTTGAATCAAGGGTTCTACTTGCTATTTGAACCTAAAAAAAGGCTCGAAACTTGCTATTTGAATCTTAAGGTTCGGAACTTGCTATGAACCTAAGGATTCGTTATATATATATATATATATATATATATATATATATATATTTTTAACTTTGCCGTGTGGTTGTCTGGTTCTTTTCCAAGTATGGCGGTGGTGGTTTGGTATCTGCTTTCCAATCGATCGCCCCTTGCACTTGTTCTTCCCTGGATCGATTAACGTGCTCTGATACCAAATGTTGGAAATAATCTTGCTATGATGAACAAATCACAGGTAATAGTATGAATACACTTGCTAATTTTATTGATACTTGCAATTTTGTTCATACAATTTACAATACATTGACCCTATTTATAAACACTGAAAAGGTGCCATCGAACCATCGCAATGGTTCGGTAAAGGTTGTGTTGTTTTATGAAGCATCATACCTCTTCATGAATGGTCACACCCTTTCACTAAGCATCATAACTCTTCATGAATTGTCCCACCCTTTCACTAAGCATCATACCTCTTTATGAATATATATATACTGACTTGATTATATTTAACCCACAAGTTTAGGTTAACTATCAACAGTGGCCTGTGGACTTATATTGCTATTGGTCATTTCATCATCATATATTGCAAAGCCATAGATCACATGTCAAAATACCTTTGGCAAGAGCCAAGCAGATTTGAAACAAGTGAAAACCAAATAAGAGTAATAGAGTAGCAAAGGTTGTTATTTTCATCAACAAAGGTTGTCGTACAATTGAAAAGAGCTGCTTGCATGGTCTGATAATCTCTAGGTGGTTTGAGGTTGTTGTTATATAGGCATCAATTAGCTGCTCCTAAGCAAATGAAATTGGGTGTTACTTTCTTTGGGCCTTTTTCTCTCTCGAAGCATTTGTATTGTTAATTGACCAAGTTGCTTATTTTCACTCACAACTTATTCGATTTACATGTATAAGTCATAGTATACAACTCGATTTAACTTTGATTGCTTATCAAATAAAGCCACCATCAAATTTAAACAACCACTGTTGACATTCAAGAATCCTAAATTTTTGACATTTATCACATAAAAACATGCATATTCAAGTTAAACAGCCCCTAATACATGGTTGTATTCAATATGGTGAAAAAATAACAAGTTTTGATTGAAATTTCAAGAAAATTTAATGGAGAATGGCATCAAATTGTGCAAAGGAATACAACAGATACTATACAGAAGGTACCCACATTTAGGTCTCATTGATGATTTTATTCAAACACCTGGTGTTCATTAAAGAAACTAAATTCTTTACTTCAAAGTATAGAGGCCAAGCAGAATTCACAAAGCCACCAGCAAATTTAAACAACCACCGTTAACATTCAGGAATCCTAATTTTTTGACATTTATCACATAAAAACATGCATATTCAAGTTAAACATCCCCTAATACATGGTTGTATTCAATATGGTGAAAAAGTAACAAGTTTTGATTGAAATTTCAAGAAAATTTAATGGAGAATGGCATCAAATTGTGCAAAGGAATACAACAAATACTATACAGAAGGTACGCACATTTATGTCTCATTGATGATTTTTATCAAACACCTGGTGTTCATTAAAGAAACTAAATTCTTTACTTCAAAGTATAGAGGCCAAGATGACTTCACAAATCCATAAACCAATTGAAGAAACTAAAAACAAAGAAGAAAAATAGTGCAACTTACCAAATTCTTCATCAGAACTAGTATCATTGTCTCCTTGTCCATTGTCATCTTCTCCGTCATAATCTTCAGACTCCTGTTCTGACCCACTTGAATTCTCCAATTCATCCATGGGATAAAAGAGTAGGGTTTATGTTGAACAAACAATGGGCAACAATGGAGTATAGTATTGGGATGAATGATTCGTGAGAGAATGTAAAACCTAATTTAATAGATTTCTTAGAACCCATCTCTTACAAAATATAAAGATAACTACGATTGATGGTAATCAAGATGGAAACTTAATAATAAGATATCACAGCAATTCTTAGAACCCATCTCCTCCTATAATTAAGTTTTTTTTTTTAATTCAAATATCTTATAATATACTTATTTTTTACACGGCATGTCTTCTTTTTTCTAATTGAAAAAAGTTTTTGATTTTATTTTTTTTGTTTTTCCAAAATAAATGGTGAGTTATTTTTTTAAGTAAATTTGATGCATAATTTTTTCTACTATTAGAAGCGTACTCGTGCCGCGAGATAAATCACGATTTTAATGTTTTATTTTATTTTTTTGTCGATTTACAGTACGATTTTGGAAAGTTTTGAAAAAGTTATAATATTTTTTTTATAAATTTGTTTAATTTAGGCTTAATAATATAATGTTTTTTATATAAAAAAATTAAGTATATTGTTATAATTCAATGATTATCTTATGTATTTTAATGACATCTAGAAAAAATAACCAATTACATATTTAATAATATAAAAAAAAATTATATTAATATAATATATTAATTAATAGTGATACATAGAAATGTCTGCATAAAAGGAAGGTCATGCACATACCAAATTGATGGGTGTTAGAAGCCTGCCGTAGTAATATGTATCATGTGCTTTGATACTTGTAAATTAAGAGATTTTTAAAATATTGCATAAAATGATGGTACCTTGTGCCTAATAATTTGTATTTAAGAGTTTTTTATCCGTGCTTTATAATATAGTATAGATTTAAGTCACCTAAAATATTTAAATCTGATGTTGTTTCTTAAAACTAACAGGCCCGACCCTGGGGCCGTGCAGCCCGTGCGGCCGCACAGGGCATCAAAGCCGATAGGGGCATCAAATTTTTATATATCAGTAGTATTGGTTTAATAATTTGGGTTTTGCGCTAAAAAAAAATCATAAGTCCATATTTGGTTATTGGTAGGTTTGTATTTTGAATATCAAAATTCAAAGCCCATATAAAAAATCAAAGCTCATATTTGTTTATTGGAGAAAGAAAAAAAAAAGTAAATAATGTTCTTAAGCTTCTGCCTTCTAGCGTCGATCGACATCGACTCTTCCGATTTTCAATACGGCGTTCCACTTCCAGAGGCACAGGATCAGGGCCGTTAGGCCGACCATGTATGGGCCGAAGCTTGTTGTCGGTCGTCGGTGACTATATATACGAGATATACGGCCAATTCACATCACAGTCTCACCTATGCGACCAATTTACGCATTTAACAAAGGCAACTCTGAAACTTTCGTTGTTTCTCAATATTTCATTGTCGGTTCTTCACTTCTTCGGTTCTTCCCAATCTGTGCGACTGTGCTTCTGTGGAACACTAGAAGATTGTTATTTCTTGTTGAGTTGTTTCTTGATTTTCTTCCCAAGTCCCACTGTCCCAGGTATAATTTTTGTTTCTAAACTCTAAATTCATTGTATTTCCAATTTCCAATTTTTGTGTGGTTTACTGATAATTGATAATTAAACCCTAGTTTTGGAAACTCTTGTGTGGTTACTGATAATCTATTTCATTGTGTTTAAAATTGATAATGGTGAAAATTTGGGAAAAAAGCCCTAGTTTTAAGAAGATGAAATTAAAGCTCATTTGTCAACGGCTTACTGATTTTGGCTTATTTTGACAATGGTTTACTGATTATGTAATTTTTGTCAATGGCTTACTGAGTTACTGATTATGTCAATCGCTTACAACTTTGGCTTACTGATTTTGTGATTTTTGTCAATGGCTTACTGAGTTACTTTGGTCTTTTGAATTTTGTTTACAACTTTGGTTAAACTAATTATAGTTTTTACTTGTCTTTTAAGTTGCAGATTGAAGTAAAGGTTCTAGTGTACCAGTACTAATTTGGAAAAGGGAAAACTAGAAAGGAACGAAGCACGATCTTAATCCAAGTTTTATCCTTCTATACTCGACTAGTAGTAAACATGTTTCCTAGATCACAACCTGGTGCACAAA
The DNA here is from genome assembly GCA_954870635.1 of Arctium minus. NCBI lineage: Eukaryota > Viridiplantae > Streptophyta > Magnoliopsida > Asterales > Asteraceae > Arctium > Arctium minus. The sequence continues at coordinate 20,587,848 of OX941082.1, forward strand.
ATAGAAAAAGAAAAAAAAAACAGCAAGAAATTGCTCCATCTTTACAGGGATCATTAAATAGATATTTTGTTAGGTCTGAAAATGTGCCCGAAAATGTGCCTGAAAATCTCAATGAGTTTGTTGACAATATTGAAAATTCACTTGAAGAATTAGTTGATGATTTTGGCGTTTCATTTACTTAAAACCGCTTAGGGACATTTTTTTAGTATCTCGCACAGGGCATCAAAATCCTTAGGAACGGCCCTGAAAACTAATATTTAGTTATTTCTTCTTCTTTTATTATACGATTTGATACATACGTTATTTAATAATCTAAAATTGTAAAGTTGCTTGAAACAGGTTACGAGTTACAAGTCATATAAAAAACGATGTTTACCGATTTCTATCGTAATATGAAAATATATATATATATATATATATATATATATACTACAAATAAATAAAATCTCTCAAATAAAAATAAAATGGTTAAGCCTTGACTTAAAAGAACCAATGCAATAATATTCTTAGATATCTCAATAGTTAACGCTTCTAACTCATTTGAATTTATTTAGGGAATTAGGGGTGGTCTACCCAAGTTGCATGTATTATATACGGAGTTCAATTTCCTATCCATGAACTAGCTAGTCATGATTACCATATGCATGTTTAAATAGATTAATTCTGAATCCAATCATTAATAGCTTAATATCTTTGTAATCATGGTGTGATATCACAACATTATTAATGTAGCATGATATGGTGAATCAAATATGGTATACTAATTGTTTGGATATAGGTTGATATGGTGGATTAGTTATACAGATATAGGTTGATATATATGATGGATTAATCATATAGATATAGGCTGATATGATGTCTTGTGTACTAATGTCGTCTGCTTAATTCTGAAATAGAATACCATTTGATATGTCTATCTAGAGACATTTTATAATTTATTATCTGATTTTTAATTTGTTTAAACTAACAACCACTAGTTTAAAAATCTGTTTATGAGTTGTCACTCTCCAACCCCCCCCCCCCCCCAATTCAGTTGTTACTCCCCCATCCCCTTACTTCTTCCATTGTCTGCATTTGCTTCTAAATATGACATTAATATACTGGATCAACATCGTGATATATGTCTATGATGCATTTTCATCTGATTCTGATTCTGATTCTGATTCTGATTCTGAATCTTCATCTAGTTATGAATATTACGTAGAACACTAGAGCTTACTAAATAAGTCATTTTAATTTCTATCATTAAGCCACGACCTAACAGTTTTATATAGTTGATCATATAAGTTGTAAGTCTCGCTATTAACCTCCTGGAGCTACTAACAAACATGCCCTTTGTAACACCCATGTTTTTAAAAGTAATATTTCAGATTTTATATACCACGTTTCAATTTTTGGGAATTTTTGTCATCCCAACCTTTGGGGTGTTACACCTTTATTGAGCTTCACTAACAAGTTGATGCATAGATGAGGTAATACCACGTACCCATCACATTTGTGATTTAGTCAATTATTTGTCAAAATGGAAAACGAAACCACATATGCAGTATGATGAGCCTAATTTACGGCGAAGCTGGTGGCTTAATTGATGACGTAAGTGAACCCATGGTGCTTTTACTCGGTTCAAAAAACTAGTCCTCCATTCAATTTTCCCTTGATGTAACTTCTACATGTGAAATATAATCATACTAATATATACTATATTATAAACCATTAACCTCATTTTGTTATTCATAATTAACTTATATTATCTAATAGAATGATTATTGTATATAAAAGCCATAGGTTCAAATGAGAAATCATAATTATGTGAGAAATAGAGAAGTAATCCTAGCCATTCATACGATCAAGATCGGATTTGTAAGGTCATATATTGCGTCTTTGGCTGATCAAAAGTTGTAGCTATTCCAAAAATAGAAAGACAGCTCTGTACTTTTTACAAATACGCGGGATGAGTTCATATATGAACCTGTATGATTCGCATTTGAACTATATGTTCATATAGTGAACTATGTGTTCATATTGTGAACTATGTGTTCATATTGTGAACCAGTGTAATTCACATATGTCTTTTAACTGATTCATATATTAACCTTTGTGATTCATATATGAACTAATTAACTGTAGATTCATATGTGAATCATTAGAAATAATTAACATATTCACATTTAAACCTTTATGATTCACATATTAAACTAATTAACTAATTCTCATATGAAATAATTAACTCATTCACATATTAAATGATTCATATGTGAATCACATACGTTCACATATGAACTCGTCCCACATAGTACCCCTCTATCTTCTACAGACCACACAAGGAATTATCCGGTGCTTTAGGTCAGAGCCGCAAATGTTGACGAGAAGAAGGGATATGATCATTTCTCTATTTTTCAAAAACTTAGCATTTCTCAATTGAACCTCTCACTATAAAAAATTATTTAGTCTAAGATACTTTTACATTAAGGAAGTATTTCACCAAAATTTACAAATTATACCAAAGTTATATATTATGCTACACCAAAATATTAAAAAATTTGTTTTTACAACAAAAATTTTAAAATAAAATTTTAAAATCATTAACACAAATATGTCTATCTCGTCCCATAGGACCCCTCCCCCTCCCCCTCCCTGTTCGGCTTTTTTCTTCCCACCTTGATCCCTGTTGTCCCGTACGCTGCATACTCCACATCGTTTGAAACCTCTTTCTTCCAGCCTTGCTCGACGTTGTCCCATACTCCACATACTTCACATCGCTTCAAGGGGTAATCTCTCAATTTTCTATTTCACGTTTCTTCCCTTTGCCATACTAGTACATAATTCATTAGAATGTAGAAGTGAAAATAATCTCACAGGGTTTTCTATTGGCTGTTGTTTGGGTTGATGTAATCTTTTATATATTACGAATTTCATGATGCATGTATTTTTTGAAGTAGATTTTGTTAATGAGTTTGATGAGATGTTAAAAAATTCACTATTGTTGGTTATATGGAGATTGCATAGAAGGTGTTTGCTTAAATGTCTAAAAGAATTATAGTGTTTAGAATTTTATGTAAATTGGTTTACATTTTTATGTACAATTGGTTTAGGTTAGCACAAAACTTAATCATTATCTTTACATATATTAGATAGACATGATTCCTCCTTTGAATCTTAAACCAATCCAATCCTGGTAACATATACCACATAAGCTGTCAAAAACCTTTGCAAAACAAACTGCACTATCCCTATTTTACACCAGATGCATAAGAAAGCCCAAAATCTAACAAATTTATAGACAATAACCAATAAACACTTCCAACAGAATACCTCAATAGTCCTCTTTTGAAGTTTCTGTTGGTTTTTGGGGACTGGAAATATCATATGCAGGTGGTTATGGATCAGTAACATTAGTTTTCTTGTGTTGATATGACCTAGAGAAACATCCCAATCAGTTAATCTGCTGGTTTGAACAAAACTTCTTGATGCCACTTGTTAACAAAAATGGTCAGAAAAAGAAGTATAAAATTGTATAATCGATTGAGGTTGTTTTGACAGCAGAACAGGGGTGTATAATACAGAATGTGAGATATATATGATTAGACTGACGAATATATGATCACACCTTCTTAATGCTCCATGTTTGAATATTATAAAATATTAACCGACACGCCATTAAATTTTTTATGTCTTCTTTAAATTAACTTAAAGAGAGGTTGATCTAACACAAAAAACAACCTAAATGAAATTGAGGATCGATCGTTTAGGTTATAGACAACAGAATATTGGACATATTTTGCTTTTTTAACATAATTTTTTAATCCACAGTTATAAAAAATGGATAAATCTTGGATGCGTACAAATAGAATGCAAAAGCCGTATATAGATGGAGTCGCTACATTTCTCAAGTATGTTGTCCGCCAATTGAAGATTTTGAGGAACATGGACCCAGAAAACACAGCCGAAAAAATCCAGATTCCATGTCCATGTGTGTTCTGCTTAAACCATTACACTCTTGATGTCGACGAGGTAGATCATCATCTATTCAGCAAAGGAATCGATCCAAACTATACCAATTGGACTAAGCATGGGGAAACAGATGAGCCATCAAGAAGTAAGCCTGTTAATGTCGACCATGGTCTACACATAGAAGACTTTGCTGATTCTACAATGGGCATTCCAACATATGCTCCAGAAACTATTGAAATGGTTCAAGCTACAGAAGAAAATTTCATAGACGACCATGAGAAGTTCCAAGAGCTACTTGAAGATGCTGAAAAACCTTTATACAAAGGGTGTCCCAACTTTACAAAGCTGTCTGCAGTGGTTCAGTTGTTCAACTTGAAGAGTAAGTACGGAGCATCAAACAAGTTTTTTAATGAACTACTAGTTTTGTTAAAAAAGATGCTCCCTGAAGGTAATGAGCTGATGAATAGTACATATGAGGCAAAGAAAGCAATGGGTTCAGGGTATAAAAAGATACATGCTTGTATCAATGATTGCATTCTTTACACGCATGAGTACAAGGATTTAAAACTGTGTCCAACTTGTGGTAAATCAAGATGGAAAGTGGACGACAAGACAGGAAAAAAGTATGAGAATATTCCGGCGAAAGTGTTGTGGTACTTTTCGATCATTCCGAGGCTTAAACGACTGTATCAATCAAAGATCACATCCAAAGATTTAATATGGCACGAGACGAATAGAAAAAAGATGGTGTTTTACGTCATCCTGCAGACTCGGAAGCATGGAGAGCGATAAACCATAGATTTCCTGAAATTGCAAATGATCCAAGAAATCTTCGGCTTGGCATTTCGGCTGATGGGGTTGATGTAAACAGAGGAAAAAAAACATCACAGTGTATGGCCAATTTTAACTGTGATTTACAACCTTCCACCATGGTTGTGTATGAAAAGAAAGTTCATCATGCTGTCATTACTAATATCAGGTACCCCTTCTAATGACATCGATGTTTTCTTGGAGCCTTTGGTTGATGATCTTCAACTATTATTCGAGGTGGGAGTTGAAACATATGATGCATATACATAAGAGAAATTTACTTTACGTGCAGTTGTTTTATGGACAATAAATGATTACCCTGCTCTTGGTACATTGTGTGGTTGCCCCTATAGCGGATATAAAGGTTGCGTGGTATGTCGGAAAAAAACTCAATGTGTTAGGCTTCCTTACTCAGGCAAACAAAGTTATGTTGGTCATAGAAGATACCTACCGTATGATCATCCATTTAGAAGGCAGAAAAAGGCATTCAATGGAAAACAAGAACTGGACAATGCTCCGATACCTATGAGCGAGGAAGAAATATACGAGGAGGTAAAATCTATAGAGAATTCATGGGGTAAGGGAGTGAAAGATATTGATTTGGATTTCTCGAAAAATTCAACAGGAAGAGGTGGAAAGATGAAGAAAAACAAGAAAACAGCAAAGGAAACCGTGTATTGGAAGAAATGCAACATATGGCAACGACGCCTACCATATTGGCGGGTATAATTCCGTCCAACATTGTATAGACTTCATGGACGTTGAAAAGAATGTGGGTGAGAGTCTTGTCGGAACATTTCTACACATGAATGGGAAGACTAAGGATGGATTAGCTTCTCGAATGGATTTGGTGCATTTTGGGTTAAAACCAGAATTGGAACTTCAGACAAATGGCAGCAAAACAATACTTCCCGCAACATGTTATACATTAACCAAGGAGGAAATGGACATATTTTGTGCAACCTTATACGATTTAAGGGTTCCACAAGGGTATTGTTCAAACTTTGCCAGCCTCGTGAGTCGAAAAGATCGTAAGTTGATTGGACTTAAATCGCATGACTATCACATGTTAATGCAACAATTTTTGCCCATTGCGATACGATCAATTATGCCAACACCGACTAGATATGCTATTATCAGGTTCTGTTTCTTTTTCAGATCGATATCTAGGAAAGAAATCAACGTGGAAGAGTTGGATAAACTGCAACAAGAACTCTGTATGACATTATGTTTGCTTGAGAAATACTTTCCTCCATCTTTTTTTGATATCATGATTCATTTAACCGTGCATCTTACTAGGGAAGTGAAATTATGTGGTCTAGTATGCTTTCGATGGATGTATCCGTTCGAAAGGTGTATGAAGGTTATCAAAGGTCATGTGCGAAACAAAAATAAACCAGAAGGATGCATCGCTGAAGAGAATGTTGCAGAAGAGACCATTGAGTTTTTTAGTGATTACCAAAGAAGCATGAAGACGGTAGGTATTCCCCCTGACACACATAACACAAATGAAAATGGTGAGGATTCTTAGTATAATAGTGAGGGAAGACCGGTGTCAGCCGGTAAATTGATGAAAGTTTGTCCCAAAATGTTGTTTAAAGCGCATTTCTATGTATTGCAGAATACAGTTGAAGTTGAGCCTTATATCGAGTAAGTATTGGATACTTATTTATTTTTTGATTGTACAACTTCTACAAATAAGAATGAAATATTTCATTGTATTTTCTAGTCGACACATGGACTATTTGAAGAACCAACATCCTACACAACGACAAGCATGGCTGGAGAAAGAGCATAGTAAAATGTTTGGCCAATGGTTACGAGATGAGGTAAAAGTTATTTTTGCTATGTTAATTTCCTTTTAATGCTCATGCTCATGCTTATGTTTATTTTTAGGTTTAAAGAGAGTTGGCAATCTCGTTCGAAAGTGTTGGAGAGAACTTAAGGTGGATATCGCACAACCCACGCCTTGAGGTAATGAACTACGCTGCATATCACATCAATGGATACCTGTTTCGCACAAAATCTCGTGAATGTAGAATCTACCAGAATAGTGGGGTTGGTGTAGAGGCAACTGACATGCACATTTCAAGTGATGGTGTAACCTATGATCAAGCATTTTATTACGGTGTTTTACAAGAGATATGGGTGCTAGACTACCATACAAGAAAAGTTCCTCTTTTCAAGTGTGATTGGGTTGATAATAAACACGGAGTCAAAAGAGATAGTCTTGGCTACAACTTGGTTGATCTTAATAGGTTAGGACATAAGGATGATCCATTCATTTTAGCATCACAAGCTAAGCAGGTTTTCTATGTGAAAGACCAACTTGATAAGAAGAAGTCTATCGTCTTTATGACACCTTCAAAAAACTACTGAGATGCCTATGATGATGTCGACGACGAATTTAGTACAGTAATTCTTCCTCAGAATGATAACATCATGCCGCGTGTAGATCCACTTGATTTGGGTAAGGAATCCCGGGATGATTACTTTCGGGCCGACTGTCGGGGTATAATTGTACACAATGCAACTTGACATGCTCTAACTCTCATAGTGATTTATAGTTGACAATGGTATATAGAACTTTTTTGTTTATCTATCAAGTTTTTGCATAAAAAGGGTTTACTTGGTACATTTGCCGATTGATGAAATTCAATTCAATTTTTACTCTCATGTTTTGGCCACACTGTGATATTATGATTATAATTTAACCATATGGATTTATTTATGGACGATAGCCTAGAGTACTAATTTTTCACCTTTTCACCCTGCTGATCTTTGATCTGGACAAATTTGTTACTTATATGAGAATCTCTCTACTCTGGTCGCTTGATCGTGATTAAGATTCTTGATCATCTTGTTCCAGAATTCATGTGACAACAAGTTACAGATTCTTAATGACAACCATTGAACTACATTCGAATTTCTGCAGAATTATGAAACAACTTTCGAAAAGTGCATTTCTTGTTCATATTAATAAGTATCACAAATCTGTTGGTAAGTATGTCCTTCAAGTGAAAGGTTCGTACAGATGTTATGAACAAAAGACTATTTGACAAAGTTTGAATTTTCTGATGCAACCCCTCTATATCTTGCAACCGATGCACCGTTAAGATCCACCGTTCAATTCTTTATCCATCTTTTTTATTTAGAAAAGGGTAGTTTGGAACTTTGTTATTTTATGATAATTCCAAAAATAACCTAGACTTTTTTTTTAGGGGGGGAGGGGGGGGGGTTGGATACTTGGATTGGATGATTTCATTCCTTTTTTTTATGTAACCATTTTTGTGTATTTGCAGGTTTGCAGATTCTAATTTTATTTTGACGATGGTTGCTCAAAATTTTTATATTAAATTAGGTTTTTTCATCAAATCGTTTTAAGGTGTCGTTGAACTTAATTGTGATGCACCACATAGATACGTTGAGCGATATGTGTATGTGAGATATAGGTTAAGTAATGAGAGTCACAAAATGAACGAGTTTGTTGATGGAGGATCCGAACATGAAGATCATTCGGTTAATTCAACGCAAAAGATGTCGTTGCAGCTGCAAATGGAACATCGTTTGTTTAATATTTAAACTCGTCGGCCGGTCAAGAATTCATCTGATAGTGAACCATTGGGTGGGTTTTCAAAAGAATATTTGTCTTCGAATTACAGTTATCGACGTCGGAACCGGAAAGGTGTGTTTTTGTTTGTTTATTTTGAGTCGTGGTTTTGTATTATGCATGTCCTTTTTACAGTAATGAAAGATTGCCAATAATCGATGAAAGACACTGCATCATCTTCAAGTGTTTGTGTTAATTTTGTTTGTTTATTAGTTTTTTGTGTTATTCATGTTTTGTACTGTAATAAATTACTATATTCATTCTGTAATATGATTTAAGATTTTTAATGAATGTATTGTTAGTTTAGACACCAATGGAGGAATCACCATTTCTACGATGTTTTTTGTCGATACGATTTTGAATGGTTTTGAGAGAGTGATAATGATTTTTTTTTTTATAAATTTGTTTAATTTAGCCTTAATAATATAATTTTTTATAAAAAATTAAAACTTTTATTATATTAGTTTTTAGTTAAAATAAATTATTAAAACTTTTACCCATTAGCATTGCCCTATTACCAAACAATATGTTATGTTTGACCTTTTATCTTCCCAGGTTTTTTTTACAGATCTCTTTTTTATTTTGAAAAGCATCAATTACCAAACCAAATACCATACAGAGTTAGCCAAATAAGGCCAGCTTGCCAGCAACAAACAAGGAACGCAAAACAGAAAACAAAATCAGCAGCTATAGCGCTATTTACAAACAAACTCAAACGGAGAGAATCTGCACCGCCCAACCGAAACAACCGAACCTACAATAAAAAGGAAGATGTTGGGCTTTGAAGTGTAAAATCAAATAAAACAGCTGGAAATGTGATGTTACAGCAATACAAATTGCATACACATCAATTACTCACAACAGTATTTATAAAACACGTAACACATATTTATACTAATGAAACATATTGGACTTCAACCATATAGTCAAATAAAATGTTTTAAAGTTTCAACGTATGGAAGTCAAATCGTCGAAGTTGTTTGACAAAGATCGTCATGGAAGAGCGTCAGGTGGTCGTGGAAGGGCGTCGTCGCGTCGAGCAGTCGGTGGTCGTGGAAGGGCGTCGGGTGTCGGTGGTCGTCTAGGGTTTTGAGGAGTCAACGAGTCTTGTGAACGAAAGAGAAAGGATTTCGTTTGGTCGATGTGTCAAATTGTCAATGTGTCGCCGAATGTAATTAGGATTTAAGAAGCATATTTTTTCTATTAATTTTTTAATTATTAAACAGATATTAAATTATTAGTTATAATTAAATAATGATAATTAATTAAAAATGAAATAAAATTATGTAGTATTATAAATGGGTTGAAAACAGGTCAAAATCTTCTACCTAACCCAACCCATTTACATAAACGGGTTAGACAGGTTAACTCATTTAACTTAAATGGGTTGAAAATCTCAACCCAACCTGCTAATTTTGGGTTAGGTTCGGGTTGGGTTGGCGGGTTGGGTCTCTTTTTGCCACCCCTAGGCCCAGAAAAGACCTGCAACTTCTCTCTCTCTCTCCCTCTCTCTCTCTCTCTCTCCACATCCTCTTTCTACGACCTATGATATGTATTGAGTTTTCAATACATATTGCGTAGTTTTCTTTTCTTTTAGGATTTAAATTTTCTTTATCCCGAATAATTGAGTCATTTTCTTATCTTATTTTATATATTTTTCTCATGCATGGAGCTAAGTGTAGTATTTAACTAATTGTTGTTATTTTGCGTAAAACGGCCTAAAATCTTTTGTTTATTGTAATGTCAGGTTGAATGCTGGAGCATTGGGGGGCTGATTGAAGATTAAAGAGCACTTTTTGAAGCAAAGGAAATCTTTGACTTTTTCCAAATCTTTGTGTGATATCTAGAAATAGATTTGTGTTTGCTGGAAGTAGAAGCAATTGGTTGGACAAAAGTGTGGGTATAACTTTAGTTGGTAGTCCTTTTATATTATTTTTAAGTTCCTAATTTTACCATTTTGCCATAATGGTTTGGTATAAAAAGGAGTTGTGTTCTCTTGTTTTAGAGATATATATCCTTTGTAATCTAGCAGTAGGGAGAAATTGACAACTTGAAATTCTCTCTACAAAGTTTAATATTAAGTCTTCATAGTTTTATAATTTGTGTTCTTCATTATTAGTTGTTGCAGCATCACTGCAGCATTGCTTGTCTTTATATTACGTTACTTATTGTATTTACTTTATGCGATTTACATTTCCGTCATTTAATTTCTGTCATTTATATACCGTCATTTACATTATGTCTTTAATTTATGTCATTTACTTTTACTGCAATTTATATTACGTAATGAGTAGCTAATTTTATAGTTTGGGTGTGAGACGAAAAGGGAGGTTGTAAACCAAAAACTAGTGGACTTTGTTCTTCAATAACATTGTTCCACTATGTCATTTTAAGTTTTATAAATCCAAAAGCACTTCTTGACGAATTGATCACTTCTTAAAGTGTGAAAGTGCCATGGACTTAGGAATAAGCCATGAAAAAGCACGTCAGTTTGAATGATACGGGAAGTATACTTGGAAGAGTTACTAGCAAGGGAACTTGCTATCTTTGTTTTTCAAACCGATTGATTCTTGACGGGTTGATCACTAGTCAAAGTGTTAAAGTGTAGTGGACTCAGGAATGAGCCACTAAGAACACGTCAACTTGAATGATATGGGAATCGACTCGGAAGAGTGATTTTTAAACAAAGGCATTTGTTTTTCCATATACTTTAAAGAAACCATTTGACACTCACACTGGTCCGGACATTTGCATAGGCATATGTTGATTGAATGCTAAACAAAAGTGCAATGGTAGATATCCGGAAGGATCCTCTTTAAAGTACATGGTGGAACTTGTTGTTGATGAACTAATGCTATAGCATTCCTATAGCATTGGCCTTCAGAATTTGTGTTTACTCCTCACTTTAAGTCTTGCACCCATTCTATCTTTATATCTCCTGTTAATCATATCACTGTTAACCAACTCAAACAAAGTCTTCAAATTCACCATCTGAAATATCTTCTTTTACTACACTTTTATTACGCTTTTACACCAATCTCTGTGGGACGATATTCGGTATTTTACCATTTTATTACTTGAAAAGACGATATTGGATCCCGTTGTATACTTGCTTTGAGATTCAATTATCACATGTCTTAGAGGTGTGTAAACATCCGTATCAAGTTTTTGGCGCCGTTGCCGGGGATTGGCTCGCTAAAAGTTTTTAAAAGTTTCTTAAAAGATTTGATTTTTCTAACACCTTTTCGTTCTCATTTTGGAAGTGGTGTATGCCAAGAACACCACGGAGAGAATTATTTGAATATGACCCGGACATTGAAAGAACATTCCGAATTAGAAAAAGGTCAAAAAGAATTTCATTAATTTTAGACCCTCCCATCATGGAACCACCACCACCAGGTTTTGAGAATAGAGGACCTAGGCAACATCTTCTAGAAAATCCACAAAGACAACCAATATTTCATGATGCACCACCCATTTTTGGAAACCCGTTGCCATTTTATTACTTGAAAAGACGATATTGGATCCTGTTGTATACTTGCTTTGAGATTCAATTATCACATGTCTTAGAGGTGTGTAAACATTCGTATCAAGTTTTTGGCGCCGTTGCCGGGGATTGGCTCGCTAAAAGTTTTTAAAAGTTTCTTAAAAGATTTGATTTTTCTAACACCTTTTCGTTCTCATTTTGGAAGTGGTGTATGCCAAGAACACCACGGGGAGAATTATTTGAATTTGACCCGGACATTGAAAGAACATTCCGAATTAGAAGAAGGTCACAAAGAATTTCATTAATTTTAGAACCTCCCATCATGGAACCACCACCACCAGGTTTTGAGAATAGAGGACCTAGGCAACATCTTCTAGAAAATCCACAAAGACAACCAATATTTCATGATGCACCACCCATTTTTGGAAACCCGCCAGAACATCCTTTTCAGCAAGAAGAACAAATTAATGGAGTTAATAATAATAATGAGGATACAGAGTCAAATGGTAACAATGAACATAGGGATGAGATTCCAAACATCATTAATCTTGCAAATTCCAAAGAGGGAAAAATTATGGACTATGCTATACCTGATTTTGAGCAATTAAATTCAGGAATAGTTAGACCCCATATGACCGCCCTCCATTTTGAACTCAAACCTATCATGTTTCATATGTTGCAAACAAACGAACAATTTTCCGGAATGCCATCAGAGGATCCTCATTCTCACTTAAAATCCTTTATGGAGATCACTGATGCATTCCTAATCCTTGGGGTATCTAACGATGCCTTGAGACTCACTTTATTTCCATTTTCTCTAAGGGATCGGGCAAAGTCATGGTTCAACTCATTGACACCTGGTTCTGTACCATCATGGAGAAACATGGCTGAAAATTTTTTGCGAAAATATTTTCCACCTACCCGTAATGCCAAGTCTAGAAACGAAATTTGCATGTTTAAACAAATGGACGAAGAAGCAATTCCTGATGCATGGGAAAGGTTTAAGGAGTTGTTAAGGAAATGCCCTCACCATGGCATTCCTTACTGTATTCAACTCGAGACGTTTTACAATGGGTTAAACCCCATGGCTAAACAAATGCTCGACGCGACATCAGGAGGGGCCTTTACAGCCAATACCTGCAATAACGGGTATGAAATTCTAGAAAAGATTTCAGCAAACCATGGACATTGGGCTGATCCACGTGCCCAAACACAAAAGAGGACTACTGGAATTCATGATATAGACGCATATACTGCTTTAACAGCTCAACTCACTTTTATGGCCACTATGCTTAAAAACATTACTTCAGGCCAAGGAGCACAGCCAACTGCCACTACACCTATTCCAGCAGTACTCTCAGTGCAATGTGTTTGTTGTGGTGGGGAACACTCTTATGAACATTGTCCTCATAATTTTGAATCTATAAACTATGTTCATAACAGATCTGGTCCCTACAACAACACTTACAATGCCAGTTGAAAACAACACCCGAACTTTTCTTGGAACAGTCCATGTTTAAATCCACCCACACAAAAACAACAAGGAATTTCAAATTTTCAACCACAACATCAAGCAAGTAGCTCTCAAAGTCATCACCAAGGTTTTCAAACTACTCAACCATCTTTTCAAAACAACCCACCTTCACAAGTTGATTCATCATCTTCTTTGGAAGCAATGATGAAAGGGTTTATGACCCAAACACAAGCTTTCTTAACCCAACAACAAACCCAAAATCAAGTTCAACAACAACAAAATCAATCTATGTTTAATCAGCATAGCGCAATACTCAGGAATTTGGAAACCCAAATCAGTCAACTCGCAATCAACCAGACCAATAAGGCCATGGGCACTTTGCCCAGTAACACGGAAATCCCAAGAGCCTTAGGAAAGGAGCATGTTAAAGCAGTGACCCTTAGAAGTGGTAAGGAATTATCAAAGACAGTGCTAAAAAAATTTGGACCAATGACTAAATCTGAATTTGAAAAAGACATGAGGTCAGAACCAAATGCTACAGCATTGCCTCCTGCTGATGAAATACCCCCCAAGCCACTAAGAGAACAAGGGTCTGATATCACCAATCCTATCCCTCTTAGGAATGATTACCCTTCATTATTTCCAGAAGAAGACCCTAGAAGAAAGACGTTAGAGAGTAGTGTTCCAACCATCCCACAAGAGAGTACACCTAAAGGCATAAAGGACCCATCTTGCTCAACACAGTCAAGCAAAGCTATCATAAAACCAGTTCCTCCCTATGTACCTTTTCCCCAAAGGTTAAGGAATCAGAAGGAAGAATTGCACTTTAAGAAATTTTTGGATGTGTTTAAAGAATTGCATATCAACATACCCCTTGTTGAAGCAATTGAGCAAATTCCCAGTTATGCCAAGTTTCTTAAAGACATCTTAAGTAAGAAGAAGAAGTTGACTGAGTATGAAACCGTTGCTCTTACTGAGGGATGCAGTGCTCTCTTGACCAATAGAATACCCCCTAAGCTGAAAGATCCGAGGAGTTTTACCATTCCTTGTTCAATAGGTGGGAAGGGTATTGGGAAGGCTTTGTGTGATTTGGGAGCTAGCATCAATCTCATGCCTTTATCTGTCTTCAACAGCTTAGGAATAGGAGAGGCTAGACCCACCACTGTTACACTCCAATTGGCTGACAAGACCATTGCCTACCCAAAAGGAAAAATTGAGGACGTCTTAGTTCAGGTTGATAAGTTCATCTTTCCGGTAGATTTCATCATTTTAGACTTTGAGGCTGATAATGATATTCCTATCATTTTAGGAAGACCATTCTTAGCCATCGGAATAACTTTGATAGATGTTCAAAAGGGAGAGTTGACTATGAGGCTTCAAGATCAAAAAGTCACATTTAATGTTTTCAATTCCTTGAAATATCCTGATGATGTAGAGGATTGTTTAAACTTAAGTGTGAATGAATCATTGTGTCATGATGATGGAGTTAGAAAAGCTTTTAAGCTGGAGGAAGAGGATGATGAGGAATTATCCATAGAAGAGGAAAATGATGTTGAGGAGTTTGCCTTAAGAAAAAAAGAGATTGTCTTAGTGAATGATGTAGCATTTGAGCTGTTGGAAAATAGTGACCAAAAACCTTTCACATCATCCATTGTTTCACCACCTAATCTTGAGTTAAAACAACTCCCATCTCATCTAAAGTATGTTTTTCTAGGAGAAGAAGGAAAATTTCCTATCATCATACCATCTACCCTAGATTTTCATCAAGAAAAGAAATTGGTGGACAAGTTGATGTTACACATAAAAGCCTTAGGAGGGACCACCACTGACCAAGATGTGATGACCATGATGCAAGATTTGTTTGCACAAAACAACAGGTACATGAATAGGTTGCTTGATAAAAAAGGAGAATTCAGGGATAGGGTGGAGATAATGAAGATTGAATTGGTGGACAAAGGGCAAAAGAAAGTCAGAACAAAAGTGAAAGAACTTAAGGTTGATTTAGAAGCTATTACAAGGAGAAAGTCGGGGAGGTTGAGAACAAAGTTAAAGTAGCTCAAGGCAGAGAATAGAAGGCTCCATGAAGAGAACCAACACCTGCCGGAGGAAAGGGCAGTGTTGTTGAAGAAAGTGACAGTGGGTGATGCTGCAGCATTGCCATCCACATATGCAGTTGGAACTTCACAACCTACTCCTCATGTGTAGGCCAGGTTTAATCATCTTCCTTAGTTTCCATGCTTTTACATTTCAGTTTTTGAGTATGGGATAACTTTTTCAGTTTTTGGTTTCTTTTATTTGCAAGATTGCATGTGTAGAGTCTAATATATCTTTTGAGTACATAGCCCTAATAATTCCATAGTTGCATAACATTCGCCTAGTATTGGGTTCTTGCTAGAACTAGAATTACTCTTTTTGGGACACGCTTTGGTTAGCATAAACTTCACTTATTTAGGGAATGATCTAGGCTTTCTTTACATACACCATTTTAGCCACTTGTAACCCTTTTAAACACAATTATGTGCTTCATTCTAAGACAATGAGGACATTGTCAACTTCTAAGTTTGAGGTTGAGGGGATTACAAGTTACCCAAAATGGGAAAAACACGTCAATACAAAAGAGCAAAGCTCTCATATGACAAAAACACCACAAATACCCCATAGGGGTAAAGGTGTACAAATCTCGCATGTCAAAAACACCACAAACCCCATAGGGGTAAAGGTGCACAAAAATTGAAAAAAATACCCCATAGGGTAAAAGAGCACAAAGTGCCAAAAATTGAACATTTTGGTGAATATTGGTGTGAGAAAAGGCTTGGTGAGAAAAGATATGCCATAAAAAGAGTGACCCTACAAGTCCTAGTGAACCTAAATGAAGTTTGTGTAATGGTTGACAAAGAAAAGAGTCTTGCTAGCATATGGTCCATACGCATAACTAGGTTATGAAGGTCTCATTTTGGATTTATGAAAGGCTATGAATTGTATGTGATATAA
Organism: Arctium minus; assembly: GCA_954870635.1. NCBI lineage: Eukaryota > Viridiplantae > Streptophyta > Magnoliopsida > Asterales > Asteraceae > Arctium > Arctium minus. The sequence continues at coordinate 20,604,171 of OX941082.1, forward strand.
TCTACACATTGTGCGCACTTATTGCTATTATCTTGCAAATCACTTTGAGTCATTTTCTTAGTTTATTTTTATTGCTTGAGGACAAGCAAAACTTTAAGTTTGAGGTTGTGATATGTATTGAGTTTTCAATACATATTGCATAGTTTTCTTTTCTTTTAGGAATTAAATTTTCTTTATCCCGAATAATTGAGTCATTTTCTTATCTTATTTTATATATTTTTCTCATGCATGGAGCTAAGTGTAGTATTTAACTAATTGTTGCTATTTTGCGTAAAACGACCTAAAATCTTTTGTTTATTGTAATGTCAGGTTGAATGCTGGAGCATTGGGGGGCTGATTGAAGATTAAAGAGCACTTTTTGAAGCAAAGGAAATCTTTGAATTTTTCCAAATCTTTGTGTGATATCTAGAAATCGATTTGTGTTTGCTGGAAGTAGAAGCAATTGGTTGGACAAAAGTGTGGGTATAACTTTAGTTGGTAGTCCTTTTATATTATTTTTAAGTCTCCTAATTTTACCATTTTGCCATCATGGTTTGGTATAAAAAGGAGTTGTGTTCTCTTGTTTTAGAGATATATATCCTTTGTAATCCAGCAGTAGGGAGAAATTGACAACTTGAAATTCTCTCTACAAAGTTTAATATTAAGTCTTCATAGTTTTATAATTTGTGTTCTTCATTATTAGTTGTTGCAGCATCACTGCAACATTGCTTGTCTTTATATTACGTTACTTATTGTATTTACTTTATGCGATTTACATTTCCGTCATTTAATTTCTGTCATTTATATACCGTCATTTACATTATGTCTTTAATTTATGTCATTTACTTTTATTGCAATTTATATTACGTAATGAGTAGCTAATTTTATAGTTTGGATGTGAGACGAAAAGGGAGGTTGTAAACCAAAAACTAGTGGACTTTGTTCTTTAATAACATTGTTTCACTATGTCATTTTAAGTTTTATAAATCCAAAAGCACTTCTTGACGAATTGATCACTTCTTAAAGTGTGAAAGTGCCATGGACTTAGGAATAAGCCATGAAAAAGCACGTCAGTTTGAATGATACGGGAAGTATACTTGGAAGAGTTACTAGCAAGGGAACTTGCTATCTTTGTTTTTCAAACCGATTGATTCTTGACGGGTTGATCACTAGTCAAAGTGTTAAAGTGTAGTGGACTCAGGAATGAGCCACTAAGAACACGTCAACTTGAATGATATGGGAATCGACTCGGAAGAGTGATTTTTAAACAAAGGCATTTGTTTTTCCATATACTTTAAAGAAACCATTTGACACTCACACTGGTCCGGACATTTGCATAGGCATATGTTGATTGAATGCTAAACAAAAGTGCAATGGTAGATATCCGGAAGGATCCTCTTTAAAGTACATGGTGGAACTTGTTGTTGATGAACTAATGCTATAGCATTCCTATAGCATTGGCCTTCAGAATTTGTGTTTACTCCTCACTTTAAGTCTTGCACCCATTCTATCTTTATATCTCCTGTTAATCATATCACTGTTAACCAACTCAAACAAAGTCTTCAAATTCACCATCTGAAATATCTTCTTTTACTACACTTTTATTACGCTTTTACACCAATCTCTGTGGGACGATATTCGGTATTTTACCATTTTATTACTTGAAAAGACGATATTGGATCCCGTTGTATACTTGCTTTGAGATTCAATTATCACATGTCTTAGAGGTGTGTAAACATCCGTATCAAGTTTTTGGCGCCGTTGCCGGGGATTGGCTCGCTAAAAGTTTTTAAAAGTTTCTTAAAAGATTTGATTTTTCTAACACCTTTTCGTTCTCATTTTGGAAGTGGTGTATGCCAAGAACACCACGGGGAGAATTATTTGAATATGACCCGGACATTGAAAGAACATTCCGAATTAGAAAAAGGTCACAAAGAATTTCATTAATTTTAGACCCTCCCATCATGGAACCACCACCACCAGGTTTTGAGAATAGAGGACCTAGGCAACATCTTATAGAAAATCCACAAAGACAACCAATATTTCATGATGCACCACCCATTTTTGGAAACCCGTTGCCATTTTATTACTTGAAAAGACGATATTGGATCCTGTTGTATACTTGCTTTGAGATTCAATTATCACATGTCTTAGAGGTGTGTAAACATTCGTATCAAGTTTTTGGCGCCGTTGCCGGGGATTGGCTCGCTAAAAGTTTTTAAAAGTTTCTTAAAAGATTTGATTTTTCTAACACCTTTTCGTTCTCATTTTGGAAGTGGTGTATGCCAAGAACACCACGGGGAGAATTATTTGAATTTGACCCGGACATTGAAAGAACATTCCGAATTAGAAGAAGGTCACAAAGAATTTCATTAATTTTAGACCCTCCCATCATGGAACCACCACCACCAGGTTTTGAGAATAGAGGACCTAGGCAACATCTTCTAGAAAATCCACAAAGACAACCAATATTTCATGATGCACCACCCATTTTTGGAAACCCGCCAGAACATCCTTTTCAGCAAGAAGAACAAATTAATGGAGTTAATAATAATAATGAGGATACAGAGTCAAATGGTAACAATGAACATAGGGATGAGATTCCAAACATCATTAATCTTGCAAATTCCAAAGAGGGAAAAATTATGGACTATGCTATACCTGATTTTGAGCAATTAAATTCAGGAATAGTTAGACCCCATATGACCGCCCTCCATTTTGAACTCAAACCTATCATGTTTCATATGTTGCAAACAAACGAACAATTTGCCGGAATGCCATCAGAGGATCCTCATTCTCACTTAAAATCCTTTATGGAGATCACTGATGCATTCCTAATCCCTGGGGTATCTAACGATGCCTTGAGACTCACTTTATTTCCATTTTCTCTAAGGGATCGGGCAAAGTCATGGTTCAACTCATTGACACCTGGTTCTGTACCATCATGGAGAAACATGGCTGAAAATTTTTTGCGAAAATATTTTCCACCTACCCGTAATGCCAAGTCTAGAAACGAAATTTGCATGTTTAAACAAATGGACGAAGAAGCAATTCCTGATGCATGGGAAAGGTTTAAGGAGTTGTTAAGGAAATGCCCTCACCATGGCATTCCTTACTGTATTCAACTCGAGACGTTTTACAATGGGTTAAACCCCATGGCTAAACAAATGCTCGACGCGACATCAGGAGGGGCCTTTACAGCCAATACCTGCAATAACGGGTATGAAATTCTAGAAAAGATTTCAGCAAACCATGGACATTGGGCTGATCCACGTGCCCAAACACAAAAGAGGACTACTGGAATTCATGATATAGACGCATATACTGCTTTAACAGCTCAACTCACTTTTATGGCCACTATGCTTAAAAACATTACTTCAGGCCAAGGAGCACAGCCAACTGCCACTACACCTATTCCAGCAGTACTCTCAGTGCAATGTGTTTGTTGTGGTGGGGAACACTCTTATGAACATTGTCCTCATAATTTTGAATCTATAAACTATGTTCATAACAGATCTGGTCCCTACAACAACACTTACAATGCCAGTTGAAAACAACACCCGAACTTTTCTTGGAACAGTCCATGTTTAAATCCACCCACACAAAAACAACAAGGAATTTCAAATTTTCAACCACAACATCAAGCAAGTAGCTCTCAAAGTCATCACCAAGGTTTTCAAACTACTCAACCATCTTTTCAAAACAACCCACCTTCACAAGTTGATTCATCATCTTCTTTGGAAGCAATGATGAAAGGGTTTATGACCCAAACACAAGCTTTCTTAACCCAACAACAAACCCAAAATCAAGTTCAACAACAACAAAATCAATCTATGTTTAATCAGCATAGCGCAATACTCAGGAATGATCACTAGTCAAAGTGTTAAACTTAAAATGTAAGTTTTGACATGTATAAAGTTTGAAAAATGATAGTATGAACTCACCAAGTGGGTTTTTGAAGAAAACCCAAAACCCTAGATTTTGATCCTTTGGAGAAGATGAAGATGGAGATGGTGGTTGAAAACTTCCAAACTCGAATCCTTAGATGATGCTCTGAACTCTAAGTAATAAGTGAGGTAGGTGGAGTAATGAAGGAACCCTAAGTTTGGAGCAAATGAAGAGGGAGAAGTTGAGAGAGAAATCTATGGAGGGAAAATAATGAGAATAATGAATTTGGGGCTTACTTACTCATTTAAGACGATCAGGGCCACCGCGCGGGTTATGGCGCGGGCAAACTCGTGTCGTGACTCACGCCACTCACTGGAATCCGCGACAGACAGAACACCGCACGGGTTATGGCGCGGGCCAAGTCGCGCGGTAACTCTCGCCGACCCACTGATTTCAAACCTTCTCCAAAACCGGCCAAACTCAAAAGTCGGGGTGTTACACTATTAAACGGGACAAATGTCCTCAAGACTCGTCTTAGTCACAACCAAGCCAAAGGCTTAAAAATTTACTTAAATTTCCAATGAAAGCCAATGTAACCATTAAAACACGTTTGACCAACGGTTATGCAAACACAACGACCAAAAGTACGATTAACTCAAAACTCGTCATTGGTTGAGGCAAACCATTTTCCAAATGAACTCATACTCTTATATTTCTAAAATGCCTCATAACACAATAATATGCATTTTCCAAACAATTTATAAGATCGAATACACAAAAATGACATTTACATCAAATGAACTCCATTTATATATAAAATCATCAATGAAACATATCAACATGATTTATTTACCAAAATGTTTAAAAATCCCAAATGTGGGTGTTTCACAAAATTTATAAAACCAAATAATCCAAATGAGTAAAACTCTTCAAATATCTAAACTTTTAATATAAATCATGTAAACACATAATCACTTTAAAATGGACATTTTTGGCATGTACAACGTTTTTACAAATCAACTTGAACTCACCTTGCTAGATTTAGGCTAAATCTAGATTTTACCCCAACTTGAGCTTCCTTGAAGAAACTTGAATCCACAAGCAAATCCTTCCAAAAATCACTTAGGTTTTGGTGAAAACCTACAAAACCCCAAATTTCTTGAAGATGGAGGTGATGATGATGAGCTCTTGACCTTTGCTTCCATACCACCACCAAATATTCTTGTATATTCTCAAAAATAACAATCTAACCTTTAAAATATCTCAAAAACGAAACCATAGCAATTTGAATCGCCAAAAACGGAGTTGAAATGAAAAAGTTATGACCAAATGAAGAAAATCCTGATTTTATGCATTGCAGGTCTCGCGATTGTGACATGCGAATGTGCCATGTCACAATTGCATGGCAAGGTCGCCCGAAGTGAACCAAAAGTCATTTTACCCCCTTGGTGACCTTGACATGCTATAGTGCCACTGGCACAGTCGCCGGGCACTATAGTTTGGCCCGTATCGCGAGTTTTTCGGCCGTTCTTCGACCGTTTTCTCGAATGCTTTCTCGACGGCTTCCCCAACCGTTTCTCGATCGTTTTCCTGGTCGTTCCTCGACTGTTCACCCGAACATTCCTCGACCGTTCTCCCGGCCATTCCTCGATCGTTCTCTCGGAACGTTTGATGCTATTATGCCAGTTATCGTGCCATTGTCATAATTTCATGGCACATTCGCTGAGAAGAACGAACACTTAGTAACGTCGGTGCTATTGTGACATATGTCACAACTGCATGGCACTGTAGTCGGGACTACCACACTTTCAGTACCATTGGTGCTATTGTGACAGATTGCACAACCACATTGATAGTGTTTGGAATACACCTATAGACGTGTGTTAATTAAACCTCAAAGCAAGTATACAATGAGATCTAATATCGTCTTTCAAGTAATAAAACGGTAAAGTATCGAATATCGTCCCACAGAGATTGGAGTAAAAGTTTAATAAAAAGTTAGAGAAAGAAAAGATTTCAGATGGCGATTTTGAAGACTTTGATTTGGTTTGGTTTGTCACTTGATTAGATTAACAGAATAATAAAGCAAGCACGGGTGCAAGACATTTAGGTGAGATTTAAACACAAATTCCAGCAGACTTGTGCCATAACTAGATCCACCATCTATTTTGAGGGTATTCCTCTCGGACTTCAATATTCACACTACTGTTTAGAGTCGACTAAACACATCTCTGTACAGCCTCCAACTATTTATAGTGTAGAATAAAGTCCTCAAAATATATGGATGATCAAATCTCTTTGTATCTAAAACCGCTCTCTCGAGCCGATTCCCATATCATCCAAGTTGACGTGTTCAAAGGGCTTATCTCTAAGTCCTCTACACTTTAACACTAATGACTAGCGATCAACTTGTCGAGAATAAATCAGTTTATAAATAAAAAGCAACTTTCTCAAGTCTACTTCTTATATCATTCAAACTGACGTGCTTTTGGTATCTTATCTCTAAGTCAACCGCACTTTAACACTTTAGCAAGTGATCAGTTCGTCAAGAAGTGTTATTGAACTTTATAAAACTTGAAATGAAATGATGGAACATTGTTATTGCAAAACAATGTCCACCTTTCTTTGGTTTGAAATCTCACCCTTTTTTTCTTACACCCGAGCTAAATAAATTAGCTACTCATATTTAAAGAAATAAAGCGATAAATGACGGAAAGTAAATGCATAAATATAAATGACATAATTTAAATGATGGAATATAAATGACAAGAATTAAAATGACGGAAATATAAATTACAACAAATATAAAAGACTTGAATATAAATTGCAAGTAAAGTAAAGAACTAAGTAAGGAACAATAGAAATAATAAAGCGTAAATAAAGAACAAGAGAGGATGACTTCAAATATTACTTGTAATTATCAAATGAGAGAATACTTAATGGATTATGGACTCTTAAATTACTACCCCAAGCTCCCCTTTTATAACCCAGGGGAGTGGCACAAAAGGTAATTACCACTAAATAAAGTACTTAAAGTACAAAAGACATATTATCCAAAGGTTAACAACCACAAGACAATAAAGTGTTTAACCACAAAATACAAATCAGCCAAATATTAGTCTAGAATGTTCTCAAAAGTCTGATTCATAAATCAAAAAGGTCTTCCCACAAAAAGCTCCTCCTAGCTTATCCATTAAGCTCCCCATACGGCTGATGTAAGGATGCTGCAGCATGCTGCAGCTTGCTGCACTTATAAATCTGCCCAAAAATACACCAATTAGCTTATCCAAATGCAATAAAACAAGTTCTTCATATATTTAGCTCCAAGAAACAAGAAAAAAGAAAATAATGAACTAAAATGACTCAAAGATTGGGATCAGAAGGTAAAAGCTATGCTAAAAAGAAGATAAAAAGAGCATAATGGCACTAAATAATTAGTGCCATCACAACCCCAAAATTGAAATATTGCTTGTCCCCAAGCAATTAAGACACAAAAAGAGGGTAAAAGAAAAGAAAAAAAATGACTCAAGTGATAAGATTTGCAAGATGGATGCATTAAGTGCACACATGTAGATGATCAACCCAAACATACATGGCATAGCCCTTCATAAATCCAAAATTTCCATGATTTCTATCTACCATGAGTATGAACCATATGCTAGTAAGATTTTCTTTTTGTTATGGTACTCACATCTCACAATTAAGATCAAAAGGACTTTTAATGAACTGGATAACTCTTTTTGGCTTTTTCTTATGCTCACTTTGCCTCTTATTTTCACCTTTTGCATCATTTTTCAATTTTTTTTTTCAGATTTGGCACTTTTGTGCTCTTTTCTTTGGTGAATGTAATGCACTTAGCCCCTATGGGACTTTTTTAGTGCTTAAGTCCAAACATGGCAGATTTGAAGAGCTATGCTCTTTTTCTGTGTTTATGCTTTTGCCATGGTGGACTTTCCCAACCCCAAACTTTGAAATTTACAATGTCCTCATTGTAATAGCATGAAAGTGTATGGATATTATGGAGTGGGTGCAAGTGGCTAATGTATAGTATCAAAAGATGGCCTAAATCATTTCCTATGTGAGATGTGGACCAAATTGCGTCCCAAGTAAAATAATCCTAGTTCTAGCAAACACTACAAAGTGAGATATAGACCATGAATGTATGAATTTATTGTGGATATGTATGCATGCCCAAATTGATCATCAATGCCCATTTGCAAATAAAATAAATCCTAAAAATATCAAAGACACATCCCTGACAAAAGAAAATTAAAAACGAACAATAAAAATTGGAGCTAAAAGGTAATGAGTAGAACCTGTCCTACTCCATTGGAGTAGGCTGTGAATCCTTCGGTGGTGGTGCAGCAGTAGAAGTGCCCTCCACGCCCTCTCTGTACGCCTTTAACAGTTGCCTCAACTCTTCATTCTCGGCATACAACCTGATGTTTTCCTCCTTGATCGCTTTCAGCTTTCTTCCCTGCTTCTTGATTTTTCTGCCAAACTTTTCAACCAGCACAGCCTCAACCCTCTTGAAGTCTTCCCTCCCCTTCTTGCATTCTCTATTCACCTTCTCTGCTAACTCTATCCTTAAGTTGTCGATCTTGTCAAAAAATTCATTCCTCTGATATAATAACCCATCCATGAGAGAACTGTTCTGGGACAGCAGGTCCTGAAGCATGGCCGAAATATCCGCAGCCTGTGGTCTGTTCTCTCTTCTGTCCCTCAATCTGTTGACTGCCTTGAGGTCTATCTGCCATTGTCCTCCACCTTCCTTTATGATATCGTCCTCATCATACTGCGGTACTCCCTTTTTGAGTAACACTTGGATGATAAGACTGGGAAAAAACAACGGGCCCCGTGTCTTTGCAGCACAAGTCCTTATGCTCTTCAAAATGACCCTCCCGAAATTGATTGTATGTCCTTGCATTAAACAAAAAAGCAAAACCATTCTTTCCACAGAGACTAAGTGGACATGAGTGATGGGTGAGATTGAGTGCCGAAGGAAGTTTATCTAAACATTGGCACCAGGCTTTAAGTTACAAGCCTTAAAATGCCTCAACATGAAGTTGGAATGAGCATCCCAACTAGTTTCAGGCAGCCCCAAATCAGTGGCAATATCATCCAAATCATTTTTAGTGAGATTTTTCATCATCTGGTGGAAATCAGTGCGTTTAGGAGGAGTGAGGTTCAAAAATTTGTTGATTTTCTTTGAAGTGAGAGTGGACCTCACTCCCCTGATCATGACCTTAGGAGTGCTATTGACAGAAATTTCAGCGTAAAATTCTCTTAGGAGAGTCACATTATACGAAACAGGTACCTCACAAAGCTTGCTGAGTCCATGGGATTCCACCATAGTTTTGATAAAACTGTATTCGGTTAGGCTTTGGGGGTGGAATCCCTTGTCAGGTAGGCCCATCATATCTTTGAATTTCTCAAAAGCACTCTTAACAGCTTCTGAACTCAATCCCCCATGAGGCAGGTCTGGACTTGGGAGTTTTTGTGGTCTGGTCTTGGAGGTACTGGCTGTAGATTTTGATGTTGAGCCTTGCTGCAGGACTGCTGTAGCATCCTTCCCCATACTCCTAGTGGTTACCCTTGGCCTTTTTCTGGATGTGCTCTCCTTAACAGGTTTGGACTTTTTTGCTTTCTTTCTAGATATGCCTTCCTCAGCAGCTTTAGACCTATTGACCCTCTTTCTAGCCAACGATTTGGTTCTCTGTCTAGTTGGAATCACCACAGATGGTGATTCACTAAAGGGTAGATTCAAGTCAGGGAGTTCATCCCTAGGAGAGGCAGTGTTTGTTTCATCTTGTAACTTAGGTATCTTTTCATACTCAGCCCCCATCTTATCCAAATTCTCATCAAGCTTCTCAAATCCAGGGAGTGATTTAGGCACTGAAATGTCATTCTCCAAGGATTATGGCACAACAGCCCAATCATCGTGCATTTCAAAATCATCAGAGTGAATATAGAGGGGTATACCCTCTGTGTTGTGATCAACATCATCCTCATCGTCGGAGACAGAGGTGAAATACCCATCAGCTTCTAGAACATTAGTGGGAGATGATACCTGAGCCTCGTGAACAAGGGGAGGAGTTGGTGAGACCTGGACCTCGACAGGGGGTGGTCCTTCGGTGGTGTGAACAGGGGAACCCATGGTCTCTTCGAGTGGGTTCTCATCGGCGGCTTCAATCTGAGGTTTAATAAGTCCATCCACCGGTGATTCGACCCTTTGTGGTTCTTCAGTAGTGGGTTGAGTGGGTACGTAGATGTGCAGCAAAGGGCGAGGGGTTGTGGCGGACTGTACCGGTGATGAAGACTCACCCTCGAGGGTATTCGGTTCAGGGTCGATTTGTGTGTGTGATGGTGGGTTCGCCGGCTGATTGAGGGTCTGTCGGCGTTGGCTTCGCCGGACCGGAGTGGGGTTTTAGGCTTCATCGGGGTTTCGAATTACTCTGTCCATGTCGTGGAGTGGTCGACGATGTCGACAGGTCGCCGGAGGTGGTGTTTGTGGCAGTGGGTTGTTTGGTCGGCCGAGAGAGAACGATGAGTGAGAGAGAAAGATTTTTAGGCGGATGAGAGACAGAGGGGTGTTTCTTTGGGAAACTGAAGGGTTTCTTAAATCTTATCTTGCAAGATTGTTGGAAGGATCTTTTAGCAACAATTCTCAGATATCTAGGTTGGTTATTAACCAAAAAAGAAATGATGAAAATTTTATGGGGAAGGAGTTTTAGAAGGTGATGATGCTCTGCAAACGGTTTGAAAAGAAGTTCCCTTTTTGAAAAGGTGGCAGATGACATCACTTAACTGTACCTTCCTTAAAAATTTTAATCTTATCCTTATGGTTTCCCGCTTAAACTCAAAACCTGATTCCTTGCAAAACTAGGGTTTCATGCTGCAGAGATGCTACAGCATGGGATCTTCATTTCTTTTCACAATTAGAGCTGCAAAACTATACAAACAATTAAAATACAAGTCCTAGAAAGCAGTAGAGGTAAGGTAAATTATTTATAAACAAAATGGGACTTCAAAAAGTCCACATCATTCTTGAAGCTTGTTCAGCACAAAGTGACCAAATCCACAGAACAGGGTTCTGGGATGGTCACTGGGTGTGATATGCCTTAACTCTTTGTCCATTGACCTTGAACACAGTGTTATCCTCAGGGTTAACTAGGTCAATTTCTCCATATGGATATACATGATGAATGAGGAAAGGTCCTGACCATCTCTGGACTTTAGCTTTCCTGGAAACAATTTTAACCTAGAGTTAAACAAAAGAACTTGCTGGCCTGGTCTTAAGTCTCTGTGTTGTATCTTTTTGTCATGCCATTTTTTGGTTTTTTTCTTATAGAGTTTGGCATTTTCATAGGACATGTTCCTATACTCTTCTAGCTCACACAGTTGTAACTTTCTTTTATTACCAGCAGCATTTAGACACATGTTTAATTCTTTGATTGCCCAGTATGCTTTGTGTTCAAGTTCTAAGGGGAGGTGGCAAGCTTTGCCAAAGACAAGCTTATATGGGGACATACCAAGTGGTGTCTTGAATGCAGTTCTGTATGCCCATAAAGCATTGTCTAGTTTAAAGGCCCAATCTTTTCTGTTTGGCTTGACCACCTTTTCAAGAATTCCCTTTATCTCTCTATTAGAGAGCTCAGCTAAACCATTGGTTTGTGGGTGGTATGAAGTGGCAATCCTGTGATTAACATTGTACTTTTTTAAAACTTCTTGTAACATTTTGTTCACAAAGTGGGTACCCTCATCACTGATCAGTGCCCTGGGGGTACCAAACCTCGTAAAAATTTGCTTTTGAAGAAACTTAATCACAGTTTTTGCATCATTTGAGACACATGCCACTGCCTCTACCCATTTGGATACATAATCAACAGCAACCAGTATGTATTGGCATTGGTTTGATGGGGGAAACGGTCCCATGAAGTCTATTCCCCAAACATCAAATAACTCAACTTCCAAGATCCCATTTAGTGGCATTTCATTCCTTTGAGAAATGGAACCACTCCTTTGGCATTCATTGCATCTTTGTGCAAAACTGTGGGCATCTTTGAAGAGAGTTGGCCAATAGAACCCTGATTCTAACACTTTGGTTGTTGTCCTTTGGCCTCCAAAATGGCCTCCATACTCAGATTGGTGGCAATGCTGCAGAATTGCTACAGCCTCAGTTTCTGGTATGCATCTTCTCAAGATCTGATCTGTACCAAGTTTAAACAAGAAAGGATCATCCCATAAATAAGATTTGGCATCATGGAGAAATTTCTTGAACATTTGGCCAGAATAATCAGAAGGTCTTATGCCACAAGCCAAGTAATTTGCCATGTCAGCAAACCATGGTTGCTCAGAGTGTTGTAACATAAGGATTCTTTCATCAGGGAAGGTCTCAATGATGTCTCCTTCTCCTTTGTCCTCACTAGGTTTTTCTAACCTAGACAAATGATCTGCTACTTGGTTTTCTACTCCCTTCCTATCCACAATTTCTAGGTCAAACTCTTGCAACAACAGAATCCATCTTATCAACCTAGGCTTAGCATCTTTCTTTGAAATCAAATACCTAATGGCAGCATGGTCAATGTGAACAGTAACTTTTATGCCCATCAAGTATGATCTAAACTTCTCAATTGCAAAAACCACAGCTAACAATTTTTTTTCTGTTGTTGTGTAGTTAATTTGTGCTTCATTCAAAGTCTTACTTGCATAATAAATTGAATGGAAAACTTTTTCTTTTCTTTGACCCAAAACTGCACCTACAGCCCAATCACTGGCATCACACATGATTTCAAAAGGTTTGTTCCAATCTGGAGTGACAACCACTGGTGCAGTTACCAAAGCTTTCTTCAAAATGTTGAATGCATTTCTACATTCTTCATTAAAATCAAATTTTTGATCATGCTGTAAAAGTAAACACAAAGGTTTGGATATCTTTGAAAAATCTTTGATAAACCTTCTGTAAAAACCAGCATGGCCAAGAAAGCTTCTGATTCCTTTAACAGTGGTTGGCTCAGGTAGTTTTTCAACAATTTCAATTTTAGCTTTGTCTACCTCAATTCCTCTTTTTGAAATTACATGTCCCAGAACAATCCCTTCCTTAACCATGAAATGACATTTTCCCCAATTTAGGTCTAAATCAGTTTCTTCACACCTTTCAAGACTCTTTTTCAGATTTTCTAAACAATGATCAAAAGATGAGCCATATACAGAAAAGTCATCCATAAAAATTTCTATCGAGTTTTCAAGCATATCAGAAAATATGGACATCATGAATCTTTGAAAGGTTGCAGGTGCATTGCAAAGTCCAAATGGCATCCTCCTAAAAGCAAAAGTACCATAGGGACATGTGAAGGTGGTCTTTTCCTGGTCCTCTGGTGATATGGCTATCTGGTTATATCCTGAGTATCCATCCAAGAAACAGTAATATCCTTTCCGGCTAACCTATCCAACATTTGTTCAATGAAAGGTAAAGGAAAGTGGTCTTTTTGGGTAGCATTATTGAGTTTCCGGTAGTCCATGCAAATTCTCCATCCAGATACTACTCTAGTTGTGATGAGTTCATTTTTATCATTGGGGATGACTGTGATCCCTCCTTTCTTTGGAACACACTGGACTGGGCTAACCCAAGAACTACTGGCTATTGGGAAAATAATTCCTGCATCTAACCATTTCAAAATTTCCTTCTTCACTACCTCTTTCATGACAGGGTTTAGCCTTCTTTGTGGTTCAATTGATGTGAAGTTCTTATCTTCTAGAATGATCTTATGCTGACAGATGGAAGGACTAATCCCTTTCAAGTCAGCAATGGTCCACCCTATGGCTTTGGTGTGTGACTTCAACATATCCACAAGTTGTTTTTCTTGATGCAAATTTAGGGTAGATGATATGATGACAGGCAATTTGTTCTCTTCCCCTAGAAAAGCATATTTCAAGTGAGATGGGAGTTGTTTCAACTCCAGTTTAGGTGGTGATATGACAGATGGTGTAAAGTTCTTTTGGTCATTTTGCTCCAATGGTTCAAACTTTGCAGCATAAACTGGGGCAGTTTCATCTTCCACTATGTCTCTATCTAAGTCATCCTCAAGATCATCATCATTATCAATCTTACAAACCCTCCTAACTCCTTCCTCATGGCACAATGATTCAATCATACTTAAGTTGTTTGAACAATCCTCAACATCATCAGGATATTTTAAAGAATTGAAAACATTGAATGTGACTTTTTGGTCTTGGAGTCTCATAGTCAGTTCTCCTTTCTGGACATCTATCAAAGTTCTTCCGGTGGCTAGAAAAGGTCTTCCTAAGAGAATAGGAATATCTTTATCAGCCTCAAAATCCAAGATGATAAAATCTGCCAGAAATATGAACTTGTCAACCTGTACTAGAACATCCTCAATTTTTCCCTTAGGATAGGCTATGGTCTTGTCAGCCAACTGGAGTGTAACTGTGGTAGGTTTGGCTTCTTCTATTCCTAAGTTGTTGAATACTGATAAGGGCATGAGGTTGATACTATCTCCTAGATCACACAAAGCCTTTCCTACTTCCTTCCCACCTATTGAACATGGAATGGTAAAACTTCCTGGGTCTTTCAACTTAGGAGGTATTCCATTGGTCAGGAGTGCACTACATCCTTCAGTCAAAGCAACTGTCTCATATTCATTCAACTTCTTCTTCTTGCTTAGGATGTCTTTAAGAAATTTGGCATAACTAGGCATTTGCTCGATTGCTTCAACAAGAGGTATGTTGATGTGCAATTATTTGAACACATCCAAGAATTTTTTAAATTGCAGTTCTTCTTTTTGATTCCTTAACCTTTGAGGGTAAGGAACATAAGGAGGAACTGGTTTTATGAAAGCTTTACTTGGATGTGTGGAGCAAGATGTGTCTTTTGTGCCTTTGGTTTCACTCTCCTTAGGTAAGGTTGGGATTTCATTCACTACAGGCTGAACAGGAATGGCTACCCCGGACTCTAAATTCTTTGTGGGTTTAGGTTGTGGTTCAAGAATAGGAGCTAAAACAGTAATCTCCGGTTCTGACTTTTTGTTATTTTCAAATTCTGTTTGAGTCATTGGTCCAAACTTGTTTTGCACTGTTTCATTTAATTCTCTACCACTCCTAAGGGTCACAACTTTTACATGTTCTTTACCAGGAGCTCTTGGGACTTCTGTGTCACTAGGTAACATGGCATTTGCCCTACTGTTCTGATTAAGTGCAATTTGACTCACTTGGGTTTCTAAATTCCTAATGGCCGCACTCTGTTGATTAAAAAGAGCTTGATTTTGGCTCAAAAGTTGTTGTTGAGCTTGTGATTGAGCCACAAGGCTTTTTATCATAGCTTCCAAAGAAGATGATGATTCAACCTGTGGAGGAGGTTTTTGAAAATGCTGTTGGTTATTTTGATAATTCCTGTTCTGAAGATGCTGTGAACTTTGGTTTTGCTGATGTTGAGAACCTTGGTTTTGATGATGTGAACTACTAGCATGATGTTGCATTTGAAAATTTTGAGTTTCTTGTGGCTTTGGAGCTGGCTGATTTAGACATGGGTTGTTCCAAGAGAAATTTGGATGTTGCCTCCAACTCGCATTGTAATTGTTGCCATAGGGAGAATTCCTGTTTTGAACATAGTTTACTGATTCAGAGTTTTGAGGACACTGTTCATAGGAATGTTCCCCACCACAAAAAACACATTGAACAGAAAGGACTGACTGGGTGGATGTAGCAGCAACTGGTTGCGTTCCTTGGTTTGAAGATAAGTTTTTGAGCATTGAAGCCATGGAAGCAAGTTGTGCTGTTAATGCAGTATATGCATCCACATCATGAATCCCAACAGTTTTCTTTTGCGGTTGAGCACGTGGATCAGCCCAATGTCCATTGTTTGTTGAAATTTTTTCAAGAATTTCATACCCGTCATTGTAGGTATTAGCTGTAAAGGCCCCTCCTGATGTCGCATCGAACATTTGTTTTGCCATGGGGTTTAATCCATTGTAAAACGTCTCGAGTTGAATACAGTAGGGAATTCCATGATGAGGGCATTTTCTTAACAACTCTTTAAACCTTTCCCAAGCATCGGGAATTGCCTCATCGTCCATTTGTTTAAACATGCAAATTTCGTTTCTGGACTTAGCATTACGGGTAGGTGGAAAATATTTTCTCAAAAATCTTTCAGCCATGTTTCTCTATGATGGCACAGAGCCAGGTGCCAAAGAATTAAACCAAGACTTTGCCCGATCCCTTAGAGAAAAAGGAAACAAAGTGAGTCTCAAGGCATCGTTAGATATGTAACATCCCAGTCCACCGTACATGATATTGTCCGCTTTGCGGATACCCTCTGCATAAGCATGTCGGCACCACTCACGGTTTTGTTCCTGCCAGCACAAGCATACGCGGGACGCACCCAGACCGCACCCTGTGACAGGCAAAAGGCCTCATGCAAGGAAGTTATCCATCCAACCTTATAAGGAGGACTTTGTTCTCCTTCCTAACCGATGTGGGATCTCACAATCCACCCACCTAGTGGGATCAGCGTCCTCGCTGACACATCGACCCGGTGACTGGCTCTGATACCATTTATAACATCCCAGTCCACCGTACATGATATTGTCCGCTTTGCGGATACCCTCTACATAAGCATGCCGACACCACTCACGGTTTTGTTCCTGCCAGCACAGGCATACGCGGGACGCACCCAGACCGCACCCTGTGACAGGCAAAAGGCCTCATGCAAGGAAGGTATCCATCCAACCTTATAAGGAGGACTTTGTTCTCCTTCCTAGCCGATGTGGGATCTCACAAATAACTTGGAATGTGGCCTACTTTTGTGTTCCGCCACTAGCCATGGAAATCGGGTCTCCCCCGTCACCTAAAGGTTTTGTTTTGGGTATTTAGTTTTATCCTTGTTTTTTGGTGACGTTTTGAGTTTGGGATATTCTCCATATGTTATAATTTTGGAGGCTTGAGTTTACTCATATTTCGGTCGTTTGGTTTATAAAGTTTTATTCAAATTTTAATATTTGAGCATTTACCATTATTCGCGTTTTGAATAAGTGTTGGGTTGCATTACTTCATGAAAGAATGTTTTGGCGTTGAGGCGTTTATCTATAAAATGCGTATTATTGAAAAACGGGTCGTTCTCATATTTAAAGTAATTCATTTTAAAGGATCATGATTTAAGTTGCATTATTTCCGTTTAACGATTTTTATAGTCATGATGAAAACTTTGAACTCACTAGGCGTTAGCCTAACATTTTTATTTGTCTGCATGTGCATCAGGTTCTATTTCGGGATTAGTTCTAGCAACACTGTGAAGAGATGAGTGCTAGTTGTATGCTCGAAGAAGTGAATAGCTTGGTGAAGTCTTTCGCATTTACTTTGGATATAGCGATTGTTATTAGGTTTTAGTAACACCGACTTTAATTAGTCTTTATGTAAGACTTTATTTATTTTGTTGATGGTTCAACCTAGAATTGTATTTCAAGTATGGACTTGTAGTAATAGATTTTATTATACTTTAAGCTATTGTTGAAAATTTTAAATTAGTCGCTCTTTCCAAAATTGAGGGTGTTACAAGTTGGTATAAGAGCTTAAGTTTGAGAGATTTAGGTGTTGATTTCGGATACCTAGACTCAAGCTAGCGTTCTTCTAAGTAAATGAAAGTGATATTGTACTGTTAGGCACTTTAAGATAGGATATTTTGAGGTTGATAGAGTTGTTAGAAACGGGAAACTCATCGAGGGTAGCAAGGATGATCATGTACGGTACGTTCATAATTGCACCTGGCCAGTGTTATGGTGAACCTACATGTTACATGTGTATGTTTGAACTGCCTTGGTATGATGACCGTTGGGGTAGTGAGAAAGTTTCTAAGCGAGTAGCCAATAGAAGAGTTGATGTTTATGACATTGCCATTTAGAGTGATGGTTAAGTATGATGAATACATTAAGTTGATCATTTTGGGTTGGGGTTATTGGTTGAATTAGAACCATAGGCTTATTGAATTGACTTTATTTCAAGAAGAAATTATAAGGTTAACCAATTTAGTGTGATTATTGCCTTAAGATGTTTGAGCATCCGGATGACGATAGTATGGATAGGAATTTGAGAAACGTGGTTCTGAGACGTTGAGTACCGACCAAAATTCATGCACGAAATTTATTACTAAAATAAGTTTGCATCAATTATTTCTCATGTTTCTCAAATCATAAAGTGGGTTATATTACAAAATCTTTGAAAAATGTTTAGCACGCACCAGATTTTAAACCATGAATTTAAACATGCACGAAATTGTTTTGTTGCACATGGTTGCAAACTTTCATTGAGATTTTTTTCCTCCCTGTTTCTTGTCGAACGCTATTTTCAAATATTGTATTATCCATGATTTAATGTTATTTGGGGTATTGGACAAGTAACCGCGATTTATGACCTTGACATCAGATCTCCTCCACATATGTTGAGGTTTTAAAGGAAAAGTTATTTCCATGTTTTTGCGTCTGAGTTTTCTTGGGAATTTTATTCAGTACGAGTTTTGTTGAGTTTTATAGAGTATGATTTTACGACGTTTTTCAACGCATGAGTGAACATTGAAATGTGTAGCCTTTAATTATGTTGCGTATAAATTTATGAGTTTATTGAGCGTCTTGTCTCATGCGAGTTTTTGCACATGTCTTTTTCGCAACCGTAAGAGACATCTTGAGAGTCTTGATATCTCATGATTGTACTTTTGAGTTTTACGCAAATATATTTCGTTGTACACTACTTAGTAATTGAATTGATTTACACTTTTGTCTAAGTAAGCATAAGAAGGACCTATGATGGTTCGAACTGAACTTTTGTTTTGTACCTTGTTCAGTTGTTGATTTTACTATTATAGTTTCACGTAATGCATTATATTAATTTATTGGCATGCATAACATTATAGCCACTATTTTTGAACTAGTATGCGTATCGTTTGTACATCTTGGAGCTTGAAGTCGATTTAAATTATTTTACGTATCAAACGAGTCACATGTACTTATCGTTTTACTAAGTTTGGGAAATACATTGATGTATGTGGGTCTTGATGGAAATTTTATTCCACGTCATTTTATGGTTAAACGAGAAATTTTTGGAACTTGATTACATAAAATTCTCCTTCCGGAGTTTATACAAACATTTGTTGCACACCGCTTTAGTGCGGGAAATTATTTTACGTACATGGCATGAAGTGATGCATATTCGGACCATGGCGGTCCATTTGAAAAGGTTGTTGTGCATATTTTTATTATTGTTGTTATTAGCATAAGTAATGATCAAATGAATTTCGAAATGGTTTTATGTGTGTGGCGTTTGTGGCTACTTTGCACACTTACCGAGTAAACGGTATTGGATTTTACACGTACGAATAATTGTTATAAAGCTTTTGCATTTGAAAGTTTTATAAAATTTTCCATTGACATATTTGTTGAGCCCTTTAGTTGAAAAACCTTGAACTCATTAGAAGTATAGATTTAACCCTCTTATGGAAGGAGTTGTGATTAGGGACTAGAGGAGTCCTTGGGAAATGAAACGTCAGATGGTCTGACTTGTGGTCAGTTTTGAATTATGGGTTTCAATTTATGAATCGGTGTACGCATGAATAATTGAAGTATTAGATGTTTTCTCCCAGTTAATTAAGGGGTGATCCTTCTGCTTCGGTGAATCTTCGGGTTAAGGCTTTGTGTGGTTGATTGCTTATGGTTGGATATGAGTTGATGGGTTGATTATTCGACATTGTGCATGTGTTGGGGGTGTGCTATCTGGGTGAGTCTTCAGGAATAAAGGAAATATTGTGGTTCGTCTGTTAAAGATGTAAGATTGGGAATTTTAGTGTCATGTTAGGTGTCAACTTTAATTCGACAATCCAAATATGGAATGAAATATTTGACGGTATACCTACGTTTTTAGTATGACCATTTTGACTTTAGGCATCGATTTGTTCTTTTGAGGGCAACGATCTTTGGAATGTTTGAAAGTACTCATGTTGGATCATAAGAAGTGTTAGCCTCATAGTGGTGGAACTTTAAAGAGATTAGATGTTGGCAATTAAGTATTGATGAGTAAGATCTTCTTGATATGATAAAGATATTACCGATTGAATGATTGATGTTATTTGAGGCTTATATCTTCAGAATGTTACCCTTTTGGGAGGAGTATATGACAAGACAATTATCGGACTAATGCTCAGTATTGTGTAGTATTAAAATACTTCATGTATGAACTAGATTTCGAGGACGAAATCTCTTTTAAGGTTGGGAGGATTGTAACTCCCTGAATTTTTATCCCAATTGAAGAAGAGTGTTGAACTGGGCGAATCAGGAAAGGAAGAAACACGTTTGAAGCACGGTTATAGTGCCATGTGGTTGTGACATTTGTCACAATAGCACTGATGGTACTAAGAGTATGGTCGTCTTGGCTATAGGGCTGTAAACGAACCGAACGAACACGAATGGAGGCTTGTTCGTGTTCGTTCGTTTAACTTAACCGAACAAACGAACGAACACAAACGGTAAACGAACAAATTTTTTTTTGTTCATGTCCATTCGTTAAGAAAATATGTTTGTTTGTGTTCTTTCATGTTCGTTCATTAAGAGTTAAATGAACATAAACGAACAAACATAAATGAACATATACGAACGAACATAAATGAACATAAACGAACACAAATGAATAAAAAACAACCACCGTTACTCATCATTTCATTCATAAAAAATAACATAACAAAATAAAAAAAAACGGATAAACTTAGGAGGTATAAAAAAGGAACTTTAAAAAATTAATTTAATTAATGCTTTGACACATTAATGTCATAATATTTATAAATACATTTATACATATAAACAAATATAAATGAAAATAAACGAACATAAACGAACGTAAACGAACATAAATGAACGAATGCTCACGAACGTAAATGAACAAACAAGACCATTGTTCATGTTCGTTCATTTAACTAAACGAACTTTCCACCGAACAGTTCACGAATGGTTCGCTGAACGTTCGGTTCGTTTGCAACCCTAATTGGCTATAGTGACATGTGTGATGGCACTAATTATTTAGTGTCATTATGCTCTTTTTATCTTCTTTTTAGCATAGCTTTTACCTTCTGATCCCAATTTTTGAGTCATTTTAGTTCATTATTTTCTCTTTTCTTGTTTCTTGGAGCTAAAGATATGAAGAACTTGTTTTATTGCATTTGGATAAGCTAATTGGTGTATTTTTGGGCAGATTTATAAGTGCAGCATTCTGCAGCATCCTTACAGCAGCCGTATGGGGAGCTTAATGGATAAGCTAGGAGGAGCTTTTTGTGGGAAGACCTTTTTGATTTATGGATCAGACTTTTGAGAACCTTCTAGACTAATATTTGGTTGATTTGTATTTTGTGGTTAAACACTTTATTGTCTTGTGGTTGTTAACCTTTGGATAATATGTCTTTTGTACTTTAAGTACTTTATTTAGTGGTAGTTACCTTTTGTGCCACTCCCTTTGGTTATAAAAGGAGAGCTTGGGGTAGTAATTTAGGAGTCCATAATCCATTAACTATTCTCTCATTTGATAATTACAAGTAATATTTGAAGTCATCCTCTCTTGTTCTTTATTTATGCTTTATTATTTCTATTGTTCCTTACTTAGTTCTTTACTTTACTTGCAATTTATATTCAAGTCTTTTATATTTGTTGTAATTTATATTTCCGTCATTTTAATTCTTGTCATTTATATTCCGTCATTTATATTTATGCATTTACTTTCCGTCATTTATCGCTTTATGTCTTTAAATATGAGTAGCTAATTTATTTAGCTCGGGTGTAAGAAAAAAAGGGTGAGATTTCAAACCAAAGAAAGGTGTACATTGTTTCGCAATAACAATGTTCCATCATTTCATTTCAAGTTTTATAAAGTTCAATAACACTTCTTGACGAACTGATCACTTGCTAAAGTGTTAAAGTGTGGTTGACTTAGAGATAAGCTACCAAAAGCACGTCAGTTTGAATGATATAAGAAGTAGACTTGAGAAAGTTGCTTTTTATTTATAAACTGATTTATTCTCGACAAGTTGATCGCTAGTCATTAGTGTTAAAGTGTAGAGGACTTAGAGATAAGCCCCTTCGAACACGTCAACTTGGATGATATGGGAATCGGCTCGAGAGGGCGGTTTTAGATACAAAGAGATTTGATCATCCATATATTTTGAGGACTTTATTCTACACTATAAATAGTTGGAGGCTGCACAGAGATGTGTTTAGTCGACTCTAAACAGTAGTGTGAATATTGAAGTCCGAGAGGAATACCCTCAAAATAGATGGTGGATCTAGTTATGGCACAAGTCTGCTGGAATTTGTGTTTAAATCTCACATAAATGTCTTGCACCCGTGCTTGCTTTATTATTCTGTTAATCTAATCAAGTGACAAACCAAACCAAATCAAAGTCTTCAAAATCGCCATCTGAAATCTTTTCTTTCTCTAACTTTTTATTAAACTTTTACTCCAATCTCTGTGGGATGATATCCGGTACTTTACCGTTTTATTACTTGAAAGACGATATTAGATCTCATTGTATACTTGCTTTGAGGTTTAATTAACACACGTCTATAAGTGTATTCCAAGCACTATCAAGTTTTTGGCGCCGTTGTCGGGGATTGGTACGCTAAAAGTTTTAAAAGTTTTAAAAAGATTTGATTTTTCTACCACCGTTTGAATAGCGTTTTGTTTGGTGTATGCCAAGAGTACCACGGGGGGTGTTGTTCGAACTTGACCCGGACATTGAAAGAACTTTTCGAATTAGAAGGAGAGCCCAAAGGATTGCATTATTTTTAGAACCTCCAATCATGGAAGAACCACCACCCGGATTTGAAAATAGTGGACCTAGACCACCACCACTTTTAGAAAATCCGAGACCACCACCAATATTCCATGATGCACCTCCAATTTTTGGAAACCCACCGGAGCACCCTTTTCACCAAAATCCGCCAAATCAAGGGAATAATAATAATCATAACCATGTTGATGATGATGTTGAATCTCAAGGCACTAATGAAATAAGAAATGAAGTTCCAAACATAATTAATCTTGCAAACTCCAAAGAGGGAAAAATTATGGACTATACTATCCCCGATTTTGAGCAATTAAATCCAGGGATAATTAGACCCCATATACAAGCCCTCCATTTTGAGCTAAAACCCATCATGTTTCAAATGTTGCAAACAAACGGAAAATTTGCCGGAATGCCATCGGAGGATCCACATTCTCATTTAAAATCTTTTATGGAGATCACCGATGCATTCCTGATCCTTGGGGTATCTTGTAACACTCCGATTTTGAAATGTATCGTTTCAAGTTAATTCGGAAATCGGTAATCTTAAGGGGAAAAATAAGATATAAGAGTTTGGGCTTGAATCCTAGATTTCATAGTCTTGATGGATGGTGGATTCAATTACGAGTCCAACGGCACTTTCCGGAGCAAAATTGGAGCTATAACGAAGAAGTTATGGCCAAAACAGTGAACGAGAAGAAAACCGAGGTTTGGGCTGCCGCGAGTTGTGGCGCGACTTGGGGTCGCGGCACAAGCCGCGTAACTCACTGTTCTGGAGGAAACGGGCGACTTATGCCGCGACTTGGGGTCGCGTCATAACCCGCGAAACACGTTGTCGAGATAAAAACCCAATGTTCAGCCATTAGGCCTCATTTCTCAACCTCAAACCCTAACTCTCTTCCCCTTTTCCTCTCCCAAACTGACCCCAAACCCCAAAGTCGATCCCTAACCCATTTTGAGGGTTTTCCTCCTCAAACCACATGATTCTTCATCATCTAACTAGTTGAGATCATGAACCACCTTCATCTTCATCTCCTTCACCAAGTTCTTGGGGGTTTCATCTAACCCTTTTCACCATTGGAAGATTGGAAGCTTATGGCTCATTTTGGAGATCTACAAGTGTTTTGGTTGGTGATTCAAGATATTGGTTGAGGTAATCTTCTCCTTCTTCAAGTATGGAAAATTAGGGTTTTTGGTATAAGATGAAAAGTTCATGTAAATGTTTGGGGAACATTTCTAAAAGGGTTGAATATGATTATTTATGGTTGGAAATGTGTGGATCTAGGTTGTGGAAGAATCGTACTTGTGGATTCAAGTTTCTTCAAGGAAGCTCTAAGTGGGGTAAAATCTAGATTTAGCCTAAATCTAGCAAGGTGAGTTCAAGTTGATTTGTGAAAATGTTGTACATGCCAAAATGTCTATTTTAAAGTGTTTATGTGTTCTGCATGAAATTATCAAATGTTGGGATATTTGCTAATCTTTGATTATTTGAGGCATTTAACTTTACAAACTTTGTATAATACCCACATTTGGGATTTTTGGGCATTTTGATAAATGTGTTACAAACAAATGTGTTTTGAGGTCTTATTGCATAAATAGATCTTTAGGCAAAGAAATACACTTTTAAATGTTTGTCGAATCTTATGCATCGTCATGAAATGGAGGGTTTTATAAAGTATCACTTGCACATCTATGTGAGGTAACTTGAAAGAATGTGTATAGTCTCATTTTATGATTTTCGTTCTTATCAGCAGTTAAATTTGGAAAACGCATATTTTGTGTTATGAGTTCATTTGGAAAATGGATTGTCTCAACTAATGTTGAGTTTTGAACTAATCTCACTTTTGGTCGTGATGTTTGCATATCCGTTGGGTGAGTGCGTTTTATCGTGTTTTTAATCCATTTATTAATGAGTCAATGGGTTGCTAAGTCTGCGGCTTGGCATTGTTATTTTGATGGGGTTTTTGGACAATAGTCCAGTTTTGGTAGCTCGACTTCGAGCCTTGTTGGGCCTTATGTGTATTATTTGGCTTATTTGACGCATTGGGAGTCATGATCCCGTATTTGGTTTATTATTGTCCGGCGTTGGGACGATTAGTTTTCCACGTCGAGGCATGTTAGGCACCGGATGTGGGTGTAAGACCTTCGTGCTGCACGTTAAGGTACCGGATGTGGGTATAAGTCCTTCGTGCTCAAGTATTACGATATTGGATGAGGAGCTCGACCTAGCAACCCTTCGGGGTTGAACTTGAGTTTTCGTGGGTGTATGTTTAAAGCCACTGAGCCTGACATCCCTTGCGTGTAATTTTGTTTATATGACTAGTCATAACAACATAAAATGGGCTTACTTTGTGGACCGTCACATTTTATGGAATCGGGAATCCCCCGTCACCGAAAGGTGTTGTTTTTGGGTATTGAGTTTTATTATCCAAGTTTTCGGTGACGTTTTGTATATTTGGGTTTTACCCTTGATTTATGGGTTGAGTATTATGCCCCACCCGTGTTTGGGTGTTTTGAAATATAAGGTTTAACCGTACTTTCTTAAATGGAGAGTTCAAGTTATATTTAGGTTTTGAGTGAGTTTTGGGCCTAGTGCCGGTGTTTTCGGACGTACGGTATATATATGGTTTTGAAGTTGATTTTTAGGTGTTTTGGAATATAACGTTTTATCCACGTTTCTTAAATGGGAGTCGGTTCACATGCACGTTTCGAGTTAATTTAAGTTGCAATCAATTTCTAAAGCATGTTTGAAATAAGGTGTCTATCTTTGAAAGCGCATGACATTGAAAAGAGTTGTTTCTATGTTTTAAAGTGCATCAATTGAAAGATCATGTTTTAAGAGAAGTCTATCTTTTGAAAGTATTTACTCATGTTAAAACTCTTGAGCTCACTAGGCGTTAAGCCTAACTTTTTTATTTGTCGGCATGTAATCAGGTTCCGGTTGGGGGTTCGATCCTAGCAGTGCTTTGAGGAGTCGAGCCTTAGCTTTGTGCACGAGTAAGTAGTTGATGAAGTCTTCCGCAGATTGGAGATAGTAACTGATTTTGGGTTTAGTAGCACCCGTCCTTATTATAGATTGTTGTACAAGATATGTGTATGTATTGAGGTTAAATCTTAAATTGTGATTGTAGACGAATCGTTTATTGATGTATTTAGAAAATTTTAAATAAGTTGCTATTTTCAGAATTAAGGGTGTTACATTATTGAGCTCACCATACTAGGACCCATGGCCACGAGCTCGCCGACTCGTACTACGATATGGATGAGGGCACCCAAGAATCCTAATCATGCTCATTCGCTAGGATTATATTTACGGCCCATGGCTAGTATCCGACACCACATAACCGTACGAAGTTGCCTTCAAGGACCCAGTGTCTCAACTAGCTACAAATGGGAAGTAAATATCCCATAAAAACAGACTCAACAATTACATCACGAGGCCAATGGCAGATGCTTGACTCCACGAGCCCGCATCATAAGGCCTTCTCAATGACCCCATGACTAATCCTGGTACCAACATGGAAATAATAGCCCTTTTTAAAATATTAAAGACCGACTCATATGCCTATGGATCCATTACATTACAGTCTATAACATTACATGACTCCAATTGAATGACCAAAGCACTCAAAACATGTAATTCTCAAATGACACGTAATAAACGCCATCATACTCAAAACTCCACAACGGGCTATTAAACCGGACAAGTGTCCTCAAGACTCATCTTAGTCAAAACCAAGCCAAAGACTCAACAATTTACTTAAATCTCCAATGAAAGCCAATGTAACCATTAAAACACGTTTGGCCAACAGTTATGCAAACACAACGACCAAAAGTATGATTAACTTAAAACTCATCACTGGTTGAGGCAAACCATTTTCCAAATGAACCCATACCCTTATATTTATAAAATGCCTCATAACACAATAATATGCAGTTTCTAAACAGTTTATAAGATCAAATACACAAAAATGACATTTACATCAAATGAACTCCATTTATATATAAAATCATCAAGGAAACATATCAACATGATTTATTTACCAAAATGTTTAAAAATCCCAAATGTGGGTGTTTCACAAAATTTATAAAACCAAATAATCCAAATGAGTAAAACTCTTCAAATATTCAAACTTTTAATAAAAATCATGTAAACACATAATCACTTTAAAATGGACATTTTTGGCATGTACAACCTTTTCACAAATCAACTTGAACTCACCTTGCTAGATTTAGGCTAAATCTAGATTTTACCCCAACTTGAGTTTCCTTGAAGAAACTTGAATCCACAAGCAAATCCTTCCAAAAACTACTTAGGTTTTGGTGAAAACCTACAAAACCCCAAATTTCTTGAAGATGGATGTGATGATGATGAGCTCTTGACCTTTGCTTCCAATCCACCACCAAATATTCTTGGATATTCCCAAAACTTACAATCTAACCTTGAAAATCTCTCAAAAACGAAACCATAGCAATTTGAATCGCCAAAAACGGAGTTGAAATGAGAAAATTATGACCAAATGCATTGCAGGTCTGGCGCAATTGTGACATGCGAATGTGCCATGTCACAATCTCATGGAAAGGTCGCCCGAAGTGTACCGAAAGTCATTTTACCCCCTTGGCGACCTTGACATGCTATAGTGCCACTGTCACAGTCGTCGGGCACTATAGCCTGGCCCGTACCGCGAGTTTTTCGGTCGTTCTTCGACCGCTTTCTCGACGGATTCCCCGACCGTTTCCCGATCGTTCCTCGACCGTTCACTCGGACATTCCTTGACCGTTCTCCCAGCCATTCCTCGATCGTTCTCTCGGAACGTTTGATGCTATTATGCCAATTATTGTGCCATTGTCATAATTTCATGGCACATTCGCTGAGACGAACGAACACTCGGTAACGTCGGTGCTATTGTGACATATGTCACAACTGCATGGCACTGTAGTCGGGACTACCACACTTTCAGTACCATTGGTGCTATTGTGACAAATTGCACAACAACATGTCACTATAGTCAAGACGACCATACTCTTACTCTCTTAGTACCATCGGTGCTATTGTGACAAATGTCACAACCACATGGCACTATAGTCGTGCTCCAAATGTGTTTCTTCCTTTCCTGATTTACCCAGTTCAACACTCTTCTTCAATTGGGATAAAAATTCAGCGTGTTACATCACCACATTTATCCAAGGCGATAAATTCAGATTCCATCGTGGATCTAGCTATAACAATTTGCTTGGATAATTTCCAAGATATAGCCGCACCTCCAAGTATAAACACATATCCACTTGTAGATCTGGAATCCCTTATATCAGATATCCAATTTTCATCGTTGTATCATTCGATCACAATTGGATATCTTCCATAATGCAGTCCATACTCACGTGTGTATCTCAAATATCTTAACAATCTAGTAATACTCTTCTAGTGTTCAAAACTGGGATTACTAGTATAACTACTTAGCTTGCTCACTGCATATGCTAAGTCAGGTCTAGTACAACTCATAAGATACATCAGACTGCCAATTATTCTTGAGTATTCTACTTGTGCAACATTATCCCCTCTATTTTTAGATAGATGTTAACTAGTGTCAATCGGAGTTCTAGCTATACTAGTGTCTCCTTCATTAAATTTCTCAAGAATCTTGTCCACGTAATGTGTCTGATTTAACACAGACCATTATGGGTTCTTATGATCTTGACCCTAAGGATCACATCCGCTAAACCCATGTCTTTCATGTCAAACTTAGATTTCAACATATCCTTCGTGGACCTTATCATTTTGTTATCATTGCCAACGATAAGCATATCATCAACATATAAACACAAGATGACATAACCATGAGTGGTGTCTTTCATATAAACACATTTATCACACTCACTTTCTTAAAACCACTTTCTAACATGGTTTGGTCAAACTTTTGATGTCATTGCTTTGGAGCTTACTTTAGGCCATATAAAGACTTAATAAGTTTACAAACCTTGTTTTCTTGTCCTGGGGCAACGAATCCCTCAGGTTGCTCCATTTAAATTTCTTCTTCAAAATCTCCATTTAGAAAAGCAGTTTTCACATCCATTGGGTGAATTTGCAGATTTCTAATGGCTGCAATAGCTAGTACCAACCTAATGGATGTTATTCTTGTTACCGGCGAATATGTATCAAAATAATCTAGACCTTCCTTTTGTCTATATCCTTTGATTACTAATCTTTCCTTGTATTTGTCAATATTGCCATCAGTTTTCATCTTTCTCTTAAAGATCCATCGGTAACCTAGTGGCTTACATCCCGGAGGTAGGTCCACTAGTTCCCATGTATGGTTTTGTAAGATAGATTTTATCTCACTCTTGATGGCTTCTTTCCATTGAGGTCTCTCTGAAGACGTAACCGCCTCACGATAGGTTTTGGGTTCACTTTCCACCATGTAGGTGAGAAAGTCGGGACCAAACGGTTTTTCAACCCTAGACCGTTTACTTCTTCTAGGTTTTATCACTTCTTCCTCAGATAGAACTTGTTCATCCTCTCGAACAACTTCTTTATCTTTAGAAGATGAGATTTTATCTTCCTTATTCAAACAAGGAAATACGTCTTCGAAGAATGAAGCATTTCTTGATTCCATAATTGTATTCTTGTGTATCCCATGATTTTTAGACTCATACACAAGAAACCGATAAGCACTACTATTTTGTGTGTATCCAATGAATACACAATCCACTGTTTTAGGTCCTAACTTTTGTACCTTAGGCGGAGGTACAACTACTTTAGCTAGGCACCCCCACACTCGTAAGTACTTGTAAGATGGTTTCTTACCCATCTAAAGTTCATACGGTGTTTCATCCTGTTTCTCACTTTCTTGTGGGGTATCTTATTCAAAAGATAATTAGCCGACAAAATAGCTTCCCCCCACATGTTCTAACTTAAACCAGAACTAATTAACATGACATTCACCATCTCTTTCAAGGTACGGTTCTTTCTCTCAGCAATACCATTTTGATGTGGTGAGTAGGGTGCTGCGAATTCATGTCGAATTCCATTTTTAGAACAAAACTCAAATGGTGAGACATACTCACCTCCCCTATCACTTCTAACGACCTTGATTTTCTTATTAAGTTGATTTTCAACTTCATTTTTATACACGACAAACTTGTCTATTGCTTCATCTTTACTTTTAAGTAAATATATGTAGCAATATTTCGTGCTATCATCGATGAACGTGATAAAATATTTGTTCCCACCTCTATTAGGAACCGATTTTAAATCACACGCGTTAGTGTGAATTAAATCAAGGGGTTCGGTTTTTCTTTCAACCGATTGGAAAGATGATCTAATAAGTTTGGCTTCTACACATGTGGGGCACTTGTGATTTGAGTCAATGTCAAATTTTGGTATGCAGTTTAATTTAATTAAACATCGAATGGAATTAAAATTTACATGTCCTAAACGACCATGCCAAACATTTGGAAATTCAAGCATATAAGCAGAATTAGTACTTGCTTTATTCATATCATTAACCACCATTACATTTAGCTTGAACATGCCATTCAAGGCATATCCTTTTCCCACATACATACCTCCGACTTAAACACTAGTTTAAAACCAAACTCGTTTAACAACCACCCCGAAACGAGGTTTTTGCAAAGCTCTGGTGCGTACAAATCATCCTTAAGCTTGAGCTCTTTCCCGGAAGTCATCTTCAAAATCACATCTCCAACACCCTTGACATCGATGGTGGCGGCATTCCCCATGAAGAGCTTTTGCCCATCATCAACATCCTTGTAGGTGTTGAATTTGCTCTTGTCATGACACACATGAAGGGTAGCTCCGGTATCAATCCACCATTCCCTAGAGTTTTCACCAATCACATTCACCTCCGAGACCATGGCCGTGAGTTTCATGGCCGTAAAATCCGTGATCATTGCCACCAAGTCCTCGTTCACTATGTTAGCTTGACGCGAATTGTCTTTCTGAGGAAACATGCATTCAGAAGCTTTGTGACCCGGTTGGCCACAATTATAGCACTTGAACTTCTTCTTGAAAGTTCCTTTTTGAGGACCAAGACTCTTCGCTTTCCCTTTGCCTTTGTCAACCCTCTTGGCCTTGTTTTTGGAAGATTCACCAACTTCCACCACATTATCTTTTGAAGAGCCGACATTATAACCATCCTTCAAGGCCATTCGATTGTCTTCTTCAATACGAAGACGATCCACAAGCTCCTCCACAGACATCTCATTTCGCTTATGCTTAAGGTAATTCTCGAAGTCAATCGCGCTCACAGATTGAGTGTCGCCCTCTCCTCCACCAATTTGAGGATCAATTTCAGTAAGGAACCGAGCTAGGTTCAATGTGGTCAGGTAGAAAAACATCTTTTGTTGCCACCTCTTGAAATTCAGACCAGAAAACTTTTCCGGTTTGGCACTGGTGTGGTAGCAGTTGCGTGATTAGCCATGGTGTTTTGCACCGGTATGGTAGCAGTTGGGGTAACTGAAGTGTCCACCATTCTGGAAAACAAATTTCACGTGAACAGTTAGTACCGCAATATCAATCTGTTTACACAAACAGAGAATGAATTAAATCGAAATAATAATTAAACGAATTAATCATTATAACCGATATGATTAATTCGATAATTAACTGGTAATTAAACGTATTAATTATTCATCTTCAATGCGTTGGGGGTTACAAAATTGAAATCAGCAACAGTGCACGACACGGGTTAACCCGCGACACAACCCGCCCGGGTCACTGGGTCAAAAATGAAAATTAGCAAAAACCAAGTTGCGTGAGCTCGAAATTTCGGAGCTGCATTCGTGTCCGCAAGTCGCGCCCACACACAAGTTCAGCGATTTTAGCTTACGAAATTCTCAATCGACACCCCCCTGCGCGCGGGTAGGTGTTGGAGTAAAACCATTCAAATGGGCTTATAAACCCCTCACACTTCCATTGTTATAAACCATTAATGTTTTACTCCTTCCTATGTGGGACACTTCCCCACACCCACTTGGTTTTTACTAAGTTCATCCAAGTACTCAACTTTAAGTATTGATATCTCATTCACATACACTCCGTTTTGGACACATTATACATCGTTCCGAAGCTCTCATATAAGAGAACACAAACCCACTAAGAGTTAATTATATAAAATATATATGTATATATTTAAATGTGTCCAAAGTTAGTAAAAACATATATTTTTACTAAATTTTCCAACAGCACCAACATCAAGGTAATAACCAATGTTCTTATTTAAGAATCTAAAAGAGTTTGGGTAAGACTATGCTAAAATAGAAAAAACTGAGATTTTAACAACTTTTTTACTCCAACAGATATGCTATATCATATGCTAAAATAGAGAAAAAAGAGAGATAAGGTAAAAATCTCTAAATTTGGAGAAATCTCTAAAACTTCATATTTAAGAGAGTGAAATAATATTAAATTCTTTTTCACCAATAGGAGATATTGAAGTTGTGTGTTTAAGAGAGAGAAATAATATTTTATTAAATGTATTGAATATTTTAATAATATAATTGCTAAAATAGAGTAGCTGTTGGAGTTGAATGTAATTTTTTTAGAGATTTTAACTTTATATACTCTGTTTTATAAAATTTATAGCATAATTGTTGGAGGTGCTTTAAGCATCTCTAACCTAACCACTAAAAACACTAAAAAAACAACTTCAACCACACACTAAAAAAACAACACTAAAAACACATTTAATATTATAATATTAATAACAAAATATTATTTAATGAATTAAATTATTAATCTATCTATATAATTATAAAAGTTGAATAAAAAAGTAATTTTTGATTTTAGTGTTCTGCTTTATAGGCCTCCAAATATAGAGGTCTACTTTATTGACTTTCATTTTTTTAGTGTTAGGTTGGAGATTAAGATGTTTATTATTATTATTATTATTATTATTATTATTATTATTATTATTATTATTATATTAAGAGTGAATTACATAAATGGTCCTTCGTGAATGCTTGGATTTCATTTTTCGTCCCTCCAGTTCTGAAAGTACATTGGTGGTCCCTAAAATCGAGTTTTGGAGCCCAAATTCGTCCCTGTCGCTAACGCCGTTAGATGAACTCCGTTAAGTCTATCATGTGCCCCTCATGTGAGGGGCATTTTTGTCTTTTTACCTACCTTCTTCAACCTCACATCCATCCCAAGAACATTCATAATCAAGTCAAGAACATCATCATCCCAAAAAACATTCATATCATGTCTATCCCAAAACTAAAACAAGATATGTGTTTAGATTACAAGTTTTATGAATTATTTTAGGTTTAAATCAAGCATTTTAGTAAAGAAAGAAACCTTACCAAAATAAAAGAAACCCACATTTCTTGAATCTCACCCACCTCTCCATTTCCTTTCTTGAATCTCACCCACCTCTCCATTTCCTTTCTTGAATCTCGCCATGCTCCATTTCTTTCTTGAATCTCGCTTGCCCCTTAAAATGGTGTTTTATGCTTGTCTTAGACCATGTGCTGGATAAATGGCATCTCAGCACCATCCTTGCCTTAGCAGCTTAAAATCCCTTAAATCCTTATATCCTTGATGCATTGTAGTTTATAAAAAGATCAAAGAAGATGATACCTGGTGATGGTGATGGTGATGGTGATGGTGATGGTGATGGTGATGGTGATGGTGATGGTGATGGTGATGGTGATGGTGTTCTTCAAACCTAGTATGATGCAGACATGTCACTCTTTTCTTGAAGATAAAGCATTTGGAAACCCATATGTTGAAGATGAAGCCTGGTAAAGGTTATGTTCTTTTTTTGGATTGATTGTGGTTTTGTTCCTACCGAAATTCAGATTCGTCTTTAAATTCTTGTGGTTTTGCTCTTCACGAGGAACCCTATCAGATTCGTTTAGGTTTTTGGTTTGAATTCTCTTAGGGTTCTGTTCTACACGAGGTACCCATCTAGATTTGTTAGAAATATGTTTTAGGCTTTTGTTATAATATAAAGATTTGTATAAGTTTGTTTAGAGTTTTGATTTCATGAATGGATTTGTATGAGTTTATTTATTTTTATTACCTTTTTGATTTCAAATTCTACATAAATTTGATTTCTTAAGATTTTGTTCTTGACTTACATATGAATGTTTTTGGGGATGATGATGTTCTTAACTTGATTATGAATGTTCTTGGGATGGACTTGAGGTTATGAATATAAATTGTGTTTATTGGTGAACATTGGTGGTGGATAGTGGTGGTTGGGTGGTGGTGGGTTGTTGAATTTTTAATTAAATATGGGTTTGGCCAAACTAAGGTTCTTGAGTTAAAGAGAAAGAAGATTGAAGAAGAAGATGTTAAGAAAGACCAAAATGCCCCTCACGTGAGGGGCACATGACCCACTTAACGGAGCATGTCTTAACGGCGTTAGCGACGGGGACAAATTTGGGCTCCAAAACTCGATTTTAAGGACCACCAATGTACTTTCAGAACTAGAGGGACGAAAAGTGAAATCCAGGCATTCACGAGGGACCATTTATGTAATTCACTCTTATATTAAAGATGATTTTTAGTGTTTTTTTAGTGTGTATGGTTGAAATTGATTTTTTTTAGTGATCAATGAATCCATAAGTTTTAGGGGGTGTTTGTTTCATGAATTTTGAAAAAATTGGAATGAATAATTCATTTGACCAAAATTTCATTTTCCTTTGTTTGATTCACATATTGATCATGTTCATTGAATTCCACAAATCAAAGAATTCATCGTTCCTTAGCTAAAGTGAAAGAATTGATTTTTATTTAATTCCTACCAACTAAATGCGTGATCAAATTCCATTAAATTTCATTCTAATTCTTTCAAAGTCAAATTTCACCAATAAATTATAATTCCATCATATTTCATCCTAACAAACCAAATGCTTTTAATGTTATTTTTTTAATAGTTGGGTAACCGAAGTTCCAATTATTGATGAGCGTGCGCCGCCGGTGGGAGGATTTATACGCCGGAATTTGGTTCACCGAGAATATATTCCCAAACATAAAACTACACAAATTCATTTTCTTTTATCCCAATAACCAAACAGCAACAAAAACAAAAGCATAATAATCTTCCAAATTGGCAAATTTGTCCGCGAAAGGAGAACGAAACACCATTGACTTCCACACTTGACAAAAATTCTCTCGTAAATCACACCCAAATCATGTTCAATTCCAAATTATCCATTTTAATTTTACTTCTTCTATTACCCCTATCATCATCATCATCATCATCATCATCTTCAGAAGCAATTGAGGGTTTAATCGAACGTTTGGATACTCGAAGACCATCTCCATTGTTACAAGAATCTGCTGCTAAAGCTCTTCTTACAAGATTGCTTCCTATCCATTTCTCAAGTTTTGAATTCAAGATTATATCCAAGGTTCAATTCCCAATTTTATGTTCTTGTTTACTTCATGACTTCATTTCTGCTTTATGCATTCGTTGATGGGTTATTATTAATTTTAAGAATAATTGTAAAAAGATTCGTTCTTGGATGATTAGCAGCAGGAAATGTCGAATACAACAGTTCTAGAGGTTAATTAAAATGATTTTTTTTTTTTTGGGGGGGGGGGGGGGTATTCTTATCGCAGCTTCCAGCTTGAATTGTGAGGAGAAAGTATACAGTTAAATAATTTGGAAAGTTGTTGAAGTGTAAGTGGAAATTTTTAATTTACTCTCATGTTATTAGAAAGGTTTAATATGGTGTTTATATAATTGGCCGACCATAATCCCTGCCTTAAGTTTGAAATTTATTTAATATCATGAAGGTATACAATTTTTGCCCTAATTTTGGTTCTGTTCTTGTGTGTGTGTGTATATATATAGACCGATAGATAGAGACTTAGGTTTAGGGGAAAACCACAAAAGAATGAGAAAATGAGGAAGTGAGGAACCCCTAGTAACCATTCATCTATAGAGTATGCACATGTGTATACGTGATAAATTACTTCTATGCACATACCGTGCGGATGAATGAGTTGTTAGAGTGTTTCTTTGTTTTTCACTGTTTGGTGGTTTTCATATATATATATATAGGGGCAGGTTCAAACGAGAAGCTAAACATTTTATGAGAAAGCGAGAAGTGTTTAATCATATATGATACACAAGCTTAATCATACATGATACACAAGCTTAATCATATATGATTAAACACATGTTTTATTGGCAATACATAGACGTTTAATCATATATGATTAAACACACCTACAGGCCGTGTAATCATATATGATATCACACTTCTCGCCTTCTCGCAAAATGTTTACCTTCTCGCATGATCCTTCCTCTCTCTCTCTCTATATATATATCAAATGAGCACGCTAACTATAAGAGAATACGAATACGGCTAATATCGCGTGCAAAATCACATGTGATTTTACATTAACAGACATAAAAAGGTATGCAGGCGACTTTGGCAAAGCCGCATGAATCATATGTGATTTTGTACATGATGTTAGTGTAAAATCACATTTATTTTGCCCATTTTCGTATTCTTTTAAATAGGTACCGTTCTTGTTTGAACCCAACTCTCTCTCTCTCTCCACACACACACACACACACACACACACATATATATATATATATAGTGGGAGGTTTAAATAAGAAGGCTAAATATTGTGAGAAGGTAAAAAGGGAAAGTTAAGGAAAGGTTCATATATGAATAAGCTGTGACGTTGGTTCACATATGCATGTTCCAATAGATTTTTTTACTTTGATCGGCGAGGTTCAATGGATTTACTTTTCAATTTGTAAATTCATATGGATTATGTGACCTATTTAATACCAATAAGAGTCTGCTTGACATCAAATGCAAAATGTACCTTTCTTTTCTTGAAAGGAGGGAGTATGATGTTGAATTTGGCTCAAATATGTTGTTTCTTTCATGGGTCTGATATGTTTATATCGCTGCTAAGAATGTATTATTCTCTAAAATTTTCGTTTTATTTTTATTTATTCAGTAGTAGAAATTGTCTGAAGTATCACTGCCTGATACAATTCATTTAAATTTTTGGTTCAAATATCAGGATGCTTGTGGTGGATACAGCTGCTTTTGGATAACGAATTATGAGAATTCAAGCAACAGATCCCCCGAGATAACGTATGTATAATCTGTTGAATATAGCCTTCAATTGTGTCCCACATAGGAAGAAGAGTGAAAATATGATTACCTTATAAGCCTTAGCTTATTTGGTTAATCAAATAAGCAATAATGGGTTTATGAGTTTTGGGCTTGAGTTTCTACTTGGTTTGGCTAGTATTTAATGGGTCAAAGATAGCACTAGCACGTTGGAGTCGCGGCCTAAGCCGCCCAACTTTCTGTTTGCGGATTTTTTCAGGTTTTGACAGTTTTTTCTGTTCGTTATTTTCTTATCCGTTTTGGATAAGATATTTTGACAGTTTTTGTTGTTTAAACCTGTCAACTACCATGCTTATAAATACTAAACAAAGTTGTTGAAAATAATTAAGTTTTTCTCTTCTTCTTTATGGAGATGAGAGGATTTGCTGTATCCTCCATCTAGATTGGGTGAGTCCAGGGGTGAATTAGCCTTGACCCAACAGCAAATAGTGGGGGCTAATATTATCCTAAGGATAGTGATTAACATCACATCCTAATCTATCTTTGATCATTGTTTTTCTATTTTCCAACATAATCTACTCATTATATATGTTCTCCATATGAAATCTAGGGTTGGGTTCCGGTGAGTAGTTGAGTTAATGGTGAGAAGCGTGAGAAGTGGTTATCAACCGTTGGATGAGAAATGGACGCACATTAGGATGAGATGCACCGAGATGCACCAGATGAATTCCCTTCTAAGACGCAATTCATGGGAGGGCTTGAGATTAAAAGAGATCAACGGTTCAGATCCACTTCTCACGCTTCTCACCATTAACTCTACTTCTCACACGATCCTTCGCCATGAAATCTAAATGGTGTCCAATAAGATTAACCCCCGTAACTATTACAAGCACTTTGAGTTGGTTCGATACTTCGATATTTCCTTTGGAAAAGATTCAGTCACATTTTCAGTTTTTGCATAATTTATACCGGGTTGCTTGAGAAAAGAAATATGCTAACAGTTGGTTTTGTTGATTCCTTGAGATCTCCATTCCTGAATTGAAGAAAGCAGAGAACTTTGGGTTGCCAATAAAAAAAGCAACCAACTTCTGCACTATGTTTGTATGCTACTTCACAACAACGAACACGATGCACTATATATTAAAACCGTTAGAATCGGTATATGCATTGATGAATATACACTATTATGAATTTAAATGAGTATATGCACCAATGCATATATAGTACAAATAAGTTGATGAATACACTAATTGGTTTATGCATATTTTGATAGTGTATATGCATCAATGCATATATATATATATTATATATATATATATATGCATAGAGTGAGGTTGAGGGGAAAATCCACAAAAAAATGTAAAACTGAGGAACGCCTTAATGTTCATCTGTACAATATGCATAGCATAGGTGCATACAAGTAATTGAAGATGTTTCCTGGTTTTATGCACGTTTGCATGTTATGCACATGTGTATACCGGAGAATTACTTGCAAATTACTTATATGCACATGTGCATACCGTCAAATGAAGGGTTACTAGGGTGTTCCTCAGTTTTTCTTCTTCTTTTTTTTTTTTTGCCGTTTTCCCCTTAACCTGACCCTATATGCATACACTGGTTCTCAAAATATGTATGGTTCTCATTCGAATGCTCCACTATATATATAGGGTTGGGTTCACGAGAAAACCACAAAAAATAGATAATTAATATGACCTTATATGCATACACCGGTTCTCAAAATATTTATGGTTCTCATTCGAATGTTGCACTATATATATATATATAGATAGAGAGAGAGAGAGAGAGAGAGAGAGTTAACCACAAGGGTTGTGGCGTACTGGTTAAGGCTTCGGGGGGATGTGGTGGAATATCCCATCTGCCCAGGGTTCGAATCCAGGCGTACACAACAATTGTGGCCACTGAGGTTTAATCAGGGGGCTGATGTATTACAGTCATAATTTGCCAATAGCCTAGGACACCCTTCCAAAAATAAATAAATATATATATATATATATATATATATATATATATATATGGGTTGGGTTCACGGGAAAACCACAAAAATAGATAATTGAGGAACGCCCTAATAACACATGCATAAAATGCACACGTGCATAGAAACCGGGAGACATTTTCAATTACTTTTATGCACATGTGCGTACCGGACAAATGAATGATTATTAGGTTGTTCCTTAGTTTTCCATTTTTTGTGGTTTTCCATTGAACCCGAGTCATATATATCAAAATCATGAGAAACAACATATGCATTGATGAATACACACTATAACGAATTTCAGTAAGCCAATGCATATATACTTGCATATATAGTACATATACATTGATGAATAGACCAATACATATTTTGATAGTGTATATGCATCAATGCATATACATGCATATACCAGTTCTCATGGTTCTCAAAATTTTTATGGTTCTTATTTGAAATTTCCACTATATATATAGCATGGGGCCGGGATTCAAAAGTACCATTTGTATTTGGTTCTTCTCACCCTCAATTTTCATCAGGATCCAAGGCACCACAGCAGTTGAAATCGCGTCCGGCCTCCATTGGTACATAAAGTATTGGTGTGGTGCTCATGTTTCCTGGGATAAAACGGGTGGCATGCAGATAGCTTCTATCCCGCCTACCGGGAACTTGCCACGTGTAAAAAAAGACGGAATTATGATTCAACGTCCGGTTCCATGGAACTATTATCAGAATGTAGTCACTTCTAGTTGTAAGTATCAACCTCCAGTTATTGATGTTGGATTAAGTTTCCTTTTTAGGCATATAGTCTCCTTAATCTTGATTCTCATCACATTACCTAAAGTACATGAACAAATAGTATGCACATGTGCATAGGAACCAGGAAACATTTTCAATTACTTTTATACACATGTGCATGCCGTACATATGAATATTTATTAGGGTGTTCCTCAATTTTCTATTTTTTTGTGGTTTTCCCTTGAACCTGAGTCTAGCGGTGATATGCTTATATATGGAGTCACACTCTACTCTTTTGAATAGATGTCAGGTCTGCATACATCTTACCCCTCCCGGACCCCACCTCGGGATGGGACATACTGGGTTTGTTTGGTTTGGTTTTATGATTATATGGGAGCCTTGACATTGAGTTATGTATTCAGGTAACTTAATCCAAACAAATAAACATGATTTTATGTTCTAATTAACAGATTCATATGTTTGGTGGGATTGGGAAAGATGGGAGAAAGAGATCGATTGGATGGCACTTCAAGGAATTAACCTACCTCTTGCATTTACCGGCCAAGAAACCATCTGGCAGAAAGTTTTTATGGTGAATTAATAATATTTGTTATTACGTATGTTTGCGATAGCCATTTTTTCTAATCACCATCACAATTATCTTGAATTATACGAAGTCAAAGTGCATTAGATAGTTAAATTATTAATGGCTTTTCATATGCAATTTATTTATGAAATATTTGTGTTTGATTGCAGGATTTTAATATAAGTTCTCAAGATTTAAACAGTTTTTTCGGTGGACCAGCTTTTCTTGCGTGGGCTCGGATGGGAAACTTACATGCGTGAGTGCACGTTATTCTTCAATGTTTCTCTGTTTGGCCTTTTATTTTGTGATCCTTTATTTGCAGAATATGTCGTTGGTTTAATGAAGACCAGCATTATATCATTTAGGTGCCGTTTGTTTTTTTAAGAGGTCTGAAGTCTTATTTTACTTCTGATTAATAAGAGGTGGTGCTGAAGTCTGACATTTGAATCAACAAGACTGTATGTTTATGTGACGTCTGGAGGTCGTCTTGAGAGAAAGAATAACATATGAACTGAAAGAATAACATATGAACTGAGATGGCCATAAGAGGTTTTAAGAAGTTAGGTCACCACTTCTTATCTCAGACATATTTAAGAGTTAAGAGGTTCTGAAAACTAGAAAAAAAAACAGTCTAAAACTAAAATGGTCTGAACGATTCAGACTTAAGAGCCATTAAGAGGTTTTTTTTTTTAAAAACAAACAACCCCTTACACTCCCTAAACGTATATTGATATATATATATATATATATATATATATAAATCATCAATCATTCGAATCTAGATTTTTGTTCGTATATCTCTACAATGAAACTGGTCGAACGTTCATTATTAATTTAGATCCTCAAGAGTGTTTCAGATGGGGTGGACCTTTATCTCAGAACTGGCTAGATCAACAATTGGCGTTGCAAAAACAAATATTATCTCGGATGATTGAGTTAGGAATGACTCCAGGTAAACATTTTATTGCGTGCATGCTTTTTTGATGTTATGTTCATTCAAAGTGATCGATATATCGTCTTTACAGTGCTCCCTTCATTTTCTGGAAATGTTCCCGCTGCACTAAGAGAGATTTTCCCATCTGCAAATATCACTAGGCTTGGAGATTGGTATGTGAACAATTTATTATACTCGTACATTTAGTAATACATTATATGTTTCCATTCTCTCATAGGAACACTGTTGATGGTAATCCTCGGTGGTGCTGTACTTACCTTCTAGATCCTTCCGATCCGTTATTTATACAAATTGGGGAGGCATTCATAAAACAACAGATCAAAGGTGAGCCGCGTGCCCATTAAAGCGTTTATATTTTTTAATCTTATAACTATTACCATTCAGTTTAATGGCAAATGGCTTCGTATATCGATGTTCTCATTCAGAATTTTGTATTTGTTCGATCCATTGTTTTGGCAGAAATAAAACCATTTTTTATGTACTTTTGAGGCTTCTTAAACTGGTGCAGCGTTTCTTATCATTTTGTTTGTTTGTTTGTTTTTTTGGTAAATTTATTGCAGAATATGGAGATGTGACCGACATCTACAACTGGTAGCTTCTGTAATCCTTGTTCGGTTACAATCTTGCTTGGGTCTCTAATATGGTAGTTTAAAAATGGAATCTTGAACTTGATTTTTGTCAAGATTTGCCATTTCATTTAAAAGAAGTTCGTTGGTAGATTTCATGTTTTCTATGGGTGCGTTTGGTACACTGGACAGTACAATACAAAAACTTGTTGTCCCATGTCTGCAGCGACATTAGATGTAACAAGACAGGAACTGAGTGGGACAAAAATGCATTTTTTTCTGTCCCACCAAAATAGGTGGGACAAAAATGGGGAAGATGAGACAAGATTGGTTAATTACTAAACTACCCATGTCAAATTAAAACCCTATAACCTTTCAGAAGTCTTTCACCCCCGCCTACCTCACTCTCACCCGGTCCGTGTACCAAACGCACCCTAAAAGATTGGGGATTTTTCTAGTGTGGCGCGGATTTTCCAATTATTAAGTTTTTACACGTAAATGAGATATTCCTAAATTTTTACACAGCGATACATTCAACGAGAATTCACCTCCGACAAGTGATCCTGCATATATTTCATCTCTCGGTTCTGCTGTTTACAAAGCAATGTCCAAAGCAGATAAGGATGCGGTCTGGCTTATGCAGGTACGTTTACGATTATTTCGTCTTTCATACTGTTAAGATAAAATCGAAAATTTGAACTATTATCTCAATGTGATATTGGTTCCCTACTAGCATTGTAATAACTTCGTAGTATGCGTTTATCATTCTTGTCCATCGCCCTGATTTTTGTTCCACCTATTTTGGTGGGTCCCATCGTGTCCCAATCTAATGTCATGTCAAATGTGGGACCACATGTTTTTGTTCTGTCCTGTCCCGTCCCATCGTGGACCGCATACCAAACACACCCCTTAAAAATCTTT
Organism: Arctium minus; assembly: GCA_954870635.1. Classification (NCBI taxonomy): domain Eukaryota; kingdom Viridiplantae; phylum Streptophyta; class Magnoliopsida; order Asterales; family Asteraceae; genus Arctium; species Arctium minus. The sequence goes on from OX941082.1 coordinate 20,646,690, forward strand.
AAGCGGAGCTTATTGAATTTGATTTCTATGGTTTGACGCATTCGGTTTACTTATACTTCTCGTTTGGTTATGCAGGGATGGTTGTTCTATTCAGACTCGCCATTCTGGAAACCACCGCAAATGAAAGTATGTTCCTATTATTTCTTCTTGAGTTTGGGGTATGTACACAGACCTGACCTCTACCTCAAAGAGTAGAACGAAATTTAAATCCGATCGATAAATCCTTTTGTGTTAACAGGCGCTTTTACATTCCGTTCCATTTGGGAAAATGATAGTTCTTGATCTATTTGCTGATGTCAAACCCGTATGGGAATCATCCTCTCAATTCTACGGCACCCCTTATGTGTGGTAACGTGATCGTTTAACGTAATTTGTCCCTCGAGGTTTTAAATTACTCGTAAATTTAATTGTCGATGATCCGTTAGTCTATTTTGTGACTCATGCATAAATTAGGTGTATGTTACACAACTTCGGAGGGAACATCGAGATGTATGGCGTAGTGGATGCACTTGCATCGGGTCCTATCGATGCACGTATCAGTGAAAATTCGACCATGGTATGCTTCAATAGCATGATGAAACTTCAATAAATGATGATAGAGAAATTTACGGGAGAGAAACGATTTCTTGATGCAGGTTGGTGTTGGGATGTGCATGGAAGGAATTGAACATAATCCCGTTGTCTACGATTTGATGCCCGAAATGGCGTTTCGAAAGGATAGAGTTCAAGTTGAGGTGATTAAACTTCTCTAATTGACCATTGAAATCGATATTTTGAGCTCTTTTAGCATCGGGAACACTTTAGTTGATAAGATTACGGGGGTAGGAGATGTGTTCCGTATATTATATATGCCGTTCTCGCTAATAATCCCCGTTAAGGCTAGAAGGTCGCTTGATCACCTAGCTTTGTATTATGCTTTTTACTCTCCCGGTCCCAAAATAATTGTTCACTTCCAAAGTTAAGTCCTACTTTCCAATTCTACCCTTATGAGACAGAGGAGAAGTTCATTACTTCATCTATTATTAGGGATAAAATTGTCATTTACTCAATTAAAAAAAGTGAAATAATTACACATTTTTTAAAATTGTGCGCCTTTTTTATTGTGGACATTTATTTTTGCACGTATACTAACCTATATAACCATTAATGAAACTCTTTCAAGTTTTAAGCTATATCTACTAATGCAGGAATGGTTGAGAGTCTATTCTCGTAGACGTTACGGCAAAACAGTCAAACAAGCGGAGGCAGCGTGGGAAATTCTTCATCGGTCGATTTATAATTGTAGCGACGGGATCGCGGTACGTTTTCGAAAACCGGGTCTTGATGTTTCTCGTACTCTCGTACTTCCCGCTCGACAACTTGGTTTCATTTCGTTTTTCTATGTCTTTTTAGGACCACAACACGGATTACATCGTTAAGTTTCCGGATTGGGACCCGTCATTGAACACCTACTCTACCTTTTCGAAGCAAAACCATACACAAACCCTCATCACGATGCCTAGAAATCGAAGGTTCTTTTTAAGTGAAACACAATCTACGTTACCTCAGCCGCATCTCTGGTACTCGACTCGTGACGCCATCAACGCGTTAAAGCTATTCATTGATGCGGGCCAAGATCTTGCCGGGAGCCTCACTTACAGGTATCTTTCGATGCTCGGTTTTGGAACCATTTGTTCTTTATTTCTTAAAAGAACTTATGAGAATATGTGGAACCCCATTGGGCACAAACTACTCTAGAGTGGTAGATGTTGGCTCTGATACCATGAGAGAATATTTGGAACCCAATCAGATTACTATTCAAAAGAGTCCTTTAGGAGAGAAGTAAGGTTCCGACATATACTGAAGCGAAATGGTCCGAATCTAGCTGATGTGGGACTCCAACAGAACTAACGAGTTTTAGAATTTTTTACAGGTATGACTTGGTCGATCTAACACGACAAGTGTTGTCAAAGCTTGCAAATCAAGTCTATTTAGACGCTATCGTAGCTTTCCAGCACAAGGATGCGAAAGCTTTGAAGTCTCATATCCAAAAGTTTGAGCAACTCATCATCGACATCGATGAACTTCTTGCAACGGATGATAACTTCCTTCTTGGGACGTGGCTCGAGAGCGCAAAAAAGCTAGCTTTAAATCCTCACGAGAAACGGCAGGTCGGTATCAAGTCATGCTTTTAAGACTTCGGCCATAATTCTATTTGTTTGATAAGCCATAAACTAGAAAGTTACTTCAAATAGCTTATTGGGTTTTTTTCGCCCTTTTCCAATTATGCCCTTATATTTTACATAAATGCCCTTTATATTTTTTAGTTCATTTTATATTGTCATCCAGTTGAACTAGTTTTTTTACTAAATCTGACTGGTTTTTCAACTAGCTTATCAGCTAACAGCTAGTTTGCCAAACATAGCCTTGGAAGTATATATCGTAATGCATTAATTTGCTTGTTTTCTCCGTCTCAACTTTCTTTTTTCTTTCGTCTCGTTTCAGTACGAGTGGAATGCAAGAACACAAATAACGATGTGGTACGATACGACAAAAACAAACCAGAGCCAGCTTCATGATTACGGTAACTTCTTCATTTAGCGTTTTATCCTTTCCAACGGTTTCCGTCATTCGAAAATTCATTTTTGGTTTACGAGCAGCAAACAAGTTTTGGAGCGGATTATTGGTCGACTACTATCTACCACGAGCTTCGATGTATTTCAACCGTTTGGCTGAAAGCTTGAGAGAAAACACAAGATTCAAGATAGTCGAATGGAGAACGGAATGGATTTCATACTCGAACAAATGGCAACAAGATACAAAGCTTTATCCTGTGAAGGCCCGAGGGGATGCACTAGCGATTTCAACGTCACTTTTTCAGAAATATTTCGGGTAAGTTTATCATTCTACATCGATGGAAACCCGAAAACAACCAACCAAAGAAAAAGGGGACAAGCATGTGGTGGTTTTTAGCAAATTCAGAAATGTGTGGAACTTTGTGAAAAATATTCAAACTATCTCCAGAGTACATGGAAAACCTCTTTTAGATGTGTTGAAGTGATATTGGCTATTTCAGTCCCTGTATTTTGTTAGGGATTGGGGAAAATTCGTCGATCAGATGACCGGATTTCTTGACAAACGTGCAAGTCACTTTCCGAATTGGTATTTCGACCCTATGCCTGGGTTGCATGAAATCCAATATGGGATAAGACTCAAGACCACTCACGTTTTAGGCACAAAAACGAGAGCAAATTTGTTGAAGAGTATATATGATTGTTTAAAATCGTGAGTCTAAAACATAAGTATATATGGTATATATACTAGTCTCATTCGTAAAATAGGAAATAACGGAAAATGGCAATGATTGTAAATCACTATCAATTATAGTCGATTACAATCAATTTAGCTAAAAATGGCAATGATTGTAAATCACTATCATTATAGTCGATTACAATCAATTTAGCTAAAATTAAGGGCAAAAAATAACTGACCATTAAATGTTCAGTAAATGTAGATTTAGTCCAAAAATAGACACCAAGAGCTTCTGGTCCAGAGACGTCCATCAGAGGCTCTACCGTGCCAAAGAGGCTCAGAGGCTCTGATGTGCCTTAAGAGGCTCTGACGTGCCAAAGAGGCTTAGAGGCTCTGCCGTGCCTTAAGAGGCTCTGTCGAGCCTTAAGAGGCTCTACCGTGCCAACGAGGCTCAGAGGCTCTGTCGTGCCTTCAGAGGCTCTGACGTGCCTTCAGAGGCTCTGTCATGCCTTCAGAGGCTCTGCCACTTGGATCACCGCTAGGGGCGTTGCCCCTTGACCCTCCGCCATTTCATCGTGTCCGGGATCAAACTCGTCTTATAACAAGTGTGCACTCCGCACCACCTAACTTGTATTAGATCATAGTTTGAAACTCATTAGTACTCGTGTTATAACCAATTACACTTAAATGCCTGGTGACACTAAAATCACCAACAATCCTCCCCCATTTTAGTGTAACCCATGAAATAACACATTTAAATTAAACAAACCAAACTTGCACCTAAATGAAAATATCGAAACGATTGAATTTCCACATTAGTATTTTACACATTCCAAATACTCGAGAATCAAGGTGTCCCAAGGATTGAACCCATCAACTCATTTGAATACCTGAAGATAAAATACATACAAATTTCTTATATGTCCAGCAAATTAAAACTTGACACAATTATAAAGTCGTGTGTCCTAATCCTCTCATGATTGTATAAAGGCCAAGTCCCAACCTTTTGAAATGCGGCTACACTTCACAATCACATAGGTAATTCCTTTTCTTCGTGTACCTGCAAATACACTTTATCAAAGGAATTATTAAGAAGATAAACTTCACCCTAACCACTGCAGGACTGAACACATACCGGGGATGATTCAACTTTTGTTCCAATTTATAAGTGTGAGCTTTCCACATTGAATTCAACTTCTAATGTCATATTAGAAGGGAATTGGGTGTCTCACCTTTATAAATTTATAAGGACTTTAATCTCATCCTAATCGCAGACTTGTGCACTAAGTCTCTTGTCAGACCTTTAGTTAAATGATCTGTCAAATTTTGTTGCGTTCTAATAAACTCAACGGAGATTACACCATTCATGATTAATTCTCTAATCATACTATGTCTAACACCCAGGTGTCTAGACTTACCATTGCAAACTTGGCTATAAGCCTTAGCCAAAGTGGCCGCACTGTCACAATGGATTGAAATAGGTGCAATTGGCTTTGGCCACAATGGAATCTCATAAATTAAATTACTTAGCCACTCCGCCTCATTACCGGCGGCGGCTAGTGCAACAAACTCAAATTCCATTGTTGAGTTTGTAATACAAGTTTGCTTTTTAGATGCCCAAGAGATGGCACCTCCTCCAAGCAAAATTACCCAACCACTAGTTGAGGAATGATCCTCCATGTTGGATATCCAACTTGCATCCGAATAACCTTCTAAAACCGAAGGATATCCTAAATAACTCAAACCATAATCCATGGTTCCCTTGAGATATTTGAATACTCTTTGAACCGCTTGCCAATGTTAAGTACTAGGATTACTAGTATACCGGCTCAATCATCCCACGGCATAAGCTATATCGGGCCTGGTGCTTGTCATGGCGTACATCAAGCTACCAATGGCCTTAGAGTATTCAAGTTGTGAAATAGCCTTGCCCGTATTAGGCATTAATTTCACACTTGGATCCATGGGAGTGCTTACGGGAGAACACTCACGGTAATTAAACTTATTGAGAATTTTCTCAATATAATGCGATTGCGTCATAACAATCCCTTTGTTAACCCGTTTAATCCTTATACCAAAGATTACATCAGCCTCTCCCATGTCTTTCATGGAAAATTTAGATGACAACAATTTCTTAGTCTCATCTACATGATTTTGGTCAGTCCTAAAAATTAACATGTCATCTACATACAAGCAGATGATCACACCCGCACCAGTAGCATCAAATCTACTATAAACACATTTGTCACTTTGGTTTAAAGCAAAACCACATGACAAAATAACTTCATCAAACTTTTGATGCCATTGTTTTGGTGCTTGTTTCAGCCCGTACAAGGATTTCACAAGTTTACAGACCTTATGTTCGTTTCCGGGCATAACGAAACCTTCCGGTTGTTTCATGTAAACTTCCTCTTGAAGATCACCATTCAAGAAGGTTGTTTTAACATCCATTTGATGGATAATCAGATTGTGTATTGCCGACAAGGCGATTAACAATCTAATAGTCGAAATACGTGCCACCGGAGCATACGTATCGAAATAGTCAATACCGGATTTTTGCCGAAACCCTTGAATTATTAACCGGGCCTTGAATTTATCAATCGTCCCATCAACTTTCATCTTCTTTTTGAAGATCCATTTGCATCCAAGTGGTTTAGAACCTGGAGGCAAATCTGATAACACCCAAGTGTTATTCTCAAGAATTGATGATATTTCGTCATCAATTGCTTCCTTCCAAAAGGAGACATCTCGAGACTCCATCGCTTCTTTGAAAGTCTTTGGATCATCCTCAATACTATAACAATAAGAGTATTGAATCCCAAGCTCATCCCTTGAACCTTCCACCAAATACAGTTGGAATTCGGGACCGAATTTTTTGGCAATTCGACCTCTTTGGCTTCTCCGGACCTGCTGTGTTTCTGGACTTGAAACACCATCCAAACTTTCTGGATTTTGCACTTTATTGGTGCTAGGAAACAGGTCCTTAGGCCTTTGCATTGATGAAAATCGCATCTCATCAAAAATCGCATCACGCGACTCGATTACGGTGTTAATCGACACCGAATCATTAGGCTCGATAACGTAGAACCTATAAGCCTTGGAATTTTCTGCATATCCAATGAATATACAATCAATTCCACGTTCACCCAAAGCTTTCCTTTTGGGTTCGGGTAGTTTTACAACAGCCCGACAACCCCAAATTCGAAAATAATTCAAATTCGGAGTTTTCTTGAACCAAAGTTCATATGGGGTTCTTTTGTTTCTTTTATTTGGAACTCTGTTCAAAACATAACAGGCCGTTAACATGGCCTCTCCCCAAAATCCCTCACTCAATCCCGAGTAAGAAAGCATCGAGTTTACCATTTCCTTTAAAACTCGATTTTTACGTTCGGAAACCCCGTTTTGTTGAGGTGTGTATGGTGCCGTTGTCTCATGGATGATACCAACTTATTGAAAATATTGGGGATCCATATATTCCCCTCCACGATCAGTTCTAAGACATTTAATCGAATTATCCAATTGTAGTTCGACTTCGGTTTTGTAAATTTTAAACTTTTCTAAGGCTTCATCTTTTGCATGCAAAAGATATACATAACAAAACCGAGTATTGTCGTCAATAAAAGTGACAACATACTTCTTATTTCCCAAGGAAGGAGTGGAGTGGAAATCACACAGATCACTGTGTACAAGCTCCAAAACATCTGTATTCCGTTTAACGTTCGGAAAAGGTTGTTTTGTAACTTTTGTGAGCATGCAAGTTTGGCACCTCTCCGCATTAATGTCAAAGGCTGGAATTAATCCATCTTTTGACATTTCATGCATCCTTCTAAAATTCACATGCCCCAATCTAGCATGCCATAACATTGAATCAACAATTTTAGAAGAAGACGATGACGATATAAAAGCAGAATTTTCAGAACATAAAATTTTATTAACCACATTTAAGCGAAACATGCGATCATAGAAATAACCAAAACCAATAAAATGGCCACCTCGAGATAGGATAAACCTATTCGATTCAAATACTTGTTTAAATCCAAGATTATCCAAACAACTACCACTTACTAAGTTCTTACGAATTCTAGGCACAAACAAAACATCAAACAATTTAACTTTATTTCCAGAAGAAAATTCTAAATTAACTACTCCAACTCCACAAACTTGTGCACTCGACTCGTTTCCCATATTCAGCACCGAACCGTCTTCAACCGGTGTCAATTTCTCGAACCACCGACGATCCTTGCAAATATGGCTTGTCGCTCCCGAGTCGATCCACCATGCACAGCCATCATCCTGCACATAAAACGACTCAGGTATGAGTGAAACATAATTCTGGACAGAATTATCAAAGTTAGTAAAAAACTGGCCTCCTTTCACTTGATCGCGATCATTAGACCCCGATCCACTTCCACTCGAACCAGCACCATTATTGTTCAACTTTACCCGACAATCACGTTTGTGATGACCCACCTTGTTGCATCGCCAACACACCAAATCCTTTTTCTTTTTAACGGATTTGTTGAGTCCATCAAACTTACGTTTTTTGCCTTTTCCGTTGTTGTTGAAGTGGGCTTTCTTCTCCTCAACCATGTGAACAGAGGGCTGTCCAGATTCAACTTTCCCCTTGGATTTATCATTTTCTTGCGCCCGAAGAGATTCTTCGATGCGCAAATGACTCTCAAGTTGAACCAATGACAGTTCCTTTTTTTGATGTTTCAAGTTATGCTTAAAATCTTTCCAAGAAGGTGGCAGTTTGTCAATCACACTCGACACAGCAATAGATTCATCCATATTGCATGTTGTGTAGTGTAAATTGATCCAAGATACGAAGGATTTCATTATATTGTTCCATTACGGGCCTCGAGTCCACCATTTTATAACTGTTAAAATCGCTAACCAAAAACTTCTTACTAGAAGCATCTTCAGCGATGTACTTGGACTCGAGGGAATCCCATAATTCCTTCGCACTTGCCACGTTTTGGTAGATATCAAAAAGGGAATCGCACATACCGTTTAAGATGTGTCCTCTGCAGATATAATCATCATTCTCCCACTTGCTCCTTCTCCTTGTGTACTCCAGCGTCTCATCCTCCATTGCTTCTGGCATGGGTGTACTCAGCACATACACTACCTTCAGAGCGGTCAGCAGAAAGTGCATCTTTTTCTGCCAACGTCTGAAATCAGTGCCTTCAAACTTCTCCAACTTTCCAAACTTTGAGGTCATCTCTTTCACAGAATCGGCCATGATCGACATGTCAAAATACCAATTCAATTGTTAGGGATTGGGGGAAAATTCGTCGATCAGATGACCGGATTTCTTGAGAATCGTGTAAGTCACTTTCCGAATTGGTATTTCGACCCTATGACTGGGTTGCACGAAATCCAATATGGGATAAGACTCAAGAACACTCACTTTTTTAGGCACAAAAACGAGAGTAAATTTGCTGGAGAGTATATATGATTGTTTAAAATCGTGAGTCTAAAACATAAGTATATACGGTATATATACTAGTCCCATTCGTAAAATAGGAAATAACGGAAAATGGCAATGATTGTAAATCACTATCAATTATAGTCGACTACAATCAATTTAGCTAAAAAATGGCAATGATTGTAAATCACTATCATTATAGTCGATTACAATCAATTTAGCTAAAATTAAGGGCAGAAAATAACTGACCATTAAATGTTTAGTAAATGCATATTTAGTCCAAAAATAGACACCAAGAGCTTCTGGTCCAGAGACGTCCATCAGAGGCTCTACCGTGCCAAAGAGGCTCAGAGGCTCTAACGTGCCTTAAGAGGCTCTAACGTGCCAAAGAGGCTCAGAGGCTCTGACGTGCCTTCAGAGGCTCTGACGTGCCTTCAGAGGCTCTGCCACTTGGATCACCGCTAGAGGCGTTGCCCCTTGACCCCCTGCCATTTCATCGTGTCCGGGATCAAACTCGTCTTATAACAAGTGTGCACTCCGCACCATCTAACTTGTATTAGATCATAGTTTGAAACCCATTAGTACTCGTGTTATAACCAATTACACTTAAATGCTTGGTGACACTAAAATCACCTTATAGTCGACTACAATCAATTTAGCTAAAAAATGGCAATGATTGTAAATCACTATCATTATAGTCGATTACAATCAATTTAGCTAAAATTAAGGGCAGAAAATAACTGACCATTAAATGTTCAGTAAATGCAGATTTAGTCCAAAAATAGACACCAAGAGCTTCTGGTCCAGAGACGTCCATCAGAGGCTCTGTCGTGCCAAAGAGGCTCAAAGGCTCTGATGTGCCTTAAGAGGCTCTAACGTGCCAAAGAGGCTCAGAGGCTCTGTCGTGCCTTCAGAGGCTCTGCCATGCCTTCAGAGGCTCTATCATGCCTTTAGAGGCTCTGCCACTTGGATCACCGCTAGGGGCGTTGCCCCTTGACCCCCTGCCATTTCATCGTGTCCGGGATCAAACTCGTCTTATAACAAGTGTGTACTCTGCACCACCTAACTTGTATTAGATCATAGTTTGAAACTCATTAGTACTCGTGTTATAACCAATTACACTTAAATGTCTGGTGACACTAAAATCACCAACATATTTTGCAATAAGTCACTGTCTAGTCCCAAAATAAATAAATGGCACACAGTTTTAGGAATGTGCAAATATTACACTTTTTAAATAACCAAATAACACTTTTATCCTTGATAATAGAGAGAGAAACTTTATCCACCTCATAATTAAGGATAAAATGGGAAATTGGAAACTTACTTTTGAAAGTGAACATTTATTTTGAGATAAACTAAAATAGTAATGTGGACACTTAATTTGGGACGAAGGGAGTACTACTTTAATACTCTCCCTAACGAGTAATAATATAAACAAGCAAATGCAATTTCCAAATTGCCTTATGATACCATGATAAATAGGCTTGAATATTGTGGATACATTGTTTGATAAATTAGGTTATCTTTGACAAACATAACCTAACTAATTGTTTTGAGCTTATTTTACAAGTCCAGTTTGGATAAACAAAAATTAGTTTATAAGCTAATTTATTGAAAACTCTACTTGGAGTAGTGTTTTAAGAGCTTTTTTGACGCTTTTTTGAATTATAACATTGATTATATTAATTGTTATTTATTAATATTAACTATAAATAAATATTAATAAACTAATTATTACCAATATGAATAAATATTAATTAATTGTAATTAATATTAACTGAAAATTATTAATTAATTTTAATTATACATTATATATTAAATATTGAATATTAATTATTGATTATTTAGAATTATTATTAATCATATCAATTATTTTTACATTATTATTATTATTATTTTAATTATAATTCAATATATTTAGTAATTAAAAAAATAAATATAACAATTTAAAATATATCTATGTAAGTTACACAAAAATTAACAAAGTGTGATAACGAATTTTAATAAAGTATTTACTTTATTTATTAATTATATTTTTGAATATTTATTAATTAATTAACATATGCAAAACTGGCTAATTTTATTTTTATTCATACCTTACGTAATGGTTATTTAAAATCATAAATCAATATAGATTTTTTGTCTAAAACTTATTTTAACAAATCCAAAATTTATAATATATATATATATATATATATATGTGTGTGTGTAATCAATTTGAAATTCTTTTAATTAACTTATTATATGTATTTAACTTTTCTTTACTATCTTGTTTGTATTGATTAACATATTAAATTGTTTGTAATAACCATGTTCCCTTTTGTGAAAAGAATAGAACTTAAGTGTGTGTCGTGTAAATTGTAGGAGTTCAGGGGCCAAAGTGTGATTACGGAAAAGAGGGTTAAAACCTCTAAAAACCCTCATTTTGCTTCCCGATGTGTGGTAGAGGCGGCCATAGAAGAAGAGAAATATTTTGGCGACTTCTTGTTGAAACCTTGAAGAAATTGGAGCTAGGGAAGCAATTTGTGGTGTGAATTCTCGCCTCCTTTAAGGTGTGCAATTAAAGGATAACTAGTTCAGGAGGGAAAGGAGCTTAACATGGACGTTAGGTGAGTCTTTCTAACTGAAAATGTTGTTGTCGTACGAATTTTAACGCATGAGATGTTTATGATATTGCATGTTGTATATTGATTTAAAATGTGATAAGACATGTATGCATACATTTTGAAAGTGGCATATTATGGCTTAAGTCCCCCCCCCCCTGTCCCGCAAATGCTCATACCGGGGTGTGTGCCAATGGGGGGTGTTCCAGTTAGAGACAGTGTGAGCCAGACACGTTGTCACAGGTGTGCGTTGTAACATCCCAGGCCAACCGTACCAGATATTGTCCGTTTTGTCCACACACCCGGACTCACGGTTTTAAAACGCGTCTGGTAGAGGAGGTATCTAGTCCCTTATAAGGCAACTTTCGTTCCCCTCTCCAACCAATGTGGGATCTTACAATCCATCCCCCTTGGGAGCCCAGCGTCCTCGCTGACACATTAGTCCAGTTCCCGACTCTAATACCATCTGTAACACCCCAGACCAACTGTACCAAATATTGTCCGCTTTGTCCACACACCCGGACTCACGGTTTTAAAACGCGTCTGGTAGAGGAGGTATCCAGTCCCTTATAAGGAAACTTTTGTTCCCCTCCCCAACCAATGTGGGATCTTACATGCGTGACCTTAGCGTGCTCCATCTATAAGTGTCATTCATGCGTTTAATATTTTAAAGTTGCGAATTGTTTATAAATGCTTATAAACTGTTTAAATGTTGATTGTGGCGCGAAAGTTTGTTTCTAGAGGAAACTCACTAGACCTCGTGGTCTAACCCTCGCTTTTCAAAAACTAAAACCATTTTCAGGTAAGGAAGTTCGTCCAAAGGAAAGAAGGAAGGTGATGTCGTGAAAGAGTCTTGGTGAAAGCTCGAAGTTTCCGGTAGATGTTAGTAAATCTCAGTTGTGGAAGTGTATCTCTGCGGCAAAATTTGAGTTGAGTATATTGTATCTAGTTTAATTGTGACCGTTTTGGTCGTATTTACACATTTATGTTATTGTGAAGGTTGTTACATTGTTAGTGATTTATTTTAATTTTATGTTGAAATATTGTAATTGACTAACTTTTCATGATGTCTTTTTTGGTCCTTTTACATTTTTCATCTAACTTTTTTTTTTGGAAAGGGTATCCTGGGCCTATGGCCCAGATAAATCACTAGCAATTAGGGCCTTTGGCCCAGCTGCTAAAGCGTGCAGCCTTGAGATTATCCTCAGTGGCCACAAGTGCTGCAAGTGGGGCTCGAACCCGGGTTGAGCGCTATGAACTCCCCAAGCCTTTACCACCACGCCACAACCCTTGTGGTTTTTTTCATCTAACTTATCAGTTAGTTTTTGTCAAACATGATTAATTCATCGATTAGTTTATCAACCAACAGTTAACTTATCAGTCCCTAACTAGTTTGTTAAATATAGCCTTAATCATTTCTAAATCCCTTTATTGGTCTTTAAAATTGTGATTCGTAGCCATGATTAACAACAAGTTTTCTCCTTTTAAGTAGACTAAGACGTCGTTTGTTTTTTAAGAGGTCTAAAGTCTGAAGTCTTATTTTAGTTATGATTAATAAGAGGTGGTGTGTAAAAATGTTTGAACGATTCAGACTTAAGAGTCATTAAGAGTTTTTTTTTTAAAAACAAACAACCCCTAACTGTTTACCGACATCTCATTGCTCTCCATGAATCACGACCCTCTTCTTCTGGGTATGAAGCTAAAAATGGTTTATCTAAATAACTGGTGATTACTTAAATTTTTTCAAGGTTATAGAATACACTCCTTCAATCCTAAAAAGATATACGGGTTTAGAAATGTGTAGTAATTACATCTTTTGATTAATTAAATCATAATATTATCTTTAATGATAGAGAGCGGATTTTTTTCTATTTCGTAATTTATGGTAAATATAAAAAATAGTGACGTATTTTTTAAAAATAAACATTTATTTTTAAATAAAATATAAATGTGGACACTTATTTCAAAAAAATAATAATCTATTTTTGAAAGAAAAATCAAATGAAACAGGGTCAATAAAAAGTCAAATATGAAAAAACCTTATGTTTTCATTGTTGACTTATGTAAATAGAAGTTGACTTGACTATTCAAATTGCAGCCATTGACTCCTAAATTCCATATCTTCTTCAAACAATTTCCACTTAATTGCCTTACCCACCCCTCACTCATTTGCTAAAAAAATAAAATAATAACTTTTAAAAAAATGTTTGTAAATTGGAATTAATTTAAATTCCCTTTGCTAAAAATGAATCTTTTGACCCAAAAAACAGACCAAGTCCCACTAGTTCATCAAATTTGTAATTAAAATTTTTGTTCACATCTTTTTATTTTACAATATAATTTCCATTTACTCTTTTATATAATTTATATCATACCTTTACCATATTTTATAATACAAAGCTTATTATCATAAATAAATAATTAAAATTTATTTGAAAAGAATTTGAGTATGGTTAAATTGAATTCCAAACAGTAGGATATAGTATTATACGAGTTATTAACCGTCTAACCGGTATATACAAATTGTAAAAGTGCAAACTGACAAAAACATGATGGATCGAATCAACTGGCAAGTTCTAACTCAAATTTTGAGCAAATTGATAGCAACATTTGTGATAGTATTAAACCAATTTTTGCCTTTGTCATGATATTAACAAGTTGTACCGTATCTATGGTATTATCAGACTACTTATCTTTTAAAAAAATGGAATTTTATGACAAATAGTATACGAATTAATTTTTTTGAAGACCTAATTAATCGAATTTAAAGTTAAAAATTGTAATGAGTAATACTAGAAGCTAAAAGTATATGTTTATAGGAATTGAAGGAGTATTTCAAGAATAAAACTACTCCATTGATTAATTCATTTGAGTACTCCTATTCAATTATGCATGTTTCATCACCAAGTGGAACTAAAGGTAAAAGAATAATGGTACGTAGTGGATTCCACTTTCATGTGAACTTGGCAGCAGTGGCGGAGCCACAGCTTAGACAGTGGGGTCTCTTGACCCCGTCAACACTTAAAAATTAATAATTTTTTTTTGTAGTTTTTCTATACCGAATTCAATTTAACCCTTTTGACTCCATCCAAAAATATTGATAGCTCACTATTTGACCCTCTTGACCCCACGATTCCAATCTCTCTATTTTCTTTTTGTCCTTTGCTAACATCTTTAGAATTTGATATTAATTATTTAAAATGTTTCATAAATATTTGTGGTAATGGTATTTATATGTTTATAAAGTTAGTGTTTGATGCTAATTGTAAACATTAGGGTTTTATAAGTATATGTTTTTAATGTTATTTATATGTTTATAAATCTAGGGTTTGATGTTAAGACGAAGGACCGTATGAGAATAAGAGTTAAGGTAAGAAGTGTAACAAGAGATTTGCATCATTGATTACTTTTAATCCAAAAACAACTCATGAATTACGCTTTATAAGGGAAATGATCTAGTGTATCTCATTAGTCTTCACTTTAGTGGTTCTCTTCAATTAGGATTGATCAAATGGTGCATGGAGATCTTTCTTACCCTTCTCGCATAACTTTCATTCTCAACGGAAGCTAACCCTTGATGTTAATATGTTAAATAATTAATGTTGTTTATATCTTTAGAGTGATAGGTTATGGTTTACATTAATGTAATTTGTAGTATAGGATAACAGTCGATAAAGAATTTACTTGTGTAAAAGCCGACCCCAGTCACCAAAATTCCTGGATCCGCCACTGCTTGGCAGCCCTCAATGACTGATCATGAGGTTTGTATGATATTATTTTTAACATTTTATAATTCTAAGGAGCGGTTTAGTCCAGTAATTTTTGAATCAATTTAAAATTATAATGAAAATTACTGCTAATTCACAACTTAAAAAAAAAATTCAATTCATTCCAAAAACATTATGCCTACTAAATACCCTGTGAGATTTCAATTCATTTAAGAAATTTTAATTTCTTTCAAAAACATCATGCAAGTCAAACATCATCTTATATTAAATCTAGGAAATGAATTACAAAATTTAATCAACTTTATATTAATAAAAAAAACATTATAGCAAATTTTATTTACCCCCCCCCCCCCCCCCCCCAAAAAAAAAAAAAAAAAAAAATTGTCCCGTTATAGTGGAATTATCTTTATGAGTTTTATAATACATATGTTTTAATTCAATATATGCTCCCATATGATGTAAAAACCATTTGAGTGATGTATAAAAAATAACTCCATCATTACACAAAACCACTTATCTGTCATTTTTAATTTAATAATATTTTTTATATTTTATTATCAAATAATTTTATACCCCGTTTGGAAATCTTTTTTAGTCCATCTTCAAAATTGTCTCCAAAAGAATGAACATTATAAAATAAAACTGATCATATTTTAGATGAAAAGCCCAAGTCCGAAATTACAAACACAGAGTCAACTTTATGTAAAAAAAAATGGGATAAATGTATCCTTATGTTAATATTAAGACTTACTTTTTACATTTTTAATGCATGATTTAAACTTGATTCTAACATAAAAATTACGCATATAGCATCACCCAAGAAAACATAAAGTCAACTTTTATTTATTTAGTTCATACCTATAACTAATACAGTACTTTTTCTTTTCCTTGCGTTTACAAACAGTTATTGACTCAAATAGTCCGGAATTGGTCATGCTTAGTCGTCTTTTTCCTACATTTATATTTTTATATAAAGAAGATTTTTTATATAATCAAATAAAAGCCATAAAAAGGTTGAGAACAAAAAAATTATTTACCTTAAAAATATTGTTTTAAATGTCATCTAAAGTTATGATTTAATATGTCGATTAACATATATTTGTTTTACAACATGAAACTTTTTTACAAATACTTTTTGTATATATATGTAAATATAGGGGCTTAATCGTTTCGGAACTCCATAATTTACAAAATCCTTAAGATCCACCCTAAGCCACTAATTTAAGATAATTAATGAGATAATTAATGTTATAAGTAATGAGACAATTAGATTTTGTTTTCAGTTCCATTGTGGTGGGTTTTGATTTTAGGGTTTGATTTAGGTTTACTTAAGTTTTTTTATGTGGGTTTTGATTTAGTTGTATGTTGTTGTTCTTGAAAATTTCGGTCGTTTACATATGTATTGTATGTATATATATACATGATCAATACATAACTACATATCGTTGACGATAACATTATTTAATTTGTTTTTCGGCTCTGCTGCTACATGTCACTTTGTCTTATATTTTTAACCAGCAATAACATAGTCAAGCGATTTTTTTGGTGGTTTTCATGACTAAAGATAAAAAATGAAAAGTGATTGGGAGGGAGGGAGGGAGGGGAAGAAGACGAGTAAGGGTTGGATAGGTGGGGGTTTTCTTATAAATAAAAAAAAAGTATTAATAATATATATTATGAAAAGGGTGGTAAGAGTTTTAAATTAATAAATAAATATATATATAAACAAGTAAATATTATTTTAATTTAAATTAAATTAAAACAAAACAGAGTAAAAAGGCAAAAATACCGATGAATTAGGAGATTTATTTAATAGGAGTTAGTGGGATGAACCAAATTGAAACCAAGCTGCAATTAAAGAGTAAATTACATATTTGGTCTATGTGATTTATGCGTTTTAACAATCTGGGTCTCTACTTTGAAATATCTATGGATTGCATCCTCATGGTTTGCATTTTATAACGTTTTGGGTCCCTACTTTTAACTCTGTTAAAAAATTTCTGTTAAATAAGTTAATTACGGGGTATTTTAGTTATTCTATTTTATTTTTTATTTTCTATTAAAAAGAAGAAGGGCCAAATATGTAACTTACTCTATATATAATATTATAATATATATACAGGGTTGGGTTTCGGTGAGAAGTTGAGTTATTGTTGAGAAACGTGAGAAGTGGTTATCGACAGTTGGATGAGAAATGGACGCACGTTAGGATGAGATGCACCAAATCAATTCCCTTCTAAGCCTCAATTCAAGGGAGAACTTGAGATTAAAAGAGATCAATGGTTCAGATCCATTTCTCATGTTTCTCACCATTAACTCAACTTCTCACACGATCATTCGCCTATAAACATATGTATATATCTATCTAAACGACACATGGACCATATACGTACTCATCATCTCCGTCAAATACCTTTGTCAACGATAGCGACCACCACCATCTCCGACCTTCTCACCCTTCGATCTCTCTCTCCTCACTACTGCAAGTACCGAACGAAAATGGCGACGATGGGGAATAGAGATCTGGAAACCAGATCGCCGACGACAATGTCTTATCTGAGTAGTTCCTCACCACGACCTTCTCTACCGTTGGTCGTCACTCTCAATTACATCAAAGACGCCAGTATCGAACATGAATACCTCGCCAGCATGGTGAGAGTCGAGCACGTACCTCTGAGCCTACTCGTCGAGGCGAAGTTCGAGTCTGCTGCAATTGTTCTTCTTCACTCGCTTGCTTTCTTACCTCGTGCTGCGCAGCACCGGTTCCGGCCATGGCAGATCGTTCTATGTCTAGGCTCATCTGATCACTCTCTAGACTCTGCTATCGCCGTTGACTTATGGCTCGGTAGGCTTGTACACGTGGACTTTGGTCAATACCGACTTTCATTAAAAAAATAGTACAAAGTAAGGGGTGACTGGCGATGGTAGGGGGTAACCGTAGATACAAATCATGATTGTTGTGGCCGGAGAACAGAGGACGGTCACGACGTGGGGGTAGGGGAAGATGAAGATTTGAAGGTGGGGGAGATGACATGATAGAGTAAATTATATTATTGGTCCTTGTTGTTTTAATAGAAAATAAAAAAAATAGAATGACTAAAATACTCCTTTACTTAACTTATTTAACAGAAAATTTTAATGGAGTTAGAAGTCAGGGACTCAATATATTATAAAATATAAATCACAGGGATGCAATCCATAGATATTTTAAAGTAGAGACCCAAAGTGTTAAAACACATAAACTACAGGGACCAAATATATAATTTACTCTTTTTTAAATTATGAATGAAAGTTTATAGCAAGTGACAACCAAAAGGACCAAAAGTGTAATTTACTCTATAATTTAAGAAATTCCAAAGTTTTCTTAAAAAATAAATTCCAAAGTTAAAGCTTAGAGTAAACTACAGATTTGGTCCCTATGGTTTCTTGTTTATAACACTTTTGGTCCCTACAATTTAAAAAATTACACTTTAACCACTACAATATGCAATTCGGTCCGGATTTGGTCCCTCGTCGTTAACTCCGTTAGAAAACTCAGTTAAGTGAGGGGTACTTTAGTCTTTTTACACTTTTTTTCTTTTTCTGTTAAAATAAAATAAAACAATTTATGTTTTATATATAAATAATACATATATATATATACAAACTTCGATACCATCTCCAAGGATCAGAAGCTGACGCCATCTCCGATGATCAGGACGCCGACTGCAACCTCCTACCCCTCCCCCTTTCTTCATCGATGCCCAGAACCATAACCCCCATTGTGTCCCCGTCGATGTCGTAAACTGAACCAGAAACCTCCCCCCTCTGTCCTAGTCGTGAACTGAACCAGAAACCTTCTCCGGCGACTGGTTTGCCATCTCCGACTGAACCACACCACCTCCCGTAACCCACCCCCTTCCATTCACAACTGTGTGTTGATTAAAAAAATACACCCATAACCCACCCTCCATCACCGATCTCTCTGTAGATTCACACACACACAAACACACATACACACACAGTGACACAGAGGCCACAAAACATCACCGACCTCCATCACCGATCTCTCTGTAGATTCACATATACACACACACACTGCATACATACACCGAGGCCAAAAATTATGGGAGTTTCAAACTGTCCCTGTGTCTGTGTATATATGCATACATATATATGTCATGTGGGTATGTATATATGTGTGTATATATATATATATGTATGCATATGTATGGAAGGTGAGGGAAGAGAGGGGACGACGAGGGACAATGGGGGGAGGGACGATTCACTGAGTGTTGTGTGTGTGTTTCAGGTTGGGACGGGAAGGAGAAGGAGGGTATTGGAGATGTACATGTGGGTCGGCGGAGGAGGGTATCAGTGTAATAACCGAGTTAAAAATCAATAAATTTAATATTCATGGTTGAAGTGCTAAAGGAACTTTAGATGAGGGGCCTATTTGTAAAATAGGGAATAAAGGAATTTAACCCTATTTTACTTGCGGTTTTGTGTGGTGGCCGACGATTTAGAGAAAGAAAGAGAGAGGGAGCGGCGACCGATTGAGCAAAGAGGGAAGGCGATTTGGATCTTGCTGGTGATCTTCGATCAATAAGGTAAGCTTAACTTTACCCTTCTTTCCAAGTAAGGATTTAACATCCTATTTCTCAGAAAATGTAGTGGATTGTTTGGATTCCTGCTTGTGGATTTAATTTGGCTAAGATTTCTTGTTGTTAATGAATCTGGATAAAAATCAAGATTATTATTTTTGTATGTCGGGTTCCTGCTTTCGATTTGGGTTGTTGGGCTAGTGTACGAGCATTTTGTGAGTTTATTCGGTGAAGGGTGGTATCTGTATTTTTGGATTTTGTTCGATAAAAGACCGAGAGCCATCGTTCGAGTATTGTAACACCGGACGCTCTTAGACATCGGTCGAATTGAGGAGACCCCGGTTCCCGGTCGACTCAGACACCGGTCATTGTCAATATACCGGTCGAATTTTTTTGGCACCGGTCGTTGGTTTGGTATCGGTCGGTGAAAAGAAGGGGGGGAGTCCGGTCAAGCCCCGCCCCGGTCGAGAGCTGGGGCAAGCTCCGGTCGAGAGCTGGGGCAAGCTCCGGTCGTGAGAACTTCAATCAGGTCCTCGGGTTGCACAGTGGGTCGCAGCCCAATTCTTTTTGTGTGGACCGAAATTAATTAAAATAAATTAAATTTGGGTTTGGTTTATTTAGTTATTGTTGGGATGACCCATTTCCAATGTAGTATATTCGGGTGTTTCAATTTCTTTCTTGAGTCGAACTTTAAGGAGTTGGGTCCACTATATAGGAGACCGTTGAGATTTTTGGGATTTAGGACCAACTTGGTTAAATTAAAAAGTATCGAGAATTCATCAGGAATACATTGTTTTATAGGTTTGGGCCCGGTGTATAAAGGTAGACGTAAAGCGTTAAGCAAAGGACGACAGGTGAGTTTTTCTGAACTAAATCCTTTATGAACGAAAGCATGCGATGATTGATTTTCAAATGTGATTTATTTACGATGTCAAGTTTACCATGATATGATTTAAGTGTGTTATATATTGTTGGTGTTTAAATGTATGCATACATTATTTGCGAGATACGTGACCTAAGTCGGGGAATGTGGCCCGCCTACTCGTGCCGGGGAGTGTGGCCCGTTTATGTCGTTAGGGGTGTGTCCCAACATCAAGGCAGCGCGAGTTAGACACATCATCTTTGACGGTCGTGTGGTCCGTAACATGTTTTACTTATGTGTTATTATCAACTGTTGGTTTCAAATTCTGGAAAGTATTTTGTTGCTTATCTATTAGAGGGATCTCACTAGACCATCGGTCTAACCCTCGCTCTTTTAAAACTAAAAATCTTTTCAGGAAAGTGTGATTTAGTAAGATCTGAAAGGGGCAAAGAGAAGTTTTGGTCTAGCGAGTGGTGGAAGTTCGTTTTTGGAAGTAAGGTTGTGTCGTTAGGATGCACTCGTGCGGGATGTAGATATTTCGTTAAGAAAGGACCTCCTGAGTCCATAAGGAAGAGAATGATGATAGAAGGTGAGCTTGTCGCTCTAAGGGAGTCTTCGGTTGGTAAAAGGGTACGTCGTTTAGTGAGAAGCATGAGAGTGTTAATCCAAGAATCAAAGGAATCAATTTGAGGCTTCTAAAGCTGTAGTTAACTGAAGGGTGGTTGAGAGACGATATCAACGTTGACTGATATTATGTAGTGAGAATCAGATGGGAATGAGTTACCGTTTGGGTTGTGAGTCAATAGTCGCGGTGATGACTAGTTTTGGGGCTTTCAAGGCTGTTAGAGGTCGATGGTGTTGGAGGTTGTGGCACAGTTGAGAACCCTGACTGGTTGGTCGGAAGCGAGGAGTCTGAAATATATTATAATTAATGTAAACAGATGATCTTATGAGAGTAAATAGCCTTCAATGTCCTTGAGCCTCCTGCATTGTGTGTCAAATAAATTGCTGAAACTTTCTTATATCTTTCACATCAGACATTTTGGCGAGTACATGCCTTACAAAGTATTTGTTTTGAAAATGTGTCGACGCGTGCAAATGTGTGTTTGGATTAAAAAGGGCAAGCTTACGGCGTGGGTGATAAATTCCGATTTTTGAGTGGGTAAATTATTATATGTCTTTTATAAAGGAGTTAACGTTTGTTTATGAAAAATCAAAACAATATTTGACCGCATGATTTTATAATTGAGTTTGGTTCTGGCATGTGTTGTCATATCAACAAGGGTGAGAGTCATTGGCACGCTCAGTATAAGCAATTTCTGGGGTATTTTTATAAACTGTGTGTGTAGAGTTCGTCGGAAACGTTTCAATTGTGCCAACCCCGACAATGGGGTATGGTGAGGAAAAATTGTTGTGGAGTTGAGGTAAGACGATTATTGAAACTGTTGTACGTGGCTAAGTCAGTGTCGTGTTGTGTACACGTGAGTTTGTTTTCTAATGTAAGTATCTTCTAAATTTTCAAACGCGTCAAGAGTTAATTAATTGTGTAACATGCATGAAAGCTATGAACTCTCTAGGTCGTGAGGGAGGTTTGAGGGAGGAAGTGTGGCGTTTGATCAGGGGAGTAAATACTTGATATTGGTATTCTACTAAAAAAATGGTGATTAGCGAAGGTGGTTAATGGAAGTATTAACTTATGACATCAAGGATGATGGTATCATAGTGGTTGGCCGTTTGTACCGAGGCTTGAGTTGTGATTGACGACAAATGGTTGTGTCGGGAGTGGAATTTAACGTTGTAAAGATATTTTATCAGTTATCGGCTGCAGTGGAAGTGGTAATTTTCGTTGGGAATCTTTGTTGATTGGAGGCATGGTGGAAGTGTCTCATCGCCGGCAGTTGTTGTGGGAGTCAGAAACCATTTTCATGGGGAATAACGGGACGCTGAAAATGAAGAAGTGGTTATGGTTAGTTTCGAGGAACTTCGTGAGGAAGCGAAGGGTTACTTAGAAAAGATACAAACCTAGTGCGATGTTGGATAACATCGCGTGGCTTTTGCAAAATGGAAGATCTTTAGTTCGGGCAGGTGGTTCTTTACCAAAGGGGTTTTGATGGGTATATGGGAGCGAAGTTTTTATAGCACGACTGGGAAGGGTTGTGCTTTGAGCACTTAAGTCTTAGAGATTGTGCGCTTAATCTGTCAGGTTACCGGAGTTGTTTCCAGCAGGTCGCGATGAGCCGACAAGGAGCGAAACCTTGTCGAATTGTTTTGAGGATCATAGTTTTACGATTTATTCAGGTTCGGGAAAGACAAGGTCATGAAGTGTCTCGAAGTCAAATTTTAATATTGACCAGTGAGAAGAGAACGGTATTTGTAGGTGTGCCAAGTGGTCGTAGAGATCTGCAGATGTTATGGGATGAAGTAATAGAGTGATGGTTGTTACAATCGGTTAGTAGTTATCAAGGAGAGGACCTGCGTGCTCAGAATTTCGACAAGTTTTGGGGGCGGAATTATCCTACATCCCTAGAAGGATTATTGGAAGCAATGAACGACTTAGTTCAAGGGTTGTGTATTAGATAGGAAATTCGTGGGCAAGTTGAGGTACTCCTTAAAGGAAAAGGTTCTAGCAGATTGGGATAATATTGATTGGAGAGCTAGAATTGTGCGACGCTACTGAGTAGTGGGGATGCTTGGAAGAGTTAGGTTGATTATCTCGCGTAAGTAGTGTGGAAAGTCGGTTGATCAAGCAAAGTAACGTAAATGGGATTTGAATCTTGGAAATCATCGAAGAATAGAGTAAGCAATGTTGAGTGAGCGAGGTTTCTTGCAGCGAGAAGAAGGTGAGGATATCATGGCGGAAAGGTGGTAAATCTGAGAGTAAGAAGATTGTTAAGTGATTCAAAGGTAGAGGTATGTTTATAGATTCTGATGTTAGCAACTTTATAATCCCTGGCCTGGGCATGAGGAAGAGTTTAGGACGATCGGTGCGGTGTGGGAGTGATTAATAAAAATAATGTCGTTGAACAAAAGTTCACTCTTTTAATTAGTGAGTCGGTTGTTAGAAGTGGGATTCAAATCTTCAAGGAGGAAGATAGAGGTGTTGGGATATAGTGCTCAGAGCGAAGGACCCTAGTGTCAGTTTTGACAATGCGTGAAGAGGGGATTCCAAGTGAGTCTGTTGTCCCGTGTTAAACTGCTTGGAATAGGTTGCATGAGCTTGGTCACTCCGCGTGGAGCGAGTGAAAGCTGGGTTTTATTGCGCATATAGTCGGGCGATTGTGGATGTAACGGGAAATGGAAATAGGTGTCGCATTACTTGGCCAGTTGGAACTGGCGGATTATGAGAGTTAGAATTGTGAAAGTTTCTACCAAAATGTAGGAAGTTGAAGTGATGAGGTTGGGGTGATGTTTATTTAGCGAAATTTGAGTAAGGCCGAGGAGTTGAGATCCATGTGGTTCAAAAAGGGAAAGTGTTTCTGCGTTGACTTATGTGGTGCTAAGAGGGATTGCTGGCAAGGGCAAGTTACATGATGAAGAAACCCATAACTGTGGGTTGTTGGTGATGCCTATAGTTGTCGACGTGTTATGTTGGTGAGTCGAGTGAGTATTTAGTCGGTAATGCATGTTGTCGTGGTGTGACTCCGACAAAGTTCTCTCGGTTAAAGAAGTTGTTGTACTCGAAGGGTAAATCTGATGGTTGTGTACGGCTATGTATTGATCAAAATGGCTTGGATAATCGAATGGTACTATATTTTTTTAGGTTGAGAATTATGAGTCATTAGACCCAAGCGGTGACAAATGTACTGTTACCAGCCTTGCATTGGAAGAGTGTGATCCGATTCAGAAAGAAATGGAAATTAAGACCCAGATGTGTAGGACCGTTTGCCATTACGAAGCGGTTTGGGGAGGTAGTTACAATTGGAGTTACCAGTGGATCTGCGAGAAGTTTACCCAGTTTTTATGTACCCAATCTGAAGAAATGTTTGGCAGAGAGTGATGTCGTTATACCTTTAGAGGTTGTTCAAATAGATGAGGAGATAAGCTATGTAGAGGAACTGGTAGCCATTGTGGATCGTAAAGTGAAGAAATTGAGGAACAAAGAAATCCAATTGGTAAAAGTTCAGTGAAAATTCCACAAGGGACAAGAAGCGATATGGGAGTTAGAGTCGGTTGTGAGGACTCAATATCTCAATCTATTCGACGAAGGAATTCCGGGGACGGAATTCTTTTGAGGGGGGATATTGTAATAACCGAGTTAAAAATCAATAAATTTAATATTCATGGTTGAAGTGCTAAAGGAACTTTAGATGAGGGGCCTATTTGTAAAATAGGGAATAAAAGGAATTTAACCCTATTTTACTTGCGGTTTTGTGTGGCGGCTGACGATTTAGAGAAAGAAAGAGAGAGGGAGCGGCAACCGATTGAGCAAAGAGGGAAGGCGATTTGGATCTTGCTGGTGTTCTTCGATCAATAAGGTAAGCTTAACTTTACCCTTCTTTCCAAGTAAGGATTTAACATCCTATTTCTCAGAAAATGTAGTGGATTGTTTGGATTCCTGCTTGTGGATTTAATTTGGCTAAGATTGTTTGTGGTTAATGAATCTGGATAAAAATCAAGATTATTATTTTTGTATGTCGGGTTCCTGCTTTCGATTTGGGTTGTTGGGCTAGTGTACGAGCATTTTGTGAGTTTATTCGGTGAAGGGTGGTATCTGTATTTTTGGATTTTGTTCGATAAAAGACCGAGAGCCATCGGTCGAGTATTATAACACCGGACGCTCTTAGACATCGGTCGAATTGAGGAGACCCCGTTTCCCGGTCGACTCAGACACCGGTCATTGTCAATATACCGGTCGAATTTTTTTGGCACCGGTCGTTGGTTTGGTATCGGTCGGTGAAAAGAAGGGGGGAGTCCGGTCAAGCCCCGCCCCGGTCAAGAGCTGGGGCAAGCTCCGGTCGTGAGAACTTCAATCAGGTCCCCGGGTTGCACAGTGGGCCGCAACCCAATTCTTTTTGTGTGGACCGAAATTAATTAAAATAAATTAAATTTGGGTTTGGTTTATTTAGTTATTGTTGGGATGACCTATTTCCAATGTAGTATATTCGGGTGTTTCAATTTCTTTCTTGAGTCGAATTTTAAGGAGTTGGGTCCACTATATAGGAGACCGTTGAGATTTTTGGGATTTAGGACCAACTTGGTTAAATTAAAGAGTATCGAGAATTCATCAGGAATACATTGTTTTATAGGTTTGGGCCCGGTGTATAAAGGTAGACGTAAAGCGTTAAGCAAAGGACGACAGGTGAGTTTTTATGAACGAAATCCTTTATGAACGAAAGCATGCGATGATTGATTTTCACATGTGATTTATTTACGATGTCAAGTTTACCATGATATGATTTAAGTGTGTTATATATTGTTGGTGTTTAAATGTATGCATACATTATTTGCGAGATACGTGACCTAAGTCGGGGAATGTGGCCCGCCTACTCGTGCCGGGGAGTGTGGCCCGTTTATGTCGTTGGGGGTGTGTCCCAACATCAAGGCAGCGCGAGTTAGACACATCATCTTTGACGGTCGTGTGGTCCGTAACATGTTTTACTTATGTGTTATTATCAACTGTTGGTTTCAAATTCTGGAAAGTATTTTGTTGCTTATCTATTAGAGGGATCTCACTAGACCATCGGTCTAACCCTCGCTCTTTTAAAACTAAAAATCTTTTCAGGAAAGTGTGATTTAGTAAGATCTGAAAGGGGCAAAGAGAAGATGTAGCGGGAAGAGTTAGAAGATCGTTCCCTTAGTTATCGTTATTTTATCTCAGTTGTGTAGGTTGTTTCGAAGACTGTTAATTTTAAATTGTAAGTTGGGAGCCGTTGCGGCATGAATTTTATTCTGTTATTAGGAATTTATATTTACCTTATTGTTATTTCTGGTTGGGTTGTTACAATCAGAGTGTATATAAATATATGTGTGTTATGTATATATAAAATATAATATATTTTATTTTATTTTAACAGAAAAGACAAAAAAGTGTAAAAAGACTAAAGTACCCCTCACTTAACCGAGTTTTTTAACGGAGTTAACGACGAGGGACCAAATACGGACCGAAATGCATATTGCAGTGGTTAAAGTGTAATTTTTAAATTGTATGGACCAAAAGTGTTATAAACAAGAAACCATAGGGACCAAATTTGTAGTTTACTCTAAAACTTAAAAGGTAATTAAGGACATGGAACACTTTAACCAAAACATAGCATGAACTGGGATTGTAGAACTTGTCCTTGTCCTTATTATGGGTCGAGTTGGTCAGATTAAATGTATTTGAACAACAAAACTTAATGTTTGTGGTTTGAAAAATCTCAACTCAACTCAACCTAACCTAAACAAAACTACAACTCAACCCAAACTATGTGGGTTGGGTTGAGTTGGTCGGGTTGATCGGTTGACATTTTGATACATCATTTTACAATCTAGTTAAGTATTTATGTTTAAACAAAGTAAAATAAAAATGAGAACATACAAAAAACCTAACAAACTTTAATGTTGAAAGTTCTTGCAAATAAAAAATAAATTACAGTTGAAATTGTAATATAATTTTGAATATAACTAATTACAGGTTGGTCTAATGTATAATATATATATATATATATATATATATATATATAAATCAAGGACTAAACAATCATATCAAATCTATAGTATAAAAAGGCATCGAGTTCATCGGGATGGGTTGGATTCAAATTATTCTAACCCAATTTCAACCCAATAAATGCGGTTTGACCTAATTTTGTATTAACTTTGTATCGGGTTACCTTAGGTTGAATTCTTTTTGGGTTTCTTTGGATTGGGTTGACCGGATTGATCGGTCGGTTTTTTGAGCACCCCTACTTTCAACTGGAAGCCATAATTGTTTTGTATGCATAACAAATCTGATTTCTCAAAATTTACTGTCCTTTTCCTGTTCTACGAAACAAGTGAAGATATATTATTCTTTCATTTAATATAACTTTTTTAAATCTATGTTTATCTTTTTTCTCTAATAATATATATTCACCTAATTGATAGATGTGAAAATCACAATAAATTTGAAGACAACAAATTTTATTATATACTTAAATGACCTATCAAAATCTCTCATATAACCATGTTGGACCACAAAACCAATGTGGGCCTCTAAATTAACAAGTATCACAACAAAATTTAATCGATAAAGAAATTAAAATTATGGATTTAGTATAAAAAATAAGAGTAAATCATATTTTTTGTTCTTGTGGATGCCACTCACTATCAATTCTTGTGTAACACCCGACATTTTGTATAGACTTTCTCCTTTTCGATTCTATTTTGTGTACTTATTAGTGTTCACCGATGCCTCATTAATTGGTTTTGAGTTACAAAACTTGGTTAACTTCCCCTCGTCAGAAACGGATCAGTTTGGGTCAAAAACGCGCCCAAAGGGGGCTGGGGCGACTATGCCCAACGACTATGCGATAGGGCATAGTCGCGTGTCATTGTCACAAGCGTGGGGAGGCTTGTTGGACAAACTCAGCTTGTTGGGGCTGGGGAGCGACATTGCCCCAACGACTATGACCAGGGCATTGTCGCTGGTCATAGTCGTCGACGGGAACTGAGGTATAAAAACCTCACTTGACGAGATTCAGTCATTTGGGGCAGATTTGGGAGCAAAGTTGGGGTTTTTCTCTCTGCGATTTTGGTAAGGATTCTAACCCTAAACCCTCTCTCTTCATTAAATACTCCTTAGATGATGTATTGGAGTCTCATTAATGGTTGGTTTAGGACTTTGGTGAGCATTAATTTTGAAGCCTAGGAATCTAAAAGCTTCAAGGATCTTTACATCTTTTCCATCCTCTCCACATCTAGGGTTTGTGTTCAAACTTTATAAGGTGAGTTTCTATTCCATGTTCTCATAAATTTAATATGTATTATAACTCTCATTTATACATCATAGCTTCATATTAGGGCTTTGTGAAACTTGACCAAATCATGTGATATGGGAATATTAGGGTTTTGACACCTGAACATTTTTGTTGGGAAAATTGTGGTTACACTATAAATCGTGGTATTATATGATTCTTTAAATGTTTTGGAACTCACTCCTCATGTTTGGGATTTTGGTAAATTCAAAGTGAAAATTAGGGTTTGGTGGATTTCAAGTGTTGGGTTAATTTGTGATAAATCTTGACATTCGATATGGGAATTGTAATGATATTGTTTATGGGTTTGGTTTGGCAAGGCCTCCTTGATAATGGGGGTCAAGTCTACATGTAGAAATCTTATACATGTAAATTGGTTTTAACATTTATGAATTTTTTTAATGATGTATGGGTTAAAATGTTTTGTATTTGGTCTTAGTGCAATGGATCCATAGGCACGGTGTTCCTATGTCCCGTTTCGGACATTAGGTTCACCACTTTGGCACGGAATAGGCATCGGGTCACCATAATAAGTAAGGTGTGGACCTACACGGTCGGACAACGTCTCATGGTTAGTAAGGTGTAATTCCCTTGTGCTAGAGTTCCCCGTTTTGGAACTCTCAAGAATAGACCTAGAGGGGTTGACTTGATGTTTTCGAGCAATAGACTTAGAGGAGTTGAGCTCATTATGTGATTGGTGTTATATTACTGTTAAGTCTAAATATTGTATCCAAGATTTAATTAGTAAAGTCAAAGTTAGAAAGTCAACGTTGTCAATGTATTAGGAAAGTCAAAGTTGTTTTAGTTTACTTAGTTGTTAAGTTTTGTTAATATATAGGTGGTTTATATAGGTTGTTGATGTTGTAAGCTTGTTACCACGTAGCTCATATTGAAATATCAGATTTGTGAGATCAATGACTATTACTTTCTCTCTCTAGATTCTCTCTCTAGTTCTTCATAATTTGAGTAATTGCTTGATATAGATTGGGATTTATTCACTAATGGTTTATCTAATTTATTGGTTTTAGCTCACGGCTATATCCTCTGCGTGACTTCAAATGGATTTAGTACTTCCATTCTTATTTGACTTGTTCTCACTAGGCTTTAGCCTAACACTTGTTCTTTTGTTGTCATGTTTAACAGGTCATCTTAGCGGTGGAGCACATAGGGACTGAGGGAACGACCTTGGGGTGAGAGTGGTCTTTTGGAGAGACATAGTGACCAACATGCCTTGATTTTGAAGTTATACATTTTGGAAGGATTGCGACACCCGTTCATAATCTAGTTAACCAAATTTAGATTAGTAGATTGTCGTTTTATGCTTCATTATTGGGATTGTAAATGCCTTACCATATACCCCGTTTTGGGATGATACTCTTAGGTTTGAATTGTTATACCTTTACTATCCAGGTTTAAATTATCCCCTATTTTAGGGTGACAAGTTTCTCTATTTCAAACGTTGTATTGCCGAAATTTTGAATTTTATTTTCCCTCGAAATTTTAGGATGTTACATATTGTCCCTATTTTAAACTAATTACACTTTTATATAATGTGGTTGCCACTTTATTTCGATTTTGGTCCCTATAGCTAACAACCGTTTACAAAATCCGTTAACTCAGACGTATTTTCGTCTTTCTCTTTTTTGTCGTTTTATTCTATTGAAAACAATTATTTTCTTATTTTTTTCTCCTCCTTAAATGAAACCCCACCTCCAACAACCCTCCCTCTGGTTCCCACCCCGACCACATCCTGATCACACACTCGTCAACAAACCCACCCCTCCACCTGGACCACCTCCCGTCTTCTCCGTTTAGGTAATCCCAAAAACCAATCACCACCGACTTCTAACATCAACTGGAGAGTTCCATGGTTTCAACGATGGTGTGCCAAAAAAACATCTTCATCTTTATTGACCTTCCCAATCTCTTTATTTTGAGCAAAGTTGTAACAACCCAAACTTACGACAAAAAAGCAAAACTAACTTTAATAATTAACAATGCCAAACGGCCCAAACCACAATCTAAAATTCAAGGTTTGCGGTAGGGGTGTTCAAAAAAACCGTTGGACCGCTCAAACCGGTTGAACCAAGTCAAATCGGACCGTTTTTGGCGGTTTGAGCGGTCTGGCGGTCCGGTCTGGTCTGGAAAATTGCCAAACCGGGCGGTCCGGTCCGGTATGCGGTTTGGAGGTTTTTTTGGGCGGTTTGGACCAAACCGACCGTCAAATATATAAATATATATTTTTTTATTTTTTTTATATATACCTTTATTATAAAGAATAAATTATATAAAGCCCAAATGTCCAACTATATACAAAAAGGACCAAGGTATTTTAAAAGATTGAAATCTTTATGGATTGTGGAATACAAAGAACGGAAAAATGAAGAACTGAAGCCGTTGATTTTATTTGCACTTTGCATATTACCTTTTTTTTAGTGTTTTGTCTTCGGATATTTAGTTAACTTTTGTGGACTTTGTTCTTTATTTGAAATGGACTCAAGCCAACGAGCCTTTAAAATTCAAAGTTTTATATGTTTTTATGTTTAAACTTAAAAGTCCACTAAAAGGCCCAAACCGCCTAAACTGGTCGACCAAACCGCCTAAACCGCGGTCCGACTTGACCGGTCTGGGCACTTGATGTCAAACCGCTCGGTTTGAAAAATCAACAAATCGCCACTTACGGTTTGGTTTGTGGTCTGAGGGGTTAAACCGTCCAAACCTGACCGCGAACACCCCTAGTTTGCGGGAAGGCAATCTGTTACACAACTGAGATTACAAGGTAAAGAAATACGAGTCTTCTAAATTCGGTCCCAGCTCACACTTCTTCTTTCCCTTTAGCAACACCTCCTACCTCACGTCTGCCTAAAAAAGTTTTTTGTTTTGAAAAAGCGAGGGTTAGACCGAAGGTCTAGTGAGTCCCCTCTAGCAACGTTTTAAACAATGGAAGTAAAGAACACCGTACTTACCACCAATTCAGTTATATAAACACCACCGTACTTACCACCACGCTACTGGCACACACTACCGTCACTCGAAAGTGACAGCGTGTCTGACTCATACTCTCTCTCGAATCTAACAGTTAAAAGCCCACTCCACCACCCCGGGCTGCCGACTCCCGGTCCTTCCTGGGTTGCCATCTCCCGGCTCGACACCCTCACTCACCCGGGCTGCCGACTCCAGGCCCCGCCCGGGTCGCTGCCTCCCCGGTTCCCCCTCTACTCACTCCGGGCTTCCTCCGACTCCCTGGACTAAAACTCCCCTAGTCTCCCCTATCTCCCGGGGTCATGGCCTGGGTCCTCCCCAACACCGTCTCCCGGGTTCCTACTTCACTTCCCTGGGTCGCCCCCGGGTACTCCGGTTTATACCTTCCCCGGGTCACCCCCGGTCACTACGACAGACAAAGGGGCGAACCCCAATCGCCATCGCAACCCGGTTGCCGAGACCGGTGACTTAGTTTCCCGACTAACTCAGATGGGCGCCGTCCCCTCTTAACGTGATACACGCCGATTCCATGAACCAGCGTCCTTAAATCGATAGAGGCTAATTTCATGGGGTTTTACAAATCCAACTCAAATAGGGGATTAGGGAAATTTCAAGATATCATCTTTTCCTAACATAAAATCGCTCAATAAGTTTTTCCCAAAGAAACCTCTCCACAAATCAGATTCATAACCACCAAAAGTTATCCTCAAAACTTCCAAAACTAAAAGATGATTTTAATAAGAAGATTACCTTGAAAGATAGAAGTTGATTGCTCCCTTCAAGAATTTCTCTCTTTACTTTACTTTTCTTCAAATCGCCAAGAGCCTCCCTCTCTTAGCCGCCACTGCTAAAAAAATGAGGTAGAGGATAGGGTTTTAGGGTTTAAATCCCTCTTTAGCCATATTACAACCTAGCCCCTTCTTTTTCCCCTTTTTCACAAATACTCACCCAACTTCCATTTATTATTTTGGTTAAGGTTATTACAATATCCTCCCCTCAAAAGAATTCCGTCCCCGGAATTCCATCGCTGAATAAACTGGGTGTTGGTACCTCATGTCGTCCTCCACTTCCCATGTTACCTCTTTTCCTTTGTGGGACTTCCACTGCACTTTCACTTTACGGATTTCTTTGGTTCTTAGCTTTTTCTCACTTTGGGGTCCAGAATGGCCACCAGTTCCTCTACGAAGCTTAATTTTTCATCACCTCAAATATCATCCAACTGCACTACCACGTCGGTTTTCGTCAAACACTTCTTCAGATTGACACCTGGAAAAAAATGGGATGGATACCACGCAGATACTCTGGTAGATCTAGTTTGTAGGCCACTTCTCCACTCGTTCGATGATAACGAATGGCCCAACGACCCTTGATCTTACTTCCCTTTCTTTCCGAATCGGGTCACACCCTTCCAAAGCGAGACTGGTAACTTTACTTTGTCCCCGCTTGAGGCTCATGACTCATACTTACCAACTTAGTTCCACTCAATTGCCCAAGCCATTCTGATCAAATACATAGTCGTACATAACCATCAGATTTACCCCTCGATTAGCTACAAGTTCCTTATAGAAAAGATTTTACCGGAGTTAACACCACGACCACATGCCTCACCGACTAAAATAACCACCCAATTTGCCAATATAACATATAGTCAACCTTAAACATTACCAAGAACTCACAGTTATGAGTTTCTTCATCCAGCAACCCACTGACCAACGCAGAAGTACTTTATTTCCCGAACCTCATTGACCATAACTCCTCGATATTCCCGAATTCATGCACCCTAAACATACATCACCCCCAACTTCATCACTCCAACTTCTTACATAATGGGAGGAAACTTCCTCAATTCAAAACCTTCGCAGTCCACCAGCTCCAACTGACCGAATAAAATGGCACATACTTCAATTTCTCATTGCATCCACAATCGTCCAACCACATGTACAATAAATCCAAGCTTCGCTTGCTCAACACGGATTGACCATGCTCCCATAAACCATTCCAAATAGTTTAACACTGAATGACCGACTCTCTTGGAATCTTTTCCACGCAATACTAAGTCTGACACTATGGTCTATCACTCTGAGCACTACTTTCAACCACCTCTTCCCTTTTCTTCTCGAAGACTTCAAACCTCCCTCTAAAAACCAGCTCACTAAATAACAGTGCAAACTTTAGACCAACGGCACGATTTAGATTACTCAACACCCGAACCATAACGTACACCATAAACTCTCCCTCACCCCACGCTAGGGATTCATAAACTTACTAACGGCAAATCTGAAAACATAATTCCACCTTTTTGCACCACTTGCCAAACTTCCTCCTCTCTGATTACCCACCTTTCCAACATAATATCTTCACTCTCTTCTCATTGTATGGAGCACTGTTCACCCAACGCTGCTATTCACTCCATTCCTCGATGATTCTCCAAATGTGTCGAATACACACTTACATTACTATACTCAACCAATAAATTACCCATAATTCTTATGCGAGATAATCCACCAAGCTCTTCCAAAACATCACCCACTACTCGTAGGCACCGCACAATTCTCGCTCTCCAAACAGTATTATCCAATCTGCTAGAATCCCTTCACACTCCAAAGAATCCTTCAACATGCTCACGGATTTCCTATTTACTACACAACCTCCTAACTAAGCAGTTCGACACTTCTATCAACATTCTAGGGGTATAAGATAAACCTGCCCATAACTCGTCGCAACCCTGAACACATGGTTCCTTTCTTAGATAGTCGCCAACTATCATTCGAAAATTATCCCCAACTTAGTAATATCCCGATACCAACCAACCATCCACACACACCATCCACATACTTGCCACTTACAAATCATTCCTCAGAAATCTTCGGACAAGGACGTTCATCCTATATCAATAACACGAACCTTATACATATCCTTAAAGAAGCTCATTACCACCTTAATGACCTACACGTCTAGATATGGCATAAAAATCACCAACTCATAGATACAACCATCACCCTACCACCTTATCACAAAATAACCAAAATCTCCACGACCACTTTGCACACATACATATATCGTCCTCTTCTCACTGATCATAATACCAATAACTGAATTCAAGGCATTTCACGACCTTGTCTTCCTCTAATCTGGATAAAACGCAAAATCATGATCCTCTAAACCACTCATCAAGATATTGCTCCTTATCGGCTCAAACGTGACCTGCCATAAACAAATTTCGGCAACCTAAAAGATTAAACGTACTACCTCGTAAACCTAAATGCTCGAAGCAAAACCCCTCCAGTTGAGCTATATAAACTTCAATCCTGCACAAACCAACAAAACTTCATCGAAAAACACCTGACCGAACTAGCGGTCTTCCAATTTCGTAATACTCACACAATATGGTCCAGCATCACGCCAAGTACACACCTTTTTCCGAATAACTCTTTACTTCCTCACGAAACTCAACGAACCATCCATAGCTACTTCTTCATCTTCAGCGTCCCGTCAGTAACCTCGAAAATGGTTCATGGCTTCAACATCAACAGTAGACATGGTGGTACTTCAACCATGTCTCCGACCAACAAGGATTCCCAATGGGACCTACCTCTTCCAATGCAGCAACTTACTGTTATAAAAAGCATCTTAACGACTTCGATTTCCACCCTAGACACAAACATTCGCCGACCTACACATCTCAAGTACCTGAACGAGCAGGTAAGCCATATAAAACAAACATCCTTAACGTCAAAGATCAAGGCCTCCAATAACCACTTCCGTTGTTCACCACCCCTTCCATAACAGGAACACCAAAGTCATGGATCGACCACCCACTGTTCGAGCGCCTCACTTCCGCTCTCAAAACCTTCCTCATCCTTAGTTGCAATATTTCCCACGACCTAGAGAGTTCATAGCCTTCATGCATGACACACCATGAATTTAAACTTTTGACACATTTGAAAAAAATTTAGTATGTACCACATTATGAAACAAGTTTGAGTGTATACAACACTACACCGACATCATTGATTAACCATGCACAACGATCTCAAGGATCGTTCCACCTCAACTCCACGGCATATTACTCCTCACCACACCCCAAAAGTGATGTTGGCACAATTGAAATTATTTTCGATGAACTTTACCCATGCGATTTATAAGATACTAAAAAATTGCTTACACTGAGCGACTCAGACGACTCTCACCCTCATTGATATGACAACATATGTTCGTGCTAAATTCACTTATAAAATCATGTGATCAAATGTTTTTATGATTTTCACAACAAAAGTTAACTCATTTATAAAAAGGTGTAAAATAGTTCTCCCATAACCAAAATCAAAATTTATCCCCCAACGCAATAACTTGTCTTTTCAATACAAACACATGTTTACACACATCACCACGTTTTCAAAACGAATACCTTGCAAGGCACACACACGCCAAGATATCTGATATGAAGGACTCCAACAATTTGCTCGAAACACAATGCATGAGACTCACTTTACATTGAAGGCTATTCATTCTAACAAGGTCAACTGTTTGCACTCACTATAATTTATCCCATAATCCCTACTTCTGACCAACCAGTCGCGGTCCTCACCTATGCCACAACCTCCGGCACCAACGTTTCCCAACATCCTTGAATGTCCCAACTACCAATTACCATCGCGACTAATGATTCGCAAATCATGCGCCCTCACTTTGACTCAAACAAACTTGTCAACAATTGTCCATTTCCATCCAGTCCTCACTCCATTTTATCAGTCCACACCGATATTGCCTCTCCACCACCCTTCCAAACTAAAATTTTCAAAGCCTCATTTCTATCCTTCAATTCTTGGGTTAACACTCTCCTGATTCCCACTAATCGACGTACAAACTACCAAACCGAGACTCCCTTGAAGTGAAGATCTCACCTCCAATCGTTATTCTTTTCCTTTTGGACCCAAGAGGTTCTTCCTTAGGACGAAATATCTACATCCCGCACAATACTCATCCCAAATGGTATTAACCTTAAAACCATAAGCGAGCTCACACGGCACGACCGACCAACACTATCATTTCAATGATAGAACTCACTACCCAGAACTACTCTCATCGATTATCTCAACAATAGTAATCGAGTATGCCCATGCACCTGTAAATTCATAATGGCATTGGCCAGATGCAATTCTGAATTTACCTTATATGAGAGTCCTCACTATCGTTATCATGACTCTCGATCAAGGTCTTCCTTAAAGGCTTCCAAAATCTTAGTTGTGTCCCCCTACTCCACAGTTTAAGTTTAGGCCCATCCGGTCACCTAAATCCCTTAAATTATGGCTTTGATACTAATAGTACCAACCCAAACTTACAACAAAAAGCAAAACTAACTTTAATAATTAACAACACCAAACGGCCCAAACCACAATCTAAAATTCAAGGTTTGCGGGAAGGAAATCTATTACACAACTGAGATTACAAGGTAAAGAAATATGAGTCTTCTAAATTCGGTCCCAGTTCACACTTCTTCTTTCCCTTTAGCTGCACCTCCTACCTCACGTCTGCCTGAAAAGATTTTTAGTTTTGAAAAAACGAGGGTTAGACCGAAGGTCTAGTGAGTCCCCTCTAGCAACGTTTTAAACAACGGAAGTAAAGAAAAGATTTATAATAACATAAACCAATTCAGTTACATAAACAACACCGTACTCACCACCACGCTACTGGCACACACTACCGTTACTCGAAAGTGACAGCGTGTCTGACTCATAATGCCTTAACTGGGACAACCCCCCCAATGGCATAAACAGGACACACCACCCGGTATGAGTTCAGGCGGGACACCCCCCCCCCCCCGACTTTGGCCATACATGCTCACATTAGTGTATGCATACATTTAACCAACACAACTATATAGACCACGTTTATAATAAATCTCGCATGTATAAATATGACATAATAATTAAAAGCTTTAAAATAAATTACCACATGCTTTAACCACTTTAACAATCAAAAGCATTTAGTTAGAAAACTCACCTAGATCACGTGGAACTTTACATGTTAACTTCCTCTATAAAAGAACCTATCAAGGCAATAACAGATAGAGGAAATAAGGGCCATGAAACTCTCTCTCGAATCTAACAGTTAAAAGCCCACTCCACCACCCCCGGGCTGCCGACTCCCGGTCCTGCCAGGGTTGTCGTCTCTCGGCTCGACACCCTCACTCACCCGACTGCCGACCCCCGGCCCCGTCCGGGTTGCCGCCTCCCAGTTCCCCCTCTACTCACTCCGGGCTTCCCCCGACTCCCTGGACTAGAACTCCCCCGGGCTCCCCCGTCTCCCGGGGTCATGGCCTGGGTCCTCCCCAAACCCGTGTCCCGGGTTCCTACTCCACTTCCCCGGGTTTCCCCCGGGTACTCCGGTTTATACCTTCCCCGGGTCACCCATTGGTCACTACGACAGACAAAAGGGCGAACCCCTATCGCCATCGCAACCCGGTTGCCGAGACCAGCGACTTTGTTTCCAGACTAACTCAGATGGGCATCGTCCCCTCTTAACGTGATACACGCCGATTCCAAGAACCAAAGTCCTTAAATCGGTAGACGCTAATTTCATGGGGTTTTACAAATCCAACTCAAATAGGGGATTAGGGAAATTTCAAGAAATCACCCTTTCCTAACATAAAATCGCTCAATAAGTTTTTCCCAAAGAAACCTCTCCACAAATCAGATTCATAACCACCAAAAGTTATCCTCAAAACTTCCAAAACTAAAAGATGATTTTAATAAGAAGATTACCTTGAAAAATATAAGTCGATTGCTCCTTTCAATAATTTCTCTCTTCACTTTACTTTTCTTCAAATCACCAAGAGCCTCCCTCTCTTAGCCGCCACTGCTAAAAAAATGAGGTAGAGGATAGGGTTTTAGGGTTTAAATCCCTCTTTAGCCATATTACAACGTAGTCCCTTCTTTTCCCCCTTTTTCACAAATACTCACCCAACTTCCATTTATTACTTTGGTTAAGGTTATTACAAAAGTGGATAAGTGAGGTTCTTATTGAAAGCAGAGAAGAGCCAAGGTTTACTATAAATTGGGGATCCTATCAAGACCTAGGAACTAGGGCTTCTTAGCTTGCTAGAAATGACAACTAGATTGGGGATTTTGACATCAAGACCCATCAACAAACCAATGGCATTCAACTCTTTTCCTCATAAAATACCAACAAACCAACTAAAAACACTCATTGTGCGTTTAGTTCGAAGAATGGAATTTGATGGAATTGGAATCCATTGAAGGAATTTGACTTTGAAGGAATTGGAATGGAATTTGACCACACATTTGGTTGGTAGGAATCGAATGGAATTCAATTCTTTCACTTAAGCTAAGGAATGATGAATTCCTTAATTTGTGGAATTCAAAGGATTCCATCATTCTCATTATGTGAACCAAACATAGGATTAGGAATTTGGTCAAAGAAATTATCCATTCCAGTTCCTTCAAAATCCATGAACCAAACACCCCCTTAGTTTCGGTATCCATTGGGTTTTTTTTTGCTCTAGACCTATTCTTGATATTAGAGGGAAGAAGAAAAGGTTATTTGGGTTTTTCAACATCGAAACCCTAAATTGAGCAAACTATGCTATAACATTTTTCAAGAATTAGGGTTCACAAAACCTTGTTGTAACTTGGTTTGGGCTTTTTCAAAGCCATTGATTTGGGGTTTTTTTTGCTTTGATATGTGCATTGTACATGTAGAAGAGAGCTCGATGGTGCAGGTGGGAGGTTCAGTATGTGTGTACGTTGGTAACTGAGTGGGTGGTGCATGTAACACCCGAAAAACCTTGGTAAGTTTCATTTAAACTTATATCTCTATTTCTTGTGATGATTAAGGCATGATTTAAATATTTAGATCCCCGAGTCTTATCAAGGATCAAATGTTGGCAACTCGATTGTGTGAATAGTCAAATCATAGAAAAATCGAGCGTCGGGGAGTGTGGGGTGACAATGCCCTCGATTATGACGAGTGTCACAGCCGTATGTCATAGTTGTGGAGGCTATGGGAGTCGCGATCACATGGCACGGTTGTGACCCGCGACTGTGACAAGGGCACAATCGCCCGTCACTGTCGCTGAGGTTGTACCGTAAGGGGGAGGGGAGCTTGGCGACCTTGCTAAGTGACAATGCCCAGGGCAAAGTCGCAAGGCATATTCGCCTGCGACTATCTAGAGGTATAAAACCCCTCCTACCCGATTTTATTCCATTTCATTTATGAAAATTTGTTCTAGGTCGTTTTGGGTGAGCGTTAAAGGCGATTTGGAACCCTAGCTTCACATTCTTCATTAATTTCTTGGTTGGCTTTGATTGGAAACATTTATTGAGCATCAAACCTACTTTGGAGACATCTAGTGAAGATCTTCAAGCTATTCAACCATCAACTCATAGTCACCAATACTTTCTAGGGTTTTGCTACTTTTCTAGGTTTTATCCAAAAACCTAGATTGCGAGTTTCTAAACTTTGTCAAAACTAGATGCATGTCAATATATGTGTTCTTCCATCCTTATCCTTCATATTTGTGAAAT
The DNA here is from genome assembly GCA_954870635.1 of Arctium minus. Lineage (NCBI taxonomy): Eukaryota > Viridiplantae > Streptophyta > Magnoliopsida > Asterales > Asteraceae > Arctium > Arctium minus. Next base: position 20,686,590 of record OX941082.1, read on the forward strand.
TTTACTCTTGAATGATGAAACAACCACAACCCCGTATATGAAAGCTTTCTTAGGACCCATGTGTTAGAAATATAATGTGATGTCTTGATAGTCATAATAGCCTTATTTATGAACCAAGTAATGAAACTTGACATTATGGTGGAAAGACCCATGTTCGGGAATGTTGACTTAACTTAATTTTTTGGCTCTAAAGGAAGCATTTGCACTAAATATTTGTAAATGGTGTCCTAGTGTATTTATGTGCATAATGAACGGTTATTTCTCCCTTGGAATGTTATTGGAAGGTTTATGTGCTCATTTGGCAAATAATGGTAATCTTAGAAGTTCATGAAAGGCTTATTTGTTATTAATGTGGTTGGACCACAAGATTGGATATTGTTGTTGATACACTTTGCTTGGAGTAAGTTGTATCCTTAACTTATTGTAAAATCGGATGAACCATCTAGTAGGCACTAGGAGGATGTAATCTTGGGTGCCACCTTGGAGGTATGTGCCTGGATCTCCATCATTCGGGGTAATGCCTTGGAGGTAGTCCCCAATATACCGGGTCTTTTGAGGTGTTGCTCTTAGGAGTGAATATCAAGGCATATCGACTCTTAAGGTGAAACTAGATTTGGTGTTATGGGTCTCCCCCATTGATTCATCTTTTGGCCTACTAATATATGTTGATCATTCCTTACTCTATTTATGGTTTATATTTGTTCAAACTCACTAGGCTTTTTGGCCTAACACTTGTTTGGTGTCGACATGTATCTCAGGATTTAGCAGAGCCGACTCTAAGAAGGCTTAGTCGGGTAGCGAGTGAACTTGGGGAAGGACTTTTGAGACGCCACATTTGCGAAGATGGCATTCTTTTGGAAGACTTTGGAGGACACCCGAACTTGTAATCTTATTTCTAAAGAAATTAGATTAATAGGTTGTCTTTTCCAAATACTTGAATTATAAAATTGTAATTAACAGGTGTTCATTATTTCCCCCTTTTTGGGAAGGCTCATGTTTTGACATTTTATAAATACCACATTTCTATTTTATGGAAATTTTTGTTTATCCCAATTTTTGGGGTGTTACAGTACAGGTAGGACATAAATCGAATAAAGGGTTTACGGTTGTGAGTTGGACGGAGATAAAAGAAAGATGAAGGCGACAGGTACAGAAGGGGTCCGCTGGAGGTAAGGGAACCGAAGTTCACGGAAAGGGGAAGGTGGGTTCACGTACTAGAAGGGAAAAGAAGGATTGGGTTTTTTTTACCCTTAACAATATGTATTATACTAATATATTATATTAATATATACAAAGTATACAATTTTTTATTTTTAAAATATAGTAAAAAGATTATAATACCCTTGAGTTGGCGGATTTTATTAACGGAAGTTAGTTAGATAGACCAAACCGAAATCAAGTGTCATCGATAGTGACCAAAAGTGTAACAAAGTGGTAATCACGGTGATAAAAAAAATGCAATTATTTCAAAATAGGAACAAAAATTAATAGTGAATGATAACTCAATAACAAAAGATGTAATCTACTCTAAAAATAATTAATATATGGAGACATTCGTTAAATGTTGTCTGACTTGACTTCTTGAAGTTTCGGGGTATTTTATTAATGGAAATTATGTCACATTTTAAGCCTTGGAAATTTAAAAGAAATTCAAAGAGCAAAATTTCTATCCATGCTTTGACTCAAATTTTAAAATATAAAAATTAAATTATTCAATAAATTAACATAATTTATTCAATAAATTTGACCCAATATTTTTGTTAAACGGCGATATCTTTTTAGTCGAATTTCACTGTTTTGATTGATTTTTTAAAGTTTTTTTTTCTTTTTGTTTTTAGGGAATTCTTTAAGTTTTCCTGATCGATTTCAGTGATTTTTTTCGATTTTTTTAAAAGACTTTTGCCTTTTTGGTTGATTTTAAAATATTTTTTCAGTTTTTTTGTTGATGTCCCTTCTATTTTTTAATATTTCGAAACATCTCTCAAAATTTAACATGAACACTTTTCATATTTTAAAAAATTATACTTACAAAAATTGGTTGAACATGATACACAAGACCCTGCTGAGACCTTTATAAGTGTGCCCCTTCGTATAAATAACGACACAAGTATTTAGGACTTTGTTGTGAATTTAGGTTAAAATACAATAAAATATTAAAGTATAAATTTAATTAATTTATTAAAACTAATCATAAAAATTACTTTTATGATATTTAGATTTTTATAAAGTTATAAATTTAAGTAAATTTTGACTAATTTACTTAGGGGTTGTTCGGTTTTGGCTTAATGGGTTGTATAGCCCATATGGCTTATTCGGTCAGCCATAAAAAGTCGTTCGGTTGTGGCTTATTTGCTCAGCTGGTGGCTTAATCGGCCAGCTAGAAATTTCTACTCCTTTGCATTCAGCCATCTCATTTCTCATTAATTTCCCCAACTACCCTTTTAATAAAAAAATCCCTATTTCAACAGTTGTTTTTCACGCCTCCAAGCTACCATTCAAGTTCTCATCTTCTTCAAGACCCTGTTTCTCTACCATCACAGGTTTTTGATTTCTCCACATAGTTATCAATTTCTTCTTATGGCTCGATTTCTTCTTGGGATTTTGGGTTTGGATATAAAACATCCAGCATCGTGTTATTCCACATATGAATCTCGATCTTGATTTTATGGTTTTGGGTTTTCATCCAACGCCATCTTCCTTCCTAGGATTGGTCCACTAGGATTGGTCCACTGGTTTTGGGTTTTCCTATCAAGGGGTTTTCTTACTCACCTGATTTTGGGTTTTCTTACCAAGAATTGAAGATTTGATATCCCAATTGGGAAAACACTAGAGAAATTGTTTATGCTAATATCCATGGTTGTTAAGCTAGTGAGATTAAAGACCCCAACTGGGAGTTCACCATAGAACGAGACAACGAGTTGTGGCTTATGTTGAAATCAATTAGGTCAAATAAGTTTATATTTTTTCTATATAAGGATATAATTATCTAGCGGCACATGGTTTTAAGAAGTGGTTTTAGGAACCAATAATTTATCAAACAATTATTTCATTTAATATAGTCTCAGGGGTAAAATGGTCATTTCTGATATTCAGACTGTTTATTCAGCATAACAACCGAACTACAATTTATCTGTTATCACCTAGACAACTATATCTATACAGACAACTATATCCATACAGGTCTTAACAGAAAACGAATCGAACAACACCTTACACTGATTAATATAAATAATATTTTTTTATCTAATTTAACTATAATATTTTTTGTATATTAATTAGTTTTAGTAAATTACTTAAAACTATAATATTTTTTGTATATTAATTAGTTTTAGCAAATTACTTAAACTTATATTGAGTTTAATCATTTGAGAACTTTTATCTTAAAATATTGTTTCATATTATTATTATTTTTCTATCTAAAGCTAGCATTTAATATCTTGATAAGCATATATTTGTTTCACAATGTGTTTCTTTCATATGTATTCGTTCACATTGTGAAACCGTTTTATGTGTAACTTTAGTTTCACAAACAAGATAAATACGTCTATATTATGAAACAAATACATGTCAACCAAACAAATTGTGAAACAAATATATGTTAATATATATTCTAAATGCTAGTCTTAGATGAAAACATATATATATATATATATATATATATATATATATATATGAAATAGCATATGATGTACTAGTTCCCAATGTTATCACAATTTCATGGGTTCTCAAAAGAATTCCCCCCCCCCCCCCCCAAAAAAAAAAAACTTATACTTTTGTATCTTATTATCTAATATATTGTTGGGTATTTAGTTTTTTTTTATTTTAATTTTCAACTAATTAAAACAAAACACTTATCAAAGTTATATTTTATTTGAGCTAAACGATTTCATGGAAATTAAGTTTATGAAAAGATAAAATAAAATATTTGATGGTAAAATCTAAACTTCAAATTTATTTAATTATCTCCTCATTATATTTAGAAGGTATATGTTTGTGTCATCAAATTTTATTGATTAAAAGGGAGGGACCAAATGCTAAACACGAAAGTTGAGAGAGAGACCAAATCTGTTATAAAAATGAAAAATAACTTAAGGACCACATCCGTCATAGAATATATAAGTTAAGAGAGAGGAGGTTCATGGACTAAATTACCCCTCGCTAACGGAAATTTAATTGACATCGTTAGTAGAATGAACCATATCCATTATAAAAATGAAACTAACGGGACGCTCCTCATTAAAAATTCCTTTCAAAAACCTTACTCGTTAATTTATGCAAATCATAAAAAACAAATTTACATTTAATTATAATTATAATTTTAAAAAAATAGAAATACGTTCTTCATTCAAACTTTCCAATAAATGGTGTTTGTTAGAGACGTTCCCCATTGTACAAAAAAAAAATTGTCCCCTGTTTTAAAAACATATTACTTTATCTTCTTTTTTTAGCCGACAATAATATGATCAAGTGATTTGTAAGAGTTTTAAATTAATAAATAAATGAGTATTATTTTAAATTAAAATAAAACAAAATAGAGTAAAAAGACAAAAATAGTTCTGAGTTAAGAGATTTATTTAACAGGAGTTGGTGAGATGGACCAAAATCGAAACCAAGTGGCAACCACAGTGACTAAAAGCGAAAGAAAATGGCAACCACAATGATCAAACGTGTAATTATTTCAAATTAAGGACGAGATTTGATAGTAAGTGATAATCATAAGAACCAAAAGTGTAATTTACTCTATGATTTAAGAAATTTGAAAGTTAGGGTGTCTGGTTTGTTTTAAGGAATGAAAATGAAAATTAATACTTTAATTATATTGTTTTACATTGATGTACATTCGTTTCCATTGTTGACGTTTGGAAATAAAAAAACAACGGGTCGTGTTAATGGGCTCTCCTCCTTCTCTGATGACTCTTTTACAAACAATTTTACAAAACCCTAACTCTGGTCTTGGTGACAAAATTGGAAAAAAAAAGCCTGGTGAAAAAATCGAATAGAAACCTTGGTGAAATATCAATCAGAAAACATTGATAAAAAAATCGAACAAAAAAAGCCTTGGGTGAAAAAAATTGAAGGACAAAAAATCAATCAAATCGAAGGAGTCTCATCAAAAAAAATCGTACAAAAAATCAACGACCATTCTCTCATCTCATGTTTTTTTTCTTCTTCTTGTTTCTTGTTTCTTGTTTCTGGGCCAAAGCGCATCAACACCATAGTCTCAAGTGCCAAATATGAATGTTTTATTCATTTCATATGGGACTACTTACTTACCTAAAGTGAATTTTTGCCACTATTTGGTTGTAAATATCTTATAGAGATGAAGTTGCCAAATCGAAATTAGGCTTAGGGTTTACCCATCAATTTGACACATATTGAATTCACTCATCGATTTCAAATCGAGTTTGATATTCTTGAAGTAAATCGATTGCTGAAGCAGATCGATTGTTCGAGTCTACTGGTGAATTATATATAGAGGGAGATTGACCTATTGAAGCATGGTTTTTTACTGCGAAGAGAGGGAGAGGTGGAGGAAACTCCATCAATTGAAGCAAGTTTGTCGTTGTTGACTGGAGAAATCAAGGGATATATAGAGAGATGGGGGTATACAATAAGGAGATGGTGGAGGAGACAACGTTTATAGACAATAATTTTTCTATTCCACCCAAATTTGGGGGAATGGTTTTTACCCTCCAATAATATAATGATTAATTATATTACTTGTAACCAAACATCATTAATCATTTCATTCATATTTCTTGTTTGAACCAAACATCAGTGATGTATATCATTTCCATTCCCTACCTTCTATTATCCTCAATCAAAGTGAAATAAAATGACAACCATAATGATCAAAAGTATGATTACTTTAAATTAAGGACGAGACTTGATAGTGAGTGATAACCACATGAACCATAAGTGTAATTTACTCTATAATTTAAGAAATTAGAAAGTTAAAAGGTACTGAGGATCTAGACCACTTTAACGTGAAACATAGTCAAATTGAGATTATAGAACCTGTCCTTAACCGAACTTTCAACTGGAAACCATAATTGTTTTGTCATTTGTGTACATAAAAATCTTATCTCTTAATATTTACTTTCCTTTTCCTGTGCTACAAATCAGGTGAAGATATATTATTATTTTTTATTTATTATAACTTTTTCAAATCTATATTTATCTTCTTTGTTTGATAATACGGTAAATATGAAAAGAACAAGAAATTTTGAGACATATTTTATTTTGTGACACTCTAAAATTTAGAGTAGTTTTAAAATTTGAAAATCCGGCAATATGACGTTTGTATTGGGAGTAAACCACCACAAGGGGTAAAAGTATAAGCGTTTACAAAACCTGAATATGAAATATGGAAATCGACAACAAACTAATCTAAACCATTTCTATCTAGATTACATAGGTTGTCAACCCAATTTCCAAAATGAATAAATTGTTTTAAATGTCAAGACTCCAATATCTATCATCTCAAAAATGCCTCGAGTCCGCGCTCGCCACTCAAACCTTTGGTAACCCACCACTATTGGAACCTGTTATACATGTTATTAGAGAAAAAGTGTTACGCTTAAAGCCTAGTGAGAACATACAATTTATGTGACAATTTAAGAAAGTAGTTTAAATGAAACCGTAAGAAATCTTTTTCACCAAAAACATTTGTAAATAATCTGATATTCACATAGTGACCTTGCGGTCCAAAAATACATCTTGCGATGACGGGGGAGACCCGATTTTCCAAGGATCATGGCGGAACATAAAAGTAGACCACTTTCCGAGTTGTGAGCTCAATACTTGGAACCATGGCCACGAACAACGTCGGTTGGTACTCAGATGTGGGGGAGGGCAACCCGAGGATCCAAGTCATACTCATTCACTAGGATTACATTTACGGTCCATGGCTAGTAACCGGTCCCACATAACCATACCAAATTGCCTCTGAGGACCCAATGTCTCAACCAACTACATATGGGGAAAGATATCCCAAACGAAAGTCGACTCAATACCTATGGATCCATTAGTAATAGTCTAGACTCGTCACAATTACGTTTGTGATTAACTATAATTAAACATATAGTTATTAGTATCAATCGTTTCCCAAAATGCATATCTTTGTTCAACTGGTGGTAAGAAAGTTAAACTCAAACATGAGCCATAATGTGACCATTTTCTCATTTCCAAAATATGTTTCCTTACCAAGTACACATTTTGAGTGTTAAACCATTTTAATGTGGTCGTAGACCATACTAACAATAATCCATGTAATTTCTCAATTTCTCACAAAGGTTCATTTTATCCAGTGAAACCCAATCATAAGAATGAGAATTATAAAAGTGAAAATACATATATTCTTTCAAGTAACCCACATAAATATGCAAGTAAAACCATATTTCACATCATATTGGTTGAAAGGGGTAAAACCCTAAAATCTCCTAAAATACAAGTTAGATCAAAATCTTATAGACATTAACCAAAATCAGAGGAGATGAGTAGTAGTTTAAAATATGATGTTTTGACATGTGTAAAGTTTAAGAAAAGGAAGCATGAACTCACAATGGGGTTTAATCTAAACCATAGCAAAACTCTAGATGGAAAAGGATGGATTTCTTGAGCTTGAATGCTTGAGATCACTACACAAAATACCTAACAACCCTAGAAATAGCCATAAATGATTTAGGGCTTTCATTAATGAGAAGTAAATGAAGAGAGATAAAGAAAACGCACCTAGGGCACCAAAAATCACACCAACCAGCTATGCACTTGAAATAAATGAGAAATGGATCAGTTAGGTCGTTTTTATACTCCAGTACCCCGACCGCGACCTTGCCCGACGAGAGTGACATTGGTCACAATCGCGGGGCACTGTCGCCCACTACAAAAACCCTTCGGTACATTTACAGCGATAGTGTCACGCGATAGTGACGCTTGTCACAATCGCGGGCACAATCGCGCCCATTGTACCGTGAGTCCTAACAACCCCCGCGACTATGCCACAACGATTGTGACGATGTCACTGTCGCGTGGCACTGTCGTCGAACACCTCCTCGGCCTCCGAAATCTGATTTTCAAGCTTCGACACACACAAGACTATAACCCAAAGATGAAGGTAAACCTTAATGGGGATTCATACCAAAAGAAAAGAGAACATGGGAGAGAGAGTGAAGGAATTGACTTACCGAAAAATCCGGGTGTTACATATTCTACTTAAATGACCTATCAAAATCTGCGTGAAAGTAGCTTTGGAATTTCCCCCATAGTCCTTTCGACTAAGAGCATCGACGACGACATTTGCCTTACTCGGGTGGTAAAGCAACTCGCAGTCGTAATCCTTTAATAGCTCCAACCACCTTCGCTGCCTCATGTTCAACTCCTTTTGATCAAAAATGTGCCTCAGACTCTTGTGATCCGTAAAAAGGGTGCACTTTGTGCCATAAAGGTAGTGTCGCCACAACTTTAAGGCAAACACCACCGTTGCTAATTCCAAATCGTGGGTTGGGTAGTTGACTTCATGAACTTTGAGTTGTCGCGACGCGTAAGCAATCACTTTACCCCTTTGCATTAGGATGCAACCCAATCCCATCTTCGACGTATCGCTAAAAACCACAAAATCTTCCGTCCCATCGGGTAGAGATAAAATGGGAGCTTCGCAAAGCTTCCTCTGTAGAGTTCGGAACGCCTTCTCTTCACTCTCAGTCCACACAAACTTCACGTTCTTTCGGGTTAAGGTCGTCAACGTTGAGGCTATCTTGGAAAAGTCTTGGATGAACCTCCGGTAGTACCCCGCCAATCCTAGAAAACTTCAGATTTCTGACGGGCTCTTGGGTGGTTCCCAGTTCATCATGGCCTCGATTTTTACGGGATCCACTTTCACTCCTTCCCTTGTGACTATGTGCCCCAAAAACTGCACCTCTTGAATCCAAAAGTCACACTTTGAAAACTTTGCGTAAAGCTTTTCTCGTCTTAGAACCTCTAACACCTCCCGAAGGTGTTGTTCATGACTCTCTTCGTCTTTGGAGTAAACCAAAATATCATCGATGAACACAATCACCGATTTGTCGAGGAATGGTCGGCACACCTGATTCATCAAGTCCATGAATATAGCCGGTGCATTGGTTAAACCGAACGGCATCACTAAGAACTCGTAGTGACCGTAACGCGTCCTAAACGCCGTCTTTGAGATGTCGCCCTTTGCCACCTTCACTTGATGGTATCCCGACCGAAGGTCGATCTTTGAAAAGTAACCCGCCCCTTGTAGTTGGTCAAACAAGTCGTCGATCCTCGGAAGCGGATACTTGTTCTTTACCGTTACCTTGTTCAATTCTCTGTAGTCGATACACATCCTCATTGAGCCGTCCTTCTTCTTGACGAACAAAACCGATGCTCCCCAAGGTGACGAACTTGGTCGAATGAAACCCTTCTCGAGAAGGTCTTGGAGTTGAGTCATCATCTCTTGCATCTCGGTAGGATCCAATCGGTAAGGAGCTCGGGCTATCGGGGCCGCCCCCGGAACGAGATCAATTCTGATCTTCACTAGTCGATCGGGTGGCAAACCGAGCAAGTCTTCCGGGAACACATCGGGAAACTCGCGTACCACCCTTACTTCTTCTAACTTCCTCTTCTCGAGTTTGGTGTCGATAGCATAGGCCAATAAGGATGAGCATCCTTTCGCCAAAAATTTCCGCGTTTTGATCATTGAGATAATCGCCACTTCGCCTTTCCTCCTTTCACCATAAATGATTGTCGTCACTCCATTTTCTACGGGTAAATGTATCATCTTCTTGGAACACACAATCTCGGCGTGATTCTCCGATAACCAATCCATTCTTATTACTACATCGAACCCGCCGGTTTGCATAGGCATCAAACTAACCGAAATTTTTCTTCCATCAAACTCAAGAGTGCAATCTCTTACTACATCCCGAATTATGACTTGGCCCCCGTTAGCTATTTCTACTACAATGGCTTCTTCTAAGCTACTCATAGGCATGGAAAACTTTTGACAATACGCATCGGATATAAAAGAGAAGCTAGCACCTGAATCAAACAATACACGTGTAGGCACAAAATTTAAGAGAAACATACCCGACACCACATCAGTAGAGGCCTTGGCTTCCTCAGAAGACATTTGAAAAGCTCTTCCAGACACTCTTGGAGGATCCTTCTTTTTCCCGCCACCTCAGTCGTTCTTCAATTTCGGGCATTCGTCTCTAACATGACCCGACTCCTTGCACTCGTAACACAAGCGTCCCTTGACGGGACAATCCTTATAAGCATTCCTGAACTTTCCGCACTTAAAACAAGCCCCGGGAACGAAGTTGCATGGGCCGAAATGTTTGTTTCGGCACTTGGAACACCACTAAGCCTCGGGCCTAGAGTCGGCTCCCCGGTGGTAGTTGTTGTTGAACGATCTTGGTTTCTTGGAGGCTAGGGAGTTTCCCTCCCACTTTCTCTTCTCGACTAGGCGAGAACCTTCTTCCTTTTTCAATAAACATCCTCCATTAATTGTGCTTCCTCTATCGCCTCTCGGAGAGTAGAAGTCTTCGACACTCTCACCATCGACATCATGTCGGACGGAAGCCCCTTAATGTAGGCTTTGATTTTCTCCTTCTCTGTCGGGACCAGGTGTCCCACCAATCCCAGCTTGTCCATAAATAGTCGGGTTTACTCTTTCACTGACCGGTTACCCATCTTCAAGTTTTGGAACTCCTCCTTTATTCGGTCCATCGACCTCTTTTTACAGTACTCTTCAAGTAGTTTCTCTTTGAATGTTGCCCAAAACAATTGGCCAAGATAGTCGCCTCAAGGGAAGCAGAATACACATTCCACCAAGTGAGGGTCGTCCCTCTCAACATTTGCGAGCCAAAAATTACTTTATGTCCTTCACCACACTTGCTCGATCAGAAGGCCTGCTCCATTTCCCGAATCCAGCCCACACAGACTGACGGGTCGTCTGAACCTTTAAACTCCGGTGGTCGGCAACCCAGAAAGGCCTTGAATGTGCAAGCTTTCGTTGTTTATCCAACCCTCGGGGTTGTGGTAGCATCAGTAGGGATTACGGGTCCGGTACCCCCGGATCCCACCACGACAATGTTCTCGTCCACCGTTTCATGCCTACGGTTGTTGTGGTTGTCCCGGTCCTCTAAGAGTTTCAAGAATAATTCTTGTTGTTGCGCATAGCTCGGTTCATGGCTATCATCATTCTGTCCATCATCCTCGTCTCCTCCGTCACCTCTTCCAAAATGGGCTCTCTTGATTCTAAATTGCGTCGGGGAATGTGTTCGGGTCCCCCGCCTAACACATTAACCGGACGTGAGGGCTCTTCCACCACGGTCACCCGTGGTTGATCGGCCGTGGATGCCGTGGCGTCTTGCCCTTCCTGTCTATTCCTGGTGGTAACCATTACCTGCCACACAAGGCCAGATACAGAATGAGAGGTGAACCGCACGAATAACATAAGGAAACGTACTACTACATTCACCAATTATCATAACAACAGTAGATCAAGTATGCTCACGTAAAACATATTCATAATAACGTTAGCTAAGTGAAGTTATGAATACTTGATACGTAAGAGTTCCCATCACTATCGTTACAACTTTCAATTCACGTAAGTTTCGTCGACTCTGAAACCATCTTATCTCAGGAGTTCTACCCCAATCTCACAAGTCATAACTTAATAATCTCAGTTTAAGTATAGGCATCTTGCAATCATACCTAGTTCTCTTAAACTAATGCTCTGATACCAACTTGTAACATCCTAAAATTTAGGGTGAATTTAAAACTTAAAAAATTTGGCTATATAGCGTCTATAAATGGTAGAAACCAATCTACCCAAAAAGGGAAATCCAATAACCTGTAAGATAAGAGTAACATTCTAAACCAATGGACGTCAACCTAACACGGGGAACCAAGTATGGCTATTACAACCCAAGAACAAATAAAGAATACAATTCAACAACCTAGTAATCTAACTTATGCAAGCAAGATTAATGTCGGGTGTCGCTATTCTTCCAAAAGGTATAATCTCTATACTTCAAATATTGGTCACTAAGTCATCAAAAAGACCGCTCTCGACCCCAAGGTCGTCCTCTCAATCCCGACGAGTCCCACCGCTAAAGTGACCTGCCATACATGACAATCAAACAAGTGTTAGGCTAAAGCCTAGTGAGAATATATAAGCGGAAAATAACTTAAACAATAAACCCGATTGAAGTAATGTAGCCGATCTAGCCGTGAGCTAAATCAAAACAAATCCAATAAACCATTAGCATTCAGTAAATACCGACAACAGTTCAAACCACATAGCGAGTTCAACTACTCCAAGTCTATTGCTCAAAAACATGAAGTCAACCACTCCAGGTCTATTCTTGAGAGTTCCAAAACAGGGAAACTCAAGCACATTGGGATTACACCATACTGTCCATGGGACGTTGCCCTACCGTATAGGCCCATACCCTACTTACCATGGAGCCCGATGCATATCCCGTGCCAAGGGTAACCAAATGCCCGTACGAGACATTGGAATACCGTGCCTATGGATCCATTGCACTAACACCAAATACCAAAACATGCTAATACAACCATATTAATCATGCATGTAATTTATGAAACCAAATCCCAAATATGTGAGCTACTAACATGGGCTTATCTCACATTGATTAAGGAACCTTCGTAAACACAACCCCATCAATGATAATACAATAAATTCCGTTTTAAAAGCCAATATGTCCAATAATTGGTCTATACGTAAAATATTCCCAAAACCCTAGTTTTCACTTTAGGTGTAATCAAAATTCCAAGTAACAATTATTAGTTATCAAAAGAGTGGGTAAACCTGGAAATCATTAATTTCTTTAAAACACCATCCATGAAAACCTTGTTTAAACCAAACCATGATATCTCCAAAATCCATAGTTAGGTCAAAACACAACAAAACTCAAATGTGATTAGGAGACAAGGATAAGTTTAAAACACATAACCCCTAGCATTTATTAGAGAAATGATTAAGAAAACTCACCTTAGATGATTTCAAGTAAACCCTAGGTTACAACACTTGAGGGTAGAATGTGGAAAGAAACTTGGTATTTCAACCACAAGATCTTAATCACCTTCACCAACCTAAACAACCCAAATAAATGCAAATGAGATACCCAAATGGTAGCATTGAATGATGAGAGAGGAAACCCTACCTTAAGCTCTTCCAAAATCACACCACAAAATGTTCCAAACTGATCAAATGAGCTCAAAGTCGGATGAAAGGCATTTAAAACCCTGGGCCCGATCACGACATTGCCCTGCGAGAATGACATGGTCATTCCGCGTGGCATAGTCGCCCGCATTCAGTACCTCGTGGTACATTCTCGGCGACATTGCCCTGGGAGAATGACACATGTCAATCTCGCCGGGCATTGTCGCGCCCTCCCCACTACACGCGGTATGCCCTCCGCGATTGTGCCCCGCGAGAGTGACCTTTGTCACAATCGCGGGCATAGTCGCCCAGATGCCCCAAACCCGTTTTTTCTTCTGTTTTCCACACGAGGACCCTGATCTCGAACTTTTAAAATAATTCCAAGGGAAAAGTCAGAGTTGAAAACGTACCTCAAACACGGTTGTCACAATATACAGACCACCTCTTATGCAACATGGATTGTAAAAAGAATAGGTATTCCCATTTTCCAAACCAATGCATGATTTTTGATGCATGCATGTGTAAGTTCTAACATGATGATGCTTCACGAATATATGATTCCTATCAATGCATACATGTATGAGTTGTAAAACAGTAACAATAAAATTTCGGGTTTTCGGACGGGTGAGGGTGGAGGGTATGCAAACCTAACCCGAAACCTACAATCCTATTAAAATTTCGGTTTTCGGTCTTCAGGTTTTAATTAAAATCGGGTCTCGGTTTAAACCGCAAAATTCGGTTCGCGTTGGGCGGGTTTGTCGGGTTAGTTCGGGTTTTGCTCGGCCCTAATAAAGAGAACCAATGTGCACCTCTAGATTAACAAGTATGAAAACAAAATTTTGATTGATAAAGGAATTAAAAATATGCATTAATATATAAAAAAATACATTTTATGCCCCTGTTGTTGTCACGCATGATCAATTCTCATCCTTATTTTAAGCTAACTACAATACTGGTCAATGTGGTAGCCACTTCTATTTCTTTTTTTTTTGTCATTTTATTCTATTAAAAACAATTATTTTCTTATTATTTTCTTCTCATTAAATGAAACCCCATCTCCAACCACACTCCCTTTGGTTCCCACCCCGATCACATCCTGATCACACACCCATCAACAAACCTACCCCGTCCACCTAGACCACCTCCCATTTTCTCCCACAAGGTAATCCAAAAAACCAGTAAGTATTGGCATCTAACATTAAATGGAGAGCTCCAAGGTTTCACCGATGGTGTGTCCGATCACCCCCCCCCCCAACCAACACCTTGAGTTTGAGCAAAGTGGAGAAGGGAGGTTGTTATCAAAAGAAGAGAGGAGTCAAGGTTTACTATAAATTGGGTATTCTATCAAGGGCTAGGAACTAGGGCTTCTCGGCTTGCTAGGAATGTCAGTTAGATTGGGGATTTTGTCATCAAGACCCATCAATAAATCAATGTCACTAATCTCTTTTTCTCATAAAATACCAACAAACCAGCTAAACCCTCAGTTCCGGTACCTATTGGATTTTTTTCTCTAGAACTATTCTTGATATTAGACGGAAGAAGAAAAGGTAATCTGGGTTTTTCAACATCAAAACCCCAAATCGAGTATATTATGATATAACATTTTTCAAGAATCAGGGTTCACAAAACCTTTTTGTAGCTTGGTTTGGGCTTTTTCAAGGCCATTGATTTAGGTTTATAGCTTTGATATGTACATAGTACATGTAGGAGGGAGATTGGTGGTGCAGGTGGGAGGTGCAATGTGCAGGTTTCTATATGCCCACGTCACATGAAAACACTGCTGACGTTAAATGAACATATGAGGGATGCACGCATAAAGTATGTATGTCTCGAAAAAATCATGACAGGTCATGAACCAATTACGTTACATGTTGTAATAAAAAAAAGGTAATTGTTATTCTAGTAGAATAATAATTATAAAGTTGTGTGTATAAAATGTAATTATGATGATTTCATAACTTGGGCTTGATATGGATAATTAATTATTAAGCTAATAATTAATTAGGCTTTAAACCCAACATTTGAAGTAATGTTTTACTAAAGCCTTTTTCCCATTTAGTTAATTAAGTATTAAGGTAATAATTAATTTAGTTAAAAGGCTTAAGAAAGACACAAAACTTGTTAAGTTAATAAGGGCTCCATCGATATATGGAAAGGAGGTATATAAACCTAATGATAATTAAGTTTAGGGTTTAAGGCTAACAAAAACACTCTCTTCCATCCTCTCCTCTCTTGGTCGTCGAACACACATACACAGACAAGAGAATTTGATTTTTCTCTTGTGTGTTTTTTGGTTTATTTGGCTAGCAACTGTTCGAGATTGAAGCGTACTCACGTGTGGATACCGCTAGAAGAGGCCTACGTTGGCTTCTCGTGCTTCAACCTTCTCGTCATCAACCATTGAGGTAGTATTCCAAACCCCCTATGGTTGTGTTTTGTCCTTGTTTTCGTTAGCTATGGATTCGGGCTACTCGGGATTTCACGGTTATAATTTTATATTTATATGCATGTTTGTTTGTTTTGTTTTCCGTTGCGTTATTGTGATCTCGTTGAAACCCTTCACAAATGTGTGTGCACATCGATAACTGAGTTGAGTGGTGCAGGAGGGACATAAATGGAGTAGAGGGTTTACGGTGGCGAGTGTTGGACGAAGATAAAAGAGAGATACAGAAGGGATCAGCCAGAGGTGAGGGAGCCGAAGGTCACAAGAAGGGGAGGGTGGGGTCACATACTAGAAGGGGAAGAAGGATTGGGTTTTTTTCCTTATATATTAATTTGAGAATTAATAAGATATATTATATGAATGTATAAATATATATATATGTATAGAGAGAGGGAGTGAGTGAGAGAGGGAGAGAGGGGGGGGGGGGGAGGTTACTTTGTTAACCTCCCAAATGGTACTAACTTTATGAACCACTCTTAACCAATAGAAATTCATTTTCAACCTTGGTTGGTTTCAACATCATCATTAAATGTCCAAAGGTAGAAATGGAATTTCATAAAATGTTTTTCTTGCTAGAGTGGTTGATTGAGAGTTACAAAATAATAATTAATTAGAAGGAAGTTACAAATATTCATTTAACAAAATTAATGTGTATTTTAATTTTAATTTCGTTCATGAACATTCACGTTCACATTCTAATACGCGTTCATACATGTTCACATTCTCAAATGAACACTAACGGATATATGTTTACATTCTAATATAAGTTCACATTATCAAGTAGTAACTATGTATATGTTCACATATGTCAAAATGAACGTTATAGGGTATTGATAACTCTCATTTTGAGTGTTATTTACACATTGTTTGTGTGTGCTTTTCTTTGATTTTAGTGTGTGTTTTCCCTTTTTGTGTTCATGTTTCTCTTTATTTATTTATTTATTTTCATTTGGAGGTGTTGAGGATAAAAGTTTGTGTTTTGATGGTTACAAGTATCATTTTTGGGCTAAATGTTGGATTGTAGAAAGTGGCCACTTTGTCGCCACTGTGGTGAACGACGTAAATCCAAGGACAGCTGAAAAATATCATTTTTTGCATGTATTATTCTGTCCATTTCAGCTGGAAAATAGCATTCTTAAAGGTCAAGCTTTAGAAACCAAGGGGATGAAGAGAACACAAAAGACAAAAGCAAAATCTTGGTGGAAATATATCAATGCCAAAAATGTCTATCTAAAAAGCTTACAGAAAATATAGCAAAATATGAGCTTTCATGAAAAAATAGATGAAGAAGGCAAGGAGCTTTTGGGTAAAAGAAGGTTTGAACTCATTAAAAGTTTTTGTGGGTAAAACCCTCCACCACCCTTTTCCATCCTCCACTATAAATAGAGACCATTAATATCATTTGAAGGATAGCTCCAACAATGTAGAATAATTCAACCATTGATATCTTCTTCTTTTTTTCCTAGATAGTTATAGTTATAGTTATAATTTATTTTCTAGTATTTAATTTCCAGCACTGTTTGCCACAGTGGCGACACAGTGGCCACAGTTTGTACTTTATTTTTAATGCAAGTGATTTTATGTATTTTTCTTCTTCTATCATGTCTTATCTTTTTATTATGAGTTAAACACCCCTTTGGGTGTGGGTGTGTGCCAAATCTAAGACTAGTAGGCAACACTTGGGTGTTGCCATCGTTGCTAGCTTTTAGACTTGGTCACTTGAGTCGGGACTTCAACTCAACGCGGACAAGCCGATCACTTGTTAGTGTTAATATTAGATCTTAGACCCAGAGATGGGCGGATCCGGAAATACGGCTTGAGTGATGCAAAGAAGATTTGAGAAAGTCTTTTATAACCACGTAGAGATACGGTTTTTTGCATGATTTTAACTAAGGTTCAAAATGTCGGTCGATATAGGTGTCACAAAAAGACTTGGGCTTCTATATCCATACTGGTGGAACTAAAATCCTTAGAGGTCTACTTAGTTAAATCGGCAAGTCTTGAGTCGGCAATAGTGGCAACTTTGTGGGTGCAAATGGCCACTTTCTGTGGAAACTCACTTTCTAGAGAAAGGGATTTTTATAGATGTTTTTGTGACACTTTGTTTTTTACCATGAGGTTACTACAAATGTCTTAGATAAAGCCTATACCCATACCCTTTTCTTTAAATTATTTGTTAATTGTTAAAAGCACCAATCTCGCTCAAATATATTTTCTTCTTCTCTAATTGAAACCATTGTTTTCTCAACCTACTACTCGAAACTTTGAAGTTTGATCCCTGTGGATATGATCTCGGTATTTTTACCACTTTATTACTTATAGCGATCATAGTGTCCGGTGTGAACTTGCACCGCTTCTGTGGCAACACAGGTGGCCACTTTGTGGACCTATACGATTTTCAGCTATCAGGTATATATGAACAAGTAGTAGCTATACAAATCATAAGATTTTTGAATGATCATATATGTTTAGTCGTTGTATATATGTCCATATATGTTCAGTAGTTGATTTTGATGATTGAGGCTTCGGTTGATGAAACGGGTTCACTTGTCAGTTTCGATTTGTTTGACGATGAGTTATCCTTTAATTAAGTGACCCTTATTTGGGGAAGATACTAAATGTGAAAAAGGATTGTGAATTTTCTCAAAAACCCCTATCATATATGTGCAATATAATTAATTATTACAAGGCCAATAAATAAGAATTAATGTTGATTGGTTTTAATCTCAACCCTTTATCTCAATATCAATGGTTAAGATTCAGTCCACAAAGTTAGTACAAAAAATCGGGTTAACAAATGAACCCGACCCTATATATATAGGGAGAGGTTCATTTGAGAAATGGTAAATATATGAGAAATAGAGAAGTAATCTTAGTCATTCATCTGGTCAACATTTGTGGTTTTGACCGCGAAGCATCGGATAATTCCTTGTGTGATCTATAGAAGGTAGAGGGGTAATTTCGTAAAATACACGGGATGAGTTCATATATGAATCTGTATGAATCACAAAGATTCATATATGAATCTGTTAATTAGTTCAACTGATTCATATATATGAATCTTTGTGATTCATACAGATTCATATATGAATCACAAAGGTTCATATATGAATCTGTTAGTTAGTTCAACTGATTCATATATGAATCACAAAAGTTCATATATGAATCAGTTAAATGAGTTCAGTTGTGAATTGCACTGGTTCATATATGAACATATAGTTCATATGTGAATTATACATGTTCATATATGAACACAGCCCGTGTGTTTTGTAAAATTTACAAAATTGTCCTTCTATTTTTGGGATAGTCGCAACTTTTGACCAGTCAAAGCCGCAACTTTTGACCGGTCAAAGCCGTAATATTTAACTAGTCAAATCCGATCTTGACCATATGAATGGCTAGGATTACTTCTCTATTTCTCATATATTTACCATTTCTCAAATGAACCAAACACTATATCTATATATATATATATATATATATATATATATATATATATATATATATATATATAGGGGTGGGTTCAAATGAAAACTCATTTTTCATTGTGCACATGAGGACAAATCTTAACCATTGATCAAAACTTAGAAAATCAATCAATGGTTAACACATAATAAGGTTAATTGGGAAGTGATTAAGAACAAAATTGTAATTTTGAATCAACGCCTACCTTCTTTGACTTTTTATTTTTAATTAAAAAAGTTACCCCCTTAAACTTTAAAATAATTTATCTTAAAAATTACTAATATTTTAATTAAGCAAATTACATCAAAAAAACGAGAATTTCGTGCTCTTCGATATGACATGCATCTCGATATAGTTTTTTTTTTTCGTTTCAACCGTTTTTTACGTGAAATTCTATATACGTGTAATATTCATTATGAATATGCATGCACGTCTTCGGGTGTCCACATTCAATATGAATAACAAAGGTGAACGTTCATTCACTATTCATGATGAATAATACCGTATGCAGGATGAATAATACAATATTCAGAATTTTTTTCGTTTTAACTGTTTTTACGTGAAATTCTGTATATGTGTTATATAATTATATTCATTATGAATATGCATACACGTCCTCGGGTGTTCACATTCAGTATGAATAACAAAGGTGAGCGTCCATTCACTATTCATGATGAATAATACAGTATTCAGGATGAATAATACAATATTCAGAATGAATAATACACGAATCCATGATTCATGTATTATTTATTATTAAACGTATATTATTCACTCTGAATGTTCTATTATTCATCATGAATGATACATTATTCATGATTAATAATATATGAATGACCCGTGAAGGTGTAGACACATGGCGCACTCTCTTTGGTTTCCCAATTCACAACCGAAATTTGGTTTATATCATTATGAATATGTATGTTCATCCCTGGATGTCCCACATTCAGTATGAATAACAAATGTGAACGTTTATTCATTATTCATGATGAATAATATAGTATTCAGGATGAATTACACAACATTCATGACGAATAATACACGAATTCATGAATCGTGAATTATTCACCCTGAATGTTGTATTATTCACGATGAATAACACATGAATGACCTGTGAAGATGTAGAGACGTGACGCGCTCTCTTTTGTCCCTCGATTCACAACAGAATTACTCGATAGGTTTTCGATTCGTCTTGATGGGTGTTGGGTTACGGTGCTGAAGAAAAGTGATGTCTTACGACGTTGAAGAAAGTGTTGAAGAAGGTGATGTAGAGTTACATACTTACGGTGTCGAGACGTTGTATAAACTTGAACGTACATAAATATTCATAATGAATATAACACATATATGTATTTCACGTAAAAAACGGTTAAAACAAAAAAAAACTATATCGAGATAGATGTCATATCGAAGAGCACGAAATTCTCGTTTTTTTTATGTAATTTTTTTGATTAAAATATTCGTAATTTTTAAGATAATTTATTTTAAACTTTAATTGGGTAAAAATTTTTAATTAAAAAAGAAAATAAAAAGTCAAATATGGTAGGCGTGACTTTAAACTTTCTTCCATTTTTACCCCTAAGCATTTTAAAATTAAAAATTCTATTCAATATGAGTTGTTGGATCAAAAGAGATCGAGTGACTGAGATTTGTCCTCACGTGTACAATGAAAAGTGAGTTTTCATTTGAACTTTCCCCCCTCACTCACTCTCTCTCTCTATATATATATATATTAAATTAAATAATACAAAATAAAGTAAAAAGACCACAATACCCTTGAGTTAACAGATTTTTTTTACGAAAATTAGTTAGATGGACCAACACCAAAATCAAGGGTCTCAACCACAATGACCAAATGTGTAATAAAGTGGCAACCACAATAATAAAAATATAATTTACTCTAAAAGTTAATGACAACCACCAAGGGGTGTTCGCGATTCAGTTTGGGCGGTTTAACCCCCCAAACACAAACCAATCAACAAATGGAGGTTTATGAAATTTTCAATCTGAGTGATTTGGTAGCAAGTGACCAAACCGGTCAAACCGGATCACAAAAAAGAGGTTTGGTTTGACCGGTTTTGGCGGTTTTGGTCTCTTATGGGCTTTAAACTAAAAAAACATAAACTCTATATACAAAATAAAAATTCTACTAATATAACATTATTAAAAAATAGTATATCGAATTATAAAAGAACGTTTATATATTAATTTTAAAAAAATATTGAGCAAGTTGAAAAAAAATTAAACAAGTACACCAATAATGGTTGAATTTTGGACAAATATTGAGAAAGTCGAAGGGCGATTTGGATTAAAATTTGAATTTTTAACGGAACTTAGAACTTTGTCAATTTAGATAACACAATCAATTGATAAAATGAAAACTAAAGACATAATTCTTTGACGAATTTTTTTAACTGGGTCATAAAAGTTGAGTCTAGAACATGAAAACTAAATATGACCAAAAATGTGTATTTTTGGCGGTCGGTTCGGTTCAGACCGCTCAAAAAAGGGTCAAACCGCAGACCAGACCGGACCGAGTGATTTGGCTATTTTTCAGACCGGACCGAACCGCCAGGCCGCTTAAACCGCAAAAAACGATCCGGTTTGAACGGACCAACGATTTTTTTGAACACCCCTAACCACGAGAGACTAAAAGTATAATTTACTCTCAAAATAATTAATATATGGAGACATTCATTAAATGTTGTCACTTGACTTGACTTCTTGAAATTTCGGAGAGTTCCATCAATGGAAATTATGTCACATTTTGAGCGATGGAAATTTAAAAGAAATTGAAGAGCAATCTTCTACTCAACTCAAATCTCAAATTTAAAAATATAATAAATTAACATAATATAGGTCGGAAGACTAAATAATTTTGTCAAATAAGTGCACCTTTAAGTGTATTAAAGGTTCACAAAGTCGTCCGATGTTTTTTAATCGAATTTCATCGTTTCAATAGGGTTTTTAAAGTTTTTGGTAGTTTCAACTTTCAAGGGATTTCTATAATTTTTTTTTTTCGATTTCATAACTTTTTCGGGTTTTCTTGTTTATTTCAAGAGACTTTTCACATTTTCCGTTGATTTCACAAGACTTTTCCGGTTTCATTTTATTAATGTCCCCTTTATTCTCCAATATTTTAAAACACCCCTCAAAGTTTAACGTGAACACACCTTTCATACCCTAAAAATTTATACTTACAAAGATCAATCGAGTAGGGTGCACGACACTTGCGGAGACCTTCATAAGTCCGCCCCTTCCTATAAATAACAACACAAATGCTAGGATTTTTTTTGGTGAAATTAGATTAAAAGAACAATCTATACTATATTACAAAACACAGATAAAAAACTCTTAAATACAAATTATTAGACACAAGGTATCATCATTTTATGCAAAATTTTAAAAATCTCTTAATTTACAAGTGTCAAAGCACAAGATACATATTACTACTGCAGGCTTCTAACACCCACCAATTTGGTATGTGCATAACCTTCCTTTTATGCAGACATTTTCATGTATCACTATTAATTAATATATTATATTACTATAATTTTGTTTTAATTATATTATTAAATATGTAATTGGTTATTTTTTCTAGATGTCATTAAAATATATAAGATAATCACTTAATGCTAACAAAATACTTAATTTTTTTATATAAAAAACATTATATTATTAAGCATAAATTAAACAAATTTACAAAAAAACATTATCACTTTCTCAAAACCATCCAAAATCGTACTGTAAATCGACAAAAAAATAAAATGAAACATTAAAATAATGATATATCTCGTTGCATTGCACGAGTACGCTTCTAGTATATAATAAAGCATAAAAAAAAATTTCTAAAAAATAGAAACACGTTTTGGTTTAAACTTTCCAGAAAAAAATGGTGTTTGTTAAAGACGGTCCTCATTGCAAAAAAGAAAAAGTTTACGACTCAAATAAAAGGGCAGCCATGGCCCATGGACGTACGTACTCCATTTCCACCTCTTTTTCGTAACAACTTCCACTCAAGTCCTAACACACACACACACACCAAACCATACAAATTTATTATTATACATAAGATAAAATGTATACATACTGCATTTTTACTTTTGATATTACAACATTGATTATATTATTAAAATATTCAACAGATTTAATAAAATATTATACATTTTTTCTAAGCATTTAACTTAAAGGTTTCTTATTGGTGGCATATTATGATAAAAAGAAATATTCATTTATGTGAAGTTCTTCAAATTCGGAGAATTTCACTCTTTTTATTTTACAGAAAGGTTGGAAAATATGTTAAAACGAAAGAATTGTCTAAAATCCTCTTAAAGGGTATTTGGTTTGGTGGAATGATTTTGAGATATTTGGATTTCGTAGAATGATTTGGAATTGAAGAAATTTGAAATTTTGTGTTTGTTTGGTTTGTAAGATTTGAAATGAAATTGAATTCCCATTTTTTTATAAATAATTTATTAAAAAAAATAAATTACTTTTTTTATTAATTGATTATTATAAAACAGATATTTTCAACATCTTTTAAAACATTATTACACAACAATACTATGAAATCCCGCGAAATACCTACCTTCAAAGGATTTCTAAATCCCTTGAATTTCAATGAAATACAGGATTCCAAACCCAAACAATTTTTGAAATGAAATATAACATTCGAATGAAATTGAATTCCAAATCCTATTTAATACTACAAATCAAAGAAGCTCCAAATCTTTATTTTTTCCATTTTATAAGACAGACGAAAGATCGTGTGAGAAGTTGAGTTAATGGTGAGAAACGTGAGAAGTGAATCTGAACCGTTGATCTCTTTTAATCCCAAGCTCTCCTATGAATCGCGAGTTAGAATGGAATTGAGCTGGTACATCTCGGTGCAATTCATTCTAATGTGCATCCAATTCTCATCCAACGGTCGATAACTACTTCTAACGTTTCTCAACATTAACTCAACTTTTCATCGGAATCTAACCCTTATAAGACATGTCGAAGAGGTTTTGATAATTTTTGTTTTAAAACTTTCCTTCAAAATATTAGAGAAAGTGAAAGAAAAGAAACAATTATTAGAGAGAGATCCCATAAAGATGGAATCAAATGATATGAGAGTTACAAATAAATTGATATGAGATTTACAAATCAATTGATATGGGAGTTACAAAATCAAGCTACATTAATGTGATATGGGAGTTACAATATTACATTAATTATATATATATATATATATATATATATTGTTACATAGATTAAGAGTTTTGATACTAGTATAAATATCTTTGTAATTCTTCTTGTAAACATAATTCTCAATAAACAAATATATTTCTTACAACGATAAGAGCATCTCCAACAGCTATGCTAAAATGGAAAATTTTGGGATTTAAACATTTTTTTTGCTCCAACAACTATGTTATCCTCTATACTAAAATAAAGAAAAGATGAGAGAGATTGTAAAAATCTCTAAATTTAAAGAAATCTCTAAAAAGAAAGTTTCATTCCAAAACTAATTATTACCCCTAAAAACAAATTTTTCATCTCCCAACTTTCTATATATTGAATATTTTAATAATTTAATTAAATAAATTGAATATTTTAATAAGATAATTAATTCTAAAGTTGCTAAAATAGCATAGCTGTTGGAGTTTGATTCAAATTTTATTTTAGAAATTTTGATCTTTCTTACTCTATTTTAGAAAAAATTTAGCAAACTCCTTCGAGTATTTTTCCTTCATTATTATATTTCCATTCTTATTTTTCCAAATTCAAAAACACGCAACGTAATATTTTTATTTTATTTTTCTTTTAAGAGTTTTATTTTTTATTAGACTAAATCACATAGGTGATTCATGTGATTTCTCAGAAATTTGGATTTGAGCAACCACACACTCCTATCCTATAAAACCCCCAAACACCACCAACACAAATCCCACCCCAACTTCCAAAAAAACAACAACAAAAAAAACAGAAAAAATGGTTGCCCAACGTGAAATCGTCGACCAGGTTTCCGGTTGGCTCACACTCTACGACGACGGTTTCGTTGATCGGACATGGACCGGACCACCACAGTACAAATTCATGTCCGATCCCGTCCCACCACACCACCATTTCATCGACGCCGTTGCCGTCCAAGACATTTCCACCAACAGCAACGGCGTCGATCTTCGCGTCAGGATTTATCTGCCAGATAAACCTGACGCACAAAAACTCCCCATAATCCTCCATTTCCACGGTGGAGGATTCTGCATCAGCGAACCCAATTGGTTCATGTACTACAACATCTACACGCGTCTCGCCCGCGATGCCGGAGCCATAGTCGTCAGCCCCTACCTCCGTCGTGCGCCCGAGCACCGCCTCCCTGCCGCCATCGACGACGGCTACTCCGCCTTCCTCTGGCTCCAAAACTTAGCAAACAATAAAACCCACCAACCATGGTTATCTTCCAAGGGAGACTTTAACCGCGTTTTCCTCATCGGAGACAGCTCTGGCGGGAACATCGTCCACCAGGTGGCGAAAAAGGCCGCCGGAGAAAACCTCCATCCACTAAAACTCGCCGGAGCAATCCCGATCCACCCCGGCTTTCTCCGATCGGTTAGAAGCAAGTCGGAATTGGAAAACCCGCAAACTCCTTTTTTGACATTGGACATGTTGGATAAGTTTTTGAAGTTGGGGTTGCCGGAAGGTAGCACGAAAGACCACCCGATAACGTGTCCGATGGTGGAGGCGGTGGCGGAGTTGGAATTGCCGCCGTATCTGGTGTGCCTGGCGGAGGAAGATCTTGTGATCGACACGGAAATGGAGTTTTATGAAGCTATGAAGAATGGTGGGAAAGAGGTTGAGTTGTTGGTGAGTTATGGAGTTGGACATAGTTTTTATTTGAACAAGATCGCCATTGATGTCGACCCAAAAACTTCTGAACAAACTGATAAATTGATTCAAGAGATCTCCAACTTTGTTGAAAAACATTAGTTAAATCTGTTTTAATTAATTATGGATGTTTTCATGGATAACATTCGCTATTAATTAGTAATTTATTTAAGGGATATTGTATCTATTTATATATCAATAATAAGTGGTTTGCACTTTATTTTGAATTGAGTGATGGATAGCAACATTTTCATATGTTCCTGCGTGACATTGACTTTTAAATTATTATGTTTTTAAACGTGGATTTTTTTATCACTTTATGTGTATCTTGATTAAATTAAGGATCCTGTAAACAGCTAGGAAAATTTTCAGTAAATTTTCATGCTAGTAAATTTGCACTTTGGTTAATTTTTCATTAAAACCTGTATGGATAAAATTGTCAGTTTGGAATAATATGTCAGTATGGATTGGGAATGTTTTTGTTTGGGACGGTATTTTCGTAGATAGAAGAAACGTGTTTTTTAATGGGAGATACATGTTTGAAATAAAAACTTGGTTTTCTGCATAAATCTCTCCCCTAGAAACTTACTGAATAAGTCACTTTCTATATAATTAAGTCACTACCAAACAGTCATACATAACTGACTGAATAAGTAGTGAGTCTCATTAAGCTCATTAAGTTGCTAACAAACAGGCCTTTAGTACCCTTTCTTGAAATTTATTTTGGGTCCGCCTCTATTGTTTGTAATACCGCAAACCGAAACCCATAACGGTCATTATTTTCTTGTGTTCACCAACGGCTATCATCTTATCTGATACTGGTTCTGATGAGATCCGACCGGAGTAACAAAACCCAGATGCAAA
Organism: Arctium minus; assembly: GCA_954870635.1. NCBI lineage: Eukaryota > Viridiplantae > Streptophyta > Magnoliopsida > Asterales > Asteraceae > Arctium > Arctium minus. Next base: position 20,713,430 of record OX941082.1, read on the forward strand.
ATCATCATGCATGGGAGTGTCGAGATTACTTTGGCTGATTTGATAGTTTGTTGTAGTTATGGCCATGGTCCATATATGAAAGGTAATGTATCATTGTCACCGAAATTAATGTTTTTCATGTTGGGATGGGGCTTTGATTTCTATCGTATGATAAAGAGGCCAAACACTTTGACTTTGAGTACTGAAAAAATGAAAAATATCAAACAAAATTTAGCATAAGATATTTGGGCAAATTTCATATTACTGGAATTATTTTCAATAAATATGATGTTGAAAATGGGTTAAATCATAAAATAATAACGTATTTTTAATTTTTTTTATTATAGCATTGTAATTTCATTTCATTTTTACTGTTTCATTGTACTTTTAGTTTGCTCTTTTTATTAAGGCAATGTGCTTTGAAAAATTTATCTGTTATAACAATGTGTAACCTATTGATTTAAACTGCACATCTTTGCGTTGAACGTGTTCTATAATCGCATGTAAAATCACATATGATATGACTGCTTTCTTATTTTGACTATATTTATATTTGGTCCTCCTCTCTCCACATATATGTATATATATAGAGAGAGGAAGATATATATATATATATATATATATATATATATATAAATAAAGAGAGAGAGAGAGATGAAAGTTCAAATGAAAACTCATTTTTCATTGTGTACGTGAGGACAAATCTCAACCACTCGATATCTTATGATCCAACAACTCATATTAAATAGGGTTTTTAATTTTTAAATGCTTAGAGATAAAAATGAAAGAAAATTTAAAGTCACGTCTATCATATTTGTCTTTTTATTTTCTTTTTTAATTAAATTTTTTTTACCCATTTAAAGTTTAAAATAAATTATCTTAAAAATTATTAATATTTTAATCAAACAAATTACATCAAAAAAACGAGAAATTCGTGCTCTTCGATATGACATCCATCTCGATATAGTTTTTTTGTCGTTTTAACCGTTTTTTATGTGAAATGTTATATATGTGTTATATTCATTATGAATATTTATGTACGTTCAAGTTTGTACAACACCTCGACACCGTAAGTATGTAACTCGACATCACCTTCTTCAACGTCGTAAGACATCACGTTTCTTCAGCACCGTAACCCAACACCCATCAAGACGCATCGAGAACCTATCGAGTAATTTTGTTGTGAACCGGGGAACAAAAGAGAGTGTGTCACGTCTCCACATCTTCACAGGTCATTCATGTATTATTCATCATGAATAATGTATCATTCAGGATGAATAATACAACATTCAGGGTGAATAATTCACGATTCATGAATTCGTGTATTATTCGTCATGAATTTTGTGTAATTCATCTTCAATACTATATTATTCATCATGAATAATGAATGAACGTTCACATTTGTTATTCATACTGAATGTGGGACATCCGGGGATGCACATACATATTCATAATGAATTAAACCAAATTTCGGTTGTGAATTGGGAAACAAAAGAGAGTGAGTCATGTGGCTACACCTTCACGGATCATTCATATATTATTCATCATGAATAATGTATCATTCAGGATGAATAATAAAAATTCAGGGTGAATAATACACAATTCATTATAAAGAATACATGAATCATGGATTCGTGTATTATTCATCCTGAATACTGTATTATTCATCATGAATAGTGAATGAACGTTCACCTTTGTTATTCATACTGAATGTGGACACCCGAGGACGTGCATGCATATTCATAATAAATATAACACATATATAGAATTTCACGTAAAAACGGTGAAAACGAAAAAAAAATCCTGAATATTGTATTATTCATCATGCATGTTATATTATTCATTATGAATAGTGAATGAACGTTCTTCTTTGTTATTCATACTGACAGGGGCGGAGAACAGTGTAGGCAACCAAGGGCCCTGGCCCTGTTGTTTAAAAACTTACAAGAAGGACCTAAAAATTTCTGTAGTGTAAAATTTTTTTCTTTTTATTTGGGCCCCCCCAATGTCAGTCCAATCCACGTTTATGTGAAGCGAGGAAGTTCAAAGTCCAGTCTTCCAGAAGCCCATCGATTCAAAAATCTATTCATACTCAGTGGAGTCTCCATCGATTCATCGAAGTCGAACTACAAAAATCGATTCAAAATCGGTGGAATCTCCATCGATTCATACTTAGTGGAGTCTCAACCAGACCCAGTCGCCGACTCCCTTGCTTGGTTGCTTCTCCTCCTGTCTCTCGGACCTCGGTAGTCACCAGCAGCGGTCCGCGGACGGCCAGTCGGTAAGGGCGTAAGGCATGTAAGTAGCTGCAGTACAATACGTACCTGTGTGCAGCGGTATAATAGCAGGTCGGGGGTGTCGTACGTGAAGGGTTGTGGAAGGTTATTTGTGTGAGCCGTAGTTCGTTTTTCGTTCTTGTCTACTGCATGATTTTGTTCGCATTTGTGATTGTGTGATGACATGGTTGTCTTTGGTTTGCTTCTGGCAAACATGTGTATATGTATTTTAACTCTCTGTATCATTGTTGGTGATAATATATTATGCCTTTCAAAAAAAAATGTAAGTAGCTGCAGTACTCCATTTGTTTTCTTTTTTAGGTTTTATCATTTATTGGTGTTTGTGGCCTATGGAGATGGTTTTTGGTAGGGACGTAGGGTTAATGGGTTATAATGGAAGGATTGAAGGAAGATGGGTTATAACCTGCTCCCCCCAACCCCCAAATTGTTTACATCAAAAAAGAAAATAGTTGCTCATTGAAAAAATAATAATTTTATATAAGAAATTATGCAGTTTAGTTTTCTTAGTGGGATAATAAATTTCTTGATTATTTCATGGAAATTTTCAGAAAGAAAAAAACAACAACGAACTTTCCATTTCAAAAATCGATTCATACTCAATGGAGTCTCCATCGTATTGTTTCTCCACGGTAAGGTAAAAAAAATTATGTTTGTGAAAGATGCAATCGTGTCGTTTTAGAAGGTGCAACCGCATTATTGTAGAAGTGCAACTATACCTTAAGTGGGAGCCCGGATACCCCGGGAACGTGTGCGTGTGTTAACTTGTCGTTCAAAAAAAAATCTTGTAATCAACCAAAAAACAAAAAAAACTAATGAAATCAACCAAAAAAACTGAATAAAAAAGCTCTTGAAATCAACCTAAAAATCTCTTGAAATCGATTAAAAAAACCTTAAAAATCCTTAAAAATCAAGCAAAAAAAACTTCAAAAATCCCTCGAAACGGTGAAGTTAGGCTAAAAAACACATTGGACAATATTAAATGTCGGTAAAAGATAAAAACACGCCAATAAAAAACGTATGAAAAAAATATGATGTCACCGTATAAAAAAGTTTCGGGTCCATCCCTAAGTCTGACCCCTGCTGTTAAAAGGGTTGTGTTCCGCCCCTGCATACTGAATGTGGATACCCGAAAACGTACATGCATATTCATAATGAATATAACACGTATATAGAATTTCACGTAAAAACGGTTAAAACGGAAAAAAAAAACTATATCGAGATGGATGTCATATCGAAGAACACGAAATTCTCGTTTTTTTTATGTAATTTGTTTGATTAAAATATTAGTAATTTTTAAGATAAATTATTTTAAAGTTTAAGGGGGTAATTTTTTTTAATTAAAAATAAAAATAAAAAAGGTAGGCGTTGATTCAAAATTACAATTTTGTCCTTAATCACTTCCCAAGTAACCTTATTATGTATTAACCATTGATTAGTTTTCTAAGTTTTGATCAATGGTTAAGATTTGTCATTATGTGCACAATGAAATATGAGTTTTCATTTGAACCCACCCCTATATATATATATATATATAGAGAGAGAGAGGGTCATTCATTTGCTAACCAATCTATTAGTGCTAACCATGCTAACTCATTTTCGGCCAATCAGAATGCTCCTAGAGATTAGATAATGATTTTGTTTATTTTAAACTTACAAGGGTAATAAAGGAATTTATATAATATCAGAATATTCAAATTAAGTAATCATTATCGCTATTTAATGTGTACCATAATTATAGCAATGTTTGTTATGGTAATGATATACCATATTAAATATAAAAGTTTTAAATTTTAAATTATTTAAGATTATCTTAAATCTTAATATATCATTTACATATATTTTTCATTATATCACAATGAGCGATATATATATATGGATTTTATGTTATAAAGAGTTAAATCTAATATTTTTAAATGTAACTTTGATATTGTTCCAGATTTTATGTTATTAAGCTTGCACATATGCATATGTGCATATCTTAAACCATTTTTCATATGCATATACAAAAGGCTCATAGTGTACATAAAAACTTATTAATGTGAACAATGCACATATGCACTGAAAGAGCAAATAATTTAATCATTTTGATATGCATATTCAAATTACACATATGCACATCAAGACTTATTATTGTAGACAATGCACATATGTACAACACATAAATCATGTACATATGTATTTTTGAAAATGTACATTAAGAATTATTAGTTTAAAAAATGCACATATTTACTTGACAATGAACAAATGTCCAAGTGAGCACATATGCATTTTCTGGATTTTATGCTATTAAGTTTGCACATATGCATATGTGCATATCTTAAACCATTTTCCATATTCATATACAAAAGGCTCATAGTATACATCAAAACTTATTAACGTGAACAATGCACATATGCACTGAAAAAGCAAATAATCTAATCATTTTGATATGCATATTTAAAATTGTACATATGCACATCAAGACTTATTAGTGTAGACAATGCCCATATGCACAACACAAAAATCATGCACATATGTTTGTTTTGAAAATGTACATTATTAATTATTAGTTTAAAAAATGCACATATTCACATAAATAGCAAACACTTTAAACTGTGTGGGCCTCTTTTTTTTCTTTTTTTCTTTGGTTTAAAAACAAGAATTATTAGTTAAAAAAATCCCTACTTTTGCTCCTCTTTTTTTGGTAACGTGTTAATATGATTTTGGAAGGCTATTTGCATTTTTACATTTTTAACCCTATGCTCTTATGCACCGTAATTTCCTAGCCTTTTAGTTTAATAATTCTAAAATTAAAATTCTAATTAATTGTGAATCATTGATCTAAATAACCAACGATTCAGATTGGTTAGCACGGTTAACACCAATGTCGTGGTTAGCAATATATATAGGGTCCCTTCAGTTGCTAATCGTGACATTGGTGCTAACCAAATTTCGACCAATCAAAAGCTTCCTAGAGTTTTTGTTATCCCATGAATGTTATTAAATATTAAAGGGTAATATGGGAATTTGCTAAATATTGCCCATTTAATCTGTTACCATATTTAAAGGAGTTTTTTTATTTTGGTAGTTATCCTGATATTAAATATATTAATTAAAATTTTTATTTTGATTTGCATCTTATTAATTTTGGAAGTTATCTTTTACCTTTTTTTTAAGCATTTTATTTATTTCTAACTGCACAATCAGTTTACCCATCGATCTAGGTAGTTTTTTTTGACGTTTTGGAACTGTTGTTGAAGAAAGTTGTTCGTTTATAGTGATTAGCACTAGGCATATATGCATTTGGGAAATATGTCCATACCATATCCGATAGTTGTGCACATATGCATGTATGATTATAGTACATGTATGAATTTCCACAAAAGTGTACATATGCATTTTTAATTATAGTGCATATATGCATGTATATATGCCAGTATGGACATGTGCACTTCATTTTCATTATGTAATTTCCAAATATGAGAAATGCGCACATAATCATATGTGATTGAAAATTATGTATGGATATACCCAAATATACACATATGCATATGTGCAATGTGTATATGTTAATTCTATATGGACAAACACAATCATATACCATACAACCACATATGCAGTGAGGACAACCACATATTGTTTTCATACTCAATGTGCATAAATGCATTAATGAAAACCTTCACCCCATTATGGTACCAAATAGCTCTTTTAGGAAGGAGTTTAAAAACGATTATAGTTCATATATGCATGTGTATATGCCAGTATGGACATATGCACTACAATTTCAGTATGCAATTTCCATATATTAGAAATGTGCACATATGCATATATGATTAGAGTTTATATATGGATACACCCAAATGTGCACGTATGCATATATGCAATGTGCATATGTAATCTCTATATGGATAAACACAATCTTATACCATACAACCATAGATGCAGTGTGGACAACTACATATTGATTTCAAATTATATTTGAAATATTTGTAATTGACTACATATTGATTTCAGTTAAAAACGATTACATTGCATATATACATGTCTATATGCCTTCAACCCCATCCATTATCGTGCCTTTTCTTCCACGATTTAGCTAGTTATTCTGTTTTTTTCGATGAATCTGAATGTCGCTTACGATTTCCCTTTGCTCAAACATAAGGTTGTCTAGGGTTTCTAAAACCTCATCAGAACAAGTATTGAAGAATGTCGTAGGGTTTTGATCATCAAGCACGAATTCATCAAGAACTGTGTCCATTGAATCATCTAATACAGCCTTTAGATAAGCACCATCCATTAGATTCCTAACAAGCTATTTTTGGGCCATCGGGTGATGCTTCAATTGCATCACTTCATTGTTTATACCTTCTGTTTCTCTAAAAAACCTATGAAACATGATGACCAATATCAAATCGACAAATCCTGCAGTTATCAGGAAAAACTCATATTACAAACAAATATTAAAGTTCACCTGATGAAGGATGAAAAACTCATATTACAAACAAATATTAAACTCATATTCCTCATACTCGATTTCCGAGTCTTCATCACTGGTGACTGAAGTCGATTCAGAGCTCGTATCACCGATAACCGATTCTCTGGTCTCCATATCATTACTGTGATCTCTGAACCGGAATTTTGGTGTCGGAGGAGATGTTTGCATGCTGATTTTAGGTATAATACAAATATGGAAGAGGTGATTAATCCTATGCAATGATTCGGATCTCGATTTTGTGCCATTTGTTAGAGATAAAATCTTCGATTTCTTCGTTCGGTTGATCGCAAGGAGACACAAGTTTTTGTTTTCCCTTTGTGTTTTGATGGTTACCTAATGATTCTAGGAGAAGAAATCCCTAAATGTTAGGGATTTTACGATTTTAAAACATGTTTCCGTAAATAAAGTTGGATTGTTATTTTACCAAATTAACCCTGTGCAATTGTGCATTGTTTTAAATCAATCCTTATGTATAATAATTAATTAAATGAAAATTCAATTAAATATGAGCCGTGGATCATCGCAATGGATGGTTGAGATTGGTTAGCACGGTTAGCAGCAATGTCACGGTTAGCAAATGAATGAGCCTATATATATATATATACACAATTATATCACGTTAACCGTACTTAACTTTCAATATTTTGCATGCATATTTCAATATCCAACGCAAAAGATATGTAAACTTCTCTTAATTGTCTTTGTTTTTCTAAACTTGGGATTTTCTAAAAAATATTTTGTTAATTTAATAGTTTTTAAATAATTACAATTTTTTAATATGTACGTTAAAATAAAAAAAAGAATGATCTATGATTGTATACGTAAAATAATTTTTATAAATAAATTTAAAAAAATGTGACACACAATTAATTTTAGAGTGAATTATACTTTTGGTCCTTATAATTTGTTCAAAGATTGATTTGTTGTCGTATATGGTGTGCGTGGCGGAGCAGGATCTTGTTAATGAGATGGAGATGGAGGTTTACGAAGCTATGAAGAAAGGTGGGAAGAACTAAAGAAGGTTGAATTGTTGATGAGTTATAGAGTTGGACACAACTTTTATCTGAACAAGATCGTCAGTTATGTTGACCCAAAAACCTCTAAACAAACTGATAAATTGATCAAAGGGATCTCCCACTTCATTGGAAACCAATAATTAGATTGTTGGAATCTATTATTAATTAAATAAGAGCAAATTATCAACCTTGATCTTCATTTCATGTATGATTCTGTTCGATGTTTCTGCAAACCCGTTCGATTCCTTCCCTCTAGGGTTGTACATGGGTTGGATTGGTTGGGTTGAAGACATTTGAACAACCCAATCCAATGTTTACGGTTTGAAAAATCTTAACCCAACCCAGCCCAATCAAAACTACAACCCAACCCAACCTAAACTGTGTGGGTTGGGTTGGTCGGGTTGATCAGGTTGAAACTTTCGTATGTTATTTTACAATCTAGCTAAACATTTATGTTTGAACGAAGTAAAAGGAAAATGAGAATATACCAAAAAGGCTAACAAACTCAAAAAAATTTGAAGGTTCATATGAATAAGAAAATAAAATTACGGTTGAAATTGTAATATAATTTTAGATATAACTAACTATGGGTTGATCTAATGTCTAACGTATATATATTAATCAATAATTTAACAATCATATTATATCCATAGTATACAAAGGCATCGGGTTGGGTTGGTTCAAATTACCCTAACCCGATTCCAACCCAATAGATGCGGTTTGACCTAATCTTGTATCAACTATGTATCGGGTTACCGCGATCTAAGTTTTGTTTTGTGTTTTTTCAAGTTGGATTGGTCGGAATTTTGAGCACCCCTATTTCCCTCTAAATCCTCACATGATCTTGAAGCAAGTAAGCTTTCTTATAAATGACCATACAATCATGGAAAGATTGGTTCTTTAATTTGCCGTAAATAATGTCCAACTGAAACTCAACAACCTATGCTTTAACAAATCCTAATCACATTTTAAATATAATCAAGCATTCTGATTAGTTGATAATTTTATTATTAGAGAGAGGCGGTTTATTTCGATGGCTAGAGCTAGGAGAAAGAGGTCATGGTGGTTATAGGCTTTGAATCCAAGGAAAGCTTTACAGTAGGGAATTTTGTGAAAGGTTCCTATAAAACGTTTCGTTAACACTTAACTCATGTCGAGTAGATATTATTGTTGTAATAAGTCTTAATTCATGACTTGTACGTAGGGATTTATGTCATCAACTGGATTCAAAGCCGGTGTTAAAGATTATAAATTGACTAATTATATTCCTGACTGTAATATCCGGATCCGAAATTTTTATTAATTTTGGAAGTTGGGTGAAAAGTGAAGCGAGACCCAAAGTACAGGGGGGTTATTTGAAACTTTGGTTTTATATAACCTAAATATCAGATATTTGATTTCATTCAGTCTGATATTTTGTGTAAGCCGACATAGAGAGAAAGAGAGAACTCAGAGCAAGAAGCAGAGAGAAAGAGAAAGAGATCTTGAAGGATCGATCGTTTTTGCTCAAATAGAGGTATGATTTTAGCTTAATACTTCTATCTGCATGTATTAGTCGGTAAATAGACTTGTTATTCAAGCTTTTATCCGTGTATTTGATCGATTCAATAATCAAAAGTTTTCTGGGTTCGAACTGTGGAGTCGCCGACTCTGTATGAACTAAGACCGGGAAGATGATGTGAACCGGTAAAGGTATCGGTCGACCGGTAAAATGTAGTCGACCGATAGGTTGTCAGGACCGATAAAATGTATCGGTCGACCGGTAGAGTTGTCGACCGGTATATCTATGGACCGGAACTCAGTGTAACCGATATATTATATTCGACCGGTATGTTGTTTGACCGGTAGGTTGTGTTCGACCGGTATGTTGTTTGACCGGTAGGTTGTGTTCGACCGGTATGTTGTTTGACCGGTAGGTTGTGGTCGACCGGTATTTTGTTAATCGGTCCTAAGAGGTTTTGATCAGGATGGTTTCAACAGGGATAGTAGCAGTATGTTGTATTTGATGTGTTTATAGAAGGAAAGAGTGTTAGTCACAAGTTAGCTTACCTTTGTTTTTAATACCATCGTAGGTGGTGTTAATCAGTAGAAGTCAGAGTTAATCAAGAAGAATCAGAGGTGAGTCTTTCAAACTAAATCTTTTATGATTTTAGCAGTTATTTGATAAATGTGGGTTTTATAAACTGCGTATTTATAGTATTGAAAGTTATGCAGAATTATTGCAAAAGATTGATTTAATCAGTTTGGCATGTTTATGCTCAGTTTATATAAACTTGTTTTATATACAGTCAGGACTAGGTGTATGCATACATTTGAGTCAGAAGTCTGACCTAAGTCGGGAAGTGTGACCTGCCTGCTTGTACCGGGGAGTGTGGCTTGTTTATGCCATTAGGGTGTGTCCCTAAAATAAGGCAGTGCGAGACAGACATACCGTCTTTGACGGAAATGTTGGTCAGTAGCTTAAGGTACGCTTGCGAAGCGTAAAAAGTGGTCAGTGATGGCCAGTAGATTGAGTTATGCTTGCGAAGCATAAAGTGTTTTAAAGTTTGATTAAAAGAGAAGGTTATGTTTTTGAGATATAAAGCTTTGTTTAAATGTTTTAATTAATACTTGAACTGTTGCACTAGTGATTGGAGGGGACTCACTAGACCTTTGGTCTAACCCTCGCTATTTCAAAATTATAACCCTGTTTCAGGTTATCGAAAAATAGCAGGTACAGATAAGGGTAAGGAGAAGATGTGAGCTATTTCCAGGAGATAGAAGACTTCCTGCAATAGTTTACTTTTTGAACTCAGTTGTGTAATAAGAGATAGTTGTAAACCTTGTACTCTGAAATGTAAGCTTGGGGCAGTATTTATTAAGAAATGTTATTTTATTGAATGTATAAATGTTCAGGTTGTTACACTGACTATGACACCAACTTACCAATGATACTGATATCTTGGCATCACTTTGAACAACTCCTCATACTGGAGTACTTCCATCTGAAGACAATGAAGCATGGATGGACCGTCAAATATCAAAAGGATCATTGCCCATTGGTTAGCGATACGTCCCAAATTTTCAGAAGATCAAGAGTTCAAACCTCTTACAACTTAACATAGTAAGAAGTGTGTATAATTAAGTATTTTTGGTATATAAATAATTATTTAATTTAAAATTTTTATCTTTATGGAAATCAGTGACGCCTCAAAAAATTATGATAATAAAAAGTAGTTATGTGGATTTATTTTATCTTCAAACAATTTAAAATATGATTTATTTATATAATACATGTGAAATTGCATTCTGAAAGAAAATTAAATAGTTGAGGCCTTTGGCCTAGCGGTTCCGGAGCATTTGGCCTCCTAGGAGGTCAAGGGTTCAAACCTCACCAAATGTGAGAAGAGTGTGTGAGTTTATTTGTTGCATTTGTCGTATATAAATATTATATACTTCAAAAACTTTTACATTTTCATAAATACATGAGTCAACAGAAGAACAGACTACGGAGTCAACATGTTCTTTACTCTCCTTTTCTGAGTTTATAAGAGCATCTCCAGACTCCAACAACTGTATTAACCTAGAAAATTTATAGATTTAACAAAAAAAATTCAACAACTATATTAAAGCGTAAATTAAAATAAAGAAAAGAGAGAGAGAGAGAGAGAGAGAGAGAGAGAGAGAGAGAGAGAGAGAGAGAGAGAGAGAGAGAGAGAGAGAGAGAGAGAGAGAGAGAGAGAGAGAGGGTGAAATTTACAAATATGAAGAAAATGAGAGAAAAATAATATATTAATTTTTTTCCCATCAATAAGAGATATTAGAAATAAATATTTATAATAAAATAAAATAATATTTTATTATATGTATAAATATTTTAATAATATGATTAATGATATAATTGCTAAAATACAGTAATTCTTGAAATTGGATATAAACTTTTTTTTCGAATTTTGACTTTTAATACTCTATTTAAATATATATATATATATATATATATAGGGCCCTCTTCATTTGCTAACCACGGCATTGGTGCTAATCGTGCTAACCAATTTTTGACCAATCAAAAGCTTCATATAGTTTATGTCATTCACTCAATGTTATTAAATCTCAAAGAGTATTATTGGAATTTTACAATTTTCGGCCATTTACATTTTTTCCATATTTTAAGGAGGTTTTTAATTTGGTAGTTATCTTAATATTAAATATAATATTTTTAATTTATTTGCCATTAAATTTTTTTTCATATTTTAAGGAGGTTTTTAATTTGGTAGTTATCTTTATTTTGGAATATAATATTTAAAATGCATATATGCACATCAAGGCTTAATAATTTGAACAATGCACACATGCACAGAAAACAAAAATATTTTAAACATTAAATTTGAAACTTAACATATAACCATATGCACAAATACAATCTTAAAATATGCACAAATGCATATATGCATTTTCTACTCTTAAAAGATGCACAAATGCATATATGCATTTTCTAGATTGCATACTCTTAGAACAAGACACATATGCATAGACCAAACATTTTAAACATATTTTATTAGATACTTAGCTTATGTCCACATTAGCAACTCTTAAAAGATGAACAAATGCATATATGCATTTTCTAGATTCCATACTCTTAGAACATGCACAAATGCATATCCACAATTCTTACACAATTTTCATATGCATATTCAAAATGCATATATATACACATCAAGGCTTAATAACATAAAACAAAAACATTTTAAACATTAAGTTTGAAACTTAACATATAACCATATGCACATATGCAATTTTAAAAGATGCACAAATGCATATATGGACAGGTTGCATATATGAATATACTATTTACATCGAACTGCATATATGCACAGGTTGCATATATGAATATACCATTTACACTTCTACATTGTTTCATGGTTGAAAATAAGCTACAAACAACAAAATTGGATACCGAAAATGGTGTTAAAAAGAATATAATCAAGAACACGATCACAATCAACCCCGACCACACGAACAAGATCGTCGGTGTTCTTCCCCTTCTTCCCATCAACCCTTTCGCAAACGGATACAAATGCGCCAACACCCAAAAACTGAAGAACACGCCACCAAGAAGACAACTCCACTCGGTATCGTACTGTAAATCGTCCTGCTAAACCCGACAGCAATGGCGATCAAGTTCACCATCATGATCGTTATCGGCGGGATCATGAGCAATGTCCATTTCACTATGTAAAGATCCGCGAATTCGTCATCTTCGTCGTCTCCGCCAGATTTTGACGTCAGCGTGAAGGAGATTTCGATTCCGGCGACCACTTTCAGAAGTGCTTGAAGAACAGCGGCTAATATATGAAATCAAATAAAAAAGGATAATTACAAATTGAAAATATGAATCATGGATCATGGTTAATATGAATCATAGATTTGAAATCTCCTTCACGCTGAAAGTGGTCGCCAGAATACATGAATCATGGATTTGACAAAATAAAATCAAATAAAAAAGGATAATTGCAAATTGAAAAGATAACTCCCAAAAATAACTGCATAATTTAAATTTAACATTATCCCTGATTTCATGCACCGTGATTATCTTCAAAAATAATTAAAATAAATTTCAATTAAAATATAAAAGGAAATGTATTTTGATTGAAATACCCTTGTGCATACATGCATTTTATTTTTATAAACCGTTTTTTATATTTTATTTTAACCAAAAATCTAATTAATTGTGAACTATTGATCTAAATAACCAACGGTCCAGATTGGTTAACACGGTTAGCACCAATGTCGTGGTTAACAAAATATATATAATATATCTATTTGAGATGCTATAAAGATATGTTTTTCATTAAAAGTGAAAAAAAAGCAAAATTTGGTATAAAAGTGTTCATACTTCTTTTCTTAGGGGGTGTTTGGGATTGCTTATTTAAAACAACTTATGTTATATTGAAAAGTGCTTATCAATTTACGCGGTGTCAAACCGGAGTTTTCTAAAAAATGTTTGGATTAGCTTATAGCGGTACCACACCGCAATAAGTTGATAAACTCTTTTTAAGTGTTAGGCAAATTTTGCTTATACATGTAAAAATGACTAAAAATGACATTCTTCAATATTATTGATTCTTTTGTATTTTTAACATATAAGTAATCCAGACTACAACATTTACTATGGAAAATTAATAAAACTGAAATCAAAGCTTATTTACAAACTCTGAATAACCAATTTTATAAGGGGATTAAGATCAATAAGTTCACCATGAGATTTGCGGGGAAGAAATGCAGTTGCATCACCTTCACTCAATGTATAACTAACTCTACTCAACTCAACTCTTCAACCATCTGTGCACAACAACAAATATTTGAATAAAGGATTACTGTGATATGAAAGTATGAATTGATTATTACCTTTGGAGCATTATTGGGATCTAAATTGGCTTTCTTGACGAAAGAATCAATGAATGAACGGAGCATTTTGATGTTCGAACGGAGTGCTAATGCTCGTTGTCGGAGGGATGCTTCATCTTTTGAAGTTCGAGAAATTAGGGATGTCGCCAACTCCTGCAACTCTTTAGATTGTTCGATGATTCTAGAAACTTCATCCGCCACGTTTCTCTCCGACGTATCTCCGGTGGAGTGTCCCATTTGCATGTTGGTGATCGGAAGAGAAGTGATCAGAAAAGTAGTTAATCAAATTGGGAAAATGATTGTATGTATGTATTTATTTCAAATTGGGGATCCAATGAACCTCTTCGTTGGAGAAGAACGTTGGAGAAGAGAAAGAGGCGCAGAGAGGTATGAGAGATATCAGATTAGGGTAAAAAAGGGTAAAATGGTCATTTAGTTTTAAACTCTTATAAGCCAATAAGTCATAAGTTAGAACCAAATGACTTATCAAAAACTTCTTTTCAGCGGTTTGGCATCACTACAAGCGCTTTTAAATTTTCTCCAATCAAACACTAGAAAGTGTTTATCTCTGGTGCCAAACAAAGCTAAAAAAGACTTCAAGTAAGCAATCCCAAACACCGCCTTATTATTATAACTTGTATATGCATGCTTGTGAGTTGTGAACCTGAATTTTGAAATAAATAAATTATTTTAAATTGTAAACAAATTATAATTTTGAAATTTGAAGATGTTTTTTTTTAACCCAATTGCGACAAACATATACCACTATAAATACTCATAATATAATTAAATATGTGTAACATATATTTATATTTATATGTTTTATCAATTCCGTTCCATTTGCATCTCTTAAAAATGCCAGGAACGGAGAGCTTTCCCCCCCCCCCTTTTCCGCCGACTCTTTGGCCTTAAGAACTTGAACCCGTTTGGATCACATCTAGACAAATAGAGGAAGATCCGGTATTTTCTAAATCCTTATTTAAGGATTTACAAAAAAATTCTTTCAACAAAGATACCCCGTTCGTCTAATTTTGACTTGGATTCTGATAAACTAATTACTTGTTTGCTTTTTGCTTCATGGTGTCCAAATGAGATAATACTATAACTATATAATTATTTTGTTTGAGTAACACAATTCATATTATTAACGAATTATAATTATGATACTTAATCATTGTAATAATCACTTCTGAACACCCTAACCACATATGGTTTAATTGGACCACGAATAATTATGTTTGGGCCTATCAACCCATTAAGCAGGTTTGTCCAAAAAGGGTTTTTTAACTAACAATTCCAAGCTCATTTGTTCCATCTTTTCTTGAGACTTATCATATGAAAGACAAATCAGATACAAAGCAGGGGACGTAATAAAAAAGACTGATAATGTATTAAACTAACAAAAGTTCTATGGCTCTTCTTCATTCCTTAACCATGAACACAAGGTTTCTTACATGTCATTGACGATATAATAACACATACCTCCAACGTTTTATAGTATGGGCATATACTACCATTACAAGTTTCATTTTTACTACATTTTTACACTAAAAAAAGTTTCCGAAAAAATACGAGCACACCCACCATGTAACGTGGGGTCCGCAATGTACCCTTCACACACTCTCACGGCAGCGTAGTGGCATGATATAATGTCATGTCCTCATCATTTCTGCTTTCTACATCTTCTTGATTTAGTCTTGAAGACTTTGCAAGTCTTCCATATCGATTTAAATTATGTTCGACAACCATAAAATTATAAGTTAACAATTTTTTTGATTTTTTAAATCTTTCTGATATCCAGGTTTTTCCCCTTTTTTCTAATGTAGGTAATGTTTTTTCAATATATGTCATCATCCGGCTTATCAGCTAATTTTTAACCAAATATGACTGGTTTATTGGCTAAGAACTTGAGTTTGTCAATATTAGCCTTAAATAATGATCATGTCAAGGAAATAAAGATAGAGTCATGTTCTACATGTCAATATCAACAACACGTACCCCTAGCTTTCGTATGTCAGTGTCAACATCGGCCCAACAGAGTGCTTTTGTCGTTGGTGTTCTTTCCGATCTCTGCATTTCACTCAGCAATCACTTGTTCTGATTCTTCATATCAACCTTTTTGAACTAAAAGAAAACTTTTGGGCGAAATATATATAGTTCTATTCAAACTGAAACAAGTACTTAAAACATGATACGTTGGTTTAATATACGCCATTTATTATGAAACAAAATTAACACGACAATATTTCAAAAGTAATTGAAATGCTAATAAAGTGACCAAAACCAAAAGGTACGATTCATTTGTCGCTTAATTGTACCCTTTTGGCTTGTACGCGATGAAACTGATGCATTGGACTTGGCGAACGTTATCGAACCCGATGATTCGAATAAACGAACCCGGGTACTCCTTCTTGCACTCTTCTAGCTCCTTCAACACCTGGGCCGAGTCAGTGCACCCAAACATCGGCAACTTCCACATTGTCCAGTATCTTCCATCATAGTACCCTGGTGACCTGTGGTTCTCACGGTACACGAAACCATGCTCCAACTCAAACTCCAAACAAGGGACCCACTTGTTACGGAGAAGGTAATCGACTTCCTTAGCCAATGAGGCTTCGGATAGTGGCGGAAGGTACGAAAGGGTCTCGTATTTCTTCAATCCCAGTGGGGGCCACACCTTCATGCACTGAACCCTTCCACCGTTGCTAGGGAGGGTGGAGAAGCCGGTTTTGGCCTTTTTGGTGGCGGGAAAAGCGGCGGCGGACTTGAGGCCGGTGAACGGAGCCACCATGGCGGCTTGGGTGGGGACGGCTCCGGTCATGGTGGCGACGGCGGAGGAGGAGAGGGAGGCCATTTTAGTAGTGGTGTGTTTGTAGAAATGAGTTGGTTTGGTTTATGATTGGTTTTGTAGGTATATATAGTGGTGGGAGTAGGAAATAGATTTTGATCCAAGGATGAGAAGTGAATCCATGTGAGAAGTGGTGGTTGTGGACGGTGGATGATGAGGGTTCATGATAATATGTTGCATAATGGCCACACAAGAGTGAAGTATACGGTTGGATAGATAACGATAAACCAAAGTTTTATGGAAGGCCATATATGCGAATATGTGACAACCAGGGACTCTTCCCATCGTTTTCTTTTTGTTTTTGGTTCTTTATCAATGACTAGTGTTGGGCCCGTGCATTGCACGGGAGGATAATTTTTTTGTTGGAATATTGAACCGAGTTAAAATGAAACGTAATTTATCTGTTAACAGTTAATGAAATACAATGTGAAAAACGAATGTATTTTCATAAGTGGTTAACTTTCATATATTCTTAATCGTTTGTTGTTATGAGTTTGTGCAATAATATTGGTAATAGTTTTGTATTATATTATTTAAAACTCAAACGATATGTCTCACAACATATCACTATTATTGAAATAATTATAAATATGAACATACGTTTTTACAGATTTTGCAATTTTTCTGAAACCTTCTCGACAACACTTGACAATCACTTTGAACGTATAAATCTGTAGATTAATTAACAACATTCAACCCACATCAAATATGACAAAGAAAATAAATGATTTCTATCTTTTGTAACCGGCAACTCAACTGGTATAGTTCAAATTCACTCAGTACCACTTGAAAATTTATCTGACTATTGACTTCAAGACCTCATAGTATTAGTCGATAAAAATAAAGATATGTATATATATCTTATTCCCCTACTTCGAAAAATATGATTGTGGGTTTTGAAAAATATAAACAAATCCTCAGTAAATAAAATAAAATATAAAAAAGTAGTTTTTCAAAGAAACAAAAATATAGTGGAATACATTTTGTTCAGTTGCAGGTTCCGCCATTGACACCCGACCGTTCGTCTTCTTCTTGTACTCGGATGATACATAGAGAAGCTATATATATTTATAATGAATGTAGAGAATATTTTAATATCTTTTATTTTCATTTTCGATTTTACATTTAAATGTAAATATATTAAAAATATGGAGAATGTTTTTATATCTACATCGTTTCTATTTTATTTTCTTTACACTTGGTTAATTTGGAAAGTATTGCGGAATATTTTTATTTTAAAGAATACGATAATTTATTAGTGTATCTCGTTATTTTTTATTTTTAATTCATATCAACCTTCTTTTTTCTTCTTTTAATGCTCATGAAAAAAAAATACGTGTAGATTTTATATTGTGCTAATATAAAATACGTGTAGATTTTATAAAATAAAATATATTTTATATTAGCAAAAAAAATACGGAAGAAAAAAGAGTTTATATTACATCTCATTATGTAAAAAGATTTTATAAAATAAAATATGGAAAAATCATTATGAGATGTAATATAAAAAAATACGGAAGAAAAAAGATTTTATATTACATCTCATTAATATAGATTTAAATGTAATATAGATTTAAATGTAAAATCTACATTTAAATAGATTATTATTTTATAAAATCCTCCACCAAAAAAACAAATATTTATATTAATAAATGAGTATCCATTCCACAAATAGATGATTATGTAAGATATTGTGTTTGGAAAGGTTGTACCAAAGCATTAAGAAATTGTAAATTAAGTAATTAGCTTTAGATAGTTGTACCTTGTGCTTAAAATGTTGTAATTAAGAGTTTTTTATGTCGTTTTTATAATATAGTATAGATTATTATATATTGGTCACATATGTCTGAAATCAAGTTACTTTTATTCAAGATCTAAACGAGTTTAGGAGAAAACCGTAAAAAAATAAAAATAAAAACTGAGGAACACCCTGGTAACCATTCATCTGGACGGTATTCATATGTGCATATAAGTATTTTGTAACATGCACTCGTGCATATGCACATGTGCATAAAAACCAAAAAACAACTTCAATAACTTGTATGCATATGTACATGTCGTCCAGATAAATGGTTACTAAGGTGTTCCTCAGTTTTTCATTTTTTTGAGGTTTTCCTTTGAACCTCTCTCTCTCTCTCTCTCTCTCTATATATATATATATATATATATATATACGCACACACACTTGTGTATGTTAGTATTTTGAATGATACCGTAGAATAAATTAAATTGTATATAATAATTGAACTAAAAAGGAAAGAAGAACCATTGATACCAAAGAGTTTATAAAAAAATGATATCAAGAGTGCAAAATTAGGATTAAATCCCTTGAATCTCTACTCACTACTTTCTTCAATTTTCAAAAAATAACACGTCATAAGTTCGTAACGTACCATAACACATCATAACTGCGGAGCCACATGTGTTAACATGATGATGAACCCAAGCCTTGATACCATAACATGTTATAACAAGTTATTTAGAACCATAATTTTATTTAATTGTTAGTTTAATATATATATATATATATATATATATATATTTTTTAAAGCAATGTTTAAGGATTATAATTTAAAAAATGCCGATTTAATAATTTATATGTTGATAAAAATACATTTTTTAGATACTCTCTTTTCAAGTTATATAAAACCCTTTTCATTATAATTTTTTGAACGTGTACCATGAAAGTATATTTTTATCATGATAAAAAAAAAAAAAAAAAAAGTTAACAGTTGATTGAAAGTATGCCTTTTTTAAATGCAGTTTGTTCAAATATTTAATATTATTCTATGTGCATATATGGATATAAAATTCATGCCTTTCACCAAATTAAGGGTACATTTTATTTACGAGATTTGATAAGATTTTAAATGGTTTTAATTTAAATTCCCTTTCAATCATGCGTTTAGTTTAAAAGAAAGTTGAAAATTGAAATTTGAGGGTTTCAACGAATTCCTACAAGTATGCAATTTAGTAACGTCGTGAAGTAGTAATGTAATAACCGGGTTAAAAATTAGAAATCGTAAGTTAGGGTGGAGAATGGTCAAAATCTATGTTTTGAGGGGGGGCCTAGGTGTAAATAATTATTATAAGGATTTAACCTAGAGTTGTATGCTATTCCTGAAAGCGGCTGAGGAAGTTTGGGAAGGAAGCAGATTTTTGTTGAAGAGGAAAAATCAGAGAAGAAATCGGTTAAGGAATTCTCTCAAGGTATCAATTCTTAATCCATCATCTCATTCTCAATTTTTCCTTTGTAATTACTGCATCATTGTTTTTGGGGAATCTGTTAGAGTGATTTTGGACTGAGAAGTAGAAATTAGTTTCTCCATCACCTAGCTTTTGATAGAGAGATTATGGTCTTGGGTTTGAGGGAAGGATCGAGTAAGGGTGCTATTCTTAATCGCTAGAAAGGATGTAATCGTTTTTGGGGGGGGGGGGTGTTTAATCGAAGGACTGAGCATTCTGGGGTTCGAGAACCTATTATCGCCCCCGGGCGAATCCTCTTACCGATCGAACCCAGTACCGGTCAAAGGGGAGTTTCGGTCGAATTCTTTATCGGTCAAAGGGGAGTTCCGGTCGAATTCTTTACCGGTCAAAGGGGGGTTCCGGTCGAGTTCCCTATCGGTCAAATGGGGGATACCGAGCGGTCACAGGGTCGGGCCTGGATTGTTTTTGGGCCGAAGCCCAGGTGGTTGTGGGATTGTAATACTGAGTTCCAACTTATCAGATGTATCGGCCCACCCTTGGAATTCTAGGATATCTTGATCTCGAGTCGTTAGGTGTGAGAGTCGATAATGTTTCTATCTTGGTTTACCGATCAATGCTTCCTTTATAGGTTTTGGTTCGGAGTTTTAAAGATAGACGAAAGCTTTGTGTTAAGGGACGTCAGGTGAGTTTTTCTAAATTAAACCTTTTGATGATAAAGGCATGTAAAGTTTATTTATAAATTTTGATTTATTGTGATGGCATGATTTTATTAATTGTTCAAATGTGTTATAAATAGTTGTTGATTATATGTATGCATACATTATTTGTGGGTTACGTGACCTAAGTCGGGGAGTGTGGCCCGCCTACTCGTGTCGGGGAGTGTGGCCCGTTTATGTCGTTGGGGGGTGTGTCCCAACATTAAGGCAGCGCGAGTTAGACACAACGTCTTGGACGGTCGTGTGGTCCGTAACGTGTTTTATTTAAATGTCATTATTAAATGATGTTTCAATTTCTGGAAAGTATATTTTGTTGCTGAACTGTTAGAGGGAACTCACTAGACCTATGGTCTAACCCTCGCTCTTTCAAAACTAAAAATCTTTTCAGGCCGTCGTGAATTAGGTTGTGCGGCTAAAGGCATGGAGAAGGTCTAGCGTGGGCGGATAGAAGACCGTCATTTAGTTTTTAGTTATTCATTGATCTCAGTTGTGTAGGTTGATTTGTATATCGAACCTTGAATTATCTATTGTAAAACTTGGGACCTCTCTTTTGAGGGATTGTTATCTAATGGTGGTATTTTTAGTATTAAGAATTATTCTGTTTTTTTTTTAATTTCTGGTTGGGTTGTTACAGTTGGTATCAGAGCCATAGTTTAAGGGATCTAGGCGACCGGTTGGGCTTAGACTTAAACTTAGTGCGTGAATCACAACTGAGATAATATGATGGCCGTAGGGAGTCGGGTAATAGAGTGGTGAGGACTAACATGTAAGGTAAATTTAGAATTACATATGGCCAGTGTAATTGTAAATTTACAGGTACATACGCGTGCTTAACTTGCTTTATTGCTTTGGGGGTTACCTTAATGGGGTTTTTATTGGTGTTTATTTGTAGCTATGTCGGAAAGAGTTACTAGGAGCAAATCGGTGCCAGCAGTAGAGGTGGCACCTGTTAATGAAGTGGTTGAGGATGGACCTGTTGCTCCTCCTCATGCAGCTGCTAACCGAGGGAAGGGTCGCGGACGACCCAAAGGGAAGGCGACAAAGAAAGCGACCACGCAAGTGGATGAGCCAACCAAGAGGACTAGAGGTGGGAAAACACCTGGTGTTGTTCGGCGAGAAATAAGTGTTGATGTGAGAACTGAGTTGGAAACCTCTCATCAAGAAAGTTCAACCTCAGTGAGGGGTCGGAGATAGAATGGAAATCGTGGCGGGGGACGAACGCAGGGGTTTGTCACGCAAGAAACCTTTGCGGCTGAGATGGGGAAACTGCAAGAAACATTGAACGCGTTGTTGACGCAGCGATCCAATGAGGCGACGACAAGTAAGGATAAGAGTGGGAGCAAAGAGGCGACCGATGTGGCAGATTCATCGATGACTATGGTAGAGAGTCGCTCACAAACAACTTCGGCAGTAATTACCAAATCGATGGGTGAAAAGGGATGTAGCTTCAAGGAGTTTGCTGCTTTCAAACCCCCAACTTATAAAGGCGAATGCGACCCGATCCTGGCAATGAAATGGGTGAAAGGAATGGAGTTAGCTTTCGACACCAGCAAGTGTTCAGAAGGGGATAGAGTTGTTTACGCTTTGGCCATGTTGAAGGATGAAGCAGTCATGTGGTGGGACGTGGAGTCTAGTGGTCAGGGTTCGGCAGCAGCTAGAGAAATGTCTTGGGATGAGTTCGAGAAGAGGTTCAAAGCGCAATTTTGCCCTCTGGCGGCAATTAAGAAATTAGAAGAGGAGTTCTTGAGCTTAGAGCAGAAAGAGATGTCAGTTCGAGAGTACACGACTAAGTTTATTGAAAAGTCCCGATTTGCAGAGGTTTACGTGCCTAATGAAGAAAGGCGGGTGGAACAATACATATACGGGTTAAGAGGTAACATCCGAGAGTTTGTCTCAAACAAGGATCCAACAACATTTCAGGCGGCGGTAAATGCAGCCGAGCTACGTGAGAAGGAAAAGAATCGTCAGGCCACCGAAAGAAGCGGAGACAAACGGAAATGGGAAGGGCCTAATCGTGATTCCAAGTCATTCAAATTGGCAAAACCTGATCATCGGGGTAATTCGAAGTTTGAGAGCAAGTCTTGTGGTAAGTGTAATAGGGTTCACAAGGGAGAGTGTATGATGGAGCGAGAAGGGTGCTACAAATGTGGAAAGGTGGGGCATATGGCTCGTGACTGTCGTGGGTCGAGGTCGTGTTACCAGTGTGGGTCTCCTGATCATATCAGGACTGATTGCCCTCAGCTGAAGAAGGGAACTGCTGGGGTGCTTGGTGATAAAGGGAATGAGAAGAAGGTGGAGCCAGCTCGGGCGAGAGCAAGGGCTTTTAACATGACAGCTGAAGAGGCGGTTGAGACGCCGGATGTGGTAACAGGTACTTTTCCCATAGATTCGATTTTTGCTAAAGTATTGTTCGATTCGTGTGCAAACCGTTCGTTTGTGTCACCGAATTTTGTGCACAAATTGCTAGTGAAACCCAAGAAGCTTAGCCAAGGGTTCGAAGTAGAAGTAGCCGATGATAGTTGAGTCTTAGTGGGAGAAGTATATGATGGGTGTAGTATTGAGATTGATGGTCATACCTTTCCATTGCGGTTATATCCAATGGGTATGGGGGAATTTGACGTCATTGTGGGGATGGATTGGTTAGCGTCTAACGATGCCAGCATCGTTTGTAATAAGAAACTGATCCGCATATCTTTGCCAGATCAGAAGGAAGTTATAGTCTATGGGGATCGTCGGGATAGAAAGTCGTGCTTGATCTCGATGATCAAAGTTAGGCGTTGCTTAGTAAAAGGGTGTGTGGGGTTTTTAGCGTATGTGGTGGACGCTAAGAAAGAGAAGAAGGGATTAGAATATGTTCCAATAGCGTGTGAGTACCCAGAAGTGTTTCCCGAAGATTTAACCACTCTGCCACCAGATAGGCAAGTGGAGTTCAGGATAGATTTGATGTCGGGGGTGGCACCAATAGCAAGGGCTCCTTATCGTTTGGCTTCGGCCGAGATGAAGGAGATAATGACTCAACTGAAGGAATTGTTGGATAAGGGTTTTATCCGACCTAGTACGTCGCTGTGGGGAGCACCGGTACTTTTCGTCAAGAAGAAGGACGGGTCGATGAGAATGTGCATAGATTATCGAGAGCTCAACAAGTTAACAGTAAAGAATAGGTATCCGCTTCCTAGGATTGATGATCTCTTCGATCAGTTGCAAGGAGCGAGTTACTTCTCGAAGATAGATCTGTGATCGGGTTATCATCAGCTGAAGGTTTGGGAGGAGGATGTATCCAAGACTGTCTTTCGCACGAGGTATGGACACTTCGAATTACTAGTCATGCCTTTTGGGCTGACAAATGCACCGGCAACATTCATGGATTTGATAAATAGGGTATGCAGTCATTTCTTGGACAAGTCTGTCATTGTATTCATTGATGACATACTGATCTATTCACAATCCATGCAAGATCATGAAATGCATCTGCGAGTTGTGTTAGATTTGCTTAAGCGAGAGAAGTTGTACGCCAAATTCTCGAAGTGCGAATTTTGGCTAAGAGAAGTGCAGTTCTTAGGACACGTGGTGTCGGAAAACGGAATCAAAGTGGATCCAGCAAAGATTAAGGCAATCGAAGAGTGGGAGGCGCCAAAGACGCCGTCCGAAGTAAGAAGTTTCCTTGGCTTGGTGGGCTATTACCGAAGGTTCATCCAGGACTTCTCAAGAATAGCTACACCGTTAACCACTCTAACGAGGAAAAATGTTAAGTTCTCATGGAGGGAGACTCAGGAGGATGCATTCAGCGAATTGAAAAAGAGATTGAGTAGTGCACCGATTCTGTCGTTACCCAAAGGTGCGGAAGGATTCGTAATTTTTAGCGATGCTTCGAAGCTCGGCTTAGGGTGCGTGTTGATGCAAGATGGAAAGGTAATAGCTTATGCGTCTCGGCAATTGAAAGAGCACGAAAGGAATTATCCGACGCACGATCTGGAGCTGGCAGCTGTGGTGTTCGCATTGAAGATCTGGAGGCATTACTTGTATGGAGTTAAATGCCAAATTTATACCGACCATAAGAGCCTTCAGCATCTATTCAATCAAAAGGAGTTAAATATGAGGCAGCGAAGGTGGATGGAATTGCTGAGTGATTATGACTGCGAGATTCTATATCACCCAGGTAAAGCTAATGTGGTAGCGGACGCCTTAAGTCGGAAAGAGCCTAGTCCAGTATCCAAGGTAGTAGCATTTCGAATTGAGGCGACCTCAAGCTTTTTAGAAGAAGTCAAGCATTGTCAAGAGGAAGCCCTGTCAAGTGAGAATTTGAAAGGCGAAAGAATCGTAGGAATCAGTGATATGTTAATTGTGAACAATCGCGGGGTCAGATGTTATGAACAAAGAGTGTGGATTCCAAAGCGGGGGGATCTTAGGAAGAGGATATTGGAAGAAGCTCACAAGTCGCGATACTCCATACATCCGGGAACCAATAAGATGTATTGGGATCTGAAGGGAAGTTATTGGTGGCCAGGCTTGAAGAAAGATATAGCTTATTTTGTGGAAAGATGCCTCACGTGTTTAAAGGTAAAAGTGGAACATCAAAGGTCGTACGGGAATCTACAGCCGTTGGAAATACCGGTATGGAAGTGGGATGATATAACCGTGGACTTCGTGACGGGTCTACCGCGATCACCTAAGGGGCACGATGCTATTTGGGTGATAGTGGACCGACTCACCAAATCTGCACACTTCCTACCGATCAAGGAGACTTATCCGTTAGAAAAGTTAGCTAAATTGTATATTGATGAGATCGTATCTAGGCACGGCGTGCCGACTACGATTGTGTCTGATCGGGATGCTCGCTTCACATCAATGTTTTGGAGAAGCCTTCAAAGAGAATTGGGTTCGCAGCTCAAGTTGAGTACGACATATCACCCTCAGACGGATGGCCAGAGTGAAAGGACTATCCAGACATTAGAGGACATGCTCCAAGCATGTGTGATCGAGTTCAAAGGCTCTTGGGAGACTCATTTACCTTTGATAGAGTTCTCCTATAACAACAGTTATCACGCCAGTATACAAGCCGCGCCATTTGAAGCGTTGTATGGGCGAAAGTGTAGAACGCCTTTATGTTGGAATGAAGTGGGTGAGAAGCAGTTAGCTGGACCGGAAATCGTGCAAGCGATGGCCGAAAAGGTTAACCAGATTCGAGAACGGTTGAAGGTGGCTCAAGATCGCCAGAAAATGTATGCAAACAAGCGAAGGAAGCCCATAGAACTTCAAATAGGAGATATGGTGATGCTAAAACTTTCACCATGGAAGGGAGTCGTTCGTTTCGGTAAGAAGGGCAAATTGAGGCCAAGGTTTAGAGGACCGTTTCCTATAGTGAAGCGTGTTGGAGGGGTAGCTTATAAATTGGATCTACCGACGGATTTGCGAGGAGTTCATCCTGTTTTCCATGTATCCAACCTGAAAAAGTGTTTAGCAGAAAGTGATGTTGTGATACCGTTAGAAGATGTCCAAATTGATGAAAAGATAAGCTTCGTAGAGAAACCAATAGCGATTTTGGATCGTAAAGTGAAAAAGTTAAGGAACAAAGAAATTTCCTTGGTAAAGGTTCAGTGACAATTCCACCGAGGCCAGGAAGCGACTTGGGAACTAGAGTCGGTTATGAAAGAGCAATATCCCAGTTTTTTCGACGAAGGAATTCCGGGGACGGAATTCTTTTAAGGGGGGTATATTGTAATAACCGGGTTAAAAGTTAGAAATCGCAAGTTAGGGTGGAGAATGGTCAAAATCTATGTTTTGAGGGGGGGCCTAGGTGTAAATAATTATTATAAGGATTTAACCTAGAGTTGTATGCTATTCCTGAAAGCGGCTGAGGAAGTTTGGGAAGGAAGCAGATTTTTGTTGAAGAGGAAAAATCAGAGAAGAAATCGGTTAAGGAATTCTCTCAAGGTATCAATTCTTAATCCATCATCTCATTCTCAATTTTTCCTTTGTAATTACTGCATCATTGTTTTTGGGGAATCTGTTAGAGTGATTTTGGACTGAGAAGTAGAAATTAGTTTCTCCAGCACCTAGCTTTTGATAGAGAGATTTTGGTGTTGGGTTTGAGGGAAGGATCGAGTAAGGATGCTATTCTTAATCGCTAGAAAGGATGTAATCGTTTTGGGGGGGGGTGTTTAATCTAAGGACTGAGCATTCTGGGGTTCGAGAACCCATTATCGCCCCCGGGCGAATCCTCTTACCGATCGAACCCAGTACCGGTCAAAGGGGAGTTTCGGTCGAATTCTTTATCGGTCAAAGGGGGGTTCCGGTCGAATTCTTTACCGGTCAAAGGGGGGTTCCGGTCGAGTTCCCTATCGGTCAAATGGGGGATACCGAGCGGTCACAAGGTCGGGCCTGGATTGTTTTTGGGCCGAAGCCCAGGTGGTTGTGGGATTGTAATACTGAGTTCCAGCTTATCAGATGTATCGGCCCACCCTTGGAATTCTAGGATATCTTGATCTCGAGTCGTTAGGTGTGAGAGTCGATAATGTTTCTATCTTGGTTTACCGATCAATGCTTCCTTTATAGGTTTTGGTTCGGAGTTTTAAAGATAGACGAAAGCTTTGTGTTAAGGGACGTCAGGTGAGTTTTTCTAAATTAAACCTTTTGATGATAAAGGCATGTGAAGTTTATTTATAAACTTTGATTTATTATGATGGCATGATTTTATTAATTGTTCAAATGTGTTATAAATAGTTGCTGATTATATGTATGCATACATTATTTGTGGGTTACGTGACCTAAGTCGGGGAGTGTGGTCCGCCTACTCGTGCCGGAGAGTGTGGTCCGTTTATGTCGTTGGGGGTGTGTCCCAACATTAAGGCAGCGCGAGTTAGACACAACGTCTTGGACGGTCGTGTGGTCCGTAACGTGTTTTATTTAAATGCCATTATTAAATGATGTTTCAAATTCTGGAAAGTATATTTTGTTGTTGAACTGTTAGAGGGAACTCACTAGACCTATGGTCTAACCCTCGCTCTTTCAAAACTAAAAATCTTTTCAGGCCGTCGTGAATTAGGTTGTGCGGCTAAAGGCATGGAGAAGGTCTAGCGTGGGCAGATAGAAGACCGTCATTTAGTTTTTAGTTATTCATTGATCTCAGTTGTGTAGGTTGATTTGTATATCGAACCTTGAATTATCTATTGTAAAACTTGGGACCTCTCTTTTGAGGGATTGTTATCTAATGGTGGTATTTTTAGTATTAAGAATTATTCTGTTTTTTTTTTTTTTATTTCTGGTTGGGTTGTTACAAGTAATTGATATTTCATGAGATGTTATAGGATTTATTTGTAATAATGTTTCAAAATATGTTAAAATATTCATCTTGTAACAATTAATTGATAAAATGTAATTTAGTTATTCTTAAAATTATTTATAATTTATTTTTATAAATTATATATAAAGAATGAAATTCGTTTCAAATCCTACAAATAGAACACACACCAAAGATTCAAAATCCTTCTGCTTCAAAATCTTTCTACGAAATTCAAATCTTCCATCAAACCAAACTGGCTCTAATGTGTTGTTTGATTCGTGGAATTTAAAAGAATTTGAAAGAATTGGAATGACAAACTCCTATGACCAAAATTCTTGATGATGTTTGGTTTGCGGATTGAATTGATTGAATAACGTCAAATTCCACAGTTGAGTAATTTGATCATTTTTTGACGTAAGTGAAATATTTGAATTTTATTTCGTAGCAAATGTAATAATTTGGTTTTGAAAAAACAATAAAAAAACTTTTACATCCAATTTGACCAACACTTCCACCCCCGACCACCCCTCCCCACCGTGTGCCAACCTCTACCCCCACCTTCGTCACCACGCCCATTGCCAATCAATATTATCATTCCTCCACCACCCAGCACCACCCCGCCCCCAACGCCACCCCACAAACACCTCATTTTGGGTTTGATTCGGATTTTAGTGTCGTTCGGGTTTTGCACACCCCTGAATTCTTTCAAAGTCAAATTTCTTTGATAAATTTCAATTACACCAAATTTCATTTTGTGAACTAAACTGTCTCTAAAATTATTTGAGTTTGTATAAATAAAGATACAACTTAATTCATAGTTCTCTTTCTCATAATTATTTTTTAAGAAGTTGATAATAAATTTAATGGTGTTGAAGGCTTTCATATGATTATGTCTTTCCATGAGGTGTCGCAATCATTTAATTTCTGGAAAATTCGATTGCATGATTTTGTTGGAAGGAAAACAAGATAAA
Organism: Arctium minus; assembly: GCA_954870635.1. Classification (NCBI taxonomy): domain Eukaryota; kingdom Viridiplantae; phylum Streptophyta; class Magnoliopsida; order Asterales; family Asteraceae; genus Arctium; species Arctium minus. Next base: position 20,742,601 of record OX941082.1, read on the forward strand.
CAATGGGAGGTTATGCTTGGTCCTTGCATATGAGCCAATTTTTCATTTTTCATTTTTGTTTTTTCTTTTTAAAGGGCATTTTATATGTTTCTAAAAATATAAATAATATTATTCTTTCCATTCAAAATATGTGTTTTAATTTTTAATTTATTTTTATCTGTAAATAAGCGTTCATTAAATGCCTATTTGTTTAAGTTTATCCTTAGTTAAAGGAAAAAAAGTGTAATAACTATATATTTTTAAATTTAAGTATTTGTTTTATTATGGACATTTATTGTAAAACGAATAAAGTATTTTCTTCTTATAAAAGAATATAACATTACCCTTTTCATTACTTACAATCACACAGTTAACTATAACTATTGACGCATGTATGTTATGAGTAGGGATGCACAAAAAACCCAAGCCCGAAACCTGTCTCATGTCCGACCTGAAAAAAGCCCGTGCCTAGTGAGCATGAATCACGGTCGAGGCCATGTCTCAAAGCCCAATCAAACCGATATTTTTTGGGCAGACCCGATCCCCAAAAAAAAAACCGACGTGGAAAAGTCTGGTTAAATTCGAAAAAGCCTACCTGGTGCTTTTCTTCAGCTCCAAATCTCAACCCTGGCATGAAAAACTACTCAGGTCTTTCTTTATACTCACTAAAAACGACTGTTCTAAAAGGCTCGCCACAACAACCGCCATGGGCCGTCGTGGCTCAAAACTTGTGTCTAACGCCACGTTAAGCTTGTGACACGTCATGGCGTAATGTGCGGTTTTTGTAAGACGATACTTGACATTTCTTACGTTTTTAATGTCTTATTTTACTAGTTTTTAGTATATAACATAATTTAACTTATTTATTATCATTTACTCATTGAGTAATAGTACAAAGCATATGTTTTTACACATAATAATATATATATGATAGAGATTTGCCGCAATAAGTCACGCCTTAAAATACGTCGTGACCTTGTCATGGCTCATAAGGCTTGAGGTTTGGCCTAGCCGTCACGGCACAACTCACGTCATTTGAAACTTTGCTAAAATCAGGCTCGGAAGGCTTAGACACAAGCCTAAAAAGGCGAAGACCTTGTACATATATAGTCATGATCAATGTATTTTAATCGAATGCACATAGTTTTTCAAAAGTTTTTGTATCATTTTTTTGCTTCAAAGAATATAATTTTTGGTTTGGTATATAGTTTAATAAAATAATGTTTGTTTAGTGAATTAGATAGATACCTAAAATATGTTTAACAATATAAATTTGAGAAAATAAGTGTAACACAAATACAATCAATCTCATTAATATATTATAGTAAGATGTATTTTATTTATATCTCGTCCTATAAAAGATATCTGAGTAAGATAGGAGGTAAGAAATGAAATGGTACGTGAATCGATAGTAGGTATAAATAGCAACGCCTTTAAATAGGAAAAGTATATAAGAAATAGAGGTGGTTAGGTGACAATTCAATCTAATAATGTGAAAATAAGTTTTTTTTTTTAATTGATAACGAGTCAAATAGGTAAAACTAAAAACAAACGAGTTAAGTGGTTTAAATGATTACTATTTTCTAAATTATTTATCAAAACATAATCATGCTATAATGATATAACTAATATATTAATTATTTGCAAAATTAAAAACAACTGACAAAAGATTATGGGTACGTCAACCCGACTTGCTTTGACCCATCATAAAATTTTGTACATTTTAACCGGTCACCCATCTCGGTCAAACCATCCACCACCACATATATGATAAGAGAATACCAAGGAAGGACATGGTCTTGTTTATAGACCACTTATGATTAAAGATGATGCAAAGGTATGTTGTTTAATTTCATGAGCCATGTTTCTCCTTCATTTGATTGATAATCTGGTATAAGAATACAATAAAAAGAGACGCAAAGGAAGTTGTTTCCATTTTCTAAAACACCGATCAAAACATTTTGTGCGTTTATATGTGTGTGAAGGATATGTTGGTGCAAATGTATAGAAGTCATTTTTCATTACTTTTATTACCCTTTTGTTGTTTTGATGATTGAAAAACGAAAACCAACGTTATTAGTATTCTAACAATTTTCATTGTATTTTATAAAATTAAATTTATAAACTTAAAGTATTGAAAGAATCGAGATTCATAATACCAAAACCGCAAATATCAGAGTTGACAACGGTAAATGTGTCATCTTCAGGTCTCAACAAAATTTATTTTGAAATGTCTCAGGCATGATTTAACGACGGTTAATTTCAAGTCAGTAGAAGAAACAATTATTAGGTTACAATTACATGTTGAATTAGAGCCTACTCTCCGATCATAACTTGAATTCAGAGAAAAGGATCGAGATTCCTATATGTATCAAATGAGGGCTTGATTTCTATTTCAAATCAATATCTTTCAATTTGTAAAAGAACACACATAGTGATCGGTCAAATACACTTTTTCATAAAATTATCATATTATTTTTATAATCAAATTAACATTCTAATAATTCTTTATTTTGTAAACTAATTTTTTGTCCCTATAAATCTATGATTACATAGAAATCTGAATGTGCTTCAATAAATAGAAAAATCATCCTTACTGTATACATTTGGGCGTGAAACTAATCATTTGCTCTAATTCCTTTAACATAGAGGTTGCTTATTGAAGGCCAATTCGGCCATTTTGCATTTTTTTTATCTTAAATATACGAGTATTTAAAGCTTAAGTACAAGTGTATTTAATATTGTATACATTATTTATTTATTATATAAATATACTCTCCTTCCTCTCACCTAAATAAACCTTCAAAATCACATGTAATTTCACAGAAAGATATAAATGGGAAATAAATGAAGCTAATGGAGTAATATATAAGCAGATGAACTTGAGTAAACTTGTTGAACGGAGATGGAAGGAAACTCAGTGTCCCTATAAATCGTTTGTTTGAAGCTTGGAAATAAAAACCATCTCCATGTATATCAAAATTAAGTTGTGTTTATATGGTTTTGACCGGAGGTGTCTGTGATCCAGCGTCGGAAAAGATTGCCGAAAAAGATGGACGGGGAAGGGGGTGGCCGGAGATGTCACGGGATAGGGAAGAGAGTTGAAGAAGAAAAATTAATATTAAACACATTTGTACATAAATCTTAAGAAAATGTAAACTCGATTTTTTTAATAAAAATATTTAAAATGACCGGATTGCTTCTCAATTGACGGCGTTTCTATTAAGGACGTTAAGGCAAAGAACTCATTTCAAACCCAAATATAAATAGTTATGGCGATTTTTCGACTTTTGAAGAGTGAAGTATATAGACTATTTTCAGATTTTCGATATAACCACAAGGGTCAAAAGTAGAGTTTACTATTATTAGAATCTCATTTGAATGATGGTTGTGGAAATATAAAAGTAGACATTTATTGTTGATCTAAATGGAAGAAATTTAACGGAAATTGTTCAATCACATTCAAAAGAGTTAGGGGCCGTTTACTTAAATGTTTACCCGGTAAGTGTTTATCGGTTCATTTAGCATATTGGATGAACACGATAATGATTGAGAATCTTAACCGGTATAAGAGCCATGAAAAGGATCAAGAGTCTTACCCGGTAAGTGAGAGTGACGACTCTTACTGGGTAAGCGCTTACCGAATAAAAATGTTGCATAGGATGTCATTTAATAGGACTAAAATCTTACCCGGTAAATTAAGTGAAAGTGTTAACAATTACCGATAAGCTCTTACCGGGTAAGTATCGTGTAAACGGCCCTTAGATTATAATCTATTATTTCTAGAGTAAAGTTTAGTTTTTGTACCTAACTTTTGTCATTTTAACGGATCTTGTCCTTCAACTTTCTTTACTCAGATTTTATCCCTTGCATTTGTATATTTCCAATAGATTCCGTCCCTCCCACTAATGGACGTTAAAGTTTTCTATTACATCCATTTAAACATTATATATTATTTAACTTTTTTTCCTTTTTCTTCTTAATATTACTGCCTCCACCATCACCAACCACGACTACCCAATTTTAAAACAAAACAATTAAATCCCAAGAACATTAACATATTACATACAATTGCAAGCATTGAATATAACGTGGAGGTTCAAACGAGAACACCTCCATTTTACGAAAACACAAGAACACTCTTATCACATGTGATAATACACGTAAGGACACCCGATGGTTACGGACGACTTGGCCCATAACCTAAAGTCGCACCAAACATCGCTTGCGTCACTAATTTAGTATCATACGTGTATCATATGTGATGAATTACAATATCACATTGAGAAATGAGAATACCCTTATCACATGTGATAATACACGTGGGGAGCCTAGTGGTGTGCGGGCGACTTGACCCACAACCTACGTAGCGTTGAACGTCGTCCGTGTCACCGATTTAGTATCACATGTTTATCATATGTGATGAACTATAATATCACATATGATTGAGTATAGTAAAAGGGTGTTCTCGCATTCTCGTAAAAATGAAGGTGTTCTCGTTTGAACCCAATAATTTTGTATAAATTTATTCAAAAAAATTGTGATACAAACCCAAACCAAAAATCTAAATTAAATCCTAAAATCTGAATTAAATCCTAAAATCAAAAACCAAAATAAACCCTAAATAAAATATCGTGAAGCAAAAACCTAAATCGTTATTCCTCCTTTTTCTTGCAAATCAAGGTAGGTCGAAGAACGGTAGCCCGTATTAAAGTCTTATCGAAAACTAAACCATGAGAGTCAAGCATCAAGTTGTTGTGCGATGAATGGGTTGTGAGTTGGAGAGGAACCAATCAACGAGTAACCAGACCAACTATTGATGAAGAAGAAGATGCAGATGGGTTACGGGTTATGACGGACGTTGAGTCCACCAAATAATAAGTAATCTATTACTTCTAAAACACAACTTATGATAGTAATAAGTAGGGTCCTCTCCTCACAGACTCGATGTCAACCTTGAGTCCAAGATGTATTCACGTGAAAGAGTATCGAAAGCATTAAATTAAAAGAGGGGTTGGGAAGATTGTTAATTACACTAAACATGCAAAGTAGATTAAAAGGTCGTTTACCAAATACTTACCCGGATAAATTATCAAATCCAAACCCAACCTCATCAATCCAATAGAATGATCAAAATCAAAGGACTGATCTCAATTTTTACCAACAAATCTTTGTAACTCATAAACATAAATATTTAACCAATTTACACCAAAAATTGGAAATAACTCAAGAATTACCATAGGAAACTTTTTCATTCAACAAGATGTTATAAACAAGACAACCTCAAGCCACCCCAAATCATCACTAGGAATTAAATATAAACTCTAAATGAGAAAGATAGTAGAGATTCATACCTGAAAACTTCAAGAGATGACAACAAACAAAACCAAAATTCTTTAAGGGTCCATTTGGTTTGCAGGAATGGTATGGATTTGGGGGGATTTGAATTTCAAATCCATTTCAATCCATATATGGTTTGCATGATTGTCTGGATTTGAAATTCTAGAATTTCTTTAAAATGTCTCAAACATAGGATTTTGAAAACTGGTGGAGTTAGTTGAGATTTCAAGAGTTTAAGAAGGATTTGCATATAATAATGTTTTAAAATACGTTAAAAACATTTGTTTTCCAATAATCAATTAATATTAATGTAATTTAATTATTTTTATAGTTAATTGTAATTTGTTTTTACAAATTATTTATAAATAATGAAATTCAATTCCATTCCAAATCCTAAAAACCAAACACCCTAAACATTTCAAATCCTTTTAAATCCAGACCCTTTTAATTTCAAATTCTTTCACAAAATCCAAATATCTTTAAATCATTCCATTAAACCAAACGATACCTAAGGGGGCGTTTGGTTCGCATAATGTTTTTGGATGAAATGGAATCTGTCAAAGGAATTTGACTTTGAATGAATTGGAATGGAATGTTGTCAGGTTTGACCACCTGTTTGGTTGACAGAATTGGAATGAAATCTATTAAATGAATTGGAATTTTTATGTTTGGTTCACATATTGTAGCTTTAGAATTGGAATGGAATTTTGGTAAATGACCAAAATACCCTTTTTGTTTATTTTAATTATTATCAACAAAAAATACTTTAATGAAATAGTCATTAAATAGTTTAATTTTTAACTAAAATTGCTTTGATTATTTTAGCACACGAATGATGATGAGAGAGAGGGGGAGAGAGAGAGAGAGAGAGAGGAGAGATAGAGGAGAGAGGGAGAGGGAGAGAGAGAGGAATGAGAGAGGAGAGAAAGAGAGGGAGAGGATAGAGAGGGAGAGAGGAGAGGAGAGAGATATGAGAGAGAGGGAGAGAGGAGAGAGGATAGATGGAGAGAGAGAGAGAGAGGAGAGAGGATAGATTGAGAGAGAGAGAGGAGAGAGAGGATAGATTGAGAGAGAGAGGAGAGAGAGAGAGAGGAGAGAGGGGAAATATAGAGAGGAGAGGGAGAGGAGAGAGGGGAAATAGAGAGAGGGAGAGGGAGAGAGGGAAAGAGAGAGAGAGTTGGTGTATGCTGATAATGTTGAACGGTAGTGGTGGCCGGTGGTGGTGGTTGCCGGTGGCGGTGGTGGGCGGAGGCGGTGGTGGCCGATGGCGGTGGTGGCCGATGGCAGTGGCCGGAGGTGGTGGTGGTGGCCGGATGTGGTGACGGCCGGTGTTAGTAGCCGGAGGTGGTGGTGGCTGGTGGTGGTCGGAGGTGGTGGCCGGAGGTGGTGGTGCATATTAGGATGAGGGGCGATTTTGTCCAAAAAAAAATATGACATTTCATTCCAATGAAATACCACCTCCCCCCCCCCCCCCCCCCCAAGGAATGTTGAATTACTTCATTTGTGGAATTCATTGGAATTCAACATTCCAATTCCTTAAAAAGAATGAACCAAACGATGTAATGGAATCTGGTCAACGGAATTCAACATTCCAATTCCATCAGATTACATCAGAATCTGCGAACCAAACGGCCCTAAAACTTCAATCTTTCTTATTTTCCTTTTTCTGGAAACCTTCCCACAACGTACACACTTAAGGAAGTTTTTTTTGGATAAAACTTTGAGTAAATTACAATTTTGGTCCCTGTAGTTTGTTGTTTTTCTCACTTTTGATTCCTACAAAAATTTTATTGCAAGAAAAACCCTATGATATACAAAAGTGCTTGGTTTTGGTCCCTCAAACTAACTCTGTTAGATTCCCTTCCGTTAAACCCCCTCATGTGCCTTTGCACATGAGGGTATATGGGTCATTTTACAAACAACAAACCACCAGGACCAAAAATACAATTTACTCTTTTATTATTATATCATTTTTTAAAAACGTAATAATTATATTATATAATTAATAAATAATTATCACTTAATTAAAAAATAACTTATTTGATGAAATATCAAAATTTTATTTAATTAATAATTTATATTTAAGTCTCATCGACCAAAATTTTAATAAAATAATTTATATTTTCGCTTTTACTAAATTTTATTTTTAATAAAATAAATAAATTATTCAATAAAAATAAATTAAAGACATGCGTTTTTTGATTTTCAATATAAAACATAACATATATATTGTAGAAAAGTTTAGCGCATATTAAAAAAATATATGAAATAACCTTTAAAAAAATTAATTATAACTAAACTTATATCTTATTGAACTCGACTTTTTTTTTAGATTTTTTAAATAAATTATCCTACGATTATTAAATTTATGTAACATGCAAAAATATTAAAGCATATGGATTTTGCTAGAGATGTTTGAAAGAGGAGCGACCAAAACAAACCTTTGAAACAACTTCAACATATTATCCAAAAAAAATGTAAAGTGAAGAATCAAAATTCAAAATCTATAAAAAAAATAATCACATTCAATTTCAACAAATTTTATATTTTGAGATTACATCATTAAGTATATAATAAAAATATTATATACTTTAATCTTTTTGCATGTTGACATCATTTTAATAATTGTACGGCAATTTATATAGAAAATATATTAGAAAGTCGAGTTCAATAAAATATAAGTTTAGTTATAATTATTTGTTTAAAGGTTATTTCATATATCATTGTAATATGCGTTAGATTTTTCTATAGTATATATGTTATGTTTTATATTAAAAATCAAAAGGCACATGTGTTTAATTTATTTTTATTTAATAATCTATTTATTTTTTATTAAAATGAAATTTAGTAAAAGCGAAATGTAAATTATTTTATTATAATTTTAATCGGTGAAACTTAAATATAAATTATTAATTAAATAAAATTTTGATGTTTCATTAAATAAGTTATTTTTTAATTAAGTGATAATTATTTATTAATTATATAATATAATTATTATGTTTTTAAAAAATGGTATAATAATAAAAGAGTAAATTGCATTTTTGGTCCCTCTGGTTTTTGTTTGTAAAATGACCCATATACCCTCATGTGTAAGGCACATGAGGGGGTTTAACGGAAGTGAATCTAGCATAGTTAGTCTGAGGGACCAAAACCAAGCACTTTTGCATACCATAGGGTTTTTCTTGCAATAAAAATTTTATAGAGACCAAAAGTGAGAAAAACAACAAACCACATGGACCAAAATTGCAATTTACTTTAAAACTTTTGAGGTGGGAAGAAATAAGGCGGTGGGAAGGCATTTATATAGAGTAAATAAAAGATTTGGTCTCTTAGGTTTGGCGTTGGTTACGGAATGGGTCCTTTAACTTCAAAAATTATATGATGACCCTCCCACTGTGCATTTTGTTATGGATTTGGTCACTCGAGCCAACGTCCGTCTATTCCTCCGTTAACCACGAGGGTATTGTGGTCATTTTTATATTTTTTATTTCTTTTAACATTTTTTAAACAAGAAGGGCCAAATCTATAAAATGAAACTCATGTTTTTGTTGAATGTTCATCTTCTACATGATGAACATCATGAACACCAAGAACAAACTCAAATCAAGCTCATTGAAAAAACCAAAAACCTAAATATTATTATTATTCAAACACCTAAATCAAACCCAAATTTAAAAAACCTAAATAAAACCTAGATTTAAAAATCAAAAACCTAAATAAACTCATATTTAAACATAATCAAACCCGCTTAAAAGATGAGAGAGAGAGAGGAGAGAAAGAGAGAGATCTTGAATATTCATCTTCTACATGATAATACCAAGAACGCCAAGTTTAAAAACCCAAATCAAACTCATATTAAAAAGAGTAAACTACAATTTTGGTCCCTGTGGTTTACCAAAAAATACGAAAGTGGTCCCTGAACTTCAATAAGTGCATATTTCATCCTTGAGGTTTCGATTTTGCTATGAAAATGGTCCCTCTAGCGTTAGCTCCGTTAGATTTCTCCGTCAAGTCAAGGGTATTTTCGTCTTTTTTTATTACACAAGGATAAGTTTTATAATTTTGCTTGAACTTGAGGGATCAAATTGTAATTTAGTCTAATTTATATTAATATTATATTTATATATATATATATATATTATACATTATATATATATATATATATACGAACACATACAGACGACCACCTCCATATCCCCATCTCCGGCGACCACACCGACCAACTCCCACATCTCCGGCGACCACTTCCATATCCCTCATCTGACGACATACACTCACCACCTCCGACGAGCCCCTAAACCCTTTCCCACCGAGGTTACAACATTTTAAAACAAATATGATTTTAAAATATATATAAGGAAAATGAGTTTTACAAATCAAAATGAGTTTTGATAAAATAAAAATCGGTATTTATATAAGATATAAAGTGGACCGTCGATCTTGAGTGATAAAGTCTTAGTACATCATAGTAAGATTTCAACTGGTTTTGTCACAAAGGCCTAAACCGCCAAATAATGGTATTTAAGTGATCCTCCTCCAATCTGGATTCCGGTTAAATCAAACTATGAGGAAACGATCTATTACAAAAGAAAGAATGGTAAAATCAAACTAACTAAAATCCCTCACCAAAATATTAAGTTTAAGATGCCTTCCAAACATGGCACTTGTCAAGACTTTGATCATTGAGGGTGGGTGTAACACCCTCAAATCTGGAAATAGCAACTTATTTAAAATTTTCTAAATACATCAATAAAGGAATTATCTACAACCACAAATTACGATTTAATCTCAATACAAACATTCATTCTATACAAAATCCTATGATAAGAATGGGTGCTACTAAAACCCCATAATAGTCACTATCTCCAAAATTGCGGAAGACTTCACCAACTGCTTACTTTTACACAAGGCTAAGGCTCAACTCTTCGTGGCTGCTAGAACCAAAACCCAACTGGAACCTGATGCACATGCCGACAAATAAAAAGGTTAGGCTTAACGCCTAGTGAGCTCAAGAGTTTTCAACATAAATAAGGATGTCTGTGAAAATAGATAATGCAGTTTAAATCATAATCTTTCGAAAGGTATGCTTTGAATATGCAAACGACTCGTTTTCCATTAATATGCATTTTGGACGGAGAACACCAATTTGGACATTTTCCAAATCAAACTACTACAAAATGATGATACCAATGTAAATCGCCCTTTTATAAATTAGCTTTAACCCAAAACTCACTCAAAGCGCAAATATAATTTGAACTCTCCATTTAAGAAGGTACGGTTAAACCTTATATTTCAAAACGCCCAAAACACAGGTGGGGCATAATACTCAACCCATAAATCAAGGGTAAAACCCAATTGTACAAAACGTCACCGAAAACTTGGATAATAAAACTCAATAACCAAAAACAACACCTTTCGATGACGGGGGATTCCCGATTCCATAAAATGTGACGGTCCACAAAGTAAGCCCATTTTATGTTGTTATGACTAGTCATATAAACAAAAGTACACGCAAGGGATGTCAGGTTTAGTGGCTTTAAACATACATCCACGGAAACTCAAGTTCAACCCCGAGGGATTGCTAGGTCGAGCTCCTCATCCAATATCGTAATACTTGAGCACGAAGGACTTATACCCACATCTGGTACCTTAACGTGCAGCACGAAGGTCTTACACCCACATTCGGTGCCTAACGTGCCTCGACATGGAAAACTAATTGTCCCAACGCCGGACAATAATAAACCAAATACGGGATCATGACTCCCAATGCATCAAATAAGCCAAATAATACACATAAGGCCCAACAAGGCTCGAAGTCGAGCTACCAAAACTGGACTATTGTCCAAAGACTCCAAATCAAATAAAAATACCAAGCCGCAGGCTTAACACCCATTGACCCATTGATAAATGAAGTAAAAATACGATAAAACGCACTCAACCAACGGTTATGCAAGTACAACGACTAAAAGTAAGATTAGTTCAAAACTCACATTAGTTGAGGTACCCATTTTCCAAGTGAACTTATACTTCTATATTTTCTAAATGCCTCATAACACATAATATGCATTTTCCAAATTTAACTGCTGATGAGAGTGAAAATCATGAAATGAAACTATACACGCTCTTTCAAATGCCTCACCTAAAAGTGCAAGTAATACTTTATAAAACACTCCATTTCATGAATGATGCATGAGACTCGACAAACATTTAAAAGTGTATTTCTGTGACCAAAGATCTATTTATGAAATAAGACCTCAAAACACATTTATTTGTAACACCTTTATCAAAATGCCCAAACATCCCAAATGTGGGTATTATACAAAGTTATAAAGTTAAATCCTTCCAAAAATCAAAGATTAGCAAATAACCCAACATTTGATAATTTCATGTAGAACACGTAAACACTTTTAAAATAATCATTTTGGCATGTACAACGTTTTCACAAATCAACTTGAACTCACCTTGCTAGATTTTAGGCTAAATCTAGATTTCACCCAACGAGCTCATTTGAAGGCCGCTTGAATCCTCAAGCCGAAATCTTCTAAAACCTAGATCCAAACATTTCATCCCATAAATACCCATAATCAAACATAAGGAAACGTTCTCCAAACATAAAAATACCAAGATCTCAAACAAGATCAAAACCCTAATTTTTCCAAAACCATCAAATCCGAGATTTGAGATATCGAACCTTAAGAAGCCACCAATGGAGCATTTATAACCTTATTACAAGAAAACTTACCCTTGAAGACAAAGAGACTTCCAAGAACACCCAATCCAACACTTCAACCCGAGCTCCCAACCGAAAGAACTTGATGAGGAAGATGAAGATGGAGGTTTTGTGGTTCAAGGTTCCAACTAGTTAGATGATGAAGAATCATGTGGTTCAAGGGGGAAAACCATCAAAATGGGTTAGGGTTCGGTTTTAGAGTTTGGGAGAGAAAAGGGAAGAAGATAGAAATGAGAAATGAGAAGAAATGGTGAGAATTCGGACATTTTAATGCCCTGGCCCCCGCTCGCGATAGTGCCCCGCGACTTTGATATGGTCACTGTCGCAGGGGCACAATCGCCCCACTTGTACCGCAAGGGGTGGAGTCCCCGCGACTATACCACGCGATTGTGCCCTTTGGCACTGTCGCCCCAATCCCCCTGAACTCCGAAAATCTGACTTTTTCAACACCAACACTCCCGATACTCCGAGGGACTTTAAACAATGCATTCCCCAACAAAACCCTACTGTTTACAAGTCACATAAATGTCCGGGTGACATTTACTTACCGAAATTTACGGGTGTTACAGTGGGTCATGCTAAAGTTGGGTACTCTCTTTAATCTTAGTAAGATAAGGTAAACATAGGATTCCTACAAGCCATTTTGGGTCGGACTTAACCAAATTAAGCCTAATAGGATTGGGGATTTGGAGGCATGTGTTGGGAACATTCATATGATGAATTTAAATAAAAGTTATTCACCTAACTATCCAAGAGTTACATAGAGATGTAATTAGCAATGTTGTTGCTTACCTAAAACATTATTGGTTGATCGGTTAGCTAAAGTTAAATTGATCGATAATGAGAATATGGATCTTGGCCCACTAGAAAGCTTATGACGTTTTCCGAAACAATAAAAGAGGGTTGTTGTTTTGATTAAAATAGTGGGAGCTTGTTTGATGAAAGTCCTTATTAAACAATAAAATTTCATGACACTAAGAACTTTGCTTTTCTATTGTAGATTACCAATGGCACAAACCAACAATGGAAACAAAAACACTTTGCGATCGATTCTCGAGAAAGAAAAACTAAATGGAACAAATTTCATCAATTGGTATCGTAATTTGAGAATTGTCCTCAAAGCTGAAAAGAAACTGTATGTCTTGGAGCAACAAATCCCTGAAGAACGTAATTCTAGTGCTCCAAGAACTGAAAGGGACACTTTTAAAAAACATGATGAAGATGCTTTGAACGTCTAATGTCTAATGCTAATAACCATGGAACCTGAGCTTCAGAAGCAACATGAAAACATTGGGGCTTTCGATATGATCGAACACCTGAAATTACTATTCCAAGAGCAAGCTAGACATGAGAGGTACGAAACATCCAAGGAACTGTTCCATTGTAGAATGTCTGAATGTAGTCCCGTTGGCACTCATATGCTTAAAATGATTGGGCATATTGAGTGTCTTGAAGGACTAGGTTTTTCTTTACGAAAGAAGTTGGCCATTGATGTAGTTTTGCAATCGTTGCCAAATAGCTACAGTCAATTCGTGATGAACTACAACATGCATGACTTTGACAAATCCCTTCCAGAATTTCTCAATATGTTACGAGCAGCTGAGCAAGAGCTTGTAAAGAATAAGTCCACCATTTTGATGGTCCGTAAGAACAAGAAAGGGAAAGGCAAAGGAAAGTCAATTGCCAAATCCACTTCTAAATCTTTGAAGCCAAAAAGAGGCATTAAGAAACCCAAGGTAACTGTACCTAAGGAGGGTGAGTGCTTTCATTGCAACAAACTCGGGCATTGGAAGATGAACTGTCCTCTCTACCTTCAGGAAAAGAAGAAAGGAAATGTAACTTCCACTTCAGGTATCTATGTGATAGAAGCTAATCTTTCTACTTCTTATACATCATGGGTATCAGATACTAGATGTGGTTCTCATATTTGTAGAAACATGCAGGAACTAAAAAGGACTAGAAGGTTGAGCAAAGGTGAAGTTGATATGCGTGTTGGAAATGGGGCAAAGGTTGTTGCTATAGCCGTAGGATCTATTTTGTTAACTTTATCGACCGGATTATTATTATAACTTGATGATTGTTATTGCGTACCATCTACTTCTAGAAGTTTGATTTCTGTATCTTGTTTGGACAGGAAAGGTTTTACCTTTAATATTGGGAACAAATGTTGTTCATTCTCTTTTGGTAATATATATTATGGTGATGCAAGTTTGATTAATGGTCTTTATGTTCTTAATATGGATAATTCGATTTATAACATAGATAAAAGGGAGGTCAAATCGAATAGTTCAAATTTAACCTATCTCTGGCATTGTCGTCTTGGCCATATAAACGAAACTCGCATTTCCAAACTCCATAAAAATGGATTATTGAACAAGTTAGATTTTGAATCATATGGGACGTGTGAAGCTTGTTTAATTGGAAAGATGAAAAAGGCTCCTTTTGTTGGACAAAGTGAGAGAGCAAGTGATGTATTGGGAATCATACACAGTGATGTATGTGGACCGATGAACATACAGGCTAGAGGTGGTTATAGATACTTCATTACATTTACTGATGATCTCAGTAGGTTCGGCTATGTATATTTAATGTGACATAAGTCTGAGTCCTTTGAAATGTTCAAAGAATTTCAAAATGAAGTACAAAACCAACTTGGAAAGAGTATTAAGATTCTTCGATCTGATCGAGGTGGCGAATACTTAGACCATGATTTTCTTGATCATCTTAGAAATTGTGATATTGTATCACAACTCACTCCACCTGGAACACCACAATGGAATGGTGTCTCCGAAAGGAGGAATCGTACATTGTTGGACATGGTACGATCTATGATGAGTCAAGATGACCTTCCAACATCCTTTTGGGGATATGCTCTAGAGACAACGGATTTCACACTAAACCGAGTTCCATCAAAATCTGTTGAAAAGACACCATATGAGATATGGACTGGGAAGAGTCCTAAATTATCTTTTATGAAGATTTGGGGTTGTGAGGTTTACGTACGACGTCTAATCACAACTAAATTAGAACCAAAATCTGATAAATGCATATTTATAGGATATCCCAAAGAAACTATGGGATACTACTTCTATCATCCTCATGACAATAAAGTGTTTGTTGGGCGTTCTGGTGTCTTCATGGAAAAGGAATTTATTTCCAAAGGTATCAGTGGGAGGAATGTAGAACTTGAAATTGTTCAAGATCAAAATATGTCAACACAGATGGAACCAACACAGACACCACAAGTAATTGTGGATCCACAAAGTGATGTGGAAAGGCAGTCTGATGTTGTAACACAAAGTGCTTGTAGATCTAGTAGAAACGGAATGATCTTGAGAGATATGGATTTCTCATCACTCATACCGGGGATGTGATGTTCATGGATGATGAGCCCACTAGTTACCAAGATGTTATGGCAAGTACTGACTCCAAGAAATGGCTAGAAGCTATGAGAATGGAAATAGACTCCATGTATGAAAACCAAGTTTGGAACTTAATTGACCCACCCAACGAGGTACGGCCTATAGGGTGCAAATGGGTTTTTAAGAAAAAGACCGACATGGATGGTAATGTGATTACCTATAAAGCTCGATTGGTTGCAAAAGGTTTCAAACAAATTCAAGGTGTTGATTATGATGAAACTTTCTCTCCAGTCGCAATGATTAAGTCTATTAGAATTTTACTAGCCATTGCAGCATATCATGATTATGAGATTTGGCAAATGGATGTCAAAACAGCTACTTGAGGATGTATATATGATACAACCTGAAGGTTTTGTCGCTCCTGAAAAATCTCATATGGTATGCAAGTTGCAACGATCTATTTATGGATTGAAGCAAGCTTCAAGGAGTTGGAATCATCGTTTTGATGAAGCGATCAAAGAGTTTGGCTTCTCAAAAAATGAGGATGAACCTTGTGTCTACAAAAAGGTTAGTTGGAGCACCGTTTTATTTCTTTTATTGTATGTAGATGACATATTACTCATTGGAAATGATATCCCGACGCTTGAGTCTGTAAAGGCTTGGTTAGGAAAATGTTTTTCAATGAAAGACTTAGGTGAAGCTGCCTATGTATTAGGCGTTCGGATCTATAGAGATAGATCGCGGAAATTACTTGGCTTAAGTCAGAGTACATATATAGACAAAGCGTTGAAACGGTTCAACATGTCTGATAGCAAGAAAGGGTTCTTACCAATGTCTCATGGCATATCACTTTCTAAGACGCAATGCCCTACTACATCTCAAGAGAGTGAACGAATGAGTAAGATTCTATATTGTTGGATCAAATAATTGTATTCAAGATTAAAGTTAAAGTTAAAGGTTTAAATTGTAATTGTGCTAAAGTTAATTAGAGGGTTTGATTTGTAATAAGTTAATAGTTTTATTATTAGTTGGACCCAAGCCCATTAGGCCTTAAAAGCCTAGGTATTTAATACTTTAATTAGTTTAGGTTTTAGGTTAATCTCTCATATTACAATAATTATCATATTAGAGAGGTAGTTTTTTCTCTGTATTCAAGGTATCAAGAACACACAAGGTTTTCATTGATTATTCAAGGGATTGGTATGTTATTCTAATCTTTATATCTCTTGATTTATATCGTGTTTGTGTGTTAATTATCAACTAGATTAAACTGGGTTAACAAGTGGTATCAGAGCCTAAAGAATCAAGTTTTTGGATTAAAAACAGTATTTATCGATTTTACTATTCATCCGGTCGACCGATAGTTTCAAGACCCCGGTCGAAGTTACTATTCTCTACCGATCGAAAAAAAAACCGGTCGCTACAGTACCGGTCGCTACAGTAACCCGGTCGCTACAGTACCCGGTCGAAAAAAAAAAAGTTTTTCTGTGATTAATTTCTTTGAGATTAATACTGTTTGAGATATCTGACTTTTGCGCCAGACTTACTGTGTTTGATCTATTTGAGTTTTATATTGTTTGAGAATTCTGCATTTAATTATTTTTGGAAATTTATTTTCCTGAAAAAATTTTAGTGTAGTTTTTATCCGATACTTGATTCTAACGATCTCTTCTAGTTGATTCGCTTGGTACAAATTAGATTGATATCTAACAATACAGCTAAAGATGTCTAAAGGTTTTATCCTTGATTATAACAAGATGACTCTTTCTGAAGCAAAAGCAAATGTTAAACATTTTGCTGGACAGTTGTTAAGATATACAAGCATGGCTTATGATTGTGAAAAAGAGAATAAAATGCTCAAATCCGAGATGTTACCTCTCAAAGCTGAGAACAAGGATTTAAAGATTCAGAACTCATCTCTTCTTACTCAGATCAATGTTTTAAAAGAAAATTCAAAAGATTCTGATTCTAAAATTGACTTTGCAGGAATAATTGAGTCTAAAAAAAAAGAGATCTTAGATCTTCAAGCAAAGATGAAAAGATCTGATTCTAGCTTAAGCTGGTCAAAGAAGGAGTTAATGCAAAAAGAGCTTGATGAGCTTAGAAGAAGAGCAAACATTGCTTGTGAGACATCTGAAGGGCTTAGAAAGACAAATTCTCAAGTCTTTGCGGAAAGAGATAAACTGAAAGATAAAGTCTTCAGTCTTGAGGTTGAGATTGAGATTGATATGCTGAAAGAAAAGGCAACCCAAGACAAAGACAATACAAACGTTCAAGATGAAATGTTGAAGATTGAGAAAGAAAGAAAAGAATTTGCTAAGAAATTCTCTGATTTCTCCAGAAAAGCCTTTGAAGAAAAGAAATCATTAGAGCTTAGATGTGTTAAGCTTTCTCAACAAGTTTCAGACTTTGAGAAGGTTATCATTCTAGAGAGAGAAAAGGCTGAGAATGAGAAGAAGAAAGCTGAGCTGAAGGATATAAATAAAGACTTTTCTGAAGAAAAGAAAGTATTTGAGACCGAGATAGCTAAGCTGACAGGAAAGCTATCTGAGCTATCAACAAACATCTTGAAGGAGAATAATACAAAATCTGAGTTGCATAAAAAGTTTGATCTGATTGCAAAGGACAAGACGCCAGAGTCAATAGCTCAATCACCGATAGATGATCAAGCTGATTCAGATTGCTCACTCAAAAAGGCTTCAAGTTCACATGTTTCAAATGTTTTCTATAATCCTTTCTGTGATTCAGATGATAGTCTTACTACTAAATATACTGATCAGATTAGTCCTTCTAACCTTTTCTATGACAAAAATGTTGATGGTTCAGGTAACTTAAAGAAGAACAAGTCTCAGAAGAAAAAGATCTGGAGAAAAGAAGATGAAGAAAGAGATAGAGGAAATTGGATCTGGAGAGTTAAAGGATCTCAAGAGGAAAAGAAGAAAGACAAATCATTTGTGCATACATCAAATGCTAGAAGGAACAATGCTTCGAAAGGTAAAACTTTTGGCAAACCTGATCTGGTTTACACCATCAATCAATTGATCAGGTTAGCACAAAAGAAAATTAGTTGCTCCTACTGTGGTACAAATGACTTTGTAAGAAAAGATTACGTTAATAACTGGTATGGTTCTTACTTCATATCTCCCACTAGAACTGCAACTAACCCATTAGGACCCAATTACCAGTGGGTACCAAAAGCTAAATCTGTGTTGCAGACACCCAAAGTTTAAGGGGGAGAAAGAACAAAGGCTTCTAAGTAAATCAGCTTAGAACTCGTACCTCAAAGAAAAGATGGCTTCTGATCACATGACAGATCAGGACCCGTGCATCGTCAAACACAACTGTTTTGACTTCTCCAAATTTTTATTCTTCATGTAACTCTGTGCTTATTTGTGCTTATATGTACAAAAGACTGTTGAACATCACGTTCTTTTAGGAAAATACAAGGGATTCAGTGTGAGAACTTAACAGAACTTCCATGGATTCACGATAACCAGTGTTTCCTACCCAGGAAGTATTCCCTGAATGATTGAGGGGAGAGGGGTCAAAAGAATTGAGCGATGGTGTGTGAAGAGGTAAAATGGAAAAGAGAGATTGGTTAGAAGTGAGCATTAAAAGAAAGAGGGTGAGTGAACAGAGTAAAAGAATATTAGACTCTGCACCAAACCACTTTCTGAGCCGGGAAGCCACATAATCTGATTGGTTCACATTCTTTGGTAACCATCATTGAAAAAGGCACCTAGCCCATGCCATCTCTTGCACAAAACCCCACCAGCTACTCATTCTTTTCTCAAAAAGAGAATGTTTCACATTTTCTGGGGAAGCAGCACATATGCTATTGGTTCTTCATTTGGAAGATACTAATATTGAAAAAGAAGGAAAGTTGCCCCATCTTCGAACCCTTTCTCATGCACATTGAGTCTTTGTATAATTTGTTGCTGTCTCAACAAGTTTACATATTTTGAGCCTATATGAAAAAGCAATCATCTGTGCTTAATTCTTTCATACACATGCACTAGCACACAGAAATTTGTTTTCTTTCAAAATATTCATAGATAACCATGTGTTATTCGATGATTGAATGGAAGTCTTGGGGAGCCAACTTCAAACCAGCTCCTTATATAGTAACTTTGTGTTACTCAGTGGTTTTGTGTCACTGACAGGCATTTTAATTGAGTCATTTGTTGATTCAGGGTTACACCTATTAAACTGTTTGAATTTGAAAAGATTCGAATGGTTACTACTTTTTATTTGAATCTACATAGATTGAAATAATCACTTTCTCCATTTGGAGAGACTGCTCTTATTTCACACATGGCTCGTTACATGAAGACAGTGCTAAATTGATGACCATATTCAAAGGGGGAGATTGATTTGTAAATTTTTGATGATGATGATTCTCACCACTCATCAAAAAGGAGGAGAAGATACAAAAAAGGGAGGGTAATCAAAGAAGGAGAATAAAAAGAAGATTTCAAGAATTTTGAAATAAAGGTTGCTGAAGACTTCAAAAGGTTCAAAGAGAAAGATGAAGACTGAAAGCTACAAGTTTTTAAATGTCATATCTGAAGTTTTCAAGAGAAAAGTGAAGACCCGAAGACTATTGCCAATTTTTTTTTTAATCTTGAATCCAAAGGGGGAGATTGTTGGATCAAATAATTGTATTCAAGATTAAAGTTAAAGTTAAAGGTTTAAATTGTAATTGTGCTAAAGTTAATTAGAGGGTTTGATTTGTAATAAGTTAATAGTTTTATTATTAGTTGGGCCCAAGCCCATTAGGCCTTAAAAGCCTAGGTATTTAATGCTTTAATTAGTTTAGGTTTTAGGTTAATCTCTCATATTACAATAATTATCATATTAGAGAGGTAGTTGTTTTCTCTGTAATCCTACATTCAAGGTATCAAGAACACACAAGGTTTTCATTGATTATTCAAGGGATTGGTATGTTATTCTAATCTTTATATCTTTTGATCTATATTGTGTTTGTGTGTTAATTATCAACTAGATTAAACTGGGATAACATATATGCTTCGGCAATTGGATCTATCATGTATGCTATGCTATGTACTCGACCTAATGTATCGTATGCTTTAAGCATGACGAGTAGATACCAATCTAATCCAGGTGATGGTCACTGGATTGCCGTCAAGAACATCCTATAATACTTAAGAAGAACAAATGATTCATTCTCGGTAAATGGCGGTGAAGAAGAGTTAAGTCTAAAGGGTTACACTGATGCAAATTTCCAAACAGATAAAGATGATTTTTGATCGCAGTCGGGTTTTGTGTTTTGTCTTAATGGTGGTGTTGTGAGCTGGAAGAGTTCCAAGCAAGCAACAGTAGCTGATTCTACAACGGAAGCTGAGTACATCGCAGCATCAGATGCAACCAAGGAAGTCGTTTGGATCAAGAAATTTATTTCTCAACTTGAAGTTGTTCCTAGCAGTGATTGTCTTATAGAGTTGTTATGCGACAACAATGGAGCTAGAGCACAGGCCAAGGAACCTAGATCTCACCAAAGATCCAAACATATTCTTAGAAGATATCATCTCATTAGAGAGATTATTGAAAGAGGCGATGTTAGTATAAGCAGAGTGTCAACTGACAACAATGTTGTTGATCCACTAACCAAGTCGTTAACACAGCAGAAGCATGATGGCCACTGTAGATCCATTGGTATACGATGCATGGATGATTGGCTTTAGTGCAAGCGGGAGATTGTTAGTGAATGCCCAAAAGCTAATCATAAGATGATTGTAATTTTGAGTTTTGTTTCATGAAATTAATAAATAAATAAAAGGCATTGCCCAATTTATTATGTCTATGTTATATTCTGTGTTTTTAATTATTCATAATAAATAACCTTAGAATAATGTATTCTAAATGTCCCTAGTTAAATATTATGTTGGGTTTTAAGGTTGAAGTAATATGATAATGACTAGCATATGTAGGGATTCATATAGAGATATTGAATCTACATATGGGTACAAAATGGAGATTTTGTGTATCGGACGTGACTCGCTATGAGAACACTTCATTGGATGTCATGTGAGTATCATAAGTGTTTCTCATGTGGTCAATGTACATGTAATTCTTTGACTTGAGAAATATGGAGTTTGCTATGTGTGAGTAATATATTTTGACATTTGTTCTAATCATTCCGTAACTGGGTGACAAAATTATTGTTGGGTTTGTCATAAATCACATGGTAGAACTAGCATGTATCGAGATAGGATTTGTCCCTCTTTTATGACGGGAGTGATGTCTCTAGGCCCCTTGATAAATATATACTAAGGAAACGCATGCATGCATGCTCAGATAAATGATATGAGATATCAATTTCTGTTTTTATTAGTATATTAGGGAATTAAGAAACTATAGATTGGACATAACGAGAATGACACATTTAATGTCTCGTGTTCAATCTAGACATCAAGGACAAAGGAGTTAAATGTGTAAACTAAAATTGACTACAAATCGATAATTTGTTGTATCACCAATTCTCGTCATTTGGGTGACGATGATGTATTGCTAGATACCGCTCATCGTTTATAAATATAAATACGAGATTTATATTTATTACCAACATGTCGAGAACCCATTGGGTCACACACTTTGAACATATCCGGATAAGGAGTTTCAATAATTAAAATGTTTAATTATTTTATCTGATTTGTATTGTTTAATATGATTAAATAAAAATCAGATATTATTTTGTTGGACATTAAATAAATTGACTAGGTATGGTTATGTAAGAAAGTGATGGTGCATGGCCACTCTTACACTCAAGTAAGGTGTGGAGATGATGGTGATCTTTTAGGCCATACTTCCATCACCATATATAATGTATGACATTGTATACAATTGTTCTTTTTGCAATTCTCTCTAAAATCACCTACAACTATATGCTCCCTTTCCTTTCTAAGTTTTGAAATCGTGACTAGCATCACGAGAAGGCAAAGGATTCAGATTGTTCGCGTGGATACCATGGAGGCATCAAGCTTGCTTTGTTGTTGTGATTCAAAGTCTCGTTAACTGTGAGGTATAATTTCGAAACACCCGATTTATTCTGGTTCGTATGGGTCCTTGGAGGGTTACGGTTTTATTTTCCTTTGTGCTTGAGATCCCGTAACCCAACACACTGCACCTCCACATGGCCACCACCACGTCTATCGTCCCTCCCCATGAACCACATCCTCTATCGTCCCTCCACACTCACCATCTCTCTCTCTAGGTATATGTATATTATGTGTGTGAGTGTGTATATATATGAGACTGTGTGTATATATATGTGACTCTGTGTGTGTGTATATATATATGTGACTGTGTGTATATAGATGTGACTCTATGTATATATATATGTGTTTGTGTATATATATGTGACTGTGTGAATATATATGTGACTGTGTGTGTGTATGCATTGAGATCGCCATAGATGGTGACTGGAGCATTGAGTTTCACCGGAGTTATTAATTTTGGGGAAGAAAATAGAGGTTGAAAGAAGGTGGAAATGGAAGCTTTTGTTAATTATACAGGTGAGGTCGCCGGAGATGGTGACCGGAGAAGGTGACCGGCGACCCCCAACCTCTCCCCTTTTCTTCGTCGGCGTCACCCACCCTCTCCCCTTTTCTTGCGTCGTGATTATATATATGTGTGTGATTATATATATATATATATGTGTGTGTGTGTGTGTGTGTGTGTGTGTGTGATTATGTACATCTGTGTGTGTATATATATATATATATATCTGTGTGTGTAATATATATATGATTATATATGTGTGTGATATATATATATATATATATATGTATATATGTGTGTGTGTGTGTGTGTGTGTTTATGTACAAGAAAGAGAGAGAGAGATAAGAATAGGACAAAAACAAGTAAATACAAAAAAAATGTGTAAAAAGACGTAATTACCCCTGACTTAACGGACAATTTAATGGAGCTAACACCAGAGGGACCATTTTCATAGCAAAATCGAAACCTCAGGGATGAAATCTGCACTTATTGAAGTTGAGGGACCACTTTCGTATTTTTTGGTAAACCACAGGGACCAAAATTGTAGTTTACTCTATTAAAAAACTAAAAACCCAAATCAAACTCATATTAAAAACCTAAATCAAACACATAATAAAAAAACCAAAAACATAAATCAAACCCAAATTAAAAAAACCTAAATCAAACCTAGATTTATAAATCGAAGACCTAAATCAAACTCATATCCAATAACCAAAATTAAACCCACTTAAAAGAGAAGAGAGAGAGAGAGAGAGAGAGAGAGAGATCCGCAGACCGGGGCTTCGCCGGAGAAGACCACCTCGTCGGAGGCTCGCCGGAGAAGACGAAGTCGCCGGAGGGGTTTTCGAAGAGCGATAGAGATAGATCGATCTCTTCTCTCTTTGTATCTCGATCTCTCTATCTCAGATATGTTTTTAATTTGCGTTTTGGATTTTGAAATCTAGATTTGATCTAGGTTTTTAGACTTGGTATGATTTGTTTTTTTTTTTAATTTGGGTTTGATTTAGGATTTTGGTCTTTGAATATGGGTTTGATTTAGGATTTTTGATTGTTAACATGAGTTTGATTTGGGTTTTTTGAATCTTGGTGTTCTTGAGGTAGGGGATGAGTATTCAAGTAAAGTAATAAAAAAATGGAAAATTAAATAAAATAAGTAAAATGACCATAATACCCCTCCTGCTTAACGGAGGAAATAGACGGTCGTTGGCTCGAGGGACCAAATACATAACAAAATTATATCCCAAAGGACCAAATCCATAACAAGATGCATAGTGGGAGGGTTATCATGTAATTTTTGAAGTTAAAGGACCCATTCCGTAACAAACGCCAAACCTGAGGGACCAAATCCGTAATTTACTCCTTTTATATATCAAAGTTTCATACTAAACCTTCTATAATGGCATATTAGCACAAAAGCCCCCTAAGCTTACAAACATCTTAAACTTACCTAACCCAAGGGCCAAGGTATTACAAATTATAAAAATAATTAAATTACTTTTTATTAATTAATTATTATAAAACGAACATTTGTAACATATTATCAAAGGGACTTTCGTCTAGCGGTATGGGAGCCTTTGGCCTCCTAGGAGGTCAGGGGTTCAAACATCACCAAAGGTGAGGATGATGTGTGAGTTTATTTGTCGCATTTACCGTATATAAATATTATATACTTAAAAAACATTTGTAACATATTTTAAAACTTTACACTAAACAAATCCTATAAAATTTCTCGAAATACCAACTACCTATAAGATTTCTAAATTCAGTGTTTGTGAAATTTCAATTCTGATCACATCAAATCCTTTCAAATTATGCAAACCAAAATACATAACTTCTTTATAATTTCTACAAAATGGATATTTTTAGGCCCTCTCTTAATTTTTATTTTGGATAAGAAGAAAATAGAAAATATGTTGAATCAGAAAATATTGACAAAATATTGAAAATATTCATTTTCTCTATTTTATATAGAGAAAAGTTCATAAAATATTGAAAGTATTCGTTTTTATGGTTAACACTTGCGATTTATATTTTAAAAGTTTCCCAAACTGATCTAGTAACTTTAAAGTTGATTGGGTTAAAATTTAGTGTCGCAGCGAAATCGGACAGCAGTCGGGGTAGGACCCGCGACTGTGCCCGTGGCACTGTCGCCAGGGCAATGTCGTGCGGGGAGCACCACTCTCGGTACAATCGGCGCGACTGTGACAGGCGATAGTGCCATGTCACAGTTGCAGGTGTTACAATCGCGAGCCAGGGGTTGGCCGCGGTACATTTGGTGCGACCGTGCCCCGCGATTGTGCCAATGGCACTGTCACCATGGCACTATCGCGCGAGGCCAGACGGGGTTTTCTTCATTTAATGCCATTTTGAGGGTTATGTTCTTTGTTTGAGAATTTCCAGCCTAGAGGACGTCCACACACAGTGAAGGTGCGATTTTCACACACTCATTTCCTTTTCTCTCTTCATTTAATGGTTGGTGGTTGAATCATTAATGTATGGTGATTATTAGGGTTCTAAGGTTATAGAAGCATTTACCCCTCCAAGATTCTAAGGATCCAAGTCTCATTTCCATCAACTTCTCCTTTCTAGGGTTTTCCTTCATTCTAGGGTTTTATAATACAACCCTACTTGGTGAGTCTTCTAAACCTTATCTATTTTACTTGTATTATTATTTGCTCCTATGAATGTTACAAGGTGTTCAAGTAAACTAAAGCTAGGGTTTTGTGTATTTACCATGTATGGGGGATTTGACATTTCGTGAACCATTTAACATGTTTAGGACTTTTCTATATATGAAATAATGGGACAAGCAAATGTTATGGTAAATGATCGTTCATAAATTATGGGAAACGTAGACAACTATTCTTATCAGAAGTTGGAATTATTATACTAGTTATGGTTGCTATGTTGTCACACAAGTGGTAGGGTAGAGTTATATGCATGAAGTGAGCTTCATTACATCTTTGGAAATGAAATATGTGTTTGCATGAAAGATGTCATCTATACTTGATCATGGTCTAAACGTGGAATTTATGTCTAATTCCTTGTGCACGAGGAGTTAGATGGCTCGTACATATATAATTAAATTGTTGACCTTTAGGTCTTTAGCGAGTAGGCAATAGGTGACGCAAGTCTCCGAGTTGTAACTCGTCTACTTTGGGTAGACATCCATGTCCGTAAGTCCTTGAGGCGTAACTCGACGGAGTAAGCGCTAGAGGCATAAACGGTATGAGGATTGTGATATCTGGCATGGCATGGGAACTAGGACCGGGATGTGTGGTGAAACCCAATAAACATCACGGGTGACCCCACTTACGTGTTCTTGTCACCCAAGATAGCAACGGGTCTCCCCCGTTATTCGGGAGTTCTCTCTTGTGGTATTGTACAAGAAATGATTGTTCATCCCAAATGGGGTCATGTTATGGGTCCGATCTAAGGGTGTGCCGATAACACTTAATTATGTTGCTAGCACTTCCTTTATAAAATTATGAACTTCTTATTATATTCTTGAGACTTTAGCTTAACACTTGTGTATGTGTGTATTGACTCACAGGTTCAGTTAACGATGTGCATAGGGCACCTTGATCCGTCGGAAGCACATTTAGGAACACCTATGGACCGGGCATTTTTGGGAGTTCATGAGAAGAGCGTTTTGGAGACATAGCAACACCAACATTTAATCTAGTTGGATATGTTGTTCTAGATTAATTAGGTTGTTGTGTATTATGTTTCATTTGCCGCTACTATATTCTTTACAAACTATACCAGGTCGTTGGGTTTTAGTTGTTTTATAAATACAGGTTCTAAATCCTTACTTTTAGTCGTCTTATTGCCAAAATTTATTTTGTAAATTTACCCAATTTTTAGGGTGTTATAACGGGCGACAATGCCAGCGATTTTATAACATTGTCATAATCGCAAGACACAGTCGCAGACAGGCCTCAGGCCATTTAATGTTGTTGTACTGACTTTTGAACCATTTTCCATCTTTGAGCTCTCTAGGTGCGATTTTCTTGGTGTGAAGGTGAGTCCTAACCTCTCTCTTAATTCAATATCTTTAGGAGAAATCCTTAAGAACATTTATGTTGTTTGTATAGGGTTGGTTGACATTGATTTAAGAGAACCCTAGTGATTGAAGCTTCAAGTATCATCCTTCTCCCTCTCTCAAGTTCATCCACTATCTAGGTTTTATATACAAAACCTTATAAGGTGAGTTCATTCACATTTTAAACTTTATACATGTTAACATCTTTGTGTTTTAAACTCCTACACATCTCCTAACTTATGTCTTCTTAGTTTGATAAACTTTTGACCTAAATTTGATTTTAGGAGATTTTAGGGTTTTGGTTTTGGTAACAAATGTTTGGAAATGGGTATGAAATGTGCTATTTATGGATTTTGAGAAATCTAAGCTAAATTACGGTTTTGAAATATTTATTAGAGATTTTGACCAAAGGATTATGAGTAATGGTTTCTCATGTGGAAACAATATTAAGGATGACATTTGGTGAGTGTTGGGACTATTTGACTAACTGTTAATATTGAGGGCCAATACTTTGAAATAAGAAAATTGTCTATGAGTATGTTTGGTACCAAACTTGTTAATTATATTTGGAATTGGTGTGGTCTATCTTAAATGGCATTTGTACATGGTTACAGTGTAATGGATCCATAGAACATAATTCTCTATGTCTTGATTTTGGAATGTTCAGTTCCCTATTGTGGCACGGAATAGGCATCAAGTCTCCATGGTAAGTAAGGTGTAGACCTATACGGTCGGGCAGCGTCCCATGGGCAGTAAGGTGTAATTCCATTGTGCATAAGTTTCTTGACTTGGACATCTCAAAGTATAGACCTAGAGGGGTTAAATTTGAGACTCTATAGGCAATATACTTAGAGGATTTGAGCTCGATGGGTCAAATGTCTGTAATTTATGATTTAGTCTTAACTAACATGACAGGTGACCTACTCCTATATTCCGTCACTAATCATGAAAATTGGGTCTCCCCCATCATAACATGATGGGATGTAGTTATTGTTGGTTTCTCACTCAATAAATACTATCGTGGTTATCCAAAGTTATATTCCAAAGTTATTACTATATTTCCATTTAATAATTGTTTGTTTTCACTAGGCTTTAGCCTAACACTTTTTTCTTAAAATGACATATATATCAGGTCATCCTAGCGCGCGGGGCTTCTCGGGCTTGAGCGATCGACCAAGTGGTCGGAATTAGCATTTTTGGTGATGTATAGACATGGCATACTTTGACTTATTAGAATTATTTTGGGAAGGAGATAGCGACACCCATCCGTAATCTAAACCACTTCGTCTGTAATCTAAACCACTTTAGTTTAGATTAGTAAGTTGTTGATTTGTATCTCTTACATTATTTTGGAATGTAAACGCCTTACTATTTTCCCACTTAAGGGTGATTTATTTATTTATAGAATGTCATATTTCGTAGTTTTACAGGTTTAAATTTACCCCTAATTTTTAGGGTGTCACAAAACCACTCGCACCTACCGACATCGCTCCCCGTCCTGCTGTAATAACTCTCACCTTGTTATTTTAGCACTTACTGTAAGTCTGGGGGGGTGTGGCTGTAAGTTGCTCTCTTTTGCAGGGACTGAATCTAAAATAAGGGAATAAAAGGAGTAAGCCCTCATTTCACTCGCATTTGGTTATTGACGGTTTTAGAGAGTTTTGGAGAAAAGGAGAAAATGACTCTCCTGCAACTTGGTAAAGAATTGAAGTTTTAAGTGAGGAAATCATCATCTCATTCTCCGTTCCTTAGGTAATCTTCTCTCCTTCAAACTTAGTGTCACCATCAATGGACGTTTGATTTCTATCTAGGAACCTTTCTTCTCTTTTGGGGTTTCGGATTCTTGATGATGATTTCTCCTTTCTTTGAAGTATTTGATTGAAACCATGGGGGTTATTGATATGGATTGATTTTGGTGATTTTCAAATGGTTGCTTTGAGAAAACTCACCATTGTTAATGGTTTCAATAAGGGTTTAAAACTTTCAAGTTTTAAAAGTTAAAATAATGATTCATAGATGGATTTGGATGGATTGATTTATGTTTTATAGTTAGATTGATGTTTAGAATGGTTTTGGTTGTTGTTTATCTCGTTTTTAGACTTTCAAATCGACTTGGGAAAGATTGGGCAAGAATTTCTATTGGGGTTTTTGGTGCAAAATTCGTGCAATACAGACAGAAGCAAATGCGACTTTGGTTGCATGAAACTCGCATTAGGCACTACCTTATGCCACTTCGATTTTGTTTCGTTTCTCTTTTTGGGGTAGGTTTGAGGCATTGATTAGGGGATTGTCTTAGGGATCATAATAGATGATTTTCAAGATAGTTTAGATGGTTTAACACCATTCTTTGTCGACTAATTCAGGTCTTTGGTTTGAGCTTAATTAGCTGTTAGGAGGTGTAGTTGTGTGTTGAACCTTAGATGAGTTCCGTTGACCCTTTTTACAAATGTGGGATTACTTATGAACGTTTTTTAAACTCTGGTTATGGTTCTATGATTTGGCATGGTTTATATACTTTAAAACTTAGGATGATTAATTATCTAAATATTGTTTAGCATTGAATGTTATGGATTTTGACTTTGGGATTGGGTTTGCACAGTGGAATTAATGTACCTTGGGATAGTGGTAATCCTTTTAGAGCTTATTATTCCATGTGCCTTGAATTTGTTTCATGAGCACATTGGATGGGCATCTTCTTAGGCCTTGATTATGAACGTCACAGTGGAGTGAAGGTAGTCTATGAAGATTATGCAAAACCTATTGTTTATGTTTGATTATCCACTCGGATATTTTTAAGGCCTTTATGGCGGTTTACTACTTTATCCTTAAATTTTTATTTATGCCAATTGAGAGTGAATTCACTAGACCACATGGTGTAACATTCGTTTTTCAAACTTAAACCATTTTCAGGTAAAGATAATGTCTAGAGTTCTTCCAAAGGGAAAGGGAAAATGTGATGCACTTAGAGAAGGCTTGGTTTAGAGTGTTTTGCTTAGTTTACCTTTAGACATGTAATAATTCTCAGATGTGGATGTGTTTACCTGCTGCAAACCTTTGAGATGTAAATAACACCTTTGACTTGATTTGTATTGGGGCCGTTTTGGTAATATTTCTATATTATTGTTAATTTGGATTTTGGCCTTTTACACCGGCCCCATCATTGTCTGTTCTCCCATAATGCCTATCGTCTTCGTTGTCCATGCCATCGATCCTCCTCTTTTTGATCTTTTTTATATTTCGATTATCTATCTTTTATAACAATTTAATGTAGTACGCAAGGATGCTCAAAAAAACGATCAACCCGACCAACCCAACCCGAAAAAACCCAAAACCTCAACCTAAGGTAAACTGACACATAGTTGATACAAAATTAGGCCAAACCGCATCTATTGGGTTGGAATTGAGTTACGGTAATTTGAACCCAACCCAACCCAACCCAATGAACTCGATGTCTACTATGGATTTAATATGATTGTTAAGTCATTGATGAATATATGTACATTAGACATTATACCATCCCATAATTAGCTATATTCCAAACTATATTATAATTTCAACTGTAATTTTACTTTATTATTTGCATAAACTTTCAACTTCTTTATTGAGTTTATTAGTTTTTTTGTATGCTCTCATTTTGATTTATTTCGTTTAAACACAAACGTTTAGCTATATTGTAAAATGATGTATCAAAGTTTTAACCCGACGAACCAAACTCAACCCACACGGTTTGGGTTGGGTTATAGTTTTGCTTAGGTTGGATTGGGTTGAGATTTTTTAAACCGCAAACATTTGGTTGACTCGTTCAAATGCTTTCAACCCGACTAACCCAACCCATGTGCAACCCTAGTAGTACGTATAGCAAGGGCCAACGATGGTGATGGGCGGTAATAGTGAGTGGACGACGATGGGATGGGGAGGGGTGGCGAGGAGTTTGAATGACGTAAGATTTGAGAACAGTAAATCTGATTTAGGTTTTTTCACTTTAAAACATTTTTAGCCAGTTACAGATAGTTTTTTTTAGGTTGAAGGATGTAGGTAACCAATTTCTCTAAAAATTCGACGATTTATTTATTAAAAAATGTTTAAGGGCTTAATTATTTAAAATAGGAAAAATTTAATGATTAATTGTAATATTCAATTTTTTTTAAAGAAGTTAAGGGTAATATTAACCAATTTCTCTAAAAAATCGACGATTTATTATTATTTTTATTCAAATTTCAAAAATTTAATGATTTATAATATGTTAAAATGCTCTAATATTAAGACAGATTGTCAATTCATAATTTTTAAGACAAAATTTAATGAAATTTAGGTGTCGTTTGTTTTTTAAGAGGTCTAAAGTCTGAAGTCTTATTTTAGTTATGATTAATAAGAGGTGGTGTGTAAAAAGATTTGAACGATTCAGACTTAAGAGTCATTAAGAGGTTTTTCTACAAAAGCAAACAACCCCTTGGTCGATTCATATTTTTTTTTTCTAAAATTGGCAAATATATATATTAACTAAAAAAATTAGGATAAACAGTTATTCATGTCAACTCTTTCTATTGAGGAGTAAGACATGAGAATGATAATAAAAAATGTTGTTCGATTTGATATAATATAATGGGATTATTATCTGAGGCTCGTTAATTCATACTTGACCTTTGGGGGGGGGGGGGGGGGGAGGAACGAAAATTTTCTTCTTATTCTTTTGTTTTTTAAGAGGTCTAAAGTCTGAAGTCTTATTTTAGTTATGATTAATAAGAGGTGGTGTGTAAAAAGATTTGAACGATTCAGACTTAAGAGTCATTAAGAGGTTTTTCTAAAAAAGCAAACAACCCCTTGGTCGATTCATATTTTTTTTTTCTAAAATTGGCAAATATATATATTAACTAAAAAAATTAGGATAAACAGTTATTCATGTCAACTCTTTCTATTGAGGAGTAAGACATGAGAATGATAATAAAAAATGTTGTTCGATTTGATATAATATAATGGGATTATTATCTGAGGCTCGTTAATTCATACTTGACCTTTGGGGGGGGGGAGGAACGAAAATTTTCTTCTTATTCTTTTGCATTCCCATTTTCATTCTCTTGCATTCTCATTTTCATTTCTTAAAATGAACTAAACACCTCCTTAAAATATTTGTTAAGAGCTAGTGATTAATCTTTTACAAAAAAAACATTATATCAGAAGCATCGTAAAAACAAAAATCTGCAAAATGAGTTGACTAAATTATTGGTGTTTAATTAAAAATTTAAAATCTTCAAAAATTATTGCATTAATGGTAAAAGATTTGCATAAAATATCACGAGACCAGGTTTCAAGACCAAACATTAGCAAAATATTTTTTAAAAAATTATTTTTACTATATGAACATGTTGGCCTCGAAAAAGTTTATATTATATGGCTCGGCTCGAAAGACAGTATATTTGTGGTCATGGAGCTCGATTCATTAAGGGGTCGTTTACCAAACACTTAACCGGGTAAACGCTTACCAAATCATATTACCTTATGGATGAAGATGGTAATGGCTAAGAATCTTACCCGGTAAGAGCTAAGACAAGGACCAAGAGTCTTACCCTGGTAAGTGATGACGAAGACTCTTACCACAGTTAGCGCTTACCGGGAAAATTGTTGCATACGATACCGTTTTGGTGGACTAAAATCTTACCCGGTAAGTAAGTGATAGTGTTAAAATTTACCGGTAAACGTTTATCGGGAATATTTTTGCATACGATACCGTTTTGGTGGACTATAATCTTACCTGCTAAGTAAGTGATAGTGTTAAATTTTATTGGTAAGCACTTATCCAGGTAAGCGTTTGGTAAACGGTCCCTAAGTTGAACTTTATTTTTTGTCTGAGCTCGAGATTACAGAGCTCGAGATCGAGTAGACCGTTAAAAGCTCGAATCGTTTACATCCCCTAATTTTACTTGTTATATTTCTTGATTATCAGTAGCACACACATTTTCGTTGTGCACATAGGTCTTCACCGAAACAATATGTTGATTATAATGATTTATGTAAGATCTTTAAATATTCTATCTTTTTCAGATCCTACTTTTAAACCGGATATACCAATTATATTTAATTAATTCAAGAGGGAGATTCAGGGAAAAACAAAAAAAAAATGAAAAACTAAGGAACACCCTGATGACTATTCATCTGGATGATATGCATATATGCATATAAGTAACCTTTTTTTAAAGATGCATACAAGTAACTTGTAACATTTATACGTGCATATACACATGTGCATAATGTACACATACATAAAAACCAAAAACAACTTTTATTACTTGTATACACATATACATACCATTCAGATAAATAGTTATCGGTGTTTCTCAGTTTTTCTTTTTTTTTTAATGGTTTTCTCCTTACCATACCCTTAATTTCAAATGGGCTAAAATCATATTTAATGCTGGTTATAAAAATAGTGTTGAGTGGAGTCATGCAAAGCATCCAGCCGGCCGTATCCCCACCACCACGTGTTTTCGCTGATTTGGCGAATCCTTTTCCAAATACGACATTTTCGAGCTTCGCTATCTAGCCACGAGCCTCTTCACGCTCCTACACTCGTCCATTTCTCTCTCATTCATCAAAACACTCTTGCGTTTCTAGCGTTCATCCATCGTCATCGATCTCAGATCCTGCCTGTTCACTTGTAAGATCTCTGTTTCTCTGTTTATGTATATAATCGTGTGTTTTGTGATTGTCATGAACTGGTTTTGATCAGATCTCCGGCATTTTTTTGTTTGTGAAGGGGTGATTTCAGTAGAGATGTCGAAAGCTGGAGCATTTGATCTTGCATCTGGACTCGGTGGCAAAATCGAGAAGGATGACGTCCTTTCCGCCGTCGATAAGTATATACTCTTGGATCTCTCCTCGTAAAATGCTGAATCTATGCAATTTTTTAATGTCTGCGAGTGTATGTGTAATTCTATCGAGATCCGTAATGTTAGAAGTGTGTACTGTTTCATATTGAGATTGATTTCAGTTGTTTTTAAATTTTCAATAAAATCATATGCATCTGTCATCTTGCATGTGGTAATTGTACGGATTTTTCTTTGATATACAGATAATAACTCTCAACTCATTAAATACGAGTTTTCTCTCGTGAAGATGGTTCGCATTGAGGTGGTCAAATTTGCTAGTACTTTGGCTTATATTGATGGCGTTCTCGACTTAATCAATCTTGTTGAAAAGCACCTATATTATATAGGACCACAATAATTCTTGCTGTTTCATTTGTTTTGCATTATGTGAACGAGTCCAAGTTTATCTGTGGTTCTCCAGAAAAGGATTTCTTAATGGCTTCATTCTTGTTTTGCTTTAAGATTGAAGCTCACAAACTAACTTCAATGTTTTAAAACTCAAATACTATGATTATTTCGAGGGAAATCAACGCTTACATCAAAATGTACAAAAAGTAGTACAAATAAAAAAATGGTGTTTTGAAATGTAGAACAATAAATCATATGGTTATGACCTTTGTTAATCTAAGTTTGATATTCAATGTGAAAGTAGCAACAAGTGGAGAGCCAAAGTGGTAGTGTGTAATTTCTTAAGAATCAAAATTTCAGTGTTACCCTGCATAATCTAAAATAAATAATTAGGCTGTAAAAGAACGTCAGTTCTTAATACATGTCTGATGCTATGATAATTGCACTTTTTAGTCATTTTCTGGGTTTTAAAACAGGTATGAGAAGTATCATGCGAGTTTTGGAGGTGTGGAGGAAGACAGAAAGGCTAACTACACTGACATGGTAAGAAATGTTCGCTGCTTTTAGAGAATGGTTTCAGTTATCCAAGTATACAGTATACTTTGATTAGCTATTTAAATTAGCTCTCATCCAATTTAGGCAAGTTTTATCCCAACTGTGCTGCTTTGCAGTTGGATAATACCTTTCACAGCTTCAGGAAACATCATCTAAAATGAGGCAGCCTTTTGCTTAATCACTGTCAAAGTTTCTTGATGATTTGGTTTTGAGCCTTTTTTTCTTGTGCATTATAAGTTGTTTTACTTGTCTTTTCTGTATTATCTGGTGAACATTTCTCAAAATTGTGATTCCTACACGGAAGCTGAATTTAATAAAAAGAAGCCTTGTTAACAGGTTCAAGGTAGGACATGAATTATACCTCTACTTACTCCAGCCTAAAGCCAATTAAGTGATAGATTTCAATAACTTGAATCTCTCCTGACTATTTCCCCATGTTAATCTTTGCTCCCTTAATGCTACAAATCCTTCCTATATGATCATTGTTAAATCAGAGGATCTATATTGGAGATAATTATGTCAATATCTGCATGATATCCTCTGATTTTTTTTTAAATTGGCAGCACCTGGATGTTTTCAGTTCATTTCTTATCCATCTTGTGTTCAATTACATTTGTAAAAATTTGAGTCTGGTGTTCTCTTTTTTGGAAGTGGAAGCTGCTTTAGCTCTGCACATCCACATTATTTTCTCAATTATACTACACTCATCTTGTGTATATGTGCCTCAGTGGTCCACCATTTTCCCCATCTGTCATAACAGATTACAGTGCCAACTCATACAACTATGAAATATAATTTAATGTTAATGGAAACTCAGCAAATTCAGATATGTGAGAAGTAGGAGAAAGTTTCTCAACTTCACTGTGTTATCAGATGGAGTTGTAGTTAAAATCATCACCTATGCCAAGATTCGCTCTTATGCACTTGTATCTCTATCCAACTGTCTAAGCAACTAGTAGTTTATAACTCAATACTTATTTTGTTACCAGGACCTTGCCATGACTATAAATTTTTTATTTTGTTTCAGGTTAACAAATATTATGATCTTGTCACAAGCTTTTACGAGTATGGTTGGGGAGAATCATTCCATTTTGCCCCAAGGTTGATACGTAATATTGTATTGTTTACATTACCTCGCCTGTTTCCATTCTTTAAGTTATTACCCTTGACCGTAATGTTTTGTTCATTTCTGCACAGTGGTGGGTACCTTGACAACCACCAGTATATACAAGACAATACAAACTAGTTTCCCCTGTGATTTCACATGTCTTGCAAGAACCTGCAACACTTTGTTCTAACAATTATTTTTACCTCTGATGCACTTTTAATCCCTTGTGATCTGGCTTGAAGTTACATTGTAATGATTCTAATGAAATTATCAATGTATTTGACAGACACGTGCCACATCTTGTGCGCAACATTCTCGAGTACAATAAATAGAACATTCATACCCTCATCACTGATTTCTCTTTATTTTTATATTGGCTTCATTTTTTTTTTTTGTCATTTTACACCTTGCACTCCCCCTTCACTTCATATTGTTGCACTTTGACTCTTACAACTTTAGCTATAGAAAATAAGATGTTAAATGCATGCTTCGTCTTGTTGCAATTTGACTCTTATAACTTCAGCAGTAGAATAAAATATTAAAATGCATGCTTCATCTTGTTGCAATTTGACTCTTGTAACTTCAGCACCTAAAAAATAAAATATTAAAATGCATGGACCATGGACTTCATACTTATTGGATGGGGTCAGTTAAGCAGGGAAGAGATTGTTACGTCAGCAATAGTAGGTAAAAGGCACTACTTCTCATACAGGGAGTTGAAGAGCTAGAGTTACAGTCAAAGGAGTTAACATGTAATAATTCTTCCTAGATTTGCTAATGATGTCACTTGGACTTGATTGTTATTTGCATGCCAGTATGGAATCTAGCTTTGGTGTGACTATTAGAAGAAGTCTAGAGCCAAGTATTGAAGTGAAATTTTATTTTGACTCTCTTTCTTTCTCTGTGCTCTGCTCCCCCACCCCTTCTATCATCCTCATCAGTGCTAAAAATTACATCCATTCTATTTGCAGATGGAAAGGGGAATCACTTCGAGAGAGCATTAAGCGACATGAACATTTTCTTGCTTTACAACTAGGATTGAAGCCTGGACAAAAGGTCTTATTTTCTAGTCAAATCCAAATTACCTGATTGATGGTGTTATTGATACCAACTGTTGGGTGATTGTTTAAATTCTAACTTTCCTCTGTTTTTGAAAGGTGCTGGATGTAGGGTGCGGAATTGGTGGACCATTGAGAGAAATTGCTCGATTTAGGTAACTTATTCATACTGGTGGTTAAGACTGGTGCTTATTTTATTCCTTAAATCTTTTCCTATTGATGTCTCCTCTGGATTTAATTTGATTCAGTATAAATAAACATGAACGTAGCAGGATGAGAAAATATAGTGGCACATTGCTGGTAGAGTCAGAATGGTGAATATAGAACACCATGTCATTTATATATTTCAGATTTTGAAGAGTTTTGATGGTTTACGATGATCTGGAAAGGAAAATTCTCCATTCATAACATTAGCTGCTTTTGCACCATGGGACTAGTACTAGGACACTGTTGGACCAGCAACATCTCTGATACATATTTTCATCCCAAGTATCAATATAATTCACTGAATGATCATGTTAAATAATAGACTGGCAAGAATTAAATTCTTATTTTTTGGTGCTGCTCTGCTTCATAATTATGTCAACTCAATTCATGTGGTACTGCACGGCAGTCCGGTATATGAGTATTAGGGGAAATACCATAATGCTATCAAGAAAATCCTTGTTCCCAATATCTGTAAATGTGTAGACAGGAGGCTGTCATTGTCGAATTTTTAGTCCATTAGCAAGGTTGGACTACTTGTCTCCCTTGTTTTTCTCTGCTTCTTCCCTCCTAAATAATCCATGATAGTCAATGTAGATGGGGGATGTAAAGCTGGTTGAGCAAATGAAAATATTAGGACCATGAAGTGGAAAATGCAAAATAGAAGAAAGAAAAGCATCATAAAAGAGAGAAAAAAACAAATGGAAGAAAAAAAATACCAAACCAATGAACAAGTTTTTATCAACTTTCTACCGATAGGATTTTTACAGATTGAAAATATATGGATGGAGTAATTATAGTATTGGTTTCATTCATTACCCTGTTTTTTCGTTTCCCAAACATGTTTTTAGATCTATCAGTTTTGTCATCTCTCATAAGTCACAAATATAATTTTCTTTCGAGTGTTTAACTTGGGTCTTCTCTACTTCTGGCAGTTCCACATCTGTGATGGGCATAAACAACAACGAATATCAGATTACAAGAGGAAAGGTAAATTCTCTTATGAATTTAGATGTTTAGCAAAAAAATGGGATTATCTCCTGTGCTGTGTGAAAACCTGTATATAGAACGCTACTTCAATGTATCATAATGTTATAAGCCAGAAGCTGATAGGTTCAATATTAGACTATCAAAATGTTCCATAGACATTAATTGCTTCTCAGAATGGACATAATTAGCTCAAGTTTTACTTGTGTAGCATACTAGCTTTCGTACCTAGCTTTTTAGGGCCTGAATTCTTTAGTTCCAAACGTCATAAAATCAAATTTGTAAACTTAACAATTCCATTCATCAAGAATGGAACTCCTTTTATCTTGTTCAAGCAACCATTAAGTTTCTTTTCTTCTGAAGCTTTCAGTTACTAGTGCTTTTGTTGAAACTTATAATCTTTCCGTTTCTATATTTTCTCTAGGCGTTGAACCGCATTGCAGGAGTAGACCAGACCTGTGACTTTACAAAGGTAAGTTTTTGTCAAACATCAAGTTATACACTGGACTTGTCTAGTTGTCTTGTTTTTTTAATTAAAACGTATAGAGTTTTGGTGTAATAAACCTGATTGTTCTTTTGTGATCTCAAATGGTGCAGGCTGATTTCATGAAGATGCCATTTCCTGAAAACAATTTTGATGCAGTGTATGCAATTGAGGCTACTTGCCATGCTCCAGATGCGGTATATAAATTTTTGTAGAAATTCAGACATTTTTTTACCTGACAAAAAGTTGCTCCAAGTCTTTTCAAAGTTATATGGCTTTTACTTCTTTTACTATCTAAATATGCTGGCTTATTTTGGTTTCACTTACCAAATTACTCTTTTCTGACCTAAGGTTGGATGCTACAAAGAGATATTTAGAGTTTTGAAGCCTGGTCAGTCTTTTGCTGCATATGAGTGGTGCATGACTGATGCATTTGACCCCAATAACCAAGAGCACCAAAAAATCAAGGTATACATACACAAACGATGGCATTGCTTCATTGCACAAATAGTTTTCAGGTCAACTGTGTTTGATGTTCAACTAGTTTTCAGATACCTTAAACCACCCAAGTTTGACGTCAACTTTTTGTACTTGTTCAAGACCACTGAGGTTTGAATTCGAGTATCCATCACCCAATTACCCAACTTCACTATGCCTTTTTCCAAACATGAGTAAATATGTCTACCAATTAAATACCATAAACTATGTCTTTCTCTCTTTCTAGTTGTATTGCTATCGATTACTCGTATCTACCTTGTCAAACTTTAGCATATCTGCATATCTTTTTTACGCGCTTTTTACTGGCCGCGGTCTTCATGGAAACAGCCGCTCTACTTTTTCGGTAGAGGTCGGGTTTACATACATCTTACCCCTTAGACCGTGGTCCAGGCGGGATATATTGGGCTCATTCGGTTGGTTTAATTAAATACCATAAACTATCATAACATTTGAAGATAAATCCATATATCTCTGTTGCCCGACTCAAATTGATGTGACATGCATGTTCCTTTACCTGAACCAACTTGACATGGTTTCAGCCCTATCCTCGACCTCTGAAGGTCATATAATAATAAATTCCATGGTAACAGGAAGAAATCGAGATTGGTGATGGCCTTCCGGACATAAGATCAACTAGACAATGTCTGGCAGCTCTAAAAGAAGCAGGTTTTGAGGTGAGTAAAACAAAACTATCCTCACCAAATCTCTTTATGCAAATAAATTGACAGATTTGTGGCTATTAAGGTTATATGGGAGCAAGATCTCGCAAAAGATTCACCCCTTCCCTGGTACTTGCCCTTGGATACAAGTCATTTCTCTCTCAGCAGTTTTCGTCTAACAGCTGCTGGACGTTTCTTCACAAAGAATATGGTAAGATCAATGTACATTTTGTATGTACGAAGGATGTTTTTTTGCTAAATCGCCAACCACTATCTCCGACATTAGACTCCTTGTGTTCTTT
Organism: Arctium minus; assembly: GCA_954870635.1. Taxonomy (NCBI): domain Eukaryota; kingdom Viridiplantae; phylum Streptophyta; class Magnoliopsida; order Asterales; family Asteraceae; genus Arctium; species Arctium minus. Next base: position 20,782,644 of record OX941082.1, read on the forward strand.
TCTAATTGTATTACATGTTTTATCTGATTGTATTGTCTGCTTGCACACACCATTGAATCCCGATTGCCTTTTTTTATTACTTTTCTTATTGCCTGCTTGCACACCTTTGCGTTGTGCACAAGCCGAGGTTCTTCAGGGAAACTGCCTCTTGATCCCAGTGGTTGAGGTAAGGCTTGTGTACTTCGTACCCCTCTCAGACCCTACTTTCAAGTGGAATATACTGGATTTGGCCTGGTTTTGTTTTATTATTCTCACAAGATTGCAGCACCTCATTATTGCATCCATTTGTTTTTCTTTGTAGGTCATGGCCCTTGAATATGTAGGACTTGCCCCTAAAGGAAGCCAGAGGGTTCAATCCTTCTTAGAGAAAGCTGCAGAAGGGCTTGTTGCTGGTGGAAAGTGAGAACTTAACCTCCTCTCAGAAAACCATTATTTTTAAATCACATTTCAACTTAATCTCTTCATATCACCTAGTAAACAAAACAGAAAACTCTACAAAAATTACCTAACCATATCTAGCTTTTCAAATTTAAGCATCTGTATTTCTCCCTTTCACACCTTTCACTAGACGGGATTGTCACGGAAATAGCCGCTCTACTCCTTAGGGTGGAGGTCATGTCTGCATACATCTTCCCCCCGGGTGCGACCCCACGACCGGGCCAAATATATTGGGCTTGTTTGGTTTGGTTTAGCTGTTTCGTTATTGCTACTGTTTAATTATATCTGGCTATTCAACCTTTCACACTATTTTCATTAGCCGGGAGTCACGAAAATAGCCGCTCTAGTCTTTTACTGGGCTTGTTTCGTTTGGTTTGGCTGTTTTGTTCTTGTTTCCTCCTTTTCGTATGCATATTCCATGATCTGATTGTGTTTTGTTATGTGCTAATATTATCGTCTTGTGGGGCAGGAAGGAGATCTTCACACCAATGTATTTCTTCCTGGCACGGAAGCCACAATAGGACGATGAGCAGAAGCAGAGATATGGTTGTGTTGGCCTGCTAGTGTGAATGTAGTTTATTGACAGTTCTAGGTGGTTGACATTTTCTTTATGAGATTGTTGTTTTGTTTGCCCAGTTCCATAGATTATGTTTTTAAGCACTTTTGATCTTTTAAGTTGAATAGGAACCATTAAATTTTCATAACAAATTGAAGGTTGTGTTTTGTGTAAGATTGTTCCCTGCTTTATCATCCAACGAGTTTCTCAACGGGCTATTTAGCTCAATGACCTTAGTCCTGAAGCTTGTTGCTAAAAGAGCCTTTAGTGTATTTTTAATTTAAAAAAACAATGATTTAGAAGGTCTTTCTCTTAACTGAAAATTCATTTAAAATCATTTATAGCGTTATCTATATGAGAGTCATCAGCCTATCTCTACTCTAGATGAGGTCACCTTATAGGAGCATGCATTGTGAGGTTTAATCGTTGGACAATGTTCAATCGGTCATTAGGTTTATAATGATGACATCAAATAGATATCAATCGGTTTGTTCATAGAGCATCTCCAATCGATTTACTATAATTTCTTGATATAGAGAAGTAAACTTTAAATTTTTGGTAAAAGAAACTTGCACTCAACTTCAGAACATTCTCCGTATTGAAATTTTTGATTATTACATTAAAATATTTAATAAATTTAAGACAACAATAAATTAACCGGGTTTCTTGGAAAACAATCAAAGAAAAATGGTCATATGGGAAGCCGCAAAAACTATAGTCGTGTAATATTTGGAAATCACTTCGAATATATGAAGTTCTTGTTATATATATATATATAGTCTTCATAGTGAGGTTTGTCCCACATAGAAAGAATAGTGGAATATTACTTGATTTAGTGAGCTATATATATGTATGCGTTTTAGGTTTATCACTTGTCTCACATTGGAAGAGTGATAAACTCTTTCTTAGTAGATAATCCTTAAACAAGTTGTAGAGTTATTTAAGAGATCAAATGGACTAAGGGAAATTTGGTCTTGGTGGGTGGATTTTACACCATACATTTAACGGTCAAAAGATAGCACTAGCACGTTGTCGTGAAACACAGTGTCTAAAGCGACTTAACCCGCCAGAAAGTCGCCTGGAACACTATGGAAGTTTTGACAGGTTTTCTGTTATAATTTGATTTTGGATAAAGTTTGAAGGTAGTTAACCTTATCCAAATCAGTTATATGCCAAAAACTATATATATGTGTTATACTTCCATATATTTTTTTTTGAAAAAGGAAAAGAATGAGACTCTAACGAGCTTCGGCAAGGCCATCACCCGGTTGAGGCATATTCGTATCATTAGAAATAAGACAAACACAATTGTTAGAAATACAAGTAGCTAGAAAATTAGGAATAACATGGTAAATGATAGGACAAGAAAGGGAACGAGAGTGACGCGCTACAACGTGGGCCGCCTCGTTAGCTTGTCTTCCAATGTCATGCACCGAAAAGTTGCCGTATGTAAGGAGAATGCTTTTGATATCGTCAATAATGTCCACGAACTCAGAGTAGTCCTGATTAGTGTTGTAAATTGCGTCAGTGACCGCCTTGGCATCAGTTTCGAAAACGACATGGGTAAGACCCCGAGAGATAACCCACTGCATGGTGTTCCTGAGAGCAAGAGCTTCACATTCTCTGACCGGAGGGAGGGAATTGAAGGGCGTAGCACACACAACAACAAACAACCCCCTACTGTCTCGAATAACAGCCCCAAATCCCGCGGAATTCGAGAGTTCAAATGTGGTAGCATCAGTGTTACACTTGAAGAAACCAAGCCTCGGAGCCGCCCAAGAGGTGGGCCCCACTTGAGCAGAGGGGGTATGATCTCCTTGATTGTACTTGCGTGCATCCGTCCACTCCGCAAGCGTCCGACAAGCTCTCCGAACGACTGAAGTAGGATCCTTCGGTCCGTTGTTCCATAAAATGTCGTTTCTGCGATGCCAGATACTCCAAAGAAGGGCAATAAACTTGTCCCCAATGTGACGCGAACGATCAACAAGGAGCTTGAACACCAGATCATGAAAGGAATCCACCTCGCTCGCCACCCTGTCAACGACTAGCCACAATCCCGCTTCCTCCCACACGGGTGCGACCGTAGGGCATCCCACAAAGATGTGCCAAATGTTTTCCACATTGCAATTGTATAGCGGACACAAAGGAGAAATACGAATCCCCTTTCTTTAGAGGGAGTCTCTCGTGGGTAAGACGTTCCGTAAGGCACGCCAAGCAAAAAATCTAATTTTGAAGGGGACATTGGCTTTCCAAATACGTTGCCAATCTGCGTCGATAAAGATATGAGAATTTTGAACCAAACTGTCCACGATGAGAGCATAACTGGATTTGACGGAATAAATGCCGTTGGGAGTCCAATGCCAAATGATTCTATCAGGGCCCGAATCCTGTGGGGGAGGTAAATTTAGAATGCATGATCGGTCCCGACAACAGAAGGTTCTCTCAACCAAGTCCACATTCCAAGCCATGGAGTGCGGATCCAACAAGTCACGAACACTAAGATCGTCGAGATTGGCGATCATGGGGGTTTCCAGTTTAAAATTACCATCTTCACGGAGCCAAGGATCACGCCATATGTTTATCGAACGACCATCCCCCACCTTCCAACGAAGCCCCTTTTGTAACACCAGTTGAGAGTGCCAAATACTTCTCCAAACAAAACTGGGGGAGTTTCCCAGACGGGCCTCCATGAAATCCCCTTTAGGGTAGTATTTGGCTTTGAAGATTTTGTTGACAAGAGAAGAGGGATTTGTCACGAGCCGCCAACCTTGTTTACCAAGCATAACTACGTTGAAGGCAGTGAAGTCCCGAAAGCCTAAGTCGCCGAACTTTAGGGGAATACAAACCTTGTCCCATGAAAGCCAATTTATAAAACGAGATCCGTCAAACTTCCTACCCCACCAGAAGGAGTTTAACATTCTTTCAAGATCTTTGATAGTAGGCACCGGAAGGAGAAAGACGTTCATATAATACACCGGGATCGCTTGGGCCGCCGCCTTGATCAAGGTGGCCCTACCCGCGCTAGAAATGGGCCGCCGTCCCCAATTGTTTAATTTCTGCCAAAGCCGATCTCGAATATGTCTAAAGATGCACTTTTTCGTTCTTCCCACAAGAGACGGTAGGCCAAGGTAACGACCCGTGTTGATGGGTTTATCGGTGCCAAGGATATAAGAAAAACCGTACAGGAGATCCGAAGCCAGATTGTTGCTTCCCATTATCCCAGACTTAGCATAATTAACGGCTTGCCCTGATGCCGCTTCATAGGTCGAGAGCATGAACTTAACATGACGGATTTCATCGACCGACGCCCTGCAAAAAAGAAAAGCATCATCTGCAAAAAAGATATGAGAAATAGGCGGGGCCCCCTTAGCGGCAAGGCAACCATGTAAACGACCACTGACTTCCTCGTGATTGACATAGGCCGAGAGGCCTTCCATACATATTTATATACTCTTAATCCTCTCTTTATTCTCCCCTTCTCTTCATTCTGCAAAAATGTTATTGAGAATATGTTTTTGTTGTTAAACCTATTCTATTGATTAGATTATTCATGAGGTGTATTAGCCATAACCCAAACAACCTTGATAGTGGAGTCTAATAATATCCTAAGGAAAGTGATCTTTATCATGTTCTAATCATTATTGTCTACATCTTTTCTTTCAATTAGCATAGTTTTTTCTAACAGTTCTATCTAATATCATTCAACTTACTATGTGTTGGATATAGGTTTGTGAAGTTTGTCGGAGTCCAATTTTATCAAAAATTCTTCTAATTTTCTGTTTCGTAATATTGAAAATTTAAAACTTTAGTCGCAAATTGGGTTCCCACTTGGCATGGTGATTTGCAATTTGCTTTAAATACATTTATGATTTGCGTTTCAAATTAAATACATTTGTGATTTAGGATTCTACTTGGAATTGTGTATTAAATACATCAAATACATTTGTGATTTGTCTTTTTGGCGAAAAATCGTATCAGAAGTTGAGGTTAACGTGAGAAGTGCGAGAAGTAGATCTGAACCGTTAATCGCTTTTAATCAAATGTTCTCCCATGAATTGCGACTTAGAAGGGAATTAATCTGGTGTATCGTGGTACATCTCATCTTAATGTCCATCCATTTCTCATTCAACGGTTAATAACCACTTCTCACGCTTCTCACGTTAACTTTAACTTCTCACCGGACCCAACTCTTCCCTTTTTCTCGAATACATGTTTAATTTACCATTTTAGTTGGAAATATGCATAAAATGGATTAATGTGCATTAACTATTGGTTGGTAAAAAGTATTAATACCCACATTTAATGTAGCATTAAAAAATTAAAAAAATTCCTAAATTGAAAAATTCTGTACTCATTAGTCATTTCCGACGTGATCCATCATATGATTAAGAAGAAAATAATATAAAAGAAAAAAGAAAAAAAGATTTTGCAAGTGACATCATGAAATCAGTTACAAAAGTTTAGATAGTTTGGCTATGGGCCTGTTCGGTTGTGGCCAGAGAGGACCCAAAATATACCATAGAATATAGACAAAAAATAATTATAAAAAACACGGTTTTTATCGACGTGTCTTTATCTTTTTACCGATTGTCATATGTGTTTTTAGCATAATTCCACCGTTTCGAGGGATTTTTAAAGTTTTTTGCTTAATATCGACAATTTTTTAAGTTTTTTTTTATTGATTTCGAGAAAAAAATTCGGTTTTTTTGTTGATTTCAAGAGTTTTCTTTGGTTTTTTGGTTGATTTAAAGCGTTTTTTTGGTTTTTTGGTTGATTACGAGGTATGGTTGCATTTTCTTGAAGTTTTCAAAAATAATATGGTAGCACCATCCAAAACGATACGGTTACACCTTTCACGAACCTAAAATTTTGTACCCTTCGACGGAGAAATAATACGATGGCACGTGCCACCATAACCATTACACTAGGTCCGTCCATGGTTGTGGCTTAATGAGTTGTATAGCTCATATAACTTATTCGATCAGCCATACATTGTTATTCGGAAGTGGCTTATTAGGTCAGAAATGGACTTATTCGCTCAGCCTGATAAGGAGAGTCATCCCTTGTTTTTCCATCTTGTACGGTTCTACCCCTCCTGATAAAACAAAATGAAACACGCCACATCGGTCAAAGAATCATGGAATCATTCCCTAGAGGCTGGATCGAAGAAATCACAGAGAAAATGAAGGGTTGTATTTATGAAATCGATCCCTGAAAGCACACCAACAAAGAAATATCGATCGATTCCTAAAAACACACCAACACCTTCTCTATGAAATCGATCAATTCCTCCTCGAATCAAAGAAATATCGATCAATCTGGTCCCATGAAATCGATCTGCTGTTGTTCCTTCTCTGTGATCGATCTAGTCCTTCTCCTTCTCTATGCTTCATCGATTCCTGCCTGAATCAAAGAAATATCGATCGATCGATCGATCCCTGAAACACTCTCTCAAATCGACCCTTTTCATCTCTAAAATCGATCGGCTCAGTCTCTATCATCGATCTGGTCCTATAAAATAGATTTGCTGCTCCTTCTCTGTGATCGATCGATTTGACACAAATTAATCAAAAAGACAAAGCAAATAGTATTGAATGGAACCTGCTGCTTTATTGCTCACAATTATTGATAAGGGATACAGAAAACAGAGAAGGTCACAGACTCTTTATAGGAGAAAGTGACGAGAAAAACTCCGGAAAAATCTCAGCTACTTCAACAGCTAATAGACTACTTCAAAAATTCCTAAGAATACGACTGACTTTTTCAAAGGAAATAAAAGAAAACAAAAGAATCCTAACTTTATTATTGACTCCATAGGACCAACAAGCTCTTCTTATCTGGAAGTTGCTACACTAATTTTTAACACTCCCCCTTAGTGCAGACACCACGATCAATGAGGCCGAGAGCGCTGCGGAACAATTCAAACTTCGGTCTTGGAAGGGCTTTCTTAAATACATCAGCAACTTGATCTCTTGACTTCACTTGCTGCAGTACAATTTCTTGGTTCAATACCTTTTCCCGAACGAAATGATGATGAACTTCTATGTGTTTGGTACGAGCATGAAACACTGGATTGCCTGTTAATTTGATTGTGCTTTCATTATCACAAGCAATTGGAATTGGGTAGTCCATGTTAACTCCAATGTCTTGGATGAGTCGCTTCAGCCATATGCATTCTTGAGTGGCCATAGTAGCTGCCACATACTCTGCTTCTGTGCTAGAGAGAGTGACTGCCTGCTACTTTTTACTACACCAGGAAACAACAACAGATCCAAGAGAGAAACAATACCCTGTGGTCGAGCGACGAGTGATGACGTCTCCGGCCCAATCAGCATCTGTGAAACCATGCAGAGACAAGGAGACTTCTGACTTATAAAGAAGACCAAGTTGTAGTGTACCTTTCACATAACAGAGAATTCTCTTTGCTGCAATCAAATGATTTTCACATGGTCTGTCCATAAATTGAGAGACAACTCCGACCGAGTAAGCCAGGTCAGGACGTGTGATGGTTAGATAGAATAAGCTACCCACCAGTTGACGAAATCTAGTGGAATCTTTGAGTGGTTCGCCATCAATTTTCTGAAGCTTAAGTTGTGGCTCCATTGGGGTAGCGGTAGGTGTTGAGTCTTGTAACAACCAAAAAATCAGAGTAAATTAAAACCTGAAAAAAAAAACCTGGCAACATGACGATCGTATTGATATAAAACTCCCTTCAAGGGAATCAGTCCTTAAGACTTTACAAAACCTGAACAAATATAGGGTTCATCAACGAACTAATCTAGATACCTATATCAAGATTACATCTGCTGACAATCCATAATTCACCAAAAGAATGGGACTTAACAAATGCCCAGATACAATACTAGTCATCTCCCAAAAGCCTCAAGACCAAACTCGTCTCTCAAAACCCCGGCAGCCCACCGCTAAGGGAAACCTGTTATACAAATCATTTGAGAAAAAGTGTTAGGCTTTAAGCCTAGTGAGAACATACAGTTCATAAATCTCAAGAGATATTGACAAATGTAACAAGCAAATCCTTTCAAAGGTTTGGTTGTGCAAAATACAGTTCTTGATAATGTCGCCAATCCTAGGCTCTTGTGATCCGTGTAAAGAGTGCATTTCGTGCCGTAGAGGTAATGTCGCCAAAGCTTCAAGGCGAACACCACCGCCGCTAACTCCAGATCATGGGTTGGATAATTCTGCTCGTGTATTTTGAGCTGCCTCGAGGCATAAGCGATGACCTTGCCTCGTTGCATCAACACACAACCCAGTCCCATCTTTGAAGCGTCGCTGTAAACCACGAAATCTTCCGACCCTTCAGGTAACGTCAAGATCGGAGCTTCACACAACTTCTTTTGAAGGATCCGGAACGCCTTCTCTTGGGTTTCGGTCCATTCGAACTTCACATTCTTCCAAGTCAGAACTGTCAAGGAAGAAGCGATCTTTGAAAAGTCTTGGATAAATCTCCTGTAGTATCCCGCCAAACCCAAGAAACTTCGGATCTCGGAAGGACTCTTAGGAGGCTCCCAACTCATCATAGCTTCAATCTTGGAGGGGTCTACTTTCACTCCGTCCCGAGTGACTACGTGACCCAGAAAATGTACTTCTTTAAGCCAAAAGTCGCACTTGGAAAACTTGGCGTACAACCTTTCTTTTCTCAACACCTCCAGAACTTCACGTAGATGTTGCTCGTGCTCTGTCTCACTCTTGGAGTACACGAGTATGTCATCAATGAATACAATGACCGACTTGTCGAGGAATGGTCGGCACACTCTATTCATCAAGTCCATAAACACTGCTGGTGCGTTTGTTAGGCCAAAAGGCATTACAAGAAACTCGTAATGGCCGTAACGCGTTCTGAAAGTTGTCTTCGGAACATCTTCTTCTCTTACCTTCACTTGGTGATAACCCGATCGTAAGTCGATTTTAGAAAAACATCCCGCTCCTTGAAGTTGATCGAACAAGTCGTCTATTCTCGGAAGCGAATATCTGTTCTTTACTGTAGCCTTGTTCAACTCACGATAGTCAATGCACATTCTCATTGTGCCATCCTTCTTTTTGACAAATAAGACCGGAGCTCCCCAAGGTGACGAACTCGGTCTTATAAAGCCTTTCTCCAATAGCTCTTGGAGTTGTGCCACCATCTCTTGCATCTCCGATGGCGCTAAACGCTAAGGTGCTTTAGCGATCGGTGCTGCTCCAGACACAAGATCAATCAGAAACTCTACCCGACGATCGGGTGGCAACCCGGGCAAGTCGTCCGGAAAGACATCTGGAAACTCACGCACGATCTTCACATCTTCTAGCTTTGATTTCTCTAACTTGGCATCGATCACATAGGCTAGGAAAGACGAACATCCTTTTAATAAGCACTTGCGTGCCTTTGCCATTGTGATTATTGCCACTTCACCCTTTCTCTTTTCACCATAGATGACAACGACTTCGCCAGAGGGGTTGGGAAGTCGAATCAACTTCTTGGAACATACGATCTCGGCCTGATTGTTTGACAACCAATCCATGCCGACCACAACATCAAAACCCCCGATTAACATCGGCAGTAGATCGATCGGGAATTCTCTCCCTTCGATACTAAGAGTACACTGCTTCAGAACTTCGTGGATCAGAACTTGTCTACCATCTGCTATTTCTACCACTAATGCATCCTCAAGACTAGTAGTGGGCATAGCAATTTTCTGACGGAACAATTCAGATACGAAAGAGAAACTAGCACCCGTATCGAATAAAATACTAGCAGGTACAAAGTTTATAAGAAAAGTACCCGATACCACATCAGCGGATGCCCTGGCCTCTTCGGCTGTCATCTGAAAAGCTCGACCCGGAACCCTCGGAGGGTTCTCCTTCTTTGCCACCGCACTACCCGACTTGAGCTTCTGGCAATCTCTCTTCACATGCCCTGGTGCCTTACACTCGTAGCAAACCATCCCCACGACAGAACAGTCACGGGCGGTGTGGTCATTCTTACCACACTTGAAGCAGAATCTAGAAGTGGAGTTACAGTTACCGTGGTGTTTGGTTCGACACTTCGGGCACCACTTCGCTTCTTGATGAGTGTTGAAATTGCGGTTTCCGACAAAAGGTCGGGCCCGCTTGGAAGGTACTGAACTGCTCTCCCACTTCCTCTTATCAGACACCACCACTGCTTTCTCAGATTTGCTTCTCGCGAACATTTCTTCCATGAACTGAGCTTCCGCGACCATCTCACGGAGGTTGGAAGATTTCGAATTGTGGACCATAGATTGCATGTCCGCTGGTAAGCCATTGAGATATGCTTTCATCTTGTCTTTCTCTGTTGGGGCAGCGTGCCCCACCAGACCAAGCTTCTCCATGAACTGACGGGTATACTCCCTCACCGTCAGGCTTCCCTTTACCAGAGACCGGAATTCTTTCTCAATTCGGTCCATCGTTCTTTCGTTGCAGAATTCTTCTAACAACTTCTTCTTGAACTCGGCCCAAGACAACTGAGCCAACACTGCAGGAGATAGGGTGGATTGGATGACATTCCACCAAATGAGCGCAGTATCCCTCAGCAGTTGGGTACCGAACCGCACTCTTTGATCATCTTCGCACTCGGAAGAGCCAAAAGCTTGCTCAACCGCTCAGATCCACTTTACACACACGGTCGGGTCATCAGAACCAAAGAACTCTGGCGGTCCGCAGCCCAGAAAGGACTTGTAGGAACAACTTTTCCTATTTTCCGGAGTACCAACAATCCTGCGCTCTTCAGCCCTGACCCCCGTACCATCGCCTCCAGAACCCGCTACGACGTTCTCCACAACCGTCTCACTTCTCCGATTGTTCACGTCGCGGTCCTCCATTACTTTCAGCAGAAACTCTTGTTGCTTTGCCATCTCTTCCCTCATTGCCAACATCACGCTGGCCAACAACTCGGACTGGGGATTAGCATCCCCGATGACTGGGTGGGACGAAGCCAGGTCTACTCGCGGAATGACCTCTGGCCCCCCACCTAGCCTTGGCTGAACAGGTGGTCGTACAACAACCTCAACTCCTTCCGGCTGACCCGCTGTAGAGGCTGTCGCTTCTAGGCCATCAACACGCGTACGCGGTCTTCCGCACGTACCTACCATACTGAACTGCTACACCGAGCAGAGAAAGAGATAAGAAAGAGGTAGGAAAACTCGAAAGGAAAACGTACTACCACATTACCAATTGTCATATTAACAGCAATTCAAGCACTCTTACGTACAATATCCTCATAATAACATTAGCTAAGTGAAATTATGAACATATAACACATAACGGTTCTTGTCACCACCACTACAACGCCTGATAAACGTACTTTCCGTCGACTCTAAGACTAACCCAACTTAGAAGTTCTACCCAAATCTCGCGGATCAATTCTTAGTATACTCAGTCTAAGTCTAGACATCTTACATTCATGCCTAGTTCGCTTAAACTAGAGCTCTGATACCAACTTGTAACAACCTAAAAATCAGAGTAAATTAAAACCTGAAAAAAAAACCTGGAAACATGACGATCGTATTGATATAAACCTCCCTTCAAGGGAATCAGTCCTTAAGACTTTACAAAACCTGAACAGATATAGGGTTCATCAACGAACTAATCTAGATACCTATATCAAGATTACATCAGCTGACAATCCATAATTCACCAAAAGAATGGGACTTAACAAATGCCCAGATACAATACTAGTCATCTCCCAAAAGCCTCGAGACCAAACTCGTCTCTCAAAACCCCGGCAGCCCACCGCTAAGGGAAACCTGTTATACAAATCATTTGAGAAAAAGTGTTAGGCTTTAAGCCTAGTGAGAACATACAGTTCATAAATCTCAAGAGATATTGACAAATGTAACAAGCAAATCCTTTCAAAGGTTTGGTTGTGCAAAATACAGTTCTTGATAAAAAAATGGACAACCGGTCCAAAACACATCTTTCGATGACGGGGATTACCCGATTTACCAAGGATTATAGTGGAACACAAAGTAAGCCACAAATCCGAGTTATGAGCTAAATACATGGAACCATGGCCACGAATGCTTCGGTCCGTACTACGATGTGAGGGAGGTCCCCCAAGGAAACATGTCATACTCGTTCGTTAGACTACATTTGACCCATGGCTAGGATCCGGTCTCACATAACCGTACCTAAGTTGCCCCCGAGGATCAAATGTATCTAACTACAACGGAAGGGGCATATCCTTCCCAGCCACAAGCCGACTCAATACCTAGGGATCCACTAGTATAGTCATGACTTGTCACAATATTTCGTGTGACCAACAAAGCTAGATAAATAGCTTCCAACACATTTATATTTCAAAATGCCATTTTCCAGACCAACTGCTGGTAAGAAAGATAATCATAAATCCAGTTTATATACATTCTTTCGAATAAGCCACACACTGGGCAAGTAAAACATTATTTTACTTCAACAAGGTGAAATCCATCATTTTAGTCAAAAGCGTTTCAGGAACCCTAAGATATCTCAAAACCCCAAGTTACATCAAAATGAAATAAACGGACAATCCGAAAACGTAGAGATATGTAGGAGTTAAAAACACAATCTTTGACATATATAACAGTTTAGAAAAGTTAGTAGGAACTCACCTCAGTTTCCTTCTCCTTAACGAATGCTACCTATGACAACACCGAAAGAATCGGTAAGTCGAAACACAGATAACTCTCCTGCTACCTGACTAGAACTCAAAAGAAATAACATAAGCTAAAAACGAGCAGAACCTAATCCGGTCGAAGGCACTACCGGTCGAAAGGGGTTTCGGTCGAAGACAACACTCCGGTCAAACCCGTACCGGTCAAACCCATACCGGTCAAATGGGTTCCGGTCGAATGCATCTCACCGGTCGAAAGGGTTCCGGTCGAATGCACCTCACCGGTCGAAAGGGTTCCGGTCGAATGCATTTGTCCGGTCCTTTGCACATCCGGTCGTCTTGTTCGCCAAGAACAGTCGGAGATACAGAACCCAGATCCAAAATGAGAAATACTCAGATCTCGAAATGGAACGGTTTAAAACCTTCACAACGAGATTCTACACGGCTAAAAGCATTCAGATCAAAGTATTAAGCTAGATTCGTACCTTGATTTGTCCGAATCGATCAACCACTTCAACACTGCTTTTCTCCTGCTCTTCACTTCTCTCTGGCTTCTCAAACAAGAATCAGACCAAATGAGATATTTTGAAAATATCTCAGATTTGATTTGTATTTATATAACCCAAGTTACAAATAACCCCCCTGAACTTTGGGTAATGGTCAACTTCTCACCCAACCCCAAAATTCAGGGTGTTACAATCCTCCCCAACTTGGGAATGATTTCGTCCCCGAAATCCAACTATACAAAGAGATGAGGATATCTACGCTTCATATCCTCTTCAGATTCCCAAGTCACATTTGCTCCCCGGTGATGCTTCCACTGCACCTTGACCAAAGTGACTTCTTTGTGACGCAACTTCTTAGACTTTCTCTCTAAGATGGCGTCGGGTTCTTCCACACAACGGTTACCTTCGTCTACCCTTAACTCTGAAAGGGGAATGACGCTGTCTTCTACCGCCAAACATTTCCGGAGGTAGCAAACATGAAACGTGTTGTGTATTCTGCTCAACTCCGGTGGCAGTTCCAACTGGTAGGCTTGCAAACCCACCCGCTTAAGTACTTTGAAAGGTCCGAGGAAACGGGGACTCAACTTCCCACGTTTTCCGAACCGTATAATGCCCTTCCACGGCGACACCTTAAGCATAACGCGGTCGCCTACTTGGAATTCCATCGGTCGCCTCTTCTTATCGGCATAGATTTTCTGACGATCCTGAGCCGCTTTCATTCTTTCACGAATGCACTTGACCTTATGGAAAAATCGAATGATGCTATTTCTTGAAGGTGTGGATCCTACTATACCTGAATATATAGAAAACGGACCCTATGAACCTGTTAGAATTATAGCTGCGGTTCCCGCTACTGCCACCACTGAAGCTGTCCCTGAACGATATGTCGTTAAGGAAATAAGACAGTGGAGTGATGAAGATAAAAAGAAGGTAGGAATAGATGAAAGAGCAAAAACCATTATCTCAATGGCTCTGCCTGATGAAGTTTTCCATTCCATCATGCATCTGAAAACTTCTAAAGAAATGTGGGAAACCGTATGTGTTCAATATGAGGGCACCACTGAAATCCAAGAGACTCGAAAGATTAACTTGGTAAGACAGTATGAAAGTTTTATAGTTGGTAAGAATGAATCTCTTTCTGACGTTCATCAGCGGTTTAACTGCCTGATCATTGACCTAAGAACTGTTGGAAGGACCTATTCTAATTCTGAGGTCCTAACAAAATTTTTGGAAAGTCTTCCTGAAAGCTGGGACAGTTATTCAATATGTCTTAAGCTGACAAAAGACTTAAATACTCTCTCTCTAAGCACTCTGTATGGAATATTGCTCAACTATGAGCAATCTAATCTCCTGAAGAAGAATCTTGTAAAAGATTCTAAAGACTCCAAAAGCACTCCTGTTGCTTTAGTCTCGTCAGAGATAATTCCATCTCAGCGATCTACTCTCACCATCACTGAGTTAGATTCTGAATCTGAGGATTTATCAGACCCTGATCTTTCAGAGTTTAATGAGTCCTTAGCTTTCTTGACAAACTCTTTTAAGAGATTTGCAAGAAAGAGTAACTTCCGAAGAAGTAAACCTCTCTCTCTTACTGAAAAGCCAAAATCAACTCCGGTTGATAAGGCTACAGCCACTTGCTATAACTGCGAAAAAATTGGACATTTTGCTAGTGAGTGCAGGTCGAAAAAGGTCTTCAAACCTTCTACCTCAAGAAGATCCAGTGATGACAAATACCATAAGCTGAAGAACAAATATCAAAAGCTGAAAAGCTATCAGCGAAAAGGTAAAGGTCTCATCGCTGAAGAACATGACTGGGCTGAATCAGAAGAATCATCTTCTGATGAAGAAGAAGTCGCTAATCTTTGCCTCATGGCTGAGATTAAAGAAGAAGTAGAAGAACCATATGAACCTTCTATGAGCTACATATCATCTCAGGTATCTATCTCTACAAATCCCTCTCTGCCTGAAGCCGAGAGAAGTCGCGCTGTTGATGTGCTGACGATTGACCTTTATAATGCTCTAAACGACAAAACTCAAGATAAAAATAAAAATGTTTATTTAACACAAGAGCTAGAGAAATGTCATGAAAAGATCAGTGAACTAAATCTTTTAGAAGAAAAGTTGAAAGATCAAGTCATTATAAATGAAATCATCAGCATTGAACGCGAACAAGCCATCGCTGCTCTAAAAGCAGAAAAGGCTCATGTTGAAAAATGGTGCAAATCATCAACAAAGATCTCTGAGATAATAAATGCTCAAACTCCTGAAAGTGATAGAACTGGTCTTGGTTTTTGGACACCACAGGATGATCCTAAAGAAGAAAGTTCCTCGCTTAAGTTTGGAACTTTTGTCACATCTTTCTTTGACACTTCTTATAATCAATTATATCCCTGTTCTTCTTCAAATCCCATCCCTGAGGAGATATCTGCAAGATCTAAGCCTGCAGATAAAGGAAAGTCTATTCTCCCTCCTCAGAAGGCTTCCAAGAAAACCAAACTGAAAGTTCCTTCCAAACCTTCAGTGGATAAACCTTCTAGCTCAGTGACAGAAATCTTTGATATCTGTCCTCCAAAGCTGAAGGTTGATCTAAAGCCCGTGAGACCTGAAGAAATAAAAATTCCTCCCAGATCTCGTGCTAAAGGCATTCTTGGAGCTGGTCCTGCTCATCTTAAACTTGCAAAACCTTCTACTGATCCTAAAACCATTTTCAAATACAGAAAATGTTATCACTGTGGTTTTACTGATCATATTGCAAGTAAATGTCCAAATACCACCAAAGCTGATAAAACAGCTAAAGTGAAGAAAAATGCCTCTAAGGCAAAGAAAGTCACCAAAGTTGAAAAATCAACCAAAGTGAAGATTACCACTGAAGCTGAATCTTCATCAGCTGTGAAGACTGCTGAATCTTCCTTATCCACTAACTCTTAAGGACCCATTGAAAAGTGGGTACCAAACAACGTTTAATCTTCCTTATGTATGCAGGGATCAAAGGGCATCTGGTATCTCGATAGTGGATGTTCTCGTCATATGACTGGACAAAGAGACCTGCTCACTGAATACAAGGAAGAGAAAGGTCCCTCTGTGACCTTTGGTGGAAATGGAAAAGGATTTACCCGAGGGTTTGGTGTCCTCAGCAATGGGACAACTACCTTTCGAAGAGTCGCTTATGTAGATGGACTGAAGCACAATCTTCTAAGCATCAGTCAGCTATGTGACAAAGACTACGAAGTTCGCTTTTCTAAGAAAGCATGTTCAGTGGTAGATGAAAAAGGAAAACTTGCTCTCAGTGGTTATCGAAGAGAAAATGTCTATGTAATAGATATGGACTCTACTATCACTGAAAACTTATGTTTTCTCTCTAAGGCCTCTTCTGATGTCAACTGGCTATGGCATAAAAGGCTCTCTCATCTAAACTTCAAAACCCTGAATTCTCTCTCATCTAAGGAACTGGTTTCTGGTCTTCCTCAGCACTCATATGCTAAAGAATCTCTCTGCTCAGCATGTGAAAAAGGAAAACAAACAAAAGCTAGTTTCAAGTCGAAACAAGTTTCCTCAGTGACAAGTCCTCTTCAGCTCTTGCATGTGGATCTATTTGGCCCTGTCAACATCCAATCAATAGCTGGAAAGAAATATACGCTTGTCATTGTAGATGAATATTCTCGCTACACCTGGGTTATCTTTCTTCGCTGTAAGAGTGATACTCCAGAAGAACTAATATCTTTTGTCAAAAAGATGGAAGTGCTGAACAATCTTACTGTTCGTTCAATAAGAAGTGATCATGGAACTGAATTCAAAAATAGTTCCCTGAACAATTTCTTTTAGAACAAGGGAATCTCTCACAACTTCTCTTCAGTAAGAACACCTCAGTAAAATGGAGTCGCTGAAAGAAGAAACAGAACGATCATAGAAGCTGCTAGATCAATGCTCAGCGATTCTCACCTCCCTACTCAATTTTGGACAGAAGCTGTAAACACTGCATGTTTTACTCAAAACAGATCGCTGATAATAAAGCGATTTGGGAAGACAGCTTATGAACTTTTTCTTGGAAGGAAGCCTTCTATCAGCTTTCTTCATATCTTTGGTTGTCAGTGCTTTATCTTAAACAACAGAGATCAACTTGGAAAGTTCGACCCAAAAGCAGATGATGGAATATTTCTAGGATATTCCTCCATCTCCAAAGCCTACAAAGTTTTCAACAAGAGAAGACAAACCGTAGAAGAAACAATTCACGTCACTTTTGATGAAACTCGCTCAGCGAACTCTAAACCAATCGCTGACAATGAAGAGTTAAATGCTTGGATACTTTCTCACTACAGAGAAACATAACCCTTCTTCTCAAACCATCAGCATTCTGATCCTTCAGCCGCTGATGATGATCCAAACATTATACATCCTACCGTTGAATCCACCTCATGGGTTTCAGCTGAACCTCTAAACACATTACTACCATCAAATCTGCCTTCGTCTGGAAACCTCTCTGGTGAACCTACTCAACAGTTAATTGTTGATGAACCTCAAACGTCCTCATCAGTAAACATCCCAATTGTTGATCCAACCTCTGAGTTAAGCGATCATGCTCCTGCTCAGCGATGGACAAGAGATCACCCAATAGATCAAATTCTCGGTGATCCAGATGCAGGTATTCAGACACGACGAAGCTCAGGTAATATCTGTCTCTTTGTAAACTTTCTCTCTTTAATAGAACCAAAGAAGACTGATGATGCCCTCAGAGATCCAAACTGGGTCAGCGCTATGCAAGAAGAGCTGACTGAATATTCTCGAAACAAAGTTTGGAATCTCGTTCCTAGACCATCTGATAAAACTGTAATAGGCACCAAATGGGTGTTTAGAAACAAGTTAGATGAACATGGAACTGTAACCCGCAACAAGGCTCGACTTGTTGCTCAGGGATACAGACAAGAGGAAGGCATAGACTATGATGAAACCTTTGCCCCTATGGCCAGGCTCGAAGCAATTCGACTATTCTTAGCTTATGCAGTCTATAAAGACTTCATCGTTTATCAAATGGATGTAAAATCAGCATTTCTGAATGGAAAACTGAATGAAGAAGTCTATGTAGAACAACCACCAGGGTTCTATGACCCTAAGCATCCAAATTATGTTTATAAATTGGATAAGGCTCTCTATGGTCTAAAACAAGCCCCTCGTGCTTGGTATGACACTCTCTCATCTTTTCTTATCTTTGAAAATTTTGAACGTGGCAAGATTGATAATACGTTATTTTTCAGAAAGATAAAAGGTCATATAATTCTTGTACAAATATATGTTGATGACATAATATTTGGTTATACTAACCCATCTCTGTGTACTCGCTTCGCTGAGAGAATGAAGAAAGAATATAAAATGAGTATGATGGGTGAGCTGACATATTTTCTTGGTCTTCAGACTAAACAATCTGACAAAGGTACTTTTATCTGCCAAGGTAAGTATGTTAAAGATATGCTGAAGAAGTTTGATCTCACACAAACTTCAGCGATGAAAACTCCTATGGCACCACCCCTGACACTTAACAAAGATCCTTCTGGAAAATCTGTTAATGTCACTGCCTATAGAGGAATGATAGGCTCCCTGCTGTATCTCACAGCGAGCCAACCTGACATCATGTACTCTACTTGTTTATGTGCATGTTATCAATCTGAACCCAAGGAATCCCATCTGATCGCTGTAAAGCGAATTTTCAGATATCTGAAAGGAACTCCTAACCTCGGTCTTTGGTATCCCAAAGACTCAGGGTTCGATCTAACTGGTTATTCTGATAGTGATTTTGCAGGCTGTAAACTCGACAGAAAGAGTACCACTGGTGGATGTCAACTCCTGGGAGGAAAGCTGGTAAGCTGGACAAGCAAGAAGCAAAATTATGTGTCCACTTCCACAGCTGAAGCTGAATACGTAGCCGCTGGAAGCTGTTGTTCTCAAATCTTGTGGATGAGAAATCAACTATTAGATTATGACCTTCAGCTGTCAAATATTCATATCTATTGCGACAGCACTAGTGCTATCGCTATAGCAAATAATCCAGTGCTACATTCAAAGACAAAACACATAGAGATCAGATATCACTTTATCAGAGATCATGTGATGAATGGTGATATTGAACTTCACTTTATCCCTACTGACTTTCAGCTTGCTGATATATTCACCAAACCTCTTGATGAGACAAGGTTCAACTTTCTCATCAGTGAGCTTGGAATGCTGAACCTTGAAGAATAATTTTTCAGTGTTCATGTATTGTGTCAGTAATCAAAAGTTCCCCTTTCATCATTCTCTGATAAATTTTTCTGACCCTCAGGTATGTTTTCTCAATCCCTACAACTGAATCTTCATTCAGTTGAGATGTTTTTTTTTAAATTAAATTAATCACTGATATTTCTTGTCAGTGATCCTTTTAAAAAGAAAATCTATCCCCATCTTTACTATCAGGGATATTTTCAAAAAGAAAATCAATCGCTGATTTTTTCTTCAGTGATAATTTCAAAACGTACAAATGAGTAGTCTCTCTCTTAACTATGACGTCATTTGAACCGATAATCCACGACATGCCTTTTCTGACACGCTCGTCCGTTGCTCTTCTATCCAATCAACTTCGTGGAACGTGTCAATGTCATGATGATCCTTTCTTTTCCCGCTTCATTCCTTCTCTCTCTCTTCTCTCTCTTCGTATAAAAGGAATTCTTCTCTCCTTTATACGGTTTACGCTTTCAAAAATGTAAACACAAGAAACATTTTCTCTCTCAAGAACACTCAAGCAAGTAAACCCAGATTATTGAACCTGCATCTCTTCTCCTTCAAAATAAACAGGTTTATTTCATGTTTATGTGCATTGTTCGTATGTTTTTTATTCTTTTTAAAATCCTACTCGTTTTCTATGGATTTTATAAAATGTTTTTTTAAAAAACTAAAGATCATTCTTTCTGATTTTATGTTTTTTTTAATAAAAACCTTTTGGTTTTAAAAGTGTTCTTCATTCTTTCTACCCAGAACACTATTTTTCTATTCCTAAAAATAACTTGATATTTTTCCAGTTTCCCTTCTTCTATGGCAACTGGTAATCATATTATTTTTAATCTAAATCATTTCTTCTATTATGCTTCTTTCCATAACAGAAATGACACAATCTTCAATCGTTGCTTCCAAGCATGTACGATTCGCTCTCACTGAAGTTGAGATTACTAAATGTAATCATTTGGCAAGACTCGAGTTCAAAGCTGACAAATACCCACATCTGGTGGAAGCTGCTGAATTCCTCAAGCAGTCATGTATAGCTTACGCGATCACTGTGGATCCTAAGCCTTCCAAGACTCTACTCCAGCAGTTCTGGTTCACTGCTGATGCAACTGAACTCACCAACAAGAAAGGTGAACGAGTCCCCGCTATCTCTTTCAGCACGGACTTGGGGCCAGGGAGCATGACCGCTCTTAGCCTCAGGAAATCTTTAAGATTCCCTGACAAACCAAAGAGTGGGTTCGACGCACTCCCCACTGATGATGAGCTGATATCATTTCTGGACGCAATGGGCTATTGTTGGGAAAACAAACCGAGATCTTCTATTCCCAACAAGAAGCTCACCAAGATCCTCAAAGCTCAGATGCCATCACAACTGAACTTTATCTTCTCGCACATAATTCAGTGCATGAGCGGGAAGAGTGGTTCGCTGGATCAAGCCAGCAAAACACAACTGCAGATGGCCTACTCAGTTATCGTTGGTCAAAACTTTGACTACGCCACAACAATCTTTGAAGACTTGAGGTCGAGATTAGAGAAGCCTGAACGAGATCCCAAGATCTCGTACGTACGTTTCATATGTACGTACATCAAGTTCCTCTATCCCAACACCTATCCCACCAAAGATGATGGCACTTTTGCCAGGGTTGGTCAACGATCACTGGAGGTAAAGCCAATTGCTGATGAGGTAAGTATCTCTCTCCTTCGCTCTCGTCTCTCTCTCCACTCTTCTTCATTTTCAGTGACCACGCAGACGGTTCCTTCGTCTGCTATCCCTGTCGCTACCACTACTTCTAAACGACCATCAGCTAGTCCGATTGGTCCTTCCAAAAAGGCCAAAAAGACTAAGGAAAGTACAACCTCTAGTACTATACCTGAGGGAGATTCTCAACAAGCTACCTTAGATGCATTTGTGGGTCTTTCCTCCACAACTTCAGCAGTCACTCATACTGCCGTGTCAGCGATCTCGCTCACTGTCACATCATCAGTGACCCCACCTACTATCTCATTCGCTGAGATTAACCCCATCCCTACTTCTATCCCCAAAACTCTTCCCTTTTCTACTCATTTGGTCTCTGAACCCGCTACCTCTTCTTTCCCTATAGGACCTGAACATCAAACTTTTGAGAAATCTATGCAGTTCTACAAAATGTTTGATACGTCAGGTACACCTATAGAACTAAACACTTCTTTCCCCACCTCTCCAAATAAGCCCGTATCTGAACTAACATTATTTTCAGGTCCTAGTTTGGCGTCTGTTGACACGCATGTCAACAGTCTGGGAGAGAAGGTGGACGCCCTCACCAACACCATCAACGACACCACCAGCGCCGTCAATCAGGCTGGTGAGGAGCTGAAGAAGTTGACCGCGACCTGCTCATCTAAAGTTGAGAACTCACAACTTTCAGCTGTTGAAGAACAAGTCGTCCAACTCAAAGAGTCCTCTCAACTCTTTCAGGGGCGATTTGAGTCTCTTACCGCTGAAGTTCGGGGTCTCTCTTCAAAGGTTGACCTCTGCACGTCCCTTCTTCAGCAAATTCTACAAAAGGTGAATGCACCAGCTCCAGCGCTGCCTCCCTCCTTCACTGAAGATGATCGTACCAACCTCAACATCGCTGTGGAATTCATCCATGATGCCACGTGCGACATCCCTGAGGTTGAAGACCGGGTCAAGCGTCTGGAGGCTGACGTCCAAGTGCTACAAGCTTCAACAGCTACTCCAGCAGCTGAACAAACCCCTACCGCTGATAATGACAAAGTGGGGGAGAAAGCTGAAGAAACTTCTATCGCTGCTGCTGGGGAAGCTAAGACTCCAAAGAAACCTCCCTCTCAATCTGAGGGGGAGAAGGTAAAAGAATCCTCATCTATTCACTCTATTCTCTTTGAAGATGATGAGGAAGAAGACGATGAAGAGGAAGATGATCTAGATCTTGATAATCAAGAAAAGGATCAACCCTCCGATGACGATGACGACGATGAAGAAGACCAATCTATGTGGTTCTCCAAGCCGAACGTCGCATCAGGGACAACTTCGCAAGAGGTTGTCAAAGCAGGGGTGAGAGGTGATACATCTTCAAGCGCTCCTTCACAAAGCAAAGACAAGCAACCAATCGCTGAAGAATGCTTGAGGACTGGATCACAATCTGAGGGGGAGCATCCTTCTCAGGTATGTCTTTCAATTGTACCACTCTCCTACTCTTTCCAAACCCCTATTTCCTTCTAGCCTTTATCTCTATTTTTCTAAAAATATACACTTATCCCTTCTTTCCTTCATTTTCTATCCAGACAGTTCTCACCCCTGCTTAAGGGTTCTGAACTACAAATAATTCCAGCTACTATCGTTGAAGAAATAATCCCAATCTCTATCACTGAGATTGATGAAGAAGAAGAAGAAGAATATTCCCTGGTCCATCCAGGAAGGCCCTCTCAACCATCTCATTGGTCAGAGGAAGTGGTGAAGAAAAGAGTTGAAATGATCGCTCAACTAGAAAGTCAACGGCTGAAAGTCCCTCTTCAAACATCCACAGAGCTCGACTTTCTCACTGAAGCCGAAAGAGAAAAATCTGCCAAAGCTGAGAAGCTGATCGCTGAATGCATACAAGATGCCCAACTCGCTTTAAAGATTCAATCTTCTCTAGTCAAGGACAAAAAGCTGAAAAGCAAGCCTGTGGAAGTTCAAGCTGCACTGCTGAAAGAAATTGAAGAGGAACGCTCCAAAGAACAAGAGATCAACGATAGGTCTATCGAATGGTGCAAACAGAAGATGGATTATCGTTCTGATCTTCTTCCGATATCAGCCGTGACTATCTCTGGTCGCAAGAAAAAGGATCAACTCTCAGTGACCATGGAGATTACCAGAGAGGATGGAACCCAAAAAGCTATGTACGTATCCAAACTTGAGAGCTTCGGATTTACGGAATGGTTAGAGTTCTGGGATGCGCTGAAGAAATCCAAATCTACATACAGAGGCTACGTTGAAGGACTTCTTGAAGCCCTCATAAATAGAGTCGCTTCTGTACTAAAGCTTCCATCTCCTCTTCCTCCCAAATCTTTGAAACTCAAAAGAAAATTTGGGTCCTCCTCCTCTGAAGACATCGCCATCATCAGGAATGAAACTTCTATCAAATTTTCAAGAGATGCACTGTTTGGTCTTCCTCCCGATCTTTCAGTTCTGGATCTATCTCTGCATCCTGGTGGTCCTTTCCAAGGTGGTCAAGTAATTGACGATCCTTATGGAGTGTTCTTCAGAGATGATGATGAGGAACTCAGATTTCAAAGAGTCTCTGAGATTCCTATCTGTCCTCTGAATCATCTCAAGGATCTCTTATGCTTATGGTGTGACTTCTCCCCTGCTGCTGAGAAAATCAAAGAAATTATCAACCAAGAATCTTTGAAACGAAGACAGAAAGGAGAAGAAATACCTGAGTATATGATCAATCCTCCTAAGTCTTCTTTTAATAGCTGATAGATTAGTTTCCTTTTCTGTAATCTATTAGTTATACTTACAGTAGTTAGTTATTCACTTGTACTTATGATTTTCATCTTGTAATTCTATCCCTGAATTAAATGAAAGTTGCAGTGATGTACTTAACCCTATCAGTACTGTAAAAGATCCCTCAAAATAGTAATTGGGACATGCATGCTATGAGTCCTTTTTATTCCTATATTTTGAATCATAAAGTAATTTTCTTTAGTTACTTTGTCATTATCAAATAGGGGGAGATTGTTGATCCAAACTCTCTCAGTGATTTGATAACGACCCTCTTCTATACTTAGTGAAAATTACATTTTAATATGTATTAGTGTTTTACCATCAGCGATCAGACTGAGTCTGTTCAGTTATCGCTGATGACCTTTCTTGTAAACATTTCATATGTATTAGTGTTTCACTATCAGCGATCAAACTGAGTCTGTTCAGTTATCGCTGGTAGTTTCTGAAGTAAACAGCCAACGTAATCCCTGAAGACAAGTCTCGCGTCAACATATGTTCATTGCTGAATCGAAGACGAAGCCGCTGAACAAAGAGAAGTCTACTAGTGACCTGATGCGGATATCATTGAAGCAAAGACAACTCTACATATACGCGAAGGAACATGAGGAAAAGCTTCAGCGATAGATGAACCTCTTTATCTCTGGAAGAAGAGATACTTAGCGATCAATCGATCACAAAGCTTATGTCTCAAGTTTCTTTTTGTCTTACCTTGCACAACCAGTACGATGTGTCAGAACGGACACGTCTCTGCCACAAATCGTACAACAACTCTATCAACTACACTGTTCCTAATACGGCCGAAAGCATGTCTCCAAAAGTCAGACTCCCAAAGCCAATCTATGAACGCCACGTGTAAAGTGCCCTGCCATGCATTTAATGCATAGGGTATAAATAGGAAGCTCACCCCTTCATCTGAAGGTGTGCTCAATCCTTGAACTCCATATAGAAACCCTTGTTTTCTATCTCTCTTAATCCCCCATTCTCTGAATTTCTTGTGCAATCATCTTAGTGTTTATTAAGTTTGTTTAGATTGAGTCTGTCTTAATCTTATTCCGCAACAAACTTGTAAATTGTATTTGATTTATCAATAAACAATTTATTAAACCTTAATTTATGTGTTTGTATTCAACCCCCCCCCCCCTTCTACAAACTTGTTAAGCACCTTCGGGACCAACAAATACTCAGATCTCGAAATGGAACGGTTTAAAACCTTCACAACGAGATTTTACACGGCTAAAAGCATTCAGATCAAAGTATTAAGCTAGATTCGTACCTTGATTTGTCCGAATCGATCAACCACTTCAACACTGCTTTTCTCCTGCTCTTCACTTCTCTCTGGCTTCTCAAACAAGAATCAGACCAAATGAGATATTTTGAAAATATCTCAGATTTGATTTGTATTTATATAACCCAAGTTACAAATAACCCCCCTGAACTTTGGGTAACGGTCAACTTCTCACCCAACCCCAAAATTCATGGTGTTACAAGTCTGCCATGCCAAAACGTTCTAACAGACTTGAAGCATACGACTCTTGACAAAGAAAGTATCCCGTTGTTTTAACAATTTCTAGGCCCAAAAAGGAGTGGGCCTCGCCAAGATTCTTCATCTCAAATCGAATAGATAATTCCTCTCGGAGACGTGAAATTTCAGCATCATTGTTTCCGGTGATTATCATATCGTCCACGTAAAGAAGAAGAATGGTGCACATATCAGAAGTGACCTTACAAAATAAACTTGGATCTGAGCTCGAAGAGTGAAAGCCACAAAAAGAGAGGTATTGAGCAATTTGACCGTACCAGGCACGTGGAGCCTGCTTGAGGCCATACAACGCCTTCTTGAGTCGGCACACATGTTTTGGTAAGCTTTGTGAAACAAAACCTTGAGGTTGTTCCATAAAGATTGCACGATCGAGCTCACCATAGAGAAACGCGTTTTTCACGTCAAGCTGCCAAAGGTTCCAATCGTTGTGTGCTGCCAAAGAAATGGCGATGCGAATCGTTACCATCTTAGCAACTGGGCTGAATGTATCTTCGTAATCCAGGCCGTATTGTTAAGAAAATCCACGTGCAACCAAACGCGCTTTGTATCTATCAACCGTTCCGTCCACCTTCTTTTTCAGCTTGAAAATCCATTTACATGTGACCAACTCAGCATCGTATGGTCTGGGTACGAGTTCCCAGGTATCATTTTGATGCAAAGCCTCCATTTCTTCCTTCATGGCTGCCTCCCATTCAGCTATTCCTTGAGCCTCCTTGTAACTTTGAGGTGCAGTATCATCACCTATCATTCCCAAGAAAAAACAAGTAGTGACACTAATAGTGTGATTTGTTTGAACTTCATAATCATCAAGATGACCAGGTTGCCTTCTTTGTCTTGTTGATTTTCGAATTCCAACTTCGCTTTGCTCACCGGCTTGACTTTGCTCAATCGGTGGTGTAGACAACAAGCTAGTACTCCCCCCTATCGTTGGTATCTCTAGGAGTATCCTTGGGAATCTCCTTGAGAACAGTACCTGCAGGAAATGACTCAAGATGGACTACTTGACTTCCCAAATTTTCACCAGCATAATATGAGGAAACTTCATCAAAGACTACATCACGTGAAACAATAAACTGTTTTGTTTCAGGATCCATACATCGCCAACCCTTTCGTCGAGAATCGTAGCCTACAAAGACACATTTTTTGGCCTTGGGATCAAGCTTCGTACGGCTGCCTTTCGGAACATGAACATAGCAAAGCGACCCAAAAACTCGTAAATAGCTCACATTCGGTTTCATGAGGTAAGTTAATTCAAAAGGAGTTGCCTCTTTACCATGCCATGAAGGCAATTGGTTGACAACATGACATGCACATGACATAAATTCAGCCCACAACTCTTTTGGGAGATTCTTGGCATGCAACCAAGACAAACAAACGGCAGTGAGATGCGCTAGCTTTCGCTCGGCCACACCGTTTTGCTGAGGGGTATTGGGACATGTTAATTGCCTTTGGATTCCTTCTTTCTCACAGTATGCAAGAAATTCTTTAGACATGTACTCGCCTCCATTATCGATACGCAAACATTTTATCTTCTGGCCAAACTCTTGTTCTACTTGCTGCTTGAATTGAGTGAAAACAGAAAAAGATTCACTCTTCTCTCGTAGGAAGTAGACCCAAGTAAAACGAGAGAAATCGTCCACCATGATCATTGCATACTGAAACCCGTTGTAACTTGGTGTTTTGGTAGGCCCCATTAAATCAGAGTGAATTAATTGGAGAATACTTGCTGCCTGGTTTGTTGATTTCTGAAACGGTAGCCGATGCGACTTTCCATATTGACAACCAGCACATATTAAGTTTGTATTCAGATCTTTGAAAGAAGGAACACCATCCAACGCCGAGCATGCCAGACTAGAGGACTTGTATTCTTGCTCATCCTCTGGACATATGCTTCACTAGCAGATAAAACATACAAAGAATTCTTCTTTCTTCCAGTAAACAAAACATCAGCAGCAACATATTCAAAATTATCAAGTATTTGAACATTATTTGGGCCAAATAAAACATATTTACCATTTTCCGTGATTTGGGACACCGATGCGAGATTCTTCTTTAGACCGGGAACATAATAGACGTCCTTGAGAGAGACATTTTCATAATTGTCAACACGGAAATTTCATTCTTTCATTACAGGATGTAATGAATTGTCTGCCGTCAATATAACTCTTTTTTCTTCATGTGGTCTAGCATCGGAGAGCAGAGTATCATCTCCCGTAGCATGATGAGAACAACCCAAATCAACGATCCATTCCTTTGCATAATCAATAGAGTCGGTCACTTCAGTTGGTTGTATTGCAGAGGCCATATCTGTTGGTTGATCAATGACCTCAATACAGAAACATTGCTCCCAATTGGTGTCATCAGACTCTTCAACTTCATGAGCTGCGTTTGCGTCCTCATCACGAACCTTTACTCGACAAAACTTCTTTATGTGTCCAGCTTTTCCACATCGAGAGCAACTCACCCTCACATGGCATTCACGCTTGAAATGTCCGTCTCTTCCACATCGAAAACAGGTTCTAGGACTGTCCCGCTGTCCCCCGTCATTTCCAATTGGCTTGATTGGAGACTTGTGTTTTCCATGTTCTCTAGTATAGAGAACATTATCTTCTTGAGAAAGAGAACTGTTGGACATTTGTTTCACCAAAGCTTCTTGATTTGAGAGAAGATTTTCTAGCTCAACGATGGATGGTTGTTTTGCCCACCCCTACACTGATGATATGAATGGCATGAACTCTTTCCTTAAGCCTCGAATAAGATAACGGTGCAATCGCGCATCACTGATGGGCTCTTCCGAATCTAACTCTGAAACTTCAGCACGTATAGTCTTAACTTTCACAAAATATTCTGGAATTGAGAGATTACCTTGAATCATTCTTGCGAGTTCGTTCTCTAAAAACTGCAGCCTCATAGTGTTCTTTTGAGTAAATAATCTCTCAAGTGTCTCCCAAACCTCCTTTGGTGAATTCATCTCGCAAACATGTTGAATATATTCTTTGCTTATCGATGACCGCAAAGCAAACATCGCTTTTCCGCATTTAATCCACCACTTTCGTCGAGGCTCGGCATTTTGGGGGGGTATCTTCAGGAATTACAGTCTCCGCACCATAGATAAGATCCCACAAGTCTTGCCCTTGAAGATAAGCCTCCATACATAGTTTCCAATAGTTGTAGTTATCACTCACCAGTTTTTCAACTGCAGCTTGAGAGGAAGAACTTCCGTTATTCATTTTTGAAGAGAGGAACACTTCAAACAGCACCACACCTTCACCGAGGAATTACAGCAAACACTTTGTGAGCAACTTTGATTAATAAAACATATATATATAAGCACCCTGTTAGAGCTCTGATACCATGACACAAATTAATCAAAAATACAAAGCAAATAGTATTGAATGGAACCTGCTGCTTTATTGCTCACAAATATTGAAAAGGGACACAGAAAACAGAGAAGGTCACAGACTCTTTATAGGAGAAAGTGACGAGAAAAACTCCAGAAAAATCTCAACTACTTCAACAGCTAATAGACTACTTCAAAAATTCCTAAGAATACGACTGACTTTTTCAAAGGAAATAAAAGAAAACAAAAGAATCCTAACTTTATTATTGACTCCATAGGACTAGCAAGCTCTTCTTATCTGGAAGTTGCTGCACTAATTTTTAACATTTTACATGTTTTTTTTGTTGGAGTTCCTCTTTGGTGATAATTTCATTCAATGGTTTTCAAAATTTTGCCTTGGGTTCTTGGAGTTCTGTCTGTAGATTTTAGTTTCAAAGAAGAAGATGCTTTGAAACATTTCAAAAACTCAATCACAGATGACTCAACTGTGTACCCCTAGATTGGAATTCTGATTCCACCCACCACTGCAACTGGACTCAAATCCAATGTTATGATGTTTCTAGACTTGTTATTCAAAGTGATAGAATGAGAAATTAATCCTTCGTTATTGATGTTTTGGTCTGTGATGCTCGATGTTTTGTGTGTGATGCTCGATGTTTTGTGTGTGTGATCCTTCAAAAAAATACCGGCACTTTGTTGGCAAAGGGGAAACAACCGGTTGGATACAGAGATTAAGGGCAAGTGTGCATAAAAATCTATTTATAGACAGCGAGGTAAAATGGTTATTTCTGACATTTAGACTGTATATTCAGCTCAACAACCGAACAACAATTTATTTGGATATCATACAAACAACTTTATCAATATAAACAGTTATATCCATACAGGTCTTAATGGAAAATGAACCGAACAACCCCTATGTTTGACAAACTAGCAAATAAGCTAACTGATAAGTGATAAGTTAGCTAGTATCTGATAAGATAACTGATGAACAAATTACGTTTCGCAAAAGGTAGTTTATAAGGATGTAAAATGACCAAAAAAGACGTTTTTAAAAAATAGTCAATTACAAATATTTCATAATATAACTCAAAATAAATTTCTAATAATATAAATGTTAATTAATACAATCAAGATAATAAAGAAAAATTAAATAATATAATATGTTAATTGAAATAATTTAAAATTGATTATTATATATATTTAAAATTTATATTGATGTTTTGGTATCGAGAGCTTCCCGGTGTAAAAAGTCAAATTTTCGGAGTTCAGAAGAGTCGGGCGACAGTGCCCGGCGACCTTGCCAAAGGCACTATCGTCGTGGTCATAATCGCTGAGGGGGACGAAGTCTCGGTACAGTTTCGACGGGTATGCCCCGCAATTGTGACACGCATTATCGTCGTGTCACTCTCGCACCAAGGGGGCCACCAGCGGTACAATTTGTGCCCGCGAGAGTGCCAGTGGTACAATCGCGCAACACTCTCGCTGTCGGGGGCCAGGGCTTTAATTGCCCGATTTCTTCCACTTTCCAGCCACTCCTCATTTATTTCTCTCTTCTCCTATTCAAAAATCTCAAGAACCGAAAGGAAACTAGGTTTGGGTCATTTATTGTGTTATTAGTGGTGGTTGAAGGCATTGAAGGAGCTTGGGATACAAGATTAAAGTGGAGCTCTTGGAACTTGAAACTACAAAGTGTTCCCCTCATTCTCCTAAGGTTCCTTTGGTTTTTAGTTGTGATCAAAACCAACTAGGTGAGTTCATTCTCATTTTATAAATTTCATACATGTTAAAAATGTTGGTTTTACCCTTCTAAACATCTTCACACTAAGTATTCTTGATTTAGATAAGTTTTTATCAAAACCTACTTTTTAGAGATTTTAAGGTTTACTTGGATGGGTATGTTTGCAAAGATAAATAACTAATATTCTTAGGTTATTTATGGTTTACACACTTGTAGAAGGTGCTTCTTAAATTTATAAGTTAAAGTACTTTGGGTCAAAACTAGGGTTTTGAAATGATGGGATATTTGGATGAAAACTTGTGAACTTAAGTTCTTATGTTGAAATAATGTCCAAAAGGGTGTTGTGGGAACTAGGGAACTTTATAAGGATTTATTTGGAATCTTGGCTATGCCAATGACGGCATCTTATTTGATTGTAAATCTTGATGAGAGATTTGGTTATAAAAATTTAATGGTATTTGGTTAATGGGAATTTGATTGTTTGGATGGTATTGAGTGTAATGGATCCATAAGCACTAAAGTTATTATATCCGATGATGGAACACTAGTTTTCCACATTGAGACATGGTTTAGGCATCGGCGGTATGGTGTAAGTCCTACGTGTACATTTTCTTGGATAAGGATAACTCAATGTATAGACGTTGAGGGGTTGAAGTTGATATTCCACGAGTGTACGCTTTGAGTAGCCGAGCTCGACATCCAATACGTGTATTGCTATGTGATTGGTTTTACTAACATGTCAAATGGTTTACTTTTGTGTTTCGTCACTTATGTTAGTAAGCGAGACTCCCCCGTCAACCCAAAAGGTATTTGTATAAAAGTAAAATTTTATCCATGCTCATTTATTTACTTATTCGTATTTATTTCTTTAAAACTTACTGTCTCCTCCAATATAATTGTTTGTTCTTACTAGGCTTTAGCCTAACACTTTTTCTTAAAATGACATGCATAACAGGTCATTATAGCGGTGAGACTTCTCGGGTTTGAGCGAAGATCCTTGAAGAGAAGTAGCATTTTTGAGAGTATATATAGGCGTGCATTTTGGTATAGAAATAGCATACTTTGGAAGTGAAATAGAAAACCCGTCCATAATCTAAACTTCGTTGGTCTAGATTAGTAGGTTGTTGAGTTTTATCTCACTTGGTCTTTGTAATGTAAACGTCATACAATTGTTTGCCCTTTTTGGGTGATTTGTTTATGATAGATTCGTTTTATTTCACAAATATTTAGGTTTAAATTAACCCCTATTTTTAAAGTGTTACATAAAATAAGTATAACTTTAATTTATGTAACTTACATAAACATTTTTAGACTTGTTATATTTACGATTTGATATGTAATTATTGAATAGTAATTAAAAATAATAATTAATATAGTTAATAATATTTATAAATAGTTAATAGTTATTATTAATATCTATTGTATAATTAAAATTAATTAATAATATATAATTAAAAATTAATTAATATTTTTAATCAACTTTAATTACTATAATTAATGTCTATCAATAATTAACGTTTATTTATAATTTAATAATAATAATTAATAGAGTGAATTGTGGATTTGGTCCAAGTATTTTAATATTATTTGTGACTATGGTTTCTATAATATGTTTATTGTAGATTTGGTTCTTGTGGTATTCAATCAATGACTGTTTTAACATTTTTGCATAATCTTGTCTTTTTCTTATAAAAAATAAAAACAATATTTTTATCTACAAAAAAATATGTATACATATATATATATATATATATATATATATCATTCGAATAAATAAAAATAAGATATTATCTTATGATTTGATTTGATTTGTTCAAATTAAAAAATCAATCATATTAAATATAATTTAATTTTATTGTTTTAGTATTTTTGTCTATATTAAAATATGGTTGAAGTTTATAAAAATAATTTGTTCAGTTTTAAGTTAAGAAGATGATATTATGTAGGGATCTTTCATTTCGTTAAAATCTAAATAGTTGTTCTTGAATTTTTGACTGAAAAACAATATAAAAATTGAAACTTTTAATTTTAGGATGATAAAATTAGAGTTCATTTCTTAATGGTTTTCAATGATTTTGGTGTTAAAATATCGATAATAAGCTTGTTTGTTACAATAATAATAAAAAAACAATAAATTTAAATCGCTTTAACATAATTAAAATTAAAATTTAATAAATCAAATCATAAAACCATATTTTATTTTATTCGTTATAAATAAAATAAAATATAGTTTTATGATCTGATTTGTATAAATTAAAATTTTAATTACATTAAAACAATAAAATCATATATTTTTTCACCATTACAATAAAATAATAAAATTAAATCGTATTTAATATAATTAATTTTCTAAAAAAAAATTAAACAATCAAATCATACAATAATATCCTATTTTATTTATTTTGATATCATTATATATATATATATATATGTGTGTGTCTTTGTGTGTATTGTTTTTATTTTTCTTATTATAAAAAGACAAAAATTAGGCAAAATGGCTAAAATTGTTCTTGATTTAACGGAGTTAACGGAGGTGTTAGTCAGAGGGACCATGACCAAGACAAATTGAATACCATAAGGACCAAATTGATAATAAACATGTTAGTCAAAGAGACTATCAAAACACGGGGACCAAATCCACAATTCACTCTAATTAATATTAATCAGGGTTATAATTGAAAAATATGTCAAAAAAACTCTTTATAAACAACTCCAAATAACTTATTAATAAGCTAAACTTATAAGCTAGTATATGTGTATTCAAACGATTAGTAAACTAGTTTATATTAGCCAAACAATGCCTATAAAACAAACTTTGAAAATGTTTAGTTACAAAGTGAAAATAAATAAGAAGTGTGGTTACTTTGGATGATATATTTTGTTTTTATAGTGCAAAATATCCATTTGTCTTTGAAGTTAAAGTTGAGTTAAAATGTAAAGGTCAGCTTTTATAAGTTAATTTAATAGTAAATTGTATTTCTGGTCTCTGTGGTTTATTGATTGTCATTATTTAAGTCCCTCAATTATGTTTATTACACTCTCAGTATATGTGATTTTCAAAAATGCACGCCCTATGTCCCTCCTCTTGACACCGTCTCCCTTTGCTCCATTAGATCACTTCGTGCTCTTCAAAGGGGTAATTTTACATAAAACCAAAATTAAAATCAAAATCCAAACCAAATGAAAGGAAGGACGAATTTTATGGAAGCTGAAAAGAAAGAATGATGATTTTTATAGAAACCCAAAATTGAAATCCAAACCAAAAGGAAAACAAGGGTTCTAAAACCCTCTCTAGTTACAAACCCTAACCCTCTCTTCCCCCCCCCCCCCCCTTTCTCAAGAAACCTTGGAGCTCGTCTTCTTTATATGGTTTGGAGGTCATCTTCGATTCGAGGTTTTGTATAAGCGAAAAGAATTCAGTTATGGAGCTTGAGCAAGAGAAAGAAGTGGTTATGGGTTCATTTCTGTTTATTTTCTTTCGCTGCTTGTTTTGGTTTCTTGTTCACGTTAAAAACCTGCTAAAGACGATGAAGAATATCAGATATGGCTCTCCTTCGATCTCCCGGTTTGAATTACGCCGTGTCATGAAGACTAGAAGTCAAGGATCTAGGTCTCTACTTCGAACTCCATCCTCATCACGATTTTTAGTTCCATCCTTAATTAGTGCTTTAGATTTAGCTTTAGGGTTTTGTTGTTTTTTATTTATATTTAGGGTTTTTGTTGCTTTTTATTACATTTAAGGTTTTGTATTATAAATTTATTTGAATGAATTTGTGTTGGTTAACTTTTCTTCTATTTCTGGATTCAAGAAACGATGTTCATCTATTTGTTTTTTAATATAGGTTGTGTTTCTTATTTATGGGTTCATGAAAAAGACGAGTTTTGTTTTGCTTTTTTGGTTGTGCATGAAAAATATGGGTTGACTTTTGTTTTGATTTTTGGATTGTTCATCTAATGAAGGTTCATGGTTTCTAATGTTTAATGTTCTATCCTGTTATGGTTAAAGAAGAAAGGGATCAGGGAGGAAGGAGGAAAAAAGTTGGTCTACATGAAAATGACAAAATTGCCCCTCATGTGAGAGGGGGCATAGCGTCACTAACGGAGCAAAAGAAGACTGTGTTAAGAGTGTGGGACTCGGGTGCGTTTTTGCATACCACATATACCAGGAATGTAATAAACACATTTAGTTACCCGTTAACAAAAAATTTATGTAGATTTGACGCTAAAATCAACCTATCGAATTAATATGCTTTTTGCATCTAATTTTATTACCGGACTTAAAATATCATTATTAGAATTGTTGCACTTTTCAAAATTAATTATTTGAGTAATTTTGACGGGAAAACCTATAACATATCAACAATTGAATGATTTTTGTGACGGTTTTTGACAAATTGATAGTTAATGATTTTGAAAATTGAGTTGTTTTTAAAGATGGTTTCTGAAAGTTTAATGTCTTAGAAGCAGTTTACAAAACGCCATCACGTAAGAGTCAATATATTCTTAATATACCGTGTAAGATTCTCGTTTATCAAAATGACATAGTAAATTATTGGTAAACGTCTCTGTTGGTCCCGAAGGTGCTTAACAAGTTTGTAGAAGGGGGGGGGGGGTTGAATACAAACACAGAAATTAAAGTTTAATAAATTGTTTATTGATAAATCAAAATACAATTTACAAGTTTGTTGCGGAATAAGATTAAGACAGACTCAATCTAAACAAACTTAAGAAACACTAAGATGGTTGCACAAGAAATTCAGAGAATGGGGGATTTTTAGAGAGATAGAAAACAAGGGTTTCTATTTTGGAGTTCAAGGATTGAGCACACCTTCAGATGAAGGAGTGAGCTTCCTATTTATACCCTATGCATTAAATGCATGGCAGGGTACTTTACACGTGGCATTCATAGATTGGCTTTGGTAGTCTCACTTTTGGAGACATGCTTTTGGCCACTTTATGAACAGTGTAGTGGACAGAGTTGGTGTACGATTTGTGGCAGAGACTTGTCCGTTCTGACACATCGTACTGGTTGTGCAAGGTAAGACAAAAGAAAACTTGAGGCATAAGCTTTGTGATCGTTGATCGCTGAGTATCTCTTCTTCCAGAGATAAAGAAGTTCAGCTATCGCTGAAGCTTTTCCTCAGGCTTCTTCGCGTAAGTAGATTTGTCTGGTCTTCGCTGATATCCGCATCAGGTCACTAGTAGACTTATCTATTGTTCAGTGGCTTCGTCTTCGATTCAGCTATGAACTATGTTGACGCGAGACTTGTCTTCAGGGATTACGTTAACTGTGTTACATAGGAAACTATCAGTGATAACTGAACAGACTCAGTTTGATCGCTGAAAGTGAAACACATACATATTAAATGTTTACAGAATGGTCATCAGCGATAACTGAACAGACTCAGTCTGATCGCTGATGATGAAACACTTAATACATATAATAACGTAATTTTCACTAAGTATAAAAGAGGGTCGTTATCAAATCACTGAGAGAGTTTGGATCAACAATCTCCCCCTATTTGATAATGACAAAGTAACAAAAGAAAATTACTTTTTAATTCAAAATATAGGAATAAAAAGGACTCATAGAATGCATGTCCCAATTACTATTTTGAGGGATCTTTTACAGTACTGATAGGGTTAAGTACATCACTGCAATTTTCATTTAATTCAGGGATAGAATTACAAGATATGAAAATCATAAGTACAAGTGACTAACTAACTACTGTAAGTATAACTAACAGATTACAGATAAGAAAACTAATCTATCAGCTATAAGAAGATTTGGGAGGATTGATCATATACTCAGGTATTTCTTCTCCTTTCTGTCTTCGTTCCAAAGATTCTTGACTGATAATTTCTTTAATTTTTTCAGCAGCAGGGAAGAAGTCACACCATAAGCATAAGAGATCCTTGAGATGATTCAGAGGACAGATAGGAATCTCAGAGATTCTTTGAAATCTGAGTTCCTCATCATCATCTCTGAAGAATATTCCATAAGGCTTGTCGATTACTTGACCAGCTTGGAAGGGACCACCAGGAGGCAGAGATAAGTCCAGAACTGAAAGATCAGGAGGAGGACCAAACAGTGCATCTCTTGAAAATTTGATAGAAGTTTCATTCCTGATGATGGCGACATCTTCAGAGGAGGAGGACCCAATTTTTCTCTTGAGTTTCAAAGATTTGGGAGGAAGAGGAGATGGCAGCTTTAGTACAGAAACGACTCTATTTATGAGGGCTTCAAGGAGTCCTTCAATGTAGCCTCTGTATGTAGATTTGGATTTCTTCAGCGCATCCCAGAACTCTAACCATTCCGTAAATCCGAAGCTTTCAAGTTTTGATACGTACATTGCTTTTTGGGTTCCATCCTCTCTGGTAATCTCCATGGTCACTGAGAGTTGATCTTTCTTCTTGCGACCAGAGATAGTCACGTCTGATATTGGAAGAAGATCAGAACGATAATCCATCTTTTGTTTGCACCATTCGATAGACTTATCGTTGATCTCTTGTTCTTTGAAGCGTTCCTCTTCAATTTCTTTCAGTAGTGCTGCTTGAACTTCCACAGGTTTGCTTTTTAGCTTTTTGTCCCTAACTTGAGAGGATTGAATCTTTAAAGCGAGTTGGGCATCTCGTTTGCATTCAGCGATCAGCTTCTTAGCTTTGGCAGATTCTTCTCTTTCAGCTTCAGTAAGGAAGTCGAGCTCTGTGGATATTTGAAGAGGGATTTTCAGCCGTTGACTTTCTAGTTGAGCGATCATTTCAACTCTTTTCTTCACCACTTCCTCTGACCAATGAGATGGTCGAGAGGGCCTTCCTGGATGGACCAGGGAATCTTCTTCTTCTTCATCAATCTCAGCGATAGAGATTGGGATTATTTCTTCAGCGATAGCCGCTGGTATTATTTGTAGTTCAGAACCCTTGAGCAGGGGTGAGAACTGTCTGGTTAGAAAAAGAAGGAAAGAAGGGATAAGTGTATTTTTAGAACGAGAGAGATAAAGGCTAGAAAGACATAGGGGTTTGGAAAGAGTAGAAAAGTGGTACAATTGAAAGACATACCTGAGAAGGATGCTCCCCCTCAGATTGTGATCCAGTCCTCAAGCATTCTTCAGCGATTGGTTGCTTGTCTTTGCTTTGCGAAGGAACACTTGAAGATGTATCACCTCTCACCCCTGTTTTGACAACCTCTTGCGAAGTTGTCCCTGATACGACGTTCGGCTTAGAGAACCACATAGATTGGTCTTCATCGTCGTCGTCGTCATCGGAGGGCTGATCCTTTTCTTGATCAACAAGATCTAGATCATCTTCCTCTTCATCATCTTCTTCCTCATCCTCTTCAAAGAGAATGGAGTGAATCGATGAGGATTCTTTTGCCTTCTCCCCCTCAGATTGAGAGGGAGGTTCCTTAGCTTCCCCAGCAGCAATAGAGGTTTCTTCAGTTTTCTCCCCCACTTTGTCATTATCAGCGGTAGGGGATTGTTCAGCTGCTGGAGTAGCTGTTGAAGCTTTTAGCACTTGAACGTCAGCCTCCAGACGCTTAACTCGGTCTTCAACCGCAGGTATGTCGCATGTGGCATCATGAATGAATTCCACAGCGATGTTGAGGTTGGTACGATCATCTTCAGTGAAGGAGGGAGGCAGCGCTGGAGCTGGTTCATTCACTTTCTGTAGAACTTGCTGAAGAAGGGACGTGCAGAGGTCAACCTTGGAAGAGAGACCCTGAACTTCAGCTGTAAGAGACTCAAATCGTCCTTGAAAGAGTCGAGAGGACTCTCTGAGTTGGACGACTTGTTCTTCAAGAGCTGAAAGTTGAGAGTTCTCAGCTTTAGATGAGCAAGTGGCGGTCAACTTCTTCAGCTCCTCACCAGCCTGATTTACGGCGTTGGTGGTTTCATTGATGGTGTTGGTGAGAGCATCCACCTTTTCTCCTAGACTGTTGACATGCGTGTCAACAGTCGCCAAGCTAGGACCTGAAAATAATGTTAGTTCAGATATGGGCTTATTTGGAGAGGGGGGGAGAGAAGTGTTTAGGAGTATAGGTGTACCTGACGTATCAAACATTTTGTAGAACTGCATAGATTCCTCAAAAGTTTGATGCTCAGGTCCTATAGGGAAAGAAGAGGTGGCAGGTTCAGAGACCAAATGAGGAGAGAAGGGAAGAGTTTTGGGGATAGAAGTAGGGATGGGGTTAATCTCAGGGAATGAGATAGTAGGTGGGGTTACTGATGATGTGACAGCGAGTGAGATCGCTGACACGGCAGTATGAGTGACTGCTGAAGTTGTGGAGGAAAGACCCACAAAAGCATCTAAGGTAGCTTGTTGAGAATCTCCCTCAGGTATAGTACTAGAAGGTGTACTTTCCTTAGTCTTTTTGGCCTTTTTGGAAGGACCAATCGGACTAGCTGATGGTCTTTTAGAAGTAGTGGTAGCGACAGGGATAGCAGACGAAGGAACCGTCTGCGTGGTCGCTGAAGATGAAGAAGAATGGAGAGAGAGACGAGAGCGAAGGAGAGAGATACTTACCTCGTCGGCGAGTGGCTTGACCTCTAGTGATCGTTGACCAACCCTGGCAAAGGTGCCATCATCTTTGGTGGGATAGGTGTTGGGATAGAGGAACTTGATATACGTACATATGAAACGTACATATGAGATCTTGGGATCTCGTTCAGGCTTCTCTAATCTCGACCTCAGATCTTCAAAGATGGCTGTGGCGTAGTCAAAGTTTTGACCAGCGATAACTGAGTATGCCATTTGCAGTTGTGTTTTGCTGGCTTGATCCAGCGAACCACTCTTCCCACTCATGCACTGAATTATGTGCGAGAAGATAAAGTTCAGTTGTGATGGCATCTGAGCTTTAAGAATCTTGGTGAGCTTCTTGTTAGGAATAGAAGATCTTGGTTTGTTTTCCCAACAATAGCCCATTGCGTCCAGGAAGGATATCAGCTCATCATCAGTGGGGAGTGCGTCGAATCCACTCTTTGGTTTGTCAGGGAATCTTAAAGATTTCCTGAGGCTAAGAGCGGTCATGCTCCCTGGCCCTAATTCCGTGCTGAACGAGATAGCAGGGACTCGTTCGCCTTTCCTGTTGGTAAGTTCAGTTGCATCAGCAGTGAACCAGAACTGCTGAAGTAGAGTCTTGGAGGGCTTAGGATCCACAGTGATCGCGTAAGCTATGCATGACTGCTTGAGGAATTCAGCAGCTTCCACCAGATATGGGTATTTGTCAGCTTTGAAGTCGAGTCTGGCCAAATGATTACATTTAGTAATCTCAACTTCAGTGATGGCGAATCGTACATGCTTGGAAGCAACGATTGAAGACTGTGTCATTTCTGTTATGGAAAGAGGCATAATAGAAGAAATGATTTAGATTAAAAATAATATGATTACCAGTTTCCATAGAATAAGGGAAACTGGAAAATTATCAAGTTATTTTTAGGAGAAAAATAGTGTTCTGGGTAGAAAGAATGAAGAACACTTTAAAACCAAAAGGTTTTTATTTAAAAACATAAAATCAGAAGGAATGATCTTTAGTTTTTACAAAAAAAAAACGTTTTATAAAATCCATAGAAAGCGAGTAGGATTTTAAAAAGAATAAAAAGCATATGAACAAAGCATATAAACATGAAATAAACCTGTGTATCTTGAAGAAAAAGAGTTGCAGATTCAATATTCTGGGTTTACTTGCTTGAGTGTTCTTGAGAGAATGTTTCTTGCTCTGAAAGTTTTGAAAGCGTAAACCGTATAAAGGAGAGAAGAATTCCTTTTATACGAAGAGAGAGAAGAGAGATAAGAGAGAGAATGAAGCGGGAAAAGAAATCATCATGACATTGACACGTTCCACGAAGTTGATTGGATAGGAGAGCAACGGACGAACGTGTCAGAAAAGGCATGTCGTGGATTGTCGGTTCAAATGACGTCATAGAGGAGAGAGACTGTTCATTTGTCCGTTGAAATGATCACTGAAGAAAAATCAGCGATAGATTTTCCTTTTTAAAAGTATCCCTGATTGTAAAGATAGGGATAGATTTTCCTTTTAAAAGATCACTGACTGGAAATATCAGTGATTAATGTATTTTTCAAAAAAAAAGCTTTTAATCATTTGAAGAAAGTTCAGTGATTAAAGTTTATATTTTGAAGAAAAACATCTTTGAGGGAGAGAGAACATACCTGAGAGTCAGAATGTTTATCAGAGAGAATGATGAGGGGAACTTTTGATTACTGACTCAATACATGAACGCTGAAGAATTATTCTTCGAGGTTCAGCATTCCAAGCTCACTGATGAGAAAGTTGAACCTTGTCTCATCAAGAGGTTTGGTGAATATATCAGCAAGCTGAAAGTCAGTAGGGATAAAGTGAAGTTCAATATCACCATTCATCACATGATCTCTGATAAAGTGATATCTGATCTCTATGTGTTTTGTCTTTGAATGTAGCACTGGATTATTTGCTATAGCGATAGCACTAGTGCTGTCGCAATAGATAGGAATCTTTGACAGCTGAAGGTCATAATCTAATAGTTGATTTCTCATCCATAGGATTTGTGAACAACAGCTTCCAGCGGCTACGTATTCAGCTTCAGCTGTGGAAGTGGACACAGAATTTTGCTTCTTGCTTGTCCAGCTTACCAGCTTTCCTCCCAAGAGTTGACATCCACCAGTGGTACTTTTTCTGTCAAGTTTACAGCCTGCAAAATCACTATCAGAATAACCAGTTAGATCGAACCCTGAGTCTTTGGGATACCAAAGACCGAGGTTAGGAGTTCCTTTCAGATATCTGAAAATTCGCTTTACAGCGATCAGATGGGATTCCTTGGGTTCAGATTGATAGCGTGCACATAAACAA
This sequence comes from Arctium minus, assembly GCA_954870635.1. Taxonomy (NCBI): domain Eukaryota; kingdom Viridiplantae; phylum Streptophyta; class Magnoliopsida; order Asterales; family Asteraceae; genus Arctium; species Arctium minus. Next base: position 20,823,948 of record OX941082.1, read on the forward strand.
GTAGAGTACATGATGTCAGGTCGGCTTGCTGTAAGATACAGCAATGAGCCTATCATTCCTCTATAGGCAGTGACATTAACAGGTTTTCCAGATGGATCCTTGTTAAGTGTCAGTGGTGGTGCCATAGGAGTTTTCATCGCTGAAGTTTGTGTTAAATCAAACTTCTTCAGCATGTCTTTAACATACTTACCTTGGCAGATAAAAGTACCTTTGTCAGATTGTTTAATCTGAAGACCAAGGAAATATGTCAGCTCACCCATCATACTCATTTTATATTCTTTCTTCATTCTTTCAGCGAAGCGAGTACATAGAGATGGGTTAGTAGAACCAAATATTATGTCATCGACATATATTTGTACAAGAATTATATGACCTTTTATCTTCCTGAAAAATAACGTATTATCAATCTTGCCACGTTCAAAATTTTCAGAGATAAGAAAAGATGAGAGAGTGTCATACCAAGCACGAGGGGCTTGTTTTAGACCATAGAGAGCCTTATCCAATTTATAAACATAATTTGGATGCTTAGGGTCATAGAACCCTGGTGGTTGTTCTACATAAACTTCTTCATTCAGTTTTCCATTCAGAAAAGCTGATTTTACGTCCATTTGATAAACGATGAAGTCTTTATAGACTGCATAAGCTAAGAATAGTCGAATTGCTTCGAGCCTGGCCACAGGGGCAAAGGTTTCATCATAGTCTATGCCTTCCTCTTGTCTGTATCCCTGAGCAACAAGTCGAGCCTTGTTGCGGGTTACAATTCCATGTTCATCTAACTTGTTTCTAAACACCCATTTGGTGCCTATTACAGTTTTATCAGATGGTCTAGGAACGAGATTCCAAACTTTGTTTCGAGAGAATTCAGTCAGCTCTTCTTGCATAGCGCTGACCCAGTTTGGATCTCTGAGGGCATCATCAGTCTTCTTTGGTTCTATTAAGGAGAGAAAGTTTACAAAGAGACAGATATTACCTGAGCTTCGTCGTGTCTGAATACCTGCATCTGGATTACCAAGAATTTGATCTATGGGGTGATCTCTGGTCCATCGCTGAGCAGGAGCAAGATTGCTTATTTCAGCGATAGGATCAACAATAGGAGCAGTCACTGATGAAGATGCTTGAGGTTCATCAGCTAGTAATTGTTGAACATTAGATACACCAATACTTTCAGAAGGGTTTTCAGACGTAGATGGATTTGATGGTAGAAGTGTGTTTAGAGGTTCAGCTGAAATCCATGAGTTGGATTCAGCGGTGGGAGGTATGATACTTGGTTCTTCATCAGCAGCTGGAGTTTCAGTGTGCTGTTGGTTTGAGAAGAAAGGTTCAGTTCCTTTATAGTGAGAGATCATCCAAGTATTCAGTTCTTCATTGTCAGCGATTGGTTTAGAGTTCGCTGAGCGCGTTTCATCAAACGTGACATGAATGGTTTCTTCTACGGTTTGTCTTCTTTTGTTGAAAACTCTGTAGGCTTTTGAGATGGAGGAATATCCTAAAAATATTCCATCATCGGCTTTTGGGTCGAACTTTCCAAGTTGATCTTTGTTGTTTAAGATAAAGCACTAACAACCAAAGATATGAAGAAAGCTGATAGAAGGCTTCCTTCCAAGAAAGAGTTCATAAGCTGTTTTCCCAAATCGCTTTATTATCAGCGATCTATTTTGAGTAAAACATGCAGTGTTTACAGCTTCTGCCCAAAATTGAGTAGGGAGGTGAGAATCGCTGAGCATTGATCTAGCAGCTTCTATGATCGTTCTGTTTCTTATTTCAGCGACTCCATTTTGCTGAGGTGTTCTTACTGAAGAGAAGTTGTGAGAGATTCCCTTGTTCTCAAAGAAATTGTTCAGGGAACTATTTTTGAATTCAGTTCCATGATAACTCCTTATTGATCGAACAGTAAGATTATTCAGCACTTCCATCTTTTTGACAAAAGATATTAGTTCTTCTGGAGTATCATTCTTACAGCGAAGAAAAATAACCCAGGTGTAGCGAGAATATTCATCTACAATGACAAGTGTATATTTCTTTCCAGCTATTGATTGGATATTGACAGGGCCAAATAGATCCATATGCAAGAGTTGAAGAGGACTTGTTACTGAGGAAACTTGTTTCGACTTGAAACTAGCTCTTGTTTGTTTTCCTTTTTCACATGCTGAGCAGAGAGATTCTTTAGCATATGAGTGCTGAGGAAGACCAGAAACCAGTTCCTTAGATGAGAGAGAATTCAGGGTTTTGAAGTTTAGATGAGAGAGCCTTTTATGCCATAGCCAGTTGACATCAGAAGAGGCCTTAGAGAGAAAACATAAGTTATCAGTGATAGTAGAGTCCATATCTATTACATAGACATTTTCTCTTCTATAACCACTGAGAGCAAGTTTTCCTTTTTCATCTACCACTGAACATGCTTTCTTTGAAAAGCGAACTTCGTAGTCTTTGTCACATAGCTGACTGATGCTTAGAAGATTGTGCTTCAGTCCATCTACATAAGCGACTCTTCGAAAGGTAGTTGTCCCATTGCTGAGGACACCAAACCCACGGGTAAATCCTTTTCCATTTCCACCAAAGGTCACAGAGGGACCTTTCTCTTCCTTGTATTCAGTGAGCAGGTCTCTTTGTCCAGTCATATGACGAGAACATCCGCTATCGAGATACCAGATGCCCTTTGATCCCTGCATACATAAGGAAGATTAAGCTTTGTTTGGTACCCACTTTTCAATGGGTCCTTCAGAGTTAGTGGATAAGGAAGATTCAGCTTCAGTGGTAATCTTCACTTTGGTTAATTTCTTAACCTTAGTGGTATTTTTCACTTTGGTGACTTTATTTGCCTTAGAGGCATTTTTCTTCACTTTGGCTGTTTTATCAGCTTCGGTGGTATTTGGACACTTGCTCGCAATATGGTCACTGAATCCACAGTGATAACATTTTCTATATCTGATGGTGGATTTATAACCAAAAGGTTTTGAAAACTTAAGATGAGCAGGTCCAGCTCCAAGAATGCCTTTAGCACGAGATCTGGGAGGAATTTTTATTTCTTCAGATTTCACGGGCTTTAGATCAACCTTCAGCTTTGGAGGACAGATATCAAAGATTTCTGTCACTGAGCTAAAAGGTTTATCCACTGAAGGTTTGGAGGGAACTTTCAGTTTGGTTTTCTTGGAAGTCTTCTGAGAGAGAATAGACTTTCCTTTATCTGCAGGCTTAGATTTTGCAGATATCTCCTCAGGGATGGGATTTGAAGAAGAACAGGGATATAATTGATTATAAGAAGTGTCAAAGAAAGATGTGACAAAAGTTCCAAACTTAAGCGAGGAACTTTCTTCTTTAGGATCATCCTGTGGTGTCCAAAAACCAAGACCAGTTTTATCACTTTCAGGAGTTTGAGCATTTATTATCTCAGAGATCTTTGTTGATGATTTGCACCATTTTTCAACATGAGCCTTTTCTGCTTTTAGAGCAGCGATGGCTTGTTCGCGTTCAATGCTGATGATTTCATTTATAATGACTTGATCTTTTAGCTTTTCTTCTAAAAGATTTAGTTCACTGATCTTTTCATGACATTTCTCTAGCTCTTGTGTTAAATAAACATTTTTATTTTCAGCTTGAGTTTTGTCGTTTAGAGCATTATAAAGGTCAATCGTCAGCACATCAACAGCGCGACTTCTCTCAGCTTCAGGCAGAGAGGGATTTGTAGAGATAGATACCTGAGATGATATGTAGCTCATAGAAGGTTCAGATGGTTCTTCTACTTCTTCTTTAATCTCAGCCATGAGGCAAAGATTAGCGACTTCTTCTTCATCAGAAGATGATTCTTCTGATTCAGCCCAGTCATGTTCTTCAGCGATGAGACCTTTACCTTTTTGCTGATAGCTTTTCAGCTTTTGATATTTGTTTTTCAGCTTATGGTATTTGTCATCACTGGATCTTCTTGAGGTAGAAGGTTTGAAGACCTTTTTAGACCTGCACTCACTAGCAAAATGTCCAATTTTTTCGCAGTTATAGCAAGTGGCTGTAGCCTTATCAACCGGAGTTGATTTTGGCTTTTCAGTAAGAGAGAGAGGTTTACTTCTTCGGAAGTTACTCTTTCTTGCAAATCTCTTAAAAGAGTTTGTCAAGAGTGCTAAGGACTCATTAAACTCTGAAAGATCAGGGTCTGATAAATCCTCAGATTCAGAATCTAACTCAGTGATGGTGAGAGTAGATCGCTGGGATGGAATTATCTCTGATGAGACTAAAGCAACAGCAGTGCTTTTGGAGTCTTTAGAATCTTTTACAAGATTCTTCTTCAGGAGATTAGATTGCTCATAGTTGAGCAATATTCCATACAGAGTGCTTAGAGAGAGAGTATGTAAGTCCTTTGTCAGCTTAAGACATATTGAATAACTGTCCCAGCTTTCAGGAAGACTTTCCAAGAATTTTGTTAGGACCTCAGAATTAGAATAGGTCCTTCCAACAGTTCTTAGGTCAATGATCAGGCAGTTAAACCGCTGATGAATGTCAGAAAGAGATTCATTCTTACCAGCGATAAAACTTTCATACTGTCTTACCAAGTTAATCTTTCGGGTCTCTTGGATTTCAGTGGTGCCCTCATATTGAACACATATGGTTTCCCACATTTCTTTAGAAGTTTTTAGATGCATGATGGAATGGAAAACTTCATCAGGCAGAGCCATTGATATAATGGTCTTTGCTCTTGCATCTATGCCTACCTTCTTTTTATCTTCATCACTCCACTGTCTTATTTCCTTAACGACATATCGTTCAGGGACAGCTTCAGTGGTGGCAGTAGCGGGAACCGCAGCTATAATTCTAACAGGTTCATAGGGTCCGTTTTCTATATATTCAGGTATAGTAGGATCCGCACCTTCAAGAAATAGCATCATTCGATTTTTCCATAGAGAAAAGTTATCTCTGCTAAATCGAGGAGGTTTAGAAAGTGAACCATTATCATAGTAGTTTGTGTTTGTGTTTAGTGCCATTTTAGAATAGCAAGGAAGAGTATACAGCAAGATCTTGTTTATTAGATTAAACAAACTGCTCTGATACCACTTGTTGGTCCCGAAGGTGCTTAACAAGTTTGTAGAAGGGGGGGGGTTGAATACAAACACAGAAATTAAAGTTTAATAAATTGTTTATTGATAAATCAAAATACAATTTACAAGTTTGTTGCGGAATAAGATTAAGACAGACTCAATCTAAACAAACTTAAGAAACACTAAGATGGTTGCACAAGAAATTCAGAGAATGGGGGATTTTTAGAGAGATAGAAAACAAGGGTTTCTATTTTGGAGTTCAAGGATTGAGCACACCTTCAGATGAAGGAGTGAGCTTCCTATTTATACCCTATGCATTAAATGCATGGCAGGGTACTTTACACGTGGCATTCATAGATTGGCTTTGGTAGTCTCACTTTTGGAGACATGCTTTTGGCCACTTTATGAACAGTGTAGTGGACAGAGTTGGTGTACGATTTGTGGCAGAGACTTGTCCGTTCTGACACATCGTACTGGTTGTGCAAGGTAAGACAAAAGAAAACTTGAGGCATAAGCTTTGTGATCGTTGATCGCTGAGTATCTCTTCTTCCAGAGATAAAGAAGTTCAGCTATCGCTGAAGCTTTTCCTCAGGCTTCTTCGCGTAAGTAGATTTGTCTGGTCTTCGCTGATATCCGCATCAGGTCACTAGTAGACTTATCTATTGTTCAGTGGCTTCGTCTTCGATTCAGCTATGAACTATGTTGACGCGAGACTTGTCTTCAGGGATTACGTTAACTGTGTTACATAGGAAACTATCAGTGATAACTGAACAGACTCAGTTTGATCGCTGAAAGTGAAACACATACATATTAAATGTTTACAGAATGGTCATCAGCGATAACTGAACAGACTCAGTCTGATCGCTGATGATGAAACACTTAATACATATAATAACGTAATTTTCACTAAGTATAAAAGAGGGTCGTTATCAAATCACTGAGAGAGTTTGGATCAACAATCTCCCCCTATTTGATAATGACAAAGTAACAAAAGAAAATTACTTTTTAATTCAAAATATAGGAATAAAAAGGACTCATAGAATGCATGTCCCAATTACTATTTTGAGGGATCTTTTACAGTACTGATAGGGTTAAGTACATCACTGCAATTTTCATTTAATTCAGGGATAGAATTACAAGATATGAAAATCATAAGTACAAGTGACTAACTAACTACTGTAAGTATAACTAACAGATTACAGATAAGAAAACTAATCTATCAGCTATAAGAAGATTTGGGAGGATTGATCATATACTCAGGTATTTCTTCTCCTTTCTGTCTTCGTTCCAAAGATTCTTGACTGATAATTTCTTTAATTTTTTCAGCAGCAGGGAAGAAGTCACACCATAAGCATAAGAGATCCTTGAGATGATTCAGAGGACAGATAGGAATCTCAGAGATTCTTTGAAATCTGAGTTCCTCATCATCATCTCTGAAGAATATTCCATAAGGCTTGTCGATTACTTGACCAGCTTGGAAGGGACCACCAGGAGGCAGAGATAAGTCCAGAACTGAAAGATCAGGAGGAGGACCAAACAGTGCATCTCTTGAAAATTTGATAGAAGTTTCATTCCTGATGATGGCGACATCTTCAGAGGAGGAGGACCCAATTTTTCTCTTGAGTTTCAAAGATTTGGGAGGAAGAGGAGATGGCAGCTTTAGTACAGAAACGACTCTATTTATGAGGGCTTCAAGGAGTCCTTCAATGTAGCCTCTGTATGTAGATTTGGATTTCTTCAGCGCATCCCAGAACTCTAACCATTCCGTAAATCCGAAGCTTTCAAGTTTTGATACGTACATTGCTTTTTGGGTTCCATCCTCTCTGGTAATCTCCATGGTCACTGAGAGTTGATCTTTCTTCTTGCGACCAGAGATAGTCACGTCTGATATTGGAAGAAGATCAGAACGATAATCCATCTTTTGTTTGCACCATTCGATAGACTTATCGTTGATCTCTTGTTCTTTGAAGCGTTCCTCTTCAATTTCTTTCAGTAGTGCTGCTTGAACTTCCACAGGTTTGCTTTTTAGCTTTTTGTCCCTAACTTGAGAGGATTGAATCTTTAAAGCGAGTTGGGCATCTCGTTTGCATTCAGCGATCAGCTTCTCAGCTTTGGCAGATTCTTCTCTTTCAGCTTCAGTAAGGAAGTCGAGCTCTGTGGATATTTGAAGAGGGATTTTCAGCCGTTGACTTTCTAGTTGAGCGATCATTTCAACTCTTTTCTTCACCACTTCCTCTGACCAATGAGATGGTCGAGAGGGCCTTCCTGGATGGACCAGGGAATCTTCTTCTTCTTCATCAATCTCAGCGATAGAGATTGGGATTATTTCTTCAGCGATAGCCGCTGGTATTATTTGTAGTTCAGAACCCTTGAGCAGGGGTGAGAACTGTCTGGTTAGAAAAAGAAGGAAAGAAGGGATAAGTGTATTTTTAGAACGAGAGAGATAAAGGCTAGAAAGACATAGGGGTTTGGAAAGAGTAGAAAAGTGGTACAATTGAAAGACATACCTGAGAAGGATGCTCCCCCTCAGATTGTGATCCAGTCCTCAAGCATTCTTCAGCGATTGGTTGCTTGTCTTTGCTTTGCGAAGGAACACTTGAAGATGTATCACCTCTCACCCCTGTTTTGACAACCTCTTGCGAAGTTGTCCCTGATACGACGTTCGGCTTAGAGAACCACATAGATTGGTCTTCATCGTCGTCGTCGTCATCGGAGGGCTGATCCTTTTCTTGATCAACAAGATCTAGATCATCTTCCTCTTCATCATCTTCTTCCTCATCCTCTTCAAAGAGAATGGAGTGAATCGATGAGGATTCTTTTGCCTTCTCCCCCTCAGATTGAGAGGGAGGTTCCTTAGCTTCCCCAGCAGCAATAGAGGTTTCTTCAGTTTTCTCCCCCACTTTGTCATTATCAGCGGTAGGGGATTGTTCAGCTGCTGGAGTAGCTGTTGAAGCTTTTAGCACTTGAACGTCAGCCTCCAGACGCTTAACTCGGTCTTCAACCGCAGGTATGTCGCATGTGGCATCATGAATGAATTCCACAGCGATGTTGAGGTTGGTACGATCATCTTCAGTGAAGGAGGGAGGCAGCGCTGGAGCTGGTTCATTCACTTTCTGTAGAACTTGCTGAAGAAGGGACGTGCAGAGGTCAACCTTGGAAGAGAGACCCTGAACTTCAGCTGTAAGAGACTCAAATCGTCCTTGAAAGAGTCGAGAGGACTCTCTGAGTTGGACGACTTGTTCTTCAAGAGCTGAAAGTTGAGAGTTCTCAGCTTTAGATGAGCAAGTGGCGGTCAACTTCTTCAGCTCCTCACCAGCCTGATTTACGGCGTTGGTGGTTTCATTGATGGTGTTGGTGAGAGCATCCACCTTTTCTCCTAGACTGTTGACATGCGTGTCAACAGTCGCCAAGCTAGGACCTGAAAATAATGTTAGTTCAGATATGGGCTTATTTGGAGAGGGGGGGAGAGAAGTGTTTAGGAGTATAGGTGTACCTGACGTATCAAACATTTTGTAGAACTGCATAGATTCCTCAAAAGTTTGATGCTCAGGTCCTATAGGGAAAGAAGAGGTGGCAGGTTCAGAGACCAAATGAGGAGAGAAGGGAAGAGTTTTGGGGATAGAAGTAGGGATGGGGTTAATCTCAGGGAATGAGATAGTAGGTGGGGTTACTGATGATGTGACAGCGAGTGAGATCGCTGACACGGCAGTATGAGTGACTGCTGAAGTTGTGGAGGAAAGACCCACAAAAGCATCTAAGGTAGCTTGTTGAGAATCTCCCTCAGGTATAGTACTAGAAGGTGTACTTTCCTTAGTCTTTTTGGCCTTTTTGGAAGGACCAATCGGACTAGCTGATGGTCTTTTAGAAGTAGTGGTAGCGACAGGGATAGCAGACGAAGGAACCGTCTGCGTGGTCGCTGAAGATGAAGAAGAATGGAGAGAGAGACGAGAGCGAAGGAGAGAGATACTTACCTCGTCGGCGAGTGGCTTGACCTCTAGTGATCGTTGACCAACCCTGGCAAAGGTGCCATCATCTTTGGTGGGATAGGTGTTGGGATAGAGGAACTTGATATACGTACATATGAAACGTACATATGAGATCTTGGGATCTCGTTCAGGCTTCTCTAATCTCGACCTCAGATCTTCAAAGATGGCTGTGGCGTAGTCAAAGTTTTGACCAGCGATAACTGAGTATGCCATTTGCAGTTGTGTTTTGCTGGCTTGATCCAGCGAACCACTCTTCCCACTCATGCACTGAATTATGTGCGAGAAGATAAAGTTCAGTTGTGATGGCATCTGAGCTTTAAGAATCTTGGTGAGCTTCTTGTTAGGAATAGAAGATCTTGGTTTGTTTTCCCAACAATAGCCCATTGCGTCCAGGAAGGATATCAGCTCATCATCAGTGGGGAGTGCGTCGAATCCACTCTTTGGTTTGTCAGGGAATCTTAAAGATTTCCTGAGGCTAAGAGCGGTCATGCTCCCTGGCCCTAATTCCGTGCTGAACGAGATAGCAGGGACTCGTTCGCCTTTCCTGTTGGTAAGTTCAGTTGCATCAGCAGTGAACCAGAACTGCTGAAGTAGAGTCTTGGAGGGCTTAGGATCCACAGTGATCGCGTAAGCTATGCATGACTGCTTGAGGAATTCAGCAGCTTCCACCAGATGTGGGTATTTGTCAGCTTTGAAGTCGAGTCTGGCCAAATGATTACATTTAGTAATCTCAACTTCAGTGATGGCGAATCGTACATGCTTGGAAGCAACGATTGAAGACTGTGTCATTTCTGTTATGGAAAGAGGCATAATAGAAGAAATGATTTAGATTAAAAATAATATGATTACCAGTTTCCATAGAATAAGGGAAACTGGAAAATTATCAAGTTATTTTTAGGAGAAAAATAGTGTTCTGGGTAGAAAGAATGAAGAACACTTTAAAACCAAAAGGTTTTTATTTAAAAACATAAAATCAGAAGGAATGATCTTTAGTTTTTACAAAAAAAAAACGTTTTATAAAATCCATAGAAAGCGAGTAGGATTTTAAAAAGAATAAAAAGCATATGAACAAAGCATATAAACATGAAATAAACCTGTGTATCTTGAAGAAAAAGAGTTGCAGATTCAATATTCTGGGTTTACTTGCTTGAGTGTTCTTGAGAGAATGTTTCTTGCTCTGAAAGTTTTGAAAGCGTAAACCGTATAAAGGAGAGAAGAATTCCTTTTATACGAAGAGAGAGAAGAGAGATAAGAGAGAGAATGAAGCGGGAAAAGAAATCATCATGACATTGACACGTTCCACGAAGTTGATTGGATAGGAGAGCAACGGACGAACGTGTCAGAAAAGGCATGTCGTGGATTGTCGGTTCAAATGACGTCATAGAGGAGAGAGACTGTTCATTTGTCCGTTGAAATGATCGACGCACGGAGTGGTCCGGTCGGCACCTCGGTCGGCACACGGAGCAGCAGGCGGCGCATGGGGAGGGTTGACTCCGGGAGATTCTTGGGCCAGGTCCTCGGATCCATCTCGTGGGCCGAAGCCCATCCCTCTTTATCTTGGAATTATCCATTTATTGGTTGGGCCAAAATTATGGTAGCCTGATCCCTTTTATTCTCGTTCAGAGAATTTATTATTTTCATTCAAATAGAGGTTTGGTTGGGATAAGTGCGTGGTGAGGATAGATGCTGTTGGGATTAGGAGTTGGGTCAAGCTCTTATAAAATAGTTGAACGGAGAGTTCACCCGTTTATGTTTCCTTATAGGTTTCAAATCAGTTTATACGGGTAGACGCGAGATTAATCTAAGGACGCCAGGTGAGTTTTCTGAACTTAAACCTCACAAGTTTATAAAGTTGCTTATGTTCATAGAAGTTAAATATTTTTGTCGTTCTAACTGTTTAAGACGTGAGAAGCTTATTTGAAAATGTAACTTTACTTACGCAAGCTTTATATACGTGAGTTCATTTATGCGGTTTAAGTTTCTTTGAATTATGAATGTATGCATACATTGTTGTGAGCGGCTAAAGACGGGGGGTGTGGCCCGCCTGTACTCATACCGGGGGGTGTGTCTCGTTTATGCTATATAGGTGTGTCCCATCTAAGGCAGTATGAGACAGACACGGCGTCACTTTTGTGACGGCAGTGTGTGCCGGAAGCGAGTTTTATGTGTAATTATGCTTTTAAACTGAAAGAGTTTATTTATCCTAATCTTTATTAATTGTGATAGCTCATGTTTTGGGGGATCTCACTAGACCTTTGGTCTAACCCTCGCTCTTTTAAAATATAAAACTTTTTCAGGTAAGCTAGGGACTGGTGGTTCGGGTAAAGGAAAGGAGAGTTTAAGCAGCGTCCACGATAGAAGACTCCTGAATAGATTCTTAGAAATTATTTTATTACTATCTCAGTTATGTAATAGGTTGTTAATTGCAAACCTACAGATATTACTATGGAGTTGAGCCAACTTTTCGGCATGAGTTATTTTATGGCAGTATTTTCTTTGTTAGATGGTTTTGGTTGTTTTAATTGGTATCAGAGCATTAGTTTAAGGGATCTAGGTGACCAGTCGGGCCTAGACTTAAACTTAGGACGTAAGACATAACTGAGGACTAACATGTAAGGTAAATTTAAAATTACATCTGGCCAGTGTAATTATAAACTTACAGGTGCATGTGCGTGCTTAACTTGCTTTATCGCTTTAGGCTTATTCTAATTTGTGTGTTGGTACTTTATCTGTAGTCATGTCAGAGCGTGTAACTAGGAGCAGATCAGTGCCGGTAGTTGAGGCGGCAACTGTAAACGAGAACGTCGAGGATGGACCAGTTGTTACTCCTCGGCAGGTGGTAGCACGAGGAAAAGGACGGGGACGACCTAAGGGAAAGACAACCCGAAAGGCGGCCACTCAAGTGGAGGAAGGAGAGGCAAGAACTCCAGGAAAGAGGCTTGTGCGAGTTGCTCGGAAGGCCAGAAGTGTGGAGATTATGGAGGAACGAGAACCTTCCCTTCAAGAAAGTTCTGCTACGGTAAGGGGAAGAAGGCCATCGAGAAACCGTGGGGGAGGTCGGGGTCAAGCATTCGTCACTCATGAGACCTTCGCTACAGAAATGGGAAAGTTACGAGAGACACTGCAAGCTTTGTTAGCTCAACAGACTGGTAAGCCAGCAGCAAGTCTGGAAGAGAATGAGGAAAAAGAGACAACGGAAATTTCGAACTCGCCGGTAACAATGGTAGGTAGTCATTCACAATCAACACCAGGAGTGGAATTTAAGGAAAGTACAGGAAAAGGATGCAGCTACAAGGCATTTACCATCTGTAACCCTCCTACCTTCAAAGGAGAGTGTGATCCAGTGGTAGTCATCAAGTGGATTGGAAACATGGAGCTAGTGTTTGACACCTGTAAGTGCGCAGAAGAAGACAAGGTAGTGTTTGCATTATCGATGATGAGGGATGATGTTGTATTTTGGTGGGAAGCAGAGACCAGGGGCAAGGGCTCGAAAGCGGCTAGAGGTATGGACTAGGAAACTTTCATAGCTAAATTCAAGAAGCAATTCTGCCCATTAGCAACTGTGAAGAAGTTGGAAGAAGAATTTTTGAATCTAGAGCAAGGAGATATGACTGTGAGAGAGTATACAACCAAATTTCTTGAGAAGGCACGTTTCGCTGAAGTATATGTGCCGAATGAGGAAAGACGGGTGGACCGTTATTTGTTTGGGTTGAGGAGCAGTATTATAGAATTGGCGGCAGTACGTGAGCCTACTACTTTTCAGGCGGCTGTTAACGCAGCCGAAATGACAGAAAAGGACAAAGCTCGTCAAATGACTGAGAAGGGCGGCGAGAAAAGGAAATGGGAAGGTCCGACACGTGATTCAAAGAAGTTCAAAAGCACCAGACCTGATCAGAAGGTTACGCAAAGGGTAGTGAACAAGCCGTGCAGCAAATGTAACATGATGCACAAGGGAGAATGTTTGGTTGATCGGGAAGGTTGTTATAAGTGCGGGAAAATAGGACATATGGCTCGTGATTGTCAAGGGGTTAGAACTTGTTACCAGTGTGGGGCGGTGGGTCATATCATATGAAATCAGATTGTCCACAGTTGAAAAGGGGATCAGTTGGGGTTACCGGAAGAAAAGGAGGAGAGCGGAAGGTGGAACCCGCCCGAGCCAGAGCGAGGGCATTTAACATGACAGCGGAAGAGGCGGTAGAGATACCGGATGTGGTTACAGGTACTTTTCTTATCGACTCGACTTTTACAAAAGTGTTGTTTGATTCGGGCACAAACCGTTCGTTTGTGTCACCGAACTTTGTTCGTAATCTGGGCGTGAAACCCAGGGAGCTCAGTATTGGGTTTGAGGTAGAAGTAGCGGATGATAGTCGAGTCTTGGTAAGGGAAGTATATGAGGGGTATTGTATAGTCATCGATGGACAGTCATTTCCCCTTCTGTTATACCCGATGGGTATGGGAGAATTTGATATCATCGTGGGGATGGATTGGTTGGCGTCAAATGACGCTCATATTGTATGTAATAAGAAACTGATTAGAATAGCGTTGCCGGGAGGGAAAGAGGTAGTGGTGTATGGGGATCGGAGGGATAGGAAATCATGTTTGATCTCTATGATCAAGGCTAAGCGGTGTCTAGTGAAAGGGTGTGTGGGATTCATAGCATATGTGGTGGATGCTAAGAAAGAGAAGAAGGGGTTAGGGTTTGTTCCGGTGGTAAGTGAATATCCGAAAGTCTTTCCGGAGAACCTAACCGCACTGCCTCCGGACCGGCAAGTAGAATTTCGTATTGACCTCGTACCCGGAGCAACACCCATCGCAAGAGCGCCTTACCGGCTAGCACCGGCAGAAATGAAGGAGATGATGACTCAACTGCAAGAACTTCTTGACAAGGGGTTTATCCGTCCAAGTACCTCACCGTGGGGAGCACCAGTGTTATTCGTTAAGAAGAAGGATGGATCTATGAGGATGTGCATAGATTATCGGGAGCTCAACAAGGTCACCGTTAAGAATAAATACCCGCTTCCCAGAATTGACGACCTGTTTGACCAACTTCAAGGGGTAAGTTACTTCTCGTAGATAGATCTTCGATCAGGGTATCACCAGTTGAAGGTAAGGGAGGAGGATGTACCTAAGACTGCTTTCCGTACGAGGTATGGACACTATGAGTTTCTGGTTATGCCCTTTGGGCTGACCAATGCGCCTGCGGCTTTCATGGACCTGATGAATAGAGTGTGTAGCCCACTCTTAGATCAGTGTGTCATAGTCTTTATAGATGACATACTGATTTATTCACGGTCCAAGGAAGATCATGAAACTCATTTGTGAGCAATATTGGAATTGCTTAAACGTGAGAAATTGTACGCCAAATTCTCAAAATGCGAATTTTGGTTGAGGGAAGTACAGTTTTTAGGGCACGTGGGGTCGAAAGACGGAATTAAGGTGGATCCGGCTAAGATTGAGGCCATTCGAGAGTGGGAAGCGTCGAAAACACCATCAAAAGTAAGGAGCTTTCTAGGATTAGCGGGCTACTATCGAAAGTTTATCCAAGACTTCTCGAGGATATCCACGCCACTAACAGCGCTAACCAGGAAGAATGTCAAGTTCGTGTGGGCGTAAGCTTAGAAGGAAGCGTTCAGCAAATTGAAAGAGAGTCTGAGTAGTGCGCCTATCTTGTCCCTACCCAACGGAACTGAAGGATTCGTAATCTATAGCGATGCTTCAAAATTGGGTCTGGGGTGCGTGTTAATGCAAGAAGGTAAGGTGATTGCGTATGCATCTCGTCAGTTGAAAGAGCACGAAAAGAACTATCCAACGCACGATTTAGAGCTGGCAGCGGTAGTCTTCGCTTTGAAGATTTGGAGACATTACCTATACGGGATCAAGTGTCAGATTTACACGGATCATAAGAGTTCAACATCTTTTCAATCAGAAGGAACTCAATATGAGGCAGCGTAGATGGATGGAGTTGCTGAGCGATTACGACTGTGAGATCCTATACCATCCGGACAAAGCCAACGTGGTGGCGGATGCTCTAAGTCGTAAGGAGCATGGAGAAGCCACAAAGGTGGTGGCTTATCGAGTTGAGGTTGTTTCCGACTTCTTGGAAGAAATCAAGGGTTACCAAAAGGAAGCTTTATTGGAGGAAAATTGGAAGAGTGAGAGAATAGTTGGAGTTATTAATTTGTTAACCGACGACAGTCGCGGGGTGAAATGCTTCAAGAATAGAGTGTGGATACCTAAGCTGGGAGAGCTCCGAAAGAGAGTGTTGGAAGAAGCGCACAAATCACGTTACTCAATGCACCCGGGAACCAACAAGATGTACCGAGATCTGAATCAAGGCTACTGGTGGCCGGGTTTAAAGAAGGATATTGCCTACTTCGTTGAGCGATGCTTGACATGTTTGAAAGTTAAAGCTGAGCACCAGAGACCGTACGGGGAGCTTCAACCATTGGAAATTCCAGTCTGGAAGTGGGACGAGATTACAATTGATTTCGTTATTGGGTTACCGCGATCACCTAAGGGGCACGATGCCATTTGGGTGATAGTGGATCGACTCACAAAGTCGGCTCACTTCCTACCGATCAAGGAGACGTACCCGCTAGAGAGATTGGCTCGATTGTACATAGATGAGATAGTGTCCAGGCATGGAGTACCGTCGTCAATTGTGTCGGACAGGGATGCACGTTTTACGTCTTCCTTTTGGAGAAGCTTACAAAGAGAGTTGGGATCGCAACTTAAGTTGAGTACAACTTATCACCCACAGACTGACGGCCAAAGTGAGAGAACCATTCAAACGCTCGAAGACATGCTCCGAGCTTGTGTGATTGATTTCAAGGGTTCATGTGAAGTTCACCTATCGTTAATAGAGTTCTCTTATAATAACAGCTATCACGCGAGCATTCAGGCAGCACCGTTTGAGGCGTTGTACGGTCGGAAGTGTAGAACACCGTTGTGCTGGAACGAAGTGGGTGAGCGTCATCTGACAGGTCCTGAGATAGTGCAAGTGACTGCAGAAAAAAGTGACCGTATTCGAGAGAGATTAAAGACGGCTCAGGATCGGCAGCAGATGTACGCGAATAAACGAAGAAATCCGATCGAGTTTCAAGTAGGAGACAAAGTTATGTTGAAAGTCTCGCCTTGGAAAGGAGTAGTTCGTTTTGGAAAGAAAGGTAAGCTTCGTCCGAGATTTGTTGGACCGTTTGTTATTTTAAAGCGCGTAGGAGAGGTAGCTTACAAACTCGAATTGCCTGGGGAGTTGCAAAGAGTTCACCCTACTTTCCACATGTCAAATCTGAAGAAATGTCTGGCGGAGACTGATGTGGTTGTGCCGTTAGAGGATATTCAAGTAGATGAAAAATTAACTTATGTCGAAGAGCCGGTGGAAATTATAGACTCTAAGGTAAAGAAGTTAAGAAATAAATAGATCAGGCTGGTAAAGGTGCAATGGAGATTTCATAAAGGACAAGAATCAACTTGGGAAGTGGAGGCGGACATGAGGTCCCAATATCCCCATCAGTTCGAAAATGGAATTCTAGGGACATAATCCTTTTGAGGGGAGGATATTGTAATAACCGGTTTAAAGCTAGCAATTGTAAGTTGGGTGGAAGTTGTCAAATCTTAAATTCCAAGGGGTTAAGTGTAAATATTGGTTTTAAGAGTTATTAGCCTAGGGTTTTGGGCCTCTTGTTGTGGTCAGCCGCAAGAAGCAGAGAAGAAGGGAGGAGGCGATTGAGAGAAGAAAGCTTTGGAGTATTGAATAGAGAATCGTCACAAGGTAATATTCTAATCCATATTCTTCTCTATATTGTAGTTGTATATCTAGTTTATTTTGGGGTAGAGTTTGATTAAAAGAATAGAAATTTCAAGTTTGATTTTATTGAAAGGTCGATTAAGGTTTGGGATAGAAATGGTTTAATGATTGAAAAGTTTAAGGATAATGTAATGGATCGATTAATGGAGATTAGAACCTGAGTAGTATCAAGTTTAAGGTTTGCGTTAGCATTTAAGATCGAGGTCTGTGTTCGTGTTTAAGGGTTGTTCGAAAGCCCAGATTTCGCCCCCGGACGTTCTTCAAGTCGAAGACCCCGGTCGACGACTTCGGTCGAAGACCCTGGTCGAAGAGGAGGTCGGTCGATGACACTAGTCATTGTTAGGTCCGGTCGTTCATCAATACTTCAGTCGAGTTGGGGACCCCGGTCGAGTTAGGGGATCGGGGGTATGAGTAGTCCGGTTGGCGCATAGGCGGCCCCAGTCGGCGCCTCGGTCGGCGCGGGGAGCGGCCCGGTCGGCGCCCTAGAGACCTCGGTCGGCGCATGGGTAGTACGATCGGTGCCTTGATCGGCGCACAGAGCGGTCCGGTCGGCGCCTCGGTCGGCGCACGGAGCAGCAGGCGGCGCATGGGGAGGGTTGACTCCGGGCGATTCTTGGGCCAGGTCCTCGGATCCATCTCGTGGGCCGAAGCCCATCCCTCTTTATCTTGGAATTAGCCATTTATTGGTTGGGCCAAAATTGTGGTAGCCTGGTCCCTTTTATTCTCGTTCAGAGAATTTATTATTTTCATTCAAATAGAGGTTTGGTTGGGATAAGTGCGTGGTAAGGATAGATGTTGTTGGGATTAGGAGTTGGGTCAAGCTCTTATAAAATAGTTGAACGGAGAGTTCACCCGTTTATGTTTCCTTATAGGTTTCAAATCAGTTTATACGGGTAGACGCGAGATTAATCTAAGGACGCCAGGTAATTTTTCTGAACTTAAAACCTCACAAGTTTATAAAGTTGCTTATGTTCATAGAAGTTAAATATTTTTGTCGTTCTAACTGTTTAAGACGTGAGAAGCTTATTTGAAAATGTAACTTTACTTACGCAAGCTTTATATACGTGAGTTCATTTATGTGGTTTAAGTTTCTTTGAATTATGAATGTATGCATACATTGTTGTGAGCGGCTAAAGACAGGGGGGGTGGCCCGCCTATACTCATACCGGGGGGTGTCCCGTTTATGCTATATGGGTGTGTCCCATCTAAAAAAAGGTTTAATGGCAGGGACCCAAGGCCCTGTGGTCCACTTTTGTGGACCCTACATACCCTAGCCCCTTAGGTATTCACCGGAAAAGTCCTCCTGTCCCCCCCCCCCATGATTCGAACACTAGGCCTCTTCACATGTAGGAGACATTTACGGAGTAGAGCTGGCCACCAGGCCAAAGACCTGATGGTTGGTGTGTCCCATCTAATGAAGTATGAGACAGACACGCCGTCACTTTTGTGACGGTAGTGTGTGCCGGAAGCGAGCTTTATGTATAATTATGCTTTTAAACTGAAAGAGTTTATTTATCCTAATCTTTATTAATTGTGATAGCTCATGTTTTGGGGGATCTCACTAGACCTTTGGTCTAACCCTCGCTTTTTTAAAATATAAAACTTTTTCAGGTAAGCTAGGGACTGGTGGTTCGGGTAAAGGAAAGGAGAAAGTTTAAGCAGCGTCCACGATAGAAGACTCCTGAATAGATTCTTAGAAATTATTTTATTATTATCTCAGTTATGTAATAGGTTGTTAATTGCAAACCTATAGATATTACTTTAGAGTTGAGCCGAGTTTTTGACATGAGTTATTTTATGTCAGTATTTTCTTTGTTAGTTGGTTTTGGTTGTTTTATCTCAAACCAAATTGGAAAACTATTCAGGACAATTTAATCTTTAACGTGTCTAAACAATTAAAAGTGTCTGATAGACTTGGGACTATGTTAGACCAGCTTGTTTTCGTGAGACCTGTGATGCCACGTTTTTACACTTCAAAATTCACAACAGAACACTGTTAAGGTTCGGGTTTTTGTACCTTCACAATGTTTTTGTTATGAAGTTTCAAATGTAAAATTGTGGTCTCACGGGTCTCACGAAAACAAGTTGGTCTCACGTAAATCCAACCCTAATCATAAACCTTAGTCTCAATAATTGAACAGGGCCGACCCTGAGACTTAAGAGGCCCTGTGCTAAAACAAAAATGTGGCCCTACAAATATAATTTTGTTTATATAATCATAAACAAACTTTAAATAAATTGCAATTTGCAAATTGATGGTTGAATCGTTAAATTCATTCTCGTATAGTTTTTATAATTAATTTGTTGCTAAAAAATAATTATTAACAAAATAAGAAGTAATCACATGAAAATGAAAATGCAAAATTTTAATTAAAAAATTAACTTTTTAAGTTTATTGTTGAATATTTCGTTTGAATTTTTATTGCAGATTGTGAGTTTGAAATGTAGAGAGATAAAAATGTTTAAATGGAATAGGGAGAAAACAACCGTAAACGTTAAATTATAAAAAAAGACTAAATTATAAAAATTAAAATATAATATTTTGAGATAGATTCATAGAATAATTGAATGTGTTTCTCCTACTGAATATTAATTTGTAGTTTGAATTATAGTGAAAATAAAAGGTTTTAATAGTGATTATAGAGCAAACTAATGTAAGCCATAAATTTTAATGAACAAAAAAACTAGATATAATTTAACAAATAAGTGTATATGTTTTTTTGAATATATATGAAAAATTGTAACTTTAAATCATGAAAAGATAACACGTTTAACATAAGACAACGACCATAAACCTAAAAAAAAAAAAAAAACTATCTTATAAAAAATTGTGTTTTTCTAAATTAAATTTACAAATAAAATATCTTTAAGTAAAAGAAATGTAAAAATAAAAATAGTAAGGAAAAATGAAAAACTAAATTATAAACTTGAAATATAAAATCTTAAATTAGATTTCAAAGTTAAAATAATTAATTTCAAAAAACAAGATTAAAAACTAGACTTTCAAAAAGAGAAAATTGCTAATTGAGAGCCAAGAGACTCGAAGAGAGGATCTTCTGATACATAATTGGTAAGCGCTATATACTATCCAACCTACCTCTCACTTTTGGTTTCTTTATGTAGTGCCTTTTATATATAATAAGTGTTTATAATAAGTGTTATAAATATAAATATTAAAAATAATCGGAGGCCCTGTGCAGTCGCACTACCGACACACTCCCAGTGCCACCCCTGAAATTGAATACAATCACATTTACAACATTACGATAATTTATAACATTATTATATCAAAATCGTAAATTTTATGTTCTAACGTAACACCGATAACATTAATCAATCAAAATATCATTATTATAACAAATCGTAAATTTTATATTCTAAACGTAACACCAACAACATTAATCATTCAAAACATATTTAACTACATAATCAAATTGTAACACCTCGTTTTAATCACGCTATTTATTGCATTAATCAATTAAAACAACGAGCTTTTTAACAATAAGGGTGAGAATCGTAACCAAGTAAATACTACAAGGGTGTAAAGTGAAAAATATCCAAAGAACAAATACAGAAAGTTCTGCCCTAAACGCCGCAGCGCTGTATATAAATAGAGGACCAATCGAAAGCTTGAAAGTGCCTCGTTCCCAATTTTATGGCCTCCTCCAACGTTTGGCCAGTCTTCTAGTATCATATTCATTCCTTACAACATTCGAAATCTCAAATTTGATTTCCTGTCTTTATTATTCTTGTTTATTGTAGAGATTTAAGGATGGGAAAGTATGTTGAGATTTTGGATGCATTTAGGATTGCGTGCAGGGTTCATTCGCACTGTCCACAGACTGCTCGGATGTACTATCATCCGCCGGCGGACAACCATTCACACGCCGGCGATGTGAAGACGGGGAACGGCGGCGGCAGTGGTGGTGGTGGTGCGGCGGCGTCGTCGTCTACTAAGATGGGGTTCAACAACCCTTCTGACGTTATTCTTTATTCTGTTGTCTGATTGATATAGAAAGGAAAAAAAAAACATATGAGATTTGTGTTGTTTTGGTTGCAGATTTGTTTTTGAATGGATTCCAGTTTTTTTATGGCCGATTTTGCCTATCTTTCACGTCAGAATCTAATCTTACTTTTTACTTGTTTTATATTTTTAAAGGAATTTATTTATTTATATGTGCGAGTATTTTAGTAATTAAAAAATGGGGTTGAACGAGAACCTTAAAAAAACGATGCAAATTAGACCACCAAAATTCGAATGCAAGTTTTTTTTATAACCTTGGATTTAATTCATCACATTTAGGGGTGTTTGGGATTGCTTATTTAAAACAAGAGTGAATTGTGGATTTGGTCCACGTGGTTTTGTGATTTCTTTGACCATGGTCTTCATTATATGTTTATTGTGAATATAGTCCTTGTGGTATGCAATATATTGTGGCTAGGGTCCCTAAACACTAACATCATTAACTTTGAAGGGTTAAAGGCATTATGTGCCTTGCACACTATGGGTATAATAGTCATTTTATTTTTCACTTTCAATTTATTCTATACACATTTAAAACAAACAATACTAAATTGTGGATTTGGTCCCTATGCATCATTCATCATCTTTAAAACACATTTATCATCTTTCTTAATTTTTTTTTCATCCAATCTTCATTGTCAAAGTACAAAAAAAACTAATTTGTTAAAATGTAAAAAAAATTACTTGCATTTTAAAATAACAATTGTTTGAACCCAACACTACATCCTAAAAAAGACAACCTATTAAAATAACAATTGTTTGAAACCAATATTACATCCCCAAAAGGACAACCCATTAAAATGACAATTGTTTTATATCAACATTTATGTAATAGTTGTTGGCAATGGTTTTATTTATTTTATTGATGACATCTAAGTGACTTGAGTATGGAGTACATTAATTATTCTCATAAAATACATAGACCATTTGGAAATGTGATATAATCATCTTCATTTTGGAGATCCAAACTTCATTATATAATGCATTAGATATTAAAATGCTAATTGAAAGGGTATGGATCTCCAACAAGTTTCAAGTGACTTGATGTGTAATTCAAGTATGACTATTTAGAGCATCTCAAACCACAACATCAAATTTAACACAAAAATACTAAATTTGGTAGGTCAATCAACACTAAAAAAAAAAAAAAAAATCAACTCCAATCACACTATAAAAAAACATCAAATATATATTAAATGTATATATAATTTAATATATATAAATATGTTAATTTTAAAAACAAATTATTAATGTTAAAATGTTAATTTTGGTATAAATAAATTTTGCTAGGCGATTTAACGGCCGATTGGAGATGCTCTTATGACACTATTGTCTTCCCTTCAACCTCCTATGTCATAATATATTTGTGTTTATAGATGTCAACTGACATGCATATAAGCCTTTTCCCACATCATGGTTTCCAAATGGTTTATGCATTTTATGAAAATGATTAATGTACTTCCTACTCAAGTCACTTATATGTCGTCAAGAAAATAAACAAAACTGTTGCCAACAATTACTACATAAATGTTGATATAAACAATTGTCATTTTGATGTGTTGTCTTTTTGGGGTTGTAATATTGGTTTCAAACAATTGTTATTTTGATAGGTTGTCTTTTTTAGGATGTAGTGTTGGGTTCAAACAATTGTTATTTTTAAATGCAAGTAATTGTTTTTTTGCACTTTAACAAATTAGTTTTTCTTGTACTTTGACAATGAAGATTGGATGAAAAAAAAATTAAGAAAGATGATAAATGTGTTTTAAAGATGATGAATGATGCATAGGGACCAAATCCACAATCTAGTATTGTTTGTTTTAAATGTGTATAGAATGAATTGAAAGTGAAAAATAAAATGACTATTATACCCATAATGTACTTCAAAGTTAATGATGTTAGTGTTTAGTGTAATAATCGGGTTAAAAGTTAGAAATCGCAAAGTTAGGGTGGAGAATGATCAAATCCATGTTTTGAGGAGGGTCTAAGTGTAAATACTTGTTATAAAGGTTTAACCTAGGGTCTCCTTCTATTATTGGATGCGGCTGAGGAAGTTTTGGGAGGAAGCAGAATTTTTCTTTTGTTTGAAGAGGAAAATCAGAGAAGAATTTTGTGTAAGGATTTCTCTCAAGGTAACAATTCTTAACCCATCATCTCCTTCTCAATTTTTCCTTTGTAGTCACTGTGTTTTGTTTTTGGGTGAAGCTGTTAGAGTGATTTTTTGAACTGAGAAGTAGAAATTAGTTTCTCCAGCACCTAGCTTTTAATTCAAGAGAGATTTTGGTGTTGGGTTTGGGGAGAGGATCGTTTGAGGATATTTTTATTAACCACTGGCAAAGTAAGTAATCGATTTGAGGAGAATTTAATCGAAGGTCTGTGCATTATGGGGTTCGAGAACCCATTATCGCCCCCGGGCGAACCCTCTTCCCGATCGAACCCAGTATCGGTCATAAAGGAGTCCCGATCGAACCCAGTATCGGTCATAAGGGAGTCCCGATCGAAAGCAGTACCGGTCAAAGGGGGTTCCGGTCGAGTGCTTTACCGGTCAAGGGGGGGTTCCGGTCGAGTGCTTTACCGGTCAAGGGGGGATCCCGGTCGAGTTCCTTAGTGGCCAAAGGGCCGGGCCTGGGATTGTTTTTGGGCCGAAGCCCATGTGTTTTTGGGATTGTAGTATTGAGTTCCAACTTGTCAGACGTATCGGCCCACCTTTGGAATTCTAGGATATCTTGATCTCGAGTCGTTAGGTGTGAGAGCCGATAATGTTTCTATTTTGGTTTACCGATCAAAGCTTCCTTTATAGGTTTTGGTTCGGAGTTTTAAAGATAGACGAAAGCTTTGTGTTAAGGGACACCAGGTGAGTTTTTCTAAACTAAACCTTTGATGATGAAAGCATGAAAAGTTTATTTTTAAACTTTGAATTATTTATGATGGCATAACTTTACCATATTGTTCAAGTGTGTTATAAATTGTTGTTGAATAACTGTATGCATACATTATTTGTGGGATACGTGACCTAAGTCGGGGAGTGTGGCCCGCCTACTCGTGCCGGGGAGTGTGGCCCGTTTATGTCGTTGGGGGCGTGTCCCAACATTAAGGCAGCGCGAGTTAGACACATCGTCTTGGACGGTCGTGTGGTCCGTATCGTGTTTTTATTTATATGCCATTATTAAATGATGTTTCAAATTCTGGAAAGTATATTTTGTTGCTTAACTGTTAGAGGGAACTCACTAGACCTATGGTCTAACCCTCGCTCTTTCAAAACTAAAAACCTTTTCAGGCCGTCGTGATTTAGGTTGTGCGGCTAAAGGCAAGGAGAAGGTCTAGCGGGGAGCGGATAGAAGATCGTCATTTAGCTTTTAGTTATTCTTTGATCTCAATTGTGTATAGGTTGTTATTATGACGAACCTTGAATTATCTATTGTAAGTTTGGGACCGTTTTGGCCTGGTTTATTTTCTTGATCGTTAAGAATCTTAAATTTTGAGTTACTATTCTCGGTTGGGTTGTTACATTTAGGGACCCTAACCACAATATATTGCATACCACAGGGACTATATTCACAATAAACATATAATGAGGACCATGGTCAAAGAAATCATAAAACCACAGGGACCAAATCCACAATTCACTCTTAAAACAACTTATGCTTATTTGTAAAAGTGTTTATTAACTTATGCTTGTTTGTAAAGTCAGGCTCGTTCCTGACATTTTGTAGGCCCTGGGCGAGATATAGAAAAGGATCCTCGATAATTATGAAAAAGAAAATCTTTGATATATTGGTTTTTATTATAAGAAATAAAATTTAATTCAAGAAATACTAATAATTCATCTAATAGTTTTTCCTAGTATTTCTAGACGTAAAATCAATCAATAATTATTACTAAATTAATATTATATGTCGTATCAATTTTACATATCATCGTTAATCTGTGCTCACCGTCAAAAACATTCTTATGATGTTCATTTAAAATATAAAATGGCATAATTTTGGATCAAAATGTTGATTATTGGGAGTAATATTCTCTCTAAATCAATATAAATCAATTGTGTTTCCATCTCATCTTTGGTTGAAACAAAAAAAAATTCCGAAACCATCAATCTTAGAATCAAAACCCATGTTGGTTGTAGCTTAAGATTTTGTTATTGTTTTAGAGATAGGAGAGTGCTCAAGATTCTTGCACTTAATATTAGGTAATAAAGAGTCAATAATGTTTGAAAAAACAAGGGTATAGATTTAAGTTAAACCGTCTCATATGGTTGGTAATTTTTTTTAAAAGGGAGGAGCGCATTCTCTTAGTTAATAACAAGAAATATATTATATTCTAATACAAATATAGAATTCATGCAGATGGAATAATTAAAAGAGTCGGTAGGAGATGAATAATGAATAATATATCAATATTTTCTAGGCAAATAGTTTTAGAATTTGATACTAAATAAAAAACCTTAGATAAACGATAGACAATACTATAAAATGAATGACTATTTAACTTTTTACATATTTTATTTTCCAATATAATTAATTAATACATGTTTGAACCCTTAATATAATACAAAATTTTTTGGGTCCCATTAGACTTTGAATTTCTAAGAGGACAAGTAGGAGATGAATGAGGAGAATATATCAAAGTTTTTTAGGCAAGTAGTTTTATACTTTGGAACTAGAAAAAAACCTTAGAAAACAATAAATAATACTATAAAATATACGACCAATTAACTTCTAAGTTCTAACATATTTTCTTTTCCAACATAATTAATTAATACATGTTTGGGCCCTAATATAATACGAAATTCTTTGGGTCTTATTAGATACAAAAAAAATCTCTTTTATTTCCTTTTACTACTACTATATACTAAAAAAATTGGGCCCCTATTTCTCGTGGGCCCTGGGCATACGCCCGACCCGCCCTCCCCCAGGCACGGCCCTGTGTAAAGTGTTTGTTAACTTATAAAAAGAAAGGGTAAATATGTAATTTGGTTAAATAAGTTAATAAGAAGTTTCAAATAAGTCAGAATAATTTAACTTATCAAAAACTCTTTATTACCGGTGTGGAAAAGTTAATAAACATTTTTTTCTTTTTTCAACCTAAACACTTAAAATAGCTTATTTGCTGTGTGAAAACGTAATAAGTTAATAAGGAGTTTTAATAAATAATCCCAAACATACTAAAATAAATAAATGGCTTGAATAAGTTGTTTTAGAGCATTTTTAATAAATACTTCAAAATCGAAAAATGATGATTTTGGATTAAAAGCATTTCCAATATATTTTAATATTTTTTAAAACGAAGAAAATGAAGATTTTGAGTAATTTTTGTTAAAAAATATTCTCTAAAACTTTCTTTAAAATGAAGAAAATATGAGAGAGTGTAATTTTTTTTTCCAAATTTAGAGATATTCCTATAAATAATTACCAAGAGAGAAATGTATTTTTTATTATATTGAACGAGTGAGAAACCTTGAAATGAAATGTTTAGGTGAGAGAAATAATGTAACATCTCAGACTAACCGTACCAAATATTGTCTGCTTTGTTCACACGTCTGGATTTACAGTTTTAAAACGCTTCTGGTAGAGGAGGTATCTAGTCTTTTATAAGGCAACTTTCGTTCTTCTCCCCAACCATTATGGGATCTTACAATTCACCCCCTTTAGGATCCCAACGTTCTCGCTGGCACACTAGTCTGGCTCCCGGCTCTAATATCATCTGTAACATCTCAGACCAACCGTACCAGATATTATCCGCTATGTCCACATATCTAGACTCACGGTTTTAAAACGCGTCTGGTAGATGAGGTATTCAGTCCCTTATAAGGCAATTTTTGTTCCCCACCCCAACCAATGTGGGATCTTACAAATAATATTTTTTTTAAATATATAAAATATTTTAATAATATAGTCAATGCTTTGTCTCCAAAATGGGGAAGATTTTGACTATTGTTTCTCTATTTTGGAGAAATTTCAAAAAATCTGTTGGAGATTCTCAAAAGGGTTGTTTACCAAACTCTTATCTGGGTAAGCGCTTACCGCTAAAATTTAACATTATCACTTACTTATCGGATAAGATTTTAGTCCATCAAAACGGTATCGTACGTAACAAATTTTCCAGTAAGCACTAACAATGGTAATAGTTTTCGCCCTCACTTACCATGTAAGACTCTCGATACTTACCTTATCTGTTATCAGGTAAAATTCTTGGTTCTTATCATATTTATCCGATAAATTAATTTAACTTAATAAGCGCTTATCTAAATAATGTTTGGTAAACAACCTCTAACTTTTTCCTCCAAAATATCATCTAAAAGAGAAAATACTATAAATGGTGAAAATTTTAAATTTAGAAAACTCACTAATAATTTTTTTTAAATAAATAATATTTTGTTGAATTTATTAAATATTTTAATAATTAATTAATGTTGTCGTTTAGAGGCAAAGATTTGTTTTTTAATTATAATATTTTAAAATAAAGTAATTGGATTTAAATGTATGATGATTAATAAATTTAATTATTTTAAGCAATTGCTTGTAAAAAAATTGACCGCAAAGTAACTTATTAATAACATCGGCAACAAATTCTTTATAGTTTTTTTTTAAATATATAATAAAAAGTTAAAATATTTGAAAAATAATTATACAACTCTAACATGTTTTCTATTTTAAAGATTTCAACATAATTATATTAATATTTAATTTTATCATCTTAATACATTTAAGAAAAATTTTATATAAAATAATAATAGTTCAATCTTATTGGTAGGATTGAATAAATAATCATTTCTATCTACTTATATCAAGTTGTAGAGAATTCTCTGCAGATGAAAGTGTTTCATTTTTTCTCTAATTTAAAGAACATCATAGAGAATCCCTTGAAGTAATATAAAGAACAAAACTTCTATTTTCTCTATTTTAAAGAATTTTTTAAAAATACTCTAAATATTTTCCAATTAAAACGCCTCAAACTTAGTTGCTTAATGGTTAGTTGTTTAGCATTTTATTTAGAGGCGAAAGATTGTGTGAGAAGTTGAGGTTAACGTGAGAACCGTGAAAATGGATATTGAACTGTTAATCATTTTTAATCAAATCTTCATATGAATTGCGGCTTAGAAAGAAATTAATCTGGTGCATCCATTTCTCATCAATAGTTGATAATCACTTCTTACGCTTCTCACTTTAAACTCAATTTCTCACCATAACTCAACCATTTATTTAAATTTTATTTTTCACTTTGCTAAATTGACTTTTTTTTTAATAGTAGCGGTTTATATTATTTTATTACCAATGAATATTTAAATTTTATCATTTTTTTAATTTGTTATTTTTCTAAATCGATCAATACTTACCGATTGATATTTAAACTATAACCACTTGGGTTGTGGCACACTGGTAAAACCTTTGGGGGATGTAGTGGAAGATCTCATCTACCCAGGGTTCAAATCCAGGCGCTGCCAAAGCTCTTGTGGCCATAGAGGTTCACCTGCGATGACTCCAGACCATTCGTGGTTGCCCGGGGATTAGTTGGTGCGCGTAAGCTGGCCCGGAAACCCACGGTTACCAAAATAAAAAAATATATAAATAAACTTTATTTTTTATATTTTTATTTGATATTTTTTGACTCTATCGGTTACTACCAACGTATATTTTCGTCACTAATTGTCATCAAAATTCATTTGTTTAATAGTGTTCCTAAGTATTGTTTAAATGTAAAGACAAAAACAAACATTCTTTAGTAACTAAGTAAATATGACATTAGATAAATAAAAATTGCTTTGTTTTATGAACCGTTTCACAAATTCATACTGGGTAAGCATATTACTGGCAAGAGATTCACATTCGTTTATCTTATCGTGTAATATCTTTGGCTATGAAAATGAGACGTTGATAAGCATTTTAAACCCGGTAAGCGTTTACCGAGTAAGAATCGTTTTCTCACACTTGTTAGGTAAGACCCTTGGTCATTGCCTTGTTTCTTAGCGGGTAAGTTTCTCGATTCTTGTCATATTCAATCAATAAGATAAATGATATCGATAAGCACTTACCCAGTAAACGTTTAGTAAACGACACCTTAATATAATTTGATAAAAGTTACTCTTAATAAAAACTATGTTTGAGGAATCAGAATTAATTTACATATATTTCATGATAATAATAATATTTAATATATAAACAAATATAGAATTTTGTATATAAAAAATTAAGTATTAAATTAATAACAATTAAATATAAGGACGTAATTAAATAAGAATCATATATTTTCGTAAGATCTTAGTCATAAATTTGATATAATCAAACTAAAATTTAATTTATTCCATAAATAATGATAGAAGAATAATTGTAACATTTTACGCTTCCATTTTCTCTAAAATGTCAACCAGTAAATTATAGCTTATAATGATATTTAATTTTTATTTTATATAAATTATTTTATATTCATTACGTTTTTACAGTTTTACGGTTTTAAATATCAAACTTGTATGTTTTCTCAAACAGAAAAAAAAAATCAAACATGTATGTTATAAATTTTATTCATTATTTTTTAAAACTAACGTTATCTTTTCATTAACACGTTTTCTTTAAAATTAAATATAAATGTTAAGATAACAATGTGATTGGTTCCGGTTCCTAAAATATGGAACCGATCGGCACCGGTTCCGGTTCTCATTTTCTTGGAACCGTTAACCGTTGGGTACTCGTCTGGACCAGTTCCGGGACCGGGTACCCGGTCCCGTTGGGTAGCCAGAACCGGAACCGACGGGTAACCGCTATTTTTTTAAATAAAACATATTTTATGTATTTGTAAAAATTTAATAAACTAACTTTTAGGGAAACACTGTTTATATTATTTATTGGCATCAACTAATTTTAATGACATGAAGTGTTGTGAAAGCACCGTTTGTAGTATTTATTTGTTTTGGAAGCACCATTTGTAATATTTATTTGTTTCGTAAGTATCGTTTGTAGTATTTATTAGTTTTTATGGTGTTAGTTTTCACGTTTGTGATATTTATTTTTTTACGTTTGGACTTAGTAATATATTAATATTTACTTTTTTTATAATATGAATGATAAAAAAAATTTAACAATTAGACAGTGGGTACCCGATACCGGAACCGGAACCGGCGGTTTCAGGACCGGTTCCCAAATATAAAGAACCGGTGTAACCTGTTTTGGTTCCGGTTCCTTCATTCCAGAAACCACCGGTTCCGATTCTGGGAAATTTAGGCGGATACATGCCTTTGCTCACCCCTAAGTAAGACCTCTTTAGCTTGCACATATATCATTTTTTCTAAAAACTTGAGAGATAAATGGCTAAGAAGTAAATTTGATAGACTGAAATTGCTATTTGTATCATTTTCCTGAAAATAAATTGTTGCATTGAAATCGAAGCAAAATAGACACGTTGAAATGAGATTAATTTTTTATTATATTAAAATCTTCTTAAAATTTGTGGTCGAAATCGGATGAACCTCACAAAATATTAGGTGCTCTCATAAATGATCCTACACATATAAAAGTGCGCTTAAACATTCAAAAACTCTTAAAGATTTATGAGAACCATAAATTAATACATTTTTTTTAAAGAAATTTGATTTCCATTCATATCTTTCTCTCCTCTCTTCGTATATATATGCACAATTAAATATGTAAATAAAGTGAACACAATATAAACAACTTTAAGAAATATCTTACCGGAATGTTTACAATGTGTTCACATGGTGTTTACAAGTGGGAGTTTAGATTTAGGTTTGTTGTTTTATTTGATGTTCACAAACTATACAAGATTTCGTAGATTTAAAATGTGTCCACAAGTTATAATAACATTTTTAATAAAGTATTTATAATATGTTCACCTTGTATGCACATTCAATTATGCGTGTGTGTACAAGTATGTTAAAGATAGAGGAGAAGATAGAAGAAAGGAGAGAGAGAATTTTAAATTATATTAGATTTAATTTTTTTAACTAACTTTTGTGGTGTAAATTGGATTTCACATATCTCACGAATTAGAGTTTTTAAGAGCAGATTTTCAATTTAAACAAACTTATATATATATATATATATATATATATATGATATTTATTATTTTTTTCTCACACACACAAACTATCATATTCTTATTTTTATATTTCTAATGCTTTTAATTGACAAAATCCAAAGGAAATTTTTCATCAAAACGGAACCAACTTTCATCTCATTCATATTTTGAGGATTCCGACTTTTAAAAATTGTTATTTTAGAGACTGAACCAAACTTTACATTATTTAGTTAACCTTTTGATTTGCTAAAGATGACATGACTCAGGTCAACACCAAATTATTTACAACATCATATTTAAAATTTAAATACGTAAAGTTTGGTTCAAACCCTGAAATATTTTGAAAATTGGTTCTGTAAAATAAAAATAAAATGAAAGTTAATTTCATTTTTGATGTAAATACCAAAACATCTAATAGTATTAAAAATCACTAATCTACTAACATGTTGGTTTTCTTTTAGATTATATATATATATATATATATATATATATTCTTTTGAGGTTATTTTTGTGAGATAACCATGCTTTTTCAAACTATATTATTAAAAATGATTTCAAAAATCTTGGCCAACAATCAAAACAACAAAATAATAAATTTAATAAAATAATAATAGTATCAATTTTTACCTGGCTGTTACAATTTTATTATATTAAATTCAAAGAAAAAAGTCATAATCATATTTAAAACATCAATCTAAACACCATATAAAATTATTCAAACAAAAATAATCGTGACAAAATAAATTAAATATTAATTATCGTTTTGTGAAAATATTTGATGGAAGAAATTAAAAGGAGGACATGGAAAGAGGGGGTTCACATGTTATTGATGATGTTATCGCTATTCTTGGACATTTTTGGATGCATTGGTCCATAAGGCATATTCCTCCAAATTAGGATGTCAAATGGCTGGTCACTAATTAACAATTATCTTGTCATTATCAATCTTAACTAGTGTTATACCCGTCCGTTGGTCGGGTATACAACATGATTTTAATCTAGATTCAGTTCTTTGATTAGTCACTATTTTTATCATTGTCGAATGTTATTTTTTAATTGAGCAAGAATCTTAGTCAAACAATAATTGGCATTCCCGTGCCTTTGACTCTCGGTTAGGTACCCTTCGACTTGAAGGGTCATTCCGTATCTTTCATGATAGATCATAGGTAAAGAAGGGATTGAAATCGGATTTATGTGTGGATGGATTTATTGTTTTCGATTGAATGTTATTCATCCCCTATTTATGAAGATGAAGGTTTGTTTTTAGTTTGAGTAAACTACGATTTTCGTTCTTGTGGTTTGTTGTTTATAATCATTTTGGTCTCTGACTTTAAAAGTTGCTTTCTTGGTCATTGTGGTTTGCAATTCCTTTCCTTTTTCGTCCCTGAAACTAATATTCTCAGGGACTAAAAGCGAAAGGAGTTGCAAACCACAATGACCAAAAAAACAATTTTTAAAGATCATGGACGAAAATAGTTATAAACTACAAACCACAGGGACGAAAATAGTAGTTTACTCTTTTAGTTTGATGCAAATTCGTGAGTGAGTTATGCAATGTACTGAATTTGTAGTTGACATGAACTTGGCTTCATTGTTGTTCTTATTTAGTCACACCAGATGCGTCAATGTTCATTGTTGGTGCTGGTTTTTGTGTCAACGGGTTTGATGAACAATGTAGGGGATGAAAGGTCCAATTCAATGAGCTAAAAACCTTCAAAAGGTAATTCGAGGTTCTTATCCGATTAGCGCTTACCAGGTAATGAACACTTACAAACAATCCATTTTAATAGTCGAGAATTTTAGCTGACAAGGTAAGAGAGGGTGGTGACTCTTCGACAAACATTTGACAAACGACCCCTTATTCAAAATCGAAACCGAGAACTCGAAACGGACAATCATGTTTAATTTTTTGTTCTATTTCCT
This sequence comes from Arctium minus, assembly GCA_954870635.1. NCBI lineage: Eukaryota > Viridiplantae > Streptophyta > Magnoliopsida > Asterales > Asteraceae > Arctium > Arctium minus. The sequence continues at coordinate 20,856,738 of OX941082.1, forward strand.
TCCTTCTCGACTTGAAATATTTACAAGTTTAATCTTCCATTGACAAAAATGTTGATCACCGATATCATAACATCATATCTTCAGGTTTCTTTAGAGATAAAAATGGAATGGAAAGATTCGATACCTCTTCATGGTTGAATTCATAACTAAAAGCATGCACACAACAACGATTAGTTGGTTCGATTACACCATTTTTTCAATTTCTTAACAATCATAGTTAAACACTTGTGATCGTTAATCATACCTGAAGACCAACCATTGTTGTTCCGTAATCCTTGTAGAGTTGAGCACACATTTCCAGAACTTTGCTTTCCTCTATATCAAGCTTATTTACCATATACTCTAAAAAACAGATTTATGTAACATAAATCATAAGTTTCTCGTATACATTATCTAACAAATGCAGATGACAAAAAACGAATTACGTAAATATGCAATACCTCTGATATTTTTGGTGCATTATGCTAACAATCCATATCTTAGAGGATAAAAGGGTATCATCAACATTTAAAAGTTTAGCCCAAGAAGGTTTCAAAATGCCATTGAAGATAAGTTCAAATTGCAATCTTGACCATACGAAAGAGGAAACATTTAAAACTCACATATTGAGAAAATTAGAGGCTTACCTGTTGGAATAAATAAGAACAAGATATAGTTGGAAGGGATAACCACTAATATTTATGTCATTATCTGTTTTATAGATAAGTTAAATATGCATACATATACGTAGATTAATATTTAATGATATTAATCTTTATTTAACATATGATTTTATATGGAGGATGCAGTATGCAGTTAAGGTTTGACAGTTAATATCGGTTTTTTGATGGAAAGAACTGGTGCATCCCTTGTTGGCGCCTTTTGAGGATAATAAATACGTATGTCAACCTATTGTTTCATTCAACTACAAGAACACAATTCTCTGCATAAAATTTGTCCCATCCAGAAAAGAGATTAGGGTGTATCTTGGAGCAGAACATGGAACAAAATCAGAATACTGCATCATCTTCTTCTGCACAAGGTTAGTATTTACTTATGTTGTTTAAATCCATTAATTCATTCTGATCAAGACTGACATGGTAATAAAGTTTTTTAATCTTTCAATTGGTATCAGAGCCACCGTCTTATCAGACTGAATTAATGATAAGGATTTTGATTGTTTTAAAATCATACGTTCTGTTGCCATGATTTCTAAAAAGGATTCATAAACAAGATTTTAAAAGGGCTACTTAAGGACCATCCACATATCACCAAAGTGATTATGGATGAACGTAATCCAAGTACTGTCAAAACAGTCAAGGAAAACCATGATGTTTGCAGATCAAAAGAGACTGCAACAATAGGATTTTTATATTCATAACATACTGCCACAGCAGTTATTAAAATAGTATAAATATATGTTAAGAATAAGATTATGAATTTTTGATACTTCCACAGAAGTTAAACCAATTCAGATTCAGATTCTGCTTCATATGATCAACATGATTGAATTTACATATATGTGCAGAATTATTTAAAATTGTTTAACACGGTGCACAATACTTTTAAATTCAATAAAACTGATATTTGGGACTGATAATCAATAATTAATTAGATATGAATATATATTTATATACATGATTATGCAGGACAATATCCCATGAGTATTGTCAATTTTGCACCATTAAATGGTGTGAATTATAAGAAGTGGAAAGAAGACATCGAATTAAACCTGGGAATTTTAGACTATGATCATGTCTTGAGAGAAGATCCACCACAAGAACCTGCAGATGATGCTTCAAGGGAAATTAAGGCCAAACATCAAGAGTGGCACAAGCACAACAGAATAGCCCTGATTTACATGAAGAAATGCATGACTGATGCAGTAAAAGGTTACCAGATTCTGATCTTGCCAAAGTCTACTTTGCCTCAATTGGAGATAAATATAAGGTATCAGATAAAGTAGAAACTGGATACCTTATGAATAAGCTTATTAGAATGAGTTACAATGGACAAGGAAGTGTTAGGGAGTACATTCTGCAAGGAATTGATACTTCCTACAAACTTAAAGAAATGAAAATTGAAATTGACAATTCATTCCTTGTCCATCTATTGTTAAACTCATTACCTAACCAATATAGCCACCTAAGAAGCCTGTATAATACCCAAAAGGAAAAATGGACACTAGATGAACTGATCTCAATATGTGTTCAGGAAGAATCTGAGATCAAAAATAAGGGAAAGGCATTGGCTGTGAACCATATGGAAAAACTCAAGGATAAGAGACACTCAAAATTTCAAAAGGGAAAGCCTTCCAATTATTCTGTCAAAAATGACAAGACCAAAGGAAAATTCCCAAAGAATCAAAAGAAGATGAAATGTTTTTTCTGCAAGAAAAGGGGACATTTCAAGAAGGAATGTGAGGGATTTAAGGAGTGGCTAAATAAGAAAGGTACTCATAGTCATCTCTTTTCTTTGGAACCTCTTGATTATGATTGTGGAAATTCATGGTGGTTTGACACTGCCTCACCAATACATATTGTGAATTCAATACAGGGATTGTCAAAGATAACAATTCCAAGACTGAATGAATCCAAGATATGTACAACAAATGGTCAAGTACTCAAGGTTCAAACTATGGGAGAATGCAGACTCTTGTTCAAAAATAATTATGTTCTTACTTTGAATAATGTCTATTGTATTCCTAAAATAAAGAGAAATCTGATATTAGGCTCTCAACTTGTATTGGAAAACAATGTTAGTTTTTATGCCAATAAAGATAAAATGTTGTTCTACATAAATGATTTTTGCTTTGGCAATGCAAATTTGATGGATGGTTATTGGCACATAGATTGCATAAATGAATCCTTCAATAAGAGTTGCAAAAAGACAATATATTCAATATATTCCTTTTATGCAGACATTTCCATGTATCACTATTAATTAATATATTATATTATTATAAATTTGTTTTAATTATATTATTAAATATGTAATTGGTTATTTTTTCTACATGTCATTAAAATATATAATCTATACTTCTATATCTATATTATATTATAAAGCAGGGATAAAAAACTCTTAAATAAAAATTATTAGGCACAAGGTACCACCATTTTATGCAATATTTTAAAAATCTCTTAATTTACAAGTATCAAAGCACAAGATACATATTACTACTGCAGGCTTCTAACACCCACCAATTTGGTATGTGCAGAGCCTTCCTTTTATACAGAACTTTCCATATATTACTATTAATTAATATATTATATTACTATAAATTTGTTTTAATTATATTATTAAATATGTAATTGGTTATTTTTTCTAGATGTCATTAAAATATATAAGATAATTATTAAATTTTAACAAAATTTATAAAAAAAACATTATCACTTTCTCAAAACCATCCAATATCGTACTGTAAATCGACAGAAAAACAAAAAATAAAATGAAACATTAAAATCGTGATGTATCTCGCTGCATTGCGCGAGTACGCTTCTAGTTATATTATAAAGCAGGGATAAAAAAACTCTTAAATACAAATTATTAGGCATAAGGTATCATCATTTTATGCAAGATTTTAAAAATCTCTTAATTTACAAGTATCAAAACACAAGATACATATTACTACTGCAGGCTTCTAACACCCACCAATTTGGTATGTACAGGACCTTCCTTTTATGCAGACCTTTCCATGTTTTACTATTAATTAATATATTATATTATTATAAATTTGTTTTAATTATATTATTAAATATGTAATTGATTATTTTTTCTAGATGTCATTTAAATATATAAGATAATCATTGAATTATAACAAAATACTTAATTTTTTTATATAAAAACATTATATTATTAAGCCTAAATTAAACAAATTTAAAAAAAAAAACATTATCAATTTCTCAAAACATCCAAAATTGTACTATAAATCGACAAAAAACAAAAAATAAAATAAAACATTAAAATCGTGATGTATATCGCTGCATTGCACGGGTACGCTTCTAGTACACCTATAATAAGGTGTGGGTCTCCCACCCAAAAAAAAAGATATTAATTAATTACATCATAAAAATCAATGTCAAAACAGTGACCAAATTTTAAAAACTTACTCATTATACGATAAGTAAACTACAAAGTTAGGTTCTTGTAGTTTGTCAAAATAACATCTGAAATTATAAGATGATCATTATGTTTACATATATAGTTTTGGTCCACTCGAATTCCTTTAATAACTGTTAAAAAATTCCGTTAAATGAAGTTCGTTATTTTATCCATTTTTTGTTGTTTAACCAATCCAAAAACCATATAGACCAAAATCATATAATCAATTTTGATTGGGTAAAAGATAAATAAATTTGATAAAATGATGGAAATACCCTTCGTTTAACGGTCGTTAAAGAGAAGGATTAAATCCGAATGTTTTTACAGACCATATTTTGTATTTTTAAAACTACAAGATGAAAAAGGGACTAAGTTTATAGACTATAGTTTACTCTTCTTCGATATTTCAAAAAAAAAATTAAATTAAATGGCTCGTTGTTTATTATTAAAGTATTTTAATATATCTAGCTTTATTTGCTAAATATTTTAACATTTTGATTTAATGAATACAAAAACTGAAGGAGCTTCTATTGTATCTGAAATATCAAAATAAAATTATTATTGTACCTGTTTTAAAACAATTAATAAGTTATTTATTTTTTTGGAAGGCATAGCGGCATCGAACCAACGAACGACTACCACGAACACACGCATACACGCACACACGCACGCACACCTCCCCGACGGTATCGGGCATCCCTTTTTTTAAGTAATAAGTTAATTTATTACTTATTTATTTATTATTGGTGGAGTCATATACTCGCATATCGGTTGGACTTGAATAATTTTGCTCATATATATAAAGAGAGATAGATGGAGGATCAAACGAAAATACTAACTATTTAAAAAAACAAAGAGACAACTCTCAATCAATCATTTTTTTAAATAATTCTGAAAATATTAATTTTCAAAAATGAGATTAAAAGGGTATTAAGGTCATATTACTCTATAGGTTGATGTAGGGTAGATTTGACTTCCTAAAACAAAGGGATCACAATATCACATTCATATCAAAATCCTCAATTCATATGTATTCATCTCCTTCATTCAAGCAATTTTTTTTAAGTTTGAGTATCATACCATTCAATACCCTGTAATTCGTTTTCTTCATCTTCAGTTCTTCAACCACATCATGATTTCTTCAACAGGTATACGGTAGTAGTTAAATTGGTGATCGTCTCTTCAACGTAGCCATCAAACGAATTACCGGTAGCCGAATCGATTTTACACGAATCCAGAAAGTATACACATTTGATTGATGGAATCATCTATTGAAACTAATGGAAGCAATGGCAAACTACCGATTGAAACCAACAGAGGCATTTTGTTGTTTCAATTGATTGAAATTCACATGAAATATGTTGGAAAAGTTAGTAAAATATATATGGTTTTTAACTAATTACTAACTTTGGACACATTTAAATACATGTATATGTATTATATATATCGAACTCTTAGTGGGTTTGTGTTCTCCTATATGAGAGCTTCGAAACGATATATTATGTATCCAAAACAGAATATGTGTGGTTTATAACCATGAATGTGGGAGGGGCTTACAAGCTCCTTTGATTGGTTTTACTCCAACTCCTACCCGCGCGCAGGGGAGGTGTCGATTGAGATTTTCGTAAGCTAAAATCAGCAAACTTGCGCGTGGGCGCGACCTGCGGACACAAATGCAACTCCGAAATCTTGTGCTCGCGCAGTGTGTGCCGTGCACTGGAATGTTGTGACAAACAGTGGTGTTAGAACATATTTTATGTTCACTTTAGAAGTTTTATAAAGTAATCTACTTAATTGTATTGGGCCTTGTATATGGGTTTGGGCTTATAATGTATACAAGGACTTGGGGTATAAATAGGAATCATGTAGCCTTGTTTTAGGTTAACTTTCATTTTGTAATCCTCTAATCTTTAGCAATGTAGACATACGACTACTATTCTCTCTAGTAGTGTAATTTACTTTTATACATTGAGTAAACTACTGATTTCTATCCCTCAATCCTTGTTCTTCTTCTTCAATCAATCCAATCATGATCTCAATGGACCTATCAAGTGGTATCAGAGCTAAACAGAGATATGTTTTTCTGCACGATCGAGATCTGATTGGTTTTTGATAGAACAATCTGTTGAGTTTTCGATTTTTAGGATTTGATGAAATTTGTTTGTTCTTTGTTATTTAATTGGTTCAGTTGATAAAGTCGAATCTAATGGAATCAATAGTTGTGTACAATTTCATCAAATCTGGTCGAATGGATCGATTTTGGGTATTTTAGTTCGAAAACTTTTAGTTATTGTGGTTTGATCGATTTATACTTTAGAGTAGAAATTAGTCTTGGTGATCAACTACAAATGTGCTCAAGAGGTGTTTTCGAACCTAATGTCAAAGTCTCAACTCAAAATTCGATGTTTTGAAGCTTTTGTTGAAGAAAATGTAAAAATCGTTCCAGATCTACAAGAATTCGCAGGATTTCTTTGAAGAACTCGCAGATGTTGGAAAGATTCGCAGAAAGAAGAATTTGTTGAAGAATTTGCAAGTACTGAATTCGCACCATAGTTATCTGCGAAATGTTCAAGGATTCGCAGGATAACATTCTTTGAAGATGAAATTCTTAAGTGTGGAATTCGTACGAGTATATTGTGAAAAGTAGAGGATTCACAGATAAGAGAACTGCGAAAAGCTCAGGATTCGTAAGCATGTATGTTGCGAATTCTGAGGATTCGTGAATATTAAGTCTGCGAAATTCGAAGGATTCGCATAATAAGCTCTTGCGAAAAGTAAGGATTCGCAGGATAGAGCTTTGCGAATTTTGGAGTTTAGGTTATGCCATCTTGCGAATTGTGCTTCATTGTCAATAGGGATCTGCGAATTTTGATGGTTTGCGAAAAGTTTGATGATTTTTGAGAATTTTGACTGTTCTGAACCCAGTTTGATACAAGTTTGCCCTGTTCCTGAGCTTTATACGCGGAATGCATATGTGACATCACTCCTATTATATGTTAGTCACATATCATTAGCAACTGATCTATTCTTACACGAGTGCTCATGTTTTTCAAGATTTTCATATTCTGGATTTGATGATTTGGTCTCTGCTTGAATTGAGTTAGCTTCCTGAGCATCTGCAATCATCAATCTGGAAAGCTTCTTGAGTTGTTAGACCGTTGAGAGCACTTTATCATTCTTCTGAACTGATCACTCAGTAGTGTGAGCGACTGCAATCATTATTCTGATGTTTGAGTTGTGATTCAGAATCCTGAGTGCTTATAATCATCCAGCTGATTCGTGAAGAAAGGAGTTCTAGGTTTGATTGTTCAATATTCTGGAAAGCTGTCAGAAAATGAGCATATTCTATCAGTTGTTGAACAGTGCTTGCCTTCTACCCTTGCCTTGTATGTTGCTACCGGATGCTACCGCCCGTAAGTTGATCAGATGAAGTTCTTAAGCTGAATTCTTATTTCAACTCATGGTTCAAAGACAGATCAGATGTTATACACTGAAGATACACTTGGTTGTCATTCTAATATTCAACACATATCATTCTTGTGGGCATACGGATTGTGTTGAGTTTACAAGAGTCAAAAGTTGTCTTTATGTGCACTCAGTCGAGGTTATGGTCTACATCAGATCTGATATTTCAGTTGAAACTCCAACGATAAGAGCTACATTCTAGGGGGAGCTTAAGGATGCTTTGATGTTTATGCAACACTAAGTTTTCTAAAGAAATCAAGGGGGAGAAGAGTTGAAGCTGGAGTTTAAAAGATTATGATTACTTTACAAAACTTAGGGGGAGAATGTTAGAACATATTTTATGTTCACTTTAGAAGTTTTATAAAGTAATCTACTTAATTGTATTGGGCCTTGTATATGGGTTTAGGCTTATAATGTATACAAGGACTTGGGGGTATAAATAGGAATCATGTAGCCTTGTTTTAGGTTAACTTTCATTTTGTAATCCTCTCATCTTTAGCAATGCAGACATACGGCTACTATTCTCTCTAGTAGTGTAATTTACTTTTATGCATTGAATAAACTATTGATTTCTATCCCTCAATCCTTGTTCTTCTTCTTCAATCAATCCAATCATGATCTCAATTGACCTATCAAGTGGCCCGGGCGGGTAAACTGCGTCGTGTACTGTTTCGGATTTTGTAACCCCAAATCAAACATATTGAATTCTGATAATTAATATTTTAATTACCAGTTAATTATCGAATTAATCTTGTCGGTTTTAAAGATTAATTCTTTAATTATTGGTTAATTACGTATTAATGTTGTCGGTTTCGGTTTTCAATATAAAAAGGACGGTTGTTTACATTCACAACAGAGGACGACATCCCATACAACGAAACACTCTCACATATCTCTCTCTGAAATTCATAGTGCATACGATAACTCTGGTGAAGTTTCAAGGCAAGTGGTCATCTCTGGCAGTACTACTGTTTTTACCGTTGTACCCTGGGAATAGACAACGAATCTGTTTAAGGGAATCGTGTGTAACACAAGCCTCAGCCTCTGTTCTATATCCTCTTCTATTTCTCTATCGGTGTCTTAAAATCATTAGTTGATTTTTCCGAGTTCTTAATCATTCGTTGATTAATTTTGTTTATTATATGTATTATTAAAAATACATAGAGAAAATACCAACAAAATCAATTTTCAAACCAACATGAAACCACCAAGATCTGCACCGACGATTGTAATTTTTTTAGGCATTTGTTGGTTTTTTTTAAGATTCATATCGATTTTGTAATCATTTCTTCCTTTATGTTGTCTATCATTCAGTCCTAGACATTGAAGTTTTGTTTAAATGATAGTAGTTATAAGATCACATGTGTTCTTATTGGTAGCAGTCATGATTATTATATTTTCTATATGATATCACATGTGACTCGGTACTAAGTTTTATTGCATTATTATGTTTTATCTAATTATATGAGTATATGTTTTTTAAGTGTGTTTTGTGTAATTGTGCAAACATCCCCCAGTCCCAGACATTGAATTTTTGTCTTCATGATAGTACTCTTAAAATCACGTGTGATGTTGGTGATAATCATGACTTTTATCTTTTATATGTGTCATCACATGTGATTATGTACCAAGATATATTGCACTATCATGTTGTATATAATTAAATGGGTATATGATTATTTACATGTGTTTTATCTAAATATGTTTATAAATTTGTCGTTTATTTATTATAGGTCACGTCATAGCGAATGTCAATTGTGATGCAGTCACTTGTGAGATGATGGACAAATTGGAAGCTCAAATGTATCCATGATGGATAATTGTGATGCAGTCACTTGTGTGGTGAACTCATAAACCACCAATCACACAATTGCCCAATGAAGAAAGGAATGTCCAATTGATCGGATGATTGATGACATATGATTAATTTGATCATGTGTTTGGCTATGTTAGACATTATTATTTCATATCGGAGGTGTATAACTTTTTCGATTTTTTTTGTTATTTGTATAATCATACATATGTATACAATACTAATTTATATGCAAATTAATAAGATTTAATCACATATGATTATGCTATACAAAAGTTGGACATAATGTTTAAGTATAGTTTGCATTCTGAATTCATATATGATTATATTGTACAAAATGTTTAAGTGTAGTTTGCATTCCAAAATCATATGTGATTATAATATAAAGAAATTGGATAAAAAAATTCGGTGTCTTATGCATCACATAATCATATGTGATTATAATGTGAAGAAATCGAACAAAATGTTTTAAGTGTATCATGCATCAGATAATCATATGTGATTGTACTATTAAGAAATTGGACAAAATGTTTAATTGTATTATGCATCACATAATCATATGTGATTGTACTATGAAGAGATTGGACATAATGTTTAAGCGTAGTATGCATCACATAATCTTCAAGATCTTCGTAAAACCCAGATAATTCTTCATGAAACTCAGATACTCGACCGAAACCTGGTTACCCAGATCTAGGCAAGACTCCATCTCCGTTGAAACCTCTGGCATCAAGACTCCATCTCCATCGAAGTCTTCGGCATCTAAACCTCCATCTCATTCAGCCAATTGGCATTCCGGTTTGCATCTCCAAAGATCTCAGGTTCACGCATCTAGGTTTCACCTCCAAAGCTTTAATACGATAACAATGCCACAGATCCATGTGAGTAGAAAGAGAAAAGTAGTGAATAGAGAGAAAATTATTACCTATGAGAGGAGAGGAGAGGAGAGGAAAGGAGGAAATATCATTAGAGAAGAGAACGAGTTGTTACCCATATCATTAGAGGAGAGAGAGAAAAGTATTACCTTAGGAGAGAAGACAAATGACACGTAATATCTTTTATTATACCTAAATTACCCTCAAGTGTATCTCACTTCTATAAAATAAAATTAGAATTTCCAATAAGTTACAATCATGCCACTGCTTTTTCCATGACCGTAGGTCAAATGAATTAATGGTTGATATTGAGTTTGTAGAGTTTGTTAGAATTGTTTGCTTTACAATTGAAACGCACCCTATAGGGGACCATTCAAGAGAGAAATTGGTTGTTTGTGATAACTGTTGGATCTAATATCAACCACACATAATTAATAATCAATGACTATTATTAAAAATATTAATTTTGGTAATTATCCATTAATTTAAAAAAAAACAATAAACTTATGGATAATATTTAGGGTAAATTAGTCTTTTAATAACTATAAAAAAATATTATTTTTGTTAATTATACTATTTCCTCTCTCTGGACGGCGAACCTTACTTCGGTCAAACTTATTCCGTCGTACACCACTATGATACCTAAGAACTTCTAATCATTAAAAGCATACCTACTGTGATTGCCATTGTGATACCATTGTGATACCCGCACGATGTCGGTTTAGGTTGGGTTGGGTTGGGTTGGGTTGAAAATTCAAACAACAAACATTGGACTAGATTGTTCAAATGCCTTCAAACCGGCCGACCCAACCCAATCTTGCCGGTTTTAGGTAGCTTTTTGGGTAAAAGAATGCAGTCAGTGGCGGATCCAGGATTTTTTCCTAGTGGGGACACTTTTAATGTAGATTAAAGGTCCGCAAAGTCGTCCGATGTATTTTTAGCCTAATTCAACGGTTTCAACAGACTTCTAAAGTTTTTTGGTTGATTTCGAGAGATTTTTAAGTTTTTTGGTTGACTTAAGGAACTTTTTAAGTTGATTTCAAGAATGTTTTTTTTTTTAGGTTGATTTTTGAGGGGGGTTTTTTTGGGTTGATTTTGAGGTACTTCCTATGATAGAATGATAGAAAAAGTTAGTTTTTAAACTTAAAAGTTATTTTTCTTTTTAGTGGGGCCCATCCCCCCACCTTTTGAATGGTGCATCCGTCCCTGAATGAATGCAGGTAACGAACTTGTAAAAGTTCGATGATTTATTTAAATACAAAAATCAGGGACTAACTCATTCCAAATAAAATATAAGTCTAGGCATGGTAACGGGGTGAGGATTACAACCCCCGGCCCAGGTTTGTGACGTCCCTTGGCACCGACCCCGATACCTGGTGGGTACAGGGATTACTATCCTATCCCCGGTCAAAGTTACGGTCAACCCCCATTCCCCATCCCCGGTCCAGACCCGTTCCCCATACCCGGTCCCGACCCGGTTCCAAAATCCAAACATGTTTTCTGCTCTGTTCCTGAATCAAGATTTGTTCGAGTGTTTTCTGCCATTTTTAGTTAATAAAATACATCAAATTTTCATCTAAACCAAGAAGTAAATTGCAAAACCAACAAAACAGGTCTAAAAATGGATAATCCAAACCTGATTTACAAAATTGGCATCCCACCTTATACCTCTATAATTGACACCAAATTTGTAGATCAAAAACCAAAAAGGAATGACAATATAGCCAAAGGCCATTGCCAAAAAAATCCATGAACAACAGCCAAGCAAAAAGACTGGAAGAGAAGAAGTGAAACTGAAGATCAAGAAGGCGAGACTCGTGTTCGACTAAATTGGAAAAACAAAACATATAATTTTGGAAAAGAAACAAATAATGTATTAATAAAATATTTAAAATAGATAATACCGGGTACGAGGCGGGTTAGGAGATACGTTACCCGGCCACGGCCCCAGGACCCGTTTTAGCGGGGAATCATCGGCCCCAGTCAGGTCGGGTGAATCGGATTCCATAGCGAGTCGGGGCAAAATCACCATCGCTACCCCTAACTTTAATACTATTTTTCTTCAAAAAATAATATTAGGAACTTAATCATTCTAATTCTAATATTAGGGACTGTCCTAAATCGTGGGTGGAGTTCCTTGTTTGGAGGGAATCCTTCCTTTTTAGGTGTATTTTTTCTTTTTCTTTTTTCAATATATTGTCAGAAGCAGGGGTGTGCAGAAATTCAACCGATCCAATAGGAACCGACCGATCCAATTAGAACCGACCGACCATAATTGGATATCCAATTGAAATTGAATCGGATCGGATTGAAAATCTCAACATTCAATTTGGATCGGTCGGTTCTTGGATGGCAGTCCAGAACCGACCAAAACCGACCGAACCGAACCGACCAACATCCAATTAACCATCCAGTTTTTCATCCAACTATCATCCAATTATTTTTTTTGCAATTTCCTTAAATCTAAATTTGTTTTGTGTTGGTTTTTGAATTTTTAGTCTCACTTATGTTGGTTTTAACACAAACTAAAATTAATTAATTAGAACATATCATTAAATTAACACGTTGGATGGATCCGATTTGATCATCCATTGGATGTCGGATGGATCCAATCCGATCCAATGGATATCGAATAAGAATATCCAATGGATATCCAATAAGAACATCCAATGGATGAAACCGAACCGATTCAATCATCCATTGGATTGAAAAAATCCAACATCCAATGGATGATTGGATCGGTTCGGTTGGGAAAATCCAACATCCAATGGATGATTGGATCGGTATGTCAACCGATGAACACCCCTAGTCAGAAGTGTCGCCTCATTTCCATAAAAATAAACATAATCATTCTAAATTATTTATTTAAAAAAATAATTAAGAGACTTAATCATTCAAAATAAAAACTTTTACCAAAATATAAACTTTTATAAGGGTGAAAAGGTTTATAAACTTTATAGAAAAGCAAAAAATAAAAAATAAAAATGAAAGTATATACTCAATTCTTTAGACAAATATCCAATTCCCAACTGTGGTTCCCGGAGAAATGGCTTTGCCGTCGCCCACCACCACAACTTTTTTCCGACCACCCCCAACTTCACATTTCCCACCTTCACCATCAACCTTCTTTCTTCTTTTATCATCTTCAAAAACCCGATTTCGATGCTCAACGACGACGTTTTCATCACCACCCCAACAGGTACCCAATTCTCTTCCTTATTCTATTCATGATTCTTCCCTTTTCTTTCTTTCAAATCTTCATTCTGTTAATGCAGAAGAACGAAGCAGAATTGGAAAACAAGAAATACGATTTGTTGAAAGCTGTTCAAGACACTCAGCGTGGACTCGTGACTACCCCTAATCAACGCTCTGAAATTGAGGAGTCGTTGGTAGGTGTTTCAAATTGTTTTGTGTTTCATGATTCATCAATGGTGGATTTGTGTTAATTTGGTACTTAATTAGAATAATGGTGGAAGGAATGTGTGTAGGTGGATTTGGAGAGTTATGAAGTAGGTAATGAAGCAATTGATTTGGGGAAGTTGGATGGAACATGGCGATTGCAGTATACATCTGCTTCTGATGTTCTTGTTCTTCTTGATTCTTCCTCCAGGCTTCCTTTTTTTCAGGTTTTGATTTGTCTTCAATCATCCTTTCCTCTTTCTTCTTTTTATAGTTTTAGAAAAATTACAGGTTCCCTATCCCTATGTTGATAAGTTTGAGTTAACATCGTAAGCGTGAGGAGTGGTTATCAACTACGTTAAGATGATATGCACCGGATCAATTCCCTTATATGGGTGGGTGGGTTTGAGATTACAAGTGATCAAGGGTTCAAATTCATTTCTTACGTTTCTCACGTTAACTCAACTTGTCACATAATCCTTCGGCGATATGCTTAAATACCAGAATCATTTAGGGAGTTTTAATTGTTGATTGATTTTAATGCCTTGGTATCATATGCCAGGATTTTGTCTATGTTACATTGTTAACATTGGTTCATATGTGTGAGAATATGTAAAACCCCATTCGATTACTCTCCAAAATAGCCTAAGGGCGCGTTTGGTTTGCAGGATTGGAATGGATTTGGAGGGATTTGGATTTCAAATCCATTCCAATCCTGCGTTTGGTTTGCAGGAATGGATTTCGTTGATCGGATTTGAAATCCGTTGACCATTTAAAAATCCCTTACATGATGGATTTCAAAATCCGTTGCAATGAGATTGGATTTGAAATCCAAATCTGATGGATTCTAAAGTCTGATGGATTTCAAATTCTTATCCAAACACATGAAGGGATTTCAAATCCCCCGAAATCCAAATCCCTCCAAATCCAAATCCTTACTTGAAATCCAATCCATTCCAATCCATTCCCGCAAACTAAACGCACCCTAAAGGGACGTTCCAACGTATATTGAGGAGAAATGGTACTATATGTCCCAAAGTGTCGAGAGGGGGCTAGACGGGCAAATATTGTCCCAAAGTTATACTATCTGAAAAGTTGCAACCATTGACTTGATGCATATAAAACCAAACCAAACAAGCCCTGTATGTCTCATCTGGAGTTAGGGATGCACATAGACTTGAATTCTATCCCAAAGAGTAGTTTTCGTTGTATAGAGCGAGCAGCTGACTTGCCTCGCTTGTGATATGACGAATAGGTTGGCCAAATATTTCAGAAGTTTGAATGTAAAGGCCAAGATGATGGTGGCTACGTCCGCAATGTTGTTCGTTGGAGTATTCCCAGCTTGTTAGAGGTACGCTTTTTGTTTTTTATTTTATATACAATTAAATATTTTCATATAATACATACTCTAGGATGATTGTAAGAATTTAGAATAAAATGAAGAGAAGTATGAATTAGCCAAAAAAGAAGCTAAGGAAGTTGTAAGAGAAGATAATGGCAAATGTATATGTGAGGAGTTGTACAAAGAGATTTGAACTAAAAAATGTGGAAAGATGTATGTAAGGGGCCGTTTACCAAAATCTTATCGGGTAAGACCGGTAAGAGATTCACCTTCACTTTTACCTTATTGTGTAACACCATGGCTATGAAAATGGATTGTTAATAAGCATCTTAAACCTGGTAAGCGCTTACTAAGAGTCGTTTTCCACACTTACCAGGTAAGACTCTCGGTCCTTGCTTGTCTCTTACCGGGTAAGCTTCTCGGTCCTTGCCATACTCAATCAATAAGATAAATGATACCGGTAAGCGCTTACCCAATAAGCGTTTAGTAAACGACCCCTAAGTTAGCTATGGGGTTGTTTACCAAACGTTTACCAGGTAACCGCTTACCACAAGAGTCACCACCCTTACTTACTTTATCGGGTAACATTCCCGTCCATTGAAATTGTTCGGTAAGCTTCTACCACCCGGTAAACGCTTACCGGGTAAGAGTCACTAACCTCACTTACCAGGTAAGACTCTCGATCATTGTCTTGCTTCTTACCGGGTAAAATTCTCGGTCCTTGCTATGCTTAACCAGTAAAGTAAGTGACCCAGTAAGCACTTTGGTAATGACCCCTAAGATGAAGGGAATGGGACTAGGGACTTAAGTTACATCTAATGCAAGCGCTAAAAGGGTAAGAATGTTATCTGTGTTAGCATTAGGGGTGTAAATGAGACGAGACAACTCGAGATCGACTCGGTCAACACTCGACTTGAATAGGCTCGACTCGAACTCGAGCTCGACTCGATATACTAACGAGTCGAGTTGAGCGACCTGATCCTCGACTCGATAAGCTCGTGAGATACTCGACTCGATAAGCTCGTGAGATACTCGATAAGCAAAATAATAATAATAATTAGTAATATTATTTTAATTTAATTGATAATAATAATAAAAAAAAAACTCAAGTTTTTTTATTTTCTTTTTGGAAAATGATGGTGTAAAAGACATGGGTAAACTTTTGATGGTGTGTCTAATCCATCCCACATTGGCGGGATATAGAACCCAATGCTTTGAACTCCGTTATATATCTTTCTCCTCCCTTGTTTTACATCTTTTGCCTTTCATCTTTTGTCTTGTTAAATGGCATGAGCCTAAGGGCTTGAGCCTATGTAGGGGCGTAAATGAGACGAGACAACTCGCGAGCTACTCAAGATTGACTCGGTCAACACTCAACTCGAATAGGCTCGACTCGATATACTAACGAGTCGAGTATAATGATACTCGAGCTCGACTCGCATCATTTACACCCCTAGTTAGCATTAATCACTCACCGAATAACGGAATAAGAGTCCCTTAGATTACTGGCTCAGCATCTGAGTCAATATCATGGACCGGTAAGAGGAGTTTTGTAAACGACAAGCATCTCTGTAAGAGACGGCAAGCAGGTAGTAAAGTAATAAATAGTGACGAGGTTAAAACCACGAAGGAGATCTCTCCATATGGACCATATCAATTAAGAGTTTTGGTTGGTTTTTCATCAAGTCTTGTATTGATAAAGTTGTCTTGATAAAGTTGTCTGTGTGGATTAATTTGTCTGTATAGATTGAGAAGGTTTTTTCATAGATGGAATGAGCGTATTTTTTAATTACGAGTGGAAGTTTTGGGGAAAAAAAACTTTGGCTTTCTGCATAAAGCTCCCCCCTAAAAGCTTGCTGAATAAGTCAATTTCTATATCGTAAAGCCACTACCAAACAGTCATGTATAGCTGACCAAATAAGTTGTGAGTCCCATTAAGCTCATTAAGCTGCTAACAAAAATAAATGACTGCCCATTAAAGCTTGCTTCCAACTGCTGGTTTTTACAGGAGAATGAAGGTGCCACCCTCCTTGTTTCTGCAAAATTTTCTATCGTGTCTCGGCGTAACATCTACCTTCAGTTTGAAGAGGTCGGTTAATTTTTCTTCACGTACCATGCAAATAGCATTTTCGTTTCAATTTGGTACCATTTTTGTTTCAATGGCAGATAGCTCTTCAAAATATAAACATCAGTGAAGAATTGCAAGCTCTAATAGCCCCGGCGTTGCTGCCACGGTCTTTTTTAACCCTACAGGTAAACTTCTCACAAACAAACCCATCTAACGCATTCGCCTTATTTCCCAATTTCAACAGCTAAACATGGATCATCAAACCTGTATATATGTAGGAACATAGGTTCAAAGAAGTTCACGTATCCTCACAAATTCGTCTTAACTTGCTAGCTTATCATATAGTTTGATGTATCGTTTCATTTTTAGATCTTGCAAGCAATTCGTACTTTTAAAGCTCAAGTTCCGGTGAGTAGCACAAGCCCAAGAAGGTACGCTCGCTAGGTTATTACAAACTGTAAATGTTTTAATACATGTATTTATTAAACTTACATGGTTCGCGTAAGTAGTTAAGAATGGATTCAAGTAGCTTTGTTGTGATGTTGCAGGCGATCTGTGGGAGGACTTTACTACCTTTCGTATCTCGACAGGAATATGCTTGTGGGTCGAGCGGTAGGAGGTGGTGGCGTATTCGTGTTTACTCGAGCTCAAAACATATTGTAAATTAGCCATTCGACTCCAAAAGTCGAGCAAGTACGGTGCATCAAGGGGCTCAGGAGTAGCTATATGATCACCGATGCACTTAGAATAGCATCTCCGATGGAGGTTCTTATAAGAATTTACTTTTTGTATTCATCACTTTCAACTTACTAAATTAAGAACCTAAATATAAGTCCACGATAGTAGTTAAGAACCTCTTTTGTGGGTCTCATGTATTTTTCCTAACACCAACAAACAATTATAAAGTCAATAAAATATATAAAAATAACTAGTTCAAGGTAAAAACCAAGGTTCTTGTACAAGAACTCAAAAGGACGTGAGATTCTTATAAAAACTCTTTCCAATAATTGTTCTTCTAAGAACCTACACGTTTTATTTATAAGAACCTCACATTGAAGATGTTCTTAAAAAGAAAGCGTTGGATACAATCATGCATTTATGAAGGAAATTAAGTATTTATTTTTGTCTTTCGTGCACCTCAACTAATCTTATCTTTGTGGGATTCCTACTCTAATGGCAAAAAAAAAAAGCTAGCTTTTTTTCCTGGTACATGTTTAGATGACCATAAGGTAGGTTTTTCTTTGGATTAGTATAAATTTTTCTCATTGTTGGAGGCGCATGTTTCTAACAAAAATAAAAATAAAAACAATTTAACATATGTGTGTGTACAAAAAATTTGAGAATGGTTAAAGCCATTAATGAGTGTTGTTTTAATGAACATAATTTATGTTATAAAGCAACATTGTACTTTTATATGTATTGATGATATACAACAAAATGAATTCGCGGTTCTCTTTTTCTTAGTTTTTATTTTAGTTATTATTATATTGTAAGTTTTGAATTTCTTTTTCATAAAAAATACATAACTTTTGTTCTAGTTCATAATAAAAATTGCCATTATTCCGCTAGAATGTAAAAGTATCTCTAACAGATTTTTTTAAATGAAGAAAATGAGGATTTTAGACAATTTTGTGCTCAAACATATTTTCCAAAATTTCTTTCAAATTAGAGAAAGTAGGAGAGAGGATTTTAAATCTTGTATTATATTCCACCAATAAGAAAATAATATTTTGTTTGAATGTTGTAATTTCTACAATGGACAAGTTTTTGGAATTTTTAGAGATTTTAAATTTTGATCCTCCATTTTAAATTAATTTTTAAGAATTTGTTGATATTATGAAAAAATGTAAGAGAAAATAACAGAATCTCCAATGGATTTTCTATAATTTTCTTTAAATAAAGAACCAAAAGTCAAGATATCTAAATAGAATTATATTTAACTCTAACGCATTATCTATTTCAACATTCGCTATATTATTAAAATATCATATAAATTTGAGTAAACTTCAATTTTAGTCTCTGACGTTTAGTGATTTCTTTGAAAGAGGTCCCTATGGTTTCATAATTCAAGTTTACGTCCCCAGGGTATGGATTTTGCTCTAAAAAAGGTCCATGGACACTAACTCCGTCTATTTGGTCAGTTAGAGCCAGGGGTATTTTCGTCCAACCATGTATTTGTCCTCTTTTTACACTATTTCTTGTTTCTTCTTTTTATTATGTAAATCATAAGAACTTATGGACCAAATATGTTAATAACTCTAATTATATATATATATATATATATGGTATGTATGTATCTATATCTATGGTATGTATATGGTATGTATGTATGTATAACGTAAAACAGATCATCGTCCCCAACATTCCCCCAAAAGGCCAAAACACTTCACCGGTCAAAACTTCTTTCACCGATCTCCATCTCAACCATCTGCGCCAAACCCACCATTAAACTCAAAGTCCGTCGTATCACCACCACCGTCTTGAAGCACTTTGTTTAAACCCATAGATGGATATTCAACATCACCCATGGACGATATATCCGACCAAAAAATCAGGGACGATTATCACTTCAGCAAATTCGATATGGATTTAGATGATGGGTTTAGCCATCGGTACCCCACCCGCGACGCCTGGTTTTTCGGCGGAAACACCGGAACAACAAGAAAGCAAACCTGCATCTTGTGGTTTAACACCGGCGAAATCTGCAGTGAAGTCTCCATAGTAGAGTGAGCTGCTTCTTGTGGTTTAACAATGCCTGCCCTCCTTTCCTTGCACCTTCCTTTCTCTGATACCACCCATCAATAACTCATGTAGCTCTACATGAACATTCCTCTCTCCTCCCTCTTCTTTCCCACCCAAATAACTTCTTGGGTTAATATATACACACACACTAACATAGCAGATGATTCTTGGGTTTGCGTTGATCTGATAGAAAAAGTTGGTTGTGAGTTTAAGCTACCCTTTTGATTTCTCTAGAGGACCTGCTGATCATCATTTTACAAGAACACACAAATTGGTTTCGATTATGACTGCAAATGTTGTAAAACTCATATGGATTAATTTTCCAGCCAAATTTCTGGAACCCACTTCAAAGATTCAATCTTTTTTCAATATTCATGACAGAAAACTATCAAAAAAACACAATCAAATCTTTTTATTAACAGAAACATAAAAAAATGTAGAGAGAATGAAAAAAAGGGGGGATTGTTTTTGAGAAATTAAAGTAATGAGTGGATTTGTGGTTATGTTTTCTAAGAAAAGAAGTGTAGATAAACCGTAAGAGTGGGATATGGAGGAGCTATCTGCATGCTTGATTTTGGGTTTTGGATCATGAGCTCAGAGAGAGAGAGAGAGAGAGATTAAAGAAAAAGAAAAAGAATTGTTGTAATTTGTAGAGAGATTAAAGAAAAAGAGAGATTTGTTTCTACCGATGAGTTTGATTGGTGGTAGTGGAGATCATCCCTGTGTTCGAGTTTGGCCGGCAAGGGTTATGGTTCCCTGTGATTGTATATATATATATATATGTATAATATATTAAAGTTATTTACAAGTTGGTCCCTAGAGTTTAATATTTTCATAAAACTATGGAAATAAAAAAAAAGTTACAAAAAGGGGACATAAACATGGTTGGACGAAAATGCCCCTGACCCTAATGGAGATTTTTAACGGAGTTAGTGTCCAGGGACCTTTTTTAGAGCAAAATCCATACCCTAGGGACGTAAACTTGAATTATGAAACCATAGGGACCTCTTTCAAAGAAATCACTAAACGTCAGGGACTAAAATTAGAGTTTACTCTATAAATTTATTATCCCGGTAAGAATTTCTCTAAAATAATAGTAATTCAATCTAAAACTGGTAGAAGGCAATAAAAAGAATTAATTTATTTCTTTACACATTATCGCCTTGTTCTCGAATTTGGGGAGAAAGAAAAGAAAATAACTCCTTTTGTTGTTGAACAAGAAATAAAAAAATAAATAAAAAATTCACTTTTATTTAAAAATATATTTGTTAAAATGAATAGTTTTGGTGATACTTTTGTAATTTTAATAAATTCCCTTTTCTTCTATATTTTTGAAGGAAATTTATCATTTTATTTCTTTTTCATTCTAAAAAATATTGTTTAAACTTGTCATAATTTTCTTTATTTTAAACAACGTGCAAAAACTTTAATTATTGAAATGCTTTAAATATTGTTATATTACCCGACAAACGATGATGAAAACGTGTCTCTTCAAAAATGAAAATGAAGCGATAATAAAGAAATGAGGTGTCAAAGTTAACCAGGAATTTCCTCTTCATTTCATGGCCATATACTCTTTCAACGGATAACAAAACCCTCACCACATCGGAATCACAATCGGAAAATCAATAATGACATCCACGGCGATATTCTCCGCCACCACCGCCATCAATCCGCCACCTTCCACCGTCAAAACTCGTCTCATCTCCCCCTTGCTATGTGCTTGTGCTTCTGATTCTTCTCCAACACTTAGAAGAAACTCCAACAACAAAAGATCCAATCTGCTTATCAAAGCAGCAGCGGCGTCGGATTCCACGGCGATCGTCGACGATCCGACGCTAGCATCCACTTCAGAAGAAGAAGAAATTCAGGCTAAGATCGGAGCTAGGGTTAGGGTTAAGGTGCCGGTGAAGGTTTATCATATACCTAAAGTACCGGAAGTAGAGTTGAACGGGAAGGAAGGGAAATTCAAAGAATACGTCGCCGTTTGGAAAGGGAAACACATTTCGGCTACTTTTCCTTACAAGATTGAGTTCTTTGAGAAACTTGAAGGACGTGGTGATAAACCTGTGAAGTTCTTCGTGCATCTTAAAGAAGAGGAATTTGAGTATATTGATTGATTCATGATTTTTGGTTCAAAACTTATCCAATATCTGATTTCATATTATTAATACCATATCATATATCTCATGAGTGTTACTCGTTATCTTACAGTTGTACAATCTTCTATTTTTGGTATTATGGATGTATATATTTGCAAGATCTCTCAATTTTCTTGTTTGCTATTGATATAACAAAGGCAGCATTCTTGATTAATTAGTTCACCGATACAAGATGATTATATGGGAGCAGTTTTTTGGTATTCTTAATTGTTAATAAGGATTAGTTCCTACTTCTTAGTATTGATAAGTTTGATATGTGCATAACCATTATGGTAACATACTTCTAAATAAAGACGATTGGGTACGGAGGGCATAGTTTTCCTTCCTTAGATTTATAATAAATGGTTATGTGACAGTTTGTTTTCTTTTGATGACTGTTTGTGTGTTCTGTTATTTGTCTGGTGCTAGATTTGTTAAAGTTAATAAGCTTAGATGCAACAAGATGTTCAAACTATCGTGCCTATGTTAGACTACGTTGACTGCATCAAGAAACTGAAACTTAGAAATGCATAATTAATTGACTGTTTGAACAGTTCCTGTTTGTGGTGTTGTATAATTGATTATCAACCATACAAAAAACGGATGCATTTAGTTATTTGCATAGACCCATTTGCCTTCTTAAGATGCATTAGGTCATTGAGAGATCTTAAGGGCACTCTTCTATCTTCCGTTATTGATACAGATGTTACTTTGATTTCTTGGTCCATTCTCAGAAAAGTGTGTGTGTGTGTGTGTGTATATATATATAATAAACTTGAAGGTTTGTTACTAACATATGACATTTCATTTTTTTACATGAGCTTCAACTTGGTGTTATTGCTCAAATTTGATCACTTTTGTGTAATCTAATACCATATGAATCATGTATCACAATCTGCGTTTGATTTAGTAAGATTTTTGGTTCTCTCAACTCTGAACTGAAGACATGCAATCCTATTTCATCCCTATAAGCTAAGGAAACTTTGGAATTTCAAATCCAACTCATTAGTTGTTACAAATGTATTTATGGGGCTGGTCTAGTAGACCTTGAATTGGCAAGCAGCGCGTCACTAGTTTAGGGAATCAAAGTTTAGAAAAGTACAAGGGGACAAGGACAAGGGGATGATGAAATCAACCCGGGTTCGAATTCTGCCATCTACATATACGCTTGTGGCCAATGGGATTAGTCTGGGCAAAAGCCTGGGATCACCCATTTCCTAAAGAAGTGTAGAAAAATAGGTCATATCTGGGCTTCCTTTTGTAATTTTCTACATTGCACAACCAGCCAAGTATCTGTTGGTGCCAATGCTTTCAAGTTCTGATATGGAGTTGGAGACAAAGAAAAATTCGTAAGCACATGTATATTCATATATTTTGGTTTCATTTAGGCTTAAAGGGGGTTATCTTATTCTCCTTGGCAATCATATCAGCTGCTTTACTGTTTCATAGATACACCAGCTATATGACTTATGCCACCTTTCATTGGAAAATTATGGACCATTACTTTTTTCTATATTGATTAGATTATCCAACAACTTTGACCTATAAATGTTACAGGACATCTGAACTGTGGTCTGTCGTAGTAGTTCGAGTTTGACACTAATAAGAAGGCTATGCATTTAATTAGCTATTACCAAATATTTGAAGTTGTTAATTCTTTCTTGGTTATATGGAAGAACCTATTAATTTGCCTTTTCTTTTGGATAGGTCAGGTGGGGGTGGGGGGTTAATTGTCGTGTTACGAGAATTTGTTAGGTCAAAGGATTCATGAAGGTTTTGGAAATAGTAAAGAAATCGGTCAGAAGAGATCTTAAATTTGAAGTAGCATACACTTTGCTTGTAGTGGGATAACGGCAAGTACATAAGCTAGCTGTTACATACATACGGAGGTACCCAAGATGCTTACGTTCATTGATAACTGCTTATTTCAGTTTCTGAAACCATATTATGTAGCTTGAGAACACTTTCGAAAGGTCTTTAATAATATCATCCCCATTCCCCAGTTGGAATACCTGACATAATTTGACTTCAGTGCTTTCTTGAAGCATTGTGTATATTATCCGGTGTGGGAAAAATACAGTATTCAGTATTCTCATGACAAATTTCAGCGAGGTAGGAACATGAACTGTTTGAGCTATTAACTGAATCTGCTTATGAGCTTTCTATCTGCTTCCAAAGCAAATGCATGCTCTTTATACGGGATTGTGGAATTGTTACTTATTGGGTATGTAAAATATCAGTTAGCTCCAATTTTGATAGTTTTAGAGTTTTATCATACCATTTTTTTTTTGCAGTTTTTTAAGTTGTGGATCTCAAATCGTGTTTTTCATTGCTTTCTAGTTGACGTAGGTCTTATTTGTGTTTCTGATTTGATCGGAGTTGAGCCTGATTCAGTAGAAGCTGTTTCTTGGATTTGCTTCTTCTTTTCTGCTTCATTGCCCGTTGCAGGTACTACTTTATCTTGATTTTGATTCATCTCTCTAGTCTTTATGCATTTTATTTAGTTTTTGTTGGTATTGGGACGTGGGTGGGATTGGAAGGGTGTTCAAGAATGGTCCTTTTATGGCTCTGTTGAACAAACCCGTTGCAGCAACATTTTTTTCCGCATATATGGCTTCTAAGAATGGTCTTTTTTGTCGCTGATCAAGAATGAACAAAACCGAATCATCTTTTAAATAAAAGGTATTCGTATTTTTAACTTCATATTTACACTTCTGTGTGATTGTTACATATTATTTGATAGAATTCACTTGATCCCCCTGAGATCCTGCCAACCTCTCAAACCAGATTTACTTAGATACATCATCAACACTTTTGTGTTGGTGACCGGGATGTCCCATAAGTGGGACATCCCGGTTGCTCCAAGCCAGATTCTCCATTCAACTTTTTTTCCTGAGAGACACTATTTCTTCTAAAAACTCTTTCTTTGGATCTCTCGGCTTTGGTTCACGTATGTGTGTGTCCCTCCCCTCTTTGTTTCTTTAAGAAGATATCATGGAACAAGCAACCGCTTGAGCCCAATGCCTCAACTTTGCCTTCACCTGCTGCGGAGTCTCTCCTGCATAGCATATCGTGCAAATTAAATCTTTGATAATATGTGAAAATCGAATGAATGTTGGTGGTTATATGATGCTTCTTACGTTGTATGGTACAACGTTGTCAATGAAGCATCTTGGAAACAACCTCGGTTTTCTCGGGTGTTGTAATGGTATACGATGGGTGCGTTTTTCCAGGGTCTTTGTCATTTTATAGATTTAATAAACTATAGGATTTAATATTATTACTCCCTTCATCCCAAAATAAATGTCCATAATGTAAAAGTCATATAGTTTTAGAGGCGAAGGATCGTGTGAGAAGTTGAGGTTAACGTGAGAAGTGGATCTGAACCGTTGATCACTTTTAATCTCATGCCCTCTCATGAATTGCGTCTTAGAAGGGAATTGATCCGGTGCATCTCGATGCATCTTATATCGGTGCATCTCGATGCATCTTATATCGGTGCATCTCATCCTAATGTGCGTCCATTTCTCATCCAACGGTTGATAACCACTTCTCACGCTTCTCACGTTAACCTCAACTTATCACCGGAACCCAACCCCAGTTTTAGAAATTTGTAATTATTACACGTTTTATTAAATGACAATTTTACCTTTTTATAATGAATTTCTCCGTCTCATAATTAAGGATAGAATTGGAAAGTAGAAACTTATGTTGGGACAAAGTAAAATAGAATTTTGGACACTTATTTTGGGACGTAGGGAGTATTATATTTTGGTAACTGTTGGATTTCCGAGCCATCTTTCGCTCACCTGGACTAATCCTATAAGGCCCTGTAGATAACAGTTTGGAAAATCCTCAGTGGCTTGCGGAGGAGACTCGAACTAGTGACCTATGCGGACCTTTATTTGCCGGTTGAGCTGGCCTCAAGGTTGTGTAGTTGTTATTCGAGTATAGGGTATTGACAAACCTGGGGTACATATCTTCCACGAGTCCTCACTGCTGAACGATGATGATCCACCTGATTTTGACGACATTGAACCGACCCTTTCAAATTTTGGCACCGGTGAGGTGTTACCACTAGGGCTCACCATCGGGCTCCTGCTCCCGAGTCGGTTCACCGCAAAATAAATATCAAGGGCAGGCAGAGTGTTTGTCAAACTTTGGCCACCCTCATCGTCATTGAACCCAAAACCAAGCTGAAGGCAGCCTTTGAGCTCGTTGAGATCTTCCGACAACTCGTCGTTGGTTCCCGCAATATCCTCCTTCTTTTCTTGCATGCGCTTCAGGCGTCGTCGCCTTTCCCACGCTACTTGCCGCGGGATCTCGTTCAACGATAGCTCTTTCAACAAGACCTTACGCTTCTTCCACAAAGGTGTGGGGCGTTGTGGTGTGGCGGTGGTGTCAGATTTGGCGGGCGGCAAGGGGCCCATGGATTGGTTGGTGGTGGTGGGGTCAGTCATGGAGGGGGGGAGGGAGGAGGACGGCCGTGGTTGAGCAGCAGCCGTCCGCCTGAAACCGGCCGTGACAAAGGGTGGTGGAGGAAAAGGGTGAGTTATTTATGTGATAAGAGGGAAATGGGGGAATTGGTATTTTGTTAGTGAACGAGGGTGAGAGAGTGGGAGTAGGAGGAGGCTTTGTATGTTTCTAATTTTGTGGTTTGAAATTTGTGGACATAATTTATCACTACCAAATTGGTGTTTTGGGGGTATGGAAGAAAGACTTGTATACTCCCTTGTCCTCAAGTTATAAAAAGAATTACTGAAAGGGTCATTGGTCTGGCAGTATCTGAGTTATTTGTGAAAAAAGTTTATAAGAGAATTATTTGATGAGATAGATGAAGCAAATGGTTCGTGTGGTGCATGTGGTGATGGTGTGTATGGTTCGACTACTGGGTCTCCACTGTCATTGCGTCGACCGACCAAAGTTTCATCTATGTGGGTAGGGATGTTAATGATTCGAGCATTTAACAAACTGATCTAGTTTTGAGTTGATCTCCAACATGAATTAAAGTTTGTTTAAATTAACAAGTCAAGCTTCGTAACACTAATGTTCGACTTAGTTTGTTCAATTTTTGAAACCTTGATAAAAAATTAAAAATTATTGAGTTGAGTTTAGCCGAACCGTATGAGCATGCACTTTTGCTGGCGAACATGTTGATATGTTGTAAATCATACAATCAAAATAAATGTGCTTGTAATTTGATTTTATAAAGCTTTTTATCATAAACCGAGAATGGAAAATTAATGCAAATCTTTATAAAAAGAAAATCCGAATATTATATTTGAACATTTACAAATTGTTTTAATTTTATTTTGAGACATGAATCTCTAAATATGTGAAAAATTGTTGTTATTGCACCTGTTAATTTCTCAAACCACCTTCCGGTTACACTCGCACATTTTAAAGATTTAACTTGTTTACTTGGTTGCAAGGTCACTTCATCGCTTTGGAATTGCATTCTTAAATGGTGGAGTATTGACTATACTATCCCCTCTTCCGTCTTGGAGTTTTTGATTTTTGATGTTGGGAGCCAAATCGCTAGGTTGTGAAGGTTGTGTGGCAAGCGGTTCTTTGGATTGCTGCTTATTCTCTTTGGAAACTAAGGAATGCTTATATTTTCAAGGGTCCTTCTCCCAGTGATCATTTTGGTGACATCTAGTTTAATTCCTTCAATTGGATTGCTCCTAGGTTCAAAAATCGGTCTATCTCTATAACAACTTGGCTTAAGTCCCCGTTTTCTGCTATTTCTTGAGTTTTGTTTGTCTTTTTGTTTGGTGGTGGGTTGTTTCTTGCAGGATTCGGTTTGTTCCCCTCTTTGTTATCTGTCTCTCGCATATCTCTTTGTTGGACTAGTGTCGGTTTTTTTATAAAATTTTGCCTTTCTAAAAAAGATAAGAATCAAATACTTAAAATGCAGGCTTTGAAACCAAAGCTTTGGACTTCTTTACGAGTATAAAGTTCACTACACCTTTTATTACATTAATAAATATGTTTGATTATTGATTAATATTTAAAATGTTCCTTCATAATATAAAAACAAACACTTGTTAATCACAATTAGAGATTAGCATTTGGGACCGGTTAAGGTCTAATGGTTCTTGGACCGCTTGGTTCTGACAAGTTATACAACTTCTCAGAAGACCGGTTTAACAAGAATTAAGGAACAATGACCAGTTAAAAGGCCTGACATAAATCTACATTTGTCAAGTTCTTATTTAGGGGTTTTAAACAATTTCATGTAGACATAAAATTAATATTTACACATTTTAAACGATTTGTACGAGTTTTAAAATGAACAATTTGTTTAAAAAAAAAAAAAACTGCTTGTTTATATTTATAATCAAATAAATGCAAAAATTATTGTAACAAAAAAAATGTTATTTTAACACATTTTCTAATAGTAATAATTGATGTATTAAAATATGGACCTGCCGATCCGGACTGAGACCGGTTTTAGAAGGACCGGGTTCAAGCTTGTGGAGGTTCGGGCGGGTCTGATTTCTGAAGATCAACCGATTAACTGGTTTGAGCAACTATAATCACAATCAAGGTTATCTTAAAAGTGTTGGTAGATCTTAAAAGTGCTCTTAATTCGGACAAAATCCATACACCTGCAAAAATGATCTTCATTTGCTTTTTGACCAGATGTTGAAGGATTCTTAGGAAGATTCAAGGATTCTATCAGAATATCTGGCCTATACGTATACTTACATATATGGACAAACGTTTAAATCAGTTGAGAGTAAATGGAAGAGTGAAAGAAAATTAATATGAAATCTCTTAATGACCTAAATAAAATCCTAAATGCGTGTGAAGCAGGCCAATGTATGCATATAACTGATGCATCATACTTGTCTATGGAACATGAATATCAGATTGATCATTGATTGATCATGATTCATGAACAATTAATGCCTATAAACAACAATTGGAAGAGTTTGCAATTATTTACATCCAACCTAAACATTCGATCAGTGACAGTCATCAAGTAAATGATATTGGATCAGCAAAATGAAATCAGAAAGTAGTGGATGCAGATTTACAGCTAAAAATCAGTTAATCAGTCAATATAATCGAACTCATCTTCCTTAAGATGCGCGAAGAACTTCACAGGTTTATCGCCACGGCCTTCAAGTGTCTCCAGGAACTCAATTTTGTAAGGAAAATTAGCCGAGATGTTCTTCCCTTTCCAAACGGCGACGTACTCTTTTATTTTGCCTTCCTTTCCGTTCAACTCTACTTCCGGTACTTTAGGTATATGATAAACCTTCAACGGCACTTTAACCCTAACCTTAGCTCCGATCTTCACCGGAACTTCTTCTTCTTCTTTCGAGGTGGACGACAGCGTCGGATCCTCGATGACGGAATCCAATGCCGCTGATCTGATCCGTGGTAACAGATTCGATTTTTTGTTGTTTGCCTTTCGAACGGTTAGAGAGCAATCAGAAGCATAAGCATATAGCATCGGAGAAATGAGACGGTTGCTTACGGTGGAGAGAGGTGAATTGATCGGCGGTGCGACGGAGAACATGGCCGTAGATGTCATTGTTAATCTTCCCATCAGGTATTGATATGATTCTTGTTATCTATTGAAGTGATGCTTTCAAATTATATATGGCCATGAATAAAGAGGAAAATTTCAGGCTTTTTTTTTTTTTCTCAATTGACACGTCACTTACTTCTTATCGCTTTGTATTCTATTCATTTAAAAGAATCCCGGCAAAAATTAAAATAGAATACCAAAATTCCAAATTTCTAAACAAAATTACATTTAACACTAATATATTTCTATTTTAGAATTTAGAGATTTCAATATTTATTATATTATTAAAATAAGAGTGAATTACATAAATGGTCCCTTGTGGATATCTGTTTTTCACTTTTCGTCCCTCGAGATATGAAAGTACATTAGTGGTCTAAAAATCGAGTTTTTTAGCCCAAATTCGTCCCTCCCACTAACACTGTTAGTCTGAGCTCCGTTAACCCCATCACATGCCCCTCATGTGAGGGACAATTTAGTCTTTTTACCCGTATTCTCCTCCACCTTCTTCCTCAACAAGAACACCATCCATAGCCACCATCTTCCACCTCCACCACCATCATCTCAAGAAATCAAAATTAAACCATAAACTGATAAACATATCTAGATTTCAAAATCAAATTACGAACCATACATGAAATCCAAACCCAAATCAAAATTACAAACCCAAAGATGTAAAGATGAAAAACAAACATGAACGACATAAATCCCACTAAATGCTCAAACCCAAAAATGCAAAACCCTAATATTGTTGAAATCAAGAACACAATGAAATTAGTAATCAAATCCAAAAATGAAAATATCAGATTCAAACACAAGAAACAACCCAAATAACATATAGAGATCCAATATATGGAATTACAAACAAAAATCGAAAGCCAAAAACAATCTTCTAGATCTCTCGATCGAAACCTAAACAAAATTGAATCTATAAACAAAATTTTGAAACCATAAACAAATATAACCTGAATATGTCGAAACCCTAAACAGAAATCAAAACATGGATATCAGGGATTAGCGAGAAAGCTTCTGGTTTTTGACTTCAGGTTCCAGATTTGCAGACGAAGTGTGTGATGTACTTGATCGTTCGTTTGTCATCACACAGAGAGAGGATACTCTTCAGTTGTTCACCATCGAGTTCGAAAACCAAAACCAACAAGGAGGAAGCGGCGGTTTCTGGGTTGGGATTCAACAAGGAGGGAGGGGCGGCGGTTTATGAGTTTACAGGAGGGGGCGGCGACAAAGTAGGGTTTGAGGGAGGTAGAAGGAGGGCTTGAGGGAAGAAGGACGGTTCCTGGGTTGGAATTCAAGGAGGAATTTTCAACTATTTTTTTTATTTATTTTATAATATAAATATCAATATAAATTTTATTTTTCTAAAATAAATTAAAATTAGGCAAAAAGACCAAAATGTCCCTCACGTGAGGGGCACATGGCTGCCCTAACGGCACCTCTTCAAACGGCGTTAGTGGGAGAGACGAATTTGGGCTAAAAACTCAATTTTTGGACCACCAACGTACTTTCAGATCTCGAGGGACGAAAAGTGAAAAGCAGACATTCACGAGGGACCATTTATGTAATTCACTCTTAAAATAATTTATAAATTTATCATTCTAATTTACTTTTTTAAAAAGAATTTATATAAAATAATAATAATTCAATGAATGAATAAAAAATTAATTTCTCTTTACACACTTCAAGTTTTAAATAATTCTCTAAACTTGAAGTTTTCTCCATTTTATAGAAAATATAGAGAATTTACTAAAGCAAAATAGAGACAAAAACTATTTTCTCTATTTTAGAGAATCTATTGGAGATATACTTATATGTTTACTGTTATATATCATGATATTTAAAATCTAAAACTTTGCTTTTTTTTCTTTGCATCTCTTAATGATTTATATGTCACCGGAATAAGGTAGTACAAAACATGAGAACATTTATATCACATTTAATTTTACAGTTAAATTACATGTGATCATGAGCATCTCCAATATATTCTCCAAAATGAAGAAATTGGAGATTTTGGGCAAAATTTCGTTCCAACGGATTCTCTAAACTCTCCAAAATAAATAAAACATGAGAGGGTGTGTGAAATTCTCGAACTTCCACAAATATGATTACCATGAGAGAGACAATTTTTTACTACAATATATTTCTACCGATAAAAAACATGGGTCAAACTGTTTTGATTGCATCTTAACTGGGAATTGTATCTAACATAAAAGGGCAGTTTCTGTACATTCTGTCTTTAGAAGCATATAATAATTGCAGGGAAAAACTAAAACCTACAAATTAAAAGTGCACTAAAACATACCCAAGGAAAGAAGCAGCTGCAGATGATATATATATATATTCAATTGAAGTTGCGTTTTGTGGCTTCCATCTTTAAAAGCAAATCTTTGATCTCTCTTTCCATCCTTACCTTCATATTGAAGTATTCCTGATGAGCATTTTCTAAAGCTTGGAGTTCTTCCAGTTTTTGTCTTCGGATTTCCTCCGCCTCTGACAAATGTAGCTTCGTCACTCGACTCGCAAATTCTTCCTCGATTTTCTTGTTTTTTGCCTGTGCAATGCGATTCAGACCTTCGGCTTCTCTTCTTGCATCATCGGCACGCATTTGAAACATCTGCGCTTCTGCCAGTTTGATCCGAACGATGCCGTCCAACTCGTCGAAAACTGGTTCTCTTGGAATTGGAGCGACTCGTTGTATCTCGGAGCTCACGGTTTTCAATTGAGGCTGTCTTTCTGCATAAATGGATTTCATCCACAACGCGGCTTCTTGGCTGCCTTTGGAAACGTCGTTACTTCGCTCTCCTTGATTTTGTTTTATGACTTCTTTCTCTTGTGAGATTTGAATGTTGTCTGATTTAAAGGCGTCATCATCTGCAATTGGTTATTAAGTGAGGAATCTCTCTTTCGGTGTGTGAACTAAATCAACTAAAGCGCAGACGGGTTATAAATCATTAAAAATGTTACCAACTTATTGATCTCTATTGACCTTGGAAACTAGTGGCTTATTTGTTTAGATCTTTGAACTGCTTTTATGTCTAAGTTTTCAAAATAACGGCATAAAGAGCCACATATAACAGCAGTCGGGCACACACACACACAAAAAATGACCTTAATTTCCAAGTAATAACGTGTTGGGCATACCACAACACACAATAGAAAACTAGATACTATAGCTACACAATGCTTGGTTAGTACACCTAGTCCTCAAGTCAAATGTTAATAGCATTCAAAGAAATTCACGTTCTGATATATAATTAACGATAATTTTTCTGTCATAAGAAAAAGTAAATACTCATCTAGGCGTCCTGTAATAATTGATCATAATGCAACGTTGGAGCATAATACCTTAGAAAAGATATAGTGCTATTTTAATGCAGATCACTGCATTGAGAAATGTTTATATATGACTTGCAACATAAAATAAAGATACTAATAGATGTAGCCATAGTATTAAGTCCTAAACTTAATTTGAGCCACTTAATCCCAAGTTTCCAAATCATCCCAGCCACTCGCTAAAATTATGAACAGTCTTCCTCTTTTGTCTCAGCTGACTTGGGTTCCTTGAAAGGAGATGATAAAATCCCATGGCATAAATCACCAAAGCAGCCATCCTTGATAAAATTTTATTTATTTATCATTATTTTCTATTACATTGTTAAAGACATTAGGTGTTCTCGTTATTGAACTTGGATGACCTTGCTTGGCCTCTCATCTGAAGGCACAGGTGCCTCCATCTACTTCACCAATATGCAACGCCACTAAGAAATATCATTATCATTTCAGAAATGCAACAAAGTTAGGTTTTTTAAGTTCACTACTTCATTAATTACATTTATTTAATAAAAACTTCTTCTTTAGGTAGTTTGTGCAGACTGCAGCTAAAACATAAGTGGATAGTGTCTTCCTTTTGCAAAGCCAATACCCAATTGACAATTTTAGAACATGAAGTGCAACAGTTTCTTGGTGGCTTTACAACGGTGTCCAAGCAGGAAGAAAGGGTATAGAACTCAGGGACAACACTCTTAAACCAAATCAACTTATTCAATCTATATATTTCATAATTCATATTTTCATATTCATGCCCTTTTATCTTAGTTTAACAACAGAACTACAGAAGTAAACAAAGAAGGGATTTACAGTAAAAGCAATGACCAGTATGAATACAAGACAACAGAACAAATTCCATAGATTAGAGAACACTTACCAGTAAGGAAACCCATTATGTAACTTCGTACTTGTTGAAGATCTGATTTGTTCATCATTCTAGACAGCATCTGAAGAGATATCTCATGAAGACGTTTTCCTCGAATATCCTCACTGGCAGAAAAAATTCTTCTAACATATTCAAGTTCATTTGAGAATGCTTCAGCTGTCCAACCCTTGGCAAAGTTCTGAAAAACCTCTCTCACAAAACCAAACATCTCAGAAGGGTGATCACAGGCGACACAATGAAACTGCATCTCGGTTTGTCCTAGAGCCCCAGTTGCACTACGACCATTTCTAATATAAGATTCCCGTAAGCCACAGTCAGTGTGACACCAATGCAGACATACATCACATCCTACCCAACTACATGTATTGGAAGCCATGTCAAACTTTGAACATACTAGACACATGCAAGCACTGCAAAAACCATTTTTCTGCACACAAATTTTGCAATCACATTCATCAACAGGCAAGTAACTTCGACAGGTGAGATTTCTGCATCTTAAGTTCAAAAATATTTCTGCCAAATCAGAAGATGAAATATCACAATTTGTCTGGAGAAAATCTTGAATACCGGTTTTTAACGCCACCAGTATCTCTACCTGCACACTATGGGCCTTCTGTAGCATCTCCAAAGTAATATCCGACCTCTTCTCAAGTGCTTTACGAAAAGCAGAAAGCTGTCTTCGCTTACTTGGATTCAAGATGACATCCCGGACAGACTCTTTCAAACTTGCTACAGCCTGTCCTGTCATGTCATTTAATATTCTGGCCACAATGTGCAATGGGTCTGAAACTAGCTTTGCAAGAAGGGGCTCAACAAAGTCAGTCGGACCAGTATTAGTGCTCTTACTTAAAGTACCGATGACCTCTCTCGTAGCACGCTTCCTATCTTTATGATAATCTGAACCAGTTTCATGAGATCCAACACTCTGCGTCGGGGATCTTATCTCACCCCGGTGCCTCGAGTGTGATCCTGATGGCTGCTTATTATTACTACTTAGCTGCCTCTCCAGTCCAAGTGGTAATTTATAACTTCCTTCTGCAATTCTAGCACCATGTGATTGCACAGGTTGAACATTTGCAACGCCTTGAGATGTTTGAGATTGATGAAAAATACCATTTCCATTTGAAAGGCTCCTTTGATGCATGGGAGGTTCTGCATTTTTTTGCTCATCTGAAGGCTGAACCTGCCAGGCTACACCCTGAAACAATGGCCGGCTGCCAACAGATTGTTCAAAATCAAATGAATTCTCAGTTAAAGAGCAGCTAGGGTTGTGGGTGAAGTGCTGGGAACCAGAAAAAGATCTTGATACTGTAAATCCATCAGAACTTGTCTGGAAAGAGCTGGCATGAGACTGAATGCTCATCTCCTGACTTGGGGAATCTGGAGCCTGAACCGGGTTCTGGGAACCAATAGGCAGAAGAACATTTGGTAAACGCAGAGAAAGTTCGAGTGGTTCCAACGTAAGTTTCTCATCTTTTGGCTTGCTTACTCCTTTTCTGTCAACATTTTCAGGCTTTTTAACAGGGTCTGTAAAGAACAAATCAAAACCCCTTGTGCTTGGTCCTTCCATGTCAATCTCTCTGCTGGTCAAGAAACCACTTGGTTCATTCTCAACCCTACAACTATTTTCCAAAGAATCATTGCCACCAAAAACAGAAACAAGCACACTTTTGCCCTTATCCTTGAAATTTTTGGTCAGTTCCTTTGTCACAAGAGAATGATTAACAATTCCAGATGCACCATGAAGTTCTGCATTCCCTATTACCTGTCCATGCACATTCATATTCTCCTCCTTGACTTCAAGATTTGCATCATTGTCTTGTTTTGGTTTTATTTCCTCGGGGTTCAAACTTGGGGAAACATCCCTAGCTTCCTCTTCATGATCATTATAATTTTGGCTTGGTTCTGCATTCTTCTTTTCATTATCTGACAAATATGGAATTGCACCTCCATTTTCACCTGTTCTTTGTGTTGAAGAATCCGGAGAAGTTGATGAGTGGCTAACTTTGTTCATTACATTTTGAGAAGTTTCTAGTTCTTCAACATCAGCTTTCTCTGCAACAATACGTGTTTGGTCAGGCTTGATCTCTTCTTTCGGCATTATCTTTGTCCTATCTTCTGAAGATTTGTCATCAATGTGATTTTCATGTTGAACCTCCTGGCTGGCATTCAATGACCCAGAAGGTAGATCATCAGCTGTGTTCTCAACAATAGTAGTAGGTTCTGGATCAGGTTCAAGTTCTCCTTCTTCCCTTTCACTGTTATTTCCACTCTCTGCCGGAAGACTTTCACTCTTCTTCACTTCGAGACTCCTTGATTGCTCGCTTCCGGAGTCCTTCGACCAGGGTGGTGACTTTGCATCTCTCCCTCCCTGTGGGGACCTCACATTACCCATTTCTTCTGAAGCTGCCTTACTTCCTCTTGCAGAATCACTTCCACTCTTTGCACCTTCCTCCACATCTTTCCCTCCACTGAACCGCCGCCATGAAGAAACACTTCCCTCTCGCCGAGACCGATCTCTCTCGGATCTAAACCCCTTGGGGAAATCTCTCCTTGGCCCTGAAAAACTTTCAGATCTATGTATCCTATCACCACCATATCCACCACGAGGAGATGAACTCAAGATTCCCCTCTCACTACTATCCCTATACCGGTCATAACTCTTTCTCCTCTCGTAGCTATCAACATCATAATCAGGCCTCTTTCGAATCAACCTCGAATTCTTTCGTTCATCCTCTACCCGTTCATATCGTGCAGTAGAAGAGGATAACCCCTTTTTCCCACTTTCAGACTTGTAATGAAAACTCCTGTGTGATGAAGACTGGTGCAAACTTGGATCATCATCTTTTCTTCCCCAGTCCTTGAAAACACCTTTTTCCCCTCCATACGAGTTAAGATCATCACTCGACTTCAATCTCTTCATACTAAATTAACAACCACTACCACAACAACAGATTAAACAAAACCGTCACCTCAAACTCTCCAATCACTAATCACACATGATCATTCTCCAGCTTGTAAGCAAGAAGAACATACACAGTTAACCACTACATCTACAGAAAGCATAACAAACATCATAACTTCCAACCTTTCTTCAAATGCTCACAGATTACCAAAACCGCACTTCTGAAAACCCTAGATTTTAGCTGAAAAAACTAATCCTGTTACAACAACAGTGTCGACCTACAGATCTCAATATAACATCTAAAATATCTTAAATCCAGCCGCATAAACAGGTAATAAACTTTTACAAGCAAAAGCAAATAACAAGAAGAACCCTAGTTTACGGTTTTCTTTCACGTTCCCTTTCAAAACCCTAAGTTAAAAAATAGGTACAAGAAAATGGACACTTGAACAGCACAGATTGAGTACAATAAAAAAGAAGAGCATCAGTCGGATAAAATCACCGGAGAATAACGTCGGTGAAGGTTGAAGCTGCGACGCCGGCGACACAAATTGTTGAAATTTCTAGCTTTTTGACAAAGAGAGAGAGAGAGAGAGAGAGAGAGAGAGAGAAGGTATTATCTCAGTCAACGTGTAGCTTTAACTAATGGAAAACAGAGATAAAAAGAGGAGAGAGACTTGGATACGCAAGGTGCGTAGAGCGCATAGTTAGACCTTTGGCAGAGAGTGGGTGATAGAATGCGCTTATCCGGCGCATGTTAGCTTGGAAATGTTTAGTCAACGAGAAGTTTTGAAAGTTGAAACGACAATGGTCACGATCTCCAACGTCACCATTGATTTCCAATCACCACCAGTAACACGAATATAATTATTAATTAATTAATTATTTAAAAAATTCCTCGAAATTCCCATGAGTCTACCTCCTTTTCCTCGTTTTGGGTTTCATAACGAATGGTGATGTTCCGGTTTTCAACAGTTGTGCTCTATTTTTTTCAGGGCAAATTGCATTAAAAAATAACGTACTTTGTTAGGATTTCTATTTTAGGTAACATACTTTTAAAACTTTCATTTTGGTATCTGAGATGTGAAATCTCAAATATTTAAGTACCTGGGTAACCTGTTTAAACACTAGAATGTTACTATGGTGACATGGCAAAATGACATGGCATACAAATTAATAATATTTGCTGACATGGCGGATGACATGGATTTTTAATATAAAAGTATTCAAACATTTAATGTATAAAAATAATTTATAAAATTTCTACCCAAACATTTAGGATTTGAAGAAGAAAAAATCAAACAATATTTACCAGATTGAACATATCGAAGTTGAAGATGAAAAAATCAAACAACTTACCAGATCAAACAAATCGAATATGAAGATGAAAAAAATGAGACGACATACCCAGATTGAACAAATATGTTCATCCTTAACCCTGTAAAAAATACGACATATGAAGAACAAAGACGAAGAAAATTCATTTCGAAATCAGAATCTATAACAATAATATGTTCCTAACCCTAACAAAAAATCAAGCAAATGAATGAACAAAACCCATTAATCAGAAACCCTAACAAAAATCTAAATTTGTTCGTGTAATTGAAAAGACGAAGAGAGGGGATGAAGATGAACTGAAAATCCAATAGAGTTGAACAATCGAATAGGCTTCCAGATGCTGTTGTGGAGAAAATATCGTCGGTTTGATGTTGATTTGATGAAGATAAATCAAGTAGGCTTCTAGGAAATTCGTTGGTTTGATGAAGATAAATCGAATAGGCTTCCAGATGCTTCTCCATTGTTGGTTTTTGGTGTTGATTTGATGCCTTCTTCATTTGATTTGCCATGTTCTTCATTTGGGAAGAAAATATCGATGGAAGTACAGGCAAATGGAAGGTGAACTGGTAAAGAGCTTGTTTGGTGTGAAATGAAATGAGGGAGGAGGGAGACGCCAGGGAGGTGGATTGGTTGATTGATTTAATTTTTATTTTTCTTTTATGCATTGTAAATTTGTACATATGCAATCTAATTTTGTACAACCAAAAATAAATTCATGTCATCCGCCATGTCAACAAATATTATTAATTTGTGTTCCACGTCATTTTGTCATGTCACCATGATAATCTGCTAATGTTTAAACAGGTTACCCATGTACTTAAATGTTTGAGATTTCACATCTCAGGTACCAAAATGAAAGTTTTGAAAGTACGTTACCCAAAATAGGAATCCTAACAAAGTACGTTACTTTTTCATGCAATTTGCCCTTTTTTCAAAAGTTATGCTGTAATTTTTTTCAAAGTAAACTACAATTTTGGTCATTTGGGTTTATCGGTTTCATTGAAAATCATACCTAGACTTTGATAACTACAATTAGCATTCCTGAGGTTTGCATTTTGCTTTGAAAATCGTCGTTTGTCACTAACTCTGTTAAATTTATCCGTTAAGTTAGGGGTATTCTCGTCTTTTTACTTTATCAAAGACAAGTTGTACACGTTTGTTTAACCCAGATGGACCAAATTGTAATTCAATCTATTTAAATCATAGGGACCAAATTGTAATTTACGCTAACTTATTTCTAATATATACATATATATATATGTATGCATATATACATATGCACCCTGTCCAACGAGTTTACAAGGTGATCGAACCGTCTCGGCAGCGACCAGGAGTCGTCTCCCGAAGTGACCTAGCCATCTGCAACCATCCCACACTCTCATTGTTTCTTCGTCGGCGTCGATCTCGTGAACTGAAGCAGAAACGTCCCCCTCCCCTGTCCCAGTCGATGTCACAAACAGAACCATAAATCTCAATCCCCTCGTTTGTCCCTGTCGATTTCACGAACCAATAACCAGAACCCCCCCCCCCCCCGGTCGTGAACAGAGACGCCAAAATCAAACGCCATATCCGACGACCATGTGAAACTTGTCCCCCCCCCCCCTCCCACTTTCTTGAACCACCTTGAATGGTTATTTATAGAAGCTTAATAAGTTTAGGAAGGCATATTGGATACTTAAATTGCGAGCGACAATCCCGAGATAATCATTCATAAATCAGACATATCATGATCCAGCTACAAAATTGCACTTCATAATATTTTCAACAAAATCAACTAACATAGATTTAATTAAAGGATTGAACATACTTATAAACTAAGCGCACACCTCACATGCTTACAGAATGTTGAAGGGGAGTAGGAGAGAAATATGAGACAAACGTAGTTAACTATTTAAAGAAAAAAAACGTAGATTTCCTCAAAACGTCCCACGGATTACGCCGACGAAAGTTGAACTGCGTAGTGAAAATACAACCACCGGAACTGTGTGAAGCATCCGTTGGGAGAATTGAGCGAGAAATACTACCACCAGTCCTACTATAGCTCGAGATCGTCATCAACTTGCGCCAATTTTCGATAGCATTTTTAGCTTAATTCGAAGAATGTGGCATTGAAGGAACAAGTCATTGATCGAGATGCAAAATGTTGTTCTTGAGATTGAATTGTTTATCTTGGAACCCTAATTGAGAGTGAGAAAAATGTAGAAAGGATTGGATCGTAATGGTGGAGGTGATATTGGAGATGGTGACCGGAGGAATGAGAAGGCGAGATGTAGGGGAAGACGAACAGGGGGTGGTTCACTGGTTATGTTCACGGCTATAGGGGGACGATGTTTGGGGGGGGGGGTGGAGGGAAGTATATATAATATATAATATAAATAATTTAATTTAACATTAATTTTAAAGAGGAAAAAACAAAATATGTTAAAAAGAAGAAAATACCCCTCACCTAACTGAGTTTTTTAACAGAGTTAGTGATCAGGGACGATTTTCAAAGCAAAATGCAAACCTCAGGGACACTCACTGTAGTTATTGAAGTTTAGTGACGATTTTCAAAGAAACTGGTAAACCTCAGGGACCAAAACTGTAGTTTACTCTTTTTTTAAATAAAATATTAAAAGTTAAAATT
Source organism: Arctium minus (assembly GCA_954870635.1). Taxonomy (NCBI): domain Eukaryota; kingdom Viridiplantae; phylum Streptophyta; class Magnoliopsida; order Asterales; family Asteraceae; genus Arctium; species Arctium minus. Next base: position 20,897,300 of record OX941082.1, read on the forward strand.
TTAAAAAAATCACTTTCAACTCCAATAGCTATTTTATTTTAGAGATTGTATCATTAACTATATTATTAAAATAATTAATACATTAATAAAATATTATTTATCTCTCCTAAACATTTTACGCCAATACCTTTTTATTGATGGAAAGATTAGAATATTAGAGTATCTCCAATAGATTCTCTATTTTGGAGATTACGCAATTAATTTTGTTAATTAAATATTCAATACAATATATAAAATATTTTTTTTCTCCTAAACATTTAATTTAAACCAATTTCATTTGTATAATGAATAAAAAATCATTTATCTCTCATATGTAATCATTTTTTGGAGATATCTTCAAATTTGAAGATTTTCGTCATCTCTCTAATACTTTCTACAATTTGGAGAAGCTATCGGATATGCTCTTATTTTCTCTTTCTTAAAAAATGAGTTTTATATATTTTCTTCAAGTTTAGAGATTTTTATCTCCTCTCTCATTTTTTTTCTATTTTATCATACAATATAACATAGCTGTTGGAGAAAAAAATTGCTAAAATTCCTCTTTTTTTATTTTAGCATAGATGTTTGAGATGCTCTTATATCCTTAAATTGGTTTCCTAGTTATTCTTCTTCTACTTTTATCAAAATGTCACTTTTACTGCAATTTTTAGGTCTAGATCCGTAAAATAAAAAAAATAGAAAAAGTGACCAGATTCCTTTTTTTTGTCTTTTAGCTATGTCCGTAATATATTTTGCGAACATAGTGACATTTCGGTCAAAATGAGAGAGAAATGGTTAGGAAACCAATTTGTTGGTTTGAAATTGCTAGTTTATTCAATTTCCCTTTATAATAATCATTTTATTTGATATATTTGATTTCTAAACCATGTTTTATTTAAGAGAATGATAAGAATATTGATGATTATACAAAAGTTAAGATAATGATAAACTATGTCTTGATATAAGTTACGTTTGTTACAGACTAATAGAATTGTTGTTTGTTTCTATTATACAATAAAGTCAGTTTTAGTTTTTGAATATAAACACAAACAAAACCTAAATCATATAACACTATTGTTCATGAAATTTCCTACCCAAATTCAGTGAAATCAATATATTGCTAGGTCTTTATTATTGATCCATATATACAGTTCATGAACTTTAGTTGCAAGTCACACCAAACCATCAAACAAAGTTAGGAATATGTTAATAGTTTCTAAAATCTTCAACAAGAAATACGACTTAACTTACTAGGTGTTGAAGAATTTATTGGTCCACTCGTTGGGCAGGTTGACCCTCCTTCATTCGGTTGCTTTTATTCTTGACACTAAACATTCTCCGTTTGCCAGAGTTGGTGGTGGTGGTGGTGGTGGTGTAACACCCTGAATTTCTATCCCAATTGAAGAAAAGTGTTGAACTGAGTGAATAGGTAAAGGAAGAACCATATATGGAGTATGGCTATAACGCCATGTGGTTGTGACACCTGTCACAATAGCACCAATGGTATTAAGAGTATGGTCGTCTCGGCTATAGTGCCATGTGGTTGTGACATCTGTCAAAATAGCACCAATGGTACTGAAAGTATGGTCGTCTCGGTTATAATGCCATGCAGTTGTGACATATGTCACCATAGCACCAATGGTACTGAAAGTGTGGTAGTCCCGGCTATAGTGCCATGCAGTTGTGACGTATGTCACAATAGCAACAGCGATTACCAAGTGGTTGGTCGTCCCAACGAATGTGCAATGTAATTATGGCAATGACAGGATAACTGGTATAATAGCATCAAATGTTTCGAGAGAACAGTCGAGGAATGGCCGGGATGAAGGTCGAGGAATGTCCGGGAGAACGGTCGAAGAACGGCCGGGAAAGCCGTCGAAAAAGGCCTCGGTACATTCCGCGCGACAGTGCCCGCTACAGTGACATATGACACTGTCGCATGGCAGGGTCGTAAGAGTCAAGAGGGCCTCGGTACATTTCGTGTGACAGTTCTCGCTATAGTGACAGATGGCACTGTCGCATGGTAGGGTCGCACCAATCTCACAGTGCATAAAATCGGGATTTTCTTCATTTGGTCATATCTTGCTCATTTCAACTCCGTTTTGGGTGATTCAAAATGATATGGTTTCGTTTTTGAGAGATTTTCAAGGTTAAAGTGTTATTTTTGGGAAGATTAAAGAGTATTTGGTGGTGGATTGGAGGCAAAGGTCAATAGCTGAACATCTTCACCTCCATCTTCTATAATTTTGGGGTTTTCTAGGTTTTCACCAAAACCTAAGTGGTGAGTTCATCCTCCTAACTTCTAAACATTATTATAAGTTAAAAAAATGCTTAATTGATGATTTCATAGTGTATATGTTTCTCAAATTTCGGGTTTGATGTTTTTGGAGAAGTTAGGTCAAAATTAGGGTTTTGACCAAAATGGAGATTTTGATGTCATGTGTTTGGGGATTGCTTCTAAATGGTTGAATGTGATAATTTATGGGTGAAATTTGTGTATCTAGGTTTATGGAGGTTTCGACCTTGAAGAATCAAGTTTCTTCAAAGGAGCTCAAAGTGGAGTAAAATCTAGATTTAGCCTAAATCTAGCGAGGTGAGTTCAAGTCGATTTGTGAAAATGGTGTACATGCCAAAATGTTTATTTTAAAGTGTTTTGTGTTTTACATGAAATTTGTTAACTGTTGATAAGTTTTGGTTATTTGGAAGTGTTTAACTTTATAAACTTATATAACATACATTATTGGGCATTTTGATAAATAAATCATGTTGACATGTGTCCTTGACAACTTTATATAAATGTAGTTTATTTGACGTAATTGTCATTTTTTAGTACTTGATCTTATATATCTGTTTGGGAAAATGCATATCATTGTGTCATGAGGTATTTTGAAAATATAAGGGTATGAGTTCATTTGGAAAATGGTTTGCCTCAACCAACTTTGTGTTCTGGGTTAATCAAACTTTTAGTCGTTGAGTTGCATAACCGTTGGTTAAAAATGTTTTATTGTTTACACCGACATTTATCGTACGATAAAGCAAATTTTGTTGAGCTCTGGCTCGGTTTGACTAAAATGAGTCTTGGGGACAATTGTCCTGTCTAATAGTCGGTCGTGGAGTTGTGAGTATGATTTCGCTTAATGCGTATCATTTGATTATTACCTGTGTTGAGTGCGTTGGTCATTCGTTTGGAGTCATGTAATGTTTTAGACTGTAATGTAGTGGATCCATAGGCATATGAGTCGGTCTTTATTATCTAAAAAAATGGGCTATTATTTATATGTTGGCACCAGAATTAGTCATGGAATTTCGAGGACAATACGGTGAGGGCTCGTGGAGTCCAATACAGTGAGGGTGGTAGTGTTGGTTTGGTTTTTGTCTTTAGTCAGCCAATTTTAAAATGGTTGTTTCCATCTGTCACTTATTAGTGGTATTCGTCGGGATACCAAGTATATGTCGATGCCATAAGCAGTCAACCCAGATCTGCCGATCTATCACCAAGCCACCACCAATGACGACTGGTGTTTTTTTTTTTGTTATCAACGCAGACCGTCGGCATGTGGTTGCCACTGGTTGCGTGTTGACTACTACCGGTAAGGCCACGACCTTGGAGTTGGTGTTGTTGCTGTGTGTGCCTAGGGTTTTGCATTGTTTAGGTGTTGCCCTAAGGTGTGGCTGGAAACCATGATGGACCATAATTCTATAGTTGGTTGTTTAATTCCTGGACCATGGTTTCGTCCCGTGGATGTCATGGATTATGTGGTCGCTTGAACCACGGTTCCAACCATGTGATTTACGGCTATGGATGGATCTATGCCATCGGATTTGCCTATCAATCAAGTCAACAACCCTTGTCGTCTTTTCTTTACCAACGCCGGACATCAAGGTGGTGTTCTGAGTGTTGGGCTTCTGCCCTAGACGATTAGGCCGATGTTTTGGGCTGGTAATTATGGGTTGTGTTTTTCGTGTTCTGGTTGCCACCTATTTTGGAGTCGTCCTATTTGGGCATCAACCCTATTATGGGAGTTGGGCCCGGGGCTAGTAAGTCCAAGTATTTATTTTGGGATGTTTATCTAAATTGTTTGTCTTTGGATTGTTATCCTAGTGTTTGTTCTAGGCGTAGGTTCAAAAAAGGTTTTGGGTCATGGTTTGTTAACCTACAATTAAAATATGTCAATCAATTAATTTTTGCCATATAATAATTTGTTCCAATTAACTTGGTCTTTTTAATCATGTTAATTAAATTTTGGCCAATTTTGTATTTATTTTATATTTAGAATAAAATAATATATATATATGGTTTGCCCCAAAGCCCCGTGGTTGTTTATATTTATGTTTTGGAAAATTAAAATGTAATAATTGCATGAGATGTATTTTTTGATTTTAATTTTCCAAGATAGGGACAAGTGTAAATAGAATAGACATATTGTATTTTCTAATTTTCACATCTGAAGACGGCGTTCCAAGATGTCGAGATGGAGTCCCTGGAGTTCACGAAGATGACGAGGCCAGTGAGAGCTTGAAGACGTCCTTAGAAGTTGTGATTGTTTATTTTGTGTTTGCTTTTATTTATTGCTTTATTGTTATGATAATTGCAAACGTTTAAAAAAAATCAAACGCAAAACAAATTTTAAATCGGCAAATATTATATAATATTTTAAAGTTGATACGTTTATCAAAATCAAACCGATTTAATAAAGATAAACTTTTAAAACAAGATTTTTAGAGATAAAATCAAAACGTTTTAAAAGAAATTAGAATGATTTTTAAAATTAAACATTTTACAAAATGTAAACTTAACGTCACCCATTTAAGGTACTTGTCGAGCAAACAGGGTTCCGATGTGGTCAGTGCTCGGCCAACCATGCTGGTTGAATATAGTGTAAGACAATGCGCCAAAATAACGAGATTTAAGTGGACAGTTGCTTGGCCATTCACTTAAATTGTCATATTTTGGACGACTGATCCGAGTAAACCCTAAGTGACTAAGTCTAGTATTTAGGTGGGATCACGATACTTTAGTATGATTTGTTTACTTGGGAGTATCATAGACATTTGTTTGGCCATTTATGAGTATTTTCAAGGCGTTGGAGTGGGATTAAACATGTCAATTTCAATATATGATATATTGAATAGGATTCCACGACATCTAAGAGTTATGTTGAACATAGTTGGATGATGCCTACCTAAATAGCCTAATTCCATAGACAGTTGCTTGGCCATTTATGGAAGTAGTGAAATACAAATCTTAGCTCAAATTAAATGATTTTTGAAAAGTTAATCCATTTATCTGAGATCTTAAAGTTACTAAAATTAAACTTATTTTGTAGATGTCTACTAATGCCTCCAACCAAACTACAAACACAAACGGTTTATCCCAATCTACGTTACGGTAAATCCTTGATAAGGAAAAACTGAACGGTACAAACTTCATCGATTGGTTTTGTTTCTTGAGGGTTGTCCTTAAGCACAAAAAGAAGTTGTACGTTCTTGAAAACCACCCTCCAAACCCACCTGCTAGAAAATTTTCACCTTATGATAAGCATCTCAATGATTCACTAGATGTTAGTTGTCTGATGCTTGCATCCATGACTCCCGAGTTATTGAAGGATCATGAAGATATGAATGCATGGGATATGATATCCTCGTTAAAATCCATGTTTCAGTTACAGGCAAGGCAAGAGAGGTTTGATACAGTCAGGGCATTGCATGCTTGTATGATGACTGAGGGATCATCAGTCAGTACCCACGTTTTGAAAATGAAAGGGTATATTGACCGATTAACCCGTCTTGGCTATCCACTGGGTCAAGAATTGGGGATCGATATGGTTCTCAATTCTTTATCCAAATCATATAACTAGTTTGTCCTAAACTATAATATGAATGGTTTGAAGAAAACTCTCACAGAGCTTCACGGCATGCTTAAAACTGCTGAGAGGAATATGAAATCCAAGTTGGATTTATCCGAACCAAAACAGGACTTGATGATCGGGCCTAAAAGTGGGATAGTCAAAAAGAAGAGGGTGGTTACCAAGGGTAAAGAAAAGGTGGAAGCTCCAACAAGAAAAAAAGCAAAGGAAAGATTCCTGAAGATGCAGTTTGCTTCAATTGCAACCATAATGGGCACTGGAAGGGAAACTGCCCTACCCTATTAGCAGAAATGAGGAAACAAAAGGTTAATGAAGTCGGACCTTCAAGTATGTTTACCATTTGATTTATTCACTTCTGACTAAGTATTACATATTAGGTATGATACTCATATTAGTATTACTTTCAGGAAATAAGAATTGAATAGAAAATGAATCCAGACCAAATGGAGCTAAGTTAGTTATTGTTGCTCAAAGGGACATATGATATGGGCTTTCCAGATGGTCATACATTAACACTTACCAAGTGTCTTCATGTACCTAGTACTACTAGGAATTTAGTTTCATTTTCTAAATTACAACGAACCGAATTTATGTTTTCATAAATAATTTTCATTTTATCTCAATAAATGTTTTATGAAATTGATAGTTGTAATTATAAATCAATATAACGAATTAAACAGGGCTTAAATCATAAATATTTGTGACATTTAAACAAGAATCACACAGCCAAACTCCAGGCAGACGGATAGTTGGAATCATATGTTGATTCATATGATACATGTGTGTCATGTTAGTCAAGATGACAAAAGAGCTTTGTAAAAGGAAAACCTTTAGGGGATACAAGAACTATTAGAAGTTAACCATACTGATGTATGTGAGCCTTATAGTTATGTCACAAGATACGGTCATCACTACTTCCTTACATCATACTGATGATTTCAGTATACATAGGTATGTTTACCTAATAAAACAAAACTAAAAGCTTTGAGATTTTCAAAGAGTGTTAGAAATAAGTAGTAAGTATACTTGGCAAAAGATAAAGATGTTTTGGTCAGATCGAGGTCATGAATATCTAAGCCAATAGATCATCCTAGATTTTTTTTGGATTATCCCAGTTGATTCCTCCAAGAACACCACATCACAATGGTGTGTCCAATAAGAGAAATAGAACCCTGTTAAACATGGTTCACTCTATGATGAGTCTCATCACTCTGCCTAAAGTTTTCTGGGGTTATGCCATAGAAACAGTTACCCAAATACTAGATTATGTAGCAACCAACAAGGACCAATAAAACCCACTCTCACAATAAAAATCGGGAAGATCCTAAAGTCATCATATTTGAAAATATGGGGTTATAACGCTTAAGTTAAGCATGAAGCTTCCGAGAAGCTTAATTTAAAGGTCTGAAAAGTACATCTTTATGTGATATCCAAATGGATATTATTTCTACAGATCCTGCGAGAACAAAAGTTTTGTTGTGCATCATGGTGAGTTCTTAGAAAATGATTTTATGTCAAGAATCACAATGGGACACAATATATCTTGAAGAAATTCAAAGAACCATAAATATGGGGCAAAGGTTGACATTGACATTCAACAAGATGTTGAGCTTTAACAAGTTGTTGAAGATAATAAACGAGATACAAAGCAATCTGAAGATCGGATTACTAATAAATGGCAAGATGCCATGAAGACTGATGTCAAAAGCCACATTCCTTAAAAGGAATTCTTGAGTGAGGACGTATTCAAGGCTTTAAAACATCAAACCTAAAAGTGCAAGTTGCAAAAGGGTCCATTTATGGATTAGGACAATCATCTCATAATTAAAATCTTGTATATACAAGAAGGTCGGTGAGGGCATAACAACATTCTAGATCCTATATGATCATCGGAAATGACATCCCAATGCTTTAAAGTGTAAAAACGTGGCTAAGGATGTATTTCGTGATAAAGGATCTAGAATAGACAAAATCCTTGGTATAAATATTTATTGTGATAAATCGAAGTGCTCAAGTAAAAGTACATACATTGACAAGATCTTGAAACACTTCAAAATGAAGAGTTCCAAGAAAGGAAACTTGCCAATTGTAACGTCCCAATTTTTTTTTTTAACATAAAACATCCATATATATAAATAAAGCCATAATGTCTACATAATTCAACACAGCAGAATATTTCAAGATTATAAAACTTAAAAGAAAAAAGTGTCTAAAACATAATCTCTTAAAATCTCGATCGCCATCCTTCATCACGCCTTTATTCAAATGATAATCCGACTCTAGACCTTCTCCTTCCCTTTGCTACTACCTCCGATTAGGTGACGACCTGGTTGCATAATATTTTGAAAAGGAGTTGGGTGAGCCTAGGGCCCAGTGATTACACGGTTTTTATGCATAAACAATTTCAATAATGAATTTCACAAAGCATCAAAATCTTGCATGCGATAAAACAATTTTAATCACAAAGTTAACGGCATATTAGGAGGTATTTTATTCACACAGCTTTACCTGGCGAACTCACACAGCCTGTTCGCGCTTACGGCTTACACGAGCTCACACAGCATGCTCGCCTTACGGACTTACACCGTAATATCCCCCCATTGCCACACAAATCAAAAACACATATTATGAAAACATTTCACGTTTAATGCATAGACGACATTTCAAAAGATCAATAAACTTTTTAATAAAACATGCAACCATTTATAAAAAAATCACGTATAACTCACCTTACTAGCCGTAGCCCAAACCAATCTCGAAGTTCCTCACGTCTTCCCTACAATTTTATGATCACATTAAATTCTAAGGTTCAACACCCAAACTTCGAATTAATCGATTTCGTTTCTAGGCTACCTTTACCAATCGACTCTAGAAGTCCTCACATCCATTTTTGGTTTGTGACTACATAAATGTATACTTATATGTATATTTATATATATATATATACACATTTTCATAAGAGAAAATCCATCGAGATGTAATATATATGAAGCTTCCATTTTCATAATTTCCATGCATGCGCTTTCTCTCTCTATATATATATGTATATATATATATGTATGTATAAGTTATATGTGTAATATGTATTCATAAATCCAATATGAATTACGTCTCCAACAACTTGCTGGATCTAAACATCATGCATCCATATTTACACACATATATCTATGCACTATGCATACATACATATATATATATATATGTATATATATACATGCTCATCACTGTACAAAGCATCCATCGAAACCTTTCTTTCTTTCTTTTTTTTAGATTCTTTTCCTTTAACAGCCTTCGGCTTACCCCTTGACTCAATCGAGAAACCATTTTAAAACAATTTAACGAAACAGAATGTTCGTTGAGTGTCTCAAGGTTCGGACGAGAGCTTTGTACCGAAAACACATAACGACAATGTCGATAGCACCAGTTAAAGTACCGATAGCGGTTGATGATCGTGGCCACCTTATCGTGACCTCGATCATCCTCTCGAGGGTCCGAGACATCTATAAGCATTGAACGTAACTGATCAAGCAAGTAAAAACACTTACCGTTGAGTATCAAAACTATTGCAATTCTCCGAACCGTCACCGTCTTCACTTCCCTATTTGAGCTTCTTCCTCTCGATTGTTTTTGCATCTATGTTGGCTAGTCTAATCCCCTTTATATACACGATTGCTTCGTCGGTTTTGGCTATGTGAATAGCCAAAGGCGTGAGTAAATACACTGGCCGTTTAAGGCCTTTCCATTGCATGTCACCTTTAGGAAATTTCAACATGCATCTCAAACTTTCCTCATATGACATACTAGGTCCCTAACAGTTTCCATTCATTTTTTTTTAAACAAGAGTTATTACAAACTTCCCCCCTTAACAAAATTTCGTCCTCGAAATTTGCCCTATGCAAATAAATGAGGGTACTTCAATCTCATCTCCTTTTCGGGTTCCCAAGTTGCTTCCGGTCCTCTATGATGTCTCCATTGAACCTTCACGAGAGCAATCTCTTTGTTTCTTAGTTTCCTTACTTTTCTATCAACGATAGTTTCTGGTTCTTCAATATAGCTCAAAGTTTTGTCCACCTTTACATCCTTAAGAGTTACCTCAGTACTTTCATCAGCCAAACACTTCCTTAGATTCGATACGTGAAACGTGTTATGGATGCCTTGAAGTTCATCAGGAAGCTCCAACTTATAGGCAACCTCACCTACCCTTTTAATTATCTTGTAAGGACCAATGTAACGAGGACTTAGCTTTCCTCGTTTTCTAAAACGAACTACACCTTTCCATGGTGAGATCTTAAGCATAACTTTATCCCCAACTTGAAATTCTATTGGTTTCCGTCTTTTATCAGCATAACTTTTATGTCTGTCTTGAGCTATCTTCAATCTTTCCCTTATCTGGTTTATCTTATCGGTAGTCTGTTGAACTATTTCAGGGCCAGCCAATTGTTTTTCGCCTACCTCATTCCAACACAATGGCGTTCGACACTTCCTTCCATACAAAGCTTCATACGGTGCGACTTGGATGCTTGCATGATAGCTATTGTTATAGGCGAATTCGATCAATGGAAGATGACCCTCCCATGACCCTGAAAAATCGATAGCACATGCCCGCAACATATCTTCTAGAGTTTGAATGGTCCTCTCACTCTGACCGTCTGTTTGCGGGTGATAGGCTGTACTTAGCTTTACTCGAGACCCTAATTCCCTTTGAAAACTTTGCCAGAATGTAGAGGTAAATCGACTATCTCTATCAGAGACTATTGATAATGGAACGCCATGTCGAGTCACGATCTCGTCTATATAGAGCTTAGCTAGTTTTTCCATCGAATAGGTTTCCTTAATTGGCAGAAAATGCGCAGACTTGGTGAGTCTATCAACGATTACCCATATAGCATCATAACCCTTTGGTGTTCTTGGCAATTTTGTCACAAAATCCATTGTGATATGGTCCCACTTCCACATCGGAATTTCCAAGGGTTGCAACTTACCATACGGTCGCTGATGTTCAACTTTAACCTGCAGACACGTCAAACACCTTTCGACATAATGGGCTATGTCTTTCTTCAACCCTGGCCACCAGTAAGATTGACGAAGATCTCGATACATCTTGTTGTTTCCCGGGTGGATAGAGTACCGAGATTTATGAGCTTCATCTAACACTTGGTTGCGAAAGTTGCCTAAACGAGGGATCCAAATTCTACCCTTGTAGCATTTTAACCCTTGATTGTTATCTTCAAGAAGTGAAACAACCCCTACCATTCTCTCAGCCTTCAAGTTTTTTTCTGTTAAAGCTTCTTCCTGAACTTTCTTGAGTTCATCAGTCCAACTAGGAGTCACTTCTATCTGCATTGCTTTAATCCTCACCCGATCACTCCTTTCTTTGCGACTTAGCGCGTCAGCCACCACATTTGCCTTACCGGGATGATACAATATTTCACAGTCATAATCTTTCAGCAATTCCATCCACCTTTGTTGTCTCATATTCAATTCCTTCTGATCGAACAAGTACTTTAAACTCTTGTGATCAGTATAAATTTGGCATTTCACCCCATATAAGTAGTGTCTCCAGATTTTCAGTGCAAACACCACAGCTGCCAATTCCAAATCATGAGTTGGATATCGCTTCTCGTGATCCTTCAACTGACGAGAGGCATATGCAATAACTTTCCCCTGCTGCATCAATACACAACCAAGTCCTAACTTGGAAGCATCACTATAAACCACAAATCCTTCGGTTCCTTCTGGTAAAGTCAATATCGGTGCAGTGCTCAACTTTTCTTTCAAGACTTCAAACGCCTCCTCTTGAGCGGATTTCCATTCAAACTTTACACCCTTCTTTGTTAGCGATGTCAATGACGTCGCAATCCGTGAAAAGTCTTGAATAAACCTTCTATAATAACCAGCTAATCCCAAGAAACTCCGTACCTCGGACGGGGTCCTTGGTGGTTCCCACCTCTTTATAGCATCCACCTTGGTCGGATCTACCTTTATTCCTTCTTGGGTCACCACATGGCCTAGGAATTGAACTTCACGCAGCCAGAACTCACACTTAGAAAACTTTGCATACAGTTTCTCCCGCTTTAGCAAACTCAAGACCGCCTGAAGGTGTTGCTCATGCTCCTTTTCAGTTCGAGAATAGATCAGAATATCGTCAATAAAAACAATGACGAACTTATCTAAGTAGGGTTTGCATACCCTATTCATCAGATCCATAAATGCTGCAGGTGCATTTGTCATTCCAAATGGCATTACCAGGAATTCGTAATGCCCACACCTAGTCCTGAAAGCAGTCTTAGGTATATCCTCCTCTCGAACCTTCAACTGGTGGTAACCCGATCGTAGATCGATCTTCGAGAAATAACAGGCACCCTGGAGTTGGTCGAAGAGATCATCAATCCTTGGAAGAGGATACCTATTCTTTATCGTTACTTTGTTAAGTTCACGATAGTCGATGCACATCCGCATAGTACCATCCTTTTTCTTAACAAATAACACTGGCGCTCCCCAAGGAGAGGTGCTAGGGCGTATAAAACCCTTGTCTAACAACTCTTGTAGTTGAGACATCAACTCTTTCATTTCTGACGGTGCAAGACGGTAGGGTGCTCGAGCGATGGGTGCGGCTCCAGGTACGAGATCAATCTGAAACTCTACCTGTCTCTCAGGTGGTAGACTTGTCAGATCATCCGGGAAGACTTCAGGAAACTCTCTTACAATAGCAATGTCTTCCATACTCTTTTTCTCTTTCTTAGCATCTATCACATATGCTAAATAACTCTGACACCCCTTTCTCACACATCGTCTTGCTTTCGCCATAGAGATCATGCTGGATTTCCTATTTCTTCTATCTCCGTAAATGACTATGATTCCACTATCAGGTAATTCAATTTGAATTATCTTTTTGTTGCACATAATTCTGGCCTGGTTTTCAGCTAACCAATCCATGCCAATTATTATATCAAATTCCCCAAGAGTCATAGGGAGTAGTCTCAATGGAATTGAACGACCATCTATCTGAATATCGCAGTCATCATACTCCTCTCTAATAGTCACCCGATTATCATCGGCAGTTTCTACTTCTAAAGTCGAGCTTAAAAGCTTGGGCACTCTATGCAAGTAATCACAGAATGCAGTAGATACAAAAGAGCGATTTGCTCCAGAATCAAACAGTACTCTAGCATGCACAGAATTGACCAGAAAGGTACCTGTCACCACGTCTGGTGTCTCCTCGGCCTCTGTTGCCGTCATCTGGAAAACTCTCCCCTTTGGCTTTGATGCTTCAGATCGTTTTTCTTCCCATTTACCATTTCGATTTCCGCCCTGACCAGAGGCATACTCATTCTTTTGCTGAGGACAATTTGCTTGTATATGGTTCGGTGACTTACAGATGAAACATAGTTGTTCTCTCCTATCAACCTTGCAATCCTGAGACTGGTGTCCTGGCCTCCCACATCGGTAACACACCCTTGGTTTGATCAGACATTCTCCCTTGTGCACACGATTGCATCTAGAACATGGTTTGACAGCCTGTCCTTGCCATGTCTTCCTCTCTGGACCCGAGAACTTTGACTTCTTGGTTTCGTTACTTGGACCTTCCCATTTCCTTTTTACATTGCCTCGTTCAGCCTCTTGGCGATTCTTTTCTTTTTCTCTTGCCTCTGCCGCGTTTACTGCAACCTGAAATGTGGTTGGCTCCATAGCTAGAACAAATTCTCGGATGGATGCTTTTAATCCTCCAATATACCTCTCTGCTCGTCTTTCCTCCGTCGAAACATAGTACTCGGCAAACCTGGCCTTTTCGGTAAAACTTGTTGTATACTCCCTCACAGTCATTGTTCCCTGCTCCAGCCTTAAAAACTCCTCTTCCAGTTGTTTTACTGCAATTCGCGGACAGAATTTATCGTTAAACAGTACTTTAAACTCTTCCCATGTCATTCTTGCCACTTCCTCGTCGCCTTTTAAGTTGCAGACTACTTCCCACCAAGAAAGGGCTTCTGATTTAAGCATCGCCGTCCCATATGTCACCTTATCTTCCTCTGCACATTTGCTGATTCTAAATACAACTTCTGTCTCTCTTATCCACCTCATTGACATCACTGGGTCGCAATCACCTTTAAAAGGTTGGGGCTTACAAGCCATAAAGTTCTTAAAGCTACAACCCTTTTGTCCTGTACTCATGCTGATAGGACTCGGTGCTCTTGACCGCACATTCTGGTCTTCCCTGTTGCTTGAAGTGTTATTATCCTCCCTTCTGCTGCTTATCACCCTATCCTCTTGATTTTTCAATTCCGCCTCCCGCACCTGTGCTATAACCATGGGCAAGGCTGCTTGCAAAGCTTTTGTTACCTCCTGAGCAATGATGTCTACAGGGGTTTCCGTGGTTGCTTGGGCACGCCCTCGTCCCCTACCTCGACCTCGACTTCTTCCAGATGCAGAACTTGCTTGCACAGAGGGCTCAGGTTCATTGGGTGTTGCTTGACTTCTACCTCGTCCTCTTCCTCTTCCCCTTCCACGACCTCGTCCTCGTCCTCGCATGCTAGCGGTCCTTGCAGCCACGACAGATGTTGGTCGGGTTTCGTGTACATTTGGGGTAACTCCTATTGGTGGCGGTTCTACCGCATCAGGAGTAACTGATGCCGTCCTTCCTGACCGACGTGACATATTTGTTGTGCGCGATGAACACTTATATTTATAAGCATAACTTAATCCATACATAACCTAATTATCCATTAAGTTCAACAGTTGCATAATAAAATTAAACACCAAGATATTATTAAACACCAAAATATTATTATTTCAAAAGACGATTCAGAACATGAGTGTTTTGCATAAAGCGCCAAACCGGCTAATACATACTCCAAAATAAAACTCAAAATAAACCCAGTTCAAAACCACTAAACATTCAAAACATTTTATTAAGATAAAAGCACTTAAGATAAACTATCTCTCTTCTCACTCCCTCTCTCATGGCATGTTCGTAGGGTAGTAGGTCATCTTCACGAATTCTTCATAGGTGTTATCTGGACGGTATTTCCAAATAAATCCCAAGCTTGGACCTTGCCGGAATTGATGCGCCCAGTCGGAAAAATACCCTTTGATCAACCCTACATACTCCGAGGCCGCTCCCCGATAGTAGCGAGCTCGATCTCCCAATCGCATCTTCCAAGTACGGGCAACAATCCTTCTCTCCCACTCTAATGCCACACACTTCCATGCCATGTCGTGGTTGCTTTCCCACAGCTCCTCATTTTCCTTCAATACCTGGTTCAACTCGGTTCCTAACTTAACATGCTCCCCTTGCAAGTTGCTCAGCCACCCTCCTACTTGGTCTTTCTCAGCTTGAACCTTAGACAATTCATTTCTTAGTTCAGTATTCTCTTCACTCAGGTTTGTAACATCCTCTTCCAAATCCTCACGGGTCGGCGTACGTGGGGTGTATTCCACGTAAGGTTCCTCCGTTGGATCATAGGAAGAATCATCGACCGGGTTGGGTTGAGATGACTCGACCCTCGGAACACTCGCACTACCCCTGGAACTGCTCCCCGCACCTATAGGGCGTTGGCTAGAGCGGCTGGAACTCGCACGGTCGTGTTGCCCGACTCCACCTCTTGGACCTAGGCCAGCAGCTACCGCACGACTTCCACCCCTGCCCCTTCCGCGACCAATGCGCCTAGTCGTCTTTGTGTAAACCATTTTTCCTACAAAATCACAATGATAAACCTATCACTTTTAGGCACGATATCAAAACTTAAACGCTGACTAACACATTTCCTTTATTTTTAATATTTACACTTCCTCTCAGTTTAAGCTTAGGCTAAAATTAATAACCTATTTCTCTTAAACTAAGGCTCTGATACCACTTGTAACGTCCCAATTTTTTTTTTAACATAAAACATCCATATATATAAATAAAGCCATAATGTCTACATAATTCAACACAGCGGAATATTTCAAGATTATAAAACTTAAAGGAAAAAGTGTCTAAAACATAATCTCTTAAAATCTCGATCGCCATCCTTCATCACGCCTTTATTCAAATGATAATCCGACTCTAGACCTTCTCCTTCCCTTTGCTACTACCTCCGATTAGGTGACGACCTGGTTGCATAATATTTTGAAAAGGAGTTGGGTGAGCCTAGGGCCCAGTGATTACACGGTATTTATGCATAAACAATTTCAATAATGAATTTCACAAAGCATCAAAATCTTGCATGCGATAAAACAATTTTAATCACAAAGTTAACGGCATATTAGGAGGTATTTTATTCACACAGCTTTACCTGGCGAACTCACACAGCCTGTTCGCGCTTACGGCTTACACGAGCTCACACAACATGCTCGCCTTACGGACTTACACCGTAATATCCCCCCATTGCCACACAAATCAAAAACACATATTATGAAAACATTTCACGTTTAATGCATAGACGACATTTCAAAAGATCAATAAACTTTTTAATAAAACATGCAACCATTTATAAAAAAATCACGTATAACTCACCTTACTAGCCGTAGCCCAAACCAATCTCGAAGTTCCTCACGTCTTCCCTACAATTTTATGATCACATTAAATTCTAAGGTTCAACACCCAAACTTCGAGTTAATCGATTTCGTTTCTAGGCTACCTTTACCAATCGACTCTAGAAGTCCTCACATCCATTTTTGGTTTGTGACTACATAAATGTATACTTATATGTATATTTATATATATATATACACATTTTCATAAGAGAAAATCCATCGAGATGTAATATATATGAAGCTTCCATTTTCATAATTTCCATGCATGCGCTTTCTCTCTCTCTATATATATATGTATATATATATAGGGTGCGTTTCATTTGAAAACCAATCAATTCGTGGAAACTCTGCAAACCATTGTTTTAGGAAATAATATATATATTTATGGAAACTATTATGATTCATTAATAATGATTGTGATATATATGGAAGATGATAAGATTCATTTATTATAATCATGACTTTAGATTAGGAAACTTAACAAAATGTTTCCTAAAATAGTGGTTTGCAAAGTTTCCACGAATTGATTGGTTTTCAAATGAAACGCACCCTATATATATATGTATGTATGTATAAGTTATATGTGTAATATGTATTCATAAATCCAATATGAATTACGTCTCCAACAACTTGCTGGATCTAAACATCATGCATCCATATTTACACACATATATCTATGCACTATGCATACATACATATATATATGTATATATATATACATGCTCATCACTGTACAAAGCATCCATCGAAACCTTTTTTTTTTTTTTTTTAGATTCTTTTCCTTTAACAGCCTTCGGCTTACCCCTTGACTCAATCGAGAAACCATTTTAAAACAATTTAACGAAACAGAATGTTCGTTGAGTGTCTCAAGGTTCGGACGAGAGCTTTGTACCGAAAACACATAACGACAATGTCGATAGCACCGGTTAAAGTACCGATAGCGGTTGATGATCGTGGCCACCTTATCGTGACCTCGATCATCCTCTCGAGGGTCCGAGACATCTATAAGCATTGAACGTAACTGATCAAGCAAGTAAAAACACTTACCGTTGAGTATCGAAACTATTGCAATTCTCCGAACCGTCACCGTCTTCACTTCCCTATTTGAGCTTCTTCCTCTCGATTGTTTTTGCATCTATGTTGGCTAGTCTAATCCCCTTTATATACACGATTGCTTCGTCGGTTTTGGCTATGTGAATAGCCAAAGGCGTGAGTAAATACACTGGCCGTTTAAGGCCTTTCCATTGCATGTCACCTTTAGGAAATTTCAACATGCATCTCAAACTTTCCCCATATGACATACTAGGTCCCTAACAGTTTCCATTCATTTTTTTTAAACAAGAGTTATTACACCAATAGTACATAGTGTACATCTGAGTAAAACTCAGAATACTAGCACTAAAAGAGAACATGAATCGTATGAAGGGTGTTCCATATGATTCGGCCAACTGTTGAATCATGTAAGCCATGTTAATGTACTAAGATCGGACGTCTCGTATGCCCTGAGCATGACAAGCAAATATTAGTTAGACCCAAGTGATGCTCACTGTATAACAATGAAGAACATTATGAAGTATCTGAGAAGAACTAAATATATGTTTTTACTATACAATGGTTTGGAAAGAGATCTGTGTGTTTAAGGATACACATATACTAGTTTCTAAATTGACTGTAATGACTTAAATTGTAATAAGGATATATGTATTGAACGGAGGTACTATGAGTTGTAAGAGCTTACATGCAAATCTACTTGTCAAACCTATGTCTCAAAACAATCATGATGTTCATGTTATAGGCTTGAGGATTTTTCATATTGAATAATAATTTTAGTAAACTTTAAACTTCTGGAACATTAAAACAGTTATGTGTTTATCTGATATGTCATACTAGGTATGAGTATATACATTAAACATCCCCGTGTTCTTTATTAACATGTTTAAGTATCCTTAAATAAATATGATGATCATATTATTTAGAACTGTCCTTGATCGATTATCACTAGGGGACTAGTAATAAATCAAGATCATTGTGAAGTCTGGTCATAGTCCAAGTTGGAAGTACACTAGGTGTAACCAGAGTCACATGAGCTTGTAGGTGCACAAGGCGTTGGACAAGACCCGCGATCAGGATCACCTCATAGATCGACGTCATAAGGTGAGTCCTGAAATAGTAAACACTCTTTATACTCATACGTGAGATGCGCATTGGGATCTAATGCATAAGCAGTATTATGCTTTGATATAGTCTAACGTTACCCTTAACCGGGTAATCATAAGGGCTATGTTGGGTATAACATGAATTGTGCAGTTAGTCGTGAACATGCAACATGGGATTTGCTCCTTTCAAAACAAAAGAGATATTTCTGGGCCCGTCGATGACATAGTTTGATTTACATGCAAGAACAAGTGGATTAGTTGGACTAATGGCCCTTGTATAATCAAATATGTTGGGATCAAGAAACATATTCTTTGAACTATAAATGATGAAATAGATCTATGCCTTAAGTTCAAAAACAAAATATCAAGGATAATGAATGATTATATTATATGATTGAGTGGATCAATCAAATTGCTCGAAGGTAAAAGCACATTTACATAGCCTTGGGGGCGGTGACGTGTTGCTAGACGTTTACCATCGTCTGTGTTACTGTGTATCATGTGCAAATGGGAGAATGTAAGTTATTATATGCTCACGACGCGTGTCACACAGGGATACTGCTGAGGATATGTAAACCTATAGGGTCACACACAAAGAATACGTTTGTTTCCATCTATAGAAACCAGGATTAAATCAAGTTGATAAAGGAAATAATTATTCTTGAAGGATAATTATGAAAAATATGTGTTGAACTGTAATTATGATAATTACAGGGTGAAAACATAATTATGTTAAATACGTGGTGTTATCTGTAAATATATATATATATATATAATTATATATATATATATATTTGAATTTGAATATTATAGATAATTTATTAAATCTTATTTGCATTATAGTTTATCTATAATTCTTCTGGTATAAACAGGGCACTTTTTCAGACAATTGAAATTAGAATTAACCCATGAGAGAAATACATAAAAGAAATTTTCTTTTATGTAAAACACATATAGATCTAGGGTTCTTGGACTAGCACCCGCTGGAAGCGGAAAACGTGTTCGTGTGTGGACTACCAATAGAGGAAACCTACTTTGGTTTCTTGGTGCTTCTTTCCAATCCCGGCTGATCTACAAAAGGTATGATTCTAAACACCCTATGATGTGTTTTTTATTTTAATTAAATGCATCATTGGATCTGATTGGGTTTTAAGTTTTAGAAAAGTTTTCTATATAATATTTTGTAACTAAAATTATTATTAACTTTCGTTGCGTCTTATCAGTTACAAATTGTTTTAAAACCCATCAAATATATTCATTCTCTGACTTTCATTGTCGATTATTCTTCTTTAATATTTTATTGTTTCCATAATCTACTCGAAATAATGCAATCATGGTACTTTTTTTCCTCTCTAAAAAACATGCCACCAATTTATCATGTTTTGTATAACTTATATAAAAGATTTATTATATTATTTAAGATCGTTTCAATATATATAAACTAAGGAAATGGTTACATTTGACTTAATCCCTCACTTGTCCAAATTCAGCCAAAAAATTGACATATTTACTCTTACACCCTCTATTAATGGCATCCCATCTCAATAGAACCCTAACAACTCCCCTC
Source organism: Arctium minus (assembly GCA_954870635.1). NCBI lineage: Eukaryota > Viridiplantae > Streptophyta > Magnoliopsida > Asterales > Asteraceae > Arctium > Arctium minus. The sequence continues at coordinate 20,917,381 of OX941082.1, forward strand.
TTTTCCCTTATACCCTCTCTCCCGGCGACACCTCAGGTCACCCTCGCTTCTCTGTTCCCCGGCGACCTCGCTCCACGGTAACCTTCTCTACTACGTTCATCTATCCCCAAAGACTCCCATGCATCATTGAGACTTCGAAAACCCTCACCAAACCTTCGATGCACCTGCATCATCGAGAACAAAACCATCTATCTCGACTCATTTTCTCTCCTCACCTCTCTCGACTTCGACGCCTCTGTTTCGCCGAGAACAAAACCAAAAATCAAAACCCTAATCTATTTGGATTTTTATTGGTTAAATGATTGACTAACAATATAAGTACAATACCTTTTGCAATCACTAATAGAACCCATCAACATCTTTGACTATGCAATAAGTTTTGGTTGGGTTTGATGGACCAATGGAGCATATATGTTGCAAACTGCTGTTGGCACTTGACCCGTGAAAATTTTGTCAAAGTCGAAAAGGTAGTGCTTGGCGAAAGTTTAGTTTAGAGAAATCCTTATCATTTCTTTACTTGATTGATTAATGAGAGTGGTGATAGTTGCTTCAAATTGAGGACAAAATACTACATTGACTATGAATGGTGCTAAAACAGTGTAATACCCTCAAATCTGGAAAGAGCAACTAAATTAAAATTTTCAATAATGTCTCAAAAATAGATCAGATCTCTTACAACAAGATCATACTTGAAATATTAAACTAGGTATAACCATCAACAAGGTAAATAAAGTCTTACACAAATACTAATTAGACTTCGGGTGTTACTAAAACCCAAATACAAGTTGTTATTCCCAAGACAAGGCGTAAGACTTCACCCAACTACTCACCCTCGAGCATACAACTAATACTCCTCTATTCATAGTGTTGTTAGTACCATACCCCCAACCGGGACCTGATGCACATGTCGACAAATAAAAGGTTAGGCTAACGCCTAGTGAGTTCAAGAGTTTTCAATATAAATAACTACATATTGTCGAAGGAAAGAAAGCCATTTAAATCATGAATTTCCAAAATGATTTACTTTAAATATGAGGCGACTCATTTTCCAATAATGCACATTTAAAGACGATTACCCCAACGTAAAACATTCCTTCGTAAAGTAAATTCAACCCAAGACTCACTCAAAGCGTGAATAGAAATTGAACTCCCAATTTATAAAAACACGGATAAACCTTTATTTCCTGAAACACCCAAAACACAAGTGGAACATGACACTCAAAATCATAAATCATGGATAAAACCCATACACATAAAACGTCATCGAAAACATGGATACTAAAACTCAATACCCAAAACAACACCTTTCGGTGACGGGGGAGACCCGAATTCCATTGAATGTGGCGAGCACACAAAGTTAAGCCACATATCAACGTTCTCGAGATTCACATAAGGCCATGGATCCCCGTATACGGCTCCCAACCGAGCTACCACCGCAAGATACCCAAATGATCCGAGTGTCTACTCGACCTCTAGATGAGTGTCACCATAAAGCCACAAGTCCCCGTATCCGGCTCACCATGGGCACCACCGCAAGACTTAGCTCCGTATACGGCTCTGCAGAGCACCACCGCAAGCTTACATAAAAACATGACTTGGGGACCACTCACTAGGCTCAAACATGGACATCAAAACTCCATGATGAATAAACAGACTGGATTACACGGGCATCAAGTTCAACCACCCACGATCTATACCTTGATCCCTTCGTTAACCATAAGTATTACTAGTCCCAAAACAGGGATAAAGATCCCAATTAAACCAATTGACTAACTCATATGCCTATGAATCCAATGCATTACATTCTAAAACGTTACATGACTCAAACGAATGACTAACGCACCCAAACATGTAATTTCCACCAGAACGCAATTAACATGCATCATAAAACCTAAGCTCCTCATCAAGTCAATAAAACTGGGCAAACGCCCCAAGACTATTTTGAGTCACAACCGATCCCAAAACTTCACCAATTAACTAACCATTGATCAAAAGTCATAAAATGCGATAAATACAAATGACACGTTTACGCAACCACACACTCCGAATGCATGAATAAACTTTAACACGAAATTAGATTGAGACAAGTCATCTTCCAATGAGTTCTTACCCTTTTATTCTTTCAAAACGTCTCATGACCCAAGAACAAGTATTTCCCCAAAACATGTGTTAAAATGCATTTATACTCAAAAGACCTCATTTCATAACATAAATTATCAAAATACCGTTACTTATGATTTATTCATAAAAATGCCCCAAAATTCTGAATGTAGGTATTTTATAAAGCTTATAAAGTTAAACACTTCAAATAATTAAAACTCACCAAATAACCCAACAATTGATAATTTCATGTAAAACATATAAACATTTAAAAATGGACATTTTGGTATGTACACTGTTTTCATAAATCAACTTGAACTCACCTTACTAGATTTAGGCTAAATCTAGATTTTACCCCAACTTGAGCTTCCTTGAAGAGACTTGAATCCACAAGCAAATCCTTCCAAAACTTAGATCCACAAGTTTCCTATCATAAATATACATGTTCAACCATTTAGAACCGATCCCCAAATATTTTACATCAAAATCCCCAATTTGGCCAAAAGCCTAATTTTGACCTAATTTCTCCAAAATCATCAAACCCAAAATTTGAGAAATCAATCACTAGGGAACCATCAATGGAGCATTTATATCTCATAATAAGGTTTAGAAATGGAGAGGATAAACTTACCACTTAGGTTTTGGTGAAAACCTAGAAAACCCCAAAATCTCTAGTGTTGCCTTGTTGGAAGTGAGAACTCAACCTTGCATAAAGGGATGAAGCCATTAACAAAATATGGAGAGGGAACACCTTGATCTTCATAGAAGAGCCCCAAAAATCGGTTAGGGTTCATGAGGAAGAGAGGGGAACCGATCTGGGATAGAATAGGAGAGGTTAGAAGTGATAAAATGAAGAGAATGGCTAAAAATCGGATTTTAACCAACATCAGAGCCTTTAGGTGACATTGACACGACGATTATGCCCTTGGCATAGTCGCGGGGCATAGTCGCCCGCTTCCACAAGCCTGAGGTACCACTCCTGCGATAATGACACGGCGACAGTGACACTTGTCACTGTCGCGGACACTATCACCCCACCTCCTTCGAGCCTCGAAATTCGACTTCTTCCAACCGCAACGCTCTCGACACTGATAGGGATCAAAGGCAGTATGTTCCAAAACACAAATTCATCAATTGGAAACCTCAAGAGACCCCATAGTGACTTTTGCTTACCAAGAATTACGGGTGTTACAAACAGTGAAATAATCGATTGTAGCCATTTGGTTACTATTGATTGAATTGCTATTATTTGAATTTGATTGAATTGGTGTAAACAAAAACTCGTTCAAACAAATAACAAAATTGGTTGTGATTGAGTTAAAAAATGTGTTGAAATTTGTTTTTTGGATTATTAGAGATACACACTATTTGTACTCATGAATAAAACAATCATTTCTCTCGCCCAAACTGGTGATTCAGAAAAATAAAAAATAACAACACATTTTTATTTAGGCAGACAAATTTATCCATACATGACTTAATATAAAATTTGGTGAACTGTGAACTTCCCTTAGGTCGTAGAATTATGAGCATGTCTTCAATGCATAGTTATGTGAAAACAGTATGATTTTTACTTCTTCTATTGCTAATGATTCATTTGTCATTTTAATCGAGAGTAAAATGTTTGTAGATTTATATGTTACCATTATAATTCCTCGGTTACTAAGATGTGTTAATATATACATTTTTCAAAATGATTATTGTAGTGTTCGCTAATCAAAATGAAAATAAAATAATTAGTTGCAACAAACTTATTAGTGTTACTTTACTCTTGAATGTTACAACATATATCACATACATGCATACAACCACATGTTATGTATCAATACATATAATGCATGAAAATAAACCGTAACTCATTTTATGTGGTATTTATAGATATATCTACGATAGCATTGCATGATAAACATATCACATGGTTGTTAGATGATGTAGTGTATTCAATGTTCCAAACATTTTGCTACCTCTAACATTGTACGTTGCAACGCACCAATCTTCATGTTGTGAACACCTTTGCAACGTTTCATCCATCATGTTGCAAGGTGTCAATCAGGTGTCAATCTTTATGTTGTGGCTTCTCATCCACCATGTTATATCATGTTCATATTCACGTCATAATGTATCATTATCCATGTTTTGAATGTTTCACAGTTTCTTGTTGCTACAAAATGTTTACATTTAAACAATAATCTTAAGTTATGTTGGGATGAAATGTTGGTAAATGACCAAAATACATTTTTTTTTGAAAAATTTTGAATATTTTTCGTAAACTAAAAGTATTTTAATAAAATAATCATAATGTGTACAACAATATAAAATACATAACCCGAGGATAACCATAAACTAAATTACGTTACTGAGTCGATATTAAAATTGCTCAAATACATATATCGAAGACCATCAATAGGCACGATAAACTGTAAGATCTGACTGCAAAAGCCAATCCAAGGATGATAAGAGGCACGATAAACTATAACATCTTAACGATGAAATTTGAAGCCATGTCAGGATTGTAGTTGCAGTTAACAGGCGCAATATAAGTGTGCTTCTTAGGAACGATTGCCATGTCTACTTTCTTTTTGAAATATATAATATTTATATACGGAAAATGCAACAAATAAAATCACACACCCTTCTCACCTTTAGTAATAATTATGTGTCACGTCTCTAGCATCATCACTGTGTCCCACATCCTCAAAATTGTTCGTTGCATCTTTCCCTACAGTCATTTTCAATGGCTAATATTATTCACCATATTTATTCGGCATGAGATATCAATACATGATATTTGAAAACATACTAGTTGTTAGGAACAATACTTCATCATCTCTAAGTTGATCCTCCATAAATGGGTTACATCATAAACCTGGTGCAATTTAGGTTCACTAATGCTTAATCACAAATGAAAGCAAGAAAAATGAAGGATAAACATGTTTAAAAGTCACTTTTTATGAGCATGTTGTATTTCAGATGGCACATTATATCTTAAAATTCCAAACTGTAACATAAACAGACCTTTTACCACATTACCACATAAAAAAGGGAAAAGAACATGTTCTTATGTCTGGGTGGTATTGACACCAAATTTATGTCACAACTTTAAATGCAAGTTCATAAAAATTTGCCTTTAACTCACTTTGATTTGGTAATTCCAACATGCCCTTTTTCGGTGATTTTTTAAACCTATATTCTTCATTATACTGGAGATAGTATTGATTTTGAATACACTATCTCAGTTACTGATATCAAATGATTGCTTTAAACTATATGTTTAGCCAAGCATTACAACTTTTAAGGGGTATATCAATATTCGATCTCATTGAAAATTATTCAAAAAACAATACCATCAAATATCCAAACCCATAAATACAAACTTCTTGGGCCATCGCGCAATGATTTCTAATTGATTTTTTTTTCCAAAACCACAAATCCCTAATCTTATTTATTTGTTATAAACCGAGCAAATACAATCCCAAATCTTATTTATGTGCTAACAAAAAAGACTATTACCAGTTTCAAATGTTCTTGGCCATCACTACTATTCATTAACGTTCAAACCACACTAAAACCCTACCTAGATTCAACTCAGAGCAAAATCTTACAACTTGACTATAAAAACCAAAACCACTGTAAGATTACATGATCATGCAACAAATATAAGATTGTATGAAGCTAAGTGTGTGTCCCAATATGCAAGTGTTAACACAGTTCAATCATAAATCTCATTTGTATTGATAAGAAATCAAGATTACAACTTTCTCTCTCTACAAGTTCTCTCAAATATACACCATGAATTCTCCAATATGAGTTTTACTAAGTGCTACAAGATTACAACAAAGCACTAAGCTATTTATACCTACAACAGATACAAAGGAAACTAAACAACAAAGCATTAAACTTACAATAAAAGACCTTGACTTTGACTTTGACTTACACTCTTGAGGCTTTGACTTGAAACTTTCAATCATGATCTTGAATCATTGATCTTCAAAATAGTATCCTCATTAGATGATCTCGGAGACACCAATATTTGCTCCAACAATCTCCTCCTTTGTATTCGAGATCATTCTTCAAACGAAATTTAGCTTTGACGATCTCCCCCTTTGTAACAATCTCCCTTTTTCAAGTAGTCTAGATCATCCTTACAGTCTTCTCTCTTTGAAGTCAAATATTGTTTATCAATCAGCAAGTCAATCTCCTCCTTTGTTTAACTGATATCATCTTCAGCAAAAAATTATCTTCAACTTTTGCTCACTTTTCTTTTTAAATAAACTTCAAATAAAATTTCTGAATCTTTGACATCTTTCTTTTTATTTCTTCAAATTTCTCCCCCGTATCTTTGAAATTGAACATTCTTAATCTGTCATTTCTTGATAAATTCTCCATTTAACTTATTGATCTTTCATAAATTGCTTTTTCATTCTTTATTTTCTCCCCCTTTTAATGACTTCGAGCATCAACATCATCAAAACATTGCAAGAAAAATCACTTGTTCCATCTTCCAGACAAACGATTAACTGATCTTTTTCTCTTCGTCCATTAATTCAAAAAATGATTCTGAATCTTTTCAAATTCAGAATTGAGTGGTAACCCTTAATCAACAAATGAATCAGTTATAACGCCTGTAAGTAACAATGTAACACCCCAGATTTTCGTTATGTAATCTTGGTATTCTTGTATTTAAGCTTTTGTCGTTAGCACCGCATTTGGTTTGAAGTCTGAGTTTGGATTTTGGTGGTTTTGGACAAACCACAGTGAGCTACGCGAGTTGCACCGCGACTTGAGGTCGCGGCACAACCTGCGAAACCCTCTGTTTGTTTTGGGTTTTAAGGAAGCGGGCGAGTTATGTCGCGACTTGAGGTCGCGGCATAACCCGCGAGATCCCCTGGCCGACTCTTAGGAGTTCAGCCTAAATATCTTGTTTGGGAGATATTTCTAATCTCAAATCCCTTTTCTCTCAAGCCTCTCTCTCTTTCTTTAGTTCTTGGTTGGTTCGTTAGACCTCGTATGTTGCTAGTATTAAGTGCATCTAGCAAGGGTTCGGTATAGAAAGCTTCGTCTTCTCTCGGTGGTCGATATCTGGTTTTTCGGGTTTTCGTCTAAAACCTATTTGGTAAGTTCCTACTACCCTTTTCTAAACTTTATACATGTCAAAAGTTACATTTTGAACTCCTATATATCTCCATGGTTTTGGATCTAAGTTTATTACCTTTTTGACATAACTTGAGTTTTGGGAGATTTTAGGGTTCCCGATCATTTTCGACTAAAATGATGGGTTCCATCTTATTTGAAGTAAAAGGAGGTTTTACTTGCACATTTATGTGACTTATTTGAAAGAATGTATATAAACTCATTTTTATGATTTTCATTCTTACCAGCAGTTAAACTTGAAAGAAAGCATTTTGTTTATAAATTTTTTTTATACCATATGACTATCTATGGTTGGTCACATATGTTATTGTGACAAGTCTGTTGTAACATCCGAAAATTCTCAAGGTAAGTATTTATTTCCTTAAATATGTTAACTGTATTTATTTGAAATTACGAGACTTTATATACACATGTGGTCATTGTTATTATGCTATGATGTTACTTGGTTAGTATTAAAGATGTATGTGTTTAGACCTCGCACTCGTTCTCGAATTTGGTTATGTTTTCGGGCTGTATTGGGCTTGGCGCGAGAGTGCCACGCGATAGTGACATTGTCACTATCGCCGGGCATAATCGCTGAGATTGTACCGAGAGTTTGGGGGGAGTTCGCGATAGTGACACGCGAAAGTGACAAATGTCACTTTCGCCGGGCATATTCGCGCGGTTTGTACCGCGGGTGTTTTGAGCCTCGTGATTGTGACTCACGATAGTGCCCTTGGCACTATCGCCGGGCACTCTCTGTAACACCCGAAAAATCTTAGGTAAGTATTCCCCTCGTTCCTTGACTTTTATTATTTTGAGAATCTCTTTGTGTGCTTAATTGGCGTTTTATCAACCTGTTATGTGTATGTTAATCTGCCTTTTTAGCTTCTCTTTATCGAACCTTAGAAAGTCAAGTTTTCGGTGTCAAAGGGGATGGTCGCGATTGTGCCATCGCGATAGTGCCCTTGGCACAATCGCCTGGCACTATCGCTGGATTTGTACCGTGAGGTCGGGTTTGCTCGCGATTGTGCCTTCGCGATAGTGCCCTTGGCACAATCGCTGGGCACTATCGCCTGGGATGTACCGTAAGTCTTTTGAGTGTCGCGATTGTGCCTTCGCGATAGTGCCATGAGCACAATCGTCAGGCACTATCGCTGGCGGTGTCTGAGAGTATAAAAATCTAACTTTGACTATTTTGACTTCACTTCTCATCTCAAATCGTTTTGGGGCCAGCTTAGAGCTAGTTTGGGCGATTTTCTTCTACTTCTAAACCCACCAAACATTTATTGAAACCCTAGATTAGTTGGGGACATTTATTGGTGTCTAAGGGAACTAGAAGATCACTCAAGGGAAGCATTCAAGTCACATTTCAAGTCTCCACCTTCTCTCCATCCAATCCAAGTTTTCTAGGGTTTTGTATAAAACCCTAGATAGTGAGTTCTTGCATTATTTTCAAAAGAGATACATATTCTATATGCTTTTATACTTAATGTATTATTGTTATGAGAAGATCTGATCACCTGATAAGTTTGACCTAACTGTTAAGTTTGGTATTATTGGTATCTTAGCCTTGAATATGGTTATGGACATGAATGAGGTTATTATTCTTGATGTTTGAGCATGTTTACATATTCGTCTTGATGAGTCATGGATAATATTGAGTATTTGCATATCTTAGAGTTTTGTACCTAAGTTATGTTTGGGATCATGGTAGTCTTATACATGTATCTTATGAGTATGAAACTATGTATAGAGACGAACGTACACAAGAAGAACCATGAGTACGTGCTAGGAGGATGTAGTCTTAGGTGCCACTATAATGGTATGCACCTAGACCTCCGCCATTTGTAGTAATGCCTGGGAGGTAGTCTTCAAGTGTGTCGGGCCTTCAGGATGTTGCTCAAGCGAGTGAACATCAAGGTACATTGACTTGAGGTAAAACTCATTGGTGTGATGGGTCTCCCCCATGATTGACCCCGTAAGGACTTTGGTGATTGAAGTGTCATACTTGTTCAAAATATATGTTATGTTAATATGCTACGCTTTTATGTAACTCACTAGACCCGTTTGGTCTAACACTTGATTGTTGATATGTATCTCAGGTTCTAGCGGCGCGAGCTCCAAGGAAGCCTAATCGACTTTAGTGGTGAGCTTGGGAGCATTTTTGGGATGCCAATATTGAAGACCATTATTTTGGACATAGTTGACAACCTTTTTGTAATCTTATGTCTAGCGAGACTTAGATTAGGGAGTTGTCATCTATTATTATGTCTTATTACAAACTTGTAATTAACATACATTTGTTGTCCCTTTTGTATGAGCTCGTGCTTTGGCAGTTAAGCATACCACATTTCTATTTTCCGGAAATTTTTGTTAGTCCCATTTTTGGGGTGTTACACTCTCGCTGTCGGGGTGCAGGGGCTTTAAATGCATTTTATTTGATTTCAACCTCATTTATCTCAAACCTTCTCTTCTCTTTGGCGATTTTGGAGACTTCCAAACCGAACTCTTCCTCTCAAAACCCTAACCCTCATAAATACAACTCTTCTTGGTGGTTGGATCTTCACACTTGCAATAACTCTTCTCAAGGACAATCTCTAGGGTTCATAAAGCTCAACTTCTCCACTTCAAGTCTCATCTTCTCAAATCTAGGGTTTTCATCTTTTCTAGGTTTTGCTACAAAACCTAGATTGTGAGTTTACTAACCTTTGTTAAAACTAGATATACATCATATTCTTCTAGTTGTTGTTATTTATCTCTATATGTTCAAGTATGTGGGATTTGATTATGAAGCAAAGTTGGGAATGTGATTTTGTGTGAAATGTCATGATTTAGTTTATTGATCGGGTATTTGGTATTAATTCCATGAATGTACATATTGGATATCTTGGCATGATTTGGGATGTATGTATTATAGTAGATGATAAATTCTACTTGGAATGCCTATTTGGTGATTTAATGTCTAAGTATTGATTATGTTGGTATTTGGGCCTCATAATGGATTTATGTGTTAGGATGGTAACATTGTACCCTTGGTTGGTATCGAAATGTGTTGGTTGAAATATACCTCAAGACCTCCTATAAATTATGTTGGACGAACCAAGTCAGTAGACACTAGGAGGATGTAGTCTTGGGCGCCACTGTGATGGTATGTGCGTAGACCTCCGCCATTCGAGGAATTTTCTTTGGTATAGTCATCGGGTGTGTCGGGCCTTTCGGGTGTCTCTTGGTAGATGGCATCAAGGTATATCGACTCTTTGGGTGGAACTTGATTGGTGCTATGGGCCTCCCCTATTGACTCCACATATATTGAACTCTGGTTAACTGCTGATTAGAATTGTAACTGATCATGCATGCTTATTATTGTTCAACTCACTAGGCTTTTTGGCCTAACACTTGTTTAGTGTCGATGTGTATCTCAGGTTCTAGCGGCGCCGGTCCTAAGCAGGTTTAGATGCTTTGAGTGAGAGCTTGGGGATTTTGCACTTGGACGCTTACTTCTTTTGGGAATGAACCGTTGGGTTTATAGATAACAACCCTTTTGTAATCTATTTTCTAGATGTAGAAATTAGATTAGTTGGTTGCTATTTTATTGTCCGTTTAAATTACAACTGTGATTAAACAGGTTATTTATATATTCCCCATTTTTGGGAGGCTCTTGCTATGGCAATTCTAGTATACCTCATGTCCGTTGATCGGATTTTTGTTATCCCTATTTTTAGGGTGTTACAAGTTGGTATCAGAGCTTTAGTTTAATGAACTAGGTATTGTTTAGCATATCTAGACTTAAGCTTTAGACTTTATGACTTCACTGTCTACTTGGGTAGCAATCCTAGGTGGGGAGAGCGTTAGGATTACGTAATTACTTTAATTGAAAGTTGTGATGGTGGTGACAAGAGTTATTATGTAAGGTTCGTTCATAATTTCACTTAGCTACTGCTATTATGAATGCATTGTTACATGAGCATACTTGGTTTACTATTATTATGATAATTGATGAAAGTATTAGTACGTACAATGAGTTCAACTCGTTTAGTCTTTTCTCAATCTATTTCACGTGCGTGTATGGCAGTTTGTGATGGTAAACACTCGAAGTAGACTACCGGACATGCCAGAGGGTCAACCATAAGTGGAATCTGCAGCTGTACGACCTCCGGTGGGGGAAATCTCCGATGGAATTCCCGTACCCAGAATCTTGGGAGGCGGACCTGAACATATTCCTCGCCGGAACCTCAACACGAATAATGCTATCATGGAAGAGGTGACCATGGAGACCCGGATTCAGGATAGCATGATGGTGGCCATGAACTCCGCCATAGCCCAACAACAATAGTTCTTCATGAAACTCTTAGAAGATCGAGAAGCCAGTAACCGACAACTATAAACAATGGCAGAAAACATTGTTGTGGGGTCGGGTGGACCAAATGTGGTATCCGTGGGACCCATCTGACGATGGGAACAAGACGAAGACTAAGGGGTGCACCTACAAAGCATTTATGGGGTGACACACTAAGGAGTTTGCGGGTTCCGATAACCCAGTTGCTTGTATGTATTGGCTCAAATAGATAAAGATGGCCTTTGAGTCAAGTGAGTGTGATCCCTCTCAACGGGTCAAGTTTGCTTCTCAACTACTTCGGGAAGAGGCTTTGATTTGGTGGAATCTCACTCGATCAGTCCTCACTCCTGAAGTTCTGGCTAAGTTAACTTGGCCGACGTTCAAAGAGAAGATTATGGACAAGTATTGTAGCGAGCGTTCGATGGACAAATTGGAGCGGGAGTTCCGAGATCTGAAGAAAGGGAATCTGTCTATTGTTGGCTACTCCAAACTCTTTTTGGAGAAACTAAACTTGGTGGGACATCTGGTCCCCGATGAAAGGTCAAAGATTAAGGCCTATCATCAAGGGTTACCGGTCGAGATGCGAACAGAGGTAAGAAATGCTAAGTGTTCGACTTTGCAAGAGGTTATCGAGGAGTCCTTACTCGTTGAGGACGACATCAATGCCGAAAGGGATGAGAAGAAGCATGTTGGTGAGAAACAGAAGTGGGAAGGGCCATCTGGGCCCGTTCGACAATCTAGACCCTTTGTAAGCGGAAGAGCGGGTGATCAACGTCGCGAAGACTGGTGGTGCCACAAGTGCAAGTCAAAGCACTCGGTGTCATGTGTTGCAAGAACTTACTCCGGTCCAACGGGGTGTGCCAAGTGTGGTAAGAAGGACCACGCGACTCGAGAGTGTCCCATCCGGGGGCCGGTATGCTATGAGTGCAGGGAACCGGGGCATATGAAGAGGGATTGCCCAAAGCTAGTGGGAGGTAATGGTGGAAATTCCGTGGGTTTGACGGCTAGAGTCGAGCAACCACCAAGGGTGCCCAATCGAGCTTTCTGGATGACTACCGAGGAGGCAAAGGAGACCGCGGATGTCGTTTCGGGTACGTTTCTAGTAAACTCCTTGCCTGCTCGTGTTTTGTTTGATTCGGGTGCTACATGTTCCTTTGTGTCGGATGCTTTCTGTAAACAATTCACCACTCCTATTAGTGTCCTTCCCGATGCATTATTAGTAGAAATAGCTAATGGGGATCAAGTGATCATTCGAGACCGTTTTTGTGATTGCACTCTAGAGATTGGTGGGAATTCTTTCGGAGTGGATTTATTACCTATGACTATAGGAGGGTTTGATGTAGTCATAGGTATGGATTGGTTAGTAAGGCATAAGGCGGACATCTTTTATTCCAAAAAGATGATCCAAGTGCCATTACCGGAAAATGGTGTGGCTACCATTTATGGGGAGAAAGGAAAGAGGAATAATCCTATTATCTCATCTCTTAAGGCTCGCAAGTTTTTAGCGAAGGGTTACCCTTCGTACTTGGCCAACGTTGTAGACGCGAAGAATGAAAAGAAGTCGGTAGAAGATGTGGAGGTGGTGCAAGATTATCCGAACGTCTTTCCGGAAGATTTACCCGGATTACCGCCGGAGCGGCAAGTGGAGTTTCAGATTGACCTCACACCGGGAGCGGCTCCGATAGCTCGTGCTCCATATCGTTTGGCACCGACAGAAATGAAAGAGATGATGACGCAACTTCAAGAGTTGCTGGAGAAGGGCTTCATTCGACCGAGTTCGTCACCTTGGGGAGCACCGGTACTGTTCGTGAAGAAGAAGGATGGATTCATACGGATGTACATAGATTATCGGGAGTTAAACAAAGTCACGGTGAAGAACAAGTATCCTTTACCTCGCATCGACGACCTTTTTGATCAACTACAAGGCGCGGGATGTTTCTCGAAGATTGATCTTCGGTCCAGATATCATCAAGTGAGAGTGAAGAACGAAGATATTCCGAAGACGACTTTCCGAACGAGATACGGACATTATGAGTTTTTGGTGATGCCTTTCGGCTTAACCAACACTCCGACCGTATTCATGGATCTGATGAACCGTGTGTGTCGCCCATTCTTGGATAAATCCGTGATCGTCTTCATCGACGACATTTTAATATATTCAAAGGATGAGTCCGAGCACGAAAAACACTTACGGGAAGTATTAGAGGTTCCAAGGAGGGATAAACTGTTCACGAAATTCTCGAAGTGCGAATTCTGGCTCCAAGAGGTGCAATTCTTGGGGCATGTGGTATTAAAGGACGGGGTAAAAGTGGATCCGACAAAGATCGAGGCAATGATGAGTTGGGAACCTCCAACAAGTCCGACGGAGATCCGAAGCTTCTTCGGTTTAGCGGGTTACTACCGACGTTTCATTCAAGATTTCTCAAAGACAGCTACACCGCTCACTTCTCTTACAAGGAAGAACGTCAAATTTCTTTGGACCGATGCACAAGAGCAAGCATTTCAGACGCTCAAGAGGAAGTTGTGCGAAGCTCCGATCTTGTCCTTGCCCGAGGGATCGGAAGACTTTGTTGTGTTTAGTGACGCTTCCAAGATGGGGCTTGGGTGTGTCCTAATGCAAAGGGGGAAAGTAATCGCCTACGTGTCGCGACAATTAAAGGATCATGATAAGAACTATTTGACTCATGATTTGGAGTTGGCGGCGGTAGTGTTCACGTTGAAGTTGTGGCGACACTACTTGTATGGGACCAAGTGTACTCTCTTCACATATCACAAGAGTCTCAAGTACATCTTCGACCAAAAGGAACTCAACATGCGACAAAGGAGATGGCTAGAGCTTTTGAAGGATTACGATTGTGACCTACTCTATCATCCCGGTAAGGCCAATGTGGTGGCGGATGCATTGAGCCGAAGGAGTCATGGTGGTGGTGTCAAAATGTCCCTTACAAGGATCGATGTGGTGTCAAGTTTGTTGGAAAGCATTAAGGCAAGTCAAGTGGAAGCACTTAAGGAAGAGAATCTCAAAGCCGAAGTCATGGTGAAACAAAAGGAACTGTTAACGGAATTTCAAGGACGGATTTGGGTGCCGAAGTTGGGAGGAAATCGGAAGTTGCTTCTTGAAGAAGCGCATAAGTCGAAGTATTCTATACATCCCGGTAGCACCAAGATGTATAGAGATTTAAAGTTAATTTATTGGTGGCCAGTGATGAAGCTAGATGTGGCTAGCTATGTGGAGAAGTGTGTCACGTGCCTTCAAGTCAAGGCGGAACATCAAAGACCGTATGGAAGTTTACAACCGTTGTCCATTCCCGAGTGGAAATGGGACAACATTACTATGGATTTCGTGACGAAGTTACCAAAGACCTTGTGTGGGCACGACACCATTTGGGTAATCGTTGACTGGTTGACCAAAAGTGCGCATTTCCTTGCAATACGGGAGACCTTGCCAATGGAGAAATTGGCCAAGCTTTATATTGATGAGGTGGTGTCGAGGCACGGAGTTCCGCAATCTATTGTATCGGATCGGGACAACCGATTCACTTCGAACTTTTGGGCTAGTTTGCAAAAGGAGTTGGGTACTCGACTGAATTTGAGCACGGCGTATCATCCTCAAACAGATGGTCAAAGCGAGAGGACGATCCAGACATTAGAAGATATGTTGAGGTCGTGTGTAATAGACTTCGGGGGAAGTTGGGATTCACATCTACCTCTAGTAGAGTTCGCGTACAACAATAGTTACCACTCTAGTATCGGAATGGCACCGTTCGAGGCTCTGTATGGGCGGAAGTGCAGAACCCCGGTTTGTTGGCTAGAAGCGGGCGAGAAGCAATTCGCCGGGCCAGAAATAGTTCAAGAGACTGCGGACAAGGTGAAAGAAATACGAGAAAGGCTAAAGGTGGCGCAAGACTGACAAAAGAGCTACGTGGACAAGAAGAGAAGACCGGTTGAGTTTCAAGTGGGTGACCGGGTCACGTTGAAGGTGTCTCCGTGGAAGGGGATCATACGTTTCGGGAAGCGTGGGAAGCTTAGTCCTCGTTTCCTTGGACCATTCGTTATTTTGGAGAAGATTGGTTTCCAAGCCTATCGGTTGGATTTACCGTCGGAAATGGATGGGATACATCCTACATTCCACGTGTGTTATCTTCGGAAGTGTCTAGCCGAAGAGGAAAGCGTGATTCCTTTATCGGAAATTCGAGTAGACAATGGAAATCGATGTGTGGAAGAGCCGGAGTCGATTTTAGAATCGAAAGTAAAGAAGTTACGACATAAAGACGTAGTCATGGTTAAAGTCCAATGAAAGCACCATCGGGGTGCTAACATTACTTGGGAGACTGAAGATGATATGAAGAAGCGTTACCCTCACTTGTTTGTTTAAGGTAAGATTTCGGGGACGAAATCCCATTTAGGTGGGGAGGATTGTAACACCCGGAAATTCTCAAGGTAAGTATTTATTTCCTTAAATATGTTAACTGTATTTATTTGAAATTATGAGACTTTATATACGCATGTGGTCATTGTTATTATGCTATGATGTTACTTGGTTAGTATTAAAGATGCATGTGTTTAGACCTCGCACTCGTTCTCGAATTTGGTTAGGTTTTCGGGCTGTTTTGGGCTTGGCGCGACAGTGCCACGCAATAGTGACATTGTCGCTATCTCCGGGCACAATCGCTGAGATTGTACCGAGAGTTTGGGGGGAGTTCGCGATAGTGACACGCGAAAGTGACAAATGTCACTTTCGCCGAGCATATTCACACGGTTTGTACCGCGGGTGTCGAGAGCCTCGCGATAGTGCCCTTGGCACTATCGCCGGGTACTCTCGCCGTCGGGGTGCAGGGGCTTTAAATGCATTTTATCTGATTTCAACCTCATTTATCTCAAACCCTCTCTTCTCTTTGGCGATTTTGGAGACTTCCAAACCGAACTCTTCCTCTCAAAACCCTAACCCTCATAAATACAACTCTTCTTGGTGGTTGGATCTTCACACTTGCAATAACTCTTCTCAAGGACAATCTCTAGGGTTCATAAGGCTCAACTTCTCCACTTCAAGTCTCATCTTCTCAAATCTAGGGTTTTCATCTTTTCTAGGTTTTGGTACAAAACCTAGATTGTGAGTTTACTAACCTTTGTTAAAACTAGATACACATCATATTCTTCTAGTTGTTGTTATTTATCTCTATATGTTCAAGTATGTGGGATTTGATTATGAAGAAAAGTTGGGAATGTGATTTTGTGTGAAATGCCATGATTTAGTTTATTGATCGGGTATTTGGTATTAACTCCATGAATGTACATATTGGATATCTTGGCATGATTTGGGATGTAAGTATTATAGTAGATGATAAATTCTACTTGGAATGCCTTTTTGGTGATTTAATGTCTAAGTATTGATTATGTTGGTATTTGGGCCTCATAATGGATTTATGTGTTAGGATGGTAACATTGTACCCTTGGTTGGTATCGAAATGTGTTGGTTGAAATATACCTCAAGACCTCCTATAAATTATGTTGGACGAACCAAGTCAGTAGACACTAGGAAGATGTAGTCTTGGGCGCCACTGTGATGATATGTGCCTATACCTCCGCCATTCGAGAAATTTTCTTTGGTATAGTTCTCGGGTGAATCCCCAATTGATATTCCCACGGTAAAACTACAACCGCAAATACCCAAAATCCCCAAACGATGCTAGTCTCAAACTGAATAAAACCCAAAGTTAATATTTGAACACTGCCCTAAATCCTCAGATCAAATCAGGTTCTTGTTTCATTGCTTCCTTTGAGGGAATTCAATACGAATGAGAAATTCTTTAATCGATTACCATTTCTAAGACTAATAAGGGTTAATAAGGTTACCTCTTAGAAAGAAATATCTTCTAGATGATTGCTTGACCTCCAAGAACGAATCCTCAATCGTAACTCCTTCACTCCTCTAGCTTAGACACCGATTTCTTTCCTTTCTCTCTTCTTAGCGCCGCTCCCCCAATACTGATTTAGCCAAATGAGGAAAGACCTAGGGTTTTAGGTCTTTTATGCTAAATAATACAAAAAGTCCCCCAAACTTTCTTATTTCACCAGTTTAACACCATTTAAAAAAAGGATAATTTAACTCTAGAGATAGCGTGGAATAACGGTCGTTACACTTGACGCATACCACTATACGTGAACAGTAACTTGTCGCAAGCTACTACACCCGAGAAGTAACTATTTGCAAACCCTTGAACACGAGAAGCTCATTATCGCAAACCAAATGACCCGAGTTTTGAACTTGTCGCAAGTCGAATGACCCGAGAACTTAACTTGTCACAAGCCACGACTTGCGTCAAGTTAACTTGACGTAAACGCCGAGACACGAGAAATAGGTAAACAGTGACTTGTCGTATGCTTCTTGATACGAGTTCTTTACTTGTCGTATCTCACTTCTTGTGACAACTTTACTTGTCGTACGTCGAGGTTTGCGTCAAACAAACCTTACGAGTTTCATACTTAGCCAATAAAATCACCAAGAATGCTAGAATCTTGCGAGAACCAATATGAAACTTGCGTCAACTAGTATGAATCTTGAGAGTTCTTCAGATCTTGCGAGAAGTCGATGTCAGATCACAATTTTGGCCATAACTCGATCAATTCTTCGAACTGGAGGCTGAAATTTTGCAGATATATCCAGGATATCAATCTGAACACAATTCTAGTTGATGAATTCAACTAAAAATCACTTTAAAATCTAATTTGATCCAAGAACTGTGGTTTACAACTTTCGAACAAAATTTCTACAAAACTCCAAAATTCACATGAAATATTGTGAATTCGTCAATCTAATACAAACAAGAACTGTTCCAAATCTGAAATCGAGTACAATGGAATCAAACTTTAATCCAAAATACCACTAAACATAAAAAATGGGATTATCCACAATTTGTTCTTGCGACTTTCCAAAATTGGCAACAAATCTTCAAATTTGATCAAAATATCTGAATCTTGTCTGCTCTGATACCAATTGTGTGTCCCAATATGCAAGTGTTAACACAATTCAATCATAAATCTCACTTGTATTGATAAGAAATCAAGATTACAACTTTCTCTCTACTTTCTCTCTCTACAAGTTCTCTCAAATATACACCATGAATTCTCCAATATGAGTTTTACTAAGTGCTACAAGATTACAACAAAGCACTAAGCTATTTATACCTACAACAGATACAAAGGAAACTAAACAACAAAGCATTAAACTTACAATAAAAGACCTTGACTTTGACTTTCCACTTAAAGCATGTTGACTTTGACTTACACTCTTAAGGCTTTGACTTGAAACTTTCAATCATGATCTTGAATCATTGATCTTCAAAATAGTATCCTCATTAGATGATCTCGAATACAACAATATTTGCTCCAACAATCAAAGTTCAATTTACTGGAATTAAGAATAAAAAAACTTCCATTTTGATGAAAACAAAAAACATCCACAAATCAACAAAGTGAAACTCAAAACCACAAAAGATATGAATTTTCATTGGTGACAAGCCAATAGTCCTTGGTTTGTTGTGTTTAACAACGTCCTCAAATATGGAGCAGAAACCGAGCAGAAAGTAGATAGAAATCAAGAGAGTAGAAATCGAGCATAAAGTATAGATAAATCAAGAGAGCAGAGAGAAATTGATACCTGGATAAGCGTGGTAAAAAATTGAACTCGGATAAATCGAGACCTGGAGAAGCAATGGTAAGAAATCGAACCTGGAGAACTGATGGTGAGAAATCGAAGCGATTGAGAAGTGTCGGCCGTTTAAATGTTTAAATTTCTTGTTTGTGGAATTAATTGGATTTTGAAGATTCATTCATAAAAAAGAATGAACCAAACGAGAGAATAAAATTTGGTCAAATAAATTGAACATTCCAATTTCACAAACCAAACGTGATTTAATACATTTGAAATAATAACTTTAACCAATTTTTAAACATATATTCAACCCAACCAAACTAAATTTCAAAACTAAAATATAAATAGACCAAATTAAGTTATATTTAAAAAAGTGAGTTACACAGGTTTGGTTTTGTAGACCAAATTAATTGAGTTTAACAATGATGATGTCAAATCCAAGAAACCCATAAGTGGTGTTTTTAACAACAATGATGATGTATATAAGAACCAGGGAACGGCGTCGTATCAATCATCTTCTTCTCTATCCTATTCATAAATTAAACCACCCAAGTTACCATGTACATCCTCCATCTCTCCCCCAATTTTAATTTGAAGTTATATAAATAATTTTTAAAAATCAAATTTGCCCTAAACCTTTAAACCTCAAAAAATCTCACCAAAAAAGCCCCAATTTCATATATGATGGCCTTTCATGTCGCATGTCCAATTACATGGTACTCTCTTTCCCTCCTTAACTCTCTTCTTACTTTCTCACTCTAAATTCCTCTCCTTCCTTGGATTGTAGTCGCCGAATTTGTTACTGTAAGCTAGGGTTTCCATCGGAGCTGCGGACCGACAAGGGGCAGAATGAGTTCTTGGAGGCAGCGGCTAGGGTTGAGGCGATTTTCAAGAATCCGTTGCTGATTAATGGCAAACCGAAGACGGTTCAGGTTCTTGTGCCGAAGGTGGTTGCTACGCCTCCGCCTCCTCCTACTCCGATCCAGGCGATCGTGACTCCTAATGTTGCTGCGGTTGTCGATGGAGGTGGAGATGCGGCGGAGGAGTTGTTGTCTGCTCAGAATAAGCGTGCGGCGATGCAGAGGAAGGCGGCCGTTGCGTCTGTGGCGGCGGAGGATTATGCTCGTAGATTTGAATCTGGGGATATGGCTGTGGTAAGTTGTGTTTTGACTTTTGAGCCTGGGGATTGGTGTTGGATGGTATGTGTGTTGTGAGTGATTCTTGCAAAATGTGGTTGGATTGAGTGACACAAGTCTTAATTTGATGATCGTATGGTTTTTTTAACACAGTGGCACCTCTTTCAAGTAGACATTTTTATTAACGAGGTGTATCGATTGAGTTTGTGTGAACGCTCCAGTACATAAGAAATTCACAATATGGATATTCTTAAGACACATATTTCCTGATAGGCAGTTGATAGTATTTTTTTAATCCATATTCTGCAAGACTAAAGCCTTGACTGGAGTAATATAGTACTGTAGAAGTGCCTTGAAATGAAACATAGCTTGTTCGTTAATTTCAGGTAGATGCCTACTTTACCACAAAGGATTATGCGAAACTTGTGTTTAGGTGTTATACTACTAAGTTAGGGTTCAATATACATGGCAAAATTGTACATTGATTTGGAACTGTAGCAAGTATAAGTTAGTGGCAGGGTAAAGTTTGTTCAGAAATTGGAAAACGAACTATTGCACAAATGGAATATTGGAATTTAGATTGATTAAAATGTTTCTCTGCGTTACTGCATATGCCCAGACTTTTTTTGAATGCTGAATGGATTTGGGTGATAGTACTTGCCATTTACCTATAGAAGAGGCGAGGGTTTAAGTTGAAATAAATTGCATCTCAGTATTCTCAGGTACTGTTATTTACAAAATATAAAGTTTCTAACTTTCGTATAGGATTATCTTGGATAATTTGGCATATAATTCTGTTGACAATGTAGCTTGATATATATATATTGGTTTGATCACACATAATTTGCATTATGCAGGATGTTCGAAGTTTATAGCTCTTTAAGGTCTGAACTTTACTGGGTGTTTTCGTGTCAGCCTTTTAGAACAATGCTTCTTTGAAATATGAAGTTCTTTTAGTTGCTGCATCCAGTAGTGCAAATATATTCTAGACAGTTAGGCATCAATGCAGTATTCTTTCCATTACGTAATTTACTGGGAGCTGGCACTTTTTATAATGTTACATTGGTAGGTTTTATGCATTTTGTGTCTAAGATATGGCAAGCCTGGTCCAAAAGCACATCTGATGTTTATCTAAATAAATGCTGATAATATGTCATGATTTGTAACTTGGGAAACTGTAAAAAGTTAAGATGAACCCATGCTTGGGAGAACAAGGTCATTATTGCAAATTGAGATACCAGCATGTAGAAACTATTAATTTAATTAGTTATTACTATACAGAAGTAAATTTATATTTACTTTTCAGTAGCCCATAAGAATGGGATTTAGCATTCTAGTATATTAGTCTTAGCTATTAAGGCTTTCGGGCAAATCATGGAGTTTGGTGTGTCATGGGTGTCGAGGCAAAAGTGGGGCCATTGTAATTTGTAACCACATGAACGGATCTTCTTGTAGGGTTTATTGATTGAGTATTTATTTATGTTTGTTTTAATTGGTGAAGCTGTAACAAACAACTAATTGGACAGGGGTACATTCTTGTCATATATGTTGGTATACGTGGAACATGGTATTTATGTATCACTATAATGCTTGCTTAACGTGTTCTCTATTCGTAGGTGCTATATGAATATCTTAGAAAAACTTGATTTAAAAAACTTGATTCATGAAATAAATATTTTTGATTCGAGTCATTCAATTCAATTCAATATGGTTTTTGTCCATTAATGCAATGCATTAACAAAGTGAAGGTAAAATAGAAAGCAAGACCTAATTGGTTCTATCAGCCAATTAATGCAGCCTGTCAACCTACACCATTCACCCAGTCACCCATCATTTTTTTTACACCAATTATGCATGCAATTTCTTATCTTGAGTTGACCATTTGACAATCCAACATAGAAATAGTTCTTTTAACAACCCTATATGTTGGTGATGGATGAGGAACATTATGATTCTGATGAATATTGAATAAGAGGAAAGATGCATGCAACAACCCACTAATAGTTGATGAACATGACTGCAATTGCTGTGGTCTTATTTACTTATCTACTTTTTTACCTTTTGTTTTTCTTTTGATTTAATGTTAAACTTGTGAATGGTTTTGCATTTGCTACATAAGTTATGGTCACTCTTGTTTATCGATCATCGTTCAGTTGCTTGTGGTAGGTCGATTGTGTGAAACTAAACCCTTTTTAACTTAGTTGTTGTTTTGTGGTTTTTGGCATTGAATATACTAGTTAAAGATTTTGTAATTTAATATCATTCTAAAACAAATCTACTGTGGTTTTGGCACTACGTGTACTAGCTTAGTTATTACGGTTGGTGACATACTTCACCATACCAAATTAAGTTGTTATGATAATTATTAAAAACATTGTTCTTAGAGGCACACTTAGACTTGAGGTGCAATGTCAGAGGGGTTGAGGGTCTCATCTTGCTTGAGATGCAAATTTTTTTGCTCAGGTACACCCTTTAGCTTTAATGCACAAGGCGTACATAGGTATTAAGTTTAGGTATTTCAGTGTTCACAAATATGTACTAGTGACATGTTTTGATTATGTCAATGATTGTGGCTTTCATGTCTCCATCAGGATAGACATTGTACGTCTTACTTCCATTGTTCTTTCTTCTTCTTCTAGCCGGCCCTGTATTTAATCACGTCTTATATCAACACACCATCACAATAGGCAAGTCTTCTATACGAGGGATGGGAGAAAAGATAAAACACCTTGACAGTTATCTTTGTGAAAATTAAAACATTCCATGCTCATGCACATGAGAGAACTACTTGGGATTTGAGTGTCTATTGTTTGGAGATCAAGATTGTGGTAAAAAAATAAAATTTTGACTTTTGTAAATGATGATTGAACACATATACATCATATACGAGCGCATATGCGTTAACTATGTGCAAGTGGTTTGATGTTTATTGAAGGCATTTTATTAAGGCTTTCCACATTCAGTGACTCTTCTTTCCTCGACACTACGTTATATTTGAACTTGCAACGTGGGAATGGTTGTTGAGGCCACTATATTTATGTATTCATGAAGTTTTGTGGTTTGGCATTTCTTTGATTTTCACACATGAATAATTAATAATATGACATTATTCAACACTGAAGCATTATTTGTTTTCCATACCTCTTTGCAATCGAAGTTAAGCTTGACATGGCATCATTATAGAGGTCAGTGGTGGGTGAATGATTATGCTAGGGTTGGGTCAGTATCATCTTCATACTATATAAAATAAATTGCAAAGGATTCTAACATTAACATGGTACTGAAGTGTCATAAATAGGAGTTTATAACAAATGACATAAAATTTTAATATGAGAAGTTACAAAATATATGCTAAACATGCAAAGATATCTATGTACACATTGCTGAATTTGAAGCACTATGTTGCATGGACAAAAATAGAAAAAAAGTATGCACATGTTTTTTTTTTATTATCAAGAGTCATAAAGCTTCAAGAACTTAGTAAGTAATCGCCACAAAGTTATTGAACTAGAGGCAGATTCTTTGATGGACAAGTTATAGACTTGTAGAGATACATAGAAATCAACAATTAATAATATATAATGAATAGTTCAACTCCCCAAGATAAGCAGCGAGAGAAGATCTTCAATTTTTTGTCAATTTTTTTTCTAAACATGGAGCGAATTAAAACTAATTTTCACTGGCCCATAATTATTGTCGGGTTTTATATATTAAAATTTAATCTTGAAGTTTCTTAGCTCCAAGATTTGGTTCATATGGCCAACAGTTTTTCTTCCTTTACTTAATCAATTGTTATCAAGCTGTAAATAAGTAAAATCTTTTCACAGTGAAAGTCAAATATGATTCTTATTGAACATGGGCAGCAAAAACAAGGGGACTTAAAATAGTTAAAAAGCATCCATTTACGTTTTCTTCAATGGTATTATGAACCTCTTGTGCAAAGTAATTGGGTCATTAACCTTATATGGAAAAGTGAAGAGAAATAAAAAATGAAAGATAAGAAGGGTGACATGGAATCATGAAATTTGCACGGAGGTATTGTTACAAGTAAGTGTGAAACTTTCTTAAAGAGTACACAAGCTGGAAAGTAATAATATAGAATACTAAAAGAAGGTAGAAAAAATAATTATGTTCTAGGAAGAGACCGAACTTGTGTGAGCAGAGTGGAGAGTCTTAATCTGTCTCTTTAACCAATTGGTCAGACTGGATTTTCTGTTTAAAGGTAGTATTAACTATAGTCGTAAATACTGTCATATCATGCTACTTCATGGGCAGCGACATGCCAGCCATTTTCCATCGTGTTTCTTTCATGAAAGTGGAGTATTTCACACCTTCTTCATGTCTGTTATAACGCTTATGGGGAGACATCAAATAATTCCTAAAATATGTTTTTGGACCAGTAAAGTTGTAACCAAAAAGGCTTCAAATATGCATATGTGATGATTATTTGCCTAAATGAGCGTTATTCATTTTGTTTCTTTTTAATGTTTCATAGATTTCAGGCTTTGTGATACTTCACCGAATAGATGTTCGGAAATGTTATTGAACTGTAATTTTAGTTTTTTTTAGCTTCATGAATAAGATAGTTTAATCCATCCTTTTCATTGGTTTTGTGCATCTGCTACAACAGTTTTCTTGCTGCTGCATGTTGACCTATAAGGTCAAAACTTGTGTTTCAGGTTTATGCACTCATTTATTGCTAACTGATTCATCCATATGTTTTATGTAGGGATTCACTAAAGATCTTTCTGGAGATGAGCAAGGCCTCTCGAATGCCAAAGTGATGTGCCGCCTCTGCTTCTCTGGTGAAAATGAAGGAAGTGATAGAGCCAGAAAGATGCTATCATGCAAAAGTTGTAGCAAGAAATATCACAGGAGCTGTGTGAAATCTTGGGCTCAGAATAGAGGTATTATTTGATGTTGCTAAAATGTTCGTAATGCTTGAATGCGGTGCTCGATAACTGAGGGTTTTAATTCAGATCTGTTTCACTGGAGTTCTTGGACCTGCCCTTCATGTCGGAGTTGTGAGGTACTTGCAATGACTCTAATCTTAGCTATTTAACAAGTATTTATGCTACCCACCACTTATTTAGGATATATTGCAATAATCATTTATAGCATCATATTTTCTTTTTCTCTATTCTTCCTTAGGGACTCACAGAAGCTTGGATGTGACTTCAGCTAACTCGATTTAAAGTTTGCTTAGACTGTTGATCATCATTTAATGCTAATGTTCTATACCCTTAGACACATTAGCACAAAACCTGGTGTTATGCATATGATAGCAGTTGTCATTTTAGATACATAGACATTAAACCACATGAAACTGTAATACACAAGGTGCAAAAGTTGAGTCACAAATCACAATGTGATGTTGCTGGTTGAAAGAGACGATTAGGATGCAACTATTGTACTGTAAATTGAGGGGTTATACGTGAGATAATCGGATCAAGACTTGCTATGAGCAACTATTGTTCATGTTCATGAATAGAAGCATTCTTTAAGTATTCCGCTATTGAACAAATTACCAAGCGCGCGCACACACACACACACATATATATACATATGGATATACACATGCATGGATGTATATTTACTTGGATATACACATTTGCATGGATGTATATCTATGTGCATATTTGTAAGTAACTAAGTATGCATACACACTTATGTATACATGTCTGAGTGTGTATGTATATGCATGTAGGTATTTGTCTATATATGTATACATCTATATAACTCTCTGTGTTTGTGCTTGTATGACATGTGTTAACTTTCAGGGGTTTGGTTATTGATTGCTCCATTTGTTTGTTTTTCTTTTTTGAGATGTTTACAAGTTTCACACAACTTTCTTTCCTTTTTTCTTGTTTAAATTTATGTAGAATTTATTTCCACAGTACTTCCAATTATTCATTTTCAACCCTCCAAAGTAGTTAAGTTAAAATATCAACCGGTTAATAAACATAGTTGGAATGTTAAGAATACCATCTAATATCCTATGGATTCATGGTTGTGAGACTACCAAACTAGTTTGAAATGAAGGCTTGCTTGATTCAAGTTGAATGATGAGGATATTTAAAAATAGGAAATGAGAGTGCCAACAAAAAATGAACTTTTAAATTTTCTTTTAACCTATGAAAATTCACGAGGTAGAATTGTCTTTGTTTTAACATGTAGTGAAACATATTAGGCTTGAACAATTTTGTTGTCATCTTTGTTCTTAAGAGATGTACAATTTTGTTGTCATTTTTGTTCTTAAGAAATGTACAATGTATTTTAGTTTAGGTAAGTAATTCATTTATTTTTGTTCCTATTTCCTATTTTACATAGCATTATAATCCATCAAAAATAAATGATTTGCTTACCTAAATAAAATAAATATAAATAGCAAAAAATCCTATTTTGTTTTTCAACACTTTCTCTCAACTTGGTGAATGTATAAAGCATGTTCCCAACTTTTACATTACACTCAAATTGATCTTAGCAAGGCTTTGATACAATATTCTTATCTACAGACCTCCCTAATCATATGCAAACCCTTTAATATGTATGCCATTTTTTAAAGAGTACTCCCTTTCTTCACGTCTTTCAAATATTTAAGAGTTTGTTGAACATTTTCAAGGTGTTTCTTTGTGGGTGAGTGCGTGAATCGTCTAACAATACACTACATGCAATATCTGGATATGTACTACAAGTCGTTGGTATCTCTCATAGTCAACTAGAGGATTGTTCTTAGCTATTATGGATCTCTAGTTTATTCCATGGTTTTCAAAGCGTAGGAGGCGTACGCCTCAAGGTGAGGCGTCCAAAAAAAGTACTAGAGGCGGCACCTCTAAAGGGTTCAGAGAGGCGTGCACTTTGGTTGTTAGAGGCATGTGTAAAAGTGGTGAGACAGTGGGCGGTATTGAGGCGAAGTCTTTTTATTTATTTTTTAGAAGCATAAAAATGATGAAGGGTCAAATATCAACAGTGCTTTTTCTCCCTCTCTCACATAATCATAATATATGTATATATGTATGTATATTTTGAGTGCTCTTTCTCCCTCTCTTGCACAATTATAAACTTCTTTCAAGGGAGTGCTTGCAAGTTTACACCCAAGTTTTTCAGGGATATTTAGCTAACTGACCTTAAATGAGATTTTAATTAGGTGCATGGCCTTTTAAGTTTTTTTACTCAATAACCTTCAAAGCCATGCCTCTGGTGTTAAAGACCCTGCCTCTGTAAACCTTGTAAAACAATACAAGGTTAGTTTGTAACTCACTTCCAAAGAAGGTCAGTTAGCTAAATACCCTAGTTTTTTGGTCTCTTTTAAAAGGTATAGGGTGTACTTTCCTTGAGAGATGTAGACTCCTTGCTTACTTCTAGCGACCTTCATGCCAAGAAAATACCCTACTTAAACTCAGGCTATAGTTTTCTACTTTTTAATCTTTTGACTATCATTCCTAATGATGATCATATCATCAACATACACTATCAGAATTGACTTTCACCATCACTAGAGTGTAAGACAAATAGACTATGATTAGCTTGGGCAAAGATATAGGAAGAGATATTGATGGATCTCAATGACTTTTCTCTAGGAGTCTTTTCGTGAATAGATGAAGCAGGATCAAAGCTCTAAAACTCTATCTCAAAGAAGGTGGCATCATAGGAAACAAACAACCTTTTAAAGGATGGACAAGAACACTTATACCTCTTTTGTGCATGTATCTACAAAAATACATTTTACAGCTCCGGAATCTAGTTTTCCATGAAATGGATAAATAGTGTGAATATAAGCTGCACATCTAAAGACACAAGGAGGAACGGAGTTTGGGACTCTAATATGAGGAATTGTTGTTGCCACTTGCTCTGAAAGTTGTTTGAAAATTGATGCGTACAGCTCCAGAATCTGTGTTTATAGTGAGGAATTGTTGTTTACAGCTCCAGAATCTGTTTTTTTATAGTTGTTGGCACTTACTCAGAAAGTTGTTTGAAAAGATTAGTGAGCCTTATCATTGATCTTGGGTGTCCCTTTCAAGAACCTTGAGAGTGTTTCAGTTGAGCGATTAGCCATAGTTCTGCCATAGTTAGAAAGAGTTATGTTGAGTGTTAATTTGATCTTAAGACCTCTTGACTACATTCCATAGTAAAAATTAGGTAGATTGGTTGTTCATTATCATTTTCAGTAAAAACTAACTTAAATGTATATGTATGAAATTCATTTTATGTTAAGTTGTGAGCAGATAGGATATGGAGGAAGGGCCAGTGAAATCTTGTTGGGTTGTTTTTCTCTCTTTCTCTCTTTGCCATTTCTGTATCATTTTTTTCCCTCTACTTGGTTGGAACATTAAAAAAAATTCTACCATGTTCTATTTATATCTGTGTTTTCTTTCCCTCAGAAGTTTCTACATCTTTATATCGTATTAATTAATTGTACTATCTGAAAGTATGAACTTCCTTGGTTTTCTCCTTTCTCATCCTGATAGGCCACAATGCAAAAGGAAACAAACATGCAAATGATATATCCGAGAGGGATAGGTTATGATGTTTGATCTTCATCTCTTGGAAAAGTGGGGTCACATTATCATATTACAAGAATAGAAATAGGCATGTCATAGTTTTACTGTCTCTTCGGTAATACTTTTAGTCCAATTAGTAGCATACTTTCTATCAGTTGTCGAAGCTGGATTGATTTGGGAGCTGGCTATAATGCTCACATACAATGTTCTATTACCTTTGCCAGAATGATAACATAGTTCATTACTTCTGGTCTAGTTTAAGTTATTCATTCTTTACTCGCTGCACTTGCTATCAGGACAGATCCAGGATCTTCGACCAGAGTGTGTACAATTTTCTTTTTGTTTCTTATACACCACAAGACACTACAATTTTTTCAGGCCCTGGCTTCATGTAGGTGCGCCCATGGTTGCTCTGATGTTAGTATTATTGAATTAATTTCTAGTTTTACAAGCAAAGAGCTACAATAAAGTATAGTGCTCGGCCTTTGCCAGAATGATACCATAGTTCATTCCTTCTGGTCTAGCTTAAGTTATTCATTCTTTACTCACAACACTTGCTATCAGGAAGATCCAGAATCTTCGACCATAGTGTGCACTATCATAACAGAAGTTTATTTTTTATACACCACAAGACACTTCAAAAATTTCAGGCTATGCTTGTGCATGCACTGGCTTCATGTAGGTGCGTCCATGGTTGCTATGATGGCAGTATTATTGAAATCATTGTTAGTTTTACAAGCAAAGAGCTACAATGAAGTATAGTGCTTCAGCCTGTGCAATATATATTTCTATGTTTAATTGCATATTAGTTGCA
This sequence comes from Arctium minus, assembly GCA_954870635.1. NCBI lineage: Eukaryota > Viridiplantae > Streptophyta > Magnoliopsida > Asterales > Asteraceae > Arctium > Arctium minus. Next base: position 20,947,052 of record OX941082.1, read on the forward strand.
CATTTGCTGTGGTTCACCTACTTATAATGTTTTACCTGGTTTCTTAGCTACAATCTTTACTAGTAGTCATGTTTATTGCAAGATTATGTTTATTTTTGCGTTTGCAATCTTTTTTCATCATGTTGTTGATATCAAATAACTTTTTTCCAACCTAGGTGTGCCGTAGAACTGGTGACCCAAACAAGCTTATGTTTTGCAAAAGGTGTGATGGTGCGTATCACTGTTACTGTCAGCAGCCTCCGCATAAGGTAAATTGTAACCCTTTAATTCTTATGTTGAACGTTATAATAGAGGCACCATGGTGTTATTTGTATTTCGAAATTGTGCAGAACGTTAGTAGTGGACCTTATTTGTGCCCCAAGCATACAAGGTGTCACAGCTGTGCTTCTACAGTTCCTGGAAACGGTTTGAGTGTCAGGTATGCTTATTTACACATTAAAACTAAATATTTTTCATTTACTTTTAATCAAACGAACCTTATGGTCATCTCCTTTGCAGGATCATGGTTCTATGTAGATATTTTTGTTTCCCACCCACAGTTCATTTATTGTCGTGGATCTTTACCGATTTAAGTTTTCTTTTTCTTTGTCATTCCATGATTTGCCTAACAGAATCGCTGCATGTCATCTCTTCTGTTGTTCCTCTCTTTTGGTTTATCTATAGTATTTGCAAAATTATATTCATTTCAGTGATTGCACTTTTAGCTTCTCTTTAAGCCAATAGTTTGTTTAAGTTGATAGATTATAGACATTTTTGAACCTCAGATCTATGGGTAAAAAAGGTTTGCAAATAAGTAAAAAGAACTTTCATTTGGTTTAGCGACGGGTGAAAATAATTTTGGTTCATTGTCTATACAACAATTTGCAGGTGGTTTTTAGGGTATACTTGTTGTGATGCTTGCGGAAGATTGTTTGTGAAAGGAAATTACTGTCCTGTTTGTTTAAAGGTAATTTATAGTCTTTCCAGATTCCTGAACCACCTAAATTATGCATTGTTATGTTGTCTATGTTGATTTTACACTTGAACATAGTGGGTTCATTTGCTTGGTGCTATGGATAAAATTTATGATTTGTTTATGCTGGGTTGCAGCATACCTGCTATATTAGCTGACTATGTGGTTGGTGTAATAATTGCAGGTCTATAGAGACTCTGAATCGACACCCATGGTTTGTTGTGATGTCTGTCAGCGGTGGGTGCATTGTCACTGTGATGGAATTAGGTTCGCTCTTACCTTCAATAATTCTGTATACTTGTTGCAACATTTCATGCATCCATGAAAGTCTCTTATCCCTTATTCTAATTGGAGACAGAAACTTGTCAGCATGGTTTTCAAAATCGTTTGAGGCTTACGCCTCGAGACGAGGCGGTCCAAAACCGCTCACGAGGCTCAAGCCTCATGGTCCCTGGACGAGGCTTATGCCTCAATTGGTGAGGCGTTGCCTCGAGGTGTGAGGCACTGGTGAGGCGCAAGCCTCAGATGCTTTCTGTTTTTGGTAAGACTTCGGTGAGAAACTCATGAATTTTTATTAAAAAAAATAACTTGGTACTTTTATTTAAAAAGGTAGAAAGTCAAAAGCAAAAGTAAGTGTGCTTTTAGTAAGTTAAAAGTACAAAAACCTACTTTGGGGTGTTTTTAGACTTATAACTAGTAATTTTATGAACTTATGACGTTTCAAATTTGGTATGGAATTATGTTTTGCTTATTATTAGTATTTATGAATTTTATTTGGTATGGAATTATGTTTCCACATATATATTCTGTATTATACATACACATATAGGACAATAATCAAATGAGGACCACAAAAAGGTTATAAACCCGTGAGAACCTATATAAAAATATTTTTTACGTTATTTTTTTTCATCAAAAACTATGACTTAAAATATTATTTCACATATGTTTGTGTTCACCTTGTGAGAAAATTACATGTGAGACTTTTTTTTGGTTCACTTGTTGAAACGAAAAATACACATAAAAAATATTCACATGGTGAAACAAATACATGTGAAACTTTCACATTATGAAACAAATATATTTGAATCAAATATCTTAAATCATAGCATTTGATGAAAAATAATCAAGTTAAAAATTATTTTTAAATCGGTTCTCACTAGTTTGTAACTTTTTTGTGGTTCTCATTTGATTTAGCCCCTACATATATATATATACGTATATATATATACGTATATATATATATATACGTATATATTATATATATACGTATATATTATATATATATATACGTATATATTATATATATACACATGCCTCGAGGCTTACGCCTCGCCTCGCAAAGGGAAAATGCCTCGAGTCCCGATTGGGATTTTTAAAACTATGCTCATCAGATGTATGAAATGAAGAGTTAGTCAGTCAAGGAGGTAATGCCAGTTTTGGCATTAATGTATCATGTGGACCTCCATTTTCTTTCTTATTTTGTTTTGAAGTAATTGTTGCAGCACGAATTGCAAAATCCAAACCAAGTTTGTTTTCAGTAACAAGTGTAAGAGACTACAAAGGAAAATGGTTATTTGTAGGATTGCTCATATTTGGAAAAGGTTGATTGAAAATTTTGAATGGTATTGAGCTTCTACATAGTACAATGTATCTGCTTGCTTCAGTTACAGTAGAATTCAAATTCTATTGCATTGTCGTGCATAGTGTAAGCATATGCATTGATAATCATATGGAGGTACAAAATTGCAAAAGAAAAGATAAATGTTGATAGACAACTTGTAAATGATGAGATTATATGCACATTATTAGAACATGATACAAATGCATGTGGAACAATCCTTTCATAAGTCATATATTTGAGTATCCTTGAACATATGAGGATGGTATGAAGAGAGAGAAAGAAATGATCAACAAGGATGGATGAAAGACAAAGTAACATGCCTGATTTTAGCAATGCTTTTTTCTAATGGTGGAATTTTTTCTGCAGTGATGAAAAATATTTGCAATTTCAAGTGGATAATAACCTGCAATATAGATGTGCTACATGCCGTGGAGAATGCTACCAGGTATGGGTAAATAAAGGTTCTACTTGATCATGATAATCTATTTATTGCTGAACTGACCTTTTGTTTTTGTTTTAACTGTTCAGGTCAGGGATCACGAAGATGCTGTTCAGGAACTCTGGAGGAGGAGAGATAAAGCTGACCGCGAGTTAACTGCTAGTCTGAGGGCAGCTGCTGGGTTGCCAACTCAAGAAGAAATATTTTCTATTCAACCTTATTCTGATGACGACGATAATATACCTTTATCAAAGAATGAGTATGGACGTTCATTGAAGGTTTCTCTCAAAGGTGTAGTCGAAAAATCCCCCAAGAAGAGCAAGGAATATGTGAAAAAATCTGCAAGCAAGAAGTATGGTAAGAAAAAGGGATTCCATGCACCTGTATTTGGTAGAACCGAACCACGGATTGAAGGTCATAGTGATGCTCAATCTACTGGATTCATCATGGGCGATAACAAGGATGAAGACGTGCAATCCTATAGAAGTGGAGAGCTTGAAATGCTTTCATTTCCTGTTGCTGGAAGTTTGGCTGATGGGGTATGCTCAGCTACTCAGGCAATGGTTCCAAAAAACACGTTTGTTAATGAGGTCCCAGTGAAGACGGAAAGAATTTTAAGAGACCAGATGAACAGTAACAGGTCACATGGAGCAGACACCATCGACGAATCTGGGAAATTTACTGACAAGTCCACAAACACCAAGGGACCCAAGCTTGTTATACACTTGGGAACGAGAAACAAAAATGTAGCTAGTTCTCCAAGGTCTGATGCACCAAACTTACATCGAGAGCAAGAATTGATCACTTCCAATGGTATGTGTCCTCCATGGGTTATGTTTTAAGTTCTTGCAATTTTTTTCTGTTCACAATTAATTAAATCATGTTGCAACTGATATGGTGTATTTGCATCAAGGCGGGGTGGCTAAAGTGGAGAGCTACCACATGGGTGTTATGTGACAAGGTCCCACTAAAACTGAAGGGCAAATAGCCATTAGACCAACTATGTTGTATGGTCGGAGTGTTGGGCGACAAGGAAGACCCGTGAGAGGAAGTTGGAAGTTGCAAAAACGAGGATGCTTAGATGAACCTGGTGTAGAACCATGTTTGACAGGATACCAAACATGGTCTTCCGGACAGTTTTGGGAGTTGCTCCTATCGCTTATGAGTTGAGGGAGGGATGGTTGTGGTGGTATGCTCATGTTCGTAGGAGACAGATGGAAATTCCAGTAAGAAGTATAGAAAGTGCGATGGTCGACGAGTCGAGGAGGATGTGGGATGAGCAGCTGAGGTTAGACATGGCAGCTTTAGGCATTTCCTAGGACATAACCTCTTATAGGAGCTCGTGGAGACGTAGGACTAGCGTAGCGACTAAGGGTGGGGGTCCGAGAGCAGACAGGAGGTAGGGAGTTGGAGATTGGGTTAAGTTAGACTAGGGGTGTGTAGTTTTCTTTAATTGGTTATGCTTTTCTTTTACCTGCCTCAATTTGTATGCTTTTTCTTTCTCTTAACCAACTTTTCAAATCTATATCATATCTGATTCTCTCTTTGTCACACTTCATGGAAAGAACTGCCTTACTCTTCGGGGTAGATCTTTAAGGTAGAGGTCAGGTCTGCATACATCATACCCTCCCAGACCCACCCCTGCCGCAACAGCTGCCATGGCGGGCCGTCGCTCAAGGCTTGTGTCTCACCCCATGTTAAGCCTGTGGCTCGCCATGGCCTAATGCGAGATTATTGCAACGGGATATTTGATTTTTCTTTATGTTTTTAATGTCTTATTGCTAGTTTTTAATATATATATATAACCCTACTTAAATTGTTAATTATCATTGACTCATTGAATAATAGTACAAAACATATGTTTTTATATATAATGTCATATATGATATAGAGATTTGCTTCCATAAGTAACACCTTGAAAACGTTGTGGCCTCGCCATGGCTCCTAAGGCTTGAGGCTTGGCCTCGCCGCCACGCCACGCCTCACGCCATTTAGAACCTTTGGGTTAGTTTGGTTTAGTTCTCGTCTGAGACATATTTTTCAAGTCAGCTTATTGCTTGTCATGGAATATTAAATGCTCTGAATCTCTGTAGTAGATATTACAAGGATGAGATGTCTAATTAGTCATTAAATGTAAATGTAAGAATTTTACCATCCTTAGTGGGTATGTTTTTACTCGATTGATGTTACATGATACGTTGCCGTTATGTTACCACAATCTACAACATCTCATTGTTATTATAGGCTGCCTAGCTGAATTTAGTTCAATAGTTGCTTCAGCTATCCACCTTGCCTCTTTGCCTCACTTTAGCCGATAGATCAAAGGGATGTCTAAATCTAACTGACTAATGCCTAAGACTAAATCATTTGGAGTTCACGCTGTACATATATGAAGCTTATTTTGTTTGGAGCTTCGGGCTATAAATACATCAAGCTTGTTTTATTTGGAGCTTCAGGCTATAACTACATGATATTAAATTTAGTTCTGGCATCTTGCATCTACAAGCTTTGTAAATACAAGAAATCAAATTTAGTTCAACTTACCATATCATATGCCTTAAAATGATATCATTTTATTTAGCGACACATGAGTGTGGTTTTAAAAAACGTTTGAGGTGTGCGCCTTGAGCCGAGGCGGTCCAAATTCGTGTATGAGGCGACACTTTTGCTGCCCTGTATGAGACGGACACCTCACCTGAGCCGGAGCCGAGCCGCACGCCTCTTTTAACTCGTTTCATTGTTGATTTATTTAATGTCTTATAATAACATTAATGAAACCCAGGGTTCGAATCCAGGCGTACACGACAATTGTGGCCACTGAGGTTTAATTAGGGCTGATGTCTTAAGTCATAATTTGCCAAATGATTAGTCTAGGCATAGCCTGGACACCCTTCCAAGAAAAAACATTAATGAAACCCTAAATACTTTTCTTTCTCATGGCGCCTCTCCCCTCGCTCTCACTCACAGCGTGATCTTCCTCCCTCCCTCCCTCCCGCTTTCTCACAGCAGCAATCCCTCCCGACATCCCCTCCTAACACTTGTTTTAGTAGATCAGTTTCCTTTTATATATGATATATTTAATAGTTTCTTTATTTAATTTCACTTGGTGTTTTGAGTTTTGCGATTAATTTTTTATATGCTTTTACTTTTGGTTTATGTGCTGTTTGTTATGAGTTCTATGATTTTTTTATATTGTTGAGGCATACACGTCCAGAGTTACGCCTCGCGGTACCATGGGAAAACACCTTTTTTCGTGTTTATGTTCGTCTTTTAAAACATTGGACTCGAGTATACACTACAGGCAGTTGTATTAATAATGCGCAGAACCTATAGTGTACGAAGTTAAGTATCCAAGATGCAACCCAAAATCATTGGTTAAGAAGGATGTGCGCACATGCACGCAACTTGGGGTTTAAAAATATAGAACCTGGTGATAGACAATCTACCTAAGAAGATGATGGGTAAAGGGAATTCTGTTGCAACTAGTCTGCATCGTATGCATATCCTAAGATATAGATGCCAAATCCCATAAAGCCTTCAATAGAGGTACTTGTATAACATGTACATCTATGTTACCATAAGTATGCAAACAGAAAGGTGACAATCTGGAAGGTTGAAGCATTCCTGATTCAAGTTCCACATAGCTATTGCCAACATCTGTAAGTTCCAATCTCTTACAGCCACAGTATTTTATTGATGAAGGTAAAGTCCAATATTTTTCAAAGGCCACTAACTCTTTGATCTCCCTACTCCATAACTTTGATGCTAGATGGTTTATAAAGCAATAGGATGCAAATAAATCCTATCCCCCTTCAGCTGTGGATATAAATCTAAAATACTCAAAACTTCACCAGGAGGATCCCAACATGACGTTATTGTGTTGTTTCTGAAAACGACAAGAATGAAATAACCATAGAGCAGACAAAGGGCTTGATCTGTTAAAGCCTAATTTTTTTTCTGGTTTAAATATGCTAGATTCACATTCTTATATACCTAGTCTCCATGTTCATAAAATATTCTGTTTGGTTTGCATGTTTATTAAGTTGCATTACAATAGGTAAACCTTTTTTTGAGGCTAAAAAATCATGTCCCTTCAACTTATGGTAATATTTGTACTTTCACATATTCTCTCTTCCTAAAGTTTTTCTTTTTACAGAACTTTGCCCCAATTTATTTGTCCAAGTACTTTAGTATTTGATCTTCATAAATTTTAATTTAGTGTTCTGATGTTTAGATGTTGGGAAAAAGAAAATCACGTTCTCCTATTTGTTAATATTGTTAACTCCAAGTTCTTTTTCTTTCTTTCTGATTGTCTCTCTTAACTTTGCAATAAACATTCACATGCCCCCTCATGTTTGTGCTCATATTCTGCATTTGTGCTTATAGGCAGTGACGACATGACTCAACAGAGAGCAAACAACAAACATTTGGAGAGGCGTGACAACACATCTAAACCCTCTGACATGAAAGGTATTTACACCACTAATCATTATTTGAATATGCACATGAGCGGTCTTCGTTAATTTTAACATTATGATTTGTCTGTCTGTTCCAGGAGAGAATTTAGATCATGCTGATCAAACAAAAGGATTGAAATTGAGAGGAAAAGAGGGGAACACTATAAAAATCAGAAGGTTGAATCCAGAAAACTCTGATGTTTATGGTGTTGGTGGTGGAGCCAACCTATCTGATGCACAACAGTCTCTTCCTCCCGTGAAAGCACGCGTTTCATTTGGTAAAAGAAACACAGAGAAGAATGATGCAAGTGAAGCGCTTGCAATAAGAGGCCGAAAGGCATCTGATGATCTGAATGATGGTAATAGGGGCCCAACTTCTGTTGCAAATCCTTCGGAGAAGGAACTTAAGCCTTTGTTGAGACTCAAGTTCAAAAATCCATATTCTGACAACCAGACTTCCTGGGCTCCTGCTGGGGAGGATGATAAGAGTTCTGTCAAGGGTCAAAGATCTAAGAGAAAGAGACCATCACCTTTTATGGATAAATCCTCTTCTTTGAAGGAAGATGAAGGGGTTGGTCATTCATACGAAGACATAGATTTGGAGGATATCATGGATGCAAATTGGATAATTCAGAAGTTGGGAAAAGATGCAATAGGAAAAAAGGTGGAAGTTCATCAGCGTACTAACAATACCTGGTACGTATTATTTTGTATTTTGTTTTCGTACCCTACCGGCGAGCAAGATATTTGTGTTGATTATGAAGCATGAAAGGTAATACTGGCTGTTGAATAGTTGACGGAAGCCAAGTACATGTCATCTTGTAGTCCAAAGACATCAAACGACTCTGCAGGACGGTCTAACAAGGAACACAAATAGTTATTTCATGACTTGTGTTTATTATTCCACTGTCCCTAAAAAGAGCCTGCTTGGGGATCTAAATGAAAAATACTAAATATACATGTATTTTTTGGAAATTTACATATGATTAAGTGCATTTAACAAATGACTCCGAGACGGGAAAAAGAGATCTGGAGAGATAGATAAGAACTCGTGGAGCCACTCATTAATAGTAATAGAACTATGCGTAAAGTTTCCTCCCGTGATATAAGATGGGGTTAGGGTAAGTGAGTCTGCAGTTAGATTTTCTGAGTCCTAAATTAGACTAGGGGTGTGTAGTTATTCTTACATCGGTTATATTTTCTTGTACCTGCTTCTGTTTGTATGTTTAGTTTGTTTGTGTGTCGTTTTGATTTTTGTTGCTTACTTCTAACTCTTTTTCTAATTTTAGCATTGCCTTTCATTCTTTCAAGTTATGTTTTAGTCCTGCAAACTTTTTAGCAAGTTCTGTCTTTTCTTTTCTTTTTGCACACTTTGCACAAGCCGGGGTTCTTTACAGGAAACAACCGCTCTATTCTTCAGGATAGAGGTCGGTCTGCGAACATCCCCTCCCCCCTTCCCCTGGTGGATCATAGTGGGGTTGTTTTGGTTTGGTTTAATAATATGTAGAAACATCAAATTTGTGCTAATGCTAAATTTTAAACGGGGCTTTTTTTTGGGAACAAACAGAAATTTCAAAGTGAACTCTATTTTGTGATTTGAAGGAAGCATTGTGATTATTATTGTGGATAAAACTAAAGTTTGAACGTCAGATTCTGTCAAACTGTTGTCTTGATGCTGATCTAATTCTTCAAATTCTGACGGTTCTTGCAGGCACAAGGGTACTATAATTGAAGTCTTTGAAGGCACATCCATTGTTTCTGTCACTTTAGATGATGGGAAGACCAGTAATGTAGACCTTAGCAAACAAGGAATCCGGTTTGTTTCACAGAAGCAGAGACGGTGAGTTGATGTTTATGGTCCTGTTAATTAATCAGGTTAGTTAAAGAGTGAAAACTTATTTAAATGGATTTTGCAACATCTGAAGTAAAGATTTGTTTAAGTTGGAGGTTTTCTGGTTTATAGGCTTGTGGAAAAGCCTGATTGAGTTGGTTGATGGCTCATTCTGTGTAACCTTTCTTGTACTGTAGCTGTGTCCAGTTTACGAGTCTAGTTGAGGATTAAAAGTTATGCTATTTGGGTGTCAGGTTTTTATTCAAATGTTGTTTTAATTATAATTTGTTAGTTTTTAGAGATTGTTGAAATTTTGTCTGGAATGTGTTGTGCTTGGTAAAATGGTTGATTTAGGTTCAATCATGTATAAATGATTGTGTTTTTTTTGGGGAAGGGTGTCCTAGGATATGCGTAGACTAATCCCTTGGCAAATTATGACTGTAAGACATCAACCCTGATTAAACCTCGGTGGTTACAATTATTGTGTACACCTGGATTCGAATCCTGGGCAGATGTGATATTCCACCACATCCCCTAAGGTCTTAACCAGTACGCCATAGCCCTTATGGTTATAAATGATTTGTGTTCATGTCTACATGCCAGACTGGCTCTCAAGGGTAATGAATATCCGACATAAAACAAAATGGGTGGTTTCTTAAGACGTTCAACGGTCATTGAATGTCTTAATTGAGTAGTTAACGAGACATTACCTTACCGGATGCATATGGCAAGGATCAAGAATCTTACCTGGTAAGAGCGAAGACAAGGACCGAGAGTCTTATCCGGTAGGTGAGGGTCGTCGTCTCTTACCCCGGTTAGCGTTTACCAGGTAAATTGTTGCATGCGATACCGTTTTTGTGAACTATAATCTTATCCGGTAAGTAAATGATAGTGTTGAATTTACTGGTAAACACTTACTATGTCTTCGCATTTAAGCGGTTGGTAAACAACCCCTTATTTGTGTGTTTTATTTAATAGCTTTGTAATAAGCGGTTGAGATGAAGTTGGGCTACTTAACAGTTGTATTGATGAATCTGTGTAATCTAATACGAGAGAAGAAATAAATCGTTTTATTACTTTTTTACAAAGACATTTTTAAAGAAGGCTATAAAGATGGTTTACTTCTTTTGTTAAGTTAGATTCTCCAATTTCTTTCAATAGAACTTAGATGGAATTGAAATGTAATTTGATAGAATTTGACCACGTGTTTGGTTGGTAGGAATTGGATGAAATTCAATTCTTTCACTTTAGCTAAAGAATGATGAATTCCTTGATTTGTGAAATTCAATGAAATTCAAAAGATTCCATCATGATTAATATATGAACCAAACAAACGAATTATCCATTCCAATTCCTTTAAAATCCATGAACCAAACAATGCGTAAGTTGTATCATATATTTTATTAGATTGTAACATGTTAATAAGTTAAGTTTGATGGGGGGTGGGGTTAGTGATTCATGAGGTTGGTGGGGATGGATTTCTCCTTGTGTTCCCACTCACACGTGGTTGGTTCACATTACAATTTGAAATGTGTAAGGCAAATCTTTCTTGTCATATTTAAATTATTATGAATACTTTTTTTTTTTCTTCTCGATCCTAATCCTAATCGACTGACCCCAAAATAACAATTTTAAATTATGAAAACTAAATTATGTTTTTCGTCTCTTTTGGTTTGCTAAGAATTGCTATTTTTGTTCCTATATTTTTAAAATTTTATCCCTATGGTAAATCATTGTTTTCGCTCATATCATTTACAATTTATTGTTATTTTTATTTTTGTGATTTACAATTTATTGCTATTTTTATCCTCCATACTTAAAGGTAGGACTTAGAAGGCCGTTTACTAAACGTTTATCGGGTAAGCGTTTATCAGTATCATTTACCTTATTGATTGAGATGGAAATGACCAAGAAACTTACCCGGTAAGAGATAAGGTAAGGACCAAGAGTCTTACCCGGTAAGTTTGGGAAACGACCCTTACCCAGTAAGCACTTGTCGGGTTTAAAATGTTTACCAACAAAAACAATCTATTTTCATGGCCAAGGATGTTACACGATAATGTAAATGAATTTGAATCTCTTATCGGGTAAAATTTTGGTAAACGTCCCCTTAGTCTTAGAGACAAAAATAAAAAAATATTGTAAACCACATGAACTAAAACCATAATTTTGAAACCACAAGGACATAGGTCGCAGTTTTTAATAGACTACAAAGACGACAAACGTAATTTAAAAAAATATTCAAATAAATTAATATAATCCAAGTAATATAGGGATTTCTTATACTATTTAGGCATCGTTTGATAAAAATAAACTAGCTTATAAATTACCTTATTTTTGAAGTACATGTTTGGATGAAATCGAAGCATGCACATAATGTATGTGAACTTTGGTTTGAAAGCCTTAGTACACCCTCACTATTTCGGCATCCAGATTGGTTTCATTTCCAATAAAAATAAAAGTACAAATATATTCATACAAGTTTATTTATATAAATCGAAGCATGCACATAATCTAGAAGAATTAAAAATACTTTTTCCTAAGAGTTTTATAACAAGAAATATAAATTAATCATAACTATTTTTACACCATAATGTCTGTGAACTTTTGTTTGAAGGTCTTGGTACACCCTCACAATTCCAAGAAAATAATTCGTACCTTTTTATATTTTAAAATAAAGAGTAAACTACAAATTTGGTCCCTGTGGTTTCTCAAAAGTAACACTTTCGTCCCTGCAATTCGAAATTACAGTTTGGCCATCGTGTATGCAAAAACGATTGGATTTGGTCCTTGTCTCTAATGACCGTTGAATAATCCCGTTAGATAAGGGGCATTAAGCCTTTTTATACTTTTATTACATTTTTCTTTAATAAATAAACAAATATGTAAATTATAGGGACCAAAATTGTAACTTATTATATATATATATATATATATACACACACCTACCTGATTGAAAACCTCCCACCCCTTTCCCGATCCCTTTCTCCAGTGCATCCCTTCAGACAAACCCCCTCTCCCCAAACAGGTGACCATCTCTGGCGCTTCCCCACGCCTACAACTCAACCCTTTTGCAACTCTACCTCTTTGGTCGTCGATATCCACTGTCCCCAAAGCTCTCCTCGTCGATCTCCATCTCTGCACTCTGATAAGGACAAAATCGGAGTTCTCAGGCCTTCGATCTTGTAACACCCTGTTTTTCGCAAAGTAAGTTTCCGTCTTTCGTTGGTAGTTGCTCCGTCTTCCGTTTATCTTTTAGGGTGAATTATGTTGTTCTTTCGAGCCTTAAATCGACCCATGCGAGAATCACGAGTTTTTGGACTTTTTGGGCTTCGGTAGACTTGGCACGATTGTGCCACGCGATAGTGACAGTGTCACTATCGCGAGGAGGGTTTTAGCCGCGGTACATTCCGAACGATTGTGCCATGTGATAGTGACAATGTCACTATCGCCATGCACTGTCGCGTGCGGGGTCTGACCGAGTTAAAATCAGATTTTAGCCTCATTTCTCATTCTAAACTCAACTTTTTCTTTTGTTATTCTCTCTCAACCTCTCCCTTTCATAAAAACCGAACCTAGGGTTCTTGAACTCATCAACCACCTCATTTATTTCTTGTTGTTGGGTGCTTCATCAAAGGGTTCAAAGTGAACATTTATTCACCATCTCCATTTCTCCCTCTCTTCACTTTGCCCCTTGGACGACTTTGGGAGATTGAAGTTAGTGATTTGGAACATCCATAGTGGTTCTATCCTAAAGTCACATAAAGGTTCACTGTCTGGAAGCTCGGGTTGAAGAGTTGGAATGGGTGTCCTCGAAAAGCTTTGGGTGGAAAGTCTCATCATCAAAAAGGGTAAGTTTCCTTGAGTAGTATAAGAGTTAGTATAAGGATCCTTGTAAATCTAAGAGTCTTTCTTGTGTTGGTTGTTCTAGTCTTGAAGAAATGGGTTATTTGGAAACCCTAGCCTTATTGTTGGTGATGTCATGGAAATGGTGGGATCTATGCTTTTGGAGGCCAATGGTTGGGGATTGAAACCTAGATTTAACTTAACCTAGCAAGGTGAGTTCAAGTTGATTTGTGAAAACGGTGTACATGCCAAAATGCTTATTTTAAAGTGTTTACATATTTTACATGAAATTATTAACTGTTGAGTTATTTGATGAAATTTTGATTATTTGAAGTGTCTAACTTTATAAACTTGTAAAATACCCACATTTGGGATTTTGGATAAATAAATCATATATTTTGGTATCTTAATGATTTATTTTATGGAAGTAGATTTTGAGTATAAGTGTATTTCATTTTGTGTTTTGGAGAAATGCATGGTTTTGTGTTATGGGACGTTTTGAAAGGATAAATGTTATAAACTCACTTGGAAAACGATTTGTCCCAATTGGAGTTAATTATATGTTTTGGAGCATGGGTTTACATAAGTACGAGTTGTTTATGTTTGATTTCATTTTATGAATTTCGACGTTGGGTCTTTGGATTTGTTGAGCTTATGGCTCGGTTTGGATTTTGTTGGGTTTTGAGGACACTTGTCCACTTTTAATAGCTCAATGTTGAGCGTTTGGTTATGATTTGCATTTATTGCATCTTAGTTGAGAATTACATGTTTTGAATGCATTAGTTCATTCGTTTTGAGTCATGTAATGGTTTAGTTAGTGCAATGGATCCATAGGCACGGTGTTCCTATGTCCCCGTTTTGGGCATTTGGTTCACCATTTGACACGGAATAGGCATCGGGTCACCATGATAAGTAAGGTGTGGACCTATACGGTCGCGTCTCATGGGCAGTAAGGTGTAATTCCCTTGTGCTTAAGTTCCCCTGTTTTGGAACTTTCAGGAATAGACTCAGAGGAGTTGGCTTGATGCTTTCGAGCGAGTGATAGACTTAGAGGAGTTGAGCTCGGTGGGTTTTTATTTGTGTAACCCACATGTTTTGATTTCATGCTTTCGAGTGATAGACTCAGAGGAGTTGAGCTCGGTGGGTTTTTTATTTGTGCAACCAACATGTTTTGATTTCCTACATAATTATGTGACCTACTTTTGTATTCCGTCACGTACAATGTAATCGGGTCTTCCCCGTCACCAATAGGTGTGGTTTTGGTTATGGAGTTTTATGATCCATGTTTTCGGAGACGTTTGAGTATGAGTATTTATTTATGTTTTAAGGTTTTGATTATTGAAACTCATTTGAGTTATTGGGGTGTTTTTGTAACACCCTAAAAATAGGGATAACAAAAATCCGGAAAACGGGCATGAGGTATACAGAAATTTCCATAGCAAGAGCCTCCCAAAAATGGGGAATATATAAATATAAATAACCTGTTTAATCACAATTGTAATTTAACGGACAATAAATAACAACCAACTAATCTAATTTCTACATCTAGAAAAGAGATTACAAAAAGGGTTGTTATCTATAAACCCAAACGGTCTATATCCAAAAGTATAATGCGTCCATGTGCAATTCCCCAAGCTCTCACCCCAAAGCAACTAAACCTGCTTAGGACCGCCGCCGCTAGAACCTGAGATACACATCGACACCAAACAAGTGTTAGGCAAAAAAAAAGCCTAGTGAGTTGGACAATAATAAGCATGCATGAACAGTCACAATTTCTTATCAGCAGTTGACCAGTGTCCAAAAATATGTGGAGTCATTAGGGGAGACCCAAAGCACCAATCAATTCCACTCCAAATAGTCAATGCACCTTGATGCCCTTAACAAGGAACACCCCAAAGGCCCGTCACACCCGGAGATCAGACCGTAAAGGAAACTTTCCGAGTGGCGGGGGTCTAGGCACATACCATTCCGGTGGTGCCCCAAGACTACATCCTCCTAGTGAACTTGCCTTGATTCGTCCAACATAATACATATAGGAGGTCCTTAGGTATATTTCAACCCAACATATTTCCATACCGACTACGGGTACAATGTTACCATCCTATCCTCATGAAGTCCAACAAAAGTCCCAAATGACAATTATATTCATCATGCATATAACTATGTCACCAAAATGGTATTCCAACTAGAATCATCATAATACCCATATATGCATACATTTAACATATCAAGGTACCCACATTATATATCTAAGAGACAAATCCCAAATAATGATACATATAACAATAATCATGACAAATCACCCATATATATACATCTTCCAACTATTTTCATGAAGAAATCCCCAAACATTTGAACATATAGAGATAAAGTAACAAATAGGAGATTATGATGTGTATCTAGTTTAAACAATGTTGATCCAAACTCTCTCAGTGATTTGATAACGACCCTCTTTTATACTTAGTGAAAATTACGTTATTATATGTATTAGTGTTTTATCATCAGCGATCAGACTGAGTCTGTTCAGATATCGCTGATGACCTTTCTGTAAACATTAATATGTATGTGTTTCACTTTCAGCGATCAAACTGAGTCTGTTCAGTCATCACTGATCGTTTCCTATGTAACACAGTTAACGTAATCCCTGAAGACAAGTCTCGCGTCAACATAGTTCATAGCTGAATCAAAGACGAAGCCACTGAACAATAGATAAGTCTACTAGTGACCTGATGCGGATATCAGCGAAGATCAGACATCTACTTACGCGAAGAAGCCTGAGGAAAAGCTTCAGCGATAGCTGAACTTCTTTATCTCTGGAATAAGAGATACTCAGCGATCAACGATCACAAAGCTTATGCCTCAAGTTTTCTTTTGTCTTACCTTGCACAACCAGTACGATATGTCAGAACGGACACGTCTCTGCCACAAATCGTACACCAACTCTGTCAACTACACTGTTCATAAAGCGGCCAAAAGCATGTCTCCAAAAGTGAGACTATCAAAGCCAATCTATGAATGCCACGTGTAAAGTACCCTGCCATGCATTTAATGCATAGGGTATAAATAGGAAGCTCACCCCTTCATCTGAAGGTGTGCTCAATCCTTGAACTCCAAAATAGAAACCCTTGTTTTCTATCTCTCTAAAAATCCCCCATTCTCTGAATTTCTTGTGCAACCATCTTAGTGTTTCTTAAGTTTGTTTAGATTGAGTCTGTCTTAATCTTATTCCGCAACAAACTTGTAAATTGTATTTTGATTTATCAATAAACAATTTATTAAACTTTCAATTCTGTGTTTGTATTCAACCCCCCCCCCCCCCTTCTACAAACTTGTTAAGCACCTTCGGGACCAACAAGTGGTATCAGAGCAGTTTGTTTAAATCTAATAAACAAGATCTTGCTGTATACTCTTCCTTGCTATTCTAAAATGGCACTAAACACAAACACAAACTACTATGATAATGGTTCACTTTCTAAACCTCCTCGATTTAGCAGAGATAACTTTTCTCTATGGAAAAATCGAATGATGCTATTTCTTGAAGGTGCGGATCCTACTATACCTGAATATATAGAAAACGGACCCTATGAACCTGTTAGAATTATAGCTGCGGTTCCCGCCACTGCCACCACTGAAGCTGTCCCTGAACGATATGTCGTTAAGGAAATAAGACAATGGAGTGATGAAGATAAAAAGAAGGTAGGCATAGATGCAAGAGCAAAGACCATTATATCAATGGCTCTGCCTGATGAAGTTTTCCATTCCATCATGCATCTAAAAACTTCTAAAGAAATGTGGGAAACCATATGTGTTCAATATGAGGGCACCACTGAAATCCAAGAGACCCGAAAGATTAACTTGGTAAGACAGTATGAAAGTTTTATCGCTGGTAAGAATGAATCTCTTTCTGACATTCATCAGCGGTTTAACTGCCTGATCATTGACCTAAGAACTGTTGGAAGGACCTATTCTAATTCTGAGGTCCTAACAAAATTCTTGGAAAGTCTTCCTGAAAGCTGGGACAGTTATTCAATATGTCTTAAGCTGACAAAAGACTTACATACTCTCTCTCTTAGCACTCTGTATGGAATATTGCTCAACTATGAGCAATCTAATCTCCTGAAGAAGAATCTTGTAAAAGATTCTAAAGACTCCAAAAGCACTGCTGTTGCTTTAGTCTCATCAGAGATAATTCCATCCCAGCGATCTACTCTCACCATCACTGAGTTAGATTCTGAATCTGAGGATTTATCAGACCCTGATCTTTCAGAGTTTAATGAGTCCTTAGCACTCTTGACAAACTCTTTTAAGAGATTTGCAAGAAAGAGTAACTTCCGAAGAAGTAAACCTCTCTCTCTTACTGAAAAGCCAAAATCAACTCCGGTTGATAAGGCTACAGCCACTTGCTATAACTGCGAAAAAATTGGACATTTTGCTAGTGAGTGCAGGTCTAAAAAGGTCTTCAAACCTTCTACCTCAAGAAGATCCAGTGATGACAAATACCATAAGCTGAAGAACAAATACCATAAGCTGAAGAACAAATATCAAAAGCTGAAAAGCTATCAGCAAAAAGGTAAAGGTCTCATCGCCGAAGAACATGACTGGGCTGAATCAGAAGAATCATCTTCTGATGAAGAAGAAGTCGCTAATCTTTGCCTCATGGCTGAGATTAAAGAAGAAGTAGAAGAGCCATCTGAACCTTCTATGAGCTACATATCATCTCAGGTATCTATCTCAACAAATCCCTCTCTGCCTGAAGCTGAGAGAAGTCGCGCTGTTGATGTGCTGACGATTGACCTTTATAATGCTCTAAATGACAAAACTCAAGCTGAAAATAAAAATGTTTATTTAACACAAGAGCTAGAGAAATGTCATGAAAAGATCAGTGAACTAAATCTTTTAGAAGAAAAGCTAAAAGATCAAGTCATTATAAATGAAATCATCAGCATTGAACGCGAACAAGCCATCGTTGCTCTAAAAGCAGAAAAGGCTCATGTTGAAAAATGGTGCAAATCATCAACAAAGATCTCTGAGATAATAAATGCTCAAACTCCTGAAAGTGATAAAACTGGTCTTGGTTTTTGGACACCACAGGATGATCCTAAAGAAGAAAGTTCCTCGCTTAAGTTTGGAACTTTTGTCACATCTTTCTTTGACACTTCTTATAAACAATTCTATCCCTGTTCTTCTTCTAATCCCATCCCTGAGGAGATATCTGCAAGATCTAAGCCTGCAGATAAAGGAAAGTCTACTCTCCCTCAGAAGGCTTCCAAGAAAACCAAACTGAAAGTTCCCTCCAAACCTTCAGTGGATAAACCTTCTAGCTCAGTGACAGAAATCGTTGATATCTGTCCTCCAAAGCTAAAGGTTGATCTAAAGCCCGTGAAATCTGAAGAAATAAAAATTCCTCCCAGATCTCGTGCTAAAGGCATTCTTGGAGCTGAACCTGCTCATCTTAAGTTTTCAAAACCTTTTGGTTATAAAACCACCATCAGATATAGAAAATGTTATCACTGTGGATTCACTGACCATATTGCGAGCAAGTGTCCAAATACCACCGAAGCTGATAAAACAGCCAAAGTGAAGAAAAATGCCTCTAAGGCAAATAAAGTCACCAAAGTGAAAAATACCACTAAGGTTAAGAAATTAACCAAAGTGAAGATTACCACTGAAGCTGAATCTTCATCAGCGGTGAAGACTGCTGAATCTTCCTTATCCACTAACTCTGAAGGACCCATTGAAAAGTGGGTACCAAACAAAGCTTAATCTTCCTTATGTATGCAGGGATCAAAGGGCATCTGGTATCTCGATAGCGGATGTTCTCGTCATATGACTGGACAAAAAAACCTGCTCACTGAATACAAGGAAGAGAAAGGCCCCTCTGTTACCTTTGGTGGAAATGGAAAAGGATTTACCCGTGGGTTTGGTGTCCTCAGCAATGGGACAACTACCTTTCGAAGAGTCGCTTATGTAGATGGACTGAAGCACAATCTTCTAAGCATCAGTCAGTTATGTGACAAAGACTACGAAGTTCGCTTTTCTAAGAAAGCATGTTCAGTGGTAGATGAAAAAGGAAAACTTGCTCTCAGTGGTTATAGAAGAGAAAATGTCTATGTAATAGATATGGACTCTACTATCACTGATAACTTATGTTTTCTCTCTAAGGCCTCTTCTGATGTCAACTGGCTATGGCATAAAAGGCTCTCTCATCTAAATTTCAAAACCCTGAATTCTCTCTCATCTAAGGAACTGGTTTCTGGTCTTCCTCAGCACTCGTATGCTAAAGAATCTCTCTGCTCAGCATGTGAAAAAGGAAAACAAACAAAAGCTAGTTTCAAGTCGAAACAATTTTCCTCAGTGACAAGTCCTCTTCAGCTCTTGCATATGGATCTATTTGGCCCTGTCAATATCCAATCAATAGCTGGAAAGAAATATACGCTTGTCATTGTAGATGAATATTCTCGCTACACCTGGGTTATCTTTCTTCGCTGCAAGAGTGATACTCCAGAAGAACTAATATCTTTTGTCAAAAAGATGGAAGTGCTGAATAATCTTACTGTTCGATCAATAAGAAGTGATCATGGAACTGAATTCAAAAATAGTTCCCTGAACAATTTCTTTGAGAACAAGGGAATCTCTCACAACTTCTCCTCAGTAAGAACACCTCAGCAAAATGGAGTCGCTGAAAGAAGAAACAGAACGATCATAGAAGCTGCTAGATCAATGCTCAGCGATTCTCACCTCCCTACTCAATTTTGGGCAGAAGCTGTAAACACTGCATGTTTTACTCAAAACAGATCGCTGATAATAAAGCGATTTGGGAAGACAGCTTATGAACTCTTTCTTGGAAGGAAGCCTTCTATCAGCTTTCTTCATATCTTTGGTTGTCAGTGCTTTATCTTAAACAACAAAGATCAACTTGGAAAGTTCGACCCAAAAGCCGATGATGGAATATTTTTAGGATATTCCTCCATCTCCAAAGCCTACAGAGTTTTCAACAAAAGAAGACAAACCGTAGAAGAAACCATTCATGTCACGTTTGATGAAACGCGCTCAGCGAACTCTAAACCAATTACTGACAATGAAGAACTGAATACTTGGATGATCTCTCACTATAGAGAAACTGAACCTTTCTCAAACCATCAGCACACTGAAACTCCAATTGCTGATGAAGAACCAAGTATCATACCTCCCACCGCTGAATCCACCTCATGGGTTTCAGCTGAACCTCTAAACACATTACCTCCATCAAATCTGCCTTCATCTGGAAACCTCTCTAGTGAACCTACTCAACAGTTAATTGCTGATGAACCTCAAACATCCTCATCAGTAAACATTCCAATTGTTGATCCAACCTCTGAGTTAAGCAATCATGCTCCTGCTCAGCGATGGACAAGAGATCACCCAATAGATCAAATTCTCGGTGATCCAGATGCAGGTATTCAGACACGACGAAGCTCAGGTAATATCTGTCTCTTTGTAAACTTTCTCTCCTTAATAGAACCAAAGAAGACTGATGATGCCCTCAGAGATCCAAACTGGGTCAGCGCTATGCAAGAAGAGCTGACTGAATTTTCTAGAAACAAAGTTTGGAATCTCGTTCCTAGACCATCTGATAAAACTGTAATAGGCACCAAATGGGTGTTTAGAAACAAGTTAGATGAACATGGAACTGTAACCCGCAACAAGGCTCGACTTGTTGCTCAGGGATACAGACAAGAGGAAGGCATAGACTATGATGAAACCTTTGCCCCTGTGGCCAGGCTCGAAGCAATTCGACTATTCTTAGCTTATGCAGTCTATAAAGACTTCATCGTTTATCAAATGGACGTAAAATCAGCTTTTCTGAATGGAAAGCTGAATGAAGAAGTTTATGTAGAACAACCACCAGGGTTCTATGACCCTTAGCATCCAAATTATGTTTATAAATTGGATAAGGCTCTCTATGGTCTAAAACAAGCCCCTCGTGCTTGGTATGACACTCTCTCATCTTTTCTTATCTCTGAAAATTTTGAACGTGGCAAGATTGATAATACGTTATTTTTCAGGAAGATAAAAGGTCATATAATTCTTGTACAAATATATGTCGATGACATAATATTTGGTTCTACTAACCCATCTCTTTGTACTCGCTTTGCTGAAAGAATGAAGAAAGAATATAAAATGAGTATGATGGGTGAGCTGACATATTTTCTTGGTCTTCAGATTAAACAATCTGACAAAGGTACTTTTATCTGCCAAGGTAAGTATGTTAAAGATATGCTAAAGAAGTTTGAACTAACACAAACTTCAGCGATGAAAACTCCTATGGCACCACCGCTGATACTTAACAAGGATCCATCTGGAAAACCTGTTAATGTCACTGCCTATAGAGGAATGATAGGCTCATTGCTGTATCTTACAGCAAGCCGACCTGACATCATGTACTCTACTTGTTTATGTGCACGCTATCAATCTGAACCCAAGGAATCCCATCTGATCGCTGTAAAGCGAATTTTCAGATATCTGAAAGGAACTCCTAACCTCGGTCTTTGGTATCCCAAAGACTCAGGGTTCGATCTAACTGGTTATTCTGATAGTGATTTTGCAGGCTGTAAACTTGACAGAAAAAGTACCACTGGTGGATGTCAACTCTTGGGAGGAAAGCTGGTAAGCTGGACAAGCAAGAAGCAAAATTCTGTGTCCACTTCCACAGCTGAAGCTGAATACGTAGCCGCTGGAAGCTGTTGTTCTCAAATCTTATGGATGAGAAATCAACTATTAGATTATGACCTTCAGCTGTCAAAGATTCCTATCTATTGCGACAGCACTAGTGCTATCGCTATAGCAAATAATCCAGTGCTACATTCAAAAACAAAACACATAGAGATCAGATATCACGTTATCAGAGATCATGTGATGAATGGTGATATTGAACTTCACTTTATCCCTACTGACTTTCAACTTGCTGATATATTCACCAAACCTCTTGATGAGACAAGGTTCAACTTTCTCATCAGTGAGCTTGGAATGCTGAACCTCGAAGAATAATTCTTCAGCGTTCATGTATTATGTTAGTAATCAAAAGTTCCCCTCTCATCATTCTCTCTGATAAACATTCTGACTCTCAGGTATGTTTTCTCCTTTCCTTCAAAGATTTTTTTTTATATAAACTTTAATCACTGAACTTTCTTCAAATGATTAAAAGCTTGTTGAAAAATACATTAATCACTGATATTTCTAGTCAGTGATCCTTTAAAAGAAAAAACTCTCTTTTCTAAAAGGGATACTTTTAAAAAGGAAAATCTATCGCTGAATTTTCTTCAGTGATCATTTCAAAAACGGACAAATGTA
This sequence comes from Arctium minus, assembly GCA_954870635.1. Taxonomy (NCBI): domain Eukaryota; kingdom Viridiplantae; phylum Streptophyta; class Magnoliopsida; order Asterales; family Asteraceae; genus Arctium; species Arctium minus. The sequence continues at coordinate 20,969,531 of OX941082.1, forward strand.
CAGTCTCTCTCTTCTATGACGTCATTTGAACCGACAATCCACGACATGCCTTTTCTGACACGTTCGTCCGTTGCCCTTCTATCCAATCAACTTCGTGGAACGTGTCAATGTCATGATGATTTTTTTTTCTTTTCCCGCTTCATTCTCTCTCTTCTCTCTTCGTATAAAAGGAATTCTTTTCTCCTTTATACGGTTTACGCTTTCAAAACTTTCAAAGCAAGAAACATTCTCTCAAGAACACTCAAGCAAGTAAACCCAGAATATTGAATCTGCAACTCTTTTTCTTCAAGATACACAGGTTTATTTCATATTTATATGCTTTGTTCGTATGCTTTTTATTCTTTTTAAAATCCTACTCGCTCTCTATGGATTTTATAAAACGTTTTTTTAAAAACTAAAGATCATTCTTTCTGATTTTATGTTTTTAAATAAAAACCTTTTGGTTTTAAAGTGTTCTTCCTTCTTTCTACCCAGAACACTATTTTTCTCCTAAAAATAACTTGATAGTCTTCCAGTTTCCCTTCTTCTATGGAAACTGGTAATCAAATTATTTTTAATCTAAATCATTTCTTCTATTATGCCTCTTTCCATAACAGAAATGACACAGTCTTCAATCGTTGCTTCCAAGCATGTACGATTCGCTCTCACTGAAGTTGAGATTACTAAATGTAATCATTTGGCCAGACTCGACTTCAAAGCTGACAAATACCCACATCTGGTGGAAGCTGCTGATTTCCTCAAGCAGTCATGCATAGCTTACGCGATCACTGTGGATCCTAAGCCCTCCAAGACTCTACTTCAGCAGTTCTGGTTCACTGCTGATGCAACTGAACTTACCAACAGGAAAGGCGAACGAGTCCCTGCTATCTCGTTCAGCACGGAATTAGGGCCAGGGAGCATGACCGCTCTTAGCCTCAGGAAATCTTTAAGATTCCCTGACAAACCAAAGAGTGGGTTCGACGCACTCCCCACTGATGATGAGCTGATATCATTCCTGGACGCAATGGGCTATTGTTGGGAAAACAAACCAAGATCTTCTATTCCCAACAAGAAGCTCACCAAGATCCTAAAAGCTCAGATGCCATCACAACTGAACTTTATCTTCTCGCACATAATTCAGTGCATGAGTGGGAAGAGTGGTTCGCTGGATCAAGCCAGCAAAACACAACTGCAGATGGCCTACTCCGTTATCGCTGGTCAAAACTTTGACTACGCCACAGCCATCTTTGAAGATCTGAGGTCGAGATTAGAGAAGCCTGAACGAGATCCCAAGATCTCATACGTACGTTTCATATGTACGTATATCAAGTTCCTCTATCCCAACACCTATCCCACCAAAGATGATGGCACCTTTGCCAGGGTAGGTCAACGATCACTGGAGGTCAAGCCACTCGCCGACGAGGTAAGTATCTCTCTCCTTCGCTCTCGTCTCTCTCTCCATTCTTCTTCATCTTCAGCGACCACGCAGACGGTTCCTTCGTCTGCTATCCCTGTCGCTACCACTACTTCTAAACGACCATCAGCTGGTCCGATTGGTCCTTCCAAAAAGGCCAAAAAGACTAAGGAAAGTACACCCTCTAGTACTATACCTGAGGGAGCTTCTCAACAAGCTACCTTAGATGCTTTTGTGGGTCTTTCCTCCACAACTTCAGAAGTCACTCATACTGCCGTATCAGCGATCTCACTCGCTGTCACATCATCAGTAACCCCACCTACTATCTCATTCACTGAGATTAACCCCATCCCTACTTCTATCCCCAAAACTCTTCCCTTCTCTCCTCACTTGGTCTCTGAACCCGCCACCTCTTCTTTCCCTATAGGACCTGAGCATCAAACTTTTGAGGAATCTATGCAGTTCTACAAAATGTTTGATACGTCAGGTACACCTATAATCCTAAACACTTCTCTCCCCCCTCTCCAAATAAGCCCATATCTGAACTAACATTATTTTCAGGTCCTAGCTTGGCGTCTGTTGACACGCATGTCAACAGTCTAGGAGAAAAGGTGGACGCACTCACCAACACCATCAATGAAACCACCAGCGCCGTAAATCAGGCTGGTGAGGAGCTGAAGAAGTTAACCGCCACTTGCTCATCTAAAGCTGAGAACTCTCAACTTTCAGCTGTTGAAGAACAAGTCGTCCAACTCAGAGAGTCCTCTCGACTCTTTCAAGGGCGATTTGAATCTCTTACCGCTGAAGTTCAGGGTCTCTCTTCAAAGGTTGACCTCTGCACGTCCCTTCTTCAGCAAATTCTACAGAAAGTGAATGCACCAGCTCCAGCGCTGCCTCCCTCCTTCACTGAAGATGATCGTACCAACCTCAACATCGCTGTGGAATTCATTCATGATGCCACATGCGACATCCATGCGGTTGAAGACCGGATTAAGCGTCTGGAGGCTGACGTTCAAATGCTAAAAGCTTCAACAACTACTCCAGCAGCTGAACAATCCCCTACCGCTGATAATGACAAAGTGGGGGAGAAAACTGAAGAAACTTCTATTGCTGCTGCTGGGGAAGCTAAGACTCCAAAGAAACCTCCCTCTCAATCTGAGGGGGAGAAGGCAAAAGAATCATCAATTCACTCCATTCTCTTTGAAGAGGATGAGGAAGAATACGATGAAGAGGAAGATGATCTAGATCTTGATGATCAAGAAAAGGATCAGCCCTCCGATGACGACGATGACGACGATGAAGACCAATCTCTGTGGTTCTCTAAGCCGAACGTCGTATCAGGGACAACTTCGCAAGAGGTTGTCAAAACAGGGGTGAGAGGTGATACATCTTCAAGTGTTCCTTCGCAAAGCAAAGACAAGCAACCGATCGCTGAAGAATGCTTGAGGACTGGATCACAATCTGAGGGGGAGCATCCTTCTCAGGTATGTCTTTCAATTGTACCACTCTTCTACTCTTTCCAAACCCCTATTCCTTTCTAGCCTTTATCTCTCTCGTTCTAAAAATACACTTATCCCTTCTTTCCTTCTTTTTCTAACCAGGCAGTTCTCACCCCTGCTTAAGGGTTCTGAACTACAAATAATTCCAGCTGCTATAGCTGAAGAAATAATCCCAATCTCTATCGCTGAGATTGATGAAGAAGAAGAAGAAGATTCCCTGGTCCATCCAGGAAGGCCCTCTCGACCATCTCATTGGTCAGAGGAAGTGGTAAAGAAAAGAGTTGAAATGATCGCTCAACTAGAAAGTCAACGGCTGAAAATCCCTCTTCAAACATCCACAGAGCTCGACTTCCTCACTGACGCTGAAAGAGAAGAATCTGCCAAAGCTGAGAAGCTGATCGCTGAATGCAAACGAGATGCCCAACTCGCTTTAAAGATTCAATCCTCTCAAGTTAAGGACAAAAAGCTGAAAAGCAGACCTGTGGAAGTTCAAGCAGCACTACTGAAAGAAATTGAAGAGGAACGCTTCAAAGAACAAGAGATCAACGATAAGTCTATCGAATGGTGCAAACAAAAGATGGATTATCGTTCTGATCTTCTTCCAATATCAGCCGTGACTATCTCTGGTCGCAAGAAGAAAGATCAACTCTCAGTGACCATGGAGATTACCAGAGAGGATGGAACCCAAAAAGCAATGTACGTATCAAAACTTGAGAGCTTCGGATTTACGGAATGGTTAGAGTTCTGGGATGCGCTGAAGAAATCTAAATCTACATACAGAGGCTACGTTGAAGGACTTCTTGAAGCCCTCATAAATAGAGTCGTTTCTGTACTAAAGCTGCCATCTCCTCTTCCTCCCAAATCTTTGAAACTCAAGAGAAAAATTGGGTCCTCCTCCTCTGAAGATGTCGCCATCATCAGGAATGAAACTTCTATCAAATTTTCAAGAGATGCACTGTTTGGTCCTCCTCCTGATCTTTCAGTTCTGGACTTATCTCTGCCTCCTGGTGGTCCTTTCCAAGCTGGTCAAGTAATCAACAATCCTTATGGAATATTTCTTCAGAGATGATGATGAGGAACTCAGATTTCAAAGAATCTCTGAGATTCCTATCTGTCCTCTGAATCATCTCAAGGATCTCTTATGCTTATGGTGTGACTTCTTTCCTGCTGCTGAAGAAATTAAAGAGATTATCAGTAAAGAATCTTTGGAACGAAGACAGAAAGGAGAAGAAATACCTGAGTATATGATCAATCCTCCCAAATATTCTTTTAATAGCTGATAGATTAGTTTTCTTCTCTGTAATCTGTTAGTTATACTTACAGTAGTTAGTTACTCACTTGTAATGTTTTTCATATCTTGTAATTCCATCCATGAATTAAATGAAAATAGCAGTGATGTACTTAACCCTATCAGTACTGTAAAATATCCCTCAAAATAGTAATTGGGACATGCATTCTATGAGTCCTTTTTATTCCTATATTTTGAATCAAAGTAATTTTCTTTTGTTACTTTGTCATTATCAAATAGGGGGAGATTGTTGATCCAAACTCTCTCAGTGATTTGATAACGACCCTCTTTTATACTTAGTGAAAATTACGTTATTATATGTATTAGTGTTTTATCATCAGCGATCAGACTGAGTCTGTTCAGATATCGCTGATGACCTTTCTGTAAACATTAATATGTATGTGTTTCACTTTCAGCGATCAAACTGAGTCTGTTCAGTCATCACTGATCGTTTCCTATGTAACACAGTTAACGTAATCCCTGAAGACAAGTCTCGCGTCAACATAGTTCATAGCTGAATCAAAGACGAAGCCACTGAACAATAGATAAGTCTACTAGTGACCTGATGCGGATATCAGCGAAGATCAGACATCTACTTACGCGAAGAAGCCTGAGGAAAAGCTTCAGCGATAGCTGAACTTCTTTATCTCTGGAATAAGAGATACTCAGCGATCAACGATCACAAAGCTTATGCCTCAAGTTTTCTTTTGTCTTACCTTGCACAACCAGTACGATATGTCAGAACGGACACGTCTCTGCCACAAATCGTACACCAACTCTGTCAACTACACTGTTCATAAAGCGGCCAAAAGCATGTCTCCAAAAGTGAGACTATCAAAGCCAATCTATGAATGCCACGTGTAAAGTACCCTGCCATGCATTTAATGCATAGGGTATAAATAGGAAGCTCACCCCTTCATCTGAAGGTGTGCTCAATCCTTGAACTCCAAAATAGAAACCCTTGTTTTCTATCTCTCTAAAAATCCCCCATTCTCTGAATTTCTTGTGCAACCATCTTAGTGTTTCTTAAGTTTGTTTAGATTGAGTCTGTCTTAATCTTATTCCGCAACAAACTTGTAAATTGTATTTTGATTTATCAATAAACAATTTATTAAACTTTAAATTCTGTGTTTGTATTCAACCCCCCCCCCTTCTACAAACTTGTTAAGCACCTTCGGGACCAACAAACAAAGGTTTAGTAAACTCACAATCTAGGTTTTGAACCCAAAACCTAGAAAATATGGAAACCCTAGAAGTTGGAGAAGATGAGACTTGAAGGTGAGAAATGAGAATCTTGAAGAACACTTCAATAGGGACACTTGGATGAAGCTTGATGACCACTTAATGCTCCCAACAACCCAAAACCCTAGAAATGAATGAGGTAGGTGATGAAACCCTAAAAATCGCCTCCAAGAAGAGCTCTCCCGTTTTTGTAAAGTGTTAATGTGAGAAACAAGACTGCCAAAGTGTTTTTAAATCAACCAGACCATGCGGGCGATAATGCCCGGTGATAGTGCCATGGGCACTATCGCTTGTCACAATCGCGGAGGTTCCCACCCCCATGGTACAAGCCCGACGATAGTGCCTTTGGCGATAGTGCCAAGGCACAATCGCGTGGCATAATCGCTGGCGTCCAACAACCCACGGTACGTCTCTGGCGATAGTGCCAATGGCACAATCGCCAGGCACAATCGCTGGCATCCCAAAACAGTCCGAAACTTAATCAAATTCGATGGCGAGGGCGAGGTTTGAACGATTAACAAAGGTAATTCAATTACATGACATTTTAACATAATTCAATATCATAAAATGTACACAAAGACACACATTCATACATAAGCGAAATCAATGCATTAAGGTAGACATAACACTTACCTTAAGAATTTACGGGTGTTACAGTTTTGGAAGTTGGGGTTATCTACGTTTTCAGTGTTTGATCATTATAATGTCGGTCATGTTTTATGTGCGCTTTGGGTTTTGGCTTTATTTAAAGAGGCGTCTGTTTTATGATTTTAATCACGAAAAGGGTGAATGACGAAAAGAGATTGTTTAAAGATTTAATGTATTTCATTTTTGGGTGTTTTCAAATCAAATGTATTGCATTTGGAAATCATGATTCTAAATAAAATTCTTAAAGTTAATGTTTTATTTATCTCTAATGAAAACTCTTGAGCTCACTAGGCGTTAAGTCTAACATTTTTATTTGTCGGCATGTGCATCTGGTTCCAGTTAGGGTTTGGTTCTTGCAGTGCTTTGAGGAGTTGGGCATTAGACTTACACGAGAGTAAGTAGTTTGGTGAAGTCTTCCGCAGTTGGAGATAGTGACTATTATTGGGTTTTAGTAACACCCGTCGTTATTATAGACTGTATGTGTAGAATGAATGTGTATATTGAGGTTAAATCTTAATTTGTGATTATAGATGAATCATTCATTGATGTATTTAGAAAATTTTAAATTGGTTGTTATTTCCAGATTTGAGGGTGTTACAAGTTGGTATCAGATCTTAAGTTTGAGAGATTTAGGTGTTGATTTTGAATGCCTAGACTCAAACTAGAGTAATTTTAAGTGTTTGAATGTTAGATCACTCCATTAGGCACTTTTAACAAAAGCTAATGGATGGGCTAAATGCAAACAACAAAAGTAATTTCCTTCTTACACATATTAATAATAACAAACAACAAAAGCTAATGGATGGGCTAAATGCATTCATAGTTAGTAATTTCCTTCTTACACATATTAATAATAACACTTAATTTTTATATTTTTTAATGTATAATTTGACCTAATTATAACATAAAAGAAATGCATATAACATCATGCAACGCCAAACCAAGACCACTTGAATCAATGTTAGAGCATCTCCAACAGATTCTTTAAAGTTCTCCAAAATGAAGAACCAAAATCCGAAATTTGTAAAAAAAACTTTTGCATTCAACTTCAACAAATTCTCCATTTCGGGGTTACATCATTAATATATTATTAAAACATTCTATATATTTAATAAGATATTATATATATTTAATAAAATATTTTATCTCTCTTGCCTAAACATTTCATTTCAAAGTTTCTTATTGGTGAAATATAATAAAAAATTATTTCACTCTCATGATAATAATTTTTGGACTTCTCCAAATTTGGAGAAATTTAAACTCCCTCTCTTACTTTATATTAGAGAAAGTTTTAAAGAAGTTATTGGAGCAAAAATTTGTCCAAATCTCCATTTTCTCCACTTTTAAAAAGTTATTGAAGATGCATTTAAAAAACAATAAAAACATCTTCAATAGAGTGTTTATATTTTATCAAAATAAAAAATAAATATTCAAAATAATATATTTAACTACAACAATTTTTATTTATTTTAAATATTACAACATTATTTATATAACTAAAATATTCAATATATTATAAACTTTATATATATATATATATAGGAAAGTTCAAATGAAAACTCATTTTTCATTATGCACGTGAGGACAAATCTCCGTCACTCGATCTATTTTGATCCAACAACTCATATTAAATAGAGTTTTTAATTTTAAAATGTTTAGGGGTAAAAATGGAAGAAAATTTAAATGCACGCCTACCATATTTGACTTTTTATTTTATTTTTTAATTAAAAACTTTTTACCCAATTAAACTTTAAAATAAATTATCTTAAAAATTAATAATATTTTAATCAAACAAATTACATTAAAAAAACGATAATTTCGTGCTCTTCGATATGACATCCATCTCAATATAGTTTTTTTGTCGTTTTAATCGTTTTTTTACGTGAAATGCTATATATGTGTTATATTCATTATGAATATTTATGTACGTTCAAGTTTGTACAACGCCTCGACACCGTAAGTATGTAACTCAACATCACATTCTTCAACGCCGTAAGACATCATGTTTCTTCAGCACCGTAACCCAACACCCATCAAGACGGATCGAGAACCTATCGAGTAATTCTGTTGTGAATCAGGGAACAAAAGAGAGCGCGTCACGTCTCCACATCTTCACAGGTCATTCATGTGTTATTCATCATGAATAATGTATCATTCAAGATGAATAACACAACATTCAGGGTGAATAATTCACGATTCATGAATTCGTGTATTATTCGTCATGAATATTGTGTAATTCATCTTGAATACTATATTATTTATCATGAATAATGAATGAACGTTCACATTTGTTATTCATACTGAATGTGGGACATCCGGGGATGCGCATACATATTCATAATGAATTAAACCAAATTTCGGTTGTGAATTGGGAAACAAAAGAGAGTGCACCATGTGTCTACACCTTCACGGGTCATTCATATATTATTCATCATGAATAATGTATCATTCAGGATGAATAATACACGATTCATGATAAATAATACATGAATCATGGATTCGTGTATTATTCATCTTGAATATTGTATTATTTATCTTGAATAATGTATTATTCATTATGAATAGTGAATGAACATTCACCTTTGTTATTCATACTGAATGTGGACACTCGAGGACGTGCATGCATATTCATAATTAGTGATGGCCATCTTGGCCCGACCCGACCCGATCGGTTAACCGAACCCGACCCGCCTGAAAGTCCGGCCCGGCCCGACCCGATGCCAAACCGGTTTGAAGCCCGAAATCATGGACCGGTTTGGGTTTTTGGCGGCCCGGTTCACGGCCCGGTCCGGCCCGATTCGTACTTTTAAAAAAAAAGACGTTATGTTACCGTTTATATACGTTTTTTGACCTTTTTTTGTATTTTTTACCCCCCAAACCCCTATAAATACTTGTATTGTAAGTTTGTAACTTAAAATTATATATAAAATGTATTTTTAAAGTGTATTTTAGTGATTTATTATAAATAAAACGTATTTTTAAAGTGTATTTTAGTGTTCCATTATATAAATAAATTATTTTTAAAAAAATACGAAAAAATCATCGGCCCGGTTTGAGCCCGGCCCAACCCGGTTTTGGTTAAACCGGTTTACCCCAAGCCTAACCGGGCCATGCCTTTTCGGGTGAAACCCGGCCCGGCCCGGCCCGAAGCCCGTTTTGGCCCGGTTTTTGCTTTCACTGTAGAGGCCCGAAGCCCGTTTTGGCCCGGCCTGAGCCCGATTTTTGGCCATCACTATTCATAATGAATATAACACATATATAGAATTTGACGTAAAAACGGTTAAAACGAAAAAATCCTGCATACGGTATTATTCATCATGAATAGTGAATGAACGTTCACCTTTGTTATTCATACTGAATGTGGACACCCGAAGACGTGCATGCATATTCATAGTGAATATAACACGTATATAGAATTTCACGTAAAAAACAGTTAAAACGAAAAAAAAAATATCGAGATGGATGTCATATCGAAGAGCACGAAATTCTCGTTTTTTTGATGTAATTTGTTTGATTAAAATATTAGTAATTTTTAAGATAAATTATTTTAAAGTTTAAGGGGTAAATTTTTTTTAATTAAAAATAAAAATAAAAAGTCAAAGAAGATAGACGTTGATTCAAAATTACAATTTTGTTCTTAATCACTTCCCAATTATCCTTATTATGTATTAACCATTGATTAGTTTTCTAAGTTTTGATCAATGGTTAAGATTTGTCCTCATGTGCACAATGAAAGATGAATTTTCATTTGAACTCACCCCTATATATATATATATATATATATATATATATATATATAGGACAATAATCAAATGAAAACCAAAAAAATGTTACAAACTTAAGGACTAATCTAAGCCCTAAATAGATTTTAATCCTATGGTTTAAATTAAATGGTGATTTTAAACTAAAATGGGCATAATAGTAATTTTGGTAACAAATATAATAATATTTTTTATTTTATTATTTTATAAAACACAGTTTCCTTTTTTACGTCAATTCTGTTCCATATATATATGATCGTTCCTTTACATATTCATAATTCAGATTCATATTCATGAATTTGAGCTCCAGATTTTAGTACTCATCCCAATCCTCGTCTCTGTGTTCTTCAAGATCAATGGAATCTGCATAGTATAATCTCGCTGATGAAGATTTGGATGAAGATCGACTTTTAAATTTTATCAATAACGATCTGAATGATCGAATGGTTGAAACAAGTTTTTCTTTCTTCTAATTTTGGGCGATGATTGTTGATATCCGATAGCAGTATCTTTGCAGCATATATTCACCTTATGAAAACATAAACATATTCACGTTATGAAATAGGTTCACATTGAAACAAAATGACATTATTTCACGTTATGAAACATCAATAAATTCATTGTCTTCACATTATGAAACATAGTTAAAAAACACATTGTGAAACATCAATAAATTCATTGTCTTCACATTATTTCACCTTATGAAACATAGTTATATAAACATTATTTCACCTTATGAAACATTATTTCACCTTATGAAACATAGTTAAAAAAACACCTTGTGAAACATAGTTAGATTGTTTCACCTTATGAATCTGATCGTTTCACCTTATGAAGAGGTACATTATCATCTTGATTTGTTTTCTCTACCAACCTCTCGCTCTTTCTACCAACTGCAGATCAAGATATCGATTTTAACTCCTATTAAAACCCTAAAATTTGAATGTTAAAGATTTAGTAAAAAAAACGTTACCTTTGATCCTTATCTTCGGCAGTGAATGAACTTTATCAGTTGCCATTCGATTACAAATTGTTAATCAAACTCCAGTGATTGATCTTTATCAGCGATGAAATTGATGGTGCATAAGCTCGACGGAGACGATGAATGAACTGGAGTAGCAATTAATCAATTATGAATTATATTTGAAATCTGTGTAAATAAGTATTTGGATTTAATAAATAATACAATTTCATTTATATTAGATTTGAAATCCGTATAAATATGTTTTTGAATTTAATAATATAATATAATTTCAATTATACCCCTAAAAATCATTGCAAAATGTCAAAACTACCCTTATGTTTTTCTTTTATTACAAATAAGCCTTTTTCTTAATGACCCTTGATTTTTTCTAATCAAGGGTTTAGATTAGTCCTTAAGTTTGTAACCTGTTTTTGGTTTTCATTAGATTTAACCCATATATATATATATATGAGATAGTAGTTTCTAACAAACTTTCAAACATACTTGTTACAAAATGATAATTTCCAACAAATCATAAGAAACGAGGAAACATTAAAATCAGTCGATACCTGATTTGATTACACTAATTAATGTCTTAAGTGATTAAATCAAAGAAGGCTCGAAAATATATTAGCAGGCTTGAGCTCTGAAAAAAAAATTCACAGTAGGGTTCAAGCTCGAGTTCAAATATTTTTTTATTAATCGAGCTCGATACTCGTTTATGGACTTGAAAATTTAATAAATTACTGTTTGTATTATGTACGAACATAAGAACATGTTTGGCTTGAAAAAATATATACTCAAGGCTCGCCATGACTCGGCTCGGAAAATCTAATCGAGATTTCAAATGAGCCGAGTTAAACATTGATGCTATGAAATTCGCTCATTAAGTTAAACAAGTTTTAGGGGTTGTTTGTTTTTTTTAAAAAAACCTCTTAATGGCTCTTAAGTCTGAATCATTCATACCTTTTTACACACCACCTCTTATTAATCATAACTAAAATAAGACTTCAGACTTTAGATCTCTTAAAAAACAAACGGCACCTTAGTGTGTGTATAAAATCAACAATTATTAAACTCGAGGTAAACAAATTTAAACTCAAATAACTCGTTAAAAACTCGACTCGTTGCGACTCCTATACATAACAAATCCACCATAAAAATAAAAAAGAGTTTTTGACGGATTTACGGTTTGCTTTGACTGGGAAATAAAACAATTAATATATTTTCTTTCACCTCCAAAATTTAATATTTAATATTTTTCAACCTCTTGTAGATGTGAATGGATAATCATCATCCATATAGAAAAAGGTCTCATTTTATTAAATTTTATTATATATTATTGTAATTTGATTGATTTAATTTTAATAATTTTTATTTAAAAAGGTAGTAGCTTTTATAACTAACCCGTCTATTTTTTTCTCGTATTTTAATTAATCTGTTTATGTTTATTTTATTGTCTTAGTTTGATTTTTATTTTTATTTAATAAAAATATGTTACCCCAAAAATTTTATATAGGATTCAACATAGTTGTTTACAATGTTCTTTTGTATATCCTACATGTCTTGAAGGATGGAATTTATGAAGTTAATAAATTGAGAATTTAATTAAACTGTCCCAATTTCAAAAGTCGGTTATCAAAATGTCTAAAAATTCTTCAGCTTTGCTGAAATACCCCATAACCCCACGATATAGGACCGCGATCGCAGGGTGGGTAAATTTTTTTGAATTTCGTGGCTATGTCCGCGATGCCATGTTTGATGGGTAAGATTTTTCAAAGGACTATCGGACACATGTTTAATATATCACCCAAGTCTTGATTTTAATATATATATTTACATTTTATACCCCTATAGTTATTTAGTTAGTTTACTTTATACTTTATACTTTTCTATTTTTCATTTTACACTTTCATCATATTAACACATATAATCGTATATTAATTAAAATACGTTTTTGTTGGGTTTTAAAATAAATTGTAACCGTTATACGCAGCGGAAATTAAAAAGAATTTTGGTTACAAAATTAAATAGAAAACTTTTCTAAAACTTAAAACTCAATCGGATCCAATGATGCATTTAATTAAATAAGAACCACACCATAAGGTGTTTAGAGATGTACTTTTTCAGATCTGTTGTGGTTGAACTAGCTGAGCACTTAGAAACCAATCGAGGTTTCCTCTAGCGGTATCCACACACGAACACACGAAATTCCACCGGGTGCTAGCCCAATAACCCTAGATCTATATGTGTTTTACAGAAAAGAAAAGGATTTCTTTTCTGTATTTTTCTGAAAGGCTTTTCTAACTCAATTGTGTATCAAATGGTTTAGCCTAACTCTTTATTTATATCAGAAAAATTATAGTTAGACTATAATTCAATTAAGGATTAAATAAGGTTTAGTAATTATCTGTAATATTCAAATTCAAATTCAAATTCAAATATATATATATATATATATATATATATAATTATCCTTTTAAACTTTAAAATATAATTATATAATTACAGATAATTCCTCGTAATTAACATAATTACGTTTTCACCCTGTAATTATCATAATTACAGTTTAGCACATATTTTTCATAAAATCCGGGTTTCTACAAATGGAAACAAACGCATTCTTTGTGTGCGACCCTATAGGTTTACATACTCCTCAGCAGTATCTTTGTGTGACACGTGTCGTGGGTAGGGGTGTGCAGAAATTCAATCGATTCAATAGGAATCGGCCGATCCAATTAGAACCGACCGACCATAATTGGATATCCAATTGTAATTCGATCAGATCAGATTAAAAATCTCAACATCTAATTTGGATCGGTCGGTTCTTGGATGGCAGTCCAGAACCGACCAAAACCGACCGAACCGAATCGACCGATCCAATTAGAACCGACCGACCATAATTGGATATCCAATTGTAATTGGATCGGATCAGATTGAAAATCTCAACATCCAATTTGGATCGGTCGGTTCTTGGATGGCAGTCCAGAACCGACCGAACCGAACCGACCAACATCCAATTAACCATCCGATTACCATCCAGTTTTCTATCCAACTATCATCCAATTATTTTTTTTTGCAATTTGCTTAAATCTAAATTTGTTTTGTGTTGGTTTTTGAATTTTTAGTCTCACTTATTTTTGTTTTAACAAAAATTAAAAGTAATTAATTAGAACATTGAATTAAATTAACACGTTGGATAGATCCGATGTGATCATCCATTGGATGTCAGATGGATCCAATCCGATCCAATGGATATCCAATAAGAATATCCAATGGATATCCAATCTGATCCACTGGATATCCAATAAGAACATCCAATGGATGGAACCGAACTGATCCAATCATCCATTGGATTGGAAAAATCCAACATCTAATGGATGGTTGGATCGGTTCGATTGGGAAAATCCAACATCCAATGGATGATTGGATCGGTTCGGTTCCCCTCACATCGGATGTCAACCGATGAACACCCCTAGTCGTAGGCATATAATAACTTACATTCTCCCACTTGCACACGATACACAGTAACATAGACGATTGTAAGCGTCTAGCAACACGTCACCGCCCCTAAGGCTATGTAAATGTGCTTTTACCTTCGAGCAATTTGATTGATCTAATCAATCATATAGTAGAATCATTCATTATCCTTTTGCTTCACGATACTTTATTTTGAACTTAAGGCATAGATCTATCTCATCATTTATAGTTCAAAGATTGTGTTTCTCGATCCCAATATATTTGATTATACAAGTGTCATTAGTCCAACTAATCCACTTGTTCATGCATGTAAATCATAATATGTAATCGAGGGCCCCAGAAATATCTCTCTCATCTTGAGAGAAGCAAATCCCATATTGCATGTACACGACTAACTACACAATTCATGTTATACCTAATATAGCCCTTATGATTACCCGGTCAAGGGTAACGTTAGACTATATCAAAGTATAACACTCTTTGTGCATTAGATCCCAATGCACATCTCAGGTCTGAGGATAAATAGTGTTATACTATTTCAAGACTCACCTTATGACACCGATCTATGAGGTGATCTTGACTGTGGGTCTTGTCCAACACCTTGTGCTCCAACAAGCGCATGTGACTCTAGTTGCACCTAGTGCACTTCCAACTTGAACTATGACCAGACTTCATAATGATCTTGATTTATTACTAGTCCCCTAGTAACAAGTGATCAAGGACAGTTTTAAATAATATGATCATCATATTCATTTAAGTATAGTTAAACATGCTAAAACGAACACAGAGATGTTTTAAATACTCATATCCAACATGCCATAACTGTAAAACATAACTGTTTTAATGTTCACAAAGTAAAAGATTACTAAAATTTTACAAATCAAACTAAATTATTACAAAACCTCAAGCCTATTGAGCTAATGTGAGCATCATGCTTGCTTTGACTCAAAGGTTTGGTAATAGGATCTGCTGGATTGTCTTATGATCGAACTTTACATATCTATATGTCACCTCTTTCAATAATCTCTTGAATTAGGTGATATCGTCTCATGATATGCTTGGAGTGCTGATGTGACCTTGGTTCCTTTGCCTGAGCAATGGCACCCTCATTGACGCAATATATCTCGACAGGCTCACATATGCTAGGGACTACTCCCAGATCTGTGATGAATTTCTTCATCCAAATAGTTTCCTTTGCGGCGTCCGACGCTGCAATGTACTCCGATTCTGTAGTTGAGTCCGCTAATGTGCTTTGTTTGTAGCTCTTCCAACTCACAGCACCCCCATTTAACATAAACACGTATCCCGACTGTGATTTATAGTCATCTCGGTCAGTTTGGAAACTAGCATCTGTGTATCCTTGAATACACAAATCTTTTTCTTGACCGCCGTATAGTAAGAACATTTCTTTGGTTCTTCTCAGATACTTTAGAATATTATTTATTGCTATCCAGTGAGCATCACCTGGGTTTGACTGATACCTGCTCGTCATGCTTAGGGCATACGAGACATCTGGTCTAGTACATAACATGGCATACATGATTGAACCGATGGCCGAAGCATAAGGAATACCCTTCATACGGTTCATGTCCTCTTTAGACATAGGACTCTGAGTTTTGCTCAGATGTACACCATGTACCATTGGCAAGTTTCCTTTCTTAGAACCCTCCATGTTGAAGCGTCTTAAGATATTGTCAATATATGTACTTTGGCTTAATCCAATTAAGCGTTTCGATCTATCACGATAGATCTTTACATCAAGGATATAAGCTGCTTCTCCTAGATCATTCATCGCGAAACACTTCCCTAACCAGGATTTTACACCTTTAAGGGTAGGGATGTCATTTTCAATGATCAATATATCATCGACATATAGGATTAGGAATACTACTATGCTCCCACTGACTTTCTTGCATACACAAGGTTCATCTTCGTTCTTTAAGAAATCAAATTCTTTAATCTTTTCATCAAAACGAAGATTCCAACTACGAGATGCTTGCTCTAGTCCATAAATGGACTTTTTCAACTTACATACCTTTTCAGGAAAATTTGGATGTTTAAAACCTTCTGGTTGTACCATGTACACGTCCTCGCTTAAGGTTCCGTTAAGGAACGCGGTTTTAACATCCATTTGCCATATTTCATAATCATGAAATACAGCTATGGCAAGAAGTATCATGATGGATTTAATCATGGCTACTGGAGAAAAAGTTTCATCAAATCTACTCCATGAGTCTGAGTGAAACCTTTAGCTACCAACCTAGCCTTATAGGTATGTACAATCCCATCCATGTCAGTTTTCTTTTTGAATACCCACTTGCACCCTAGAACTTTGCAGCCGGTAGGTGCATCTACCAAGTTCCAAACTTGGTTATCTGACATGGATTGTATTTCAGCCTTCATGGCATCTTGCCATTTATCAGATTATAAACCTGATACGACTTCCTGATAGGTTACGGGTTCATCATGAACCGTATCGTCATTGCCAATGAGATAACCATATCTCTCAGGCTCTTGACGACTCCTATTCGATCTTCGGATTGTTTGTATCTCGTCATTACCTTCAACAACTTGTTGAGGCTCAACATCATGTTGATTGTCAGTATCAACCATTGTTTCATCTTGTGGTTCTTGAATTTCTTCAAGATATACTGTATCCCCCGTTGTGGTTCTCGATAGAAAATCATTTTCTAGAAACTCACCGCGGCGCGCAACAAAAACTTTGTTCTCGCTGGGTTTGTAGAAGTAATATCCAACTATCTCTTTTGGATATCCTACAAAGATGCATTTTTCAGACCTTGAATCAAGCTTCCCAGAAGCTTCCCGCTTAACATAAGCTTCACAACCCCATATTCTCATATATCACAGTTTTGGGATCTTCCCAGTCCATAGTTCGAAAGGGGTTTTATCGGTCTTTTTGGTTGGCGCACTATTTAGTATTTGGGCAGCTGTTTCTAGGGCATAACCCCATAAACGTTTAGGCAGATTGGTACGACTCATCATAGAGCGAACCATGTCCAACAAGGTTTTATTCCTTCTTTCGAACACATCGTTATGTTGCGGTGTTCCGGGAGGAGTTAATTGGGATACTATCCCGTTATCTCTTAGATGGTCAATAAACTCTTGGCTTAGATATTCCCGACCCCGGTCCGATCGAAGTGTCTTTATCTTTTTGCCAAGTTGATTCTCTACTTCATTCTGAAACTCTTTAAAAAACTCAAAGCTTTCAGATTTATTTTTCATTAGGTAAACATACCCGTATCTACTGAAGTCATCAGTAAAAATAATGAAGTAGCGATGACCATTTCTTGTGGTTGAACTAAAGGGTCCACACACATCAGTATGTATAATCCCTAATAGTTCTGTTGCCCTTTCGGGTTTGCCTTTAAAAGGCGCTTTTGTCATCTTGCCCATTAAGCAAGATTCACATACATCATATGAATCATCACATGATTCCAACACTCCGTCCGCCTGGAGTTTGGCTATGTGTTTCTTGTTTATGTGTCCAAGAAGACAATGCCACAAATAGGTCTGATTTATGTAACACCCCGAATTTCGAAAAACACAATTTCAAGTTAATACAGAAATCAGTAGCCTTAAAGGGGAAAATAATATTTTTGATTTTGGACTTGAATCTTAGATTTTATAGTCTTAATGGATAAATGATTCAATTACGAGTCCAACGGTTCTTTCCGGAGCAAAAACGGAGCTATAACGAAGAAATTACGGCCAAAACAGTGATCGAGAAGAAAACCAGAGGAAGCGGGCGACTTATGCCTCGACTTAGGGTCGCGAGATAAGTCGCGAAACCCCCTGGTCGAGCTAAAAACCGATTTTCAGCCACCAAACTTCATTTCTTCATATCTTCTTCATCCCAACTCCGTTTTCAGTTATTCAAGTTGCTATGGTTTCGTTTTTGAGAGCTTGTCAAGGTTAGATGGTTAGTTTTGAGAAATTATAATGGCGTATTGGAATCTAAGACCAAGAGCTCATCATCATCACCTCCATCTTCAAGAATTTTGGGGTTTTCTAGGTTTTTATCAAAACCTAAATGGTAAGTTCATCCCTTCCACTTCCAAACTTCTTTATGGGTTATAAATGCTCGATGGATGTCAACCTAGTGTTTGATTCCTCTAATTTCGTTTTGAAAGATTTTGGGAGCCTTGGGTCAAAATTAGGGTTTTGCCCAAAATAGAGATTTGGATGATTAAGTGTTTGGGGAATGTTTCTATGTGGTTGGTTATATGTTTTCATGGTTGGAAACTTATGGATCTAGGTTTTTGAAGTTTTTGCTTGGAGATTCAAGTTTCTTCAAAGGAGCTCAAAGCGGGGTAAAATCTAGATTTAGCCTAAATCTAGCGAGGTGAGTTCAAGATGATTTATGAAAATGGTGTACATGCCAAAATGTTTATTTTAAAGTGTTTATGTTTACATCAAATTGTTAACTGCTGATAAGTTTTGGGCATTTGGTCATATTTATCTTTATAAACTTATGTAACACACCTCTTTGTGACTTTGGGCATTTTGACAAATAAATCACTTTGAGAATCTTCTTTAATGCATATTATAAATGGAGTCCATTGATGTAAATGTCATTTATATTAGGTTGCACTTGCAACTATTTGGAAAATGTGTCATGAGGCATTTTGGAAATATAAGGGTAATGGGTCCATTTGGAAACTGGTTTGCCTCCACCAATGTTGAGTTTGGGTTAATTGTACATTTGGTCGTTGTGTCTACATCACCGTCGGTTAAACGTGTTTTTAATGTTTTCAAAGGTTTTCGTCAGAGATTTACGTATGGTGTTGGGCCTTTGGCTCGATTTTGACTAATTGAGTCATGTGGACATTTGTCCATATTTATAACCATCGTGGGTTTTGAGTACGATGACGATTAATTCGTGTCATTGGTGAGTTACATGTTTTAGGCACGTCAGTCTGTTTGTTTTGGAAAGCCTAAGTTTTTGGTTACTGTGGTGACTGCTTGGGTTTGCTAGCGAGTAGGCAATAGGTGGCTCGAGCCGCTGAGTTGAAACTCGTCTAGATTGGATAAGCACCCACGTCTGTAAGTCCTTGAAAGTGGAACTCGACGGAGTAAGGCCAGAGGCATAATCGGTCCGAGGTTGTGATGTCGGTGGTGGCATGGGAACTAGGATGTCGGGATGTGTGGTAAAATCCAATAACATCACGGGTGGCCCCACTCATATGTTCTCGCCACCCAAGGTGGAAACGTTTAGATGACATGTGAGGAAGTTGTATGAGCGGCCTACTTACATGTTTCTCTATTCTCAGTGTATACGGAGCTCCTCATCGTTGATCCGTGGTATTTTAAATGGTAATGTCGCATTTCATTTTCTTGGGTTTTTATGTGGCCGACGGTAACAGTTGGCTTTAATATTGGGTTCTTTCCACGTGTATTAAGTTTTGAACGGAATGCGTCATTTCCACATTTGGGTATTTGATTTCGTCCATTTTATGGTCGTGTGAGTTTTGGGTCTAATGTCCGCCTTTCATGGCAATACTTAATTATATAGATTTTCATCTATGGTTTATGAGTTGTGTATCATGTTCCACTCGTGTTGGGTATTTCAAGATATATCATGTTACCCGCGTTTTATAAAATTGGAAGTTCTCTCTCTATTTTCCCTTTTGGCAAGTTTTGGTTTAAATCCACGTTTACAAGAGTACGTTTCATATCGAGATCCTCGCCTTTAAAACAATTTGGTTTGGTTAACGACTAACTCGGTGTCTCTTTCGTACAAAATGCATAGTTGTTGTTAAACGAGTCGTTTTCATAAGTGAAGCATATCATTTTGAAAGATTATGAATTTAATCGCATTCCTCCTTTCTAAACGATTAATTTATATATGTTGAAAACTCTTGAGCTCACTAGACGTCAAGCCTAAGCTTTTTATTTGTCGGCATATGCATCACGTTCCAGTTGGGGGTTTGGTTTTAGCAATTCTATGAAGAGTCGAGCCTTAGCTTGGCACAAGGGTGAGTAGTTGGTGAAGTTTTCCGCAGATTGGAGATAGTGACCGTTATTGGGGTTTAGTAGCACCCGTCCTTATTGTAGACTGTATGTATAGATTGAACGTGTGTATTGAAGTTAATTCTTAAATTGTGATTGTAGATGATGCAATTATCGATGTACTTAGAAAATTTAAATTAGTTGCTATTTCCAGAATTCAGGGTGTTACAATTTAAGTCTCGCTTAATTCGTTTATTGTTTACATTATACATTGATTCATAATTACAACTATTTTGCATATCAATTTCATAAATACCATTGTGTGGTTTGGCCACAAAATACAAAACATTGTTACGATAAGCTGAAATTGAATCATTACTGAAAGTAAACATAAATCCAGTTTGTTGCAAACGAGAAAAAGAAACGATATTCCTAGTAATGCTAGGTACATATAAACACTTGCTAAGTGCTAAAATAAGACCATTTGGCATCTTCATGTCATAAGTCCCCTGAGAAATAGCAGCTACCTTAGCTCAATTCCCCATTCGAAGCTCTATCTGGCCTGGTTTCATTTTCTCTTCACTTCTTAGTCCCTGAAAAGTAGTACAAATGTGAGTACCACACCCAATATCCAATACGCAGGAATCAGAGTCAGAAGTGAATAAATCAATGGTAAACATACCAGAAGGTCCGACTCCATTAGCCTTCTGCTTCTTCATTTCTGCCAATAGGGCGGGGCAGTTTCTCTTCCAGTGTCCCTTCTGGTTGCAGTTGAAGCAAACTACTTCCTCATGAATCTTTCCCTTGCCCTTTTTCCTTGTTGGAACTTCCAACTTTTCTTTTACCCTTGCTAACCACCCTTTTCTTCTTGTTTATCCCACCTTTAGGTTTGATCATCAACACCTATTTTGGTTTGGATAAATCTAACTTGGATTTCATATTTCTCTCAGCAGTTTTAAGCATGCCGTGAAGCTCCGTGAGAGTTTTCTCCAAACCATTCATATTGTAGTTCAGAACGAACTGGTCATATGACTTGGATAAATAATTGAGAACCATGTCGGTTGCCAATTCTTGACCCAGTGGGTAGCCAAGACGGGTTAATCGGTCAATATACCCTTTTATTCTTAAAACGTGGGTACTGACTGATGAACCCCCAGTCATCATGCAAGCATGCAATGCCCTGACTATATCGAACCTCTCTTACCTTGCTTGTAACTGAAACATGGATTTCAGAGAGGATATCATATCCCAAGCATTCATGTCTTCATGTTCCCTTAGTAGCTCGGGAGTCATGGATGCTAGCATCAGGTAGCTAACATCTAGTAAGTCATTGAGATGCTTATCATAAGCAGCCCTGACCTCGGCTGAAGCATTTCTGGCAGGAGGGTTTGGAGAGGGGTTTTCGAGAACATACAACTTCTTTTCGTGCTTAAGGACGACCCTCAAGAAATGAAACCAGTCCACGAAGTTTGTACCGTTCAGTTTATCCTTGTCAATGATTGATCGTAATGTAAATTGGGATAAGCCGTTTGTGCATACAATTTGGTTGGAGGCGTTGGCGGCCATCTACAAAATAAGTTCAATTTTAGTAATTCTTTTAAAATCTCAAATTAATTTAACCTTTTAAAAAAAATTGATTTGAGCTAAGATCCATATTTCACCTACTTCCATAAATGGCCAAGCAACTGTCTATGAAATTAGGCTATTTAGGTAGGCATCATCCAATTATGTTCAACATAACTCTTAGATGTCGTGGGATCCTATTCAATATATCATATATTGAAATTGGCACGTTTAATCCCACTTCAACGCCTTGAAAATACTCATAAATGGCCAAGCAACTGTCTATGATATTCTCAAGTAAACAAACCATACTAAGGTATCGTGATCCCACCTAAATACTAGTCTTAGGGTTTACTAGGATCAGTCGTCCAAAATACGACTATTTAAGTGAATGACCAAGCAACTGTCCTCTTAAATCTCGTTAATTTGGCTCCTTATCTTACACTACATTCAACCGGCATGATTGGCTGAGCACTGACCATACCGGGATCCTGTATGCTTGACAAGTACCTTAAATGGGTGGCGTTAAGTTTACATTTTAAAAAATGTTTAATTTTAGAAAACATTCTAATTCTTTTAAAATGTTTGAATTTATCTCTAAAATCTTGATTTAAAAGTTTATTTTATTAAATCGGTTTGAGTTTGATAAACATATCAATTTAAAATATCATATTTTATTTACCGATTTAAAATTGTTTTGCGTTTGATTTTTATTTTAAGCGTTTGCAATTATCATAACAATAATAAATCAATAAATAAAAAAACAAACACATAATAAACATACAAGATAATATATGGATTTGCCCCTAATGTGGTGTTGTGAGCCAACACAACAACCACGGTCAATATCTAAGGACGTCATCAATCTTCTCCCACTGACCTCGCCATCTTGGTGAACTCCAGGGTCTCCGTCTTGATTTCTTGAAACTTCGTCTTCGAATGATTTACAATAGAAAGATAACATATCCTAATCTATTTTACATTTGGACCTATCTAGAAAATTAAAATTACATCCCATGCAATTAATACATTTTAATTTTCCAAAATAAAAATAAATCAACCACGGGTCTTTGGGGCAAACCATATATTATACATATATAAATATTTGGCCGATATAATTTAACATAAATATAAAGGCCAAAACTGGAACAAAATACTATATGGCAATTTAAATTTAATTGGACCCAATCTTATAATTTGTGGGCTACTAACCCATTAATTATAATTTTAAACATAATTAAAATAATTTGGTCAAATAAATAACATAAATAAAGTGACTATTATATTAATGTCAAAGTTTTAACCGATTTAAAACAAACGACATAAAGTCTTGACTGTTGGGAAATTCAGAAATGCTCAAGTATGGTTAATGCTGCTTCAACATAATTACTACTGCCAGTTGAAGTTAATGCTGCTAATACAAGTTAATACTGCTCATCAAGATTAGTACTGCTAGAACAAAGTTAATACTGCTGAGCATGGTTAGTACTGCTGAACTTAATACTGCTCAGAGTATTAATACTGCTGAAGATTAATGCTGCTTATATGATGAAGATTCGTTTGGCAAGGATGACAGTTGGATTGAATATATCTATGGAAGCTTAGAGATAATGATGGAAGATTATATTGAAGATCTTTTATTATTTTGTAATTATCTTTTATCTTCAGTATATGTATAGAATAGTTTTGTTTTCTTTAGTAACATTCATTCTGAGTTTTAGCTGTCATAGAGAGAATCAACCTCAAGGTTAGAACCCTAATTCTAGAGAAGTAGAATTCGTATTGGTGAGCCTGTTCATCAATATTGAGGTTGTGTGTAAAAGCTTGTGACTTTCAATCATTAAATAAAGTTTGCAAGTTGTTCATCAGATTTACTGTTTGTTTACTGTTTCATTGAATATCAAAGTGTTATTCCGCAAACTTCTTTGATATTGTTTTCTGAGAGTTTATTCTTGTTTAGAATTAAGATCCTGACAAGTGGTATCAGAGCTTGTAGTCTCAGAAAACTTATTCATCATGGAAAACTTTGTTGAATCAAACAGTGCCTTGGTCTCAAAGGTTCCAATGCTCAGACCCAATGAATTCGACATGTGGAAGATCATAATCAAGCAATACATACTCCTCACTGATTATTCTATGTGGGACATCATTGAGAATGGACCATCTGAAGCAGGAAAGATTGGTGCTGATGGAAAGAGGACACCACCAAAAACTGATGCAGAAAGAAAGACTAGACAGACAGAGATGAAAGCCTTGAGCACTTTGCTCTTGGCTATTCCCAATAAATATCAACACCAATTCTGCAATTGCACTGATGCACAGATGCTCTGGAATGCTCTAGAGAAGAGATTCTCTGGTACCAAAAGTACCAAGAGAAATCAGAAGGCCATACTGAAGCAACAGTATGAGAACTTTATGTCAACCAAGAATGAGTCCATGACTCAAACTTTTGACAGGTTCAACAAGCTAATTGGTGAACTGGCTACAGTTGGAGTACAAATTGATCAAGATGATCTAAACAGGAAGTTCTTAAGGTCCCTGGGTGATGAATGGACCATGTATATTGTCTCTTTCAGACAGAATGATCAACTGGAAGAAAAGGAACTTGATGATCTATACAATGATCTAAGAGTTTTTGAATCTGAGGTAGAGGCTAAGAAGAAGCCTTCTGGGTATGTTCACAATGCTGCACTCCTATCAGCATCAATTGATTCTACTTCCAACCCTGAATCAGTTAGTGCTGCTAATGAAGCAAATCAAGAGAAAGGCACTGAATCTGTGTTTGAAGCCTTTCTGTCCAGTCATGGAAACTCTTCTCTAATTAATGATGACTTGGAACAACTCCATCCAGATGATCTTGAAGTGATGGACATTAAATGGCAGATGGCCATGCTCTCTATGAGAGTAAATAAGTTCATCAAGAAAACTGGGAGGAACAACTTCTCCCAAAGAAGAGAAGATGGAGCAGGTTTTGACAAGTCAAAGGTGGAATGTTATAGATGTCATCAAAAGGGACACTTTGCTAGGGAATGCAGAAGTGGAGTGTCTCACAACAACAACCACCAACAGGCACAGTCTGGAAGCTTCAATAATAACAGAAACTCTGCACAAGCACTAGTCTCTCAACAAGGTATGGGGTTTGATTGGAGTGATCAAGCTGAAGAGGCTATCCAAAACCAAGCTCTAATGGCAGAAGTGTCTGATCTCCCAACAGAGGTAACTTCTAATCTTTGTTCTCAAAATTGCATTAACACTGTTAAAAGGTACATGGATCACAATCAGAACATGAGTGATGACCTTAAAAGATTAGAAAAGGACATAAAAGATTATGTGAGGATTGTTGAGAGGTTTGAAGATCAGATTAAGAGTTTTCAAGCTAATGAGCTTCAACATTCTTATGACACAAACTACTGGAAGTGGGAGAATAATGACCTAGAACTCCAACTGACCAAATCTAAAGAGGAGAGTGATAAGTTAAGAGGAGAGTTAGATAAAGTCAAGCTAGATGTAGAAAAGTTTTCCAATGCTTCTAAAGCAATGGACTCTTTACTACAAACTCAGATTCATGATAGACTGAGAAGAGGAATAGGGTATAATACCACATCACCACCCTACAACAACAACTACATCCCTCTTAGTTCAGACTTGTTAGAGACAAAGGATAGGAAGGACCTGCCTGAGGGAGCCACTGAGATAGATCCCTTAGATGAAGTAGTTGTTAAGGATAAAACTGAGAAAGAAACTGTCAAGAATAAGGACAACACTGTGAGTGGTGAGATTCCTATAGAAAATCACATAGTTACCAATGAGGGATGTGGAAAGAATTGGGTCAAGTCCAATGAGATAGAGAAGACTGAGGGAAAGAATAAGAAGGTTCATTATAAGCAGACCACTATTGTGAACCCTATCCCTTGCAACAAGTGTTCATGCAATAAATCTGAGCCCCAACAACATGATAAAAAGAGGGGTAATAAGAGAAACTGGAATAATATGTGGGCACAAAAACAAGGGATTGATCTGAGTAAAATCAATAGACCAAAACCCTGTTTTATTTGTGGAAAGCTTAATCACATTGCCAAATACTGCTATTTCAATCCTATGAACCAAAGGCTGAATTTTCAGAGACCTACTCAAAAACCTTTTGGTTATAGGAAGAAAGAAAAGAACCATGTGGCTAAGAAAGTTGTCAAATCTAAAAGCCACATGAAGAAAAATAATGTGGAGGACAATGTCAAGATCTGGATACCTAAAAGCACTAAAACTGTTAGTACTGCTACCACAAATAGTGCTGCTGACAGTGATAGTGCTGCTAGAAGCAATAATACTGCTACCAAGGTTAATACTGCTAACTCTGTTAGTACTGTCAACAAGGTTAGTACTGCCAAACCTGTTAGTACTGCTAACTCTGTTAGTACTTCTAAAGATAGTGCTGCTTCTAGTATTAGTGCTGCTAGACCAATAATCTTGACAAAGTACTTAAATACTAAGTGTTCTGATTTTAAAAACCTCATCAAAAAGGAGTGTAAGTATTTTGATGAGAAAGGGAGACCCAAGACCACTTTGGCTTGGGTTCCCAATCAATACTAATTGTCTAATCTTATGTGCAGGGCAACCAACAGCTCAAAGGGAAGAGCATCTGGCATGTTGATAGTGGTTGCTCTAGGCACATGACAAGGAACATGTCTTGCCTCAAGAACTTCAAGAAGATTGATGGTGGGCATGTTGCTTTTGGGAATACTCCAGATGGAGGTAAAATCAGTGGTAAAGGTGATGTGACCAAAGGTAAAATGACCTTTGAAGATGTTTTCTATGTTGAACAGTTAAGGTACAACCTGTTAAGTGTATCACAGGTTTGTGACAAACAACATAGTATACTGTTTACAGATTCTGAATGTATTATCCTTGCTCCTGGATTCAAGGTAGTTGATGAAAAAATGATACTACTAAGAACCCCCAGAAAGGACAATGTATATTGTTTAGATATGGAAAGTGTTCCATCTGATTCATCCCTAAATTGTCTTGTTTCAAAAGCTTCTCTGGATGAATCATCACTTTGGCACAGAAGAATGTGTCACATGAACTTCAAAACAATAAATAAGCTGGTTAAAAACAACCTTGTAAGAGGCTTACCTTCTAAAGTCTATTCATGTGATGATCATTGTGTTGCTTGTCTGAAAGGCAAACAACACAAAACTTCTCATAAGTCCAGAGAGGTGAACACAATCTCTAATTCTCTTCATTTATTGCATATGGATCTGTTTGGCCCTACAAATGTTATGAGTATTGGTAAGAAGTCATACTGCCTAGTTATTGTTGATGATTACTCTAGATTTACTTGGGTATATTTTCTAAGGACTAAGGATGAGACAAGTGGACCGATCAAATCCTTTATTCTAAGAATTGAAAACCAAACCAATCAAAAAGTAAAAGTCATTAGGTCAGACAATGGTACTGAATTTAAAAATATTGACCTAAACACCTTTTGTGAGGAAAAAGGAATTGAGAGACAATACAGTGCTCCTAGGACTCCACAACAAAATGGTGTTGCTGAGAGAAGGAATATGACACTGATTGAGGCTGCTAGATCTCTGTTAGCTGACTCTAAACTTCCAATAACTTTTTGGGCAGAAGCAGTTAATACTGCTTGCTATGTCCAAAACAGAGTACTAGTAGTCAAGCCTAAGAACAAGACACCTTATGAGCTTTTTAATAAAAGAAAACCCTTTATTGGATTTTTCAAACCTTTTGGGTGTCCTTGTACTATTCTCAATACTAAATCTCACTTGGGAAAGTTTGATAGCAAGGATGATGATGGTTTTATTGTTGGTTACTCATCTCAAAGTAAGGCCTACAGAGTTTTTAATACTTCTTCTAGAATAATTGAGGAAAGTGACAATGTCAAATGCAATGAGAACACACCAAATCCTATTGGGTCTGGTCCTCAGTGGCTGTTTGACATTGATTCACTAACTAACTCTTTTGGTTTCAGTAGTGATGATTATGCAGGTTCAGGAAGTGGAGGATCAGGGGCTACACAAGTTCAAGACATTATACCTCAGTCTGTGATCTTTCTTATGCCTATAAAAGAACCTGTTGAATTTTGTGAAAAGGAGACTATAACTGAGCCAATACAGAGTGAAGAAGAAAGAAGAGAAGTGGAATCTTCAGTGCATAAAGAGCTAGAAGTAGCTGAGGTGATTCCCTCAGCTGACTTAAATGATTCCAATCTAGAGGAGGGAATCCATGAAGAACCTAGTTTTCAGACTAGAACACAAAAGAATCATCCTCCAGAGCTAGTAATAGGAGACATATCTTCTCCTATGATTACAAGGAATCAAAGTAGACTTCAAGAGCTGCAGGATCAACAACACACAGTACTCTCCTGCTTTCTATCCCAGATTGAGCCTAAGAAGGCCTATGATGCAATGAAAGATTCAAGTTGGATAGAAGCCATGCAAGAAGAGTTACTTCAATTCAAGCTACAGGATGTTTGGGACTTGGTGGACCTTCCAAAAGGTCATAGAGCTATAGGCACCAAGTGGATTTTCAGGAACAAAAAGGATGAGAGAGGTATTGTGATCAGGAACAAAGCAAGGCTTGTGGCACAAGGGTACACTCAAGAAGAGGGCATAGATTATGATGAAGTGTTTGCTCCAGTGGCAAGGGTAGAGGCAATTAGGCTGTTCTTAGCCTATGCCTCATACATGAAGTTCAAGGTCTATCAAATGGATGTAAAGAGTACCTTTCTATATGGTACAATTGATGAAGAAGTATATGTCTGTCAACCACCTGGTTTTCAAAATCCTACATATCCTGACAGAGTATACAAGCTGAAGAAAGCACTCTATGGTCTACATCAATCCCCAAGAGCATGGTATGACACTCTGTCTACCTATCTCTTGGAGAATGGGTTTGAAAGGGGCATCATTGACAAGACCCTTTTCATTAAAAGAAGTAAGAAGGACATCCTATTAGTTCAGATCTATGTGGATGATATCATCTTTGGATCCACAAAAGATCAGATGTGTAGAGACTTTGAAGAGTTGATGCACAAGAGCTTTAAAATGAGTTCAATGGGTGAACTTACCTTCTTCCTTGGGCTTCAGGTGAAACAACAGTCAGATGGGATCTTTATCAGTCAATCAAAGTATGTGCAAGACATCCTGAATAAATATGGTTTAAAAAACTCAAAGCCAACAAGCACACCAATGGAAACTCATAAACAGATCACTGCTGATCTTGAGGGGGAGGATGTTGATGTCCATCTATATAGATCAATGATTGGATCTCTAATGTATCTCACAGCCTCAAGACCAGATATCATGTTTCCAGTATGTGTATGTGCCAGATTCCAAGTCAAGCCAAAACAATCACATCTTCAAGCTGTGAAGAGGATATTCAGATACTTAAAAGGGCAACCTAGATTAGGTCTTTGGTATCCATATGAATCTTCATTCGACTTGATTGCATATTCAGATAGTGACTTGGGTGGGGCTAACATGGACAAAAAGTCTACTTCAGGGGGATGTCAACTTTTGGGTGCAAGACTAGTATCCTGGCAGTGCAAGAAAGAAACCACAGTGTCCTTATCAACAACAGAAGCTGAGTATATTGCTGCTGCAAGTTGCTGCTCTCAGGTTCTATGGATTCAAAATCAGATGCTGGACTATGGGGTAACATTTCTTCACACTCCAATCTTTATTGACAATAGCAGTGCTATAAGCATTGTTAACAATCCATTCAAGCACTCCAAAACAAAGTACATTGAGATCAGGTATCACTTTATCAGAGATTGCAATGAAAAGAAGCTCATTCAAGTTGCCAAATGTAACACCCTAGAAATTGCGGAAATAAAATTTTTGAAAAAGAATTCAGCAAAAGACTAACTTGCGGAATAAGGTGTAACAATTACTAAATACATAACAATCCAACGGGGTACAGAGTAGACATTAATGTGGTAATTAAATGAAGCATAAAACGACAACCTATTAATCTACAATTATATCTAGATTAGGGACGGGTGTCGCTATACTTCCAAAATAAATCTTCAAAAGAATCTCTCATGACCCCAAGGTCGCTCCCTCAGCCCCGACGAGCCCCACCGCTAGGATAACCTGCCAACATGACAACCAAGAACAAGTGTTAGGCTAAAGCCTAGTGAGAACGAGCCAAAATAAAAGAGAGTACTAAACCCAAATGGTGTCACGCGGTGAGTATGGCCATGAGCTAAGTCAAGAAATCAAATAAACCATTAGTGATTAAACATGGTATAAGTAATACCCAAAATCACATAACGAGCTCAACCCCTCTAGATTTGTTCCTCAAAACATTCAAGTCAACCCCTCTAGATCTATCCTTGAGAGTTCCCAAAACAGGGGGAACCCAAGCACCAAATGGGATTACACCTTACTGCACCATGAGACACTGCCCGACCGTATAGGCCCACAGCCTACTTATCATGGCAACCCGATGCCTATCCCATGCTAAAACGTGAACCAAATGCTCAAAACAGGGGACATAGGGACACCGTGCCTATGGATCCATTGCACTAAGACTCAAAGCCAAAGCATGTCATTTCAGAGCATACTCATATTAAATCAGATATACAGGCAATTCATTTGAACAACGGTTCAATTCTATAAATCTTGATTCTTGAAAATATGGAATTTTAGAGGGTATTTCCCAACGTCAAACAGTCAATTTGAAACCAGGTTTTCCACATTTAAATAATATATTTATCACATAGCATTCGTAATACAAACCGATTTAGCTTAAGGACTCACCTCAGATTTCTTCCTGCTGAAGGACTGTTTCTTACGAATGTTACCTATGATAACACCGATACATCGGTAAGCCAATTAATAAAGATACTCACTGACCTACAACTCAGGAATATGAACCCAACACACTGCCAAAACACTGATCCGGTCGAGTACCAAAACCGGTCGAACACAACCCCGGTCGAACAACCATTCGGTCGAACACAGCCTCGGTCGAACAACCATTCGGTCGAACAACCATTCGGTCGAACACGACCCCGGTCGAACGACCACATCGGTCAAAAGGGACATTCGGTCGAAGGACCATCTGGTCTAACGACCATTCGGTCGAACGACCATCGTCTTGTTCATCAAGAACAGATCGATGCAGAACCCAGATCCAAAATGAGAAATACTCAGATCTCGAAATGGAACGGTTTAAAACCTTCACAACGAGATTCTACGCGGCTAAAAGCATTCAGATCAAAGCATTAAGCTAGATTCGTACCTTGATTTGGAGAAAAACCGAACAACCTCTTCACTGCTTCTTCTCTCTTTCTCTCTCTGATTTCTCAAGATCTGATTTTGTGATATTTTCAAAATATCAAAATCTGAATTATATTTATATAACCCAAGTTACATTTTACCCCCTTGAACTTCGGGTAAAAGTCAACTTTTTACCCAACCCCAAAATAGCGGGTGTTACAATCCTCCCCAACTTGGAGAAGATTTCGCCCCCGAAATCTCGGCTATGGGAAGAGGTGAGGGTACCTCCGCCTCAAGTCCTCTTCCGCTTCCCAAGTCACATTGGCACCTCGATGGTGCTTCCACTGAACCTTGACCATTGTGACTTCCCGGTGATGAAGCTTCTTTGTCTTCCTTTCAAAAATCGCCTCAGGTTCTTCAACGCAACGATTTCCCTCATCCACTCTGATCTCAGAGAGTGGAATGACACTCTCCTTCTTTGCTAGACACTTCCGTAGATAACACACGTGAAACGTGTTATGAATTCCCTTCATCTCCGGAGGAAGTTCCAGCTGATAAGCCTGAAGTCCTACCCGCTTAGTCACAGTGAACGGTCCAAGGAAACGGGGGCTCAACTTCCCACGCTTCCCAAATCTAATAATTCCCTTCCAAGGGGACACCTTCAACATAACCCGATCTCCCACTTGGAATTCCATTGGCCGTCTTTTCTTGTCGGTGTAACTTTTTTGTCGATCTTGGGCCGCCTTTATACGCTCGTGGATGCCCTTGACCTTGTCCGCCGTTTCTTGTACAACTTCCGGTCCAGCGAACTGCTTTTCCCCTGCCTCGAGCCAACATACGGGAGTTCGACACTTGCGACCATATAACGCTTCAAACGGTGCCATCCCTATACTTGAGTGGTAGCTATTATTGTATGCGAACTCTACCAAAGGCAGGTGCGTATCCCAACTACCCCCAAAGTCGATTACACATGATCTTAACATGTCTTCTAGTGTCTGGATTGTCCTCTCGCTTTGTCCGTCGGTTTGAGGATGGTAGGCCGTGCTCAACTTCACACGTGTACCCAATTCCTTTTGTAAGCCATCCCAAAAATGCGACGTGAATCGACTATCCCGATCAGAGACTATAGATAGCAGCACGCCGTGCCGGGAAATTACTTCATCGATGTACAACTTCGCCAATTTATCCATTGGCAAGGTCTCTCGCATGGCCAAGAAATGAGCGCTTTTGGTCAAGCGGTCAACTATAACCCAAATGGCGTCGTGACCTTTCAAGGTCTTTGGTAGTTTTGTCACGAAATCCATCGTGATGTGTTCCCATTTCCACTCCGGAATTTCCAAGGATTGCAAACTTCCGTAGGGTCTTTGATGCTCAGCCTTCACTTGCAAAT
Organism: Arctium minus; assembly: GCA_954870635.1. Lineage (NCBI taxonomy): Eukaryota > Viridiplantae > Streptophyta > Magnoliopsida > Asterales > Asteraceae > Arctium > Arctium minus. Next base: position 21,001,974 of record OX941082.1, read on the forward strand.
AAGTCACACACTGCTCCACATAGCGCGCCACATCGAGCTTCATGACTGGCCACCAATAATGCAATTTCAAATCTCTATACATTTTCGTGCTTCCCGGGTGAATGGAGTATTTTGATTTGTGGGCATCTTCGAGAAGAAGTTCTCTATTACCCCCAATCTTAGGCACCCAGACTCGCCCATTGAAAAGCTTCACCCCTCGACTATCTTCAGTCAACAAAAGATGTTGTTTCGTCATGACTTCTCCTTTGAGGTTTTCCTCTAGCAAGGCTTCGACTTGCGATTCTTTGATTCTGTCAATCAGCGTTGAAGTTATTTCAATCCGTGCAAAGGTAGCACGAGAATTTCCCTTGCAGACTTTCCGACTCAAAGTGTCGGCCACAACGTTTGCCTTACCCGGATGGTAGAGCAGTTCGCAGTCATAATCCTTCAACAACTCTAACCATCTCCGCTACCTCATGTTCAACTCTTTCTGATCAAAGATATGCTTCAGACTCTTGTGATCAGTAAAAAGAGTGCACTTCGTACCGTAGAGGTAGTGCCGCCACAACTTTAGTGCAAACACCACTGCTGCCAATTCCAAGTCATGAGTAGGATAGTTGACTTCGTGCACTTTAAGTTGCCTTGATGCGTAAGCGATCACCTTCCCTCTTTGCATCAGGACACAACCCAAACCCATCTTCGACGCGTCGCTGTACACCACAAAATCTTCCGTCCCGTCAGGTAAGGATAGGATAGGAGCTTCACAAAGCTTCTTCTGTAAGGTGCGGAACGCCTCTTCTTGCCTCTCGGTCCACACAAATTTCACATTCTTTCGGGTCAAGATCGTCAACGACGAGGCTATCTTCGAGAAATCTTGAATGAATCTCCGGTAGTACCCTGCCAAACCTAGGAAACTTCGGATTTCAGACGGATTCTTGGGAGGTTCCCAATTTGTCATTGCCTCAATCTTTGCGGGATCCACTTTTACTCCTTCCTTTGAAACTATATGCCCCAAAAATTGAACCTCTGGAAGCCAAAAGTCGCATTTTGAAAACTTTGCGTAGAGTCTTTCTCGCTTTAACACATCCAATACTTCACGGAGATGTTGCTCGTGCTCTTCTTCGTTCTTGGAGTAAACTAGGATGTCGTCGATGAACACGATTACTGATCTGTCGAGGAACGGTCGACACACTCGGTTCATCAACTTCATAAATATCGCCGGTGCGTTGGTTAGGCCGAATGGCATCACCAGAAACTCGTAGTGCCCATAGCGAGTTCTAAATGCCGTCTTCGGAATGTCGCTCTTTGCTACCTTCACTTGGTGATACCCCGACCGAAGGTCAATCTTTGAGAAACAACCCGCTCCTTGAAGTTGATCGAACAGGTCGTCGATTCTTGGAAGTGGATACCTGTTCTTCACCGTCACTTTGTTCAGTTCCTGTAGTCGATACACATTCTCATTGCACCGTCCTTTTTCTTGACAAATAGAACCGGAGCTCCCCACGGTGACGAGCTAGGTCGGATGAAACCTTTCTTGAGAAGGTCTTGAAGTTGAACCATCATCTCTTGCATTTCGGTAGGAGCCAAACGATAAGGAGCTCGAGCAATCGGAGCCGCTCCTGGAATGAGGTCAATACGAAAGTCCACAACACGATCGGGCGGCAACCCGGGCAAGTCTTCCGGGAACACATCGGGAAACTCGCGTACCACCCTAACCTCTTCCAACTTCCGTTGGTCGAGTTTGGTATCGATGGCATAAGCCAAGAAAGATACACATCCTTTCGCCAAACACTTCCTAGCTTTGATTACTGAAATAATCACCACATCGCCTTTCCTTCCTTCGCCATAGATTATAGTCGCTTCTCCGTTTGCCACAGGTAAACGGATCATTTTCTTGGAACATACTATTTTGGCCTAGTTCTTAGATAACCAGTCCATACCCACCACCACGTCGAAACCGCCAATTTGCATTGGTAATAAGTTAATGGGAAATTTCTTCCCCTTAAGCTCTAAGATGCAATCCTTAAGGATATTATGAATTAGAACTTGACCTCCATTTGCTATTTCTACCACAACAGCAATCTCTAGCATACTCTTAGACATAGCAAGCCTTTGACAGAACAAATCAGAAATGAACGAGTAGCTAGCACCAGAATCAAATAACACACGCGTAGGTACGGAATTTAGAAGAAACGTACCCGACACCACATCGGTCGATGCTTTAGCTTCCTCTGACGTCATCTGGAAAGCCCTTCCGGTCGACCGCGGAGGTTCCAACTTCTTCAGCCAGATCCTCCGGTCTTCAGTTTCGGGCATTCCGCCCTAACGTGCCCCGGTTCCTTACACTCGAAACATAATTTCCCCTTTTGAGGGCAATCTCTGTACGTGTGACCCGTCTTCCCGCACTTGTAGCACATTCCGGGAACAAAGTTGCACGGGCCGAAATGTTTGTTTCTACACCTGGAGCACCACTTGGCATCACGTCTAGGATCAGCTCCTCGCTGAGCGCTGTTGTTGGCATAAAAGGGTTTCTTTGAGGGCATCGAACTTCCCTCCCATTTCCGCTTCTCGATTTGGCGAACACTTTGCTCCTTGCCGAGACTGTAAGCATCTTCCATAAGTTGAGCTTCTTCCATTGCCTCCCGAAGGGTGGAGGTCTTTGTCACACGAACCATCGACATCATGTCCGATGGGAGACCCTTGATGTAAGCCTTGATCTTATCTTTCTCTGTCGGGAGCAGATGTCCCACAAAGCCCAGCTTGTCCATGAAGAGACGGCTGTACTCCCTCACAGACATACCTCCCTTCTTCAAGCTCTGGAATTCATCCTTGATTCGGTCCAACGACCTCTCGTTACAGTACTCCTCTAGCAGTTTTTCTTTGAAGGTGGACCAAGACAATTGGTCCAGAACAGTCGGCTCCAGCGAAGCAGAGTACACATCCCACCATGTAAGGGCTATTCCCCGCAACATTCGGGAACCAAAGATAACCCTCTGTTCCTCCCCACATTCGCTTGAGCGAAAAGCTTGCTCCATTTCTCGAACCCAGGCCATACAATCTAGCGGATTGTCTGAGCCTTTAAATTCTGGTGGTCGGCAACCCAGAAAAGCCTTGAACGTGCAAGTCCGCGCCGTTCGACTGACGCCCAGGGTTGCAGTCACCACAGGGGAAATTACAGTCCGGTACCCCCGGATCCTGCAACAATCACATTCTCGCCAACCGTTTCGTGCCTACGGTTGCTAGCGTCTCGGTCCTCAAGAAGTTTCAAGAATACTTCTTGCTGTTGAGCCATGGCCCTGTTCATGGCCAACATCATACGGTCCATTATTCTCGTCTCTGCCGTCACTTCTTCGATAATAGGCTCGTCAGCCTCCAAATTTCGTCGAGGAATATGCTCGGGTCCAACACCCAGCACATTGCTCACACGTATTGTTTCCCCCACTACGGTCGCCAGCGGATGGTCGGCCGTAGGTATGTCGGCCTCTTGGCCTTCTGGATGACTCCTGGTATTAACCATGGTTCTGCTTAACGCTATCAAGCAAAAGAACGGGATAAGGATTACGGAAAACACAGAGAACGTACTTCTACACTTATCAATCATTATAACAACAATAATTGAAGTATGCTCACGTAAGACATTTTCATAATAACGTTAGTTAAGTGAAATTATGAACGTATAATACGCAAGAGTGCTTATTACCATCGTTACAACTTTCAACTTGTGCAAGTTTCCGTTGACCCTAAGACCATCCTATCTTATAAGATCTACCCCATCTCACGAGTCGTAACTTAATAGTCTCAGCTTAAGTCTAGGCATCTTACAGTCATACCTAGTTCACTTAAACCAAGACTCTGATACCAACTTGTAACACCCTAGAAATTGCGGAAATAAAATTTTTGAAAAAGAATTCAGCAAAAGACTAACTTGCGGAATAAGGTGTAACAATTACTAAATACATAACAATCCAACGGGGTACAAAGTAGACATTAATGTGGTAATTAAATGAAGCATAAAACGACAACCTATTAATCTACAATTATATCTAGATTAGGGACGGGTGTCGCTATACTTCCAAAATAAATCTTCAAAAGAATCTCTCATGACCCCAAGGTCGCTCCCTCAGCCCCGACGAGCCCCACCGCTAGGATAACCTGCCAACATGACAACCAAGAACAAGTGTTAGGCTAAAGCCTAGTGAGAACGAGCCAAAATAAAAGAGAGTACTAAACCCAAATGGTGTCACGCGGTGAGTATGGCCATGAGCTAAGTCAAGAAATCAAATAAACCATTAGTGATTAAACATGGTATAAGTAATACCCAAAATCACATAACGAGCTCAACCCCTCTAGATTTGTTGCTCAAAACATTCAAGTCAACCCCTCTAGATCTATCCTTGAGAGTTCCCAAAACAGGGGGAACCCAAGCACCAAATGGGATTACACCTTACTGCACCATGAGACACTGCCCGACCGTATAGGCCCACAGCCTACTTATCATGGCAACCCGATGCCTATCCCGTGCTAAAACGTGAACCAAAGGCTCAAAATAGGGGACATAGGGACACCGTGCCTATGGATCCATTGCACTAAGACTCAAAGCCAAAGCATGTCATTTCAGAGCATACTCATATTAAATCAGATATACAGGCAATTCATTTGAACAACGGTTCAATTCTATAAATCTTGATTCTTGAAAATATGGAATTTTAGAGGGTATTTCCCAACGTCAAACAGTCAATTTGAAACCAGGTTTTCCACATTTAAATAATATATTTATCACATAGCATTTGTAATACAAACCGATTTAGCTTAAGGACTCACCTCAGATTTCTTCCTGCTGAAGGACTGTTTCTTACGAATGTTACCTATGATAACACCGATACATCGGTAAGCCAATTAATAAAGGTACTCACTGACCTACAACTCAGGAATATGAACCCAACACACTGCCAAAACACTGATCCGGTCGAGTACCAAAACCGGTCGAACACAACCCCGGTCGAACAACCATTCGGTCGAACACAGCCCCGGTCGAACAACCATTCGGTCGAACACAGCCTCGGTCGAACAACCATTCGGTCGAACAACTATTCGGTCGAACACGACCCCGGTCGAACGACCACATCGGTCAAAAGGGACATTCGGTCGAAGGACCATCCGGTCTAACGACCATTCGGTCGAACGACCATCGTCTTGTTCATCAAGAACAGATCGATGCAGAACCCAGATCCAAAATGAGAAATACTCAGATCTCGAAATGGAACGGTTTAAAACCTTCACAACGAGATTCTACGCGGCTAAAAGCATTCAGATCAAAGCATTAAGCTAGATTCGTACCTTGATTTGGAGAAAAACCGAACAACCTCTTCACTGCTTCTTCTCTCTTTCTCTCTCTGATTTCTCAAGATCTGATTTTGTGATATTTTCAAAATATCAAAATCTGAATTATATTTATATAACCCAAGTTACATTTTACCCGGTTGAACTTTGGGTAAAAGTCAACTTTTTACCCAACCCCAAAATAGCGGGTGTTACACCAAAGTTCATACTGACAACCAGCTTGCAGATCTATTCACTAAACCTTTTGATGTGGGTAGATTCATTTTCTTGGTCTCAAGTGTGGGCATGATCAACTCTGAATGAGCTCATGTTTTTAAAAGTGTTCCTATACCTGCTATTTTGGTTATTTGTGTGCTGCTAATCATCTTTCACAGGAAGTTATTGCCTTGATCAGACCTTCATAAGCTTCAAAAAGAGTAAGTATAGTTAATACCGCCAGTGCAGTTTTAATACTGCCAGTGCTCAGTTAATACTGCTAGTTAGTTAATACTGCTAGTTAGTTAATACTGCTAGTGGTTAATACTGCTCTCAGTTAATACTGCTAGTTAGTTAATACTGCTAGTGGTTAATACTACTCTCAGTTAATACTGCTAGTTAGTTAATACTGCTAGTGGGTAATACTGCTCTCAGTTAATACTGCTAGTCAGTTAATACTGCTAGTTAGTTAATACTGCTAGTGGTTAATACTGCTCTCAGTTAATACTGCTAGTTAGTTAATACTGCTATTAGTTAATACTGCTCTAGGTTAATACTGCTTATGTCCCATACACTATAAATACCCTTTGCCTGCCTAAAAGTTCATAACGACTCTTTGCATACTGTTCACTTTCTCTCTAACCCTTTTCTCTCAAGTACCAAGTATTTCAGGCAAGAACATTCAAGTTCAATGGCATCCATGACATTCATCGACGAGCACAATGAAATCGCGATGCTACAAAAGCCAAAGCAAGCTGCCGGATTTCATCAGATTGTGGACTTTCTGAAGTCTAGCCACATTGCCCATGCTCTAACTGTGTTGCCAACAATATACATAGAGCATCAAAGGCAATTCTGGGCGAATGCTACCATAATCACAGAGAATGGTGTGCAGATTCTGAAAACAAGGGTGTGTGACAAACCCTTGTCTGTTACTGAAGAGGTGATACGCATCTGTCTACGTCTAGACGATGCTGAAGGTATTACTTCTCTTCCTAATGAGGACCTGTTCTCAAATTTATCAAGAATGGGGTATGGAGGCCAGTTGGGTGGTTTTAAATTCTCAAAAGCAAAATTTTATACCCAATGGCGTTTTCTTGTTCATACCCTTATGCACTGCATCTCTAAAAAGACTACTGGATGGAGTGAGTTTAGCAGTACCATTGCTTATGCCTTGGTCTGCTTGGCCACTGCCAGAAAGTACAATTTTTCTAAAATGATTTTCAGTGATCTTGTCTCAAACCTGGGAAGTAAAAAGAGTTTTTATATGTACCCCAGGTTTGTACAAGAAGTTATAACACACGAATTGACGGATATGCCTCACTTTGATGAGGTATATGTACCAAAAATTCCCAAAGGTAAGGTCTTTTCAAACATGAAGAGATCCCCTTTGGACTCGGAAGGAGTTGACACCCCATTGTTCTCTACAATGATGGTGGTGTCCCATACTGAAGAAGGTATGGCAGCAGGGTCAAGGCCCTCATTAGACCATCCCACTGCTAGCCAATCCCAACCTTCCCACTCTATATCAATCCCCCAGTCCCTAATTCATAAGCCAACTTCTCCTATCACCCAAACTTATATCAGGAAAAAGGTAAAGAAGGCTCCTTCCTTTCTTGTACCTTCACCCATAGAGCCTTTAAGCCCTCTAAGGGAGAATTCTCCTTTAGAGAATATCTACAGGGAAACCTCAGGGGTGTCTCCCAACCCTAAGGAGGTGCTCAATGAGGAGATGTATGAGCATATGGGTGAGCAGGCTGCCACTACTCCTGTTAACACAGAGGAGGACAGTGGTAACATAAATAAGACCTTCCCCATGACAACTTTGAATGAGCAATCATTCAAAGGTCCCAGGTGCCAAGAAACCAAGGGGGTGGATAGTGCTTCTGCTAGGCAGAAGACTTCCACTACTAAAAGATCCAATGATCCTTCAAAAGGGGGTAACACTCCTAGAGAAGGTGAGGACATATATAACTATCAAGAATTGATGGATACTATGGGAAACATCAACCTGGATGTTATCAAACAAGGGGCTGACATAGAAGAAATGAAGCTGGTAATCTTGTCCCAACAAATGCAAATTACCAAACTCAAGAAATTGGTGATGAAGCTAGTCCAGAAAAAGAAGAAGAGACAATTTGTGCTAAGGAGAAGGAAATCAGGGGATGATGCTCCCAAAAAGGGGGAGTCAGAAGTTGAGTTCACAATGGAAGAAGCTACAGATAAGGGGGAGAAACAAGGAGTTGAGGGGGAGATTGAAGGAACAAGTACAGAAAGGGTACAAGCAGTGGAAAAAGATTCAGAGGATGTACAAGAAGCAGAAACTGTTAATGTTGCTGAACTAAGTGAAGCAGCAGAAATGGTGAAAGAAGTATTAAGTGATCTTCAGAGCAGAAATTTGGAAGAACTTAAGACAGCAGAAGCATTAATCAAAGCCAAGCATGATACTCCCAAGGTCTCTTCAAAGGCCAAAGGAGTTGTCATCAAAGACAATGTTGAAGCTGTCAAGAAAGTTAGCATTCAGAAAGTGATGAGTAAAGAGAAAGGCAAAACAAAGCTAGTGGAATCTAATCAACCAATGAAAAAGCAAAAGCTGATTGAGTCAGATGAAGCTCTGGCTAGAAAGATACAAGCTGAACTTGAAGAAGCAGAAAATGTGCAAGTGGAAAAGGATAGAGAGATAGCAAAAGCAATGGCTGCAGAACTGAATAAAGCCTATCAACAAAGTCTTGCAACAGAACTAGCCAAGAAGAAAGCCACATCTCTGAGGAAGACTGGAAAGATCAAAATGGCTTCAAAGAAAAGACAAAGACAACCTTCAAAAACATACCTTGGTGCTCAAGAGAGAAAGAAAATGATTACTTTCCTCAAGGGTGCTGTAGGTGTCAAAAAGGAAATGTTTTCAAAGATGTCTTTTGAGTAAATCAAAGGGCTGTATGATGCAGAAATGATCAAGCTTCAAGGGAATGAAACGGCAAGGGTAGAAATGAAGAAAAGGATGAAAGAGAGCAATGACTAGTTGATACAAAAACCTTTTCCAGATGAGCAAGAAACTCCAAAGAAGGAGGCCACTCTTGGTGAAAGTCTAAGGACTCTTAAAAGAACCAAGATGGTGGCAAGAAGAAAGATAACCAAGAAGCCTAGAATAACTGAAGGAGAGGCTGAGAAGGTTGCTGAAGAACAAGGGGCACCTGAGTCATCTGAAAAGAAAGAGCCTTCAAGTACTGATGATGTAAAGATGTACATGGTAATGATGGACAAAGTGCCTGAACCAATTTCAGCAGAACCTGTTGGTGTAAAGCCTTCTGAAGTTATTCACTGGGATACATTGACAGTGGATGGAAAGGAATACATAAGGCTCAAGAGGAAGGATGAAAAGTATGAGGTATTCAACACTTGGGCCAAGATTGTCAGAACATGCTCCAGGTCTGATATAGAAGAAATGTTTGAAATAGGGATGAAGTTGTATGCAGATTAGTTAAAAGCTCCAGGGATTTCAATCACAAAGCTGGTGATGGACTATTTGTGTATGATGTTCAAACCTGATGAAGTGGAAGGAGTCATAAGAAGTGTGTTTCAAACAGTCAACAGTTGGACTCTATATGAAACTAGTGGAGTATATGCAGTGACTTTGGATAGAAATCACATAGAATACTTCCTAGTGGATAGAGTATACAACCACAGCAGACTGAAGCTTCATGCAATGTTGAAGAAGAAGCTTGGATGTGTTGAAAACTCAGAAATGGCCAAGTATCTGATTCAGAGAATGATCAATCAAAGTTTAGGGCTAAATGTTGATACAGGGATCTGAAGAATGGTATTTTGGGAGCATCTGAAGAACTTGACTTCTCTTCCTAAAAGTCAAGTTAGGGGGAAATTGTTGGGAAATTTAGAAATGCTCAAGTATGGTTAATGCTGCTTCAACATAATTACTACTGCCAGTTGAAGTTAATGCTGCTAATACAATTTAATACTGCTCATCAAGATTAGTACTGCTAGAACAAAGTTAATACTGCTGAGCATAGTTAGTACTGCTGAACTTAATACTGCTCAGAGTATTAATACTGCTGAAGATTAATGCTGCTTATATGATGAAGATTCGTTTGGCAAGGATGACAACTGGATTGAAGATATCTATGGAAGCTTAGAGATAATGATGGAAGATTATACTGAAGATCTTTTATTATTTTGTAATTATCTTTTATCTTCAGTATATGTATAGAATAGTTTTGTTTTCTTTAGTAACATTCATTCTGAGTTTTAGCTGTCATAGAGAGAATCAACCTCAAGGTTAGAACCCTAATTCTAGAGAAGTAGAATTCGTATTGGTGAGTCTGTTCATCAATATTGAGGTTGTGTGTAAAAGCTTGTGACTTTCAATCATTAAATAAAGTTTGCAAGTTGTTCATCAGATTTACTGTTTGTTTACTGTTTCATTGAATATCAAAGTGTTATTCCGCAAACTTCTTTGATATTGTTTTCTGAGAGTTTATTCTTGTTTAGAATTAAGATCCTGACATTGACTCAAAATCCAAAACGACCATTTGAACTCTTAGAGAAGAAAACACAGCAACAAACGCAAACCAAGTCGAAAAAAGCATGAGAAAAAGGAGAGGGGTTTAATAAGGTTTCTCAAACCTTTTTGGAGATGTGGCTGCTGGTATAGAAAATATCCCATTAGGGTTTTGAAAACCCTTTTAATTTATCAAACAAGAGTCGACTACTTCCTTTTATTTTAATAATTGACACCCTCTTATCTTATCTTATCCTTTCATTTTGTTTTATTTATTTTATTTAACCAAAAATACAAACGTATATTGTTTATTAGGATGTGTCTAATATATACTAAATTTTATTGCCATATAACATCTTATGTTCCCCCCCCCCCCTTTTTTTTAATTAAATGCTCAAAGTGGCTCTGATACCACTGTTGGGTTTTAAAATAAATTGTAACCGTTATACGCAGCGGAAATTAAAAAGAATTTTGGTTACAAAATTAAATAGAAAACTTTTCTAAAACTTAAAACCCAATCGGATCCAATGATGCATTTAATTAAATAAAAGCCACACCATAAGGTGTTTAGAGATGTACCTTTTCAGATCTGTTGTGGTTGAACTAGCTGAACACTTAGAAACCAATCGAGGTTTCCTCTAGCGGTATCCACACACGAACACACAAAATTCCACCGGGTGCTAGCCCAATAACCCTAGATCTATATGTGTTTTACAGAAAAGAAAAGGGTTTCTTTTCTGTATTTTTCTGAAAGGCTTTTCTAACTCAATTGTGTATCAAATGGTTTAGCCTAACCCCTTATTTATATCAGAGGAATTATAGTTAGACTATAATTCAATTAAGAATTAAATAAGGTTTAGTAATTATCTGTAATATTCAAATTCAAATATATATATATATATGTATATAGGGAGAGGTTCATTTGAGAAATGGTAAATATATGAGAAATAGAGAATTAATCTTAGTCATTCATCTGGTCAACATTTGCGGCTTTGACCGCGAAGCACCGGATAATTCCTTGTGTGGTCTATAGAAGGTAGATGGGTAATTTCGTAAAATACACGGGATGAGTTCATATATGAATATGTATGAATCACAAAGATTCATATATGAATCTGTTAATTAGTTCAACTGATTCATATATGAATCTTTGTGATTCATACAGATTCATATATGAATCTGTTAGTTAGTTCAACTGATTCATATATGAATCACAAAGGTTCATATATGAATAAGTTAAAAGAGTTCAGTTGTGAATTGCACTGGTTCATATATTAACATATAGTTCATATGTGAATTATACATGTTCATATATGAACACAACCCGTGTGTTTTGTAAAATTTACGAAATTGTCCTTCTATTTTTGGGATAGCCACAACTTTTGACCAGTCAAAGCCGCAACTTTTGACCGGTCAAAGCCGCAATATTTGACTAGTCAAATCCGATCTTGACCATATGAATGACTAAGATTACTTCTTTATTTCTCATATATTTATCATTTCTCAAATGAACCAAACACTATGTATATATATATAATTATCTTTTTAAACTTTAAAATATAATTATATAATTACAGATAATTCCCTGTAATTAACATAATTACGTTTTCACCCTGTAATTATCATAATTACAGTTTAACACATATTTTTCATAAAACCCGTGTTTCTACAAATGGAAGCGAACGCATTCTTTGTGTGCGACCCTATAGATTTACATACTCCTCAGCAGTATCTCTGTGTGACACGTGTCGTGGGCATATAATAACTAACAATTTTAATTTTAACAAGTTACACCATTATAATCGTCTCTTCGATGCGTTCGAAATGAACCAAATATTGAATATTTTTGGATTTAATTATTTAATTATATATCATATATACTAATAACTAATATTTTTGAATATCATTAAACCTTATGTTTTTATCTGATTTTTTTTACCATTGGCCCATTAAACATAAAAATAAAATTCAAATATCCTTATATTAAAAATAAATGTATTGAGATTGTCGTCTCAGTATAATCGATAATTCTTAAAAGTTTTTACAATAATAATAATATTAAAACTAAACCAGATATAATAATTAGAAACACTAACGACTCGACAGGGTTCAACGTTATTTGCATTGCAATTTCATTTTTCACTCGACAGGTTCCAAGTCATTTTGCAAAACACGTGTTTTTCGACAATGGTCGTACATTCCTATAACTGTATGTTTTTTTATTATGGATATTTATCTTGGGACAGATGGTGTATCACTCTGAGTTTGGAAATGAAGAACAATTGTTGTAGCAATTTGGGTATAAAAAAAGAACAAACATATTCATACGTTTCAACAGTGGCAAATGAAAAATATCGTTAAGTCTCAATATTATGATAACTAATATTTAGATTTATTAATACTTAATTAGTACAATTTTTATGTAGTATATATGACATATAATAATATAATTAAATAAAAAATTCATTATTGAACTCATTTCGAAGTTATCGACGAGACGATTATAATGGTGTAACTTGTTAAAATTAAAAAGTATTTTTTTAACGTATTTTAGTTAATATACGATTATATGTATTAATATGATGAAAGTGTAAAATGAAAAATAGAAAAGTAAAAGATATAAAGTAAATTATGAAAAAAAATATAGGAATGTAAAATGTAAATATAAATAAAAAATTTGATCTTGGGGTGATGCACCATCTATCCATCGATGGTTATAAACCATCTGTCCATCGTGGGGATAACCCTTCGATCGCAAGGCTCCATCATTGACATACCCCCTAAATTAAAAAAAAATTTACCCACTCCATGATCATGGCCCTATATCACGGGGTTATGGAATATTTTGGCAAAGCTGGAGAGTTTTTGGACATTTTGGTAGCTGACTTTTGAAATTGAGGCATTTTAATTAAATTCCTTAATAAATTTATAGAATGTTGATATGACATATCAAGGAATAATATACCAGTTTTATGAAATTATGAAGCGTGTCATAGCTATGAATGACATAAGAAAGAATAATGGTTCTTCTTTTATTTTAACAAAAAATTTAGAAGAAAAGAATTTGTTCTATTTAAATAATCAGATTATTTATATGGTACCAAATGACGTTACCATTTATGTCTTGCACAAACACATACCAATAATTTTTTCCATAAAAAAAAAAAGACATGCCCATAAGAGAGATACAATTAACAAATAAAGGGGACTTGACACGTTATATAACCACACACAAGCATACTATTCAAGTGTCTAGGTATTATATTTAGGTGTCGTTTATTTTTTAACAGGTCTAAAGTCTGAAGTCTTATTTTAGTTATAATTAATAAGAGGTAGTGTATAAAAAGATCTTAATGATTCAGACTTAAGAGTAATTAAGAGGTTTTTTTAAAAAAAAAAACAACCCCTTAAACTCCAACATTTACCTAAAAATAAGATGTTTTTGTTTGTTCTATACCCAAATTTTTTATCTTCAAAACTCTTCCTACACTATCATATATTTTGTTGGGTTTAATTAATTAATTTTAATTTATGAGAAATACTTAAAATAGCCTAACAATAATCGTCTGATACAAGTATATATTGTTTTGTATCCCATGGTTTTGCAAATTGCAACTGAAAAGAAAGTCCACAAAGTATAAAGTGAGAGAGAAAGCACTTTTCGGACAAGCACAACCATGGGTTTTGCTTATTTTCGAAGATTCAACTGTCGGATCGTCTTGATTTTTGGACAGAGGCTTTATTGTAGGGAAATTAATTAAACTAGCCATTTCAGAAAATCGGCTTTATCTCCTAACCAATCTCTCTCTCAATTTATTAAAATAGCCCATAAGTTCGTGAAAGATGTTCGTATATACGAACACATCCCTAAATCTGATAAATTTGACATATGTTCGTAATATATGTTCGTATATACGAACATAATTTAAAAACTCAACAATTTTTATTAACTTCGTGAAATGGGTTCTTGGGAAATGAAATCAGTTTAAAAAAATTACATTTATGGCCCCTGTTCGTATTTCACGAACCAAACTTACCTTTTTGACCATCTTGTGAGCTAAAGAAATATTATAAATTTACAATTTTAGCTACTGTTCGTATATATCATGTGAGTGATACGAATATACCGAATTACAAGTTTGGCCCCTGGTTCGTATATATTATGTGATACGAAGTAAATGGTTTAAATAAAAAGGCAAGTTACAATTATGGCCCCTCATCTTTGAAACATTAATCAAATTATTTTCAATTTTGGCCTTAGTTCGTATCATATGTTCGTGTATCACGAACATAGATTTCCAAATTAAAGGAAAGTTACAATTATGGCCCCTCAACTTTGGCCCAATAATCAAAGTATTAGGGCCAAAATTGTAAATACTTTGATTATTGGGCCAAAGTTTAGGGGCCATAATCGTATACACGAACATAAATTTCCAAATTAAAGGAAAGTTACAATTATGGCCCCTCAACTTTGGCCCAATAATCAAAGTATTTACAATTTTGGCCCTAATACTTTGATTATTGGGCCAAAGTTGAGGGGCCATAATTGTAACTTTTCTTTAATTTGGAAATCTATGTTCGTGATACACGAACATATGATACGAACTAGGGCCAAAATTGAAAATAATTTGATTAATGTTTCAAAGATGAGGGGCCATAATTGTAATTCGGTATATTCGTATCACTCACATGATATATACGAACAGGGGCTAAAATTGTAAATTTGTAATATTATTTAACTCACATGATGGTCAAAAAGGTAAGTTTGGTTCGTGAAATACGAACAGGGGCCATAAATGTAATTTTTTTAAACTGATTTCATTTCCCAAGAACCCATTTCACGAAGTTAATAAAAATTGTTGAGTTTTTAAATTATGTTCGTATATACGAACATATATTACGAACATATGTCAAATTTATCAGATTTAGAGATGTGTTCGTATATACGAACACCTTTCACGAACTTATGGGCTATTTTAATAAATTGGGGGAGAGATTGGTTAGTAGATAAAGTCGATTTTCTGAAATAGCTAGTTTAATTAATTTCCCTTTATTGTATCTGTATTAACTATTAATCGATTTTTTTATTTATGAAATGTAAAAATACAATTTTAATATTTATATATACCTTACAAAAATATTTTTAAAATTGTTGTATTTTGATTTTTGGTCAATTAAATTTATTTAATAATAACAATAATTACCATAATAATAACATCCACAAACACTATAAAAATAAGAGTAAATTACACGGTTGGTGTTGTTGTTTGCTCAGAATTTGGATGGAGTCCCTCTTTCAAAATAAATACATTTAACGTCCCCATGGTTTGCATTTTGTTACGAGTTGGGTCCCTTATTCTAACTCTGTTAACTCTCAATCCGTTAATTCAAGGGCAAAATGGTAATTTTATCTTTTAATTTTAATTTAATTTAATTTTATTATATATATAACCGGACTGATAACACCACCACTCCACCGGCACCGCTATACCGTGACAAACACCAACATCAACCCCTACCTCACCGTCTTCCTTCTCCCGTTCTCCGGCAACCCTCCTCCATCAACCTTTCTCTTCAAAACCAGAACCCAACAAAAAGTCCAACATACTCACCGATAATAACCTTAAACCAACCCAACTCAATCGTCGTCGTTATACAACTCAAAACCACCACCGTTGCTAGTGTGTTCTCGGAGGAAGATGGCAGAGTTAAACGGCGACAGATCACCTGTATTCCTTCTAGCACGTAGGAGCACTGACGGGATAGGATTCGGTAATGAGCTCTGTTGCTCATCTGTAACACCCTAAAAATAGGGATAACAAAAATCCGGAAAACGGACATGGGGTATACTGAAATTGCCATAGCAAGAGCCTCCCAAAAATGGGGAATATATAAATATGAATAACCTGTTTAATCACAATTGTAATTTAACGGACAATAAACAACAACCAACTAATCTAATTTCTACATCTAGAAAAGAGATTACAAAAAGGGTTGTTATCTATAAACCCAAAACGTTCTATATCCAAAAGTATAATGCGTCCATGTGCAATTCCCCAAGCTCTCACCCCAAAGCAACTAAACCTGCTTAGGACCACCGCCGCTGGAACCTGAGATACACATCGACACCAAACAAGTGTTAGGCCAAAAAGCCTAGTGAGTTGGACAATAATAAGCATGCATGAACAGTCACAATTTCTTATCAGCAGTTAATCAGTGTCCGAATATATGTGGAGTCATTAGGGGAGACCCAAAGCACCAATCAATTCCACTCCAAAGAGTCAATGCACCTTGATGCCCTTAACAAGGAACACCCCAAAGGCTCGGCACACCCGGAGATCAGACCGTAAAGGAAACTTTCCGAGTGGCGGGGGTCTAGGCACATACCATTTCGGTGGTGCCCCAAGACTACATCCTCCTAGTGAACTTGCCTTGATTCATCCAACATAATGCATATAGGAGGTCCTTAGGTATATTTCAACCCAACATATTTCCATACCGATTACGGGTACAATGTTACCATCCTATCCTCATAAAGTCCAACAAAAGTCTCAAATGACATTCATATTCATCATGCATATAACTATGTCACCAAAATGGTATTCCAACTAGAATCATCATAATACCCATATATGCATACATTTAACATATCAAGGTACCCACATTATATATCTAAGAGACAAATCCCAAGTAATGGTACACATAACAATAATCATGGCAAATCACCCATATATATATCTTCCAACTATTTTCATGAAGAAATCCCCAAACATTTGGACATATAGAAATAAAGTAACAAATAGGAGATTATGATGTGTATCTAGTTTTAACAAAGGTTTAGTAAACTCACAATCTAGGTTTTGAACCCAAAACCTAGAAAATATGGAAACCCTAGAAGTTGGAGAAGATGAGACTTGAAGGTGAGAAATGAGAATCTTGAAGAACACTTCAAAGGGACACTTGGATGAAGCTTGATGACCACTTAATGCTCCCAACAACCCAAAACCCTAGAATTGAATGAGGTAGGTGATGAAACCCTAAAAATCGCCTCCAAGAAGAGCTCTCCCGTTTTTGTAAAGTGTTAATGTGAGAAATAAGACTGGCAAAGCGTTTTTAAAACAACCAAACCACGCGGGCGATAATGCCCGGCGATAGTGCCATGGGCACTATCGCTTGTCACAATCGCGGAGTTCCCCACCCCTACGATACAAGCCCGACGAGTATGTCTGGCGATAGTGACAATGTCACTATCGCGGTGGCACTATCGCGAGACTCCTCCCACTCTCGGTACAATCCTGGCGATTGTGCCCGGCGATAGTGACAATGTCACTATCGCGATGGCACTATCGCGCCAAACTCATCCCAGCCCGAAAACTTAGCAAATTTCGAAAATGAGCACGAGGTCTAAACACATGCAATTATTATATTAATCAGATAGCATCTTAGTCCCATAATCAAGATCATAAGCATATATAAAAACTCACATTTTCAGATAAGCACAATTAAAGTATTAGGGAACAAATACTTACCTTATAAATTTAAGGATGTTACATCATCCCTGACCATATACATAACCACAACAGGAAAACGTCTTCCAACTACCGGTGAACCACCCCCCACCTCACCCCTCCCTTTCCCTTTCCTAGTTAAAGTTCAAGATCAAAAAAATAGGTTTGAATCGAAGCACATAAGTTGAAGATTGAGAAATGGGTTTAAATCAAAACCCATATGTTGAAGATCTAGAAATGGTTTGAATTAAAACATAGGTGTTGCAAGCGATAAATAATTAAAAACCAAAACATAGATTTAAGATGATAGATTATTAGACCAAAACCCATACACAAACACCTAGTGAAGTATGAACATCAATGGGGGTTGGGTTTTCCTTTTTCCTGAACAGTGAAAAATGGTGGATTTAGAGAGAGGGGAAGAGAGATAGAGAGAGTATTGGTGGGGTTTCCGGACATACAAGTGAGGGAGAGGGGTCTCCAGAGAAGTTGTAGCCGACGGGGGAAGCCAACAGTGGCAGATCCTGCTGGAGAAATAGGGGGAAGGGTAACAAACGTCAGGGTGGGGGGAAAATCCATCTAAGGTAAGGGACAATGATAATTATAATAAGTACTTAAAAAAAATAGATAAATTGTAAAAGACACTGTTATCTCCGACTTAACGGAATATCAGGGACGAAATTAGTGGAGTTAGGACAAGGGACCAAATCCAAAACAAAAGTGAAACAACGATGACCATAACTGTAATTAATTCATTTGGGGACCCAAATCCAAAATTTTCAATAACCACAGGACGAAATTTGTAATTTATTCTAAAAATAATTAGCATGACTAACAACAGATTAAAATAATTAATAATTAATATGAATTAATAACAATAACAAATAATTAAGGCCCTCAGACGTATAACTCTATTGGCGGAATGAGGAACGATTTTACTTAAATGTACAATAGGTTAAAGTTTGAATCATACGGAAGGACTTGAACCATTCCGCTAACCTCAGTCATAAAATGCCTGATCACATATGATTTATTGGAAGGGGGGGGGGGGTCTATGTGAGGCTGGTAATCAACATTTTGTTTAAATAATAAATAGTTAAATGCATAATTGAAAAAGTTGAAAAAAATGGTTTTATACTTTATTAGAAAGTTAGCAAGAGCTTTTCAAGAAAACTAGTTTTTCACTAAATGTTTGTTTGGTCGGTCCTTCATTAAGTGTTGTATGGATACATTTGTGTCGATAAATCTGTTTGTATAAATTGGAAGGTTTTCATTTTTTATAAATAGAAAGATTATGTTTTTTTAATTCAGAGGGATAAGTTTAAAAAAAAACTTGCTTTGAGCATAAAACTCTCCCTGGAAGCTTATTGAATAAACCACTTTTTAAATTATTAGAGCATCTTCGATGGAGGTTCTTAACTCATCTCCAATTCATTAAATTAAAAACTTTCTTAAAAGTCTATAATGGTAATTCTTGTAAGAACCTTCTCATTGTGGGTCTCATTGATTTTTTCAACAACAATAATAATTAAATTAGTTATATTAATAATTATATAGGTAAACAAAATAAAATAAAAAATAAGGAAAATGTCATTTCTCACAAACTTCATGGTAAGGACCAATGTTCTTATATAAGAACCAAAAGAGTTTGGATTCTTATAAAAACTCTCTACAATAGTAATTTCTACAAGCCACTATATTTTTTGTTTGTAAGAACCTTGCATTGAAAATGCTCTGAACCCGCTACTAAACATGTATAACTTACCAAATAAGTTTTGAGTCCCATTAAACTAAGAGTGAATTGTGGATTTGGTCCCTGTAGATTAGTGATTTCTTTGACCGTGGTCCTCATTCTATGTTTATTGTGGATATAGTCCATGTGGTATGCAATATATTGTGGCTAGGGTCCCTAAACACTAACACCGTTAACTTTTAAGGGTTAAAGGCATAATGTGCCTTGCACCCTATGGGTATAATAGTCATTTTACTTTGCCCTTTTAATCTATTCTATACACATTTAAAACAAAGAATAATAAGTTGTGGATTTGGTCCCTATGCATCACCCATCATCTTTAAAACACATTTATCATCTCTCTTAAAAAAAAAATTCCATCCAATCTTTATTGTCAAAGTACAAGAAAAATTCATTTGTTAAAGTACAAAAAACATTATTTGCATTTAAAAATAACAATTGTTTGAACCCAATACTACATCAAAAAAAAACAACCCATCAAAATTACAATTGTTTTATATCAACATTACATCCCGAAAAAGTAAACTCATCAAAATAACAATTATTTGATATCAACATTACATCCCGAAAAAGTAAACCCATCAAAATAACAATTGTTTGATATCAACATAACATCCCGAAAAAGTAAACCCATCAAAATAACAATTGTTTGATATTAACATAACATCTCGAAAAAAAACCCATCAAAATAACAATTGTTTGACCTTGTTTTTAGCTCCCACTTGTCTGTCCCTTACAAGTTCTTGAGTTGTGACATTGTTTTTTGCATTTCACACATCTCACCGTCTTCCCAAACCTTGATAGTTACTTCCTTTCCCAATTGCTTGACTCAACTCTTCTTCTTGGGAAGATGGTGAGATGTGTGAAATGCAAAAAATAAGGTCACAACTCAAGAACTTGTAAGGGACAGACAAGTGGGAGCTAAAAATAAGGTCAAACAATTGTTATTTTGATGAGTTGTTTTTTTTTCGAGATGTTATGTTGATGTGTTTTTTTTTTTTCGGGATGTTATGCTGATATCAAATAATTGTTATTTTGATAGGTTGTCTTTTTTAGGATGTAGTGTTGGGTTCAAACACTTATTATTTTTAAATGCAAGTAATGTCTTTTTGCACTTTAACAAATGAATTTTTCTTGTACTTTGACAATGAAGATTGGATGAAAAAAATTAAGAGAGATGATAAATGTGTTTTAAAGATGACGAGTGATGCATAGAGACCAAATCCACAATTTAATATTCTTTGTTTTTAAGTCTAAATATTGTATCCAAGATTTTAATGAGAAAAGTCAAACTTGTAAAAGTCAACATTGTAATTGTAATAGATAGTCAAAGTATGTTTTGCTTTCCTTAGTGGTTAAGTCTTTGATAGATTAGTTGGTATATATAGGTTTGCTTTGTAAGCGTGTTGTAAGAATTCAAGAAGCACGTATTGTAATATTCAGACTTGTGGTTAATATTGAAGATCTACTTTCTCTCTCTACTCTCTCTTTAGACTTTCATGTTTAATCTTGAGAATTGCTTGATATATTTGGGATTTTCTGATTAACAATTGGTATCAGAGCTGAACCAAACTTTTCAGAAATGATTTGATCAAAGATTTGAATTGAAATATGGAGTTTTAGATCGAAAAATTGATTTTTCGAAATTTATTTTCAAGAACTCGAGTTTGTGTACTGTTCATCCGAATTTTGTTGGAAAAATCATTTTTGGTGCAAGAAAATGGAATCATTAGATACGATTTGTGTTTTGGATTGATCCTTGTATTGTTTACATATCGTAATTAGATCAAATTCGATGTCAATTTTTGATTTTTGAAATTTTCTTGAAATTTTGTTCGAACACAATTCTTGAATGAAAATGTGTGAATTGTTGGTTTTAATCGAAAATTGATAGTAAATTTGTGTTTAGTATTGTTTGTCGACGATTCTGATAAGTTTTTGAGAATAATTTTGCAGATTTGAATCGATTTGGATCGAAGTGTGCAAGTCAGATACAAGTTTGCGCTATATCTACGTTTTGCGCGAGTTCATAATCCATTTGCGCGAGTTCATCAGATTTGCGCGAGTGTTTCAGGGCTTTAAGAGAAAATTCATTTTGCGTCCTCTTCGCATAACGCAAAGCTTGGTTTGCGTCTTCAACGCCTCACGCAAAGATACATTTGCGCTACAAGGCTCTCACGCAAAGTCTCATTTGCGTCTTCAGTGGGTCACGCAAATCCCACTTTGCGTCATTAGGAGTTCACGAAAAGTCCACTTTGCGCCATACACTGATAACGAGAAGTTCGCTTTGCGCCATACACTGCTCGCGAGAAGCTTACTTTGCGTCTTACATTGCTCACGAGAATTTCACTTTGCGTATTTCACTGTTCGCGAGAACCTTACTTTGCGCTACTCTCTGCTCGCGAGAAGTTTGGTTTGCGCTACCTTCTGTTCACGCAAATCTCAATCTTGTGCCATCAACAGTCAGCGAATATCAAGTGTTGCAATTTCAATTTTTAACAAAAGATTTCAATTTAATCTGATTTTTGATTTTCTGATATACAGTTTGGAACGATCATTCATATCAAGCTGATTACTCATTAATCATGGGATTTTTTACAGATCTTGAAGAAAATAATAGAAAGTTAGAATTAGAGAAAGTTAATCTGGGTTATGCTGTTGACTTTCATTCTAAAAAGTCAGAAGAGTATTTTGCTGAAATCATCTTATTGAAAGAAGAAATTAGTGCTTTAAAGACAATCAATGAAGATCTTCTGAAAAGAACTTCTGGGCTGAATGATGAGAAGATAATGAGATTGGAATCTGAGAATGTTGAACTTAGAAAGAATATATCTGATTTGGAAAAACAGCTTGCTGCAAATAAAGTTGATTTTGATATTGAAAAGTAAGGTTTTTCAACCAAGTTCTCAGATTTCTCAAGGAAGTGTTATGAAGAGAAGAAGTTAGTTGATCTTAAATGCATTAAACTTTCTCAACAAGTTTCCGATTTTGAGAAAGTACTTATTTTGGAAAGAGAGAAGTTTGCTCAAGAAAAGAAGGCCATTGAACAGAAGAATGTGGGATTCTTCAAGGAATTATCAGGCCAGAGAAACAATTCAAAGAAAGGATTTGAAGAAGAACGATCTATCTTTGAGAATGAAATCAAAAGGCTGACTTCCAAGTTATCTGAACTATCTGCTAATGCACTGAACGAGCAGAAAACGAAGACTGAGTTCACGAAAAAGATTGACCTACTTGTTCAAGAAAGAGACAAATTTGCTTCAAAGATCAAAGAACTTGAAAAGACTGTTTCAAGTTCAAATCATAAATCTGTCTCTTCACAAAGGTCAGTTAAATCTTTTGATCAGATTCGTCGAACTAACATTTTCTATGATAGATATTTAGATGGTTCAGATACATCTCCAATAAGAAGCAGTTACAAGTCAGAGAAACTGATCTGGAAGAAGAAATCAGTCAAAGATGACAAGAAAGATGAGCTGAAAGGAAACACATCATGTGTACATGTTCATAAAGCAAAGAAGAACAAAGAGCATAAAAGTAAGCCTGACCATATATACTCAAAAGATTAATTACTCAGGTTTTCAGGTAATAAATATTATTGTTCTTATTGCTGTACATATGATCATATTCATAAAAAGAGTGATCATTTCTGGTATGGTTCTTACTCTATCACCCCCACAAGAACTGCAACCAACATTCATGGACCCAAATACCAGTGGGTACCAAAACCAAAAACTGATTCTGTGTTGCAGGCACCTCAAGTCAAGGGGGAGTAAAAGATAAAGGCTTTTGAACATAACAGTTCAAAACCCGGACTTCAAAGTTGAAAGATAAAGGCTTTTGAACACAGCAGTTCAAAACCCGGACTTCAAAGTTGAAAGATAATGGCTCTTGAATAACACAGTTCAAGACCCGCACCTCAATGTCAAGATTATGGCTTCTAAGTACATCAGCTTAGGACCCGGACTTCAATGGAGTTTGACTTCTAAACACAACAGTTTATGACTCGGACCTCAGCGATCAAAAGACCTTACTCCTGTGATAATAAGAGATATTACTCCAACACTCAAATAAAGATATCAACCTTCAAGGGGGAGTATACTCTTTTTGCATCCGATGGATATGATGGTCTACATTCCATAAGAATTGATCTGATCTCTATCCTATACTTTTTCGCTGATAGATTTTACTGATATGATGGTCTACAATTCAAAAGGGAGTGTCTGATCTCTATCCTGTTTTAACTGACATATTGCAGATGCCTAATTTAAGGGGGAGTAAAGGTGATGACTTCTGATTACTACAGATCAGAACCCATACTATAAACTGTTTTACTACTTTCTGTCATTTTTTTTAATAAATGTTGTGAATAAAGTGGCTTCTGATCACATGACAGATCAGGACCCGTTTTTCAATGATCAAAGAAGGATATTATGCTAATATCCAGGGGGAGATTAAAAGATCTAAATCATTCTATCATGATTTGAGGGGGAGCTTAAAGGTAACTATCTTCTGTCCTAGATCTCTGATTGTTTGAAAGAAGAACAACTTTCAAGCATGAAAAACAGTTTCTAAAATGTTCAAACCACTTCTGGTTCTCAAAAGATTTTATGAATTTAGAAGTGTGATTTTAAATGTTTTTCAAATTTTGAGCTTAATGTTTAACTGACCGTGTGTTTCCAAAGATCAATACTCGTGTATTGTCTTTTCCATATACTGTAAAGTATTCACACACATCGGTTCAGTATTTCATTTGATTTGTTATTACCATGTCTCATAACAAACATAATTTTCGATGGTAATACCCTCGTTTGCTTTCATTGTTGTTGAGCATCAATTATCATTTCATTCATTGTGCGTTTATTGCTAAATTGTTTATATTCGATCATATAAACAAAATATCCAGTTCTTTGATACCCTATCTGTAACACTCGTAAATCTCTACCCGTGAAGTTAACCCTTTGAGAAATTCTTGTTTCTTATCGTAGAATTTCATCCCCTATATCTTACCTATTAAGTCGTATCGCGTCATGAGTGGTCTGTGTGGAAAATGGGAAGAAACGAGCTTGGTACACTCTGGGCGATAGTGCCCTGGTGAGAGTGCCCTGGGCACAATCGTCGGGCACAATCGCCAGCGGGGGTGTGCCCGCGGTACGTTTTGGGCTATAGTGCCCTGGCGATAGTGCCCTGGCACAATCGCTGGGCACAATCGCGGTCGGCCCCAGGGCCTTTTAGAGTCGCGATTCTCAACCATTTCCCTCATTCTCACTTCCAAATTCCTTCTCTTTTCTCTCCCAAACCCCAAAACCGAACCCTAACCTATTTTGGGGGGTTTTCTCTCCCCAAACCTCATGATTCTCAATCATCTAGCTAGTTGGGAGCTTGAACCACAAAACCTTCATCTTCATCTTCCCCATCAAGTTCAACGGTTGGGAGCTCGGGTTGAAGTGTTGGATTGGGTGTTCTCGGAAGTCTCATTGTCTTCAAGGGTAAGTTTTCTTGTATTAAGGTTATAAATGCTCCATTGGTGGTTTCTTAGTGTTTGATATCTCAAATCTCGGATCTGATGGTTTTGGAGAAATTAGGGTTTTGATCTTGTTGGGATATTGGTATTTTTATGTTTGGAGAATGTTTCCTTATGGTTGATTATGGATATTTATGGGTCGAAATGTTCGGATCTAGGTTTTGGAAGATTTCAGCTTGAGGATTCAAGTGGTCTTCAAAAGAGCTCGTTGGGTGAAATCTAGATTTAGCCTAAATCTAGCAAGGTGAGTTCAAGTTGATTTGTGAAAACGATGTACATGCCAAAATGGTTATTTTAAAGTGTTTTACATGAAATGGTTAACTGCTGATAAGTTTTGAGTAATTTGAAGTAAAAATGCATTTTACTTGGTATTTGTTAAAGTGTGAGTATTTTAAGGAGTTTTCATATTTGACAAACTTGGCTTATTTTAGTTTCATAACACGCTCATAAGTGGGATTTGGTCATCTTGGTAAGTAATTACATGATTTATGCATCTTGGTGAATTTGGTACAAATGAAGTATATTTCATGTTATATGCATTTTGGTGTGTTTGCATTCATAAACCCTTGGAAAACCTTTGGTCCCATTATATGTTGAGTTTTGGGTTAATCTCATCTTTGAGGTATGTGTCTTTATAAACGCCATTTAAAGTCATTTCATTGTATGGGAATTGTTATTTATCGGTCAAGCACGTTTCAACATTATACTGGTTTTCATTTGGGGGTTTACGTAAGTTGTTGGGCCTTGGGCTCGGTTTTGACTAAATTGAGTTTTGAGGACATTTGTCCGAAGTAATAACCGTTGTGGAGTTGTTGAGTATAATGACGTACTTTTCGTGTCATTTGGGTGTTGCATGTTTGAGTTATCAAGTAAGGAGTTGAGATTCCTATCTTGAATGCTAGTGGGTAGACACTAAAGGTCGAATGAGAACCTTGAGGTTGGAAATCTACTAGGAAACGAATGGGCACTAAGCTCGGTTAACCTTGAGGTGCAGCTCGACGGAGTGGGCACTAAAGGTACCGTGTCCTTGAGGTGATGCCCGTTAAGTGGTGTGCACTAAAGGTGTTGGGGACTTGAGGTGACGCTTATGTTAGTGTGCTCTAAAGTCTTTGATCTGATGTGCAGTTCGATAACATAGTTATGTGGCTTAACTTTGTGTTCCGCCACGCACATCACCGGAAGGTGCTAATTGGGTATGTAATTGTGTCATTTTATTATTTATGTTTCGGTGTCGTTTTACTTATGGGAATTGTTTACTCAAGATTTATGGGTTGCGTATTATACTCCGTTTACGTTTGAAGTATTTTGAGAAGTAAAGTTTTGTTTCATATTCTTATAAATTGAGGGCTTTACTTACTATCCACGTTTTGGATGTTTGGGGATATGAATGGTTATTCACATTTTTCACAAATGGGGTGTCGAACTATGACCCCATTTTGGGTGAGTTTTAGGCTGCATCGTTTTATAAGAAATGTGAGTATTGGGAGCATTGTCTTTAAAAGTGCATATCATGGGAAAAATGTGTCGTTTACATTTTAAAGTTAACTATTTCGAAGGATCTTGCTTTAAACTAAATTCCTTTCTTTTAAAGATATAATCCTTATATTAAAACTCTTGAGCTCACTAGGCGTTAAACCTAACCTTTTTATTTGTCGGCATGTGCATCAGGTTTCCGTCAGGGATTCGGTTCTAGCAGTGCTATGAAGAGTTAAGTTTTAGCCTTACAAGAGTGAGTAGTCGGTAAAGCCTTCCGCAGGTTGGGGAATAGCAATTGTTTGGGTTTAGTAACACCCGTCCTTTTCATAAATTGTATGCATAGGATGATGGGAGTATTGAGGTTAATTCTTAATTTATGTTTGTAGTTCGAAGTATTTATTGATGTATTTAGAAAATTTTAAATAAGTTGCTATTTCCAGATTTTAGGGGTGTTACACTATCCATTTTATTTGATCTGATTGATACATTGTCAGATTCTCAAAACAATTCTCTTGATTTCATTTCTTTCATTCAATTTTCTTGTTTTGAGAGATCTTCATTGTTCAATTGTTCAAATCTCATGAGCATACATTCTGGCACTGTTAACTCTTTGTGCTTAACTGTTCAGTTAAATTGCTGAGCAACCATTCTTTTTAGGACATACATGGGATTCGTGTGTGAGCTTATAAGAACTTCCATGGATTCACGTAAACCAGTGTTTCCTGCCCAGGAAGTTATCCTTAAGTGATTGAGGGGTGAGGGGTCACAATCAAAGAGTGGGGGAGATAACTCATCCGGTTGAGTTTTTCTCATTGTGTGGAGCGGAAAAATGAAAATGAGAGTTTGGTTAGAAGTGAGCTTTAATGATAAAAAGAAAGAGGGTGTGAGAATAGAGTTAAAATAATATCAGAACTCTGCACCAACTACTTTCTGAGTCGGGCAACCACATCTACTGATTGGTTCACATTCTTTGGTGACCATCATTGAAACAGGCAGTGAGTCCATGCCAACTCTTGCAATTACCCCACCAACCACTCATTTCTTTCTTAACAAAGAAATGTTTTATTTTCTTTGGGGATGCAGCATATATGCTATCTAATCTTCACTCGAAAGATTTAGATATTGAAAAAGAAGGAAAGTTGCCCCACATTCGCACCTCTTTCATGCACATTGAATCCGTGTAATACATGTTGTTGTCTCAACAGTTTACACAATTTGATCTTTATGAAACATAATCATTGTGCTACATTCTTTCATACACAAGCACGAGCACACAGAAAATTTGTTTTTCTGTCAGAATATTCATAGATAAACCTTGTGTTTTTCAATGATTGAATGGAAGTCCTGGGGAGTCATCATCAAACCAGCTCCTTAAATTGTACATTCGTTGTACACAGTAACTTTGTGTTACTGACAGACATTCCTAATTGTTTCATTTGTTGAATCAGGGTTACCACGATCACTTTATGTCTGAATTTGAAAAGATTCGGATATATACATTTCATGAATTGACGGCTATTCAGATCAAAGCGCGGAGACTGTCAAATCATTCTGAAGGGGAGATTGTTAGTTAGTACAAAGGGGGAAATCAAAGTCTGTGCTGAAATTGATGAAATTTTGATGATCATGATGCTCTCAATCATCAAAAAGGGGGAGAATTTTTCAAAGATCAATTTCATAGCTATGAAGAGTTATCATTGTGAAAAATGCTTCCGCTAATTCAAAGACAAAAGACTCTGAAGAAAGTTTGTTCAAAGATAAATCAAGATGATTTGTGAAAGTTTGTTTTCTGAAGACAGTTCAGAGATCACAAGTGATGAAGATACAAGTTGTTTCAAAGACTACTCAAAGTTTCATCAAAGTTGTTTCTTTGTTCGAAGACAGTTGTTTCAAAGTTGAAATTTCAAAAGTTTCAAGTATTCTGTTTCCTGTTAATGACTTGTTGACTTTCAATGCTTCAAAGGGAAAAAGACTTTTCAAGATTTTCAAAAGGCCGAAAGAATAAAGATTGTGAAAGCTTCAAAGTTCAAAGTTAAAAAGACAAAAGCTGAAGAATCAAGAGCTGAAGATCAGTATCAAATTTTTATTAAATCTTGAATACAAAGGGGGATATTGTCAAGTCTAAATATTGTATTCAAGATTTAATAGGAAAGTCAAAGATGTAATAGTCAACATTG
Source organism: Arctium minus (assembly GCA_954870635.1). NCBI lineage: Eukaryota > Viridiplantae > Streptophyta > Magnoliopsida > Asterales > Asteraceae > Arctium > Arctium minus. The sequence continues at coordinate 21,030,439 of OX941082.1, forward strand.
TCGTTGTAATAGAAGTCAAAGTATGTTTAGTTTTCCTTAGTGGTTAAGTTTTGTTTAGATTAGGTGGTATTTATAGGTTTGCTTTGTTAGCTTGTTGTAAGAATGTAAGAAGCACATAATTGTAAATCAATCAGACTTGTGGTTAATGTTGAAGATCTACTTTCTCTTTAGACTTTCATGTTTAATCTTGAGAATTGCTTGATATATTTGGGATTTTATGATTAACATTTGTTTTAAAGGTGTATAGAATAAATTAAAAGGAAAAAGTAAAATGACTATTATACCCATAATATGCAAGACACATGATGTCTTTAACCCTTAAAAGTTAACGGTGTTAATGTTTAGGGACCCTAGCCATAATATATTGCATACCAAAGGGACTTTATTCACAATAAACATAGAATAAGAACCATGATCAAAGAAATCACTAAACAATTCACTCTTAAACTAATTAAACAAACCCTAAATCATATATTAAAAAAAAGTAAATTTATAAATCATCAAATAAAACCTAACCCCAAAGGTATTTTTTGTATGAAGAATATAATTCGTTACAAATAAGGTAAAGCTACCATTTATTATTTCTAGTTATGAAAATGCAAGTGGGTGGCCAAACAGAATCTTCACGCACTCCGCCAACGTGTCTGTTTCTTTCTCCAACCATATTCATTGTTGCAAAAATCCAAATCACCATATAATATAATAGTAATAAACAACACCTTTCATTTCCTCACACTGATCCACTGAAAGATATGGGAACAATGGCGGAGGCCGCCGGCGGTGGAGGAGGAGTGGTGGTGGTGAACCCCAAACCTAACAAAGGTTTCACCTCCAAAGCAGTTGATTGGTTGGAGAAGGTTATAGTGAAGTTAATGTATGATTCATCAAAGCCTCATCACTGGCTTTTCGGTAATTTTGCCCCTGTTCAAGACGAAACTCCTCCTTGCAAAGACCTCCCTGTAATCGGTCATCTACCGGTTAGTTTTTTTCATTTTTTAATTATGAAATGTTTGTACGGTGATATCGGTGATCGATTTGAGCTTTTAATTTTGTGTTTGTTATTGAAGTTGTATTATTGATGTTTTGGTTTGGATTTAACAATTTTTTTGCTAGTATAGTAGTAGTAGTGTTTGAATGTTGAATCGTACTTAAGTTTCCGTAATTGATCTGATGACTGTAGTCACTTTGATTTCTGTTTGCTATGGAAATTATATTATTATTATTATTGACGTTTAATTCTGCTTAAGCATTCATTTAATGTCTGAATGTTCGAATCGTGCTAGAATTTCGGCAATTGATTGATTTTGTTGATAAGTTCAGGTAGGAAATGTTTTTTTTTTTTTTTTTTCTTTTGTGGCGCAACTAACTAGTTCACCTACTCCATGCAAAGCCACCAAGAAATTGATAGAATCTGGTGGGAGTTAAATATGAGTCACTAAGCCACCACTGGATTTCAGGAAGTGGCTATTTGACAATAATATGTTGGATATACATTAGATGCACAATTTGTGCAGTAATACTTGCAGCAGCTGCAAAATCAGATGGAAGATTATAGCAAATTTGGTATAAAAAGTCTGTTAAATGATCACTGGCCTACAAATATATATGAAAAGGGATGATGACAGAAATCCACCATTCTTTAAATAGGAATTCAGCGAAAAGTGTTTTGTTAGTTTTGTTTTAGTTGTAACATTTTCATTCATTAATTTTCATGTCTTTTGTTGCTAAACAGACATTTCAAAACCTTTATGATTACAGGAGTGCCTGAATGGCGAGTTCGTTAGAGTAGGTCCTAACCCAAAGTTTGCTCCTGTGGCTGGATATCACTGGTACATCTTTTCTCTTGGTCAAGTTGTTTTTGTGCAGATACTGAAACCGTTTTGTGTACAAATGTTTATGGTTGTTGCCTCAAAAGAATAAAAAGGTTTACGTTTCATATAAAACTTTTAATTTTTGTTATGTGGTTCTTTAATTTACGCCCACGGACTGTTGTTGATTAATATCTTTCGGTTACAAAAGTAACTCTCACTGATATTGTATTGGTTTTGTTTGTTTGTTTGTGTGCAGGTTCGACGGAGATGGGTATGTGCTATTTGTTCCTTCGCCTCAACTAGTACACTCTTTTTACATGGTGTGAAGTCACTGTGTGGTAAAAATTTTATGATTACATGGAAACTGCTTTCTCGTTGTAAGCTCAAGAAAAGAAGTACAACTTAAAACTTGTCAGGATCGAAACTCAAACAAGAATTTAAATAACACACTCAGAAACTTATGTTAAAGAAGTTGCGGAAAAACACTTTAACAAATATCAATGGAACAGTATATAGAACTCAAATCACAAGTTTATATTGATTCAACTTGATGATTACACAAAACCTCAATCAGTACTAACTACTAGCAGTACTAACTCTCCAAACAGTACTAACTATTCAAGTAGCAGCACTAACTTTTCAAGCAGTATTAATTCTACTAGCAGTATTAAAAGTACAAGCAGTAGTAATACCTTTCAACTAGCAGTAGTATCCATCCTTAGCATATTCTGACCCAACAATCTCCCCCTAACTTAACTTTTCAGGATGAGAAGTTAAGTTCTTCAACTTAGTCTTCATGATGCTTTCAACACCTCAGCTTAGTTCCCCAAATTAGGATCCAGACCCAGACTTTGATTGATGATTCTTCTGATTACAATCTTTGCCATTTCAGAACCTGTAGAACATACCAGCTTTGCTCTCAACATTCCTTGTAGCTTAGCTCTGCTATGATCATACACTTTGTCCACCAAGTAGTACTCATGATAGCTTTTGTCTATGGTCAGAATATATACTCCACATCTTTCAATTAACATCCAATGATCAATGCTTCTGAAAACTCTTTCATGATTCATATCTCTGATAATATGCTTAACCCTGTCAGAATCAAACATCATGCATAGGTACTCTACAACTATCTTGATTAAACTCATTCCAGCTTCTTCCAACACTTTACCATATAATATCATCCCAACTTTGTGCATTTCTTCCAAATCAGACCTGGAGCAACTTCTGATAATTTTACCCCTATGTAGCATACACTTCATAGTGATCTCCCAGTCTCTTGATCCTGAAGTATTCTTTGCCTTGATCTTTCAAAATATCCCAATGAATGATTTCAGGAGCATTCACTGAAATAGGATCAGCTTGCACAGGTTCTTCATTTGTCAGAGTCATGTACAAATGGAATTGTTGATTAGACTGCTTTGGATTCTGCTCTGGCTCTGCTAAAGGTTCATCAGTAGGTTCTGCTTCTGGTTCTGCTCTTTCTTCTTCAATTCTTGCTCTTTTTGCCTTTGGCTTGTTGGCAATGGATTTCTTTCTCTTAATTACTCCAGTTTGCTGAGCCAAAGTCTCTTCTTTCTTTTCTTCTTTCTTTTCTTCTTTCTTTTCCTTGACAGGAGTTCCTTCTTCACTTTCTGGGAAGGGTTGTTGAATGTTGAGATCATGCCTCTCTTTCATCTTCCTTTCAGCTTCTTCCCTTTGAGTGGAGTCCTCTTTCAGTTTGGTCATCTCCTTCTGGTAGAGTTCTTCAAGCTTTCCAAAAGACATACTTGTAAACATTCCCTCAGGAACTCCAATAGCTCCTTTCAGGAAGTTTATCATCTTTCTTCTTTCTTGGTTGGCTAAGTATGTCTTGGAAGGTTGTCTTTGTCTAGTCTTCAGTGGTAGTCTGTGCCTTGAAGCCTTCTTTGTGACTTTCTTAGCAGCAACTGCAGACTTCAGACTCTTTTGATATTCCTCATTCAACTTAGTAGCCAATTCCAAAGCTATCTCTCTGTCTTTTGCAGATTGGATTTGTTCTTCCTTTTCCAACTCTTCTTGAAGCTTTTTGGCCAATTCTTCATCCAACTGTATTTGTTTCTGTTTCTTCACTGGTTGCTCAGACTCAACCATCTTTTCCTTTCCCTTCTTCTTTGCATCCTCCATACTGTCTTCTTTTAGTTTCTTTTCTAATCCTCCTTCTTTGATCCTTACTCCCTTAGCCTTTTGAGTGGCTTTGGGAGTGTCATTCTTAGCTTTTACAAGGGTTTCTGCAATTTCAATTTCCTCTCTGGACAATGTTGTTTCTGCTGCAGTTTTCTCTGTTTCTACTTCTTTTGCAGTTACTGCTGATGGCTCAGTTACTGCTTCTTTTGTATTTTCTGCTGCATTTGCTTTTTCTGTTTCCCTATTCAACTCCCCCTCAAAATGACCTTCCATGCTAACAGGGCTTTGTTTCTCCCCTTCAGCTTGTCTCTCCCCCTTGTTGAAAGCATCTCTCCTTTTCTTTAAAACATACTGCTTTCTTCTCTTTTTCTGCACCAACCTCTGAACCATCTTCTTTAGTTTGGTAATCTGCACTTGTTGAGACAGTATTACCAGTTTCATCTCCTCTATATCTGCACCCTGTTTGATGACATCAAGATTGATATTTCCCATAGTTTCCATCAATTCATCATAGTTATATCTGACCTCACCTCCTTTAGGTGTGTTGACCACCCTTGAAGGATCCTTGGATCTTTTAGTAGAGGTCTTCTGCCTAGCAGAAGCAGCCTCTACTCCCTTGGTTTCTTGGCACCTGGGACCTTTGGATGATTGCTCATCCAAAGTTGCCATGGGGAAGGTCTTAGATATGTTCACACTGTCCTGTCCTGCACTTTGTGCAAAGTCAATAGTGTAAGCCTTACTACCCATATGCTCTTCCCTCTCCTTATTGAGCACCTTCTTGGGGTTGGGAGACACCCCTGTGGTTTCCCTATCGATATTCTCTAATGGAGAATGCTCCATTAGAGGGCTTGAAGGCTGTGGGGGTGAAGGTACAACAAGGGAAGGAACCTTCTTTACCTTTTTCCTTATATAGATTTTGGTGATGGGGGATGTGAACTTTTCAATAGGAATCTGAGGAGGATTACTAGAAATGAGTGGTGTGGGTAGGTCATCAGTTTGGTTGTCGAATGAGGGCTTTGACACTGATGCCTCACCATGGGAATGTGACACACCCATCATTGTAGAGAACAATGGGGTGTCTTGTCCAGAAAAGTCCTTGGAGGGCCTTTTCATGTTTGAGAATACCTTCCTTTGGGAGGTTTTGGTACATACACCTCTTGAAAAGAGGGTAGATCCGTCAATTCCTTCAGTATAATCTCTTGTACAAACCTGGGATACATGTAAAAGCTTTTGGATTTGGTATCCAGGTTTGACATAAAATCATTGAAAATCATTTGAGAGAAATTGAACTTTCTAGAGGTAGCTAAGCAGACCAAAGCATAAGCTAAGGTACTGCTAAACTCACTCCATCCAGTTGTTTTTCTTGAAATGCAATGTTGGAGGGTATGAACAAAAAATCTCCACTGTGGTGAAAATCTGTTCTTGAAAAACTTGAATACATCAGTGGGACCTTCATACCCCATATTACTAAGAGTTTGGAAGAGATATTCCTTAGGTAAGGAGGTTATACCTGAGGGATCATCTAAGCATAGATGGATGCGAATACATTCCTCTGAGATGGTCAGGGGTTTATCACACACCCTGGTTTGAATGACCTGAGGTCCTTCTTCAGTGTGAATGGTAGCATTGGCCTAGAACTGTCTTTGATGTTCCACATAGATTGTGGGATTGACAGTAAGAGCGTGGGCGATGTGTGAGGATTTGAGGAAATCCACTATGGCATGGAAACCTTCAGCTTGCTTTGGTTTCTGCAACATGGCGAGCTCGTTGTGTTCATATGAGAATGCTCGTCCTACCATCGTTCTGGTTAAATCTAGCGTTCGAATCGTTCCTAGGGCTGACACTGGTAAGCAAGAACTCGAGAGAGAGAAGAAGAAACAATGGAAGTTCAAAGAGCCGTTTGTATTTTGGCGGTCACTAAGGGTATTTATAGGTGGAGGGTTTCAGTTAGAAGCAGTACTAAGTACCCTAGCAGTATTAACTAACTCGCAATATTAACTCATATTAGCAGTAGTAACACATACTGGCAGTACTAACACGGACTAGCAGTATTAACACAGACAAGCAGTATGAACACATACCAGCAGTAGTAACCCTGATTAGCAGTATTAAATAAGTCAAGCAATAGTAACTTTGTACTGGCAGTATAAACCACCTAGCAGTAGTAACCATACTTAACCATTTTTGAAAAAATTATCATGAGTAATATAGCGAGCAGTATTAACTGATTTAGAAGTACCTAGTATCCATTTGAAGCAATCTGAAACACTGAAACACACAAGGTTAGTAGCACCATGCACAATATAATATAAGAAAGTAGACAGGATGGAATCTATACAGGTACATGAGACAAAAGATAATAGGCTTATTCAGAGTTTATCATGCCCACACTTGTGACCAAAAATGTAAATCTACCCACATCAAAAGCTTTAGTGAATAGATCAGCAAATTGGTTACTTGTATGAACTTTCACAACCTGAATTAGCTTCTTTTCATTACAGTCTCTGATAAAATGATACCTGATTTCTATATGCTTTGTTTTGGAGTGCTTGACTGGATTATTAACAATGCTAATAGCACTGTTATTATCTATGAAGATTGGAGTGTGAAGAAAGGTCATACCATAGTCCAACATTTGATTCTGAATCCAGAGTACTTGAGAACAGCAGCTTGAAGCAGCTATGTACTCTGCTTCTGTTGTAGATGTGGACACTGTGGTTTGTTTCTTGCACTGCCATGATACTAATCTTGCACCCAAAAACTGACATCCCCCTGAAGTTGACTTTCTATCCAAATTTGCACCACCCAAGTCACTGTCTGAATAAGCCAAGTAGGTCAAATGGTGAGTCATGAGGATACCAAAGACCTAATCTAGGTTAGCCTTTGAGATATCTGAATATCCTCTTGACTGCTTGAAAGTGTGACTGCTTAGGCCTTACTTGAAATCTGGCACACACACAAACAGGAAACATTATATCTGGTCTTGAAGCAGTGAGATACATGAGGGAGCCAATCATGGATCTGTAGTGATGAACATCCACATCCTCCCCCTCAAGATCTGCAGTGATCTGTTTGTGTGTCTCCATGGGTGTGCTTGCAGGTTTTGAGTCTGAGAAACCAAACTTATTAAGAATGTCCTGCACATATTTGGATTGACTTATAAAAATCCCATCTTTCTTCTGCTTAACTTGTAGCCCTAGGAAGAAGGTAAGTTCACCCATAGAACTCATCTTGAATCTCTTGTGCATCAAATCTTCAAAATCTCTGCACATTTGATCTTTTGTGGATCCAAAGATAATATCATCCACATAGATTTGTACAATTAGGATGTCCTTCTTCTTCCTCTGAATGAACAGAGTCTTGTCTATGATTCCTCTTTGAAACCCATTTTCCAAGAGATAGGTAGACAGAGTGTCATACCATGCCCTTGGTGCTTGATGTAGCCCATAGAGTGCTTTCTTCAATTTGTATACTCTGTCAGGATAATTTGGATTCTCAAATCCTGGAAGCTGACAGACATACACTTCTTCTTCAATTCTTCCATACAGAAACGCACTCTTTACATCCATCTGGTAGACTTTGAACTTCATGAAAGATGCATAGGCTAAAAATAGCCTGATTGCCTCTATCCTGGCCACTGGTGCAAATACTTCTTCATAATCAATACCTTCTTCTTGAGTATACCCTTGTGCCACTAATTTGGCCTTGTTCTTTATTACAATTCCTCTCTCATCTTTCTTATTCCTGAAGATCCATCTTGTGCCAATTGCTCTGTGTCCCTTTGGAAGATCCACCAGATCCCATACATCCTGCAGCACAAACTGCAGTAGCTCCTCTTGCATTGCTTCTATCCAGCTTGGATCCTTCATTGCATCAAATGCCTTTTTGGGTTCAACCTGTGATAGAAAGCAAGATAATAAACCTGATTGTAGATCTTTCAATCCCCCTAACTTGCTTTGTTGCCTTGTGATCATTGGAGAATTGATGTCACCAATCACTAATTGAGGAGGATGATTCTTCTGGGTTCTTGTAGCATTGACAGCCTCTTCATTAAGATTGACTCCAAGATTGGTGTCATTCCTTTCTGGAGAGCTTCCACCATACATTGAAGAATCATCATATGTGTCTTCTTCTTCCAAAACTGGCATCTCAGGACCTTTGATTCCTGAATCTGAGGGCTGATCTTTCTTTTCACCTCTGTCCTCTTCATTCTGAGCTGGTTCAGTGTCCTTTGAATCTGAATTATCTTTCTTATCTTGGTCACAGAATTCAATAGGATCAGCAGTAGGTGTTGGGAACAGCACAAACTCTTGTCTTTGTACTTGTGCCTTTTCTGTTCCTGTTTCTGCATTATGCACATCACTGAAATTCAAAGAATTAGTCAGTGAATCAATGTCAAATAGCCAATCAGGACCTGAACCAAGTTGATTTGGTGTGTTCTCATTGCATTTGACATTGTCACTTTCTTCAATAATCCTAGAAGAGGTGTTAAAAACTTTGTAGGCTTTACTTTGAGATGAATAACCAACAAGAAACCCATCCTCAGCTTTGCTATCAAACTTGCCTAGGTGAGTTTTGGTATTGAGAATTGTGCAAGGACACCCAAATGGTTTGAAAAATCCAATAAAAGGTTTCTTCTTTTTAAAAAGCTCATAAAGTGTCTTGTCTTGGGATTTTACTACTAGAACTCTGTTTTGAACATAGCAGGCAGTATTAACTGCTTCTGCCCAAAAAGTGATTGGAAGTTTTGAATCTGCCAACAGAGATCTAGCAGCTTCTATCATAGTCCTATTTCTCCTTTCAGCAACACCATTCTGTTGAGGAGTCCTAGGAGCACTGTATTGTTTCTCAATGTCTTTTTCCTCACAAAAGTTGTTTAGGTCATTATTTTTAAATTCAGTTCCATTATCAGACCTAATGACTTTAACTCTTAGATTTGTTTGGTTTACAATTCTAAGAGCAAATGATTTGATCAGTCCACTTGTCTCATCCTTAGTCCTCAGAAAATAGACCCAAGTGAATCTAGAGAAATCATCAACAATAACCAAGCAGTAGGATTTCTTGCCAATACTCATCACATTTGTAGGTCCAAACAGATCCATATGCAGTAAATTAAGAGGTGAAGAAATTGTATTTATCTCTTTGGACTTATGAGAAGTTTTGTGCTGTTTGCCTTTAAGACATGCAACACAATGATCATCACATGAAAATACCTTTTGTGGCAAACCTCTTACAAGGTTGTTTTTCACAAGTTTATTCATTGTTTTAAAGTTCATGTGACACATCCTTCTGTGCCAATGAGATGATTCATCTACTGAAGCTTTTGAAAATAAGCAATTTAGAGATGAATCAGAAACTACACTCTCCATGTCTAAACAATAAACATTGTCCTTCCTAGGAGTTCTAAGTAGTATCATACTGTCATCAACTACCTTGAACCCTGGAGCAAGGATAATACATTCAGTATCAGTGAATAATATGCTATGTTTCTTGTCACAGACCTGTGATACACTTAACAGGTTGTATCTTAATTGCTCAACATAGTATACATCCTCAAAGATCATCTTACCTTTTGACACATTACCTTTTCCACTTATCTTACCACCTGCTGGATTATCACCAAAAGCAACATGTCCTCCGTCAATTCTTTTGAAGTTTTGAAGGCAGGCCATGTTACCTGTCATGTGCCTGGAACAACCACTATCAACATGCCAAATGCTCCTTCCCTTGAGTTGTTGGTTGCCCTGCACATTTAATAAAGCAGTTAGTTTTTAATAGGAACCCAAGCCAAAGTGGTCTTGGGTTTCCCATTCTCATCAACATATTCATATTCAGACCGGATGAGATTATCACACTGAGAAATCTCATTGCTTGAATACTTTGTCACAATAATGGGTCTGTTACTGAAAGCAGTACTAACTTGATTGACAGTACTAACTGGGTTAGCAGTAGTATTGCTTGCAGCAGCATTATTTCTGTCAGCAGTACTATTTGAAGTAGCAGTACTAACAGATTTCTTTACTTTTGGAACCCAAACCTGGACAAAGTTGTTTGTTGTCTTTGTTTTTAAGTTACTCCTAGGCTTATTTGGAGTATTTTTCTTTGAATTAGCAAACTTATTCTGAACATGAGATTTTATAGGTGCCCTTCTCACATTCTCAGTCATATGATTTCTTAATTGCTTCCTATAACCAACATAATTTTGTATATTTCTTTGAAAACTGACCCTTTGGTTAATAGGATTGAAATAACAGTGTTTGGCTAGATGATTTTGCTTGCCACAGATAAAACAAGGCTTTGGTCTGTTAATTTTTTTTCAGATCAATTCCTTGTTTTAATGCCCACTGATTATTTCTATTTCTTTGATTTTCCCTTGTTTTATCATGTTTTTGAGGTTGCTTCTGTTTACAAGTACAGGGATTAACAACAGTGGTTTGCATGTAATGAACTCCCTGTACCTTTCCCTTTCCTCTCTTATGGGTCTCAGCTTTTTCATTCTTAACAGTCTTTTCTCCAGACTTTAATTTCTCACTCTTGACAAAAGGTTTACCCCCTCTTTCATTTGTCAGAATATGGTTTTCTAGGGGAATATCTTTTTGGTCTTTCTCCTTCTTACTCTCAGAGTCCTCTTCTTCAGAATCTGCCTCAACCACTACTTTGTCTAAAGGATCTACTTCAGTGGCTCTTTCAGGTAATTCCTTCTTGTCCTGTCTTTCTAAGAGATCAGAGGTAGGAGGAATATAGTTATTGTTGTATGGTGGAGGGGTGGTGTTGTAGCCTATTCCTCTTCTAAGTTTGTCATGGACTTGAGTTTTTAAAAGTGAGTCCATTGCTTTAGAAGCATTGGAATATTTCTCAATGTCCAGCTTGGCTTTCTCAAACTCACTCCTTATCTTCTCACATTCCTCTTCAGACTTTTTAAGCTTAATCTCTAACTGATTTTTCTCCCACTTCCAGTAGTTTGTATCATAGGAATGTTGAAGTTCATTAGCCTGGTAAGACTTAATTTGTTCTTCAAACCTCTCAACAATCAGGACATACTCTCTTCTATCTTTTTCTAACCTTTTAAGGTCATCACACATACTCTGATTGTGATCCCTGTACTTTTTAACAGTTTCAATACAGGTTTTAGAACAAAGATTAGAAGTTACCTCTGTGGGAATATCAGTGATTTCTGAAACTTTAGCCATTAAAGCTTGATTCTGAACTGCTTCTTCTGCTTGGTCACTCCAGTCAAATCCCATTCCTTCTTGAGAAACAAAAGCTTAAGAAGAGTTCCTACTTTTGAAGCTAGTGGACTGTGATGGTTGATGGTTGCTAGTATGTTGTTGAGGCATTCCACTTCTGCATTCTCTTGCAAAGTGCCCCAGCTTGTGACATTTGTAACATTCAACCTTGGATTTATCAAATCCAATCCCATCTTCTCTTTTCTGAGCAAAGTTGTTCCTTCCAGTCCTGTTAATGAATCTTTTTACCCTCATAGTCAGCATAGCCATCTGCCACTTGATGTCCATCTCTTCCAGATCATCAGCATTTATCTGTTCTAAGTCATCATTAATTAGAGAGGAATTAGCATGACTGGCTAGAAAAGCTTCTAAAACTGATTCATTGGATCCATCTTGCTTTGATCCATGGGCAGTACTAACTGATTCTGTATTAGCAGTAGAATCAGTAGAGGATGATAAAAGAGCAGTATTGTATGAGTATCCAGAGGGCCTCTTCTTTGTTTCTACCTCTGCTTCAAACACCTTAAGATCATTATAGAGGTCATCCAATTCCTTGTCCTCCAATTGATCATTCTGTCTGAAGGAGACAGTGTACATAGTCCATTCATCACCAAGAGATCTTAGAAATTTTCTGTTAACATCATCTTGATCTATCTGAACGCCAACAGTAGCCAACTCACCAATTAGCTTATTAAATCTATCAAAAGTTTGAGTCATGGACTCATTCTTTGTAGACATGAAGTTTTCATACTGCTGTTTTAGGATGGCCTTCTGATTTCTCTTGGTACTTTTAGTACCAGAAAATCTTTTCTCCAGAGAATTCCAAAGAATTTGTGCATCAGAACAGTTGCAAAATTGATGTTGGTACTCATTAGGTATAGCCAAAAGCAGAGTGCTCAAAGCTTTCATCTCTGTCTGCCTCAACTTTCTCTCTCCATCTGTTTTTGGTGGAGGTCTCTTTCCTTCTGCATCCATCTTTCCTCCATCAGAAGGACCATTCTCAATGATGTCCCACATTGAGAAGTCTGTGAGAAGAATGTACTACTTGATTCTAATCTTCCACATGTCAAACTCATTGGGTTTGAGCATGGGAACCTTTGATACCAAGACACTGTCGCTTGAACTGTCCATGATTAAAGGTTTCTGAATTTTCAGGCTCTGATACCACTTGTCAGGATCGAAACTCAAACAAGAATTTAAATAACACACTCAGAAACTTATGTTAAAGAAGTTGCGGAAAAACACTAACAAATATCAATGGAACAGTATATAGAATTCAAATCACAAGTTTATATTGATTCAACTTGATGATTACACAAAACCTCAATCTGTTTAACAAACTAAACAGACGTTCTATACTTCTCTATAGAAAGGATCTAAACTATTTTTGAGGTTAATTCTCTCTAAAACAAAACGTATGTATTAATTTTTCTATCAAAGACTTCTATACTATATATACAAGACTTAGTACAAGATAATTATCAAAATAAAATTGATCTTCATCATCAATACCATAATTATCTTCAACCATATCTCCAACTCATCTTTATCTTCAAGTCTTCTTTATCTTTAGAAGCAGCACTAACCTTCTTTTAGCAGTATTAATCATTTGAGCAGCATAAACATCCTCAGCAGTATTAATCCTTGAGCAGTATTAACCATGCTTGCAGTAGTAATCTTCAACAGCATTAACTACTAGCAGTACTAACTCTCCAAGCAGTACTAACTATTCAAGTAGCAGCACTAACTTTTCAAGCAATATTAATTCTACTAGCGGTATTAAAAGTACAAGCAGTAGTAATACCTTTCAACTAGCAGTAGTATCCATCCTTAGCATATTCTGACCCAACAGCTTTCATATATTAGATCATGCTTTACAGTGAGCAATCATTCCAACGATTAAGGATTAAATAGGTAAAAGTGAAGTTATCGTATTATCATCTCTATGCTCTCTGCATTCCGCTTGATATCATTACCTAGTATACTTGCACATTCATCTTCCTATGTAGGCTTTTGTGTAGATTAGTCAATGTCCGATATTTGCTACTTTGAAAATAAAGCTATAGGACTGACCGACTTTATCCTGCAGCATGATCCATGGCTTGCGCATCAAGGATGGAAAAGCAACTTATCTATCCCGTTATGTAAAGACATCTCGTCTGGAACAAGAGGAATTTTTTGGAGGAGCTAAGTTTATGAAGGTATTCTCCTAAAACTGTATCCAAACATCAAATAATTTTTATGTTTTGTGAGTAACATATTAGGCTATAATCTTAGATGTTTCTCAAATTTGAACTGTAGTTAATCTCCAATTGCTACAATTCTAGTAGGCCATATATATTATCATTTTGTAACCTTGCAGAAGTGAAGATAGTACAGCAAGCAGATACTTTTTCATCCAAATATAATTAAGCCAAAAGAAAAGTCAATAAAGTTCTTATCAGTCCAACCATCATTTTTTTAATCATATCATATACTTGAGCTTTATCTTGTCTTAGCTTGACATGTTTCTAGAAACATATGGATGTTAAAGCACCTTGCCACCTTCAACAATCCCAGAAAACATCATATGTCATCAGTATCATCTTTTAAGTTTGTGTCTACATCTCTGCTTTCCGGGCCCACAGAAAATGGTTATAGCCAAAAGAGAGAACTGTAAAAATGGTTCACCAATTAGAAATTTGTGGAACCAACTCCCTAGTTCTTGCATAGGTTTACATTATCGTCCTAGTTACATTTTAGCCATTGCGTTTTCAGATTGGAGATCTTAAGGGGCTGTTTGGGTTACTGATGGTCAATATGCAAATGCTTAGAACCAAGTTGAAAGTGCTGGATCTTTCATATGGCCAGGGGACAGGTTGGTTGAAGAACTCCTTTTCAACATTTTTTTAGTTCTTGTGGATTTGGGCAGCTTTTACATTATCTAATTCAAACAATTTAGTCACCAATTCCAAAAAGTACAATTCTTGCTATTCGTCATGGTTACTGTTATGTCTGGAGCAACCTTAAAAATAACTATTCGTATTATTTTCTTCAGGGAACACAGCTCTCATATACCATCACGGAAAGCTCTTAGCACTATCAGAAGGAGATAAACCATGTAAGTTTTTCACTCACATTGAGCTAACAGACGAGAAGTTTGATCATAGTTGCTACTACTTCATAATATTTCTCATTTTAGGAAAAGTTTAACTATATACTCCTCAACATATTTAGCTTTATTAACGCATAAATCTCATACCTGATGGACCTTAGACATTTTGACATTTTTCAGACGCCATTAAAGTTTTGGAGGATGGTGATCTACAAACTCTTGGCTTGATGGATTATGATAAGAGGCTTTCCCACGCCTTCACTGCTCATCCAAAGGTTGATCCAGTCACTGGTAAAACCCTTTTCTCCACTAATCGGATAATTAGTCTTATGCTATACATCATTTCACAAAATAGATTTTTGCTTTCAGGTGAGATGTTCACGTTTGGATATTCACAAGCACCGCCATTTGTTACGTACCGGGTGATTTCAAAAGATGGTGTTATGAATGATCCAGTGCCAATAACAATACAAGAATCAATAATGATGCATGACTTTGCGATTACCGAGAATTATGCAATCTTCATGGATCTTCCTTTGTACTTTAGACCAAAAGTATGCCACTCTTATAACAGTCTCGTCGCTCTTTCAATTATATCCTGTGGCTCAATTTGAATTTTTATTGAAGTAGCTCCCTGAATAATTTGACCAATGTATGAAATGATGTCCTCAAAAAGAAAGAAGAGATATATGATGAAGAACATTGGTATTTACATGAGATATTATTCAAATCTTTCAGTTTTACTTTCTCTAGAATGGTAATTTAAAATTTTCCTGGAGCGTATCTACAGAATTAATTATTTTTTGGGACTGGATGATGCAATTTGCTACTCTTAGGATTATTAATAGAAGTTGTCTTATTTTTTCTATTTTGCTACGCTTAGGAAATGGTGAAGGGTAAAAAGTTGATTTTCACATTTGATGCAACAAAGAAAGCCAGGTTTGGTATCCTTCCACGGTATGCAAAGAACGAGCTCCAGATTAAATGGTTTGAGCTTCCAAATTGCTTCATATTTCACAATGGTAAGGCTCTTTTTTCTGAATTTCCTATGTCTACCCTTGCTTGATTCAGACAAGTTTCTCCTTTGATGAAGTTTCTCCTTTGCTATATTAACATGTATAAATACACTTGGTCGAAATATTTTAAAACTTAAAATATTGCACAACAAATACAATATATGTATCTACTTCTACAATAATTTATAAAATTTTCTGGATTTGAGGTTTGATTCTTAAATACATGTGATGTTGTCCAATCATATTACTATTTCTCAAAGGAGTCATCGAAATAGAAACTTGTAATCTGAGAACGAACTTAGAACTCTTCCTTCTCTTGTTATAAAGGTTTTGAAATTCTGATGCATACCCTTTGAACCCTCTCCATTTACCAGCTAATGCATGGGAGGAAGGAGACGAAGTTGTTTTGATTACATGCCGCCTTCAGAATCCAGATTTAGATATGGTTGGCGGAGGTGTTAAAGAAAAGCTTGATAACTTTAAGAATGAGCTGTAAGGTTCTGATCCTTTATGGGAATTGAAAATATCAAGGATTTCTAGCACTTTTTCTTGATTGAAATTCTATTTGTCAGGTATGAGATGAGATTCAACATGGAATCTGGTCTTGCTTCTCAGACAAAGTTGTCAGTTTCTGCTGTTGATTTTCCTCGGGTGAACGAAAGCTACACTGGCAGGTAACTTATTATTATTTGGATATTATTGCAGGCTTAATTCTATAGTAATTTCAGAAAGTTCTCCTTGACAAGTATAATATCAGAAGCTACGTTTTCATTAATTCTGCATGTGTTAATTGGTATCCATTGTCGTCGAGTGCCTATAAGGGTTACTGTCAATTAATTACTTATTTTTTTAATGCTGATTTCCTGGTCTGTAAGGTGTCATCAGATTTTCTTATTGATTTATGGGACTTCAGGAAACAACGGTTTGTGTTCGCAACTAGGCTTGACAGCATTGCCAAGGTCACTGGCATTGTTAAATTTGACCTACATGCGGAACCAGAGGCTGGAAAAGAAAAGCTTGAAGTTGGAGGAAACATTCAAGGCTTATATGACCTAGGTCCAGGTAGATTCGGTTCGGAGGCAATTTTTGTTCCTCGACAACCTGGATTTGATTCTGAAGAAGATGATGGCTACTTGATTTTCTTTACACATGATGAGAACACAGGGTATGCATCTTCCTTACTCAGCTTTAATAACATCACCCTCCATGTAGAAACCCTATAATACCTTGCTCAATATTTTGGCTATGTTGAACATAGTAAATTAAGAAATTGAAAGATTTTGTTGAAATTGTTCGTCCGTGAATAGCCGGGACATTGAGGAGTATCCAGCTAAACATTGGCGGTTTAATTACAAATGGTGTTTTTGTGTTTTGCTTTGGGACAATCTGATAACCCAAATCAAACCAAATGAGCCCAGCGTATTCCACCTGAACATGGGGTCTTGGGAGGTGAGATGTATGCAGACCTGACACTACCCTCAAAAGAGTAGATCGGTTTTTTCTGTGAAGACCCCCGGCTTGTGAGAAGTGTGGGAAATAGATAGAAAGTTTTCCCAAAGAAATAGTGGGAATATCAGAAGGTGAGGGTTTGGAAAAGAACCTGAAACTTAGGTCCATCATCATAAAAGTTAAATGCTGTCTTTCGACTTTCTGCTTGAATTCTGCTTTAGCTCATTGCTGGTGTGAATACAATATTGTATGACGTATCGGTTAGTATTCAAATACATGATGATATTTGTTTCTTTGTTTTTATCTGCAGGAAATCATCAGTAACCGTAATTGATGCTAAAACCATGTCTCCAGATCCAGTTGCAGTTGTTCCAATCCCCCATAGAGTTCCATATGGTTTCCATGCCTTCTTTGTGACAGAGGTCAGTGAATTAGATTTCTCAATATTCTCTTTGTTGCACTGTTAGAATAGATGATTTAGCATTCCAGATGCATCTTTATCATACATGAGATGGACATTCTTTCAACATAAACTTTCAAAACATAATTTTTTTTAATAAAAGGACTTCATTTAGGGACCATTTAGCTGTAGATTGAGTATATTTCTTGGATGTGTTCCAAGAAAAATTGAATTATATTCTTGTTAGCTGATGGTGGATTTGGGAAA
This sequence comes from Arctium minus, assembly GCA_954870635.1. NCBI lineage: Eukaryota > Viridiplantae > Streptophyta > Magnoliopsida > Asterales > Asteraceae > Arctium > Arctium minus. Next base: position 21,047,850 of record OX941082.1, read on the forward strand.
ACTTGAATCATATGGTACACTCTGAATATATAGTAAAATTATTGGTCAAGATAAACTTGGCTGCTAACTTCACATGTGAATAAGGTTCTAGGATATACTTGAGCAAGAAATTTAGTTCAGTGACAAAGAAAACATGAAAATTACTTCTATAACTTTGATTCAATTGAGTAAGATTGCACCTCTATTATGGGGCCTTATAGCAAATTTTGTTGGTTATTATGGCTATCTATATAATCTTCAATTGACAGATGTAATGAGATCAGCTTACAAAATTTCCCATCAAAATGAAACATATTGACAACATGTATTTTGTGGTTTTGGATTTTGTTTTCCTTGTATAAAGATTTATTCTTTGTGATTTTCGTCCAGGAACAAATTAAGGAACAAGCGAATTTCTGACTCTTTTGGAGGGTAATTGCAGATACGTACTACATGTACTAGAAGTTCGTATCTTAGCATCTTTTATGCGATTATATGCTTGCATAGTATCATAATATGAATCCATTGTATACATACCGATACTTCACACGCGATATGTAGTCGATACTATCTCTATGGTATTAATTATGTCTACTTGTTTACATTGTTTTGTTTTCTTTCTGCATTTGTGAGTTTGTTTGTTTCTGGTTGCAAGTATAAGGGTAAAAATGTCTTTTAACATCACATATGTTTACCTTATTTGACCTATTTGGTCATTATATCCCATGTCCTGACCACCACTTTTTTCTCCCTCTGATAACAACAAAGATAATTGGATTGGTTTGCCATTTATACAATGGATACTAGTGTTTGTTAGGACCATTTTTACATCAGTCCTTTTAATATTAACCACTTGGTTTGTGGCACACTGATTAACTCTCGGAGGATATAGTGGAAATCTTATTTTTCCAGGGTTTAAATTCAAGTGCTGCCAAAACCCTTGTGGCCATAAAGGTTCATTCTAGGCCATTCACGATCTGGGAATTAGTCGGGAACTCGGAAAGCCACGGTTACGAAAAAGAATTTAAATGTTATGTGATCCACCTGCAAAAATTTAAATCTCATATAATTATAGCGGTTGTTTAAAATGATTAATAAATTAATATAACATTACTCATTGTTTTAAGATTTAGGGACCGTTTACTAAATTTTTTTGAAAAGCATATTATTGCCAAACAAGGGAACCAGACAAAGAAATCCCAAGTACATTGGGTTTACAAGAAGCAAACCAGACACTCAGAGCTCTAAACCACCAACACAACATTACAATTACAAATGCCGAACCATAAGATCGAGAAAACAAACAAAAAAAAACTGCACCCATCGGTATCAATCTTATAGGCCGAGGCAACACGGCCCCAGATCGCAATGAGACGAAACTGAAGCCAAAGCCACCTGTGATCGGAGATTTAACAACATCCTCATCAACATATCAACCTCTCGCGAACCATGAATCATGATCTTCCCATTCGCTGTCTTGACTGTACTCCATTTTTACGACATCGTTTGAGGCGCTGTGAGCCATGTAGTCCAATCCAGCTTCCGTCCACGATGCCTCCGAGAAATCCATTCAAAGCTTTTTCGTTGGAACTCGAAAAACAGATCAGCTATTCGTCGTTTATCCTCTTTGAATATGACCCGTTCGGTGATCCCAAATTAAATATAGCATGCTCCAAACCATTTCTTTCCAAAGCGAAGTTGTGTCGTTGCTTTCCACTAATCCGTTGAATGGCCCAATCGAACCGTTGTGCATATTCCACCAACTTGATACTCCCTCCCAAATCTTTGTTACCTCTTCACACTCGACCAAGGCATGATTTACCGACTCTACCATTTTTTGACATCTCGGACAAAGTATTGATGGTATATCCAACCCCATCTTATCCAACACTTCTTTACACGGAAGCCTTCCTAGTCTTGCCCTCCACATAAAAATGTTCACCTTTTTAGGTACCTCTTTTAGCCACTTCGTTTCCTTTACATTTTCACCATCCTCGACCACCCTCTCCTCAATTAGATTTTTTAATTCATGAACCGTGAACTCTCCACTTACACCACACAACCACTTATTTTTATCTCTCGAATGCGGTTTTGGATTCCAATCACCCACCAAACCAATTAATGCCTCCAATTCTCCCTTCTCCCTCCCCCTCGGTTCCCTCCTCCAAGCCCATTTCCACACCCATTTACCATCTACCCATTCCCCTCTCTCCCTAATTGTTGCGTCTTTCTTAGTCTCCAACCTCCACAATCTCTCAAAATTTTTCTTTAGCACTTCCTTCCTTATCCACCTATCCGACCATATTGATGTCTCACTTCCACTCCCCTACCTCTTTTCCAAATGAATCGGCCAAATTAACCCTCACTTTATCTAACTCTTCCTTGATCCTAATAATGTTGCTCCACACCGATCCCTTCCCTCCTTTGACACGGATACTCTCTTCCTCTATACCGCCCCCCTTCCCGTAAATACTCTCTACAACTTTTACCCACAACGCATCTCTCTCACAAAGAAACCGCCACCACCACTTAGCCAACAAGCTCCAATTTGAAGCACGAAGACTTCCCCCCCCCCCCCCCCCCCCCCCCGCTTTGAAATCTCGAATCACTTTTGACCATTTAACCCATGCCACCCCTTTAGAAGATAACCCATTTCCCCCTCCCAAAAAAATGAACTTCTCACTCTCTCTAACTCTTTAATCACTCCACTCGGGGCACGAAAAAGCGGAAAAAAAAAATACAAAGATAAGCTACCGAGAACTGATTTTACCAATGTATGGAGACCGCCGAAAGAAATCAATCTTGCTTTCCATAATGCCAACTTGTTTTTCAATTTTTCCACCACCTCTTTCCAACTTTCTAATTTGCTCATTACCGCAACAACCGGAAGTCCAAGATACATAAACAGAAGGACTCCATGCCCACAACCAATACCACGCGCCCAAGCTTGTGCCTCTTCCTCCTCCACGCCAATCCCATAGAGCTTGCTTTTGGAAATGTTAATCTTTAGTCCGGATGCCTCGTAGAAACAATTAAGTATCTTCATAAGGTTTTTGAGGTTCCTTGTACTCAAAGAAAATGGCATCGTCGGCGTATTGAAGATGGGAAATTTCCACTTCTTCCTTCCCGACTTTAACACCTTCGAATAAACCTTCGCCTTTTGCTTCCTTCATCATCGTGTTAAGACTCTCCGCTACAATTGAGGCATAACAGAATAAACCATCATCGTGTTAAGACTCATCATCGTGTTAAGACCTTCGAATAAACCAATGGACCGTTTACTAAATGCTTACCAGATAAGTACTTACTGATATCATTTACATTATCGATTAAGCATGATAAAGACCAAGAATCTTACCTTGTAAGAGGCATAACAATGACCGAGAGTCTTACCCGGTAAGTGAGAAAAAAAGACTCTTATCCGGTAAGCATGTAACGGGTTTAAGAGTCTTGTAGCAATCCATTTTGATGGCCGAAAATGTTACATGTAGGGATGGCAAAAAAAAACCGAACCCGACGGTGAAAACCGAACATTTCGGGTCGGGTTCGGGGACTTCTTATCGGGGACGGGGCGGGGATCGAGGATGTAAACAGGGATGGGGACGGGGACGGTACTCACAGGCCCGGCCCGGCCCGATATATAATATATATGTGTATATATATTTTTTACTAGAAGCGTACTCGCGCAATGCAGCGAGATACATCACGATTTTAATATTTCATTTTTTTTTGTCGATTTACAGTACGATTTTGGATGGTTTTGAGAAAGTGATAATGTTTTTTTTTATTATAAATTTGTTTAATTTAGCCTTAATAATATAATTTTTTTATATAAAAAATTAAGTATTTTGTTAGAATTCAATTATTATCTTATATATTTTAATGACATCTAGAAAAAATAACCAATTACATATTTAATAATACTAGTATTGGGCCCGTGCATTGCACGGGAGGATAATTTTTTTGTTGAAATATTGAACCGAGTTAAAATGAAACGTAATTTCTCTGTTAACAGTTAATGAAATACAATGTGAAAAACGAATGTATTTTTATAAGTGGTTAACTTGCATATATTCTTAATCGTTTGTTGTTATGAGTTTGTGCAATAATATTGGTAATAGTTTTGTATTATATTATTTAAAACTCAAACGACATGTCTCACAACATATCACTATTATTGAAATAATTATAATGAACATACGTTTTTACAGATTTTGCAATTTTTCTGAAACCTCCTCAACAACACTTGACAATCACTTTGAATGTATAAATCTGTAGATTAATTAGCAACATTCAACCCACATCAAATATGACAAAGAAAATAAATGATTTCTATCTTTTGTAACTGGCAACTCAACTGGTATAGTTCAAATTTACTCAGTACCACTTGAAAATTTATCTGACTATTGATTTCAAGACCTCATAGTATTAGTCGATAAAAATAAGGTATGTATATATATCTTATTCCCCTACTTCGAAAAATATGCTTATGGGTTTTGAAAAATATAAACAAATCCTCAGTAAATAAAATAAAATATAAAAAAGTAGTTTTTCAAAGAAACAAAAATATAGTGGAATACCTTTTGTTCAGTTGCAGGTTCCGCCATTGACACCCAACCGTTCGTCTTCTTCGTGTACTCGGATGATACATAGAGAAGCTATATATATTTATAGTGAATGTAGAGAATATTTTAAAATCTTTTATTTTCATTTTCGATTTTACATTTAAATGTAAATATATTAAAAATATGGAAGAATATTTTTATATCTACATCGTTTTTATTTTATTTTCTTTGCACTTGGTTAATTTGGAAAGTATTGCGGAATATTTTTATTTTAAAGAATACGATAATTTATTAGTGTATCTCGTTATTTTTTATTTTTAATTCATATCAACCTTCTTTTTTCTTCTTTTAATGCTCGTGAAAAAAAAATACGTGTAGATTTTATATTAACAAAAAAAAACGTGTAGATTTTATATTATGCTAATATAAAATACGTGTAGATTTTATAAAATAAAATAGATTTTATATTAGCAAAAAAATACGGAAGAAAAAAGAGTTTATATTACATCTCATTATGTAAAAATATTTTATAAAATAAAATATGGAAAAAGATTTTATAAAATAAAATATGGAAAAATCATTATGAGATGTAATATAAAAAAATACGGAAGAAAAAAGATTTTATATTACATCTCATTAATATAGATTTAAATGTAAAATCTACATTTAAAATAGATTATGCTAATATAAAATCTAAAATCCTCCACCAAAAAAACAAATATCTATATTAATAAATGAGTATCCATTCCACAAATAGATGATTATGTGAGATACTGTGCTTGGAAAGGTTGTACCAAAGCATTAAGAAATTGTAAATTAAGTAATTGACTTTAATTAAGTGTAACTTGTGCTTAAAATGTTGTAATCAAAAGTTTTTTATGTCGTTTTTATAATATAGTATAGATAATTAAAACAAATTTATAGTAATATAATATATTAACTAGAAGCGTACTCGCGCAATTCAGCGAGATACATCACGATTTTAATGTTTCATTTTATTTTTTTGTCGATTTACAGTACGATTTTGGATGGTTTTGAGAAAGTGATAATGAATTTTTTATAAATTTGTTTAATTTAGGCTTAAATAATGTTTTTTATATAAAAAATTTAAGTATTTTGTTAGAATTCAATGATTATCTTATATATTTTAATGACATCTAGAAAAAATAACTAATTACATATTTAATAATATAATTAAAACAAAATTATAGTAATATAATATATTAATTAGTAGTGATACATGGAAATGTCTGCATAAAAGTAAGACCATGCACATACCAAATTGGTGGGTGTTAGAAGCCTGCAGTAGTAATATGTATCTTGTGCTTTGATACTTGTAAATTAAGAGATTTTTAAAATCTTGCATAAAATGATGATATATTGTGTCTAATAATTTGTATGTAAGAGTTTTTTATCCGTACTTTATAATATAGTATAGATTAATAGCGATACATGGAAATATCTGCATAAAAGGAAGACCCTGCACATACCAAATTGGTGGGTGTTAGAAGTCTGCAGTAGTAATACGTATCTTGTGCTTTGATACTTGTAAATTAAGAGATTTTTAAAATCTTGCATAAAATTATGGATTATAATGTGAACCTAATAACAAATCTATCCTTCGCGATAGATCGTTTAGAAGAAGGGGTAGAAGATAGACTGTCCACTCTAGTGGACGAAAAATAAAACAATGCAGAAATCGTAAAACACCAACCTGTGTAGAATATTAGCAGCAACGATGAACCGGACTGTTTAGAAGATGATCAACAGCAAGTAACCAAACTGCACGGTTTATTCTAAACCTGTCCTTAAAGGTTTTGGCGACACTGTATGAAGTTGTGAGTCTACAATCGCTTAGCCCAGGATTTGATGCAGTATTAGTCGAATACTAACAGCTATAGTATTGACTGTTTAATGCAAAGCTTGACATAAAATTAGTAGAAAGCAGAATTGTTCTGTGATGAACAGTTCGTGAGACAAAGTGCAGAGATCGAGAGAGAGATAGCACAGAGCAGATCGTTCCTTTGAGAGAGGGCAGATTAATTTTCAGTGTGTTAACAAATGGTGGAGAGGAGTTTAATTTATATTTGAAAAACCAGGAAATAATCCGAGAATATTCCCTAAACTCCTCCCCAAGAATCGGGATTGGAGTTGGAGTTGGAGTTGAATATTCCCTAAGTCTCCAACTGATTTGCAGCAAATAATCCCACGTTTTTATTAGCTGGAAAAAATTAAAACTTTATCTGAAAAGTTAATTATCTGCTCATTATCTGATTAATTCTATATCTCGATCTATAAAAAGAAGCTCGGTGCTCGAGGCGAGGCTCCTCAGCTCCGATGCGAGCGTGCGCGTGCAAAGTGCACGTCATTTCGCGAGAACCGCACCCTCAGCCACGGCCACGCGTGCGTTGCACTTCTTTGAGACCCCCACCATAAGTCTACCATTTTACTCAAGACCCACTTGAGATGATAGCCTTATAAACAACACTTTATTTTATGTCTCTACCAATGTGGGATGGAAAACATTCCAACCTTACACTAAATTTCCAACAATCCCCTACCATGTTGGAAAGTTTTCTGCCTTTCAAGAAAAAAAATGATGTCACACTAGTGTCACTAAGATTAAACCCCGTTTAATGTGAATAAGCAAGAAGGAATCAATTCAGAAGTATCCTTAGGATTTAAACTTTGAATCTTGTAACTACTTCGGCTAATTCACACACATCATCTTTTGCCTTTGCATTCTCACTGAGAGTGAATATGGCCATGCGCTAAAAATTCTATTTCAAGACCTTTTAGAAGAGAAACCATAACTCTCCATTTAAGGCGACACCACCTCTCAGTCATATAGGCAAAATTCTATAACATCTTCGTTGCTAAGATGCCTCTAAATTTTGTTAAGAGATTTTCCTCATCCTAGTTCTCGGCAACGACATACTATCATATACCTTACATGGGTCTATCAGTTGATAGTACCTTCTATCAGTCAAGTGACTTGTTGTTACCCATTAAACTTGATAGATAGGAGCACTAAATTCAAGTTGGGTTCCCATCACTAACCGATTCTGAGTGGTTTCAAACCCATGTCTCTGGTAGTTGATCCTACTAAGTCTCTCGTCAGAGGCTTAGTCAATGGATCTGCCAAGTTTCCACACGACTTGACATACACTATACTAATGGTACCATTTTCGATTAATTCTCGAACATAGTTATGTCGTAGACCTATGTGTCGAGATTTCCCATTATACACGGCATTGTACACTTTTGACAGTGTGGCCTCACTGTCACAATACATGGGAATCGAGGGAGTTGGTCGAGGCCACAAATGGATATCTGTCAACAGATCTTTAATCCATTCAGCCTCTTTTCCTGCAGCTGCCAAAGCAATGAGTTCGGCTTCCATTGTTGAATGGGCGATACAAGTTTGTTTCTTGCTTGCCCATGAAACCGCTCCCCCAGCTAGAGTATAAATCCACCCACTTGTGGATTTAGAATCACCTGAGTGATCTATCCAACTGGCATCAGAATATCCCTCTAATATTCCTGTATGTGTAGAGTATGTCAGTTCTAGGTTACTAGTCCTTTTCAAGTAACCTAATACTCTACTAATTGCCTTCCAGTGCTCTGGACCCGGATTGCTAGTATATTGACTTAGTTTACTCACAGCAAAAGCAATATCTGGTCTGGTGCAATGCATTGCATACATCATGCAACCTATAGCACTAGCATATTCTAGTTGAGCCACTGCTCTTCCAGAGTTTTTATCAAGTTTTACACATGAATCAAAAGGTGTGTTAAACTCCTTTATATTCAAGTGTTGAAACTTTGTCAGTATCTTCTCAATGTAGTGTGATTGACATATGGAGATTTGTGATCCTGACCTCTTCACTTTTATTCCAAGAATAGTGTCTACTTCTCCTAGATCTTTCATCTTAAAGATAGAAGAAAGGTAGTCCTTAGTTTCAAGGATCCCCTCAAGGTTAGTACCGATGATCAACATATCATCTACATAAAGACAGATTACTACAGTGGATCCTTTTGTGCATTTTGAGTAAATGCATCGATCAGCCCCGTTATGTCTGAACCCGAAAGAGGTGATAGTTGTATCAAATCTTTCATGCCACTGTTTAGGCGCTTGTTTCAACCCATATAGAGATTTAACAAGTCTACATACCTTGTTCTCTTGTCCGGGTATTACAAATCCTTCAGGTTGCTCCATATAAACTTCCTCGTTTAGATAGCCATTCAAAAAGGTTGTCTTCACATACAATTGATGAATGTACAGTCCCTTTATGGCTGAGATTGCTATTAGAGTTCGAATAGAACTAATTCTAGCAACCGGAGCATATGTGTCGAAGAAATCGACTCCCTCTTTCTGTCTATATCCTTTAGCCACTAATCTTGCCTTAAAGGCTGATATTGATCCGTCTGGATGCAACTTTCTTTTAAATACCCACTTAGAACCTATGGGTTTCACTCCCTTGGGCAAATCAGCCAGTTCTCAAGTTCCATTTCCTATGATGGAATCCATTTCATCATTTATTGCTTCCTTCCATAATGGAACGTCCCTTGAAGACATGACTTCTTTAAAAGTCTTAGGATCATCTTCGATGTTTATCGATAAAATGAATTCTCTAGTCACTTTCTTTTGTGTTCCTTCTACTAGGTAGGAGAAGAAATCATCTCCTAAACTTTTCTCTTTTCTTACTCTAGTACTTCTACGTGGTTCGTCAACCTTGTTTGAGGTTTTCGAACTATCATGAGAAGTACTTGGAAGATTTGAAGCCAAATTTCTTTCAGAGTTTTCAGCATCTTCTGAAAACTTGTCTTCAAAGAATTCCACATCCCTGGATTCCACTATTACTCCTGATTCCTTATACAACAACCTATAAGCCTTGCTATTTCTAGCATATCCCACAAATACGCTTTTAATAGCACGAGCTCCCAGCTTGGATCTTTTAGGGTCAGGAGTCCGATAGTAGGCAATACAACCCCAGACTCTAAAGTAGTTCAGGTTGGGTTTTCTACCTTTCCATAATTCATATGGGCTAGTTGGGATCACACGACTAGTGATCCGGTTGTGAATATGACAAGCGGTCAATAGGGCTTCTCCCCACAGGTTGTTTGGCAGACCCGATTGGTTCAACATGCAGTTGACCATTTCAACAAGAGTACGATTCTTTCGTTCCGCCAAACCATTCTGTTGAGGGGTGAACGGTGAGGTGCGTTCATGTTTGATACCATTCTCTTCACAGAAAGTATCAAATTCTCTGTTAAAGTATTCCCCGCCTCTATCTGATCGAAGTATTTTGATTCGTTTTTCAAGTTGATTTTCCACTTCAGATTTATAAAGTTTAAAAGCATCAAAAGCTTCGTCTTTTGAATGTAATAAGTAAACGTATAAGTACCGACTGAAGTCATCACAGAATGTAATGAAATATCGTTTACCACCACGGGTAAGTATTCCATTCAATTCACAGATATCGGAATGAATCAACTCTAAAATAGTAGTATCTCTTTTAACTGATGGAAAAGGTTTCTTTGTAAACTTTGATTTTACACACGTCTCGCATTTTCCAAAATCTTTGTTATCAACTTTAATTAATCCTTTATTTTGCATTTTTTTCAATATTTTTAACATTGGTGTGTGCTAGACGTTTATGCCATAAAGATATTGAACAAGCAAAGTACTCAAAAGAATTAATTTTATTGAAATCAGTACGAGTTACATCGATAGTAGAAACAAAAACTTCATCAGAAATGGCTAACACATCACTACCCCCACTTGGCCGGCCCCATTCTCATCATCACTCAAGTTCAATCGATACATACCCGACAGGTTGTATCCTTTTCCTATGAATGTCTTCCGTTTGTAAATCAATAGCTTCCTTGCCTCGATGTTGATACCAAACCCATGTTCATCGAGTTTTTTCCCAGAAACGAGGCACTTATTGATAGAAGGAACGTGAAGAACATTCCTCAAAGTGACAGTCTTCTCGAAAGTGAACTTGAGTAGCACCGTACCCATTCCCGCAACATCGGCCTTGCCGTTGTTCGCCACGATTACCTATTTTCCTTCTCGAACAGGGCCATATTCAAAAAACTTGGACCGGGAGTTACACACATGAACTGTAGCTCCCATGTCCAAATACCAACCTCCTCTACTAGCAGTGATTCTGGTAGCTGCCTCCGAGATCATATCGATCTCCTTCATATGCAAGTTTGCAACAAGATTCTGGATTCCTTCAACAGAGTTGGCTACTGGCGGTCCGGATTTCCTTTCCTTGCATTCTCGGGCATAGTGTCCCATCTCACCGCAGACGTGACATTTCCCGGTTCTTTTGAATTGTTGCGCAGGTTTGGATTGCTGTCCGGATCTTTTAAAGCTCTTCTTTTGTGGACCCAGATTCCACTTCTTAGAGCCTCCAACCTTTCCCTTTCCTTTGGTGTTGACAGCCTTCACGTTGTTTGCACCACCCATCACAGACTTGCCTCTTTTTTCCCGAATTCTAGTCTCTTCTTCGATCCTTATGTGTTTAAGCAGGTCATCCAAAGAATAGTCTTCAGACTTGTGCATCATTCTTTTTGAGAAATCTTTCCAAGATGGGGGTAATTTATCAATCACCGCCCCCACTTGGAAAATTTCTGGAAGAGTTATGTTAAGCGCTTTGAGTTTGTTTACTATAATCTGGAGCTCATGAATCTGTTCTAAAATTGGTTTTTTGTCATTCATTTGAAAACGTAAGAATTGGGACACAAGATATTTATTAGTTCCCTCTTCTTGTGCCTTATATTGAAACTCAAGTGCTTTCCACAACTCTATAGGATCGTTTATCGGAGAGTACAAGTCATAAAGTCTATCGGATAGGGTGTTTTTAATATGTCCGTAGGCCAAGGATTTTTCCTCCTTGCGGAGTAGCCTTAACTTTTCAAGCTCGGCTATTCTTGCCCTATCCGGTTCTTTTCCCTTTTCGGGAATCGGATCATCAGGGATAAGCGGGAGGTTTGGGTCCAACACATGATAAAGCTTAATAACCATTAGTAAAAACTTGATCTTTTCGGCCCATCGGGTGTAGTGGCACCCGTCGAATCGGTCAAGTTTCACAAACTCTTGATTCACCATTCGAATGTTGGAAGAGTTTCCGAAGTCCATATCAAAACCTTTAAGATTGTTGAATTTTATAAGTAGAAATTCAATATTATCACGAGATGAATATAAAAAACAGCAACTTTATTGGTAAAGATCCAAACTTTATATATAAAGTATTAAACTTTATAATAAAGATCAACAATCACTTAATAAAACAGATTTATAATTATTATAATGTGAACCTAATAACGAATCTATCCTTCGTGATAGATCGTTTAGAAGAAGGGGTAGAAGATAAACTGTCCACTCTAGTGGACGAAAAATAAAACAATGCAGAAATCGTAAAACACCAACCTGTGTAGAAGATTAGCAGCAACGATGAACCGGACTGTTTAGAAGATGATCAACAGCAAGTAACCAAACTGCACGGTTTATTCTAAACCTGTCCTTAAAGGTTTTGGCGACACTCTATGAAGCTGTGAGTCTACAATCGCTTAGCCCAGGATTTGATGCAGTATTAGTCAAATACTAACAGCTATAGTATTGACTGTTTAATGCAAAGATTGACAGAAAATTAGTAGAAAGCAGAACTGTTATGTGATGAACAGTTCGTGAGACAGAGTGCAGAGATCGAGAGAGAGATAGCACAGAGCAGATCGTTTCTTTGAGAGAGGGCAGATTAATTTTCAGTGTGTTCACAAATGGTGGAGAGGAGTTTAATTTATATTTGAAAAACCAGGGAATAACCCGAGAATATTCCCTAAACTCCTCCCCAAGAATCGGGATTGGAGTTGGAGTTGGAGACTAAGTCTCCAACTGATTTGCAGCAAATAATCCCACGTTTTTATTAGCTGGAAAAAATTAAAACTTTATCTGAAAAGTTAATTATCTGCTCATTATCTGATTAATTCTATATCTCGATCCATAAAAAGAAGCTCGATGCGAAGTGCAAAGTGCGCGTCATTTCGCGAGAATCGCGCCCTCAGCCTCGGCCACGCGCGCGCGCACGTGCGTTGCACTTCTTTGAGACCCCCACCATAAGTCTACCATTTTACTCACTTGAGATGATAGCCTTATAAACAACACTTTATTTTATGTCTCTACCAATGTGGGATGGAAAACATTCCAACCTTACACTAAATTTCCAACACCTTGTGCCTAATAATTTGTATTCAAGAGTTTTTTATCCCTACTTTATAATATATATTTTTTATATAGAAGCCCATATAAGTAATATCTTAAAAGCCCATAGATATTTGAAGTAGCAGCCCAAATCCAAACCAAATCCCTAATCTATTCTCTAATCGACGATCGTTTGACAAAAATCAAAATCAAATCTGAAAAGTGAAATCTCCCTCTCGGCCGCTCCCGCTCGACGTCTCCCCTTTCCCTCTCAAAGTCTCGATCTAGAGTTCCAGAGTTGACCTAATGACCTCTTGAGTCGATTCACTATTTTCCGAGTAAGTAGTTCCAGAATCCAGACTCCCCTTCCCCTCTTGAAGTCTACAATCTCACCAGTCGACCGACGACCTTGACCAGTTGACCGACGATTCACAGACTTGAGTCCGGCAGCCGGACTCCGGCTCAACAAAAAGACTTCAGGTACTAGAAAGACCCTTTTATGCCTCTAGCTTGGATGTTTATTTCATTTTTAGTTGAAATTTCTTTTAGACTCTCTTTATTTTAAGATGGAGATCAAAAGGGTAGTTATAAAATTGAATCTTTACATTAACAGATTAACTTAATTTCGTCCAATAATCTATGATCTAAAAAATAGTGTAAATATAGATTCACATGTAAAGTAAGCAAATATTTTGCTACTGCTTTGTAAGCGTATTTCCTACATCTCGATTCTTAATCTTCCTGAGTTGAGCATGTTGTACATTCTTTTTGTTGTTTTTGTTTTGCTTTTCACACAAATTTGAGTCGATTCACCAACGCAGGCATCTCGATTTCAGACTTGAGTCGATTCACAGGTTCCACACTTTCACTCTTCTAAAAGGACCCTTTTATGCCTCTAGCTTGGATGTTTGTTGCTTTTGTTTTGCTTGTGATTGTGATTGATTCCACTATTTAGTCATAATTATGTTATGATTTATTCCTATTTTGGCCATGTTTTTGTGTGTTTTTCGGGTTCGGTTTTGGGTTCGGGTATCATCAACGGGTAACGGTGATTTTTTGTCCTTAATGGGTTCTCCGACGGGGATCGAGGAAACCGCGGGGACCCGATGGGGATCTCCGATAAGGTCCCCGACGGGTATCGGGACGGTTACAAGGACGGGGAAGCTTATCGGTTTCGGGGACAGGGACCCTAAAAACCGGCCCGTTGCCATTCCTAGTTACATGATAAGGTAATTGATGGTAAATTATCTTGTTGACAAGTGTTTACCCTTAAATATTTGGTAAACGACCCCTTAGTTGAAAGATGCTGACGGCCTTGTAATTACACAAGAAATGGTTTGTAATTATTCGAAACAAGGGTTGTCTTATTGTAATTACTGAAGAGAATGGTGGTCTTTTTGTAATTATTTGAAACATATGGGTAATCTTGTAATTACTCAAGAGATGAGTGGTCTTTTTGTTATTATTTGAAACATGGGTGGCCTCTATGAAATTGTAATAAACCCGTAACGCGTGCCAAATTGTTTGCTTTAAAAGCTGTACGCTTCTTTAAGCCGGAAGCACAAGAAAACCCTAGAAATCCTCTCGACGAAACTGGTTTTCGCCACCGCAGACTCCATAGTAGCAGACGAATGCACTAAATCTACTGATTCGGTGCTCTGGTAATCTAACGTTGTGTGTATATGCATCTATGTTTATGCAAAACGTGAAATAGAAAGGACCCTTTTTGATTAATTCTGATTATGTTCTTCATTTTAGAACTTCCTCATGAACTCCGATCGGTTTTTCAATTATTTTAGTTGCTCTTGTTGGTGGATTGATTCTTTTTACGCAATGCCGAACGTCCTTTTGTTTTGAATTTTGTCTTTGGTTTTCAAAAGGGCCATAGTTTTATTTCATGTTTGACATGAATTTTGGTCAGAGTGGCCTGTTAGAGATGCATATGTTTGGAAGAGGAGCATATCTCAATTTCTATATAAATTATTAGCATGTTGTTAGTTTTGTTTTTCATAACCATAAATGATAAAACTTGATTTATGTTCAATTTGAACTGTTCATGTTTATCCAATAAATTTTTATTCTTTCCTTATGATGGATTTCACTAGAATTGAATGACATAAAATAATATCCACTAATCAGTGATTTCCCCTTTACCAGCTTGGGGAACTAGTGATTGCCTAAATGCATGTAGCTCTATCTCAAATCATGCTAATAGTTTTTATGATTTGGTATGAACATTGAGTCATTGACATCATGAATAAATTTGTTTATTGTTTGAAGGATACAAAAGAATCTTTCTTATCAGCAAAGTTGTTGTGTGAAATATTCTTGAAAGATCTAATCATTTTTATGCCATTCTTTGTTGCACAAATCATGTATAAGGATTCAGAAGTCTTGATCATATCCATACCATTGTTTTGTTGTCTCATAAGCTCATTTCAAGTGTTTAGCAATTACCAATTAGGAGATTTGGTCATTTCGTCGATATTTCAGTCACCTTATATGCTTCATACATATTTGTTGTTGCAAATCTTATACTCTTCTTACCCTAGTAATACCTTTTTGTTAAGTACACTTCTCTTGAATTTCTATTTTTGTTTAATATCACCACTATCTTGTGTTGGTATTTTAGGTTATTAGTTGTATAATGATTTACAAATTTTACCATCATGAGATGTTAGGGTACATTTTTTTGGGAAATGACTAAATGAGAGATCCCAGACTTTGACTAGACTAATCCCATGGCAAGGTGCGATTGTAGGCTTCGCTCGTATCCCTGTTGTAAATCTCTGAGTGGCCATAAGCACACATGTAGATGGTAGAATTTGAACCATGGTCGATTTTATCATCCCCTTTGTCTTTATCCACCATACTACCACCCTTGTCGTTAGGGTACATTTGGTGGTAATATAAAGCTATTTATCTTTGGTTTGTTTTTATTTCTTATATTTGCTTCACTATCGTATGAATTTCTATAATATTCTCCACACCCCAATGATGAAACATTTAGTAATCTGAATGTGTGCATGTAATTTGCAAAGTGGTGCTCCCTTCTGCTTTTTATAAGCATAAGGTAGAGGAACTGCAACTACATGTCAGGCTGATACTAGGCATTCTGAGGGATACAAGGCATTCTGCCCTTTAAATGTTTACCTTATTCCTTAAACATGCTGGTAAGCAATATTCTATTTTGTGCTTTCAAGAAGCCCATTTTATTTGGTGATCATTTGTTTCTTGA
This sequence comes from Arctium minus, assembly GCA_954870635.1. NCBI lineage: Eukaryota > Viridiplantae > Streptophyta > Magnoliopsida > Asterales > Asteraceae > Arctium > Arctium minus. The sequence goes on from OX941082.1 coordinate 21,063,844, forward strand.
TACTTTGTTTATTTCGATAATGAGCAAAGTCTTGTCAGTGCCATTCTTTGAATGGCCATGGACTGTACTAACACCAACTCTCTTTACCTATTTGGGCAATTTGGGTAAAAAAAGGTTGATGTTACTGCTGCCCATGGCTGTGCAAAGGCGATGCATAGTGTTGAAGAAATTTTTGTAGTATGAAGCTTGTTAGTCACACTACGAAATTATGGGAGAGGGTGATCGAGGTCAGGGTGTGGTGTGAAATGAGGGTGACGAAAAACTAATTGTGCTTCACGTTAGGGAGGTTATCGAGGTATTTTATCTACCTTCTAAGACGCTTCCTGGAGAAATATAGGGAGGTGTTTATCAAGTAGGAGAAGGGTTATAACATCGTGCAGCAGGACGTGATTCGGAGGAGCTGGTAGAATAGAGGGATAGGCCTTGGAGGTAGATCAAGGCAATTCGGGATATGTAAGAGCAAACACTAGGTGAGCCCTTCTCTTTTTGCCGTTGTTTTGGATGAACTTCATGCAGGATTCAAGAGTGTCTTGTGGTGTATGTTATATTTGTAGACGATATTGTACTAGTTGCAGAAACGAAACGGGTTGAGATTTTACGTGAGATTCAAATGAGTGTCCTATGTATGCTATTTGCATTATTAGTTGCAGAGACGAAGAGGGAGGTGAATGTTAAGTTGAATACCTTTGGTGCAAAGCGAAGGGTGGCCACGAGAATATTGTTCTGAAACTGAAAGACAAATTCTATAGAGTAAATGCATGTGTTTTGGGTTGCACAACTTGTAGAGGACCATATTCACAAGGAAAAAGAAATGTTAGAGAGTAAGTTTATTACATTTGATGATTGTATTTATTTGTTTATCCAACTATGTTTATTGCAAGTGAACACTAGATTTTCAAAGTTTGTCTTTTTTTACATCGTCTATTTTGTACAAAATATATCCAAGAAAAATCTTAATTATATTGAATATAAGAATACGATAGATAAATAAATAAACATGTATATAGAAATTGTGATGATATAATAATCAATAAACATGTTCAATATAGTTAATTGAGTTCCCATCGGACATCAAGAGTGAAACATGACAGAACAGAACAGACTTGTCCCATGTTTGGTGTAACCATATGTGGAACACGCTAGAACTAAGTGGAACAAGTATGAGACACACTTGTCCCACTCTAACTCCTTGGAACTAAGTAGAACAATAATATTTTGATTAATATATCATTTGTTAAAAACAAAAACATAAAACATGTCTTCTCATCATCCACGCCTCCAAGCTAGGGGTGTGCAAAATCCGAATACGCATCCAAACCGAAAATAAAGTGTTTTTTGCAAAACCCGAATACCCTGAAATCCGATAATTTGAAACCCGACATTTGGGAGGATATCTGGGTTCGGATTGGGTTTGATCGTTGGCCACCCAACCTGTCCGAAAACCCGAAATAACATAAATTTATATTTTAAATACTATTTATTTATTTATCTAATTACTTTTTGAAAATCGTAAATTATAGTCTGTTGAAATATTTTCTAAATTTTAAATTTGCTATCGATTTAATCAATCTTTCAATCGATTGTATTCATCCTAAAAAACGATTGAATTTATATATAACTTTTGCATTATATAATACCCGAAGGACATCAATCCGAAACCCGACCAACCCAAATCCCAAACAACCTAAAATCCGAAACTTAAAATTTGGGTTTTAATTTACATATCCAAAATCCAATTGTGATAAATTAGTTTTATGTTTTTGATAATCAATTGCACTATGTATTAGTGATGTAAATTAGTTTTATGTGATGTAATCTATGATTATTTATCAGGGGTAAATTCGTTATTTAACCAGTCTAGTTCTGTTCTGTCCAGTTCTGTTATGTCTTGCCAAACGCTGGACAACTGTCTTGTTCTGTTCTGTTATGTCCTGTTTCAGCTTGTCCTGTCCTGTCTGCGTACCAAACGCACCCCAATTGAACCGATTTTCCTTGATGTAACTCAATGCAAAACAGACATTGGGAGCTAGCTAACTAGTAAGAGCAACCCTAAATCAAAAGTCAAAATTTTTGAAGAAAAAATATTTTTATCTTCAACAATTAATAGATTACAATATTTAATATATTATAAAAATATTTAATATAATTAACAAAATATTATTTCTTTCTTTTAAACATCGAATTTCAAGATTTCTACTTAAGTATTTATCCATAATGTCGTATTTTTCTTTGTAGGGTCTTAAAAAATGCTCCATCTACTTCGTTTTCATGTGTGTAAAGTGGAGAGAGTATAAAAAAGAACAATGGAAATATAGTGTCGGTAGGAAGCTTATAAAAATCGAATGAGAGAAAGTATTAAATAAAAAAAAAACGTATTTTTTTTTCAATATTAAGATATTGAATCATATTTTTGATATATAATAAAACCTCAATTGAGCAAGGTAGATACTCAAAATTTCTCCAACTATTTTAATATTAATTAGTTGATTATAATTATTAATCATCAAAATTATAAGAGTAAACTACGATTTTCGTCCCTGTGGTTTATTGTTTATAACTATTTTCGTCCATAGTATTTAAAAACTGCTTTTTTGGTCATTATGGTTTCAATTTTGTTTCTATTTTCGTCCCTGAGTCTAACTCTTTTTAAAAATTTTGTTAAATAAAGGGTATATTCGTCATTTGATCTATTTCTTTAACTTTTTGATTATCTTTTTTCCTTTTCTATTTAATTCATCATATATTTATTTGTTTATTTACTTTTTTTCTTATTTTTTTTTAAATAGACCATCAGATTCCATTGGACTTCTCTTACGTCTTCCATACCATTCTCCGATGAAACCTATCCCTCCGTTGACCCTGATTGTATGCTTTCACCTCCAAAATCAAAATTAAAGTTAAAAGTTAAAATAAAAAACTTAAAATAAAACTTGAAACTTCAAGAACCCAAAATCAAATTCAAACAAACGAACATCCCAAAATCAAATTCAATAAAAAAAAACCCAACACACAAATTCTCAATCTTTCTCAAACATACAAAATCTGGTTGTAACTAATAAACCCATATTTTATGGCTGATATTTATATCCCAGATTCAAGAAGAAGAGTTCCTAATTAAGTTGAATGTTGATACCTTCTTTCAAGTTCTTCAAAACTATAACCCATATGAGATTGGAGATTCATGTGAGAGATGAGGTACGACTCTGTTGAGATAGGAGATTTCACAGTTTTAAAGTTCATAGATAGATGCGGAAAATAACAAATGATATTGAGAGATTCATGAGAATGGTGGTTGGGTTTGGAAATCCTTTGCAATAAAGGGCCGCAGGTTTTTAGATTGTGGTGATGGTGGTCAAGGAAGAAAGAGATTAAATTTGGGGTTGTATCATGAGGATATGGATGTGAGTCACATCACACATGTGTGGGTTTTTCTTGGGTTTGGGGTTTTGGGATGATTAAAATAAAGATTTAAAAATTATAAAAACAGAAATGACAAATATACCCCTTTTTAAACAATTTTTTTAAATAAATTTAGTCTAAAGGACGAACAAAGAAATAAAATGAAAACCACAATGACTAAAAAAACAGTTTTTAAAGACCAGAGACGAAAATAGTTATAAATAACAAACCACAGGGACGAAAATTGTAGTTTACTCAAATTATAATAAATAAATATTTGTAATGCCAAGTGGCAGGGAACAAGGGAGAACGTAATTATGTTGCTACCTAGGATCAAGCCAAGTGCTGCCCGGCATCCCCTGCCCCTGCCCCTGCCCGTTAAAGGAGTCAACGTCAAACTTACCTCAACCTGCTCCTATGACGTGTCATGACACCTGTCCATCCACTCAACATACAAAATTAGTGGTCCACTCCACTCTACACTTTATAATAAAACTTTATTTATTTATTTACTTAATAATCATAAAAAAAATTAATCCTCACCACCAAACAACAAGTATTGCTTTCCATGATCCAGAATAGGGTTAAAATAGTAAAACACATACTTTAATAATAGGGTTAATTTCATAATATTAATAATAGTAAAATTATTGTTCATTCTTGGTTATTTTCGAATTCTTTCAATATTATTGAAAGGTTTAGTGGTCTGTTAACTTGGAAGATCTTAGAGGTTAGACGATGATTTAAACACTCATAATTATAAAACAACTATTTGATAAATCAAAATAGATAAATGTTAGATTAAAATATTTGTTTATTTGAAAACTACTGAAACATAATTGTATTTAAGATATTAGAGCATCTCCAACAGATTTTCCAAAATTTATTTAAAATAGAAAATAAAAATTCAAAATCTTCAAAAGAAATACAGAGTCTCCATTTTAGAGATAAATCATTAAATATATTTAATAAAATATTATTTTCTTTAACATACGTATTTCATTTCAAGGTTGTTCATTGTTGGGATACATTTTTAAAGATATATCTAGTTGAAAATATATGAATTGTAGATTGTTCATATGAGTTCACAATTTTAAATATGCATATTTAAATCGATTATTTTAGAATGTTTTCAATAATTCATAGATGAAATTAATTTTTTTATCTACTCATGATATTTAGTTTTCTTATTTAAAACTTTCAGTAAAAATATATCAATTGAAAAAAGAATTACATGACATATTCTAAATAAAGTCATCAAATTAAACTAATAATTTTTTACGTACATATTTTTCAAAATATAAGCATTTTAGACATCTAGTTTTTAAATATTTTTCTCAAAATACCAATGGCAAAGAAATACATTCCTTTGAACAACAATAATATTGGACTTTTCTTTCAACAAAAAAAAGAAAACAATAATATTGGACCAGGGGCATTTGTGTAAATAGACATAAGGACGGTTCTTTTGGGATTTATTTATTATTCAATTTTCTCCTTAACAGCGACACAGAGAGCGACGTTGGCGTAAACTCTAAATAAAATTATCTTTATTAAATTAATTAAGTGATCACACACACACACACACACACAAATGGATTAATGGGTTTCATTGAATTCAGTTTCAGTATCATCTTGAAGATTCCAATTTTCTACTCCCTTCCGACAACATCAAAAAGGTCAGTCAATTCTATCATTTTTCAATTCAATTAGGGCTTTCTGTTTCAAATGATTGGATTTCTGTACATCTAACTCTATATACACGCATCGAGTTACAAATTGAGAGCCTGATTAGAGATATATGGATTGATTTTATAGTAATCATACTTAATTCATGAACTATGTGCTCAGTAATTGATTGCTGCCAAGTAGATTTACCACTTTTAATGTGTTTTGATGAAATTGAGTTATTTATGATGTAAATCATGATAGATTAGCGAGCTAGGAGTTTGAGAAAATTGTGTGGAGTTTGCAGGATATTGTGTGATGAGGTGATTTGTACAGGTTATAGGATTAGAATTACAGGATTTATTGTGAACCTAACGGTATTAGCTTGTTTATGTGCTTTGTTGTCTTAAGTTTTTTGGTTATGCAATGATACAATTTAGCATTATTCTCATGAGTGGTGAACTTGTAATTGGTTATTGGTTGTTCTTTTTTATTACATGGGCTCTTATTTTTCAAAGGAGTCAAGGACAATGCCCACAAAACCTCAAGATGAAGATCGACATAGCAAAGCTGAAGCGCAAAATATTTCTCCATCAGCAGTCTATTCACAACCTTGGTGGCATGGGATTGGAAATGGTGTGATGTCTTCTTTTGGTGAAACAAATGGGGTTATTAAGGTTGGAGCTCAATTACAAACCACTAGTGATGCTGTTGCTGAAGATACTGATACATCCACAGTCCCACAGTCTGGTATATATTAGTGAATTTTATTATGGTTACATGCATATGATGATAGGGGTTAATCCTTTTTGACTTGAAGGTCATGAAAGGGACATGTTGCATACATAGAGTTCTCTCACAAGCATCACAAAGCCAGGAGCTTTGATGCACTGGGTTCTCCTTTGGATTAATGAATTAAGGTCATGAATAGTAATGACCAAACTCACCATATTTTTCATTTTTAAAAGAGTGTAGTTGTGAAGAGAGAAAGCGTGCATCAAACAGTAATAATGGTGAGTTTGGCGGTTGCCATAGTTGCTGTGTTATAAATTGTTGTATACTTCTGCCTAATAGTAGAAGTACACAATTTTTGTTTGTAACTTGTTGATCAGATCTCTTCATGTAGGATATACAGTAGATTTGTTATAGCATTGAGTCATTGACTAATTATTGCTACTTAATTGGGGAGTCATTATGGTTGTGATATCTATTACCAATTATCGATTACCCTATTTTGAAAGATATAAAAAAATAGCGAGCTTGAAAGTTGAAACTGGCTATCAACCAGATAATCACACTCCTTTATGTCGTCATTTTGTATCGTTCATATAATGAAGTGGTGATTTTCTTATATAATCTGGAGCACCAATACCCAATTCCTATGCAAGTCATTTCGTTATGAGAACCTTCTAGAAATTGGACCAGGGTAAAAGAAAATCTCATAGTGCTTCTTATTTGATACAGTTCCATTAAGGTCTAAACTTGTTTTTCATGGCATACCCAAACATAATGTTTAATATGCTAACAGAGTTGCAGATTATATGTTCCCATAAGTTCAGATCATGATGGAATACCTTTTCTTTTGGGTGGAACAAGTTACACTTGAGCCTGTTATCTTGGCAAGAAAGGGTGAGAGCTTTACCACTAGGCTATCATCTATGACCTTGCACAGGCGAGGAATCTGTGCAATTTAGCAGTAGCAATGTTGGTGAGCTAGAGATGCAATGGTGTACAATTTGTTACTTGCAAAACCTATCTTCAGGCATAACTTGAATTCGTCTCTACTGAAGTGGAGATTCTACAGAATAGTCATCAAACCAACTATGTTGTATGGTCAGAGTATTTGGCAATGAAGAAGGTGCATGAGAGGAAGTTAGAAGTTGTAGAAATAAGGATGTTCAGGTGGACCTGTGGTTGGACCATGTTGGACATCATACCAAATGAGGCCTTTCATGCGGAGTTGGGAGTTGCATCTATCACGGATAAACTGAGAAAGGAAGGTCACGGTGGTTTGGACATGTATGCAAGAGGCAAACGGCACCCGTGGGGAGGGTAGAGAGTATGATATTCAAGGGGGTAAGGAGGAGCTGAAGGCCAAGGAGGTGTGGGATGAGCAATTGAGGATGGACATGATGGCCTTATAGAGATTTCTGATGACATGACCTCTGATAGGAGGCTTTAGAGACGCATGACTAGGGTAGTGATGTCCTCCTGAAGCTTAATGAGGATGTCACTACCCTTGTTCTTTTAATTTTTGTTTTAAGGGAACAATCTCTCCACTCTTTGTGCTCTTTGCTGTAGAGGCTAGGTCTGCATACATCCTATCCCCTTACGCTACCTCTGTATGGATATATTGGGTCTATTTGCTTTGGTTTGATTTATATGCTTAAATGAATCCAAGAAATATGCATGGCCTATAATCATGATTATATTCCTAGAACTCTACCATACCATTTTATTATGTGGTTTTAAGCTTAATGTCCCTTTTACCATCTAGGTGGTATGGTTTAGATCTAGGCAGGCTTATGTGTCAGAAGTAAAGACGATTGACCTGACTTCTTTTTGAACTTGTTATAAAATTATGTGGATATCACAATATATACATTGAAAATCCTTTTTCGTTGTTTATATGTCTGCATAAATAAATATCAGTTGCTTAGTAACTTATTATAAGACCAATATGACACACCCACACACCTCAAGGTGTCTAGCATCTAGATTTCGTGAGAGTTTGCTATCCAGATTTCTACTTCCCTCTTCCCAGAATGCAGGAGTGTTTTGACACAATTAAATAAGGGTAGTGGCGTCCTCATTAAAAGGATAGGTAACTTGACAATCCAGTGATGAAGTTAAAAAAGGAGATTTTTCGTGTGAAATATTCCCTGATCAGGAATATGTATTTTAGGAGAATTTGATTCTCTTGAGCTGTAAATCATCGAGACATTTTATTTATTCGAGTTGTTCGTATTGTTTAAAAAGGAAAATTTGCAGAGGACATAGGGATGAGTCAAATAGAAAGGGGTTAAGAGACACATACCTAGTATGGTTCTTTCTTGGTTTTATGCTAGAGATGTTTGGGAGGGTGATTGCAAAGGTTCTATTACCAAAAAAAGGAGGAATCTTGAATATAGTGGTTCTATACAAACGTGCTTGGGGTGACTTCATTCTTATACTTTGGACCGGAGAGACTATATATTCAAGTGGAACATGAAATATGTAGCCAAGTTATGCCAGTAAGAAAGTTGTTAATGCTGACATATTTTAATTTTGAGGTTCTGAGAAGTCTCTCATACCCTTGTATCCCATCGGGTTCCCATCATCTGGATCTGGCTTTGAAGCTCTTTCCAAGCTAGATGATGGACAATAATTTTTAGAATCTGCTGGATATGGTATCTTTATCTGTCGAACACCGCTCCACCACTAAAAGCCAACTCTCTTAGAAAAGTTTTTCCACCAGTTCTCTGGCATAGACAGTACAAGGAAACGGGAAGTATCGATTTCTCAAATTGTATGAAAGCCATGTAATTTCGTGGTTATGTTCCTGCTTGACATTAGTCTTAACAAGACTTTACTTGGAAGGTATAAAGCAGTTGGTTTTCTGTTGAGGTTCATGTCCTTGAGCGCTTGACTTCTTTGGAGTAGGTATGATGTATAGGAAATCACGGCGATGTATTACTGTGGTTCTTTGGTGACTTTCTTAAGGCCATTGAAATTATCCAAATGTCTATCATCTCTTTTCTTCATAAGAAATGTGAATCGTCAATATTTCAGCTTGTTATCTTTAGATGCGTATCCTTTCCTATCATGGAATTGGGGGAAATAGAGGGATCCCTTCTAGTTTTAACTTTCGTCATTAGAATTGTTTTGCTATTCGGTGCAGTACTGGCTAATTATCTTGATTCACTTTCCTCTTATTGCCTTCCACCGGTTTTAAGTCTTTGTTCTTGAGCTAGGAGGCATCAGGCTATTACCCTAGCAAGCCAGTATGTTGATGCTTAAAGACTTTGATTGACCTCGTTTTTGCTCAAGTGGTTGGGGAGATGTAGGTTCGGCATGGAACATCTGTTTCAAATATGCGAGACTTCGATGTTATATGAATCTATATTATCAATACGTTGAATTTTACCACTCCTTTATTTTTTTTTTCTTTTTTTTCCATTGAAGGATTGCCTTCTCTGTGCATTTTTTTTCTATTATAATTAATAGTTCTTTATGAATTAGAAAACAGAAGAATGTAATAATAACATTGAAATTAACATTTCAGGATTGAATGTGAATAATGGCCAAGAGCAGCAAGTCAAACAAGTTGAAACAAGTTCACCAATGGAACTTGTGGGCCACTCAATAGTAATCTCTCTCTACATATAAGTTTTTATCGGCCTTATGTAGATAGTTATGAAAAATGAGCTCATTGAACAATGTTGTGGGGCTCTACTAACTAGAGGTTCAACTTCAAAGTTATAAACGACTAGCCATGTACTTACAATAAGCATTTTGCAGGTCTTAACATCTTATCCATATCAGGATACACATTTTGCTGGAATGATGATTTATGGAACACAGGTGAGAATGTGATACACCATTTCCCTAAACTTGTGTGGTTGCATTATTTTTCTTGTGACAGCTTACAAAGGAATTTTTGTGCAACCAATACTAGGCTGACATGTTATGATAGCAACTGATGGAATTGATCGACCCTTAACATGTCTATGAGATAATGTACAAGTTAGAGTGGACCAAATTGTTGAAATTTTAAGTTCATCTCAATAGAAACAGTCTATTGTTAACTTCCAAAAAACATGGGGTTGAGAAAATACTTCCTTGGAACTCCCATTTCAACAAAACACCAACCATAAGTGTCGTAGCACCTAATACTTGGAACCCCCTTTGGATGCAAAGCACCACACTTGTCCTTATGTACAATGTGGTTATATTTGCCCTGATAAAGGAATTAACTTGAGAGTGAAGTATGCAACTGCGAATTGAAGTTGCATGTTGGAGGTCCTCAGGTTTCATGAAATGACTTGCAGGAAACAAATCTTTAACTTGCTTATTGTTGTGTTTTGGTGGTGTAAGGCTTACAAGCTGCAAATGATTATTTAATATTTTAGAGAATTTGGTTTTAAACATAATAATCTCTTATGAGGAGTGACCCCAAATATAGCAAGTGGACCTAGCAGAAATATCGGTGGGGACGACTTTAACACTTTTCCTATTTTGTTTTGTGAAACTTGTTTAATTTGATGTTTTGATGTTGAAACTATGTTTTTAATTAATGCATATGATATGTTTATGGATGCATATATATATATATATATATTATATAATTCTAAGAAATATTATATGAACTGATATTTTTGGACCGATGTATCACCGATATATCAAATATCGGACCCTGACCGATATACCACCGATATCCGATATTAACAGCATAGCCTGTGGGTTAAAATTGGAAACTCAAGGAAGTACATTTTTATTACAGTCCTCTAGTTGAACATAGTACGAGTCATGCCAAAACTCGCCTTGTGTTACAAAAGAATCTAGAAAGCATAATGTTGTTGAAAATGTGTTAATTTTTAAAATTGTGTCCTCACTCATAGTGCAACATTGTACTTATGATTTACATATGTGGGCCATGGCCAATATTACAATAAACCCTACATTGACATAATTAAGCCTATAATCTTAACGCTCCTCCTCAAGTTGGAGCATAGATGGCGAACATGCTCAACTTGTCACATATATAAGGTTTATCTGAGCTGTAGCAGTTTTGTCAACATACATGCAAGTTAATCTATGGAGCGAACCCAAAGTGACTGTGACTTGATGATCCTGGAAGTCCCTTCATACAAGCAAGAGAGCCATTTGGATTTAGTTTGATGATGTAAACCCACTTTCAACCGGTGGTATATTTACGAGTAAGAAGGTCAGCTAATTCCCATATTCCGTTCTGTGTTAGGGGAGACATTTCTTCGTACTTAGCATCTCTCCATCCTGGATGATCTAGTATCTCTGAATAGCCTGGGAATATGACACCTGTTCATTGCTGAGATATAAGCCAAATGACTCAAATGAATATTAGTGTAACAAAGATTAGAAGAAATCAGGTAGTAATCTATCAATTGGCTTACCTACACAAGTACACTTTTCTTCCCAATGAGCAATAGGACCATTAGAGGAAGTAGGAAGAGGCACATCAGGAAGAGTTTGGTGCAATAATGGGATATGGAGTGGATTGGATCATTAGAATATATTTGTATCAGAATCTTGGAGATATTCTAGAATGATTATATCAGAATCGGGTGAATCACTAGACGAGACAGGCAAGATTAAACTAGTTTCAAGAAAAGTGATAATAGTGGAAACATAATTATGTATTAGATAGGGATCATAACAGCTATACCCTTTTCGAGACCTAGAGTAACCACAAAAATGCATCGATTAGCCCTAGGATGAAGTATATTTAGAGGGTGTCATGAAGCCTGGCATGAAATGGTCAAGTGATGTTTCTTGGCATGACATGTGAAGGAAGGCATTGGTGGATGCTGAAACATAGAAAAACAAGGAATTACATCTTTCTTATAGATTTCAGCTGAATCTAAATGGCTTGCAAATTTGAGATTTGAGCATGTCAATCAGTTGTATATCCATTTAAATCTTTATATTCATCTAAAATATCTCGTATTTAAATGGATCATTGATGGTGGTTTGTTAGATGCTGTATGGATGATTCCCTTTTCTCTGATACATGAAAACTCTTAACATACTTATAAGTTGTATGTGGTTTCAATCTCTTTTGTTTAATGGAATTTTTCCAACTGTTCTCTGGAGCCAGGCACATCAAACCAGAATGCCATTACCCCTTCAAATGGAAGAGGACCCTGTTTATGTGAATGCAAAACAATATCATGGGATTCTGAGGAGAAGACAGTCAAGAGCTAAAGCAGAATTGGAAAAGAAAGTGATTAAATCCAGAAAGGTAGAATTTTTAAATGCATACTTGTTCATAAACCACCCTGGGAAAAAAAGATATACTTTTGCCCATTTGGGATTGGAATCTATCCGGGCCAAGTTTAATGGTAATTGTGAGAATACGTGGAACCCCATTAGATGACTCTCCAAAAGGGCCCTTGAGTTATACGCCCCCCTCCACTGGAGGCGGGACGGGGACATTTCGAGATGGGCAAAAATGTCCTTAGAGTGTCGAGTCCCGGACAAAGATGTCCTATAGATGGTAGACCTTAGCTCTAATATCATGTGAGAATATGTGGAACCCCATTAGATTACTCTCCAAAAAAGCACTTGAGGAGAGGAGGGAGGTTCCAACATATATTGAGGAGAAAATGCGATACAAGTATCTAACAGTAATATTTATTTGGTCGCCAAAAAATCACTTGTAGCCAACTTATGCTGTCTTTTCTGCTCTTTCGCCATTCTATTTTAGCCATACCTTCATGAATCGCGACACCAACATGCATTGAAAAGAGCTCGGGGTTGTGGGGGCCGCTTCCTCAATACGAAAAAGCTTGGTAGTGAAGCAACCACAAATTCCGCAGCACGCAAGGAGTCAAAATCGACGTCAACCACATCATTCAGCTTGGATCATCTGTCCATGGATTACGCTGGAAATTCGTCCATCTATGAAGATGTGCTCAAAAGAAACACTTCCTCAAATGGCAACAACAATGATCACCACCACAGTTTGTCATCAACATACAACTTCCATTTGATGGGTGGCAGGGAAGAGGGAGTGCATTACTTCAAAAGGGAGAAGGGCAATATGGTAAATCAAGTCCCAAAAAGGGATCCATATTACAAATGAGAAAAAGGTGAGTTATCTGTTGGGAATTCTTTGAGCATAATTTAATGATTCTCCAATTAAATTTTTTATTCTACTAATTGATATTCATTCAACAGTGCAGGGAAGAGAGAAAGCCTAATGTTTTCCCCATATGTTCTCAGGCAATTCATTCTTGGCTTTGGTTACTTGTGTTGTTCTTCTGGGGTGGCTGGAATGGGGAGAGGCCTTAATAACCTATCTCACAACCCTTTGTGCAATGTGGAGTTGTACCATGTAGCAAAAAAGTTGTACATTTTGGGATCTGGAAAAGATGACCTCATAGTTTGATATTGTGTGGTTATGAGGCAGGATTTACCTTATTCACCTGCTGCTCCTAATGTTTGGAACTGGTGCTGTTCATCTCCTTTCGACCAAATTATCTGGCTGCTAATTTCGATTGTTCATTTGTATTTTTTTTCAAGTTGCAAACATCAATATTTAACAAGTCTTTAGAATAACCGTTCAATATCCTAACGAAATGGGATGGAACAAAAAGTCTTATGGACGAAAACATTTTTCCCCCCATCAACATAGATGGAATAAGACGAGATAAAGATAAGACATAACTAAAAGGTTACCAATTTAATAACCTTAAAATATAATATTTGGTTTAATAGTCCCCACAACTACCACCACCATATCAACATCACTATCACTACCACTAGCAGCCACCGTCACCGTTCATCACCACCTCTGTTTCTACCACAACAGTCGCCACAACCTCTACCTCCTCTAGATCCGTCACTAATCAGTCATTGTCGCTACCACAACTAGTAATTACCGATTCCATGTGATCCACAACTACAATCGATCACCAACTACTATTGCATCTACCTCCACTACTACAACTTGTCTTGTCCAACATTGTTATATCTGACATGGAGCAAATAAGAATGGGAATCTGGTACGCAAATAAGAACAATCGGAATCTGGTACGCTTATTGGTAAGTGTTTCCTAGCAAGAACTTCAACCGCTTAACATCCTTGGCTTTATCAAAATTAATTGTTAGTACTTATCAAATTGATGGTTTATAAACGTCTATTTTCAGTAAAGAGTAGTGACTGACAGTCTGACACCTGATAAACGCTAGAATGAATGAATGAATAAATAAAGGGGGGTGCTATTTGCACCGTGCAAATAGTGACTTCTTGTTTTCCGATCCAATCATTAAAGACATAAATAATCAAATCATTATTATTATTATTATTATCTTTATCTTTATATATATATATATATATATATATATACACGTGTGTGTGTTTTGATTTTATAAATTTATAAAATTTGTAACTTTTGATTTTTTTTTATTCTATAAATTTGTAACTTTTGATTTTATTATAACTTTGTAAAATGTATTTTTCTTTTTGTAACAATTACATTTTATCATAACTTTGTAAAATGTAATTTTCTTTTAGGGACCAATTCCGTAACAAACGTCAAACGTTAGGGACAAAATCTGTAATTTACTCTGTAAGACTCAAGTTTTTTTTTTAAAAAACATATACTTATTCTTACCCGAATTGAAACGTAAATAAAAATGACAACTAAAGATAGTTAAGGGTTAAAACTGTCATTAACCTAAACTCTTTATATATATATATATATATATATATATATATATAGGGACAGGTTCAAACGAGAAGCTAAACATTTTGCGAGAAGGCGAGAAGTGTTTAATCATATATGATACACAAGTTTAATCATATATGATTAAACACATGTTATATTGACAATACATAGATGTTTAATCATACATGATTAAACACACTTACAAGTCGTGTAATCATATATGATTAAACACTTCTCGCTTCTCGCAAAATGTTTAACTTCTCGCATGATCCTCCCGACTTAAGTTCGCGTGAGACCAAACAGTTTCCGTGAGACCGGTGAGACCAAACTTTAAAGTATGAAACTTCACACCAAAAAACTGTGAATGTAAAAATCGAACTTTTCACAGGGAAAACACCGTAAATGTTACGTTCACGGTGTTTTTCGCTGTGAATGTTCGTTTTTTTTACCTTCACAGCGTCTTCACTGTGAAGGTTCGGATATACCTTCACAGTCTTTTATCTGTGAATGTTTTTTAACTTGGTTTATATTTTTTTACCTTCATAATGTTTTGTAACTTGGCAATGAGACGTACTTGCCGCTTAGGTCCACTCCTCCAATGTGGTATGAAAATGTTGTTTTTACAATCGGATACGTTAATGGTAACCATTATGTGAAATTAGATATGGCAGAAGGATATCCGTTTCCGCAAATTGTATCACTTTTTTCCATCACATTTATCGGTGTGCTGCTGGATGGACTACCCCGTATTCAGAGTGAATAAAGAACTACATGAAGCTTTTACGTGTTGATTGTACTACGGATAATGTTATTTTAGAATAATCGAATGTAATATAGATTATTTTATATTTTATTTATATGTTAAATCATAATATTTATGTTTTATTTTTATAATTATATAATTAAAAAAATTAATAATATTTATATTTATAAATATTTATTTATTTTCAAATCAAAACAAAAATATATAATAAAAATATATAAACAAAAATATATAATAAAAATAAAAAGAAAAGAAAAAAGACAAAAACAAAGACGAAAAAACAAAAAAAACATAATCATTTTTACAATCATATTTTGGTGTATTTAGCAAAAAGAAAAAAAAAAATTATGCATTTAGCCCTCCCCTAAATAAATAAAATAGCTGTTTACCCGGTATTAGAAAGCAACTCTTCTTGCTGGTCAAGATCTCAATATACATATTTGAGGATCAAACTTCCTTGTTTAAGGAGATCTTTCAAAGTAAGCACCTCTTACGCATATGTACTAATCAACAACTTTTTAACATTAACAAAATCTTTATGTACCCAAAAAGGCAAATAAAGTACACGATTTCCCTACATCAACCAAAAAAAAACAAGTTGAAAACAAAAGATTCATGATTGTTTTGATTTATTTCCTGTGACACAAGATTTGACCAATTGCTTCAAACCACTCCTTTTCACCTTCTTCTTCTTCTCTTCTTCAATCCTCCTCCTTTTCTCTGCTTCCATCTCCTGTTCCAACTGCATACACAACTATTCATGTCACACAGTCAACATTTCAACTCAAAAACATCATTCATACACAACCTGCTTATGTTTAATGTTTATCCCCTACCGTACCTTGGTTACACGCTCTTCCACATGGACTAGCCTCTCGATCAACGTCCCTTTCACTCCGGTCTCCACTATCACCGCGTCTATCGGCCGGCAATGCTTCTCTATGCTCCTCGGAGAGAATTCAAGCGATGATGCATGACCATCACTCGTCACTGTACAGCTAGATGGTGTTGATGCGTTCGAGCTCTTCGGTGTTCTATTTCCTCCTCTTATTTCTTCCAATTGCCTCACCTTCGTACAAATAAATAACACGATAGATCAAACAATAAATCATGAATCAAAAACACACACATATACATATATCACAGGCTAATCGATTGAAAAATCGACGATACAACTGACTTAAACGAATCGATCCGTATGAAGAACACGAGAACTAGGTTGTTGAAGCAAGGAAAATTAACCAGATATTTTGAATTTTCACAACTCGCGTACACCGGAATCAATAAAAGCTAACACGAATCAGTCGGTATTTACTTTGCACATCAATCGACTGACTAATTGCATCGATCCGGAAACCAGGTGATCCGGATTATGATCACCACGGCCGGAATTAATCAAAGCGAACACGAATCAATCATGTGCACATCAATCGACTGACAAATACACGACTGACCTAATGAATCGATCCGCAAACAGAATATGCGAACTAATCTGACCAGGTGATCCGAATTTTGATCACGACGGCCGGAATCAAACAAAATTAAACAGGAATCAATGATATGTTAACTAATATTAGCATGGATCCTTGAGCCATATATGGAAACTCACAATGTTATCGAGACGATCAAGCCTGTAAAGCATGGGTTCCTCAACTGTAGGTACCGCCATTGGTGTCAAGATCTTTGTTCAAAAATCGCTTGTTTTTTTTCCCGGGAATCAAAACTAGAAAGGACGTGAAAAAAGTGTGTTTTTTTATTGAAGTTGGAAATTATTGGGAAGATGATTTTATTAATTCGTTTTTAAATGCAACTGAAGATTGACACGCGTCAGGAGGTGGGCAGGTGGTGAAACGTGTCTGAAGCCACGTTGCATGATTACGTGTCACATGATAAGATTTTAATTGATGACATGGCATCTTTTATTAATTTTCTATGTGAAGTCCTTGTACTTTCAACCATTTGCAAATTTTGCTTCATAAATTATTTCCGCTCGTATGAATTATGAAACACACTTTGTTGTGCAAAATGTATAACGTTTGTGTTGGTTTTTATTTAGTGTGATAATGAATTTTTTTTCAACTGATGTAATACACGTTTAATTTTTAAATTTCGTATTAGGGTGTTCATCTAACCATAAAACCACACAAACCGCTCGTACCATACCGCAATGCGCTTTAGAATTTTTGTGGTGTTGTACTGTTGTTTGTGTTTTGCATTTTCATTAAACCATACTTTACGGTTCTGAATTTTCAAACTGCGGTTTAAACCCCACAATATCGCATATTTTTATATATTCTCTAAATATATTAGCATTCTGTCTTACCAAACAAGACTGACTTCTTACCAACGACGAACTACGATGAAATGGTCCCTCTTTTAGTAGACTCGGCGATTTCAGTTTGCCCCTATACCCTATGAGATAGAAACTGCTATACTGAGACTGAAACACGATCCAAACTCCCGTGGGGATTTCTCTTTCGAAACAACCACATGCAGGAGGTCAAGGAACTCCTTGTAACCCCAACTCTCTTTATTGGTCTAAAGTCGACCAATGTGATAGGCAAATAACTAACTTCTCTCTCTCTCTCCCCTCTCTCTCTCTCTCTCTCTGAGAATCATAGCCTCATATCATACCCCGGAAAGAAAATCCCTTATATATAGATAATCATTTATCAAATGAAAATATTTATTACACAATTAGATTTTTTTATTAATTTTTCAGTCTTCCTTTTAAGTTTTACGTTACAGATTCCTTATTTGAGCTATGTTCTTTTGTTTTTTTGTCAAACGTCATAGTTAAATGTATCTTCAAAATCAACTTTTTAGATGTATTTGGATTTTTACCGAACTCTTTAGTTTATGTTACACTATTTTTAATTACACATTTTGTACATATTGGAACTTTTTATTGTATGAAATATGGAAACGTCTTTGTCGAATTTCTTTTGAAGTTATGATTTTATAATTATTGGATTAATAAAGTGTGTTAGATATAAACCCTATGCCGTACCATATCGCACTGTAGTTTTCAGTACGGTTTAAGATATATGCGATGCAACTTGCGATATGAGAAAATTTGTAAACTGCATATGTATTACGATTTACGATTTGACCCTAAACCGTACTAAACCCTATCGCAAACACCTCTATTTTGTACACATTTATCTAATAAACGGGTTTTCCGTTGATTTGTTTATATAATCATTATAGAACATCGACGAATTTATCATCATCAACGAGTTTTCTCAATTCTTTTAAGATCATTAAATCAAATATTATATTTTTTAAGGTTCATTATGTAAAATATTTAAACCTCAAGGTTACAATCAAGGTATAAGGTAAACTTTAGGGGACTTAACAAAAGTATATTGTAAGAAAAGATAGGATCTAACAACACGTGAGGAGTCACGTGATCATCCTCCTTTGCTCTTGAGAAGTGTGTCAAGTGTGATAAGTACATTATCCACATTGTCCTACAAATCTTTATATTTAGACCCTATGATTCCCTTAATTGCAAAAAACGCACCAAAGTTATAGAAATCATCAATATCCTCAAATTTGTAAGGTTTGAATCACATTAATCACTATTAAAAAAACTTAAACGTAGGAAAAAAAATATGCAAACAAGAGTTCTATCTATAGGATAAAAACTAAAAAAAATGTCAATAAATCCTAATTAGAATGGAATATAGTGGCCGTTAAATTTCAGATCCAGTTGAATGGAATGTAATGACCGTTAAATTTCAGATCCAGAACTCACTGCTCAAAGTCAACATTTAGCCCACAACCTTTCTCTTTTAACTTCAAAATGTTTTTGAACACTTATTTTAGAATCAATGATAAGAAGTTTTTAATTAAAAACCTTTGCGAACTTCTTTTTAAAACATGGGTACGTAGCAGATATAGAAAGAACCAATATTCATTTACTCTGTAGTTTTCTCATCTGGAGGCCAAACAATAGTTTCCAAGAGTCTTTCCCTCATCAACTCCAAGTTTTCATCCGAAATTTCCTTGTATATTTCAGCATGATCACATTGCTACATCATCATAAATAACGACGAAAATTAGCTTTCTTTATCGTTCTCCAACAATTAAGAAAAGACGATTACTTCCACCAATAATGAGGTTACCTTAATCCATTTTCCATACAAGTGAAGTCGCGTTATCATGACTCTCTCAGCAATATCTTGAGATTCCTGGAAAAAGAGTATTGTGATCTTCATTTTAAGGAATGAGACTGAAAATGGAAATGCAGAGAATGAGGATAGGAATAAAATTTTCATTCCCCCCAATTTGGTCAAGTATGGAAATTAATAGGTTTGGAATATTAGGCCCATTATATTATATCAAACCAAACCACATTTTTCATTATCATTCACATTCTTTACCCCTCAATACCTCCAGTAATATAAAAAAAAACATTCTTTTAATACTCTTTTTTAATGTTATGGTTGGAGATAGCCAAACCCAATGTGCCAAAATCTGATGAAAACAAGTATATACACCAAGAAATGGATGAAAGAAGGGAAATGTTTGAATCTATGATGTTTGAAAATTACCTTTGCAAGAGTCCGAAGAAATACTTTCCCATCTGCAGGATCATTTTCAGCAATGAAACTGCAAATCAAACGCCCCAAATCAAACGAAACTTGCGTTTAACAGAACACGATAACAAAAGAAAGTGATGGTGGCTTTTCACTTGCTTGTGTAGCCACATATACTGAGGTGGATTCATCTCATAGAGTTGATAAAGAACAGTTCTAACTGCTTTTGCCGTGAAACAGTTGCGTAATTCCTGCAACCACACACCACCATTTTGCTCAATCTTTCGTAGTAAAGACTTTAGAACGATAAGAAACAGAAACATACCAATTTAATGTCGTTGAAGACCTCTTCATACTGCCCACCAAGCTCATTAACAATAATTTTTTTCATCTTTTGTTGCTGTCGATTCCTGAAAGATATACGAATCATTCTTGCATACCATTTGTCATCCAAGAAAGAAGTACCCAGATTTGAATACGAATTCATAGACTTGAGTTTTCTCATTCTCAGGCTGCATTTGGTCTCTGCAGAAAAGCCAAAACATGGGCATGGCCTGAAATTTGCAGACGTCATAGCTCCAATCATCTTCCTCTATAAAGAGAAAGAATGGGGTTTAAAGAGCTCAAAGTTATATGAACAGTACAGATATATGTATATATAAATATAGCAAGATTCATATGATCTAGAAAAGGGGTATCTTCTTTGTCTTATCCCCTCAGTGTGTTTTCTATGGTCCAAATTGATTCAGATATAAAATATCTATAATCTTTTGGAAACTAGCAATGAAAGAGGTATTAATATTACAAGAAAAGCCAGATATCTCAAAAGCCACAAATTAATTTTAATGAGGGTATAATATTACAAGAAAAGTTCAAACAAATGGAAATTACAAAATGCAACAAAGTGGTTTATAGCATACAAAATTGTAAAAAGAATGAAGATAATAATAATACATGTATCCAGTCTTACAACTATGCAGTAATTTGAGAACTTGAAAAACATCATCTCCACATTACAGAAAGCTTAAATATCCAGATGTTAACTTAAAAAATATAGAGGACCTTCTTCAAACCTGCATTCTATGTTTTATTTAACAGTTGATTCCACAAAACTGGACATCAGGGCCAGTAACTTTAGTGGTAAATGGATCAATTCGGACCCATAGCAGAGAGAAAATGGAAGCAAGAAGAATGGACCACACAACAACAATGGTAGGCGTTCGGTTTTGTTTCCCCATCAGACCCTTGAGGAAGGGGTAAAGATGTACAATCACCCAGAAGGCGAAGAACAGTTTACCGAAGAGTGGACCCCATGATTGGTAGCCGCTATTGATCGCATACGAGATTCCAGCAACCACTCCCACCAAGTTTACTATGAGGAGAGTCGTTGGTGGGATGAGAAGCGTTGTCCATTTGAACAAATAAAGCTCGGCAAAATCACCATCTTCATCTGATGCCTTTGATGTGACAGTGAAATTGGTATCTATACCAGCAAGAACTTTAAGCAAACCTTGAAAGACGGCAAAAAAATGGGCAGAAACACCACCGATGACCCAAAACTGTTCATTCCTCCACCATTCATCTATTCCGACACCACTCCACCTCATTTCCAGTATACCAGTGGCAAAGATGGAAAGAAAGAGGGATATAAACCACAAACTTGCAAGGTTACTGATCTGCAGCCATGAAAGATCAAAGATTTAATATACCGATGGAGAGGCTATTATAACTTAAATTTTCCATCTTTAAACAAAATCCGCTTTATAGAGCGCGAATTATGTCCTAATAGACTGCTTATAGGACCAAACAACTGTGCATCCTATGCAAAAGTGTTACATAAGTTGATAGGACATTTTTGGTCATCCTAACAAGTTTCTTATGGCACTTTTGAAATAAAGCATTCTATTGGTTTCTTTATGAGATTATTTGAAAAATGTCTTATAGAAGCACCTGTCCTATAAACAAATGTGTTTATAGGACAATTTTAAAAAACTAAAGTGTCCACAAAAAATTGTTAGGACGTCCTATCAACTTATTGCAACACTTTTAGATAGAATAGCACAATTGTCTGGTCCTATAAGCTTAAATCATATAAAGTAGTCTATCAAGACATTTAGACATATGTGTCATCCTATAAAGCGGATTTCATTGTAGTGCATATTCGGAAACATATAATAAGTTAAACCTTATTTCAAGATACATAACTTTGTCATCTTTTTTCTTTTAAATTGACAAAAAGGGAGTACACAGATTGTTGGTAGTATAAGTCAAAGATATTCTTTGTAGTTAAAGCAACTGGGAAGAGGTGATAACACGAACCTGTGGTATGATAAATTTCCCAGTAAGAAGACAGACAGCTGGCAGAGTACAGTAGACGAGAAGAGGAATTGAAGTGATAGGGTATATGGTTGTGTTTATGTATGCAAATCTCTCAAGCCATTTTAGCCTTCCATTATAGCCATACCATATAGGACAATGCCGACTGAAAAGAATTTCCACGGACCCCAAAGCCCATCGAAGCACTTGGTTCAGACGATCTGACAGATTAATAGGAGCAGAACCCTTAAAGGCTGCCCTAGGAGGCATGCAGTATATTGACCGCCAACCACGTGCATGCATCTTAAATCCTGTAAGAATATCTTCTGTGACGGAACCATAAATCCATCCAATCTGCAGATTTAGAGTCATCATTCCTCTTAGTATACACACCAAGTGGAAAAAAAAGTGTCTAGAACTGAATAACCCTGAATAATTAATATTATTCATCATGAATATCAGATATTTTCATTATTAATAATTTTCATCATTAATATCTATTACAACATTCATCATGAGTAAGCATGAATAATTGGTTCCCGGGTTTTCAAAATATTTAGGGTTCTCGTTTGAATCTGCCTCTGTGTGTATATATACATATACATACATAGATATAAATATATATGTGTGTGTCAAAGAATGAAATGTCCTCTTTATTTTCCGAACTAGAACCGAAAACCATGATTATAAATGTATAAAACCAGCTCACCTCATTTCCCCAATCCGTTTTGTCTTCATACCCACAACTGATAACATGAATAGCTTCTTTGAGGAGAGTCTCTGGTGCTGCAGATTGAGGCACGCCTCCATTCTCCATAAGTGTGGATGCAACAAAAACAGCCGACTGCCCAAATCTTTTCTCAAGTGACATTTGTGACATAAGCAATGATTTCTCATCATCAAACCCAGCACCTGATGAAGCCAAGTGGAGAATATGTATATATAAGATGAACCAAAGCAAAAATGACTTCAATTCCAATTCTGTGAAGTGTGAATCATTAAAAATATCTAGCAAACGGTGGTTGTTTTGCCAATTGTCAGCTTCAAACTAATTTAAAACTCGGTTTGTTAATGAACTCGTATACCAAGTGGCCCAATATCTCAAAACCTCGGGGATAGACGTTTTATTCAGTTACTTTAAGAAACCCTTTTCGCTAACAACCAATCAGCCTCAAATGACGAAGAAAATATTAGATTAGATCTTTTTGTAACCCTGCATTAACTAGTCACTATAACTAACTTTTTGTTTCGTAATACTTGTATACTTTTTTTAATTCTCTCTTTCTTCTATCACAATATCATGATCAATAACTCAATATTCTTTGAGAAGGCAGAAGTACTAAAAATAATAAATCCTGAATAACTGTACCTTCAACCCCCTCTTCTATATCCTCCAGGTTGAATATTGGCACAGTAGGATCAGCGTGCTTGCTTGATTTCTTTTTATCTGATCCCTTCTTACTTGATTTCGAACTTTTCTTTCGTGACCCACCAAAGCAGGAAGAGAAGAAACCTTCTTCTCTCTTCTTCTTTGGCTTAAGTGGAGGTTCATAACCATATAATGCTGTTCTGTTGAAGACACATCCAGTACCCACATAAACAGGACCTTGAATACCATCTAAACCTCTCAAGTTAATCTGTTCCAAAAAAAAATGTGTCAAATAAATAAGTTTGCACGAACATACATTTTAAAACCGTTTTGCCCATTTATCTTATTAACAAGTGCTTCTCAACATGGAAAGCTCAAATGAGAGCCGTAAATATTTTTGAGACTCAAAGAACCAACTATTTCATGAGTTATTCATGATGAATAACCCTAAATTATTCATCATGATTTTCATTATTCATGATATTCATCTTGAATAACTATCAAAATATTCACCATGAATAGTTGTTTCCCACGTTCTCAAAACATTTATAGTTCTCATTTGAACCTGCCTCTCAACACATAATATCATAAACCTTTTTCACAAGCACCCTGAAAGAATTATAAATTAAGATAGACTGAGAGATGAAAGAACTCACATCAAAGAACACTGTGTTTCGATTAGCATATCGATCGTTTCTATCAATACCATCAAATCTCTGTGGAAACTGAACATAACATACGTATTTTCCGAGATTCGGATCCATCATAAAGCACATAGCTTCTCTAATGGCCTTACTATTGTTAATGTAATGATCACAATCAAGATTCAACAAAAATGGGCCATTGGTAAGGACTGCAGACACACGGACCTACAAATATCAAAATTGAAAGTTAAAGGTCATCCACATCACAAAAGATAAAACTTGAGCTGCTCGATATATAAAAATTACGCACAAGTGCATTCATGGCACCAGCTTTCTTGTGATGTTGAAATCCTGGACGCTTTTCTCTGGAAACATAAACTAATCGTGGTAACTCATTACCCTCACTGTCAAGCCCTCCATTCTGACCTAAGAAAACCTGAAATGAAATTAATATATTTAATTAACCCTGCATTTGGCACAAAAACTTAAAGCACAAGACAACGTACTCATGCTGTGCACAGGAAAGACAAAACGTAACTATTTCCAAGAGGACCATATCTGATACTCCCTCCATCCCAAAATAAATGTCCACAATGTAAAAAACACAGATATAGAAATGTGTAATTATTAACACTTTTTAATTAACTAAATGACAATTTTACCCTTAATAATAGAGGGAGAGAGTAATGAATTTCTCCATCTCATAACTAATAGTAGAATTGGAAGTAGACACTTTAGAAAATGAACACTTGTTTTGGGACAAATTAGAATATAAATGTGGAAGCTTATTTTGGGACAAATTAGAATATAAGTGTGACAATGAAGTACTAAATTTAACAGCCAAGTGAAAAAAATCAAATTTTGAAATGATCACACATCAGTCCATCAGCATGAGAGTTAACTAACCTGTATCATTCCAGGATGATCCCTCGTGTTATTCCCAGGCCATGGTGTACCATCTTGCATGATCCATCCTTCATCGGGAACTTTCTGAGCCTTTGCAACAAGGCCATTTACACGAATTTTGAACTCTTCATATTCTCTCTGTGCATTGAAACGAAAGGTAAGAAACAATCCCCCTAAAAGAAAGATGATAAAAAATGAGTGACCTACTAATGGGAAAAAAATCCCACCTTCATGGCTCTGCGATCTTTAACAAATGTTGGTTGAATTTTATCTTTCAAGTAGTCAATCTTCTGGTTAAAGTACCATTCAGGAGCTCGTGGCTCGATGTTATATTTCTTGCAAAAAGGAACCCATTTCCTTGCAAATTCTGATGTTTCAGAAAGTGACTCAAATGACAACATGGCAGCACCATCATCCGAAACGTAGCATGAAACCTTGTCAACCGGGTAGTCAACTGCAAGAATGGATAAGACGGTATTTGCTGTGACAAGAGGAGGTTCCTTTAGAGGATCCACAGTACTAACAAAAATGTCAACAGCAGCTAGTTGTGATGGCTCCCCTTCCCGCTCATACCTATCAAATAACTCTGTATTAGATTCCTAATTCCTAAACCACAAAAGCTATTAGAAATCTTGTTTTCCTCTTCTTTTTTAATAAATTACCATCTTAACCTCATACAACTAACATAAAGATAAGTTTTTTCAAACAAAAGAATGATCCACAACGAGATTATGTTACCTTAGAGATAGCCTGTCAAGATAAGTCTCGCGATTTATTGGAAGCCATTTAGGGAACTGATCCAATATCCAAGATATTGCGAACCAAATCTCACAAATAACAGAGAGCAACCATAGTGGATATGCATTAGTTACAGGATTCGTTAGACGGTAGTGCAAGAAGATGCAAAGAATAACCAGCCGAAGTACGATAACCATCCTGTATGGATTTATCCTTGATGATGGAATAGACACTTTCCTTGAAAGTGGCTGTCGGGCTTCATCGTTCCTTCACAAATAGAATTAGATCATATTAATCAATCACCGCCCATAATTTTGTCTAGAGTGATGATAAATAGTTAAAGTCACTAACAAGCCCTCAAAAGATGCTTTTGAGTTTTGGCTTTAGAACCGTAAATTAGCCATCAACTAAAACGAAAGCAAACCAAACAAGCCCAATATATCCCACATAGAGGTGGGGTCTGGGGAGGGTAAGATGTTCCAAGATCATACCTCTGCCCCCATGGGGTAGAGAGACCGTTCCTATGGGGTAGAGAGACCGTTCCTATGGGGTAGAGAGACCGTTCCTGTGAAGACCCCCGGCTTGCAAAAACTCAAAAAACAAGAAACAAGTGCGATAGGTGGCAGCAAAGTGTGTGCAAACAAGAAAAGGATACAAAGCGATGAAGCAAACTACTAAAGCAGGACGAACACTATGTCTGGCACACAGTAAAAAAACAAATATAACTAAGGTTGACATAGAGTAAAAACATGAAATATGAAGGCTGCCAAAAGGGTACCACAATTAGATGCAAATTCACCATTAACTAAAAACCTAAAAAACCATCAAGAGAGCACCAAATCTTTTCTTTCAACAGGACTCAAACAGACTTACAGCAATGAATCATCAACCAGGACATCAGTACTGGCATCAATATCTTGACCTCTTTCAGAAGCAGCACGGCTCGTTGTCATTGGAACCACATTCTTGTCCTGTTTCATCTTCCACCCATCAACTCTTTCTTTCCATGCAACATTTCCTAATCCTGTGGATCCAAACTCTCTCACAGGGTCCACAACTCTAATATTAGCTGCAAGCAATATACTACTTTTAGAATTGAAATAGTTTATTCTAAAGATAACTCATTCTCTTATTATTGAAGCACAAAAGACATACGAGATTGATTCACATATGCAGCATAAGGGAGTGAATGTGTGAGTCTTTCCCCACCGTGTGGAGGAGAGGATACCGAAAGGCGTTGAGGAGAAGCAGCAGACAACTCGCCAGAAACCTAAAAAACAAGCAAGACAAAACAGTTCACAGCACTTGATTTGCCACATTGGAGAAATGCATGCGTTGAAAAAAATCAAAGAGCAAAATGCTTCAAAATGCAACAAAGTTTTGTTTAGTTCCAATTTAGTGTTTCTTAGAATTTTTTTTGACAATCGATTTAACAAAGTTCCAAGTTTTCCTATTTTGTACCAATTTTGACCGGTAACCTGCAGATCTTGTAGCATTTGATGACACGGATGTCTGTTTACAACAGAGTTAAGCAAACTGGAGTATTGGACGAAAAACCTCACATTGGCATCATCAAATGTTACAAGCTCAGCAGTTAGCTGTCAAAATGAGTAAAAAATAGGAAATTTTGAAACTCCGATACATTGATTGAGGAAAATAATTATTTGTTACACTAAATAGAGACTAAAGGCAAAGCTCGTTGCATTTTGCTCAAAATCAACTGGCATACCTCATGTCCATTGGTGAGTAAAGGTATGTGGTTGTGAGAGACCTCTTTATCATAATTTGGAGCATTAGTATCTTCCCCTCGTCCATACGTCATGTGCCAGTTCAACATGCGCTCTGCAGTCTTCTGTTTCTCATTTTGAGTTTGTGAAGAGAAGGGAAAATTGGTGGTTTCATCATCAGCCTCAACGTCCTCCTCTCTGTCTCCAGAAATCGCAGGGCTTCCTGTGTTAAAGCGAGTCAATGATAAATTAAATTAATGTTAAGAGAACAAGTCCCAAACATCTGTTAAATGACAATTCAGACATCAATAGCATGATCAAAGGATGACCGGTCCTTCAGATAAACGACCTTAAATGAGTTTTCAATTAGTCGCTATGACCTTTTTAAAAAAATTAGCTCGATGACCTTCATCTGACCTACCACTAGTTCAAAACATTTCAAAAATGTCTGCTCCTATTAAAACTTAGAAATACACTAAATGGTCTAAATGACCTCATGACAAGTGTTCTTTAGATCCATAACCTTCCTAACATGTTTTTAAACATTCTTGTATATGGAAGCCAATTTTCTTTTAATAGATCAGAAGGTCATAAATTTAATTAAAATCTCATTTAACGTTATATACTTAAACAACCCACCTGTAAAATAAGCAATATGAATATGATAAATCAAGAAAAAGTGTTGATCAAAACCTTTAAGTCTTTTGTATCTGGTTTTGCATTGAGGGCATGACTGATTGCCATCCTTTCGCTCGTATTCGTAGCAGGGCCTACAAACTGGAAATGCACAGACATCACAAGCAACAAAAGGTTCTCCGTTTGATGTGGTGCCAACATTATCACCACAGATCTGGCAAACCTGACCCCCAACTTTCTTCGCAGAAGTCCCCTGCACAATCCAAATGACACAAATGTAAAATGCACTCAACCCACTGCCATTTTCTAGTGTTCAAATCAAATTAACTTTCCCAATCCCCCCCCCCCAATGAGAAGATATAACTTGATCATACATCAAACATATACTAGTATATGAAACTGGAATGAATTTAGTAACATATTTGCAGTGTTCAAACGAAAACTCATATCAAAAGTTGCGGAAATTGATCCAAAAAGTCGATGCAATTAATACTAACCCCAGTCTCTCCTTCCGATTCCATTCCCCTTTGCTTAGAAGAGCGATCTATCAACTCGAAATCTCAATAGATCAATCGCATCCGGCAAACATAACAACGGATCTGTACGTGATATCACCTGGTAAGAAAAAGAAATCAAAGATTCAATTCCCTTCTTCACCAAATCCACTTGAAAAATCATGAATCGCAGAAGGAAAAACCTACTTAAATCTCTGAAATACGAATACATTTCAGATTTCATATGAGTTAGTCGATCAATCAACGTAATCGTAGTGACTAACGACTACAAAAGTGTAACAAAAAAACAAATTAAATCGATACAAAACATTCGTACCTGATAAGATCTGGAGCTTACCCTATCAGACGCCACGGAAATCAAGAGAGTCAAACCGAATTGGACATGAATGGGGTTTGCAGATCAAATCTGAGCGGAGAGAAAACAAGTAGGGATCTGAATGGGTCGATCAGAGAAGAAAAGAGTGTAATTGAGAAGCACAAGGGTCTTATTGAATAAAGATTTATATAGATACAGATATTTGATTGTGAGTGATACTTCCAGCTGTTAATGGCAAAGTGATGTAGAAAATCGCTAACGACACGAAAGCAACGCTCTTTTTCTCGATTTATGACACAATTTAAAGATTTTATATGATGAATTGAAGAATGAAATTTCTTGACCCCCACCAAAAATAAATTAATATTGAAAAGAGAGTTGTTGATGAAAATAATTGAGATTGTATGTATACGCACCGTCACCGACAGCCCATTTTTAACCTTACAAAGGAAAGATGTTGTTTTGCTTCGCAAGCATGTTCCGACAATAAATTTTACTTTCTTTTTTGTTTTTTTCTTTTAATTTAATTTTAACAAATACGCAGATTTAAAAAAAGAAACTATTTCCAATCCAATACTAAAAACATAAAAATAAAGTTGTTTTCCTTTTCGGTCTAACACAAAAAAATGAAGGTAATAAAGGTGACATCTATATTATAATTATATATGTAGATTAATAATTTAACACGTTAAATACTATAGTAAATTACATTTTTCGTCCCTGTGGTTTGTTATAAATTTCGGATTTCGTCCCTGTGGTTTTAAATTTCGGTTTTCGTCTCTATAGTTTGCAATTCATTTCTATTTTCGTCCATGAGGCCAAACCACTAGTTTTAAGTATAAAGGACTAAAATTGAAATGCAATGTAGACCATAGGGATGAAAAAAGCAAAATAAAATTTAAATCATAATGACGAAAGAGGTAAAGATTATAAACCATGGTGATGAAAATTGTAATTTCAAAACCATAAGGACGAAACTAGAAATTTTCAACAAACCATAGGGACTAAAAACGCAATTTACTCTAAATACTATTATTTAGTATGCGATTGGAGTTGGGTTTTTTTTAGTGTTGACCCACTATTTTTTAGACTTGGCAAAAACTGACACGACACGCTAATCCGGCACGAACTCGGCACGAAATAAACGGGTTTGCGTAATTCATTTCAACCCGTTTAAGTAAGCGGGTTGACACGACATGACACGAAAATTAAACAGGTAAGATCAGAGTCAAAAAATTAAACTCGAAAATGACCCGAATAACCCGTTTATAGGTTCATTTGAGAAATGGTAAATGTATGAGAAATAGAGAAGTAATCTTAGTCATTCATCTGGTCAACATTTGCGGCTTTGACCGTGAAGCACCGGATAACTTCTTGTATGATCTATACAAGGTAGAGGGGTAGTTTCGTAAAATATGTGTGATGAGTTCATATATGAACCTATATGATTCACATATGAACTATACGTTCATATGTGAATTATTTAATTAGTTTATATGAGAATCAGTTAATTAGTTTATATGAGAATCAGTTAATTAGTTCAACTGATTCATATATGAATCAGTTAAAAGAGTTCAGATGTGAATTACACTGATTCACATATGAACATATAGTTCATATGTAAATTATACATGTTCATATATGAACACAGCCCGTGTATTTTGTAAAAATTACGAAAGTGTCATTCTATTTTTTAAATAACCGCAACTTTTGACTAGTCAAAGCCGCAACTTTTGACCAGTCAAAGCCGAAATATTTGACCAGTTAAATCCGATCTTGACCGTATGAATGACTAAGATTACTACTCTATTTCTCATATATTTATCATTTCTCAAATGAACCTAAGACTATATATATATTTTATAAGTTTTCTTTTTAATACTTTGGATTTTTAACGTTTAAGATTTGGTTAGAATTCATAAGTTTGAACTATAAAATTTGGATTTCTAATGCTTTCATTTGAATTTTGGATTTGTACTTTTTTGTGAATTTTCGATTTTAACTTTTAGTTTTATAAAAGTTAAACGGATTAGGCGGGTCATGTCGGGTTAGGGTTGGGATCTTCTGACCCGTTTATTAAACGGGCCGGGTTAGAGTTAGACACTCTCAACTCATTTAACTTTGAATCCAACACGAACCCGACACGACACGTTTGCAGGTCTACTATTTTTAGTGTTTTTTTAGTGGTTGGGTTGGAGATGCCTAAAAAGCATCTTCAACAGATTTTCCAAAAGTTTTCTAAGATGGAGAACAAAAAACTAAAATATCTAAAAAGTATTGAATTCAACTTCAACAAATTCTCCATTTTGAAGATTAGATCATTATTTATATTATTAAAATATTATATATCTAATAAAATATTATTTCTTTTTTCTAAACATTTCATTTCAAGATTTCTTATGGGTAGAATATATTAAAATATCACTTCTCTCTCTTGTTAATCATTTTTGAAGAGGTCTCTAAATTTGGAGAAATTTACACTATCTCTCCTACTTTCTCCATTTTGAAAAAGGTTTTAGAGAATTTGTTGGAGCAAAAAATGTCCAAAATCCTCATTTTATTCATTTTGGAGAAGCAGTTGGAAATGCTCTAATTTTTTTTTAATGGAGAATGAAACTTTAAAGTCTCTAAAAGAAAATTATTTCATTTTAAAGGTTACAACATTGATTATATTATTAAAATATTTGATTCATCTTACAAAATATTATTTCTCTCTCTATAAATTTAATTTCAAAATTTTCTATTGGTGGAAATATATTAAAAAATATTTCTTTTTCATTGTACATATTTTTTGGGAGTTCTCTAAATTTGGACAATTTTACACTCTCTCTTCTGTTTTTTTCATTTTAAAGCAAAAAACATGTCCAAAATCTTTATTTTCTCCATTTTGAAGAATCTGTTAGGTATCGTTTGGTACACATGCATGGTTGGACAGGACTAGACGGGACAAAACAAGATAGGTGTAACACCCATAAATTTCTTCAGTCAGTAAAAGTGGCCCCGGGCCAACGTAGAAGTTTATAAGGATAAACCTTGCATACGGGAGGATTTGCCTTGGATCTCTAAAAACGTCGAAAACGTTTCGAGCGAGAAAAGTGGACTTTTGGACTTCGGTACGGGTTGGGTGATAGTGCCCCGCGACAGTGACAGGGTCACTATCGCCGTGTCATGGTCGCCGAGGGCCAAAGCCTCTGAGTACACCTTCAGCGAGAATGCCTCGCGATTGTGACATTGGTCACTATCGCTTGGCACAATCGCGGGGGCTGGGAGCCCACGGTACACTCCATGCGAGAGTGCCCTGGGCACAATCGCGGTCGGCCCCAGGATGTTTAAAATCGAGTTTTTTTTACCCTTCTTCTTCATTTGTTACTTCCTCAATCCCATTTCCACTTTCTCCTAACCGAACCCCTTTGCTACCATTGTTAATTTTGAACATTTGAGGCACCAAGACTTGAGATTCCAAGTGATTCTTCATCATCTAACAAGGTTTTGGAAATTGGAACTAAGATCCTCTCATCTTCACCTTCTTCATCAAATTTTCTAGGGTTTCATCCAACCCTTTTCACTATTTTGAAGATTGGGAGTTTGTGGCTCATATTGGTGACCTAGAAGTGTATTGTTGATAGATTCAAGTTATGGTTAAGGTAACCTTCTATTTTCTTCATCTATGAAAATTAGGTTTTCGGTATAAATTGAGATCTTCATATAAAATGTTTGAGAAACGATTCTAAATGGTTGGTTATGAATATTTATGGCTGGAAACTTATGGATCTAGGTTTTTGGAAGATTTGGCTTGAGGATTCCAATTTCTTCAAAGGAGCTCAAGTTGGGGGGGGGGGGGGAATCTAGATTTAGCCTAAATCTAGCAACGTGAGTTCAAGTTGATTTGTGAAAACGTTGTACATGCCAAAAATGTCCGTTTTGAAGTATTAAAATGTTTTACTTGGTGTTATCAAATGTGTTGTTTATTTGATGTAATTTACATCTTTGATACATTTGATTTTATAAATATTGTAAAATGCCACATTTGGGGTTTTTTGCGATACTTTGATAAGAAAATCATATTTATATGTTTTTTTGATGATTTATTATATGAATGGAGGTCATTTGATGTAAATGTATTTTTAGAGTATTTGGTTTTATCAACCGTGTGAAAAATGTATATTATTGAGTTATAAAACATTTTGGAATTATAAATGGTATAGTTTCATTAGGAAAATGATTCATCCCAACTCATGATGTTTTGTTTGAGTTATCCATGTCTGTGGAGCATGTTTTTGCATAAACGTGTGTCATTTACATTTTATTGTATTTTATTACTTTTACAAATGGTCAATTGATTGGTTGAGCTCATGGCTCGGTTTTTGACTCTGTTGAGTCTTGGGGACACTTGTCTAATTTATTGCATATTACTTGAGGATTACATGTTTTGAACACGTTAGTTCATTCATTTGGAGTCATGTAACGTTTTAGACTGTAATGCATTGGATACATAGGCATAAGAATTAGTCAATTGGTTTAATTGGGAACTTTATCCCTGTTTTGGAACTGGAGATATTTATGGTTAACGGGGACTCGAGGTATAGATCGTGGGTGGTTGAACTCGATGACTATGTAACCTTTTAGCGAAGGACCCAAGGTATAGATCGTGGGTGGTTGAACTCGGTGTCCATTAATTATGGCTAGACATAGGGCCTTAATTATTGGGAACTCGAGGTATAAATCGTGTGTGGTTGAATGTGATAATCATGTGCCCCGTGACACTTAAATTCTCTTAGGATCCTCCAACTAAATACCCGGGTTAAGAACAACCCTAAGGATGGTCTTTGCCCCAAGACTCTCTAACGAGGACCCAAACATAGGGATACCTCCCACAACTCTAAGATCATTCTTAGTACAACCATTGATCCCAACTTAACTTTCGCTTTAACAAGCTACAAGGAAAACCTACCACACTAACATAAGAAAACTTCAATATCCACCTAAGGCAAGATCCCTAAAATGAATAATCAACAAGATCACTAAGGTCCTCCAACTTTTCTTAGACTCAACAATCCTCCATTATTCCCATAATCCTTACGGCATCTACAATCTTATTTCCAGATCTTGCCTAGAAGGTCTCACTAGGCTCCTAGTTAGCTGCACTCCATCCTATTTAGAGATGGAAATGGGGTGGGGATGGGGCGGGGACCCTAATCCCCATCCCCGATCCCAATTTTCATCCCCATCCCCGTCCCCGTCCCTGCTGGGGAATATGATCACATCCCCATCCCCGTCCCCAACGGAGAACGGGGATCCCCAACGGGCAATCGGGGAATTTCCCCATTTATGTGATATATTTTTAAATGAAATGTGATGAATATACTCGTTCGATAATGGTCCATATCTAAATCTCACATATGTCCAAAATTTGTTTTTACGGACTATTAAATATTCATGTGAACAAGATCACAACATTATACGTAATTGTTTGATCAAACGCTTTCGACTCTCCGTGATTTTTATCTAAAAAAAGTAAGACAAATACAAAAATGTAATAAGAAAGATCAAAAATACCATTTCTAAATTTAAAAGATGTTACGTCTAAATCTTTATAAATAATATATTTAAAAATAGATATACAATGTATGTAGTAATAAATATACATAATATTTAGTAATAATTATATAATATATTTAATATACGGGGACGGGGCGGGGCGGGGATCACGTTACCCGTCCCCGTCCCCGTCCCCATCCCCGGTTTTTAGAATTCGGGGATCCCCGTCCCCATCCCCGATCCCCGATTTTGTGGGGAATCCCTGTCCCCGTCGGGGCGGGTACACCGGGTTCCCCAATGGGGCAGGTCTCATTTCCATCCCTAATCCTATTTACTTGGTCATACTTGACCGAGTGACCGAGCATCGGTACCACCTAAGAATTGATTCAAACCTATCACGTCTGAGGGTGTCATTTCTTCCATTGCGCCAAAATCTTAAGTCTAGGATTTGGTTGGGTCTGCAATTCCACGATAGCCTCGAGTCATACAATTCATGGAGTTATTATCTCTTAAAGGTCTCGCTTAACGGGGTCTCCCAAAACATCACACAGATCTTCCTCGCATGATATAACTAACTATCATCTACCGGTTTTCTCACTAACTCCCATAGAAAATACCACAGTTTCCTTGGCGGTCATTTGTAAAAAGGCTAGGTGTGCTAACCGTACCTGATATTATAACCTTTACAATTCTTCCTATGGGTACGGGTGAAAACATTTCCTAGGTTCCTTTAGGCAAACCAGACACCCAACTTGCCTCATGAAAATTTCCTTTAAGACACACCAATACTCTACACTCTGATTACTAAATCTTCGACTTACAAACCTTATATTGGACTCCCAAGCTAAACGAACAATATCGATCGATTACCAAACCCCGAAACTTTACTCCCAAAACCCCACACTTCATAATATCAATTCTAGCTCTGGCCACACGACTTAACTCCCAAAGCTCCATACCGATTCTCTAGGATTACATCAGGACACTAAAATATCGGCCTCTAGTATCGATCCTAGAAACTGGCAGGCAAAACTTAACAAAGACTCTATTCCAAACATCAGCACTAACAACTAGAATATGACCAACGGGAAACATACTTGTCGTCACCGACATGCCACTCACGCCTTGGGATGCTAAGCCTGTTGCTTAACCCATCAGCGGTTCCTGCACGGACAGTCCTTCTTCACATGATCTGGTTCCTTACACACAAAGAAGATTGTGCCCTTGATGTTGCAGTCTCGGTGGGAGTGACCCAACATCCCACATTTGAGACACGACGAAGGATTGGGATTACACCTACCCGCATGTTTGACTCGGCATTCCTGACACCATTTTGAATTCCTACGATGGTCAACTCCTTTTCCATCACCACGGTCATCGTGTCCTTGGGGTGGACTCCATCGGTCCTCCCGTTTCCTCTTTTCTTTGACCTATGCCTCTTCTTCAATACTCCAAGCATAGATATCTTCCATGATTTGTGATTCTTCTATTGTCTCTTGGAGGGTGGATGCTTTAGAACTTCGAACCATCGCCTTCATATCGGCCGACAACCCTTTCAAATAAATTTTGACTCTATCCTTTTCGCTCGGGACAACGTTTCCACCAAGTCTAGTTTCTCCATGAAGAGGTTGGAATACTCTCTTACTGACATGTTTCCTTTCTTAAGGGCTCGAAATTCCTCCTCTATCCAGTCGATCGCCCTTTCGTTGCAATATTCATCCAACATTTTCCTTTTGAAGGTATCCCACGATAGTGATGAGGTGAAGGCGGTTCCATGAGTAGACTTGGTAACATTCCACCAAGTAAGATCCCGACCCCTCATCATGTGGGAGGCGAATTTCACCTTCTGTCCCTCCTTACACTCGCTAGGGTCAAATGCTTGTTCCATCTCTTGGATCTAATTCATGCACACTACCGGGTTGTCAACCCCTGAAAACTCTGGCGCCTTGCTGCACAGGAAATTCTTGTATGAGCAGGTTCTCCTACCATGACCCATATTAGCAGCAATGATGTCCTCCATTTGGATTACCTTCCCGGTGTCGACCGTACCCCTCTCATCATGCCCGGAGGCCACTTCTTGCCTTCGGTCGTTGGCATTTTTGTTTTCCAATAATTTCATTATTCTTTCTTCTTGTCGCTCCATAGCTGAATTCATCATTTGAACCACACTAGTCAACAACTTGGGATGAGGGCTTACTCCTTGTACGTGCTCCGGTCTATCATTAAACAATGACGGCAACGGAGGAGGTGGTACATGGTTGACTCCCGCGGCTTGACTTGAAGTCGCCATGCCTATAATATATCCGTCCTCTTGGGCTTGGGCTTCTCTCTGCGCATCCGCCATTCTGGTATGACATACATGAGGATGAGGTTAAGAGGTTACACCGACATTAGATTAACAACGAAGACATACTATTAGACACGTTAGACATCATGACAATGGTAAAGTCAAGCATGTTCACGTAATATCGCATTCATAATATCAGTAGCTAAGTGATATTATGAATGTGATACACATAAGATATCTCGTCACCATAGTCACGACTCTCAACTAGTGCATTTCTGTCGACCACTATGATCCACACACAACTTAAGAGTTCTACTCATCATGAACCAATCATAATTTAAAGTCTCAGCTTAAGTCTAGGCATCTAAAACTCATACCTAGTTCACTTAAAACTAGAGCTCTGATACCAACTTGTAACACCTCTAAAATTTGAAAATAACAGACAATTTAAAACTTCCAAAAATCCCTTAAATACATAACTTGAAACACGAATATCTAAAGTTACAAGGGAAGAAACACAACAACATGTATCAGAGTTCTAAAGGAACTATCTAGTCCCACAAACGGGAACAAAGTCTGAAGGGTTGTAACACCCCAAAAATTCGAAAATAGCAGACAATTTAAAACTTCCAAAAACTCTTAAATACATAGCATTGAAGTATCAAATATCTAAAGTTACAAGGAAGAATCACTACAACAACGTATCAGAGTTCTAACGGAACTATCTAGTCCCACAAACGGGGACAAAATTAGCCGGGTGTTACTAAAACCACCAAAGCTGCTATCTTCACCAAACCGGATGACGTCACTAAATCCATCCTACCGGAACTTCTACCAAGCTTCACTCGCCACTCAGATCCATCTAAGACCTGATATACAATTCAAAAAGAAAAAGTGTTAGGCTTAACGCCTAGTGAGTTAAAACAGTTTTCATCATATAAATCATAAAACATTTAAAACGAACATCTTACTATGAATAAGGCCATTCTAGAAACACTAATTATAAAAAGGATTTATTTTCAAATCAAGTTACTTCTAATTTCCAAACACCCATTTTAAATAATTACTCGACGTCCAAATTCCCCAAAACGCACTAACACGGTATTTCACCAAAAGACTCTTTGTGTAAATAAAATGGTATGTTTCAACATCGAAGGCATGGGTAAGGGAATACCCAAAAATAACTCATTTTGGTGATGGGGGAGACCCGATTCCAAAGAATGTGGCGGGCACACAAAGTTAAGCCACTTATCAATGTTCTCGGGTTTCACATAGAGTCAAGGATCCCGTATACGGCTCCCAACCGAGCTATCACCGCAAGATACCCAAATGACCCTAGTGTCTACTCGACCTCTAGATGAGTGTCACCACAAAATCCACAAGTCTCCGTATCCGGCTCACCATAGGCACCACCATAAGACTTAGCTCCGTATATGGCTTTGCAGAGCACCACCGCAAACTTACATAAAACATGACTTGGGGACCACTCACTAGACTCAAACATGGACGTAAAAAGTTCCATGATGAACAACCCTACTCCAATGCTTATGGATCACATTACAGTGTAAACATTACATGACTCCATATGAATGAACTAACGCATCCAAAACATGTAATTACCAACATTTGTATAATAATTGCATTTCCATAAAACGTTCCATAATGAGCCATTTAAACCGGACAACGTCCCAAAACTCGTTAGTATACAAATCAAGTCGTAAGGCATCATAAAATATTTGACACTCAAATAGAGTCAATATGGCTACATAAGCCAAAGTACAACTTTCCCAAATTTAGCACTTTCTCCAAATATAATTGGCCAAAGGCCCGAACCGTAAGGTCCACACTTTTCCCAAATATTCTCGAGTTAAAAGATACCCGTTCCAACAACTCATACTTTTAAAGTCAAAGGACTTAAAGTTTTCAAATATAAAACCCATAGGTTGAGTAAAGCCCCAAATGACCATATTTCAATGATCGTTCTTAAAACTCCCCAACTCACACTATAATCTCATTTAAAATCATTTGTACTCCAAATCTCTCCATATTAAAAACCCAAGTAACACAATACCCAAATTCTTCAAATGTTCTATAAACATGTATGGTAGATCAAAATCCCCTTTTAGGTGACTCAAACACCTCATAAAATATTGTAACCCATTTTCAAAGATTTATAACTCAAATATGTGTAGTGTACAATTGTTCACGAACTTATCAAAATGAAGTAAACTCATGGATATACTTTTAAAACCCAAAATATGTGCATTTTGACATGTATATAGTTTTTCAAAGCAATTAGAACTCACCTTGCTAGATTTAGACTAAATCTAGGTTTTACCAACAAACTTGAGTTCCTTTGTAGAGAAGATCTTGGATCCTTCCACTAGCTCCAAGCTTTCTACAGATACCTTACCACAAACATTCTCAAAGTTATACCAAACCTTAAGGATACAAAAACAAGATGAAGAACACCAAACTCTAACTTTTTAGATGGGAAGATGGGTAGATTACCTTGATCGTAAACCCTTAGATCCACCCAATATCTTCAATCCACTTCTTTATCTACTTGAAAATCTCCAAAAGACGAGACTCTAGGTTCAAGAATCACTAAAATCAGATTTGGGAAGAAGAAGTTATGAGAAAATGAAGTTAGGTTCCAAAAATCGTGCTTAAAACTCTCAGATGGGTTCCTGCGGCCTTGCCCGCGACTTGCAAGTTGTGGGGCAAGCCGCCCACTTCCCATAACACGATTCCAGTGAGTTACGTGGCCAGGGCGGCGGCTCAGGGTCACGCACCAACCCGCGACACTCCAAAAGTCCTGTTTTCTCGCGTTTTTCGCGCCTGGTTCGATCCCCGATGGTTCCATTGTAAAACTCACTTGATTTCTCGATACCTTTACGTTCCAAGAGTCAAACGACTCCCGTATTACCATCGAGGATAAATTCCAAAATTACGGGCGTTACAATCCTCCCCACCTTGAAAATGATTTCGCCCTCGAAATCTTTACCCGTAATCCCCAAAATTGCACGGGGCAAGATCCTTTTATCAGGTAATGGAGATACTCTAAGCATTCCATTAGTTATGTATCAACGTTCCAACACGGGGCATTACTAACGAATCCAAATTTACCAAAAACGCGTCACACCGAGAATTTGGCTCCTTAGCCGAAAAACATATCTCTCGTTCTTACTAGCAATCCTTACCAACGGGAAAACATTGGTCAAGAGGTATCACACCCCTTTTACTTCGCAACGCATCCTCACACACACATAACAGGGGTTACGAGAAGTGGTTCCACCACCTTATTGGGCAATAACAATTCTTCCCACAGTCTTTCACCCGAAAGACTTGGGCGAATTACCTGATCTCCAAACCTTCAACTATTCCTTGTTCCACGAGGTTTTGTGAAGAGTCGCCGACTTGCCGATCCCCACATGTTCGAAAGATGCACCATCGATTCGCGCCTTATGGTAGATTCCCTTAGAACCCCCAATTAAGAGCCCGGGTTAAGAACAACCCTACGGACGGCCCTTGCCACAAGACTCTCTAACGAGGACCCAAACCTAGGGATACCTCTTATAACTCTAAGATCATTCCTAAGACCACCACTGATCTCAACTTAGCTCTTGCCCAAACAAGCTGCAGTAAAAACCTAACACACTAACAAAAGATAAAATCACTATCAAATAAAGGCAAGATCCTAAACATGAGCCATCAACAAGATCACTAAGGTTCCCAACCTTTCTTAGAGTTAACAATCCTCCAAAATTTCCACAATCCTTACGACATTTACAACTTAGTTTTATCCCTTGCCTAGAAGGTCTCACTAGGCTCCTAATTGACTGCACTCCAACCTATTTACTTGGTCATACCTGACCGAGTATCGGCACCACTTGAAGGTTGATTCAACTTATCATAATAGAGAGTGTCCTACCTTACAATACGCCAAAATCTTAAGTCTAGGATTTGTTTGGGTCTGCAATTCCGCGATAGCCTCGAGTCGACCAACTCATGGATTCATTATCTCTTAAAAGTCTCGCTCAACGGAGTCTTCCAAAATGTCACGCAGATTTTCCTTGCGCTCTATGACCAACTACCATCTACCGCTTATCTTATTAACTCCTATAGACTAAATCCCAAATTCTTAGCGGTCGCCCGCTAACGACTCCTCCTACGGTTACGGGTGGAAACATTTTCTTGACTTTTCTAAGCAAACCGACACTCGACTCATCTCAAGAAACCTCCTCTAACACCGATACTATATAACTTCGATTACCAAAATCTTCGATTTACAATTCTTATGTTGATTCTCAATTAAAACAACCACATCGATCGGTCACCAACCCCGGAGCTTATCTCTTAAAACTCCTACTCTCTCCCTATTATCGATTCAAGCCTCGACTACATGACTTAACACCCAAAGCCCCCTTACCGGCCCCCTATAGGGCTTCCAGAAACGCTAATAACATCGATCTCTAGCATCCGTTACCAGAAGTGGTACATCCTACCCATCAGATGAGATAGCTGCAAACCATTCTAACAAATACTCGAACACGACAGCTTAACTATCTTATGAAACGAAACGAATGGAAAACCCACCTGTCGTCACTGACGTGCCATTACAGCCTAGGCACACTGTGCCTGCTTCCCGATCCTCCTCTGATCCCTGCACGAGGGCAGTCCTTCTTGACATGGTCCGACTCTCTACACACAAAACAGATAGTGCCCTTGATGGAACAATCCCGGTGGGAGTGGCCTAACATGCCACACTTGAGACACGTTAAAGGGTTGGGGTTGCACCTCCCCGCATGCTTGGCTCGAAACTCATGACACCACTTCGACTTCCTGCGATGGCTAATTTTCTTCTCTTCTTCATAATTTTGGTATTCATGGGGTGGACTCCTCTAGTCCTCCTATTTCCTCTTTTCTGAAAACTCTGTTTCTTCTTCTTTACCCCAGGAATAAACTTCTTCCATAAATTGTGATTCTTCTGTCGTTTCCCGAAGAGTGGAAGCCTTGGAACATCAGATTGTCGCCTTCATACCAGCTGGTAATCCCTTTAGATAGGCGTTAACCCGATCCTTCTCACTCGGGACGACATGCCCCACCAAATCCAGTTTCTCCATGAAGAGGTTGGAGTTGTTAGACCACAGTCTCATTGGATACAAGATCATCCAAACTGAAGATCGCAATCTGAAGCTAAAGCCGGAACGTCGACTCTCGATATTAAAGTCTATGTCTATTTGTAATAAATGTCAATGTAATTCAATGTAATTGTTATTAGTTATATTAGTTATTAGATATTAGATCTAGTTAACTTAGTTAGATAAAGTTAGTTTCTAGTTTAGTTATTTAGTTGCTAGAAATAATATCTAGATATTAAATCTAGATATTATCTTAGGAAGTGTGTTCAACACACTAGTTAGATTAGTTGTGTATCTCACTCTCAGATAGATAAGAGAATTCACACATACAAACACACACTTAAAGGTGTAAAAGAGAGAAAAACAGAGAACACAAATCCAAGCTTAAAATCGATCAACCTTGTAACTCGTTTGTTATAATCAATACAGGTTGGTAATCATTTTGTGTTGTTATTCTATAAAACTTGATAGTATTGTTGGACCGACAATTGGTATCAGAGCCTGATTAAGATCAAAACAAGTTTTCAGAAAAACGACTCTGTGTTCTTCAAGAAAAATTGACTTTGTGATTTTGAGTGTTTTAGGTGTTAGAATCGATCAGGTTGTGATCGTACTACATGCTAGATCGAGTTGTTGATATTTGATTTCACTTTTAAGCTTAAATCGAGTTCCAATTTGTGGATTTTATGTGAAAAAGTCGAAGTGGGTAAGTTCACTGTGCCATCGATTTTATTTCGAAAAAGTGTGTTTTAGAGAGATCGAGTGCTTACATACTTTTCTAAAAGTGTTTCTAGACACATTGGTAGGGTTTGGTATTGCTAAATCGTTTCAGGAACAGATTTTAGTCGATCTTTAGAAGTTCAGGACGAACACACGCATACCGGAGGAAGAACAACC
This sequence comes from Arctium minus, assembly GCA_954870635.1. Classification (NCBI taxonomy): domain Eukaryota; kingdom Viridiplantae; phylum Streptophyta; class Magnoliopsida; order Asterales; family Asteraceae; genus Arctium; species Arctium minus. Next base: position 21,106,661 of record OX941082.1, read on the forward strand.
CGCAAAGTCCTACTGTACGCGTCCCAAAGAACCCGCAAAGCATACTTCTCGGCTCCCAAAGCACCCGCAAAGCACATATCAACTCACTTCTCGGTTCCAAGTCAGACACGCAAACCTTAGACCCGCATATCTCAACTGTGCGCTCCTCACTAGACCCGCAAACCTCAGTGTGCGCTTCTCACTAGACCAGCAAACCTCAGTGTGCGCTTCTCACTAGACCCGCATACCTCAGTGTGCGCTTCTCACTAGACCCGCATACCTCAGTGTGCGCTTCTCACTAGACCCGTATACCTCAGTGTGCGCTTCTCACTAGACCCGCAAACCTCACTGATGACATCCAGAGAAGCCCTTGCAATAGGAACTGACACCAAGCAACCAGTTCTCTTCAAAGGAGAATACGAACAGTGGAAGGATCGGTTTCTGAACTTCATTGACAGACATGAGTTGGGTGATTTCATCAGGACATCTATAGAAGAAGGGGTTATGAGACCACCAATGACGACTCGTGTAGTTGATAATGTGCCGACTCAGGTTGAACTTAAGTATCATGAACTACAAGATGATAACCTCAGAAGAGCCAAAGGCGACAGATTAGCTAAGTCATACATCTTACAAGGAATCCCAAATGAAATATACGTAAAGATTGACAGCTACAAGGCCTCCGATAAAGAAATGTGGGATCAGCTTGAAAAGATGATGTTGGGCTCAAAGGTTGGAAATCAGCTGAAAATCTCCAACTGCCTAAATAATTATGAAGAATTTAGAGGCAGGGTGGGAGAAACTTTAGAAGAAACCTATGACAGGTTTGTGACTTTGCTGAACGAACTTAGCAAGAACAAAGTTCACAAATCTCAAATTGAGCTGAACGTCAAATTCCTGAGCATTCTTCAACCGGAATGGAAAAGATTTGCTAGGCAGATGAAGCAGATAAAAGACTTGAATGAGATTCCACTTCACGAGGTGTATGAAACCCTTCGTAAGAATGAAGAAGAGGTGGATGAAATTCTAGCTGAGAATAGACAGAGAGGAAAGACAGTTGATGACACAGTCGCTCTTGTAGTTAGGAAGAAAAAGAACAAGACGATTGTGTACGAATCAGAAGAAGATGAAGCTTATGCAAACTCTGACACAGATGAAAATGATCAGCTAAAGCAAGCAATGATGATGCTGACAAATGCTTTTCAGAAAAGGTTCTACAAAAAGCCAACATCAAACAGTCAGAGGTACTCATCTGGTCCGAACAACTACATCCACAAGGAAAGGGTTGAAGGAAGCAGATATGAAGGAAAGAGATTTGAAGGGAAGAGAACAGAAGAGAGGAAACCTGAAGAGAGAAGGTATCAGTATGAAGGAAAGAGATTAGAGGAGAGGAAACCGGAAGAGAGAAAGTTTAAAGCTGAAGGATCCAGTCAGCCAGAACCACCAACGTGCTACAACTGTGGCAAAATCGGTCACTTTGCCAAGGACTGCCGCAGATCAAAGGTCAGAAACTCCGACTACTACAAGAACAAGATGCTTCTTGCAAAGCAACAGGAGGCTGGCAAGGCACTGATGGCTGAGGATGAATACTGGCTTGATCACTCAGATGAAGAAGAAGAGGATGAAGAAAAAGATGAAGCCGTCAACATGTGTTTGATAGGCCAGATAGAATCAGATGCTAATGCTGATTCAGATGATGAAGAAGAAGAGGTATGTAATCTATCAGATTTAGAGTTTATGAATAAAATGCATGCCATGAGTTTAAAACAAAAATAGTTAGAATCTAATCTTGAGCGAGAAAATGGTGTTAGAACTGACAAAAACCAATTGATACAGAAACTTCGCAATGAAATTGCTGAGAAGAAAGTATTGGTTGAGGTTTTACATAAAGATAATGACACCAACGCTAAGGAAAAGACAATAATTCTTAAAGAGAATTCAGATCTCAAGTCTAAACTGCTAAAATGTGAGATTGATAAATATGAGCTTACAAAATTGCATTCTTCATGTGTTGAAGAAAACAAAACTTTAATTGCAAAAATAGATGCTTTGGAAAAGAAGTTGTACTCATTAGGTCAGAGTGAACAAACCATTCATCTTAACAAACCGTTAGAAAACAAAGGCAATTGGGGAATCGGTTATAAGAATCCTCACTGTATACAAAAAGGGATGTCTGAAGTGCTAGGACTTTATGATCATCTTAATATGCTATTAGCTCGCAGAATCCCTGAGTTTAAAACTTTTTGGACTAAACTATCGGAAAAGGATGAAGCCAATGAAATGGAAAAACGGTTGAAATCAGTTAAAGTTCATCTTCCATTTTGTTATGCGAAACTGAATAATAGTTATAATGATAATCCAATATATCAAAATAAGAAAACTCTTTCAAGTGATTTTTTTCCAAGTTATTCTGAAAAGGAAATGGAGGCGAAGCCTATTAAAGGTAAACTATATGACCCTCCTCTCGTTTTAGAAAGTAAAATTTCTGAACTCGAGAATTCTTTATCAGATGAAAGACTTTTGATAAATATTGAGCAAAATGTTTTTTCAACTGTGTTTTCAAATTCTGTTATTTCAAAAGCTTCAAACTTTGAGGATACGTTTGGTTCATCAAATAAAGAGCTTAATTTTCTTAACTCTAACGGTAGTTTCGATGGTTGTTTTGAACAATTTGACTTTAATACAAAACTTCCTAACCATTCATCCTTGGTTAAGAAATCTTCAAGAAAAACCAGTATACCTGTGAACGGTGCAAAATCAACGAAAGTTGATAATTCAGTCTCTGTGAAAGCTAAACATGCTAAAGGTAAGAAAATATCTCAGCATTCACAGAAACCGAACACTACTGGTAATCCGAAGAAGAAGCAATCGCTTGTTGCTCAAAGGTCTAACTCACAAGCTTTACATGTTTCAGATCTGAGCAAGCAAAGGCCAGACGTAAATTCTCAATGGCAACCCAAACGGAAGCTTGACAAGACCGTTTTATCGTTTAGTAGTGTTAATTGTAATAAGACTTCGCTTACTAAAGATGTTGTGATTGCTGATATTGCTGTTTTGAACCCAAAACTTGCTGTTTATCGGAAACAATATACAATGAAGCAATTATTTCAGTTATCTTTATCTGCTGGAAAGTCTTCTATTTATGATAAACATGTCTCTATTTCTTGTCAAGATTCTGGAGATTGGTTTGGCAACTACCATGTGCATACATCTCATACTAATTCTTCACATGCATTTCAAAAGAAAAGAGGACCCAATTTGAAATGGGTACCAAAAACTTGTGCTAACACAGCAGGACCCAAATTCCAGTGGGTACCTAAGGCTAAATCTGTGTTGCAGGCACACAAAGCTTAAAGAGAAAGCGACTTCTGATTATGTACAGATCAGGACTCGTTCTTCAATGTCAAAAATAGGTTTTTGGATAATGCAGTTCAAAACCCGAACATCAAAGTCAAAATAGGCTTTTGAACAAATCAGTTCAAGACCCGCACTTCGATAATCAAAGTGAAAATTCCAATGTTGTCGTATGAATATCTAAATTTGTAATTTCTCTTATGCAGACTAGTCATACATGGTTCTTGGACAGCGGATGTTCCAAGCACATGACAGGGCAAAAAGAGATACTGTCCAATTTTAAAGACAAATATTGCGGAACAGTAAGATTTGGCAACGACCAGTTTTCTCCAATCATGGGATACGGTGATGTACAACATGACAATATCACTATCAAGAAGGTGAGCTATGTAGAAGGCTTAGGACACAACTTGTTCAGTATAGGCCAGTTCTGTGACAAAGACTTAGAGGTCAACTTCAAAGCCAAGAGATGTTCAGTTCGCAATGAAGACGGAGAAGAACTCTTGGTCGGTACTCGAGAAACAAACCTCTACACAATAAACTTATCAAATGTCCAGACTGACAAGCAAGTTTGTCTACTGACGAAAGCATCGATGCAACAAAGCTGGTTATGGCATCGAAGGCTCTCTCACCTCAACTTTCGGTACATCAACAATCTGGTCAGTGGAAAGCTCGTCAAAGGACTTCCAGAGCTGAAATATGAAAGAGAACATCTTTGTGCAGCTTGTGAAAAGGGCAAGATGAAGAGGGCACCTCATAAACCGAAGCCTGAACCAAGTACCAATGCTCCTTTAGAGTTATTGCATATGGACTTATGCGGTCTGATGCGAACTCAAAGCTTAGGCGTCAAGAAATACATACTCGTGATCGTGGACGATTACTCGCGATACACATGGGTCAAGTTTCTACGTTCAAAGGATGAGACACCAGATGTTCTCATCACATTTCTAAAGACGACCCAGGTGAATCTGCAGAAACCGGTCAAGTTTCTACGAACAGATAACGGCACAGAGTTCAAGAACAACAAAGTTGAAGAATATCTCGAATCTGTCGGGATTTCACATCAATACTCTGCTGCTCGAACGCCTCAACAAAATGGAGTGGTCGAAAGAAGAAACCGAACGCTAGTTGAGGCTGCTCGTACTATGCTAAGTCACTCTGACTTACCTCTATTTTTATGGGCAGAAGCTGTTTCGATCGCGTGCTACACACAGAATCGATCCATGATACATCGAAGAATCAAGAAGACTCCTTATGCATTAATCAACAACCGAACACCGACAATCAAATATTTCCATATATTTGGGTGTAAGTGTTTCGTTTTAAATGACAGGGAGAATCTTAATAAGTTCAGTGCTAAGGCGGATGAAGGGATCTTCATTGGATATTCCTCGACATCAACTGCATTCCGAGTTTATCTGAAGAAGTCAAGAACGGTGATTGAAAGCATCAACGTCACCTTTGATGAAGAAATGGCTTCCGAACAACAACGTTCAGAACCCGTTATAACCGGAGTACTAGCTTCTGGGCAACTCAGTCCAGAACCTGCGTCTCAACAGAATAAATCAGACGAAGCTTCAACTTCAACTAACCATTTATCTGATTTAGATTTATTATTTGAATTGTTTTATGATGAATTTCTTGGATCTAGTGTAAAGAAATCTGTTGTGGTTGACAGGATGGAAGACTTAACGACTAGTCATCCAACCAGTTCAGATGACTCTATTGAATCAAACGCCCCGATTCAACAAGAAATTACAATTCAAATGCTGACTACAACAATTGAAGAAGTGTCAAATGATAAAGAGACAGAAGTAGCTGCAACAGTAGGAGATTCTGTACAGATCAATCTACAGCCAGATCAAGCTGTACCTGCTGAGCTTTCTGAACCTGCCACTTCAACTGAAACCATCATTCCTCCTGAACAATCAGAAGAAGGTACAAGTGGATTTGTAGATGATACCACTGACATACAATCATCTAATCCACTACCTCATGAACATAAATGGACCAAAGAGCATCCGATAAGCCAGATAATTGGCGATCCATCAAAACCGGTGCAAACTAGGTCAGCATCAATGAACATGTGCATGCATGACTCCTTTTTAAGCAAGTTCGAGCCATCACGCGTATCGGAAGCACTTGCTGATCCAGAATGGGTGATCTCAATGCAAGAAGAGCTAAATCAGTTCGATGCACTTCAAGTCTGGAGACTCGTACCAAAGCCTAAAGGTAAAACCATTATAGGTACGAAGTGGATTTTCAAGATAAAGAAAGACGAAGATGGTACCATTATCCGAAACAAGGCAAGACTAGTAGCCAAAGGATACAGACAAGAGGAAGGAATCGACTACGACGAGACATATGCTCCTGTGGCGCGATTAGAGGCAATCAAAATGTTTCTAGCCTACGCAGCCAACAAGAACTTCACGGTCTTTCAAATGGACGTGAAGACAACATTCCTAAATGGAATTCTGAAGGAGGAAGTCTACGTCTCTCAGCCAGAGGGTTTTGTCAATCAAGAGAAGCCAAATCACGTTTACATTCTCGACAAAGCACTCTACGGTCTGAAACAAGCACCTCGAGCCTGGTATGATGTCCTTTCCACTTTTCTAGTCAAGTCTGGGTTTTCAAAAGGTACGGTGGATACCACTTTGTTTATAAAAAAGGAAAAAGGCGATATCATTTTAATTCAAATCTATGTAGATGATATTATCTTTGGTTCTACAAATACTAAGTACTGTAAGAATTTTGCAAACCTTATGGTGTCTAGATTTCAGATGAACTTGATGGGAGAGATGAATTTCTTTCTCGGTTTACAAGTAAAACAATTTTCATCGGGTATTTTTATCAATCAATCAAAATACATTAGGGATATTCTTCGGAAGTTCCAAATGGAAAATTCAAAACCGATTGGTACCCCAATGGCACCAGGTACTAAAATTGGCACCGATCCTTCGGGAAAGGCTGTTGATGTTAGGACTTATCGAGGGATGATAGGTTCTTTAATGTATCTTACGTCGAGTAGGCCAGATATAATGTTTTCAACATGCTTATGTGCAAGATATCAGGCCAATCCTACAGAAATCCATATGCTTGCTGTGAAGCGCATATTTAGGTATCTAAAGGGCACTGCAGATCTTGGTCTGTGGTATCTTAAAGATACTAGTTTTGAACTAATAGCCTATACAGATGCAGATCATGCAGGTTGTATGTTAGACATGAAGAGCACGTCAGGACACGTACAGTTCCTCGGTGACAAGCTAGTAAGTTGGGCATCGAAGAAGCAACTTTGTGTTTCAACCTCCACGGCCGAAGCAGAATATGTAGCTGCTGCTAACTGCTGTTCTCAGGTCTTATGGATGCGAACTCAATTGCGCGACTACGGTTTCCACTTCAACAAGATCCCGATATACTGTGACTCCAAGAGCGCCATCGCAATTACAGCGAATCTTGTTCAACACACCAAGACAAAGCACATAGACGTCAGGTATCACTTTATTAAAGATCATGTTGAAAAAGGAACAATTGAACTTTTCTTTGTAAAAACTGATTATCAACTTGCCGATTTGTTCACCAAACCCTTAGACGAAAAGAGGTTCAACTTTCTTATCTCTAAGCTTGGTATGTTAAATCTTAAAATCTAATCAGTAGTTACCTATAAAAGTTCTCTAAATTGTATACTTTTTCATCATTTCTTCATTCTTAACTCTGATTGATATCTGCACTTCTATCAAATGTTCATGATCCAAGGGGGAGAATGAGAAGAAATTGACATCTGGTCAATATTATTTCGAGGGGGAGCTCATAAAATTTGTGCATGTAGCTTTTAATGTCAAATTTTTTTTGTAATGCAAGATTTTAGAGGGAGCTCTTCAAGTCAAAATGGAGTTCGGATATGACTTCTGATTATTTCTGATCAGAACTCGTTCTTTAAAAAGTTTTACTGCTTTTTTGTCTTTTCATTATAAGTGAATAAATTTTACTTTGACTTGACATAAGACTTTTGCAGAATTTTTGAGAGAAGCTTAAAAGTTCATATGTTTATGACTTAAAGCTTAGCTTCATGGGATGTAAGATCGAACGTAAAGGTATAATCCTTTATCTTAATCTCATATATGGTTGAAAGAAGGACAACTTTCAATCATTGGAAAACATTGTTTTTAATGTTCAAACTACTTCCCGATTTTTCAACAGATTTTATATTTTGGGAGTGTATTTTAAATGTTTTCATGATCTAAATTGTGTTTTAACTGAAATAGTTAAACCAATCTGAGTATCACGTGCATCATAGGAAAACAAAGAATCATTGTGCTAGGTATTAACACAACTTCTATGGAATCACCTTAACCAGTGATTTCTACCCAAGAAGTTAATCCTTAGTGATTGAGTGTGCAAATCGAAAAGAATTGAGTGTGATTAGAGAAAGCAAAAAGTTTAAAAGAAAGAGCGTGTGAGAACAGAGTTAAAAGAATATCACAACTCTGCACCAACTTTTTCTGAGCCGGGTAGCCACAATTCTAGTGATTCACAATTCTTTGGTGATCATTATTGAAACAGGCAACTAACCCATGCCAAGTCTTGATCAAACCTCACCATCTACTCATTTTCTTCTTCACAAGAAAGTGTTTCACATTTTCAAAGGGGATGCAGCACATATGCTATCTGATTTTCATTCGGAAAATCTGGATATTGAAAAGAAGGAAGCCTGCCCCACCTTCGCACTTCAATCATGCACATTGAGTCTGTGTTTAACTTACTGTTGTCTCAGTGGTTTACACAATTTTGAGCCTATAAGCAATCATCAAGTTCTTAATTCTTTCTAACACAAGCACGAACACACAAGGAATTAGTTTATTTGTCATAACATTTATAGAAATAATCTTTGTGGTGTTTCGATGATTAAATGGAAGCCCTGGGGGAGTCAACATCAAACAGCTCATTTCCAATGTGTATTCGTTACACACAGTGACTTAGTGTTACTGACAGGCATGTTAACTGATTCATTAGTTGATTCAGGTGTTACACGACTATTTTGTCTGGATTTGAAAAGATCTGGATGAATATCTTTTGAATTGACGGATCAGGGGCTCTAACTGCAAGATAGACATTTCTTACAAATAATTTTGATGAAGTCGTTGCACTTAACATCAAAAAGGGGGAGAATGACTACACAAGAAATGGCAAAGATCACATGTTTCAAGAATCACGTCCACTCTTCAAAGGGGGAGATTGTTAGAAAAAGACATGCTGATTTAAGAGCTAGAGAAAGAGATTGCATCTTCTGAGCTGAACAAGAAGACTGAATTGCTAAAATCTTTTTCGTAATGATCTTGATCCAAAGGGGGAGATTGTTAAACCACAGTCTCATTGGATTCAAGATCATCCAAACTGAAGATCGCAATCTGAAGCTAAAGCCGGAACGTCGACTCTCGATATTAAAGTCTATGTCTATTTGTAATAAATGTCAATGTAATTCAATGTAATTGTTATTAGTTATATTAGTTATTAGATATTAGATCTAGTTAACTTAGTTAGATAAAGTTAGTTTCTAGTTTAGTTATTTAGTTGTTAGAAATAATATCTAGATATTATCTTAGGAAGTGTGTTCAACACACTAGTTAGATTAGTTGTGTATCTCACTCTCAGATAGATCAGAGAATTCACACATACAAACACACACTTAAAGGTGTAAAAGAGAGAAAAACAGAGAACACAAATCCAAGCTTAAAATCGATCAACCTTGTAACTCGTTTGTTATAATCAATACAGGTTGGTAATCATTTTGTGTTGTTATTCTATAAAACTTGATAGTATTGTTGGACCGACAGGAGTACTCTCTCACAGTCATTTCACCCTTCTTGAGGGCTCAGAATTCCTCCTCAATTCGGTCGATCGCTCTTTCGTTACAGTATTCATCCAAAACCTTCCTTTTGAAAGCATCCCATGATAGTGATGAGGTGATAGCGGGTCCATGGGTGGACTTGGTAACATTCCACCAAGTAAGAGCTCGACCCCTCAACAAATGGGAGGCGAATTTCACTTTATGTCCTTCATCACACTCGTTAGCATCAAACGTTTGTTCCATTTCTTGGATCCAATTCATGCACACTACCGGGTCGTCCGCTCCTGAAAACTCTGGCGGCTTGCTGCACAATAAATTATTGTACGCGCAGGTCCTTCTATCACGTCTTAAAATGGCAATAACGAGGTCCTCCCCCAGGATTACATTTCTGGTTTCACTCAGACCTCTCCCATCATGCCTGAAGACTATTTCCTGCCTCTGGTCATTGGCATCTCTGTCCTCCAACAATTTCATTAACCTTTCTTCTTGACGTTCCATTGCCGAATTCATCAGTTGCCCCACGCTGGTCAACAATCTGGAATAAGGCTCTACCCCTTGAACATTTGGATCCGTGAGATTCAAGCTCACTCTCTGTGCATGCTCCGGCCCGTCATTAGACGATGGCGGAAATGGAGGAGGTGGTACATGGTTGACTCCAATGGCTCGCCTTGGGACTGCACTACCAATGCCATACTCATCCTCTTGTGCATGTGCTCCTCTCTGCGCATCTGCCATGCTTGTCTAACACATACGAGACCTGAGGTTAAGAGTTATAAAGACGAAAGACTTGACAACGAAGAAATACTACCGCACACATCAAGTATCGCAATAATGGTAGAGTCAAGCACACTCACGTAACAATACATTCATAATAACAGTAGCTAAGTTAAATTTTGAACATAATATACATAAGAGTCCTCATCCCCATAGTCACGACTTCTCAACTAGTGCATTTCTGTCAACTATTACGACCCATTCTCAACTAAGAGTTCTACCCAACACGAACCAATCATACTTAAAGTCTCAGCTTAAGTCTAGGCATCTAAAACTCATACATAATTCACTTAAACTAGAGCTCTGATACCAACTTGTAACACCCCAAAAATTCAAAAATAGCAGACAATTTAAAACTTCCAAAAACTCTTAAATACATAGCATTGAAGTATCAAATATCTAAAGTTACAAGAAAGAATCACTACAACAACGTATCGGAGTTCTAACGGAACTATCTAGTCCCACAAACGGGGAAAAAATTAGTCGGGTGTTACTAAAACCACCAAAGCTGCTATCTTCACCAAACCGGATGACATCACTAAAGCCATCCTACCGGAACTTCTACCAAGCTCCACTCGCTACTTAGATCCATCTAAGACCTGATATACATGTCGAAAAGAAAAAGTGTTAGGCTTAACGCCTAGTGAGTTAAAGCAATTTTCATCATACAAATCATAAAACATTTAAAACGAACATCTTACTCTGAATAAGGCCATTCTAGAAACACTGATTATAAAGAGGCTTTATTTGCAAATCAAGTTACTTCAAATTTCCAAACACCCATTTTAAATAATTACTCGACGTCCAAATTTCTCCAAAACGCACCCACATGGTATTTCACCAAAAGACTCTTTGTGTAAATAACATGGTATGTTTCAACACCGAAGGCATGGGTAAGGGAATCCCCAAAAATAACACCTTTCGATGATGGGGGAGACCCAATTCCATCGAATGTGGCGGGCACACAAAGTTAAGCCACTTATCAATGTTTGCGAGTTTCACATAGAGTAATGGATCCCTGTATACGGCTCCTAACTGAGCTACCACCGCAAGATACCCAAATGACCCTAGTGTCTACTCGACCTCTAGATGAGTGTCACCACAAAATCCACAAGTCTCTGTTGGTCCCAAATAGCAGTAAGTAAATAAGAAAAGTATTGTAGAAGGGGGGGGGGGTTGAATACAATACACACAGATTTTCACTTAATTTAATTCTTATTGATTTGAAATCAAGAATTACACATAGAAACTTTTGATTGTTGTGGAAGAGAACAATCTTACACATAGAGAATGAAGAACAATTGTAAAACACTTAGAAAACAATAACATTTTCGTAGAGAGAAAGTTGCCAGGCACTTAGAGAACTTGAAGGTAGTAGAGTTGGTTCTGCTGGATGTCTTGCATGTTGAAGCATCCTCCATATATATAGTGCCTCATGCATTAAATGCATGGGACACCTGTTGAGCAAAGGATGGACACAGGTCTTCAGCAAGGTACATGATGTACCTTTTGTCTTGAGGTGTTTTGGCTTGAAGTGTTGACCTGCAGAGAGGATGGTAGAAACCTTTCCTTAAAATGTTGTAGTAGACAAAACTTACTTTATCTGATCTTCAGATGAGGTCCACGTCAATGCAAGATATCACAATATACTTTGTCAAAAAAGTACAATGTGTTTGAAAGAATTCCTCAAGCGTAGACTGCCGAAGACTTGAAAGATCTTTGGCTCCTGAAGATATGAGAACACCTTCACACTCTAAGGAGAGATCATCGGCTGCCGAAGACTTGAGAGATCTTCGGCTCCTGAAGATGTGAGAACACCTTCATACTCTAAGGAGGGATGAGATCATCGGCTGCCGAAGACTTGAGAGATCTTCGGCTCCTGAAGATGTGAGAACACCTTCATACTCCTGATAGATATGTGATTGACACCATCCTGGACGATGGTGTTGATCACTTGGGCATGCTTGGCTTTAGGCTGAGGAGACTATCTTCAATCTGCTTTGAGAGATGCACTCCTTCTTTGTCTTATTCGGATGATCTTTGACTTCACCGAACATTTGTATAGAAACCAAGCTGCTAAAAGAACCTCAAACATATTCTAAGTAGGATGCTACAATATGGAAGATCAGGAGGTCATCTTCAAATCTTCAGATGACCCAACAATCTCCCCCTATTTGAGGATGACATCCATACTAAAGAATAGAACAAAGAGTATATTGAATAAATTCATTTTGACCCATCTTTACTCTTTTTGGGTTCTTTTCACATAGACCATTTTTTTTTGGTATATCTGACATTTACAAGAGAATGAAAAAGTATAGCTATACATACGAATAAAAGAATACAATGAATAAAGAATGAGAAAGAAAAAATATATACAAAGATACAGAAGACAGTAGTCGGGATTGTTTGAACTTGAGTGGTTGGTTGCTCCCCCTTAATTCATACTCCCCCTCAACTAATGTCAGGTGGATTTGATCACATAGTCCATTGCAAAAGCAGAGTTTAAGTTTGAGTGGTAAGTTGCTCCCCCTCAACTCATACTCCCTCTTAACTAAGAAGTCAGAAGATTTTCGGGATCCTCCGAACCTGCTCCTGGAAGGGCAGATTCATCCTTGGATCGTGCAGAAGCATCAGGACTGAGAATCCTGGGTGATAGGCTGTGAGGTGGAGAAGAGGCACCTTGGATAGGGAAGAAGTCCAAGTCATCCTTATCAACCAAGTAAAAGGTTGATGAGGGAATAATAGGGGTCCCCAATTTTACAATTGTGTCCTTTTGTGAGGATACAAAGGAGGTGGCTTTGGGTGGTTTAGCAGAGTCCCCGGGCCCAAATGGGAAAATTTCAACACCTATCGATTGTAGAGAATCGATGGGTGGAGTTTGTGGCTTGGCCCTTGAAACCTTCCTCAGCCTCTTGAGAGGAGAGGGAGGGGAAGAGGTAGAGTGCCACCGCTGAGGTATGGGGTGTGACCTGGGTAACCGCCGAAGGTTCTTTCGGTGGTATGGCCATTTGGGCAAGTGCGGCGGTGCCGATAGCGGTTGAGGATTTATTGCTAGCCGGCGTCACTAAGGAGGGGGAAGAAGGGTCCACTACAGTTGAAGGACCTTTGGACACCAAAGTGTCCTTAGTATTACCCCATTGTATATCGGGAGAGTTTATGAAGGAAAACATACCTGGGCTGAGAGCTTGATTGGTGGATAGAGAGCCCTTGTTGAGAGAGGTCTTCTTGAGTTTCTAAGTGTTGGTTGGAGAGTCATCACCAAATCAACCAGAGAGCCAACAATATTTATCCCCCTATTTGATGATGACACCAACACATAGAAAAAAATACCGACACACAGAAAAATCACAAGACACGAAGAACTCATAAGTTCAGTGGCCCATTTTTTTTTGTGGGGGCTCTTTTATGTTTTTTTTAACAGGAAATTAAAAGAAAAGAAAAAGAGAAGGGGGGTAGAAAAAGGTAGGTAATCATCGTGAGATTGGAAGTGGAAAAAAAATAAGGATGGTTAATAAGGAGGAGAAGAGAGGGAGGGAAGGGTGTTTGGGGTCTTCGGCTAGGAAGGGAGAAGGAGGGGGTGAGGGGGTCGTTAGCCGAGGGTGGGAGGAGGGAGTGGTGAGGGGGTCGGTAGCTGAGGGTGGGAGGAGGGAGGGGAGAGGGGAGGGTTCGGCTAGGAAGAGAGATAGCCGAAGGGGAGAGGGCCGAAGGGGAGAGAGGGCCGAAGGGAGAGAGAGAGAGCCGAAAGAGAGGGAGAGAAAGAGGAGAGAGAGATGAGGAATTTGGTCAAGGCAAAAAAAAGGGTTGGGGTGGGGATCGACCGAAGGAAAAGGGAGAAGAGGGAAGAGGAGCTAAAAAAATGAGGGAGGGGGAAGGGAGGGAGGGGTGGGTAAGGAATGGGAAGGATGGGGAGGGGTAGGGGGAGGGAAGTTAGAGAGAGGGGTTGTGAAGAGAAAAGGTTTGGGGAAAAATTCTTTTTTTTTTAAACAATTTTTTGAACGAGAAATAAAAAAATTTGGAAGAGAGGTGAGAGATGGGAAGAAGGGGAGGAAGGGGAGGGGGAAGGATGGGGAGGGATACATGGTAGTAAAAAAATCTTGGGAAGGGGAAGAGTGAGAGAGAAAAAAAATGGGTGAGAGGATGTAAGGGGTGGTTGGGGTCGGTGTGGAGGAGGGAGGGGAAAGGGGGTTAGGTGGGGAGAGGGTGGGGGGTTGTCGGCTAGGAGAGAAAAGAAAGGGAATAGATAGGTGGGGTGGTGAAATCGGCTAAGGGGTGTGGGGTTTGGAGTGGCACCGAAGAAAAAAAAAGAGGGAGGGGGGTGGGGTCGGCTGCCGATGAAGGGAGGGTGAAGAGGGAGTGAGGGGTCGGCTGCCGATGTGGAGGGGGGCCGAGGAGAGGGATTGGGGTTGGACGTGCCGAGGAGAAGGGAAGAGGGGAGTGGATCGGATAGGGGTGATAAGCGGGGGGGGGGGGGGTGACGGCTTCGGTAGCCGAATGGGGTGATAAGAGGGGGTTTTGCTTAGGTAGCCGATGGAGTGATAAGGAGGTGGGATGGGGTGTTCGGTTAGGAGAGATAAGGGGGGGGGTCGGCTGCCGATTGAAGGGGATAAGGGGGTTGGGATTTTCGGCTAAGGAGGTATAAGGGGGGAAGAGAGGGGGGTGGCTTCGGTAGTGAGAGAGAGAGAGAGAGAGAGAGAGAGAGATGGCCGAAGGGGAGAGGGAAGAGATAAGGGAGAGAGCCGAAGGAGGGGCAAGAGATTAGAGAGAGAAGAGCCGAAAGGGGGGGAAGGGGTTAGAGAGATAGAAGAGCCGAAAAGGGGGAAGGAGGCCGAATGGGGGAAAGGATTTCGGGGGGTTGATGAGGCCGAAATAGGGAAAGGTCGAAGGTAAGGTTAAGGGATGAGGGGAGGCTTCAGTGGCTTAGGAAAAAGAGGAGGGGGTGTTGGGATGCAAGCTGAAGTAAGGGGGTTGTTAGGTTTCGGCTAGGTGGGTAAGGGGGGAGAGGATGTGAAGAGAGAGAAACCAAATAGAGAGAGGTATGAGGAGAGAGAGTGAAACCTAAAGAGAAAGAGAGGCGCCGAAAATGTTAGAGAGAGAGGTCTTGTGAGAGGGATGTTGGGTGGTGATGTGAGTATGGGAAGAGAGAGAGAGAGGGGAGGGGGTGAAAATGTTAGAGAGAGAGAGAGGTCTTGTGAGAGGGGTGTTGGTTGGTGATGAGTGTGGTTAGCAGATTTAATTTAAATGGAATATAGGATTAAATAAGCTAAGTGGGGAAATGGCTACATAGGGTAGGGTAATGATGGTCTTAAAGGAACCAACAATAAAAATATTAAAAAAAATGAGATTTATGGATGGAGTACCTGATGGTTGACATAGAATAAGGAAAATGGATTTTAAGAAAATTAGGAATATGGGAATCATTGGATAGAATTTTTTTTTTAACTAATTTCTTTTTAACAAATCCAAATCGACCACAAAGATTTTTTTTTTAATTTATTTATTTTTTTTAACAAAAACCAAAACCATCTTTTTATGAAAACAAAAAAAAAAAATATATATATATATATATATATATATATATATATATATATTTTTTAAAAACTTTAAATCGGCTTGCCGATTTGATGAATTTTTTTTTTGAAAACGTCGGCTGGAAGGAGGCCGAATTGTTTTTTTTTTTTTTAAGAAGAAAGAGGATGTCATTGAGTTTTCAGAGGAGAGCAATTTTCAAAAATATTCATTAGGAGATCAAGAAAATAGTTGATTTTTAAAGATTCCTTCATAAATTTGTTTTACTTGTACACACAAGAAAAATGTAAGCTCTCCCATTATGCTCATCTCATATCAAATTTATGAGAGAGGCAAACTCCCGACCAAGAGATTCAACGATGACACCAAAGATGATGTCATCCACATAGATTTGAACAAGAATGAGATTACCTGAGGTTTGCTTGATGAACATAGTGTTGTCAATTTTACCTCTTGAATACTTGTTCTTCAGGAGAAAGTCAGCAAAAGTGTCATACCAGGCACGAGGAGCCTGCTTTAGACGCTTTGTCTAAAATGTACACATAGTCAGGATGGACTGGATCTGGGTAGATGAGGTAGAGCACTCAGCAGACACAAGGGCCATAGAGAAGGATTGAGCTTCACTGTTTATCAACGTCATCTATTCTAGCCATGAAGCATAGGTTAACCATTTCTTTGTCACTTTCAGAAGTGGGTTCATCTGCCCAATCATGGGTTTCAGTCATTTGACCTTTTCCCTTTTTGAGCAAGGTTTCATTTCTCTCCTTCTCTCTCTTATATTTTGCCTTGTATTTCTCAGCCCGGTCAGACTTTGAGAAGACAGACATATTTGTCTTTTGGAAAGAAGGTTGATTAGAATTAGACTTGGTTCTGACAAACCTAGAGGAGGTACGGTTAGAGGAGGGTAGTCTGGATTTATCAGAAGACCTGCTTCTGCACTTAGAAGCAAAGTGTCCCTTCCTCCCACACCTGTAACATTCCTCATTTGATTTGTCAGAGGGAGTGATTTTAGAAAAAGTTGAAGATGATTTTCTTGAGAACTTAGATTTTCCAGAAGAGAAACGAGATTTACTGGAAATTTCCTCACCTTCGTCATCAACCTCACTAAGATAGGCTTCTGAAGGATCATTGGGATCCTCTTGACTATTATTATCAGAATCTGAGGGATAGGTGATCCTAGGGACACACACAGTACTTTTGGAAGATTCACCGACAAGAGCTAGAGAAGAGCCTTTGATGTCTTTTGTGATTGACTTCCTAAGCAGTTTAGTCTGCTCATAGTTGAAGAGTGTGTCGTACAAGGCAGTGAGAGGCATGGAATCAAGATCCTTGGTAGACTTGATACAAGTACAAATATTTTCCTAAAACTCAGGAAGACAGTCCATAAACTTGCACAAGACTTCCTCATTATCATAGATGCGACCCACAAGTTTAAGATCGTTGAGAAGACTGTTAAAACAATTATAGTAGTCTGAGAGAGACTCACCCTTCTCATGAGAGAAGAGTTCATACTTTCTTACAAGAGCAATCTTTTTGCTCTTTTTCACCACAGACGTACCTTCATAAAGAACACACAGAGTGGACCACATTTCTTTTGCAGTAGAAAGATTAACAAGAGAATGGTAGACCTCATCAGGCAAAGAGAGGGCAATGATGGCTCTGACTTTAGTATCAAGAGCTATAAGACGTCTGTCTTCATCATTGTATTTACTGGGGTCCTTTACAATGTATCTCCCAGTAGCTGGAGTTCTTTCTTCCTCAGAAGAGTCCTCATCAGCTTTTGCCTTATCTGCATTGTAACGGTCCCAAACTCTAGGAATAAAAGGACCTTCATGTAAGATAGTAGGTTATCTGCTGTCAACTCCTTCTAAGAAGAGTATCATACGACTTTTCCACAGGAAGAAGTTATTGGGGTTAAACTTTGGTGGTTTGGCTATAGAGCCATTGTCATATGAAACAGCAGTAGTGTTTTGAGAAGAAGCATTTTTCAAAGAGGAGGAAGAAGAAGAGGCTGCCATTGCGGATCTAGTTTATTGAATTAAACTAAACCGCTCTGATACCACTTGTTGGTCCCAAATAGCAGTAAGTAAATAAGAAAAGTATTGTAGAAGGGGGGGTTGAATACAATACACACAGATTTTCACTTAATTTAATTCTTATTGATTTGAAATCAAGAATTACACATAGAAACTTTTGATTGTTGCGGAAGAGAACAGATGAGATCTGTTCAAACAATCTTACACATAGAGAATGAAGAACAATTGTAAAACACTTAGAAAACAATAAGATATTCGTAGAGAGAAAGTTGCCAGGCACTTAGAGAACTTGAAGGTAGTAGAGCTGGTTCTGCTGGATGTCTTGCATGTTGAAGCATCCTCCATATATATAGTGCCTCATGCATTAAATGCATGGGACACCTGTTGAGAAAAGGATGGACACAGGTCTTCAGCAAGGTACATGATGTACCTTTTGTCTTGAGGTGTTTTGGCTTGAAGTGTTGACCTGCAGATAGGATGGTAGAGACCTTTCCTTAAAATGTTGTAGTAGACAAAACTTACTTTATCTGATCTTTAGATGAGGTCCACGTCAATGCAAGATATCACAATATACTTTGTCAGAAAAGTACAATGTGTTTGAAAGAATTCCTCAAGCGTAGACTGCCGAAGACTTGAAAGATCTTCGGCTCCTGAAGATGTGAGAACACCTTCATACTCTAAGGAGAGATCATCGACTGCCGAAGACTTGAGAGATCTTCGGCTTCTGAAGATGTGAGAACACCTTCATACTCTAAGGAGAGATGAGATCATCGGCTGCCGAAGACTTGAGAGATCTTCGGCTCCTGAAGATGTGAGAACACCTTCATACTCCTGATAGATATGTGATTGACACCATCCTGGCCGATTGTGTTGATCACTTGGGCATGCTTGGATTTAGTCTGAGGAGACTATCTTCAATCCGCTTTGAGAGATGTACTCCTTCTTTGTCTTCTTCGGCTGATCTTCGACTTCACCGAACATTTGTATAGAAACCAAGCTGCTAAAAGAACCTCAAACATATTCTAAGTAGGATGCTACAAGATGGAAGATCAGGAGGTCATCTTCAAATCTTCATATGACCCAACAGTCTCCGTATCCGGCTCACCATAGGCACCACCATAAGACTTAGCTCCGTATATGGCTTTGCAGAGCACCACCGCAAACTTACATAAAACATGACTTGGAGACCACTCACTAGACTCAAACATGGATGTTAAAAGTTCCATGATGAACAACCCGACTCCTATGCCTATGGATCCATCGCATTACAGTCTAAACATTACATGACTCCATATGAATGAACTAACGCATCCAAAACATGTAATTACCAACAAATGTATAATAATTGCATTTCCATAAAACGCTCCATAATGAGCCATTTAAACCGGACAACGTCCCAAAACTCGTTAGTGTACAAATCAAGTCGTAAGGCATCATAAAATATTTTACACTCAAATAGAGCCAATATGGCTACATAAGCCGAAATACAACTTTCCCAAATTTAGCACTTTCTCCAAATATAATTGGCCAAAGGCCCGAACCGTAAGGTCCACACTTTTCCCAAATATTCTCGAATTAAAAATACCCGTTCCAACAACTCACACTTTTAAAGTCAAAGTACTTAAAGTTTTCAAATATAAAACCCGTACGTTGAGTAAACCCCCAAATGACCATATTTCAATGATCGTTCTTAAAACTCCCCAACTCACACTATAATCTCATTTAAAATCATTTGTACTCCAAATCTCTCCATATTAAGGACCCAAGTAACACAATACCCAAATTCTTCAAATGTTCAATAAACATGTATGGTAGATCAAAATCCCCTTTTAGGTGACTCAAACACCTCATAAAATATTGTAACCCATTTTCAAAGATTTATAACTCAAATATGTGTAGTGTACAATTGTTCACGAACTTATCAAAATGAAGTAAACTCATGGATATACTTTTAAAACCCAAAATATGTGCAATATGTATATAGTTTTTCAAAGCAATTAGAACTCACCTTGCTAGATTTAGACTAAATCTAGGTTTTACCAACAAACTTGAGTTCCTTTGTAGAGAAGATCTTGGATCCTTCCACTAGCTCCAAGATTTCTACAGATCCCTTACCACAAACATTCTCAAAGTTATACCAAACCTTAAGGATACAAAAACAAGATGAAGAACACCAAACCCTAACTTTTTAGATGGAAAGACGGGTAGATTACCTTGATCGTAAACCCTTGGATCCACCCAATATCTTCAATCCACTTATTTCTCTACTTGAAAAGCTCCAAAAGACGAGACTCTAGGTTCAAGAATCACTCAAATCGGATTTGGGAGGAAGAAGTTATGAGAAAATGAAGTTAGGTTCCAAAAATCGTGCTTAAAACTCTCAGATGGGTTCCTGCGGCCTTGCCCGCGACTTGCAAGTCGCAGGGCAAGCCGCTCGCTTCCCATAACATGATTCCAGTGAGTTATGCGGCCTGGGCCGCGGCCCAGGGTCGCGCACCAACCCGCGGCACTCCAAAAGTCTTGTTTTCTCGCGTTTTTCGCGCCTGATTCGATCCCCGATGGTTTCATTATAAAAATCACCTGATTTCTTGATACCTTTACGTTCCAAGAGTCAAACGACTACCGTATTACCATCGAGGAGAAATTCCAAAATTACTTGCGTTACAAGGGTGTTACTAAAGCCATCCTACCGGAACTTCTACCCAGCTTCACTCGCCACGCAGATCCACCTAAGACCTGATATACATGTCGACAAGAAAAAGTGTTAGGCTTAACGCCTAGTGAGTCAAAGCAGTTTAATTATATATAATTTATAAATAATTTTGTAACAAGTATCTCCCTCTAAAAGCATCCATTCTTGAAATATGAGCTATAAAAGATTTTACCTTTAAACCACATTTCTGCACATACCAAACACTCCTTTTAAATAAATAAACATCATTCAATTTCCCCCAAAACGCACCCATGAAGTATGACATCAAAAGTTGTTTATATAAATAAATGGTACGTTTCAACACCAAAAGTAGAGGTAAGGGAATACCCGAAGATAATACATTTCGGTGACGGGGGAGACCCGATTCCATTGAATGTGGCGGGACATCAAGTTAAGCCACTTATCAACGTTCACGAGATTTACTACGGGTCATGGATCCCGTATACGGCTCCATTGAGAAACCACCGCAAGATATCCAAATGACCCTAGTCTACTCGAACTCTAGATGATTGTCACCACAAAAGTCACAAGTCCCCGTATCCGTCTCACCATGGGCACCACCGCAAGACTTAGCTCCGTATACGACTCTCCAAGAGCACCACTGCAAGCTTACATCAAAACATGACTTGGGGACCACTCACTAGACTCAAACATGGACACCAAGACTCCATGATGAACAAAACGATTCTTATGCCTATGGATCCAATGCATTACAGTCTAAACATTACATGACTCCAAATGAATGAACCAATGCATTCAAAACATGTAATAATCCATATTTGTACAACAATTGCATTTCCATATAATGCTCCATAACAAGCCATTTAAAGCGGACAATGTCTCAAAACTCATCAAAGTATAAGCCTAACCATAAGACATCATAAAACGTTTGATTATTAAGTAAAACCGCTATGACTAAACAAGCTGATGCATAACTTTCCCAAAACCGCTATTTTCTTCGAGTATAAGTGGCCAAAGAAACAACACCATAAAGTTCATATTTTCCCAAAATATACATAAGGTCGAGGGATGACCATTCCCAATAATTCACACTTTTGACACCAAAAGAGTTTATAGTTTCAAATATCCAAACTCATAAATCGGATGAAATCCCAAAATAACCATATCTCCAAAATAGTTTATTAATACCCAGACTCATACAACAATTTCAAATAAAACCATTTGGAAACCAAAATCGTACATATAGGAATTTAAATCCATGTTTAGTCCAAGTCTTCCAATATCCAAGAAATCTCATTTAGTTAGACACATCCCTTTTTTGGTGACTAAAACACCCCCGTCACATTTAATAATCATTTATAAAACTTGTCACCTTGATTTATGTTCAAATACCCAATTATCCATAAAGTTCATCAAATATGAAGTGTTGGGACTGAATGTGTTAAGTATGGTTTATGCTGCTCAGTCTTCATGATTAATGCTGCTAAGTGATTACTACTGCTAGTAGAAGTAATACTGTTAGTAGTTAGTACTGTTGAAGATTACTACTGCAAGTGAAGAGTTAATACTGCTAATGAGTTAATGCTGCTTCTGAAGATAAAGATGGAATGATTGTTTGGAATGAAAGAATAGGAGTTGGAGATAATGCTGAAGATAATTATGGACTGGATTTTGAAGAATAATATTTTCTTTGTAATTATCTTGTAATAAGTTTTGTATATATAGTCTAGATAATTGTAGATTATAGTATGAGTTGTTTTTAGAGAATTAACCTCAAGACTAGTATTGATCCTTTCTATAGAGAAGTATAGAACGTCTGTTGAGTCTTGTTCAACAGATTGAGGTTGTTTTTGTAATCATTAAGTTTTATGAAATATAAACTTATGATTTGAGTTCATATTCTGTGTTTTGATTAATTGTTAAAGTGTTATTCCGCGACTTCTTTAACATTGTTTCTGAGTTTGTATTAAATTCTTGTTTAGAATTTTCGATCTTGACAAGTGGTATCAGAGCCAGAAAACTCAGAAATCTATAATCATGGATAGTTCAAGCGATAGTGTTCTGGTCTCAAAGGTTCCCATGCTCAAACCCAATGAGTTTGACATGTGGAAGATCAGAATCAAGCAATATATTCTTCTCACAGACTTCTCAATGTGGGATATCATTGAGAATGGTCCCTCTGATGGAGGAAAGATGGATGCAGATGGCAAGAGACCTCCACTAAAGACTGATGCAGAGAGGAAGATGAGGCAGACAGAGATGAAAGCCTTAAGTACTCTACTTTTGGCTATTCCTAATGAGTACCAACATCAATTCTGCAACTGTTCTGATGCACAGATTCTATGGAATGCACTGGAGAAAAGATTTTCTGGTACCAAAAGTACCAAGAGAAATCAAAAAGCCATCCTGAAGCAGCAATATAAAAACTTCATGTCTACAAAGAATGAGTCCATGACTCAAACTTTTGATAGATTTAATAAGTTAATTGGTGAATTGGCTACTGTTGGTGTCCAGATAGATTAAGATGATGTAAACAGAAAATTTCTCAGATCTCTTGGTGATGAATGGACTATGTACACTGTCTCCTTCAGACAGAATGACCAACTGGAGGACAAAGAACTGGATGAACTCTATAATGACCTTAGAGTATTTGAAGCAGAGGTAGAAGCAAAGAAGAGGCCCTCTAGATACTCATATAATGCTGCTCTTTTATCATCTTCTACTGATTCTGCTGCTAATACAGAATCAGTTAGTGCTACCCATGGATCAAAGAAAGATGGATCTAATGACTCAGTTTTAGAAGCTTTTCTAGCCAGTCATGCTAATTCCACTCTAATTAATGATGACTTAGAACAGATAAATGTTGATGATCTGGAAGAGATGGATATCAAGTGGCAGATGGCTATGCTCACAATGAGGGTAAAAAGATTCATCAAAAGGACTGGAAGGAACAACTTTGCTCAGAAAAGAGAAGATGGGGTTGGATTTGATAAATCCAAGGTTGAATGTTACAAGTGTCACAAGCTGGGGCACTTTGCAAGAGAATGCAGAAGTGGAATGCCTCAACAGCATACTAGCAACCATCAACCATCACAGTCTACTAGCTTCAACAACAGGAACTCTTCTCAAGCTCTTGTTTCCCAAGAAGGAATGGGATTTGATTGGAGTGACCAAGCAGAAGAAGCTGTCCAGAATCAAGCTTTAATGGCTAAAGTTTCAGAGTTAGCAAGCACTGATATTCCCACAGAGGTAACATCTAACCTTTGCTCTAAAACCTGTATTGAAACTGTTAAAAAGTACAGGGATCACAATCAGAGCATGTGTGATGACCTTAAAAGGTTAGAAAAAGATCGAAGAGAGTATGTTTTGATTGTTGAGAGGTTTGAAGAACAAATTAAGTCATACCAGGCTAATGAACTTCAACACTCTTATGATATCAACTACTGGAAGTGCGAAAAGAATCAAATAGAGCTTAAGCTTAAAAAGTATGAAGAGGAATGTGAGAAGATAAGGAGTGATTTTGAGAAAGCCAAGTTGGACATTGAGAAGTTTTCCAATGCCTCTAAAGCAATGGACTCACTTCTAAAATCCCAAGTCCATGACAACCTGAAAAGAGATTTAGGATACAATAGCACCCCTCCACCATACAACAATAACTATATCCCTCCCACCTCAGATCTCTTAGAAAGACAGGACAAGAAGGAATTGCCTGAAGGAGCCACTGAAGTAGATCCTTTAGACAAAGTAGTGGTTGAGGCAGATTCTGAAGAAGAGGACTCTGAGACTAAGAATGAGGAAGACCACAAAGATATTCCCTTAGAAAACCACATACTGACTAATGAAAGAGGGGGTAAACCTTTTGTCAAGAGTAAGAAAGTGAAGTCTGGGGAAGAGACTGTTAAGAATGAAAAAGCTGAGACCTCTAAGAGAGGGAAGGGAAAGGTACAGGGAGTCCATTACATGAAAACTACTGTTGTTAATCCCTATACTTGTAAACAGAATAAGCCCCAACAACATGATAAAACAAGGGGCAATCAAAGAAATAGAAATAATCAGTGGGCTTTAAAACAAGGAATTGATCTGAGAAAAATTAACAGACCAAAGCCTTGTTTTATCTGTGGCAAGTTAAATCATCTAGCCAAACACTGTTATTTCAATCCTATTAACTAGAGGATCACTTTTCAAAGAAATTTACAAAATCCTGTTGGTTATAGGAAGAAAATAAGGAATCATATGGCTGAGAATGTGAGGAGGGTCCCTATAAAATCTAATGCTCAGAATAAGTTTGCTAATTCAAAGAAAAATACTCCAAATAAGCCAAGGAGTAACTTAAAGAAAAATAAAGCAAACAACTTTGTCCAGGTTTGGGTTCCAAAAGAAAAGAAATTTGTTAGTACTGCTACTACAAATAGTACTGCTGCAAGCAATACTACTGCTAACCCAGTTAGTACTGCTAACCCAATTAGTACTACTAATGATGTTAGTACTACTAACAAAGTTAGTACTGCAAATCAAGTTAACACTGCTTCCAGTGACAGGCCCATTATTCTGACAAAGTATTCAAGAAATAAGATTCCTCAGTTTGATAATCTCATCAAGTCTGAATATGAATATGTTGATGCGAATGGGAAACCCAAGAACACTTTGGCTTGGGTTCCCATTAAAAACTAACTGCTTTATTATATGTGCAGGGCAACCAACAGCTCAAGGGAAGGAGCATTTGGCATGTTGATAGTGGTTGTTCCAGGCACATGACAAGTAACATGGCCTGCCTTCAAAACTTCAAAAGAATTGATGGAGGGCATGTTGCTTTTGGTGATAATCCAGCAAGTGGAAAGATAAGTGGAAAAGGTAATGTGTCAAAAGGTAAGATGATCTTTGAGGACGTATACTATGTTGAGCAATTAAGATACAACCTGTTAAGTATATCACAGGTCTGTGACTAGAAACATAACAGGGTTCAAACATAACAGCAATTAAGATACAACCGAATG
The DNA here is from genome assembly GCA_954870635.1 of Arctium minus. Lineage (NCBI taxonomy): Eukaryota > Viridiplantae > Streptophyta > Magnoliopsida > Asterales > Asteraceae > Arctium > Arctium minus. The sequence goes on from OX941082.1 coordinate 21,131,846, forward strand.
GATTATCCTTGCTCCAGGGTTCAAAGTAGTTGATGAAAGCATGATACTACTTAGAACTCCTAGAAAGGACAATGTTTATTGCTTAGACTTGGATAGTGTAGTTTCTGATTCATCTCTAAATTGTTTATTTTCAAAAGCTTCTTTGGATGAATCATCTCTTTGGCACAAAAGGATGTGTCACATGAACTTTAAAACAATGAACAAACTTGTGAAAAACAACCTTGTAAGAGGTTTGCCACAAAAGGTATTTTCATGTGATGATCATTGTGTTGCATGTCTTAAAGGCAAACAACACAAAACTTCTCATAAGTCCAAAGAGATAAATACAATCTCTTCACCTCTTAATTTACTGCATATGGATCTGTTTGGCCCTACAAATGTGATGAGTATTGGTAAGAAATCCTACTGCTTGGTTATTGTTGACGATTTCTCTAGATTCACTTGGGTCTACTTTTGAAGGACAAAGGATGAGACAAATGGACTGATCAAATCCTTTGTTCTTAGAGTTGAAAACCAAAAAAATCTAAGAGTTAAAGTCATTAGGTCTGATAATGGAACTGGATTTAAAAACAATGACCTAAACAACTTTTGTGAGGAAAAGGGCATTGAGAGACAATACAGTGATCCTAGGACTCCTCAACAGAATGGTGTTGCTGAAAGGAGAAATAGGACTCTGATAGAAGATGTTAGATCTCTGTTGGCAGACTCAAAACTTCCAATTACTTCTTGGGCAGAAGTAGTTAATACTGCCTGCTATGTTCAAAACAGAGTTCTAGTAGTGAAATCTCAAGACAAGACACCTTATGAGCTTTTTAAAAAGAAGAAACCTTTTATTGGATTTTTCAAACCATTTGGGTGTCCTTGCACAATTCTCAATACCAAAACTCACCTAGGCAAGTTTGATAGCAAAGCTGAGGATGGGTTTCTTGTTGGTTATTCATCTCAAAGTAAGGCCTACAGAGTTTTTAACACCTCTTCTAGGATTATTGAGGAAAGTGACAATGTCAAATGCAATGAGAACACACCAAATCAACTTGGATTAGGTCCCGATTGACTATTTGACATTGATTCACTGTCTAATGCTTTGGGTTTCAGTAATGAGCATAATGCAGGAATAGGGATAGAACAGGTACAAGTACAAAGACAAGAGTTTGTGTTGTTCCCAACACCTACAGAGGTGAAAAGGAAGATCAACCGTCAGATTCAGGAATCAAAGGTCCTGAGATGCCATTTTTGGAAGAGGATGACACAGATGATGATTCTTTAGTGTATGGTGGAAGCACTCCAGAAAAGAATGACACCAATCTTGAAGTCAATCTTAATGAAGAGGCTGTCAATGCTACAAAAACTCAGAAGAATCCTCATCCTCAATTAGTGATTGGTGACATCAATTCTCCAATGATCACAAGGCACCAAAGCAAGATAGGGGGATTGAAAGACCTACAATCAGGTTTATTATCTTGTTTTCTATCACAGGTTGAACCCAAAAAGGCATATGATGCAATGAAGGATCCAAGCTGGATAGAAGTAATGCAAGAGGAGCTACTGCAGTTTGTGCTGCAGGATGTATGGGATCTGGTGGATCTTCCTAAAGGACACAGAGCAATTGGCACAAGATGGATCTTCAGGAACAAGAAAGATGAGAGAGGAATTGTAATAAAGAACAAGGCCAGATTAGTGGCACAAAGGTATACTCAAGAAGAAGGAATTGATTATGAAGAAGTATTTGCACCAGTGGCCAGGATTGAGGCAATCAGGCTATTTTTAGCCTATGCTTCTTTCATGAAGTTCAGGGTCTAACAGATGGATGTAAAGAGTGCTTTCCTGTATGGGAGAATTGAAGAAGAAGTGTATGTCTGTCAGCCTCCAGGGTTTGAGAATCCAAATTATCCTGACAGAGTATACAATTGAAGAAGGCACTCTATGGGCTACATCAAGCACCAAGGGCATGGTATGACACTTTGTCTACCTATCTCTTGGATAATGGTTTTCAAAGAGGAATCATAGACAAGACTTTGTTCATTCAGAAGAAGAAGAAGGACATCCTAATAGTGCAAATCTATGTGGATGATATTATCTTTGGATCCACAAAATATCAAATATGCAGAGATTTTGAAGATTTGATGCACAAGAGATTCAAGATGAGTTCTATGGGTGAACTTACCTTCTTCCTTGGGCTGCAAGTTAAGCAGAAGAAAGATGGGAAATTCATAAGCCAATCCAAGTATGTGCAGGACATTCTTACTAAGTTTGGATTCTCAGAATCAAAGCCTGCAAGCACACCCATGGAGACACACAAACAGATCACTGCAGATCTTGAGGGGGAGGATGTGGATGTTCATCACTATAGATCCATGATTGGCTCCCTCATGTATCTCACTGCTTCAAGACCAGATATCATGTTTCCTGTTTGTGTGTGTGCAAGATTTCAAGTAAGGCCTAAGCAGTCACACTTTCAAGCAGTCAAGAGGATATTCAGATATCTCAAAGGCCAACCTAGATTAGGTCTTTGGTATCCTCATGATGTTGATCCAAACTCTCTCAGTGATTTGATAACGACCCTCTTTTATACTTAGTGAAAATTACGTTATTATATGTATTAGTGTTTCATCATCAGCGATCAGACTGAGTCTGTTTAGTTATCGCTGATGACCTTTCTGTAAACATTTAATATGTATGTGTTTCACTTTCAGCAATCAAACTGAGTCTGTTCAGTCATCGCTGATAGTTTCCCATGTAACACATTTAACGTAATCCCTGAAGACAAGTCTCGCGTCAACATAGTTCATAGCTGAATCGAAGACAAAGCCACTGAACAATAGATAAGTCTACTAGTGACCTGATGCGGATATCAGCGAAGACCAGACAAATCTACTTACGCGAATAAGCCTGAGGAAAAGCTTCAGCGATAGCTGAACTTCTTTATCTCTGAAAGAAGAAGATACTCAGCGATCAACGATCACAAAGCTTATGCCTCAAGTTTCCTTTTGTCTTACCTTGCACAACCAGTACGATGTGTCAGAACGGACACGTCTCTGCCACAAATCGTACAACAACTCTGTCAACTACACTGTTCATAAAACGGCCAAAAGCATGTCTCCAAAAGTAAGACTCCCAAAGCCAATCTATGAACGCCACGTGTAAAGTGCCCTGCCATGCATTTAATGCATAGGGTATAAATAGGAAGCTCACCCCTTCATCTGAAGGTGTGCTCAATTCTTGAACTCCATAATAGAAACCCTTGTTTTCTATCTCTCTAAAATCCCCCATTCTCTGAATTTCTTGTGCAACCATCTTAATGTTTCTTAAGTTTGTTTAGACTGAGTCTGTCTTAATCTTATTCCACAACAAACTTGTAAATTGTATTTTGATTTATCAATAAACAATTTATTAAACTTTAATTTCTGTGTTTGTATTCAACCCCCCCCCCTTCTACAAACTTGTTAAGCACCTTCGGGACCAACAAGTGGTATCAGAGCGGTTTGTTTAATCTAATAAACAAGATCTTGCTGTATACTCTTCCTTGCTATTCTAAAATGGCACTAAACACAAACACAAACTACTATGATAATGGTTCACTTTCTAAACCTCCTCGATTTAGCAGAGATAACTTTTCTCTATGGAAAAATCGAATGATGCTATTTCTTGAAGGTGCGGATCCTACTATACCTGAATATATAGAAAACGGACCCTATGAACCTGTTAGAATTATAGCTGCAGTTCCCGCTACTACCACCACTGAAGCTGTCCCTGAACGATATGTCGTTAAGGAAATAAGACAGTGGGGTGATGAAGATAAAAAGAAGGTAGGCATAGATGCAAGAGCAAAGACCATTATATCAATGGCTCTGCCTGATGAAGTTTTCCATTCCATCATGCATCTAAAAACTTCTAAAGAAATGTGGGAAACCATATGTGTTCAATATGAGGGCACCACTGAAATCCAAGAGACCCGAAAGATTAACTTGGTAAGACAGTATGAAAGTTTTATCGCTGGTAAGAATGAATCTCTTTCTGACATTCATCAGCGGTTTAACTGCCTGATCATTGACCTAAGAACTGTTGGAAGGACCTATTCTAATTCTGAGGTCCTAACAAAATTCTTGGAAAGTCTTCCTGAAAGCAGGGACAGTTATTCAATATGTCTTAAGCTGACAAAAGACTTACATACTCTCTCTCTAAGCACTCTGTATGGAATATTGCTCAACTATGAGCAATCTAATCTCCTGAAGAAGAATCTTGTAAAAGATTCTAAAGACTCCAAAAGCACCGCTGTTGCTTTAGTCTCGTCAGAGATAATTCCATCCCAGCGATCTACTCTCACCATCACTGAGTTAGATTCTGAATCTGATGATTTATCAGACCCTGATCTTTCAGAGTTTAATGAGTCCTTAGCACTCTTGACAAACTCTTTTAAGAGATTTGCAAGAAAGAGTAACTTCCGAAGAAGTAAACCTCTCTCTCTTACTGAAAAGCCAAAATCAACTCCAGTTGATAAGGCTACAGCCACTTGCTATAACTGCGAAAAAATTGGACATTTTGCTAGTGAGTGCAGGTCGAAAAAGGTCTTCAAACCTTCTACCTCAAGAAGACCCAGTGATGACAAATACCATAAGCTGAAGAACAAATATCAAAAGCTGAAAAGCTATCAGCGAAAAGGTAAAGGTCTCATCGCTGAAGAACATGACTGGGCTAAATCAGAAGAATCATCTTCTGATGAAGAAGAAGTCGCTAATCTTTGCCTCATGGATGAGATTAAAGAAGAAGTAGAAGAACCATCTGAACCTTCTATGAGCTACATATCATCTCAGGTATCTATCTCTACAAATCCCTCTCTGCCTGAAGCTGAGAGAAGTCGCGCTGTTGATGTGCTGACGATTGACCTTTATAATGCTCTAAACGACAAAACTCAAGCTGAAAATAAAAATGTTTATTTAACACAAGAGCTAGAGAAATGTCATGAAAAGATCAGTGAACTAAATCTTTTAGAAGAAAAGCTGAAAGATCAAGTCATTATAAATAAAATCATCAGCATTGAACGCGAACAAGCCATCGCTTCTCTAAAAGCAGAAAAGGCTCATGTTGAAAAATGGTGCAAATCATCAACAAAGATCTCTGAGATAATAAATGCTCAAACTCCTGAAAGTGATAGAACTGGTCTTGGTTTTTGGACACCACAGGATGATCCTAAAGAAGAAAGTTCCTCGCTTAAGTTTGGAACTTTTGTCACATCTTTCTTTGACACTTCTTATAATCAATTCTATCCCTGTTCTTCTTCAAATCCCATCCCTGAGGAGATATCTGCAAGATCTAAGCCTGCAGATAAAGGAAAGTCTATTCTCCCTCCTCAGAAGGCTTCCCAGAAAACCAAACTGAAAGTTCCTTCCAAACCTTCAGTGGATAAACCTTCTAGCTCAGTGACAGAAATCTTTGATATCTGTCCTCCAAAGCTGAAGGTTGATCTAAAGCCCGTGAGACCTGAAGAAATAAAAATTCCTCCCAGATCTCGTGCTAAAGGCATTCTTGGAGCTGGACCTGCTCATCTTAAGTTTTCAAAACCTTTTGGTTATAAAACCACCATCAGATATAGAAAATGTTATCACTGTGGATTTACTGACCATATTGCGAGCAAGTGTCCAAATACCACCGAAGCTGATAAAACAGCTAAAGTGAAGAAAAATGCCTCTAAGGCAAATAAAGTCACCAAAGTTGAAAAATCAACCAAAGTGAAAAATACCACTAAGGTTAAGAAATTAACCAAAGTGAAGATTACCACTGAAGCTGAATCTTCATCAGCTGTGAAGACTGCTGAATCTTCCTTATCCACTAACTCTGAAGGACCCATTGAAAAGTGGGTACCAAACAACGCTTAATCTTCCTTATGTATGCAGGGATCAAAGGGCATCTGGTATCTCGATAGTGGATGTTCTCGTCATATGACTGGACAAAGAGACCTGCTCACTGAATACAAGGAAGAGAGAGGCCCCTCTGTTACCTTTGGTGGAAATTGAAAAGGATTTACCCGAGGGTTTGGTGTCCTCAGCAATGGGACAACTACCTTTCGAAGAGTCGCTTATGTAGATGGACTGAAGCACAATCTTCTAAGCATCAGTCAGCTATGTGACAAAGACTACGAAGTTCGCTTTTCTAAGAAAGCATGTTCAGTGGTAGATGAAAAAGGAAAACTTGCTCTCAGTGGTTATAGAAGAGAAAATGTCTATGTAATAGATATGGACTCTACTATCACTGAAAACTTATGTTTTCTCTCTAAGGCCTCTTCTAATGTCAACTGGCTATGGCATAAAAGGCTCTCTCACCTAAACTTCAAAACCCTGAATTCTCTCTCATCTAAGGAACTGGTTTCTGGTCTTCCTCAGCACTCATATGCTAAAGAATCTCTCTGCTCAGCATGTGAAAAAGGAAAACAAACAAAAGCTAGTTTCAAGTCGAAACAAGTTTCCTCAGTGACAAGTCCTCTTCAGCTCTTGCATATGGATCTATTTGGCCCTGTCAACATCCAATCAATAGCTGGAAAGAAATATACACTTGTCATTGTAGATGAATATTCTCGCTACACCTGGGTTATTTTTCTTCGCTGTAAGAGTGATACTCCAGAAGAACTAATATCTTTTGTCAAAAAGATGGAAGTGCTGAATAATCTTACTGTTCGTTCAATAAGAAGTGATCATGGAACTGAATTCAAAAATAGTTCCCTGGACAATTTCTTTGAGAACAAGGGAATCTCTCACAACTTCTCTTCAGTAAGAACACCTCAGCAAAAGGGAGTCGCTGAAACAAGAAACAGAACGATCATAGAAGCTGCTAGATCAATGCTCAGCGATTCTCACCTCCCTACTCAATTTTGGGCAGAAGCTGTAAACACTGCATGTTTTACTCAAAACAGATCGCTGATAATAAAGCGATTTGGGAAGACAGCTTATGAACTTTTTCTTGGAAGGAAGCCTTCTATCAGCTTTCTTCATATCTTTGGTTGTCAGTGCTTTATCTTAAACAACAAAGATCAACTTGGAAAGTTCGACCCAAAAGCCGATGATGGAATATTTTTAGGATATTCCTCCATCTCCAAAGCCTACAGAGTTTTCAACAAGAGAAGACAAACCGTAGAAGAAACCATTCATGTCACGTTTGATGAAACTCGCTCAGCAAACTCTAAACCAATCGCTGACAATGAAGAACTGAATACTTGGATGCTCTCTCACTATAGAGAAACTGAACCTTTCTTCTCAAACCATCAGCACACTGAAACTCCAGCTGCTGATGAAGAACCAAGTATCATACCTCCCACCGCTGAAACCACCTCATGGGTTTCAGCTGAACCTCTAAACACATTACCACCATCAAATCTACCTTCGTCTGGAAACCTCTCTAGTGAACCTACTCAACAGTTAATTGCTGATGAACCTCAAACGTCCTCATCAGTAAACATCCCAATTGTTGATCCAACCTCTGAGTTAAGCGATCATGCTCCTGCTCAGCGATGGACAAGAGATCACCCAATGGATCAAATTCTCGGTGATCCAGATGCAGGTATTCAGACACGACGAAGCTCAGGTAATATCTGTCTCTTTATAAACTTTCTCTCCTTAATAGAACCAAAGAAGACTGATGATGCCCTCAGAGATCCAAACTGGGTCAGCGCTATGCAAGAAGAGATGACTGAATTTTCTCGAAACAAAGTTTGGAATCTCGTTCCTAGACCATCTGATAAAACTGTAATAGGCACCAAATGGGCGTTTAGAAACAAGTTAGATGAACATGGAACTGTAACCCGCAACAAGGCTCGACTTGTTGCTCAGGGATACAGACAAGAGGAAGGCATAGACTATGATGAAACCTTTGCCCCTGTGGCCAGGCTCGAAGCAATTCGACTATTCTTAGCTTATGCAGTCTATAAAGACTTCATCGTTTATCAAATGGACGTAAAATCAGCATTTCTGAATGGAAAGCTGAATGAAGAAGTTTATGTAGAACAACCACCAGGGTTCTATGACCCTAAGCATCCAAATTATGTTTATAAATTGGATAAGGCTCTCTATGGTCTAAAACAAGCCCCTCGTGCTTGGTATGACACTCTCTCATCTTTTCTTATCTCTGAAAATTTTGAACGTGGCAAGATTGATAATACGTTATTTTTCAGAAAGATAAAAGGTCATATAATTCTTATACAAATATATGTCGATGACATAATATTTGGTTCTACTAACCCATCTCTATGTACTCGCTTCGCTGAAAGAATGAAGAAAGAATATAAAATGAGTATGATGGGTGAGCTGACATATTTTCTTGGTCTTCAGATTAAACAATCTGACAAAGGTACTTTTATCTGTCAAGGTAAGTATGTTAAAGATATGCTAAAGAAGTTTGATCTCACACAAACTTCAGCGATGAAAACTCCTATGGCACCACCGCTGACACTTAACAAGGATCCATCTGGAAAACCTGTTAATGTCACTGCCTATAGAGGAATGATAGGCTCATTGCTGTATCTTACAGCGAGCTGACCTGACATCATGTACTCTACTTGTTTATGTGCACGCTATCAATCTGAACCCAAGGAATCCCATCTGATCGCTGTAAAGCGAATTTTCAGATATCTGAAAGGAACTCCTAACCTCGGTCTTTGGTATCCCAAAGACTCAGGGTTCGATCTAACTGGTTATTCTGATAGTGATTTTGCAGGCTGTAAACTCGACAGAAAGAGTACCACTGGTGGATGTCAACTCTTGGGAGGAAAGTTGGTAAGCTGGACAAGCAAGAAGCAAAATTCTGTGTCCACTTCCACAACTGAAGCTGAATACGTAGCCGCTGGAAGCTGTTGTTCTCAAATCTTGTGGATGAGAAATCAACTATTAGATTATGACCTTCAGCTGTCAAAGATTCCTATCTATTGCGACAGCACTAGTGCTATCGCTATAGCAAATAATCCAGTGCTACATTCAAAGACAAAACACATAGAGATCAGATATCACTTTATCAGAGATCATGTGATGAATGGTGATATTGAACTTCACTTTATCCCTACTGACTTTCAGCTTGCTGATATATTCACCAAACCTCTTGATGAGACAAGGTTCAACTTTCTCATCAGTGAGCTTGGAATGTTGAACCTCGAAGAATAATTCTTCAGCGTTCATGTATTGTGTCAGTAATCAAAAGTTCCCCTCATCATTCTCTCTGATAAACATTCTGACTCTCAGGTATGTTCTCTCCTTTCCCTCAAAGATGTTTTTTATAAACTTTAATCACTGAACTTTCTTCAAATGATTAAAAGCTTTTTGAAAAATACATTAATCACTGATATTTCTAGTCAGTGATCCTTTAAAAGGAAAATCTATCCCTATCTTTACAATCAGGGATACTTTTAAAAAGGAAAAATCTATCGCTGATTTTTCTTCAGTGATCATTTCAAAACGGACAAATGTACAGTCTCTCTCTTCTATGACGTCATTTGAACCGACAATCCACGACATGCCTTTTCTGACACATTCGTCCGTTGCCCTTCTATCCAATCAACTTCGTGGAACGTGTCAATGTCATGATGATCCTTTCTTTTCCCGTTTCTCTCTCTCTCTCCTCTCTCTTCGTATAAAAGGAATTCTTCTCTCCTTTATACGATTTACGCTTTCAAAACTTTCAAAGCAAGAAACATTCTCTCTCAAGAACACTCAAGCAAGTAAACACAGAATATTGAATCTGCAACTCTTTTTCTTCAAGATACACAGGTTTATTTCATGTTTATGTGCTTTGTTCGTATGCTTTTTATTCTTTTTAAAATCCTGCTCGTTTTCTATGGATTTTATAAAACGTTTTTTTTAAAAACTAAAGATCATTCCTTCTGATTTTATGTTTTTCAATAAAAACCTTTTGGTTTTAAAGTGTTCTTCATTTTTTCTACCCAGAACACTATTTTTCTACTCCTAAAAATAACTTGATAGTTTTCCAGTTTCCCTTCTTCTATGGCAACTGGTAATCATATTATTTTTAATCTAAATCATTTCTTCTATTATGCCTCTTTCCATAACAGAAATGACAGAGTCTTCAATCGTTGCTTCCAAGCATGTACGATTCGCTCTCACTGAAGTTGAGATTACTAAATGTAATCATTTGGCCAGACTCGAGTTCAAATCTGACAAATACCCACATCTGGTGGAAGCTGCTGAATTCCTCAAGCAGTCATGTATAGCTTACGCGATCACTGTGGATCCTAAGCCTTCCAAGACTCTACTTCAGCAGTTCTGGTTCACTGCTGATGCAACTGAACTCACCAACAAGAAAGGTGAACAAGTCCCTGCTATCTCTTTCAGCACGGAATTGGGGCCAGGGAGCATGACCGCTCTTAGCCTCAGGAAATCTTTAAGATTCCCTGACAAACCAAAGAGTGGGTTCGACGCACTTCCCACTGATGATGAGCTGATATCATTCCTGGACGCAATGGGCTATTGTTGGGAAAACAAACCGAGATCTTCCATTCCCAACAAGAAGCTCACCAAGATCCTCAAAGCTCAGATGCCATCACAACTGAACTTTATCTTCTCGCACATAATTCAGTGCATGAGCGGGAAGAGTGGTTCGCTGGATCAAGCCAGCAAAACACAACTGCAGATGGCCTACTCCGTTATCGCTGGTCAAAACTTTGACTACGCCACAGCAATCTTTGAAGACCTGAGGTCGAGATTAGAGAAGCCTGAACGAGATCCCAAGATCTCGTACGTACGTTTCATATGTACGTACATCAAGTTCCTCTATCCCAACACCTATCCCACCAAAGATGATAGCACCTTTGCCAGGGTAGGTCAACGATCACTGGAGGTAAAGCCACTCGCCGACGAGGTAAGTATCTCTCTCCTTCGCTCTCGTCTCTCTCTTCATTCTTCTTCATCTTCAACGACCACGCAGACGGTTCCTTCGTCTGCTATCCCTGTCGCTACCACTACTTCTAAACGACCATCAGCTAGTCCGATTGGTCCTTCCAAAAAGGCCAAAAAGACTAAGGAAAGTACACCCTCTAGTACTATACCTGAGGGAGCTTCTCAACAAGCTACCTTAGATGCATTTGTGGGTCTTTCCTCCACAACTTCAGCAGTCACTCATACTGCCGTGTCAGCGATCTCGCTCGCTGTCACATCATCAGTAACCCCACCTACTATCTCATTCACTGAGATTAACCCCATCCCTACTTCTATCCCCAAAACTCTTCCTTTTTCTCCTCATTTGGTCTCTGAACCCGCTACCTCTTCTTTCCCTATAGGACCTGAGCATCAAACTTTTGAGGAATCTATGCAGTTCTACAAAATGTTTGATACGTCAGGTACACCTATAATCCTAAACACTTCTCTCCCCCCCTCTCCAAATAAGCCAATATCTGAACTAACATTATTTTCAGGTCCTAGCTTGGCGTCTGTTGACACGCATGTCAACAGTCTGGGAGAAAAGGTGGACGCACTCACCAACACCATCAATGAAACCACCAGCGCCGTCAATCAGGCTGGTAAGGAGCTGAAGAAGTTGACCGCCACTTGCTCATCAAAAGCTGAGAACTCACAACTTTCAGCTGTTGAAGAACAAGTCGTCCAACTCAGAGAGTCCTCTCAACTCTTTCAAGGGCGACTTGAGTCTCTTACCGCTGAAGTTCAGGGTCTCTCTTCAAAGGTTGACCTCTGCACATCCCTTCTTCAGCAAATTGTACAGAAAGTGAATGCACCAGCTCCAGTGCTGCCTCCCTCCTTCACTGAAGATGATCTAGATCTTGATGATCAAGAAAAGGATCAGCCCACCGATGACGACGACGATGATGAAGACCAATCTATGTGGTTCTCCAAGCCGAACGTTGCATCAGGTACAACTTCGCAAGAGGTTGTCAAAGCAGGGGTGAGAGGTGATACATCTTCAAGTGTTCCTTCGCAAAGCAAAGACAAGCAACCGATCGCTGAAGAATGCTTGAGGACTGGATCACAATCTGAGGGGGAGCATCCTTCTCAGGTATGTCTTTCAATTGTACCACTCTCCTACTCTTTCCAAACCCCTATTTCCTTCTAGCCTTTATCTCTCTCTTTCAAAAATACACTTAGCCCTTCTTTCCTTCTTTTTCTATCCAGACAGTTCTCACCCCTGCTTAAGGGTTCTGAACTACAAACAATTCCAGCTGCTATCGCTGAAGAAATAATCCCAATCTCTATCACTGAGATTGATGAAGAAGAAGAAGAAGAATATTCCCTGGTCCATCCAGGAAGGCCCTCTCGACCATCTCATTGGTCAGAGGAAGTGGTGAAGAAAAGAGTTGAAATGATCGCTCAACTAGAAAGTCAACGGCTGAAAATTTCTCTTCAAACATCCACAGAGCTCGACTTCCTCACTGAAGCCGAAAGAGAAGAATCTGCCAAAGCTGAGAAGCTGATCGCTGAATGCAAACGAGATGCTCAACTCGCTTTAAAGATTCAATCTTCTCAAGTCAAGGACAAAAAGCTGAAAAGCAAACCTGTGGAAGTTCAAGCTGCACTGCTGAAAGAAATTGAAGAGGAACGCTCCAAAGAACAAGAGATCAACGATAGATCTATCGAATGGTGTAAACAGAAGATGGACTATCATTCTGATCTTCTTCCAATATCAGTCGTGACTATCTCTGGTCGCAAGAAGAAGGATCAACTCTCAGTGACCATGGAGATTACCAGAAAGGATGGAACCCAAAAACCAATGTACGTATCCAAACTTGAGAGCTTCGGATTTACGGAATGGTTGGAGTTCTGGGATGCGCTGAAGAAATCCAAATCTACATACAGAGGCTACGTTGAAGGACTTCTTGAAGCCCTCATAAATAGAGTCACCTCTGTACTGAAGCTGCCATCTCCTCTTCCTCCCAAATCTTTGAAACTTAAGAGAAGAATTTGGTCCTCCTCCTCTGAAGACGTCGCCATCATCAGGAATGAAACTTCTATCAAATTTTCAAGAGATGCACTGTTTGGTCCTCCTCCCGATCTTTCAGTTCTGGATTTATCTCTGCCTCCTGGTGGTCCTTTCCAAGTTGGTCAAGTAATTGACAATCCTTATGGAATATTCTTCAGAGATGATGATGAGGAACTCAGATTTCAAAGAATCTCTGAGATTCCTATCTGTCCTCTGAATCATCTCAAGGATCTCTTATGCTTATGGTGTGACTTCTTCCCTGCTGCTGAAAAAATTAAAGAAATTATCAGTCAAGAATCTTTGGAACGAAGACAGAAAGGAGAAGAAATACCTGAGTATATGATCAATCCTCCTAAATCTTCTTTTAATAGCTGATAGATTAGTTTCCTTCTCTGTAATCTGTTAGTTATACTTACAGTAGTTAGTTATTCACTTGTAATTTTCATAGCTTGTAATTCGATCCCTGAATTAAATGAAAACTGCAGTGATGTACTTAACCCTATCAGTACTGTAAAAGATCCCTCAAAATAGTAATTGGGACATGCATTCTATGAGTCCTTTTTATTCCCATATTTTGAATTATAAAGTAATTTTCTTCAGTTACTTTGTCATTATCAAATAGGGGGAGATTGTTGATCCAAACTCTCTCAGTGATTTGATAACGACCCTCTTTTATACTTAGTGAAAATTACGTTATTATATGTATTAGTGTTTCATCATCAGCGATCAGACTGAGTCTGTTTAGTTATCGCTGATGACCTTTCTGTAAACATTTAATATGTATGTGTTTCACTTTCAGCAATCAAACTGAGTCTGTTCAGTCATCGCTGATAGTTTCCCATGTAACACAGTTAACGTAATCCCTGAAGACAAGTCTCGCGTCAACATAGTTCATAGCTGAATCGAAGACGAAGCCACTGAACAATAGATAAGTCTACTAGTGACCTGATGCGGATATCAGCGAAGACCAGACAAATCTACTTACGCGAAGAAGCCTGAGGAAAAGCTTCAGCGATAGCTGAACTTCTTTATCTCTGAAAGAAGAAGATACTCAGTGATCAACGATCACAAAGCTTATGCCTCAAGTTTCCTTTTGTCTTACCTTGCACAACCAGTACGATGTGTCAGAACGGACACGTCTCTGCCACAAATCGTACAACAACTCTGTCAACTACACTGTTCATAAAACGGCCAAAAGCATGTCTCCAAAAGTAAGACTCCCAAAGCCAATCTATGAACGCCACGTGTAAAGTGCCCTGCCATGCATTTAATGCATAGGGTATAAATAGGAAGCTCACCCCTTCATCTGAAGGTGTGCTCAATCCTTGAACTCCATAATAGAAACCCTTGTTTTCTATCTCTCTAAAATCCCCCATTCTCTGAATTTCTTGTGCAACCATCTTAATGTTTCTTAAGTTTGTTTAGACTGAGTCTGTCTTAATCTTATTCCGCAACAAACTTGTAAATTGTATTTTGATTTATCAATAAACAATTTATTAAACTTTAATTTCTGTGTTTGTATTCAACCCCCCCCCCCTTCTACAAACTTGTTAAGCACCTTCGGGACCAACACATGACTCACCATTTGACCTACTTGCTTATTCAGACAGTGACTTGGGTGGTGCAAATTTGGATAGAAAGTCAACTTCAGGGGGATGTCAGTTTTTGGGTGCAAGACTAGTGTCATGGCAGTGCAAGAAACAAACCACAGTGTCCAGCTCTACAATAGAAGCAGAGTATATAGCTGCTGCAAGCTGCTGTTCACAAGTACTCTGGATTCAGAATCAAATGCTGGACTATGGTATGACTTTTCTTCACACTCCAATCTTCATAGAAAATAACAGTGTATTAGCATTGTTAATAATCCAGTCAAGCACTCCAAAACAAAGCATATAGAAATCAGGTACCACTTTATCAGAGACTGCAATGAAAAGAAGCTCATTCAGGTTGTGAAAGTCCATACAAGTAACCAATTTGCTGATCTATTCACCAAAGCTTTTGATGTGGGTAGATTCACATTCTTGGTTACAAGTGTGGGCATGATAAACACTGAATAAGCCTCCTTTGATCTACTTTATGTACCATTTCTGTATAGATTCCTTTCTGTCTACTTTCTCATATTGTATTGTGCATGGTGCTACTAACCTTGTGTGTTTAAGTGTTTCAGATTGCTTCAAATGGATACTTGGTACTTCTAAATCAGTTAATACTACTCTCTATATTACTCATGATAACATTTCAAAAATGGTTAAGTATGGTTACTACTGCTAGGTGGTTTATACTGCTAGTGCAAAGTTACTACTGATTGCCTTATTTATACTGCTAATCAGTGTTACTACTGCTGATATGTGTTAATACTGCCATTATGTGTTAATACTGCTAGTCTGTGTTAATATTGCTGATCTGTGTTAGTACTGCCAGTATGTCTTACTACTGCCAATATGAGTTAATACTGCGAGTTGGTTAATACTGCTAGGGTACTTAGTACTGCTTCTAACTGAAACCCTCCACCTATAAATACCCTCTATGACCGCCAAAATACAAACGGCTCTTTGAACCTCCATTGCTTCTCTCTCTCTCTCTCTCTCTCTCTCTCTCTCTCTCTCTCTCTCTCTCTCTCTCTCTCTCTCTCTCGATTTCTTGCTCACCAGTGTAACCACTAGTTGCGATTCGAACCCTAGAATCAATCAGAACGATGGCAGGTCTACAATTCTTTGATGAACACAATGAAGTTGCTATGCTGCAGAAACCCAAACAGGCTGAAGGTTTTCATCAGATTGTGGATTTCATAAAATCTACACACATCGCACACGCATTAACTGTCAATCCCACAATCTATGTGGAACATCAAAGACAGTTATGGGCCAATGCGGCTATTCAAACTGAAGATGGCTCTCAGGTCATCAAAACAAGGGTTTGTGATAAACCTCTAACCATCTCAGAGGAGTGTATTCGCATCCATCTACGCTTAGATGATGCCTCAGGTATTACCTCTCTTACTAAGGAAGATCTCTTCCAAGCTCATCATCGTATGGGGTATGAAGGTCCCACTGACGTATATAAATTTTTCAAGAACAGATTTTCACCTCAGTGGAGATTCTTTGTTCATACCTTACAACACTGCATTTCACGAAAAACAACTGGATTGAGTGAGTTTAGCAGTACCATAGCCTATGCTTTGGTCTGCTTAGCTACCTCTAAAAAGTTTAATTTTGCTCAAATGATTTTCAATGATTTAATGTCAAACCTAGATACCAAATCCAAAAGCTTTTATATGTATCCAAGGTTTGTACAAGAAGTACTAAATCAAGAATTGACGGATTTACCTCACTTCAATGAGGTATATGTACCAAAACCCCCAAAGGGGAAGGTGTTCTCAAATATGAAGAGGCCCAGTAAGGACTTCTCAGGTATAGACACTCCATTGTTCTCTACAATGATGGGTGTGTCTCCTTCCCATGATGAGGCATCAGGGTCACAACCCACATCTGACCACCCAACTGATGACCTACCCACACCACTCATTTCTATCAATATACCTCAGATTCCTATTGACAAGCCACAATCCCCCATCACCAAAACTTACACAAGGAAAAAGGTACAGAAGGTTCCTTCCCTTCTAGTACCTTCACCCCCACAGCCTAGAAGCCCTCTGATGGAGCATTCTCCATCAGAGAATATCCAAAGGGAAACCACATGGGTGTCTCCCAACCCCAAGAAGGTGCTCACTAAGGAGCAGGTTGAGCATGTGGGCAGTGAGGCTCACACTACTGACTTTGCACAAAGTGCAGGGCAGGACAGTGTGAACATCTTTAAGACCTTCCCCACGGAAAAATTGGGTGAGCAATCATCCAAAGGTCCCAGGTGCCAAGAAACCAAGGGGGTAAAGGGTGCTTCTGCTAGGCAGAAGACTCCTACTAAAACTTCCAAGGATCCTTCCAGGGTGGTCAACACACCTAAAGGAGGTGATGATAGATATAACTATGAGGAATTGATGGAAACTATTGCAAATGTCAATATGGATGTACTCAAACAAGGTGCAGAAATAGAGGAGATGAAACTGGTCATTCTTTCACAACAAGTGCAGATAAGCAAATTAAAGAAGATGGTTCTGAGGCTAGTGCAGAAAAGAAAAGAATGCAGTATGTACTAAAGAAAAGGGGAGATGTTAATGATGCTTTCAACAAGGGGGAGAACAAGTTGAAAAGCAAAGTCCAGATGGTATGGAATCTCAGTTTGAGGGGGGACATGAATAGTGAAGCAGAAAAGAAACAAGCAGCAGAATCAATGGAGGAAGCAGAAACTGAAAAAGTTGCAGCAGAAACTGGTATGTCTGTAGAGGAGGTTGAGATTGCTGAAACTTTGGTCAAAGAAAAGAATGACACCCCCAAGGCTACTCAAAAGGCCAAGGGAGTGGAAATCAAAGAAGGTGGAACATAGAAGAAAAGAAAAAAAGTCAGTGTTGCTGAAGACAAAAGGAAAGGAAAAGAAAAGATGGTTGAACCAGTAAAAGCATCAAAGAAACAAACTTAAATAGAATTGGATGAAGAGGTGGCTAAGAACTTGCAAGAGGAATTGGAAAAGGAGAAAGAGATCCAATCTGCAAAAGACAGAGAGATTGCTTTGGAATTGGCTACTAAGCTTAATGAAGAATATCAAAAGAGTCTGAAGTCTGCAGCTGATGCTAAGAAAGTCACAAAGAAGGCTTCAAGGCAAAGGCTACCACTGAAGACTAGACAAAAACGACCTTCTAAGACATTTTTGGCTAATCAAGAGAGAAGGAAAATGATAAACTTCCTGAAAGGAGCTCTTGGAGTTCCTGAAGGAATGTTTACCAACATGCCTTATGGTAGGATAGAGGAGCTGTATAAGAAGGAGATGACCAATCTGAAAGGGGACTTCACTCACAGGGTAGAGGTTGAAAGGAAGATGAAGGAGAGGCATGACCTCAACATACAACAGCCCTTCCCTGACAGTGAAGAAGGCACTCCTAGCAAAGACAAGAAAGAAATGAAGCAAGAAGAGACATTAGCTCAAAAGTTTGGTGCCATTAAAAGAAAGAAGTCAATTGCCACCAAGCCAAAAGCAAAAAGGGCAAGAATTGAAGAAGAGGAGAAGGAAAATGAAAGAGCAGAAGCAGAACCTACTGTTGAACCTTCAGTAGAGTCAGAGCAGAATCCAGAGCAGTCCAATCAATAATCCAATGAGCAGTTTCACTTGTATATGACTATGACAGATGAAGATCCAGTGCAAGCTGATCCTATTTCTATGAAAGCACCAGAAATTATCTTTTGGGATATTCTGAAGGACAATAGAAAAGAATATTTCAGATTCAAAAGAATGGGTGATCAGTTTGAGGTGTATGCAACTTGGGGCAAAGTGATCAGAAGTTGTTCCAGGGTTGACCTAGAGGAAATGTACAAGGTAGGAACAAAACTGTATGAGACTGTGTTGCAAGGGACTGAAATGAGCTTACTCAAGATTGCCATGGAATACTTATGCATGATGTTTGAGCCTGAAAAAGTGAAGTACAGGATCAAAGACTTACATCATGAGTATGGTTTCAAAAAGATTGATCATTGGATGTTATTTGAAAACTGTGGTGTCTACATGATAACAATAGACAAAAGCTACCATGAGTACTACTTGGTTGACAAAATCTATGACCACAGCAGAGCTAAGTTGGAAGGGATGCTGAAAGCTAAGATGGTATGTGCTAAAGGATAAAAAATGGCCAGAATAGTGATCAGAAGGACAATTAATCAAAGTCTGGGATTGGATCCAAATTTGGGTCATTAAGCTGAAGTGTTGAAAGCATCATGAAGACCTTATGCTAAAGAACTTAATTTCTCATTCGGAAAAGTTAAGTTAGGGGGAGATTGTTGGGTCTGAATGTGTTAAGTATGGTTTATGCTGCTCAGTCTTCATGATTAATGCTGCTAAGTGATTACTACTACTAGTAGAAGTAATACTGCTAGTAGTTAGTACTGTTGAAGATTACTACTGCAAGTGAAGGGTTAATACTGCTAATGAGTTAATGCTGCTTCTGAAGATAAAGATGGAATGATTATTTGGAACGAAAGAATAGGAGTTGGAGATAATGCTGAAGATAATTATGGACTGGATTTTGAAGAATAATATTTACTTTGTAATTATCTTGTAATCAGTTTTGTATATATAGTCTAGATAATTGTAGATTATAGTATGAGTTGTTTTTAGAGAATTAACCTCAAGACTAGTATTGATCCTTTCTATAGAGAAGTATAGAACGTCTGTTGAGTCTTGTTCAACAGATTGAGGTTGTTTTTGTAATCATTAAGTTTTATGCAATATAAACTTATGATTTGAGTTCAGATTCTGTGTTTTGATTAATTGTTAAAGTATTATTCCGCGACTTCTTTAACATTGTTTCTGAGTTTGTATTAAATTCTTGTTTAGAATTTTCGATCTTGACATGAAGGGTGCACATAAGATGAGCTTAATATCCCAAAAACATTTATATTTTGACATGTATATATTTTTGTATAGCAACTAAAACTCACCTTGCTAGATTTAGACTAAATCTAGGTTTTACCCACAACTTGAGTTTCTTAGATGAGATTTCGATTCCTTCCACTAGCTCTAAGCTTTCCACCACAAATATTAGCTATAAACATTTCTAGGTTAAATCAAGGCCCAACAAAAGGAAAGAAGATGAGAACCACAAAACCCTAATTTCTTAGGTGAAGGAAAAAAGGAAAGTTACCTTAACTCTAACTTGATCCCACCAACAAAATACTTCTTGGTTCCTAATGAGAACCTCAAACCCCAAATCCTTAAAGATTTTAAGGGTTTTGGAGAGATTGGTGAAACCCTAGCTTGAAGGAGGAGGATGAAATGGAGACTTGATGACTTGATTTCCACACTTTTATGCACCAAGTGTACTCTTAAAGAACAACAAACGTCCCTAACTAGCCATAGGTTTGCTTCAAGAGAGGGTAGGGTTTTGAAGAGGATAAAATTGCACCTAAGCTCTCAAAAGTCGCTTGGAACGAATTTGGGTTGGGTAGAAATGAGTTGAGAATCAGATGTGAGCTTAAATGCCTCTAAACCCCGTGGGCGACATTGCCCGACGACCTTGCCATGGGGCATTGTCGCGGGCCACCTCATGCTCACGGTACATCACTGACGAGTATGACATGTGACTATGCCATATGGCAATGTCGCTGTCACTATCGCCTGGTTTGTACCGAACCCTTCTAGCCCGCAGCGAATTTGACATGGCAACAGTGCCACTGTCATTGTCGATGGCATAATCGCCCGGGGAATCTCGACATCTGGTTCTCTCTTCATTTCGATCCCTCGAGTTTGCAATTACGTCACCCCAATAGTAAGTTCCACCGAGACTTAACCCTCCTTTTTCGAGACGAACCAAGCTCAGATACTGAAAGAGGTAAACATGAGGTTTTCGAGGAAATGAACTTACTAAGTTTTACAGGTGTTACAATCCTCCCCACCTTGAAAATGATTTCTTCCTCGATGGTGGTGATCGGTGGAAGTGGAGGTGGTCGACGATGGTAGTGGTGGTGGTGATAGGCGGTGGTTGTGGTGGAGGAGGTTGTAGTGGTGGCCGACGGTGGCTATCAGTAGCCTCCGATGGTGGTGGCGGCGACAATGGATGGTGATGACCATTAAAACAAATACCATGTTAGGTTTATATATTAAATGAGAGTAAATCATTAATTTTTTAGTTTCTGTCTCACTTTTGTCCTATGTTGTTCCACCTATTTTGGTGGAACAAGAAAAAACCATTTTTGTCCCATCCTGTCCCTCCCTGTCCCTGTCCCATGTCGCGCCAAACATGGGACAGTGAATTTTTGTCATGTCCTATGTCACGCAAATACGGGACAATGAGTTTTGTCCTATCTCGTCCTGTCCTGTCTCATGTACCAAATGCAACCTTAGAGATGCTCTAACTATAGATTTTAGAACATCTCCAACAGCTTCTCCAAAATGGAGAAAATGAGTATTTTGAGCTATAATTTTGCTCCAACAGCTTCCCCAAAAATATCCCCAAATTGAAGAAAGTATGAGAGAGAAGAAGTTTTTCTCCAAATATGGAGATAACCCCAAAAATGATTACTAAATGAGAGCACCAATAGAAAACTTTGAAAATAGATATTTAAAGAGAGAAATAATATTTTAATAGATGAATGTAATATTTTAATATTACAATCAATGTTGAATTCTCCAAAATGGGAAATCTGTTAGAGATCATGTAATTTTTTTGGAGATTTTGATTTTTGGTTATCCATTTTGAAAATTTTTTGGAAAATATATTGGAGATGCTCTTAGGGTTTGATTAACGCTTATTTTTCTAGTTTTTGGGTTTCTATAATTTATCTTCTGTTAATGATTAAAACAAATTTCAAGTAATAACTATTTAAAACGGAATTGATTGTTTTTTATAAGATCTTAAAAAATCTTGTACCTATTGAATATGAGTATTTTTTTTCTCCTTATTAATGGTTTTTTAGCGAGATAAAACAATTAAGCAAATATAACGGTTATAGTCTTATAGATGTTCATATTTTGCATTTCTTTTCACATATTTTCAACAAAGAATAATTGTTTTTCATATAAAATATTAACTAAAATAGTTACAAAAACAATTTACTCATTTAGAATGTGTAATCGATGCATTATAGATATATGTAAAAAGATTAATAATATTATTTAATTCATAAATATTTATTCACTGATCGTTATCATGTATTGCTTCAAGCCTAAAACTTTTGGTTCTTTAAATCGTAACTTAGTACTTGTTTGTTTTTCAATTTAATTGGTTGAATGATATTAGGAATTTACATGTTCAACCTTATCTCTTCGTTTGTTTACAGTTCATTAATTAAATCGTATACATAATCTTTTAGAGTGTACCTTATACATTTTTTTTTTGTGATTTTGAATTTGACATGTAGCTTCTTCAAACTCTATCTACTGTTGTTGCTCCTTCTTCGAACTCTATCGATTCACTTTAGCATGATAGATTAATTTTTGTTATTTAACATTATATTGTCACTCAATAATTAGTAAGGTTACAACTTTATACTTTAATTTGATTTAAATATTATTTTCCCTACTTGTGATCTTGGTTTCATTTTGATGGTATTTGGTTTATTGTTCTCATGTATTGGTTTTGCTTGGTCTACTATACAGTATACACATATCATGTTTTTCTGTACTTTTTCAATATGTTCATATGGCGTCTTACAACTTTGTTATTGGTGAAGTTTGTTACTTTGTTTGATTCAAGCACAAAAGGTTTCTGTAACACTCAGAAATCTCGGTAAGTTTGTGACGCCATTTCCTTTCTTTTATCATATTTTGAGTTATGGAGATGAACTATCACCTTATGTCCTTGTCTAAAATCGAACCATACGATGAAAGCCCAAAAATCAGCTTTAGTACCTGCGGGGCGAGAGTGTCCGACGACTATGCCCTTGGCATTGTCGCGGTGTCACAATCGCGACATTGGTATTGCTCTCGGTACATATGGGGAGACAGTGCCCGACGATTATGCCCAGGTCACTATCGCAGTGGCATTATCGTGAGAGTGGTACTGCGGGGTCCCCCAAGCGGGCGACTATGCCCGACGATTATGCCAAAGGCATAGTCGCGGGGGCAATGTCGCCGACAGGCCTGACCTTTTATTCTCTTGTCCTCTTCACTCTCCTCATTCAAGACCCCAACAACTTCAATCCATAAACTCTCTCTACTTCCCAAACTCTCATTAATACCAATTTTGAGCATTCAAGTCTCAATCATTCATATTTATTTCAAGGTTTGGTCTCACCATCAAGTGTTGGAAGCTAGGAGCTAAGACCCACCATCCCCATTGTTGTCTCCTTCAAGGAAGTAATAGGGTTTTGGGTTTTCATCAAAACCCATTATTGTAAGTTCATCCTTACCTTTCTAAAACTATATACACATTTAAAAACCTTTCATTTATGTCTCTTGAAAACTTTTACATCATTTTGCTTTTATTTGGTTACTTGATTTACTAGGTCAAAATTAGGGTTTTGACATATTTGAGACATTTTGAGAAATGATGATATTAAATGGTTGGATACTTGCAAATGATGATTTTTTTTAAGTTATATGAAGTTTTAGAACCCAAATGGGAGTTGTGATAAAAATAGGTTTATGAATGATAAAAATGGGTTTGAGTATTCATGGTCCACTTGGTGTTAAAGACATTTCTTGTATGTTGGATGATATTGTAGTATGTTCTAAAATGTGGATATGTTAATCTAATGTGTAATAAGATTATATGCATAATGGTTGGGTTTACCTTATAATGGTAATGTAATTCATGTGACTCGCATACTTGGGTTTGATGTTAATGGCAAGTTAATGTTCCTGCGAAGTATGAGTCATCGAAAATGGTGAGATCACAAGGTAAAGATCTGGATAGGGTTGAACTTGGGATTTTTTGGGCTAAAGACTTGGATAGAGTTGAACCCATATTTACATCGAACTAAAGACTTGGATATAGTTGATGTTCAAAAGGCTAAAGACTTGGATAGAGTTGATGCCCGTAAATATCCATCTTTGATATGCGTGTCGTATGTGTTGTGGCTTACTTTTGTATTCCGTCACAACTTATAGTGAAACGGGTCTCCCCCGTCTTACATAAGGGTAAATATGTATTGATAGCTTAAATTAATGTTTTAATTGTGTTGAGATTGCTTAAGGCTATATATATGCATTGTCTTTTATAATCTTGTACTTACCGGTTGTTCTTACTAGGCCCCAAGCCCAGGGACGGACCCAGAAAATTTTTCATACGGTGGCACCACATAATATAGACAAAAAATAATTACAAAATACACAGATTTTATCGACGTATTTTCATCTTTTTACTGATGTTCAATATTGTCTGATGTCTTTTTAGCCTAATTCCACCATTACGAAGGATTTTTAAAACTTTTTGTTTGATTTCGACGGATTTTTAAGTTTTTCTTATCGATATTGTCAAGATCGAAAATTCTAAACAAGAATTTAATACAAACTCAGAAACAATGTTAAAGAAGTCGCGGAATAACACTTTAACAAATAATCAAAACACAGAATATGAACTCAAAGCATAAGTTTATATTGCATAAAACTTAATGATTACAAACACAACCTCAATCTGTTGAACAGACTCAACAGACGTTCTATACTTCTCTATAGAAAGGATCAATACTAGTCTTGAGGTTAATTCTCTAAAACAACTCTATCAATGTATTCGTATTCTAATTTACAATTATCTAGACTATATATACAAAACAGATTACAAGATAATTACAAAATAAATATTATTCTTTAGAATCCAGTCCATAATTATCTTCATCTCCTATTCTTTCGCATCAATCCATCTTTATCTTCAGAAGCAGCATTAACTCAATAGCAGTATTAACTTTATCTCTGGCAGTACTAACCATGCTTGCAGTATTAACTCCTCACTTGCAATAGTAATCTTCAGCAGTACTAACTACTAGCAGTACTAACTCTCCAAGCAGTACTAACTATTCAAGTAGCAGCATTAACTCTTCAAGCAATATTAATTCTACTAGCAGTAGTAATCTTTCAATTAGCAGTAGTATCCATCCTTAGCACATTCAGACCCAACAGATATCGAGGGAATTTTTCGGTTTTTTTGGTTGATTTCAAGAATTTTCTTCGGTTTTTTTTGTTGATTTCAAGAGTTTTCTTCGATTTTTTGGTTGATTTCAAGAGTTTTCTTGGGTTTTTTGGTTGATTTCCGGGTTTTTTTGGTTGATTACGAGATATGGTTGCATCTTCTTCAAGTTTCCAAAATAATATGGTAGCATCTTCCAAAACGATACGGTTGCACCTTTCACGAACCTAAAAATTTTACCCTTCGTCGAAGAAATGATACGGTGGCACGTGCCATCGTGGCCACAGGGGTGAGTCCGTCCCTGCCCAAGCCTAACACTATTTCTAAATTGATGTGTATATCAGGTTCCTTTAGCGGTGGGATGGCGAAGCCTTGAGTGGAGGGTTGAGTCCCGTCGTGGACGATCTTTTGGGATATAGCAATTTTTGGGACATAGAGCATGCATAGCATTTGATGAAACCTTTTGGGAGATGATGATGACACCCGTCTGCAATCTAAGCTAGAATGGTTTTGATTAGTAGGTTGTCGATTATTGTTTTCATTATTTTCTAAATTGTAAACGCTTGTACTCTTTCCCCTTTTGGGTGATAATATTTTTATAAATGTGAAATATTACATCATACCCAGGTTTAAATTTACCCTCAATTTTAGGGGTGTTACAATTTCAAACAAAGTTATATTGGGGGGAGGGGGGAGAATGTTTGAATTTGAAGATGCTCATGAGAAATCAAAATAAATTATATATTGTTGAAGATGTTGAATATGAATGGGGGAATTAAATGGTAAATTATATGATTTAAATCATTGATTCAGATTTCAACATAGAAAACAAAGAATTCGATCATTAGTTAGATAACCGCCTTAATTCAGACACAATTTAATGGAAAAAAATAGTCCCTACAAATCATTATCCTAGTGATATGAAACGGATTGTCAAAATTTGTTTGATAGCACATCAACCGAATCATTTCAATAATTGAACACTGGAAACGGTTTAACTAACACCCCTCACTTTTTATACTTCTTATCTTTCCAAGTTTAATCGATGTTCTTACATCATACATCTAAAATTTATTTTAGACGTCATAATTACTTTTACATCTTCCAAGTTTTGATGTGATAAAACTACATGCTTCATAAAATAAAACCACATTCGTTAAAATATATTTCTAGTGTTACATAAAATATGTTATTCATTCGATCAAATTTTGATATTGCGTTCCTATCTCACTCTTGTTTCATGTCAAAAAAGAGTAAATAAACACAAAAATGAATGATAGAAAAAAGAAGGAAAATGGAGTACCTAAAGGTGTGTTTGATTTGATGGAATGATTTTGAGGGATTTGGATTTCGTGGAAGGATTTGGAATTGGAGGATTTGGTGTAACACCCCTAAAATAGGAGTAAATATAAACCGGAAAAATATAAGCGGAATAAGTACATAAATATTAAAATCACCCTCAAGGGGAAATTGTAATGCATTTACATCATAGAAGATGGATGGTAGATAACAATCTACTAATCTAAACCAAAACTAGGTGAAGATTAATATCGTGTGTCACTACCATCATCAAAAGAATACTATCCAAATGTGTCGCCAAATAAATCTGAAGGTAATATCTCCAAAAATGTCTTTATCGGCAAACATCACTCCACTTAATCATTAGTGGTCTCGCGGCCTAGAGATCCTGATATATATATATATATATATATATATATGTCATTTTAAGAAAAAGTGGTAGGCTTAAAGCCTAATGAGATCAAACAGTTTATAAATGAAATTAATACACATGAAACCGGAAACATAAAACTTTAACAAAATCGGATAACCCAACATTTCATTTATAACGAATATAAAGTCAATAACACATCTTACGGTCGAGGGAGAACCAATTTCCCCTCTATGGGTCACATGGTCAAGTTCAACCACTCATGGTCTATAACTTGAGTTCCCCGGTGATTTAATATATGTTTCTAGCTACACTAAGGGAATAACTATCCCATCATGAACTCATAAATCAACTTCTATGTCTATAGATCCATTGCATTACAGTCTAACAATTAATAGTTTATAGATGTATCAAATATCAATCCACATCTATCACATAAAGTTTTATGCATATCAAGTGCCTAAAAAGGGAGAAATCTCTATTTTACCAAAAAACCAAAATATGCCAAAATCCAAGAGCTTAAGTTCTCAAAAGATTTTATATTCTAAACTTATTATTCACAAAAATGATTACTTTATAATCACCATATAGTTAAGACTATGAAGTTCCAATGGCATTAATCCAACATAACTCAAAGCTTGATATATAAACTCTAAATATTTCATAAGTTTATACATGGTGGTTCATGTATCATCTCCAAAGCACAAAATTATTTGGTTAACAAAATGGGCAAAACCCCAAATTTCCCAAAAATCATCTAAATTATCAAAAATCACCAAATAGGATAAATGCACCAAAATATAATTCATATACTAAAGACTGACTTTTTTAACATGTTTAAAAAAGCCAGCACTTCATTTTGTAGAAAGGGTAAAAATCCCCCTAAATCTCCCAAAATACCCAAAGTTGGTCAAAATCCATAAATATGTAAAATACATCAAGATGAATTTTTAAGAGACTAAAATATACCATTGTGACATGTATAAAGGTTTAGAAAATGTTAGAACGAACTCACAATGCTAGGCTTTGAAGAAAATTTAGAAAATCCAAGAAAACCCTAGAAATGGAGATGGACACTTGAATCTTGAACCTTAGACTTGAATCCTTAGCTTTGATGATGAAATCCCCTTTGAAAATGGTGAGAAAATGCCTTAAATATTTCCCCAAATCATAATAAATGAAGTGGTGAGAAAATGGTCAAAGAGCGGGCAATGAACGATGATTGGTTTGGTTATTTTCATAGGGAACCGAGAGGGAAGCAGAATTGGTGCAATTTTCTGCCTTTAGGGTAAGTTGCATTCGTTTGTGTTTTCTCTTTAGAAAGATCGATGGATGTGGTCATTGGATGGATCAAGTTCTTTTACCGTTTCCTCTACTATGAATTACATTGATTCAAGATTGTTGGTTGTGGACTCGATTGGTTAGATGGAACCAGTTAGTTCCTATTACCGTTAATGTTTTTGGTTAGCATTTGGGTTTGAACGGGTAGCCACTCGTGAGAATTTGGATAGGAGAGCGATTGATGTTGGCTCTTTGCTTTGTCCGCTATGTGATGTGGGTTTGGAGTCATGTGATCATTTGTTTTTTTCGTACTCTTTGGCGACGAAGATTTTGAGACAAATTGGTAGATGGTGGCATTTGGATATCCGACGTTTAGTTCCTATGCGACTTGGATTACATGGTTTTCTAATTTGCGGTTGAAGTGTGGGGAGAAGATGTGCTTTGAGGCCGTTATTCTCACTATGCTTTGGAACATATGGTCGTTCCAGAATGTGACCATTTTTGGCTAGACCAAGCTGAAAAGGCGGATATCTTTGACAGGATTGTGACTCAGACTTATTTTTGGGTTTCTAATAGGAGTAATAAGTTTAAAATTAATTGGGTGGATTGACTTCATAACCTCTCCTTGGGTTGTTTTTCGTCCGATCTCGCTCGTTTTCTTGTTTTTTCTCACGTAGGTTTTTACCAAACATTTTCACTAAACCAAAGGTTTAATAAATGACAGTTTAAAGTTAAATCCAATGGAATTTCAAGGTAAACATAATCCAAAAATAGGCATGGGAATGAGACCCACCCTGTAACACCTTAAAATTTAGAGTAATTTAAAATTTTGAAAATTTGGCAATATGACGTTTGTATTTGGAATAAACCACCCAAAAAGGGTAAATGTAATAAACGTTTACAAACCTGAGAACGAAAATGGAAATCAACAACAAACTAATCTAAACAGGTACTATCTAGATTACATCGGTTGTCAACCCAAATTCACAAAATAAGGAGATTGTCTAAACGTCGAAACACCAAATATCTAATCACCTAAAAAATGTCTCAAGCCCCAAGCTCGTCACTCAAACATGTGACAACCCACCGCTAAAGGAACCTATTATACACATCATTTGAGAAAAAGTGTTAGGCTTAAAGCCTAGTGAGAACATACAGTTTATAATTTAAAGAAATATAGACAATTGTAACGAAAGGAGAATCTTTTCAAGAGAGTTGAGTTTACAATTGAAATATTTTTCACATAGGGACTTTTCAGTCCAAAATTACATCTTGCGATGACGGGGGAGACCCGATTTACCAAGGATTGTAGCGGAACACAAAAGTAAGCCACAATCCGAGTTATGAGCTAAATACTTTGAATCCATGGCCGCGAACAACGCCGGTCCGTACTAAGATGTGGGGGAGGGCACCCGAGGAAACCAAGTCATACTCGTTCACTAGGATTACATTACGATCCATGGCTAGTAACCGGTCTCACATAACCGTACCAAATGGCCTCCGATGATCCAATGTCTCAACTAGCTACAAGGGGGAAAAATACATCCCAAACATAAGCCGACTCAATACCTATGGATCCACTAGTAATAGTCTAGACTTGTCACAATTTCATTTGTGATCAACTATAGTTAAACATATAGTCCTCAATACCATTTATTTTCAAATATGCATTTCTAAGTTTAACTGCTGATAAGAATGAAAATCATAAAATGAGATTATATACATTCGTTCAAGTACCTCACCAAAAATGTGCAAGTAGTACTTTATTTTACCACATATCAAATGAAACCCTTCCTTTTAGCAAAATATAGCAAAAACCCTAAAATCTCCCAAAACTCAAGTTAGGTCAAAATGTAATAAATATGAATCCAAAACCAAGGAGATGTATAGGAGTTTAAAATATATGTTTTGACATGTATAAGTTTTGGAAAATGGTAGTATAAACTCACCAAGTGGGTTTTTGAAGAAAACCCAAAAACCTAGTTGATCCTTGGAGAAGATGACAAAGGAGGAGGTGATTAAATGCTCAAACCTTGAATCCTTAGATGATGCTCCCAACAACTAGCAATAAATGAGGTAGATGAGGATTAATGGAACCCTAGGTTCGGTTCTTGGAAGGGGAGAGGTTGAGAGAGAGTGAAATAAATGAAATGGGTGAGTTAGAAATGAGAAAGGGGCTAAAATCCGTCTTTTTAACCAAACAGACCCCGACGACGACCTTGCCACGCGATAGTGACATTGTCACTATCGTGAGGGCACTCTCGTAGAGATTATACCGCGGGTGGTACTCTCTCGGCGATTGTGCCATGCGATAGTGACACATGTCACTATCGCGAGTCACTCTCGCGCCATACGTACCGAGCCCGGAAAAAGGTCAAAACTCGAGATTCTCGCAAGGGTCGATTTAAGGTTCGAAAGAACAACAAATTTCACCCAAAAAGATAAACGGAAGACGAATAGATGACTAAAGAAGAACGGAACTTACTAAACGAAATTCCGGGTGTTACACACCCCCATTGGGGAACCCGGTGTACCCGCCCCGATGGAGACGGGGATTCCCCGCAAAACCAGGGATCGGGGATGGGGACGGGGATCTCCAAAAGCTAAAAAACAGGGATGGGGATGGGGACAGGTAACGTGATCCCCGCCCCGCCCCATCCCCGTATATTAAATATATTATAAAATTATTACTAAATATTATGTATATTTATTACTAAATATATTATTTATAAAGATTTAGATGTAGTATCTTTTAGATTTAGAAATGGTATATTGATCCTTCTTGTTACATTTTTTTTATTTGTCTTACTTTTTTAGATAAAAACCATAGAGAGCCGAAAACGTTTGATCAAACAATTACGTATGATGTTGTGATTTTGTTCACATGAATATTTGGTAGTCCGTAAAAACAAATTTTGGAAATATGTGAGATTTAGACATGGACCATTATCGATCGAGTATATATAGTGCTCAACACATTTCATTTAGAATATATCACATAAATAGGGAAAATTCCCCGATTACCCGTTGGGGATGGGGATGGAAATTGGGTTCGGGGACGGGGACGGGGATTGGGGTCCCTGCCCCATCCCCGCCCCATTCCCATGCCTATCCAAAAATCCCAGGTGTTACATTTGGAATCTTTGGTGTTTTGGTTTGTGGGATTTGGAATAAAATTGAATTCCATTTTTTATAAATAATTTATAAAACAAATTATAAAAAAATTATATTACCTTTTTATTAATCAATTATTACAAAACAAATGTTTTCAACATATTTTAAAACATTATTGAACAAATCCTACGAAATCCTGCAAAAAAAAACATATTCATAATGGTATTCTAGCATTCTCATTGAATAGGTATGATCACCAATAACTTGACTTTGATTTCACTCTGACTTGCCCAAATCTATGAATTACGTCATATAAGGATCAAGATAGATTAATTTTGTCATATTGATCATCAGTCAAAGGGGCGGGTTAGGCGAAAGTAGGCAACTAGCCCATCCTTGCTAGAACAATTGACTACCAGACTTGTATACAAGAATCAAAGAGGCAGGGGCTCTATCGATGAGAGTTGAGTTGAAGGCTCGAATAGCTTAGTTGTTAGTTAAAAGACTCTGTATGGGATGTTCTTTCTATAGAGTGATAAACGGAGGGATCTTGCTTTCTAAAAGTCATAGTCAGGCAGAAGGCAGTGTGCAGTCGGCCAGTAGATGACACTAGAGAGGGATTTGTCAAAGCACGGATAGGAGCTCTACCATGATATGATCTATGTCATTGAGAAAGCGCTATCAAAGCCGATGTCCCAATAGCTTCGTTCAGGAGCGAACAACCACTAAATTGCTTGTTAAATGGAGGAGCGGAAGGGGTAAAGTCAATGACTGAGGCCAGAAGGTATGTGAAAGTAGAAGCCAGGGACAGAGAGAGCGAAGGAGATGACTGATTGAATGAATGTCATTTGATGGGGGTTATCCCTGTATATTTTATTTCTCCTGTCTTATTGATCAATGGTGTGCCATGAGATGCTTCGCCCGGAGGATCATTCATGGTGAAGATCCCAACATGATCTACTCGGTCAAGTCTGATTAAAGCACTCGGCCCAACAAAAGAAGCAACGGGTACTACTAGAATGAAATTGGCATCTAATTTCATTTCTTAGGTCTGGGTCGGGATCCAATTCTCTTATAGAAGAAATGGATTGATATGGATTTTTCCCAACCGCATTGTCATCATCTCACTTCCTCTTCATGAGAGAAAAGGAGAAGTTGCTTGACTCAGTGTACGAGGTGAATGAGGGGCTACTTAATGAAAAAGAGAAACCTACCACTAGAGCGGAAGAAGGATTTTATACTCTATTTAACAATACCAGCAAGTCCGTCTTCTCGGCTGACGTGACGGCTGAATGGATTGATGATTCATCAATAAGCACAGGCCAATTCAAAGCGGCTTAGAAGCATCAAGGGAAAAACTGGGTGAAAGTATCCCAGATTAGTGTACAGATAGAGGACTTCTTTCACAAGGGGGAGCGTACCAACCAAGACAAAAACAATCAGACAAGATGAACATCCGCGAGAATCAGGTCTGATACAAGCAGTTCCTCGCCTGGGACAATAACTTATGATAGATAGCGAGGGGGGGTACGAGTTCCAACTAGGACTATCATAGAAGCGTCAAGCCACTCAAGTTAGAGGAGCGGTTTTCCACTCATAACCGTTGCACACGAAAGAGGATTGGAGGCCCCTTCAACCTCTTAAAGGGTTTTGAAAGCGCCCCATCTACATCTATGTCAGCAGCATCAACCGGGACTATACCCATTTACTATTCATACTAGGTCAAAGGAAAATCGAAAAGTCCAACGACTTATATGATTTCAAATCCAAGCAATCTTTCAAACCAAACATGGTATTGGAATTGAATTGAATTCCAAATCTTTTAAATTCCATCCAACTAATCCAATAAACTAAACGGAACCTAAAGGTATTAACTTTTAACGTATTTCTCTCCAAATATATACTTAATAGTTCTCAATTAATAATGGGAATTGATTTCCTTTTTATACTTGTTTCTATCAATTAAGTATTTTATTTAGTTTGCATGTATCACTTATATGTCAATTCAATTTATTAATTAACTAAGTTCTTAGTGTTTTTAAATTTAGAGATTTCTCATGTTTTTTCTTCTTTTAAATTTAGAGGTTTCGTATTTATCTTTTCTATTTTTCTCTTTTTTAGAAAAGAGTTTAGTTTAATTATTGAAGTAAACTTTTCTCGAATCTCCAAATTTTCTAAAATAGAGATGCTCTTAGATTTGCTCAATAGTTTATAAAATATAATATTTTTTGGTGTTTCCAAAACATAATGCCAACTTAGGGGGCGTTTGGTTCGTAGGATTCCTACGGAATCTGAAGGAATTGGAATGATCAATTACATTGACCAAATTCCATTCAGGTGTTTGGTTTACTGATAGAATAGAATTGAATTCCACACATTCCATCATTCATGGATTTTGTCATTCCATCACAATTGAGAAGGAATTCAATTCCATTCCATCTCATTTTTTCAAAAAGGAAAAAATATCCCCATCTTCCTGATAACTCTCAAATATTGAGAGTTAATTCCTCTCTTTTTATATTCGTTTTACCACATTTTCACCCTTTTTGTCTCTCATCTCCTTCATTTGGTCTTAAGAGTTCAAACATGATGATGAAGTCTCAAGAATACAAAAATTTCGGTTTCACTAACTTTTGTGCAGAAAGTGACCACCTTGTTGGCACCTTGTCATCACGTTGAACATGGGCTGAAAAATTGTTGATAAGTTCCAGCCATTTTCGAAAAGTTGACTTCTGAAGGAATGTAAAGGGTCTTCTGATCTTTCACTAGAATATTCAAGGAAGATGACATAAAGTGGAGGTCCAAGGAAAGTTCAACACTCTTCATTAAAAGCTACTTTTGAGGAATAGTCACATCAACACTTTTCTCTTCCTTAGGCTATAAATGAGGGCTTGGAGGAACCATTTGGGACAACACAACTTCCAGGAGCATTGAAGACTTCTGGAGCTTAAACATTTAATTTCTAGTCTTTCTTTAAAGCTTGTAATTGAGTTGCATTTAATTTTAACTTCTTTGTAAAAGTTGTCGCCAAAGTGGCCACCTTGTCACCACTTTGGCAGTAGCTCTTTAGTTATTTATGCAATTTATGTTTATGTTTTCTCCTTCTTCTCCCATGTCTTTTACTGTTGTTATGAGCTAAACACCCCTTTGGGTGTGGGTATGAGCCAAAGCTAAGACTAGTATGCAACACTTGGGTGTTGCTATCGTTGCTAACTCTTAGACTTGGTCACTTGAGTCGGGGCTTCAACTCAACGCGGACAAAACGATCACTTGTTAGTGTTAATATTAGATCTTAGACCTCGAGAGGGGCAGATCTGAAATACGGCTTGGGTGTTGCAAAGAATATTTGAGAAAGTCTTTTATAACCACGTAGAGATACGGGTTTTTGCATGACTATAACTAAGGTTCAAATGTCGGTTGATATGGGTGTCACAAAGAGATTTGGGCGTCTATATCTATACTGGTGGAACTGAAATCCTTAGAGGTTTACTTAGTTAAGTCGGCAAGTCTAGAGTTGGCCAACGTGGTGACAAAGTGGGGACAATGTGGCCACGTTCCGAGAAGGTTCATTTTCGAGAGAAAAGGGTTTTTAAGGTTGTCGTGTGTCATTTTGTTTCTAACCAAGTTGTTACTACATCAGTCTTAGTCAATGCTTGTACCCACATCCTATCTTTAATACTGTTAATTCCGTTTAATCGTTGTTTAATTCGCTTAAAACTCTCAAAATATTGATATTGTTCTCAAAAATCAACCAAGTACTAGAAGTTCATGAAAAGTTCTCTGATTCTTAGCTGACTAGTCCCTGTGGAAACGATCTCGGTACTCTACCACTTTATTACTTGTAGCGATCATAGTGTCCGGTGTGCACTTGCACCGCCACTGTGGCAACATAGTGGCCACTTTGTGGACCTATACGATTTTCCGCTATCACTTCCCTACTTGATTTACCAAGACCCATATGAACCTCAGCCGACCACCGTCAATCACCGTTCTGAACCACCGCTGACCACCATCGATGTGAACCACCGCCGACCACTATTCTGAACCACCATCGATATGAATCACTACCGACCACCACCGTTCTGAACCACCACCGACCACCACTGTTCTGAACCACCGCTGACCACTGCCACTCTGAACCACCGCCGACCACCATTGTTCTGAACCACCGCCCAATTTAAACCACCCCTGATCTGAACCACCACCATTCTGAACCACCGCCGACCACCACTGACCACCACCAGTGTAAACACCACCGATCTAAACCACCGCACGACTACCACCGATCTGAACCACCGCCGTTATCAACCACCACCGACCATCATCGATCTGGACCATCGCCGACCACCACCGTTCTAGACCACTGCCGACCACCACCGATCTGAACCACCACCGTTCTGAACCACCGCCACTGCCACCGCCGACACCACTGTTCTGACCCACAGCCGACCGCCACCGATCTGAGCCACTGCCGACTGCCACAGATCTGAGCCACCACCGACCACCACCGATCTGAGCCACCGCCGACCATCACCGTTCTAAACCGCTGCCGACCACCACCGATCTAAACCACTACCGACCACCACTGATCTGAACCACAATAGTTGGATTTTGGTTTCAAATTTTTCAAAAAAGAGTATTTTGGTTATTTATAAATGTTTCAGTCCAATTCCAAAGCTACATTTGTGAACCAAACAGTCATATTTCAATTCCTTTAACATATTCCATTCCAATGTTTGTCAACCAAATAGGTGGTCAAACATGATAACATTTCATTCCAATTTATTTAAAGTCAAATTCCTTTGACATATTCCATTTCTTCCAAAAACATTATGCGAACCAAACGCCCCCTTAATGTTTTCAATAACACATAAAAGGTAATTGTGCTACTTAAATTTAAGAGTAGATTTCAATCTTGGTCCTTAAGGTTTAGCAAGTTTTCTAACTTTTGATAAGTCTAAAACTATCCTTATAGTTTGTATTTTGTTTTGAAAATGATCCCTGATACTTTTAATTACAAATTGAAAAAATTATTTCAACACCAGTTGCAATGATATGTCATTGTTGTATGTGTGCATTTTTTATATTAAAAAAACTTAAAACTTTTTAATCAAAGTAAAAGAAATTTTGAACATCTATTCAACAACAAGTCGTCACTGTAGGCGTTCATCTTTTTTTTTTTAAACTTCAAACGACTTTCTAATCAGAGGTGGAAGACATCATTTGAACTCCTTACCACAACATGGCGTCGCTCTACGTGTGTGTGTGTGTGTGTTTTTTTTTTTTTTGAACCTCTTAATCAAATTAAGGTAGAAAATATTATTTTGATACCTATTGCGCGAATTCCTATTCGTCGCTATAGATGTGATTTCTTGTAGCAAATGACCCAGTAAACACATGCTCGGTTAGCATTTTGTGAACGACACAAGTTTTCACAAACCAACTCTGTTCTTTTTGTTTTTCCATACTTACATGACCAATTCTTCACTTATATCTTTGAAGTTTTGACATGAGAAGTACCATCCAGTAGTAAAGAAAGTGATATGAATCATGCATGTATCATGTGTATGATAGAATAAAGATGAGTTCCAAAAAACATATATATAGTAATTTTGATTTCCAAAAGTCAAAATGTGTTATTTGGTTTGAATGCAATGTTTTGACATAGAAATGTGTATAGCCATTGGAAGCTTCTCCATAAAAAATATTTTTTGGATAGACATTCAAGAAATGAGCAGTTGACTTTCCTACAAAGTCAAACTATGGTCTTAAAATTTGAATTGGATGATTCATAAGTTAAGTCTAAGTAGACATGAAATAGATGAGTTAATTCATGAAAGTTTCACAATTATGAAAATAGAGGTTGTTTAATACTTTGGATGATTATCAAAGCAAATAACACATCACTACCCTTTTAATTAAATATATAACATATGTTAATATTTAGCTAGGTATGAAATGGAGATTTGGGTATCCTAAACATGTTTATAAATGTCCAATAAACATGTTTTTGAAGGTTGAATTAGAAATTTAATTGTATTTAGAGGAAATTTTTGGGTTCAACTTAAAATAATGGTAAAAGTTATTAGTAGCCTATAACTTTAAACTTATAAAAAGCTCACAAATCTACTTTTCTATCAATGTGGGACGAGTTGTTACAATAAAATATGTCCCAATGATGCTATATCGGTGTTGGTAGGGGTGTAAATGAGACGAGACAACTCGCAAGCTACTCGAGATCGACTCGGTCAAAACTCGGTCAACACTCGACTCGAATATGCTCGACTCGATATACTAACGAGTTGAGTCGAGTCATCTGATACTCGACTCGATAAGCTCGTGAGATACTCGAATACATTTTTATGTAATTAACTTTATATTATAATTTATAAAATATAATGTAAAAATATGACAAATTTATCTTTATAACTCAATATATAATAAAATGTTAAAATGAGATATAAATTAGTTATGGTGATTATGATTTTACATATTAATAAATTTTTATTTAAAAGAAAAAAATAAGTAAAAGATAATATTAAAATAAAACTTCTAAATATTAAAAATAGGTATAAAGAAAGTATGAACTTCTCCTTCTCCACTCCTTATTCTAATCTCACATCGCCTATACAAACCTAACTTACCACTATCACCTTTCTATATAAATGAATTATATCCCACATCGCCTAGTAAAAGGATTCTACCTCATGGCCACTTATATAAATTGCAATGTAAATATTGCAATGTAAGGTTGAGTGTTTTTGACTCATCTTGTTATTTTAACCTTTTAGTTTGAAATATTTTGGAGCACCCCTTAAACTTAAGTGGGTGCACATTTCAAGTTCTTCAAAGTTTTGTATTGAAATTTTTTATTGAGTTGGGGCCTGCTCATTTTAAGATTTTTGTTTATGCTTGTTTATCATTTTATCGAGTCGAGTTTGATTCGAGTTCGAGCTTGATTCGAGCTTAAAACGAGTTCGAGTCGAGTTCGAGCTCGAGTATTAGCTTTCGAGTTCGAGTCGAGCTTGGGTTTTCACAACTCGTAAGTTTTCGAGTCGAGTTCGAGCTTTGTTTGAGTTTGAGCTTGATTCGAGCTTAAAACGAGTTCGAGTCGAGTTCGAGCTCGAGTATTAGCTTTCGAGTTCGAGTCGAGCTTGGGTTTTCACTACTTGTGAGTTTTCGAGTCGAGTTCGAGCTCGAGTATTAGCTTTCGAGTTCGAGTCGAGTATAATGATACTCGAGCTCGACTCGCATCATTTACACCCCTAGGTGTTGGTAAATGACAATTGATGGGGTCATAATTACCTTTTGAGATCTCACTTGGTGTTATACCATTTATCATGAAATTTGATATTCATTGCATGTTTTTATGTGATATATCATATATGAGAACATATAATCTCATAAAATAGTTGGCTTACGTAAGTATATATGTGCATATCTCATACGCGGTGATGAGAGGTGTTGGACTATGCTCGTGTCATAATAGATAATTATATGGCTAGACACACGTGGGGCCTATAGGGTCACACACATATACACTGAGATACCATTTAATATAATGTAATTATTGTATTTACATTATATATATAACCTAAGTAACGTGGGGTAATTAAATGGGCACTAACATTTAATTTGGCTTATTGGGTTTGTAATAGATTTAAGTTAATAGCAAGCCTATTATACTTAATTTAATACTGGGCCCATAAAGATTTAGAAGGGAGAACAATTAAAAGCCCAAGGAAGCTTTAGGGTTTATTTATATATAAGGATATTAAATAACCCAATTAGGGCTAACCCTAATCACTCTCCTCTCTCTCAAAATCGCCCCCCCCCCAGCTCTCTCTAAGGTTTTTCCCTTTGATCTTCTAGCTCAATTCTTGGTTAATCGAGGCTCTAAGTTCGTTACTAAGGAGGACTAGCATTCGGTGGTGATCAAGGAAGTGTAGTGTGGACTACTTTAGAATTATTCACCATTGAATACTTGGTTTCAAAGGAACACACAAGCGGATCCATTTTGCCTACAAATCACGCTACAAAGGTATACCGTTATTTGTATTTTTCGTTTAATCATATTGGCAATACGTTGATTCCTTTTGGTGATTACTTTTCGCTGCGTTTATATATATGTTTTATATGTGTGTTTGGCAATCGGATTGAAATCACTCGCCATTACTTTTTGCCTATGCGTGAGACCTAGGTTGAATTGTAATCCCGAGGTGATTATTATCTATGCGTGAGACCTAGATCAATTTTCACATGATTTCAAATTGGATGACTTAATCGAGTTAAGCAGGTGAGACCTTGACCCGAGGCAAGGATGGGACTAAACATGCCAGCTTGACACTAGTTGCTTGGCCAATAGATGCCATGGGTCCCATAAGGATCTAAGAATTGCACTAGTAATGCAATTGGTGACAACAACCAACAATCAAACCCTAAGCAACTCAACAATCAGGTCAGTTCTTGAAAAAGAGAAACTGACAGGTATCAACTTCATTGACTGGTATCGAAATCTGAGGATCGTCCTCAGGGCTGAAAATAAGTTGATCTATCTGGAAGAGGCCTTACCTGAGGCACCTCCTGCCACTGCTTCTGCTGCAGTTCGTGCAGCCTACACTCATAGGTTTAACGAACAACAAGAAGTAGTTACTCTTATGCTAGTGATCATGACACCCGAGATCCAAAAGAACTTAGAGGAACTCACAGCTTTTGAGATGCTATGAGAGTTGAAAACCATGTTTCAAAAACAAGCAGAACAGGAACTGTTTGAAACAGTCAAAGCATTCCATGCTTGTAAACAGGAGGATGGCCAGTTAGTTAGCGCTTACGTCTTGAAGATGAAAGGCTATCTTGACCAAATGGAGCGTCTTGGTTACCCCATACCACAAGTTCTTGGAGTGAGCTTGATTCTTACAATCTTACCTCACTCTCCAAGGACTATAATCAGTTTGTTATGAACTATAACATGCATAGCATGGGGAAGACTATCTCTGAACTGCATGTAATGCTGAAACTTGCAGAGCAAGGGATGCCCAAGAAAGTTCATGATGTTCTAGCAATCAGGGCAGGTAAAATCCAGAAACTCAAACCGCAAGCATTGGGCAAGGGTTGTGGCAAGGGTAAACATGTTTACAAACCCAAACCTAAGATCCTGCCACCTGCTAAAAAGGAGCACCCTGCAAAGGACGCCACCTGCCATCACTGTGGAGTGATAGGCCACTGGAGGAGGAACTGTCCTACCTACCTGGCAGAGTTGAAGAAGAACAAAGCTACCCCGGCTAGCACATCAGGTATCTTCACTATAGAACTCTATGCTTTTCCTAGTAAATCTTGGGTTTATGACACCGGTTGTGGAACTCACATTTGTAATAATGTGCAGGGACTAAGGAGAAGTAGAAATCTAAACAAAGGAGCTTTGGACCTGTACGTAGGCAATGGAATGCGTGCAGCTGTTGAAGCTATATGGAGATATGATCTTATCCTCCCTAATGGATTGATCATTGTTTTAGACAATTGTCATTATGCACCTACTATTACTAGGGGTATTGTTTCGCTTTTTCGTTTGAAGGATAACGGTTTTATTATTACTTTTACGGATTATGGTATTTCAATTTCTAAAGATAATATATTTTATTTTAATGCTATTCCTCGTGATGGTATTTGTGAAATTGACATGCATAATCTTATTTCAAACGATTGTTCTATATATACATGTAGCACTAAAAAATCCAAACGTAATTTGGATTCAACTTACCTATGGCACTGCCGTCTTTGCCACATAAGCAAGAAGCGCATTATAAAGCTGCAACACGATGGGCTTCTAAAGTCAACCGACGATGAGTCCGTTTGAAAAATGCCTCTCTTGCATATCTGGGAAGATGACAAGAAAACCTTTCTCCCATATAGGTGAAAAAGGCAAAGATCTACTTGGACTCATACATACTTATGTATGTGGCCCATTTAGAACTGTGTCTAGGGAAGGTGCTAGCTACTTCATCACTTTCACTGATGATTTCAGTCGCTATGGTTATGTTTACTTGATTAAACATAAACATGAAGCCTTTGAAACGTTCAAAGCCTTTCAAAATGAAGTAGAAA
Organism: Arctium minus; assembly: GCA_954870635.1. Taxonomy (NCBI): domain Eukaryota; kingdom Viridiplantae; phylum Streptophyta; class Magnoliopsida; order Asterales; family Asteraceae; genus Arctium; species Arctium minus. The sequence continues at coordinate 21,172,597 of OX941082.1, forward strand.
ATCAACTCGGCAAGACTATTAAGGCTTTCCGATCTGATCGAGGAGGAGAGTACATGAGTCAAGAGTTTTTAGACCATCTGACTAAGTGTGGGATTGTCTCACAATTCACTCCTCCATACACTCCACAACATAATGGTGTGTCTAAAAGGAGAAATCGAACTTTGCTAGACATGGTTCGATCCATGATGAGTCTAACTACTTTGCCACTATCCTTTTGGGGTTGTGCTCTAGAGTCTGCTGCTCGCATACTCAATATGGTTCCGACCAAGAAGGTTGATAAGACACCATATGAAATATGGCACGGGAAAGTCCCTAATCTGTCTTACTTGAAGGTCTGGGGTTGTGAGGCTCTCGTGAAACGAGACACCGAACAAACTTGAGCCTAGATCTATCAAGTGTATCTTCGTAGGGTACCTAAAGACAACGATGGGTTAGTATTTCTACTACCCACCCGAAAACAAAATATTTGTTGCTCGGTATGTTGAGTTTCTTGAGAACAATCCCATTTTACAAGAAGCAAGTGGGAGCACTGTAGACCTTGACGAGATTCAAAGAGAAGATGCACAACCTCCTGGTAACACTAGCGAACATCACGCTGAGGCTAAACATGCAGATGATGAACCACAGAATGATGTAATTCCCATTCGTAGATCCGCAAGGACACCTCGAGCACCTAAACGATATAGTTTTTATGTCGATGCTGAGGAGAAGAATTTGGGGGATCATGGTGAACCCTCTAACTATCAGGAAGCATTGTTGGATCCAGAATCCGATAAATGGCTTGAAGCTATGAATGCTGAAATGCAATCCATGAAAGACAATCAAGTCTGGAACTTGGTTGATCTTCCTCAGAACAGCAAGACTGTCGGGAGCAAGTGGATCTTCAAGAAGAAGACTGACATGGATGGCAATGTACACACCTATAAAGCTCGTCTGGTAGCAAAAGGTTACACTCAAACCTATGGGGTTGACTATGAAGAAACCTTCTCGCATGTTGCTGATGTTAAAGCTATTAGGATTCTTATAGCCATAGCAGCGTATTATGACTATGAGATTTGGCAAATGGATGTCAAAACCGCTTTCTTGAACGGTCACCTTAATGAATATGTTTATATGGTGCAACCTGAGGGTTTTATGAGTCCGAAACATCCCAAGAAAGTATGCAAGCTTCAAAGATCCATTTATGGACTGAAGCAAGCATCCGGAAGCTGGAATAAAAGGTTTGATGAGGAAATCAAAATGTATGGTTTCATTCAAAACCTTGATGAGCCATGCGTATATATGAGAGCTAGTGGGAGCATCGTCGTTTTTCTAATCTTATATGTTGATGACATATTACTCATGGGGAACAACATTCCAATGCTACAAGATGTCAAATCTTGGCTTGGAAAATGCTTTGCCATGAAAGATTTAGGCGAAGCGGCGTACATCCTAGGAATCAAGATCTATAGGGATAGATCGAAGCGGTTAATTGGTTTAAGTCAAAGTGCATACATTGACAAAATTCTAAAACGGTTTAGAATGGATGCTTCCAAACGTGGAAATCTTCCAATGCAACACAATGTAAACTTGAGTAAGACTCAGGGACCCTCCATACCTGATGAGGGAATCCCCTATGCTTCGGCTGTGGGATCCATCATGTATGCAGTGAGGTGCACTAGACCTGATGTAGCGTTCTCTCAGAACCTTACAATTAGATACCAACAAAATCCAGGAGAGAGTCACTAGACTGTTGTTAATAACATATTGAAGTATCTTCGAAATACTAGAGATATGTTCCTTGTTTATGGTGGTGATATAGAAAGAGAGCTCAGAGTTACTTGCTACACTGATGCTGGTTTTGAAACAGATCGAATGACACTCGATCTCAGACTGGATACGTTTTCGTCATGAACGGAGGCGTTGTTGACTGGAAGAGTGCTAAGCAAAGCACTACTGCGATGTCTTCTACAGAAGCTGAATACATAGTTGTTTCCGAAGCTGCAATGGAGGCTGTTTGGATACGTAAATTCATTTATGGGCTTGGGGTTGTCCCCAGTAATGAAAGACCCATGGATATGTACTGCGATAATTTTGGTGCCATTATCATAGCCAACGAACCTAGAGTTCAAAAGGGCGCCAGACACTTTCGCAGGAAGACTCACTACATTCGAGAGGTTATCGAGATGGGTGAAATTCGTCTTCTCAAAGTTCACACAGATGACAACTTAGCTGATCCCTTTACTTGTACCAAACATATCGAACATGCTAGGAACATTGGACTTTGACCAGCTAGTAGTCTCATGTAGATCTGTTTTAGTATTTGAATAATTGGAACGTTGAACAGTTTTTATTTCACAATGAATTGATGTACTAGGTATGATCGTTTTCATTTATATCAACTGTGTTCTATATTTGCATGTTTAATCCATGAATAAATTATTTGTTCTAAATTGTCCATTGTCAGTTGATGATACGGGAGTATCATCGAGTTAAGGCAAATGTGAGCGTATTGGTGATATTCATTGGTGAATCAATGATGATACCACCAAACTCACATATTGTTAATTGGTGATGAACATTGGACTGACCCAACCTACGAAAGTTCACTGCATGGATCGGCGTCACCAGTGAATCTCGCAGATGGTTATGTCACTCGTCCTTAGACTTGAGATGCAAGCAGGTTATGTGTGGGTGGAATGTCGGTCTTTGAAATGGTTAAACGATGTCCTGAATAAGGCTATTATAAAAATCATCTTCAGGAGTGATGTGAAGCACATGACAGACAAGTGCAGTCAAAATAGGATTTGTTCCTCTACAGGTAATAGAGTTAGATACTACTGGGCCCTCGATGAATTGAATAGATGGTTGTACGGCCGTACCCAAATGTAATTAAGATGATGCTTGATTAATTTGGTAATCTAATTCAACAAACAGATCGAGAAACAGAATCGTTGAACAGTTAGAATGACATATGATCCATGTCTAGTATTCAACAAGGTATTTGTAACAAATGGATGACTGATTTAATAAACCATTTAAAATGAGACGTTTAAGAAACTAACCTCATGTGTCTCTAGGGGCATTGGCGTGTTGCTAGACGCTAACATTTGCTTGTATGATTACTTGTTATTATGACGTGCGCAAGTGGGAGTTGTTGGACTATGCTCGTGTCATAATAGATAATTATATGGCTAGACACACGTGGGGCCTATAGGGTCACACACATATACACTGAGATATCATTTAATATAATGTAATTATTGTATTTACATTATATATATATATAACCTAAGTAACGTGGGGTAATTAAATGGGCACTAACATTTAATTTGGCTTATTAGGTTTGTATTAGATTTAAGTTAATAGTAAGCCTATTATACTTAATTTAATATTGGGCCCATAAAGATTTTGAAGGGAGAACAATTAAAAGCCCAAGGAAGCTTTAGGGTTTATTTATATATAAGGATATTAAATAACCCAATTAGGGCTAACCCTAATCACTCTCCTCTCTCTCAAAATCGCCCCTCCCCCCTAGCTCTCTCTAAGGTTTTTCCCTTTGATCTTCTAGCTCGGTTCTTGGTTAATCGAGGCTCTAAGTTCGTTACTAAGGAGGACTAGTATCCGGTGGTGATCAAGGAAGTGTAGTGTGGACTACTTTAGAGGTATTCATCATTGAATACTTGGTTTCAAAGGAACACACAAGCGGATCCATTTTGCCTACAAATCACGCTACAAAGGTATACCGTTATTTGTATTTTTCGTTTAATCATATTGACAATACGTTGATTCCTTTTGGTGATTACTTTTCGTTGCATTTATATATATGTTTTATATATGTGTTTTGCTTTAATCACCAACAAGGGGCATATGTAATAGTAGAAAGTATTAATGTATCATAAGGTAAATGTTGAGTATCCCGAGATAGAATAGAATATCAGACTATATCAATAAGGAATAAACAAGATCGGGTCTTCAACTCTAGAATACGATGTAGAATTAATATAAACTGATATTTTAGACAATTTGTTCTCCAATAGTAACATTTTTAACAAACCACGCACCCTTAATGCAGTGGAAATCAGGGTGCTACATAGTGCTTAATTAGAAGCCATCATGATGGTGATAAAGTTGTTGACAATAACTAAAGAAAAAATAAAGAAAATAACCATACATATGTATATATAATATATATGATGATAATTATACACTAGACATTATTAATTGTACCTTTTTTTGTAAATAGAAAATTAATTATCACGCGAATGGTTAATTTAAATGAGTATACATTATTAATTGTACACTATTTGAATTTGTAACCAAAATAATAAGAATTAGAAGGCACCCTTAAGGTAAAATTTGAGTTATAATGCTTGATTAAAATTATGTGCTATAGTCCAATGTTATTGATACAATTTAGCATATATATATATATATATATAGAGAGAGAGAGAGAGAGAGAGGAAGGATCATGCGAGAAGTTAAACATTTTGCGAGAAGGTGGGAAGTGTGATATCATATATTACACGGCCTGTATGTGTGTTTAATCATATATGATTAAACAATTCTCGCTTTCTCGCAAAATGTTTACCTTCTCGTTTGAACCTCCCCCTATATATATATATAAAAGATATATATAGTTAAGAATGTCTTCATACTCAAAGCTAGTACAAGGTGTACAATAAAGATTTGCATATAAAAAGAGTATTTGGTTCCTATCCTAGTAGTTGCTAAACATGTATATACCAAAAAAATAAAAAAACTTAGCATTTATCTTTATTTTAATTAATCGTACATAACTCTCTACCTTTAACTTTATTCCGATCACCCGTTTAGATCCTCAATGAAAAACCCCTTTATCTATTAATTGAACACAAAGGCTAAAATATCGACTTCCTCCTCTTTATTAATCCCATTTTACACTTCAATTATTCACATTTTCTTGCACAATTCAAAGATCGGTATCTGAACTCTATAAATAATATTCCCATAATATCACGTACGCCTCTATGCCCGAAGTCCCGATTTACATACCTTTGTCAAAAATCTCCGTCCAATCGATCGATCATGTATCTTAATAGTATAAAAAATGGTAATTTTTTGAATTGAAAATATGAGATAATTGTTCTAGAAATCAAGATAAGGTATTGAAGAGAAAGTGGTAAAGAAACCCTCCAAATCCCATTCTCCAATTCTCAAGCTTTCTCCTGTCCAATGATTTCCAAACCCAACCACCTCCTCCACTTTCATATTTCCATCACTACCCCCATTGAAATTAGTAGCATTAACATCCCCTTCATTACTTACCCTCTTGCTAAATGCAGGGTTAGTAATGTCATTTTGTTGCATCCCAAAAACATCCCCATATCCATGACCTTGTCCTAGGTTCAATGAACTTGAAGATCCACCATCTATGTCACAATAATTGGTGTTATCAAGAAGTAATGGTGGCAAATGACTAAATTGGGCATCACCATTCATGAGCATAGGGATGGATGATGATGATGTTGTTGTGGGTGATGTCAAACATGAATCCATGCACATTGTCATCATCTCATGGTCATGTATTGACATCATCAACATACCACTTTTTGTGCTACCATCACAACTATTGTTGGTCTTCAACCTTTTCTTTATCGTGGAGTTCCAGAAATTCTTGATTTCGTTATCTGTCCTTCCTGGAAGACGAGCTGCTATCTGCGACCACCTAAATTAGTATAAAAAACATTACACAAAATAAATTTAAAAAAAGCACTTAAATTGACCAAAATTAACATATAATTAAGGAACATATATATACCTATTTCCAAGAATTGAATGGAAATGAAGAATGAGGTGTTGTTCTTGGGAAGAAAATGTGCCCCGTTTGACATCGGGTCTTAAGTAATTGATCCAACGAAGGCGGCAACTCTTCCCACATCTTTGGAGACCGGCATTCCTAGCGATATCGGTCCAACAACCTTGTCCATTCTCTAACATATAATTCATCAACTTGTCGTCTTCTTCAGGTGACCACAACCCCTTTCGAACCTTCAACTTTGTTCCATTATTGTTACACACTTTTTGTCTCCCTGCAGTTTGATCTGGCTTTCTCATCCTGTAGTTAATTTTGATGATAATTTGATATATCCTTAGAACAAAATTAAGAATATATATGGGATTTTGGGGTTTGATTGAAATGAGAGAAAACATACATGTATATATATATATACACACACAGGGACACTATTCCATGAAGAGAGAGAGAGAGAGAGAGAGAGAGAGGAGAGAGAAAAGGTGACGGTTGGTGCTCTTGTGTTTGACTCCATTAAAGTTGTGTGTATTTTTCTTCACTCACAAGGTAATGATTTGATGATATGTGTATGAGAATGAATTCGTAGGCACCATTTTTGCTTCCACTTCACATAATCATTCCAATCCGTTTTCTACTCTATCCTATGAATTAACAACACCTAGCTATATATATATATATATATATATATCTATCTATCTCTCTCTCTCTCTCTATATATATATATATATATATATATTTCAATTCCCACAAACAATATTACTTTCATCATCACCATTGCCACTACAGCAAGTCATCATCTCTTTTCTTTTCTTTTTTCCCTTCATACGTGTAGGTCATCTCAAGACTCTTCTATCATATTGAAACAATCATAACTTAGCTTACTTTTTAAGCTATTAAAGGAATTAAATCTCTTTTGATTAACCATATATAGGTCAGCAGATAAACTACATATGTTTGACAAACTAGCTGGTAAAATAATTATTGACAGAAAAGCTAACTATTGGTTGATAAGTTAGTTATTGACTGAAAAACTACTTGTTCTTGAATGTTTTGATAACCTAACTAGTGTTTAGTTGCTAGCTGAAAACTATATCTGATCATGTTTGGTAAAAACTAGTTGACAAGTTTGATAATAAATGTAAATGACCTAAAATGATATGTTGAAATATTGACTAGCTAGTTTTTTCAACATTTTATTTTTATGTTATTTTATATTGTCATTTAACTTTTTTTGGAAAGGGTATCCTGGGCCTATGACCCAGACTAATCCCTGGCAATTAGGGTCTTTGGCCCAGCTGCTAAAACGTGCAGCCCTGAGTTTATCCTCAGTGGCCACAAGTGCTGTTAGTGGGGCTCGAACCCGGGTTGAGCGCTATGAACTCCCCAAGCCTTTACCACCACACCATAGCCCTTGTGGTTTTGTCATTTAACTTATCGGCTAGTTTTTACTAAACATGATTAATTTACTAGTTAGTTTGTGAGCCAACAATTAGCTTAATTATCAGCTAATTCCAAATAATATAGCCTTAATTTGTTTTACAATACTATATGTGTGTGTGTGTGAGTTCACACGAGAACAACATTTATTTAAGAAAACAACACGAAAACAATCGAGTACATACAAAATCATATATGATTCACGCGACTATACGCGCGACCTGTGAGTCGCGATTGACATCGCCCACATCCGAATTTTTCAGGTTAGTGCAAAATCACATATAATTTTGTACACGATCTACTGTATTTTTGTTGTTTTCGTGTTTTCTTAAATAGCTAGCGTTTTCGTTTGAACCTTCTTCTCTCCCTATATATATATATATGTGTGTGTGTGTGTGTGTGTGCGCGCGCGCACAATGCAGCGCAATACTATTCTATTTCATCCGATTCAATTTTGTTTTATAAATTTGTGTAGTTTTTGGAGAGCGAGAGCGTCTTTATAGTTATCAAAATTTTATAAAGTATTTTGCATTATTAGTGAGGATCAACGTCTTGAACGTATTTATCAGTTGATTATGAGTTTGTTTTATAAAATTCTAATATATTAATATGTTGTACATATGTAATAATAAGTTTTAAGTATTATATAATATAATAAAATATTGTATGAATAAACCCGCTTATATATATATATATATATATATATATCAATGTTTTATCAAATTAAATAAAATAAAATGTTGGTTTTAATATAATTTGTTTAAACTAAAATATACATATATATATTTAAGTTAATTTATATATTTTTTAAATTAAAATAAATTCATGTGTTTCTAAAATTTCATTTGTTCTTATGGAAATGGTAAATATAAATTTTCAAAAGTCTTTCAATTTTTCATTCTAAACTATGAATATATAAATTAAGTGGTAAATATACATTTTCAAATTTTCATTCTAAAATATGAATATTATAAAGTTGAAAGTTTTGTATATATTTTTGAAAAATGAAGAGTTTTTAAAAAAATAATAGGTAAATAATATTATAATGAAAGTAGTTGGAGATTAGTATAAGAGACAAAAGGATAAAGCATGTCTGATCGAGGTAAACCACTTCCTAAGCAAATTAACTGTCCCCAACTAATACTCTTCATGATTTCCCAAACAATCATCTATACGTACATATATTATTCTATATATTCTCTTTTTCTTTATTTACCATTTAAGAAGAAAAATATTACAATATTCGTGATTATCATTTCCATCTATAAGTTTTTTAATGTAGCATTAAGAAAATGGTTTTTTTTTATTGTTTGCACTCTCTTTAAAATATGTCTGGAATTGTTTTTTTTTTTTTTTTTTTTAACGGCAAGGCAAATTTTTATTAAAAAAATAAATGAACAAGCCATAAAGAGGACGAGAAAGGGAGTTCTACAAGGAATAGAAACTCAACCAAACCACAACTGAAAGAAAAGCAAGCAAAGGGCTATATACACACCGTCATACCACAAATTAAGAACAAGCCACGACCACACGAAAGCTAAACAAAACGAAAGTTGCAACAAAAACCGGAAAAACCGAAGCCAAAGAAAAAGCGAAGAATACTATATAAGTGACAAAAAAAGCTACCCGTCGAAGCCTTGACCCCCACACCAAGAAATGGAGAACGTCTTTGAGCGTTTGGAAACGCATTATAACGATAAAAGTTAGAAAAGCCGATCAATTTGACCAAGCAATACATATGTATACAATACATCTACAGACATACATACACGTATACATACAAGCAATACATATGTATACAATACATCTACAGACAATATACACTACATATACATACAAGCAATACATATGTATACAATACATCTATAGACATACATACATACATACATATGTAGACACATACATAGACATATATACATACATACACACATGACATAGACATGATCTATAGACATACATACTACATATCATATACATACATGATCACATGATACGTACATACATACATACTATACATGATGTACATACATACATACTATACATGATGTACATACATACATGATCACATACGTACATACATACATATATACATACATACATACATACATGATGTACATACATACATACATACACACACAAACGTTATTACCGACGGATTTCTAACTGTCGTCGGTAATTCGTCGGTAATATGTCCGTAATTTCCGACGGATCACCGACGAACATCGGGAAAAAATTATTTTTTATTAAATTATTAAAATTACTGACGGATTTAAATATTAAAAAAAATAATAAAATAAAATAATTTTATATCCGTCGGAAATATATATTTACCGACGAATCACCGACGGATGGTCCATCCGTCGCAAATTTTATTTTTCTGTCGGTAATTACCGACGGATATTGTCTGTCGAAAATGTTTGATCGGTGATAAGCCATTTTCTAGTAGTGGAATGAACCACATTGTTTTAGACTTTCAGTAATTCCAAATTGAGTATAGAGAAGTCCAAACCACCGCCTTCCACAACTTCCTTTTCGAACTTGAAAAGTCTTGAGAATCCGTACAGATCGATAGATCTTCAAGCGATAGCGTTGAAGGATAACTCCAAACTCACCAATTGAAAAAATCATTCCACAATTGCCGGGTAGAAGGGCAATTGATGAAACAATGTTCGATCATTTTGATTTCTCCCTCGCAACAAGGACAAAGAAGAGAGTGAAGATCAATGCCTCGACTCTCACTGGAATCCTTTTCCACCAAAGCCTCCAAATGAAAGTGCAAACCTTTTTGGGAACCGATTTACACTATTAAGGTGTCATTTGTTTTTTAAAAGGTCTAAAGTCTAAAGTTTTATTTTAGTTATGATTAATAAGAGGTGGTGTGTAAAAAGGTCTGAACGATTCAGACTTAAAAGTCATTAAAAGGTTTTTTTTTAAAACAAACAAACCCTAAGTTTGCAATGCATGCTCTGGAATTGTTTTTATTTTTTATTTATGTTTTATTTACTTATCTCAACCCCAAAATATGTTAGGGAAGTAAATTAAGACGATATTTGTAGTTTTTAATTAAATTGGTTCATACAATTATTTATTAAAATTAACCTTAACGGTTATTTATTTTTTCCAATTTTGTGCTTTCCACTAACGCCTCCTAAATTTTTCAGTTAAATTGCCCTTATTTACTTAGAGTTAACGAGAAATGTTAACGAGCGTCAATGAAAGGGACAAAATCCGAGAAAAATTGCAAACATACAGGACAAATCCTTAATAAAAGAATTGTAGGGACCGAGATCGTTGAAAACTACAAAAATCAAGAACGGAAAAGTATAATTTACTCAATGTCAGGGTTTCATGCATGTTATTCAATATATATGTGTATATATTTATTTGGTAGCGATAAATAATTTTCGAAGATGATAGAAAGAGAAGACTTCGCGAATCATGTTATAAGCATCCTTATTGCTACATTGAAGCCTGCAATTGGAGATGGATGAAAAAAGAACTCGATATTAATTCAAAAGAAAGAAACATTAATCCTTCAAATTTGTAAGTTTTTGACATATATATTCAATTAAGCTACACATATACTGTACCAAAATTGTAACCTTATCGTAAATTTTTTGTAACCCGACATTGTAACCCTTTTCGTAACCAAATTTGTAAAGAAAATCATAACCAATCTTTAAGAATATATTACGAAGAGATGACGTTAATTAGGAATATATTTATGAAGCCTTACAAATATCTTTATGAAAAGACTTTACGAAAGGGTTTTATGAAGATGAATATGAAAATCCCCAAGACTATAACTTTTAACTTATAATTTGACTCAATATGACTTTTTTTTTTTTTTTTATAGTTGTTTTACAAGTCGGTTAAAGTTTAGGAATCCAGATATTCATAACCATTTTCATAGTAAAACTTTGAGGGGTCTTATAACTAAAAGCTTCTAACTTAGATGATTTTATTTTTAATTGCTTATTTTTTTCAAGATGTAATGGTGGTAAAATTTGGTATACAAATACTCGTAATCATATCATTGTAAACTTTGAGATGCCATAACTTTTAAAACATAACTCGAATTGAAATAATGTTTTGAAATGCCACATCAATAATATGTTAATGAAGTAAACGAGAGGGAATAAATGTGCATGAAATTAAATGTGGGACTGAAAGTAACTCTAAACATATATTTGGAAGAGTGAGACAATGAAGCATATTTTTACCACTTGATGCTAACATAAAATAAGCTACAAACTGAAATTTCCCTTTGAATAATTGTTAATTTCTTTTCCATTAAATTATGTATAAACTATATATAGTTTTGCAATTTCTTCGAGCGATAAACATTGTGATTTCTAGTGGAAGAAACTTGTTTACCCCTTACGGGGAAGTTTGGTTCACAGAATATAATTTGATGGAATTGGAATTTATCGAAGAAATTTGACTTTGAAAAATTAGAATAGAATTTGATGGAATTTGACCACGCGTTTAGTTGGTAGAAATTCAATTCATTCACTTAAGCCAAGGACTGATGAATTCCTTAAATTGTGGAATTCAATGGAATTGGAAGGATTCCATCGCTTTCAGTCCATGAACCAAACATGGGCTTAAAATTTGGTCAATAGAATCGATCATTCCAATTCCTTTAACCTTCTTATTCCATGAACCAAACAGCCCCCAAGTATTTGGTCTAAATTTATTCATTCATACAATAGTGTTTTTTTACGGCTTAATCATCAAGTCAAAATAGCTATATAGAATACCAAAAATGCCCTATAAATAATTCAACACTTTCTCTTTGCCTCCCTAAAACAACAATACATTTTATCCAAACAGATAACATAACGTATACCGACAGACAACTTAACCGATAGTTGTATATATAATTCATTAAGAGCTAAAAGTCAACCATTTACTTAAATGAAGCTATGATCAAGGTTGTAAATGGCTTTAAGGCATGACATCAAAGTCAAGCCTAACGCGCCTCAAGACGCCGTGGTGCACACCTCGCTTTACACAACCGTTACCGGGGTTAACCAATGAAGAAACCAATTTCAAGATCTAGCATGGAAAAAACCAAGTACAAGATAAATGAAGACAGAAGTGCATAATAATAATGATCCACTATATATCAAAAACACCACATTTGACATCAGCATCTTGTTTCCATGCTCAATAGCAAAATGAGAGGAGAGTAGCTTTTTTATTTAATCAATTAAACAGAAATGACATAAATCAAAGGCTCAACATCAACCTAATATGTATAATAAATTCAGAAGTTCCATGCTTACAAATGGAAACAAAAAGCCCACTTTTTTTAGGCATCAAAGTTGATGGGATCGCGCAAGAACCTCTCCATTTGCTTTGCCCTAGTTTTTATCGACATGTCAAAAACTTTTTGCCCGAATTCCACCACAAGCCCACCAAGAATACTCGGATCAATCTGATGTTCATATGCAAACAAAAGTGTTAAAAAAAACACAGGCATGGTAGAATAACCAGTCCCCTTTACAATTGTAGAATTCTAAAATAGTACAAACAAAATTCAAAATTGAAAGATGTATCTAGTTTTTTTGCTTTAATGTTTTCTGTTGTTAGTTCAATATAATTGTCATAACTTCCTTCTCTACAACCATTTTATCAATTTTGGAAGTCGAAAAGTAAACCATCAAGACATTCCAAAATCAAATAAAGACTCATTTTTTGGGGACTAGAGTAACATGTCAGCAGATTATGATAGCAAGAAATGGGAACACTACCTTTTGTTCAAGCTTAACTGTCTTCCCTTTACCAAGTATTTCTTGTAACGTTGCTTTCAGTTCTTTCTCCTCTTCAGCAGGGAGTGGCTGGTAGAATCACAATATTACAACACAAAGTTATATCACAATATATATATATATATATAACATGAGTGTGATTCAATAAGAAATCGAGTAGAATTAAGATGAGTGGTAAAAAGAAAAGGAGAAACCATGCTAAAGATAACCAGCCAAACAAATCAAAACGATTAACAGAGTGAACTATAAAGTAGTCGATGCATTTTTTTCTTTCTTTGAGTTTCCTTCTGACCGGATAATTGAATTGACTAGTAACACTTGGGAATTTTAGAACTTTATTTATATCAATAAAGAACCTAAAACCCAAAAGAAAAAAGAAAAAAAAAAAAAATCCAAGAGATGGCAATCTGTTAGGTTTATAGCAGGTTCTTTCTAGTTTAATATATGTGAACGCAAACTGTAGATGCATAGCAAGTCCTTTGGAGAATTGGAGTATGAGATGGAGCTCAAAAGCGAAAAACTATTTAGTGGACTTATAAAAGAGAAGATGGAACTGATCACGGATGAAAATATTCAGGTAATGGCAAAGACTTTTATGACTGACTTATTACATCATAATCAGACTTACAATCACAGTTGTGACAATTGCTTTGACTTCTCCCCTATGTGCCATGGTCAGATCTGAAAATCTCTTGGCAATAGTGTCCACATGTCGGAGCCTCCCATTGTCAGCCAAAACAACTGGCACAAATCACATGAAAGAATTAATCAAAGCAGCTAATTTAATCCTTGAAAGGAATCTGCCATAAAAGCAACACAAGGAAATCGGAATTGATCGATAATCTAAGTTGGATCTGCAGGCCTGCAGCATAGGATTTGACTAATATATCTTATTAATAAGATCTTAGTCATGAACGATGAATGAAAATTCAGCAGCCATCACCCCAGATACAATCACTCACTTCCCCACCACAAGCAACATTGAGATCAAAACGCCAATATGACTGCCCCTGTTCCTAGACGGCCATTACTAATATTTCCCTGTTCTTTCTAAGTTTTTCACCAACCTAATAACAGAAGACCACATTTATTCAAATCTTTCAACAATCAACTTTCTTATTGGAGCATGTGACACGTTTGGGTAGCAATACGATTATCTCACTTCTAACAAAAATTTGATAAATCATAGAAGATAGAACTTATTGATTCTAGATTGTGCATACACAAATACTTGCTGTTAAAGTTCCAAGTGCCAGTTGCTATGTCTTACTTACCAAACAAAGATATGATACACATATCAAACTAACACCAGAAATTATAAATAATACCGTAAGTATACTAGTAAGAGTTAATAGTGCATGCAATTGGCAATGTAAAGACCCGATGAAAAAAAATACATGACAACCATCACCTACTTGAGTGTAACTCATGCTTAGCAAATCTATGCATTGCAATATTCAAAGTCATGGTGCGAGGTTTAACTCAGAATAAACCATCATACCTAAGAAGTTCTTTGTGACTTCTGAAAATTTAGCTTGAGCACAAATTTCATTTATAGCCTTCACTCTAGTATCTGCTGGTACTGCTAAATCTTTCATGAACTGAGAAAATGTCGAGGCTTTACTAGTAGCCGCAACGAAATCAGTAAGTTCTGATTCAACCTTGTCCAATGCATTGCCTTTTGCTGCTGCAATGTATAATGCAGAGGCATAGTTTCCAGAGCCCCCAAACATAGCCACAGGCACCTGAGCAGTAAAGATGTCATTGCATATAGAATGAAGATATACTAGAACAAAAGGTTCATAAATTCAAAGAAACCTCTACAGCTTAAACATGGAATTTATTAAGTAATAGTTTATTTAGCAATTGGTTAAGGAAGTCTGAAAAATGTATGGAGAGGAAAAGCACATAGCCAAGCCAACCATGGACTTGGCTGCTTTAGAAGATTAGATTTTTATATATAGACAAATATGGCTAAACGGCTGTCAAATCAACCCTACATCAAACACAAAAAGTGGCCACCTAGTGCAATAGACCCTAAGCAACTTCAAAATTGGGAAATCCCCCCCCCCCCTTTTTTTTTGTTTAGGCCATTTGTTTATAAAATATGAACCTATAAGTCTTATAAACTATCCCACCCCACACAAGTTTAGAGAGAGGAACTAAGTAAAAGTAAAACATGTCTTTTTTTTTTATCAAAAACTGGTTCACTAGGCAAAACAATAATGAAACAAAAGGATAAAATTTCACACAAGCAGTAGCTCTACTAAAATAAATTGCAACTACCCAAGTTCATTAAACAAGAAACATAAGAAGCATATCCACCAACTACTTCTCCCAATATAATCTGTCATTATAATAGACTAAGGGTTATGTTTAAACTTATGTAAACTATTTGATTCAACTAAGCATCCATTTTGTTCTTCAAGAGGTATACAAACAATATCACAAAATCCTAACCTTAACTTGCTTTTTATTCAAGTCCTCTCTGACTCCAGCTTTCCAAACTCCATATTTATTTTCTATAGTACAAAAACGGCTCTACCCAATTTACAGATCCTTCCCAATTTCTAATATAAATGTCCTCCAACAGCTTTTTACAGTAACAAGCACACATATCAACAAAAAAATAAACAAATATGAAGTGCCTTCTGGCATTTGTTTTACAATCCCCGAAAATATAATGATCTTCCTCCATAATCACCTTGTGTTCAATGGTACCACAAACATCAAAATCTACCTTAAACACATACAACATCCATCCTTTCTGTTTGCAAACTTAACAAACCGCCTATATCTATTATCCTTGAGCCAATTGAAACTAGAATTTAGAATCATAATCTCCATACAGATACCAAATATAGAGAAGATGAAAAAATATTAGAGAGCCATGTAGGAACTAGTCAGAATCTGATGTTATCTGCAAAAGGCACATTCTTGTGGGCAACCTAGGGAACATTTTGGGCCCACCCAAGTATGTGGATGTAATAGTAGAGGATGTACGTGTACAGTCAAAAATAGTGCTTTCACATCCTAAAAATTCATTATACTTCCAAGCATCTTCATTTACACTCAGGCCTCTCAAGTATCTTACAATGAATATGTGTATATATTTTATCTTACAGAAACACTATACCAAGATAACATCCTAACTAGAGTAATTAGCCCAAATATAACAAGGCAGATGAAGCCACAAATATAGACAACATGCTAAAACTCTGATTTACAAAGAGCTCAAAGCTTATTGTATTACATATGTTCCAGAACATATTATACCTCGACTAAAGAAGGCCATGATTCCTTGTACAAACAAACAAGCAACATCATGAAAAGTAGTTCCAATTATTTCCCACAAAGAGAACTATTAACTTGAAAGATGTGACACATTTCAATACCCAAGATTACAGTGGTCAAAGCATATAAAGGAGAGTCTTTTTTTGACTTCAAGCCTATATAGGAAAACATTATACAGCAAGTTGAACATAATATGCTACCTTGATCTTTGGCTCCTTTGGGGCAGAAGCAGAAGCAAAGTTTCTTGATTGCTGCAAAATTAAAATCCCAAAATTAGCTAAAGTTCAACAAAAGATGAAAAAGATGTTTCACTTTCTAGTAACCAGAACACACAAATGATGAAGTACAATGTATGGCATAAGATATAAGATAATAAGAGCCTCATCAGAACCGTTCCAAATTAAAAAAGGCATCATATATTAGCATTTGAGCTTGCACCTGCACACATAACAGCTTGAGCTTACATGCACAACGCAGATGGGAGGGAAAGAGATGGTCAAACCAGTTTGAGGATAAGTTGAGACGACACCATTTGGGTGGGTTGGGAGAAGGGGGAGGGGTTAGTCATCTTCGACATAGACTTCCAAATACAAGTGTTTGAAAACAAGACTTGTAAAAGAAGAGGTTATTTGTTAACAAAAATAGTGGTTGGCCAAGATTGACATGGGAGAGACAGGGAGGAGGGATTGGCATGAGTGGAGCAGGCAAAAGAAGTTGAACTTAGATAGGAGTGTGTGGAAGAACATCATTCATGTCCATGAACTCTTGGGGACAACCCTTTTTTTTTTCATTTCTAGCCAACACCATCTCATTTGAACACCTTAAATTACCATATTATGGAACATTTTGAAAAATTGTAATCTAAAATACCAGATCAGGCAAAACTATTTCAAAGTTTTTACCTAGAAGTTACTACTTCCATTCTTTTTTGTTTCTGAAACGTTCAAAATACACTCTCTGCTAGTGGCGATTCATAAGAGGTTCTAGAATATGTCATGTACCCATCAAGAGTCCCAAGCCCATCCATAGTTGTTATTCTAGAAGGGGTTAGAAAGGGTATTTTGGGTATTTTGGGTAGTTGCTTTCAATAAATCTAGTATAAATAGGGGTGTCGTGGGGTGAGTATAGCTATCCAAAAAATTGTTAAGTGTTTTGTTTAGGAGAGACTAGCCTCTCGAATGCTAGATATTTCTGTTTTCCCTCCAATATTAATCATACAGCAGGTTACTTCTTTCATTTGATTCCGTTGTGAACTTGGTTCATAACAAATGGTATCAGAGCAGTCTTGATCCATGGCTATGGATATGAGTTCACATAGGCTTGATTCTACGAAGAAGAATGTGATTGCAATTAAACCAATAGTTTCTGATTTTCAGCAGTCTCTCCATCAAATAATCAGTGACCAAATGGCGTTGTTCAACCAGAAATTGGAAGAGATGAGGGCAGAAAATCGTCGTTTTTGTTCAACCTTCCGAGAAGAGGTACGTAACACTGTATCCCAAACAGTCCTTCACGCTCCTCCACCGAAACCATGTAGTTACCCACAGTTGGAGATCGAATCTGGTGGTTTCACCTTGAATGGTGAAGAAGCTATTCACACCCCTGATTTGAGCCATGGTATTCTGAACGTCACGACAATGATTGGAAATAAGGAGGAGGGCATTCATGAACAGGTTTTTGATTTCACGAAACCAATTCTAGATCTCAACGTGGTCCCAGTGACAATTGTTGAAGGAGAAGAAGAGAAGAAGGCTAAAGGGAGTGGAGAAGCAGGCGATTGCTCTGGAAGCAGTTCAACTAGGTTGGAATATGGAGGGAAGTCAGAATCGTTTCAGCCCACCCCGAGTTTCCCAACCATCGAACCTAACAAATCAACCATTGGGATAGTCGAGCCTCGTTTGCTGCCAGTTGAGCCTCCAATATTGGGCGGAACAAAAATCACCAAGGAAGGATCGAGCGATGGATTTGGTTTTCAGGGCGTAATAACTGGATCTGGTTTCCAACTAAAGAAACAAAAATGGGAGAAATCTAGAAAGCCCATGTTGATGAACCTATTAGGGCCCAAGCCCAAACAAATTTTGTTAACCTGGCCTAAACTAGTGCCAAAAGTAATTCGGACAGTCAATCATACGACAGACTCGATATCGTTAACAGCATACATAGGTTATAGGCGATCTTCGAAAACTACAGCCACCACTGCCGCCGCCGCCGCTACCACCACCACCACCACTGTTTCCGCCGCTGTCTCCACTACCACTGCCACTGGCACCAACATCACGTGTGGTAACTCAATTGACGCCTTATGCCCATGGTGCATCGATCAACCGCTGGTTGGAAAAAGATGATAGAATTTCAAGGTTTAATACATGCCTTTACGTTACAGAAGTTGAAAAGATAAATCAATATCGTGAAGAAGAAAACCAGGGGGTGGATGGTCTTTTAAAAGAGAAAAATCAGGAAGTGGAGTATGTAAAGGATAAAAATCAGAAAATGGAAGTTTTCTTAGTGGGTGCTTTGGGAACTGTTCTGGGTACAAAGATTATAAAATTAGAGGGGCTATCTGACGGCTGGTTGGAAGTTGTTCATGGGGGAAATTTATTAAGATCCATAATGTATATTCTAACACATAGTCGATATTTTCAACAACACCAAAGTGGGCATAGTGATGGACCCATTTCAATTTTATTCACGGGTTCTACTCCGATTCCAAGTTCCAACTCTTATGCTACTCAGTTTACTCAATTGGATGCTGTTTTGAGAGAAGAGGGCACCGGGCAGCAGCGGTTCATTTATTTTTTCTACCCACCTTGAGGACAAGGTGGTTCTTTGGGGGCGGGGTAATGTCATGCACCCATCAAGAGGCCCAAGCCCATCCATAGTTGTTATTCTAGAAGGGGTTAGAAAGGGTATTTTGGGTATTTTGGGTAGTTGCTTTCAATAAATCTAGTATAAATAGGGGTGTCGTGGGGTGAGTATAGCTATCCAGAAAATTGTTAAGTGTTTTGTTTAGGAGAGACTAGCCTCTCGAATGCTAGATATTTCTGTTTTCCCTCCAAGATTAATCATACAGCAGGTTACTTCTTTCATTTGATTCCGTTGTGAACTTGGTTCATAACATAATACATCATCACTGTCAAATGAAGTGCATGGATAAGTATAGTATGATGGATACACCTATATAATACCAATTTCATGGGCAAAAACAGCTAACTCACACAATAATTGCAACCTAGATACATAAAAGATTGTGACACCTACATGATTATAATTTTTCAAATTGATTCAACACTAGTGATGTTAATTATATGAACCATTCATGAGCAAAATGCATGCTCGACCCACTTGGTACTCGCTCAATTTTGTTCTATTATTTTATGAGCCAATCCAAGAGAAGATTTAGGGTTTATTTCCAAAAATGAAGTTGAAGACACCCACCCATGCATGTGTGAGTGAATTGTGTTGCTTGAAAACAGTACATGTTTTTTGGTTTGTACACTAATAGGATTAATCTTGTTAATCAAATATCTTGCTTAATCACATTCAATCCTAAGTTTGATAATCAAAATGACACTTAGTTTTTCATCACATACTATGGGGCAAGATTGAACATAAATGCTTTGCAAAAATGAAAAATTATTATTCATTCTAATATTGTAATGTACTTTTCATTTTGAAATTACTAATGTTTATAACTTCGGCCCTGCATTATTCATGATTGAACAAGAAATTAGGCATATCTAATGTCTATTGAATTTGAATGAGCTTAGCCTGAGCAAGATTTTGCTCATTCGTTCCAGCCTTGGCGAAAGAAATATTCTCCTTTGGTCCTCGGGCTAGTTCATCTATCTATCTATCAATTTACAGACTTGCCCAAGACGGATGAGACATTGATTCATGATCATACTATCATAATGTTAAACATAATAAAAATTAGCTCAAACAAAACGTGCACAAGTATATTCTGCAATCATTCTCTTTTTTGCCAACAATGAAATGTAAACCCAAAAAAGATATGCGTTCATGCGATTAGACAGGATAGAACCAGATGTAACAACAAAGATTCAAGTGAACCCTAACGATCCAAAGTTTTGCAGTGGTCTCGTCCCCAAAACAATGGTCAAAAGATTTCAACCAAATCAGCTATAGGAAGCTTAAACAAAAGAATCTCAAATCAGAGCAAAGGTCCTGGAAATCAGACCATTCAAAGGATAAAACACACGATTAAGATTCTTTATAACGATCATTACCTCGGGATTGGTGAAATTAGGGCAAATCAAGGCTGGTGCAACGGTTGATCTCTGAGTTGAGGGAGAATCAGACATCAGAGCCTTAGTGAAACCAGTGACGCCTGATCTAACTCGAGCAGCCATTGCCATTACGACAGAACCCTAAAAACTGCAGATAGGGGGAGCAGAGGAGAGACTGTTTTGCAATGGAAGGGACAACACTGGCTTGTTAACCTGTTACTACCGGAATAACCCAGATGAATAAATTACGGGTTGTACCCATGCGATATAATCGGGTCAACAAAGGGAAATGCATTTATTAATAAATCCTAGAAGTATATTTGTGGGATACAGCTAGATACATCACGATTTTAATGTGTCATTTTATTTTTTTATCGATTTACAGTACGATTTTTGATGGTTTTGAAAAAGTGATAATGTTTTTTTATAAATTTGTTTAATTCAGGCTTAATAATATAATATTTTTTATATAAAAAAAATTAAGTATTTTGTTAGAATTCAATGATTATCTTATATATTTTAATGACATCTAGAAAAAATAACCAATTACATATTTAATAATATAATTAAAACAAATTTATAGTAATATAATATATTAATTAATAGTGATACATGGAAAGGTATGCATAAAAGGAAGATCATGCACATACTAAATTGATGGGTGTTAGAAGCTTGCAGTAGTAATATGTATTTTGTGCTTTGAAACTTGTAAATTAAGAGATTTTTAAAATCTTGTATAAAATGATGGTACCTTGTGCCTAATAATTTGTATTTAAGAGTTTTTTATCTGTGCTTTATAATATAGTATAGATTAAGACATAACCTCTAAATCGTTAAGAAGTGAATCTTGTTTGGGAAAAAAAATAGTATGTCTCTTAATGGTTCTAAAACCCTCTGAATGATTTTGTATCTTGGGTCTCCCTTAACCATTCAACGCGCTAATTTCATCCTAAACAATTACCAAACAACTACATTTAATTTTACACTATATCATAAGAGCATCAGGGGGTGTTTGGGATTACTTATTTAAAACAACTTATGCTTGTTTTGAAAATTGCTTATCAACTTATGCGGTATCAAACCGGAGTTTTTAAAAAAGTGTTTGGATAAGCTTATTGTGGTACCAAAACGTAATAAGCTAATAAGTTGTTATTTAAGAGTGTTTGAGATTGCTTATACATATAAAATAACCAAAAAAGTCATAAGCACTTTTCAAATAAGTTGATAAGTTAGAACAAAATGATTTATGAAAAAGTGTTTATCTCCGGTTTGGCACCGTTATAAGCTCTTTAATTTTTTCTCCATCCAAACACTAGAAAGTGTTTATCTTCGGTACCACACCGCAATAAGCCAAAAAGCACCTCAAATAAGCAATCCCAAACACCCCCTTAATCATTCCAACCACTTAACCATCATGGACCAAACCATTCAACAACTACCAAACAACCCCTAAGAGTCTTCTAATTTTCTTCTTTACTTATCGGTTAAGATTTTTTGTCCTATTATGTTTTTTATTGGATAAAATTTTAGGTCATTGTCATGCTCATGCAGAAGGTAAGTGACTCGATAAGTGTTTATATGGTAAGAGTTTATGTTTTACTTATCAGATAAGGTTTTTGGTCCTTATTCCTTTTATCGAATAAAAATCTAGGTCATTGTCATGCTCATAAAAGATAAGTGATATGCAGGAAAGACTTGGTAAACGACCCCTTCAAAAAAAATGGTTAATATTACTTATTATTCACATTTCTTTTCTTTTCTTTTACGATGATACGATACCATGATATATCAAAATCAAATAGCTCTCATAAACTATTATATTAATCACATTTTGTTTCAAAAAGAAATGTAGTACTTTTCTTTTTTAGGTCATCTGGAAACACAAAAAAAGAATATTAGTTTCCACATTATTTACCTTTTCAGTACCCTTCTTTATTTTATCGTATAATATTCTCAACCATCAAAATATATTATTGATAAACGGTTACCAGATAAAATTCTCGATCTTTATCATGTTCATCCATTAAGGTAAGTGACACTGTAAGCATTTATTAAACAACCCCTTAAATAACTTTAATTTTAGTTCATAATTTTATTTGTTCTAATTTGATAAATCATGAAACGTTTATGTTAAAGTATATGTTAATTCAAAGATGATATTTGTTTTAGAAGAGAATGCTTAACCTTCTTTTTGTTAATCGTGGATGTTCGGGTCAGTTTGCACGGACCTCAACTAATACCATGAGCCATTAGAACAGTTAAACCATAAATCATTGAAGAAGTCCTAGTCATAAGTCTCATGTTAAACTAGAAAGCATTAGTCACAATAACTGAATTTTGCCATTTTCACCAGGAGGCATGGCAGATTGGCAATTACCGCTCTGTGCCTCCATCTCATCATTCAGTGTCATTATGGTCGCAAAACAACCACGAAATCATGCTGTCGGTTGAAGTCTACAAAACCAGAGAGCGGTCGATCAAAACAACCATGAAATCGTAATTTGAAAGGTTCAGTACTTGATTTTCCATAGTACCGAGGAGTTGGACTTGTCGGCAGCAAACTTCAAGGCGGGTGAGACCCTTCCTTCATTCCGTGACTTCAACTGTGACTCCAACAAAGATAGTAGCTCCTTATACCTCGATTGCTTTCGTTGCAGGACTTGATCGTAAGCTGTTAATCCAAGCCATTCCACTTCTCTCTTTTTCACTTTGAGAATTGGACGTAAACTAGGATCAACATCCAGGGAATACATCCGTTTTTTCATAAGCTTATACATAAACCTGATACAAATGTAATGTTTGAATCAGTCTGATGAAAACTTAATTCCACTTAATAGTATGTGATTACAACTAATGGCCAAAGAGATGATTTTGAATTAAAGTTTTCGAGAAACAGAAAATTCTTGAAATATATCAAAGAAGAAAATTGTTGCACTTTTTTGGGGATGGAGGGGGTAAGTTATAACCAGATATTCAGATGGATGCACAGCAAACATTAGTATTATAACAAAGTATTTATGTATGGTGACAAAAGGCCAATGTGCCATTGACAGTATAATAAAAGGTCATTGTACCATACTCATTGATGTATGTGTGTGTGAGTGCTGAGCTTATTTGTAAATTACTATTGATTACCTCAAAGAGTTGTGGATGATGTTCATATAGGATCCTGAGTCAAAACTACAGATGTCGGATAAATCACAGATATAGCAGTGGAACTTCATTGCGCATAGCAGAAATGCTTGATGGATATTTAGTCTCACAACAGCTGCTGAATTAATATTGGAGTCATAGAAGATGGCATGACATTTGGGTCGCATATAGTCGCATAATTTTTCACTGAAATGACGACCTGGATTCCCTTGCCAACGGACGGTAAGTGTTGAACTTAAATGGGCATCTAGGTACCTGATCAAAACATAAGTTAGTAAAAGCATAGCATAAGATGATGATAACATTCAATTCCAACATGTTATCCAAATAACATCGGTGTATTGCTGATATGCACCAAATGAGAAATTAACCCTATGGTCGAACAATCATTCTTTGATTTCAGTTACCCTCATGGTTTGGCTACATAAGCAGCCAATCGTGAGGGCCAGATCAATTGTCAAATAAAGGTTAGGCCTTGGGCTCCTTCCCATAGGTAGCCAGTTCGATTCTCTTCAGGCCACTGTGGATTTTCCTGGCGGTTATCTTTAGGGCCCCATAGGATTAGTCGAGGTGCGCGCAAGCAGGCCCAGACACCCATGGTTACCCATAAGAAACAAGTATTTGGCATTCAGTTCAACACCACTCCCCTTATCCTTCCATTAAAAAGGGGAAGTAGAGAATAAAAGGTATTCCAATAATCACAAATTCCATGCTTTTGTGATAGTATGGGATTGCTATCCAGTACCGAACCCAATTTTTTACTTAACATTAACAGTAGATATTAGCGATAAAATGAGAAGAAAACATATATTTTTGCCTACATACAACTAAGGCTACCTTTCTTTTGGTTATCCTCCAATTTCGTATTTTGACCCTATTTCAATAATGTGACGATAAATGGAGAAAAGAGCTAATAGAATCTAAAAAAGTGTGAAGACAGGGTTGAGGGAGAAACCTCGTATAGTCAGCCTGAACTTCTAGAGTCTTGCAGTTGATAAACAAACCACTCCACCTGAGAAACTTATTACCAT
This sequence comes from Arctium minus, assembly GCA_954870635.1. NCBI lineage: Eukaryota > Viridiplantae > Streptophyta > Magnoliopsida > Asterales > Asteraceae > Arctium > Arctium minus. The sequence continues at coordinate 21,197,309 of OX941082.1, forward strand.
CTTCATCAATATATAGCCTGTTTGATTGTGGCCTGATGTTGTCAACATCAAAACTTAAACCAAATTTTTCTCTGTTCATGTTGCAGTTATACTCGCAGAATCCTCTTTCTAGCCTCGAGAAGAATGCAAGAGCCTGTTTCTTTGAGGTTGAGATGAAAAGAAAATCATCAATAAACCTGAGTAGCAAATGCTGAGCAGCCAACTCATCACATCTCGTTGTAGTAGAAACATCACCAATATAGCGTCGATCTGAAGACTCTGGCATGCCAGTTTTGCTAACCTTATCTAGAAACGGAACAAGTTTGCAATTTTCCATGTGCCCGAAGTAAAATGAGCATAGTAGTGAAGACAAAACACTTCCTTGGGGTATACCAACGTTTTGCAGGTAAAACTTCTTATCTATATGCAGCACATTGTACTTCACATGCTGCTGTAGATTAAAATGGAGATCCTCTTTCCTTGCTGTTCTGCTTCTTCCCTGAAGTATTATAATAGAAATACATATAGCAATCGAGTTGTTGAAAAAAAAAATTTAACTTGACAATCATGAGATGGCATATGATCAATTCAGGCATATGAGTCACATATTACAGATCTCATTACTAATTACATGCTACAGGCTATATAAATGCCACATAAGCAGATCAACAGGATTAACAGGGTATAACTGTTTAAGAACATGTGAGAGCAGAAAAAATGAAAGATGGAAAGCATGGGAAGAGGTTGTCACCAACCTAGAAAAACAATCCGTTGCAAAGCATGAAAAAGAAACATCAATTGATAAAAATATAACATCATGGAAACTATAAATCGACACCAAAAAATCTTTGTCCTAAAGTTAATGTTTATTATCTTGCTTCATTTTCTTTACATGTACTGTAGCAATAAATACTGTATTTTGTAACATTTAGCTAGTCTAAAAGAACATAATCATTTTACGATTACTAAACTGAAATATTGAATAAGGTTTTTCCAAAATTGTAGACAAATGAGTTATAAAATGAAATAATATATACGATGCAACATAGAAAAAGACAATTGGTTTGATACCTGATCAACAAGGATGCTATGAGATGAGCGAGCATGAACATGAGATCGAAACTGTCTGGACAAGTTGATGTATGGACAGACTTGCATATATTTGTTTGACACGCTGACTTGGTGTGTCTGATGTAGAAGATGATCATCAGTTATAACATCTTTCATCACATGAAGCAGTTTATCCTGATCAATGGAATCATAAGCTTTCCGGACATCAGCTACGACCAAATATACACAAGGCAAAGTGTTCAATCCACTTTTGACATGCGAGATGAAATCACGAAACTTTCTGTGCACGTCATTGTAATTGAACACTGATGAGCCTAGTTTTTCTGGTCTTTCGAGTTGCACATCTTTTAGGGCTGCATGCAAATCTCGAAGAACGACATTTACAGCCTTAAAATCCTTATAAACATCCCTTCTTGGAAGTGAAAGTGGATGTCTCAGCGGCCAGCGTTTACAAGCTTGCATAGAGGATCGTCCCAGAGGCAATCTTGACGATGATCTAAGATTAGCAAGTGGTCTTATCCCATTTGCTTTTGGACGGAATCTAACCCTTGAAAAACCAAATGCCCTAGCACTTACAATATTTTTAACAGCATTCACATCCAACAAACTATACTGCTCCTTTAAGCAAGAGATGGAGCTTTTCATCAGCTTCTCCCAAAGCGATTTCTCATAAAAAAAGACATCTAGTTTTCCATGCTCACTCTCAGTTATATAGAAGTTAGCTTGTACCAATGGCACTACAAGGCATTTAAAGAACCAATACATCCATCTTTCTAAAAGATTTCGTTTAGTATTAGACATACCAACCCTGGCTTCCCCAAACTTCTTGTCGATGTTTACATCATTCCCTCTTGAAGAACATTGCACTTTGTTAGTCAGGTTGCAGAGAGAGTGTTTATCCAATAGGAAGGGGAAGTTTGATGTTTTCAGTTTACGCAAACACTGATGTATGGAAAACTTCTCATATATTCGTAGCCTGATAAACATAGATATATTCTTCCGGAGGACCCTCCAATTAGATGGAGTTCCTAGTAGTTCTCGTGGAACAATGCTCCTACAAGCCGCCCATATAAATGACACCACCTGTCTTTTTGAGCAATACGGATCATGGCGGTCTAATAGAGGAGTATGCTGTATCACAATTGAATTTGAAGGAGATTTGTTCAGATGATAATGATATGAGCTCCAACTCACTAGATGGAATGAAAGATGGACTGCTGATTCTATAAGCTGAGGTGATATAAGCATGACCACTATTTCTCACAATACATGGATAGAAAGTAAAGGATTCAAAAATAATTGAGTTTTCTACGAGCCAAGTTTGATAGTAGTCGAAGTTACCTAATCAAGGGCCATGTACTGCTTTTTATGCATGATGTACAAGTCATAAATGCAACATTACTCTGAATTTGGAAATTTACATGTAAATTCATTGTGACAATAATTTCTAGATTCTAGCTGGGAAACCTTGTAGTAGTTTTGTTTCATGTGTTCTGATTTCTAAATTCAGGGCCGTAAGCATATAGTAGTTGTGCTGTGTTTCAATTTTTAATAAGTAGGCATCAAGTATTGTTATGTTCTGATTTGTTGAATGTGGGCATACTTTAGTGGTATTAACATCAAACATCTTATATCTGATGGTTAAGTGTAGGCATATTTATGTTCAATGGAATAGGTAAATTTACACAAATAAATAGCATATAGTGAATGACTTGTCACCATACAAACGACATGGCAAAACTACGGAGCATTCCCCTGCAGAATATCAATATCGTCTACACTACGTAATCGGCTGTCCTTGCATACTTTAAAACATAGAAATCGGGATTAATTAATCACTAAAAACAAGAAATTGATTGCTTTGAAGTTCATAATTAACATATGTCCTAGTTTGATTCGCTTTGTCCACCTTCACCCCGAAAATGAAGATTTGAAGTGGTCTATAATTTACTTGACTTTTCTGTGTGGTATCCATTCTCGTTCGGTTTAGTATTTAACCAAGTACTTGTGAATTTCAAAATTAACATGAGTTATTTTATATTTATAATATAAACAAATTCTATTTGCAGTACTCATTTTATAGTTTTATGTGGTTATATACTAATAATACAGATTAAACTTAGCCATTCACAAAATCATTAGTCAACTGCAAATAAAGGAATATGGACATTAGTCACGGAAATAAAGGAAACATAAGGCAACTGCAAATGAATTTAAAAATGTCATTCACAAAATTATTTTAGTCAGTGAAGAAAACTGAACTTCGAGAGTTGCATTGTAACCATAAAAAATCCTATATCGCCATTAGCTGAATTCTTTTCTCATGAGATACTGACCTCAAACCTGGGGCTATCAACTTCACTAGGATTTTGATCCAAGGAGGGTACGAAGATATGCTTGTTCAATATCCTTAGACGTTGGCAATGATTAGCTTTCCGTATAAGAATCTTAAGCAGCTTATGAAGAGAGTGATATCTGTACGAGTAACCAAGGGAGTGAAAGAATGGCTTGAGAACCTCAGGATCAGTGAAACAATTCAAGGTATTATCATTTCAAGTAATCAACGAGAAGAAACCTCATATTTTACAATAGAACAAGACAAAGATAAGCTACAAAAATAAACTATATCCTAATATACAGATAAAAATATGCATCCTGATCCTTACAAACGTAGAACTAGGTATGAAAAAGACACAAGTGAAGCCTGGAAAACTTTTAAGCATATAAAAAATACGAGTGGCGTACTCCTTTAGATAGGCCCCCTTAAAATATTTTTTATATTTTATCCCTCATCCTCGCCATCTTGGACTGTTAGCTATATTCTGTGACAGATTCTTATCCCACATTACCAACAAGCACTCAACAGGTCTTATTAGTGCTCCAATGATACCAATGTGTGATTAAAACGTAACCAACAAGGGTACATAAAATTTAATGCTAGTGTTTTCCCATGGAAGCTGAAACCTGCAAGGGCAAGGGCTTTCTATCCATGAATTTATTTTTTGCTTTCCCCAATGGAGGCCACAAAATGTTTCAATTGCTACTATGTCCTTTTTTCTTTTATAAAGAATTGCTACTATGTCTTACACTTGTTGCATTGGGTTCTATTAAACAAACTTTTCAGCAACAGGTGCAACTTCATGTGGATGCATGTCTGCAGCTTCTAAAAGGGCATTTCTTTTTTGGTTTTTAAGGTATTATTTGCAAGAAAGATCAATTTAACTTATTACTACAACTAAATCATTTCATACAAGCAAAAAGATATACACTGTGAAACAAGAGAAAGTATAGCTTGTTCAAAGGCCTATAGGTTATGTGAAACTTGAGGACTACCACATTTACCGATTAAAGAAGGCAGATAAAAATCAGTAATTTCATAACTGTAACTTATAGTCATCTTAACATAAAGCTGAACTTATTGATTAGCAAGAGAAATATGTGTTCCTCATATCCTAGCAATGAACAAACAAAACATGAGAGAAAATATGATTTTAACATAAAGCTGAACTTTTGATTAGCAAGAGAAATATGTGTTCCTCATATCCTAGCAATGAACAAACAAAACATGGGAGAAAATATGATTTTATCTTTTGTTATTCTATTACATTTCTACACGAATTTCCTTCATGTGAACTAATAATTTTTCAGTACTGTATCAGAGGGATCCATTTTCTTGTATTTTTGATCCCATATGTTTCTGGCTAACATAGCAATGACCTTCATGCTGAGCGCCAATCAAAAGGGTCCCGTATACAAGATAGAGGTACAGTACAACAGACAATTAAAAATTACATAATAACTGTGAATGTAGAAACTAGAAAATTGTCATTGCTCCACTCACAGACATGTTGTTCCACTAATACAAATGTCATTGCTGTGGGAGCATGGGGTTGGCTGAGCAGCTATGCAGGCATCAGTTAACCCAAAAATTTCTTTGAAGAGAGCATTTGCACCAGCAACATTTGGCCTCAGAGAATTTATTATATCTGACATTCTTAAGGTCATCAAAGCTTCATTCTCCATAAAATACAAAGTAGACTGTTTAACATCATAATTGGCATCACCATGCTTAAAAGGAATGGTGGGTGTTTGGGGCAAAAGAGATCACAAATTCGATCAGGTATGCATGTAGTGTAATAAATGACTTCAAAAGGTTGAAATTGTATGCAAGACCTGATTGATGCTGACTGGTACGGAAGACAGCAATTCAACTTGTTAGTATGAAGATACGTTCCCAGTCAAACTGATGGCAGCAAGGTACCCTTCAAAAGCTATACTAATATTAATTACAAACTCCAACACAAATGATATTACAACTTGAACAGGATACGTTTCCCTGGAAGAATTGATGAAGCACGTTCCAGTTTATATAACATGGATCGCTTGCTAATATGAACTCCTCTGGGAACTTTCTGCAGTGTTTGCCAAACTGAACAGCAAGAGCATGATAATTTCATCTGTACATAGACCATATGCAAGTATTAGGACAAATAATGCCATCTACCAAGTTAATATCATGGAGGCCTTGCTTTGCCATTCAACCTCAACATGTTCATCGCAATTATTGATCAACTTTCAGTAACACTAACCCCGTTCACTTAATTTGCTTACATAATCACCATCTCATGAAATTCTAAATTGCATTTGAGTTCTGTGTTAGGGAAGTAAGAAAGTTGAAGATCTATTATAGTATTTCAGTATTTGACAACAGATATTGAAGTGTACATATGGTGTTTATAGATGGGGCCAAATTGATTACCTTTTCCTCAGGTAAAGAACAGTTTGCATCACACATGTCCTGAGATGACAACTTCCTACGTTTACACCTGCGCTGCCAAGCATATGGTCTTAATCGCTTCCCAGATCGAGCCACAGGCAGAACTGCATTTTCTTGGGCAGTTCCATTACAGTCAGCATCGCTTACGGAATCACCATTGCAACTCATCTTGGAGCACTGTTTCTTGTGAAGCCTCATACATGGAGTTACTGAACTCTTAACATTACAGCCAAGACACCTCATAGAGCTTTCCGCACTACCAATGTTCTTGGAGTTGGAACCAACTTCATGATACCTCTCCGGAACACCTGAGAGAAACTTAAATTAATATCAACAATTTGTTAACCATAAGCAGATGACCATCTAGGCGCTCTACAAATTCTTGTCCTGTTCCAAAATAACAAGTTGAATAGAAAGAAGACATAAGGACAACTTATGTGGACCCCCCCCCCAAAAAAAAAGTTAAACTGGTGCTTGCGGTTGCACCAAGAGCCATTGCACCAGGTGCTATACTAGAGGAAAGTAAGATAAAAAGCCAAAACTATTAAAAATAATAGCATACAAGTCAAAGAAGATGGCATGCTTAGTTGTCAGGTGATTATTTGTAATAAAGGTGGCTGAAAAGGGCAGTAGATTCATTAATTTCTGGTCCCATATGACTACATAGTAAGTGTCGTGGGGAGAAATTTGATTAGCTAAAGTGCATGGCTTGAATACTGATATCCAAATTCTAACATGGAAAATTACTTATTTACTTGTCAACATATTTAGAGTAAAATAAAATAAAATAAAAAAGATGATGATGAACAGATGATACAGATGATAGACAAAGATATAAGATCATGTCAGTAAAAGATGAAGCATTTTACCTGATGAAGGATGCTGATTCTTGGAATTGGACGGATGCTTCAAGAGTTTCCAGCACAAGTCAGTAATGGGAATTCCAGCTACCTGATGGTGTTTCTTTCGAAGAAGAGGCATAAATATTGAAGAATGCTTCAGTAAATGAACCATGAGGCCATCTCCTATCTGCATAGAGTGTAAAGATTAAACCGTGATAAGTAGACTGGCAAAAAACTTCAAAACAAGATATATCCTCCATCCGAAAAGGAAATGAGTTGCCACTTCCCTTGGTGTAAATATTTCAGTTCCACCTTTTCAATTTATACTTTATTCATATTTGCTCTCTTCGGAAAGATTATTGTATCTTGATTCTGAGCACCTTTTGAAATGTTTCATCATTTTGGGAAAGAGAGAGTAATCTTGCAATAATTCAACTGAAAGAATCAGATATGAATTACCCTCTGCAATAGCAGGCTCCATGATGCTGACGTTAGAGCTTCTAAAATGATGCTTGAACGATTGTGCTGTCAAAATATATAAAGCCATTAAGATTAACATTTGTTTTTGCCAGCTCAGATACTACAAGGAAGCAAACTATTTAAATAATAGGTCATCTTATGGGAAGTTCTTCGAGGAATCAAGTAAAAAATATGACTAATGGAAGTTTAGAATACGCAAGATCTAGCGCTAAGAGTAAGAACAATGGTAAAAAGAAAAAACATTCCTAATGTATGAGAAGTGATGGCTATAAATATGTTCTAGACATAATATATTAAAGCTGGAGGGTTGCTGTCATAATGAATGAATAAAATTTTACAGCAAGCAAATCAACAGAGTTGGCAATAGCAAAGGTTTCAAATCAATTTCTACAGGAACCAAAGAGATCTTCGCCTCATGAACTCAAAGTGACATACAACAGAAGTACAGAACTAACATGTCGTTGGAAGAAAGAAAGGAAGTCAATGTCATGAGGAAAACAAAATGTTGCAGCTTATAAGTTCAGCTTCCCCCAAACAATGGCTTACCTTATTATAACCTGTGCATATCACGTTTTTTGTGGATATTTTCTCGCATGATATCATTTTGATGGTCCTTCTAACAATCTGTACATAGCCATCAATAGAGTTGTATGAGTTAGAAGAAGAAACAGCTTACAGCATTCAACGAAAATGAAATTCAAAAGGATTCATATAGATGGAGTAGTGATCACTTCACACCAAGAGTGAAGTCCTAAGTTCAAATCTTTCTTCCACCCCCTTAGGGCCCACATCTGTTATATACACACTCATGTACATGCACACACGTATGTGTGTTTCTTTAAAAGGAAACAAGTAATAGAAAAACAAAAAAAGAGGTTTGCAGCTTGAGTTGTAGAGTACTATTTTCCCAAGATTATTTCTAGTAAAAGAGGTGGTGATTGTTTACTAAGCCCTATTAGGGTATCCTGTTAAGAAGTACTCCACAACCCTATGGACCTTTTCATAGTGAAATGCCCTATATTTTCTGATCTTCATGAACATTATTTATAACGTACATATAATTTTATAGACTTTTGCTGGTTTCCTTCCTAGTTATTATATAAGCCAAGATAGTTGTAAGTGTCATCTTCCAAGGGTTCGAATCCAGGCACCAAAGCCCTTGTGGCCATGGAGATTCACCTGCAGGCTGCAATGACTCCAGGCTATTAGTGGTCTCCCGGTGGATTAGTCGGTACGAGTAAGCTGGCCCGGAAACCCACGGTTACCCCAAAAAAGGGTTCTAAGCTCAGAGTTCCAAGCTTTTGGAAAGTTATAAAGCCCAACAATTAACTGGATAAGTAATCAATTCTCATCCAACAGCTATCTCATTTATGACACTGTTAGCTTGTATATCCCCATCTAAAACTACCATATACCTCTTTAATTATGTCTATAATAACTTAAGCATCAAACATCCAAACAAGGTTGATCTGCTAACAAAGATCAACAATTATCCAAAGTTTTGTGTTAATAATGACGCCACAGAAAATATAATATCCAAGCAATAGCCAGAACTTATGGTGGAGTACGGCCTATTGAGTTTAAAATCATACATTGACTTCAACACCCTCCCAAGGCCAAAAGGCCCAAAACGACATTTATTCATAAAATCTGTTTTACGTCTAAATGCTAATCATTTGCATTTCACATCTTAATGTACGAAATCAAGTTTTGCTTTAAAAGTAATCAAATGCATATATCGTTTCATGTATATCTCGAAATTTCATCCATATCGATTTCGCAGTAAAAAGTTACTCAGTTTAACATCGAACGTCAAATCGAATATCTTATTTTCAAATAAGTATCTAGTACATCTCCGAGTGCGTATTCTTGTGTACATGTAAGAAACAAAGACCTCAAGTTGGGGCCAGCGAGAATGAGGATCGAAAGGAGGAGGAGATGGCGCATTATCCGAGACGACCACAAAGCACTGATTGAGGAGTTTACGGTAGTCGGAGGGGTCGTTTTCTCTGAGCAGGAATGGCATACGGTCACCGTCGCAACAGCAACGGAGACAGTGGCCACTACCCTTGCACCGGCATTGAACCGTCGCCGGAGGGGTCAATGATAGTATGGTTTCCGCGAGGGTGCGCGCTCGGTTCTGGAATACTTTCCATAGCACCTCAGGTACAATCCGCTTCTTCGCCATTTACCAAAGCACCAGCGATCGTCGGAACCCCACGCTGATCGGAATGGGGGAGAAAAGGGAGGGAAAGTGGGAAATTCTCAAAGGAAAATAAACTATGATTTTTCACTTTACACAAACGTGAGAGGAATTATATATTTTATTGTTCTAAAAAACTCGTCGCACAACTGTGCGTCATGGCACCAAGGCTTGTGTCACGCCACGTTAAGTTCATGGCACGCCATAGCCTAATGCGCGGTTATTGTAATGAGATATTTGATTTTCTTTACGTTTTTAATGTCTTATTTGCAAGTTTTTTTTATATATACAACCTAGTTTAACTTCCCTGTTAATATTGACTCACCGAGTAACACTACAAAACATACATTTTTATATATAATATTATATATGAAATAGAAATTTGACGTCATAAGTCACGCCTTGAAAACGTCATGGCTTCACCGTGGCTCCTAAGGCTTGAGGTTTTGCCTCGTCGCCACGCCACGCCTTACGTCATTTAGAACCTTGATTTTATCCATCGATTATAAACTAGTGTTTTACCCGTCCGTTTGGTCGGGTACAATTAGGGGTCGTTTGATTTTTTTATCTATTAAGCTCTTAATCTATTAAGTTATCTATAAGCATTAATTTATCCGAATAAATTAAGATAAGTTGTTGTTTGATTTTTGTCCTGAATAATAGTCTGAACACCAAAAATTACCATTTTAACCTTATGTCTACATAAGTGTTAAAATGAAAAAATTTATAGGACAAGGGTAATTTTGGAAAAATTCTAACTTAATGCATTAAGATAGAATGGGTCAACTTAACATTTTAAGTAATTCTCTTAGTATTAAGTTAAAATCAAACACCTCAATATAACTTAACCAATTAAGCTAACCACCCATTAAGCTTATTAAGTTGAAAACTACTTTAATCTAGATTCATGTGTAAATCTTTCAGTATCATTCTATTTTCTAATAAAAAAAATTTCAACCAAAAAACTTAAAACATCCCAAAAGACGGAATTCAGCTAAAAACACATCGAACAACTTTACGGACATTTAAAGACGCATCCGCTTGGCAAAAATCTGCCACTGCAAAATGTCATTGTTTATAAGTATATAATAACAAAGTCAAAGGTGGCATTATACAACATAATTAAGTTCATGTGCATAACAAATTATAATTGAACTTTTAAAACAAATCAAAACAAACAGAAGGTTCTAGAAAAACAATAAAGCTTAATCTTTCAACTTTTATCAAACTCCAGAGTAACAACAATTAGGAATGGCAACGGGTCGGGGATTGGTATCCCCGTCCCCGAAACCGATAAGCAAAATGGTCCCCGAAACCGTCCCGATCCCCGTCGGGGATCTTATCAGGGATCCCCATCCGGTCCCCACGGTTTCCCCGATCCCCATTAGGGAACCCGTTAAGGCAAAAGAATCACCGTTACTCGTTGGTAATACCCGAAACCGAAAAATTCATATTTTTTAAACATAATATTAAAGCAACAACTAAGTAGGAATAAAGCATACATTGATACATAATTAACTAGGATCAAATACAAATTCACAAAAACATGGTCAAAATAGTTCATTTGACCACATGTACATAACCAAACATAATCAAACAAAAGCCGACTAAAATTGTCTAAAACGTCAATGTTGTTGAAGGATTATGTGTCATCAAAAAAATGAAGTGATTGACAGAATATTTTCTTATTATTAGATTACCATAATGAATGTTTCATTTTCTTTGTAAACTCCTCCCTATTTAAAGGGGCTATGATTAATGAGAATTACAGACTTCTTCTCTCTATGTTACATATTGTTGTTTCATTTGTTTTTCCCTTTAACATGTTATCAACACGTAAGCTCAGATTTTAGCTTCTAAGCTCTAACTGCCACTATCTATCGCTACCAAACTAAACAATTATTGTGTTTGGTGTCTGCTGTCATTACCGCTACAGATCAACATCCTGTTAATCATGTTCAAGCACGCATACTTATTCTCTTTATGCATTTTGTGCTAATTGTATGCTTGATTTTTTTTACCACCATGATTCATGTTTTTTTTTCTAAATATCCACATTGTTTGCTTAACTCTCAACCTCATAGCATCATGTAACCTTGTCCTTTTTTTTACTTCAAGAGAAATAATTTTAACTTGTTTTTTTTACCATGGAGATTGAATTCGGTATAAAAGAGAGGTTGGGGTAGTAGAATAATAGAGAATAACGGCCAGTTAGGGTTTTTGAGAAATCCATCATTTGTTGAAACAAATTCTTTAATTTTCTTTATATTTATTATTTATGTTATATAATATTTATTAAAAAAAATCCTCCGTTTTTTTTACATATTAGTTTTGGTGATTAAAAGTTCTCAATCATATTGATTTAACTAATGATTTATTTTATATTGATTTGTTTCCTTTATTAATTCTTTATTATTTAACATCTATTTTAAGAAAATATATAATATATTTTCCTTTCTATATATTATCCAATAAATATAATTTTTGTTTATGGCAATATATATAAATATTTCTTGCAGTTTAATTTCAAATTTATTATTATGTTTACATTAACTTATTTGGTTGTTGATCTAGAATTATGGATAGATAATCATATTTGAATGTGATTGTTTGAGTATTTGATTATTTCATTTAAATGTTTATTAATCTAATCATGTATTAAATTTTGAATTGATTTATCCATATATTATTCAAATGTTTATTTTAATTATAAGTTCCTACTTATAATTTCCAATCTTACGGTACTTTTTGGAAGTTACACTTCCAACCCCATATATCTTGGTCTTTTATCAAAAGCACTCAAATACTATTAATATGTTAAAAGTTTGATGTCGATTTTATGTCAAAACCAATATTTAATTGTCTCATGACAAAATCCCTCAAAATACCATTAAAGTATTAAAACACTGAAATTGACTTCATATGCCAAACTCATTTTCATTTTTGGCCTCAGGCCAAAAACTTTATAATGTTATCTTCAAATTAAATAAATCACAAGATATCGAAATGATTTTGTCAAACGGATGTAAATAGCCCTAAGGTTTGTAGGGACTTAAGAAATCCATGTGATTCCCCTACTACCTGGAAATCCAATAGTTTGAGTGATTTCTTTTCGCAAATTAAAATATTGATGAAGTATTATCAAATTAAAAAAAATGTAAGCATACAAAATTCAATATTGTTATGATAATGAAATTTCATACATAAAGTAGTAATTATAACCATAATCCATTGTCTTATCAAATAGAAAATCATATATTATCCCTTATGTAACACCTCAAAAATCAGAGTAAATTAAAACCTGGAAATCTGACAATATAACGAATGTAAAACCATAACTTTTCATAAATGGGACCAGTCCTCCAGACTATACAATCCTATACAAGGATTTCATCAAAAGAATGAGACTTAACAATGCCCAGCAATAATACTAATCAATCCCAAAAACCTCGAGACTCAAAACTCGTCTCTCCAAAAACCCCGGCAACCCACCGCTAATGGAAACCTGATACACATACCATTTGAGAAAAAGTGTCGGACTTAAAGCCTGGTGAGAACATACAGTTTATGAAGCTCAAAAGATAAAACATTTGCATCAAGATAACATTTCCAAAGAGATTAAGTTTACAATTTAGGTCCTCGCCACAATCGGGCTTTTTCGTTATAAACATACCACAAAAGGACCGAAAACAAAATATTTTACCAAGGATCGTGGCGTAACACAAAGTTAGGCCAACAATCCGAGTTACGAGCTAAACCAATTGGAGTCCGCGGATACGAATCACAAAGTCCGTGCTTCAACGTGAGATCAAGCCCCAAGCGCAAAACCAAGGTATACTCCTTCACTAGGATCACTATGAACCATGGCTAGTATCCGGCCTCACATAACCGTACCAAGTTGCCCCCGAGGAACAAGTGATCCATAGCTACAATTCTGGGGAATGTAACATCCCAACAATACAGTCTACTCCAAAACCTAGGGATCCACTAGTAATGGTAAGGACTCGTCACAACAACATATGTGACCAACCATAAATAAACATATGGTTACAAACACATTTTTATAAACAAAATGCTATTCCCAGTTCAACTTCTGGTAAGAATGAAAATCATTTAAAAGAAGTTCCTTTGAATATTTCTTTCGCATAAACGCACAGGTAAAACATCATTTTACTTTTAAAATAAGATAAGATCAAAAAGGTAACTTTTGATATGTATATAGTTTAAAATGATAGTAAGAACTCACCTCTGTTTCCTTCTTCTTAACGAGCGCTACCTATGACAACACCGAAAGGATCGGTAAGTCGAAATACAGATAAACCTCTCGTTACTTGAATAGGACTCAAAGACACAGAAGCTAACAACTTAACAGAACCTAAACCGGTCAAAAGATAACTTCGGTCCACAACAACACCGGTCGAACGACCTCCGGTCGGGCACAACCCCCCGGTCGAATCAACCATTCGGTCGAACGACCACCCGGTCGAACGACCACCCGGTCGAACGACCATCCGGTCGAACCAACCATCCGGTCGAACGACCACCCGGTCGAACAACCCCTCGGTCGAATCAACCATCGCCTTGTTCATCAAGAACAGTACGATGCAGAACCCAGATTTAACCCAGATCCAAATGAGAAATACTCAGATCTCAAAATGGAACGGTTCAAAACCTTCACAACGAGATTCTACACGGCTAAAAGCATTCAGATCAAAGCATTAAGCTAGATTCGTACCTCGATTTGCCCGAAACGATCGACCATTTACAAAGCTTCTCCTGCACTCTTCCTTCTCTTCTTTCTCTCTGACTTCTCCAAAACCAATCTGATCAAATGAGATATTAAAATATCTCAGATTTGATTTTTTTATATATATAGCCCAAGTTACAGATTACCCCCTTGAACTTTGGGTAAAGGTCAACTTCTCACCCAAATCCCAAAATTCAGGGTGTTACACCTTATATATGTAAATGGTTGACACAGTTCATCCTGAAATCAATGACTTATACTCAAAAGAACTTGAGTACAAATATGGAATATCAAATGTAAAAACTACTTTTGTCGAAAAGGTACAAGAATGTATATCTAACGTTCATCAACTCCCTATTGACCCTTAAAACCAACCTTCTGAAAATGTATAAACAACATGTTTTGAGACGACATATAAATCATAATTTTCATAGGAATACCTTTACTAGAAACCCCCAAAGAATTGTGGGATGCCCCGAAAGGGATAATAGGGGGTATTCATGAACATGTACTTCCCAAACTAATCGTACAACGGAATGAAACTCGCTTACTCGATCACAAAAATGTAATTGATCTCAACAAATAAATGTTATATCCAAAATGCGTCTCAATCTCTGTGGCAAGGAACTCACAGAAGATGACATGATTTATAATATTATTTTCACCTTTCATATATCAGTAAATATTAATGAACCAATATAAGTTGGAACGCAATATTTAGACAAACTCATCAACCTACTACAACTGGTGGAGAGACACAACAAGGTTCTTTCAGATAACAACACCAGATATGTCGGGACAAAGAAAATTCCCGAGATCAATAATGAAAGTATTAGAGGTGGAACAACTCCAAAGAATAGTGAGTAAAAGACAATTTCTCACACGTGGCATCTATATACCACGTGGACAAAACCGTGGAAAAATGGTCAGGGTCATGACAATAGTTGGAAGGATTTTCCATTCCTTGAAGCAGAGATGTAACTACTGCCCAGTTAATATTGGATAGTCAAAGAAGAAATACATTAATCGCTAGCTCTTTCGAAAAAATAACAAATTGAAAATAAACTACATCATATTAATTTAAGATTAATTAAGCATATGTCTCCTTGAAATTTATGTTAAGCATGAACTTAACATACACTCTCAAACCGATAACCATTATAGATGTAAAGAAATACATCAAAGACAAATACAAAACTCTCAATATTCTCCGTTCCGTGTAGGAATGTATCGAGGAGAACTTGAGTTTTTGTAGGACATTTCACAATATAAAGAGATTGACTAACATTTTTTTTAATTTATCCGATCAAAATACTTAGACGATGTACTGTCATTTTCTTGTTGGTACAAGATTAATAGTCATTAAAGCACTATATTAATGAAAACTTTGTTAAGATATTCATATAAACTAGAAATCATATTATAAGAACTGAATCGAGTATATGTACATCAACTCTAATGATATGAAAGGAACATATATTAGAGAAATTAATGTGTCAAATTAGTGGATTATCTAGGTCACTAAATCATATTTTGTCACCAATAAAGAAGTTTTGGACAATGACACATATATGTTTCACATGGGATACCATGGTCATGACATAGTGATCCGTGTTTGCAAAATACACATAAACACATTCTCTTTCGAGTGAAAGGTAAAAATGAGGCAAATTGCAAATGTTGACTTCTGCAGCATAAGAAGCAACACCATTATCATAATATGCCCTCTCGAATACCTATAACTTTTGTAAACCCTAAACCTTAGCCAAGACAGGAATGAGACCATCCTAAAGCCAAGGACATAAGACCAAAATATTCCATTCTTACAACGAATACAAAATGATATTTATGGACATAAACATCCAGAATGCGGATCATTAAAGCACTTTATGGTTCTGGTTTCGACATGATGAATGTATGTCATATTATTGTCCACATGAAATGTTGCACTCCTAGCACTAGTTATACGTTTAAGGGCTCACCACCCTGATTATCTCATCAAGTCTACATGACTTGGAATGCTAGAGAATTTACATCATAAGGATTTGATGATTATTGCATTTGTATTGGGATCAATATAGAGTTTCCTATACCCCATATGTATATCTAAAATGGTCTCGTAGATGTTGTCATCAAAAGAATATAGATGGTAGCCAAGACATTAGTTATGCACACTAATATACTTACATGTGTTTAGGGTTATGCAATACTATATGCAACTTTACTTCTTCATTTTGAGACCTATTACTAGCTAATCAGTCTCATGTGTACCAGTTGGTAACTGGATATAAGTCTGATATTTTACATTTACGCATGTTTGGTTGTGCAGTATATGTGACAATTGCGCCCCCACAGCGCACCAAAATGGGTCTTTAAAATGATTAAGTATATTTGTTGGATATGAATCTACAAATATTATCCGTTAATTAAAATCCTTGACGGATGATCTTTTTACCGCTAGATTTGCGGATTGTCACTTTGATGAGACAGTCTTCCCGTCGTTAGGGGGAGATAGAAAAAAGGATTTTCCGTAGGAACGACGGGAAGTGTCATTGAATATTCCCACTCTGTCTCATTTTGATCCCGAAACTTCATAATGTAAAGTTGAAGTCAAACGAATCAGACTCGATACCTGATACGTTTAATGTTATTCCATAAGTGACAAGATCACATATACGAGCTGCAAATATACTCGCAAGGTTAAAGTCCCTAAACAAGGGCACAACGTCGCTGGAAAGTGCGTTGCAATCACACATGGTGGAGGTGTGGTTGAGGTCGTAGCTCCCAAACGGAAATGGGGGAAGCTATTTGGTTCGATAGATACTCATCTAAAGGAAGAGAAGAGTAAGGCACAACTATTTGTCATCAATACATAAACCTCTCATGAGATTGTCTCTGGTTAAACTATGTCTATGAATCATTACTGGAGGACGCTCCGAAGTTAATATTGATTCCAAAGATCAAAGAAATCTCAAATGAATTATGAGAGTGCATATGAGTCGATGGACAGATCATACATACTCATTGATGATATATTTCACATATATTGTTGCTTATGAGGTGATAGAGCACATTGACATCGAACCATGCTCAGTTGAAAAATATCAACAAAGAGTAAATTGGCCTAAATAAGCAATCCAGGAGAATCATATTATTTGACAAATGAACAGGTATTTGGTTTGGTAGTGCTAACCTACCAAGTGTAAAGCCTGCAAGACATAGATAAATCATTTGTCGTAAAGCGTAATGAGAATAATTAAGTCATAATGTATGAGACTCTCCTTTGGCGCAAGGTTTCTCACAACGCCCTGGATTGACCGCGAGAAGACTTACTCTCCTATGATGGACGTTATAACGTTTTGCTAACTAATTAGCCTAGTAGTTTCCGAAGGACTGTAAATGCAGCTCATGGATGTGGTTAATACATATCTCTACGGGGATCTAGATTCAGAGATATAAAAGTGCTTGATGGCATTACATTACCAAAATCAAGTAACTCTAAACCACGAAGTGCGTTTGCAATAAAATTGAAACTCTCACTTTATAGATTAAAACAATCTATGCAGATGTGGTATAACCCCCTAAGTGAACACTTGATTGGGAAAGGATATATAAGAACTATGAATTGTGCCCTTGCGTATTTATGTAGAAAAACAAGTTCTAGATTTTCAAAGTAGCTTTATATGTCGATGTTATGAATATAATAGGCACTCTTGATGAAATAAGAGAAACCACAAGCAACTTGAAATCTAAATTTGAGATAAAAATCTTGGGAAAACTTGGGTTTGTCTAGCTATTTGAGCCAGGACACCGAGTTTGTGAAATATTAATTCACCGATCGCATATGTCTTGAAAATAATCAGACAATTTAATATGGACAATTTAATATGGACAAAGCGCATCCGGTTAGTACTCCCATGATTGGTCAAAGTGTTGGATATAAGGAATTGTCCATTTCGTCTAAAGGATGGTGACGAAAAAGTGTTGGGAGCTGGAATTCCCTATCTAAGTATAATATGCGCATTATCGTACTTAACACAATACACTTGACCGTATATTGTATTTCTCAGTGAACTTGTTAGCTAGATTTAGCTCAGTACCAACGCAACATCATTTGGAATGATATCAAGTAAATCTTTTAGAACCATTAACATGGGCTTATACTTTCCCTGTAGAAATAAAAATGAGATTGATAATGAAAATGAAAATTCAATACCTACTTAGAATGTAAGCAGCAAAAGTACTAGCTCTTATAAAAAAAACACCAAACAACCTCTTGGTATGTCTTTGCTGATATTAGGTATCTGTCTGACTCATACAAAGGTTGTTCTCAAATTGGATAAGGAATTACCACTGGGAATACGCCGATTGCTTGGAAGTAAGCTAAGCAAACCCTTGTAACTACCTCCTTGAACTGATCCAATAATATTACTCTCCATGAGATAATGTATATGATTAAGGACTATCATTACATATATTAGAGGAGTCAGTAATTTTAGGTTCAACCAGTATCCTATTTGCATATATGGAAATAATGCATCATGTATCGAAGAAATGAACATAAGCTACATCAAGGGTGATAACATAAAGCATATTCTGCTTAAGTCTTATACAATCAGCAATAAGAAAACTCTCCTCGAGATTCAATTGAATCAAGTAAGATGCCAGGAGAACATGACATATTTTACCAAATCATTACCTAAATCCATATATTGGGAAACATGTAGAAAGTAAACGTAAATGTTTTCCAAACTCCCTGGATTAATGCACGAATCAGGGGGAGTAGTAGACAAAAGGGGGAGTCTACTATATTTTTGATATTGGTATGTTGTGCTCTTTCCTTAACCAAGGTTTTATTTTTCCCATTCGGTTTTGTTCCTTGGTGTAAGGTTTTAGTGAGGCGACTGTTTATATACCATCATGTTTTCCTAACTCTCTCGATTAATGTATGAATCTAAGAGAAAACTAGACTGAAGGAAAAGTCTATTTATTACAAAGAAGCTGGTATGTTGTACTCTTTCCTTCGTCAGACTTTTATTTTTTCCCACTGGGTTTTTATTTTGGCATAAGGTTTTAACGAGGCAACAATTGTGCATCATCACTCATTTGACTAGGCACAAAAGGGAGTGTTGAAGGATTATGTGCCATCATCAAAAGGAAGTGATTGACAAAATATTTTCTTATTATTAGATTACCATAATGAATGTTTCATTTTCTTTGTAAACTCCTCCCTATTTAAAGGGGCTATGATTAATGAGAATTACAGACTTCTTCTCTCTATGTTATTGTTATTCTCTCCATATTGTTGTTCCATTTGTTTTTCCCTTTAACAAATGTTTGATATTTTGATTGGTTTTGGATGGATGATGGATTTGGGCTGTAATTGGTATCTAGTTATTTGTTAGCACAATGTTTGAAATATATAATATATATATATATTATACTATCGGGCCGGGCCGGGCCGGTGAGCACCATCCCCGTCCCCGTCCCCGTTAAAATCCCCGATAACATCGCCCCATCCTCGATAAGCCGTCCCCGAACCCGACCCGAAATGTTCGGTTTTTAGTTTTCCCCGTCGGGTTCATTTTTTTTGCCATCCCTGACAACAATATATTCAAAATCCAAGCCGAGTTAAAAAAAAAACCTTGTAGACTTGCAAGACTAAAATAGGTTAATGGACTTCAAAGTTTGCAACTTTGGTACAAATTTCGCAATCAACAATCACTTCTAAGATTGACAGTTGAATGTTAATAAATATAAAGGTGAATTCTATCCATACCCCCTCCTACAGGGGGGTATGTGAGTGAGGTAGGAGGGGGTATGTGAGTGAGATAGGGGGTATGAGGGGTTTTGTGAGTGAGAAGGGGGTAGGGATAACAACACCCAATATAAAATATCAAAGATTTTTTAATCTTGTTTATGTCTACAAGGATGAGAATATGTTCACTTACAGTCTCCAAACATGCAGATAAATAGGTCATGTTTGGCAATGCATCAATCCCATGCTCCATTTGTCACAATAATTTAGAATTTTTTATGACACATGACCAAACCAAATGAACCCAAAATATCCTACTCTGATAAATAATGACATAGCATGGGGGAAGTACCACATGTGGCCAGTAAACGAACTCGCCTTTAGGCTGTTGTTGTATCCACCATAAAAGCAAGTGAAATTCTTAAATGGCTTCTGCGAATCATCTTAGCTTGACGGTTTAATAGCAGCAACACACTTCAATTCGCCCAAAAAGAGTGTACAATTCACCTAATGTATTCTTTGGGTATGACCATTTCATTTTGTCAAAATCCACTTCCCGAACCAAATACTTATTGGTAAACACTTACCGGGTAAGCATTCAGTAAACGGTGAACGGTTAAATCCAATGTCTGATGATATTCATTAGGATATCGAAAGAGCCTTGGCAATCACAATTGATATGCCTCCCTCTGATAATGTGGCTATTATTATTCAAGCAAAAAATTGACTGTAAATTTAAGGATGAATTGAGTAATTCAGTTGTTTGTTTTAGTTTTGTTTTAAAAGTTGGATCAAATTTTGTTATGCATTTAATTATGTTATGTTATGTAGTGTACCACTTCCCATATTGTATTATTATGAAATGGAATTTTATCACCACCTTACACGCATCAAATTTAGGCATAAACCGCATTTTTCGATACAATATTTTACGGTTCGAGGCATTTAAGATTCGGTTTGTGGTTAGGAAAGAAACTCAAATCGCTTATCATTTGTGGTCTTGGCTCTAAACTACACCACTAACACCATTCACTTCTAACACCTTATCATATTACGAGGTCATAAAATAAAACCATCATGGGATGATAAAAACATATACGATACCAAGTACAAAACTTTTATTATCCATAACCAATCCGTAATTTTAACCAGTGAATGAAATACACACTAGAATCAAAGAGCCCATTTCTAAACAATCATGCTCTATTTCAGCAATGGTGTCTTAAAACGGGAGGAGCAGGTAAACATAATAACCCCCAAAAAAAAAACCAAGGATGGTTGATGAAAATTTAGGCTTCCATAGATGCAATGTGGCAGATCAGGTCGATAACACGGGAGCTGCAGGGGAAAAATAAGCGTTGATGAGAGAGCATCCATCTTACCAACAAAAAAGAAATTAGAGATGGGGAAAAGACTAACCAGTCTAACCGCGGGTCATTAATCAGTCCATAGTCTGGAACGGTCCTGGATTTTTCAGACCGATATGAGCCAACCCCAAGTGAATATATACATTTTGTATACAAGAAAAATATAAGTACTTGTGGCCCCATTCGTTGTAATACCATGACACGAGCTTCACAAAGTTGTCGTTCAATGCTATTCCAGCTTTTGCATGAAGATGCTTGACCTGGATAGTACATTCAAAAACAAATTGATTCATAAAACAAGTCAGAGCCAAATCCATACCTATGATTCCTTTTCGCCTTGATTTGCTCATAGGTAGCCTTCTTTTCAAGCCTTACGATTAAGTGCACAACTGAAACATCCACGGTTGGGAAACGGAAGGCCATTCCAGTGAATTTGCCGGTAGAAGACGTATATTATGACATTGGTTATTATTTGATGCCATAAACTTGTACCTGTTGACTGTTGTGCCTGTTAGTGAACGCAAGTTCCCTCAATGATTGGAAAACTCTGCTCAATGAAAGAAAATCAACAATTCCCAGTTGCATCATGATTAGAAAAAGCACATCATGGTGGATAGTTGACCAATATGGTGAACCACCATCATCAAAAGCCTTGAACCTCTTCCTGCTAGATTCAAAAACACATCAAAATAATAATTGAAAAAAAAACACAAATCCTATAGAATCCAAAAATTTAAAATCTAAAATCTAAAATTGCAAGAATATAGTATCACAAATCATAAAAAATGGAAAAGGTAAAAAGTTGAATCATCTACCCGTGAAGAACATTCTTTGGGCAAAAGGTAAGGATAGACCAACAGTTAGAAGTAAGAAAAGATAATAAGTGAACCAAAGTCAAGCATTAAACTGAGCACAAATCTGCAGCCACTAAATTGATGCAATTTGGCCTATGGCCAATGCAGCTGCCAGGACCAGAAATATATAAAAGAAAATTACCAAATTAAAAGAGCAAGGTGATAGCACAATGTAAGCTTGTACTGTTGCCTTCTTTGGTCTCATAATTCAAACAGGACTTGCATATGTTAGATGTTATCAGTTTCACACTACAATTATTGACTTCCATAGCTTCCCTAAATATTTGTCAGTTGAACCAACAGAGAAGTGTTACTCTTGTCTGTAACAACAAAGGCTGAATATAATGTGTGATACTCTTTCACCAACTCCCATTGTTCTGGAAAAAAAATTGTAAAATACGAAAAATTATAAAATGGAAACTACTGTAAAACAACTTGAATTTTGGATGGAAATAGAAAAATGCACAAACATGATCAACATAGTGTAGTAAATAGCAAAAAAAAACTTCCATAGAAACAAAAAGCAAAAGTACAATCAACATAGATTCAAATAATCCAAAAATTTGCAAATCTGCTAGAATTCTAAATGTATAAATTAGAATCTTAAAGGTGATTTAAATGTAAATAAACCAAAATGACTGAAAAACGTTGTGCGAGGAAAAAGCCTGAACCATGGAAAACAGATGTATCCCTTGATAAACTCAATAGCAAAACCAGTAATCATAAAGAAAATAAAGAGTAATTAGATGAGTTACAACCTTACAACCTTCCATTTTTCATTCTATTGAATGGAACAGAAAGAATAATGAGACAACAAAGAAGACCGGTGCAAAGACATGACCGAAATGAGAAAGAAAACCAATCGTGCCTTTAACTTAATCAAGATATCACTTCATTGCTCAACCAAATCGTACCCTCCTTTTTCGGTCGAGAGTGATTGCAAGATGCCTAACCCTTTCCTCGAATTCTATATTCAGTCACATATCACGTAATTGTTCCCTCTCGTGAACTTTCTCAACCTACACGTAGGAGCAGATGACAGAGAACAACAGGTTGAAAGAGAGAATTCGGGAAGGATTTGAGAGGCGTGGGATAGCGGTTTGAATATATGTATGACAAATTAAGGGAAGGGACGTGGGCTTCAAACAAAAACGATAGCGTCGTCACCTGTTTTCCGATCGAAACTTTGTAGCACGGTTAGACCCTCCCAACGATGACACCAACGTTTTCCGTTCCCTTCTCCTCTTGAACTCGTTTCTCACCGCCGCGTATGCCGGCGTCACCAACCTCGTGAATGCAGTCCCTGTTCAATTCAAATTCCCATCGTAAGTCCCAAATTTATTATTGATTTCAGTTAATTTGATTGAAAGTAATTCGAAAACCGAAATGAGTTACCGGAATCAACAATTGTGTCGACGCCGCTGTTATGGTTGAGTGCAAAAGCAGTGAGCGGGATGTTAACGAGCTTAAGGCCAACTTTGATTCCGACGAGCTTGACATAGTAAAGTGGAGGTCTTATAGGGTTTGTTAGCAATGGCGTGAACTTGATGTTTTTTGAAGCATCGTTGCAATAGGGAGGAGTCGTGGGAGAGAAATCAGTGACTGAATCAAGTGAGAGATCCAACAAGACAACTGGAACATATAGCAAACTACACCGAATCTCTGTCCGAAAGGAATTTGATAGAGATAGAATGATGATTTAGATTAAGATCGAGAGGGAGGTTCTGATCGTATGATTTGCAGATATTATCGTGCGAAGAAGGAAAAAGATTAAGAAAAGATTACGTATGTGGTTCGATTTGGATGGTGGTTTAGAAGAAGACGTATTTAGAGGTGGAGACGTTTTGAGAGGACGTGGAAGAATTAGTTTAAACGGCCGTGGGATAGAGAACAGGACGTGAGGGAATGGGCAAAGAGAGACGGGCTGGTAGTTACATCGTTGGGGTTAAAATGAATTTGAACGGTCCAGATTGAAAGTTGGATGATTTTAAACGGACCAGATTAACCCAAAAACGGTTAGACTCGTCTCCATCCATATATATATATATATATAATTAGATTAGAGTGAATTACATAAATAGTCCCTCGTGAATGCCTAAATTTCACTTTCCGTCCCTCCAGTTCTGAAAGTACATTGGTGGTCCCTAAAATCGAGTTTTGGAGCCCAAATTCGTCCCTGCCACTAACACCGTCCACTGAGTTGCCGTTAGGGCAACCATGTGCCCCTTATGTGAGGGGCATTTTGGTCTTTTTAGTTGTTTCTTCTTCATCCTCACCTTCATGTCCAAGAGTGCAACCAGCAGCACCACTTGCTACCTGCACCACCTCCCAAACCACCACCACCACCTCCTCCCAACCCACCACCAAACCCATATCCAAATAAAAGGAATATTCATACAAACCAAACCCATTTGACAACAAAAGTATACAAATTTAATAACAACCCAACATAAATCAAACCTTAAATTAAACTCTAAATCAAAAACCCTAAATCCAAATCCAATCCCAAGAACACCAAGAACATTTAACAAATCCCATATCCAAATCCACACCAAAGAACATTAATAACATTTAACAGATCTCAAATCCAATCTGTTTCAAAACCCAAATCCAAACCTGTTAACGTCATGAACAGTGAAAGCCCTAAAAACATCAGTAAGCAAAAACCAAAATCCAAATCGAAATCTAGATAGAAATCCAGATCGAATGTAGAGGAAGGTGAGCAAAAATCGAAATCCAAACCGAAAACCATATTGAATGGAAAAGTAGGTGAACAAAAACCGAAATCCATATCGAATGGAGAGGAAGGTGAGCAAAAACCGAAATCCAAACCAAAACCCATATCGAAATCCAGATCGAATGGAGAGGAAGGTGAGAAAACCGGAATCCAAACTGAAATCCAGATCGAATGGTGGTGGTTTTGAGTTGTTATGATGATACTGTGAGGTATGGCGGTGGTGGTGGTGATAATCTGAATATCTTGATAAATCTGGATTTGCATCAATGGATAGGAAGGTGAGGGTGTAGGTGGATGTGTTTAAATAAAAGATTGGGATTTTTAATAATGATGTGAAAGGAGTTGATTTTGAATTTAAGGAAATGTATTTAAGAAATTGATTTGTAAATGTATTTAAAATCAAAGATTGGGGTTCTAATCTTAAGGAATTGATTTTGAGCTTTAATTTTAAGTATTTGATTTTGTTATTACTTTTTTGTTTGAATGCGGTGGTGTGATGGTGGTTGAAGGCGACTATGGATGAAGTTCTTGATGAGGAAGGAGGTTGGAGAAGAAGGTAGGTAAAAAGACAAAAATACCCCTCACGTAAGGGGCACATGATAGACTTAACGGAGTTCATCTAACGGCGTTAGCGATATAGACGAATTTGGGCTCCAAAACTCGATTTTAGGGACCACCAATGTATTTTCAGAACTGAAGAGACGAAAAGTGAAATTCAGGCATTCACGAGGGACCATTTATGCAATTCACTCATTAGAGTAAGAGTAAATTACATGATTGGTCCATGTGGTTTACATAAAGTTGCATTGTGCATCCCTATTTTGAAATAATTATGGAAAACGTCCCTGTGGTTCACATTTTCACACGCCTTTGATCCCTTTGCCCTAACACCGTTAAATAATTTTGTTAATCCAAGTTAACTCTAAGGGTATTTTAGTCTTTTTATTATTTTTTATTTTCTATTAAAAGATTATTGTTTATTTAAAAAACCATAGGGACCAAGAATGTACTTTACTCTACCACCTTCCTTCCTCCTTCAACCACCGTGACCCCCTTCCTCCCTCCTTCAAAATCCAACAGCAAAATCAAAATTCATAATTCAAAACTAGATTATCCCGTCAAGAACACAGAAGCATCATGGAACATTGAGAACACATAAGCATCAAGAGAGTTATAGAACATTAAGAACAACAATAACAAATTTTTATAAATTCATTAAAATATTTGTAATATAAAACTATACAAGATCAAAACCCTAGATTAAGCTTAGATCACTAAAATCAAAACTCTAAATGGAAAAAAATATGAGATCTTGGATCGCTAAAGTCGAAAGAATATAAACCCATATCTCAATATACAAAAACATGGCTTAAAAAACATCTCTATAATCACCAAACTTACTGTTCAAAACCCATAACTCAATCTGCTTTAAACCAGATCTTGATCAACCAGAGCTTCGAAAACTCAGAACTCAATCTGCTTCAAAAATGGAATAGAAAACCTGGATAAAGGATTAAACCTGGATAAATCGTTCTTCAAAAAACCCAAAATTCAACATCTTAAAAAAAAACTCGAGAATTGAAGGATTAACTCATTGTCTTAAAAAAATTGGATAAACCGATCTTCAAATTAAACTCATAAATCAGTTGTGGGTTGTTGGATCTCGATCTCCCGAAACCTGGAAGGATTAATCCTCTGCTTTGAAAACTTGCGATGGTGAAGTGTATGGGTGTTCATCGGTTGACATCCAATGGATGTGAGGGGAACCGAACCGATACAATCATCCATTGGATGTTGGATTTTCCCAACTGAACCGATCCAACCATCCATTGGATGTTGGATTTTTCCAATCTAATGGATGATTGGACCGGTTCGGTTCCATCCATTGGATGTTCTTATTGAATATCCATTGGATCGGACTGGATATCCATTGGATATTCTTATTAGATATCCATTGGATCAGATTGGATCCATCCAACATCCAATGGATGATCAGATCGGATCCATCCAACGTGTTAATTTAATGCAGTGTTCTAATTAATTACTTTTAGTTTGTGTTAAAACCAACATAAGTGAGACTAATAATTCAAAAACCAACACAAAACAAATTTAGATTTAAGCAAATTGCAAAAATAAAATAAAATTGGATGATAGTTGGATGGAAAACTATATGGTAATCGGATGGTTAATTGGATGGGTAATTGGATGTTGGTCGGTTCGGTTCGGTCGATTTTGGTCGGTTATGGACTGCCATCCAAGAACCGACCGATCCAAATTGGTTGTTAAGATTTTCAATCCGATCCGATTCAATTACAATTGGATATCCAATTATGGTCGGTCGGTTCTAATTGGATCGGTTGAATTTCTGCACACCCCTGAAGTGGATGCTAGATCTGGAGAGGGTTCTCCTCATTTGTTTCATGATCGAAACTTAGGGTTCTCATGTTAAAAGGGAAGGGATTCATGGTGAGGAGGACGAAGCGATGCTCCGGGAGGGGGGTGTTACGGTGGTGGTGGTGGAACAGTGAGGGTTGGAGTTTGTCGGCAATTATGGCCGGAAGAAATGGGTGGAGGCGATGGATTAGGGATTAGGGTATCATGTACATTATTATATCAAAAATTAAATATTAAATTAATAATAATAATAATAATTATTATTATTACAATAATAATAATAAATATTTTATATTTTATATTTAATAAAAAAAATAAGGAATATGAGTAAATGACAAATATGCCCTTCCATTTAACCTACTTATCAGAATCATTTAACGGTGTTAGAGTAAAGGGACTAAAGGCGTGTGAAAATGTAAACCACAGGGATGTTTTCCATAATTATTTCAAAATAGGGACGCACAGTGCAATTTTGTGTAAACCACAGTAGACCTGGCAAACGTGTCGTGTCGTGGGGGTTCAAAGTTAAACGGGTTGAAAGTGTCTAACCTTAACCCGACCCGTTTAATAAACGGGTCAGAAAATCCCAACCCTAACCCGACCCGCCTAACCCGCCATGATCCGCCTAACCCGTTTAACCCGTTTAACATTTATAAAATTAAAATTAAAAATCGAAAATTCACAAAAAAATACAAATACAAAATTCAAATGAAAGCATTAGAAATCCAAACTTTATAGTTCAAAATTATAATCAAATCTAAAACATTAAAAGGAAAACTTATATATATATAGTCGGGTTCAAACGAGAACAACAACTATTTAAAAGAATATGAGAACTAACAAAATCATTACTGATTTTACATTAACACACGAAAAATGGACTTTGGCCACAGTTTCAGGTCCGCGTGGCTTTTTTGCGCATTAAGGTAAAATCACTAATGATTTTGTTAGTTCTCGTGCTCTTTTAAATAGTTATTGTTCTCGTTTGATCCTCCCTCTACATACACACACACACATATATATATATATATATATAAATAAACGGGTTATTCGGGTCATTTTCGAGTTGAAAATGTTGACCCTGACCTTACCCGTTTAATTTTCGTGTCGTGTCGTGTCATCCCGTTTACTTAAACGGGTTGAAATGTATTATCCAAACTCGTTTATTTCGTGTCGAGTTCGTGTCGGGTTAGCGTGTCGTGTCAGTTTTTGCCAGGTCTAAACCACAGGGACCAATCATGTAATTTACTCTTAGAGTAAATTACACCTTTGGTCCTGTGGTTTGCTCATAATCTGGATATTATCCTTATTTTGAAATTAGTATACCATAGATCCCTGTGGTTTGCATTTCGTTGCATTATGGGTCCCTGACACTAACACCGTTAAAAAAAAGTCCGTTAGCTGAAGGGCAACATAGTCATTTTATCTATCTACCTTTTAGAAGACCAATCATTTAATGACACATCCATTTTATCTTCTTTTGACTTCTCTCTCTCTCAATGTATCCCCTTTTTGACTCTACCACACCTGCAACATAATATATATATATATATATATATATATATATGTGTGTGTGTGTGTGTATGTGTAAGAGCAAGAGAGATAAAACACCTGTAACATACCAAAAAAAGACACAAGTCATACAAACTCCTCAACCTTTTTCTCTCTCTTCTAACTTATATATGTGTTATATCGTGTATATACACACATACACATATATACACACATATATACAAACATGCACTTCTTATATATATATATATATATACACACACACACACACACACTTGTTTGGAGTTCCAATGAGACTGGGAAATGAAGTAGTCCGTGAAGAGGGTCATGAAGTTCCACAAAGGACATGACCCACACAACTGTTACTTGTCCTTCCCTACACCGATGACCCAACATCGGCATCCTTAATTGTTCACATGCCAACCGACAATAACCTACCATCTAGCATAGCACATCATCGTCACTGCCATACACACCTCTACCGAGCCACCATCACCCAATTATGTTCTCTTCTTCTATTTTTTCTTTTTCTATCACCTTGCACCATCGTGACCTCCTACCTTTACCAACACCATTGTTGGTAACCACCACCCTTTATTCCCTTCTCTTTTTAACTCATTGAACACCCTTACCATCTCGTGAACACCACCCATCCGGCCACCATTTCGTTTTCCCTCCCCAAACCTTATTAAGCATAATCTAGATAATGTTGGCCTCAACAGTGACGGGTTCCACAAAAACTTGCCATTTTTATTTTGCCACATTTGAGGCTCGTCGGTGTGACACAATCACTACATTTTCTTGCAGCTCTTCTTCCTTTAAGAATCTAGTGACTTGATCAGAGACGATTTCTTTGGGTCATCATTTTGATACCAATTCAGGGAAGGTGATAAATGAAAGTGACGATTAAGATTTAAGTTCCAAAGTGACAGCAACCATAAAAACAGAAAAAGAAGGTGATAAATTAATGTGTGTGAATAGAAAGATTTATTGAGCCATTTAAACTTAATACTCCCCAATTCCTCTTGCCTCCTTCCTCAGTCGAAGAAATGAGTGTGAGAAAATAGGTGATGTGTGTTGTGCGTATGAGTTGTGTAG
Source organism: Arctium minus (assembly GCA_954870635.1). Classification (NCBI taxonomy): domain Eukaryota; kingdom Viridiplantae; phylum Streptophyta; class Magnoliopsida; order Asterales; family Asteraceae; genus Arctium; species Arctium minus. The sequence goes on from OX941082.1 coordinate 21,227,128, forward strand.
GTGTGATCGGAGATTCAAAAATAGTGGTTGGAGACCATTTATATTGTATTGCGCAAAAATAGTGGTGTGGGTAAAAGTAGAAAGGATTTATATTGCAAAAATAGTGGTGTGGAAGATTTGATGCGGAATATAAATGCATTAAAATCAGCATTTATATTCCGCAAAAATAGTGGTGTGGGCAAAGTATATAAATGCATTAAATGTTGCCTTGCTGATTTCAACTGAATATAAATGCACTTTAAGATTTGATGATTCGAGGTGAGTGGAGCCACTAGGAACGGGAATCACACCGAAAATGGCTAGGATGATCATGTACAATACGTTCATAATAGCACATGGCCAGTGTTATGGCGAACCTACGAGTTACGTGTGTATGTTTCAACTGCCTTGGTATGATAACTATTGGGGTAGTGAAACAGTTCCTAAAGCTTTCTATTCACACACATTAACGGTAAAATCAGCAACTGAAACATGTTCTGGGCAAAAGTTCTATTTGAAACAATATAAATCCTTTATACTTACCCACACCACTATTTTTGCGGAATATAAATGGTCTAACGGTGAAATCAGCATCTGAAACATGTTCTGAGCAAAAGTTCTATTTGAAACAATATAAATCCTTTATACTTTTACCCACACCAACAGTATAATTTAATCCAAATACGAATAGTGTACAACGATTATCACTTGTATAAAACCCAAGGACACATCGCATGATATTGAAACCTCTCCAAAATAATCATATGGGGCGACATCTATTAATAAAACCCACAATTAACACACACAATAATGCATGTACACACGTTCCAAAATTTATCTACGCGACGCAAAAGTCGTACGATAAGATACCATAAAACCCAACTGAATTTTCATAAAACTCATTAACGCTTAAATTAAGCGGCGTCAAAATTTTCATTTCCCAACATAAAAGCACAAGACGACAACAAGTCTAAAAATGTTCAAATTCTGAAACCACAACGTACGATGAAGTGACCTGTTTCAGCAAAACTTTCATGAGACACGACGCCCAAAAAGCTCGTAAATTTACATGCAATAAAATTAAAACCCACGCATTTCGAAGTACACTCACGCGCCCAAAACGTCGCAAAACTCTACTCCATAAACTTCAACACAACTCATACAAACCAAAATTCCCACGGAAATTCCGACTAAAAAACATGGGAACAACTCTTCCTTTAAAACCTTAACATACGTGGAGGAGATCCAATGCCAAGGTTAAAATTTCTACAGTTACTTGCCCAATACCACATATGGCATTAAGACACGAATCTCAAAAATAGCGTTAAACACAAAACAGGGACGGAGAGATTTTCAACATAAATTTGCAATCACGTGCAACAAAACAATTCCATGCATGCTTAAGCTCACGGTTTAAAATCTGATGAGTGTTAAATGTTTTACCAAAACTTTATAGTATAACACACTTTATGCTTCGAAATCATGAGAAATAATTGATGCAAACTTATTTTAGAAATAAAATTCGTGCATGTATTTGGTCGGCACTCAACACCTTAGTACTACACTTCTCAATTTCCCGTCATATTATTGTCATCCGGATGATTAACACCTTAAAGCAATACTCGAGTATTTCATCGATTCACCTTATAATTTATCCTCGAATAACGTCAATTCCAAAAGTATATGGTTCTAATCCAACCAATCCGTCCGACCCGAAACGATCCACTTAATGCAATCACCATGCTTACCGTCACTCCAAGTGACGAATACTAAAACCATCAACTCTTTCTAATGGCTACCTATTTAGGAACTGTTTCACTACCCCAACGGTTATCATACCAAGGCAGTTCAAGCATACACACGTAACTCGTAGGTTCACCATAACACTGGTCAGGTGCTATTATGAACGTACTGTACATGATCATCCTTGCCATTTTCGGCGTGATTCCCGTTCTTAGTGGCTCCACTCACCTCAAATCATCAAATCTTAAAGTGCCTAATTGTGCAGTCTCGCATTCAGTCACTTAAAATTACGCTAGTTTGAGTATAGGCATTCAAAATCAACACCTAATTCTCTCAAACTTAAGCTCTGATACCAACTTGTAACATCCTCAACTCTGGAAATAACAACTAATTTAAAATTTTCTAAATACATCGATAAATGATTCATCTATAATCATAATTTAAGAATTGACTTCAATAAACCCAATTCAATCTCTATATACAATCTATAATAAGTGCGGATGTTACTAAAACCCAATAACAATCACTATCTCCAACTGCGGAAGACTTCACCAAACTACTCACCCTTGTGCAAATCTAGTACTCATCTCTTCACGGCACCGCTAGAACCAAACCCCAACTGGAACCTGATGCACATGCCGACAAATAAAAAGGTTAGGCTTAACGCCTAGTGAGCTCAAGAGTTTTAATATGAATAGATATATCCTTAAAAGAAAGGAAATCAGTTCAAATCAAGATATTTCAAACTAATTTACTTTAGAAATAGAACGACTCATTATTCCACACTATGCACCCTTGAAGACAACGATCCAATACAAACATTCTTTATAAGACGATGCAACTCAAAACTCACTTAAAACGTGTATATAAATCAACTCCCAAATTGTGAAACTGTGAATAACACTTCACATCCCAAAACTCCCAAACACGGGTGAGACATAACACTCAACCCATAAGTCATGGTTAATAAATCCCATTTACAATATGTCACCGAAAACATGGATACAAGACTTAGTACCCAAAACAAGCGTATCTCCGAGGATAAACAACCATTGGCATCAACCCTAACCAGGTCTTTAGTCGTATCGGACATCAACTCAAACCGAGTCTTTAGTCATATCGAACATCAACTCAAACCGAGTCTTTAGTCATATCGGACATCAACTCAAACCGAGTCTTTAGTCATACAGTAAAATCGACTTTTATGTCTATGAATCCATTGCATTACGGTCAAAACGATACATGACTCAAAGGAATGACAACACACTCAAAACATGTAATTCCCAAACAAGGTGCAACCAAGTACACCATACGTCCAAGGCTCCTCAACGAGCTACCAAAACCGAACAAATGTTCCAAAGACTCCATCGAGTACAAATCAAGCCCCAAGAGGCTTAGTAGACGTTTGGCTAAACACGATAACCCATATGGTTACATAACCCAAATTAAATCTTTCCTCAAAACTTAGTTTCTCAAATCACAATTGGCCTTCGGCCCAAACCAAAAAGGTTTTCCATGTCTAAAATGTTTCCCCAAAGTCGGGAATGACCCAAAACCAAAGAACCCATACATTAGCACTTTTCAAAACATGTCGTTTCATGAATGATGAATAAAACCCAACAAAACACTTAAAAGTGCATTTTTGACCAAATTCCTTTTTATGCAATAATTCATCAAAACCCATTCATTTATGACACATTCAACAAAATGCTCAAAATCCCAAAGATATGTGTTATATAAGTTTATAAAGTTAAACACTTTCAAAATAACCAAACTTATCAGTAGTTAGCAATTTCATGCAAGACGCAAAACACTTTAAAATAAACATTTTGGCATGTACACCGTTTTCACAAATCAACTTGAACTCACCTTGCTAGATTTAGGCTAAATCTAGATTTTACCCCACTTTGAGCTTCCTTGACGAAACTTGAATCCTCCAAGCCAAAACCTCCAAAACCTAGATCCAAAAATTTTCAACCGTAAATAACCATATTCAACCATATAGAAACATTCCCCAAACATTTTACATCAAAACCTCAACTTATACCCAAAACCCTAATTTTGACCTAACTCCTCCAAAATCTTCCAACCGAAAATGGAGAAACATAATACTTAGGAAATCATCAATGAAACATTTGTATCACTTAATAAGGTTAGAAAAGGAGAGGATAAACTTACCACTTAGGTTTTGAGCAAAACCCTAGAACTTATAAGTCTCAAGGAATGAGGAGGAACACTTGATCTAGTACTTGGGGCTGGGGTTGCAAGCTTGATGATGGAACACCATAGAATCCATGGAAATGACCTTAGAATGGGTTAGGGTTTGTGGGGAATGAATAAGGAACGATTTGGGAGAGAATGGGGGAGTTTTGGAGAAGAGAATGAGAAAGAAAGCTGAAAATCCCGTCTTAACAACACCCTAGCGCCCTGGTGCGACATTGACCAGCAATGTTGCTATCTTCCCCCAGGCCACGGTACCTTCTCTGCGACTGTAACAGTGCGACTATGACAGTGGCATTGTCGCTGAACCCTTTCCAAGCCCCGAAACTCAACTTTTTCAACGCCAACACCCCTGATACTCTAAGGGACTATAAACAATGATTTCCCAACAAAAGTCCTGCCATACATAAGTTCTAAAAACGTCCGGGTGTCCTCCAATTACTGAAAATTACGGGTGTTACAGGAAATTCCGGAATATGAGAAATATAAAACTTCCAATTACTATGAACAACTATAACCCAATAACGGGAAAGTTTGTACAACCAATGGTGTTAATGTAACGAGGCATAATAATAACAACCTACTTAATCTAGACTATAAATGACTAGATTAAATGGGTGTCACTGTATCTCCAAAAGTATCTCTCTTTGTAAAATCCCATAAAGTCTGACTCCTTAAGTGCTCATAAATGCAGCGGTCGGCATCTCAACCCATCCTAGATCCGCCGCTAGTGGGACCTGTAAAATTATTTACACCACAACAAGTGTTAGGCTAAAAGCCTAGTGAGATTTTACAAGAAAATCAATTATACAACGAAAACATCAATGCGCAATTCATATGTTACCTGATCCGTGTTGTAGTACATTGCCATGACCCTTAATTTTGGAATGGTGCTACACATATGACATAAATACAATTGACCACTCTGAAAACACGGGGGAAACCCATTTCCATCAAGGTGACAAGAATACATGAGTGGAGTCACCTAATGATGTTATTGGGTTTACAACTCATGGTTCCGGTTTTAGTGCACATATCGTTTAGGCATCACCTCATACCTTTTCGTACCTTTATTGCTTACTCCATGAAGTTACACCTCAAGGATTTATCGAACCTTAGTGTCTACCCAATCTATACGAGTTCCATCTCAAGGACATCGATATCCTTTATTATATACTCGCTAGTGGCCCAAAAATTTGACCTTCACAACATCAACACACAATTCTTATACCAAATCCTCATACAAAAGGACTTGGACTCAAAACCCATATATGTATGCACACTCAAGGGTTAAAATGTAACCAATAATCCATAACTCATAATGTAATCCGCATAATGCATACTTGGTGATCATAGTTTCTCAAGTAGATAATTTATCAACTCAATTTTTTCCATTCACTACACATTTGGATTTCAACATATATGAACACATAAATAAGTCAAGTATTTATCATAATAGAATCATTTTAGGTGATTTACCTCCCAAAGTTTATCATATCTCTCTTAGGACAAAACTCCTTCAAAACCCCAACTTCATCATTTTAGGTTGAAACTCCAAAGCGTCACCACATATATCAATTTTATTTTGGAAATTGTGATTTAAACAACATTATTTCAATTTTACCTTTTACATAATTGGGATGAAAATTGCTTGAGCTCGTTAGGCTTTAAGAATAACACCTTTTCATGTCAACATATGCATCAGGTCCTAGTTGTGGGACGGTACTAGCGACACTTGAGATGAGTTGAGTAGTGGTTAGAGACACGAGAAGGATTTAACTCTTTGGCACGTTTTCTGTACTTTGGAGGTAGCAACGCGTATGTAGGTTTTAGTAACAATTGTTCTTAACTTATATCTTGTGATAAGATTATGTTTTGAAAGGTGTTTGCTATAACTCTTACATATGATGTGGAAGTATACAATGTTGACCTTTGGGAGAAAATTGTTCTACTTATGGTGTTTATCAAAAGTATTAAATTAGTCACTTTTTTCCAGAATTAGGGTGTTACGCAACCATACCCCAAAGGGTAAATCCGGACACAAGTTAACTGGCACATAGCGGGTGACCTTCCCGCCACGACCATTGGTAGCTTTCACCAAGTAACATGCATCTTTTTTGTATGTGTTCAATCACATATCATCAATTAAGTGTTCGTGTCACATGTAATCATATATGATCTTGAAACTTCTAGTCTTATCCTAAATTGATCAACTTCTCATTTAATCCCCCATTTATGTCTATAAGAATAACATATTTTTTCCTCTTAACATGAAAATTTATTTTATTTCATTTCATTTATCTTTCCGTTCTATTCTCTATTAATAACACAAATAATTTTTTTACCTTTTTCCGTTATCGTTCGTTTTTTTTAATTGAGGACGCACTTTAAAGTTGCAAAAGAAACAAATGCCAGAGATGTTTTTACAATGTTTGGAACAACTTATCCTTGTTTTATTTTACTTTTCATATTAAAATACTGTATTTTAAAAAATATGTAAAGTTTCTTAAATATCATTTAATCAAATATTAGTTATGTATCTATATAATTTAGCGGTATACATAAACAATAATGAAAACCACAAGGCTTGTGGCGTACTTGTTAAGGCCTGTGGGGGATGTGGTGCGATATCCCATCCACCCCAGGTTCGAATCCAGGCGTACGCATCCTGTGGCCACTGGGTTTAATCTCAGATTCTCAGGGCTGCATGCTTTCGCAGTCGGTTGTTTTGCCAAGGGATTAGTCTGGGCTATAGGCCCAGGACACCCTTTACAAAAAAAAAACAATAATGAAAAATTAATACACTTTTTTATTAAAAAATAAAAACTTAAATTGATGGAGTGTTATGCATGATTAGTATACTAACAATTTATATTTTATTTGAAAATGTTTATTTAGTTGATTGTATCATGTATGAAATTTTAACAAACTGTATGTATTTAATGATAAATTGTAAACTTAAATGGACTCATTATATATATCATAAAATATTGAATGTTTTTTGTCTTATTATAAGATATTTTAATGATTTGTTTTATAATTAAATAAATATTAGAAATAGATAAATAAGTACTTTTGGTGAAATCGGTATCAACGAAAGAAACGATGGGTGGAAATTGGAATTGAATAATGGCAGCTAAAAAACCATCAACTTCATAAAAGTATCATTGTAAATTCAACCACGACTTTTCAACCTCTCATACTTTATCTTACATGTATTAAAGAAAAGGGTGAATTGGATGTCTGGTCCTTTTTTGGTTTATATTTTTAATTAGATTTGGTTTTAAAATCAAAATAGTAATGTATGTGGGGCATGTGTCATGTGGTTTATTTTTTCACACTCATTGAGTCTCTTCTTTCTAAAAAGTCTATTAACTTGGTTCAAATAATAAGTTGGTGTTTGGTTTGCAAAATGTTTTTGAATGGAATGAAATCTATCAAAAAATTTGAATTTGAAGGAATTAAAATGGAATGTTGTCAGATTTGAGCATCTGTTTGGTTGATAGAATTGGAATAGAATATGTTAAAGGAATTTGAATCTGTCTGTTTGGTTCACATAATGTAGCTTTGGAATTGGAATGAAATGTTGATAAATGACCAAAATACACTTTTTGATAATTTTAATTTTTCTAAACAAAAAATACTTTAATAAAATAGCCATTAAAAATACTTTATTTGTAATGGTAGTTCAGATTGGTGGTGGTTTAGAATGGTGTAACACCCGTAATTTTCGATGAAGGAAGATCACCCGAACGTTTTTGAAACTTGTAAATGGTGGGATTTTGTTGGGGAAAACATTATCTAAAGTCCCTTAGAGTATCGGAAGTGTTGACATTGAAAAAGTTTGAGTTTCGGGTCTTCGAAAGGGTCCCGCTACAATGTCCGACGACTATGACGGTGTCATAGTCGCACTGTCACAGTTGCAGGGAATGGACAGAAGGCTGGTACACCCCAGCGACTTTGCCACTGGCATTGTCGCCTGGAAATCGCCAGGTGTGCCAGGCCTCCATAAAGACGCGATTTTTCAGCCTTTCTCATTCCCTCTTCAACCAAATCAGTACCAAACTCTCTCAAACCTCCCAAGAACGACCCAACAACACCCTTTGACATTTTGGGCATCTTTGGCTCAAATATTTGCATATCATGGTGGTAAACCGTCATCAAGCTCAAGTGTATAAGCTAGATATCAAGAGTCTCCATCTTCATCTTCAACCTCAAGCTCCATGATTAGGGTTTTCTAGGTTTCACCAAAACCTATGTGGTAAGTTAATTTCCCTATCTCCGAACTTCTTTATAAGTTATAAGTGCTCCATTGATGATTTCCTAGTGTTTGGTTTCTTATATTTTGGATTTAATGATTTTGGAGAAGTTAGGTCAAATTAGGGTTTTTGGCCAAAATGGGTATTTTGAGATAAGATGTTTGGGGAACGTTTCTAAATGGTTGAATATGAATGTTTATGATTGGAAACTTGTGGATCTAGGTTTTTGGAAGGATTTGCTTGTGGATTCAAATTTCTTCAAAGGAGTTCAAGTTAGGGTAAAATCTAGATTTAGCCTAAATCTAGCAAGGTGAGTTTAAGTTGCTTTGTGAAAACTATGTACATGCCAAAATGTGTATTTTGAAGTAAAAATATGTTTCTCCTTGGTAATTGTCAATGTGTTGAGTTTTTGGATAAGTTTTCATATTTGATAAACTTAGGTTGTTTTAGTCTCATAAAATGCCCATATTTGGGATTTGGATATCTTGATAAGTAATAGCATGATTTATGCATCTTTGGTATTTTTGTACAAATGAAGTCCATTTCATGAGTTATGCATTTTTGTGTATTTGATTTCATAAACCATTTGGAAAATGCATGTTGCCGTGTTACGAGACATTTTGGAAACGTAAGGGTATGAGCCCAGTTGGAAAATCGTTTGTCCCAATTCGTGATGAGTTGTGGGTTAGTCACATCTTTTAGTGTGCGTCAGTGTAAACGCCGTTTAAATACATTTTATTATTTGGGGGTTGTTATTTATTGGCAAAATGGATTTTTGAGCTTTTTAGCTCGGTGTTGACTTAAAAGAGTCTTGAGGACATTTGTCTGGTTTTAATGGCTCAACATAGAGCCCCATTTATGATTTGCATTGAATGCATCTTGTGGTATATTAATAATATGTAACACCCGAAAATTCCAAAAGAACAGTCAACGATCGGCCAAGGAACGGTCAGCGGTCGGCCGAGAGAAACGATCGGGGAGCGGTTTATCGTGAAAGGTAAGAAGGTGCTCCAGGGACACGCGCGGCTTAGACCGCGACCTCAAAGCCGCGGCTAAATCGCGCAACTCACTGTGGTGTGCAACTATGTAGCACGCGCGGCTTGGCCCGCGGCTTGGAGGCCGCGACCAAGGCCGCGGGAGTAGTTTGATCGATTAAAAACCCAAATTCTAGGGTTTTCTCTCATTCTACTCCCACACTTCATTCCTCTCTTCCTTGGGACGATCTTGAGAGCCCAAGATCCGATTTTGGGAGCAACTATGGTGGAATTGTCCAAAAAAAGCTCAAGGGTTCGTTATTTGGAAACTCGGTTGAAGATTTGATGGGTTGTTTGGATAGCTTTGGGTGGAGAATCTCAAGATCTTAATGTGGTAAGTTTCCTTGAATATTCCAAGCTTTAGTATAAGGATCGTTGTAGATCTAAATGTTTGCTTGTTGTTGGTTTATTTCTATAGTTGGGGAAATGGGTTATTTGGAAACCCTAGCTCTTGGTTGAAGATGACTTGGAAATGGTGGAATCTACACTTTTGGAGACTAATGGTTGGTTTTGGAATATAGGTTTAACTTAACCTAGCGAGGTAAGTTCAAGATGATTTGTGAAAACGTTGTACATGCCAAAATGTTCATTTTAAAGTATTTATGTGTTTAACATGAAATTATCATTTATGGAGTTACTTGATGGGTTTTGGTTAATTGAGAAGTTAGTTTTATAAACCTTGTAAAACACCCATGTTGGGGATTTTTGAGCATCCTGATAAATGAGTTATAAATGGGTGTGTTGGGTAATTTATTTCATAAATGAGATTATTTGGTTCAAAGGCATTTTAGTGTTTGTGTGGGTAAAAGGTTTAATTTTGTGTTGGGAAATTTTGAAAGGATAAAGAATATAAATCTATTTGGAAAACCTTCTGTCCCGACTTAAACGGTGTTGGAGTCCATTCAAGTATTTTAGAACATGTGATTTCATGGTATGGATCGAGTACGTTTATTATTTGAAAAGCGTTAATCATTGGTCAAAAAGAGGTTTTGAGTATTTTGGCTCGATGTCGTTTTAAAGGAGCCTTGAGGACACTTGTCCGGTTTTATATGGCTCAATGTAGTGTCCAGTTATGACGTACGTACTAATGCTCTATGTTGCGTATTGAGGTTGGTTAGACTGTGTTGCATTGGATCCATAGGCACGTAAGTCAGTCTATTTTGGGATGGTCAATTGGGTATTGTGGGGTTAAACTATGGTACTCATGTTTTATGACCGAAAACTTTACAAGTGATCGCTAGGAGGGTTGAGTCTGGTAGTGCTACAGGCAAAGTAGGCGCTAGGACCTCCGCCGCTTGAAGTAATGCAGGAGAGGTAGTCTTTAAGTGTGTCGGGCCTTGGGATGGAGTTCTTCGGAATGTTCATTAAGGTCAACTGACTTGGGTGACACTTGTTAAAGAAGTCGTAGGGACACCTGACTGTAATGTCGGGAGGTGTCATGCGATTAACGTTGCTTGGGTGGCATACTTTTGTGTTTCATCCACTCTCAACGGATACGAGTCCCCCCCGTTATCGGCTGCCAGTATTTTAAATATAAGGGTGTCTTATTTTGTTGTCATTGGTTCTTTATGGTCGACAGTGAATAAGGACCTTAATATTGGATATTCCTCCTCGTATATTAAGGTTTGAATGAATGATGTCATCCCCATGTTTTGGGTAATTAGATTCCTTTCCTTTATGGTCGCGTGCGTATTGAACCTAGTGTCCATGTTTTCGGACGTACGATGATTTTTTAGTCGAGTATGTTGCCCCACCCATGTTGGGTGTTTTGGAATATAACGTTTTATTCGCATATCTTAAATGAGAGTCATTTCATATTCCTGTTTCGATTTAGTTTACGTTGCATCAATTCATAAAACATGTTGGAAAAGAGGTGTCCATCTTTAAAAGTGCATAACATTGGATAAGGGTTATTTTCTACGTTTTAAAGAACATCATTTGAAATGTCATGACTTTAAGAGAAGTTCATCATTTAAAAGATATTTACTCATGTAAAACTCTTGAACTCAGTAGGCGTTAGCCTAACCTTTTTATTTGTCTGCATGTGCAACAGGCTTCGTTGGCAAATAGTTCTAGTGACGCTATGATAAGATGAATGCTAGTGGTGTGCCGAAGAGGTGTTTAACTTAGTGAAGTCTTCCGCATTAGTATTGTGAAGAGCAACATGTACTGGGGTTAAGTAGCACTCGACTTCAGTTAGGTCCTTGTTTAATACTGAAGTTTGTTATTGTTGAGGTTATTTATAGAATTTTATATTCAAGGCATTTTGAGCTTTGTTATGCAAAGTGGAAGTTTCGTCCTTTATTTGTTAGTAAATTGAGAAGTTTAATTAGTTGCTCTTATCAAGTTTGAGGGTGTTACATAATAATTACATGCTCGAGTGCGTTAGTCATTCTTGTGTAGTCATGTAATTTGAGACTGTGTTGCAATAGATCCATAGGCACGTAAGTCAGTCTTTATTTGATGGTCAATTGGGTATTATAGGGTTGGACTCCGGGGCCCTTGTTTTATAACCTCAACCTTTCAAGTGTACACTAGGAGGACTGAGTCCGGTTGTGCTATCATGTTGATGGGCGTTTGGGGCCTCCGCCAGGTCGGGGCAATGGCTTGGTTGTAACCCCCGACTGTGTCGGGCCTTTGGTGGTATTCATGGTAATATTCACTAAGGTTAGTTGTCTCTTTTGGTGTAGCTTGAAGGGAGTCGTAGGGACACTTGGGCTTTTATGTCGTGAAGTGTCATACGATTAACGTTGTATGAGTGGCATACTTTTGTGTTCCTCCACTCTCAATGGATACGGGTCTTCCCCATCGTCGGCCAACAGTATTTTGGATAATTCGTTGTCCATTCTTTAACATTTGGATTTCGTTCCATTTTATGGTCGTGTAAGTATTGAATTTTAGTTTCATGTTTTCGGTGGCATATTATATTTATATTTATTGTTTTCCATGACTTATGAGTTGAGTATTATGCTCCACCCGTGTTTTGGGTGTTTCGAGATATAAAGTTTTATCCGTGTTTTTATAAATTGGGAATCCGTTTTCTATTCACGTTTTGAGTGAGTTTTGGGTTGCATCACTTTATAAAGAATGTTTTGTGTTAAGGCGTTCGTCCTTAAAAATGCATGTTATTGGAAAATGAGTCATTTTTATACTTAAAGTAAATCATTTTGAAAGTTTGTATTTTAAGCTGCATTCTTTCCTTTGTAAAAAAATATTTATTGATGTTGAAAACTCTTGAAATCACTAGGCGTCAGCCTAACCTTTTTATTTGTCGGCATGTGCATCAGGTTCCGGTTGGGGTATGGCTCTAGCGACACTGTGAAGAGAAAACTTGGTGAAGTCTTCCGCAATTACCTTGGGAATAGTGTAACACCCGAATTTTCGCTTAGTAAGTTTCCGTTCATCTTTAGTCATCTCTTCATCTTCCGTTTATCTTTTTGGGTGGATTAAGTTGTACTTTCGAACCTTAAATCGACCCATGCGACAATCTCGAGTTTTGACCCTTTTTCCAGGCTCAGTACGTGTGGCGCGAGAGTGACTCGCGATAGTGACATGTGTCACTATCGCGTGGCACAATCGCCGAGAGAGTACCACTCGCGGTATAATCTCCGCGAGAGTGCCCTCGCGATAGTGACAATGTCACTATCGCGTGGCAAGGTCGCCGCCAGGGTCTGTTTGGTTAAAATGCGGATTTTAGCCCCTTTCTCATTTCTAACTTACCCATTTCATTTATTTCTGTTTCTCTCAACCTCTTCCCTCCCAAGAACCGAACCCTTTACCCCCATTGTTGATTTTGAGCAATTGAAACATCAACCTAGAGTGTTTCAAGCGATTCTCCCTCATCTAGCAAAATGTGGAAGCTTGAGCTAAGATATCTTCACCCTCTCCACCTTCTTCATCATCTTTATCTAATTTCTAGGGTTTCCACCTAACCCTTTTCATCATTTGGAAGTTTGGGAGTTTTTGGCTCATGTTGGTAACCTATAAGCACTTTGGGTGGTGGATTGAAGCTATGGATAAGGTAATCTCCCCTTCTCTTCACTTTTGGAAATTAGGGTTTTGTCATAAGTTGAGATCTTTATGAAAAATGTTTGGGGATCGATTCTTAATGGTTGAATTAGTATGTTCATGGTTGGAAACTTGTAATGATAGGTTTTTGGAAAGTTTTGCTTGTGGATTCAGAATTCTTCAAGGAAGCTCAAGTTAGGGTAAAATCTAGATTTAGCCTAAATCTAGCAAGGTGAGTTCAAGTTGATTTGTGAAAACGTTGTACATGCCAAAATGTCCATTTTAAAGTGTTTATGTGTTTTACATGAGATTATCAAATGTTGGGTTATTTGGTAACCTTTGATTATTTGAAGTATTTAACTTTATAAAATTTGTAAAACACCCACATTTGAGATTTTTGAGCATTTTGATAAAGGTGTCACAAATGAATGTGTTTTGATGATTTATTGCACAAATAGATCCTTAGTCAAAGAAATACACTTTTAAATGTTTGTCGGGTTTATGCATCATTCATGAAATGGGATGTTTGATAACGTACTACTTGCACATTTATGTGAGGTACTTGAAAGAATGCATATAGTCTCATTTTATGATTTTCATTCTTATCAGCAGTTAAACTTGGAAATGCATATTTGAAAATAAATGAGTCTTTAGGACATTTGTCCTGTTGAATAGCCCGTTGTGGAATTTTGAGTATGATGGCGGTTAATGCGCATCATTTGAGAATTACATGTTTTGAGTGCGTTGGCCATTAAATGTGAATCATGTAACATTTTAGACTGTAATACAGTGGATCCATAGACATATGAGTCGGTCATTATTATTTAAAGAAAATGAGCTATTAATTATATGTTGGCACCAGAATTAGTCTTGGGATTTCGAGGATAATACGGTGAGGGCTCGTGGAGTCCAATACCCGGACTTGCATCCGCGAGTTAATTTCTGAGCCTGTTTTTATGGGATAGTCACTTCCCATTTGTAGCTAGTTGAGACATTAGGTCCTCGGGGGCAATTTGGTACGGTTATGTGGGATCGATTACTAGCCGTGAGCTGTAAATGTAATCCTAGCGAATGAGCATGATTAGGATCCTCGAGGGCCCACCCCCACATCTTAGTACGAGTCGGCGTGCTCGTGGCCATGGGTCCTAGTATGGTGAGCTCAGTAACTTGGAATGTGGCCTACTTTTGTATTCCGCCACTAGCCTTGGAATTCGGGGCTCCCCCGTCACCAAGAAGTGTTGTTTTGGGTATTTAGTTTTATCCTTGTTTTCGGTGACGCTTTGAGTTTGGGTTATCTCCCTTATGCTATAATTTTGGAGACTTGAGTTTACTCATATTTCGGTCGTTGGTTTATAAAGTTTTATTCAAATTTCATTATTGGAGTAATTACCATTATTCTCGTTTTGAGTAAGTGTTGGATTGCATTATTTCATGAAAGAATGTTTTGGCATTGAGGCGACCATCTATAAAATGTATATTATTGGTAAATGAGTTGTTCCATTATTTTTAAAGTAAATCATTTTAAAGGATCATGATTATGAGTTACAATATTTCAATTTTACGTTCTCCTTTATAATCATGATATAAAGCTCTTGAACTCACTAGGCGTTAGCCTAACCTTTTTATTTGTTGGCATGTGCATCAGGTTCCATATCGGGATTAGTTCTAGCGTCTCTGTGGGAGATGAGTGCTAGTTGTGTGCTCAAGAAGTGATTAGCTTATTGAAGACTTCCGCATTTATATTGGAGTTAGCGGCAGTTAGGGGTTTTGTTGGTGACACCCGACTTTAATTAGTCTTTCTGTAAGACTTTAATTATTCAATGATGGATTAACATAGAAATGTATTTCAATTATGGTCTTGTAGTAAGAGAATTTATTATCCTTTAAGGTATTGTTGGAAATTTTAAATTAGTCGCTCTTTCCAAATTTGAGGGTGTTACAAATAGCAACTTGTAATTGGGTTTTGTAACACTCGAACTTTAATTAGTCTTTATGTAAGACTCTATTCATGTTGTTATGGTTAAATTCTAGAATCGTATTCTAAGTATAAACTTGCCGTAAGAAATTTTATCCATCTTTGAGATATTATCGAAAATTTTAAATTAGTTGCTCATTCCAAAGTTGAGGGTGTTACAAACGGTGGTTCAGATCGGATGTGGTCGGTGGTGGTTCAGATCGGCGGTAGGCGGTGGTTCAAATAGGCAGTGGTCGACAGTGGTTCAAATCTATGGTAGTCAAGGTGGTTCAGAACGGCGGTGATTGGCGGTGGTTCAGATCGATGGTGGTTGGTGGTGGTTTAGATCGGCGGTAGGCGGTGGTTAAAATCAACAGTAGTCAACGGTGGTTTAGAACGGCGGTGATTGGCGGTGGTCGGTGGTGGTTCAGAACGACAATGGTCGGCATTGGTTCAGATCTGCGGTGGTCTGTGGTCGACGGTGGTTCAAATTGGCGATGGTCGACGATGGTTTAGATCGGCGGTGGTTAGAGGTGGTTCAAAACGACGGTGGTCGGCGGCGGTTCAGATCGGCGATGGTTTAGAACGGTGGTGGTCGGTGGTGGTTCCAAACAGCGGTGGTCGGCAGTGGTTCAGATCGGCGGTGGTCGGCGGTGGTTCAGATCGGCGATGGTTCAGAACGACGTTGGTCGGCGATGGTCGATGGTGGTTCAGATCAACAGTGGTCGATGGTGGTTCAGATTGGCAGTGGTTCAGATCAACAGTGGTCGGCGGTGGTTCAGATCAGAGGTGGTTTAAAACGGGTGGTGGTCGGTGGTAATCGGCGGTAGTGGCCGGCGGTGGTTCAGATCGACGGTGGTTTAGAGAAGGAACCGATGGAGGCATGGTTTAATCAAACAGGTTTTATGTGATTAGGTTATATTGGATCGAGGGCATATGTGGTATTATGGAAAAAAAAAGAATTTTATTTCATCAAAATACCTTGTAGTTGCTAAGAAATGTTAAATTCCCTCATTTGTGGAATTTGATGGAATTTAGAGATTCCTTCCGTGAAAAAGAATGAACCAAACAAATGAATGGAATTTGGTCAATGGAATTCAACATTCCAAGTCCATCAGATTCTGAATTGCAAACCAAACGCCACCTAAGTATTTTGGTTTTTTTTACCCTTTTTTCTCTCGTTATCTTGTCATGTCATCATCAATGCATACCAACCCTACCCTTACCCTCGCCTATCGGGCGTCGGCAAACCATCACCACCAATATGTTTTCTGATCGACCTCATCCTCACCCCCAACGTATGTCGCAACCAACCACCACCACCACTACCTTTGTGTTTTTCTGGCCGCCATGGTTGATAATACATGGAACAATGAGATTGAGCATCACAAGGTTACTACAACTTCTAACTGAACTGTTGATAAAGAGTTTGAGTTATGACTAATAAAATTACTTATCTAGAGAAACGAAAGTTAACACGAAACAACGATTTAAACAATGATTCAACGCACCACAAAGGAGTTACTTAAATAATTAGGAAAAAGCTAGGGGTTTTGATTTCATTTGGATTCCATCAAACATATAAACTCACACGTTTATAAATCAAAACACAAGGTCGAATATGACAATTCTTCAACAGGGTCGTTCCAATCTTTTTGGAGGCCCTGTTACACATTGGAACGACAAAACGAGCGAGTAATACATAAAATAAAATAAAAGTTCATAGCATATATTATATAAACCTAAAAAATATGAACAATTATAATGCTAAACAATAATTCTAACACCCTTTAAACCTAAAAGTAAACAATTAAAAATCTGATTATGAAATTATCTAAACCTAAACAATATGAACACTTAACATCAATTATCTAAACCTAAACAATATGAACACTTAACATCCTGGTACGTTGCTACTAATCTGAAAGACCAACTCAGTTCAAAACTCAACAACCTAGCTTTGTCCCTTAGTTACTTTGGCATACCATTGCAGTGCTCTTAAAAGAGACTTATTGGCATATGATATGATGAACATAGTCCAAGTAATTACTAATTATGAATAAGAATCAATGAATAACCTAAACCTAAACAAGTAACAATATGATTCTAATTCACACACAAAAAAAGAATAACCACCTTTGTTTTATTGTTTTATGAGAAGAAATCGAATTAAAAAATTAACAACTTAAGTATTTAATATTCAGAAATTGTCAAATCAATTTGACAAGAGAAATAGCAAAAATAACCAAATCAGTCGTATTAAAAGAAATCAAATTTAAGAAAAGAATTTACATATTCACTGTTTTTAGGTTAACCGACCCAACTCAAATCCAATAATCCAAGCCCTAACACCCGTCAACATTTTGTATGAAACTTTGGATGTTGGATGTCGATTTTAGAAAGAAGAATTTGAGATTAAAAAACTTACAGAAGCGGAAGAAAGAGTCTTGAACTTGAGTCGTTTTTTGCCATTGAAGAACCAAATCATAGGTGATATGTAAGCATCTTTGGGGATTTCAAAGTCGAATCGGGAATAGTAGTGGGAGGAGATTGAAGAGATGCTCTTGAGTTTGATCGACAAATGAGGTATACGACTCTTGAATCTTGATCGATGTTGAGATTTAGGTGATGGTTAGGTTGGGCTACATATTAGGGCCCCCAAAAAAAATGTAAATTTGGGCCCCAAATTTTTGGGGGCCCTGTTCCTTTGAACAAATTTAACACCCTAAAGCACGGGCCTGTTCTTCAATTACTTACTACTCTTTCTCAAACAATAGCAATAATGTATCATGTAATGTATATTAAAAATATAACAATCATAGACAATCAACTCAATAAGCATAAGCATTTCAAAACACGTAACTAGGGTTTACTTGTTATATCTCTATCCAATATCTCACCCCAGGTTCAATATTTTTTATCAAATTGTACAACCAATTCTCAAAGGGAAACACAATCATAAAATTAGCAAGATGGCCAATCTAGCGAAATATGAACAACAAGATAGACAAACTCTACCAACAAGGTGTATAAACTAATAAAATGCAATAATCATATATTCATTGATAAGAATCCAAATTTCATCCTTCCCCAAACCTCAAAATGTAACACCCCCTTCCCGAGACGGAAAGGAGATTACATTTAAACTTAAAACCAACTGCTAACAGAAGCATACAGAGTACTATTAAACCATGTTTAAAAAAAAGAAACACCACCAAATATAACAATTGTCTCGAACGATACATTTTTTTCTCCCACTACATGTTTTACAAAACATTAACAAATCCTACAAATTCTTACCAACAAGCCTCTTAGATATGAGGATACTTCGGATCCCTTACTCCTTAGATCCCCTTCAAAAACCTACCGCGAAGAAAGAAATGTGGCTGAGCCAAATG
The DNA here is from genome assembly GCA_954870635.1 of Arctium minus. Classification (NCBI taxonomy): domain Eukaryota; kingdom Viridiplantae; phylum Streptophyta; class Magnoliopsida; order Asterales; family Asteraceae; genus Arctium; species Arctium minus. The sequence goes on from OX941082.1 coordinate 21,245,723, forward strand.
CTCAATGCACATATACAATAGATAACAAGCTGATAATCGAACCCAATACCGAACATAAAAATCTGAATTTTGGACATGATAATCGAATTTTTGAGTGTTCTAGGTTGAGTATAATTTATTCCACATCTAAGTTCACCAACAAATCAAAATAACCCAAAACAAAGAAAACGAAATCAAAAAAAGTTAGACCAAATAACTCAATTTAATTGCTTAATCAAAAGTTATAACAAAATGAATATATCAAAATTCATTATTATCAAGACAGTAACTCTTGTCAAAGATGAGAACTGTCAAATCAAAACAAATATTGTCAACTAAATACCAAACGAATCTGAGAAGTTTAAATCAAAACCATATTATAAGATTGCATACCGAGCTCGAACAAATAATCGCATACACTTGCGTTTTATGTCACACATAGACGGATACAACAAGTGTCAGACATAAGCCACACAGGCACATACATTGGACATGCACATCCAACTGTACTAAAATGTGATATGCGGTGTTGGGCACTACGCCGTCATCCACCCTAAAAACAAATCAAATATGATAGGGCGAACCCATATGCCTTATGAACAAAATCACCCATCACACTATGGCCTGATCTCATCAGAGCACAAAAATAAATCGAAAGGAGACGTCGTGGACTGATCACACCGCCACGGTGGTGTCAAGCCATCGGTGCCACAATGACATGCCTATGGTACCCCCATAGGTGGTTAGTAGCTCGGTTTACCTTAACACATGAACATCAAAAGTATGTCACAACACATGTGATCACACTAGATGAATAGAAAATCATACAAATACAAGACAAATCAAAAAGGTATTTGAATGTACAAAAATATTGACCGCTCCTCATAAAAGCTTTATTTTCGAACACTCTAAATTAAAAGACTTACAAATCAAAAAAGAATTTAAATGGCATGAGTGTGGTAAACCATTGACATAACTTCGTATACGAACTCTTGCTAAAGATTTAAACCAAAACATATGGCGAATAAAATCCGAAATACTAAGAATTTCGCACTTGCAACTTTTCTAAATCGAGTCAGACTATTTTCAGAACTTACGCATTTACAAATTCAATATTTTATCATAATTCCAATAAGTTTATGTAACACCCATCGGTAAGTAAAAGTCATTGCATATTTGGTTGTGGTTTCTAGATCATAGATCTTTGTGATAAAGAATAATTATTTTTAGTCCCTATGCAAATCGGGAGTATTCCGTGCGAGAAAAAGTCGGATTTCGGGGCTCGGTACGGGTCAAACTACAATGCCAAACGACTATGACAGATGTCATTGTAGCATGGCATAGTAGCAGAAGAGGGGGAACTCTCTAGGGTCTCAGAGCGACTATGACAGGCGACATTTCCATGTCATAGTCGCATGGCAATGTAGCACAATGTACCAAAGTGTTAAATTTTGGATTTTCAACCATTTCTCATTTTCTCACCTCCCAACTATCTACTTTTTCTCCCAAAATGAATTCCTATCACCAAATACAAACCCTAACTCATATGGAACTTTTTCATGAAGATCAAAGTTTTCCTCATCCACCTTAAACTAGTCATTTCATCTTGAGTTGCAAAGGTCAAGTTTTTATCATCAACTCTAGAGATTTTGGGAGTTTTTTAGGTTTTGCTCAGAATCTAAGTTTTCCTCATCATCATCCTCCTTTATAAACTTTTGTATGAGTTAATAATGCTCCATTTGTGATATCTAAGTATTCCTGTTTCTCAAATTTTGGTTTAGATGATTTTAGGAAAGTTAGGTCAAATTTAGGGTTTAGGTAAAAATGGAGATTTTGGTGAAAGGTGTTTGGAGTTTGATTCTAAGCACTTGGATTTGTTTGTTTTGTGTTGGGAGCTTGTGAATATAGGTTTTGGAATAATTTCTTACGGATTCAAGTTTCTTCAAGAAAGCTCAAATTGGGGTAAAATCTAGATTTAGCCTAAATATAGCAAGGTGAGTTTAAGTTGCTTTGTGAAAACTATGTACATGCCAAAATGTGTATTTTGGTGTATTGAAATGTTTTCATTACTAATTATCTGTAACACCCTCGAATATGGAAATAGCAAATAATTTAAATCTTTCTAAATACAACGATAACTAGTTCATCTACAACAACAATTTAAGGTTTAACTTCAATAAACACATGTCATTCTATGTACATAGTCTATTATAGGGACAAGTGCTACTAAAACCCAATAACAGTCACTATTTCTAAATTGTGGAAGACTTCACCAACTACTTACCCTCGTGAAACACTAGAGCTCATCTCTTCAAAGTACTGCTAGAACCATTTCCCCAACTGGAACCTGGTGCACATGCCGACAAATAAAAAGGTTAGGCTTAACGCCTAGTGAGCTCAAGAGTTTTCGTCAGATATATATATATAAAACACTAACATTAAGAATGTTATTTAAATCGTGATTTCCAAGATGATAATACGTTCAATCTGAAGCAACCAAGACGGAATACATTAAATCTGAAAACAATCTCTTTTCAACATTCACCCTCTTCGGGATTAAAAATCACAAAACAAAACGCTTCTCTGAATATAAGTCCAAAACCTAAAACTCACGTAAAACATAACTGACACTTTAATAATCAAATACTGAAAATGTAGATAAACTCCAACTTCCAAAACATCCCAAAAACATGGATAAGGTCCAATAATCAAAACCTTAGAACACGGATGACACCCATACTCAAAACGTCAACAAAAACATAGATTATAAAACTCAATACCCAAATCAACACCTTTTTAGTGACGGGGGAGACATGATTACATTGTACGCGACGAAACACCAAGTGGGTCACATAACTATGTAGAAAACCAAAGCGTATGGATTATACACATAAAACATACCTCGCTCAACTACTCCAAGTCTGTAACACCCGTGATTTTCGGTAAGTAATTGTCACACGGACGTTTCTGTGACTTGTAAACCTTGGGGTTTTGTTGGGAAATGCTTTGTTTAAGGTTCCTAAGGGTTTCGAGTAGGTTGGAATGGAAGAAGTCGAGTTTTGGGACTCGAAGGGGTTTGGGCGACAGTGCCCACGACAGTGACAAGTGTCACTGTCGCCGTGTCACTCTCGCGGGAGAGGTACCGCGGGCTCTAAGGAGCGGGCGACTATGCCCTGCGACTATGCTAAGGGCATAGTCGCCGTGTCAATGTCGCTGGCGGGGGCTGAGAGGCTGTTAAGTCCGAACTTTGCACCATTTTCCACATTTCTCACTTCTATCTTCTTCCTTTTCTCTCCCAAGTTCCAAAACCGAACCCTAACCTATTTTGGGGGTTTTTCCTCCCCAAACCACATGTTTACTCACCATCTAACTAGTTGGAATCTTGAGTCACGAAACCTCCATTTTCATCTTCCCCATCAAGTTCATCGGTTGGGAGCTCGGGTTGAAGTGTTGGACTGGGTGTTCTTGGAAAATCTCGTCATCTTTAATGGTAAGCTTCTTTGATTTAAGGTTATATACGTTCTTTGGGTGTTTCCCTAGTGTTTGGGGTATCAAATCTCGGATTTGTTTAGGGTTTTGGTCTCATTTAGGGATTTTGGTATATAATGTTGGGGAATGTTTCTATGTGGTTGTTTATGGATATTTATGGTTCGGTATGTATGGATCTAGGTTTTGGAAGTTCTCGGCTTGAGGATTCAAGCGGCCTTCAAAAGAGCTCGTTGGGTGAAATCTAGATTTAGCCTAAATCTAGCAAGGTGAGTTCAAGTTGATTTGTGAAAACGGTGTACATGCCAAAATGTTTGTTTTAAAGTATTTTGTGCCTTACATGAAATTGGTGATCTGCTGATAAGTTTTGTTAACTGCTGATAAGTTGGCTATTTTTAAAGATGTTTAACTTTATAAGCTCATATAGCACACATCTTTGGGATTTTGGGCATTATGATAAATAAATCATGTATTTTGGTATTTTAATGATTTATTTATAGAAGTAGATTTTGAGTAAAGACGTATCTCATTTTGTGTTTTGGAGAAATGCATGGTTTTGTGTTACGGGGCATTTTGAAAGGATAAATGTTGTGAGCTCACTTGGAAAATGATTTGTCCCAATTGGAGTTAATTATATGTTTTGGAGCATGGGTTTATATAAGTACGGGTTAAATATATTTGATTTCATTTTATGGATTTCGACGTTGGGTCTTTGGGTTTGTTGAGCTTATGGCTCGGTTTGGATTTTGTTGGGTTTTGAGGACATTTGTCCGTTTTAATTGCTCAATGTTGAGCGTTTGGTTAAGATTTGCATTTACTGCATCTTAGTTGAGAATTGCATGTTTGAATGCAATAGTTCATTCGTTTTGAGTCATGTAATGGTTTAGTTAATGCAATGGATCCATAGGCACGGTGTTCCTCTGTCCCCGCTTGGGAAGTTGGTTCACCATTTGGCACGGAATAGGCATCGGGCTCCATGGTAAGTAGGGTGTGGGCCTATACGGTCGGGCAGCGTCCCATGGACAGTAAGGTGTAATTCCATTGTGCCCGAGTTGCCCGGTTTTGGGGACTCTCAAGGATAGACCTGGAGTGGTTGACTTGATGTTTTCGGGCGATAGACTTGGAGTAGTTGAGCTCGGTGGGTGTTTTATGTGTAACCCACATGTTTTGATTTGCTACATAACTATGTGACTTACTTTGTGTTCAGTCACGTATAATGTAATCGGGTCTTCCCCGTCACCAATAGGTGTGGTTTTGGTTATGGAGTTTTATAATCCATGTTTTCGGAGAAGTTTGAGTATGGGTATTTACTGATGTTTTAAGGTTCTAATTATTGAAACTCATTTGAGTCATTGGGTGGTTTTGGAAGTGGGAGTTATCGACGTTTTCAGTGTTTGATCATTATAATGTCAGTTATATTTTACGAGCGCTTTGGGTTTTGGCTTTATTTAAAGAGGAGTATGTTTTATGATTTTAATCACGATAAGGGTGAACGTTGAAAGGAGATTGTTTTAAGATTTAATGTATTTCATTTTTGGTTGCTTTCAAATCAAATGTATTGGATTGTGGAAATCATGATTTTAAATAACATTCTTAAAGTTATTGCTTTATATATCTCTAATGTAAAACTCTTGAGCTCACCAGGCGTTAAGCCTAACCTTTTTATTTGTCGGCATGTGCATCAGGTTCCAGAAAGGGGTTCGGTTCTAGCAGTCGTATGAAGAGATGTGCTTAGTGGTTCACGAGTGTAAGTATTTGGTGAAGTCTTCCGCAGTTTGGAGATAGTGACACTTTTGAGTTTTAGTAGCACCCGTCCTCATTATAGACTGTTTGTATAAAAAGAATGTGTGTATTGAGGTTAAATATTAAATTGTGGTTGTAGATGATTTATTTATTGGTGTATTTAGAAAATTTTAAATTAGTTGTTATTTCCAGATTTGAGGGTGTAATAAAGTCTATTGCTCGAAAACATCAAGTCAACTCCTCTGAGTCTATTCTTGAGAGTTTCAAAACGGGAACTTATGCACAATGGAATTACACCTTACTGCCCATGGGACGCTGCCCGACCGTATAGGTCCACACCTTACTTACCATGGTGCCCCGATGCCTATTCCGTGCCAAAGTGGTGAACTTGTCCAAAACGGGACATAAAGAACACTGTGCCTATGGATCCATTGCACTAACTAAAACATTACATGACTCAAAACGAATGAACTAACATATTCAAAACATGTAATTCTCAAATAAGATGCAGTAAATGCAAATCATAACCAAACTCTCTACATTGAGCTATTAAAATTGGACAAGTGTCCCCAAGACCCAACAAATTCCAAACCGAGCCATAAGCTCACCAAATCCAAAGACCCATCGTTGAAAATCATGAAATGAAATCAAACGTAAACAACCCGACTTTATGTAAACCCATACTCCAAAATATACAATTAACTCCAACATAGTTTAGATTGGGACAACTCATATTCCAAGTGAATTATATCATTTACTCTTTCAAAAACGTCCCATAACACAAAATCAAATACTTATCTAAAACACACAATAAAATGCATTTATACTCCAACTTTACTTCAATTAATCAAGATTCACCAAATAACTCAACAGTTAATACTTTCATGTAAAACATATAAACACTTTAAAATAGACATTTTGGCATGTACACCGTTTTCACAAATCAACTTGAACTCACCTTGCTAGATTTAGGCTAAATCTAGATTTTACCCCATCTTGAGCTTCCTTGAAGAGATCCGAATCCACAAGCAAAATCCTTCCAAAACCTAGATCTACAAAATTTCAACCATAGATAATCATATTCAATCCCTTTAGAACTGTTCCCCAAATATTTTACATCAAAATCCCCAATTTGGCCAAAACCCTAACTTTGACCTAACTTCTCCAAAATCATCAAATCTAAAATTTAAGAAATCATTCACTAAAAATTCATCAATGAAACATTTATAACTTATAACCAAGATTAGAACCTAGGAGAATGAACTTACCACTTAGGTCTTGGTAAAAACCTAGAAAACTCAAAATAAAACTTGAGGTTGAAGATGAAGATGGAGTTTCTTGGTGTCTAGCTTCTACCCTTAAGCTCGAACGGTTTACCACCACGATATCCAAGTATTTGAGCCAAAAATTCCCCAAAACATCAAAGGGTGGAGTTAGGTCATTCTTGAGAGGTTTGGAGAGGGTTTGGAACTGATTTGGGTGAAGAGGAATGAGTAGAATACTGAAAATCGCGTTTTTATGCAGCCTGATGCATCCTGGCGACATTGCCAGGCGACAATGCCAGTGGCATAGTCGCTGGGTTTACCAGCCCATTGTTTCTTCTCCACGAATGTGACAGTGCGACTATGACATTGTTATAATCGTCGGGCATTGTAGCGGGACCCTTCCGAAGCCCCAAAACTCCCCTTTTTCAATGCCAACACTCCCGATACTCTAAGGGACTTTATATAATGTTTTCCCAACATGAATCCCACCATTCACAAGTTGCAAAAACGTCTGGGTGGTCTTTACTTACCGAAAATTACGGGTGTTACATTATCAAATGTGTTGAGTATTTGATGAAGTGTACACACTTGGTGTTTTTGGGTTAATATATCTTGAAAATGCATATGTTGGGATATTTGAATATTTTGATAAATTAATCATAAGTGTGGGTATTTTAATGATTTACCTTATAAAGGGCGATTATTTGATGATAATACATTTTTGTGTATCTGGTTTGGAAAATATATATTGTTGTATTATGTGACACGTTGGGCATATAAATGATACGTTTTAAATTGGAAAATGACTTGTCTCGATTCACGATGGGTTTTGAATTAACTATGCCTTTGGAGCGTGTATAAATAAACTTTGAGTAAATGCATGTTTTGACTTTTGTTGAGTATTATTGAGTAGTCGCATGAGTGTGGAGTCTTTTGACTTAAATTTGGCTCAAATGAGTCTTGGGGACATTTGTCTGGTTTTAATAGCTTGATATGGAGCTTTGGGTACGATTTAAATTTATTGAATCTTATTTGAGAATTACATGTTTTGAGTGTGTTAGTCCTTCATGGGAGTCATGTAAAGTTTTAGATTGTAATGCAATTGATCCCTAGGCATAGGAGTCAGTTATCCCCGTTTGAAACGTGGAATAAGCATGGGGTCTTAATGGGTAATAGTTTTGGACTTTAAAGTCGGGCAACGGCCAGTGACCAATAACTGTAATTCCCGTAATGTACCAAGAAATAGGCATGGGTCAAGATGGGTTATACTTGTAGACCTCAATGTCGGGCAAAGGCCAACGACCATTAATTGTAATTTCTTATGAAGGAGCGAAATCTATAATTAATGGAATGACTATTGATTCGTAGTGGGGATCTTGAACATGTATATGTGACTAACTTTTGTGTTCCGTCACATTCAATGGAATCGGGTCTCCCACGTCACTGAAAGGTGTTGTTTTGACATAAGTCACACATTCGAGCAAAAGCCTTTGCCTTTCTTCGTTATGTAAATAGTGGGGGCTTTTGAGTATTACCCATGTTTTCGGTGATGTTTTGTATATGGATTCCTATCCATGATTTTGGGTTTTAAAGTATTGAACCTTATCCATATTTTGGATGTTATGGATGATAGAAATTATCTGCGTTCCCAATATTTAAATGTTAACCTTTATTCACGTTGAGTGTGTATTGGGTTTGAATGCGGTTTTGAAAGAATGTTTTGTAGAGGGATTTCATCACGAAAATGGTGGGTTTTGGGGAAAGGGATTGCTTTCATATTTAATACATTTTATCTTAAAAAATGCGATTTAAATAGCATTCCTTCGGTTACCGTTTTGTTAAAATAATGAAAACTCTTGAACTCACTAGGCGTTAAGCCTAACCTTTTTATTTGTCAGCATGTGCATCAGGTCATTGATGGGAGTGGTTCTAGTGACACTGTGAATAGTTAAGTGCTAGTTAGACACACGTGAAGGATCTAGTTATTCGATGACGTCTTCCGCTTTTGGAGATTGCGACGGTTATTGGGTTTTAGTAACACTCGTCCTTATTATAGACCTTGTATAAGGTTTGATTTGTGTTTATTGAAGCTAAAACTTAAATTGCTATTTTAAGTGATACAATTATTGATGTATTTAGAAAAAATTTAAATTAGTCGCTCTTTTCAAATTTGAATGTGTTACAAGTTGGTATCAGAGCTTAAGTTTGAGAGATTTAGGTGTTGATTTTTGATACCTAGATTGAAACTAGTGTTCTACTAAGTAGATGAAGTAAGATTGTACAATTAGGCACTTTAAGATAGGATACTTCGAGGTCTACAAAGTCACTAGAATCGGGAATCATGACATGGGTATCAAGGATCATCATCTACGGTACGTTCATAATTGCACCTGACCAGTGTCGTGGTGAACTTACATGTTACATGTGTGTGCTTGAACCACCTCTATGTGAGGACCGATGGGGTAATTGATGAGTTTATGAGGAGTAGTAACTAGAAGAAGTTGATATTTATAGCATTGTCACTTGGAGTGACAGTTAAGAATGATGAATACATTAAGTTGACCATTTTGGGTCGGGGCAATTGGTTGATGTAGAACCATAGGCCTATTGAATCGACTTTATTTCAAGAAGAAATTGTGAGGTTAACCGGTTTAGTTGTCTATCGTTACCTTAAGATGTTGAACATCCGAATGTCGGTAATGAGATCGTTGGACTTGGTGAGCTCGGTCCTAAGATTTTGGGTCTCGACCAAAATTCAAGCACAAAACTCACTTTTAAATAATTTGCATAAAGTATTTCATACTTTCCCAAGTTATCACGCAGGTCGTATTTTGGATCCATGGAAAGACGTTTAACATGCACGAGATTTTAAACCATGAATTTAAACATGCATAAAATTGTTTTATTGCACATGGTTGAAAATTTTGTTGAGATTTTCTTTATCCCTGTTTTTGTTGAACGTTATATTTGGATATTGTAGTATTTACGCTTTACCTTGTTTAGGGTCTCGGGCAAATAACTGCGATTTATGACCTTGACATTGGATCATCTCCACATATGTTAAGGTTTTAAAGGAAAAAGTTGTTTCCATGTTTTGGTGTTTGAGTTTTATTGGAAATTTTATTCCATGTGAGTTTTGTTCAGTTTTATGGAGTATTATTTTACGATGTCTTGCAACGCATGAACGAACGTTGAAATGCATAGGCTAGATTCATTGCCTGTGTTGGTTTACGGGTTATTGAGAAACTTATTTCATGAGCGTTTTGTTGGTGGATGTTATCCCATATGTTATTTTTGGAAGTTTCAATATAGTGTGATTTCTCTTTTGAGTTTTATACAAGTACATTTCATTGCACACTACTTAGTATTTGAATTGATTTATACTTTTGGTATGGGTAAGCATATGAAGGATTTATGATGGTTCGTGTTGAACTTTTGCTTTGAACATCCTTTAGTTGTTGATTTTGCTGTAACACTCGTCAATTTTTGAGTTGTTTGTAATTTATCTAAAAGTGATGTAAATAAGGGAAAATAAGGAAGTTGGGGGGGCCTAAGTGAAAGTGTAGACTTATTAGGGCCTAAAACCCTAACTCATTCCTCATTTGGTACGTGTTGTGTGCAGTGCTTGGAAGGAAGAAGAAGAAGAAGCGATTTCAATTTCTTGAGGGTCTGAAATTGGGAAGAATCAAAGCACCTAGGGAGTTTTATCTTCAAGAAGGTAAGCATCGAATCCCTAACTCTATTCCTTTTCTTGTAGAGATTTTTGGGTATGGATTAGTTGTAGATAGTGTGAAGGTGAAGACCTGGAATCGGACTGGGAGGGGTTTATCTAGGGAGTTTAAGTGAAAGGGATTAGAAACTTGATTTGTTTATTTGAACCTTACACTTTTGGATTAATCGATATAAGAATGAAACTGTTGGTTTTGATCTGTCACCGAACTCGATTGAAGATATGTTAGCGTGGGCTACGAACGCCCTAGGTTATTTGGACCAGGTTCGACCGGGGTCACCCGGAGTATATCAACCGGGGTCTCCCGGGGATGAACCAACCGGGGTCGCCCGGGGTATGTCGACCGGGGCCACCCGATGTGTTGGAGACCGGAGCCGCCCGGTGTGTTGGAGACCGGGGCAGCCCGGAGAGTTGGCGACCGGGGCCGCCCAGTGTTCTTGGGACTGGGTCATCCAATACCTTAGGCTTTCTTGAGATATTCTTTTCCAATTAGTGTCGTGATTTTAGCAGACTCGTAAACCTTGTCAGGAACTATAATGTATTATTTGTTAACCCAATATTCTAGTTGATAAACTAACACAGAACACAATATAGATCAAGAGATATAATGATTAGAATAACATACCAATCCCTTGAATAATCAATGAAAACCTTGTGTGTTCTTGATACCTTGAATGTAGGATTATAGAGAAAACGTACGGCCTCTCTTTATATGATAATTGTGATTATGAGAGTTAACCCCAAAAACCTAATTAACTAAAACATTAAATACTTAGGCGTTTAAGGCCTAATGGGCTTGGGCCCATTTACAACTCAACTATCAACTTATTACACATTAGACCCTCTAACTAACTTTAATACAATTGCAATTTAAACCCTTAACTTTAACTTTAATCTTGAATACAATTTATGATCCAACAATCTCCCCCTTTGGATTCAAGATTAAACAAAATTTGGCAATAGTCTTCGGGTCTTCACGGGTCTTCACTTTTCTCTTGAAAACTTCAGATATCTTCAGATATGACATTTGAAAATTGTATCTGATATAACGTTTCAAAAACTTGTAGCTTTCAGTCTTCATCTTTCTTTTACTTGAAGTGTCCTTCTGACAATCATTTTCAGTCAGGCTTTTGATAAATCAATTAAGTTCAGACACTTTAAATTCTTTGAAATCTTCAGCAGTCTTCATATTGTATTATTCCTTTTGGTATATTCTTCCCTTTTTTGATGAGTGGTGAGAATTAGCATCATCAAAACATAGTAAAACAATCTCCCCCTTTATGGAAAATCAGTAAATAAGCATTGTCTTCATGTAACGAGCCCTGTGTGAAATAAGAGCAGTCTCTCCAAATGGAGAAAGTGATTATTTCAATCTTTTCAGATTCAAATAAAATAAAAATGGTAACCCTGAATCAACAAATGACTCAGTTAAAATGTCTGTCAATGACACAAAGTCACTAAGTAACACAAAGTTACTATATAAGGAGCTGGTTTGATGTTAGCTCCCCAGGACTTCCATTCAATCATCGAATAACACATGGTTATCTATGAACGTTTTGACAGAAAACATATTTCTATGTGCTTGTGCATGTGTATGAAAGAATTAAGCATAGATGATTGCTTTTCATATAGGCTTAAAGTATGTAAACTTGTTGAGACAACAACAAATTATACAAAGACTCAATGTGCATGAGAAAAGGTTTTAAGGTGGGGCAACTTTCCTTCTTGTTCAATATTAGTATCTTCCAAATAAAGAACCAATAGCGTATGTGCTGCTTCCCCAGAAAAAGTGAAACATTATCTTTTTAAGAAAAGAATGAGTAGCTGGTGGGGTTGTATGCAAGAGATGGGATGGGCTAGGTTCTTTTTTCAATGATGGTCACCAAAGAATGTGAACCAATCAGATAATGTGGTTGCCCGACTAAGAAAGAAGTTTGGTTCAGAGTTTAATATTGTTTTACTTTGTTCTCTCACTCTCTTTCTTTTAATGCTCACTTCTAACCAATCTCTCTTTTTCATTTTACCTCTTCACACACCAACACTCAATTCTTTTGACCCCTCTCCCCTCAATCACTCAGGGAATACTTCCTGGTTAGGAAACACTGGTTATCGTGAATCCATGGAAGTTCTGTTAAGCTCACACACTGAATCCCATGTATTTTCCTAAACGAACATACTGTTCAACAAGCTTTTGTACATGAAAGCACAAAGGAATACAGTTATATGAAGAATAAAATTTGGAGAAGTCAAAACATTAGGTGTTTGACAATACGATTCTCCCCCTCAAACTAAAGGAGTTTGAAAATTAAGCTTATAAATACTTGAAGAAGCTTAAGTGAAAACATTTCATGTCTTCATAGACGATTAAGCTCTTTTTCTGTTAAGCTCCCCCTCAACTGAAGATTTTTTTTTTTGGAATAAATGTAAAACAGAATAATAAAGCACTGAAGTGCGGGTTCTAATCCGAAGTGATTAGAAGCCATAGTCACTTGAACATACCTGCATATAAAAGAAAATATGGTAATCATTTGTAAAAATGATTCCTCTATTGTTAGCAACAGTTGTAGAATAAAACACAAGATTAAAACGTAGAATACTCCCCCTATAATCATGAGTAAGGTCTAAGACATGTTCAACATACAAAGTTTGCTGATGAGAAATAGGAACCTCTTTTCATCCAACGTGTCAGGATCGAATTCTCAACAAGAATTAATTCTCAGAAACAATATCAAAGAAGCTTGCGGAATAACACTTTGATATTCAATGAAACAGTAAATCAACACAGTAAATATGAATAACAAACTGTAAGCTTTTATTTGATGCTTTGCAGTTACAAGATTACTCACTCAACCTCAATATTGATGAACAGGCTCAACAATACGAATTCTACTTCTCTAGAATTAGGATCTATGCCTTGAGGTTGATTTTCTCTAGAAGAATGAAAACTAAAAAAATTGTTATTTCCTATTCTAAACAATACTATATATATATACTGAATACAAAGATAATTACAATGAATAAAATATCTTCAGTATATCTTCTATGTATATCTCTAAGCTTCCTTGTATATCCTTTCATACGAATCTTCATCATATAAGCAGTATTAATCTTCAGCAGCATTAACTTCCTTCTAGCAGCATTAACTACTAAGCAGTACTAACCACTAGCAGTACTAACTAGCTAAGCAGTACTAACTTTGTTCAAGCAGTACTAACTTTGACTAGCAGTATTAATTAACACTAGCAGTAGTAACACTCAGCAGTACTAACCTTTATGTCTTCTAGCAGCATTAATATTGAACCAGCAGCATTAATCATACTTAATGAATTCTTCAGTTCCCAACAATCTCCCCCTAACTTGACTTTTAGGAAGAGAAGTCAAGTTCTTCAGATCTTCTTCAAGATGCTTTCAACACCTTACATTTAGTTGCCCAAATTTGGATCTAGGCCCAGACTTTGATTGATAGTTCTTCTCACCACAATTCTGGCCATTTCTGAATCCTTGGTACATACTAACTTAGCTTTCAGCATCCCTTCAAGTTTCTGCTTGCTATGATCATATATTTTGTCAACTAGGTAGTACTCATGATAACATTTATCAATTGTAATCATGTACACACCACAGTTTTCAAAGAGTATCCAATGATCAATCTTTTTGAACACATACTCATGATGAAGATCTTTAATCCTATGCACCACCTTCTCTGGATCAAACATCATACATAAGTATTCCATTGCCACTTTGAGAAGATTTTCTTCAGTACCTTTCAACACAGGCTCATAGAGTTTCATTCCCACTTTGTACATTTCCTCTATGTCTGCTCTTGAACAACCTCTGATTACTTTTCCCCAGGTTGAATATGCTTCAAATGCACCACCAATTCTTTTAAGTCTGAAGAAATCCTTTCCATTATCTCTTAGAATGTCCCAAAAGATAATCTCTGGAGCCTTCATGGAGATTGGAACAGCCTGTACAGGTTTTACTATAGTCATATACAGCCCCACATGCTCATCTGATTGCTCTTTGGACTGTTCTGAGTTCTGCACAGGTTCTGCTGAAGGTGTGACTGAAGATTCTGCTTTAGTTTCTGCTCTTTCTTCCACTCTTGGCCTTTTAGACTGCTTTTTGGAAGCAATTGTCTTCATCCTCTTTGCAGATTTGATTTCTATACCAGCATTCTCTTGTTTTTCCTTCATTTCTTCAGCATTATCCTTTGAAGGTGTGGTCTCCTCAGGGAATGGTTGTTGAATATTTAGATCATACCTCTCCTTCATTCTTCTTTCAGCCTCTTCCCTTTGAGATGAGTCCCCTTGGAGTTTAGCCATTTCTTTCTTGTACAATTCCTCAACCTGACTGTATGCCATATTGGTAAACATCTCCCCCTTAACACCAATTGCACCTTTCAGGAAGTTTATCATCTTTCTTCTTTCCTGATTGGCCAAAAATGTCTTGGAGGGTTGTCTTTTCTGCTTTTGTTTCTGAATTGGCATCTTCTTAACTTGGAGTTTCTTGACCTGAGTTGCTGTCTGAGCTGCTTCTTTCAAACTCTTTTGGTATTCTGCATTTAACTTCTTGGCCATTATCCTTGCAAGTTCTCTATCAGTTTCTGTTTGACATTGCTCCTCTTTTTCCATTTGCTCTTGAAGCTGCTTTGCCATCTCCTCATCCATTTCAATTTGACTCCTCTTCTTTGAAGGTTGTTCAGGTTCAATCATCTTTCCTTTTCCTTTTATATCCTCCTTCATTTTCTTCTTTTGAGGTTCTCCTTCATTGATGACCACTCCTTTGGCCTTCTTAGGAGTGTCATTCTTTGCTTTTACTAAAGTCTCTGCTATCTCCATTTCTTCCACAGAGAGCCCTGTTTCTGCTGCTTCAGTTTCTGTTTCCATCTCTTTCTCTGTCTCCCCCTCAACTTCAGCTTTCTTTTCAACAGTTTCCCCTTCATGCTTCTCCCCCTTGTTGAAAGAATCTTGAACTTTGTCCCTCTTTTTGAATACAAACTGTTTCCTTCTTTTCTTTTGAACCAGCCTGGTCACCATCTTCTTTAATTTTTCAATCTGGACTTGTTGTGACAGGATCACCAGCTTCATCTCCTCTATTTCTTTTCCTTGTTTCATAACATCTAGGTTGATGTTACCCATTTCCTCCATCAATTCATCATAGTTATATCTGTCCTCACCTTCTCCAGGAGTGTTACCCCCTATTGAAGGATCATTGGATCTTTTAGTAGTGGAAGTCTTCTGCCTAGCAGAAGCACTATCCACCCCTATGGTTTCTTGGCACCAAGGACCTTCAAATGATTGCTCATTCAAAGTTGCCATGGGGTAGGTCTTATTTATGTTGCCACTTTCCTCCTCTGTGCTAGCAGGAGTAGTGGCAGCCTCATCACCCATATGCTCTACCTCCTCCTCAGAGAGCACCTCCTTTGGGTTGGGAGACACCCTTGTGGTTTCCCTTTGGATATTCTCTAAGGGAGAATTCTCCCTTAGAGGGCTTAAAGGCTTTGTGGGTGATGGTACAAGAAGGGAAGGAGCCTTCTTTACCTGTTTTCTTTGATAAGTTTGGGTAATTGGAGAAGTGGGCTTATTTAGTAGGGACTGTGGGATAGATATAGAGTGGGAAGGTTGGGTTTGGCTAGCAGTGGATTGATCTAATGGGGGCCTTGACCCTGCTGCCATACCTTCATTGGGTTGGGACACCACCATCATTGTAGAGAACAATGGGGTGTCAACTCCTTCAGAGTCCCCAGCAGATCTTCTCATATTTGAGAAAACCTTGCCTTTGGGGGGTTTAGGTACATATACCCCAACAGGTTGAGGTATATCCGTCAATTGATTAGTAATAACTTCTTGAACAAACCTGGGATACATAAAGAAGCTCTTTTTGTTTCCCATGTTTGAGACAAGATCATTGAAAATCATTTTAGAAAAATTGTACTTTCGGGCAGTGGCCAAGCACACCAAAGCATAAGCAATAGTGCTGCTGAACTCACTCCATCCAGTAGTCTTTTTGGATATGCAATGCATAAGAGTATGGACAAAGAAACGCCATTGGGGTGAGAATTTAGCTTTAGAAAATTTGAAAACACCCAATGGGCCTCCATACCCCATTCTTGTAAGATTTGAAAACAGTTCATCATTTGGGATAGAAGTTATACCAGATGCATCGTCTAGACGTAGACTGATGCGAATAACTTCTTCAGTAACTGTAAGTGAGTGATCACAGATTCTTGTCTTGATCATTTGCACACCATTTTCCACAACAATGGTTGCATTAGCCCAGAACTGCCTTTGGTGCTCAATAAAGATAGTTGGAGACATAGTGAGAGCATGGGCAATGTGGCTAGTCTTCAGAAAGTCGACTATCTGATGAAAGCCATCTGCTTGTTTTGGCTTTTGGAGCATTGCGATTTCATTGTGCTCGTCAATGAACGCCATTGATGCCATTTATCTTAGTGAAAACTTGCCTGAAAACTTCGAACTTGAGAGAGAAAGGGTTTAGAGTGCAAGTGAATAGTATGCAAAGAGTCGTTATAAGCTTTTAGGCGGGCAAAGAGTATTTATAGTATTCGGAATAGAAGCAGTATTAACCTATAGCAGTATTAACTGCTAGCAGTATTAACTGCGAGCAGTAGTAACTAACTAGCAGTATTAACTACTAGCAGTATTAACTGCGAGCAGTAGTAACTAACTAGCAGTATTAACTACTAGCAGTATTAACTACCAACAGTAGTAACTGAAAGCAGTATTAACTACTAGCAGTATTAACTGAAAGCAGTATTAACTACTATCAGTATTAACTGAAAGCAGTATTAACTACTAGCAGTATTAACTGAAAGCAGTATTAACTACTAGCAGTATTAACTACTCTTACACTTTTTGACACCATCCTTTTTCTCTTACTTTTTACTACTTTGTTCATCCCCTGATCCTTTTCTTCTTGATCCTTCATGATCATTACTCCCTCTGGAGTATTTCTAACTTCAACCTTCTGCTGGATTAAAAGTAACATGTCCTTCATCAAATCTTTTAAAGAATTTGAAGGCAGTCCATGTTCCTGGTTATGTGCCAAGAGCAACCATTTTCTTCATTCCGAATGCTCTTCCTCTTGAGCTTTTGATTGCCCTGCACACTTGATAAATCAGTTAGTCTTGGATGGAACCCAAGCCAAGGTGGTCTTGGGTTGACCTTTCTCATTAATATAATCTGTCAGTTTGGTCTGAATGAGTTGTTTAGGAATCTCATGGCTGGAATACTTTGTCAAGATTATAGGTTTGGCTGCATTACTACTAGAAGCAGCACTAGCCTTGTTAGCAGTACTTACTTGGTTAGCAGTACTAACAGGTTTCTTTGCAATTGGAACCCAAACTTGAACAAAGTTGCTTGCTTTCTTTGTCTTTAAATTACTCCTTGGCTTATTTGGAGTATTTTTCTTTGGTTTAGCAAACTTGTAATGAGCATGTGATCTTATAGGTGCTCTGTTCTCAACCATATGATTCCTTCTTTTATTCCTATAACCAAAAGAGTTTTGTGGTTTTCTTTGAAAAGTGACTCTTTGGTTGATAGGGTTGAAATAACAGTGTTTGGCAAGATGATTCAATTTGCCACAGATAAAACAAGGTTTTGGTCTATTGATTTTACTCAAATCAACTCCTTGTTTTTGTGCCCACTGATTATTCCAGTTTCTCTGATTTCCCCTTGGTTTATCATGTTTTTGGGGCTCAGATTTATTGCAAGAACACTGTTTACAAGGGACAGGATTCACAACTGTGGTTTGCTTATAATGGACCTTCTCAGACTTTCCCTCAGTCTTTTCTATGTCCTTAGACTTGATCCAAGCCTTTCCACATCCCTCATTGGTGATAATGTTATTTTCTAGAGTAATCTCACCACTCACAGTGTTCTTCTTACTCTTTTCATTAAAGTTTTCTTCTTCAGAGTCTGTTTCAACCACCACTTTGTCTAATGGATCTACCTTAGTGACTTCATCAGACAATTCCTTCCTATTCTTGGTCTCTAGCAAGTCTGATATAGGAGGGATGTAGTTGTTGTTGTATGGTGGTGGTGTGGTGTTATATCCTATTCCTCTTTTAAGTTTGTCATGGATTTGAGTTTGGAGCAAAGAGTCCATTGCTTTAGAGGCATTGGAAAATTTCTCAATATCCAGCTTGGCTTTCTCAAACTCACTCTTTATCTTTTCATTCTCCTCTTCTTTCTGTTTAAGCTTAAATTCATACTGATCTTTCTCCCACTTCCAGTAGTTTGTGTCATAGGAATGTTGAAGCTCATTGGCTTGAAAACTCTTAATCTGCTCTTCAAACCTCTCAACAATCCTAACATAGTCTTTTATGTCCTTTTCTAATCTCTTCAGGTCATCACTCATTTTCTGGTTGTGATCCCTGTACCTTTTAACAGTTTCAATACAGGATTTGGAACAAAGATTAGATGTTACCTCTGTAGGAATTTCTAAGCTTGAAGACTCTGAACCTTTAGCCATGATGATGTGATTTTGAATGTAGGTTTCTGAGAATACTCGCTCTGATACCACTTGTCAGGATCGAATTCTCAACAAGAATTAATTCTCAGAAACAATATCAAAGAAGTTTGCGGAATAACACTTTGATATTCAATGAAACAGTAAATCAACACAGTAAATATGAATAACAAACTGTAAGCTTTTATTTGATGCTTTGCAGTTACAAGATTACTCACTCAACCTCAATATTGATGAACAGGCTCAACAATACGAATTCTACTTCTCTAGAATTAGGATCTATGCCTTGAGGTTGATTTTCTCTAGAAGAATGAAAACTAAAAAAATTGTTATTTCCTATTCTAAACAATACTATATATATATACTGAATACAAAGATAATTACAATGAATAAAATATCTTCAGTATATCTTCTATGTATATCTCTAAGCTTCCTTGTATATCCTTTCATACGAATCTTCATCATATAAGCAGTATTAATCTTCAGCAGCATTAACTTCCTTCTAGCAGCATTAACTACTAAGCAGTACTAACCACTAGCAGTACTAACTAGCTAAGCAGTACTAACTTTGTTCAAGCAATACTAACTTTGACTAGCAGTATTAATTAACACTAGCAGTAGTAACACTCAGCAGTACTAACCTTTATGTCTTCTAGCAGCATTAATATTGAACCAGCAGCATTAATCATACTTAATGAATTCTTCAGTTCCCAACACAACGGCTTGGTGAAAAGATCAGCTAACTGGAAGTCAGTTTGAACAAAGTGCATTTCAATATCACCTTTTTCTACATGATCCTTGATGAAGGGATAGCGTACATCTATATGCTTGGTTTTCGAATGCTGTACCGGGTTAGCAGTTATGGCGATTGCGCTCTTGGAATCATAATAAATAGGAACACGCTTGTAGTTGTATCCAAAGTCTCTTAACTGTGTCTTCATCCAGAGGACTTGAGAACAACAGCTAGCAGCAACTACATATTCAGCCTCGACGGTGGATGTTGAAACACAATTTTGTTTCTTTGAGGTCTCTTAATTGGTGTTTTCATGACTGAACTATCTGACATATTGAACTTTTTCAAAATATCTTTTATGTATTTAGCTTGATTAATGAAAATGTCGTCGGGAAGTTGCTTTACTTGTAAACCAAGAAAGAAATTCAATTCACCCATCATCGACATTTCAAACTTTGTTTCCATTATCTTTGAAAAGTTCTTGCAAAATTTCTGATTTGTCGACCCAAATATTATGTCGTCAACATAAATCTGAATGAGAATCAAGTCCTTACCTTACCTTTTAAGAAATAAGGTAGTATCAACTGTACCTTTCTTGAAACCAGAAGCTAAGAGAAATTTAGTGAGAGTTTCATACCAGGCTCGTGGTGCTTGTTTAAGACCATAAAACGCTTTGTCTAAAACATAGACATGATCAGGGTGATGAGGATCAACGAAACCTTCAGGTTGTGCCACGTAGACCTCCTCATGCAGAACGCCATTCAGGAAAGCTGATTTTACATCCATTTGATAGACTGTAAAGTTTTTGTGCGCTGCATAGGCTAGGAAGATTCTGATGGCTTCGATCCTTGCAACAGGGGCGAATGTTTCGTCATAGTCAATACCCTCCTGTTGACAGTTCCCTTTTGCGACCAATCGAGCTTTGTTTCTCACTACTACTCCAGCTTCGTCTTTCATGTTTCTGAAAACCCACTTTGTTCCAATAACAGATTTACCTTTAGGTAGTGGGATCAAGCACCATACCTTGTTCCTTTCGAATTGCAGAAGCTCGTCTTGCATAGCGGAAATCCAGAAGGGATCACGTAGAGCTTCAGACGCTTTCTTTGGCTCTAAGGAACTAAGGAAGCTTGAAAACATGCAGAAGTTTGCTGATGCAGATCTTGTTGTGACACCAGATTGTACGTCACCTATCACATTATGCAGGGGATGATCCTTAGTCCAACGATGTGTGCTTGGTAAGGATTCAACTGTTTGTTGCGTATTTGATGCATCATTTTCATCATGCACGGCAGGTAGCTCCATAGATGTACTCGGGACATCTTGTACTGGTGTTTCTGATACTGAAGCTTCTGGACTAGCAGTTGAAGTACTCATGACTTCATTTCCAGAAGAACTATCTGCAGAGACAGATTCAGCATTTGTAGAGTCAGAAACTAACAGTTTAGTTATACCTGATGGAGATGAAGTTTCAGTGACTTCTTCGGACGGGCCAGACATGTCTTCAGAAATAGTAGAGACCTCCGAGCTTGTTATTGATGTAGATATGCCTTTATCAAAATCTGCACAAATATCATTGAAAACATCAATAAACAATAAATCTAACTCAGATGAAGTAGAGTTAGAGTTAGAAGAAGTGGATCCTTTAGAAGCTGGTTCTATTCTGGATTGAATAGAAGCTTTGTCCTTAAGACCGAGTTCTGAACTGTTGTGTCCAGAAGTCCTAGTAGAATTCTCATCAAATGAGACATCCATGCTCTCAACAACCGTCTTAGTTCGAATAATGTAAATTCGATAAGCTTTGGATGTCAGAGAGTATCCAACGAGATATCCTTCATCCGCTTTCTTATCAAATTTTGATAATCCTTGACGCTCTCGAAGAATGTAACACCTGCAACCAAAAACACGAAGGAATTTGATGTTAGGCTTACGATTGTTGATTAACTTATATGTTGTTTTATTAAAATGCTTGACCACAATGGTACGATTTTGTGTAAAGCATGTTGTCGCGACTGCCTCGGCCCAGAGGTACATAGGTAGATCTGAATAAGCAAGTATAGTGTAACACCCTAAAAATTAGCGGAAATAAAAATCGAAATTCTGCAATAGACTAAACTTGCGGAATAAGATATTACAATCTCAACATACAATGTTATTCCAAACGGAGTATGGGTTAGACATAAACATGGTCAATAAATGAAGCATATGACGACAACCTACTAATCTACAATTAAGTAACTAGATTAGGGTCGGGTGTCGCTATCCTTCCAAAATGTGCATCTTCAAAAATCACTGTACGATGGTCGCTAGATATCCTCAAAAAGACCACTCACGACCCCAAGGTCGTTCCCTCAGTCCCGGCGAGTCCCACTGTTAAGATGACCTGCCAACATGACAACCAAGAGCAAGTGTTAGGCTAAAGCCTAGTGAGAACAAGCCAATAAAAAGGGGAGTACTAAACCCAAATCGATGTCACGCGGTGAGTATAGCCATGAGTTAAGTCAAGAAATCAAATAAACCATTAGTGATTAAACATGGTACAAATAACACCAAGTCACATAACGAGCTCAACCCCTCTAGATCTGTTGCTCAAAACATCAAGTCAACCCCTCTGGATCTATTCTTGAGAGTTCTCAAAACAGGGGGAACTTAAGCACCATATGGAATTACACCTTACTGCACCATGAGACGCTGCCCGACCGTATAGGCCCACACCTTACTTATCATGGCAACCCGATGCCTATTCCGTGCTAAAACGTGAACCAATGCCCAAAACCGGGGACATAGAAACACAGTGCCTATGGATCCATTGCACAAGACTCAAAGCCAAAGTATGTCATTTCGTAACATACTCATATTAAATCAAATATACAGGCAATCCATATGAACAATGGTTCAATTCCATAAATCTTGGTTCTTAAAATGATTGGGATTTTAGGAAGCATTATCCAACAATAATAAGTCATATTAAAACAAGGTTTTCCACATTTAAATAAATACATTTATCACATAGCTTTCGTAATACAGACTGATTTAGTTTAAAGGACTCACCTCAGATTTCTTTTTGTTTATAGTCTGCTTCCTACGATTGCTACCTACGACAACACCGATAAATCGGTAAGCCAAAAATATAGACAACTCACTGACTTACAATTCTCGAATTACAAAACACAACACACTGTCGAAACACAGTACCGGTCGAGCCCAACACCGATCGAACCCCACACCGGTCGAACCCAATATCGGTCGAATGCGCTATGTCGGTCGAACCGACTTCCGGTCGAGACCATCTTCCCGGTCTTATTATGATGGGACGTTTACAGAACCCAGATCCAAATCAAAATACGTAAATCTCAAAATGAAACGGTTAAAAACCTTCACAACGAGTTTCTATACGGCAGATAACACTCAGATCAAAGTATTAAGCTAGATTCGTACCTTGATTTGGAGAAAAACGATCGACCTCTTTCTTCCTGCTTCCTTCTCTCTCTCTCTGATTTCTTAAGGATCAGATTTGTGATATATAGAAAAATATCTAAATTTGATTTATATTTATATAACCCAAGTTACATTTTACCCCCTTGAACTTTGGGTAAAAGTCAATTTTTCACCCAACTCCAAAATAGCAGGTGTTACATATAGTACGAGCTGCTTCAACAAGAGTGTGGTTCTTCCGTTCAACAATGTCGTTTTGCTGTGGAGTGTAGGCAGCAGAGAAGTTATGTAAAATTCCTACAGAGATAAGATAGCTCTGCAAGGTGGCATTCTTGAACTCCGTGCCGTTATCACTGTGAATGGTTCGGACCGGCAATTGAAGACGTACTTGGATGCGCTTGATAAAAGCGATAATCAACTCTGGCGCATCTGACTTGTTGCGAAGAAACTCGAGCAATGTATACCTTGAATAGTCATCTATCATTACTAAAACATACTTCTTGCCGTTGATAGATGTTGTTCGCATTGGGCCACAAAGGTCCATATGAAGGAGTTCCAGTGCAGATGAGGTCGATGATTCAGCTTTGGACTTGAAGGAGATTCGCTTCATTTTGCCCATCTCACATGCAGAACACAGTGAGTCTTTCTCAAACCTCATTAAAAAAAAAATCTTCAGTTGAGGGGGAGCTTAATAGAAAAAGACCTTAATCGTCTATGAAGACATGAAATGTTTTCACTTAAGCTTCTTTATAAGCTTAATTGTCATTCTTTGACCATGTAGATCTTGAATTAAGACTTTTTACTTTAGCTTGAAGATTTGAGATTTCTTTCTCTTTAGACTCAATAATTCCTGCAAAATTAATCTTTAAGTTAGAGATACATTCTGAGCAAACAAAGTCGTTCTTTAGGCATTTATCATCTTGCAACTTATTTATTTGATCAAGAAGAGATGAGTTCCGAATTTTCAGATCTTTATTTTCAGCTTCTAGAGCTGGAATCTCTGGCATATATGCTAAAGCACAATCTCTCTTGGCTAGCACTGTATTTCCCTTTTCGTCTATGTACGGCATGACGAAATCTATACCACTTAAATCAACTAGATGAGATCGTTAGAATCAAGTATAAGATAAAAACTACACTTAAAAATTTTCAGAAAAATAAATTTCTAAAAATAATTTAAATGTAGATATAGCAAACAGTAGAATTAAATACAGAGTAATACTGAAAATAAGAAAATTTTGATCACGAACAGAACTTTGTCCCCCTTCGCAGACTTAGCACGGGGGTCCCGCTACCCGGTTAGCGGGTGGGGTCAAGGGGCAACGCCCTTGCGGGGGTATGGGGCAGATCCCCTAGAGGAAAAAAATTTGACATTTAGAGGCCATATTACAGTTTGCAAAAATTTGTCTAAGTATGGAAAACTGTGAAATTTGTGCAAAAACAGACAAATTTTGCTCGACCGATATGCTGCTTAACCGGTGTCCTGACCGACCGGACCTGTGTGTCGACCGGTATTTCGACCGGACTGTGTTCAACCGATAATGTGCTTCGACCGGTAATGTGATGTGACCGGTATTCTGACCGGACAGGTCTTAAGACCGGTAAAGTGTGCTTGACCGGTATTACTATGACCGGGACCGGAATCGATAATTCTCAAACACACTTTGCTATATTATCTAAACTTAGATATTAAAACAAATATCTAATTTAGATATTAACTAACTAATATCTAAAACTAACTAATATCTAATAACTAGATATTTAAACTAAGTTAAACTAAATACTAAATTATAATAAACATTAATTAACTTCGACATTTATTACAAAGTAACATTAGACTTAATATCAAGAGTCGACTTTCTGGCATTAGCTTCAGATTGGATCTTCAGATTGGATGATCTTGAATCCAATGAAACTGTGCTCTAACACATACCAATCCCTTGAATAATCAATGAAAACCTTGTGTGTTCTTGATAACTTGAATGTAGGATTACAAAGAAAACGTACGGCCTTTCTCTATATGATAATTGTGATGATGAGAGTTAACCCCCAAAACCTAATTAACAAAAACATTAAATACTTAGGCGTTTAAGTCCTAATGGGCTTGGGCCCATTTACAACTCAACTATCAACTTATTACACATTAGACCCTCTAACTAACTTTAACACAATTGCAATTTAAACCCTTAACTTTAACTTTAATCATGAATACAATTTATGATCCAACATTATTAAACTGGAATGTAGGGATTCGACTCATTCGAAGCTAGTTGTTTGCCTTGTGTCAAGTGTCCTTCAATCAGGTGAGTTCCCTTATTTTCAAATTATGAATTATCTGTGAACTGGAAATGGATCTATTTTACATTATCTATTATGTTTACCGTTGATCTTGGATATAATCATATACTTGAATACCGTTGTGAGATGTTGATATATATATATATATAAAGCTTTATTGTTACTGCTGTTGGGAACTGAAGAATTCATCAAGTATGGTTAATGCTGCTGGTTCAAAGTGACTACTGCTAGAAGACTTAAAGGTTAATACTGCTGAGTGTTACTACTGCTAGTAGAATTAATACTGCTAGTTAAAGTTAGTGCTGCTTGAACAAAGTTAGTACTGCTTAACTAGTTAGTACTGCTAGTGGTTAGTACTGCTTAGTAGTTAATGCTGCTAAGACCAAGTTAATACTGCTTGAAGAGATTAATGCTGCTGAGCATGATTCGCATGAAAGGATAACAGCTGGATAATCTGAAGATATACATGGAAGCTTAGAGATATACATGGAAGATATACTGAAGATATTTTATTTTATTATAATTATCTTTTTATTCAGTATATGTACAGATTTGATAGAATAATTTTTGATTAATTCTAAGTTTTAGTTCTAGAGAGAAAATCAACCTCAAGGCATAGATCCTAATTCTAGAGAAGTAGAATTCGTATTGGTGAGCTTGTTCATCAATATTGAGGTTGAGTGTGTAATCTTGTAACTTCAAAGCATTCAATACAAGTTTACAGTTTGTTCTTTATATTTACTGTGTTGATTTACTGTTTCATTGAATATCAAAGTGTTATTCCGCAAACTTCTTTGATATTGTTTCTGAGAATTATTTCTTGTTGAGAATTCGATCCTGACAAGTGGTATCAGAGCCAAACTCTCTCAGAAACATCTATTCATCATGGAAAATCTTACAGAATCAAGCAGTACTTTGGTCTCTAAGGTTCCAATGCTCAAACCCAGTGAGTTTGACATGTGGAAGATCAGAATCAGACAATATATTCTTCTCACTGACTACTCAATGTGGGATATCATTGAGAATGGTCCTTCTGAAGCTGGAAGGATAGGAGCAGATGGGAAAAGACCTCCACCAAAGACAGATGGTGAGAGGAAGATCAGACAGACAGAGATGAAGGCCTTGAGCACTCTGCTCTTGGCCATCCCCAATGAATATCAGCATCAATTTTGCAACTGCACTGATGCTCAGATTCTCTGGAATGCTCTAGAGAAAAGATTTGCTGGAACTAAAAACATCAAAAGAAATCAAAGAGATGTTCTAAAGCAGCAGTATGAGAACTTCACTTCCTCAAAGAATGAGTCTATGACTCAAACTTTTGATAGGTTCAACAAACTCATAGGTGAACTGGCTACTGTAGGAGTAAAGATGGAACAAGATGATATCAACAGAAAGTTCCTCAGATCTCTTGGGGATGAATGGACTATGTACACTGTCTCATATAGACAGAGTGACAATCTGGAAGAGAAAGAACTTGATGATCTATACAATGATCTAAGAGTTTTTGAAACTGAGGTAGAAACCAAGAAGAAGCCCTCTGGTTATATTCACAATGCTGCACTTCTCTCAGCATCCACTGATACTACTGCCAACCCTGAAGCAGTTAGTACTGCCAGTGGAGTAAGTTCAGAAAAAGGCACTGAAACTATCTTTGAAGCCTTTTTGTCCAGTCATAGCAGCAATTCTTTGATTAATGATGATCTGGATCAAATTCACCCTGATGACCTGGAGGAGATGGATATTAAATGGCAGATGGCCATGTTATCAATGAGGGTAAAGAAGTTCATTAAAAGAACAGGAAGGAATAACTTCTCTCAAAGAAGAGAAAATGGAGCTGGTTTTGACAAGACCAAGGTGGAATGTTATAAGTGTCACATGAAAGGACACTTTGCTAGAGAATGCAGGAGTGCCGTTCCAAACAACAACCACCAACAAGCTCAGAATGGAGGCTACAATCAAAACAAGAATCCTGCTCAAGCCCTTGTTTCTCAACAAGGAATGGGATTTGACTGGAGTGATCAAGCTGAGGAAGCCATTCAGAATCAAGCTCTTATGGCAGAAGTGTCTGATCTTCCCTCTGAGGTAATTTCTAATCTTTGTACAAAATCTTGTATTGACACTGTCACAAGATACAGGGATCACAATCAAAGTATGTGTGATGACCTCAAAAGATTAGAAAAGGACAGAAGAGATTATGTGTTGATAGTAGAGAGATTTGAAGAGCAAATCAAAGGCTTTCAAGCTAATGAACTTCAACACTCTTATGACACAAACTATTGGAAGTGGGAAAAGAATGAGTTAGAGACCAAACTGTCTAAATCCTTAGAAGAGAGTGATAGGCTGAAAGAGGAACTGTCTAAAGTTAAACTTGACATAGAAAAGTTTTCATATGCTTCAAAAGCAATGGATTCTCTTCTAAAGGCTCAGATTCATGACAAGATGAAGCCTGGTATTGGATACAACAATACACCTCCTCCTTACAACAACAATTATATCTCTCCTACTTCAGACTTGTTAGAAACCAAGGAGAAAAAGGACTTATCTGAGAAAGCCTTTAAGATAGATCCTTTGGATGAAGTAGTAATTAAGGATTTAACTGAGAAAGAAGCCAATGAGTATAGGGATAATGATGTGAGTAAAAAGATACCATTAGAAAACAATATTATCACCAATGAGGGATGTGGGAAAATCTGGGTCAAGTCCAAGGAGATAGAGCAGACAAAAGGAAAGGATAACAAGGTTCATTACAAACAAACCACGGTTGTGAATCCTGGATCTTGTAAACAGTGTGATTGCAGTAAAGCCAATAGCCTAAATTCTGGTTTAAAAAGAGGAAATCAAAGAAACTGGAATAATCAATGGGCTCAGAAACAAGGAGTTGATCTGAGTAAAATCAATAGACCAAAACCTTGCTTCATATGTGGCAAGTTAAATCATTTGGCTAAAAATTGCTTCTTTAATCCTATTAACCAACAGATGACCTTTCAAAGATTTGTGCAAAAACCTGTTGGTTATAGGAAGGCTGAAAAGAAACATGTGATAAAGAAACATGGTGAAAGGAAAGGCCCCATGAAGAAAAAGATTTTAAAAGAAAGTGTCAAAATGTGGGTGCCTAGAAGCACTAAAACTGTTAGTACTGCTGACAGGGTTAGAAGCACTAAAACTGTTAGTACTGCTAACATGGTTACTGTTGCTACCTGTGTTAGTACTGCTGAAAATATTAATGCTGCTAATACTGTTAGTACCTCTTCAAAGGTTAATAATGCCAACACAGTTACTGCTGCTAACACAGTTACTACTGCTAACAAGGTTAGTACTGCTAAGCATGCAAGTGCTGCTAAGGCAGTTAGTACTTCTAAAACCAGTATTGCTTCTAGCAAAAATATTTCCAAGCCTATTATTGTGACAAAATACTCCAAGCATGAGGAATCAAACTTTAAAAATCTTGTCAAGAAAGAATGCAAGTATTTTGATGAGAAAGGGGTACCCAAGACCACTTTGGCTTGGGTTCCTAATTCATACTAACTGATCTATCTTATGTGCAGGGCAACCAACAGCTCAAGGGAAAGAGCATATGGCATGTGGATAGTGGTTGCTCTAGGCACATGACAGGCAACATGTCATGCCTTCAGGATTTCAAGCATATCAATGGAGGACATGTTGCATTTGGAGATAATCTTACTGGTGGTAAGATAAGTGGAAAAGGTAATGTCACCAAAGGTAAGATGACATTTGAGGATGTCTACTATGTTGATCAATTAAAGTACAACCTGTTAAGTGTATCACAGGTATGTGACAAACAACATAGTATATTGTTTACAAATACTGAGTGTATAATCCTTGCTCCAGGGTTCAAAGAAGTATTAACAGATCTTGAGATTGCAGAAACCTTACTTAAAGCCAAGAATAATACTCCCAAGGTAACTTCAAAGACCAAAGGAGTAATCATCAAAGAACAAGGTGAAGTGATCAAGAAAGATAACAGTAAGAAGGAAATGGACAAAGACAAAGGAAAAGCAAAGATGGTGGAATCTGATCAACCAGTCAAGAAGCAAAGGTTGGTTGAATCAGATGAAGCCTTAGCCAGGAAGATGCAAGAGGATATTGAAAAGGAAGAAAGAGTTCAGGTGGAAAAGGACAGGGAGATGGCAAAAGCTCTAGCTGCTGAACTGAATGAAGCTTATCAACTGAGTCTGGCAACTGAAATTGCACAGAAGAAAGCTGCAACTATGAAGAAATCAGTAGTGAAAACAGTTGTAAAGAAGAGACAACCCTCAAAGACTTTCCTTGGTTCCCAAGAGAGAAACAAAATGATTATATTTCTCAAAGGTGCTGTAGGAGTCAAAAAGGAGATGTTCTCCAAAATGTCTTTTGAGAAGATTAAAGAGCTGTATGATTCAGAGATGTTAAAGCTGCAGGGGAATGAAACTGCAAAGGTGGAGATGGAGAAGAGGATGAAAGAAAGTAATGATTTTCTGATACAAAAGCCCTTTCCAGATGAGCAGGAAACACCATCAAAGAAAGAAGCTACTCTGGGAGAAAGTCTAAGGACTTTAAAGAGAACCAAGATGATGGCAAGGAGAAAGTCAATCAAGAAGCCTAGAATAGCTGAAGAAGAGGCTGATAAGGTGGTTGAAGAAGAAGGGGTACCTGAGTCATCTGAAAAGAAAGAATCTTCAAGTACTGATGATTTAAAGATGTACATGGTAGTGATGGACAAAGTTCCTGAACCAATTTCAGCAGAACCTGTTGGTATAAAGCCTCCTGAAGTTATTCACTGGGATACACTGACATTGGATGGAAAGGAGTACATTAGACTCAAGAGGAAGGATGATAAATATGAGGTATTCAACACTTGGGTCAAGATTGTCAGAACATGCTCTAGGTCAGATATTGAAGAAATGTTTGAGATAGGAATAAAGTTGTATGCAGATATACTGAAGGCTTCAGGGATTTCACTTACAAAACTGGTGATGGAGTATCTGTATATGATGTTCAAGCCTGATGAAGTAGAGCATGTGATCAAGAATGTGTTCAAATCAGTCAACAAGTGGACTCTATATGAAACTAGTGGAGTATATGCAGTGACTTCGGATTTAAATCACACTGAATACTTTCTAGTGGATAGAGTATACAACCATAGCAGATTAAAGCTTCATGCCATGCTGAAGAAGAAGCTAGTGTGTGTTCCAGATTCAGAAATGGCTAAATACTTGATTCAAAGAACAATTAATCAGAGTTTGGGATTGGATGCAAACACTGGAATTTAGGCCATGATAGAGTTTTGGGAGCATCTTGAAGAAAATTTGAAGAACTTGACTTCTCTTCCTAAAAGTCAAGTTAGGGGGAGATTGTTGGGAACTGAAGAATTCATCAAGTATGGTTAATGCTGCTGGTTCAAAGTGACTACTGCTAGAAGACTTAAAGGTTAATACTGCTGAGTGTTACTACTGCTAGTAGAATTAATACTGCTAGTTAAAGTTAGTGCTGCTTGAACAAAGTTAGTACTGCTTAACTAGTTAGTACTGCTAGTGGTTAGTACTGCTTAGTAGTTAATGCTGCTAAGACCAAGTTAATACTGCTTGAAGAGATTAATGCTGCTGAGCATGATTCGCATGAAAGGATAACAGCTGGATAATCTGAAGATATACATGGAAGCTTAGAGATATACATGGAAGATATACTGAAGATATTTTATTTTATTATAATTATCTTTTTATTCAGTATATGTACAGATTTGATAGAATAATTTTTGATTAATTCTAAGTTTTAGTTCTAGAGAGAAAATCAACCTCAAGGCATAGATCCTAATTCTAGAGAAGTAGAATTCGTATTGGTGAGCCTGTTCATCAATATTGAGGTTGAGTGTGTAATCTTGTAACTTCAAAGCATTCAATACAAGTTTACAGTTTGTTCTTTATATTTACTGTGTTGATTTACTGTTTCATTGAATATCAAAGTGTTATTCCGCAAACTTCTTTGATATTGTTTCTGAGAATTATTTCTTGTTGAGAATTCGATCCTGACAAGTGCACTTGTACGTTCGAGATTTATGTTGTTGTGATAATGTGACCGCGTGGTTGGCCATGGCTACATCAAACCATCGGGGATGGTTGAAGCGTGTGTTTGGAATTTGTTTCCCTACACACGAGAACGACATCGACTAGGGGGACGTATGGGGATCTACTGGGGGGGCCCCGAGGACGAGTAGTTCTGCTTCTTGATGTTGGATTTTGGTGTGGATCTGGTCACTTCTTGTGACTCAATGTTGTGAGACTAATCTTATTAAATTGTATATGTTTTCTGTTTGTATAAAATGGACGAGGTTGGGAATTCACTAGACCTTCCAGTCTAATCCTCGTCTCCTCTTTTTCTTAAACCTCATTTTCAGGTAACAGGGTTGTTGTTGGATCTTCTAAAGGGAAGGAAAAATGTTAGGAGCTAGACTGTTGGAGAGCGGGCCTTAGTAGCGGTGTAGACACTAAATTCTAATTTAGTTTCTCGGTTGTAATAGAGATGTTGATGTTTAAACTATGTTAATCCTTTATTCCCGACAATTTGTATTGGGACCCATCTATGGGCAATGTTATGCTTATTTTATTGCTGTTGAATTTAGGTTATTCCATTTACTGTTACTGTCTCACGCGATGCATTATATTGATTTACTGGTATGCATGACATTATAGCCACCATTTTGGGACAAATAACATTTTATCCTTGCAGCTTAAAGTTTGAAGTCGATCTAAATTATTTTATGTTTGACCAAATCGCAAGCACTTATAGTTTTACTAAGTTTGGAAAATAAACTCATGAATGTGGGCCTTGTTGGAAATTTTATTCTATGTCATTTTACGGTTAAAAGAGTGAATTTGGAACTTGAAATTGTGAAGTTCCTCTTTTGGAGTTTGTACAAACATTTGTTGCACATTGTTTTAGTGCAAAAAAATTATTTTACGTACACGTCATAGATTGATGCATGTTAGGACCATAGTGGTCCATTTGAAAAGTTGTTGCGCCTCTTTTGTTATTGTCACTATTAGCGTGAGTAGTGATCAAATGTTTTTCGAAATGGTTTTATGTGTGTGGCGTTTGTGACCACTTTGCACAACTACCGAGTAAGCGGTAGTAGATTTTTACACATATGAGTAATTGTTATAAAGTTTTTTGCATTTGAAAAGTCTTATAAAATTTCAGATGGCATATTTGTTGAGTCCTACACTTGAAACCTTAAACTCGTTAGGACCTTAAATGTTAAGAAGCAATTGTGAAGGGTGAGGACTTAGAGAGACTCGAGAGTGGAAGTGTTGGATAGTCCGACTTATGGTAGTATTGTAATTCGAGTGGTTCATTTTAAAAAGTCGAGCACTTTTACGTAACCGAAGTAGTAGACTTGTAGAATTTTTCAACAACTTTGGTAGTGAGCCGCCCGTGGCAAACCTTGAATTGGAAGTTGGACAATTATTTGCAAAGGAGTCGTGTGAAACTCTTAGGATACCGTGTTAATACCATGATCTATGGTTGGTAGGCTTTATGAGTGAGTTTCGCAGGTGAAACTTCGTTGTGGCTTGGGGTCATTGTGTGAATGTTAAGTACCAACTTTTGGATTTTGAAGTCAAGAACCGTTGGAGTACCTAGAGTACTATAGTTGAATCCTAAAAGGCATTCACAGAATAAGTAATGACTTTAAGGAGCTTAGTTTGTGGTAAGTGGGCTTAGTTGAATGAAATTTTCTTGTCTGGTAAAGAAATGTCGACCAGATGATTGGTACTTGGGCATATTATGGGAGTTGTGAAATCGATGGGTTTGAGAATAACCAACTCCTTATAGATTCTATTTGTACGTTCTAGTGCTTAATAATAGTCCAATAGCAGGGAACCGTTGAATTAAGAATTTTGTAGATTTTAGTGGTGATCGTATCTTGTGATAGTTGGAGTACGAATTCAGAGCGTATAGATTTGGACTGAGCTAATTATTAGGAAGTTTTGTCAAGAAAAAGGGCGATGAATCCTATGGTAGTGAATAATTGGAGAACTTGGTGAGAGTGTCGAGGTAGGTTTCAAGTGGAAACCAAATATTGAGGGGAGTTTGATTTATAAAGGTTGGGTGATCGACGTGTTAGTAGGTACTTCCTTATAAGAGAATAAGTCTGGTTGTAGCCGAATAAGCGTTTGCAAGGAAGCATCAAAATGTTGGATGCAAAAGAGAAGAGTATTGCAATTGATAAAGGTTGTAAAAGATATTTAAGAGTGAATTTATTTGAGCAATGGTTGTGGGATGGAGTAGTTGAGGTCGTATGCTATCATTGAGGTAGTATGGGTCATCTGAGGTTGAGAGGCAACCAGAATCATGCGGTTAGAAATTACTCTAGCAAGTTAAATGTTCATTTTGATATAAGTGTAACGAATCAAACTGAATATGGAATGTGAGACTCGACATGAAAATCGACCTGGAAATTTGTTAAGTAGTCATCGAATATCAATTAAGGTTGAATCAGGTTAGAAACACATCCTTGGAAAGGGAATTGGCCATTTTGTGAAAAGACGTCATTCGAGGCTTATATCACTAGAATGTTACCCTTTGGGCTGAGTAGATGACAAGTCAATTAACAGACTCGTGCTCCGTGTGGTGTGGTACGTCAGTATAGACTTATGTTCCTCACACAGTTGAGTGTTGTGTAAGAAATAATATTACACATTGTCGAGGTTCGGGATATTTCTTTTGTCAAGGTTTAATTGTTGCAAGAAATGACTGAACTACTTTTAGGGACCAAGAGAACCCAATAAGTGTAGGGTCTATTGTTTAAATGCTTGGTGTAAGAACTAGATTTCGAGGACGAAATCATTTTAAGGTTGGGAGGATTGGAACACCCGGAAATTTTGGTAAATTAAAGTCACGGCGTGTTCGGTTGTGGTTTCTAGATCATAGATCTTTGTAATAAGGAATAATTATTTTTAGTCCCTAGGTGTAACACCCCGAATTTTAGACCCCAAGTATGTAGTTAAAGTCATGTGGAATATATTTATGGTAATCTCAATCTGATCTTGCGGTTCAAACGTTCGAATTTGGACAAGTTTAGCGTTTCCGAGAAGTCGAGCAGCAGCCTGGGAATGAATGGCGACTACGCCGGCGATTGTGCCAGTGGCACTGTCGCCATCGCATTATCGCGAGCCAACCACCACATTCGGTACATGTGGCGCGATAGTGACCGGCGGTAGTGCCGAGTCACAATCGCGGGTGGCATAATCGTGGGCCAGGGGACACCCACGGTACAGTCCGGGCGATTGTGCCCATGGCACTGTCGCCCTGGCACTGTCGCATGAAGGGAGCAGACGGGATTTTTCATTAAATGCCATTTTTAGAGATAAAATCCTAGTTTTGAGAAGTTCCAGCTTTGAGGTCGATTTCACACACTCTTTCCCCCTTCTCTCTTCATTTAATGGTTTGGTAGATGAATCATTAATATCCTTGATTATTAGGGTTCTAAGGTTATAGAAGCTTCCACTTCTCTAAGATTCAAAGGATCCAAGTCTCATTTCATCCACTCTCCACTTCTAGGGTTTTCATTATTCTAGGGTTTTTATATTACAACCCTATTTGGTGAGTCTTCTAAACCTTATTTATCTATACTTGCACAATTACTTGCTCATATGAATGTTATAAAGTGTTTAAAGTTAACCTAAAACTAGGGTTTTGTGTATTTATCATATATGGGGGTTTTGATGCTTGTGAGAACTATTTAACATCTTGGGGGTTCTTTTATGCATGCAATGAAGCAACAAGTTAATTTTATGTCAAATGACAGTTTTCATAAATATGGGATTTGGTTACATTTATTCTTATTAGCAGTTGGAGTCATTACATCGGTTAATGGTTGCTATGTTGTCAAACAAGTGATGGGGTAGAAATATACGCATGAAATGAGCATTATTACGTCATTTGAAAGAAACGTGCATTGTATGAAAGTTGTCATCTATACTTGATCATGATCTAAATGTGGAATTTATGTCTATTTCTTTATGCACGATGAATTAGATGGCATGTATACGTAATCTTAATTATTGATCATTGGGTCACTAGCGAGTAGGCAATAGGTGATGCGAGTCTCAGAGTTGTAACTCGTCTACTTTGGTTAGGCACCTATGTCCGTAAGTCCTTGAGGTGTAACTCGACGGAGTAAGCGTTAGAGGCATAAACGGTCCGAGGATTGTGATGTCTGGCATGGCATGGGAACTAGGACCGGGATATATGGTGAAATCCAATGAACATCACGGGTGACCCCATTCACGTGTTCTCGTCACCCAAGATGGCAACGGGTCTCCCCCGTCTTTCAGGAGTTTTCTCTTGTGATATTGTGCAGGAAATGGATTGTTTATCCCAAATGGGATGTTGACGTGGGTCCGACCTAAGGGTACACCGATAACACTTATTTACGTTGCTAGCGCTTACTTTATAAAATTTAATTTTCTTTGTTATATCTCTAAGACTTTAGCCTAAAACTTGTGTATGTGTTTTAAGACTCACAGGTTCAACTAGTGGTGTGCATAGAGCACCTTGATCCGACAGGAGCACACCTAGGAGCACCTATGGACCGGGCATTTTTGGGATTATAAGAGAAGAGAGTTTTGGAGACATAGGAACACCCACATTTAATCTAGTTGGATAATTGTTCTAGATTAATTAGGTTGTTGAGTACTATGTTATATCTATCGCTACTATAATTGTTACATATTACCCCAATGTTAATGGGTTTTAGATGTCCTTATTTACAAGTTTTATGAATCCTCGTATTTTAGGCGTTACGTTGTCGAAATTTTTAAATTTTAAACTTACCAAATTTTTAGGGTGTTACAAGTTGGTATCAGAGCTCTAGTTTAAGTGAACTAGGTATGAAAACTCGATGCCTAGACTTAAGTTAAGACCATTAGGTTATGGATTGTGATATTTGGGTAGAACTTCTAAGATGGGACGACCTTAGAGTCAACAGAAACTATGTCGTTGAGAATTATAAAAGTGGTAGCGAGAATCTTTATGTAGTGTATGTTCATAATTTCAATTAGCTACTGTTATTATGAATGTATGATTACGTGAATATGCTTGAATTACTATGATTATGATAGTCGATGTATTGTAGTAGTACGTTTCTTGTGTAAAATCTCGTGTAACCATCTCTCACTCTCTCTCGACTGTGTGGCAGACAATAATGGTGCACACTCGAAGCCAATTGGAGGGCCAAGATGCAACGGCCTCCATGGCCGACCATCCTATTGTGGCAACAACATTCTTGCCCCCACCGAGACAAAACGTGTTGGGCGGAGGACCCGAACACATTCTTCGACACAATCTGGAAACGGAGGAACCTATCATGGAAGAGGTTACGGAATAAACTCGAATGATGGATCGGATGATGTTGGCCATGAATAGGGCTATGGCTCAACAAAAAGAGGCGTTCTTAAAGCTTCTTGAGGACCGGGATGCTAACAATCGTAGGCACAAGACGATTGCGGAGAATATACTCGTGGCGGGATCCGGGGGTACCGGACCCGAAACTCCCATTAATGAAACCACAACCCCGGAGGCAAGACAAATGTCGAAGACTTGTACCTTCAAGGCTTTCCTTGGATGTCGACCGCCGGAATTCAAAGGCTCGGATGATCTGGTTGTTTGCATGAACTGGATCCGAGAAATGGAGCAGGCTTTCAGATCGAGTGGGTGTGGTGAGAGTCAAAAAGCAACTTTTGGTTCTCAAATGCTAAGAGGGACGACCCTCACTTGGTGGAACATCTATGCCACCACCCTTGAGGCCTCGGTGTTGGACAAATTAAGCTGGGCAACTTTCAAAAACAAGCTATTGGAAGAGTATTGCAATGAAAGAGCAATGGATCGAATGGATGAAGAATTTTGCAACTTGAAGAAAGGAGATATGTCGATACAAAATTACAATCGACAATTTATGGACAAGCTGGGGTTAGTGGGACACCTAGTCCCAACAGAAAGAGAGAAGATCAAGGCATACATAAAGGGGCTACCGTCATATATGAGGAACATGGTTTGTGTGTCCAAAGTTGTAAACCTTCGTGAAGCGGTAGAAGAAGCCCAGTTGATTGAGGATGCCTGCAAGCAAGACAAGGACGAGAAGTCGAAAGTCATGGAAGAAGTGGGAAAACCCGCCGACCTCGTTCAAGAAACCAAAATTCCAACCGAGTGGGAAAAGCTTCGATAATCGCCGGAAGCCGAAGTGGTGTCCTAAGTGCAAAAGCAAGCACTTTGGTTTTTGCAGCCCCAACCCGATTTCATGTTTTAAGTGTGGCAAACCGGGTCACACTAGTCCGAATTGTCCCATCCAAGGGCCGATATGTTTCGAGTGCAAGGAAGCGGGGCATGTGAAGAGTGATTGCCCCAAGCTAAGGGGAGGAGCAAGAAGAGGAAACCCAACGATTCAACCGAAGAAGGAAGTCATTCCTAAAGCTCAAGGGGGGCCTTTCAAATGACGAGGGAGGAGGCGAAGGAGACCACCGATGTGGTGTCGGGTACGTTCTTACTCAACTACCTTGTCGCTAAAGTGTTATTTGATTCCGGTGCCAACTTCTCTTTCGTATCCATTGAGTTTTGCAAGGCCTTGAATATGCCTTCTAGTACCCTTAGTGATGCCTTGGTAGTAGAAGTAGCAAATGGAGAGCAAGTAATCTTGAGAGAAGTGTTAGAAAAATGTCACCTAGATGTTAGTGGAGAACTCTTTGAAGTAAACCTACTCCCCATGGCAATTGGGAGTTTCGACGTGGTGATTGAGATGGATTGGTGATCACGACACAAGGCGGAGATTCTATGCTCGAAGAAGTTGATCAGATTACCGACCTCCAGCGGAAATTTCGTCTTTGTATACGGAGAGAAACGGAAGGGTGAAGTGACTCTCATTTCATCCATCAAAGCAAAGAAGTGCCTAATGAAGAGTTTCCCGTCATTCCTCGCCTACGTATCGGATGCCAAAGTGGATAAGACAAAGATCGAGGACGTGTGGATCGTAAGTGAGTATTCAGATGTTTTTTCCGACGACCTTTCGGGCTTGCCACCTGGCCGCCAAGTGGAATTCCAGATCGATCTAGTTCCGGGAGCGGCACCGATTGCCCGTGCACCTTACCGTCTTGCTCCGACCGAAATGCAAGAGATGATGTCACAACTTTAAGAATTGATAGAAAAGAGATTCGTGAGAATGAGCTCTTCACCTTGGGGAGCTCCGGTACTCTTCGTCAAGAAGAAGGATGGGTCGATGCGGATGTGCATCGACTATCGAGAGTTGAACAAGGTAACCGTAAAGAACAAGTATCCACTATCTCGAATAGACGATCTCTTCGACCAATTACAAGGAGTCGGATGTTTCTCCAAGATCGATCTCCGATCGGGCTACCATCAGGTGAAGGTTAGAGTGGAAGACGTTTCCAAGACCTCCTTTAGAACCCGTTATGGTCATTACGAGTTCTTGGTTATGCCTTTCGGGCTAACCAACGTGTCGGTCGTGTTTATGGACTTGATGAATCGAGTTTGCCGACCCTTTCTGAATAAGTCGGTCATTGTATTCATCGACGACATTTTGGTATATTCGAAGGATGATGTGGAGCACGAGCGACATCTCAGAGAAGTATTGGAGGTGTTGAGGAGCGAGAAGCTTTACGCCCAATTCTCTAAGTGTGAATTTTGGTTGCACGAGGTTCGGTTTTTAGGACACGTAGTGTCTAGAGAATGAGTAAAAGTTGACCCGTCGAAAATTAAAGCCATGATGAATTGGGAACCGCCTAAGAGTCCTATGGAAATTCGGAGCTTCTTGGGTCTAGTCGGTTACTATCGGAGGTTCATCCAAGACTTCTCCAAAATCGCCACTCCATTGACGTCTTTGACACGAAAAAATGTGAAATTCCTTTGGACCGAAAGTCAAGAGAGGGCTGATGTATTTTAAAATTTATAACCGCAAGCGTACGGGTTTTGTAGCATACGGGTCGATCACAGGGAGGTGACGGTCTAAACACTAACCACTTAATAATCATGTCTAGCTATGCGAATCAGATAATTTGATTTTATGATTAAACTAAGTGACATAAAATAAAAGAGAATAAAGGAAAGAAAGATAAAAGGAGGAAAAATAAAAGACAACTACAACTAAAGGGGTACTGCTAAAGGGGTACTGGGTAACGTCAACCTAGGATTTTTGGTAATGGTGAGAATTCGTTTTGCAAAATTACTTTAGCCCCCTTTCGAGGTGGAAAAGCTTTTCTAAACCAAGACGCATATTTACTCTCGCAATATATGTACATAGGAAAGAAACATTAAGGTTTAAAACAAATAATTTTTCCCAATCAACGTCCTTAACTATTCGCATGTTAGAGCCGTTGTCATTGACCAATTAAACCTAAGTAAAAGACTAAACTTTCGTCTCGTCAAAAACTAATCAAATTGACTAAATGTTTTGTTAAAAACCAATTAAATTAACTCTAACTTTCGTTAGAATCAAAATGGGTTAAAACCCAACATTCGTTTTAAAAACAATTGGTCAATACCAAGACCTCAATCCTAAGGGACGATTACCCAATAAAATGAAAACCGACTCGGGACCAAGCAACAAATTATTTATTTAAACTCTAACAAAATTAAAGATAAAATAAGCCTAGACTAAAACAATAACTACATAGGATGCAGTCTAATAACAATTAACATTAACAAAACTAGGAATAAACACTAAAACTAATAAACAAACATGTGCAGGAAAATTAAACTAGTGCAGAAAATTAATTTAACCTAATCTCATGGGTGCAGAAAATTACATAAATGCAGTAAATTAGGGTAGAGGATAAGGAATAGGGATACAAAAGGGAGAAAGATGATGAAATACACATAGAGAAATGTAGAAAAAATAAAACTTAATACAAATAAACAAGAGTAAAGAAGGATTGATGAAGAATTCCAAGAATGATTAGATAACTAGCAATCTTCCAACAAAAACAAGAATTCAACTAAATAAATTAAAGAGAATAGGGAAGAAGATACTAGATATATGGAAAACCGATGGTGAATCGGATCTCAATGGCCTAAGCTTGTACTGCAATCTTCTTCCCAAATCTTGGAGATCGACCAAGAATTTCTTCCAAGCCAAATCAAAAATGTCGACTCCCTCTATCCCTAAAATCCCAAAACGTGTATCTTCCCCCCCAAAAAAACAAACCTAAAGGGTTTTTAAAAGTCTAAGCTAAAAAGGCCCAATAAAAGCCCAACAAAAGAATAAGCCCAAAAGACCTTCGCGACCGTGAATAAATCTTCACGCCCGTGAAAGTGCAGCAGAAAATTAAAAGCGTTTTAAGAGCAGTGCTTCGCGACCCCGAAGAAATCTTCGCGCCCACGAAACCGTGGCAGAAACTTCAAATCTTGATTCAGAAATCTTTCTTCGCGTCCGCAAAGCTCGGAAAATAGCTATTCCCTTCCGACCTCGTCTCTTTCGACGGCTTCTCCTCTTTGATTTTGATCATCTCCTTCTCTTCATTCTCCTCGAGCACACATTCACCTATCTCACCTTTAGAACGCACAATCTGCACAAAATATATACCAAAAGCATAAAAACTATCCCCAAAAGAATTTCCAACCGTGATTAGAGAGAATAGGAGATAAATGAAAAATGATGCATGAAAATGCTAAACTAAACACTAAAATATAAAGAAAAATGCAACTAGAATATACAAAGTTAGGTGCATAAAATGCACTTAACAAGGGCCTTCCGGACCCTACAAAAGAAATTGGGCGAGGCACCGATTTTGTCCCTACCCGAGGAAACAGAAGATTTTGTGGTCTACAGTGACGCGTCAAAGATGGGTTTAGGGTGTGTCTTGATGCAAAGGGGCAAAATAATAGCCTATGCATCAAGGCAATTGAAGGAACATGAGAAAAACTACCCAACCTACGACCTCGAGCTAGCGGCGGTGGTGTTCGCTTTGAAGTTATGGCGACACTACCTATACGGTACAAAGTGCACTCTCTTCACCGACCATAAAAGTCTAAAGTATGTCTTTGACCAAAAGGAATTGAATATGCGGCAACAGAGATGGCTCGAACTACTTAAATACTATGATTGTGAACTTCTATATCACCCCGGAAAAACCAATGTCGTGGCGGACGCATTGAGCCGGAAAGAGTATGGCGGTGGCGTTCAAGCTAGTTTTACTAAGATGGAAGTCGTCTCAAGCTTAATAGACCGAATCAAAACGTCTCAATCGGAAGCCTTGCTAGAATCAAATCTCAAAGGTGAAGATATGGTAAAGCAACATCTTCAATTGACCGAAGATGGGAGAGGTTTAAAACTATTCCAAGGTCGAATATGGGTGCAGAATATCGGGGGGTGTCAAGACCTGTTATTGGAAGACGCGCACAAATCCAGATACTCTATTCATCCGGGAAGTACAAAAATGTACCGGGATTTAAAGCTTAACTATTGGTGGTCGGTGATGAAATTAGATGTGGCCAGTTATGTGGAGTGATGCATAACTTGCCTACAAGTGAAGGCGGAACACCAACGACCTTACGGTAGTCTGCAATCCTTAGAGATAACGGAATAGAAGTGGGAACACATCACCATGGACTTTGTAACCAAACTATCGAAGACCTTGAGAAGTCACGACACCATTTGGGTGATTGTGGACCGTTTAACTAAGAGTGCACACTTCTTGCCTATGTGAGAGACCCTTTCGATGAACAGATTGGCGAAAGTCTATATAGACGAGGTAGTCTCGAGGCACGGAGTGCCACTTTTTATTTTGTCCAACCGGGATAGTCGTTTCACTTCCCATTTTTGGGATAACTTACAAAAGGAGTTGGGCACTAGAATAAAGTTAAGTACCGCGTACCATCCCTAGACCGACGGACAGAGCGAGAGGACTATCCAAACTCTCGAGGACATGTTGAGGTCGTGCGTGATCGACTTTGCAGGGAGTTGGGATTCACACCTTTCGTTAGTGGAATTCGCCTACAACAATAGTTATCACTCGAGCATTGGTATGGCATCGTTTGAGGCATTGTACGGAATAAAGTGTAGGATGCCCGTGTGTTGGCTAGAAGCGGGAGATAAATAGTTTGCCAGACCGGAGATCGTGCAAGAGATGGTCGGCAAGGTGAAAAGCATTAGAGAGCGATTGAAAGCGGCCCAAGATCGTCAAAAGAGTTGTGCGGACAAAAAGAGAAGGTCGGTCGAGTTTCAAGTAGGAGAACGGGTAATGCTGAAAGTCTCACCGTGGAAAGGGATAATAAGGTTCGGAAAACGTGGGAAGCTCAACCCCCGTTTCCTTGGACCTTTCACTATCATTGAGTGTATTGGGCTTCAAGCCTACAAATTGGACCTTCCGCCCGAAATGGACGGGATTCACCCCACTTTTCACGTATGTTAGTTGCGAAGATGTTTAACCGAAGAAGATATCATCATTCCCCTATCGGAG
This sequence comes from Arctium minus, assembly GCA_954870635.1. NCBI lineage: Eukaryota > Viridiplantae > Streptophyta > Magnoliopsida > Asterales > Asteraceae > Arctium > Arctium minus. Next base: position 21,288,344 of record OX941082.1, read on the forward strand.
ATTAGAGTGGACAATGACCGATGCGTAGAGGAACCCGAATCTATCCTCGAAAGAAAGACGAATAAACAACGGCATAAAAAAGCGGTCATGGTGAAGGTCCAATGGAAGCACCACCGCGGGGCCAATGTGACTTGGGAGTCGGAAGAATATATGAGGAGGTGATATCCTCACTTATTTGCTTAGTTTAAGATTTCGAGGACGAAATCCATTCTAAGGGGTGGAGGATTGTAACACCCCGAATTTTAGACCCCAAGTATGTAGTTAAAGTCATGTGGAATATATTTATGGTAATCTCAATCTAATCTTGCGGTTCAAAGGTTTGAATTTGGACGAGTTTAGCGTTTCTGAGAAGTCGAGCAGCAGCCTGGGGATGAAAGACGACTATGCCGACGACTGTGCTAGTGGCACTGTCGCCATGGCATTGTCGCGAGCCAACCACCACATTCGGTACATGTGGCGCGATAGTGACCGGAGATAGTGCCGAGTCACAATCGCGGGTGGCATAATCGCGGGACAGGAAACACCCACAACACAGTTTGGGCGATTATGCCCCGCGACTGTCGCCCTGGCATTGTCGCATGAAGGGGCCAGATGGGATTTTTCATTAAATCCCATTTTTAGAGATAAAATCCTAGTTTTGAGAAGTTCCAGCTTTGAAGTCGATTTCACACATTTGAGGTGTGATTTTCACATACTTTTTCCCCCTTCTCTCTTCATTTAATGGTTTGGTAGATGAATCATTAATATCCTTGATTATTAGGGTTCTAAGGTTATAGAAGCTTCTACTCCTCCAAGATTCAAAGGATCCAAGTCTCATTTCATCCACTCTCTACTTCTAGGGTTTTCATTATTCTAGGGTTTTTATATTACAACCCTATTTGGTGAGTCTACTAAACCTTATTTATCTATACTTGCACAATTACTTGCTCATATGAATGTTATAAAGTGTTTAAAGTTAACCTAAAACTAGAGTTTTGTGTACTTATCATATATGAGGGTTGTGATGCTTGTGAGAACTATTTAACATCTTGGGGGTTCTTTTATGCATGCAATGAAGCAACAAGTTAATTTTATAGCAAAGGACCGTTCTCATAAATATGGGATTTGGTTACGTTTATTCTTATCAGCAGTTGGAGTCATTACACCAGTTAATGGTTGCTATGTTGTCAAACAAGTGATGGGGTAGAAATATATGCATGAAATGAGCATTATTATGTCATTTGAAAGAAACGTGCATTGCATGAAAGTTGTCACCTATATTTGATCATTATCTAAATGTGGAATTTATGTCTATTTCCTTGTGCACGAGGAATTAGATGGCATGTATACGTAATCTTAATTATTGACCGTTAGGTCACTAGCGAGTAGGCAATAGGTGACGCGAATCTCCGAGTTGTAACTCGTCTACTTTGGTTAGGCACCTATGTCCGTAAGTCCTTGAGGTGTAACTCGACGGAGTAAGCGCTAAAGGCGTAAACGGTCCGAGGATTGTGATGTCTAGCATGACATGGGAACTAGGACCGGGATATATGGTGAAATCCAATGAACATCACGGGTGACCCCATTCACGTGTTCTCCTCACCCAAGATGGCAACAGGTCTCCCCCGTCTTTCAGGAGTTTTCTCTTGTGATATTGTACAGGAAATGGATTGCTTATCCCAAATGGGATGTTGACGTGGGTCCGACCTAAGGGCACACCGGTAACACTTATTTACGTTGCTAGCGCTTACTTTATAAAATGTAAATTTCTTTGTTATATCTCTAAGACTTTAGCCTAACACTTGTGTATGTGTTTAATGACTCACAGGTTCAGCTAGAGGTGTGCATAGGGCACCTTGATCCGCCAGGAGCGCACTTAGGATCACCTATGGACCGGGCATTTTTGGGATTATAAGAGAAGAGCGTTTTGGAGACATAGCAACACCCACATTTAATCTAGTTGGATAATTGTTCTAGATTAATTAGGTTGTTGAGTACTATGTTATATCTATCGCTACTATAATTGTTACAAATTACCCCAACGTTAATGGGTTTTAGATGTCCTTATTCACAAGTTTTATGAATCCTCGTATTTTAGGTGTTATCTTGCCGAAAATTTTAAATTTTAAACTTACCAAATTTTTAGGGTGTTACACTAGGCAAATCGAGAGTGTTTCATGCGAGAAAAGTCGGATTTCGGGGCTCGGTACAGGTCCGGTTACAATGCCAAGCGACTATGACTGATGTCATGGTAGCCTAGCATTGTAGCAGAAGAGGGGGCACTCTCTGGGGTCTCAGAGCGACTATGACAGGCGACATTGCCATGTCATAGTTGCATGGAAATGTATCACGATGTACCAAAGTGTTAAATTCTGGATTTCCAGTCATTTCTCATTTTCTCACCTCCCAACTCTTTCCGTTCTCTCCAAAAATGAATTCCCATCACCCAATACAAACCCTAACTCATTTTGCAACTTTTTCATGAAGATCAAAGTTTTCCTCATCCACCTTAAACTAGTGATTTTCATCTTGAGTTACAAAGGTCAAGTTTTTATCATCAACTTTAGAGATTTTGGGAGTTTTCTAGGTTTTGCTCAAAATCTAAGTGGTGAGCTCATCCTCCTCCTTTATAAACTTTTGTATGAGTTAATAATGCTCCATTTGTGATTTCTAAGTATTTCTATTTCTAAATTTCGGTTTAGATGATTTTAGGAAAGTTAGGTCAAAATTAGGGTTTAGGTAAAAACGGAGATTTTGGTGAAAGGTGTTTGGAGTTTGATTATAAGCACTTGGATTTGTTTGTTTTATGTTGGGAGCTTGTGAATATAGGTTTTGGAATAATTTCTTGTAGATTCAAGTTTCTTCAAGGCAGCTCAAATTAGGGTAAAATCTAGATTTAGCCTAAATCTAGCATTCAAGTTGTTTTGTGAAAACTATGTACATGCCAAAATGTGTATTTTGATGTATTGAAATGTTTTCATTACTAATTATCAAATGTGTTAAGTATTTGATGAAGTATACACACTTGGTGTTTTTGGGTTAATATATCTTGAAAATGCATATGTTGGGATATTTGATATTTTGATAAATTAATCATAAGTGTGGGTATTTTAATGATTTACCTTATAAAGGGAGATTATTTAATGATAATACATTTTAGTTTATTTGGTTTGAAAAATATATATTGTTGTATTATGTGACACATTGGGCATATAAATGATACGTTTTAAATTTGAAAATGACCTGTCTCGATTCACGATGGGTTTTGAATTAACCATGCCTTTGGAGCGTGTATTTGCATAAACTTAGAGTAAATGTATTTTTTGACTTTTGTCGAGTATTGTTGAGTAGTCGCATGAGTGTGGAGTCTCTTGACCTAAATTTGGCTCAAATGAGTCTTGGGGACATTTGTCTGGTTTTAATAGCTCGATATGGAGCTTTGTGTACGATTTGCATTTATTGAATCTTATTTGAGAATTACATGTTTTGAGTGTGTTAGTCCTTTATGGTAGTCATGTAAATTTTTAGATTGTAATGCAATTGATCCATAGGCATAGGAATCAGTTATCCCCGTTTGAAACGTGGAATAAGCATGGGGTCTTAATGGGTAATAGTTGTGGACTTTAAAGTCGGACAACGACCAATGACCAATAATTGTAATTCCCGTAATGTACCAAGAAATAGGCATGGGGTCAAGATGGGTAATAGTTGTGAACTTCAACGTCGGGCAACAACCAACGACCATTAATTATAATTTATTGTGAATAAGGGAAATCTATAATTAATGGAATGACTATTGATTCGTAGTGGGGCTTTTGAACATGTATATGTGACTTACTTTTGTGTTCCGTCACATTCAATGGAATCGGGTCTCCCCCGTCACCGAAATGTGTTGTTTTGGGTTTTGAGCATTACCCATGTTTTCGGTGACATTTTGTATACGAATTCCTATCCATGATTTTGGGTTTTAAAGTATTGAACCTTATCCATATTTTGGATGTTATGGATGATAGAAATCATCCGCGTTCCCAATATTTAAATCTAATTTTTATTCACGTTGAGTGCGTATTGGGTTTGAATGTGTTTTTGAAATAATGTTTTGTAGCGGGATTTCATCACGAAAACGGTGGGTTTTGGGGAAAGCGATTGCTTTCATATTTAATGCATTTTATCTTAAAAGTTGCGATTTAAATAGCATTCCTTCGGTTACCATTTTCTTAAAATAATGAAAACTCTTGAACTCAGTACGCATTAAGCCTAACATTTTTATTTGTCGGCATGTGAATCAGGTCATTGATGGAAGTGGTTCTAGCGACACCGTAAAGGGTGAAGTGCTAGTTAGACACACGTGAAGTATCTAGTTATTCGATGACATCTTTTGCTTTTGGAGATTGCGACGGTTATTGGATTTTAGTAACACCCGTCCCTGTTATAGATCTTGTATAAGGGTTGATTTGTGTTTATTGAAGCTAAACTTTAAATTGTTATTTTAGGTGATACAATTATTGATGTATTTAAAAAATTTTAAATTAGTCGATCTTTCCAAATTTGAAGGTGTTACAGAAATTTTAAATAAGGCTATGTTTGGCAAAAAAAAGCTAGCTTTTTTTTCTGGTACATGTTTGGATGACCATAAGCTAGCTTATAAGCTAGCTTATTGAAAAGCTACTCATAGTAGTGTTTTGAAAAGCTAGCTTATCAGCTACCAGCTAGCTTATAAGCTAGTTTGCCAAACAATGCCTAAATGTCTTGTGATTCCAAAGAATCAAGAATGAACCGAATCAAATTTAAAATAGATTTTTTCATTAATTTTTAAAAACAGTTGTGTTGTTCTCGTCTAAAACAAGACCAGTTTCGGAAAACCCAGATTTTAGACACCTTCGCATAAAAGTCACAGTTTGCTCGTGTGACAATAATTTGTAATAGACATCTCCAGGTTTTCAAAACCTTATTGTATGCATTAATCCGATAACCGAGGGATTTGTTATGGTTTCTACAAATAACACGAATTTTTTAGAATAAAATTCAGCAGATTATAAATAGAGTTAAATGTTTCTAGAATATTCGGATCTCGATTTATTATATGTAAAACCGAAAGAAGACACATCCGAGAATACACATGAATAAACGATCAACTAAATGAATGGAAACAAAAAAAATATTGATGGAAGTAAGAACACATTATTGATCACCAAATTGAACGACACGACTTGAAGGAAAAACATAGAAACCATACACGTATTTTGCGAATCAAACAAACACAATTTAAAAGGAGTTCGTACACATATACAAGATCAAATAAACACAAACGAGGGGAACATATAGAATTCGTACCTTAGTTAAAGTCTAAAACGCTAATGAAAACTCCATCCAATTTCTTCAACGACTTTTAAAATCATGACCAAAACTTCGAACATGAATCCAACCTCAAACTCTGATATTGATGCTTGGAAGTCAATGATTTCTATCATTTTTTTTCCTTTTGGTTTTTCTCAAATTCAAACCTATTGGATAAATACAAAACTAAAAATCCTAATTTTATTGAGAGATCAATGCCGCCAAACTCTAGGAGATATCCGATCTTAAATTATCTTTTTTTGGGCATAATTTAGAGTCCTAATATGCTTAAGAAACTAACACCACAAAGTTGACATAGAGATTATCCAAAATCTTCAAACTTTTTACTTATTGACAACACTAGCCCTTTAACTCCATAAGTCTTCCAAATTTGAATCAAAACATTTATTTCTATAATAGTTTCACATAAGTTACAGGATATTACACAAAATGCTTAGCTCATGCTACTAGTAGAAGAGAACATCATGAAATAGAATAATACCCCAACACATTATTTCTCAATAAAAAGTAAAAAGGATTGAAAATCCCTTAATAAATTATACCAACTACCAATCTTAAGTTTTACGTACTGATTCCACCTTCACATTCAATGTAAAACCACATTTTTTGCTCCAAATCTTCGGAAAGACATTTGGTACAAGCTTAGCCTCAAAAAATCCCGATATAACCTCGGTCTTTAATTTTCTGCAGTTTTTTTATACTCTCGTACACCGTTCTCGATCGTTCTATGCGATAGTAACAGTGTCACAATCTCCTGAATCACAACCCGCTCGGTACATATGGCACAATCGTTACCCCTATTGTGACAAATGTCATTATCACCATGACGCGATAGCATGCAGTCCATACATAGTTTTTTTTCACCCGTTCAGTAGGTTCGACACTTTCTTCATACATGACGTCAAAATGGAGTATAAGTAGGCATTTTTTCTTCTATTTGTCATCTTGTATGTCTACACATCACTTGCACAAAAATATCAGTCCAAAATACCAATCTCTACTTCAAGACAAGTCGTAAACGTATGATTCAAAGGGTAAAATTCCATTAGATAACGAAGTTATCAGTGGTATGACCCCCTCCTGCTTTGATCTTCCCCATTTCTTCTCCCTCTTGTTGTATCTGCCCCATACACATATAACCAATGATAAACCCAAAACACACACAATGATCACACACACATTATGTGTATATGTATGAGAAAGTTGTTAAATGAAGGTGACATATATGAGGCAAGCAATGATTCATACTAGTTTTATGAAGTCAAATACCCAAAGCTTCAAGGGTCTGCGTCCTAGCCTGGGCTGTGTAACCAAACTAGACCGTAAGTGGTGATTTGGGAATTTTCATGTCGTGTGGTTTAACATGAAGTGACCTAATTGGTCAAAGCAGACCACAACCACGTTATGGTATGGTATATCTAAAACTATTTGGAGTCAAGGGTTTTAAATTATGAATCTATACAATTATCGAACTAAATCCAAATATAGATTAAAAATGCAAGAGCAACACAACTAATCAATCATATCCATAGTTCATATATCATACATATGTACACCCAATTTAAAGATAAATTAAAAATAAGTCACATAAATATGGGTTTCTTTTGAGAATCTATGAAATTGTAATAACCTTGAGAACTAGTGCATCATGTGTTATCTCATATGATTTTTTTTATCTAAGACCAGCATTTAGAATATTTAACATATATTTATTTCATAACGTGATTTAAGTACATGTATTTGTTTCACAATGTAAACCTTTTTTTATCCTGTTTGTGAAACAAGCTTCACAAGTAAAAATGTTTCACATTGTGAACTGAATACAGATGAAGCAAACACATTGTGAAGCAAATATATGTTCATCAATACATTAAATGTTAGCATTAGATGAGAGAAAATCATACCAAACAAAGTTCTCATAGATCTCACAAATTTTGGAGTTCTCAAATGATTAAGCATTAGTGGGTAAATTTTGTTACAAACCTAATTTTCATTGTGAAACGGGGGAGAAACGAGAGTACGTCACGTGTCCCATACATTCACGAGATATTCATTATAAATGGTATAGCATTTATCATGAATATTGTAGAATTTTACGTTCATCATTCATGATGAATGGAGATACATGTTGCACTCTCTTTTGTCCCACCAGGTCACACCATAAACCAGTTTGCAATTAAACTTTGTCTCCATCTCTCTCTTCCCCCCCCCCCCCCCCTATCTCTCTCTCTATATACAAGTAATTAATAAGTAATAACCGATGAATAATTTAATATTGATGCCATTATAGTCTTGACCTCGATACCAAAAGCAAGTTATAGTCTTGACCTCGATACCAAAAGCAAGAGAAAGAACCAAAGTGCATTATATGTAAGTGGTTTAATTTGTTAAATCGTCAATTTTAAATGTTCACACCACATATCATATTGGACCATGCAATTTGGCTATTTCGGTTTTTCAATAAAATATTACTTCCCTTTATATCATAAAGATACACAAATTATATTAATAAGTTATTTGAAAGTTTTACCAAATATTTATAGTATAATATAAATATGTGTTTACTGAAATCTTAATTTTCATGTTAAAAGCCAAAAAACTATAATTTTCATAATTAAAAAATAAAGATCATCCATATTTATTTGTCATGACATATATTGTCACAACAACTTAAAAATAAATGCACTGTCATAACAATTTATTTATTTATTCATTCATTTATTATTTTTAAGACTTTAATTCATAAAAGCAAAGAGTTGTTTATATAAACCATTAAAGTCCTTGAATTTTGGCCTCCAAACAATGGGTTGAAAAGTGGGATGCGTACACAAAACCAGAAGAACCCACAAAACCACATGACTTTTCTCTCTTGCAAAGGAATCTACGACCATCACTTCCCCACACCCCACATATAAAATAACACACAACACCCTTAATTTCACAAATAAACCAAAATAAAAAAAACACCCAATTCCCATCTTCATCAATTCATCATCTTGGTACTCTCTCTCTCTCTCTCTCTGCAAATCAAGAAAACAAATCAAGATTCTTTCTCTCTCTCTCTCTAGAAATCAAGAACCCTAAACAAAGAAATCAAGAAACCAACCAAAACCCCATCATCATCATCTTGGTACTCTCTCTCTGCAAATCAAGAAAACAAATCAAGATTCTTTCTCTCTCTAGAAATCAAGAAGACCACTCTCTCTCTCTAGAAATTAATCAAGAGATGTTGCACCTGTTCTTTGCAGTGGCTTTCTCAGCGGTGCCGTTGACTCTGTATGTTCCCCCAATCCGAAGCTTGAATCTGTTTGTACAAACGATGGAAGATGTATGGAGGGAATCAAGTGTGTATACACATAGGGTGTACCCTCGAATACGGTATGCCTTTCGTAGGATCTTGGATTGTATGCTCTGCACCACCACAACCCATTAGATTTGATTAGATTAGATGGGTTTGTGGTTGTATATGTTTTTGGATTTTCGATTGCAGTTTTTTGGTTTCTGTTTGATGTTAGTTTTTCGGGATTATGTGATGTTAGAGTTTTTATATCCACAAATACGACTAATAAAATCTACCAATTTTCTCTTTATGTTCTTTTGTCCTCCTAAGGAAGTCTTTTATGATATGTATTTCGTGTAATAAATGGTTAGGGTGCTAAAAAAAACGACCAAACGACCATCAACCCAACCCGAGAAAAAAACACGAAAAAATCAACTCGAGGTAATTCGTTATATAATCGATATGAAATTAGGACAACCCGAATCTATGGGGTTGTTATTAGGTTAAACCCAAAGTGACTCCAACAACCGAATAACCCGATAAAAGTTTTAGCAACTTCTCTAAAATTATTTATATTTCTCTTTGATATGTATAAGTTATCGAAAATAACTCGGCAATAATTCATAAGATAACATTATTAATACCTAAATATTTGATTAAACTTGTATATCTTCTTCAATGACCGATCGTATTTCGAAGGAAAAGTTCTTTATTTTTATGTTTTCAATGTTGTTTTTACTTTGTTCAGACATAATCTGACCAAACTTACCAACCCGAACGGGCGGGTTGGGTTGCACTTTTGTTTGAGTTGAATTGGGTTAAAAAATTTCTAACCAACAACATTAATGAGTTGGATTATTCAAATGTTTTCAACCCGATCAATTCAACCCATGAACACCCTGATAAATAATAGTACAAATTATAATATCCATTTTGTCAAGTAAATATTTATTATTATATCCATTCATTTGTTGTCATGACATGGTTGATGGATTTGGATAATGTTTATTTGTATGACATCGGAAACAAGTGCCTATCAAATTTATTGACAGCATCTGTAAAAGGAGGGTGTTACTATTATTGGATATATATATATATATATATATATATTTTAATAAGAAACTCATATTTTATGAATTATTGACTTATTTAAGAATCTCGATTTTTATCTTAAAGTTGTTGTAAAATGATAATGCTAATTTTGTATGTATCTTATTAACATTATTATTATATTGTAGATATGTAATTATAAAATATTGTTGAAAAAATATATGGGATCTATAAAAAAGGTTTTTATAAGAATTATTATTATCAACTTTTATATGAGTTCTTAAGAGCATCTCCAATAGAGGTTTTTACAAAAACATATTTTTTGATGTTACCTCACTTCCATCTCATCAAAATAAGAACTCAGATAAATGTATACAATGGTAGTTCTTTTATAAGAACCTCTTTTTGTGGGTCTCATACATTTTTTTCAACTTCAATAATTATTATTAAGTCAAGAAAATAAAAAATAAATAAATAAAGCAAAATGTCATATCTCTCAAATTTCATGTAAGAACTTTTGACAATGCTAGTTCCTACAAGTCGTTACACTTTTTGCTTATAAGAACCTTGTATTGGAGATGCTCTAATTTAACAAGTCGGAAGTGATGTGACAACAAAAAATGGGTTCTTATTAAATGGGGCAGGTCTTAGGCGGGTAATGCATCCCCCGTCCCGACCCCGACCCTCGTTTAAACCCCCCCTTCCCCGACCCGACCCAGTTAATCTCCGACGGGTTCGGGTGGAAGGAATCCCCAACGGGTTTGAAGAACCCGTTGGGTATCCGTTTAGTAAAAAAAATAAAAAAATTGTATTTTAAAATTAAAATTATAATAAATCGTCACTATATTAATTATAAATATTGAAAATAAAAATGTATTTATAATGTAATAATAAATGTATACATATATATATGTATATATTTATTTATATACAAACTATATACATCTATTAAATAAATTTAAAAGTTTAACCGGGGTCAGATTAAGGGCGGGTAATGTCATCCCCGACCCGACCCCGTTTCGGGTATGAAAATAAATCTCCGTCCCCGTCCCGCTACCCGCTAAAGCGGGGAATCCCCGACTCTACGGGTAAATTTTCCATCTTTAGTTCTTAATTTCTTATGAGAATAGATGCTCTTAAGAGCATATCGAATTGGAGGTTATCTCAAAAAATGCAGTGTCTTATGAGAACTACCATTCAGGAGAGTTTTTATAAGAATCTCATGGCTTTTGAGTTATTGTACAAGAACTTTGGTTCTTACCATGAACTTGGTATAAATATATGATATTTTTATAATGATATAATAATTATCGACGTTGAAAAAGTATATGGGACCAAAGAGGTTCTTATAAAAACTATTGTTGTGGACTTTTACTTAAGTTCTTAATTTGATGAGTTGTAATTGATATGACGATAAAAATATAAAAAAAAATAAGTTCTTATAATAACCTTCATTGGAGATGCTGTAATGGTCATGTTTTGAATGACTAATTTTATAGGACCATAAAAACAACTAGAAATATTCGTAATAGCTTTTGAGGACTTGAACTAGTGATTTATTGAGTAAAAGTCCTAAAGACTCAAAACCTTATTTTCAAGTATACATGGAAATAGGGGATGTTGGATTCGTTGCCTTACAAAATGTAACATTTTTCAAGCCGAGCGAAATGAAAGGTTTTGTTTATTTTGGTGGAGTTGGCTCAAGATGTTGTGTTTTACAGTATTGTGTTCGTGTAGTATAGTCTCTTGTGAATTCAACAAGTCGTGTAATTGGGGGCACATCTACGGGTATACAAGTATAATAATTAATTCGAACCCCATGAGATCCGAGCTAACCGGTTTTGAATTACTCGAATTTCGGATTATTCGGGAATTCTTAGTAATACATCATTAACGACAACGAATAATGCAAAATCTTACAAAATTAACAAGCATTACAATAAAAGTATTATAATTAAATCTCGAAATCATAAGAACACTAAAATTGCTTAGAATTATAACACTAAAAGTATGAATGGGTCACGAAGAGCAGCGAGTGAGTCGTCAAAAGAAGGTTGAAGGGCAACAATGAAAGAGGTTGGGTTCAAGTGTCGGGTTTTATGCTATCTTTGTACGATTTTCGGTAATGAAATTTGTTGTCTTTTTAATATAAAGAAAGTGTAGGATAAACGTCTAAGAATAATGTGATGTCTAACGTTTGTAAATATCAATATAAGTAAGGTAATTATGAAAAAGTTAAAAGGTGTTACACAACTTTTGCAATTAGTTTCAATCATGTTAAATCTGGTTAAACTGACAATGAAAAATGATAAAGCAATTATCATGGCTTTAATTTCAACTTTGAATCAAAAAAAGAGTACATAAATAAAAACTAAATAAAACTCAATAACAGTTTAAAAAATAATAATAACAATCGATGTTTATATCAACTTACATATATTTCCACTGATTCTCTACATGATTACTTTAGACATTTCATAACTTTTTGAAACAACAAAAATGAATTTCATTACTAAAAAAGAAGTGTGTAGAGAGCGATATAATAATCTCCAACTTTAAAAGAACTAGAGCCGTAAATAAAGCCATGAAAACAAAACCGTAATTAACCTATAGGGATTGACTCAACTAACAATAATAATTGGGCTTTTGGGGATTCCTCTTCATCGGCCACCAATTCAAGTCCCTCCGAAACCATTAGGGATTTCATAATTGTTTTCCAGGTCCACATAAGATCAGTTAAGTATGTGCAAGCTGACTCGAACACCTACAACTACTAAAAAATCTACATTAAAACATAATCCAAATACAACACATATTGAGCCAAACTGGAAAAAAAAACACAAATTGTTACAAACAATTCAAAAACATCACCCATAAAATACGTTGAATCAATAACAAAGCAACACCATAAACATTAGAAGGTTGACACAAACAAACCAAGACCCAAACCACTTGGGTTGTGGCGCATTGGTAAAGCCTTTAGGGGAAGTAGTGGAAGATCTCATCTAGTGGACGAACCAAGTCAGTAGACACTAGGAGGATGTAGTCTTGGGCGCCACTGTGATGGTATGTGCCTAGACCTTCGCCATTCGAGGAATTTTCTTTGGTATGGTCCTCGGGTGTGCCGGGCCTTTCGGGTGTCTCTTGGTAGATGACATCAAGGTATATCGACTCTTTGGGTGGAACTTGATTGGTGCTATGGGTCTCCCCTATTGACTCCACATATATTGAACTCTGGTTAACTGCTGATAAGAATTGTAACTGATCATGCATGCTTATTATTGTTCAACTCACTAGGCTTTTTGGCCTAACACTTGTTTGGTGTCGATGTGTATCTCAGGTTCTAGGGGCGCCGGTCCTAAGCAGGTTTAGATGCTTTGGGTGAGAGCTTGGGGATTTTGCACTTGGACGCTTACTTCTTTTGGGAGCGAACCGTTGGGTTTATAGATGACAACCCTTTTGTAATCTCTTTTCTAGATGTAGAAATTAGATTAGTTGGTTGTTATTTTATTGTCCGTTTAGATTACAATTGTGATTAAACAGGTTATTTATATATTCCCCATTTTTGGGAGGCACTTGCTATGGCAATTCTAGTATACATCATGTCCGTTTTTCGGATTTTTGTTATCCCTATTTTAGGGTGTTACAAGTTGGTATCAGAGCTTTAGTTTAAGTGAAATAGGTATTGTTTAGCATATCTAGACTTAAGTTTTAGACTTTACGACTTCACTGTCCACTTAGGTAGCAATCCTAGGTGGGGAGAGCGTTAAGATTACGGAATTACTTTAATTGAAAGTTGTGATGATGGTGACAAGAATTCTTGTGTATGGTTCGTTCATAATTTCACTTAGCTACTGCTATTATGAATGCATTGTTACGTGAGCATACTTGGTTTACTATTATTATGATAATTGATGAAGGTATTAGTACGTACAATGAGTTCAACTCGTTTAGTCTTTTCTCAATCTATTTCTCGTGCGTGTATGGAAAATCATGATGGTAAACACTCGAAATAGATTACCGGACATGCCAGAGGGTCAACCAGAAGTGGAATCTTTAGTTGTACGACCTCCGGTGGGGGTAACCTCCGATGGAATTCCCGTACCCAGAACCTTAGGAGGAGGACCTGAACATATTCCGCGCCGGAACCTCAATGCGGATAATGCTATCATGGAAGAGGTGACCATGGAGACCCGGATACGGGATAGCATGATGGTGGCCATGAACTCCGTCATGGACCAACAACAAGAGTTCTTCATGAAACTCTTAGAAGATCGAGACACCACTAACCGACAACCAGAAACAATGGCGTAAAACATTGTTGTGGGGTCGGGTGGACCAAATGTGGTATCTGTTGAAGACCCATCTGATGATGGGAACAAGACGAAGACGAAGGGGTGCACCTACAAAGCGTTTCTGGGGTACCACCTTAAGGAGTTTGCGGGTTCCGATAACCCGGTTGCTTGTATGTATTGGCTCAAAGAGATAGAGATGGCCTTTGAGTCAAGTGAGTGTGATCCCTCTCAACGGGTCAAGTTTTCCTCTCAACTACTTCGGGGAGAGGCTTTGATTTGGTGGAATTTCACCCGATCAGTCCTCACTCCTGAAGTTCTGGTTAAGTTAACTTGGTCGGTGTTCAAAGAGAAAATTATGGACAAGTATTGTAGCGAACGTTCGATGGACAAGTTGGAGTGGAAATCTGTCAATTGTTGGCTACTCCAAACTTTTTTTAGAGAAACTAAACTTGGTGGGACATATGGTCCCCGATGATCGGTCAAAGATTAAAGCCTATCATCAAGGGTTACCGGCCGAGATGCGAACGGCGGTAAGGAATGCTAAGTGTTCGACGTTACAAGAGGTTATCGAAGAGTCCTTGCTCGTTGAGGACGACATCAATGCCGAAAGGGAAGAGAATAGGTTTGTCGGTGAGAAACATAAGTGGGAAGGGCCATTTGGGCCCGTTCGACAATCAAAACCCTTTGTAAGCGGGAGAGCGGGTGATCATCGTCGTGAAGACCGGTGGTGCCACAAGTGCAAGTCAAAGCACTCGGGGCTATGTGTTGCAAGAACTTATTCCGGTCCAACGGGGTGTGCCAAATGTGGTAAGAAGGACCACGTGACTCGAGAGTGTTCCATCCGGGGGCCGGTATGCTATGAGTGCAGAGAACCGGGGCATATGAAGAGGGATTGCCCAAAGCTAGTGGGAGGTAATGGTGGAAATTTCGTGGGTTCGACGGCTAGAGTCGAGCAACCACCAAGGGTGCCCAGTCGAGCTTTCCGGATGACTAACGAGGAGGCAAAGAAGACCGCGAATGTTGTTTCGGGTACGTTCCTAATAAACTCCTTGCCTACTCGTGTTTTGTTTGATTCGGGTGCTACATGTTCCTTTGTGTCGGATACTTTCTGTAAACAATTCACCACTCCTATTAGTGTCCTTTCCGATGCATTAATAGTAGAAATAGCTAATGGGGATCAAGTGATCATTCGTGACCGTTTTCGTGATTGCACTATAGAGATCGATGGAAATTCTTTCGGAGTTGATTTGCTACCTATGGCTATAGTAGGGTTTGATGCAGTCATAGGTATGGATTGGTTAGTAAGGCATAAGGCGGACATCTTCTGTTCCAAAAAGATGATCCAAGTACCTTTACCGGAAAATGGTGTGGCTACCATTTATAGGGAAAAAGGAAAGAGGAGTAATCCTATTATCTCATCTATTAAGGCTCGCAAGTTTCTAGCGAAGGGTTACCCTTCGTACTTGGCCTATGTGGTGGACGCAAAGAAAGAAAAGAAGTCGGTTGAAGATGTGGAGGTGGTGCAAGATTATCCGGACGTCTTTCCGGAAGACTTACCCGGATTACCGCCGGAGCGGCAAGTGGAGTTTCAGATTGACCTCACACCGGGAACGGCTCCGATAGCTCGTGCTCCATATCGTTTGGCACCGACAGAAATGAAAGAGATGATGACGCAACTTCAAGAGTTGTTGAAGAAGGGCTTCATTCGACCAAGCTCGTCACCTTGGGGAGCACCGGTTTTGTTCGTGAAGAAGAAGGATGGATCCATGCGGATGTGTATCGACTACTGAGAGCTAAACAAGGTCACGGTGAAGAATAAGTATCCTCTACCTCACATCGACGATCTTTTTGATCAACTCCAAGGAGCGGGATGTTTCTCAAAGATTGATCTTCGGTCCGGATATCATCAAGTGAGAGTGAAGAACGAAGATATTCCGAATACGACTTTCCGAACGCGATACGGTCATTATGAGTTTTTGGTGATGCCTTTCGGCTTAACCAACGCTCCGGCCGTATTCATGGATTTGATGAACCGTGTGTGCCGCCCATTCTTAGACAAATCCGTGATCGTCTTCATCGACGATATTTTAATTTATTCCAAGGGTGAGTCCGAGCATGGGAAACACTTACGGGAAGTATTAGAGGTTCTAAGAATGGAGAAGTTGTTCGTGAAATTCTCGAAGTGCGAATTCTGGCTCCAAGAGGTGCAATTCTTGGGGCATGTGGTATCAAAGGACGGGGTGAAAGTGGACCCAGCAAAGATCGAGGCAATGATGAGTTGGGAACCTCCAACAAGTCCGACGGAAATCCGAAGTTTCTTGGGTTTGGCGGGTTACTACCGACGTTTCATTCAAGATTTCTCAAAGACAGCTACACCGCTCACTTCTCTTACAAGGAAGAACGTCAAGTTTCTTTGGACCGATGCACAAGAGCAAGCGTTTCAGACGCTCAAGAGGAAGTTGTGCGAAGCTCCGATCTTGTCCTTACCCGAGGGATCGGAAGACTTTGTTGTGTTTAGTGACGCTTCCAAGATGGGGCTTGGGTGTGTCCTAATGCAAAGGGGGAAAGTAATCGCCTACGCGTCACGACAATTAAAGGATCATGAGAAGAATTATCCTACTCATGATTTGGAGTTGGCGGCGGTAGTTTTCGTGTTAAAGTTGTGGCGACACTACTTGTATGGGACCAAGTGTACTCTTTTCACGGATCACAAGAGTCTCAAGTACATCTTTGACCAAAAGGAACTCAATATGCGGCAAAGGAAATGGCTAGAGCTTTTGAAGGATTACGATTGTGACCTACTCTACCACCCCGGTAAGGCCAATGTGATGGCAGATGCATTGAGCCGAAGGAGTCATGGTGGTGGTGTCAAAATGTCCCTTACAAGGATCGATGTGGTGTCAAGTTTGTTGGAAAGTGTTAAGGCAAGTCAAGTGGAAACACTTAAGGAAGAGAACCTCAAAGCCAAAGTCATGGTGAAACAAAAGGAATTGTTAACGGAAGACGGTCGTGGACTCAAGCTCTTTCAAGGGCGGATTTGGGTGCCGAAGTTGGGGGGAAATCGGAAGTTGCTTATTGAATAAGCGCATAAGTCGAAATATTCTATACATCCCGGCAGCACCAAGATGTATAGAGATTTAAAGTTAAATTATTGGTGGCCGGTGATGAAGCTAGATGTGGCTAGCTATGTGGAGAAGTGTGTCACTTGTCTCTAAGTCTAGGCGGAACATCAAAGACCGTACGGAAGTTTACAACCATTGTCCATTCCCGAGTGGAAATGGGACAACATCACTATGGATTTCGTGACAAAGTTACCAAAGACCTTGCGTGGGCACGACACCATTTGGGTAATTGTTGACCGGTTGACCAAGAGTGCGCATTTCCTTGCTGTAACAACCTGAACATATATATACATTCAAAAATAACATTTCTTAATAAATACTGCCCCAGACTTACATTTTCAGAGTACAAGGTTTACAACTATCTCTTACTACACAACTGAGTTCAAAAAGTAAACTATTGCAGGAAGTCTTCTATCTCCTGAAAATAGCTCACATCTTTTCTTTACCCTTATCTGTACCTGCTACTTTGCGATAACCTGAAACATGATTAATTTTTTGAAAGAGCGAGGGTTAGACCAATAGTCTAGTGAGTCCCCTCCAATCACTACTGCAACATTTCAAATATTAATTAAAACATTTAAACAAAGCTTTATATCTCAAAAACATAACCTGCTCTTTTAATCAAACTTTAAAACACTTTATGTTTCGCAGGCATAACTCAATCTACTAGCCATTACTGACCACTTTTTACGCTTCGCAAGCGTACCTTAAGCTACTGACCAACATTTCCGTCAAAGACGGTATGTCTGTCTCGCACTGCCTTATTTTAGGGACACACCCTAATGGCATAAACGGGCCACACTCCCCGGTACGAACAGGCGGGTCACACTTCCCGACTTAGGTCAGACTTCTGACTCAAATGTATGCATACACCTAGTCCTGACTGTATATAAAACAAGTTTATATAAATTGAGCATAAACATGTCAAACTGATTAAATCAATCTTTTGCAATAATTATGCATAACTTTCAATACTATAAATGCGTAGTATATAAAACCCACATTTATCAAATAACTGCTAAAATCATAAAAGATTTAGTTTGAAAGACTCACCTCTGATTCTTCTTGATTAACTTTGACTTCTACTGTTTAACACCACCTACGGTGGTATTAAAAACAAAGGTAAGCTAACTTATGACTAACACTCTTTCCTTCTATAAACACATCAAATACAATATACTGCTACTATCCCGGTCGAAACCATCCTGATCAAAACCTCTTAGGACCGATTAACAAAACACCGATCGAACCACTATACCGGTCCACAACAACATACCGGTCGACCACAACCTACCGGTCAAACAACATACCGGTCGAACAACTCTACCGGTCGAATCCAACCTACCGGTCGACCGATACATTTTATCGGTCCTTATCATCTTCCCGGTCCTAATTCATACAGAGTCGGCGACTTCATAGTTAGAACCCAAAAAACTTTTGATCATTGAATCGATCAAATACACGGATAAAAGCTTGAATAACAAGTCTATTTACCGACTATAACATGCAGATAGAAGTATTAAGCTAGAATCATACCTCTATTTGACCAAAACGGATCGATTGATCAATACCTCTTTCTCTTTTCTCTGCCTTCTTCTTGCTCTGAGTTCTCTTTTCTCTCTAAGTCGACTTACACAAATATCATACTGATATGAATCAAATATCTGATATTTAGGTTATATAAAACCAAAGTTTCAAATAACCCCCTTGCACTTTGATTCTCGCTTAACTTTTTCCCCCAACTTCCAAAATTAATAAAAATTTCGGATCCGGATATTACACTTGCAATGTGGGAGACCTTGCCAATGGAGAGATTGACCAAACTTTATATTGATGAGGTGGTGTCGAGGCACGGAGTTCCGCAATCTATCGTGTCGGATCGAGACAGTCGATTCACTTCGAACTTCTGGGTTAGTTTGAAAAAGGAGTTGGGTACTCGACTGAATTTGAGCACGGCGTATCATCCTCAAACGGATGGTCAAAGCGAGAGGACGATCCAGACATTAGAAGATATGTTGAGGTCGTGTGTAATAGACTTCGGGGGAAGTTGGGATTCACATCTACCTCTAGTAGAGTTCGCGTACAACAACAGTTACCATTCTAGTATCGGAATGGCACCGTTCGAGGCCTTGTATGGGCGAAAGTGCAGAACCCCGGTTTGTTGGCTAGAAGCGGATGAGAAGCAATTCGCCGGGCCGGAAATAGTTCAAGAGACGGCGGACAAAGTGAAAGAAATACGAGAACGGCTAAAGGCGGCGCAAGACCGTCAGAAAAGTTATGCGGACAAGAAAAGGAGACCGATCGAGTTTCAAGTGGGTGACCGTGTCATGTTGAAAGTATCACCATGGAAAGGAATTATTCAGTTTGGGAAGCGTGGGAAGCTTAGTCCTCGTTTCCTTGGACCTTTCGTCATCTTGGAGAAAATTGGTTTACAAGCCTACCAGTTGGATTTACCACCGGAGATGGATGGAAATACATCCTACATTTCACGTATGTTACCTTCGGAAGTGTCTAGCCGAAGAGGAAAGCGTAATCCCTTTGTCGGAAATTCGGGTGGACAACGAAAATCGTTGTGTGGAAGAACCGGAGTCGATTTTAGAATCGAAAGTGAAGAAGTTGAGGCATAAGGACGTGGTCATGGTTAAAATCCAATGGAAGCATCATCGGGGTGCTAACATTACTTGGGAGTCCGAAGATGATATGAAGAAGCGATATCCTCACTTGTTTGCTTAGAGTAAGATTTCGAGGACGAAATCCCATTTAGGTGGGGATGATTGTAACATCCGTAAATTTATAAGGTAAGTATTTGTTTCCTTAAATACGTTAATTGCACCTATTTGAAAATATGAGCCTTTATATGCATTTAATGATGGTTACTATGTTGTAATGTTGAGTAAATTGACTTACCATTCTTTAATCGTTCAAACCTTGCGCTCGTTATCGAAATTGGTCAAGTTTTGGGATGTTGGGGGTTTGGTGCGACAGTGATTCGCGATTGTGACACTGTTACTCTCGCGGTGTCACTCTCGCGGTAGTTGTACCGCGGGTGTTTGGGTTGGCGCGACTATGACACGCGATTGTGACATAGTCACTATCGCGGTGTCAAGGTCGCGGGAGATGTACCGAGGGTGGGGGTCTCCGCGCGATTGTGACATGCGACAGTGACCATGTCACTGTCGTCGGGAAATGTCGCGAGCGGGTGCAGGGAGATTAAATGAACCCTTGGCCGAAAATACCCCATTTTATCACATTTCACTTTGAGAAAACGGGAGAACTCTCATTTTGGGCGATTTTTGAGCATTCCAAACACACACACATTTATTGCTAGGGTTTGGGGTGGTTGGGGTGATTCTTGGTTCATCAAGTCTCATCCAAGTGTATTTATTGAAGATCCTCATCAAAGTCATTCCTCTCCACTTCAAGTCTCATCTTCTCAAATCTAGGGTTTTCATCTTTCACCAAAACCTAGATTGTGAGTTTACTAACCTTTGTTAAAACTAGATACACATCATATTTTTCTAGTTGTTGTTATTTATCTCTATATGTTCAAGTATGTGGGATTTGATTATGAAGAAAAGTTGGGAATGTGATTTTGTGTGAAATGCCATGATTTACTTTATTGATCGGGTATTTGGTATTGACTCCATGAATGTACATATTGGATATCTTTGCATGATTTGGGATGTATGTATTATAATAGATGATAAATTCTACTTGGAATGCCTTTTTTGGTGATTTAATGTCTAAACATTGATTATGTTGGTATTTGGGTCTCATAATGGATTTATGTGTTAGGATGGTAACATTGTACCCTTGGTTGATATCGAAATGTGTTGGTTGAAATATACCTCAAGACCTCCTATAAATTATGTTGGACGAACCAAGTCAGTAGACACTAGGAGGATGTAGTCTTGGGCGCCACTGTGATGGTGTGTGCCTAGACCTCCGCCATTCGAGGAATTTTCTTTGGTATGGTCCTCGGGTGTGTCGGGCCTTTCGGGTGTCTCTTGGTAGATGACATCAAGGTATATCGACTCTTTGGGTGGAACTTGATTGGTGCTATGGGTCTCCCCTATTGACTCCACATATATTGAACTCTGGTTAATTGCTGATAAGAATTGTAACTGATCATGCATGCTTATTATTGTTCAACTCACTAGGATTTTTGGCCTAACACTTGTTTGGTGTCGATGTGTATCTCAGGTTCTAGCGGCGCCGGTCCTAAGCAGGTTTAGATGCTTTGGGTGAGAGCTTGGGGATTTTGCACTTGGACGCTTACTTCTTTTGGGAACGAACCGTTGGGTTTATAGATGACAACCCTTTTGTAATCTCTTTTCTAGATGTAGAAATTAGATTAGTTGGTTGTTATTTTATTGTCCGTTTAAATTACAATTGTGATTAAACAGGTTATTTATATATTCCCCATTTTTGGGAGGCTCTAGCTATGGCAATTCTAGTATACCTCATGTCCGTTTTTCGGATTTTTGTTATCCCTATTTTTAGGTTGTTACACCATTCGTGGTCGCCCTGGGATTAGTCGGTGCGCGTAAGCTGGCTCGGAAACCTACGGTTACCAAAAAAAAAAAGACCCAGAGTTTGGTTGCGTCTGCTAAGTTAGCAACATAAAGTGTAAACAAAGGTTTATTTTAACATCATCTTCAACAACTAGATCCCTTATCATCCATCCTTCAAAGAGTATTTCCAATGAAGATTCTTATAAAAATCTATTTCTACATTTTTTTTTGTTATATCACTTTCAATTCATCAAATTAAGAATCAAAGGGGGCTATTTGGTGGTTGTTGAATAGTTTGGTGCAAAATATTAAGTGGTCGGAATGATTAAGATGCTCTTATGATATAGTGCAAAATGAAATATGGTTGTTTGGTAATTGTTCAGAATGAAATTAGGGCGCTGAATGATTAAGGGTGATCCAAGATACAAAACCATTTAGAGGGTTTTACAACCATTGAGAGACATTTTTTTTGGCCAAACAAGATTCATCTCTTAAAGATTAAAATGTTGCCTTTTAATGAAACTATTAAGAGGTAAACAAACAACCCCTAAAAAAAGTCCACAATAGTAGTTCTTATAAGAACCTCTTTTGTGGGTCCCATGTATTTTATAATAATCAATAAATAATTATACAATCAATAAAATATATAAAAAACTAACAAAAAGTCACTAAATACCAAGTTCAAAGTAAGAACCAAATAACCTAAAGGATGTGAGGTTCTTATAATATCTCTCTCTAAGAGTGATTATTCTAAAAACATACACTTTTTGTTTATAAAAACTTTTTATTGAAGATGCTCTAAGGATAAATATGCTCGTCATTTAGAAAAACAAAAAGGGTGTTTGGATATCTGTTTTGAAACAAAATTAGAATTAGACGATGAACAAACATTTGTAATTTTATATTCATTTTAAGGTAGCGTTTGGTACGCAGACATGATTGGACGAGACTGGACATGACAGAACAAAAGGCGGGACTGGACAGGACAAGACAAATGTCTGTCTTGTGTTTGGTACGGCTAGGACTGGATAGGACATGACTGGACAAATTTCGCTAAAAGTTGTTTGATGATTTTATATGTCATATACTAGTCATAAATAACACAAATAAAGTATATCTTTAGATAATTTAATTAAAAAACATTTTTATTTTTTTAAACGATTTTCATACATATAAATACACACAAAAACAATGGTAGGAAGTTTGAATGAATAATCTGAAGTAATTGACGGTAGTTCGAAAAAAACCGATTCATATAAAGAAAATATAATATTTGATTCAATTTGGAAGATCTTAATGAATTGTCGGATGCATAATTGCAGCGACAAGTAAAGATAAATGCGATGGGTGGCCCGTGAAGGACGATAGTTGTGAAGAACGTGAAAGATAGTGGATGGTGGTGATGCAGGAGGTTGTTATGGTTGATGTGGTGGAGGTATAGGTGGGCGATGATGGTAGTGGTGGTGGCGGTGGACAGGGGTAATAAAGGTTATTGTAGTGGAGGAAGAGGCGGAGGTCACCAACGGTGGTTAGCGGTGAGCGTCGGTGGTGGCAGCGACAATGGGTGGTGGTGATCGGTGGATGTGGCGATAGGCGGTGGTTGTGGATGTGGTGGAGGAAGTTGTTGTAGTAATGGAGGAAGAGGTGGAAGTGGTCGACAATGGTTTGTGGTGGCTACCGGTGGCCGTTAATGGTGGTGGCGGCCAAAGGTGGTGGTGATCGGTGTTAGTGGAGGTGGTCGACGATGATAGTGGTGGTGGCGATGGGCGATGGTTGCGGAGGTGGTGGATGAGGTTGTTATGGTGGAGAAATAGGTAGAGGTGACCGACGGTGGCTACTGGTGGCCGCCGAGGGTGATAGTGGCGGCGATGGGTAGTGGTGACCCTTAAAACTAATATCATATTAGGATTATACATCAAATAATGGTAGACCAACGATTTTTAGTTTCTGTCTCACTTTTGTCCCATATTGTTCTACCTATTTTGGTGGAACAAGAAAATACCATTTTTTGTCCCATCTTGTCTAGTATTTGTCCCTGTCCCATGTCGTGCCAAACATGGGACAGTGAATTTTTGTCCTGTCCCATGTCATGCCAAATATGGGACAGTGAGTTTTTGTCCTGTCTTGTCCCGTCTCATCCAGTCTGCAAACCAAATGCACTCTAAAGAAACAAATATTTAATCGTGGGCTGAGGCTGAATTTTATTAATAGATTGGGCCCTTATATATTTGAGCCCAAGTTGAAATTGTAAAGCCCAAATGAAAAATTAGAGCCCAATATTGTTGCAGCAGGTAGGTTCCAACAAATGGTACGCTTACTTCTCGCGATTAGGTCGTCTGACCGAAGAGAACACAACGACTTGCGAGTTGCGATTGAACTGAACGACGATCTGCAACGATCTGGGACGATTTACGGTTTCCACCGGATACCTGCGATTTCCAGCTGCGATTTCTCTTCTGCTTTCCGATTAAGCCAAGGTAAATGGCTATCTATCTCAGAAAAATATATAAAATGATACACAGAAAAATTTTACTAAATGATTCACTGACTGAAACCCCCTTTTGATCCTTATCGCCTCTCATTTCTTCAAACTTTGGAAGACTTTCTTCCATCTATCTATCTATCCATGGCCTTTGCTTCCACATCGTCTTTTTGTCCGTGACATGTATACATACATACTGGTGTTTGTCAGATCCTACATAGGTTATTTGGCAAGCTAAAACTTCATTTATTGTGTCAAAAGATCTGCTTGTAGAACAACAACCATGGCAGATAGCAGGGAAATTGATGACCAGGTGGATTTTGAAGATGACAACTATGAGGAGATGGATGATGATGTTGAAGAGCAATTAGAGGAAGAAGGGCCCGAGGGAGGTGATGATGAAAATGGTGAAGAACAGGAGGATATTAGTGGATATGATGGAAAGGAGCAGGAGTCTGAAGAGGATATAAATCAGAATGCTACTGGACAGGTAGATGATGAAGAAAAATCCCCTATGTCTGGAGAAGATAATAAAGGGAAGCATGCTGAGCTTCTTGCTCTTCCCCCTCATGGTTCTGAGATTTTCATTGGTGGGCTTCCTAGAGACGTGGTTGAGGAAGATTTGAGTGATCTTTGTGAATCCTTTGGGGATGTTGTTGAGGTCAGTTCTAATTATGGTTACTTCATGAGACACTGATCTTGTAATTGGAATGGAATTAATTTATACTACATGATACTGTGCAGGTAAGGTTGGTGAAGAATAAGGAGACCAATGAAAATAAAGGTTTTGCTTTTGTGGCATTCAGAACTAAGGATGTTGCTCAAAAGGCCATTGAAGAGCTACATAACAAAGAATTTAAGGTATGACCTTATGATGGTTTATTTGTCATTTTCTGGTGTTGGTACTCACTTTGATGCTCATGTGTTGTATAGCCTGTCTTAACGAAAATTGTTCTGGGCATATCATTGCAGGGTAGGACCTTAAGGTGTTCACTTTCTGAAACTAAATACAGACTATTTATTGGCAATGTGCCCAAGACTTGGACCGATGATGATTTCAGAAAAATAATTGAAGAGACAGGCCCAGGCTCAGAAGTCATTGAGCTCATAAAGGTGACTTGAACATGACTTGTGTACCAGATACGTCATCAATGATATAGTTGTTATTATTAACCTTTTTTAAATGGTTTGTTTGTAACCCAGGATTCTCAAAACCCACCACGTAATCGTGGTTTTGCTTTTGTTGAGTATTACAACAATGCCTGTGCGGATTATTCAAGGCAGAAACTAGCTAGTGCCAATTTTAAGCTCGATGGCAACACCCCAACGGTTACTTGGGCGGATCCTAAAAGCACACCTGATCATTCTGCTTCATCTCAGGTAAATCTCCAAAAATTAAGATACACTCATTCCTATCCATACTGCAAAACTTAGTCTAGATAAATATTTAGCACTGCTAAGGTTCAACACCTCACTCAACGAACTGGTTATAGATAATCTACTGCTAGATATGGAGCTGTTTACTGGTTAAGGGTTTGCTTAAGACATATTTAAGGAATCTGGGGTTGGAAATAAACTTTAGCGCTATGTAAACAGTAAAGCTATGGAATCACATCTAGGATCTTTTGAACGATACCCAAGATAACATACATCACAATCAATGAAATGGTCTAGGAATTAGAAACCTCAGCTAGATTGCCATCCAAGTGCCTTATGGAGACCATGTCATCTACTGTGGGCTATTTTTTATTATTTAGTGTGATACCATTATCTCTCTAAGCAGTCAATGCTTTCTCGCCTTAATGTTAGCGTTATCTATTCATGCCAAGTTATAGATGTTGTTCAAGCTTCCATCTTTTGGCTGCTGAGGTGATATCATGTTCATGCAACTGCGTCCATTGAGTACCTACTTGGGCAATTTCTTACCACAGTAGCAAGTCTGTGAACAATTTTGGTTCTACTCCAATCAGCTTCCTCAATGTTCGGAAACTAGGAGACTGAACACCATAGTAGAGAAGCATCAATGTCTGATTCTGCTGAGTCATGATAAAGAAGTATCAGGTTCTATCTATGGAACCTTAACGAGATTTTTCTTGTTTCAATCCATCCAGACAACTATGGCAACTCGATTATGGAAAAACCAGCAAGCTATGGCTTGAAAAGCTTATCTTCTTCTTCTTACGTAAATCTGAAAAAATAGATTAAGAGATGATAGTATGTTAGACTTTAAAGAGAGGCTGACATCTTTCTTATCTATCTATTGCTTTCTAGCAGTCAAAAGCAGATACCCCTCCCCCCAATGTTCCTATTACATCACCTACTTCATTATCTGTTACCTCTTTCTGGCTTTTCTTGTGTTGCTGTACTGAGTTATGAAGTCGGTCCTCGTATGACACTGATGTCTTATGCCATTCACATGCAACCTTAAACAGTGATTTATTTAGCATCTGTTTCTTTTCCCTTACGTCATTAGATTTTTTATTAAGGTGGTCCTGGCTTTCGGTTACTGGTACTAAACCATTTCATTGCTGCTTCATGGGTCTGACGAAGATTTTTCTTGATAGTTGATAAGTGCAAGGTAGTCCTGCATACCAGAGGCAAGTTGAAAAGCATAAATGGGTTGATAAAGCTCTTCTTTCTTTATATCAAATTTCTGCCTGATTAGAACTTTGGGAACTTTGGCACGGGTCTTCATCCATCTGATTTCTTGTCTCCAATTCATCAATCTTTTGCACGGATGCTGCCGCTGTCAGGGTTCTTGGTTGAAATTGGGAAGCTGGTCAAATATTCTGTCTTTCTAACTTCTAAGCATGTGTTCACTTAAATTTGCTCTACCGAGTTGCTATTGCAGATTGTGAGTTGTCATAACCTTCTAAAATCTTGTTAACAATGTTCGAGTGAACCTTTGCAAGACCTACCACTTCATCTTTCTGTCTTCAGTGATCACTTATGCTCCTTTCTAGATTATTTGGTGGGTACTACTGCCTGTTGAGTTGAACCTTGGTTCCGCATCAACAATAAGAATGTTGAGATTTTCAACTGCTCAACAATGAAAAACAGCAGGTAGTCTCTGTGAGCATCAGTCAGTGTTGCTCAATAAGTTCGGGTGGTAAGAATGGTCATGACACTGCCTTGGTGTGGCTCCAATTGTTGTAGGACCTTTAAGGTTCAAGACCTAAATAAATTTGTGAGTGTTTATAGTTGGATGGTAGGGGTTTTAAAGTAGTCATGCATTTCTCTGCTGAATTGTCCCAGCGGAAAGGGGGTGGAGTTTCCACAACTAGTCATGGATTGTCTAGGGCTGGCTTTGAGTAGTTTTTTTGGTCTAGGCAAGGATTGCTATTGGGAGAACTAAGTACAGGAAACTAGAATGAGAAACAAATTTGAGCTAAAATGGAAATGTAGGAATCATATATAGGGTTCTTACTTCTTAGACATCAAACCTGAGTGGAAAGCGCATTACTGACCGAATGAAAATCTGAAGCTTTTTTTTATAACTATAATCTTCTGTCAAAGTTCAGAATACCTCTCATGGACTACTATACTGCATTCACTAGTAGACCCTTCAATACATTCATGCAGAATGTCTGAAAGCATAAATGTATTAACAAAAATCATAAAGCTTAATCTAAATCAACTTCATATCAGGGTGCTTCTAAACATCAAGCTGAGCTAGAGACCATTCTAGCTCCTTTTATTATATCTTCTACATAGACTTGGTATAGCTGCAACATTTTGTGCCTTTTCTTTGAACATGTTAACTTATAATGAATTGTAGCTGAAAAGGCCTTTAGGAGTTATTTGATCCTTTCTATGGATATGCCATGTTATTTGCACTTGATTGTGAGCAGTTGTAAAAAGATCAAAAGTTCTAGTCATAGAGAGGTTGGTAGAGAACTGGTTGCAGTGATTTTGACCAGAGAAATTTCAGTTTCAGGCTTAGGATCTGTCTGGATACCCAGAGCTCTGGGTTGGTTCTAAGAGAAGTTTAAGTGATTTAGGGATGAAGACCAATATAGACATGCTGAGAGTGTAGTATACTTTTTTGATTATGATGGTGAAAGTTGAAACTACGCAAAATTTATCTCTGGAAAATTAAAATGCTGATGCATCATTCACAGACTAAAATACATATCAAGAGCTTCAGCTATAAACGGCCTCCATATATCGTACCCCATGGAGGATTTTCTTGAACTAGTTCAGGAGCTCATCAGCTGGATGTCATTCTTTAGTATGCAGTTAATCTTATCATTACTTGTGCCAACTGCTGAGAGGTTTTTGCCTGTAAAGGTAATTGTTCAGCGTGAAATTTGATAGCTTCTATAGAGCATGTCAGATCCCTGCCTTTCTACATTTTCTATCTCCCTTGATCTTATGAGTTTTTGCCTATTTGTTAAGAGAGTTGATGGTCCTATATAATGTTCCGGGTGCTTTAACTTTTATCTAATAGGATCCTTGGGTTAAGTTTAGAATAAGATCAGAAAGGCTTCAGTGCGTTAACATCCTCGACAAATCAATATCTCCCCTTACCGTACTCCTATCATTCCGTGGATCTTTCTCCTCCCAAGTATATGCATCAAAATAGGCAAATTTGATGTAGTCATTGAAGTCTATAGTTGTTTTCAGTATCCAACTTAGATACATCAACTACCACAATCTTCTCTGTCAAAATAAATCTGGTTATCTCCATGCACCCATTCAATGGAATTATTATATGGCACCTACATGGTTGATATTTCCAGACATGGACATGATTGGTGGTTGGCCAACTGAAAATGTTAAAAACTGAAAGGCTTCCCTCTCCAACCCTTCCTTTTTCACACTTCCTCAGAGATAGGTAATTACCCTTTCAATTCTTTTTCCCATCTCTCACCATCAAGCACATCCTCAATTATAAGAAAAACCTTCATTTTGAGTCCCCAATTTACATCCCAACCGTTCAATGTCATGCTCCCAAACATCTTAAATATAACAAAGTCGATCAGAAACATAAAGAAACATGGTAAACAACAGAATGGTTGAGAGGGTTACAGCACCAAAGGGTGACAATTAAATAGTTAACCGAGGGAAACAGAAGATCTATCTGCCAAACGGATTGCAGTCAACTCTTGGCATGTTATCTAAAAAGTATGTATTCTATGGCTCTTTGAAGCCATTGAGACATTTAAGTATCTAGTATGGCATATAAATCTTTTTGTAAGAGTAACAATCCTCAAAACCACATATATTTCAAATATATTATGTTAAACACCAATATTTTGCTGTCAGGGCCAGCGAATTAGAGTTTGACCTGTATATTTCATGAGCCTTAGACCAATGAATGGGTTTGGCTTGTTCAGCACCAAATTACTTAATGCATGCTTGGAAGAATTAGCACATAGAAATGACTTTAGCTTGATAGCAAAATTTGTAAAAGTGATCTTATCATAGACATTAAATTTTGGTAATGTGCCAAAATTGTGAAAAGCAATATAGTGCCAGCTTCATTAAAGAACACTTATATTATATTTAAAACAAAGAGTGATAATTGTTGGTAGACAAGCTTCAAATGTTAACAGGTCGAAACCAATACATTTTAGAATACATTATTTTAAGGTTATTACTACGTTTAATTAAAATACCGAATATATATAAACATAATAATTGGGCACCCAACTTTTTGGGGATCAGCTTGTTATCTCACAACTCCTGAAAGTGAACTTGAAATCAGCTTGTTTACTTGATGAATGAGATTGAACATAGCCCTTGGCAAATTGATCTTGGTTATTCACTTTAACATGACTAGGCTAGTTAGCTAATTTCTTTACAAAAAATGATTCTGCGTGATGCTTGGACAACCTATACAATTTTTCTAGGTTATTTGATGAAAAGAAATTATCTGATTTATTGGATGCTTTCTCTTTGCCTGCCATTTTGTACTTATCGTCAAACAATTTGAAATACCTGGATCCTGGAGCTATAGTTGTTCTACTCTTTGCTAGTATAGCAGATGACATAGGCCTTAGAAGCTCTTACTCAAGTAGCTGGGTGATGAGACTAATCCCAATATTCTTTCCCAAGACCTCCGATTTATCAGGCATAAGCACGTATGCCGTATCAAGATCTTTGTCAGCCGCCAATTTGGACAATCTGGTAGCATAACTTAGACCCGAGTTATAATTTTTACTCCTGTGTGTAGATGCTTCTGGTATCATTTCCATCTGCAGATCTATATGATTCAAAGCAATGTCACTTAGGTGCATTGGGTTCCTTTTTTTCCTTGTTCAAACATGAGTAACCCTTTTGCTCTAGGAGTTGAACCTCTTCCTTAACCTTAAAGTCATCTTGGTCATCCTTGTGTCAATGTCAAGTTATGTTATCTGCCCTGAATCTGAAGTCATAAACCGGTTGGATATAATATAATGTGTCTTCCATCTCTAGCCCACATGCCTCTCTCTGCATTTCTACATTAGGTGACATTCTTTAAATTTTACATGTCTCTTCAGTATGGTGTACAAATCAAAGCCGGGATGCTTTTGAGAGGCCATGAGTCGTGTATGAGTACCTAGTGGGCTTGTGCTTTATTTTACAAAATACTTCTATTTCTCTGAAGTTATGCTATATTATGATACCGTGATTATACAGTAAGCTATATAAATATTCAGATTGGTCATTACATTCATATATGATCGAAGATGAAAACAATTTATGGATAAAGATGATATCAAGTTAATGTTCGCATTGAAGAAAAGTATATGAGAAGAAGAGTAGTCTGTGATTTCTTTTTGAAAAAAGATTCGACTTTCTTTCAATTTGAAGTGATATGACATAATTTGGTGATTAAATCTCAATCAAAGGGTGAGGGTCCCTTGTTATAATTGTAAAATCACTTTCAAATTTTATAGACTGTCATATCTTTATCTAATCTCTTATGACATGAATTGTGATACCATCACTAAAGTAAAAAGATAAAGGCACAATAAGATTATTGTATCAAACCTCTTTCAGTAAAAACCAATCATATTATTTGTTACTTCTTACCATGTTGTTACATCTTACCATGTCACGATATTCAAAAGTATGGGCATGGAAGTCCTTTGGCACATGCATGTTTGGCTGAAAGGCGTCACTTGCTTTCTTTTTTAGATTTTTTTCAATCACCTCTTGTTGGCTTTAAGCGTTATTAGTTGAACAAAAATGTTAGCTCATTCTTTATTCCCTGTACAACGTGTGTTTTCATAGGTAAAGGCTCTTTATGTGAAGAATATACCGGAGAACACTCCAATAGAACAGCTGAAGGAACAATTTCAGCGCCATGGGGAAGTGACGAAAGTTGTCATGCCACCTGCAAAAGCAGGTGGTAAACGAGACTTTGGGTTTGTCCATTTTGCAGAAAGGGCAAGTGCGTTAAAGGCAGTCAAAGAAACCGAAAAGTATGAAATCGATGGTATGTTTTCCCTGTACTTTTCTCTTTTTCTTTATTCTTTTCCCCCTCAGAACTCTGTTTCAGGTACACAGTTAGCAGAGAATGAGATCAATGGTACTGTATTTGTGCTTAATATAGGGAATCTAAACATTTTCTATGAGTTGGAGTTAAGGCCACATAATGGTTCGGTACTGTTAACAAGATAGAACTCTTGATCCACACCCTACAAATTTATTGAAATTTAACGTTCCAATGGAAGTGTTTTTGGTTGTTTGAGTTGAACTTGCTACATGTGACCGAGAGATCATACCATTTGAAGTAAAAGTATCTTTTTAGATTGTTCAGGTAAGGCTGCAGTCATAAGATTTTTCAGTAGATCCATGCTCTTTTAACGAACATAGGTAGGAACCATGCACAGGAAATGGTGCCCGCCCCTCACATGAAGCCATTCTTATTTTATTTTTAGGTAACAACTATCTTTATGACATAGAAATCTTTTACACTTTCACCCCCATTGTTCATTGATAGAAATGACATAAACTTCCCAACATGCCTTTGTTTTGTTACATTGATAGAGATGACATGGATCTCCCAACATGTCACTAGACAGGAGAGCTCATAGCATGTTTCTCTTACGACAATTCCTTAGCTAGTTGAAAACTTGATGCAAACAAATTACATCTGATTTGTTTTTATGAATGGTGGGGTAATTTGTATATAGTTGCTGGATTTTATTAGTCATACCATTGCAGACATGTTTTATTATTTCTTTGGCTTCCATTATATATAAGATTTGGCTCCCATCTTGAAATAACTTGCTGATGCTTCACTAGTGATTGGATATGACAAGAAAAATAACTCTTCCAAAACATGGCAAGTTTGATACCTTGTTTTTGAGCTATAGCCTATGTGACCATATTTCGTGATTTAGTGAGTTACTCCCTCCGCCCCAAAATAAGTTTTCACATTTCTATTTTAGTTTGTCTCTAAATAAGTGTCCATTTTCAAAAGCAAGTGTCTGCTTTTCAGTTCTACCTTTAGTTACAAGATAGAGAAATTCATTACTCCCTCTATTGTTAAGGGTAAAATTGGCATTTAGTTAATTAAAAAGTGTAAGAATTACACATTTCTAATACTGTGCCCCTTTCATCATGGACATTTATTTTGGGACAGGAGTATAAAACAGTTTTATTGGTCCAATTGGATTGCTATGATTCTAGATGAGTTGTTCATAGGACGTGGTTTCTATTTACCACCTTGACCGTTGTTCATTGCTATGATTTTCAGGCCAGGTTCTGGAAGTGGTACTCGCAAAGCCTCAGAGCGACAGAAAACCTGATGGGATTAATCCTCACTATTCTGGGCCTCATCCCAACTACATTCCTCATCCCGTCTATGGTGGCTTCTCAGCTAACCCATATGGAGGCAATGTTGGGCCTAGATATGGCGTTAACCCTTCGTTTCAGCAGGTATTCTAGTAATGTACCTTGTGTGCTTCTTGTTGTTCTGATGCAAAGTTTTTTTATCTTAAAAGAAGTGTGTATTATGGAACAGCCAATGATATATGGAAGGGGACCTGTGCCAGGAGGTATGCAGATGGTTCCAATGGTTCTGCCTGATGGTCAAATAGGATATGTTCTGTAAGTTACTGTCTCTCTTTGAATTGGTTGTCAATAAAGAGCTTTATGGTCACTCCATCAGATTCTCTATAATTTCTCCAAAATGGAGAAGCAGAAGTTAAAATCTCTAAAAAGTTTACATTTATCTTCAAGAGTTTCTCCATTTTGGAGATTTCGACGTAAATTATATTATTGAAATCTTCGGTAGATTTAATATCCCAATAAACTTTGTAAAAATGAAAGTACATTCAACTTCATTGGTGGGAACATAAAAAACTATTTCACTCTCTTTTTGTCCTCTTTCTTGTACTTTCTTAATTTTGGAGAATCTATTGCAGCAAAAAATAGGTTAAAAACTAGATGCTCTTAATGAACCATGGGTGGGATATACTGGGCTCGTTTTGTTTGGTTTATGGAAAAAGAGATTTATGCTGTGGAATTTGTGCAGGCAACAGCCTGGAGCACAGATGTCATCTGTGAGGCCGCCTCGGAGGAATGAGCGCAGCAGCAGCAATGGCTCAGGGGGGGCACGAGGAGGACGGGGAGGGGGCGGTGGTGGTGGTGATGATGCCGCTCGTGGACGGTATCGGCCATACTAAGGGATAGGTGGTGGTGGGACTGTGCGAACTTGTTGTACATGGATATAACCAGATAGATTTGCCGTGATGGACAAGACACACCCCCATCCCACCCCACCCTTCCCTCCCTCTGCCTTTTGCTGAAAGGCACAAAAGAAAAGGCAAAAAAAAAAAAAAAGAGGTTAAATTAGTAGAGTGTAGAACAAAGTTGGAGAGCTCTTGTTTTTCTTCTTCTCTTTGTCTGTGTTCTGTAGTTGATTGTAGTAGAAAACATGCTCATGAGTTGCCAATCATGCCTCCAAGTAAACTATTATCTTCATTACATTAGTAACGAAATTTGAAGATGAACGAAAACAACTTCTCTACTCTTTGGGGTAGAGGAAAGATCTGCATACATCTTACCTCCAGACGTCACGACTCCAGAATATACCTGTGATATTTACCGAGTTTGTTTGACTTGGTTTAAGTTGCGTTACATCTTTTCATATTGGGATTTCATCTGATATCGCACAAACCACCTTCACATATACAGAATTGTTGGAAAGCAATGGGTACATATGACTTTAGGTTTGTTAGTATTGATGGGATGAAATCTATTGAACAATGGACAATGTTATGCTTATCCCAATAGTTTGCTTGGTTTGGGGATATTGCACAACATAATCAAAAGAAAATCATTATTGTAATAAATATAATTTAACACCATCATTAAAAGAGTTGAAGGGCTTGATTTAAAACCCAGAAATTGGTTAAGAAAATCATTGAGTTTTGAAGATATATCTGGCTTGAGTTCACTATTTTAAGGTAATTTCTAACACTCTATTCAATCATATCCGTTGTATTATGATATAACCTTCATCTTCGTTATGAACCACCTCATTTTGATCTGTTTGATATATGCAACTGTCGATCCTCGAAATATTTTCGTAATGAAAAACGGGTATTTGCCACAAATAATAAATCAGCAACAAGTCATACAAATAAATTGATGTACCCTCAATGATTTGATGAACAAACAATTGAATCAGTATGGAATTGGAACAAAAATTGAATGATTACAAAAGGATTTTTAGGCACTTCGAGACTGCCGGATGTTTCCACACACTATTTATACCACTCAAAACTACTTTTGCATTAACTACTTGTACTAGTGCATTAAGCACTTATACCTTATCCTAACATCTTTGACTATTTGACCGCACTACTTGCCAATTTCTCATGTTACATCGTAAGTATTAATTGAATTGACAAAAGTCATACAAATAAGAAATGGTAATAGTTAAAACACTTTCATTTAACTTATTGGATAAGATTTTAGTTCATTAAAATGACATCATATACAATGTTTTTATCCGGTAAAGGGTAAGAGTCCCCAGTCTCATTTAATGGGTAAGACCATCGGTCATTGTCACCACACTTACCGGGTAAGATCCTAATCCTAGTCATGTTCATCCGATAAGGTAAAATGAACTGACCCCTAAATCTAGGCATTTGAGATAATGGATAACGGTATTTGCACTTCGTGGATGTGAAATGAATCATCGACCAGGTCATAATAGGATAAATTGTCTCGTATTCTTAATCTAGATTTAATAATATGCATTCTTTTTATTTATATGATTTCTTGTCGCATTATCGTACTATAATGCACAATTGTGAATCACCCCCTTGGAAATATGGTCTTGGGAAAAATAGTCGTAATGAGTGTCATTTTACTTGGTTTACATTTAAAAAATGTATTATTATGTATAAATTTATTTACTAATTAGATACTTTTATTTTACAAAATTGTAATTTATTATATTATCTATATATAGAAAATAAAAGAATACAAAACACGAATACCAAGTATAAATAAAATAAAGGAAACAGTCTGTTCGGTTTCCAAAGTCCAATAACTTATTTATTTAAAAGAAATGTCGATTTCAGTAAGTCCACTAATTTGTTTATTTTAAAGGAAATGTCAGAAACATAAACCCTCAAAAGTATATTGAACACCAAAGTCCTAAAGGGAGGGAAGTGAGTCTTCATACCATTCATTAGTGAAGCAGCACCTTACCATCTGTTATCAATGTTATGCTGCT
Source organism: Arctium minus (assembly GCA_954870635.1). Lineage (NCBI taxonomy): Eukaryota > Viridiplantae > Streptophyta > Magnoliopsida > Asterales > Asteraceae > Arctium > Arctium minus. The sequence goes on from OX941082.1 coordinate 21,324,110, forward strand.
GCTAATTGACCTCCATTGATTTCAAAAGTGTCCCAACTGCACTTATATTAATGAGTAAGCAATAAGGGACTTATAAACATGTTTGCCACATCATTTAAATTATAAAATCCAAAATATACAATCAACAATGCAATAAATGTTAACTTGATCACATTTCATTATGTTTCTTACACATAAAACTGGGCATGTTTCTTCCTTTCCATGGTACATTATGAAGTTGCATCATGAAAAAGATTGCAACTTCTAACCTCTTAACCAATTACCCCAAATATTGCAAAGGTGGTTGAAGATGTCTCCCAAAATGATGCCAAGATTGTCGATTTGCCGATGTCTTCACTTCGGATGATGCATGTTTTGGACGGTCGCAACTCTTACCCTTTTCTTCTTAAAACATATTTGAGAACACCCAAGTTAGAATTAGGAAATGAAAATGTTGCAACAAGAATCGGCTTTAATAAACGCCATAATAGACTGATTTATAGGACCAAACAATCGTGTGTCTTATGTTAAATTGTTACAGTAAGTTGATAGGACGTTTTTTTGGGAGTCCTACCAAGTTCTCTTTAAGACACTTTTGAAATAAAACGTCTTGTTAGTCTTTTTATATGTCGTTATTTGAAGAAGTGTTCTATAAAAACAAGTTTCCCATAAAAAGATGTGTTCATAGTGCGGTTCTCAAAAGGCTCTTATGATGCTTTATTTAAAAACAATCTTAAAAAACTCGTTAGGATACCAAATACGTCCTAACATCCTATTATAACCCCTCTATATAGGATTCACAATTGTTTGGTTCTATAAACTTAAGTTTATAAAGGAGTCTATTAAGACATTTAGACACATTTGACGTTATATAAAACTGATTTTGTTGTAGGGAAATGAAAACTGAGTTCGAGAGTCTCACTTGTCTGTATTTGATTCCGTGCTCCATACAATATCTTTCAATCCGGAGGAGAAGCTCTTGTAGAACTGTAATTCAATGGAACACAAAGAAAGATATCAGATCGGGCGAATAGTAGATTATTTCTCACCCCTTCAGAGATTGATCATTTTTGGTCTTAACACATACATTGTGAAATTCCAGTGTGTCGCCACCGGTTTTCCTGAGCTCCACCATGTGCAACGAGGGCGCCACTTCAAAAACCTATAGCAAAAATTCAATTAGACACACAATACAAAAATGAATACATAGTTTCATGGAGGGAGGTTCATTTATGAACCTTAAATATTTTAGGAACCCATGAACCACCCTCCTGTGAGTATTCATGATGAATAACGTGATTAAATATTCATTTATGAATAATTCAGAAAATAGGTTTCTAAATGAACCTATTTTCTTGTACACAATTTTAGAAATCTTGTATGTTCCCTTATCTTTATGGCTTAACTTGTGGCACAAAACTTATAAATTTAGAAATCATTACCTCTGTAGCCACAGCAAGGTGCCCCTTCCTTCCAGTCTTGTCACCTTGTAACTTCATCTGCAATGGTTTAGAAAGAATAGCCATGTAAGTCGGAGCAGTTTGGTTGTTTTTTCATTAAGTTCTGTATGGATTAAGCTATCTGTATAAGATTAAACCGTCTCAATGAATCAACATGAATCTAAAAGTTATGCTAGCATGTCAAACATATGAAAACTTGAAGCACAATCATGATGAATACGACCTTATAATTTCGTTTGTGAACATTGAAACCTAAGGGTTTTGCAGTTTCCTCGATTTTAGACATGATCTCGTTGGCAGGACACTTGGAAGCAAAACTTGTTTCTCTCTTTACAAAACCCTGTTGTGTAGAAGTTCAAACAAACACAATTATCCAGCAGACTTACGCGAACAATGTAGTTTCACACATTTTAGAAAAAAATCAAGTTAGGAACTTTGACATACCTTCTGCTTCTCAAACATATTCTCTAGACTGAAACCTTGTGATCTAGATATAAGCTCAAACGCGTTCATGGATTCAGGTTTCTCTTTCTTTTCCGTAACAAGATGTTCCTAACAACAAAAAAAAGACTCGTATGAAGGAAATACAAGAATGCATTCATAGACTCATCAGTATCAAAGAATAACCATCAACATAATTGTCTACACCACAACAAACATCGTCACAATTTTTATCTGTTTGAGTCCCACATCGGCCAGACTTGGACCTGTTCTCCTCAATATATCAAAGGCTTTTTTATGGAGAGTAATCTAACGGGGTTTCACATATTCTCACATTACCCAACAAGAATGTGTGTTGTTTAAAGTGGGATTTGAGTTGTTTGAAGTCAACTCAACCGGAGTTACTTCTTCCACGATGAAAAGCAGAGAGTTAACCTTGGATTCATTGAAGACAGCATCTACATCATCAAGATTCACATCCTTTTCCTGCTCAAAATGTGGGGGTTTATACCCTTTCTTGAACCAATCATCTTCCAAGATTTGAGGAATGGTTATTCTCTGCAATGTACCAATTTCTTAATCTCCAAACAGTAGAATATAAACGAATAATATAAACAAAATAAGAACTACAACTCACAGTGAGGGGGTTTGGATCAAGTATCCGTTCTAACAGTTTCTTCGCGCCAGTTGAAAACCACGGTGGACATCTATAATCAGCCTTCTCAATCTGAATAACAGTTGGGATGTTTCTTCAACTATTTATAATGCATTCCCAAAATTACGTATAAAGAAAGGGATACGAATATTGAACTTACTCTCCTATACAGTCCCATGAGGTTTTCCTCATCAAACGGCAAGTATCCTGCCATAAGCACGAAAAGGATAACTCCACAAGACCATATATCAGAGGCTGCACCATTATAACCCTTTACGGTGAGCACCTGAAAAAAAAAATCTCTTGAGAAATGTAACAACAACTCCTACAAATCTTTCACCATTTGCATCCATAAAACTTTGAAGTTATTAGAGTTATACCTCAGGAGCAACATAATTTGGAGTTCCACAGGCTGTGTGCAACATCCCATTATCCTAAATAACAAGCGATTCCAAATGTTGTTAACCAAGAAACAAGAAATTATCTAAATAAATCAATCAGAAACCAACTGAGATAAAAGACCTCTAAACATCATTCACATGTGCACAGTCTTTGTGATTAATCAACCTACATAAGCTATCCTCACTTTAAGTACCATATATTCTACGTACCACTTGCTGAGATAATCCGAAGTCTGAAACCTTCAGAACATCATTCGAGTCCAAGAGCAGATTTTCCGGCTGCAATGAATACAAGGGGAACAAAGTTTAAATTGGGTGTGTAAGACAAATCATTTCATCACTTAAAGCTCTATGCATCAAGATTTCAACTAATAAAAAGAGAGTTTTTTTTGGTGATTTAAGATTTCAAATGATAAAATTAAACTCCTATGTAATGGTTCTACGGTTAGAATTGACTTTCAGCAAACTTTGTTCTGACATAAGAGTCCCAATATTTCGTGTCAAATGAAATCCTTAATTTTCACAAAGTTTTGGGATTGTAGAATGGGGCAATGGCTCCACCTCATAATCGTTGGAATATTGCAAGTAAATCGAAGTTTCAATGATAACCCTTTTCTTAACAAATTGTGCTTCAAACACAATAATGCTCATTATAATGTTTTCCAATCAAGACAAATATATTGTATACAATCCCAAATAAAGCTCAACTAAACAAGTTATAGCGATGATGGTGATAACCATAATGAATGAAATAGTCTTAATACAATACTGATGATAATAAACGAAAAAAAAAACAACCTTGAGATCTCTGTGATACACGCCTCTACTATGGCAATAATCGACAGCATTTATAAGTTGCTGAAAGTATCTTCGAGCCTCATCTTCTTGAAGTCTTCCATGTTTAGCCTATATCACCATAGAAAATAAGAAAGTTGCCCAAAGAAAACAAAGAACATATACAAGTAGAACAACAACTTAATTTATAAGATAAAGAACATCCCAGCAACAATTACTTACAATTTTATCGAAAAGCTCGCCTCCATCAACATACTCAAGAACAATATAAATCTTTGTTTTGCTTGCCATAACCTAAAAGAAGGCAAAGAAAATGAATAGATTCACCAGGAGACTGTCTAAAGCAATTGAAACATGTATATTTCTATGGTATTTTCATTCAAAACAATTAGGAAATTGAAGTGATGAATGCGAGTTCAATCCTTAAAACACAAAAACCTCAACACACAATTTCAAGTTAAGATCTGAGTGAATTACAATCAATCAAGAACAAATAAACAATGCAACAATGCTCAATATATATCACACTTAATGAAATAATTAAAATGGAGAAAGTTAACATTGGATCAAAAAACTTGATCATAGAAAAACAAACATAAGGCAATTAATTAATCAAATCAATCTTTACATGACATCAATTAAGATTGCAACTTGCCTCAAAGAGATTTAACACGTTGGGATGCTTGATTAACTTCATCGCTGAGATTTCCCTTTTCATCTATCAACAAAACAGGAAAAAACATGATCAATTACTACAAAATCACACACACACACACACACACACTATATATATATATGTATGTATGTATCTATATATGTGATAGGATAGAGAGAGTGAGAGTGAGAGACGAACTTGTTCAACCATCTTGTGTTTAAGAATACGATCACGGTCGATTATCTTAATGGCAACAGAATCACCGGTGACATAATTTCTGGCGAACTTGACTTTGGCGAAGCTTCCTTCGCCCAAGGTTTTGCCAAACTCGTAATTGCCTACACGTGTCCTTCTCTTTCCGGCACCACCACTGCTCATTGTTGTCGATCAAAGTTTTTCTTTGTAAAACGAATTGGGGTTTTGTTGTAGTGTGTGTGTGTGTATTTTGGGGTGGCAAAAAGATAGAAGAAAACACAGAGAGAAAGAAAGAAGAGGACGCAAATGGAGATGTAAATGGAAATGTGAATGGTTTTGTATAGAGGAGTAAATTACGTTTTTAGTCCATGTGGTTTGTTAAAAATTTCTATTTTTCTCCTTATGGTTTTGAAATTATGATTTTTATCCTTATGAATTGTAATTCATCACCTTTTACGTTCTCATGATTTAAATTTTATTGTTTTTTCATTTAGAGCATCTTCAACCTTGATACAAAAATAAAAACATCAAAAACACCAAATTTGGTGGACCCACCAACACCAAAAAAAACTCAACTCCAATCATTCTCTAAAAAACACACTAAATTTATAGATCTCACATTAAAATAACACTAGAAGTGTACTCGCGCAATGCAACGAGATACATCACGATTTTAATGTTTCATTTTATTTTTTTGTCGATTTACAATACGATTTTGGATGGTTTTGAGAAAGTGATAATGTTTTTTATAAATTTGTTTAATTTAGGCTTAATAATATAATGTCTTTTATATAAAAAAAAATTAAGTATTTTGTTAGAATTCAATGATTATCTTATATATTTTAATGACATCTAGAAAAAATAACCAATTAAAACAAATTTATAGTAATATATTAATTAATAGTAATACATGAAAATGTATGCATAAAAGAAAGATTCTGCACATACCAAATTGGTGGGTGTTAGAAGCCTGCAGTAGTAATATGTATCTTGTGCTTTGATACTTGTAAATTAAGAGATTTTTAAAATCTTGCATAAAATTATGGTACATTGTGCCTAATAGTTTGTATTTAAGAGTTTTTTATCCGTGCTTTATAATATAGTATAGATTTATATATATATATATATTAATTTAAAAAATAAATTACTACATATTTAATGAATTTTGTTATTAAAAATAAAAAAATAGGAAGAAGTGGTGGGGTCCCCTGGATTTAGGTTTTGCCGTGTGAAAATTGGTCGACATATATGCCGTGTAAGAGTGAAGACCGGCATTTTTTTTGCCGTTTGCCGGACGATTGGAAGCTTCCAACGGGCAAAAATGGAGATTTAGTGGCCGATTGGAGATGCTCTTATATGTTTATAATTCATTTCTATTTTAGTTTTTCATGCAGTGTTTTGGCCTAAGGGACAAAAATATAAATAAAATTGCATGCCATACCGAAATTTTAAAACCACAGGGAGAAAATCCGTAAATTGTAACAAACCATAGGGACGAAAACGTAATTTACTTTGGATTAGAGATAATTGAATTGAATTGAATTGAAGTAAGAGCCATGAAGATTGGGCCCACACGTATCGTACGCGATGAGAGTCAGTGACCGTACCCCATAACAAAATCTGGCCTCCTCCCACGAACCTTCCTCAATTGCTTTATTTGTCTGTGGTCCTCATCACCAAAACCCACATATTTTAAACAAGAAATAATAAAGAATGAAAATTCATATGGGAATTATTGAACGAGTTTAATACAAAAACCTAACAAACTATTTTATTTTAAATGATTAAGTTTCTGAACTATTTTTTTGAATGAAAAAAACCATTAAACTTTTTCATTTTGAATGATTAAGTCCCTAATTTTTTATTTCTATAAATTAAATAATCGAACTTTTAAAATTTGGTAGATAAAATAGATCAAAAAGAGAAATTGATAACATAGACCAACAACATGATGAACATACAACGTTCGGGCAATGGGGAGTGGAGAGGGAGAGCAATATCGTTGGGTTTTAATGGTGTAAGGTTTGAGAACGGTAAAACAGATTTAGTTTTTTTTTTTTTACTTTAAAACCTTCTTAGTCAGTTATAGGTAGTTTTATTTAATTAAAAAAAATGGAGGTAATCAATTTTTTTTGCAGATCGATGGTTTATTTATTCAAAAAAACGTTTAGAGACTTAATCATTCAAAATAAGAAAGTTTAATGGTTTTTTTATTGAAAAAATAGTTTAGGGACTTAATCATTCAAAATGAGATAGTTTATTGAATTTTTTTAACTTTTCCCTAGTTGAGGATGCATATTTAAATTGATATGAATAATTTTTATTAGTTTATAGGGTAAAGTTTAAATAAACCCAATGAATTGTCTTATTTTGAATGGTTAAGTTTTTGAACTATTTTTTTTTAATGGAAAAACCATTAAACTTTCTTATTTTGAATGGTTAAATCTATGAACTATTTTTTTGAACGGAAAAACTATAAAATCTCATTTTGAATGATTAAGTTGTTGACTATTTTTTTCGATAAAATAAACCATCGAACTTTTAAAAGTTGGTTTTCTACATTTTTTTAACAAAAAAACTACTTGTAGCTGACTAGTGATGTTTTAAAGGGAAAGTAACCTTAAATCAGTTTTACCATTCTCAAACATACATCATTTAAACCCCATGCAAACACCAACACTCCCGTCGCGACTCTTCGTCGCTCCATTGTTGTATGTTTCCATATCGCATATTACATTGTTGGCCCTGCTAGTGGTGGCCAAATGGGCCCGGCCTAACTCGACCCGATCGGTTATCCGGGGACCTATCCGACGCTTGACCGATCTGGCCCGCGACCGACCTTAACCGGTTAAGGGCCCGGAATTCATAACCGGTTACACTTTTGGAGCGATTTGGCGTCCGGCCCGATCCGACCCGTTGACCGGTTAATGAACCGGTTAAGGGCTCGACCCGGCCCGATCTGATTTTTTTTCTCCAAAAAAGTAGCCGTTTATAGCCGTTAAGTTACCGTTTTTTTTATAATGTTACCGTTTTTTTGCCTCTCACATTACGATGATGATGAAGAATACGACATCGACAACCTCGAAGATCCAACGACTCTTAACCGACTTGAAAAGTACGAGACTCTTCAATACAATCAATTTCCCTTATTAATTGATGTAATTAATTATATTTTAAAAATTTTATTTAAAAAATAAAAATAAGCCTTAACCGGTTTTGGGCCCGACCCGTAACCGAACCGGGACCGGTTACCCTTAACCGGTTACACATAACCTTACTCGGTTATCCGAGATTTCGCCCCAAATAGGACCGGCCCGGGACCGGTTGGGCCTTAATCGGTTAAGAGGGTTACTATTTCGGCCCGATGACCGATTGGGCCCAACCCAGCCCGGTTCGTATCCGACATTTGGCCAGCTCTAGCCCCTGCCATCGATCTCCCTCTTTTTGATTTGTTTTTTTAATCTTTTGATTCTCTCTTTTTTGATAAACAGAAAATAGATCAAAAGAGGGGAGATCGATGGTAGGGGCAACAACATGATAGGAGATATGGAGAATGGACAACGACAGGGTGACAAGAGTGGCAAGGGGGAGCGATACCGTTATTTGCGAGGGGTTTGAATGACATAAGGTTAGTGAACGGTAAAACTGATTTTGGTTTCTTTTTACTTTAAAACATTTATAGTAGGTTACAAATAGTTTTTTTTTTTTAAATTAAAAGAATGTAGGTAACCAATTTTTAAAAATATTTTATTGAAAAGGAAAAGTTCAAAAATGAGAAAATTTTATGTTTTTTCATTCGAAAAAAACAGTTCGGGAATTAATCATTTAAAATGAGAAAATTTAATGGAGTTTTCATTAAAAAAATAGTTCAGGACTTAATAATTCAAAATGGGATAGTTCGTCGGGTTTTTCTAAACTTTTACCTAGTTTATATATGCATTTTCAAATAAAGTTTTTAATGGATTTACTGATGAACCTTTTTTAACCTTCTTTTCTTGCATTCTCACGATATTTAACCTTATTTTTTTGGATAACCGTAGGTTTTCAAGTTAGTTTACTGCATACCAACTAATGCCTCAAACGATCATGAATGACTTAGAATCATCGCATATGAATCTTCTTGTTTCAACTAGGTCTTATATCGTTATTTTATTTAATAGTATTTTTTTTAATTTTTTAATAGAACAATAATAAACAACAATGATTACTTAGACAAGAAAAAACCATAAAAGTTTGGGCCGTACTCTCAAGTCGGCTCAAGTTGCTTGATTTAACTTTTCTTAATAATGACATATAAAGAATTATTAACACTCAATAATGTCATTAAAAAATTACTAACAACGATACTCACCCAAATAGCTATTTTATATCAATTAATTGGTCTTTTAGCTATTTTTCTTTCATTTTTACTCAAATGTTACTACCTCGATAACTTTAGGCTCGCTAAAAAAAGGTGAATATGGTCAATTTCCATTAAAAGAATATTGCGGGCCTGGGCCTGATAATTACGGACCTAGGCCTGAAAATTACGGACCTAGATCTTGGGAACATGAAATTTGCGGACATGAGCTTAGAAATTACAGAGATAGTGATATTTTGGTAAAAGTGGAAGATAATTAACTAAGAAACCAATTTAAAGGTATGAAATAACTATTTAAATCAATTTCCCTTAGTAATATTATACTTTTATAATTAATATCATTTATTAATGATTCAACCATTTAACTGATTTATTTTTCCTCAATTATTTTTTATTTCAATCATCAACCCTATTATAAAGTTAGATAATATTTCATAAAGTGAACATATTATATTGAACCTATTATAAAAAAACATAGAGTAAACTACAAATTTGGTCCTTGTGGTTTATCGAATATAATATTTTTCATCCCTGTAGTTTCGAAATACAAGACGTCATAAAAAGCGTCTGCCTTTGGTCTCTTCCTCTAGCGAAGGGTGTGCAAAATCCGAATGGTTCAAATCGAACTTGAAATGATTCAAAACCCGACTTCTGAGGGATATTTGGGTTCAGGTTGGGTTGATTTTTGGCCACCCGACCCGTTCGAAAATTATTTTAAATATTATATAAATATATATATTTATCTAATTATTTTTCAAAAATCTAAATCATAGTACTCTTTTTGAATTACTAAATCTACTACCAATTTCACCAACATCTCAATCGATTGAATTCATCTTCAAAATTGATTATATAATTTTTTGCATATAACTATACCTAAACTCAAGGTTCTAAATGGCGTGAGGCGTGGCGTGGCGGCGAGGCCAAAACTTAAGCCTTAGAAGCCATGGCGAAGCCTTGGCGTTTTCAAGGCGTGACTTATGGCGTCAAATTTCTAATTTATATATAATATTAGATATAAAAACATATGTTTTGGCGTGTTATTCAATGAGTCAATAGTAATAAACAAGTTAAAATAGGTTATATATATTAAAAACCCGCAAATAAGACATTAAAAACATAAAAAATACCAAATATTGCATTACAAAAACTACGCATTAGGCCATGGCGTGCCACGAGCTTAACGTGGCGTGAGACACAAGCCTTGGTGCCATGGCGTGCCATGGCGGCTGTGCGGCGAGTTTTTTAGAACAGTGCCTAAACCCGAATGGCCCCAACCTGAAACCTGCCCACGAAGAAGTCCGAAATCTGAAGCCCAAAATTCGGGGTTTGTTTTCCATATCCAAAATCTGAAGCCCAAACTTCAGGGTTTGTTTTCCATATCTAAAATCTAAAACCCAAAATTTGGAACTTGGTTTCCATATATCCAATCAGATTTTTGGTTTCTTCATCCGAATCCACCCAACCCGACCATATGCACGCCCCTACCTCTAACGAACATCAACTTTTAGTCATTAAATGAATGGCATTTTAATTTATTAATAATTTTATCTCATAATCTATTAAAAACTAAAAATCCATCAATATTATCCAATAAACTCGTATGTGTTTCACTCAAACACATCCCAATAAATTCTCCTCAAGGAGTTCCCTCACCTAAAACGTTTTTTAAAACCTTAAGGCCAAAATTATATCTAAATTCTAAACCTTAAATCCTCCCCCCCCCCCCCCCTCTCTCAAAAAAAAAAAAGTCAAAACCAAAATCAAAATCAAAGCCAAAACTAAAATAACCATAAGTGAACCAACAACCAATGCACCCTAATCATTCAACTAAAATTACAATAAAACACAAATCCAAACCCCAATTAATCGGTTTTTATAGGACAAAATGGTGAGAAGAGCTTGGAGGGGTGTTCACGCGAGACTTCACTGGATACTTCGGAGAGGGTGCATGAGACTTCGTGGAAATTAGGAGATAGATACGTGAAGGTGTGGAGGTTATTGGAGATGCATTTATGTGGCGAGCGAAGGAGTGCTAGTTTGCCGGAGATGGAGATAAGAGGCCACGAGGTTCACCGGGAAAGGAACCATTGGGAAGAACCCAATTCGAGGGTGGTTTCTCTATAAATACGGGTTGTCCATGTATGTAGTATATATATATATATATATATATATTAGAAATATAACTATATTCTATTTTATTACATTATATATGTAATATAATTATATCTTTTAAAGCATATAAGAGATAAATGAGAAAAGAGTAATGTTCCTTATTTAACGAGCTTTTTAACACCTGTTAAAAGAAGAGACCTAATTCAGACATTATTGTAAACTATGATAGCCATTTTGTATTTCAAAACTACATAAACTAAAAATGTTATATTCAACAAACCATGAGGACCAAATTTGCAGTTTACTCAAAAACATATTAGAAATATATAAAATTTAAATGGATATGATTCATAGCATGTGAGTGGATGTGGTACATGTGACTGTGGTTCATGTAACATCAATTTCCTAAATACTAGGACTTATCATCACTACATATATTCTTCCATAAATATTACAGACGTACCCACTAAATATTTTAAACTTTTAGAAGAAAATAATTATAGTTACATTAAAATTATAAATATAAAAAATATATTTAAGTTTGTATTTTTATTGATTGAAATCAAACAATTCATTTAAAAGTCGTTTGGTTTGATAAAATGGTTTTAAATAATTTGGAGTTTATGAAAGGATTTAGAATTGTGAGGATTTGGAATTACAAAGATTTGCAATACTTGGTGTTAGGGGTGTTCATCGGTTGACATCCAATGGATGTGAGGGGAACCGAACTGATCCAATCATCCATTGGATGTTGGATTTTCCCAATCCAATGGATGATTGGATCGGTTCAGTTCCATCCATTGAATGTTCTTATTAGATATTCATTAGATTAGATTGGTTATTCATTGGATATTCTTATTGGATATCCATTGGATCGGATTGGATCCATCCGACATCCAATGGATGATCAAATCGGATCCATCCAACGTGTTAATTTAATGCAATGTTCTAATTAATTACTTTTAGTTTGTGTTAAAACCAACATAAGTGAGACTAAAAATTCAAAAACCAACACAAAACAAATTTAGATTTAAGCAAATTGCAAAAAAAAAAAAAAATTGGATGATAGTTGGATGGAAAATTGGATGGTAATCGGATGGTTAATTGGATAGGTAATTGGATGTTGGTCGGTTCGGTTCGGTCGGTTTTGGTCGGTTCTGGACTGCCATCCAAGAACCGACCGATCCAAATTGGATGTTGAGATTTTCAATCCGATCCGATCCAATTACAATTGGATATCCAATTATGGTCGACCAGTTCTTATTTGATCGGTTGAATTTCTGCACACCCCTACTTGGTGTATTTGGTTTGTAGAATTTGTATTGAAATTGAATTTCATTATTTATAAATAATTTATGTAACAATAACTAAATTACCTTTTTACTGTTTTACTATTATAAAACAAGTGTTTTTAACATATTTTAAAACATTTTTACAAATAAATATTATGAAATATTAATTGGTTGGGACCGGATCAAAAAATCAAATATCCATTGAATGATTGGATCGGATCGGATCTACCTAAATCTATTGGATATCAACTGATGAATACCCCAACTATATATCTCCCCTATAAACCATTCGATTGTAGGCAGTTCCAATTAATATTATCATAACTTGATCACAATTGACAATTAATGCATAGGGTATATATTTTCACATTAATTAAGCTAGAAAAGTTAGTTTGAACTAATGCCCATGATTAAGAAAGGATAATAAGCAGAATTATGAGTTCAAACCACTTGCTTCAAAACACATGCAAATCTCACTTAAAGGTGAAAGCTTGTGTCATGTATACATTAATGTATCCGGCCTTGTTAGGTTCCATTCACTTGGTTTCTCATGTGATACTTTCTTGTGTTCTTGTTTCGTTATGTATACTCATTGATAAATATACATATCAAAATAATTGGAGCTAATGTATATTGAATATACCCATTAATTGAATAACATGCATTTAGGAATTTCATACAGTGTGTGACACTTGACAGTATATAAGGATTAATAAGTTTCATATAGCATTTACAAAATACTATATACTAACGAATTTTATATAGTATATATAAAGTAATGAATTTCATATAGTGTATATATATTTATACATAATATACTCAAGAGGTAAATTATAATTAAATGATGAACGACATATAATAATGTATATTCATAAATGAATATACTCACATAGTTAAATTGTGATAAACCCCCGAATGTCATGTAATATTTATGTATATATATATCAAGGTTCTAAATGGCGTGAGGCGTGGCGTGGCGGCGAGGCCAAGCCTCAAGCCTTAGGAGCCACGGCGAAGCCATGACGTTTTCAAGGCGTGACTTATGGCGTCAAATTTCTAATTCATATATAATATTATATATAAAAACATATGTTTTGTAGTGTTATTCAATGGGTCAATAGTAATAAGCAAGTTAAATTAGGTTACAAATAAAAAACTTGCAAATAAGACATTAAAAACGTAAAGAAAAATCAAATATCTCATTATGATAACTGCGCATTAGGCCACGGCGTGCCATGGGCTTAACGTGGCGTGACACACAAGCCTTGGTGCCATGGCGCGCCATGGCGGCTGTGCGGCGAGTTTTTTAGAACAGTGATATATATGAATATATTCAAATTACAAGATCTTATGTAAATGTATATTGAATTCTGGTATGAATATACTCATGATCACAATGTAATTAACATGACTATAAATGTCTTGAAATTTGTATTCATACATGAATATATACAAATATATATATATATATATATATACATATATAATCTAATAAACTGATGAATGTCATGTAATAGATACTCATACATGAATATACTCAAATAGGCACAATGAATGTAATGTAAAGTATATTTAAATATAAATATAGTCATTGGTTCAAATGAGAAGTACTAAATATATGAGAAATAGATAAGTAATCATAGCCTTCATACGGTCAAAATCGGATTTGACTGGTTAAGAATTGCGGTTTTGACTGGTCAAACTTTGCAGCTATGCATGCTGTTAGATATAGTAAATTAGGGTTTCCTTTCTTTGTGTAATAGTATGCTTTCCTTAAATAGGGTTCTTCTAGTTGTATATATAGGAGTGTAATCTTTCCTCTAAAGAATAAGAAATAAATCACTTTTGTTGAGTAGTTACATGGTATCAGAGCCTTGCCTGAAAACCTCACCTGAAACCTAGCCGTCATCGACGGAACCCTACCCGAACTTCAACTGCCGCTGCCAGAATCTGCCGCCACCGTCGAACCTCCAACCGTCGTCGCTGGAACCTCAGCCGCCGTCACCAGAACCTCAGCCGCCGGAACTGCAGTCACCGTCACCGGAACCCTAGCTGCCGTCGCTGGAACCCTAGCCGTTGTCGTCGGAATCTTCCAGAACCTGCTGGAATTTTCCAGAACTTGATCGGGATCTGCCGGAACCTGCTGGAATCTGCCGGAATCTTCCAGAACTCGCCGGAATCCTCTAGAACTTGCTAGAATCATCTCGGACACACCAGAACCTTCGGGAACGCGCTGGAATTTGTTGGAATCTGCCGTTTTTTGCTGAAATTTGCCGGAAACTCGATCGTTGTTGCTATCAGAACTGCCACATAAATGCAGATACAACCCTCTTTTTTGGCTTCATCTGACTGAGATCCATCCTTCTGAATTTACAATAAAAAAATGGGACACAAAGCTCTAGTCCAACAATCAACACCCAATGAATTTACATTTTCGGGTCATCCTCGAGGCTAGGTTTCATCTACCCTTTGTGCTAGTACAACACAATCAGGTATCCCATCTACTTTTTTTCTGCATGCTCACCATCTTGGATTATTGATTCGGGAGCCATAGATCACATGACCGGGAACAAAGACCTTCTATCCAATCTTGAGACTAATACACCCTATAATCCAATTCGGCTTGCTAATGGATCTTCATGTCAAATTATGGGCATTGGAAGCACTAGCAACTTGTCTAACCTAAACTTATCATCCGTTCTTTATGTTCCTACCTTCCCTGAAAGTCTAATATCTGTTAGCCAACTTACCAGAAAACTTAACTGTTCCGTAACCTTTTTTCCCACACATTGTGTGTTTTAGGAATTGGGAACAAACCAGTTGATTGGCACAGGATTTGAATCTCAAGGTCTTTATCGTTTTTCTATGTTGCGAACTCCGACTACACATCTATGTGATTCCAGTATTAGGGAAATGCACTGTCGATTAGGGCACCCTTCTTTGCTTGTTCTAAAACAATTAAGACCTGATCTTTCATCTGTTCATGAGTTAACATGTGAGTCATGCCAGTTGGGTAAACACACCCGTTGTTCCTATCGCCCTAGCAAGTCTTGTCAAGTCAACACCCTGTTTGAGCTTATTCACTCGAATGTATGGGGACCGTGTCCTATTACTTCTACAAATGGTTTCAAATACTTCATTACGTTTGTTGATGAATTTTCTCGTGCAACATGGGTTTACTTACTTAAATCTCGTAATGAAATATTTTCTGTCTTTCGTGAATTCTATGCCTATGTTAGAACCCAGTTTGATGTTTCCATTAAGACATTGCGATCTGATAACGCAAAAGAATATTTCTCTCATGATTTTACAAGTTACCTGTCTGATCATGGTATTATACATGAATCTTCATGTGCATATACACCCCAGCAGAATGGCATTGTTGAACGAAAGAACCGTCATCTACTGGATGTGGCTCACACTATGATGATTCACTATAATGTACCACACAGTTTTTAGGCTGACGCAGTCCTTACGGCTAATTATCTGATTAACCGTATACCATCTTCTGTCCTTAAAGGGAAGAGACATTTTTCCATTCTATTTCCCAAAGGCACCCCTTTTCCTTTAACTCCTAAAATATTTGGATGTGTATCTTATGTTCATGACCATCGTTCGGGACATAATAAACTCATACCACGTGCTATCAAGTGTGTGTTCCTTGGGTATTCGCGTGTTTAGAAAAGGGTATCGTTGTTATAGTCCAACCCTCCATAGATATTTCACATGTGCAGATGTCACCTTCAATGAGTCAAGTCCTTTCTTTGTCAAACCTACTAGTAGTACTCAAGAGTCAACAAATCATGATCCTGACCCTTTTAAATCTTCCGATACTCCGATCGTACACCTCCCGGTCCTAACACCAAATGCTGCTCCTCAGACCGTTCCAACTAATACTAGATTCACAAAGGTGTATAGTCGACAACACCAAAGGCAAGTGCATGAGACTCAAGGGTCCTTACCTGTGCCTCATGATCCTGGTGAGTCTCCCGTTCCACCACTTGAGACGTACATACCATCACCTGCTGATATAGTCCCTGACCCAGTACCCGATACACCTCTACCACCACACACAGAACCTTATGACCCACCTGGTGCCTATCTCCCTGATATTCCGATTGACTTCCAAAAAGACACATGGACTCGTACCCGATATCCCATTCAGGATTATCTTGCCTACTCTCACCTCTCTTAAGAGTCGTGTTCCTACACATCAAGCATTAATAGCCATATTGTTCCCAGGAATGTGACCGAGGCTCTTAATCACCCGGGATGGTTTAAGGCAATGCAGGAAGAGATGGACGCCCTTCAGAAGAATCACACTTGGGATTTGGAACAACTTCCTCCTGGAAAACGCAAAATGGGTTGTAAGTGGGTATTCACAGTAAAACTTCATCCTGATGGTTCTCTCCATCGGTTGAAAGCCCGATTGGTTACAAAGGGTTATTCTCAAGCCCATGGGATTGACTATGACGATACATTTTCCCCAGTGGATAAGATGCCATCTGTCCGCATTTGTATAGCTTTGGCTGCCATTAATCATTGGACGCTTCATCAATTAGACGTCAAGAACGCCTTTCTTAATGGCATTTTTGAGGAGGAGGTGTACATGGAACAACCACCTGGGTTTATTATTGAGGAGGAGGCTACAAAGGTATGTCGATTGCGACGATCATCGTATGGTCTCAAACAGTCCCCCTAGAGCATGGTTTGGACGTTTTTCAGATGTTCTCCAGGAGTTTGGTATGACTCGCAGTTCCCATGATTACTCTGTGTTTTTTTAGACACCATAAGGGTCGACGAATCATACTAGTGGTTTATGTTGATGACATTATCATCACTGGAGATGATAGCAACGGAATTTCAGAGTTAAAATAATTTCTACAGACCCAGTTTCAAGTCACTGACCTTGGACGACTTCGTTACTTCCTTGGGATAGAAGTATCATGATCTCCACAAGGGATTCTTCTATCTCAACGGAAATATGTTCTTGATATGCTTACTGAGTGTGGTCTATTAGGGTGTAAACCAGTTGACAGTCCGATGCTCGCTACAAGAAAACTTCTTCCAAATGATGGAAATCTTATGAAAGATCCAGAGAGATACATGCGACTTATCGGAAAGTTAAACTATTTGACAGTTACTCGACCAGATATATCATTCCCGGTTAGTGTCTTGAGCCAGTTCATGTCCGCTCCTTATACGGGTCACTGGGATGCAACTCTTCGTGTTTTGAGGTATCTCAAGGCTACACCAGGATTAGGCATACTCTATTCTGACCAAGGCCACTGTCGAGTGGGTGCATTTACTGAAGAAGGAGATGTCAAGATATCTGGTTTCTCGGATGCGGATTGGGCTGGCTGTCCCATTTCTAGGAGATCCACTACAGGGTACTATGTATTTGTTGGAGGAAATCTAGTTTCTTGGAAAAGCAAGAAACAACATATTGTCTCTCGATCGAGTGCTGAATCAGAGTACAGAGCTATGACAGATGTGTCATGCGAAATGACGTGGGTAAGGAGACTCCTAAGAGAGCTTGGAGTGATTACAGACGATTTGATGAGACTATATTGTGATAACCAGTCAACTATTCATATAGACAAGAATCAAGTTTTCCATGAGAGGACCAAACATATTGAGGTTGATTGTCATCTCATCAGAGACCGTGTTGTAGGAACTCAGACAGACCCTCCATCAATTCAACCGGTGCACATCAAGACTGAGTACCAGCTTGCAGACATTCTGACAAAGCCATTGCGTAAAACACAAATAGATTTTATTTGTAGCAAGTTGGGCATGATTAACATCTTTGCTCCAACTTGAGGAGGAGTGTTAGATATAGTAAATTAGGGTTTCCTTTCTTAGTGTAATAGTATGCTTTCCTTAAATAGGGTTCTTCTAGTTATATATAGGAGTGTAATCTTTCCTCTAAAGAATAAGAAATAAATCACTTTTGTTGAGTAGTTACACATGCCATAGGTAGATGGGTAGTTTCGTAAATTTTAAATAGGCGACAAACAAGTTCATATGTGAACCCGTGTGATTCACATATGAACTATATGTTCATATATGTGAACCCGTGTAATTGACATATGAACTATACTGATTCACATATGAACTAATTAACTGATTCCCATATGAACCCGTAGGTTCATATGTGAATCATATTGTTATTCACATATGAACTAATTAACTGCTTCTCATATGAACTAATTAACGGATTTACATATGAACCCGTAGGTTCACATGTGAACTAATCAACAGGTTCACATATGAACTTGTTTGTCGTCTATTTGTAAAAGTTACGAAACTACCCCTCTATCTTCTGCAGACCGTGCGAGGAATTATCCAATACTTCACAATCAAAGTCGCAAATGTTGACTAAATAAATTAAGGGTTATATATGACCACTTTTTTATTTCTCATACATTTAACACTTATCATTTAAACCTCTCCCTATGAATATACATACCCAAAAAGAAATATTGGTATGTGATAGCTCTCGCTTTTGAGAGTTATTTATCACTTTTTTTCTAGGATTTTGTATCATTTTTATACCCACTTTGCTTCTACCCTGTTCATTTGGTCTAAATT
The DNA here is from genome assembly GCA_954870635.1 of Arctium minus. NCBI lineage: Eukaryota > Viridiplantae > Streptophyta > Magnoliopsida > Asterales > Asteraceae > Arctium > Arctium minus. The sequence goes on from OX941082.1 coordinate 21,343,052, forward strand.
ATGATAAAGAGGTGATGAGTTACCAAAACTCTATTTTCTTGGAAAAACTGCACTTTTTTGGGCAACTGTGGGCAGGTACTGTCCCCACTGTGAGCATTGACGAACCACTTGAGGAAACCATCGGACGCTGTGTTTATCTGGACAATGGGGAGCAGATTAAAATAGAATTGTTGAAGCATGCTTGCCTGCAACAATCTCTGGAAATCATTTTGGCATGGGTTGTAAAGTGGATTGGGCCTTGTCCATTGTGTTTTATGAAGAAAAGTCCATTGGATCTCTTGCCTTTTGGGACTATATACAGAAGCTTGGCTTGCATTTGTTTCATCAACCCATCATCCATCACAAGAAAGTCACCAACAATTCTCTAGCTTTAGTTTATCTTCAAGTTACTTGTTAACTTGAAGATTGTTATTTTTAATTTCTAGCTTTACATTTCTAGTACTTTACTTTTCCTTGTAATTTAATTTCAAGTACTTAATTTCTATTTCCGTAATTTAAATTTATTTAAGTAGTTCTTGATTATTTCTCCTCTTCTATTATGTCTTTCTTTTTAGTCATGAGCTAAGCACCTTATTGGGTGTGGGTGTGAGTGAACTTGAGACTAGTAGGATACACTTGAGTGTGTCCATAATTACATGTTCTTGAGTTTGGTCACTTGAGTCGGGACATAACTCAATGCAGATAAGCCGATCACTTTGAAGTATTAATATTAGATCTTAGACCTCGAGAGGGGCGGATCCGAAATACGGTTTAAGTGATGCACAAAGATTTGAGAAAGTCTTTGATAACCACGCATAGATGCGGATTTTGTATGATTTACTAAGGTTCGGGATGCCGGTCGAGTAATCACAAAGAGATTTGGGTGTAAATCTCCATACCGGTGGAACTTGACGCTTAGAGTCAAACTTAGATAAATCGGCAAACTCAAGTACAATAATTATGGGCACTTTGTAGGCACTTTTGGGCATAATTTATAAAAATTCGTTTTCGAGAAATCGGGATTTTTATAAATAGTCCTATGCACTCAAGCGCCTAACCATTTGGTAACTACGATTATCTCAAAGGAAAACTTACACCCATACCCAATCCTTAACTCATTGTTAAATTTCATCATTTTTAAGATATTTCACCAACAAAACGACAAATTTTTCTCACAACCAAAACGTGTGCAAGAAGTTCATGAAACTCTCTGATTCTTAGTAGTCCAGTCCCTGTGGAAACGATATTCGGTATACTTACTATTTTATTACTTATAGAAATTATAGTTGAGGTGTATACTTGCGCCCCCACTGTGGGAACACTGTGGCCACTGTGTGGAACTATACGGTTTTCCGCTACCAAGTTTTTGGAGCCGTTGCCGGGGACTGGCGCGATTTTACATCCCGAGATATTGACTTTCATTTGAGCCCGTGTCACTTGTTTCAAAGCACCTTTTCCGTGTTGTATGCCACGGCTACAACACAGTGAACTTTTACCTTTTGATCCCGAGATCGAAAGAACCGTAAAAAGACGTAGAAGAGGTAGGAGAAATAGGCAAAACCGAAACATGGCTGAACCACCTCCGCCAAATGTTGAAACCACGGTTAAAATTGCCAATGATAAAGATAGGGGAATACGGGACTATGCAACACCCGAATTTGGTCAATTAAAATCGGGGATTCTTAGGCCCAACATGGCAACACAAACTTTTGAACCGAAGCCGGTAATGTTTCAAATGATCCAAACAATGGGTCAATTTGGGGGATTACCTTCAGAAGATCCGCACTCTCATTTAAAATCATTTATAGAAATGACGGATCATTTTCGTATTCCCAGAATAACTGTAGAAGCCTTACGGTTAACGCTCTTCACTTACACCCTAAGATAGAGCTAAAGTCTGGATAAATTCACAACCACCTGAATCGATTCATACTTGGGCGAATTTAGCTGAAAAGTTTTTAAAGAAATATTTTCCACCAACAAGAAATGTGAAATTTAGACATGATATCATGAATTTTTGACAAGAGGAAGATAAAGCAGTTTCCGATGCATGGGAGAGATTCAAAGATTTGATTCAAAAATGTCCTCACCACGGAATCCTCCATTGCATCCAATTAGAAACATTTTATAATGGTCTTTCTAATGCTGCGAAAATCATTCTCGATGCTACGACCGGTGGTGCTTTTGTTTCCAAAACATACAACGAGGCATTTGACATTTTAGAAAAAGTTTCAAACAATAACACCGAATGGTCAAATCCTCGTGCCATCGTTCCGAAAAATACATCGGGAGGTCATGATATTGATGCCATCGCTTCTCTAAATGCACAAATCGTTGCCTTGACTAATTTGGTTAAAAACAATTTGAACATAAATGAAGAAAAGAGTCAAGTACAAGCCATGAATCATTCTTTGAACGAATCTTGTGTATTTTGTGGAGAAAATCATCGTTTTGAGCAATGTCTGGGTAATCCCGCCTCGGTGCATTACGTGGGAAATCATGCTAGAAATAGTTCGTTTTCTCAAACGTATAACCCAAATTGGCGAAATCACCGAACTTATCTTGGGCGGGAAATCAAAGACTTCAATCCCCCGGGGCAAGTCAAGTCCAAAACCGACCACAAAATCCCCCGGGATTTCATCAAAACCAACCTTCTAATTTTCACATGGGCAATCCTCACAATCACATGCACCTAGGCAACACAATGCATCAGGAGGTAATGATTCAATCGAATCATTGCTTATAGGTTTTATAAACCAAACCAATGCAACCTTGAGGGGTTTCGAAACCCAACTCGGGCAATTTGCCACCGGGCTAAAAAATAGACCTCAAGGGACGTTACCTAGTGACACTGAGAATCCTAAGGGAAATAAAAAAGAACATGTCAAGGCCGTGAGTATAAAAAAAATATAGAATGTAGATGACTCGTGCCAAAACACGAAATCATCTCCCGTGCCTATTTTGCAAAAAGATTCACATCTCTTTGATAAAGAAAATTTCCCTGGTCTTTTACCTTCTGTTGAGACAACACAGAACCCAGATTCTGTGTCCAAAACATCAGACCCATCCAGTTCTGGAAAAAATTCTGCATAGTTCACCCACTGTGGGCAGGTTGTGCCCACACATGGTAAAATAACATCGAAACCAGATCTGCGTGAGTTGCCTTTTTCTGATAGATTAACATCAAAACATGTGGATGCTCAGTTTAAAAAGTTTTTGGATATTTTCAAGCAACTCCACATTAATATTCCTTTGGTAGAAGCTCTCGAGCAAATGCCAAGTTATGTTAAATTTTTAAAAGACATTCTCAATAAAAAAAGAAGGCTTGAAGAATTTGAAACTGTTGCGCTAACCAAGGAATGTAGTGCTATTCTTACTTGTAAAATTCCTCCAAAGTTGTCAGGATCGAAACTCAAACAAGAATTTAAATAACACACTCATAAACTTATGTTAAAGAAGTTGCGGAAAAACACTTTAACATAAAATCAATGGAACAGTATATAAAAACTCAAATCATAAGTTTATATTGCATAAAACTTAATGATTACACACAAAACCTCAATCTGTTGAACAGGCTCAACAGACTTTCTATACTTCTCTCTAGAAAAGATCTAAACTATTCTCGAGGTTAATTCTCTCTAAACAAAACGTATGAATAATTGTTAATTCTAACAAAGACTTCTATACAATATATACAAAGTTGATTACAAGATAATTATCAAAATAAAATTGATCTTCAGTATCAATACCATAATTATCTTCAACCTTATCTCCAGCTCATCTTTATCTTCAAGTCTTCTTTATCATTAGAAGAAACACTAACCTTCTTTTAGCAGTATTAATCATCTTGTAGCATTAACATCCTCAGCAGTATTAATCCTTGAGCAGTCCTAACCATGCTTGCAGTAGTAATCTTCAACAGTACTAACTACTAGCAGTACTAACTCTCCAAGCAGTACTAACTATTCAAGTAGCAGCACTAACTTTTCAAGCAGTATTAATTCTACTAGCAGTATTAAAATTACAAGCAGTAGTAATACCTTTCAACTAGCAGTAGTATCCATCCTTGGCATATTCAGACCCAACAATCTCCCCCTAACTTAACTTTTCAGAATGAGATGTTAAGTTCTTCAGCATAGAGTCTTCATGATGCTTTCAACACTTCAACTTAGATTCCCAAATCATGATTCAGACCTAGACTCTGATTGATGGTTCTCTTTACTACTATCTTTGCCATTTCTGAGTTCTTTGGACATACCAACTTTGATTTCAACATTGCTTGCAGTTTAGCCTTGCTGTGATCATAAATCTTGTCCACTAGATAGTATTCATGATAACTCTTGTCAATTGTTATCATATAGACACCACAATTTTCAAATAACATCCAATGATCAACCCTTTTAAAACCATACTCATGATGTAGATCTTTGATCCTATGCTTCACTTTCTCAGGCTCAAACATCATGCATAAGTATTCCATAGCAATCTTGAGTAGGCTCATTTCAGTCCCTTGCAACACAGACTCATACAGCTTTGTTCCAACCTTGTACATTTCCTCTAGGTCAGTCCTGGAACAACTTCTGATCACTTTTCCCCAAGTTGTATACACTTCAAACTGATCACCCATTCTTTTGAATCTGAAGTATTCTTTCCTGTTGTCCTTCAGAATATCCCAAAAGATAATTTCTGGTGCTTTCATGGAAATAGGATCAGCTTGTACTGGATCTTCATCTATCACTGTCATGTACAAAGTCAAACTGCTCATTTGATTGTTGATTGGACTGCTCTGAATTCTGCTCTGGCTCTGCTGAAGGTGCAACAGTTGCTTCTGCTTATGTTTTTTCTTCTTCAATTCTTGCCTTTTTTACCTTTGGCTTGGTGGCAATTGTTTTCTTTCTTTTGATTACTCCAATTTGATGAGCCAATGTCTCTTCTTTCTTTTCTTCTTTCTTTTCCTTGATAGGAGTTCCTTCTTCACTTTCAGGGAAGGGTTGTTGTATGTTGAGATCATGCCTTTCTTTCATCTCTCTTTCAGCTTCTTCCCTTTGAGTGAAGTCCCCTTTCAGTTTGGCCATCTTCTTCTGGTAAAGTTCTTCAAGCTTTCCAAAAGACATACTTGTAAACATTCCCTCAGGAACTCCAATAGCCCCTCTCAGGAAGTTTATCATCTTCCTTATTTCTTGGTTTGCTAAGTATGTCTTGGAAGGTTGTCTTTGTCTAGTCTTCAGTGGTAGCCTTTGCCTTGAAGCCTTCTTTGTGACTTTCTTAGCATCAGCCGCAGACTTCAGACTCTTTTGATATTCTTCATTAAGTTTAGCAGCCATCTCCAAAGCAATCTCTCTGTCTTTGGCAGATTGAATTTCTTCCTCCTTTTCCATCTCTTCTTGAAGCTTTTTGGCCACTTCTTCATCCAACTCAATCTGTTTCTGTTTCTTCAATGGTTTCTCAGATTCAACCATCTTCTCCTTTCCCTTCTTCTTTGCATCCTCCACACCGATCTTTTTCTTTCTCTGATCTGCTCCTCCTTCTTTAATGACCACTCCCTTAGCCTTTTGAGTGGCCTTGGGAGTGTCAGTCTTTGCCTTTAATAAAGTCTCTGCAATTGCTATTTCTTCTATAGTCAGCCCTGTTTCTGCTGTAGCTTTCTCTGTTTCTACTTCTGTTGTTACTACTTCTGGTGTAGTAGTTACTGCTGCTGGTGTGGTTTCTACTTCTTTTGCTTTTGCTACTGCTAGTTTAACTGTTTCTGCTGCTTTGTTACTTTCTGCTTCTGTACCCAACTCCCCCTCAAACTTTGATTCCATGTCAACAGGGCTTTGCTTTTTTTCTTCAACTTTACTCTCCTCCTTTTTGAAAGCATCTTTTACATCTCCCCTTTTCTTCAAGACAAACTATGTTTTTTTCTTCTTCTGGACCAACTTCTGAAACATCTTCTTTAATTTGGTGATTTGCACTTGTTGTGACAGAATTACCAGTTTTATCTCCTCTATTTCTGCACCTTGTTTGAGTACATCCATATTGACATTAGCAATAGTTTCCATCAATTCCTCATAGTTATATCTATCCTCACCTTCTTTAGGTATGTTGACCACCCTGGAAGGATCGTTGGAAGTTTTAGTAGGAGTCTTCTGCCTAGCAGAAGCACCCTCTACCCCCTTGGTTTCTTGGCACCTGGGACCTTTGGACGATTGCTCACCCAAAGTTGCCGTGGGGAAGGTCTTAGGGATGTTCACACTGTCCTGCCCTGCACTTTGTGCAAAGTCAGTAGTGTGAGCCTCACTGCCCACATGGTCAACCTGTTCCTTAGTGAGCACCTTCTTGGGGTTGGGAGATACCCTTGTGGTTTCCCTATCGATATTCTCGAATGGAGAATGCTCCATTAGAGGGCTTGAAGGCTGTGGGGGTGAAGGTACAAGAAGGGAAGGAACCTTCTGTACCTTTTTCCTTATATAAATTTTGGTGATGGGGGATGTGGGCTTTTCAATAGGAATCTGAGGAGGATTACTAGAATGTAATGGTGTGGGTAGGTCACCAGTTGGGTGGTCAGATGTGGGCTGTGACCCTGATGCCTCACCATGGGAAGGAGACATAACCATCATTGTAGAGAACAATGGTGTCTCTTGTCCAGAAAAGTCCTTGCTAGGCCTTTTCATGTTTGAGAATACCTTCCCTTTGGGAGGTTTTGGTACATACACCTCTTGAAAAAAGGGTAGATCCGTCAATTCCTTTAGTATAATCTCTTGTACAAACCTAGGATACATATAAAAGCTTTTGGATTTGGTATCCAGGTTTGACATAAAATCATTGAAAATCATTTGTGAGAAATTAAACTTTCTAGAGGTGGCTAAGCAGACCAAAGCATAAGCTAAGGTACTGCTAAACTCACTCCATCCAGTTGTTTTTCGTGAAATGCAATGTTGTAGGGCATGAACAAAAAATCTCCACTGTGGTGAAAATCTGTTCTTGAAAAACTTGAATACATCAGTGGGACCTTCATACCCCATATTACTAAGAGTTTGGAAAAGATCTTCCTTAGGTAAAGAGGTTATACCTGAGGCATCATCTAAACGTAGATGGATGCGAATACAGCCTTCTGTGATGGTCAGGGGTTTATCACATACCCTTGTTTTGATGACTTGATTGCCCTCTTCAGATTGAATAGCAGCATTGGCCCAGAACTGTCTTTGATGTTCCACATAGACTGTGGGATTGACAGTTAGAGCGTGGGCGATGTGTGAGGATTTGAGGAAATCCACTATGGCATGGAAAGCTTCTGTTAGGATCTTAATTCTAAACAAGAATAAATACTCAGAAACAATATTAAAGGAGTTTGCGGAATAACACTTTAATATTCAATAATCTATGAAAACAGTGAATCAGAAGAACAACTTGTAAACTTTATTGAATGATTGTAAAGCTACAAGATTCAATACTCAACCTCAATATTGATGAACAGGCTCACCAATACGAATTCTACTTCTCTAGAATTAGGATTACAAACCTTGAGGTTGACTCTCTCTATCAAAACAAAAATTCAGAATTCTCTAAGTCATCCTCTATCAATTACAAACTATTCTATATATACTGAAGATAAAAGATAATTACAAATAATAAAAGATCTTCAAAACAATCTTCCATATTTATCTCCAAGCTTTCCATAATCTTCAAACTTGATCTGCACGAATCTTGATAATCTCATAAGCAGCACTAAGTCTTCAGCAGCATTAATACTTTGAGCAGTATTAATGTTGAGAAGTACTAACTACTAGCAGTACTAAAATTGCTTAGCAGTAGTAATCTCCTCTAGCAGTATTAATCTTGACTTAGCAGTACTAATCTTGATCAGCAGTATTAACTTCACTCAACAACATTAATCTCAGAAGTAGTAATCAAGTTCTTCTAGCAGCATTAACTGTACTTGTATATTTTTGAATTTCCCAACAATCTCCCCCTAACTTGACTTTTAGGAAGAGAACTCAAGTTCTTCAAATGGTCTTCTTAGATACTCCCAAAACTTCATGGCTCATACACCAGTATTTGCATCCAACCCCAAACTCTGATTGATTGTTCTTTGAATCAAATACTCAGCCATCTCTGAATTTGGAACACATCCTAGTTTCTTCTTCAACATTGCATGAAGCTTTAGTCTGCTGTGATTGTACACTCTATCCACTAGGAAGTACTCTATGTGATTTAAGTCCATAGTTAGTGCATATACTCCACTAGTTTCATATAGAGTCCAATTGTTGACAGTTTTGAACACATTTCTGATGACATGATCCACTTCTTCAGGTTTGAACATCATACACAGATACTCCATCACCAATTTTGTAATTGAAATCTCTGGAGCTTTCAGTTGATCTGCATACAACTTCATTCCTATCTCAAACATTTCTTCAAGATCTGACCTGGAGCATGTTCTGATAATCTTTGCCCAAGTATTGAACACCTCATACTTCTCATATTTCCTCTTGAGCCTTATGTATTCCTTCCCATCAACCTTCATTGTGTCCCATAGAATAACCTTAGGAGGCTTCACACCAACAGGTTCTGCTGAAATTGGTTCAGGCACTTTGTCCATCACTACCATGTATAGATTTACATCATCAGTTCTTTCTGGTTCATTCTTTTCAGATGATTTAGGTGCCCCTTCTTCTTCAGCAACCTTCTCAGCTTCTCCTTCAGCTATTCTAGTCTTCTTGGTTGACTTTCTTTTTGCCATCATCTTGGTTCTTTTTAAAGTCCTTAGACTTTCACCAAGAGTGGCTTCTTTCTTTGGTGGTGTTTCTTGCTCATCTGGAAAAGGTTTTTCTATCATAAAATCATTGCTTTCTTTCATTCTCTTTTCCATCTCCACCCTTGCAGTTTCATTCCCTTGAAGCTTTAGCATCTCTGAATCATATAACTCTTTAATCTTCTCAAAAGACATCTTTGAGAACATCTCCTTTCTGACTCCTACAACACCCTTGAGAAATGTAATCATCTTGTTTCTCTCTTGAGTACCAAGGAATGTCTTTGAGGGTTGTCTCTTCTTTGCAACTGTTTTTACCACCACTGATTTCTTCAGAGTTGCAACTTTCTTCTGTGCAATTTCAGTTGTCAGGCTTTGTTGATAAGCTTTATTCAGTTCAGCAACTAGAGCCTTAGCCATCTCTCTGTCCTTTTCAATCTGAACTCTTTCTTCTTTTTCAATATCAGCCTGCATCTTCTTGGCCAAAGCTTCATCTGACTCAACCAACCTTTGCTTTTTGATTGGTTGATCAGATTCCACCATTTTAGCTTTGCCTTTGTCTTTGCTCACCTTCTTCTCTACACTATCTTTCTTGATCACTTCACCTTGTTCTTTGATGACAACTCCTTTGGCCTTTGAGATGACCTTGGGAGTATCATGCTTGGCTTTGATTAAGGTTTCTGCAATCTCAAGATCTGTCAGAACTTCTTGCACTATTTCTGCTGCTTCTTTCAGTTCAGCAGTATTAACAGTTTCTGCTGCTTTGCTTGTTTCAGCAGCATTGACTGTTACTGCTTCTTGTTCTGTTAATGCTGCTTTCTCTTTTTCCGCTTCTTGTACAAATTCAGTTTCCACTGCTTGTTGCTCCCCCTCAAAATCAACTTTCTCTTGCTCCCCCTTTTCTTTGACATCTTCCATGTTGACATCAGCTTCTGACTCCCCCTTTTTGGGAGCATCAGTCACTGGTTTCCTCCTTCTTAGCACAAACTGTTTCTTCTTCTTTTGCAGAATCAATTTTTTCACCATTTGCTTCAAGTTGACAATCTGTTCTTTTTGAGACAGAACTATCAGTTTCAGCTCTTCTATATCTTGTCCTTGTTTGATTACATCCATGTTTATGTTTCCCATTGTTTCCATCAATTCATAGTAGTTATATCTGTCCTCACCTTCTCCAGAAGTGTTACCCTCTTTTGAAGGATCATGGGATCTTTTTGTAGTAGAGGTCTTCTGCCTAGCAGAAGCACCTGCTACCCCCGTGGTTTCTTGGCACCTGGGGCCTTTGGATGATTGCTCACCCAAAGTTGCCATGGGGACAGTCTTATTTATGTTACCACTGACCTCCTCTGTGCTAGCAGGCGTAGTGGCAGCCTTAGCACCCATATGCTCAAACATCTCCTCATTGAGCACCTCCATGGGGTTGGGAGACACCCCTGTGGTTTCCCTGTAGATATTCTCTAATGGAGAATTCTCCATTAGAGGGCTTAAAGGCTCAGTGGGTGAAGGTACAAGAAGGGAAGGAGCCTTCTTTACCTTTTTCCTTATGTAAGTTTGGGTTATTGGAGAAGTTGGCTTTTGAACAAGAGACTGACGGATTGATATTGAGGGTGAAGGTTGGGATTGGCTAGCAGTGGGATGGTCTAATGAGGGCCTTGACCCTGCTGCCATACCTTCTTCATTGTAGGACACCACCATCATTGTAGAGAACAATGGGGTGTCAACTCCTTCCGAGTCCAATGGAGATCTCTTCATGTTTGAAAAGACCTTACCTTTGGGGATTTTTGGTACATATACCTCATCAAAGTGAGGCATATCCGTCAATTCATGAGTTATAACTTCCTGTACAAACCTTGGGTACATGTAAAAACTCTTTTTGCTTCCCAAGTTTGATACAAGATCACTGAAAATCATTCTTGAAAAATTGCACTTTCTGGCAGTGGCTAAGCAGACCAAAGCATATGCAATGGTACTGCTAAACTCACTCCATCCAGTAGTCTTTTTGGAAATGCAGTGCATCAGGGTATGAACAAGAAAACACCATTGGGTATAAAATTTTGCTTTTGAGAATTTGAAACCACCCAATTGGCCTCCATACCCCATTCTTGACAAATTTGAGAACAAGTCCTCATTTGGAATAGAAGTAATACCTGCAGCATCGTCTAGACGTAGACAGATGCGTATCACTTCTTCAGAAACTGACAAGGGTTTGTCACACACCCTAGTCTTGATTATCTGCACACCTTTCTCTGTGACTATGGTGGCATTTGCCCAGAATTGTCTTTGATGCTCTATGTAGATAGTTGGCGACACAGTAAGAGCTTGGGCAATGTGGCTGGACTTGAGAAAATCCACAATCTGGTAGAATCCAGCAACTTGTTTCGGCTTCTGTAGCATCGCAATCTCGTTGTGCTCATCAATGAATGCCATGGATGCCATTTTGCTTGAGTATTATGGACTGCAACACTTGGTACTTGAGAGAAAAGGGTTAGAGAGCAGATGAATAGAAAGCAAAGAGTCGTTATGAACTTTTGGGCGGGCAAAAAGGGTATTTATACGATTTGGGACATAAGCAGTATTAACTCCTAGCAGTATTAACTAACTAGCAGTATTAACTGAGAGCAGTATTAACCACTAGGAGTATTAACTTAACTAGCAGTATTAACTGAGAGCAGTATTAACCACTAGCAGTATTAACTTAACTAGCAGTATTAACTTAACTAGCAGTATTATATTAACTAGCAGTATTAACTGAGAGCAGTATTAACCACTAGCAGTATTAACTGTGCACTGGCAGTATTAAAATTGCACTGGCAGCATTAACCATACTTACACTTTTTAAAGCTTAAGGTACTCTGAGTAAGGTAATAACTTCCTGAGAAAGATGTTAGTAGCACCAAAGAATAAACCAATAACAGGTATGAAAACACTTTTTAAACCAAATGAGCTTATTCAGAGTTGATCATGCCCACACTTGTGTCCAAAAAAGTGAATCTACCCACATCAAAAGCTTTAGTGAATAGATCAACAAACTGGTTGTCAGTATGAACTTTAGCAACTTGAATTAGCTTCTTTTCATTACAATCTCTAATAAAGTGATACCTGATCTCAATGTGCTTTGTTTTGGAGTGCTTGACTGGATTGTTAACAATGCTTATAGCACTGCTATTGTCAATGAAGATTGGAGTGTGAAGAAAAGTTACCCCATAGTCCAGCATCTGATTTTGAATCCTTAGAACCTGAGAGCAGCAACTTGCAGCAGCAATATACTCAGCTTCTGTTGTTGATAAGGACACTGTGGTTTGTTTCTTACACTTCCAAGATACTAGTCTTGCACCCAAAAGTTGACATCCTCCTGAAGTAGACTTTCTGTCCATGTTAGCACCTCCCAAGTCACTATCTGAATAAGCAATCAAGTCAAAGTTGGATTTATAAGGATACCAAATACCTAATCTAGGTTGCCCTCTTAAGTATCTGAAAATCCTTTTAACAACTTGCAGATGTGATTGCTTTGGCTTGACTTGGAATCTGGCACACAAACACACTGGAAACATGATGTCTGGTCTTGAGGCTGTGAGATACATGAGAGATCCAATCATTGATCTATATAGATGGATATCAACATCCTCCCCCTCAAGATCAGCAGTGATCTGTTTATGAGTCTCCATAGGTGTGCTTGCTGGCTTTGAGTCTGTTAATCCATATTTTTCCAGGATGTCTTTCACATATTTTGATTGGCTTATGAAGATCCCATCTTTCTTCTGTTTCACTTGAAGCCCAAGGAAGAAGGTAATTTCACCCATTGAACTCATTTTAAAGCTCTTGTGCATCAACTTTTCAAAGTCTCTACACATCTGATCTTTTGTGGATCCAAAGATGATATCATCCACATAAATCTGAACCAATAGGATGTCCTTCTTACTTCTTTTAGTGAAGAGGGTCTTGTCAATTATTCCTCTTTCAAACCCGTTCTCCAAGAGGTAGGTAGACAGAGTATCATACCATGCTCTTGGGGCTTGATGCAGACCATAAAGTGATTTCTTCAGTTTGTATACTCTGTCTGGATATGATGGATTTTCAAATCCAGGGGGCTGACAGACATATACTTCTTCATCAATTGTACCATACAGAAAGGCACTCTTCACATCCATTTGGTATACCTTGAACTTCATGTATGAGGCATAGGCTAGAAATAGCCTAATTGCTTCTACCCTTGCCACTGGAGCAAACACTTCTTCATAGTCAATGCCATCTTCTTGAGTGTACCCTTGTGCCACCAGCCTTGCTTTGTTTCTTATCACAATGCCTCTCTCATCCTTTTTGTTCCTGAAAATCCACTTGGTGCCTATAGCTCTATGACCTTTTAGAAGGTCCACCAAGTCCCAAACTTCTTGCAACTTGAACTGCAGTAACTCTTCTTGCATAGCTTCTATCCAACTGGAATCTTTCATAGCATCATATACCTTCTTAGGCTCAATTTGAGATAGAAAGCAGGAGAGTACTGTGTGTTGCTGATCCTGCAACTCTTGAAGTCTGCTTTGATTCCTTGTTATCATAGGAGAAGAGATGTCTCCTATGACCAGCTCTGGAGGATGATTCTTTTGAGTTCTAGTCTGATGACTAGGTTCTTCATTGATTCCCACATCCAGATTGGAATCATTTAAGTCAGCTGAGGGGATCTCATCAGCTGCTTCTGGCTCTTCATGCACTTGATTCTCCTCATCTCTTCCTTCTTCTTCACTCTGAATTGATTCAGTCATTGTCTCTTTTGCACAGACATCAACAGGCTCTATTGTAGGTATGGGAAAGATCACAGACTGAGGAATAATGTCTTGTACTTGTACTTGTTCATCCCCTGATCCTCCACTTCCTGGACCTGCATGATAATCACTACTGAAACCCAAAGAGTTAGTTAGTGAATCAATGTCAAATAACCACTGAGGACCAGATCCAATAGGATTTGGTGTGTTCTCATTGCACTTGACATTGTCACTTTCCTCAATTATTCTAGAAGAAGTATTAAAAACTCTGTAAGCCTTACTCTGAGATGAGTAACCAACAAGAAAACCATCATCAGCCTTGCTATCAAACTTTCCTAAGTGAGTTTTGGTATTGAGAATGGTACAAGGACACCCAAAAGGTTTGAAAAATCCTATAAAAGGTTTTCTGTTATTTAAAAGCTCATATGGAGTCTTGTTTTTAGTCTTGACTACTAGAACTCTGTTTTGGACATAGCAAGCAGTATTAACTGCTTCAGCCCAAAAAGTAATTGGTAGTTTTGAATCAGCCAACAGAGATCTAGCAGCTTCAATCAATGTCCTATTCCTTCTCTCAGCAACACCATTTTGTTGTGGAGTCCTAGGAGCACTATATTGCCTCTCAATTCCTTTTTCCTCACAAAAGGTGTTTAGGTCATGATTTTTAAATTCAGTATCATTGTCTGACCTAATGACTTTTACCTTTTGATTAGTTTGGTTTTCAATTCTTAGAATAAAGGTTTTGATCAGTCCACTTGTCTCATCCTTAGTCCTTAGAAAATATACCCAAGTAAATCTAGAGTAATCATCAACAATAACTAGGCAGAATGATTTCTTACCAATACTCATAACATTTGTAGGACCAAACAGATCCATATGCAACAACTGAAGAGAATTAGAGATTGTGTTCAACTCTTTGTACTTATGAGAAGTTTTGTGTTGTTTGCCTTTGAGACAAGCAACACAATGATCATCACATGAAAAGACTTTGGAAGGTAAACCTCTTACAAGGTTGTTTTTAACAAGTTTATTCATTGTTTTAAAGTTCATGTGACACATCCTTCTGTGCCAAAGTGATGATTCATCCAAAGAAGCTTTTGAAACAAGACAATTAAGGGATGAATCAGCTGAAACACTTTCCATATCTAAGCAATATACATTATCCTTTCTGGGAGTTCTTAGTAGTATCATCTTTTCATCAACTACCTTGAATCCAGGAGCATGGATAATGCATTCAGAATCTGTAAATAATATACTATGTTGTTTGTCACAAACCTGTGATACACTTAACAGGTTGTACCTTAACTGCTCAACATAGAATACTTCTTCAAAGGTCATTTTACCTTTGGTTACATCTCCCTTACCACTTATCTTACCTCCATCTGGAGTATTACCAAAGGAAACATGACCACCATCAATTTTCTTGAAATTCTTGAGGCATGACATGTTCCCTGTCATGTGCCTAGAGCAACCATTATCAACATGCCAGATTCTCTTCTCCTTGAGCTGCCGGTTGCCCTGCACATAAGATTAAACAATTAGTATTGAATGGGGACCCAAGCCAAAGTGGTCTTGGGTCTCCCTTTCTCATCAAAGTATTTACATTCCTTTTTGATGAGGTTTTTAAACTCAGAGCACTCTTTATTATAGTACTTTGTCAATATGATTGGCTTAACAACACAAACACTAGAAGCAGTACTAACCTTAGAAGTACTAACAGAGCTAGCAGTACTAACAGGTTTAGCAGTACTAACTTTGTTAGCAGCACTAACAGAGTTAGCAGTATTAACTTTTGAAGAAGTACTAACAATGTCAGCAACACTAACATTGTTAGCAGTAGTATTACTTCTAGCAGCACTATCATTGTCAGCAGCACTATTTGTGGTAGCAGTACTAACAATTTTAGTGCTTTTCGGAACCCACATATTGATACTTTCTTTAACAGACTTTTTCTTCATGTGTCTTTTAGATTTAATAGTTTTCTTAGCCACATGGTTCTTTTCAATCTTCCTATAACCCAAGGGTTTTTGCATAGGTCTTTGAGAGTTCATCCTTTGGTTTATAGGATTGAAATAACAGTATTTGGCAAGATGATTCAATTTGCCACAGATAAAACAAGGTTTTGGTCTATTGATTTTACTCAAATCAACCCCTTGTTTTTGTGCCCACTGATTATTCCAGTTTCTTTGATTTCCCCTCATTTTATCATGTTTTTGGGGCTCATTCTTCTTGCATGCACACAGTTTGCAAGGACTTGGATTCACAACTGTGGTCTGTTTGTAATGGACCTTACCAGACTTTCCCTCTGTCTTCTCTCTGTCCTTGGATTTGATCCATGTCCTTCCACAGTCCTCATTGGTGATAATGTTATTCTCTAGAGGAATCTCACCACTCACTTTGTTCTCCTTACTCTTACCAACCTCTTTCTCAGTCTTATCCTCAACAACTACTTCATCTAAGGGATCTATCTGAGTGGCTCCCTCAGGCAAGTCCTTCCTATCTTTGGATTCTAGCAAGTCTGAGGTAGGAGGGATGTAATTATTGTTATATGGTGGTGGTGTGGCATTATACCCAATTCCTCTTCTCAGCTTATCATGAATCTGAGTTTTTAGTAAAGAGTCTATTGCTTTAGAAGCATTGGAAAACTTTTCTACATCAAGCTTAACCTTGGTTAGCTCCTCTCTCAGCTTTTCACTCTCCTATTTAGATTTGGTCAGTTTAAGTTCTAGATCCTTTTTCTCTCACTTCCAGTAATTAGTGTCATATGAGTGTTGGAGTTCATTGGCTTGAAAACCTTTAATCTGTTCCTCAAACCTCTCAACAATTCTCACATAGTCCTTTATATCCTTTTCTAATCTCTTAAGGTCATCACTCATCTTCTGGTTGTGATCCCTGTACCTTTTAACAGTGTCTATGCAAGTTTTAGAACAGAGATTAGAACTTACCTCAGATGGGAGATCAGATACTTCAGCCATAAGTGCTTGATTTTGGATAGCCTCTTCTGCCTGATCACTCCAGTCAAACCCCATTCCTTGTTGAGAAACAAGGGCTTGAGCAGAGTTTATGTTATGGTTGAGGTTTCCAGACTGTGCTTGTTGGTGGTTGTTGTTGTGAGACACTCCACTTCTGCATTCCCTGGCAAAGTGTCCCTTCAGATGGCATTTGTAGCACTCCACCTTTGATTTATCAAACCCTGCTGCATCTTCTCTTCTTTGGGAGAAGTTGTTCCTCCCAGTCCTCTTGATGAACTTCTTCACCCTCATGGAAAGCATGGCCATCTGTCATTTAATATCCATCTCTTCCATATCATCAGGATGAAGTTGTTCCAAATCATCATTAATTAAGGAGGAATTTCCATGGCTGGCAAGAAAGGCTTCAAACACAGAATCAGTGCCTTTTTCTTGATTTGCTCCACTAGCAGCATTAACTGATTCAGGATTAGCAGTAGAATCAATTGATGCTGATAGGAGTGTATCATTATGAATATATCCAGAAGGCTTCTTCTTTGCCCCCAACTCAGCTTCAAACACTCTAAGATCATTGTACAGATCATCAAGTTCTTTCTCTTCCAACTGATCATTCTGTCTGAATGAAACAGTGTACATGGTCCATTCATCTCCAAGGGACCTTAAGAACTTTCTGTTTACATCATCTTGATCAATCTGTACTCCCATAGTAGCTAGTTCACCAATCAGTTTGTTAAACCTGTCAAAAGTTTGAGTCATGGACTCATTCTTAGTTGACATAAAGTTTTCATACTGTTGCTTCAAGATTGCCTTTTGATTTCTCTTGGTACTTTTGGTACCATAGAATCTCTTATCTAGAGCATTCCAGAGCATCTGTGCATCAGTGCAATTATAGAATTGGTGTTGATATTCATTGGGAATGGCCAAGAGCAGTGTGCTCAAGGCTTTCATCTCTGTCTGCCTTGTCTTTCTTTCTGCATCAGTCTTTGGTGGAGTTCTTTTTCCATCTTCACCAATCTTTCTTGCATCATATGGGCCATTCTCAATGATGTCCCACATAGAATAATCTGTGAGGAGAATGTATTGCTTGATTCTAATCTTCCACATGTCAAATTCATTGGGTCTGAGCATTGGAACTTTTGAGACCAGAGTACTGTTTGATTCAACTGTGTTTTCCATGATGAATAGGATTTTTGAGAGCACTAGCTCTGATACCACTTGTTAGGATCTTAATTCTAAACAAGAATAAACACTCAGAAACAATATTAAAGGAGTTTGCGGAATAACACTTTAATATTCAATAATCTATGAAAACAGTGAATCAGAAGAACAACTTGTAAACTTTATTGAATGATTGTAAAGCTACAAGATTCAATACTCAACCTCAATATTGATGAACAGACTCACCAATACGAATTCTACTTCTCTAGAATTAGGATTACAAACCTTGAGGTTGACTCTCTCTATCAAAACAAAAATTCAGAATTCTTTAAGTTATCCTCTATCAATTACAAACTATTCTATATATACTGAAGATAAAAGATAATTACTAATAATAAAAGATCTTCAAAAAAATCTTCCATCTTCATCTCCAAGCTTTCCATAATCTTCAAACTTGATCTGCACGAATCTTGATAATCTCATAAGCAGCACTAAGTCTTCAACAACATTAATACTTTGAGCAGTACTAACTACTAGCAGTACTAAAATTGCTTAGCAGTAGTAATCTCCTCTAGAAGTATTAATCTTGACTTAGCAGTACTAATCTTGATCAGCAGTATTAACTTCACTCAGCAACATTAATCTCAGAAGTAGTAATCAAGTTCTTCTAGCAACATTAACTGTACTTGTATATTTCTGAATTTCCCAACACCTTCAGCTTGCTTTGGTTTCTGTAACATGGCGAGCTCGTTGTGTTCATCAAAGAATGCTCGTCCTGCCATCTTTTTGATTGATTCTAGCGTTCGAATCGTGACTAGGGTTGACACTGGTAAGCAATAAATCGAGAGAGAGAGAAAGAGACGCAATGGAAGTTCAAAGAGCCGTTTGTATTTTGGCGGTCACACAGGGTATTTATAGGTGGAGAGTTTCAGTTAGAATATTTTCAGTTAGAAGCAGTACTAAGTACCCTAGCAGTATTAACTAACTCACAGTATTAACTCATATTAGCAGTAGTAACACATACTGGCAGTACTAACACGGACTAGCAGTATTAACACAGACTAGCAGTATTAACACATACCGGCAGTAGTAATACTGATTAGCAGTATAAATAAGGCAAGCAGTAGTAACTTTGCACTGGCAGTATAAACCACCTAGCAGTAGTAACCATACTTGACCATTTTTGAAAAGTTATCATGTGTAATATAACGAACAGTATTAACTGATTTAGAAGTACCAAGTATCCATTTGAAGCAATCTGAAACACTGAAACACACAAGGTTAGTAGCACCATGCACAATACAATATAAGAAAGTAGACAGGAAGAAGTCTATACAGAAATGGTACATAAAGCAGATCAAAGGAGGCTTATTCAGAGTTTATCATGCCCACACTTGTGACCAAAAATGTGAATCTACTCACATCAAAAGCTTTGGTGAATAGATCAGCAAATTGGTTACTTGTATGGACTTTCACAACCTGAATGAGCTTCTTTTCATTACAGTCTCTGATAAAGTGGTACCTGATTTCTATATGCTTTGTTTTGGAGTGCTTGACTGGATTATTAACAATGCTAATAGCACTGTTGTTGTCTATGAAGATTGGAGTGTGAAGAAAAGTCATACCATAGTCCAACATTTGATTCTGAATCCAGAGTACTTGAGAGCAGCAGCTTGCAACAGCTATATACTCTGCTTCTGTTATAGAGGTGGACACTGTGGTTTGTTTCTTGCACTTCCATGACACTAGTCTTGCACCAAAAAACTGACATCCCCCTGAAGTTAACTTTCTATCCAAATTTGCACCACCCAAGTCACTGTCTGAATAAGCAAGTAGGTCAAAAGGTGAGTCATGAGGATACCAAAGACCTAATCTAGGTTGGCCTTTGAGATATCTGAATATCCTCTTGACTGCTTGAAAGTGTGACTGCTTAGGCCTTACTTGAAATCTTGCACACACACAAACAGGAAACATGATATCTGGTCTTGAAGCAGTGAGATACATGAGGGAGCCAATCATTGATCTGTAGTGATGAACATCCACATCCTCCCCCTCAAGATCTGCAGTGATCTGTTTGTGTGTCTCCATGGGTGTGCTTGCAGGCTTTGAATATGAGAATCCAAACTTATTAAGAATGTCCTGCACATACTTGGATTGACTTATTAAGAAGGTAAGTTCACCCATAGAACTCATCTTGAATCTCTTGTGCATCAAGTCTTCAAAATCTCTGCACATTTGATCTTTTGTGGATCCAAAGATAATATCATCCACATAGATTTGCACTATTAGGATGTCCTTCTTCTTCCTCTGAATGAACAGAGTCTTGTCTATGATTCCTCTTTGAAAACCATTTTCTAAGAGATAGGTAGACAGAGTGTCATACCATGCCCTTGGTGCTTGATGTAGCCCATAGAGTGCCTTCTTCAATTTGTAAACTCTGTCAGGATACTTTGGATTCTCAAATCCTGGAGGCTGACAGACATACACTTCTTCTTCAATTTTCCCATACAGGAAAGCACTATTTACATCCATCTGATAGACCTTGAACTTCATGAAAGAAGCATAGGCTAAAAATATCCTGATGGCCTCTATCCTTGCCACTGGTGCAAATACCTCTTCATAGTCAATTCCTTCTTCTTGAGTGTACCCTTGTGCCACTAATCTAGCCTTGTTCTTTATTACTATTCCTCTCTCATCTTTCTTGTTCCTGAAGATCCATCTTGTGCCAATTGCTCTGTTTCCTTTTGGAAGATCCATCAGATCCCATACATCTTGTAGTACAAACTGCAGTAGCTCCTCTTGCATTACTTCTATCCAGTTTGGATCTTTCATTGCATCATATGCCTTTTTGGGTTCAACCTGGGATAGAAAGCAAGACAATAAACCTGATTGTAGGCCTTTCAATCCCCCTATCTTGCCTTGTTGCGTTGTGATCATTGGAGAATTGATGTCACCAATCACTAATTAAGGAGGATGATTCTTTTGAGTTCTTGTAGCATTGACAACCTCTTCATTAAGATTGACTTCAAGATTGGTGTCATTCTTTTCTGGAGTGCTTCCCCCATATACTGAAGAATCATCATCTGCGTCATTCTCTTCCAAAAATGGCATCTCAGGGCCTTTGATTCCTGAATCTGAAGGTTGATCTTCCTTTTCACCTCTGTCCTCTTCATTCTGATCTGGTTCAGTGTCCTTTGAATCTGAAGACTCTTTCTTATCTTGGTCACAAAATTAAACAGGATCAGCAGTAGGTGTTGGGAACAGCACAAACTCTTGTCTTTGTACTTGTACCTGTTCTGTCCCTGTTCCTGCATTATGCTCATTACTGAAACCCAAAGAATTAGTTAGTGAATCAATGTCAAATAGCCAATTAAGACCTTAACCAAGTTGATTTGGTATGTTCTCATTGCATTTGACATTGTCACTTTCCTCAATAATCCTAGAAGAGGTGTTAAAAACTCTATAGGCCTTACTTTGAGATGAATAACCAACAAGAAATCCATCCTCAGCTTTGCTGTCAAACTTGCCTAGGTGAGTTTTGGTATTGAGAATTGTGCAAGGACACCCAAATGGTTTGAAAAATCCAATAAAAGGTTTCTTCTTTTTAAAAAGCTCATATGGTGTCTTGTCTTGAGATTTTACTACCAAAACTCTGTTTTGAACATAGCAGGCAGTATTAACTGCTTCTACCCAAAAAGTAATTGGAAGTTTTGAATCTGCCAACAGAGATCTAGCAGCTTCTATCAGAGTCGTATTTCTTCTTTCAGCAACACCATTCTGTTGAGGAGTCCTAGGAGCACTGTATTGTCTCTCAATGCCCTTTTTCTCACAAAAGCTGTTTAGGTAATTGTTTTTAAATTCAGTTCCATTATCAGACCTAATGACTTTGACTCTTAGATTTGTTTGGTTTTCAACTCTAAGAACAAAGGATTTGATCAGTCCACTTGTCTCATCCTTTGTCCTCAAGAAATAGACCCAGGTGAATCTAGAGAAATCATCAACAATAACCAAGCAGTAGGATTTCTTGCCAATACTCATCACATTTGTAGGGCCAAACAAATCCATATGCAGTAAATTGAGAGGTGAAGAGATTGTATTTATCTCTTTGGACTTATGAGAAGTTTTGTGTTGTTTGCCTTTAAGACATGCAACACAATGATCATCACATGAAAATACCTTTTGTGGCAAACCTATTACAAGGTTGTTTTTCACAAGTTTGTTCATTGTTTTAAAGTTCATGTGACACATCCTTCTGTGCCAAAGAAATGATTCATCCAAAGAGGCTTTTGAAAATAAATAGTTTAAAGATGAATCAGAAGCTACACTCTCCAAGTCTAAGCAATAAACATTGTCCTTTCTAGGAGTTCTAAGTAGTATCATACTTTCATCAACTACCTTGAACCCTGGAGCAAGGATAATACATTTAGTATCATTGAATAATATGCTATGTTTCTTGTCACAGACCTGTGATACACTTAACAGGTTGTATCTCAATTGCTCAACATAGTATACATCCTCAAAGATCATCTTACCTTTTGACACATTACCTTTTCCACTTATTTTTCCACCAACTGGATTATCACCAAAAGCAACATGTCCTCCATCAATTCTTTTGAAGTTTTGAAGGCAGGTCATGTTACCTGTCATGTGCCTGGAACAACCACTATCAACATGCCAAATGCTCCTTCCCTTGAGCTGTTGGTTGCTCTGCACATTTAATAAAGCAATTAGTTTTTAATAGGAACCCAAGCCAAAGTGGTCTTGGGATTTCCATTCTCATCAACATATTCATATTCAGACTGGATGAGATTATCATACTGAGAAATCTTATTGCTTGAATACTTTGTCACAATAATGGGTCTGTCACTGGAAGCAGTACTAACTTGATTGGCAGTACTAACTTTGTTAGCAGTACTAACATCATTAGTAGTACTAAGAGGTTTAGCAGTACTAACTTTGTTAGCAGTACTAACTGGGTTAGCAGTAGTATTGCTTGCAACAACATTATTTCTGTCAGCAGTACTATTTGAAGTAGCAGTACTAACAGATTTCTTTACTTTTGGAACCCAAACCTGGACAAAGTTGTTTGCTTTATTTTTCTTTAAGTTACTCCTGTGCTTATTTGGAGTATTTTTCTTTGAATTAGCAAACTTATTCTGAGCATGAGATTTTACAGGTGCACTATTCTCAGCCATGTGATTCTTTATCAGCTTCCTATAACCAACAGGATTTTGTATATTTCTTTGAAAAGTGATCCTTTGGTTGATAGGATTGAAATAACAGTGTTTGGCTAGATGATTTAACTTGCCACAAATAAAACAAGGCTTTGGTCTGTTAATTTTTCTCAGATCAATTCCTTGTTTTAAAACCCACTGATTATTTCTATTTCTTTGATTTCCCCTTGTTTTATCATGTTGTTAGGGCTGATTCTGTTTACAAGTACAGGGATTAACAACAGTGGTTTGCATGTAATGGACTCCCTGTACCTTTTCCTTTCCTCTCTTAGGGGTCTCAGCTTTTTTATTCTTAACAGTTTCTTCTCCATACTTCACTTTCTCACTCTTGACAAACGGTTTACCCCCCCTTTCATTTGTCAGTATGTGGTTTTCTATGGGAATATCTTTGTGGTCTTCCTCATTCTTACTCTCAGAGTCCTCTTCTTCAGAATCTGCCTCAACCACTACTTTGTCTAAAGGATCTACTTCAGTGGCTCTCTCAGGTAATTCCTTCTTGTCCTGTCTTTCTAAGAGATCTGAGGTGGGTGGTATATAATTATTGTTGTATGGTGGAGGGGTGGTGTTATAGCCTATTCCTCTTCTCAGTTTGTCATGGACTTGAGCTTTTAGAAGTGAGTCCATTGCTTTAGAAGCATTGGAATATTTCTCAATATCTAGCTTGGCTTTCTCAAAATCACTCCTTATCTTCTCACATTCCTCTTCAGACTTTTTAAGCTTAACCTCTAACTGATTTTTCTCCCACTTCCAGTAGTTTGTATCATAGGAATGTTGAAGTTCATTAGCCTGCTAAGACTTAATTTGTTCTTCAAACCTCTCAACTATCAGAACATACTCTCTTCTGTCTTTCTCTAACCTTTTAAGGTCATGACACATACTTTGATTGTGATCCCTGTACTTTTAAACAATTTCAATATAGGTTTTAGAGCAAAGATTAGAAGTTACCTCTGTGGGAATATCAGTGCTTGCTGATTCTGAAACTTTAGCCATTAAAGCTTGATTCTGAACTGCTTCTTCTGCTTGGTCACTCCAATCAAATCCCATTCCTTCTTGGGAAACAAGAGCTTGAGAAGAGTTCCTACTGTTGAAGCTAGTGGACTGTGATGGTTGATGGTTGCTAGTATGCTGTTGAGGCATTCCACTTCTGCATTCTCTTGCAAAG
This sequence comes from Arctium minus, assembly GCA_954870635.1. Taxonomy (NCBI): domain Eukaryota; kingdom Viridiplantae; phylum Streptophyta; class Magnoliopsida; order Asterales; family Asteraceae; genus Arctium; species Arctium minus. Next base: position 21,367,036 of record OX941082.1, read on the forward strand.
TGACCCAGCTTGTGACATTTGTAACATTCAACCTTGGATTTATCAAATCCAACCCCATCTTCTCTTTTCTGAGCAAAGTTGTTCCTTCCAGTCCTTTTGATGAATCTTTTTACCCTCAAAGTCAGCATAGCCATCTGCCCCTTGATATCCATATCTTCCAGATCATCAGCATTTATCTGTTCTAAGTCATCATTGATTACAGTGGAATTAGCATGACTGGCTAGAAAAGCTTCTAAAACTGAGTCATTGGATCCATCTTGCTTTGATCCATGGGCAGCACTAACTGATTCTGTATTAGCAGCAGAATTAGTTGAGGATGATAAAAGAGCAACATTGTATGAATATCCAGAGGGCCTCTTCTTTGCTTCTACCTCTGCTTCAAACACCCTAAGGTCATTATAGAGGTCATCCAATTCCTTGTCCTCCAATTGGTCATTCTGTCTGAAGGAGACAGTGTACATAGTCCATTCATCACCAAGAGATCTTAGAAATTTTCTGTTAACATCATCTTGATCTATATGGACACCAACAGTAGCCAATTCACCAATTAGCTTATTAAATCTATCAAAAGTTTGAGTCATGGACTCATTCTTTGTAGACATGAAGTTCTCATACTGCTGCTTTAGGATGGCCTTCTGATTTCTCTTGGTACTTTTGGTACCAGAAAATCTTTTCTCCAGAGAATTCCAAAGAATTTGTGCATCAGAATAGTTGCAGAATTGATGTTGGTACTCATTAGGTATAGCCAAAAGCAGAGTGCTCAAAGCTTTCATCTCTGTCTGCCTCAACTTTCTCTCTCCATCTGTCTTTGGTGGAGGTCTCTTTCCTTCTGCATCCATCTTTCCTCCATCAGAAGGACCATTCTCAATGATGTCCCACATTGAGAAGTCTGTGAGAAGAATGTACTGCTTGATTCTGATCTTCCACATGTCAAACTCATTGGGTTTGAGCATGGGAACCTTTGATACCAAAACACTGTCGCTTGAACTGTCCATGATTAAAGGTTTCTGAATTTTCTGGCTCTGATACCACTTGTCAGGATCGAAACTCAAACAAGAATTTAAATAACACACTCAAAAACTTATGTTAAAGAAGTTGCGGAAAAACATTTTAACAGAAAATAAATGGAACAGTATGTAAAAACTCAAATCATAAGTTTATATTGCATAAAACTTAATGATTACACACAAAACCTCAATCTGTTGAACAGGCTCAACAGACGTTCTATACTTCTCTCTAGAAAGGATCTAAACTATTCTTGAGGTTAATTCTCTCTAAACAAAACGTATGAATAATTGTTAATTCTAACAAAGACTTCTATACAATATATACATAGTTGATTACAAGATAATTATCAAAATAAAATTGATCTTCAGTATCAATACCATAATTATCTTCAACCTTATCTCCAGCTCATATTTATCTTCAAGTCTTCTTTATCATTAGAAGCAACACTAACCTTCTTTTAGCAGTATTAATCATCTTGCAGCATTAACATCCTCAGCAGTATTAATCCTTGAGCAGTACTAACCATGCTTGCAGTAGTAATCTTCAACAGTACTAACTACTAGCAGTACTAACTCTCCAAGCAGTACTAACTATTCAAGTAGCAACACTAACTTTTCAAGCAGTATTAGTTCTACTAGCAGTATTAAAATTACAAGCAGTAGTAATACCTTTCAACTAGCAGTAGTATCCATCCTTGGCATATTCAGACCCAACAAAAGTTGAAGGATCCGGGTAGTTTCACCATCCCGTGCTCTATTGGAGGACAAGAAGTAGGAATTGCACTATGTGACTTGGGAGCGAGCATAAACCTCATGCCTTTATCCGTTTTTGAAAAATTGGGAATTAGAGAAGTTCGACCAACCACGGTTACTTTGCAACTCACGGATAGATCTTTGGCATATCTGAAAGGGAAAATCGAAGACATTTTGGTCAAAGTTGATAAATTTATTTTTCTGGCCGATTTTCTAGTTTTGGACTATGAGGCAGACATAAATGTTCCCATCATTTTAGGAAGGCCCTTCCTTGCGAGCAGCCGAACATTGATAGACGTCCAAAAAGGCGAGTTAACCATGAGAGTAAATGAGCAACAGGTGACCTTCAATGTTTTCAAGTCTCTTAAGTTTAATGGTGAAGTAGAGGACTGTTCTACCCTTAGCACCTTAGGTGATGACTTCGAGTTAAGTTTGATAGACTGTACCCACAGTGAGCACACTGTGGGCACTGACGATGACATTTCGGAAGATGACTTAATTGAGGTTATAGATGCTTTTGAACAACTTGATTTTCATGATAGGCCAACACAGGTTCCTTCTATCATAAAAACACCAGATTTGGACCTAAAACCACTTCTCAACCACCTTAAGTATGCTTACCTCATGAAAGAAGAGAAATTGCCCGTAATTATTTCTTCCAACTTAAGTAGTGATCAAGAAGTGAGGTTAATAGAATTATTGAAAAATCACAAGAAAGCGATAGGTTGGACCTTAGCCGACATCAAGGGAGTTAGTCCTTCGCTTTGCCAACATAAGATAATCTTGGAAGAAAATAGTGTTGGTAAAGTGCAACCACAAAGACGACTTAACCCCATCATGAAAGACGTCGTTAAGAAAGAAATTTTGAAATGGCTTTATGCGGGTATTATTTACCCCATCTCGAGTAGTGGTTGGGTGATTCCGGTGCAATGTGTCCCAAAGAAGGGTGGTACCACGGTAGACATTAATGAGAAAAACGAACTTATTCCAACTAAGACCGTCACCGGGTGGAGAATTTGTATAGACTATAGACAACTAAATCTTGCCACCAAAAAGGACCACTCCTTGCCATTTATAGACCAAATGCTAGATCGTTTAGCCGGAAAAGAATTTTATTGCTTTTTGGATGGATATTCGGGTTATAATCAAATTCATATTGCACCCGAAGATCAAGAAAAAACGACTTTTACTTGTCCCTTCGGTACTTTTGCTTTCCGGAGGATGCCATTTGGTTTATGCAATGCACCCGCAACATTTCAACGGTGCATGATGTCTATTTTCTCGGACATGATTGAGGATACTATGGAAGTTTTTATGGAGATTTTTCGGTAATTGGAACATCATTTGAAAATTGTCTTAAAAATTTGGAAAAAAGTTTAGAAAGATGTGAAACTCATGATTTAATTCTAAATTGGAAAAAATGTCATTTTATGGTACAAGAAGGAATAGTTTTGGGTCACATGGTTTCTAAAAAAGGGTTGGAAGTGGATAAAGCGAAACTTGAAGTGATAATGCAATTACCCGAACCTAATTCGGTTAAAGGCATTAGAAGTTTTTTAGGACATGCAGGATTTTTATAGACCTTTCATAAAAGATTTTTCAAAAATTGCAAAACCGCTCTGTAATTTGTTGCATGTCGATCAAACTTTTGATTTTACTTCCGATTGTAAAAACGCTTTTGAAACCATCAAGAACGCTCTTGTGACGACGCCTATTATAATTACCCCGGATTGGACCATGCCTTTTAAGATTATGTGTGATGCAAGTGATTGGGCCGTAGGTTCCGTGTTAGGACAAAGGAAAAATAAAATTTTTATCCCATTTACTACGCGAGTAAAACTCTTATCGAAGCTCAAATAAATTATACAACAACCGAGAAATAGTTACTCGCCGTAGTATTTGCATTTGACCATTTCCGATCTTACTTGATTGACACAAAAGTCCTTGTTCACACGGATCACTACACTATTAAATATCTCTTCAACAAAATCGATGCAAATCCACGGCTTATTCGGTGGGTCATTCTTTTACAAGAATTCGACCTTGAGATAATTGATAGGAAAGGAGTTGACAATCAAGTTACGGACCATCTTTCTAGGATTGAAAAACAAGTGTCAAGTGGGGGAAGTCACGAGATCAAAGAATTTTTCCCGGATGAAAATATTTTGGCAATCCATCATTTTGAAAAGGACCTCCCTTGGTATGCGGATATTGCAAATTATCTTGCAAGCGGTATCAAGCCATACCAAAGGAGCAGTCAACAGCTCAAGAAGTTTAACCACGATTGCAAACATTATTTTTGGGACGATCCTTTTTATACGAATTAGGAGTGGACCAAATTTTGAGGAAATGTGTCCCAGATTTTGAAATAAAAGATATTTTGAGGGACTGTCATGACTCACCGTACGGAGGCCATTTTGGTGGTCAACGTACGGCGACAAATTTTTTGCAAAGCGGTTTCTTTTGGCCCGCGATATTCAAAGATTTATTCGAATTTGTTAAAAGTTGTGATCAATGCCAAAGGACGGGAAACTTGTCCCAACGGAATGAAATGCCTTTAAACAACATTTTAGAAGTTGAATTTTTTGACGTTTGGGGCATTGATTTTATGGGCCCGTTTCCCATGTCCTTCCATAATCATTATATATTGGTGGCCGTTGATTACGTTTCCAAATGGGTAGAAGCAATTGCTTGTCCAAAAAATGACGCTAAAACAGTGATAGCTTTTCTTCAGAAAAATATTTTTGTTCGTTTTGGGACTCCCCGAGCTTTGATTAGTGATGAAGGAACCCATTTCGTTAATAAAATGTTAGGCACTGTTCTTAGTAGGTACAACATCCAGCATAAAGTTTCAACCGCATACCATCCTCAGACGAACAGTCTTGCCAAACTTTCAAACCGAGAAATAAAGTCAATTTTAGAGAAAGTGGTAAAACCCGACAGAAAGGACTGGTCTCTTAAACTGGATGATGCACTTTGGGCATATCGAACGACTTTTAAAACCCTGTTAGGAATGTCACCGTATAAATTGGTTTTCAGGAAGGCATGTCACTTGCCGTTGGAACTTGAATATAAGACATTTTGGGCGACAAAAGAATTAAATATGGATTTTGATGAAGCAGGAAAGAAAAGAAAACTTCAACTAAATGAATTAGAGGAATTAAGGCACCATGCTTAAGAAAATGCCAATATTTATAAAGAAAAGACAAAAATTTGGCAAAATCAACCCATCATCCATCACAAGAAAGTCACCAACAATTCTCTAGCTTTAGTTTATCTTCAAGTTACTTGTTAACTTAAAGATTGTAATTTTAATTTCTAGCTTTACATTTCTAGCACTTTACATTTCTAGTAATTTACTTTTCCTTGTAATTTAATTTCAAGTACTTAATTTCCATTTCCGAATAATTACCCAAAGGTTTTTACTCAACAATTTAATTTGTTGGTCAAAGGTTGTAACTAGATAAAAAAAGAGGGTTTTTGGGTAATTAATGAAAAGTGGTTTATTTTTAAAATGAAAAACATCAGATTGGTGGTTTTTGAGAATTTTAAAAGACAACAAAACAAATAAACCCTTTTCTTCTTCAACTTTTAACTTCTTCCTGAAATCACACCAAGAACTCATCCATGGCTAGACAAAAGCATATAGTTTCAAGACCATCACAACTTCCACGACGGTCCCTTCGCCGCCGAAACACCGTCGCACCACCACCACCTCGAATGCCGACCGATGACACCACCATGGTCGCCGACGTTCCAGCGCCCAAAACCACCACCGTCGCTGCTTCTACCCCATCGTCGACCGCCATCGCCGCCGCTCAAACCGCCATTGCCGCCACACATACCATCCTCGCCGTCGATCAACCGCCGCAGACTACCTCAACGTCGGCGACCTCCTCTGTTTCATCTACTCAGGGTATCTACACCACCAGTGGGTCACCAATGATCCCATCTTTTGATGCTCCAACACCATTATCACCGGTGTTTGTCCAGTCCTTTGAAGAGAGCCATGAAATCCTTACATTGGTACCATCTATTCCCTCATCTTCTTCTCAAAACCCTCTTAATCCTTCTACTTCTCTACCATTTTTCTCTCTTACTAACCCATCTATGGTACCCTCAACCTTTCCTACTACCGATTTGACTTTCACAAATCTTTCTCTTAAAAAACCCCTTTCCATAACACCCACCATTACCAACACCACAAATCTTTTTAGCCCTAACCCATAACCACTTACACCAATCATAGATCCTTTGTTTACTCCCCTAAAATCTTCACCACAAACCACTACTAAGCACCAACCAAACCCTCTTCACCAAACCTTTGATCTTAACCGGGATTTTGAGGGAGATAGTACGGAGAATTCCTATATGTTTGATTTTGAGGATGGTCAACACCCTGAGTACGATGGCTTGTTTCCCTTTGAGACATCATGTGGTCCCGAGTGCCAAACCGATAAACAGCCCGACCAACCGTCCCCACCAAAAACAGCCCCTGTCGACACCCACAGTGATCAATCTGTGCCCACTGTGGGCACCAGTAAAACGTAAACATCGACCGACCATAAATGTTTAAGGACACTTCTACCCCTGAGGTTACTGGAGACACCACTTCCTCTACCTCTGTTACTGGATCTGAATCTTCGGGTGAAACGACATCTGCCTCTTCTGAAAAATCACCATCGCCACCACCCAAGAACCGTACGAAGCGCACGAAAGAGTCCGACAGTGACTATGACGAAGAAATGCGGGCTGATGTGAAGGTAAAAGAAAAAAATGGTGGAGGGACGGACTCGCTCGTCGAAAAGAAAGAAGACCGAAACTAGCGATGACAATCCCAAAATCAAAGCAAGGTATGATCGAATCAAGCATAATAACATTCTCATGGAACGTGCTTTTGACCCTGAGTTGATTGCATCTCTGTCGCATGTAAAACATCACCTTGCGGCAATGCGTTGGGATAAGACGATTTCTATCCCAGGCAAAGCCAATGTTACGTGGGTTACGAATTTTTTGTGGCAATCTCCATCACCAAAAAGAACCCTGTGATTATTAGGGTAAAGTGGGTAGATTGGTCGGGTCAACAAATTAACAAGATTTTAAAACTGAAAGTCCCATTTGTTTGTTCGTTCAATCAAATATCGAACAAATTGCTAAAGATATTGGACGAACAAATTGCGGACTTGTTAACTTCACTGGGAAGGGGATGGTCATTAGACAACCATAGGTTGATGATTCAAGCAAATAGTCTCATAGAAGAAGCGGTTGTGTGGTTTCAATTTTTGCGCCACAATGTCAACCCCACGGCGCATGATTGCACTTTGTCTAGAGATCGGTGTGTGTTGCTTTATTGTATTTTGAAAGAATGTCCGGTTGATCTCGGACCCATTCCATGTGCGGCCTTTGCAACTGCCGCTAGAAGTACGAAGTCGAGGTTAATCTTTCCAGCTTTGATCACAAAGTTCTGCACTTTTGCCAAAGTGCCAACTTATGATACGGATAAAATTGTTTCTGGTACGACTCATATTGATAAGGATACGATTGAGCGTCGTAAGCGCTCCTCGAAACGCCCCACTGTTTTGCAGGTTAATGATCAACCCCCGGTGCAGCCCAATGTCAAGTCACAACCTGTTCCCAAGCCAAAACAACCCCATCCGGATGTTGCTTCGACTTCTTTGGGCTATGGGACGGCCGAGTGGCTCTCGGCTCTAGCGATACAACAAGAGGAAACAAACCTGACTCTCAAGGCTATTCTTGCTGCACTTACTGACCTGCAGGAGCGTGTATCTCAGTTGGAGGGGCGACGAAACGCAGATGATCCGGGTACCAATGATGCAGTTGATCCCACTGTGGCCACTGGTTCCCACAGTGGATAGCAGGATCCAAAAAAATAACTTTTGGTTTTTCATCACTAATCTTTTGAACAATATCTGTGTTTATGTCTTTTGGGTATTTGTAAACTCTTAACTTGCTATTCCCCGCCTTTTGTGCATGATATGCGGGTGTTGATTGGGTTCGTTTTATGTTATCATCTCATGCTTGATATTATTTTTGGTCTCCTTTGTGTTTAAACAATTTCTTTTAGGTACGAATTCTTTGCATGACTTTTTGGATGGTAAAAATTGAAAGGACGTAGGCCCTTTATTGTTGGCCTAAACACATTTCCCCTCGAGCCTTACCTTAGCCCTTATATTCGACAATGGGGACATTGTCCGCTTTAAAGTTTGGGGGTGGGGAGAGAAAAATATATATGTGATCTTTGCATATATGAAAAAAAAGAAAAAGAAAAAGGAAAGCGGAGAAAACAAAAGAAAAAAAAATACATATATTTATAAATAAAAGGCCTTCAAAAAATTGGAAGGCAATTTAAAACCCAATGATCGTGCAACAAATTAGAATATCACAAAATTTTGGGTTTTGAAAGAAATTTTTGAACTCAAAAGGAATGATAAGAAAATAAATATCCTACACCCTTTTCTAGTTGAGTTCAAGTTTGGGGGAATAATTTTTTTTGAAAAGCCACAAACACTAACCCGAGAAAGCCCTACCGATCAATTTCAATATTAAAGAAGTCATGCAAGGAAGTCGTACAATTCTCGACTAAAGGAGACATTCAAACAATTATTTTTGTAGGTTTCGTTCCTTCTCTCATTTCGTAAAATTTCTTTTTATTTCATTTTTTTACTTGAGGACAAGTAAAACCTCAAGTTTAGGGGTGTGATAACTCTCGTTTTTTAGAGTTATTTATCACTATTTTTCTAGGATTTTGTATCATTTTTATACCCACTTTGCTTCTACCTTATTCATTTGGTCTAAATTATGATAAAGAGGTGATGAGTTACCAAAAGTTTATTTTCTTGGAAAAACTGTACTTTTTTTGGCAACTGTGGGCAGGTACACGAACCACTTAAAGAAACCATCGGACGTTACGTTTATCCGGACAATGGGGAACAGATTAAAATAGAATTGTTGAAGCATGTTTGCCTGCAACAATCTCTGGAAATCATTTTGGCATGAGTTGTAAAAGTGGATTGGGCCTTGTCCATTGTGTTTTATGAAGAAAAGTCCATTGGATCTCTTGCTTTTTGGGACTATATAAAGGAGTTTGGCTTACATTTGTTTCATCAACCCATCATCCATCACAAGAAAGTCACCAACAATTCTTTAGCTTTAGTTTATCTTCAAGTTACTTGTTAACTTGAAGATTGTAATTTTAATTTCTAGCTTTACATTTCTAGTACTTTACTTTTCCTTGTAATTTAATTTCAAGTACTTAATTTCCATTTCCGTAATTTAAATTTATGCAAGTAGTTCTTGATTATTTCTCCTCTTCTATTATGTCTTTCTTTTTAGTCATGAGCTAAGCACCTTATTGGGCGTGGGTGTGAGTGAACTTGAGACTAGTAGGATACACTTGGGTGTGTCCATAATTATTTGTTCTTGAGTTCGGTCACTTGAGTCGAGACATAACTCAATGCAGATAAGCCGATCACTTTGAAGTGTTAATATTAGATCTTATACCTCGAGAGGGGCGGATCCGAAATACAGTTTAAGTGATGCACAAAGATTTGAGAAAGTCTTTGATAACCACGCAAATATGCGGGTTTTGTATGATTTACTAAGGTTCGGGATGCCGGTCGAGTAATCACAAAGAGATTTGGGTGTAAATCTCTATACCGGTGGAACTTGACGCTTAGAGTCAAACTTAGATAAATCGGCAAACTCAAGTACAATAATTATGAGCACTTTGTAAGCACTTTTGGGCATAATTTATAAAAATTCGTTTTCGAGAGATCGGGATTTTTATAAATAGTCCTATGCACTCAAGCGCCTAACCATTTGGTAACTACGATTATCTCAAAGGAAAACTTACACCCATACCCAATCCTTAACTCATTGTTAAATTTTATAATTTTTAAGATATTTCACCAACAAAACGACAAATTTTTCTCACAACCAAAACGTGTGCAAGAAGCTCATGAAACTCTCTGATTCTTAGTAGTCCAGTCCCTGTGGAAACGATATTCGGTATACTTACCATTTTATTACTTATAACGATCATAGTTGACGTGTATACTTGCGCCCCCACTATGTGAACACTGTGTAAAATATACAGTTTTCCGCTACCAGTATGGGATACTAATCAAAGAGTAAAATGTTTATAAAAATATTAATTATATCTATGATAAGTTAGATTTAAAAAGGAAACAATCTATTTTAATTAGAAAAAGAAAAATCAAATCATTTTATGTGTAATCCTAACATTACCTTTAATCTTATTATTAATTCATATCCTTGATGCACTCTTATTTTAATTATAAAAACGCCACCAAATATATTAACCTCAAATTAAATGTCTTGGAAGGTTAAAATTGAATTTTCGATTCTTAAAATATTTTATGATTTTTACAGGTATATGAATATGTATGTATATGACTAACAAATACAAACTATCATTCTCGAATGGAGATTAGTCACCAAATTGGATTTCACGACACGTATCAACTAATTAACCATCACCAAACCCAATATTAATTTCACACGACACTGATTAATTGGAATTTTTAACATAATACACCTAAATTTGCATCTTGGGCCATGATTATCTAATACTATAACGAATTGAAACTACCAAATATATATTAAAATATTTATTTCCATCAAAATTAAGGTTTTATTTTAAATGACATAAGACGAGGTGTGGCGGTGTCACAACAAAGCCATACCATTTTTCAAGACGTAAGTTGTAGCGAGAAACCTATGTATAATATATATAATTATAATGATTGGTTTGAATAAGAAGACTAAATATTGTAATAAGGCATAAAACGAATGTTAAGGCAAAGTTCATATCTAATCCAATGAAAATATTTGAAAAAATTTATTTCAAGATGTATATGTAAACCCAAGTTACAAATTATTCACAAAGTTTACATATACATCATCAAATGGATTTTTTCATGATTCCATATGAACCTTTCATTGACCTTTTCTTTTTTATCTGATCTCACCATATTTAGTCTTCTATTTTGAACCTCCCACTACAATTATATATACACATATGTTTTCTAGTACTATTGGTTACAAATCAATGATATTAAACATTTATAACATCGATCAAAACAAATACATTTTTGACCTTGATATATAGCTTGATTGCATATTGCGTAAAATTAAGTCCTGAGCTTAACTGGTTCTAATATATGTATAAATGTAAATTGTCTGCAGAGGTGATGGAAACCAGGTTAAGCATATATATGTATGCTGTTTCTTTGGCTCATATATAATTGATTAATTAATAATAAGTCTATTGTATTCTTATATTTTGTATATATCGTTGATCGTTTAAATAGGAAATATTTTATAGATGGTATATATAGATTTTAATCAATATATCTAATTAAGATACCCTAGCTCTGCAAGTCATTGGCCTAGGTGCATGCTAGCTTCCAACAACAAAACTAATTAAATGTCATTAATATATAGATAGTAAGATACAAAAGTAACCTACTCAAACACAGAATCCACCACATCAGATTATTGGTATATCAGACAGGTATCCAACAATATATATATATATATATATATATATATATATATTTTAATCTCATTGGTATATATATATACCTGTCTAGATATTAACTAGCAACAGCTTGCTACCTAGCTTTGTTAATCAGGCACGTTAACTCTCGGTATTTTAATTGGATTTCATTGGAATTGGAAGTATGTATATCAATGGTGTCACCATGCATGCGCCTTCTCTCTCTCTCTCTCTCTATATATATATATATATATATATACATAATTCTCACAACGCCTATTTTCCTTCTTTATATATCATCAGCAGGCTAAAAGTTTCGTATAATCGATGCACCATGTATAGCTAGGTATATATATTAAAATCAGGAGAGGAGCGAAGGTGGTTTAATTAAAGGTAGGGAGTGTTTTGTGAGGATCATATATATATATAAATTGCGTTGATTTGATATGGGATTGGATGGGAAAGAAGCAAGAGAGAAGATGAAGATGAAGATATGGATAGCATGTTTTGGATCATTAAGTATGGTTGGGGGTTTGGTTTTGGTTTTGTGGGATAATAAGTATCATCCCAGCAACAGCCAACTATGGATGGTTCCTTTTGGTCTCATAACCTTCCTAACACCAGTCTTGGTCTGTTTTGCTGCCTTCATGTCCGACGACACCAGTAGTAGTACCTCCACACCCACACCCACACCCACACCCACACCCATATCAGATCATCTTTCAACCTTCAAATTACAGCCTGCAAAGAGTCCTCCCATGTCCCAACATGTATAATGATATAATTAATAGATTTGATTTTTGAGGTCCTTCTTGTTTTCTCCCTTTATGCAAGAAATCGAAAAACCACTACTTCTGGATGATATTATATATGTGATACTGAAACAATTGATCCACAAACTCATGAAGAATATATATATGCAGCTGATTGCAGAATAAACAATGAAATCCTAAATCTTTCATACACACACACACACACATATATATATATATATATGCATAGATTCAAATGAGAAGTAGAGAAATAATATAGCCCTTCATACGGTCAAGATCGACTTTGACTGTTCAAGAAATTGCGACTTTGACCGATTAAAATTTGTGGCTATGTCAAAAATAGAGGGGTAATTTCGTAATTTTTACAAATAGGCGGCAAACGGGTTCATATGTGAACCGGTGTGATTCACATATGAACTCATAGGTTTATATGTGAATCATATGAATTAACTAACAGATTCACATATGAACTAATTAAATGATTCATATGTGAACTAATCAACACGTTCATATATGAAAATATAGTTCATATGTGAATCACACAGGTTCACATATGAACTTGTTTGCCGTCTATTTGTAAAAGTTATGAAACTACTCATCTATCCTCTATAGACCATGCGGAGAATTATCCGGTGTTTCACAGCCAAAACGCAAATATTGACCAAATGAAGGGTTAAGATCACATCTCTGCTTCTCATACATTTAGCATTTCTCATTAGAACCTCTATATATATACATAGTGTGTATATATATACACATGTTTAAGTTCTTAATTACTAGATGTATTTGTATTAATCTTCTTTTTTCTAATACACAGTTTACTTGCAATCCCACAAATTAATGTGATGATGACATCTATGTCCAGGAAAGGTGATATACCTTCCCTAGTTGATATATGGGACATTACCTAGGTGAAGCCTTACTAGTCATCCATTCAATTTTTAAATAAGCCTAAAATGATATTACATTTATTTTACTTTAATTTAATAAAATTGTTAAATGTAAGGCACTTTGTTTCTTGCTACTATAGATAATATACTTTATAAACCTTTATTTTAAGTGTTTAAATATGATATATTAAATATTTAAAATACTAATTATTTTACTTATAATGATTTGTAAATGTTGATTTGGATCTGTGTGAGAAAACGGTGATTAAGGTCTATGCTATTTAATTTTGTTCTTGAAAGAATTTTACAATTTATAATAGCATAAACAACTCATTAAAAATTATTATATTATTTACAATTGTTTAAAAACTAATTAACCATGTGTAACTTTTTGGTTAGTTGTTTTGGAACTTGGCTTAATTTATGATGGAATTTTGTCCCATGTAGGAGCCACATGAAAATTAAACCCACCTCATTAAAGGAATCATTTAAAGATTAGGGTTTTGTGTGGGTGTTCTTGATGAACTCTCTCATTGAAACTATATAGTAAAGGACAAATTAAAGATTGGGCTAGAGTTTCTTAATCTAATAACGAGATTGTATTGTTTCCATAGAAGCTTATGTGAGTACACGACCAAAGTCGCGTGTCCCGTTGCCTAACTCATTTGAGTTTTGGGTTCGAAGATAGTGGCTTACGTGGGTCATGTTCCCACGACTTGATCCATGCACTCAGTTGCCTAATTCTCTGCAGTACGCCCATAGCTTCTCGCACACCAGGTCACCACAACAAGAAAAATCCTAATTCGTGACAAAAAAAAAAAAATTGGTCACTAACAACCTAAAATTGGTCGTTTACTGATCAAAATTTCGTGGTCACTTTTGTCACTAAAGATACGTCATTAATTTACAAAGACCAAATACAAAAATGATCACTAATTAGTGATAAATTAAAGTGGTCACTTTGTTTGTGACAACTAATTTGGTCACCAAACCGGTAAAAGTGGCTAGTAATTAGTTCAAGATAACGGCTCGCTCCGTTCATGTCCATTAGTTACCAAAAAAAGTGGTCACTAATTAAGGGAATCTAAAAAATATACTTGTCATTAGTTTCTACTATAATTATTATTACAATAAAATTAAAAGCCGCTAATATGTAAAGATGAAAATTTAAAATAATAAGCATGTCACTATCATGTCAACATATTATCTCCAAGAACACTTAACATAATGACTAAAAAAAATAAAACATAACATTCTTCATTTCCCCTCATTTGGAGATCACAATGCAGGTATCTGTGACAATTCTTATGCCATGAAGTCCATTTTCCCTTCATTTGGTTATGCTCTTCTTGAAATCTGACTTGTTCTTTTTTAATCCTCTTAAGTTTTTCCTCTAAAGCCGATTGCCAGATTTTCTGTGGCTAAAATATGTTTCGTCGAAGCGGCACGCACCTTCACATGTCCAAGAATACTGTAATGACTGTGTAATTTGTTATAGAATGGGGTGTTTTGTGACAAAGTTTCTTTATGGAGGGGGGTAGATGAAAAATAAAGGAATTAGGGTTAAGTCTTTCCACCCTAGCCGTCATTTGCCATTTTGGGCAAGAATAGCAAGAAATCAGTGTCTGTGTGTGCGTGTTCTTGGCATAGAGAAAAGCTTGAAGGAGGAAAGGATTCTCTCATCATCATTGTGAAGGTACGTCCTTAGTATCCCTCCTAATGTTATTTGGGTTAGTAGGATCTGGTTAGTTGTGTAAAGTTATTATTATTATTGAGAAATTCATGAAATCCCTCACTGAAAGTTTTAGTTTTGGGGTTTATTTGGAATCGGCTGTGATGGGGGGTTTTATTAACACAAATGTTTGTTAATCGACCTTTGGGGGAGGGAAGGTTAGAGTTATATTGATGGATTGAAATGTAATTCTTTTCTGTGTTGGATTTGGTTTCGAGAATCGCGAAAGGTGAGTTCGTAGGTTTCGGTGTTGGGTTGTCGCAGGGACCGGGGGACCCCGGGCGTTAAGGTGTCGGGCGACCCTGGGGTTTGGGGGACTGGGTGACCCCGGGTACTGAGGTGTCGGGCGACCCCGGGAGGAGGAATCCCGGTAGACACCGGGGGAAGAGGTCCCTGTCGACACCGGGGGGAGAGGTCCCCGTCGATACCTGGCACCAAGGTTCTAAATGGCGTGAGGCGTGGCGTGGCGGCGGGGTTAAGCCTCAAGTCTTAGGAGCCATGGCGTTTTCAAGCCGTGACTTATGGCGTCAAATTTCTAATTAATATATAATAGTATATATAAAAACATATGTTTCGTTATTGTTACTCAATGAGTCAATAGTAATAAACAAGTTAAATTAGGTTATCTATTAAAAACATGCAAATAAAACATTAAAAACGTAAAGAAATATCAAATATCTCATTACGATAACTGCGCATTAGGCCATGGCGTGCCATGGGCTTAACGTGGCGTGACACACAAGCCTTGGTGCCATGGCGCGCCATGGCGGCTGTGCGGCGAGTTTTTTAGAACATTGGCACAGAGGCGTCGGTTGACCCCGGGCAGGGAGGGTCCGCGCGATCCCGGTCGGGTGGGTGACCCGGTCATACTCTGGGTAGATTTCAGGTTCGGGATCGAGGGTTACTATTTAGTCTGACCCTTCCCCTAGTAGCTTTGATTCTTTTGGATTTCCCTCGTTTTGGGAATTTATTTGTGAGATTTACCAAACGACCCTACTTTGTGCCTTAGGAATCTGTGGGTCGGAAAAATTTCAAGTGTGAGACTTCGATCAGGACCTCAGGTGAGTTTTCTAAACTAAAGTATTTCATGACGAAAAAGTTATGTTTATAACATTATCTGTAAGTTTTGAAATGCTGTTGGTTATTAATTACATGTGAGTTTTATTTAAATGTTTAAGATGTTTCTGTTACTGTTGCTGAAGTGGATATGTATGCATACATAGTCATAAATGTGTTATGCTCAAAGTCGGGGTGTGTGGCCCGCCTGTGCTCATATCGGAGGGTGTGTTCCGTATATGTCATTGGGGGTGTGTCCCAATAAGGCAGTGTGAGTCACAGACATGCTGTCACCTTAGGGTGGCTGTAGTATAAGCTGAGAAGTTTATTGAAAGTGTAACTGATTCTTTAAAATTGAAAATGGTTTATTTATTGATAAATCTTTTGAACGTCTGTTGAGATAGAACTGTTCTTAGAGGGGACTCACTAGACCGTTGGTCTAACCCTCGCTCTTTCAAATCTAAAAACGCTTTTCAGGTAGGCATGAGCTAGGAAGAGCTGATAAGGGCAAAGAGAAGGTGTAGCGGGAGTTGGCTAGAAGACCGTCACCTTAGTTTATTTTTCTTTAAATCTCAGTTGTGTAATAGGTTGCTTTTCTGCAAACCTTCAGACTTACTGTTAACTTGATGCCGTTTTTGATGTAAGACTTGTACTATGTTGCTTTGCTTGTTTGGTATCAGATTGGGTTGTTTCAAATACGGTGTAGCTTTTTTAAACAAATTTCTGCGATTGAACAAGAAAAAGCAACTTCCTCACTTAGTAATTCATTCTGTATATCAAAACAATGTATTAATGTAAATTATGTTAGCCAAACATAAGCAGATCAACCAAAAGGAACAATAGGGAGAAAACTATAACATAAAAAACTTATTCAATTATTATGATGCCCTATTTCACATATTATATAGATTATGGGAAAAAATATTAAGAATGAATAATGGGACAAAACCATAAGAGATAAGTATAAAAACGTGCAACCCTTTTTCTGGCAGGTTGTCCTCTAGTTCAGCTTCAGCAACTAGTCTGGAAGTTGCCCTTTTTTCCATTCTGGTGAGTTGCAAGCTAGTTTAGCTTTAGCAACTTTTTTCAAAGTCACTTTGGCCACTAATTTTGGTACACATAAAAATTGCTTTTCTTTTTAAACTTTACTTTTTCAACCGGTCATTTCTCGGGCTTGGAACTTGACGACTATTATGATCGATTATCATCCAGAACACTTACTTTTCACACTCATTCTTGGCTATCTCATCATATGATGCAATTCCTGAAACACTTGGTTTAAACTATAAAAAACCCGCTAAATTCACTTGGAAATGACAATTTTCCCCGGTTAGTGATATGAAAATAACATCAAAAATTGGTATTATCAAATGGCTCAGCCATTTGATCATCTTCCTCCTCCTTATCTTTCTTAGACATTACATCCTCATTCGCATTGACATCCGTTTCCTAGGTTGGAGAAATAGACTCTCTTTCAGTTATATGCACGGTCACCCCTTTACCGTCGACTAATGTTTTCTCGTTTTCAGAAATTATATCGAAATAATTTGACACTATACAAACTCTTCCTCTTCTTAAATTTGTAGCCACATTCCACCAAGGTTTAGAAAGTACCACTTCACCCCACCTGGAAGCAATGGAAATGAACTTATTTGGGCTCCATACTTTCACTAGGACACCTTCGATATCTACCCAAATCAATCTTTCATCGACTTCGAATTTTTTGGACCACATCTTAAAAGTAGAAAACCATTTGTTGAGAATATTGATTCTAGAGTCATAGTCCGGCCAAAAGTTTTCTAGACATTTGATTAAAACCCATCGACCTCAAAGGTATTTGACCTTGAATCTCGCAATCCTTCTAGATTACACAATTTTACCAGATTAAAAAGCACCTGCACCGATCTTGCCTTTGAAACATAGTGAGACTCTAGATATCGTACTACTTATGTGTTATCTTTAGACTCCACCTTCACTCTGAAATTCTTACTAAGAGGAGAAGATTGTTTCTAACTTGGATTAACATTATCTCGGAAAACTTTGGCCTTACCTGATGCACCCTAGGCCAGTTCAGCAAACGTTCTATGCTTCTTAATCCAGACTTCTATTTGGTTGTGCCCCACTGATGGTTGAAAATTTTCCTTCCTTATCCTCTTCTCATGCTGCCTTCTTTTGAATTTCTCCACACTCACGAAAAGTTTATATCCGCTATTCCAGATTTTGTTCAACTTCCTTTTCGTGTTGAACTCGAATAAACTGAACGAAACCAAATCTCTTGCCATCCTTATTGAGTTTTCTTTCCAAATACACATCTACCACCGACCATGTTTACTGAACATTATGGAATATTGAGGGCTGAATGTAGACAACACCCCTCAAGTAGCTTAGCGAATAAGCCATTTTATGAGCCATTAAGCCACAACCGAACGACACTGTATAGCTTACCGAGTAAGCCATACATCTCATACAGCCCATTAAGTCGTTACCCAACAGCCCGTTAGTGATATATATATATATATATATATATATATATATATATCAATCACATAAATAGTTGTATATGTGTATTCATCAATCAATTTCACTACAAACTTCTAGTGTATAATTAGTAATGACGATGCTATACAAAAATTGGTTTTATAGGACGCTTAAAATGTCTAAACGTCCTCATAAAATACTTTGTAGTATAATGATAATGGTTGAAAGAGAATTCTGTTGTTATAAAATGCATACAATAAAAGGCTTATATAGCCACAGAGTACAAAGGTTAATAACAAAGGTGGAGCAATTCAAGGAACTATTCTAGGAAAATATAGCAGCCTTGACTAGGTATTTACAACATGATATTCACAGAATAATTTAATTAGGTGGAGATATATCGTGAGGATATTGTGGACATATTACGCCCCCGCAAGATGGAGGATTCGTCGGAGACTCCTATCTTGGACCGAAGTGTTAGAAATAAGTTGCGCCCTAGTGGCTTGGTCAGTGCATCGGCGAGCTGATCAATGGAACTTATGTGTAGAACCCGCAGTGATCATCAGCCACTTTTTCACGAACAAAATGGTAATCGAGTGCCACATGCTTCATTCTGGAGTGGTAAACTAGATTAGCGCATAAATATGTGGCACTAGTATTATCACAATATAAGGTAGGAGAGTGTGAACTAGTAATGCCCAGTTCATGTAACAGATTTTGAACCCACAATACTTCAGATGTTGTATTAGCTAGGGCCTTATATTCTGCTTCTGTAGATGAACGAGAAACAGATTTTTGGCAAGCCGAATGCCACGAGATAATGTTCGAGCCGATGTAAAGAATATATGCGGTGGTAGAGCGACCACCATTTGAGACACCACCCCAATCTGAATATAAGAAAGCTTTAATATCCAAGGTAGAGGCTCGTTTTAGAAATAAGCCATGATGAATCGTTCATTTGAGGTACCCGAGAACTCTCTTTAACGCCTGCCAATATGTTTGAGTGGATAGGTGCATAAACTAGGATAGTTTATTCATAGCAAAGGAAACATCCGGTCTCGTAAAGGCTAGATACTAAAGAGAGCCAACCAATCTCCGGTAAGGTATAGGGTCCACGTGCGGTGACTCATCCATGGAGGAAAGAACAACTGAAGAACTCAAAGGGGTTGCTACCTCCTTGGCACCATCCATATGAAATTGGGTGAGAAGGTCTTGGATATGACGGTGTTGGGAAAGGAAGAGTCCGGTAGGAGTGGGAATGACTTCTATACCGAGGAAGTGGTGTAGAGGACCTAGATCTTTGATGGAGAACTTGTTGGAAAGGGTTTGAACAAAATGATCAAGGAACATGTCATTGTTTACGGTGAGCACAATGTCATCTACATAGACCATGAAAAGGCATGTGACATTGTGGTGATTGTAAATGAAGAGAGAGGCATCCACTCGAGACTTAGTAAAACCAATGGTTAGGAGAAATTTGGACAATTCTATGTACCAAGCTCTAGGAGCCTGTTTTAAACCGTATATGGACTTGCAGAGCTTACAAAGGTGATTAAGAAATTGAGGATGAGTGAATCCTGGTGGCTGAGTCATGTAAACTTCTTCATGGAGAGTGCCATGAAGGAATGCATTGATTACATCGAGTTGTCGAAGTGGCCAATTTTTGGTGAGGGCAACAGATAGGACAAGACGAATGGTAACGGGTTTAGCGACCGGACTAAATGTTTCAAAGTAGTCCTTGCCATGTTGTTGTAGAAACCCTTTGGCAACTAAGCGAGCTTTGTACTTTGCAATAGTGCCATCCGGATTTCGTTTTATTCGAAACACCCATTTGCATCTGATCGGAGTTTGAGACGAACGAGGAACAAGCTCCCAAGTGCCATTGTGCAGGAGCGTATTAAACTCATGGTCCATGGCCTGACGCCATTTGGGGTCTTTTAAGGCTTGGTTGTGAGTGTTTGGCTCAACTGTTGGAGGGATAGGATGTAGGGTTGTGGAGTTGACAAAGGAAGAATTGTAATATTTTTGGTTAGGTTTACGAGGCCGTGAAGGAGGGAGGTCGGGAGTTGGGTGAGGATCAAAATTATTTGGCGGAGGGGTAGGTTCTGTACTTAGGTCGGTTTCTGGGGAGTTGACAACAGCGGTGGTATGGGAGCTGGATCTTGGTTCATGATTTTGGACAGTAGGTGATTGCGGAGTGAGGGAAGAATGTGGTGGACTGGGAGGAACCGATGGTTGAATAGGATTAGACGAGGCATTGGAAGGGGATGATGGGAGGGGCATAACAGGTTGTGGAGAAGAACTAGAAGGAGGAGGTGGGAAGGGGAAGTTGTGTGGTGAAGGGGGTGGAGATAAGAAGGAGGCAACAGTGGGTAATTGTGAGGAGTGAAATGATTTAGTAGAAGGAAAGGTTGAGTCAATGAATTGCACATGACGAGAGTGGTAGAAACGAAGGGTTCCAAGATCATAACATTTGTATGCAGACTTGGAGGTGGAGTTACCAAGAAATATACAGGGTGACGAACGGGGCTGAAGTTTGGAGGTGGTGTATGGTCTTAGCCAGGGATATCAGAGATAACCAAAGGGCTTAAGTTTAGAGTAGTTAGGGGCTTGGTTTAATAGGGCTTCATAAGGGCTTTTGTGGTTGAGTATGGTGGTGGGTAGTCGATTTATGAGATAAACGGCTGTTTGGAATGCATGAGACCAGTAATGGAGTGGTAGTTTGGCATAGTGAAGTAGAGACAATCCAGTTTCAACGATGTGTCTATGACGCCGTTCTGCAATGCCATTCTGTTCCAGGTGTGAGGCGACATGGTGTAGTGAGATATACCGTGAGTCTTAAGATATGTGATTAAGCCTTGGTATTCACCCCCATTGTCAGTGAATAAGGAAATAAGTGGTGTTTGAAGGAATTTTTCCACAAGTGTTTTGAATTAAGAAAAAAGTTGTGCGACATCTGGATTTCGTTTGATGGGGTAAAGCCAGACGTATTTCGTGTGAAAGTCAGCAAAAAGAACATAGTATTGGAATTTGTCAACTAATTTTTGGACTAGGCCCCATACATCAGAATACACAAGTTACAAAGGTTTAGTAGTAACAAAAGAATTTGGGCCAAACGGCAACTTGTGACTTTTATTAATGGAACAGGACGCACAATGAACAGTAGAATCAAAGGTAATTTGAGAACTAAGACCCATCAATTTGACAATGTGTTTGAAGACTTTAATAGACGAATGCCCTAACTTATGATGCCATTCTAATGGAGAGAATTTGGTGAGATGATTGATGTGTGATTTGGATGGTGGGATAGCATGGTAGATATCTTCAATATTCTCTCCCCGCATGAGACGCGCCCCCGTGCGTAGATCCTTCACAAAAAAATGGTGTGGAAAAAATTCCACAGAAACATTGTTAGTCCGACATAGTTTTGCAACTGAGATAAGGTTCCGTTTTAAATTGGGAACACATAAGACATTTGACAAAAGTAAGTCTTTCGAGGGTGTGCTTAAGTGTGTTGAACCAATATGCGAAATTGGTAAACTTTTACCATCACCGAGAATGATCTCGTCCGGGCCACCATAGTCGGAAACATGTTGGAGATTGGTACTGTTGGAGGTGACATGGTTGGAGGCGCCACTGTCGAATAACCATTGCGGGAGGCTATTCGTCGTTGTAACATTGGCAACCAGAGAAGGTGGTTGAGTGTTGGATATGGAGATGTTGTTGTTCCGTAAGAGCCGAGAGAGTTTCCTGCATTCGACAGTGTTGTGCCCGGGGATGTTGCAGAATTGGCAGAAGGCATCGGCACGGTTTGAACGATTTTCCCCAGATTGATTGTGATGGTCTCTACGTGAGGTGTTGCTGTTTTGAGAGAAGCGATAAGGGCGAGAACCTGGAGTGGATCCATTAGTGTTGGGACGATATGATGGTCGGCCCTGCTGTTTGGCGGTGTAGTTGACAGTAACCGGAAATGAGTCTGAGGCCGGCGAGGCTTCTTTGAGGGCTCTCTCAAAATCTAGTAATTTGTCAAAAAGTTCTGGATATGAAAGAGGGGTTTCACGAATTTTGATGGCAGCAGCCATACGCTTCACCCAGTTGAGAGAGCACGTGAACCAGGAGGTCTTCCTCAGATACAGGGCTTTGCGCAAGGGCTAAGTCATCTGCAATTGATCTCATGTCTTGAAGGTACTCAACAATGGTTCGATTACCTTTAGGATTCTTGACGAGTTTTGATTTCATGGAGATAATACGGGATCGTGATGCACTTGCAAAGCTTGAGTTCAGGCGAACCCAGGCATCATGCGCAGTACCAACAGAGGAGATGAGTGGCTGAATCGGATCAGAGAGACTTCCAAGGATAACACTTATGATAACTTGATCTTGCCTATACCATTGAAGATACTCAGGATTCGACTTTGACCCATCCTTGTCTGTAATCGACTTCCTTGGTGGGTTCGATTCAGTGAGGAAGTGATCTAATTCAAGACCGATTAGGGTGGATTCAATTTGTTTTCTCCAAACAGGGAAATTGGTAGGTGTGAGTTTGATTGGAAAATGGGTGGAGGCAATGATTTGAACGATTGTGGATTTGGAAGTCATTGATGATTGTGGCCTTGGAGAAGGAAGAAGGATCTATTTTGCTGGTTAGAGCTTAATTAGGCTCTGATACCATATAATAATAATGGTTGAAAGAGAATTTTGTTGTTATAAAATGCATACAGTAAAAGGCTTATATAGCTACAGAGTACAAAGGTTAATAACAAAGGTGGAGCAATTCAAGGAACTATTCTAGGAAAATATAGCAGCCTTGACTAGGTATTCACGACATGATATTCACAGAATAATTTAATTAGGTGGAGATATCTCGTGAGGATATTGTGGACATAATATGTAGGACTTAACTTATACGACCAAACCAAAAAGCATTCTATCTAAAAGTGTTACAATAGGTTTATAGGCGTTTTCAAGCGTTTTAACCAGTTTTTTTTAGCTATTTTATATAACACTATTTGAAAAAGTGTCCTACAAACACAAGTGTCTTATAAAAAGATAAGTGAGAAGTGTCCTCTAAAATAGCTACTAGGACACTTCATTTTAAAAACGTCCTAAAAAACTTGTTAAAACGTCGTATAAACCTATTGTAACTTTTTTAGATAAGATACTTTATAGTTGGGTCATATAAACTTAAGTATTATAAAATATTCTATTAAGTCATTTGGACATGTTAGGCGTCCTATAACGCCAATTTTATTGTAGTGTGATCAACCAAGTTAATTGCATGCGCGCAATTATATATGTTTCAAAAGGTAGAGTGTATATATATATATATATATATATAGGCCGATAATCAAATGAAAACCAAAAATATGTTACAAACCCTTGAGAACCGATATAAAAATATTTTTTTATACGATTTTTTTTCATCAAAACCTATGATTTAAGATATTGTTTCACCTATATTTTTGTTCACCTTGTGAAATGATTGCACGTGAAATTTGATTTTTGATTCACCTAGTGAAATGAAAAATACAGGTAAAAAATATTCATGTGGTGAAACAAATACATGTGAAACTATCATATTATGAAACAAATATATGTGAAACAATATTTTAAATCCAAGCATTTGGTGAAAATATATCATGTAAAAAAATATTTTTATATCGGTTCTCACAGGTTTGTAACATATTTGTGGTTTTCATTTGATTTAGTCCCTATATATATATATATAGTGTATATATGTGTATGTATGTAGGTATGTATATATGTATGGGTTGAATAGCTAATATGTATGGATGCCAAACAAATGGACGTTTGGTAAGATATCACATTCAACTGTAAAATATTAATACTGAAAGTTATGACATAATTAATTAATTAAGCAACAACTGATCACCATGCAAATCATGCTGCAAAGGTTGTTAGAAATAAAGGAAAGGCATTTTTATTGTCATATAAGAATTGAAGGCCATTTTTTGACGTCTTGGAGTCCAACACAGCATGCATATGATTGACTATGGATTAATTTCTAAGATGTATTTTCATATCCCTAGCTAAGGCCTAAAGGTTAGGTCAAAACAAGTCGAGCAGTCAAATCTTTATGCTCCAAATCTACGTACCTATTCAACTAGTCATTTAATTTGGTCACCCATGCTATTGCTATGCATGCCCTCTCTCTCTCTCTCTCTCTCTCTCTCTATATATATATATATATATATATATATATATATATATAGAGAGAGAGAGAGAGAGAGAGATCTCCTTCAATTTTGGTGTAGTTGGTGGCTTTGTTTGTTTTTCTTCTTTTTATACATCATCTCAATTCAAGCATGCAGCTACAAAGTCATTGCAAGTCATATATTAATTAGTGCATGCAAAGTCATTGTGATTCGATTATTCAATAGCACTCAAATCATTACCTTTAAAGCAATTGCAACTTCAATAATTACAAATATAAATGATGTTCTATTCGAAGGATAATTACTTCTTATATCTCAGCTAGGAATTGTAACAACATCCTTCTCCAAGATAAAAATAAAGGCTCTACAAAAAATTATCAAGCATGCATATATGTTGAAAATGGTACTCCCCGCCATCCCAAATTAAGTGTTCACATTACTATTTTAGTTTTCCTCAAAATAAATGTCCACTTTCAAAAGTAAATTTCTAATTTTTCATTTTACCCTTAATTATGAGGTGGAAAAAGTTTATCTCTCTATTATCAAGAGTAAAAATGTCATTTATTTATTTAAAAAGTGTAATAATTGCATATTTTTAAAACCGTGTGTCATTTTCAATGTGAACATTTATTTCGACACGAAGGAATTACATAACTAACGAAATGAAAGGTTGATATCAATTAAGTCAAAAATTTTCACTATCAAGTTATCTACATAGAAAAACATGCATTCAACAAAATAAATAATCAATCAAATCCCAATCAAGTTTAATTAGGTTGTTGGAAAGACCACCTAGCTAGCTAGGACTTCTATTAATATAGGGCTGATCTAGTACCACCCCAAATATACCATTTGATCGATAGATACATATGTAGACCAAGTTAAAGACCCTTCTTGATCAACCAAGCTAGCTATATTGAAAGGTTTTGAGCAATCCTACTACCACATGATATAGGCAACGGAAGCATATTTAAAAATTATCATGTGTAGCAATACAAAATAACATTTTTTTAGGATACATATGTTCTAGATAATTAACTACAAAAGAATGCAACCAAGATTACTTACTTGTTGATTGTGATTGTCGAAAACCACAATGATAAATCAAACATTTGATCTCGCTTCTTGGATGTTAAGGGCCAATAGTATGAATCCCTCTAGTGGCTCACACTTAAGAACACCAAATACCAACAATCAAGAAGAGGCTTAAACCCTAAACCCTTATTAGGGTTCATGATTTTGGGAGAGAGGGAGAGGGGATCGACGGCTACTAGAGAGAAGGAGAGGAAAACTGATTAGGTTTTGACCCCTAGCAGTTTATTTATACTCCTCTCCTGCTTTTATATTTTACACTTAGCCCCCTTGAACAGATAAGCTCGTTAAAACTATTTTAACCAATTATCGTTTATCCCTTTATATAATTAATCTAATTAATTATATTTTAGCTTACTATTAATTTATCATCAAATGATAAATTAATAAAATAATTGTTTCCCTTTATCCTTCCGATTGTTTATTTGGGTCTTAAGGCAACCCAAAAGGACTCTGCTATTATTAGAAATATTACCAATAATTAATGACCTTGGACACTATATCCAACAGTCTCCCACTTGGACAAGTTATTAACTCTATTTGGTTCAACACTTTCAAATAATCAGCAGAGAGCAAACCATCCAATGCAGCTGCCGAACTCTAATAAAGATTCGGTCATAAAATAAGTGATTTAATGTTCCTTTGTTCTACAAGATATCATATGAACCGGAGACATGGATGAATGTCTATCTCATGGATCAAGATTATGTTTCCCGATTTCCGATATGTGTTGAATTCATCAGACTACTCAATCGAACACATCAATTCTAGTCAGGGTTTGGCCAAACACTTAATGTCAACACCAAATCATCGAGGGGCCCATGGATATCGCTTCTCCTGTTTAGGAAGAAGGAACAAATAAACTTTGACTACACAGTTCATTTCTACTCATCATATTATACATGGACATACCCTGTATAGCTGCCAGTTACGGTCAACGTTGGAGCACACCAAAGCATAACAGAATCCTAGAGCAAAACTCTATGTATCTCTGTTTGAAGAACATAAAATATTATTATCTCAAAATTACTCTGACTTAATCCATGGAGTAAACGTTTGAGTGCGGGTTGTTCCAATACTCAAATCACTATTAAGTACTCATGAGTGTTAGTTGCATTCTCTATACTTCTATCACTTTATGACAGTCTTGAATCACTGCTTTCTTCCAGGAGTATGACCGACTGTGGAGGTTTAAGTAAATTAATACTCAGGAAGTTGGTTCTAAACATGCAAAACGAAACACGATAAATTAAATGTAAATGGAAGCAATCCAGCATATATTATAATCTCCATATAATAATCTCCAAATCAAATACAATTTATTATGTTTTCAATACATCAAACTAACAACTAAAACATTCAAGGTATATTGACAATTCTAACACCTATGGCTTCAGTATGATACTCATGTTTGGGTTGAATTAATGCTTTCGTGAAAGGATCCGCCGGATTCTCTTCAGTCGGCACTCTACTCACCACGATCTGTTTTTCCGCAACCTTGTGTCGCACAAAGTGATATATCCTCTCTATATGCTTTGACTTCCCATGGTCTTTAGGTTCTTTAGTCAATGCGACTGCACCTTCGTTATCACAGAAGATTTCAATAGGTTCATTGATGCTTGGTACAACGCCCAGATCACCTATGAAATTCTTCAACCATGCAGCCTCTTTTGCTGCTTCACTAGCTGCAATATATTCTGATTCACACGTGGAGTCAGCCACCGTGTCCTGTTTGGAACTTTTCCAAGTCACAACCCCACCATTCAACAAGAACACCCATCCTGACTGGGAGAGGGAATCATCTTGATCTGTCTAGAAACTCGCATCAGTATAACCTGTTACTCGTAATTCATCCTTTCCACCGTAGACCAAGAACATGTCTTTAGTCCTCCGAATATACTTAAGAATGTTCTTTACAGCCGTCCAATGACTTTCGCCTGGGTTCCCTTGATATCTACTCACCATGCTTAAAGCAAATGAGACATCAGGTCTAGTACATGTCATGGCATACATGATCGATCCTATAGCAGATGCATATGGAATTCGACTCATCCTGTCCAGTTCTTCACTAGTGCTGGGGCATTGATCTTTACTCAATCTTATGCCATGTTGCATGGGCAAATACCCTTTCTTGGATTCACTCATATTGAATTTCTTCAATATCTTATCCAAGTATGTACTTTGGCTAATTCCAATTAAACGCTTGGTTCTATCTCGATAAATTCTTATTCCAAGTATGTATGTTGCATTTCCCAGATCTTTCATAGCGAAACATTTCCCGAGCCAGACCTTTACATCTTGCAACATCGAAATATTGTTTCCTATGGGTAGTATGTCATCAACATACAAGACTAGAAATACAAAATTACTCCCACTAGCCTTAACATATACGCAGGACTCATCTTCGCTTCGAGAAAATCCAAACTTCTTGACCTTTTCATGAATACAAAGATTCCAGCTACAAGACGCTTGTTTAAGTCCATAAATGGATCTTTCAAGCTTACACACCTTATATGGATACTCGGTATGTACAAAACCTTAAGGTTGTGCCATATACACATCCTCGTTGTCAGGATCTTAATTCTTAACAAGAATAAACACTCAGAAACAATATTAAAGGAGTTTGCGGAATAACACTTTAATTTTCAATAATCTATGAAAACAGTGAATCAGAAGAACAACTTGTAAACTTTATTGAATGATTATAAAGCTACAAGATTCAATACTCAACCTCAATATTGATGAACAAGCTCACCAATACGAATTCTACTTCTCTAGAATTAGGATTACAAACCTTGAGGTTGATTCTCTCTATCAAAACAAAAATTCAGAATTCCCTAAGTACTTTTCTATCAAAAATAAACTATTCTATATATACTGAAGATAAAACATAATTACAACTAATAAAAGATCTTTAAAATAATCTTCCATCTTTATCTCCAAGCTTTTCATAATCTTCAAACTTGATCTACATGAATCTTGATTATCTCATAAGCAGCACTAAGTCTTCAGCAGTATTAATACTTTGAGCAGTATTAATGTTCAGCAGTACTAACTACTAGCAGTACTAAAATTGCTTAGCAGTAGTAATCTCCTCTAGCAGTATTAATCTTGACTTAGCAGTACTAATCTTGATCAGCAGTATTAACTTCACTCAACAGCATTAATCTCAGAAGTATTAATCAAGTTCTTCTAGCAGTATTAACTGTACTTGTGTATTTCTGAATTTCCCAACAATCTCCCCCTAACTTGACTTTTAGGAAGAGAAGTCAAGTTCTTCAAATGATCTTCTTAGATGCTCCCAAAACTTCATGGCTCATACACCAGTATTTGCATCCAACCCCAAACTTTGATTGATTGTTCTTTGAATCAAATACTTAGCCATCTCTGAATTTGGAACACATCCTAGCTTCTTCTTCAACATTGCATGAAGCTTTAGTCTGCTGTGATTGTACACTCTATCCACTAGGAAGTACTCTATGTGATTTAAGTCCATAGTTAGTGCATATACTCCACTAGTTTCATATAGAGTCCAATTGTTGACAGTTTTGAACACATTTCTGATGACATGCTCCACTTCTTCAGGTTTGAACATCATACACAGATACTCCATCACTAATTTTGTAATTGAAATCTCTGAAGCTTTCAGTTGATCTGCATACAACTTCATACCTATCTCAAACATTTCTTCAAGATCTGACCTGGAGCATGTTCTGACAATCTTTGCCCAAGTGTTATACACTTCAAACTTCTCATCTTTCCTCTTGAGCCTTATGTATTCCTTGCCATCAACCTTCATTGTGTCCCATAGAATGACCTCAGGAGGCTTCACACCAACAGGTTCTGCTGAAATTGGTTCAGGCACTTTGTCCATCACTACCATGTATAGATTTACATCATCAGTTCTTGTTGGTTCATTCTTTTCAGATAACTTAGGTGCCCCTTCTTCTTCAGCAACCTTCTCAGCTTCTCCTTCAGCTATTCTAGGCTTCTTGGTTGACTTTCTTCTTGCCACCATGTTGGTTCTTTTTAAAGTCCTTAGACTTTCACCAATAGTGGCTTCTTTCTTTGGTGGTGTTTCTTGCTCATCTGGAAAAGGTTTTTCTATCATAAAATCATTGCTTTCTTTCATTCTCTTCTCCATCTCCACCCTTGCAGTTTCATTCCCTTGAAGCTTTAGCATCTCTGAATCATATAGCTCTTTAATCTTCTCAAAAGACATCTTAGAGAACATCTTCTTTCTGACTCCTACAGTACCCTTGAGAAATGTAATCATCTTGTTTCTCTCTTGGGTACCTAAGAATGTCTTTGAGGGTTGTCTCTTCTTTGTAGCTGTTTTGACCACCACAAATTTCTTCAGAGTTGCAGCTTTCTTCTGTGCAATTTCAGTTGCCAGGCTTTGTTGATAAGCTTCATTCAGTTCTGCAGCTAGAGCCTTAGCCATCTCTCTGTCCTTTTCAACCTGAACTCTTTCTTCTTTTTCAATATCAGCCTGCATCTTCTTGGCCAAAGCTTCATCTAACTCAACCAACCTTTGCTTTTTGATTGGTTGATCAGATTCCACCATTTTAGCTTTGCCTTTGTCTTTGCTCACCTTCTTCTCTACACTATCTTTCTTGATCACTTCACCTTGTTCTTTGATGACAACTCCTTTGGCCTTTGAGATGACCTTGGGAGTATCATGCTTGGCTTTGATTAAGGTTTCTGCAATCTCAAGATCTGTCAGAACTACTTGCACTATTTCTGCTGCTTCTTTCAGTTCAGAAGTATTAACAGTTTCTGCTGCTTGGCTTGACCAAGCAGCATTAACTGTTACTGCTTCTTGTTATGTTAATGCTGCTTTCTCTTTTTGTGCTTCTTGTACAGACTCAGTTTCCACAGCTTGTTGCTCTCCCTCAAAATCAACTTTTTCTTGCTCCCCCTTTTCTTTGACATCTTCCATGTTGACATCAGCTTCTGACTCCCCCTTTTTGGGAGCATCAGTCACTGGTTTCCTCCTTCTTAGCACAAACTATTTCTTCTTCTTTTGCAGAATCAATTTCTTCACCATTTGCTTCAAGTTGACAATCTGTTCTTGTTGAGACAAAACTATCAGTTTCAGCTCTTCTATTTCTTTCCCCTGCTTGATCACATCCATGTTTATGTTTCCCATTGTTTCCATCAATTCATAGTAGTTATATCTGTCCTCACCTTCTCCAGAAGTGTTACCCTCTTTTGAAGGATCATGGGATCTTTTTGTAGTAGAGGTCTTCTGCCTAGCAGAAGCACTTGCTACCCCCGTGGTTTCTTGGCACTTAGGACCTTTGGATGATTGCTCACCCAAAGTTGTCATGGGGAAGGTCTTATTTATGTTAACACTGACCTCCTCTGTGTTAGCAGGAGTAGTGGCAGCCTTAGCACCCATATGCTCAAACATCTCCTCAGTGAGCACCTCCATGGGGTTGGGAGACACCCCTGTGGTTTCCCTGTAGATATTCTCTAATGGAGAATTCTCCATTAGAGGGCTTAAAGGCTCAGTGGGTGAAGGTACAAGAAGGGAATGAGCCTTCTTTACCTTTTTCCTTATGTAAGTTTGGGTTATAGGAGAAGTTGGCTTTTGTACAAGAGACTGAGGGATTGATATTGAGGGTGAAGGTTGGGATTGACTAGCAGTGGGATGGTCTAATGAGGGCCTTGACCCTGCTGCCATACCTTCTTCATTGTGGGACAGCACCATCATTGTAGAGAACAATGGGGTGTCAACACCTTCCGAGTCCAATGGAGATCTTTTCATGTTTGAAAAGACCATACCTTTGGGAATTTTTGGTACATATACCTCATCAAAGTGAGGTATATCCGTCAATTCATGGGTTATAACTTCCTGTACAAACCTGGGGTACATATAAAAACTCTTTTTTCTTCCCAAGTTTGATACAAGATCACTGAAAATCATTCTAGAGAAATTGTACTTTCTGGCAGTGGCCAAGCAGACCAAAGCATAAGCAATGGTACTGCTAAACTCACTCCATCCAGTAGTCTTTTTGGAAATGCAATGCATCAGGGTATGAACAAGAAAACGCCATTGGATATAAAATTTGGCTTTTGAAAATTTGAAACCACCCAATTGGCCTCCATACCCCATTCTTGAAAGATTTGAGAACAAGTCCTCATTTGGAATAGAAATAATACCTGCAACATCGTCTAGACGTAGACAGATGCGTATCACTTCCTCAGAGACTTACAAGGGTTTGTCACACACCCTAGTCTTGATTATCTGCAGACCATTCTCTGTGACTATGGTGGCATTCGCCCAGAACTGTCTTTGATGCTCTATGTATATTGTTGGTGACACAGTGAGAGCATGGGCAATGTGGTTGGACTTGAGAAAATCCACAATCTGGTGGAATCCAGCAGCTTGTTTCGGCTTCTGTAGCATCGCAATCTCGTTGTGCTCATCAATGAATGCCATGGATGCCATTGTGCTTGAGTATTATGGACTGCAACACTTGGTGCTTGAGAGAAAAGGGTTAGAGAGCAGATGAATAGAAAGCAAATAGTCGTTATGAACTTTTGGGCGGGCAAAAAGGGTATTTATACGATTCGGGACATAAGCAGTATTAACTCCTAGCAGTATTAACTAACTAGCAGTATTAACCACTAGCAGTATTAACTAACTAGCAGTATTAACTGAGAGCAGTATTAACCACTAGCAGTATTAACTAACTAGCAGTATTAACTGTGAGCAGTATTAACCACTAGCAGTATTAACTAACTAGCAGTATTAACTGTGAGCAGTATTAACCACTAGCAGTATTAACTGTGCACTGGCAGTATTAAAACTGCACTGGCAGCATTAACCATACTTACACTTTTTGAAGCTTAAGGTACTCTGAGCAAGGTAATAACTTCCTGAGAAAGATGTTAGTAGCACTATAGAATAACCCAATAACAGGTATGTAAACACTTTTTAAAACATGAGCTCATTCAGAGTTGATCATGCCCACACTTGTGACCAAGAATGTGAATCTACCCACATCAAAAGCTTTAGTGAATAGATCAGCAAACTGGTTGTCAGTATGAACTTTAGCAACTTGAATTAGCTTCTTTTCATTACAATCTCTGATAAAGTGATACCTGATCTCAATGTGCTTTGTTTTGGAGTGCTTGACTGGATTGTTAACAATGCTTATAGCACTGCTATTGTCAATGAAGATTGGAGTGTGAAGAAAAGTTACCCCATAGTCCAGCATCTGATTTTGAATCCATAGAACCTGAGAGCAGCAACTTGCAGCAGCAATATACTCAGCTTCTGTTGTTGATAAGGACACTGTGGTTTCCTTCTTACACTGCCAAGATACTAGTCTTGCACCCAAAAGTTGACATCCTCCTGAAGTAGACTTTCTGTCCTTGTTAGCACCTCCCAAGTCACTATTTGAATAAGCAATCAAGTCAAAGTTGGATTCATAAGGATACCAAAGACCTAATCTAGGTTGCCCTCTTAAGTATCTGAAAATCCTTTTAACAGCTTGCAGATGTGATTGCTTTGGCTTGACTTGGAATCTGGCACACAAACACACTGGAAACATGATGTCTGGTCTTGAGGTTGTGAGATACATGAGAGATCCAATCATTGATCTATATAGATGGACATCAACATCCTCCCCCTCAAGATCAGCAGTGATATGTTTATGAGTCTCCATAGGTGTGCTTGCTGGCTTTGAGTCTGTTAATCCATATTTTTCCAGGATGTCTTTCACATATTTTGATTGGCTTATGAAGATCCCATCTTTCTTCTGTTTCACTTGAAGCCCAAGGAAGAAGGTAAGTTCACCCATTGAACTCATTTTAAAGCTCTTGTGCATCAACTTTTCAAAGTCTCTACACATCTGATCTTTTGTGGATCCAAAGATGATATCATCCACATAAATCTGAACCAATAGGATGTCCTTCTTACTTCTTTTAATGAAGAGGGTCTTGTCAATTATTCCTCTTTCAAACCCATTCTCCAAGAGGTAGGTAGACAGAGTATCATACCATGCTCTTGGGGTTTGATGCAGACCATAAAGTGCTTTCTTCAGTTTGTATACTCTGTCTGGATATGATGGATTTTCAAATCCAGGAGGCTGACAGACATATACTTCTTCATCAATTGTACCATACAGAAAGGCACTCTTCACATCCATTTGGTATACCTTGAACTTCATGTATGAGGCATAGGCTAGAAATAGCCTAATTGCTTCTACCCTTGCCACTGGAGCAAACACTTCTTCATAGTCAATGCCTTCTTCTTGAGTGTACCCTTGTGCCACGAGCCTTGCTTTGTTTCTTATCACAATACCTCTCTCATCCTTTTTATTCCTGAAAATCCACTTGGTGCCTATAGCTCTATAACCTTTTGGAAGGTCCACCAAGTCCCAAACTTCTTGCAATTTGAACTGCAGTAACACTTCTTGCATAGCTTCTATCCAACTGGAATCTTTCATTGCCTCAAAAACCTTCTTAGGCTCAATTTGAGATAGAAAGCATGAGAGTATTGTGTGTTGCTGATCCTGCAGTTCTTGAAGTCTGCTTTGATTCCTTGTTATCATAGGAGAAGAGATGTCTCCTATGACCAGCTCTGGAGGATGATTCTTTTGAGTTCTAGTCTGATGACTAGGTTCTTCATTGATTCCCACATCCAGATTTGAATCATTTAAGTAAGCTGAGGGGATCTCATCAGCTGCTTCTGGCTCTTCATGCACTTGATTCTCCTCATCTCTTCCTTCTTCTTCACTCTGAATTGGTTCAGTCATTGTCTCTTTTGCACAGACATCAACAGGCTCTATTGTAGGTATGGGAAAGATCACAGACTGAGGAATAATGTCTTGTACTTGTACTTGTTCATCCCCTGATCCTCCACTTCCTGAACCTGCATGATAATCACTACTGAAACCCAAAGAGTTAGTTAGTGAATCAATGTCAAATAACCACTGAGGACCATATCCAATAGGATTTGGTGTGTTCTCATTGCACTTGACATTGTCACTTTCCTCAATTATTCTAGAAAAAGTATTAAAAACTCTTTAAGCCTTACTCTGAGATGAGTAACCAACAAGAAAACCATCATCAGCTTTGCTATCAAACTTTCCTAAGTGAGTTTTGGTATTGAGAATGGTACAAGGACACCCAAAAGGTTTGAAAAATCCTATAAAAGATTTTCTGTTATTTAAAAGCTCATATGGTGTCTTGTTTTTAGGCTTGATTACTAGAACTCTGTTTTGGACATAGCAAGCAGTATTAACTGCTTCAGCCCAGAAAGTAATTGGTAGTTTTGAATCTGCCAACAGAGATCTAGCAGTTTCAATCAATGTCCTATTCCTTCTCTCAGCAACACCATTTTGTTGTGGAGTTCTAGGAGCACTGTATTGCCTCTCAATTCCTTTTTCCTCACAAAAGGTGTTTAGGTCATGATTTTTAAATTCAGTACCATTATCTGACCTAATAACTTTTACCTTTTGATTAGTTTGGTTTTCAATTCTTAGAATAAAGGATTTTATCAGTCCACTTGTCTCATCCTTAGTCCTTAGAAAATATACCCAAGTAAATCTAGAGTAATCATCAAGAATAACTAGGCAGAATGATTTCTTACCAATACTCATAACATTTGTAGGACCAAACAGATCCATATGCAACAACTAAAGAGAATTAGAGATTGTGTTCAACTCTTTGGACTTATGAGAAGTTTTGTGTTGTTTGCCTTTGAGACAGGCAACACAATGATCATCACATGAAAAGACTTTGGAAGGTAAACCTCTTACAAGGTTATTTTTAACAAGTTTATTCATTGTTTTAAAGTTCATGTGACACATCCTTCTGTGCCAAAGTGATAATTCATCCAAAGAAGCTTTTGAAACAAGACAATTAAGGGATGAATCAGTTGAAACACTTTCCATATCTAAGCAATATACATTATCCTTTCTGGGAGTTCTTAGTAGTATCATCTTTTCATCAACTACCTTGAATCCAGGAGCAAGGATAATGCATTCAGAATCTGTAAATAATATACTATGTTGTTTGTCACAAACCTGTGATACACTTAACAGGTTGTACCTTAACTGCTCAACATAGAATACATCTTCAAAGGTCATTTTACCTTTGGTTACATCCCCCTTACCACTTATCTTACCTCCATCTGGAGTATTACCAAAGGAAACATGACCACCATCAATTTTCTTGAAATTCTTGAGGCATGACATGTTCCCTGTCATGTGCCTTGAGCAACCACTATCAACATGCCAGATACTCTTCCCCTTGAGCTGTTGGTTGCCCTGCACATAAGATTAAACAATTAGTATTGAATGGGGACCCAAGCCAAAGTGGTCTTGGGTCTCCCTTTCTCATCAAAGTATTTACATTCCTTTTTGATGAGGTTTTTAAACTCAGAGCACTCTTTATTAGAGTACTTTGTCAATATGATTGGCTTAGCAGCACAAACACTAGAAGCAGTACTAACCTTAGAAGCACTAACAGAGTTAGCAGTACTAACAGGTTTAGCAGTACTAACCTTGTTAGCAGCACTAACAGAGTTAGCAGTATTAACTTTTGAAGAAGTACTAACAATGTCAGCAGCACTAACATTGTTAGCAGTAGTATTACTTCTAGCAGCACTATCATTGTCAGCAACACTATTTGTGGTAGCAGTACTAACAGTTTTAGTGCTTTTAGGAACCCACATATTGACACTTTCTTTAACAGACTTTTTCTTCATGTGGCTTTTAGATTTAACAGTTTTCTTAGGCACATGTTTCTTTTCAATCTTCCTATAACCCAAGGGTTTTTGCATAGGTCTTTGAAAGTTCATCCTTCGGTTTATAGGATTGAAATAACAGTATTTGGCAAGATGATTCAATTTGCCACAGATAAAACAAGGTTTTGGTCTATTGATTTTACTCAGATCAACCCCTTGTTTATGTGCCCACTGATTATTCCAGTTTCTTTGATTTCCCCTCTTTTTATCATGTTTTTGGGGCTCATTCTTCTTGCATGCACACTGTTTGCAAGGACCTGGATTCACAACTGTGGTCTGTTTGTAATGGACCTTACCAGACTTTCCCTCAGTCTTCTCTATGTCTTTGGATTTGATCCAAGCCCT
Source organism: Arctium minus (assembly GCA_954870635.1). Classification (NCBI taxonomy): domain Eukaryota; kingdom Viridiplantae; phylum Streptophyta; class Magnoliopsida; order Asterales; family Asteraceae; genus Arctium; species Arctium minus. The sequence continues at coordinate 21,403,644 of OX941082.1, forward strand.
TCCACAGTCCTCATTGGTGATAATGTTATTCTCTAGAGGAATCTCACCACTCACTTTGTTCTCCTTACTCTTACCAACCTCTTTCTCAGTCTTATCCTCCACAACTACCTCATCTAAGGGATCTATCTCAGTGGCTCCCTCCGGCAAGTCCTTCCTATCTTTGGTTTCTAGTAAGTCTGAGGTAGGAGGAATGTAATTGTTGTTATATGGTGGTGGTGTGGCATTATACCCAATTCCTCTTCTCAGCTTATCATGAATCTGAGTTTGTAGTAAAGAGTCCATTGCTTTAGAAGCATTGGAAAACTTTTCTACATCAAGCTTAACCTTGGTTAGCTCCTCTCTCAGCTTTTCACTCTCCTCTTTAGATTTGGTCAGTTTAAGTTCTAGATCCTTTTTCTCCCACTTCCAATAATTGGTGTCATATGAGTGTTGGAGTTCATTGGCTTGAAAACCTTTAATCTGTTCCTCAAACCTCTCAACAATTCTCACATAGTCCTTTATATCCTTTTCTAATCTCTTAAGGTCATCACTAATCTCTTAGTGTCTATGCAAGTTTGAGAACAGAGATTAGAACTTAACTCAGATGGGAGATCAGATACTTCAGCCATAAGTGCTTGATTTTGGATAGCCTCTTCTGCTTGATCACTCCAGTCAAACCCCATTCCTTGTTGAGAAACAAGGGCTTGAGCAGAGTTTCTGTTATGGTTGAGGTTTCCAGACTGTGCTTGTTGGTGGTTGTTGTTGTGAGACACTCCACTTCTGCATTCCCTGGCAAAGTGTCCCTTCAGATGGCATTTGTAGCACTCCACCTTTGATTTATCAAACCCAACTCCATCTTCTCTTCTTTGGGAGAAGTTGTTCCTCCCAGTCCTCTTTATGAACTTTTTCACCCTCATGGAAAGCATGGCCATCTGCCATTTAATATCCATCTCTTCCAGATCATCAGGATTAAGTTGTTCCAAATCATCATTAATTAAGGAGGAATTTCCATGGCTGGCAATAAAGGCTTCAAACACAGAATCAGTGCCTTTTTCTTGATTTGCTCCACTAGCAGCATTAACTGATTCAGGATTAGCAGTAGAATCAATTGATGCTGATAGGAGTGCAGCATTATGAATATATCCAGAAGGCTTCTTCTTTGCCTCCACCTCAGCTTCAAACACTCTAAGATCATTGTACAGATCATCAACTTCTTTCTCTTCCAACTGATCATTCTGTCTGAATGAAACAGTGTACATGGTCCATTCATCTCCAAGGGACCTTAAGAACTTTCTGTTTACATCATCTTGATCAATCTGTACTCCCATAGTAGCTAGTTCACCACCAATCAGTTTGTTAAACCTGTCAAAAGTTTGAGTCATGTACTCATTCTTAGTTGACATAAAGTTTTCATACTGTTGCTTCAAGATTGCCTTTTGATTTCTCTTGGTACTTTTGGTACCAGAGAATCTCTTCTCTAGAGTATTCCTGAGCATCTGTGCATCAGTGCAATTACAGAATTGGTGTTGGTATTCATTGGGAATGGCCAAGAGCAGTGTGCTTAAGGCTTTCATCTCTGTCTGCCTTGTCTTTCTTTCTGCATCAGTCTTTGGTGGAGTTCTTTTTCCATCTTCACCAATCTTTCCTGCATCAGATGGGCCATTCTCAGTGATGTCCCACATAGAGTAATCTGTAAGGAGAATGTATTGCTTGATTCTAATCTTCTACATGTCAAATTCATTGGGTCTGAGCATTGGAACCTTTGAGACCAGAGTACTGTTTGATTCAGCTGTGTTTTCCATGATGAATAAGGTTTATGAGAATACTTGCTCTGATACCACTTGTCAGAATCTTAATTCTTAACAAGAATAAACACTCAGAAACAATATTAAAGGAGTTTGTGGAATAACACTTTAATATTCAATAATCTATGAAAACAGTGAATCAGAAGAACAACTTGTAAACTTTATTGAATGATTATAAAGCTACAAGATTCAATACTCAACCTCAATATTGATGAACAGGCTCACCAATACGAATTCTACTTCTCTAGAATTAGGATTACAAACCTTGAGGTTGATTCTCTCTATCAAAACAAAAATTCAGAATTCTCTAAGTACTTTTCTATCAAAAATAAACTATTCTATATATACTGAAGATAAAAGATAATTACAACTAATAAAAGATCTTCAAAATAATCTTCCATCTTTATCTCCAAGCTTTCCATAATCTTCAAACTTGATCTGCACGAATCTTGATTATCTCATAAGCAACACTAAGTCTTCAGCAGTATTAATACTTTGAGCAGTATTAATGTTCAGCAGTACTAACTACTAGCAGTACTAAAATTGCTTAGCAGTAGTAATCTCCTCTAGCAGTATTAATCTTGACTTAGCAGTACTAATCTTGATCAGCAGTATTAACTTCACTCAGTAGCATTAATCTCAGAAGTATTAATCAAGTTCTTCTAGCAGTATTAACTGTACTTGTGTATTTCTGAATTTCCCAACACTCGTCAAGTTTCCCATTAAGGAAGGCGGTTTTTACATCCATTTGCCATACTTCATAGTCATGAAACGCAGCTATGGCAAGTAATATCCTGATAGACTTAATCTTTGCCACTGGTGAGAAGGTTTCATCATAATCAATCCCTTGAGTTTGAGTGTAACCTTTCGCAACCAGTCTAGCCTTGAATGTGTGCACATTCCCATCCATGTCGGTCTTCTTTTTGAAAATCCATTTACACCCAACTGTCTTGCGACCTGGTGTATGATCAACTAATTTCCAATCTTGGTTATCGTACATAGATTGAATCTCGCTCTCCATGGCCTCTTTCCATTTGGCAGCCTCAGGGCCTGCCATCGCTTCCTTGTAGTTGGATGGCTCATCCGCACTATCAAATGTTTTATCATTGACTAGTGTATCTCCTTCCTTTGTAATATGAAAACCATAATAAAACTCAGGAGGTCGATTAACTCTACTAACTCTACTAGTTCTGCGAAGAGGTGGTGGAGGTATGTTAGTTTCCTCAACAGGTGGTTCAACCTCATGTTGAGGGCTAGTGTCAACTATAGGTTCATCATTGGTTGTTTCTTGAATTTCTTCAAGATCAATACTGCTCCTACTATCCTCTTTGGAAATGAGCTCCCTTTCTTGGAAGACTCCCCTTCTAGCTACAAATACTTTGTTCTCAGAAGGTTTGTAAAATATATATCCAAAGGATTTGCAGGGATAACCAATGAACCGACACTTCTCTGCTCTAGGTTCTAGCTTGTCGTTAGTTTCACACCGAACGAAGACTTCACAACCCCAGACCTTTATATGTGCTAACGAGGGACGAGTCCTAGTCCACATTTCAGAAGGCGTCTTTGCAACCTTCTTAGTTGGAACGAGATTTAAGATATGAGCTGCAGTTTAAGGCATAGCCCCAGAATGATATTGGAAGTGTAGCACGGCTCATCATGGACCGAACCATATCAAGTAGCGTTCGATTTCTTCTCTCAGCTACACCGTTGAGTTGTGGTGTTCTGGGAGGAGATAATTGTGAAACTATTCCACAATCCCTTAGATAGTCGTAGAATTCATGACTCAAGTATTCTCCACCCCTGTCGGACCGGAGCATCTTGATCTTCTTGCCCAGTTGGTTTTCTACTTCGTTTTTGAATCCTTTGAACACTTCAAAGGTGTCCGATTTATTTTTCATCAAATAGATAAATCCATATCTACTAAAATCGTCAATAAAGGTAACAAAGTATCTCTCACCGTTTCTCGTGGCAGATCTGAACGGTCCACATACATCTGTGTGGATTAAGTCCAAAAGATCCTTACCCCTTTCCATTTTTCCTTTGAAAGGTGTTTTTGTCATTTTGCCAAGTAAGCAAGACTCGCATTCTTCATCCGACTTTAAGTCAAATGATTCCAAGATCCCGTCCGATTGGAGCTTGGCGATGCGTTTCTTGTTTATGTGGCCAAGACGATGATGCCATAACGACGATTTATCCAATTCACTATTGGAGGAACCAACATTTAGAGTTAAGTTATTATTATTTCTACCATCACAGATCACGCTTTCATACACACCATTACAAGGAGAGGCTTTAAAATAAAAACAACCATGTTTATAAACCAAAATGCAACCATTATCAAATTGAAATTCAAAACCATCCTTGTACAATGCATGAAAATAAATAATGTTTCGAGTCATTTCCGGCGAGTAGCAACAATCTAATAACTTTATTGAAAAACCACTACTAAGCACGAGCTCAAAATCTCCAATCTTGGTAACAGCGACAGTCATCCTGTTTCCCATGATCAGATTTAGCTCCCCATGTTTCAATGTCCTACTTCCTTTTAGTCCCTGAAAATAAGAGCAAATGTGAGTACCACATCCCGTATCAAGGACCCAAGAGTTAGAAATTGAAGTACTATGGAGTTCAATCATAAAAATACCTGAGGTGCCACACCTTTTGACCTTGCTCTTTTTCAAGTCCTCCAGATATTTTGGGCAGCTTCTCTTCCAATGGCCCTTTTCTTGACAGTAAAAGCATACGACCTCTTTAGGGTCACTTATGGGTGGTATGTCAGAAGAATCAACTTTTCTCTTAAGGCCTTGGTTGCGAGGAACAACTTTAGCCTTTCCCTTCCCTTTGGGATGAGAAACTTTCTTCTTCTTACAGCCACCTTCCCTAATGGCCAGGACGGGAGCAGTTGAGTGGGCACTTTGGGTCTTACCCATACTTGCTTCCGCAGATCTCAACATGCCATGGAGCTCCATCAAGGTCTTGTCCATATTGTTCATATTGAAGTTCACTATGAACTGTTTATATGATCCATTAAGAGAGTTCAACACCATGTCAATGGCGAGTTCTCTTGGGAAATCGACACCTAGATTGCCCAACCTGTCAATGTACGCTTTCATCTTTTGCACATGCGCACATACAGGGGCACCGTCCTGTTGCTTACATTCCACAAGCGATTTTACGACTTGGAACCTTTCTTGCCTCGCTTGCTCCTGAAACATTTCACGAAGATGCTCATTTAGTTCAAACGCCTCCATGTTCTCGAAACTCTTTTGAAGTTCCGGGGACATGGACGCCAACATGAGACATGCGACTTTTGTGGATTCCGCGAATTGCTTGTTATATTGAGTTACCACTTCAGAGCTTGCATCATCATTAAGTATAGGAAGATCCTCGTCGAGCAAATACTATTTGTCTTCGTACCTCAAGGCAATTCTCAAGGCACGAATAAAATCCAAGTTGTTTGGCCCAGTCAGCTTATCTTTACTTAGGATAGAGAGTAACGTAAGGTTGGATGTTGAGTGAATAGGAGGAGGATGAGGAGGAGGAAGATTTTCAGCCATCTGTTGATATAGTTTTAGTTAGTTTGATTTTATTTACCCGAAAATATTTAACAAGGGTTAGGATCCATATTTTACTCTATGATGCGAAAAGGGATGTCGTAATCACATCACAAAGTTATTTAGGTAAACAAATGTTATTTGTTAATTTCATTCACTATGAAACTCCTAGGTCTTTCGAGATTCATTGACTTATGTCAATGGCATGTTAATCTCGATTATGCTTATTTTCTATTTGTGACTGGGATGCCGAGGATCACAAACTAGATGGTGAATCGACCATGCAAAAAACACATGGACCCCTCGGCTCAAGTACGCTTGAGAATCACGAGCGCCACATCATTTTCGACTATAGTTTCAAATTAACGTGCCGGCAAACCACACACGCTCCGTTAACAAACTATAAGAATGTGTGTGTTCTTTTCATGGGTAGCATAAGACTTTCACATTTCTTAGTATATCTAAAATGGGATTTTAGTTTTATACTTCATAGTTAATACTTTTAACTTGTCATATTGACCTATCAAACCTTTTCGGTAATTCCACTAGTCCACACAAGAGGTGGTGAGTATGGTAACGCATGGCGTTTTAAAAACCATTGACTCATTCGGCAACCATATTATAGGCAACCTCCTTAAACCCCCTTAGAGTGCTTATAGTGAGTACGCCTAGTCTCGGTTTGACTATCAATGTATAGTTTAATTATATATATATATATATATATATATATATAATTAAGGTCTATTATATATATATATATATATATATATATATATAAATTGAATGGAATTTTAAAACAATTTAAAATTATGATTATCTAATTAATTCTAATTAACCATGTGATGGCACATTTAATAATTAACATAATCGTTTCCATAATTAATTCCAATTAAACATGTAAGGATACATGTTAATAATTAATGTAGATATTTAAAATTATAATTATCTAATTAATTAAACACGTGATGACACATTTAATAATTAATATAATCGTTTAAAATTATGATTATCCAATTAATTTTAATTAACCATGTGATAACACATTTAATAATTAGTATAATCGTTTAAAATTATGATTATCCAATTAATTACAATTAACCATGTGATAACACATTTAATAATTAATATAATCGTTTAAAATTATGATTATCCATAATTAATGTAAATATTTGACATACAATTTATATTCACTATATAAATAATGTTAATATTTATCTTACAATATTATTCAAACTTAAATATATATGTAAGATTATTTATTCAATATTTGCCAAAACTCAAATTTGTGTATTTAAGGCAAGTTAGGAAACTAGCCAAAAACAATTAGGGTGGTTTAACTTTGCATAAAAAAACGGCTACCCTATACCCTTTAGGGATTTCGATAAACATATAGGATTTAAATAAAAATATAATCGCTAATAATATAAACCTTTTATGCAAGTTTTAAAAAAAACTTAGTTTCTAAAAAATAGGTTTTTCTATTTTTTTTTCGAAAACTTTAAACCAACACAAATAGTTTTGCAAATCAAATTGAAACTACTTTTGAGAAAATATCTGAGAACTATGGCTCTGATACCACTGAAAGGTTTTGAGCAAACCTACTACCACATGATATAGGCAACGGAAGCATATTTAAAAATTATCATGTGTAGCAATACAAAATAACATTTTTTCAGGATACATATGTTCTAGATAATTAACTACAAAAGAATGCAACCAAGATTACTTACTTGTTGATTGTGATTGTCGAAAACCACAATGATAAATCAAACCTTTGATCTCGCTTCTTGGATGTTAAGGACCAATAGTATGAATCCCTCTAGTGGCTCACACTTAAGAACACCAAATACCAACAATCAAGAAGAGGCTTAAACCCTAAACCCTTATTAGGGTTCACGATTTTGGGAGAGAGGGAGAGGGGATCGACGGCTACTAGAGAGAAGGAGAGGAAAACTGATTAGGTTTTGACCCCTAGCAGTTTATTTATACTTCTCTCCTGCTTCTATATTTTACACTTAGCCCCCTTGAACAGATAAGCTCGTTAAAACTATTTTAACCAATTATCGTTTATCCCTTTATATAATTAATCTAATTAATTATATTTTAGCTTACTATTAATTTATCATCAAATGATAAATTAATAAAATAATTGTTTCCCTTTATCCTTCCGATTGTTTATTTGGGTCTTAAGGGCAACCCAAAAGGACCCTGCTATTATTAGAAATATTACCAATAGTTAATGACCTTGGACACTATATCCAACATATATATCGTCCTCAATTAAGATCACGTACTTCGGTACTTGTCAAAGATGGTATAAGGCCTAGCTAGCTACATGCATCCCACAAACTCAAACCACTCAGGCCTAAGACTCAGACAGTGCCCATATCAAGCTATTTGACATTAATGTTGAAGCCACCATATACCTTTAACCCAAACCCAATAACCTTTTCAAATATGTTGGGTCAGAAATAACTAAGTCTGGTTAGTACTGCTAGGTGAAGAAAGATTACTACTGCTAGTAGAATTAATACTGCTTGAAGAGTTAGTGCTGCTACTTAAATAGTTAGTACTGCTTAGAGAGTTAGTACTGCTAGTAGTTAGTACTGCAAGTGAGAAGTTAATACTGCAAGCATGGTTAGTACTGCCAGAGATAAAGTTAATACTGCTAATGAGTTAATGCTGCTTCTGAAGATAAAGATGGAATGATTGCTTGGAACGAAAGAATAGGAGTTGGAGATATTACTGAAGATAATTATGGACTGGATTCTGAAGAATAATATTTTCGTTGTAATTATCTTATAATCTGTTTTGTATATATAGTATAGATATTTGATAGTCTTAGAGAGACGCATACATTGATAGAGTTGTTTTAGAGAATTAACCTCAAGACTAGTATTGATCCTTTCTATAGAGAAGTATAGAACGTCTGTTGAGTCTTGTTCAACAGATTGAGGTTGTGTTTGTAATCATTAAGTTTTATGCAATATAAACTTATGATTTGAGTTCATATTCTGTGTTTGTGATTATTTGTTAAAGTGTTATTTCGTGACTTCTTTAACATTGTTTCTGAGTTTGTATTAAATTCTTGATTGAGAATTTTTGATCTTGACAAAATATATATGAATATATATAGGGAGAGGTTCATTTGATAAATGGTAAATATATGAGAAATAGAGAAGTAATCATAGCCATTCATCTGGTCAACATTTGCGGCTTTGACCATGAAGCACCGGATAATTCCTTGCGTGGTCTGTAGAAGATAGAGAGGTAGTTTCGTAAAATACGCGGAACGAGTTCATATATGAACCTGTATGATTCCTTACGTTCATATGTGAATCAATTAATTAGTTCATATAAGAATCAGTTAATTAATTCATATGTGAATCACAAAGGTTCATATATGAATCTGTTAACTAGTTCAATTGATTCACATATGAACTTACAATTAATTAGTTTATATCTGAATCAGTTAATTAATTTATATATGAATAACAAAGGTTCATATATGAATCAGTTAAAAGAGTTTATATGTGAATTACAATGGTTCACATATGAACTTGTGAATCATACAAGTTTATATATGAATTCGTCTCGTGTATTTTGTAAAAATTACGAAACTCTCCTTCTATTTTTGGAATAACCGCAACTTTTGACCAGTTAAATCCGCAATATTTGACTAGTCAAATCCGATCTTGACCGTATGAATTTACTTCTCTATTTCTCAAATATTTACCATTTCTCAAATGAACCTAAGGCTATATATATATATGTATGCAGAGGTTTAAACAAGAATACTACGAAAACGTGAGAACACCTTTATCACATATGATAATTGTTGGGAACTGAAGATTTTACTAAGTGTAGTTACTACTGCTAGTACAAATGTAGTTACTACTGCCAGAACAAGTTGAAGATTAATACTGCTGAGTGTTACTACTGCTAGTGTTAATTAATACTGCTAGTCAAAGTTAGTACTGCTTGAACAAAGTTAGTACTGCTTAGCTAGTTAGTACTGCTAGTGGTTAGTACTGCTTGCGGTTAATACTGCTAGATGAAGTTAATGCTGCTGAGCATTATTAGTGCTGCTAAAGAGATCCGGATGGAAAGTACTACAGCTGGATATACTGAAGATATACTTAGAAGATATACATGGAAGATATACTGAAGATTTGTTTATTCTTTGTAATTATCTTTTTATTAGTATATGTATAGAATGTTTAGAATAGATAGAAAGAACTTTTGATAATTATTTTTTCAAGAGAAAAATCAACCTCAAGGCATAGATCCTAATTCTAGAGAAGTAGAATTCGTATTGGTGAGCCTGTTCATCAATATTGAGGTTGAGTGTGTAACCTTGTAGCTTTAAGCATTCAATACAAGTTTACTGTTTGATCATTATATACTGTGTTTGATTACTGTTTTATTAAATATCAAAGTGTTTTTCCGCAACTTCTTTGATATTAGTTTCTGAGTATTAATTCTTGTTAAGAATTCGATCCTGACAAGTGGTATCAGAGCCAAATTCTCTCAGAAACAGTTATTCATCATGGAAAATCTTACAGAATCAAGCAGTACTTTGGTCTCAAAAGTTCCAATGCTCAGATCCAATGAATTTGACATGTGGAAAATCAGAATCAAGCAATATATTCTCCTCACAGATTACTCTATGTGGGACATCATTGAGAATGGCCCATCTGATGGAGGAAAGATTGGTGAAGATGGCAAAAGAACTCCTCCAAAGACAGATACAGACAGGAAATCAAGACAGACAGAGATGAAAGCCTTGAGCACACTGCTCTTGGCCATTCCAAATGAGTATCAACACCAATTCTGCAATTGTACTGATGCACAGATGCTCTGGAATGCTCTAGAGAAGAGATTCTCAGGTACTAAAAGTACCAAGAGAAATCAAAAGGCAATCTTAAAACAACAGTATGAAAACTTCATCTCAACTAAGAATGAGTCCATGACTCAAACTTTTGACAGGTTTAATAAACTAATTGGTGAACTAGCTACTATGGGGGTACAGATTGATCAAGATGATGTGAACAGAAAGTTCTTAAGGTCCCTTGGAGATGAATGGACCATGTACACTGTGTCATTCAGACAGAATGATCAGTTGGAAGACAAAGAACTTGATGATCTGTACAATGATCTTAGAGTTTTTAAAGCTGAGGTGGAGGCAAAGAAGAAGCCTTCTGGATATGTTCATAATGCTGCACTCATATCAGCATCAATTGATTCTACTGCTAACTCTGAATCAGTTAATGCTACTAATGGATCAAATCTAGATAAAGGCACTGATTATGCATTTGAAGCTCTTCTTTCTAATCATGGAAATTCTTCTTTGATCAATGATGACTTAGAACAACTTCATCCTGATGATCTGGAAGAGATGGATATTAAATGGCAGATGGCCATGCTCTCCATGAGGGTTAAGAAGTTTATAAAGAGGACTGGAAGAAACAACTTCTCACAAAGAAGAGAAGATGGAGCAGGGTTTGATAAATCAAAGGTAGAATGCTACAAATGTCATCTGAAGGGACATTTTGCTAGAGAATGCAGAAGTGGAATGTCTCACAACAACAACCATCAACAAGCTCAATCTGGAAGCTTCAATAACAATAGAAACTCTGCTCAAGCCCTTGTTTCTCAACAAGGAATGGGGTTTGATTGGAGTGATCAAGCAGAAGAAGCTATTCAGAATCAAGCTCTTATGGCTAAAGTATCTGATCTCCCATCTGAGGTAAGTTCTAATCTCTGCTCTAAAACTTGCATAGACACTGTTAAAAGGTACAGGGATCACAATCAGAAGATGAGTGATGACCTGAAGAGACTAGAAAAGGATATAAAAGACTATGTGAGGATAGTAGAGAGATTTGAAGATCAAATCAAAGGTTTTCAAGCCAATGAACTACAACACTCATATGACACCAATTACTGGCAGTGGGAGAAAAAGGATTTAGAACTTAAACTGACCAAATCTAAAGAGGAGAGTGAAAAACTGAAAGAGGAGTTAACCAAGGTTAAGCTTGATGTAGAAAAGTTTTCCAATGCTTCTAAAGCAATGGACTCCTTACTGCAAAATCAGATTCATGATAAATTAAGAAGAGGAATTGGGTATAATGCCACACCTCCACCATATAACAACAATTACATTCCTCCTACTTCAGACCTGTTAGACACCAAAGATAGGAAGGACTTGCCTGAGGGAGCCACTGAAATAGATCCCTTAGATGAGGTAATTGTTGAGGATAAGACTGAGAAAGAGGTTGGCAAGAGTAAGAAGAACAAGGTGAGTGGTGAGATTTCTATAGAAAACAACATTATCACCAATGAGGATTGTGGAAGGGCTTGGATCAAATCCAAGAACATAGAGAAGACAGAGGAAAAGTCTGATAAGGTCCATTATAAACAGACCACAGTTGTGAATCCAGGTCCTTGCAAACAGTGTACTTGTAAGAAGAATGAACCCCAAAAACAGGACAAAAAGAGGGGAAATCAAAGAAACTGGAATAATCAATGGGCACATAAACAAGGGGTTGATCTGAGTAAAATCAATAGACCAAAACCTTGCTTTATCTGTGGCAAATTGAATCATCTTGCAAAATTCTGTTATTTCAATCCTATGAACCAAAGAATGAATTTCCAAAGATCCATGCAAAAACCCTTTGGTTATAAGAAAATTGAAAAGAACCATGTGGCTAAGAAAAATGTTAAAACTAAAAGCCACATGAAGAAAAAGTATTCTGTTAAAGAAAGTGTCAATATGTGGATTCCTAAAAGCACTAAAACTGTTAGTACTGCTACCACAAATAGTGCTGCTGACAATGATAGTGCTGCTAGAAGTAATACTACTGCTAACAATGTTAATGCTGCTAACAAGGTTAGTACTGCTAAACCTGTTAGTACTGCTACACCTGTTAGTACTGCTAACTCTGTTAGTACTTCTAAGGTTAGTACTGCTTCCAGTATTGATTCTGCTAAGCCAATCATATTGACAAAGTACTCTAATAAAGAGTGCTCTGAGTTTAAAAACCTCATTAAAAAGGAATGTAAATACTTTGATGAGAAAGGCAGACCCAAGATCACTTTGGCTTGGGTCCCCAATCATACTAATTGATTTATTTAATGTGCAGTGCAACCAACAGCTCAAGGGAAAGAGCATATGGCATGTTGATAGTGGTTGCTCTAGGCACATGACTGGCAACATGTCATGCCTTCAGGATTTCAAGCAAATTAATGGAGGACATGTTGCATTTGGAGACAATCTTACTGGTGGTAAGATAAGTGGAAAAGGTAATGTCACCAAAGGTAAGATGACATTTGAGGATGTCTACTATGTTGATCAATTAAAGTACAACCTGTTAAGTGTATCACAGGTTTGTGACAAACAACATAGTATATTATTTACTAATACTGAGTGTATGATTCTTGCTCCAGGGTTCAAGGTAGTTGATGAAAGCATGATACTACTTAGAACTCCAAGGAAGGACAATGTTTACTGTCTTGATTTGGACAATGTTGATAGTGATTCATCTTTAAATTGTCTTGTTTCAAAAGCTTCTATAGATGAATCCTCCCTTTGGCACAGAAGGATGTGTCACATGAATTACAAGACTATGAACAATCTTGTTAAAAATAACCTTGTAAGAGGTTTACCTTCAAAAGTCTTTTCATGTGATGATCATTGTGTTGCTTGTCTCAAAGGCAAACAACACAAAACTTCTCATAAGACCAAAGAGTTAAATTCTGTTTCTTCTTGTCTCCAGTTATTGCATATGGATCTGTTTGGTCCTACAAATGTTATGAGTATAGGCAAGAAATCTTACTGCTTGGTTATTGTTGATGATTACTCCAGGTTTACTTGGGTATATTTTCTAAGGACTAAGGATGAAACAAGTGATCTTATCAAATCCTTTATTCTAAGAATTGAAAACCAAACTAATCAAAGAGTAAAAGTCATTAGATCAGATAATGGAACTGAATTTAAAAATCATGATTTAAACACTTTTTGTGAAGGAAAAGGTATTGAGAGACAATATAGTGCTCCTAGAACTCCTCAACAGAATGGTGTTGCTGAAAGGAGAAATAGGACACTAATAGAGGCTGCTAGATCTCTGTTGGCTGATTCAAAATTGCCAATTACATTCTGGGCTGAAGCAGTTAATACTGCTTGTTATGTCCAAAACAGAGTTCTAGTGGTCAAGCAAAAGAACAAGACCCCATATGAGCTTTTAAATCAAAGAAAACCTTTTATTGGTTTCTTCAAATCTTTTGGGTGTCCTTGTACAATTCTAAATACCAAATCTCACTTAGGTAAGTTTGATAGCAAAGCAGATGATGGATTTCTTGTTGGATACTCATCTCAGAGTAAGGCCTACAGAGTTTTTAACTCTTCTTCTAGAATAATTGAAGAAAGTGACAATGTCAAATGCAAAGAGAACACACCAAATCCTGTTGGGTCTGGACCTCAATGGCTATTTGACATTGATTCACTAACTAACTCTTTTGGTTTCAGTAATGAGTATACAGGAACAGATGGTGGAGAATCAGAGATCACACAAGTTCAAGAAAGTATATCTAAATCTGTGATTTTTCCCATACCCACAGTAAATGAAGACTGTGAAAAGGAATCATTTACTGAACCAAGTCAGAGTGAAGAAGACACTAGAGATGAGGAGACTCAAGAATCAGAAGTGACATCTGAAGACACTTCAGTTGAATTGCATGACTCTAATCTAGAGGCTGGACTGAATGTAGAACCTAGTCATAACACAAGAGTTCAAAAGAATCATCCTCCACAGTTGATAATAGGTGATGTCTCTTCTCCCATGATGACTAGACATCAAAGCAGGCTTCAGGAAATGCAAGATCAACAGCATACAGTGCTCTCATGTTTTCTATCCCAGCTTGAGCCGAAAAAGGCACATGATGCTATGAAAGAATCTAGCTGGATAGAAGCAATGCAAGAAGAATTGTTACAGTTCAAGCTACAAGATGTGTGGGATCTAGTAGACCTTCCTAAAGGTCACAGAGCAATTGGCACAAAATGGATCTTCAGAAACAAGAGAGATGAAAGAGGTATTGTTATAAGAAACAAAGCAAGGCTGGTAGCTCAAGGCTACACTCAAGAAGAGGGCATAGATTATGAAGAAGTTTTTGCACCTGTAGCTAGGATAGAAGCAATCAGACTATTCCTAGCCTATGCTTCTTACATGAACTTCAAAGTCTACCAAATGGATGTAAAAAGTGCTTTTCTCTATGGGTCAATTGAAGAAGAAGTATATGTCTGTCAACCACCAGGGTTTGAAAACCCAAGCTATCCAGACAGAGTATACAAATTAAAGAAAGCACTTTATGGACTACATCAAGCCCCAAGAGCATGGTATGACACTCTGTCATCCTATCTCTTGGAAAATGACTTTGAAAGAGGAGTCATTGATAAGACTCTATTTATCAAAAGAAAGAAGAAGGATATCTTGCTGGTCCAAATATATGTTGATGACATTATTTTTGGTTCTACAAGAAACAATATGTGCAAGGAGTTTGAGGATTTAATGCATCAAAGGTTCAAAATGAGTTCCATGGGGGAACTTACTTTCTTCCTTGGACTCCAAGTTCAACAGAAGTCAGATGGCATTTTTATATGTCAATCCAAGTATGTGCAGGATATTCTAACCAAGTTTGGTTTCTCAGAATCAAAACCTGCCAGCACACCTATGGAAACACACAAGCAGATCACAGCAGATCTTGAGGGGGAGGATATGGATGTGCATCTTTATAGATCCATGATTGGCTCTCTCATGTATCTCACAGCATCAAGGCCAGATATTATGTTTCCAGTCTGTGTATGTGCAAGATTTCAAGTTAGGCCAAAGCAATCTCACTTTCAAGCTGTTAAGAGGATATTCAGATATCTCAAAGGGCAACCCAGATTGGGACTTTGGTATCCTCATAACTCACCTTTTGACCTAATAGCATACTCAGACAGTGATCTAGGTGGGGCAAACTTGGACAGAAAATCTACTTCTGGAGGATGTCAGTTTTTGGGTGCTAGACTAGTCTCATGGCAGTGCAAGAAACAAACCACCGTATCCACATCTACAACAGAGGCAGAGTACATAGCAGCTGCAAGTTGCTGTTCTCAAGTCTTATGGATTCAGAATCAAATGCTGGATTATGGGGTAACCTTTCTACATACTCCAATCTTTATTGACAACAGCAGTGCTATTAGCATTGTAAATAATCCAGTCAAGCACTCAAAGACAAAGCACATTGAAATCAGGTATCACTTTATAAGAGATTGTAATGAAAAGAAACTTATTCAAGTTGTCAAAGTTCACACTGATAATCAGTTTGCTGATCTATTCACTAAAGCTTTTGATGTGGGTAGATTCACTTTCTTGGTAACAAGTGTGGGAATGATAAACTTTGAATAATCTTCTTCTCAAAAAGTGAGTTTATACCTGTATATTGTTATTCTTGGTGTTACTAATCTTCTTTTCAGGACATGCATAGCAGTACTCAGTATTTAGCAAGTTTAAAAGGAGTAAGTCTAGTTAATACTGCTTTCAGTTAATACTGCTAGTAGTTAATACTGCAAGTGGTTAATACTGCTTTCAGTTAATACTGCTAGTAGTTAATACTGCTAGTTCAGTTAATACTGCTAGTAGTTAATACTGCTAGTGGTTAATACTGCTTTCAGTTAATACTGCTAGTAGTTAATACTGCTAGTTCAGTTAATACTGCTCGTGGTTAATACTGCTCGCGGTTAATACTGCTAGTTAGTTAATACTGCTAGTAGTTAATACCGCTATTTCAGTTAATACTGCTAGTTCAGTTAATACTGCTCGTGGTTAATACTGCTCGCGGTTAATACTGCTAGTTAGTTAATACTGCTAGTAGTTAATACTGCTATTTCAGTTAATACTGCTAGTGGTTAATACTGCTCTAGGTTAATACTGCTTATATTCCGAATAATATAAATACCTTTTGCCCGCCTAAAAGTTCATAACGACTCTTTGCATACTGTTCTCTTGCGCTCAAAACCTTTTCTCTCTCAAGTTCGAAGTTTTCAGGCAAGTTTTCACTAAGATCAATGGCATCCATGACATTCATCGACGAGCACAACGAGATTGCGATGCTACAAAAGCCAAAACAAGCTGAAGGTTTTCATCAGATAGTCGACTTTCTGAAGTCGAGCCACATTGCTCATGCTCTTACTGTATCACCTACAATCTACAGTGAGCACCAAAGGCAGTTCTGGGCTAATGCAACCATTGTTGTGGAAAATGGTGTGCAAATGATCAAGACAAGAATCTGTGATCACTCACTTACAGTTACTGAAGAAGTCATTCGCATCAGTCTACGTCTAGACGATGCCTCTGGTATAATGTCTATCTCTAATGATGAACTGTTTTCTAATCTTACTAGAATGGGGTATGGAGGCCCATTGGGTGTTTTCAAATTCTCAAAAGCAAAATTTTCACCCCAATGGCGTTTTCTTGTTCATACCCTGATGCATTGTATCTCCAAAATGACCACTGGATGGAGTGAGTTCAGCAGTCCAATTGCATATGCTTTGGTATGCTTGGCTACATCCAGAAGGTACAATTTCTCAAAGATGATTTTCAGTGATCTTGTATCAAATATGGGAAACAAAAAGAGTTTCTTTATGTATCCCAGATTTGTTCAGGAAGTAATTAACCATGAATTGACGGATATACCTCAACCTGTTGGGGTATATGTACCTAAACCCCCAAAAGGCAAGGTTTTCTCAAATATGAGAAGATCTGCTGGGGACTCGGAAGGAGTTGACACCCCATTGTTCTCTACAATGATGGTGGTGTCCCAAAACACTGAAGGTATGGCAGCAGGGTCAAGGCCCTCATTAGACCATCCCACTGCTAGCCAAGCCCAACCTTCTCACTCAAAAACAATTCCCCAGTCCATTCTTACAAAACCAACCTCTCCAATTACCCAAACTTATCAAAGAAAACAGGTAAAGAAGGCTCCTTCCCTTCTTGTACCATCACCCACACAACCTTTAAGCCCTCTAAGGGAGAATTCTCCCCTAGAGAATATCCAAAGGGAAACCACAAGGGTGTCTCCCAACCCAAAGGAGGTGCTCTCTGAGGAGGAGGTAGAGCATATGGGAGATGAGGCTGCCACTACTCCTGCTAACACAGAGGAGGAAAGTGGTAACATCAATAAGACCTCCCCCATGGCAACTTTGAAT
Source organism: Arctium minus (assembly GCA_954870635.1). Lineage (NCBI taxonomy): Eukaryota > Viridiplantae > Streptophyta > Magnoliopsida > Asterales > Asteraceae > Arctium > Arctium minus. Next base: position 21,421,226 of record OX941082.1, read on the forward strand.
GAGCAATCATTTGAAGGTCCCTGGTGCCAAGAAACCACAGGGGTGGATAGTGCTTCTGCTAGGCAGAAGACTTCCACTACTAAAAGATCCAATGATCCTTCAATAGGGGAACACTCCTGGAGAAGGTGAGGACAGATATAACTATGATGAATTGATGGAGGCAATGGGCAACATCAACATGGATGTACTCAAACAGGGCAAAGACATAGAAGAGCTAAAACTCATAGTACTGTCACAACAAGAACAAATCATCAAGTTGAAGCAAATGGTAAGGAAACTGATTTTGCAAAAGAAGAAGAAACAATTTGTGCTCAGAAGGAGGAAACCAGAGACTGATGCTCCCAAAAAGGGGGAGATCAACATGGAAGAAGCATCAAGGGAAGGGGAGATTGATAAAGAAAGAGTTGAAGTTGAGGGGGAGAAGGAAGCAGAAACTGTTAATGCTGCTGAAACCTCACAAGCAGCAGTAACAGAGTTAACACCAACAGAAATTGAAGTAGCTGAAGTGCTAATCAAAGCTAAGAATGACACTCCCAAAGCAAAGGGAGTGGTCATAAATGAAGGGAGAGACAGAAAATCAGAACAGAAAGACAAAGCTGCAGAATCAAAGAATAAGGGAAAAGAAAAGTTAGTGGAATCTGATCAACCAATCAAGAAGCAAAGGTTGGTTGAATCAGATGAAGCTTTAGCAAGGAAAATGCAGAAGGAGATGGAAAAAGAAGAAAGAGCTCAGGTGGAAAAAGACAGGGAAATGGCAAAGGCTTTAGCTACTGAGCTAAATAAAGCCTATCAAAAGGGGCTTGAAACTGAAAAGGCTAAACAAAGGGCTATAAGTCTGAGAAAGGCTATGATGGCTAATACAAGTGCAAAGAAAAGAAGACCTTCACAAACTTACCTTGCCACTCAGGAAAGAAACAAAATGATAACTTTCTTGAGGAGTGCAATTGGGGTAAAGAAAGAAATGTTTGTGAAGATGAGTTTTGATCAAATCAGAGAGCTCTACGAAAAGGAAATGGGGAATCTGAAAAGCAATGAAAAGAAAAGAGTAGAGTTTGAAAAGAAGGCCAAGGAGAGTAATGATATAGATATGAATCAACCATTCCCTGAAAGTGAAGAGGGAACTCCTATCAAAGAAATGGAAAGGGAAAAGGAAGAAAAGAAGAAGGAAGCTACTCTAGTACAGGTTCAAAAGACTTTGAAAAGAACCAAGATGATGGCCAAAAGAAAGAAAGATAAGAAGTCTAGAATAGAAGAAGAACAAAATGTTGCTGAAGAAGAAGTGGCACCTGAGTCATCAAGCCAGCAAGGGTCATCAATCAAAGATGATGTAAGCTTATATATGGTAGTGATGGACAAAGTGCCTGAACCAATTTCTGCAGAACCTGTTGGAGTTAAGCCACCAGAGATCATTCACTGGGATGTACTGACAATGGATGGAAAAGATTACATCAGACTCAAGAGGAAGGGTGATAAGTATGAAGTATTCAATACTTGGATCAAGATTGTCAGAACATGCTCTAGATCTGATATAGAAGAGATGTTTGACATAGGAATTAAGCTGTATGCAGACCATCTGAATACTCCAGGAATTTCTCTTACAAAACTGGTGATGGAGTATCTATGCATGATGTTCAAACCTGAAGAAGTGGACCAGGTCATCAAGAGTGTGTTTAAAGAAGTCACAAGTTGGACTCTATATGAAACTAGTGGAGTATATGCAGTGACTTTGGATAGAAATCACACAGAATACTTCCTAGTGGATAGAGTATATAATCACACCAGACTGAAGGTTCATGCAATGCTAAAGAAGAAGTTGGGTTGTGCACCAAATTCAGAAATGGCCAAGTATCTCATTCAGAGGATAATCAATCAGAGTTTGGGACTGAATCCAGACTTAGCAGCGTGATCTTGGAAGTTTTGGGAGCATTAAAAAGAGCATCTGGAAGAATATCTGAAGAACTTGACTTCTCTTCTAAAAGTCAAGTTAGGGGGAGATTGTTGGGAACTGAAGATTTTACTAAGTGTAGTTACTACTGCTAGTACAAATGTAGTTACTACTGCCAGAACAAGTTGAAGATTAATACTGCTGAGTGTTACTACTGCTAGTGTTAATTAATACTGCTAGTCAAAGTTAGTACTGCTTGAACAAAGTTAGTACTGCTTAGCTAGTTAGTACTGCTAGTGGTTAGTACTGCTTGCGGTTAATACTGCTAGATGAAGTTAATGTTGCTGAGCATTATTAGTGCTGCTAAAGAGATCCGGATGGAAAGTACTACAGCTGGATATACTGAAGATATACTTAGAAGATATACATGGAAGATATACTGAAGATTTGTTTATTCTTTGTAATTATCTTTTTATTAGTATATGTATAGAATGTTTAGAATAGATAGAAAGAACTTTTGATAATTATTTTTTCAAGAGAAAAATCAACCTCAAGGCATAGATCCTAATTCTAGAGAAGTAGAATTCGTATTGGTGAGCCTGTTCATCAATATTGAGGTTGAGTGTGTAACCTTGTAGCTTTAAGCATTCAATACAAGTTTACTGTTTGATCATTATATACTGTGTTTGATTACTGTTTTATTAAATATCAAAGTGTTTTTCCGCAACTTCTTTGATATTAGTTTCTGAGTATTAATTCTTGTTAAGAATTCGATCCTGACAATAATACACGTTCCGGGGGCGGCTGCAATTGCTCGAGCTCTTTATAGGTTAGCTCCCTCCGAAATGCAAGAAATGATGACTCAACTACAAGACCTTCTTGAGAAGGGTTTCATGAGACCGAGCTCGTCGCCTTATAAGGTTGATTTGGTTAATGTTTGCACGCTGGAAAAAAGCAATGTGCAACAATCTATGTATGCAAGCAACAGATGTATGATGTATGCAACAAAGGTGAATGTTGTGATTTCATCTCGGCCCGGATTGAATCGGGAGAAGAGAGTCCTGGGTAGGAGATACCCAGGAGATAGAGCCGGGAAGATGGGGGCCCGGGATAGGGTATCACCAGGGTGGTGGGATCGGTAAGCAACGCTTAAGGGCCCGGGTAGGAGATACCCGGGTTTAGCAAGGACTCAGGAAGGATTCTAAGGGGGACCCGGGTAAAACGATCACCCGGTTTTAACCTTACTGGGTTCGACCGAAGGCCACAACATAATCAACAAAAACTTCGAATTAAGAGGATCTGAGAATTCTTATCGACCCTAAATGCTTTTACTCTTGAACTAAATGCTAAAAACACTTATCCAACTGAATTTTGAAAGAAAAACAATGATTTTTAAGCAAAAAATTTCAAGAACATCAAGAACACGATATCGATGAATTTATCTGATCTATTTCTTCTAAAAAAAATTTGAAATAAAAAATTGTAATCGATTCAAGTATGATTAACAAGTAACATGGAATCGATTTAAGCAATAAGAACACCAGTTAGCATCAAATCTCATAAAATAAAATCCAAAAACTAACAAAAATCACATAACCCATTTTGTTCTTCAAAAACTTCAAGAACGCAAATTCTTTTTTTCTTCAAAAAATCTTCAATTTGATGCACAATTCGATTTGTCCATGCTCTTATACCAATTGTGAATCCCAGATTGCTCAAGTAACAATGTATCAAATGATTAATCTTTGTACTGAATGATTGAAAAAGGGTCACAAAAGGATTGGATGATGAACAAACCCTCTCTATCTCTCTATTAGGCGCACAAAGATCTTTCACTAAACTTCTCTTGACCTAATTCTCTAAACAAAGCAACATCAAATACCCAAGGCTTAATGTTTAAAGCCCAAGACCCATTAACACACTAAAGCCCATATTTCATTATAAGGCTTTTACAAAACATTAACTAAATAAATAAAACTCTATAATTCTTTATGATAGGTTCCAGAACAGAGGAACACAACAAGAATGAAGGAGTAACAGGGACGATTTATGCTTTATTACATATTATATTATATAATTTAAAAAGTAATAAGTGTAATTTTAAAAATAAAATTATAAAAAGACAATATTACCCTTGACTTAACATACTACTAGTTAGTGGAGTTGGTGTAAGGGACTCAATCCAAAACAAAAATGAAACCATGGTGACCGTGCATATAATTATTTTGTTGGGGGGGACCTAATCCAAAATTTGCATCAACCATAGGGACGAAATTTGTAATTTACTCTACATTTTATGTTGATAAGAAAAAGAAGTTTAGAAAGTTTGTAGAGATAATCAGAAAAATAACGTTACATAATCAAATTAAGTTGATTGCTCTTAGTCACTTATTTTTTTTCCTTGATTGACGATTTTTGGTACCAAGAGAGGTGGTGTTGCTTGGGCTTATATACCATGATTCATCAATGCAAAAATGGTACCTTATCTTTTAGGGACAAACATTCAGCGCCCTAAACTTCTAGAAATGATCATGTTATCCCCTTATGTCTTAATTTTTTCAATTTTTGCATTTGTAATTCTTGTTTTAACCATTTCTTATGTTTTGGTCTTTTCTCCTCTTTTTTTTTTTTAGATGTTGCAATAGGGTGTGCAAAAACAGGTACAAATCAACAAAAGAACATGTTCAGAATTAATGTGTGGTTCGATTGTAATTTTTTTTTGTAAAAACCGTTTTTTTGTTTCAGAAAAATGATTTTCAGAATCATCTATGTCTCGGTTCTCTCCAGTTGAATTCTTAGTTCAAGAAATGTTCAAATAGCGGTTGTGTCCAATCTTGAGCAAAACTAAAGGTGAACCAAGCATTTTTTGTTTGTGAAACATGAAAGTATGTTGTTTGAGGTTTATAAAACAAACTCAAACATATTAAGGCATTGTTTGGCAAAAATAAGCTAGCTTATTTTCTTGGTATTTGTTTGGATGACCATAAGCTAGCTGATAAGCTAACTTTTTGATAAGCTAATTGGAGTAGCTTATGAGGAGCTTTTTGTGATTATTCCAATTATGTCTCATTAATATTTATAATTATATATTAACTTTTAATTATAAATAAATAATTAATGTCCTTTTTGGTAATTTAAATGCTTATAAGCTAATTTTTACCAAACATGACCTTTTCACCAGCTAGCTTATCAGCTACCAGCTAGCTTATCAGTCATAAGCTAGCTTTTCAGCTAGTTTTCCAAACATAGCCTAAGGCTATGTTATCAGCAAGTTTTTCAAAACGTTACTATGAGTAGTTTTTCAATAAGCTAGCTTATAAGCTAGTTTATGGTCATCCAAACATGTACCAAAAAAAAAGCTAGCTTATAAGCTAGTTTTTTTTTTGCCAAACAATGCCTAAGTTCACGATCTGCTTTAGGGTCGAGATCGGTTTGGTTTTAGGTCCCATATATTATTCTTTATTTTGGCGTGCGCTTAGATTCCTTTTTATTTTTTTTTATCCCTAGTCCAGGTTACAACCCCACATAGACCCTTAGTTGTAATATATGCCAAACAGAATGTGCAGAAATGAACCATTTATTGTGGACTTGTGGTAATGTATATGGTCCCCATTTATACAGCATACATTTTTTTTAAATATAATTTGATTAAAGAGTAAACTATGATTTTTCGTGCTTGTGGTTTGTTACTTATAATTATTTTCGTATTTGGTCTTTAAAAATTGTTATTTTTGTTATTTTGGGTTTCATTTCATTTCGTTTTTTGTCCCTGAGATTAACAACGTTAGAAAGATTTGTTAAGTTATGCGGTAATATGATCTTTTTAGCTTTTCTTTTTCTTTCTATTTTTCTTATTTTTGTTACATAATATATTATAATACAAATCAATAAAACATGGTTACGGATATTAAATGTTTAATAAAAAATAAAAACAAAACATATATATAGAGATAAATAAAATGAAACTCATTAAGAAAAACTTTACCTTATTGAAGTTGAGATTTGTAATTTTGTGATGAACGAGAATGAAAATTCATTCACAAAGTCATAATGTCCATCTCACAGCCACGGTTTACAACATCGCAATTTTTTTTCACTTATGTATTCTTCTTTTCTATTACGATGAGTAATTGTGACCACCTAGTCCAAAGTGGTTATGGTTTTTATGACTTATGGGAATGTTACACGTTTTTTTTTTCCCAAAAGTGTTAGGTTTGGTTTTGAGTTTGGCTTTGGATTTGATTTTGAAAGTGAGGGAAGATGAAGATGATCGAAAAGAGGCGACAAATTCAACCGGAATTGGAGTCATAGGGGTAGAGTTTCGAAAAAAAGAACCAAAGAAGTGGGGGGTATAAATGGGATGAGTTTTGATTTTGTTAAAGGAAAAAGCGAATGGAACAACAATAGAATAAAGAGAGAAGAAATATGTCATTCTCATTAATCAAAATCCCTTTAAATAAGGATGAGTTACAAGTAGATAACTATGAGATATTCCAGTTCTAATCTAACTCTGATATATTTATCTCTATCGTCATATCCTTTAGATGATGACACACTTATCCTACAACACTCCCCCTTGTGCCGAGTTAAAGGAGTAACGGTGCACAATTGCTAACTCGTTAAAACCTTACGCCAAAATAAAAACCAGTGGGATAAAAAATAAGACGAAGGAAAGAGTACAACACACCAGTTTCTTTGCAATATATAGACTTTTCCTTCAATCTAGTTTTCTCTTAGATTCGTACATTAATCATGAGAGTTAGGAAAGCATGATGGTATATAAACAGTTGTCTCACTAAAACCTTACACCAAGGAACAAAACCCAATGGAAAAAATAAAACCTTGGTTGAAGGAAATAGCACAACATACCAATATCACAAATATAGTAGACTCACCCTTTTGTCTACTACTCCCCATGATTCGTGCATTAATCAAGGGAGTTTGGAAAACATTTGCACTTACTTTCTACATGTTTCCCAATATATGGTTTTAGGTAATGATTTGGTAAAATGTGTCATGTTCTCCTGACATCTTACTTGATTCAATTGAATCTCGAGGAGAGTTTTCTTATTGCTGATTGTATAAGACTTAAGCAGAATATGCTTTGTGTTATCACCTTTGATGTATCTTACGTTCATTTCTTCGATACATGATGCATCATTTCCATATATGCGATATTGGTTGAACCCAAAATTACTAGCTCCTCTAATATATGTAATGATAGTTCTTAATCATATACATTATTTAATTATCTCATAGAGAGTAATATTCTTGGATTAGTTTAAGGAGGTAGTTACAAAGGATTGCTTAGTTTACTTCCAAGCAATCGACGTGTTCATTGTGGTAATTCTTTATCCAGTTTGGGAACAACCTTTGTATGGGGTAGACAAATACCTAATATCAGCAAAGACATACCAAGACATTGATTGGTGTTTTTCTATAAGAGCTAGTACTTTTGCTGCTTACATTCTAAGTAGGTACTGAAATTCCATTATCAGTCTCATTTTTCTTTCTATAGGGAAAGTAAAAACCCATGTCAATGGTTCCAAAATATTAATTTGATTTCATTCCAATGACGTTGCATTGGCGTTGAGCTAAATCTAGCTAACAAGTTCATTGAGAAATATAATATATGGTCAAGTGTATTATGCTAAGTATGATAATGCGCATATTGTACTTAGATAAGGAATTCCAGCTCCCAGTATTTTTCGTCATCATCCTTTAGACGAAATGGATCTTTCCTTATATCCGACACTTCGACCGATCATGGGAGTACTAATCGGATGCGCTTTGTCCATATTAAATTGTCTGATTATTTTCTGGACATATGCGATCGGTGAATTAATATTTCACAAACTCGGTGTCCTAGCTCAAATATCTAGACAAAACCAAGTTTTCCCAAGATATTTCCTCTCAAAATCATATTTCAAGTAACTTGTGGTTCCTCTTATTTCATCAAGAGTGCCTATTATGTTCATAACATTGACATATAGAGCTACTTTGAAAATCTGGAACTTGTTTTCCATAATAAATACGCAAGGGAACAATTCATCGTTCTTATATATCATTTCCCAATCAAGTATTCTATTAGGCGGGTATACCACATCCGCTTAGATTTATAAAGTGGGCGTTTCAATTTTATTACAAACGCATTTCGTGGTTTAGAGTTACTTGATTTTGGTAATGTAATATCATCAAGCAATTTTATATATCTCTAAATCTAGATCGCCATAGAGATATGTGGTAACCACATTCATGAGCTGTATTTTCAGTCATTCGGAAACTACTAGGCTAACAAATTATTTTGATGTCATAACATCCATCATGAGAGAGTAAGTCTCCTCGTGGTCAATCTAGGGCGTTGTGAGAAACCTTGCACCAAATGAGAGCCTTACATATTAGGACTTCATTATTCTCATTACGCTTTTTGACAAAGACTAAGTTATGTCCTACGGGCTTTACACTTGGTAGGTTAGCACTACTAGACCAAATACCCGATCCTTTGTCAAAGAATATAATTCTTTCTGGATTGTTTCTTTACATTTAGGTCAATATGTTCTTTGTTGATATTATTCAACTGAGTCTGGTTTGATGTCGTCGTGCTCGATCTTCTTATGAGCCATCGTATATGTGAATAAATCATCAATGATTATATATGATCTGTCCATCGACTCATATGCACTCTCATAGTTCATTTGAGATTAATATTCATCTCTAGAATCAATATTAACTTCGGAGTGTCCTCCAGTGATGATTCATGGACATAATTATAATTAGAAACAATCTCATGAGAGTTTTGTGTATTGATGATAAATGGATGCGCCTAACTATTCTCTTCCTTTAGAATAGTATCCATCTAACCAAGTAGCTTCCACCACTTCCATTTGGTAGCTACGACCACACCTCCACTATGTATGATTGCAACGCACTTTCCAATGGCGTTGTGTCCCGGTTGGGGACTTTTTAACCTTGCGAGTATATTTGCATCTCGTATATGTGATATTGTCACTTTTAGGATAACAGTAAACGTATCAGGTATCGAGTCTGATTCGTTTGACTTCAACATTACGTTGTGAAGTTTTGGGGATCAAAATGAGATAGAGTAGGAATATTCAATGACACTTCATGTCGTTCCCATGGAAAATCATTTTTTCTATCTCCCCCTAACGACGAGAAGACTGTCTCATGAAAGTGACAACCCGCAAATCTAGCGGTAAAGATATCACTAGTCAAATATTCTAATTAGCGGATAATTGTTGGGGATTCATATCCAACATATACCAAGTCGTCTTTAAGGACCCATTTCGATGAGCTGTGGGGGCGCAATTGGCACATATAATCAAACATGTGTAAATGTAAAGTATCAGACTTATATCCAGTTACCAACTGGTACGCATGAGGCTAGTTAGCAAGCAGTGGGTCTAAAAATGAAAAAAAACTACATATAATAATTGCATAACCCCAGGTAGACGTGGGTAAATTAGTGCGCATTACTAATACCCTAGATGTCATCATATTCTTTTGGTAACAACTTCTATGAGACCATTTTATATATACACATGGGGTATAGGAAACTCTACATTGATCCTAATACATATGCAATTAACATCAAATCCTTATGATGTAAATTCTCCAGCATTCCAAGTCATGTAGACTTGATGAAATAATCAGGGTGGTGATCCCTTAAACGTATAGCTAGTGCTAGGAGTGCAGTATTTCATGTGGAAAATAATACGACATGCGTTCATCGTGTCGAAACCAGAACCATAAAGTACTTTAATGGCCCGCATTCTGGATGTTTATGTCCATAAATATCACCTTGCATTTGTTGTAACAATGGAATATAATTTTTTTGTATTATGTACTTAGCTTTAGGATGATCTCATTCCTGTCTTGGCTAAGGATTAGGGTATATACCAAAGTTTTAGGTATTTGAGAGGGCATATTATGATGGCAATGTTGTTTCTTATGTTGCAGAAGTCAACAATTGCAATTTGCCTCGTTTTGCCTTTCACTCGAAAGAGAATGTGTCTATGTATATTTTGCAATACACGGATCACTATGTCATAACCAAGGTGTCCCACATGGTCATGTCGAAACATATATTTGTCATTTCCCTAAAGTTCTTTATTGGTGACAAAAAATGTTTTGATGACTCAATAATCTAATGGTTTGACACACAGTTTCCATGATATATGTTTACTTTCATATTCATTAGAACCTATGTATATATGCTCATTTCCATTATAATTTCCATTTGATATGAATATCTTTATAAGGTTCCTATTGCTCTTGTACCAACAAGAAAATGACAGTCCATCGTCTAAGTATTTTGGTTGGAATAAGTATTAGTCTATCTTTTTTTAGATTGTGTGAGAGGTCAAAAAAATCAATTATCCTTGATACATTCCTACACGGAACGGAGAATATTGAAATTTTTGCATTTGTAATGATGTATTTCTTTACATCTATAATGGTTACATATTCAATTACTTAGCAGAGAAATTAATTTTGATACTTAAAATTAATTTCAAAGAAACATATGCTTAAACATTAAATTAATATGTTATAGTTCATTTTTAAACTTGTTACCTTTTTGATAGAAGCACTTTTTAGTGCATTTCTTATTTGATTGTCCATTATCATTTAGGGTAGTAGTTGTATCCCTACTCCAAGTGTTGAAAAATCCTTCTTGACTCTTACCAAGACCCTGACCCTTTCTAGGGTCTCATCTACATAGTGCATAAATGTCAAATGTGTGAAATTGTTTTTAACTCTCTGTTCTTTGGAGTTGTTTCCACCTTTAATGCTTTCATTATTGATCTCGAGAATTTTCTTTGTCTCGGCATATGTGGTGTTGTTATTCGAAAGAACCTTGTTATGTCTCTCAACCACTTGCAGTAGGTTGATAAGTTTGTCTAAATGTTACATTCCAACTTATTTAGTTCATTAATATTTTTGATATATGAAAGGTGGAAATAATGTTAAGAATCATGTCATCTTCTGTGAGTTCCTTGCCACAGAGATTGAGACGCGTTTCGGATATAACATTTCTTTGTTGAAATCAGTTACCTTTTTGTAATCGAGTAAGTAGGTTTCATTTCACTGTACGATTAGTTCGAGAGGTACATATTCATGAGTACTCCTGATTATCCCTTTCGAGACATCCTACATTTCTTTGGGGTTTTCTAGTAAAGGTATTCTTATAAAACTTAGGATTTATATGTCGTCTCAAAACATGAGGGTATTTGTTTGTACTTTTTCAAGAGGTTGGTTTTAGAGTCAATGGGAGTTGATGAACTTTAGGTATTTTCTTGTACCTTTTCAAAAGGAGGTTTATATACTCATTTATGATACTCAGATTCTTTTGAGTTTACGACGTTGATTTTGGGATGAGTTGTTTCAACCATTTACATATATAAAGAATAATATATGATTTTCTTTTTGATAAGAAAATGGATTATGGTTATGAAATTTCATTATCATAACAATATTGGATTTTTGTATGCTTATATTTTGTTGATAATACTTCATCAATATTTTAATTTGCGAAAAATAAATCACTCAGTCTATTGGATTTCCAGGTAGTAGGGAATCACATGGATTTCTTAAGTCCCTACAAACGTTAGGGTTGTTTACACCCGTTTGACAAAATCCAGTTGATATCTTGTGATTTATTTAATTTAAATATAACATTGTTAATTATAGAGCATTTGGCATGAGGCTAATGAGTTTGGCATATGAAGCCAATTTTAATACCTTAATAGTATTTTTAAAGCTTTTGGAAAAGACCAAAATATATGGGGTTTGAATTGTAACTTCCAAAAATTAATTATAAAGTTGAAAATTATGAGTAGGAACTCACAATTAAAATAAACATTTGAATAATACTTTAACATTCATGCTATTTCGGAGCATTTGGCAAAATAGCAAAAGTTATGGGGTTAGAAGTGTAACTCCCAAAATTTAATTATGAGATTGTGAATTATAATTAAGATAAACATTTAAATATTAACATAAACAAATAATAAATAAATAATAACATTGTAAACTAAATGGATAAACATCTATACATACGAATATTAAGATGAACATTTAAATTAATCATCTAAATAGATGAAGATTGTAATCTAATTTGATAAACATTAATAAATAATAATAGTTCAAAACGATAACTATTATCATATCTCATAATAATATAACTAATTTTAACGCCGTTCAAAAAAAAATATAACTAATTTTAACTCAAATGAAATAAATTAAATCCATGCCATAAGAAGATAAATGACAATATTTAAATAGGTAAATTAACAAGATTTAACAAATCAAAACAAACCTATGTGGATGTATGATATCTTCAAAATAATAGATTTTAAATTATCCAATTATAACTAAATGAGATGAATTAAAAACAATATTAACATAATAAATATTTAACAAATAAAAAATCCAATAAACAATTAATAGAAAACAAATTAAATTCTTGTTTAATTAATTAAAAAAAGAAAGAAGAACACATATGCTCAATATACGGATCATATGACAAGTTTTTTTCTTTATTACAAGTGAAACGGAATTATATAACTATTTAATTTAGATAATTACATCTAAATCACAATGATATCTCAAACATTCATATGATTATTTTTTTTTTTTTTTTTCACATCGATATCCACTCCTATATAATTAACTATTTCAATAAATTAAATAATTATGAATAAGATTTTGTTATAATTTTTTTTTCAATTCAGTTTATATCAACAATGAAAATACAATGAAAATATTCTATAGATCAAATCATAAACTATATTTTTTTCTAACATGATTTTATAATATTTACTTACGAAAAAGTTGATAGAAAACTTACTAGAATTTTTGACATACGTGACAATGAGCGAGGGATAACGCAGTAGCGACGCAATTTAACGAGTTCAACAGTGGCCGGCAATGGGCAAAACAACCGTTTGACGGCGGTGGAAAACAATTTTGAGCTTTAAGTGTTGATAACGTGTTAAAGGAAAAAGCGAACGGAACAACAATAGAATAAAGAGAGAAGAAATCTGTCATTCTCATTAATCAAAATCCATTTAAATAGGGATGAGTTACAAGTAGATAGCTATGAGATATTCCAGTTGTAATCTAACTCTGATATATTTATCTCTATCGTCATATCCTTTAGACGATGACACACTTATCCTACAACAAATTTTTTTTAATGTTTATTTTAAAAGATTAGTACTTTTATTTTTGAATAAAAAAGATAACGTGAAATATTTTTTAGGGAATGCGATTTAGGCCTTGTTTGTTGGAAGTTTAATGAGTTTAATGAGAATCATAGCTTATTCAGTAAGCTATACATGACTATTTGATAGTGGCTTAATGACAAAGAAAGTGGCTTATTCAGTAAGCTTTTAGAGGGAAGCTTTGTACAGAAAGCCAAGTTTTTTTTTCCAAACATACCCTTCCCAGTTAAAAACACGCTCCTTCCATCAATAAAAACTCTCCCAAATAAAAACTTTCTCAATTTAATTTAGACAGATTAATCTACACAGACAGTTTTATCCATACTAAACTTAGGGGCTGTTTACCAAAATTTTTATTAAGTCCTGTATGGATAAATTAGTCTGTCCAGATAAAAATGTGGTGGTGTTTACTTTTTTTTCTGAACAATAGTCTGAATGATAAAAATGACCATTTTACCCACGGGTTCATCAGATTCATGGTTTGGTTTGCATCTCTCAACATCATCAAGCATAAACTTCAACACAACTTTTTTAACCTAATCACAATCAATTTTGTTATTCCAAATTTTGTTTACTCCAGTTTATCATCAATTTACAAATTGACAATATATAACCAAAATACCATCTATGCTCTGTTGATTTCTCCATAAGTATCTATCCATCAAATGACAACCTCAACCTCTGCATTTTATCATCAATTTACAAATAGTATCTATCCACCAAACCAGTCGAACAAGAAACCAAGTTCAAATCTCAAAAAACCAAGTTCAAAATCGAGAGAGATGAGGGTTTTGATCAAGGATTGGAAGAGATGAACAGAGAGTTTCGACTATGGTTGGGAAGCAGGGTTGTTTACCAAATCGAAACCACTACCATGAACAACGTATTCTCACAGTCCCTCCGCCTCTGCCCAAAAACAAACTGACGGCTGCTCCTCCTTTCCGTCGCCGCTGTCCAGAAACAACCCAACGACAACCTCAATCGCCCAACGACAACCTCAATCGCTACTGTAACAGCTCTCTTTCTACCCAATATGGTTCCTGGAGAAGAAATAGGAAGATCGAGGATGAGAGTGTGAAGAAAAATAGAGTAAAATGGTGGATATCGATGTCTTGAAAAAGAAGAAGAGAGCGGAGGATATTAGGAAGAAAACGGCTAGGTTACTTCTCTATTGAAAAAGCGCTTCTTTTTATCAGAGGTAAAGAGGTAAAATTTTGGGCTTAATGTGGACAAGTGACCTATTTGAACTGTGCGAATAAGCCCACATATTTTCCATTAAGCTGTAAGTAAACATGTCAAAATGTCTGTGCGAATAAGCCCAATCAGTTATTAAGCCCATTAAGCCACAAGTAAACACCCCCTTAATGAAAAACCAACCAAACAACCCCTTACTTTTTTAGTAGAAAATTAAATAAATGTGTTAAATGACCAAAATGACCTTGATGTAACAAAAGTTTTTTTAACGGAGTTAGTTCCAAGGATGAAAGACCAAATAAAATGAAAACAATAGTGACCAAAAAAGAATTTTTAAAAACTAAGGACAAAAATAGTTATAAAAAACAAACCACATAGATGGAAATCGTAGTTTACTCTTGATTAAACTGTGACATATTATTTCTATGATTTTAGATCAACTATATGTTCATTATTAACATGTTGAATTTATATGGTTCAGGTTTAGGTTCATGGAAAAACCTTAAAAAACGGAAAAATGAGGAACACTCTGGTAGCCCTTCATCTGGATGGTATGCACTTGTGCATACAAGTAATTTGTAACGTGCACAAAACTAAAAAACAACTTAATTTACTTGTATGCACAAGGGCATACCGTCCATACTTAGTAGCTTAAGATGGATCTCACGAATCTCACAAATTGTGGAATTCTCAAAAGATTAAACCCTTATATATATATATATATATATATATATGTGTGTGTGTGTGTGTGTGTGTGTGTGTGTGTGTAGGGGTAGTTTAATTTGCAACCCATGAAAATCTTACAACCCATGCAACCCACTTCTTAATCGTTGGATTAATGATCGACGGTTACAATACATGTGGGTCCAATATTTTCAATTAAAAAAATAAAAAAAATAAAAACAAAATAACCGTTTTTCATAAATCCAACGGTTAAGATGTGGGTTGCAAGGGTTGCAACCTTTTTAAGGGTTGCAAAATATCCTTCCACTATGTATGTATATATGTATATATGTATCCTTCCACTATGTATGTATATATGTATATATGTATGTAGGGGAGGGATCAATTGGAAACCAGTATTACATTGGAAACTTTGGAAACTGAAATTAACCAATCATTGAATTTCTTTTTTTTAATTTTATTTTTAATTGATAAGGTTATTTTAGTCTTTTACATAATTTCATAATATATATGGTAATTGTTGTTATTATCATATTAATAATTATTTATTTTTAATTTATTTTATATATGGTAATGTTAGTCATTTATTAATGTAAAAATGAGATATTTAATTTAGGAAAACAAATTTTAATCATACGGATCCTCTATTTTTTATTCTGATTAATCATTGATTGATTAAAATATTAATATAAAAATAAATATTTAAGTTTTCAAGTATTCATATGAAATTACCTCCAGGCACAAAATATTAATATAGTGAAACATAATGGATTTGATATAGTGAAACAAAATATTAATATAGTGAAACGTGATGAAACATAAAATGTTAATATAGTGAAACCTGATGAAACATATTTGATATAGTGAAACATAATGGAAAGGTAATGAAACAAAATATTAATATAGTGAAACCCGATATAGTAAAACAAAATATTAATATAGTGAAACAAAATATTAATATAGTGAAACCTGATGAAACAAATTTGATATAGTGAAACATAATGAAAAGGTAATTAAACAATAATGGTAATGAAACTTAATTGGGTTTTTACATATTGCATATTGATGAACAGATAATAAAAAGATAGTCTTGATATATTGTTATTATCTTTTCTTAATAAATTAATTAATTTATTACCATATATAATTATTATCTTTTATTAATAAATTAATTAATTTATTTATTTATTACCATATTTCATCTTTGTTGCCAAATTTGAAACACAAAAAAAAAGACACATTTACCCTTTTGACATATTATTATTATCTTTTATTAATAAATTAATTAATTTATTACCATATATAATTCAAATGAATCTTAACCATTGATTAAAAAGATCAATGGTTGAAATTTGGTTTCCAAAGTTTCTAATGACATTTGGTTTCCAATTGAAACCACCCATATGTATGTATATAAGGAGAGGTTCAAATGAGAAATGCTAAGTGTGTGAGAAATAGAGAAATGATCCTAGCCCTTCATCTAGTCAACATTTGCGGCTTTGACCGTGAAGCACCGGATAATTCCTTGCGTGCTCTATAGAAGATAGAGGGGTATTTTCGTAAAATACGTGGGACAAGTTCATATGTGAACTTATGTGATTCACATATGAACTATACGCTCATATGTGAATCAGTTAATTAGTTCATATGAGAATCAGTTAATTAGTTCATATGTGAATCACAAAGATTCATATGTGAATTTGTTAATTAGTTCAACTGATTCACATATTAACCTACAATTAATTAGTTCATATATGAATCACAAAGGTTCATATATGAATTTAGTTAAAAAAAAGTTTACATGTAAATTACACTGTCATACAGGTTCGTATATGAACTCGTCCCACGTATTTGTAAAAATTACGAAACTGTCATTCTACTTTTGGGATAGTTGCAACTTTTGACCAGTCAAAACCGTAATTCTTGACCAGTCAAAGACGTAATATTTGACCGTATGAATGGTTAGGATTACTTCTCTATTTCTCACATACTTAGCATTTCTCATTTGAACCTATGGCTATATATATATATATATATATATATATATATATATATATATATATATATATATATATATAAGCTATATATATGTATATATATAGGGAAGTTCAATTGCATACCTCATTCAGGTTGTGAATTAGTGGATAAATCTTGACCCTCCATCTTTATTTGATCCAACGACTTAAATTAAATATGTTGGGTCTAATTAGCCCTAATTAAATGAAAGTTCTATATAAGGCATTTGTATTTTTGTCTTTTGGTTGTGTAATGGGCTTGGGCCTTCATATTGTAATTGGACACTATAAATAGGTGTCTTGGGCTTATTTTACATTTGAGAATTTTGAGATCACACACATTTATACCCAGTGAGCTTTGAGAGACGTTCTTAATTGTTTAATTCTCCTTCCATTGTAATCAAAGCATATGAGCTAAAATCATTCAATAAAAGCGTTCTTCATGCCTATATCTACTCAATTTCTATGGAGTTTCTTGTATTGTTGTCTAAATTTAGGATCTACAAAATATGTGTTTTAAGTAAAATGGTTAATTAAGGTGCTTAGGAGCAAAAAATGACGTTTATTTCAATATTCAATCCATGTCTAATTATATGATTTTCTTTATTTATTATTTAAATCCGCTTAATTTTAAATTAACTTATCTTAAAAACTAATAATATTTTAATCAAACAAATTATATCAAAAAACGAGCATTTCGTTCTATTTGATATGGCATACATCTCGATATGTTTTTTTTTTTTCGTTTTAATCATTTGTGCGTGAAATGGTATATATGTGAATATTCATGTACATTCACGTGTATACAACATCTCGATACCATAAGTCTGTAACTTGACATCACCTTCAACACCATAAGTCTCTAGCCCGAAAACACCTTCTTCAACGCCGTAAATTAGTAACCTGGCACCCCGTTCTTCATCACCGTAACTAACGCAACATCCATCGAGACTATTCGATAACCCACCTATTGACTTAATTAATATGTGTTTGTGTATGTAATATCATAACCTACCACGTTTGTTTCCATCAAGACCAATCGAGAACCAATCAAGTGATATATAGTGTGTTTATTTGTGTAAAACCATAACCTACCACTTTTAGCTTTTATTAAGACGGATCGAGAACTCATCAAGACGAAACGGAAACCCATCAAGACCAATCGAGAACCCAATAAAGAAAAAAGAAAAACTAGATAGCATGTAGCATTTGAAACTTATAACACCCCGATTTCTGATTAATGAAAATTTTACTTTAAATCTATGTTTCGCTTGTAGTACATTGTTAGTTCATGATCTTACCTTGAAAACCTGTTTTATTAGAGGGTTTATCGAAATGGCCGAAAAAGAAAGCAAGGGAAACAACAGTATTCCGCGCGGATGCCCGCGCTACCAGAACCGTACCGCCATCCGTGCGGGGCTCTGCCTGCACGTAACTCCAGTGTTCTGCACGGCTCTCCGCGCGACTGGAACCACGCCGTCATCCGCGCCCGACCTCTGGCCGATTAAAAAGGGTGAAATCAGCCCCCAAAACTCATTTTTCACCAAAAGCATTTCTCTAAAACACTCTCTTCTTCTCCCTCTTTATTAAATCCGACCCACAAACATTCATTGCTACCATTCCCTTAAATCCTAAAGTGTTAATCACCGTCTAGAGGCTAGGAAGACTAGAGTTCAAGGATCTACCACCTCATCATCTCCATCTTCAACCTCAAGACTCCATCTCCTTTTCTAGGGTTTTGCCATCTTAGGGTTTTTACATCATAAACTCTTTTGGTGAGTCTCCTAACCTTTATTCCATGATACATGTGTTATTAAATGCTTATGTGAAGAGTATGAGGAAATGTGAAGTTAACCTAAAACTAGGGTTTTGTATATTTTACTAATGTATGGATGATTGTCCTAGTAAAAGTTATTACATGTCATGAGGGTTCCTTTATAGATATAAAAGTATAAAATGAATTATACCTTGGTAAAGAATGACCTTTCATACTAATGGGTTTTGGTTATAAATGATTACATTGGTAGCTAAGCTTGTCATATTATGGTAATGGTATCTTTTGTGACAGATGAATTGTGTATATGAATATGATCATGTAATGCATATTATCATGCTTTAGAATGAGATATATTATGCATGTGATATACTACCTTTTATTGGTCATGTCTTAATTGTGAAGTTAATGTCTATTTCCTTGTGCACGAGGATTTAGATGTCATATGTACTTGATTATAATTGTTGACCGTTAGGTCACTAGCGAGTAGGCAATAGGGGACGTAAGTTCCCAAGTTGTAACTCGTCTAGGTTGGATAGGCACCTATGTCCGTAAGTCCTTGAGGAGTAACTGGACGGAGTAAGCACGAGATGCATAAACGGTTTGAGGATTGTGATGTCTGGTATGGCATGGGAACTAGAACCGGGATATGTGGTGAAATTCAACAACATCACGGGTGACCCCATTCACGTGTTCTCGTCACCCAAGATGGTACGGGTCTCCCCCGTATTTCAGGAGTTATCCCTCGTGGAGTTGTACAGGAAATGGAACATCTGTTCCGAATGGGAATGTTGGTAGTGGGTCAACTTATGGGTACTCCAGTAAAAATTAAGTATATTGTACATGCTTACATTATAAATTGTTAAACCCTTATTATATCCCTAGACTTTGGTCTAACACTTGCTTTGGTGTTTAATGGCTAACAGATTCTGCTAGTGGTGTGCAAAGGGCACCTTGATTCGCCGGATGCGTGCCTAGGAACATCCAAGGACCGGGCATTTTGGGAGTTTGAGAGAAGAGCATTTTGAAGTCATAGCGACACCCTCCTTAATCTAGTTTTGTTAAATGTGCTAGATTGAATAGGTTGTCGTGTAATATGTCTTATCTTTTCGCTACTGAAATGATGCAGTCCCAACTTTATAGGGCTATAGTCAATCATGTTTACAGGTTTATAATCCTCTTATTTTAGACGTTTATTGCCGAAATTTTTAGTTTTAAATTTACCCAATTTTTGGGGTGTTACAAAAGTATAGTATATTAATGATAATTAATATGTATATGCATGATGAAAAACTAGATTATGTAGTGTTGAAATTGTGGTAGGTTTTTTATTTAATTTTGTTTCTTTAATTGGTGTTCACAATATGTTCACAAGTTATACAAGATCTCGTATATTTAATTAGAGTGTATTCACAATGTATTCACAAATTATAATAGTATTTCTAAAAAAATATTCACAATGTGTTACTTTGTGTGCATATTAATTGTATATGTGTGTATGTTATCGAGAAAAGGAAAAGAAGAGATGAGAGAAGAGGGAGAGTTTTTTGTTTAATTTAATTAGACTTTATTTTTTTACTAATTTTTTGTGGTCTAAATTGGATCTTACGGATTTTACGAATTAGGAAGTTCTTAAAAAAACCTTCCCTATATGTATATGTATATATATACAGGGCCTTCATTTGAGAACCCATAAAATTGTGATAACCTTGAGAATCGGTGTATTATGTGTACTATTTCACATGATTTTTTCCATCTATAGTTTGGATTTAATGTATTGATTACCATACATATATATATATATATATATATATATATGTTTCACAATTCAATGTGTTTGTTTCACATGTATTTGTTTCACAATGTGAACTTTTTTTATGTGTTCATGAAACAAAAAATACAATTAAAAAGTTTCACATTGTGAAACGAATATATATAAAACAAATATATGTTAATCAGTATATTAAATTATAGCCTTAGATGAAAATAATAATGTAAAACAACACTTACGATAATAGTTCTCACGGTTATCACAATATATAGGGTTCTCAAATGAATAAACCCCTAATATATATATATATATATATATATATATATATAGCCTTAGGTTCATTTGAGAAATGGTAAATATATGAGAAATAGAGAAGTAATCCTAGCCATTCATACGGTCAAGATCGGATTTGACTGGTTAAAAGTTGCGGCTTTGACTGATCAAAAGTTGTGGCTATTCCAACAATAGAAGGACACTTTCGTATTTTTTACAAAATACACGGGTTGTGTTCATATATGAACCTGTATAATTCACATATGAACTATATGTTTATATGTGAATCAATGTAATTCACATCTGAACTCTTTTAACTGATTCATATATGAACCTTTGTGATTCATATATGAACTAATTAACTGATTCACATATGAACTAATTAACTGTAAGTTCATATATGAATCAGTTGAACTAATTAACAGATTAATATATGAACTTTTGTGATTCATATATGAACTAATTAACTGATTCATATATGAACGTATAGTTCATATGTGAATCATATAGGTTCATATATGAACTCATCACGCGTATTTTACGAAACTACCTCTCTACCTTCTATAGACCATGCAAGGAATTATTCGGTATTTCGCGGTCAAGCCGCAAATGTTGACCAGATTAATGGATTAATGGCTAAGATTACTTCTCTATTTCTCATACATTTACCATTTCTCAAATGAACTTCTCCCTATATATATATATATACATATATATATATATATGAGACTTAATCAAATAAAAACTCAGTAATTTGTGAGATCTGTAAGATCCAGTATGAGCCACTTATTTTAATTAAGTTATTTTATAACTAATTTATAATTTAATTAATGATTGAGGGTGATTTAGTAATTTGTGAATTAGATAGTATAACCACCACCTACGATTTTGTATACATCATTATCTCATTTGACTTTTCAAACAATTATATCAATTTATCCTGATTAACTTTATCAAATAAGCAAATCACGCCTCCTTCTTCATTGAACAACCAATGACATAAATGAGTATCAAATCGTGTATCTTAGGGTATCACATCGATGAACAACAAACAACGTGTATACACTGGGTATCACATAGTGTATTTTAGGGTATCACAACATGTGTATTGTAGGTATTACATTTGGTATCAGTAGGTATCATCGTAGGTATCAGTGGGTATAGAGAAAATGATCCTAATTATGTATCACTACGTGTATATATTGGGTATCATAGTGGAATGTGTATGCCGGAGGGGAGAGAGGATAGGGGAGAGGAGCGATAAGATTTGTAAAATACCTAAAATGCCCTTTATTTAAAAGTTTAAGTCAAAATTACCAAAATTATTAATTTTCTAATTTAACCTTTGATTTGTGGTTAAAATTGTATATCAAATACTGGGTTCTCCTTTCAATGACCCTATATATATGTGTGTATATGTATGTATGTATATATATATATATATTGTTAAGCGCGTTTGTATTCATGTCTAGTGATAGTCATGTGCATTTTAGTTTACATTCATGCATTTTAAGCATCTTTTCGATTATTTTCCCTTTTTATTCTGTTGGGTTAACTATGGGTTGTCTTGAAGTAATTTCATACATTTCGGGGTAAGATTGTGCAGATTTCAGGTGAAAACTTGATACCTAAAGCTACTCGTGAAGTGGATGATTTCAAGGATAATGAGGAAGAATTTGACCAAGAAGTGGAGATGGAAGAGAATGTAGAGGTCAGGAAAGCGAAAAAAGAAGAAATGTGAAGATTTCTGAAGAGCACGGCCAAACTTTATTTACACATGTGGCAGTGCTAAAACCCCCCAAAGTCTTGTTTTCGATCTTTACATTAAGCACGGGCGTGCGTGATTTTAAGGTGCGGTTGTGCTCATCGAGAAGAAAACCCCCGTTTTTGTTATTTATGGTGGGTATTTTTTGGGATATTTTGCCTACTCTATTTAAAGGATTTTTTCCAGGGTTTTCTTGGACACTAATACACGATTAGACTTTGCCTATACTAGGGTTGGCTTCATTTTCTAGGGTTCACAGCCGTCTTTGATTTTTCTACACTTTAGGGATGAAGAATTCCACGGGATCATCTTAGTGCATATGGTTTGAATCGTTTGGATTTTGAATCAACAATTATTGAGTATCTTCATCCCTATCTTTTTGTCTTTTATCGTTTTATCTTTGAATTTATGTTTTTAGGTTAACTTTTCTACAAGTTATAATAGTTCATTTAGGTTTTTGCTATAATCGTTCAATTACTTTCATTATTAAAGGTTGGATTGATGAATTAATCGTTCAGTTGTATTCTACTCTTCTTAGATCCAATTTTTGTACTTAAGAGTTTATTCCTCTTTTACTGCGTCTTCTTCATTTTGACAGCATTAATTCCTGCACTTCTTCTTCTTTCTCTTAGTTATTCATAACTTTAATTCTATTTTAAAGCATATTAGCCTAGGTCTAATTAGTTTCTAGTTTTCTAATCTATAATTGCTTAATTACTGCATTTAATTTCTTATTTTCTACATTCAAGTTTGATGTTTTCCTCAAAGTTGGTTCTTGCTCTATTTTCTTGTCTAGTATAATTAAGTTGTTGGGTTTAACCCTCTTTAATTTAGTGATGTCAATTGTTATTTGAGTCCATTGTTTGTTCTTGGTTATGCTTTCCCATTTTAGTTTTAGCATTGTTAGTTAATTCTTAGTAGTAATGTTTGCTTTATTTTGAGTATTGGAAAATGATAGTTAGTTATTTATTCCCTTTCTGTCTTTTTGTTTAGGTAAGGTTTGTCTTCTAATTGTTTTTGTTAGAAATAGGTTGTATGGGAAGCCTTTGATACATGTATTGATTAGGAATTAAGTTGGGATATTGATTGGTTGTTCTTCAAAATATTATGTTAATAATTCTTTGTTTTGGATTGTCACTAGCGAAAGCTAAGATTTTACTAAATGGTGATTGTTTAAATTGCATTCATTTAAACGATTGAGGTTTGAGCGAAATCTTGACCCTGATTTGGTTTGGCCAATAAATGATTTGTGGTTTCACCATGAAAATAGGTGGAGACATATATGGGAAAAATATTTTGTTTACTTCATACTTCTTTGCAATTATATCATTATGAAAATAAATGGTATTTTGTTTTGAAAGGCTTTTTCTCTTTGAAAGAAGGTTAAAGTAATCTTTAATATGCAAACTCCCATCTCAAGTAATCCGAAGTCAATAATATATGTTCACTTAATCTAATGTAGTCTAGCTTTAGGAAATATGGGTTTTAGGTGTTTTTCCTATTTTTGCGTAGGTGACATTTGGTTCGTGGAATGTTTTTAGATGAAATGGAATATGTCAAAAGAATTTGACTTTGAATGAATTAGAATGGAATGTTATCAGGTTTGACCACCTGTTTTGTAACACCCTAAGAATATGGGTTAATTTAAACCTGAATAACTGTGGATAGACATTCTATAATTAAAGTGTGTCACCCAAAAGAGGGGACATAATATGGCGTTTACAAACACAAATAATTAAAGGATATAAATCGACAACCTATTAATCTAAATCAAACTAATTTAGATTATAGTTGGGTGTCGCTATCCCTCCAAAATGGCATTCAACAAAACAATCTACGCATGTCTATACATCTCCAAAAATGACAACTCCCGACCACTTGGCCGTTACTCAATCCCAATAAGCCCTGCCACTAGGATGACCTATCATACATGACATTTAAGAAAAAGAGTCAGACTATTGCCTAGTGAGAACAAACATTTATTAATAATAATTGCAAAACCATTTGCAGGGTGAGTTATTTTGATAGCCGCAACTAAATAAAACAAGTGAGAAATTCATCAACAATCATATCATATTTAAACCCATAACAATCACCTCTATGATCTCAACTCCTCTAAGTCTATTACTCAAGAAAACACCTAGTCAACCCCTCTAGGTCTATTCTCGGGAAGCTCCAAAACAGGAACTTATGCACCAAGGAATTACATCTTACTGCCCACGGGACGTTGCCCGACCATATATATAATACCCTGTATTTAGTAAACCAAATTTCATGATCGATAACCAAATTGTGTTAAAACATGAAATCGTGCTATAGTAACTTGTACCTTAGTCTTCAAGAGTTGTACATTAGTCTAAGTCTATATTTATAGATTTAATTTATGGACTAATGTTGGATGAAACAACCTTGGTTAGGACCAACATTGTAAAGGAATTGTCAAGAAAGGGTTAAATTGTTATAAGTTAAAGGATTAAGGGTTAGTTTGTAAATGTAGAAAATATATATGATTTTAATTAATTTTTGAAATTTAATGAGTTCATAATCAGATTTCTTTTCTCTCCCTACCTCTCAATTTCTCCTCCTTCTCTCTAGAAACCTTCATCTCATCCCTAAAAACTCAAATTCCTTCTCAAATCCTTTATGTTCTTTAAGATTGGTTGTTAAAAATGGAACTAGAGGCTCAATAAAAGGTATGTTCTTGGTTAATTTTGTTGATTACATCAATTTTGGGTCAAATGGGTTAAACCCTAAGTTTATCTATGATTATAGGTTGAAGATTGAGGAATAGAGGTGGAAATTCTTCAAGTTTGGTGCTGTTGGAATTGACAGATTCATTGTGGTAAGTTTAAAAATTCGTATAAAATCAACCATTTGTCCAAATAAGGTGTTCTTTATATCTACAGAAAGGTCTACGAGTGTAGTTCAACTTTTTAGTTTACACCAAAGTCCAGTTCGGAGTGTAAGTGACTTGAAATCATTGATTTTCCAGAACTGTTCTGCACACACTCGAAATTGCGCACTGTTGGTATTAATTCTGTAGAAAATAGAGCAGAGCTCCAATTGATGTGAATCCAGGTTCTGTGAAATCCTAAGAGAATTATGCACAACTTTCATGTTTATAAGAAAATTTGGTTGAGCCTTTAAGAATGAGAAAAAGACTTGAACTTTAAGCGTACAGAAGCTGTTAGCTACTGTTGGAATGTGTAAATTTGGATTTTTGCAAATGTGGTTTAAGGCCCTAAGGATTATGTTAAGTGTTTATTAAGTGTCCTAAGGGTATTGTAAGCATGTTTGAAGGTCCGTAGAATCTTTCTGAAATGAAAGGGCTTGTAGGAACTTGAAGTTGATAAGAATTGTTACCGGAAATCATCTAAAAGCATTTATTAATAAGTGTAGGTAAACCGGAAGGAGAAAACCGTTCTTAGGCATCAAGTTTCGTGTGATCGTCTCTAAAACACCTTCAAGGTACGAATATCTAATTCGTTTCAATACGTGGGTTATCAATTGTGATGATTACCCATTCCATAGATCTTGTTCATGAAATACACCCACAAAAGTGGATGTTATCAAGTGGTTATCCGGAATATTTTTATGTTTTATATGATGTTTCGTTTGATGAATTTGAGTCCTTGGGAATTTTGACTCGAGACCGGTATGTTTTTAAATTCCTTACGATTACTTGATTTATAAATCTCAATGAGTTTGTTGAACTTGTTATCCAAAATATATTCATCAAATTTGGTTATTGAAATTCGTTTTGACTAGGCTCATCATTCGGGGCACGAATGTTGAGACGCCTCCATGATGGCTAAAATAGTCATGGCGTTCTCGTGAAGGCTATGGCCGAGTCATATAGAGAACGTTGGATGCATCCTTAGAACCGAATACCAATTATGTTGGTTACCGGATAGAACCGAATACCA
This sequence comes from Arctium minus, assembly GCA_954870635.1. NCBI lineage: Eukaryota > Viridiplantae > Streptophyta > Magnoliopsida > Asterales > Asteraceae > Arctium > Arctium minus. The sequence continues at coordinate 21,447,756 of OX941082.1, forward strand.
ATTATTTTGGTTACCGGATAGAGCCGAATACCATATGTCTTTGGTTACCGGGGAATGAGGCGGTGTAGTGCCCAACACTTCCATTCCATTATGATGCCTGTTTGGACTGATCATCCATCGGGTACAAAATATCTTAATGATATGGATGTTTATCTTGCTTTGAACTTTAATTATATTGGTTTCAGTTCTTGAGATTTACACTTAAATTGCTTCCAACTCTATATCGTAAGGTTTTCTTTCAGTTACCTACTTCTTATTTGGTATTTTTTGTGTTATTATTCGTTCACTGGGCAATTTTGCTCAGTCGAGGCTTGTTTTGTTTTACCTCGGCAGGTTCAGGATCTAAACCAGAGGCAGGATGAACGGACGAGATGGTTTAGGATGCTTAAAGACTAGTTGCTTATTCAAGGCTTTTGTTATGTAAATATTTAATATGTAAATATGTTAATCGGATCTTTACTGGTGGATGTATTGCAATCTTTTGGGAGTTCTGTTAGAGCTCTGTACTGTGAATTGTAGACCTTTGATCCGTTTTCGGTTGTGACATTCTCCATCTTAGGACTAGTAGAAAGGGGGTGTTACAATTATGGTATCAGAGCTATAGGTATTAATCCTGTAGTACTTTAAGTTTGATCTATGAGGTTGGGTAGTACTAGGCGGGTGATTGGTTTATTCGTTTTCATTTTTTTTTATATATTTATACTTGTTTAGTTATCTCTCAAATCCTTACTACCGCTTTCCATAACTGTATGTATTCGTAATCATTGTTCTGAACGAGTTTCTTTGTTGTATCAGTTCCAATGTTGCCTAGTAACCAACCCAGACGAAGGGGTAGGCCCCGAAGAAATCAAACACAACATGATGAAACCAACCCTCCTCCTCCTCCTCCTTCACATCAAGCTGATCCAGACTTATCGACAACTATCCAACAAGTTGTCGCGAATATGATCCCTTCTATTGTATCTCAGACTGTAGAGGCTCTCCGTCAGACAACTGAAGTACCTCATATAAATACTGTAGATACAGAAAGAGGAGAACAGAAGCAAGGACTTAATGAAAATACTAATCAGTCTGAAATTCATGTTTGGCTTGAACGGTTTAATAAACAAAAACCGCGAATCTTTTCTTCAGTAACTAACCCTGTAGATGCAGAAAATTGGATCCGACATCTGGAGAAACTTTTCAAAGTTTTAGGTTGTCCAGAGCAGTACAAAGTAAGGTTGGCTTCATATAAACTTGAAGATGATGCTCACAATTGGTGGGAGTCTTGGAGTCAAAGTAATCCTATAGCTGAAACTCTTACTTGGAATCAATTTAAAGAAATTTTCTTCCATCGTTACTTCACAACAGCCGATAAAGATGCATATATTCGGGAGTATTATAATATTCAACAGCGAGAAGATGAATCTATTTCTGAATATCAGACTCGATTTCTACGATTAGCTCGATTTGCCGGAACCATAGCAGGTACTACAATGCATCAGGTTGATAAGTTTAAGTGGAGTTTGATCCATCGGTACAAGACCCAACTTCTGAATCATCAGTTTACTTCAGTCAGTGAGGTTGCATATGCGGCGAGAAACATTGATCGGGCTCGACAGGAAAGTTATTCTTTGAAATCAGATTCTGGAAAGAAACGAGGTCGTGATATGCGGTTTGGAAATACAGATCTCAGATCTTCGGGTCGCTCAGTCTCAGGGAAGTCTTCTAATTTCAGATCACTAGTATCTTCTCAAGGAGCATCCAGTAAGGATTCTTCTAATACCAATCCTCCCCAAAAATGCAAAGAGTGCGGTATTACACATCGACCAGGACCGTGTCTACCAATGACTGGAGCGTGTTACAATTGTGGACAGAAAGGACATTTGGCCCGAGACTGTAAGCAGGGTCAAAAAGACAAGGTAACTGAGAAAGGGAAGCAGTCCACAGCTGGCGGACGAGTATTTGCTTTGCATGCTGATAAATCTACCGCTGGTATGGTTTCTGGTACACTTAAATTATGTGGCATACCTGTATATGTTTTATTTGATACAGGTGCAACCCACTCAATTGTGTCTGATACTCTAGAGGAACATTTGAGACCTTTTGAGAAATTAACTGAGACTCCGTTACATATTACTACTCCGATGGGTAGTTCAATTTGCATTTTGTCTGAATTCGTGAACTGTCCTCTATTGATTGTGGATTGTGTCCGAGAGGTAAATCTACTTCCTATGTGTATGAAGTATTTTGACCTCATTATCGGCATGGACTGGTTGTCCAAACATCGAGCAACCATTGAATGCGATACAAAGAGGGTTATCTTCGGAGATTTGAGTCAACCCGATAGCATCTATCAGGGAGTAGAACCAAAGCAGGGAACCAAAGTCGTATCTTCTTTTATTGTTCAATCTTTTGCATGGCAAGGATCTGAAGGCTTCCTTGCAGCACTTCAAGACCCTGATGAGGTACCGCTCGAACTTAGATCTATTCCTGTAGTGAATGAATTTTCAGACGTGTTTCCGGATGAAATTCCTGGACTCCCTCCCATTAGAGAAGTGGAGTTCACCATTGAATTAATTCCAGGATCTGCTCCAATATCAAAACAGCCTTACCGAATGGCTCCATCAGAAATGAAGGAGCTAAAAGAGCAGATACAAGATTTGTTGAATAAGGGATACATACGTCCTAGTGTGTCACCGTGGGGAGCACCAGTTCTTTTTGTGAAAAAGAAAGATGGTTCAATGCGGCTATGTATCGATTACCGCGAACTAAATAAGGTAACGATACGTAATAAGTATCCTCTGCCCCGTATTGATGACTTATTTGATCAACTCCAAGGGGCAAAATTCTTTTCTAAGATTGACCTCAGATCTGGATATCATCAGTTACGTGTTCGTGAGCAGGATATTCCTAAAACAGCTTTTAGAACCCGATATGGCCATTTTGAATTCGTTGTCATGCCATTTGGGTTAACTAATGCTCCTGCTGTTTTCATGGACTTAATGAACCGAGTCTTTAAAGATTATTTAGACGAGTTCATTATAGTCTTCATCGATGATATTTTGATATATTCTAAGTCTGAAGTTGATCATGCTGAGCATCTTCGTATTGCGTTGGGTATTCTTCGAGAGAAGCGGTTATATGCTAAAATCTCTAAATGTCAGTTTTGGTTAGATCAGGTCTCTTTTCTTGGGCACATTATTTCCGCCGACGGCATTAAAGTCGACCCTGCCAAAGTCGAGGCTGTGGCTAATTGGCCAAGACCGACCAATATATCTGAGGTTCGGAGTTTTCTGGGTCTGGCAGGATATTACCGACGCTTTGTTGAAAACTTTTCTCGGCTTGCGCTGCCTTTAACTAAACTTCTCCGAAAGGGAGTTAAATTTGAATGGGGGCCTGATCAGCAACAGAGTTTTGAAATTCTGAAACAACGATTGATCACAGCTCCAGTCTTATCTCTACCATCTGGGACAGGCGGTTTTCAAATCTATAGTGATGCCTCTCGAATTGGCCTCGGATGTGTACTTATGCAAAATGGAAAAGTTATAGCATATGCATCACGACAATTGAAGCCATACGAGGTAAACTATCCTACTCATGACTTGGAACTGGCTGCAGTTATCTTCGCACTTAAAATCTGGCGCCATTATTTGTATGGAGAATCTTGTGACATTTTTACTGATCACAAGAGTTTGAAGTACATTTTCTCTCAGAAAGAAATTAATATGCGTCAGAGACGTTGGCTGGAACTTCTGAAAGACTACGATGTCCAGATCCACTATCATCCAGGCAAAGCGAATGTAGTTGCAGATGCGTTAAGTCGTAAAAGTATGGGATCTGTTTCTTGTTATACTGTTCAGCCGCACTTGATTTCTGATTTTGAAAAGTTGGGTATTGATTTTTATCCAAACTCTAATAGTTTGATGTTGGCTAGCCTTTCGATTGAGCCAAATTTGATTTCACGAATTAAGAAAGCCCAACAAAATGACGGTGGTATTTGGTCTCTTGTACAGAAAATTTATAATGATCGGAATTCTGAATTTCGCGTCGATGACCAGGGTATAGTTTGGTTTCGAGATCGTTTGTGTGTACCCGATGATCTTGAATTAAAAGAAGCTGTATTAAATGAAGCTCACAATTCTCCCTTCTCAATTCATCCCGGTTCTACCAAAATGTACCGTGATTTGAAACAAATTTTCTGGTGGGATGGAATGAAAAGAAATATTGGCGAATATGTTGCAAAGTGTTTGACCTGTCAAAAAGTCAAAATTGAACATCAAAGAGTCAGTAGTCTTTTACAGCCTTTAGCGATACCCGTGTGGAAATGGGAGCACATCTCTATGGACTTTCTTACAGGGCTACCAAAGACTCAAAAACGTCACGATGCAATTTGGGTAGTTGTAGACCGTTTGACTAAGTCTGTACATTTCTTAGCTATCCGGGAAACTTTTTCGGTTAGCCAGTTGTCTGAATTATTTCAGAGAGAGATCATCAGACTTCATGGAACTCCTGTCTCAATTACGTCTGATAGAGATCCGCGTTTCACCTCACGATTCTGGAAGAGTCTTCACCAGGCTTGGGGTACACGACTTAATATAAGTTCAGCTTTTCATCCTCAAACGGATGGACAAACTGAACGGACAATACAAACTCTTGAAGATATGCTTCGTGCTTGCGTTCTCGAGTGGTCTGGCTGTTGGGACGATTATCTTTATCTGGTAGAGTTTTCGTACAATAACAATTACCAATCCAGTATTGGTATGGCTCCATACGAAGCTCTTTATGGTCGTAAATGTCGAACACCTACATGTTGGAAAGAAGTAGGCGAACGGGCAATTGAAGGACCCGAATTGGTCCAAATCACAACTGAAAAAGTTGAAGTAGCCCGCCAGAAAATGAAAGAGGCACAAACGCGCCAAAAGAGTTATGCGGACCGACATCGTAGGCCATTGGAATTTCAGTCAGGTGACCATGTTTTCCTTAAAGTTTCTCCATTTCGGGGAACACGTCGTTTTGGGGTTAAAGGAAAACTTAACCCACGTTATATTGGACCTTTTGAAGTTCTAGAACGAGTTGGTGAAGTAGCGTATCGTCTCGCGTTACCTCCCCAACTAGCTCATGTTCATAATGTTTTCCATGTGTTGGTGCTCCGTGGTTATCGATATCATCCGTTGCATATCATCGATTATCCACTTGAAAAGATTGAGCCAGATTTATCTTATGTTGAGGAGCCCGAAGCTATTATTGGATGTGAAGAAAGAAAATTGAGGCATCGATCGATTCCATTCGTTAAAGTCTTATGGAGGAATCATTCTGAAAGTGAAGCGACATGGGAGACAGAGGAATTGATGAAAAAGCAATATCCGCAACTTTTTGAAGGTACATAAGTTCATGACTCTAACTCGATTTCGGGGACGAAATCTTTTTAAGGGTGGGAGAATTATAATACCCTGTATTTAGTAAACCAAATTTCATGATCGATAACCAAATTGTGTTAAAACATGAAATCGTGCTATAGTAACTTGTACCTTAGTCTTCAAGAGTTGTACATTAGTCTAAGTCTATATTTATAGATTTAATTTATGGATTAATGTTGGATGAAACAACCTTGGTTAGGACCAACATTGTAAAGGAATTGTCAAGAAAGGGTTAAATTGTTATAAGTTAAAGGATTAAGGGTTAGTTTGTAAATGTAGAAAATATATATGATTTTAATTAATTTTTGAAATTTAATGAGTTCATAATCAGATTTCTTTTCTCTCTCTACCTCTCAATTTCTCCTCCTTCTCTCTAGAAACCTTCATATCATCCCTAAAAACTCAAATTCCTTCTCAAATCCTTTATGTTCTTTAAGATTGGTTGTTAAAAATGGAACTAGAGGCTCAATAAAAGGTATGTTCTTGGTTAATTTTGTTGATTACATCAATTTTGGGTCAAATGGGTTAAACCCTAAGTTTATCTATGATTATAGGTTGAAGATTGAGGAATAGAGGTGGAAATTCTTCAAGTTTGGTGCTGTTGGAATTGACAGATTCATTGTGGTAAGTTTAAAAATTCGTATAAAATCAACCATTTGTCCAAATAAGGTGTTCTTTATATCTACAGAAAGGTCTACGAGTGTAGTTCAACTTTTTAGTTTACACCAAAGTCCATTTCGGAGTGTAAGTGACTTGAAATCATTGATTTTCCAGAACTGTTCTGCACACACTCGAAATTGCGCACTGTTGGTATTAATTCTGTAGAAAATAGAGCAGAGCTCCAATTGATGTGAATCCAGGTTCTGTGAAATCCTAAGAGAATTATGCACAACTTTCATGTTTATAAGAAAATTTGGTTGAGCCTTTAAGAATGAGAAAAAGACTTGAACTTTAAGCGTACAGAAGCTGTTAGCTACTGTTGGAATGTGTAAATTTGGATTTTTGCAAATGTGGTTTAAGGCCCTAAGGATTATGTTAAGTGTTTATTAAGTGTCCTAAGGGTATTGTAAGCATGTTTGAAGGTCCGTAGAATCTTTCTGAAATGAAAGGGCTTGTAGGAACTTGAAGTTGATAAGAATTGTTACCGGAAATCATCTAAAAGCATTTATTAATAAGTGTAGGTAAACCGGAAGGAGAAAACCGTTCTTAGGCATCAAGTTTCGTGTGATCGTCTCTAAAACACCTTCAAGGTACGAATATCTAATTCGTTTCAATACGTGGGTTATCAATTGTGATGATTACCCATTCCATAGATCTTGTTCATGAAATACACCCACAAAAGTGGATGTTATCAAGTGGTTATCCGGAATATTTTTATGTTTTATATGATGTTTCGTTTGATGAATTTGAGTCCTTGGGAATTTTGACTCGAGACCGGTATGTTTTTAAATTCCTTACGATTACTTGATTTATAAATCTCAATGAGTTTGTTGAACTTGTTATCCAAAATATATTCATCAAATTTGGTTATTGAAATTCGTTTTGACTAGGCTCATCATTCGGGGCACGAATGTTGAGACGCTGATAGTGCTTGGAATACACCTATAGACGTGTGCTAATTAAACCTCAAAGCAAGTATACAATGAGATCTAATATCGTCTTTCAAGTAATAAAATGGTAAGAACCAAGTATCGTCCCACAGAGATTGGAGTAAAAGTATATTAAAAAGTAAGAGAAAGAAATGATTTCAGATGACGATTTTGAAGACTTGATCTGGTTTGGTTTGTCACTTGATTCGATTAACAGAATAATAAAGCAAGCACGGGTGTAAGACATTTAGGTGAGATTTAAACACAAATTCCAGCAGACTTATGCTACAGACATGCTGCAGCATGAGTTGGCCATAACTAGATCCACCATCTATTTTGAGGGTATTCCTCTCGGACTTCAATATTCACACTACTGTTTAGAGTCAACTAAACACATCTCTGTGCAGCCTCCAACTATTTATAGTGTAGAATAAAGTCCTCAAAATATATGGACGATCAAATCTCTTTGTATCTAAAACCGCTCTCTCGAGCCGATTCCCATATCATCCAAGTTGACGTGTTCGAAGGGGCTTATCTCTAAGTCCTCTACACTTTAACACTAATGACGAACGATCAACTTGTCGAGAATAAATCAGTTTATAAATAAAAAAGCAACTCTCTCAAGTCTACTTCTTATATCATTCAAACTGACGTGCTTTTGGTAGCTTATCTCTAAGTCAACCGCACTTTAACACTTTAGCAAGTGATCAGTTCGTCAAGAAGTGTCATTGAACTTTATAAAACTAGAAATGAAATGATGGAACATTGTTATTGCGAAACAACGTCCACCTTTCTTTGGTTTGAAATCTCACCCTTTTATCTTACACCCGAGCTAAATAAATTAGCTACTCATATTTAAAGACATAAAGCGATAAATGACGGAAAGTAAATGCATAAATATAAATGACATAAATATAAATGACGGAATATAAATGACAAGAATTAAAATGACGGAAATATAAATTACAACAAATATAAAAGACTTGAATATAAATTGCAAGTAAAGTAAAGAACTAAGTAAAGAATACTATAAATAATAAAGCATAAAAGACAAGGGATGATGACTTCAAAAGATTACTTGGAATTAATAAAGTAACTAAAATCACAAGGTTATTGATGCAAACCTTTGATTTTCACTAAGATGAGAGATAATTAGATGGATTATGTGTGTCCAAATTACTACCCCAAGCTCCCCTTTTATAACCAAGGGGAGTGGCACAAAAGGTAATTATCCTAAATAAAGTACTTAAAGTACAAAAGTAATCTTAACCAAGAGTTAATAACCAAAAGACAATAAAGTGTTTAACCACAAATTACAAATCAGCCAAATATTAGTCTAGAAGGTTCCCAAAAGTCAGATTCAAACTCAAAAGGTCTTCCCACAAAAAGCTCCTCCTAGCTTATCCATTAAGCTCCATATACGGCTGCTGTAGGGATGCTGCAGCATGCTGCAGCTTGCTGCACTTATAAATCTGCCCAAAAATACACCAATTAGCTTATCCAAATGCAATAAAACAAGTTCTTCATACTTTAGCTCCAAGAAACAAGAAAAGAGAGAATAATGAACTAAAATGACTCAAATGTTGGGATTAGAAGGTAAAAGCTATGCTAAAAAGAAGATAAAAAGAGCATAATGGCACTAAATAATTAGTGTCATCACAACCCCAAACTTGAAATATTGCTTGTCCCCAAGCAATTAAGACACAAAAAAGAGAGTAAAAGAAAAGAAAAAAATGACTCAAGTTGGTAAGATTTGCAAGATGGATGCATTAAGTGCACACATGTAGATGATCATCCGAAGAATACATGGCATAGCCCTTCATAAATCCAAAAATGTCCATGATTTCTATCTACCATGAGTATGAACCATATGCTAGTAAGATTTTCTTTTTGTTATGGTACTCACATCTCACAATTAAGATCAAAAGGTCTTTTAATGAACTGGATCACTCTTTATGGCTTTTTCTTATGCTCACTTTGCCTCTTATTTTCACCTTTTGCATCATTTTTCAATTTTTTTCAGCTTTGGCACTTTTGTGCTCTTTTATTTGGTGAATGTAATGCACTTAGCCCCTATGGGACTTTTTTAGTGCGTAAGTCCAAACATGGCATATTTGAAGAGTTATGCTCTTTTTCTGTGTTTATGCTTTTGCCATGGTGGACTTTCCCAACCCCAAACTTTGAAATTTACAATGTCCTCATTGTAATAGCATGAAAGTGTATGGATAATATGGAGTGGGTGCAAGTGGCTAATGTTGAGTATCAAAAGATGGCCTAAATCATTTCTTATGTGAGATGTGGACCAAATTGCGTCCCAAGTAAAATAATCCTAGTTCTAGCAAGCACTACAAAGTGAGATATAGACCATGAATGTATGAATTTATTGTGGATATGTATGCATGCTCAAGATGATCACCAATGCCCATTTGCAAAAAAATAAAACCTAGAAAACAGCAAAGACACATCCCAGACTTGAAAATTAAAAACGAACAATAAAAATTGGAGCTAAAGGGTAATGAGTAGAACCTGTCCTACTCCATTGGAGTAGGCTGTGAATCCTTCGGTGGTGGTGCAGCAGAAGTGCCCTCCACGCCCTCTCTGTACGCCTTTAACAGTTGCCTCAATTCTTCATTCTCGGCACACAATCTGATGTTTTCCTCTTCGATTGCTTTCAGCTTTCTTCCCTGCTTCTTGATTTTTCTGCCAAACTTTTCAACCAGCACAGCTTCAACCCTTTTGAAATCTTCCCTACCCTTCTTGCATTCTTTCTTCACCTTCTCTGCTAACTCTGTCCTTAAGCTATCGATCTTGTCAAAAAACTCATGCCTCTGGTAAAATAACCCATCCATGAGAGAACTGTTTTGGGACAACAGGTCCTGAAGCATGGTCGAAATATCCGCAGCCTGTGGTCTGTTCTCTCTTCTGTCCCTCAATCTGTTGACTGCCTTGAGGTCTATCTGCCATCGTCCTCCACCTTCCTTGATGATCTGGTCCTCCTCAAACTGTGGTACTCCCTTTTTGAGCAACATTTGGGTAATGAGACTGGGGAAATACATCTGTCCCCTAGTCTTTGCAGCACAGATCCTTATGTTCTTCAAAATGACCCTCCCGAAATTGATTGTATGTCCTTGTATTAAACAAAAAAGCAAAACCATTCTTTCCACAGACACTAAGTGGACGTGAGTGATTGGTGAGATTGAGTGCCGAAGGAAGTTTATCCAAACATTGGCATCAGGCTTTAAGTTACAAGCCTTAAAATGCCTCAACATGAAGTTGGAATGAGCATCCCAACTAGTTTCAGGCAGCCCCAACTCAGTGGCAATATCATCCAAATCATTTTCAGTGAGATTTTTCATCATCTGGTGGAAATCAGTGCGTTTAGGAGGAGTGAGGTTCAAAAATTTGTTGATTTTCTTTGAAGTGAGAGTGAATCTCACTCCCCTGAGCATTACCTTTGAAAAGCCATTGACAGAAATTTCTGCGTAAAATTCTCTTAGGAGAGTTACATTATATGAAACAGGTACCTCACAAAGCTTGTTGAGTCCATGTGATTCCACCACAGTTTTGATAAAACTGTATTCGGTTAGGCTTTGGGGGTGGAATCCCTTGTCAGGTAGGCCCATCATATCTTTGAATTTCTCAAAAGCATTCTTAACAGCTTCTGAACTTAATCCCCCATGAGGCAGGTCTGGTCTTGGGAGTTTTTGTGGTCTGGTCTTGGAGGTACTGGCTGCAGATTTGGATGCTGAGCCTTGCTGCAGGACTGCTGCAGCATCCTGCCCCATACTCCTAGTGGTTACCCTTGGCCTTTTTCTAGCTGTGCTCTCCTCAACAGGCTTGGTCTTTTTGGCTTTCTTTCTAGAGGTGCCTTCCTTAGTAGTTTTAGACCTAGCGACCCTCTTTCTAGCCAATGATTTGGTCCTCTGTCTGGTTGGAATCACCACAGATGGTGATTCACTAAAGGGTAAGTTTAGGTCAGGAAGGTCCTCCCTAGGAGAGGCATTGCTTTCTGCATCAAGTACCTCAGGTATCTTTTCATATTCATCCCCCATCCTATCCAAATTTTCATCAAGCTCCTCAAATCCAGGGAGTGATTTAGGCATTGAAATGTCATTCTCCAAGGAGTATGGCACAACAGCCCAATCATCGTGCATTTCGAAATCATCAGAGTGAATATAGAGGGGTATACCCTCTGTGTTGTGATCATCATCATCCTCATCGTCGGAGACAGAGGTGAAATACCCATCAGCTTCTAGAACATTAGTGGGAGATGATACCTGAGCCTCGTGAACAAGGGGAGGAGTTGGTGTGACCTGGACCTCGACAGGGGGTGGTCTTTCGGTGGTGTGAACAGGGGAACCCATGGTCTCTTCGAGTGGGTTCTCATCGGCGGCTTCAATCTGAGGTTCAATAAGTCCATCCACCAGCGATTCGACCCTTTGTGGTTCTTCAGTGGTGGGTTGAGTGGGTACGTAGATGTGCAGCAAAGGGCGAGGGGTTGTGGCGGACTGTACGGGTGATGAAGACTCACCCTCGAGGGTATTCGGTTCAGGGTCGATTTGTGCGTGCGATGGTGGGTTCGCCGGCTGATTGAGGGTCTGTCGGCGTTGGCTTCGTCGGACCGGAGTGGGCTTTTGGGCTTCATCGGGGTTTTGAATGGTTGGGAGTTTTACTCTGGCCATGTCGTGGAGTGGTCGACGTTGTCGACAGGTCGCCGGAGGTGGTATTTGTGGTGGTGGGTAGTTAGGTCGGCCGAGAGAGAGAAAGACGAGATTAGGATTGGATTAAGGCAAAATGAGGGTTTTCTTGGGATAATGAAGGGATGTTAAATCTTATCTTACAAGATTGTTGGAAGGATCTTTTAGCAACAAATTTCAGATATCTAGGTTGGTTATTAACCAAAAAAAGAAATGATGAAAATTTTATGGGGAAGGAGTTTTTAGAAGGTGATGATGCTCTGCAAACGGTTGAAAAGAAGTTCCCTTTTTGAAAAAGGTGGCAGATGACATCACTTAATTGTACCTTCCTTAAAAATTTCCATCCTATCCTTTTGGTTTCCCGCTTAAACTCAAAACCTGATTCCTTGCAAAACTAGGGTTTCATGCTGCAGAGATGCTACAGCATGGGATCTTCATTTCTTTTCACAATCAGAGCTGTAAAACTAAACAAACAATTAAAATACAAGTCCTAGAAAGCAGTAGAGGTAAGGTAAATTATTTACAAACAAAATGGGACTTTAAAAAGTCCATATCATTCTTGAAGCTTGTTTAGCACAAAGTGACCAAATCCACAGAACTGGGTTCTGGGATGGTCACTGGGGTGTGGTATGCCTTAACTCTTTGTCCATTGACCTTGAACACAGTGTTATCCTCAGGGTTAACTAGTTCAATTGCTCCATATGGATATACATGATGAATGAGGAAAGGTCCTGACCATCTGGATTTTAGCTTTCCTGGAAACAATTTTAACCTCGAGTTAAACAAAAGAACTTGCTGGCCTGGTCTTAAGTCTCTGTGTTGTATCTTTCTGTCATGCCATTTCTTGGTTTTCTCCTTATAGAGTTTGGCATTTTCATAGGACATGTTCCTATGCTCTTCTAGCTCACACAGTTGTAACTTTCTTTTACTACCAGCAACATTTAGGCACATGTTTAATTCTTTGATTGCCCAGTATGCTTTGTGTTCAAGTTCTAAAGGGAGGTGGCAAGCTTTTCCAAAGACAAGCTTATATGGGGACATACCAAGTGGTGTCTTGAATGCAGTTCTATATGCCCATAAAGCATTGTCTAGTTTAAAGGCCCAATCTTTTCTGTTGGGCTTGACCACTTTTTCAAGAATTCCCTTTATCTCTCTATTAGAGAGCTCAGCTAAACCATTGGTTTGTGGGTGGTATGCAGTGGCAATCCTGTGATTAACATTGTACTTTTTTAAAACTTCTTGTAATATTTTGTTCACAAAGTGGGTACCCTCATCACTGATTAGTGCCCTGGGGGTACCAAACCTTGTAAAAATTTGCTTTTGAAGAAACTTAATCACAGTTTTTGCATCATTTGAAACACATGCCACTGCCTCTACCCATTTGGATACATAATCAACAGCAACCAATATGTATTGGCATTGGTTTGATGGGGGAAATGGTCCCATGAAATCTATTCCCCAAACATCAAACAACTCAACCTCCAAGATCCCATTTAGTGGCATTTCATTTCTTTGAGAAATGGAACCACTCCTTTGGCATTCATTGCATCTTTGTGCAAAACTGTAGGCATCTTTGAAGAGAGTTGGCCAATAGAATCCTGATTGTAACACTTTGGCTGCTGTTCTTTGGCCTCCAAAATGGCCTCCATACTCAGATTGGTGGCAATGCTGCAGGATTGCTACAGCCTCAGTTTCTGGTATGCATCTTCTCAAGATCTGATCTGTACCAAGTTTAAACAAGAAAGGGTCATCCCATAAATAAGATTTGGCATCATGGAGAAATTTCTTGAACATTTGGCCAGAATAATCAGAAGGTCTTATGCCACAAGCCAAATAATTTGCCATGTCAGCAAACCATGGTAGCTCAGAGTGTTGTAACATTAGAATTCTCTCATCAGGGAAGGTTTCAATGATGTCTCCTTCTCCTTTGTCCTCACTAGGTTTTTCTAACCTAGACAAATGGTCTGCTACTTGGTTGTCTACTCCTTTCCTATCCACAATTTCTAGGTCAAACTCTTGCAACAACAGAATCCATCTTATCAACCTAGGCTTAACATCTTTCTTGGAAATCAAATACCTAATGGCAGCATGGTCAGTGTGAACAGTAACTTTTGTGCCCATCAAGTATGATCTAAACTTTTCAAATGCAAAGACCACAGCTAACAATTCTTTTTCTGTTGTTGTGTAGTTAATTTGAGCTTCATTCAAAGTCTTACTTGCATAATAAATTGAATGGAAAACTTTTTCTTTCTTTTGACCCAAAACTGCACCTACAGCCCAATCACTGGCATCACACATGATTTCAAAAGGTTTGTTCCAATCTGGAGTGACAACCACTGGTGCAGTTACCAAAGCTTTCTTCAAAATGTTGAATGCATCTCTACATTCTTCATTAAAATCAAATTTTTGATCATGCTGTAAAAGTAAACACAAAGGTTTGGATATCTTTGAAAAATCTTTGATAAACCTTCTGTAAAAACCAGCATGGCCAAGAAAGCTTCTGATTCCTTTAACAGTGGTTGGCTCAGGTAGCTTTTCAACAATTTCAATTTTTGCTTTGTCTACCTCAATTCCTCTTTTTGAAATTACATGTCCCAGAACAATCCCTTCCTTGACCATGAAATGACATTTTTCCCAATTTAGGACTAAATCAGTTTCTTCACACCTTTCAAGACTCTTTTTCAAATTTTCTAAACAGTGATCAAAAGATGAACCATATACAGAAAAGTCATCCATAAAAATTTCTATGGAGTTTTCAAGCATATCAGAAAATATGGACATCATGCATCTTTGAAAGGTTGCAGGTGCATTGCAAAGTCCAAATGGCATCCTCCTAAAAGCAAAAGTACCATAGGGACATGTGAAGGTGGTCTTTTCCTGGTCCTCTGGTGATATGGCTATCTGGTTATATCCTGAGTATCCATCCAAGAAACAGTAATATTCTTTTCCGGCTAACCTGTCCAGCATTTGGTCAATGAAAGGTAATGGAAAGTGGTCTTTTTGGGTAGCATTATTGAGTTTCCGGTAGTCCATGCAAATTCTCCATCCAGATACTACTCTAGTTGGGATGAGTTCATTTTTATCATTGGGGATGACTGTGATCCCTCCTTTCTTTGGAACACACTGGACTGGGCTAACCCAAGAACTACTGGCTATTGGGAAAATGATTCCTGCATCTAACCATTTCAAAATTTCCTTCTTCACTACCTCTTTCATGACAGGGTTTAGCCTTCTTTGTGGTTCAATTGATGTGAAGTTCTTATCTTCTAGAATGATCTTATGCTGACAAATGGAAGGACTAATCCCTTTTAAGTCAGCAATGGTCCATCCTATGGCTTTGGTGTGTGACTTCAACATATCCACAAGTTGTTTTTCTTGATGCAAATTTAGGGTAGATGATATGATGACAGGCAATTTGTTCTCTTCCCCTAGAAAAGCATATTTCAAGTGAGATGGGAGTTGTTTCAACTCCAGGTCAGGTGGTGATATGACAGATGGTGTAAAGTTCTTTCGGTCATTCTGCTCCAATGGTTCAAACTTTGCAGCATAAACTGGGGCAGTTTCATCTTCCACTATGGCTCTATCTAAGTCATCCTCAAGATCATCATCATTATCAATCTTACAAACCCTCCTAACTCCTTCCTCATGGCACAATGATTCAATCACACTTAAGTTTGAACAATCCTCAACATCATCAGGATATTTTAAAGAATTGAAAACATTGAAGGTGACTTTTTGGTCTTGGAGTCTCATAGTCAGTTCTCCTTTCTGGACATCTATCAAAGTCCTTCCGGTGGCCAAAAAGGGTCTTCCTAAAAGAATAGGAATATCTTTATCAGCCTCAAAATCCAAGATAATAAAATCTGCCGGAAATATGAACTTGTCAACTTGTACTAGAACATCCTCAATCTTCCCCTTAGGATAGGCTATGGTCTTGTCAGCCAATTGGAGTGTAACTGTGGTAGGTCTGGCTTCTCCTATTCCTAAGTTGTTGAAAACAGATAAGGGCATGAGGTTGATACTAGCTCCTAGATCACACAAAGCCTTTCCTACTTCCTTCCCACCTATTGAACATGGAATGGTAAAACTTCCTGGGTCTTTCAACTTAGGAGGTATTCCATTGGTCAGGAGTGCACTACATCCTTCAGTCAAAGCAACTGTCTCATATTCATTCAGCTTCTTCTTCTTGCTTAGGATGTCTTTAAGGAATTTGGCATAACTAGGCATTTGCTCGATTGCTTCAACAAGAGGTATGTTGATGTGCAATTCTTTGAACACATCCAAGAATTTTTTAAATTGCAGTTCTTCTTTTTGATTCCTTAACCTTTGAGGGTAAGGAACATAAGGAGGAAGTGGTTTTATGAAAGCTTTACTTGGATGTGTGGAACAAGATGTGTCTTTTGTGCCTTTGATTTCACTCTCCTTAGGTAAGGTTGGGATCTCATTCGCTACAGGATGAACAGGACTGGCTACCCCGGGCTCTGGATTCTTTGTGGGCTTAGGTTGTGGTTCAAGAATAGGAGCTAAAATAGTAGTTTCGGGTTCTGACTTTTTGTTATTTTCAAATTCTGTTTGAGTCATTGGTCCAAACTTGTTTTGCACTGTTTCATTCAATTCTTTACCACTCCTAAGGGTCACAACTTTTACATGTTCTTTACCAGAAGCTCTTGGGACTTCTGTGTCACTAGGTAACATGCCATTTGCCCTACTGTTCTGATTAAGTGCAATTTGACTCACTTGGGTTTCCAAATTCCTGATGGCCGCACTCTGTTGATTAAAAAGAGCTTGATTTTGGCTCAAAAGTTGCTGTTGAGCTTGTGATTGAGCTACAAGGCTTTTTATCATAGCTTCCAAAGAAGATGATGATTCAGCCTGTGGAGGAGGTTTTTGAAAATGCTGTTGGTTGTTTTGAAAATTCCTGTTTTGATGATGCTGTGAACTTTGGTTATGATGGTTTTGAGGGCCTTGATTTTGGTGATGCGAACCTTGGTTTTGATGATGCGAACTACTAGCAAGATGTTGTGTTTGAAAATTTGAAGTCTCTTGTGGCTTAGGAGCTGGCTGATTTAGACATGGATTGTTCCAAGAAAAATTTGGATGTTGCCTCCAACTCGCATTGTAATTGTTGCCATAGGGAGCATTCCTGTTTTGAACATAGTTTACTGATTCAGAGTTTTGAGGACAATGTTCATAGGAATGTTCCCCACCACAACAAACACATTGAACAGAAAGGACTGACTGGGTTGATGTAGCAGCAACTTGTTGTGTTCCTTGGTTTGAAGATAAGTTTTTGAGCATTGAAGCCATGGAAGCAAGTTGTGCTGTTAATGCAGTATATGCATCCACATCATGAATCCCAGCAGTTTTCTTTTGCGGTTGAGCACGTGGATCAGCCCAATGTCCATTGTTTGTGGAAATTTTTTCAAGAATTTCATACCCGTCATTGTAGGTATTGGCTGTAAAGGCCCCTCCTGATGTCGCGTCGAGCATTTGTTTTGCCATGGGGTTTAACCCATTGTAAAACGTCTCGAGTTGAATACAGTAGGGAATGCCATGGTGAGGGCATTTTCTTAACAACTCTTTAAACCTTTCCCAAGCATCGGGAATTGCTTCATCGTCCATTTGTTTAAACATGCAAATTTCGTTTCTGGACTTAGCATTACGGGTAGGTGGAAAATATTTTCTCAAAAATCTTTCAGCCATGTTGCTCCATGATGGCACAGAGCCAGGTGCCAAAGAATTAAACCAAGACTTTGCCCGATCCCTTAGAGAAAAAGGAAACAAAGTGAGCCTCAAGGCATCGTTAGATACCCCAGGGATCAGGAATGCATCAGTGATCTCCATAAAAGATTTTAAATGAGAATGTGGATCCTCTGATGGCATTCCGGCAAATTGTCCGTTTGTTTGCAACATTTGAAACATGATGGGTTTTAGCTCAAAATGGAGGGTGTTAATATGGGGTCTAATTATCCCTGAATTTAATTGCTTAAAATCGGGGATAGCGTAGTCCATAATTTTTCCCTCTTTGGAATTTGCAAGATTAATTATGTTTGGAACTTCATTTCTTATTTCATTGGTGCCTTGAGATTCAACATCATCATCAACATGGTTATGATTATTTCCTTGATGTGGCGGATTTTGGTGAAAAGGGTGCTCCGGTGGATTTCCAAAAATTGGAGGTGCATCATGGAATATTGGTGGTGGTCTCGGATTTTCTAAAAGTGGTGGTGGTCTAGGTCCTCTATTTTCAAATCCGGGTGGTGGTGGTTCCATAATTGGAGGGTCTAAAATTAATGCGATTCTTTGCGTTCTTCTCCTATTACGAAACGTTTGTTCAATTTCCGGGTCTAGTTCGAACAACACCCCACGTGGTATTCTTGGCATACACCAAACAAAATGCGATTCAAACGGTGGTAGAAAAATCAAATCTTTTTAAAACTTTTTAAAACTTTTAGCGTGCCAATCCCCGGCAACGGCGCCAAAAACTTGATAGTGCTTGGAATACACCTATAGACGTGTGCTAATTAAACCTCAAAGCAAGTATACAATGAGATCTAATATCGTCTTTCAAGTAATAAAATGGTAAGAACCAAGTATCGTCCCACAGAGATTGGAGTAAAAGTATATTAAAAAGTAAGAGAAAGAAATGATTTCAGATGACGATTTTGAAGACTTGATCTGGTTTGGTTTGTCACTTGATTCGATTAACAGAATAATAAAGCAAGCACGGGTGTAAGACATTTAGGTGAGATTTAAACACAAATTCCAGCAGACTTATGCTACAGACATGCTGCAGCATGAGTTGGCCATAACTAGATCCACCATCTATTTTGAGGGTATTCCTCTCGGACTTCAATATTCACACTACTGTTTAGAGTCAACTAAACACATCTCTGTGCAGCCTCCAACTATTTATAGTGTAGAATAAAGTCCTCAAAATATATGGACGATCAAATCTCTTTGTATCTAAAACCGCTCTCTCGAGCCGATTCCCATATCATCCAAGTTGACGTGTTCGAAGGGGCTTATCTCTAAGTCCTCTACACTTTAACACTAATGACGAGCGATCAACTTGTCGAGAATAAATCAGTTTATAAATAAAAAAGCAACTCTCTCAAGTCTACTTCTTATATCATTCAAACTGACGTGCTTTTGGTAGCTTATCTCTAAGTCAACCGCACTTTAACACTTTAGCAAGTGATCAGTTCGTCAAGAAGTGTCATTGAACTTTATAAAACTAGAAATGAAATGATGGAACATTGTTATTGCGAAACAACGTCCACCTTTCTTTGGTTTGAAATCTCACCCTTTTATCTTACACCCGAGCTAAATAAATTAGCTACTCATATTTAAAGACATAAAGCGATAAATGACGGAAAGTAAATGCATAAATATAAATGACATAAATATAAATGACGGAATATAAATGACAAGAATTAAAATGACGGAAATATAAATTACAACAAATATAAAAGACTTGAATATAAATTGCAAGTAAAGTAAAGAACTAAGTAAAGAATACTAGAAATAATAAAGCATAAAAGACAAGGGATGATGACTTCAAAAGATTACTTGGAATTAATAAAGTAACTAAAATCACAAGGTTATTGATGCAAACCTTTGATTTTCACTAAGATGAGAGATAATTAGATGGATTATGTGTGTCCAAATTACTACCTCAAGCTCCCCTTTTATAACCAAGGGGAGTGGCACAAAAGGTAATTATCCTAAATAAAGTACTTAAAGTACAAAAGTAATCTTAACCAAGAGTTAATAACCAAAAGACAATAAAGTGTTTAACCACAAATTACAAATCAGCCAAATATTAGTCTAGAAGGTTCCCAAAAGTCAGATTCAAACTCAAAAGGTCTTCCCACAAAAAGCTCCTCCTAGCTTATCCATTAAGCTCCATATACGGCTGCTGTAGGGATGCTGCAGCATGCTGCAGCTTGCTGCACTTATAAATCTGCCCAAAAATACACCAATTAGCTTATCCAAATGCAATAAAACAAGTTCTTCATACTTTAGCTCCAAGAAACAAGAAAAGAGAGAATAATGAACTAAAATGACTCAAATGTTGGGATTAGAAGGTAAAAGCTATGCTAAAAAGAAGATAAAAAGAGCATAATGGCACTAAATAATTAGTGCCATCAGACGCCTCCATGATGGCTAAAATAGTCATGGCGTTCTCGTGAAGGCTATGGCCGAGTCATATAGAGAACGTTGGATGCATCCTTAGAACCGAATACCAATTATGTTGGTTACCGGATAGAACCGAATACCAATTATTTTGGTTACCGGATAGAGCCGAATACCATATGTCTTTGGTTACCGGGGAATGAGGCGGTGTAGTGCCCAACACTTCCATTCCATTATGATGCCTGTTTGGACTGATCATCCATCGGGTACAAAATATCTTAATGATATGGATGTTTATCTTGCTTTGAACTTTAATTATATTGGTTTCAGTTCTTGAGATTTACACTTAAATTGCTTCCAACTCTATATCGTAAGGTTTTCTTTCAGTTACCTACTTCTTATTTGGTATTTTTTGTGTTATTATTCGTTCACTGGGCAATTTTGCTCAGTCGAGGCTTGTTTTGTTTTACCTCGGCAGGTTCAGGATCTAAACCAGAGGCAGGATGAACGGACGAGATGGTTTAGGATGCTTAAAGACTAGTTGCTTATTCAAGGCTTTTGTTATGTAAATATTTAATATGTAAATATGTTAATCGGATCTTTACTGGTGGATGTATTGCAATCTTTTGGGAGTTCTGTTAGAGCTCTGTACTGTGAATTGTAGACCTTTGATCCGTTTTCGGTTGTGACATTCTCCATCTTAGGACTAGTAGAAAGGGGGTGTTACAATATAGGTCCACACCTTACTTACCATGGTGACCCGATGCCTATTCCGTGCCAAACTAGTGGGCTCAATTGTAACACCCCAAAAATGGGCTAACAAAAATTTCCGGAAAAATGGAAATGTGGTATTTAAAATGTCATAGCATGAGCCTCCCAAAAATGGGGAAATAAGAATACTTGTTTAATTACAGTTTGTAATTGTAAGGGGAAATAAAACAACAACCGACTAATCTAATTTATCAACGGAAACAAGATTACAAAAGGGTGTTGTCTATAGTCTAATGACGGTCTTCACAAAATGAGCATTCCCTTACTCTTCCCAAGATCACCCGGGCCTGTCTAAACCTTCTTAGTTGCGGCGGCACTAGAACCTGAGATACACGTAAACACAAAGCAAGTGTTAGGCCAAAAAGCCTAGTGAGGTTGTATAACAATTAACATATGCATGAGGTCAATTCCAATATTTAATTTCCAAAAGATGGGCTCAACAAATGGAATCAATGGGGGAGACCCATAACACCAATCAAATTCCACCCAAGAGACGAGATACCCTAGTGTCAAACTTCATGAGTAACATCTCATGGACCGGCACATTCGGGGGTACAACATAGGCATTGCCCCAAATGGCGGAGGTCTAGGCACATAGCAACACAGTGGCGCCCAAAACTATGTCCTCCTAGAGACCATTTGGCTCAGTTCATTCATTCAACTCATTTATGACCAAGTAACACATTACCTCTTACAATGTGTATTCGACACCAATGTAAATCGTATGCCCCAAATATGTTTACCCAACAACAAATAGGTGCAAGGAACATAATATCATTCACCCCATGTTTATTTATATATATCCATAACCATAAAGGTAATATACCCAAAATGAGGATATTCCCCAACACATGAATAATCATAACATAGAATTGTGTCAACATAAACATCATCATTTACTTGTCCACATCACCAACATATGCACATTTCCACCATTCAAGCTAACCCTTCATGCTCTAAATAACATTAGGTCAAATAAGAAAAATGTAAGAAAACCCTAAATTCCATGAGATGGAAATACCAACAAATATGCAAATAAATACATGTATCTCATTTGTAAAGGTTTATAATACTCACAATCTAGGTTTTAGTTAAAAACCTAGAAAAGTTTATGTAAATGAAAGGAGATGAAGTCTTAATATTCCCAAGCTTGAGTGATGGCTTTTAAATGCACCCTAGATGATGTGGTTGGAATGATATTTATTGCACCCAACAAATCTCTAGTGCATTAATGGAGGAGGAAGTGTTGGAATGAGTGGAAATCGTCTAAAAACTCTCTCAACCGAAACCCTAATCTGAAATGTGAGAAATGTGTGTGAAAAACGAGCTGGAGTGAGTTTTTAAACTCCCAGTGCCTGGGTGCGACAATGCCCGACGACTTTGCCTTAGGGCATTGTCGCTGGGTCATTGTCGCTGGTGAGCTCCAGCCCTCTGGATGATCCTGAAAAGTATGCCATGCGACTTTGCCCTAGGGCATTGTCGCTAGGCAAAGTCGTTGCCCCCATACCAGGGGCTGTTTTTCCTCCCGTTTCTCACCCAGATCTTCCTAAATTGAACCCTTAATTTCAAGACAACGTCACTAAGTAACTTTAGTCATAAACTCGCAAGAAGGTAACGAAATAGAAGATAAAATTTACCTTAAATAGCTAACGGTTTTCCGGGTGCTACAATCCTCCCCACCTAATTTGAGATTTCGTCCCCGAAATCCCAATCTAAGGAAACAAGTGGGGGTATCGTCGCTTCATTTCCTCCTCCGATTCCCAAGTTATGTTGGCACCGTGATGGTGTTTCCATTGGACTTTAACCATGGTCACTTCCTTGTGGCGAAGTTTCTTCTTCTTGGACTCTAGTATCGCCTCCGGTTCTTCTATACACCGATTCCCGTTATCTACTTGAATCTCCGTCAACGAAATGACGCTTACTTCCTCGGCCAGATATTTGCGGAGGTAACACACATGAAAAGTAGGATGTATCCCATCCATTTCCGGTGGCAAGTCTAGCCGGTACGCTTGGAGCCCAACCTTCTCTAAGATAACAAAGGTCCCAAGGAAATGGGGTCTAAGCTTCCCGCAATTCCCAAAACAGATTATCCCTTTCCATGGTGACACTTTCAACATCACCCGGTCGCCTACTTGAAATTCGATCGGTCTTCTCTTCTTTTCCGCATAGCTTTTCTGTCGGTCTTGAGCCGTTTTTAAGTGCTCTCGGATTTCCTTCACTTTATCCATGGTTTCTTGAACGATTTCCGATCCGGAAAACTATTTCTCCCCCACTTCAAGCCAAAAAATTGGGGTCCTACATTTTTGGCCGTAAAGAACTTCAAATGGAGCCATCACGATGCTCAAATGGTAGTTATTATTGTAGGCAAACTCCACTAATGATAGATGTGAGTCCCAATTTCCCCCGAAATCAATGACGCACGATCTCAACATGGCTTCAAGAGTCTGAATGCTCCTTTCGCTTTGTCCGTCTGTCTGGGGATGGTAGGTCGTGCTCAACTTAACCTTTGTACCCAACTCTTTTTGTAGACCATCCCAAAACTTCGAAGTAAATCTGCTATCTCGGTCCGACACAATAGATAACGGAACACCATGCCTTGACATGACCTCATCAATGTATAGCTTGGCTAACTTGTCCATTGGCAACGTCTCTCGCATCACCAAGAAGTGTGCTCTATTGGTGAGTCCATCCACCACTACCCAAATCGTATCGTGACCCTTCAAGGTTTTCGGTAGTTTAGTGACGAATTCCATTATGATATGCTCCCACTTCCATTCCGTAATTGACAAGGGTTGCAAACTCCTGTAGGGTCTTTGATGCTCCGCCTTGACTTGCAAACACGTGACGCATCTTTCCACATAGTTGGCCACGTCGAGTTTCATTACTGGCCACCAATAATCTAACTTGAGGTCTCTATACATCTTCGTGCTACCGGGGTGTATGGAGTACTTGGATTTGTGGGCTTCTTCTAGGAGGAGTTCACGATTTCCTCCCAACTTTTGTACCCAAACTCGGCTTTGGAACATCTTCAAGCCGCGACCATCTTTCGTCAACAAATCTCGTTGTTTTACCATAACTTCGGCTTTGAGGTTTTCTTCTCGAAATGCTCTAGATTGACACCTCTTGATGTTCTCAACTAGGCTTGACACAACATCAATCCTAGTAAGTGATAAAACGGCACCGCTTCCATGACTCCATCGACTCAAAGCACCTGCTACCACGTTAGCCTTACCCGGATGGTAAAGCAATTCGCAGTCATAATTCTTTAGCAGCTCAAGCCATCGTCTTTGCCTTATGTTGAGCTTTTTTTGATCAAAAATGTACTTCAAGCTCTTGTGATTGGTGAAAAGTGTACATTTGGTTCCATAGAGGTAGTGACGCCACAACTTCAACGCGAAAACCACCGCTACTAGCTCCAAGTGGTGAGTCGGGTAGTTCTTCTCATGATCCTTTAGTTGACGTGACGCATAGGCTATTACTTTCCCTCTTTGCATAAGTACACACCCGAGACCCATCTTGGAGGCGTCACTATAGACAACAAAATCGTCCGATCCCTCGGATATGGATAAGATCGGTGCTTCACATAATTTCTTCTTGAGAGTACGGAAGGCTTGCTCTTGAGAGTCTGTCCGTAGGAATTTGACATTCTTCCTTGTCAGTGATGTAAGTGGCGAAGCGATCTTTGAGGAGTCTTGGATAAATTTTCTGTAGTACCCGGCCAAACCCAAGAAACTACGAATCTCCGTTGGGCTCCTTGGCGGTTCCCATCCCATCATTGTCTCGATCTTCGCCGGATCAACTTTCACTCCGTTTTTAGATACCATGTGGCCCGCCCAAGAATTGGACCTCTTGTAACCAAAATTCGCATTTCGATAACTTTGCGAAAAGCTTTTCTTTTCGAAGGACCTCCAATTCTTCCCTCAGATGTCTCCCGTGCTCCGCCTCGTTTCGCGAGTAGATTAGGATGCAATCGATGAAAACTATCACAACCTTATCCAAGAAAGGTCGGCACACCCGGTTCATCAAATCCTTGAACACGGTGGGTGCATTCGTCAACCCAAATGGCATCACCAAAAATTCGTAATGTCCGTATCTGGTTCGGAAGGTTGTCTTCGGGATGTCGTCACTCTTCACTTTCACTTGATGATATCCCGACCGCAAATCAATCTTCGAGATCCAACCACCTTGCAATTGATCGAAAAGGTCGTCGATTCTAGGGAGAGAGTACTTGTTCTTCACCGTAACTTTGTTTAACTCTCGGTAGTCGATACACATCCGCATCGACCTGTCTTTCTTCTTCACGAATAGAACGGGGGCTCCCCACGGCGAAGAGCTCGGTCGGATAAAACATTTCTCTAACAACTCTTGTAGTTGGGACATCATTTCTTGCATTTCTATCGGCGCCAAGCGGTAGGGAGCATGGGCTACTGGGCCTCTCCTAGGGTGAGACCAGTATGAAATTCCACCTGACGTTCCGGCGGAAAACCGGGTAGATCTTCTGGGAAGACATCTGGATAATCTCGAACAATCTTCACATCTTCCATCGACTTCTTTTTCCAATTTCGCATCCACGATGTAGGCTAAGTACGACGGACATACCTTAGCTAGGTGCTTGCGAGCTTTTAAGTAGGAAATCACGGGAGTGGATCCTTTCCTCTTCTCTCCATAAATTGTAAGTACACCACCCGACACCGGTACCCTAATCATCTTTTTGGAACAAATAATGTCGGCGCAATTTTCGGTCAACCAATCCATGCCTATCACTACGTCGAAGCCCCCAATGGACATTGGCAAAAGGTTCCAACTTAAAATAGTTCCCATCTATCTCTATGACACAGTCATGGTAGTATTCCCGAATCAATACATGCTCACCATTGGCTACTTATACTATCAAGGCATCGAAAAGGGCACTAACGGGAGTGGAAAACATCGAGCAGAAAGAATTCGATACAAATGACCGTTTTGCACCCGAGTCAAACAAAACATGAGAAGGCAAGGAGTTTACAAGGAACGCACCCGATACTACATCGGCGGTCTCTCTCGCTTCATCCGCGGTCATTTGAAAGGCCCAACTCGGTACTTTTGGTGGGTTCTCCTTCTTTGGGTCTGTCTCGCTAGAGAAACCGCGGTTGCTCCCGATCAATTTCGGAAACTCTCTCTTCATGTGCCCTGGCTCTCGACACTCGTAGCAAATGAGTCCTCGGATAGGACAACCACGGGTCATGTGGTCCCTCTTTCCACATTTGGCACACTTGGGAGGACCCAAATAGGTCCTTTGATTATATGGGCCACTATGCTTGCTCTTCCATCGGTGGCACCATCTTACTTCCCGTCGAGGGTCATTTCCCCTTCCCCCAATGTTGGTTTGAATTGACAG
The DNA here is from genome assembly GCA_954870635.1 of Arctium minus. Taxonomy (NCBI): domain Eukaryota; kingdom Viridiplantae; phylum Streptophyta; class Magnoliopsida; order Asterales; family Asteraceae; genus Arctium; species Arctium minus. The sequence goes on from OX941082.1 coordinate 21,473,728, forward strand.
TTAGGTCCAGATGACCCCTCCCATTTTCTCTTTTCTTCTACCAATCCCTTCTCTTCTTTCCCCGCAATCATGTTGTCCTCCACAAGCAAGGACTCTTCAATTACTTCCTGTAGTGTCGACTCTCTAGCATTCCTCATGGTTGTCCTCATCTCGGCTGATAACCCACGATGATAGGCTTTGATTTTCGATCGCTCGTCGGGAGCTAGATGCCCCACGAGGTTCAACTTCTCCAAGAAAAGCTTGGAGTAATCGGTGACAAACAAAGTCCCTTTCCTCATGTTTCTGAACTCTTCTTCAATTTTGTCCAACGACCGTTCACTACAATATTTGTCCAAAATCTTCTGTTTGAAAATCGGCCAAGTTAGCTTAGCCAGAACTTCAAGGGTGAGGATGGATCGGGCGAGATTCCACCAAATCAAAGCCTCACCTCTTAGCAGTTGAGAGGCGAATTTGACCCTTTGCAAGTCGTCGCACTCGCATGACTCAAAGGCCATTTTCACCTCTTTGAGCCAATACATACAAGTAACCGGATTTGTGGCACCCGAAAACTCCAGTGGGTGGCTCCCCAGAAAAGTCTTGTAAGTGCATCCTTTGCTCTTTCCCTTGTTTTCGACTACCACATGCTCTTCGGTGCCGAAGCCATTTCCACCACCTCCCGACCCAACCACAGCGTTTTCCGCCACCATTTCGGGTCGGTGGTGACTGGCGTCGCGATCTTCTAAAAGCTTCATGAAGAATCCCTATTGTTGCGCCATGGTTGTGTTCATGGCTTGCATCATGCTACCCAACATTCAGCTCTCAAGGGTTACCTCCTCGACAACCGGTCCGGTAGTAGCAATGTTGTTCCTTGGAATTTGTTCAACTCCTCCGCCCAACACGGTTTGTATAGGCAGGGAGGTGGAAAACACAGCTGTCTCTAGTTGATCGGCCGTAGATGTCGACACCTCAGTACCTTCCGGGGGTGTAAGCAACATGCTCCGAGTGTTAACCATAATGGCCTACCATACATACGAGAAGAAGATAAAAGATAGACTAAATATACGTACTATTGCGTTCATTAAGCATCACAACAACAATGACTCAAGTATGCTTACGTAGCAACATACTCATAATTACAGTAGCTAAGTGGAATTATGAATACTTTATACACAAGGATTCTTAATATCGTCGCAACAATTCTCAATTTATGTAATTCCGTAAGTCCTACGCTCTGCCCAACAATAATTAAAGTGTGTCACCCAAAAGAGGGGACATATTATGGCGTTTACAAACCCAAATAATTAAAGGATATAAATCGACAACCTATTAAAATAAATCAAACTAATTTAGATTACAGTTAGGTGTCTCTATCCCTCCAAAATGGCATTCAACAAAACAATCTACGCCTGTCTATACATCTCCAAAAATGACAACTCCCGACCACTTGGCCGTCACTCAATCCCGATAAGACCCGCCGCTAGGATGACCTGTCATACATGACATTTGAGAAAAAGTGTTAGGCTAATGCCTAGTAAGAACAAACATTTATTAGTAATAATTGCAAAACCATTTGGAGGGTGAGTTATTTTGATAGCCGCAACTAAATAAAACAAGTGAGAAATTCATCAACAATCATATCATATTTAAACCAATAACAATCACCTCTATGAGCTCAATTCCTCTAGGTCTATCCTGCGGAAGCTCCAAAACGAGAACTTATGCCCCAAGGAATTACATCTTACTACCCATGGGACGCTGCCCGACCATATAGGTCCACACCTTACTTACCATGGTGACCTGATGCCTATTCCGTGCCAAACTAGTGGGCTCAATTGTAACACCCCAAAAATGGGCTAACAAAATTTTCCGGAAAAATGGAAATGTGGTATTTAAAATGCCATAGCATGAGCCTCCCAAAAATGGGGAAATAAGAATATCTGTTTAATTACAGCTTGTAATTGTAAGGGGAAATAAAACAACAACCGACTAATCTAATTTCTCAACAGAAACAAGAATACAAAAGGGTGTCATCTATAGTCCAATGACGGTCTTCACAAAATGATCATTCCCTTACTCTTCCCAAGATCACCCGGGCCCGCCTAAACCTTCTTAGTTGCGGCGGCATTAGAACCTAAGATACACGTAAACACAAAGCAAGTGTTAGACCAAAAAGCCTAGTGAGGTTGAATGACAATTAACATATGCATGAGGTCAATTCTAATATTTAATTTCCAAAAGATGGTTTCAACAAATGGAATTAATGGGGTAGACCCATAACACCAATCAAATTCCACCCAAGAGACGAGATACCCTAGTGTCAAACTTCATGAGTAATACCCCAAGGCCCGACACATTTGGGGGTACAACATAGGCCTTGACCCAAATGGCGGACGTCTAGGCAAATACCAACATTGTGGCACCCAAGACTATGTCTTCCTAGTGACCATTTGACTCGGTTCATCCATTCAACTCATTTATGACCAAGGAGCACATTAGCTGTAACACCCCGAATTTCAAAAAACATCATTTCAAGTCAGTAGCTTTAAAGGGAAAAATAAGATATATTATTTTGGACTTGAATCCTAGATTTTATAGTCTTTATGGATAAATGATTCAATTACGAGTCCAAAGGTTCTTTCCGGAGCAAAAACGGAGCTATAACGAAGAAGTTACGGCCAAAACAGTGAACGAGAAGAAAACTGGGCGAACAGTGCACTACGCGACTTATGCCGCGACTTTGCCACGACTTAGGGAAGTGGGCGACTTATGCTGTGACTTATGGTCACGGCATAACCCGCGAAATCCCCTGGTCGAGCATAAAACCCAAATTTCAGCCACCAAACTTCATTTCTTCATATCTCCTTCATCCCAACTCCGATTTCAGTGATTCAAGTTGCCTCGATTTCGTTTTTGAGAGATCTTAAAGGATTTAGAAAGAGATTGGAAGTCTATTGGAAGATCCAAGGGTATTTTGTGGTGGTAAGTTTCTCATCTCTCTCAATGTTAAGCTAGGGTTAAATGGTTTCACCCTTTTTCCTTTCATCCTTCAACTTAGGTGTAATTTTGGTGACTTGTATGTTGAAGGAACCTTGTAGATGTGTTGGATCTAAGATATAGAGAAGTTTCTTGGAGATTCAAGCCTTCATCTTTGGAGATTCAAGTTTTGGGGGTAAAATCTAGATTTAGCCTAAATCTAACAAGGTGAGTTCAAGTTGGATTGTGAAAACGTTGTGCATGCCAAAAATGTTTATTTTAAAGTATTTACATGTTTACATGAAGTTTATTAAAAGTTGGGCATTTGAAGAGTTTTCACTCATTTCGATTATTTGGTTTTATAAAATTTGTGAACCACCCACATTTAGGATTCTTGAACATTTTGGTGAATAAATCATGTTAATACACTCCCTAGATGATTTTATATATAAATGGAGTTCCTTTGATGTAAATGTCCTTTTGTGCATTCGATTTTATAAACCGTTTGGAAAATTCATATTATTGTGTTATGAGGCATTTGGAAAATATAAGGGTATAAGTTCATTTGGAAAATATAAGGGTATAAGTTCATTTGGAAAATGGGTTGCCTCAACTAATGTTGAGTTTTGAACTAAGCTTACTTTTGGTCGTTGTGTTTGCATATCCGTTGGTCAAACGTGTTTTAAATGTTTACACTGACTTTCATTTGATGATTTAAGTAAACTGTCGAGCCTTGGCTCGATTTTGACTAAAATGAGTCTTGAGGACATTTGTCCGGTTTAATAGCCCGGGGTGGAAGTTTTGAGTATGATGGCGGTTAATGCGCATCATTTGAGAATTACATGTTTTGAGTGTGTTGGTCATTCAATGGGAGTCATGTACTGGTTTAGACTGTAATGCAGTGGATCCATAGGCATATAAGTCGGTCTTTATTATTTTAAAAAGAAAATGGGCTATTATTTATATGTTGGTGTCAGAATTAGTCTTGGGATTTTGAGGACTTGTCGGTGAGGGCTCTTGGAGTCCAATAACCAAACCTGCATCCGCGAGTTAATTTCTGAGCATGTTTTTATGGGATAGTCACTTCCCATTTATAGCTAGTCGAGACATTGGGTCATCGGGGGCCTTTGGTACGGTTATGTGGGACCGGTTACTAGCCATGGACCGTAAATGTAATCCTAGCTAATGAGCATGATTAGGAATCCTCGGGGGCCCTTCCCCACATCTTAGTACGAGTCGGAGAGCTCGTGGCCATGGGTTCCTAGTATGGTGAGCTCAGTAACTTGGAATGTGGCCTACTTTTGTGTTCCGCCACTAGCCTTGGAATTCGGGATTTCCCCGTCACCGAGAGGTGTTGTTTTGTGGTATTTAGTTTTATCCTTGTTTTCGGTGATGCTTTGAGTTTGGGTTATCTCCCTTATGCTATAATTTTGGAGACTTGAGTGTACTCGTATTTTGGTCGTTTGGTTTATAAAGTTTTATTCAAACATCATCATTGGAGCATTTACAACTATTCACGTTTTAAGTAAGTGTCGGATTGCATTACTTCATGAAATAATGTTTGGCGTTGAGGCGTTCATTTATAAATTGCTTATTATTGGAAAACGAGTCGTTCTCATATTTAAAGTAATTCATTTTAAAGGATCATGATTTAAGTTGTATTATTTCCGTTTAATGGTTTTTATTTTCTTGATGAAAACTCTTGAACTCACTAGGCGTTAGCCTAACCCTTTTTATTTGTCGGCATGTGCAACAGGTTCCGGTTGGGAATAGTTCTAGTGAGACTGTGAAGAGATGAGTGCTAGTGGTGTGCTCGAAAAGGTGATTAGCTTGTTGAAGTTTTCCGCACTTATATTGGAGATAGCGATTGGTATTGGTTTATAGTAACACCCGACTTTAGTTAGTCTTTATGTAAGACTTTATTTTCTCATTGATGGTTCAATCTAGAATTATATTGCATTTGCAGATTTGTAGTAAGAGATTTTATCCCTCTTTGAGGTGTTAATGAAAGTTTTAATTTAGTCGCTCTTTCCAATTTTGAGGGTGTCACATTAGCTCTTACAATGTGTATTCGACACCAATGTAAATCGTATGCCCCAAATATGTTTACCCAACAACAAATAGGTGCAAGGAACATAATATCATTCACCCCATGTTTATTTATATATATCCATAACCATAAAGGTAATATACCCAAAATGAGGATATTCCCTAACACATGAATAATCATAACATAGAATTGTGTCAACATAAACATCATCCTTTACTTTTCCACATCACCAGCATATGCACATTTCCACCATTCAAGTTAACCCTTCATGCTCTAAATAACATTAGGTCAAATAAGCAAAATGTAAGAAAACCCTAGATTCCATGAGATGGAAATACCAAAAAATATGCAAATAAATACATGTATCTCATTTGTAAAGGTTTAGAATACTCGCAATCTAGGTTTTAGTTAAAGTTGATGCAAATGAAAGGAGATGAAGTCTTGATGTTCCCAAGCTTCATTGATGGCTCTTAAATGCACTCTAGATGTGGTTGGAATGATATTTATTGCACCCAACAAATCTCTAGAGCATTAATAGAGGAGGAAGTGTTGGAATGAGTGGAAATCGTCTCAAAAACGCTCTCAACCGAAACCCTAATATGAAATGTGTGTGAAAAACGAGCTGGAGTGAGTTTTTAAACTCCCAGCGCACAGGTGCAACAATGCCCGATGACTTTGCCAACGGCACTGTCGTTGGGTCATTGTCGCTGGTGACCTCCAGCCCTCTGGATGATCCCGGCGAGTATGCCATGCGACTTTGCCTTAGGGCATTGTAGCTAGACAAAGTCGCTGCCTCCATACCAAGGGTTGTTTTTCCTTCCGTTTCTCGCCTAGATCTTCCTAAATCGAACCTTTAATCTTGAGACAACGTCACTAAGTAACTTTAGTCATAAACTCGCAAGAAGGTAACGAAATAGAAGATAAATTTTACCTTAAATAGCTAACGGTTTTTCGGGCGTTACATCAATGTCCAAAATCAAGACATCAAGACCACCGTGCCTATGGATCCATTGCATTAAGACCAAAACCAAAACTCAAACAACTACACCACATTATGATAAATACAAGACAAGTTGGGCACTAAGTTACACCCATAGTCAAATCATGACATTGATACCTTGAATTCCACCATCTTGGTGGGGAAGTCTCCTAGCACCACAAATCATTAAATACCATCTCAAAACTTGTTAACAATAGTATAATTCAAGCTCTTAGACTTTGATATCAAAATATTAGTTTCCTTTATTTAAAACCCTAGTTAGCTTGGAGTCATCAAAATCCCATAAATGCAAAAATGATAGCATGATATTGGTGAGAAACTCCCATGTTCACAAAACCCATTTCATCTTCCTTCAAAATACATTTGTTGGAACTAAACCCTAAAACCCCCAAAAATTAGGTTTTAGGTTAAGATTTGTTAAATCAACACCACATAGGTTGAAAGATGTGTAAAGGTTCAAAATACAAGGAGTTTAACATGTATGAAGTTTAAAGAAAGTGAATGAATTCACCTTGCAAGATTTTGTATGCAACCTAGATGATGAGAGAACTTGAGAGTGAGAGGAGGATGAACTTGAATCTCTACCCACTTGGGATCTCTTAATCAATGCCAACCACCTAAACCAACCATATAAATTTTCTTAATGATTCCTCTTAGAAGAATTGAATGAAGAGGGAGAAAACCTATCTTCTTGAATCCAGAAAATCGCTTCCTCAAAGCTCTAGATTGAAAAATAACATAAAGAATCAGATTTGTTGCATTTAAGGGGGGTCTGGGCTCGACCGCGATAGTCCCCGGAGATAGTGACAAAATGTCCCAATCGTCGTCACAGTCGCGGGGTCACCCCCCGCTCTCGATACAGTTTTGGAAAAAATGCTCAGCGAGAGTGACCTCTGTCACAATCGCGGGCATACTCGCCCTGGCTCTCTTACTCGTGGTACACTCCCCGCGATAGTGTTTGGAGAATGTAACCTCTGTCACAATCGCCTAAGGCGTACCGAATGCCAAATTTTGACTTGTGACCCAAGGTGACTTCGATCCAAAACCCAATATTACAAATAGCTCGTTTCACCTAAATATTAACATAAAACTGGCTAAAAGAAAGCGTCAAAGACCTACCGAAATTGCGGGTGTTACATGTTTGGTTGATAGAATTGGAATAGAATATGTTAAAGTAATTGGAATATGTCTGTTTGGTTCACAAAATATGGCTTTGGAATTGGAATGAAATGTTGATAAATGACCAAAATACCCTTTTTTATAATTTTATTTTTTAAAAACAAAAAGTTATTTAATAAAAGAGCCATTAAAAATACTTTATTTATAACGGTGGTTCAGATTGGTGGTGGTCGGTGGTGGTTCAGAACGGTGGTTCAGATCAGATGTGGTCAGTGGTGGTTCAAATCGGATGTGGTCAGGCGGTGGCTCAAATCGGTGGTGGTTGGTGGTGGTTCAGATCGGTGGTGGTTGGCGGTGGTTTAGATCGGCAATGGCCAACGGTGGTTCAGATCGGCGGTGCTTGGATAGGGTCGACGGTGGTTGACGGTGGTTCAAATCAGGGGTGATTGGTTGTGGTTCAGGTCGACGATGGTTCAGGTCGGCAGTGGTTCAGGTCGTCGATGGTTCATATCGGCGGTGGTTCAGGCCCACGGTGGTCAACGGTGCTCGGTGGTGGTTTGGAGAAGGAACCCATGGAGGCATGGTTTAATCAGATAGGTTTTATGTGATTAGGTTATATTGGATTAAGGGCATATGTGGTATTATGAAAAAAAAAAAGAATTTCACTCCATCAAAATACCTTGTAGTTGTTAAGGAATGTTAAATTCCCTCATGTGTGGAATTTGATGGAATTCAGATATTCCTTCCGTGAAAAAGAACGAACCAAACAAAGGAATGTAATTTGATCAATGGAATTCAACATTCCAATTCCATCAAATTCCTTCAGAATCTGTGAACCAAACGTCACCTTAGTGTAATCTCCTTCTTAGTCATTAATCATTTCACTTGTGCAATTCGCGTAAAATGGAGGTTTAAACGAGAATACCTCCATGATACGAAACGTAAGAACACCCTTATGATATGTGATAATACATGTGAGAGGACCTGGTGGTGTGCGACGACTTGGTCCGCGATCTAGGTCGCAACAAAGGTTGTCTGTGTCTCTGATTTAGTATAGTATTACATCAAAAATACCCTTATTACATGTGGTAATATCTGTGATTCGGCCTAGTAGTGTGCGGGCAACTTGGCCCGCTACCTAGGTTGCGCCAATGTTATCCACGTCTCTGATTTAGTATCACATGTGAACCATATGTGACGTACTATAGTATTACATTTGATTGGCTATAGTAAAATAGTGTTCTCTCGTTTTTGTAAAATGAATGTGCACTCGTTTGAACTCTTCACTACTCACACACACACACACACACACACACACATATATATATATATATATATATATATATATATACACGGTTGGTTTACTTTGCAAACCATGTTATTTGTAAAAACTGTACAAACCATCATGAAGCGTCCATTTCCTTGATCTATGGTCAAGATTAAAATAGCCTATATATGTCAAGCAAATAAGCAAAAAAAAATTAATAATTCATTATAGACAGAAGGGTTGAAATGGAATAATAATTTTCATATCTCTCCCAATTGCTATCAATGAAATCCCGAGAAATCAGCCGCTATGATCCATAACAATAATAATCTGCAGAGGGTTACCATTTTATCAATCCGAGTGGAAGTTATTTACAGAACAATGGCCGAAGCAGGTAATAAATTAGGGTTTCAACAATATTCAATGAAACTCGTTAAAGAGCATTGAACGACAATGGTATTGCAGAACGGAAAAGAAGCAATGAGAGGTTATGGAAGATGAATACATTCTCAAACTTCACCAACACTGCTGAAAACCCTATTGAACTTGATGAAAACAGAGATGATGTGCAGTTCATTGAACTTGATGAAAACAGAGACAATGTTGTTTGTAGATGAATATCTTGATGTTTGGTAAGTTCTTGGATGATCGAATAACCACTAATTTTTTGGTATAATGGTATCTGTTTCATCGAGTCAAAGGTATGCGAAGCAAGTGTGGTGTGTGATTTAATGAAAACCCTAGTTCGTTTGGTTACATTGGATTTCATGACGTTGCTGATATCGGTTATGTATGAAACTAGTACATTTTTAATGGGATTATTTTGCCTACCTTTGTCGTCATTGTCACTAACCTGGGTAAATTTTTCAGCATTGTTGTTAATTTGTTTAAATCTAACCACCTGTGATATATATTTCAATGACAATAAGTTACCTCGTTTGCATTTGTGAACATAGTAGAACTCTTATGAAACAGATTCACCTTCATTTGGGATTAATTTGAATGAAACACTAGTTCACTTGGATATATTGGAGTTCGATGCCCTGCTTAGATGGGTTTTGAATGAAACTAGTTAACTTGGTTACATTATTTTTGAAATGAAACTGATTCAGCTAGTGTGGAACTGTGAGCATAACTTAACTCTTTTAAACGAAACAAATTCACATTCATTTGGCATTAACTTGAATGAAACAATAGATCACTTGCATACAATATGTTTTCATTTGGCAGTAACTTGGATGAAACTAGTCCCCAATTAAGAGGACTAGTTCCACATTAAGATGAAACTAGTTTCATTGGCATTAATTTGGCAAACTTTGCCTTCATTGTCTTTCAATTGGATACAGTAACTTAATAACAATTGGAATTTGATTGGAAATAGATATGAATGAGAACTTCCAGGTCAACCTGCTGTTTCATTGCATTTCCTTTGGATACAACATGGTCATATCCATTTACTTTTAAAGTGTGAATTGAACATGTTCAGTTTCATTTGGAGTTAAATTGAATGAAACTAGTTCCCAAGGAAGATGAACTACTTCCATTAGGATTAATTTGCCAATGTTTGCCTTCATTATCCTTCATTTGGATATAACATGTTCATCACCATTGCTATTTGAATGGAAGTAGTTATAAATGGTTAATCCATTCAGCCAACCCTTTTTTCATTGTCTTTCATCTGAATTAATTTGACAACACGTTTTTTCATTAGGGTTAATTTGCAAACCTTTGTCATCATTGTGTTTCATTTGGATACAATAAGTTCATAACCACTGGGAGTTAGATGAAAGTAGTGCATTGTCATTGAAATGAAATTGTTTCACCTTATGTCATGGATGTGTTTCATCTATTGAACCTAGTCATTGAAATAAAACTGTTTCACCTTATGTCATTGAAATGAAACCGTTTCACCTTATGTCATGAGTATGTTTCATCTAGTGATCCTAATAATTTATCTACTTTGACTTAGTAAAAGGTAATATGGCTAATGTGGTTTAGTGAAACTAAGAAAAAAAATTGCATGCATGATCACTAAATCATAAGAGCCAACGGAAAAAGCAAACGAATAACCATTATATCAATGTAAATAACCTGGAAGTGATCATTACCATGGGCCTCATCTAGGTCTCGCCAGACAATTAAGGAATTATTAACCAACCCATTAGAACACCCATCTACATTTATGTGTCGAAATTTGTTGATGGGATAATCGTCGGCGACATACAAAGCGGTCAAAACTCATCCTTCTTGACAAAAACATCAATCACATAAGTTTCGTTTATCGAAATACAATCACCGGTAGTTGTACCTCTCGATTCCTCCATTGATGAAGATGAGGATGACTACTAAAAAAACTATATTTTAAACTGATAAAATACTGAAAATTCCTACTCTATTCAGCCGCTTAAAAAAAAGAGGTTCATAAAAGCGGCTACAAAAAAATATGACTATTATCATGAACAAATCATAATCATGTACAAAATTGGAAATAAAGATAGTTTTGAGAATTGATATGTACATGAAACTTTAAACTCAATAATTATCAAAAAAAAATCTCTATCTAATAAACCATTCACCACGATATGCTACCAAATTTAAAACATAATTAATAATGACCTAAATTAACGAAATAATAACGTAATTACCTTACTGCCCTTTTGAATTTAAAAAAAAATATTTCATTGGTTGATTAAAGTATGCATGGTTTCTACAAATGAAAGTGTTTTGCATTTGATCATTCCTATATATATATATATATATATAGAGAGAGAGAGAGAGGACCATTCAAGGGAGAACTCAGTTATCTGTGGTAACCGTGAGATCCAATCTTAACCACAAATAAGAAGATAAATTAGGAAATCAATAATTTTGGTAATTTTATTTAAAGGTATTTTAGGTATTTTTGAGATATCCTCTCTTATTTTCTTTCTCCTCTCTCCAACAAATATTATTCCGGTGAATACATGATAAACATCGAAAATACGTGATGCACACTGTGATACACTGTGTAAAGATCGAAAATACATGATAGCACACTATGATACCCTTTTGTAAACATCGAAAAAACATCAAAAATACGTGATAGCACATCATCATACACTTTGTAAAGATCGAATAAACATCGAAAATAAGTGATGCACACTGTGATACACTTTGTAAAGATCGAAAATACATGATAGTACATTATGATACCCTTTTGTAAACATAAAAAATACATGAGAGCACACTGTGATACCCTTCTGTAAAAGGAAATAAGAAAATTTAGGAATTAGGTTATATTTTAGGAATTAAACAAATTTACTAAAATATCATTTTCTATTTATTTAAAATTAATATTAATTATTCTAAATGTGTTGCTCATATTGGATCTCACAGTTACCACAAACTACCTATATATATATATATATATATATATATATAAAGAGATTTAAATAAGAAGCATTAAATATTTGAGAAATAGAGAAGTGATTATAGCCCTTAGATTAAATGATCAAATTTTATTAAATGAAAGGTACTATGGAAATTAGCAAAAAACGTCGGCGATATATGATCTTGCAGATCTCGATCCCATTGACGATTCTAACAAATCCAATCTGTTTTTTTGGCAATTCTATCATCGACCTTTTCTGTAAGACCCGGTTTTAAAATAAAACGTATATTTTTTTTCTTACCCGAATTGAACCGTAATTAAATATAACAACTAAAGATAGTTGAGGGATTAAAACCGTCAATTAACCAAACTATAAAATTATATATATATAAAAAAAAAAAAAAATTCATTAAATTACATATCGTCCCTGTGCACCGCCCGTCTCTCTCTCATCTCTCTCTCTCTCTCTAAACTTTCAAATAACTTCTCTCTAGATTATCTTACGATCCGTTGAAGTAATCGACGAAATAACTACATATTCGGAATCTACGCGACGAACCCTTCTTAGAGGTATAAATTTCTTCTTAAGTTATTTAAGTTGGTAAGTTAGGGTAGTTAAAGTTGGTTGGTAGATTATGATTATATAATACAAAGTTATAATCATGTATATGTATAGGAATGTTTGTTTTTGTCAAAATTACAAACGGGTAAAGTTTAGAATCAAAATGGTGATATTTGTATCTAGATGTTTAACCGCACACCAAGTGATCGGTTTAATGTCTACGTGAACAAAATCCGTGCTTAAGCTTATAATATAACCATTGAGTTTTAGGTTATGCGATTATTAATAATTGGTGGTTTAAATAGGCAATCGAACGGGTTAAAGTTCGTCTTCAGTCTCGCGTGTTACGTCTCAATTTGGTTAAGGTATGGATTTCATTTCTTTTGAATCGTGGGCAACTATTTGTTGTAGTTGACCCTTCCTAAAGGTGGTTCACCACCTTGTGATTGATCAATCGAACGTGATCAACAAATGTGGAATTATACACACACACATACACATTGATTTGGTTTATTGAATCAATTGTTTGAACATTTTGATGTTTTATTAAAATGTGTCTCGTATGAGATTGTTTATGAAAAATGTGAATTATATAGATTATAATTTCTGTGATCGCCATTTGGGTAAGTGGCATATGTTTAGTTTTCATTGATTTTAGAAGAACCCAATAAATGGGCACATTATTTGGGATGCCTTCTATGGCGGCTTTGTTGTCATAGCGTCCTGCAGATGACGGTCCACCAGAGTTAAGCCTATGTGGCTTACGTGAACCCACTCTGGGAGGACTTGGCTGACTTTGTTGGCTCCAGGGCGGATGAATCGATTCTAGAACTTTACCCACAGAATATGTGACCGTGGTTAAATTCACGGGGGATCCGTTGTGTGTGCCCGCATGCCGACCCAGTTCGTGTGGTTTGGCCACCCCACGAACACAACGACTGGAATTGACGGACTTTATTTATATTACATTTTGAAGTTAAAGTGTGAACTGTTCTTGAGATTATTGTTTTTGATTATATTACCGAACGTTTCTTTTAATTTAAATGAACTATGAACTTCAGTCTCAAGAACTTTCTTCGAATTGAATTTTTAAGTCTTCCGCTTCGTTATCGATGTTTTTATTATTATTTACGAATTTATATTATAATCCATTCACTGAGCCCTGTGCTCAGCCGTGTTTTTGTTTTCTGACACGGCAGGTTCGAAGTGACGTTTACGGGGACGAAAATTGAGATCGAGCGTGTTATTTTGGAGTTCTTAGAATCGCATTATTATATAAACGTTCTAAGTTTATAAAATCTTTTGAAGTATAAGATTTTGGATTGTAATATATGTTTAGAGTTTATTAGTAGCTCTGATTTAGTTGTGTAATTATGTTAAGTCTCGTATGTGACATCACCCGTTCCGGACCACGGGAACGGGGGATGTTACATTTTCTCTATTCTTTCTCGATCAAATATCACAATATTAGGTTATCAATATTATCAAATTTCTTAATTCTTTCTCGATCAAATTTTGTATTTTTTCAATATGAATCTGAATCCAGAAAGCAAACTTGAACAAGATGTTGATAATGATCCTAAAACTATAATGCTATATGTGAATCTATGATTTCATATGTGAATCAGTTAAATAATTCATAATGTAAATCATATGGGTTCACATATTCAAATATAATTCATATGTGAATCAATTAAATAGTTCATATGTGAAGCACACGAGTTCACATATGAACATATAGTTTATATGTGAATCATCCGGGTTCACATATGCACATGTTTGCCGTCTATTTTGTTGTAGTTGTAAAAGTTACAAAACTACCCCTTTATCTTCCACATAATTGTTATCATGCGACCGAATTATCAAGTGTTGCACAATTAGCCTTTCAAACTTTCAAAACTTGAGCGTTAATTTTTTAGGTGAAATAGTAAGTTTGTTTCTCTATTTCTCATTAGGGGTGTACAAAAAACCGTCAACCCGGAACCCCCCCCCCCCTCCCCCAAACCCAACCCGCTAACAACCCAAATAAACCCAACCCGCTAAACCGCCAACCCGTTAATTAGGATGGTTGAAATTGGGTTAGCATAACTCAACCCAACCTAAACCGCCACGCTAATGTATATTATTTCGATAAAATTATATATATATATAATATTTACAACCATTATAATTTACAACCCAAAAAATATATACACATATTAGTCTAATTTACAACCCAAATAATATATAAATATATTAGTCCAACTTATAGCCCAAAACCCCAAATTAAACCAACTATGTCAAGGCCCGAATTAATTCAACTAGGTCGATCGATATGTCTCAATAAACACGACTACACGAGTACACTGAAACAACTAGATCGACGTTGTTTTCATTGTGTAAATGAGCATATAAAGTATGTTTTAAACAATAGATTTCAAATTAGAAGTATGAACATAAATGAACATATGGAGTATGTTTCGAACTACAAGTTCGAACCACAAATTTCGTTTTCCATTGCATTTATGTTGTTAGAAGTTTGTTTTTTGTTGCGTAAAGGAATTTCATATGTTTCTGGTCAGTTTTTACTTTGTATTTTTTATCATATTTATCGGTGTTTTTACAATGAGAGGATTAAATGGAATAAAGAGTTAACAAATGTCGAACAAAGAATATGTTCAACAACTAATTGGAGTCGGCTAGGTCCAACACAATCGTACTTGATTGATGATTTGAATCGAATGTTATCATTTAAACGTTTGAAGTTTAATTCTAAGACTTAAGAATTTTAATATATATTTGGATTATTGTAATAACTAAAAACTTTGTTGGTATATTTTAAGTATCATTTATCATATTTCATTCGTCAACTTTATGTATATTTCTAACCCGCCAACCCAACCCAACCCGCTATAACCCGCAAGGGTTGGGTTGGGTTGGGTTACACTTTTGAATGGATTAGGTTGGGTTGGGTTGAGAATTTTCAAACCGTCGTAATTGGGTTGGGTTGTAAAAATATAAAAAACAACCCAACCCAACCCGCATACACCCCTATTTCTCATATATTTTGGCATTGTTTGGCAAACAAAAGCTACTTTATTTTTTGAATACATGTTTGGATAGATATAAACTAACTTATTAATAGTTTTGTTTATAATTTTTTCCAATTATACTCTCATTAATATTAATTATTATTTATTACTATTAACTATAATAAGTATCAGTTATTAATAAATATTAATAAAATTAATTATTAATAGACATTAATAGATATTAATTAATAGTAATTGAAAACTATTAATTAATTTTAATTATACATTAATATTAATTATTTAGGATTATTGTTAATCATATAAGTTATTTTTATATTATTATTCAATATATTTATTTACCAAAAACCAAATATAACAATTCTAAATATGTTTAGGTAACTTACATAAAAATTAGAGTTGTACTTATTTTGTTTTATAGATAATGAAATTATGTTAAATCATTTTAATAAAATATTTAATTTAATTATTAATTAATTAGGATATATGAGGTTAAACAATTTTATTTTTATTCATATTATATGTAATGGTTTTTTAAAATCATAAATTAATATAGATTTTTTCTAAAATTTGTTTTAACAAATTCAAATTTATAGTATATATATAATAATCAATTTTAAATTCTTTTAATTAATATTTTATATTATTTAATTTTCTTTTACTATCTTCTTTGTATTAATTAACATATTATATTATTAGAAATTGTTTTAATTATATTATGAAATATTGTAATTAATTTCTTTTTTTAGATATCTTTTTTGGTCATTTTACATGTTTATCAGTTAGTTTTTTCCAA
The DNA here is from genome assembly GCA_954870635.1 of Arctium minus. Taxonomy (NCBI): domain Eukaryota; kingdom Viridiplantae; phylum Streptophyta; class Magnoliopsida; order Asterales; family Asteraceae; genus Arctium; species Arctium minus. The sequence goes on from OX941082.1 coordinate 21,489,873, forward strand.
ACATGATTTGTTCACCAGCTAGCTCATCAGCGAGTTTGCAAACATAGCCTTAGTGCTTAACTTAAACCTATGGCTATATATATAGGGATATATATATAGGGGCGTTCAAATGCAACTCATTTACATGATGCAACTCATACAACCCCTCTATCCACCACTCATTTTATGTAATTAAGAAAAAGAAAAAGGCTAGCTGAAAATAAAATGTGTGGTGGATAAAGGGGTTGTATGGGTTGGATCATGTAAAGGAGATGCATAATATAGAGAGGGAGCTTCTTTTGTAAACCCGTTTAATCTTGTGAACTATGTAAACCAATCTAGGTCATCCATTATTTTGATCGGCGGTTGAAAAATTTCCGGATTTAAATTTATTAAAAAAAATAGGGAAAGGGAGGGAAAGGGTAGTTTGGGAATAGGTTTTAAATAATTTAAATTTTGAATTAATAATTAATTTTAATTTATCTAATTTTGGTTATATCATCTCCTAAATTTTCTCAATTATCTCCATATCTCCTTTCCTCTCTCCCTCTCTCTCATAAAATTTCGACGACCTCCTACCCCCGAATTCCGAAGATTTCCTCTCACGATCCATCCAATTTCGACATCCTCCTCCCACTCCGGCGACCTCCCCCAATTCCGGCGAGTTTTATAAACCGTTTTTTTCGAAATTTTCAAGTTTTTTAAGTTTCATAAACCGTTTTTTCGAAATTTGTAAGTTTTTTATGTTTCATAAACTGTTTTTTCGAAATTTTCAAGTTTTTAAGTTTCATAAACTGTTTTTTCGAAATTTTCAAATTTCATAAACGGTTTCATAGTATGTTTGTTGGATTTTGAAGTTTCATATATTTTTCTCTCATATGAATAATTAAAAAATTTCGAAATAATTATGTATTTTCGAAATTTCATTTATTTTATACCATATGAATAATCAGATTTTTAACTTTCATATATTTTTCTCATATGAATAATCAGATTATGAAACGTGAAAATTTCGAAAAAAACAGTTTATTAAAGTTAAAAAACTTGAAAATTTCGAAAAAAGAGCTTATGAAAAAACAGTTTATGAAACTCGAACAGTTTATGAAATTCGCCGGAATTGGAGGGAGGTTACCGAAGTCGGAGGACGTCACCGGGAACTGGATGGTGATGGTGGATTGAGAGAGAGATGGAGATAAGTGAGAAAATTAAGGAAGGTGGTTATTCCTAAAAATATGAATTATTCCTAAAATTATGAATTTGGTAAAAAGACCTAAATACCCTTGGTTTACAAGTTCACATGATAAAGTGAGTTAAAAAATAAGTGATCTATATATATATATATATATATATATATATGTGTGTGTGTGTATATATATAAAAACCTTTTTTTTTAAATCTCTCTAATTTGTGAGACCCGTGAGATCCAATTTACACCATAAAAATTAATTAAAAAATTAAATATATATAACTTAAAATATATGTTCTCTCTCCAATATCTCTCCTCTTTTTTCTCTTCTCTCCTTTTTCTCTTATCCCTCCTCTTTTCTCTCGCCTATTTTCTCTTTTCTATCCACTCTCTCCATAGATACACGTACACCATAATTGAATATGCACACAAAGTGAACACATTGTGAATACAATCGAAATCTACAAGATCTTCTATATCTTGTGAACATATTGTGAACACCTAAATCAATAAATCTAAACTTGGGAATATAATGTGAACCTTTTGAACGTATTGTGAACATTCGAATAAAAAAAATTCGTAAGTTTATTTACATTGTGGTTACAATGTGTTTAATTTATTTGCACATTTTATTTGTGCATGTGTATGTTACAGGAGAGAGAGAGAGAGAGAGAGAGAGAGAGAGAGAGAGAGAGAGAGAGAGAGAGAGAGAGAGAGAGAGAGAGAGAGAGAGAGAGAAGTATGAAATTTCCTAAGAAAATTCATTAATCATCAATATATATATATATATAGGGTCCTTTCATTTGCTAACCACGACATTGGTGTTAACCGTGCTAACCAATCTGGACCGTTGGTTATTTAGATCAATGGTTCACAATTAATTAGAATTTTAATTTTAGAAATATTAAATTAAAAGGCTAGGAAATTACGGTGCATAAGAGCAGAGGGTTAAAAATGTAAAAATGCAAATAGCCTTCCAAAATCATATTAACACGTTACCAAAAAAAGAGGCACAAAATTAGGGATTTTTTAAACTAATAATTCTTGTTTTTAAACCAAAAAAAAAGAGGCGCACACATAAGGAATCAACCAAGCTTTCAGTTTAAAGTGTTTGCTATTTATGTGAATATGTGCATTTTTTAAACTAATAATTCCTAATGTACATTTTCCAAAAAAAACATATGTGCATGATTTTTGTGTTGTGCATATGGGCATTGTCTACACTAATAAGTCTTGATGTGCATATATGTACAATTTTAATAAATGATTAGATTATTTGCTCTTTCAGTGCATATGTGCATTGTTCACGTTAATAAGTTTTGATGTACACTATGAGCCTTTTGTATATGAATACGAAAAATGGTTTAAGATATGCACATATGCATATGTGCAAACTTAATAGCATAAAATCCGGAAAATGCATATGTGCTCACTTGGACATTTGTTCATTGTCAAGTAAATATGTGCATTTTTTAAACTAATAATTCTTAATGTACATTTTCAAAAATACACATGTGCATGATTTATGTGTTGTACATATATGCATTATCTACACTAATAAGTCTTGATGTGCATATGTGCAATTTGAATATGCAAATCAAAATGATTAAATTATTTGCCCTTTCAGTGCATATGTGCATTGTTCACATTAATAAGTTTTTATGTACACTATGAGCCTTTTGTATATGTATATGAAAAATGGTTTAAGATATGCACATATGCATATGTGCAAGCTTAATAGCATAAAATTTGGAACAATATCAAAGTTAAGTTTAAAAATATTAGATTTAATATTAAAATAAATACCAAATTAACTAAGTCCATGAAATATGGAAAGAGATTATATATGGCGTGCAATAGGAAATTACCATGTTAATTTAATAAATATTAAGATAAATACTGTATTAAAAAAGTCCTTGAAATATGGAAAGAGATAAGATGGACGTGCAATAGAAAATACCTATATTACCCTTAGATATTTAATAGCAATGTTGACATGACATGAACTATAGGAAGCTTTTGATTGGTCGAAAATTGGTTAGCACGGTTAGTACCAATGTCGTGGTTAGCAAATGAATGGGTCTCTCTCTCTCTCTCTCTATATATATATATATATATAAGACTTAGGAGAGAGAATCAATGAGAGGTCATTTTGGCTATTTATCTTTTTTCTCCTATTTTTTATTTATTTTTAAATGGTTTCAATACAATAAATATTACAACTTTTCATTTTTTTCATTTAAATCAAAATAAAAATCATCAATATAATTAAAAATCTTATCATAGTTTTACTTTACATTTTATTATTTTTAATAATAATTAATAATATTAAAACCTATAATCTAATTGGTTTTGTTTTATTATTTTAAATATATTTTTGTTTGCAATTGTTTTTTCTCTTTATTTATATGTATTTTTTTGTAAACTAACATCAATATATATATAAATATATATATATATATATATATATAAAGACTTAGGAGAGAGAATCAAAGAGAGGTCATTTTGGCTATTTATCTTTTTGGGAAATTAATTAGAATGCCCGTATTTGAACATCGTATTACCGAAATGCCCCAAATCTCGTCGAATTTGCCAAAATACCCCTTATCTACGGGAAACGAGGCCGGGAATCCCGGGTTAGGTCGCGTGGCCGGGAAACCCGGGTTTATGGCCGGGAATCCCGGGGTTGGTGGCCGGGAAAAGTGGGTATGTGGTGATCGATGGTATTGAACGGTTTGGATTAAAAGGAATTAGGGTTATAAGTGTTGGGTTCGATTATAAAAGGGAGAGGGGGACCATTTGACACCCCACACAACATTCTAACTCTCTCCCTCATTTCTAACTCTCTCATTGCAATCGTGTATATCACGCTCGGATATGTCTCGTCTACTTACTTCTGTAAGTTTTCTTAACCCTATTGTAGTTTTATATTTTCTAAAATATTTATTGTATGTTTGTTAGACTATATGTTCGATTATGCTTTTATATATGAGATTATGTGTTATGTTTACGTCGGATAATATGTTATTTTTTATAAATATTTTAGAGATGACATGTTTTTTGGAGATTGAGTTTATTTTAGAGATGACATGTTTTTTGGAGATTGGGTTAATTTTAGAGATTGCGTTAATAACATGTTAGAGTGTTACGTTTTTTTAGAGTGTTGTGTTTTTTTTTTTATAAATATTTTAGAGATGGCATGTTTTTTGGAGACTGTGTTAATTTTAGAGATTGCGTTAATAAGATGTTAGAGTGTTACGTTTTTTTAGAGTGTTGTGTTTTTTTTTTATAAATATTTTAGAGATGACATGTTTTTTGGAGATTGGGTTAATTTTAGAGATTGCGTTAATAACATGTTAGAGTGTTACGTTTTTTTAGAGTGTTGTGTTTTTTTTATAAATATTTTAGAGATGGCATGTTTTTTTGGAGACTGGGTTAATTTTAGAGATTGCGTTAATAACATGTTAGAGTGTTACGTTTTTTTAGAGTGTTGTGTTTTTTTTTTATAAATATTTTAGAGATGGCATGTTTTTTGGAGATTGGGTTAATTTTAGAGATTGCGTTAATAACATGTTAGAGTGTTACGTTTTTTTAGAGTGTTGTGTTTTTTTTTTTATAAATATTTTAGAGATGGCATGTTTTTTGGAGACTGTGTTAATTTTAGAGATTGCGTTAATAAGATGTTAGAGTGTTACGTTTTTTTAGAGTGTTGTGTTTTTTTTATAAATATTTTTAGAGATGGCATAGGCCCCTTAACTTTGATAAACTTACAACTTAGGCCCCTAGGCTTTGGTTTATTACAACTTAGGCTCCTAGACTTTGGTTTTTTACAATTTAGTCCCCTTAACCTTGGTAAATTCAAAACATATCGATTTGGATTTTGTCAAACGGGTGTAAATAGCCCTAAGGTTTGTAGGGATTTAAGCAATCCACGTGATTCCCCTACTACCTGGAAGTCCAATAGATTGAGTGGCTTCTTTTCTAAACTCTCTCACTAGACGAAATCAACAAAACTTAGGCCTCCTTAACTCTGTAAAAAACCATAAATATTAACTATAACCATAAGTCGTTGTCTTTTATTCGTTACTATGTAGGAGGATTTTCATTACGTCGATCTGTCTTTCAAATCACGCCTTGGCTTTGCCAAGGAAATTAGAGATATTTTTGCAGCGTGTCCACCTGAACGGGCACAAAATTTACACCAAATATTTGGACGAACGCCTTTTGGTCCATGGCTGGAGCTTACAAATACTGCACAGGACCCCCTCCTAGTGTACATGTTTCTACAGTTTGAGGTCGACGTCCTCAATGCGGCTTCGGAGGAAATGTATTTCAAAGTCCTTGGGAAACACATGCGCTTTGGTCGTCTTGAGTTTTGTCTTATAACAGGACTCCTTTTCGGCCCAACACCCTCCCTACCTGCCATATCGGAAGGGTCCTTCGTTAGGAGGCTTTGGCCTGATCACGCCCCCGATCATTTGAAGGTGAAAACCGTCGTCCAGACGATGAGAGGCGGCATGCAGTACCTATCCGATGAGGATGTTGTGCGTGTTTGCTTGGTAGTGATGGTGGAAGTCATGTTTATGGGTCGTGAGCTAAACCAGCTGGTTTCTGACACTGTCCTTAGGGCCGTCGATGACCTTATGACATTTGACAGCTACCCGTGGGGTAGCCATATCTGGACCCACACATACAACTCTTTACACTTAGCCACCGCCAGACGCCATACACAAAAGAACAAGCACATCAGCAAGAGTACGTTGAGTGGGTTCGCACACGCTCTGAAGGTTAGATAAGTATTATAACTTAAATATTAAGTCATCTTTTTTTTTTAACATACTAATCTATGTTGTGTAATTTCAGGTATGGATCTTGGAGATGTTTCCTGTCTGCCGTCACCATTTCACCAAGCGCACCGACAGAGCCATTAGGGGAACTCGATGGGACCGAGACATTGTACTAAATAAGAAATCATGCGTTGCAATCTTCAACTCAGTTTCAGACGTACGCTCTCTGACTATGTTTCTAATTTTAGAAAGTGAACAATTAATTGTTTAATTTAGTCATGCATATTAAATCTTATATGTTTTTACAATATATTTAGGTGAGGTATCTGGCTCTCGAGCGCCTCACTCCTACGGATGCCGAACAACAGAGTCGTTGGTATCTATCCAGCGTCGCCTATTTGGAAAGAGAGGAGGCCAGGCGACCGACGAAGAGGTCCCGACGAAGAGATCTTGATCACGATGAGGACGATGAGGACGATGAGGACGATGAGGACGATGAGGACGATGATGATGAAGATGACGATGATTATGAGGATGACGATGATGGCACGGGATATCAGGCTCCCCCTAGCTCCTCCCATCATGGAGCGCCGCCTCCCGACCCGTACCAACACAGGTGGGTACGCTATGATGCGCTGCACGATTACGTCCACGGGTCCGTCGAGACACGCCTAAGAGATCTCGAGGCCCTCACCGCACACCTTCGCCACACTCAGGTTAGTGTTTAACTTAATTTGAGGATATTACGTTCCATACTTGTATATTGGTTTGTATATTGATATGACGTTTAATACTTGTATTAGTTGACAACGAACTCAGCGCCGACCTACACGTCCCCTGGGTACGGACACACGTCCCCTGGGTACGGACACACGTCCCCTGGTTACGGACAGACTTCGGGTTGGTGGGGACACACGTCGGCTGGTTACGGACAGACGCAGGCAACCACATCATTGCCGCAAGATGTAAGTCATTCGAGTTTACATTATTGTTCTGTTTTCGTTATTAATATAAAAATTTCTTATAATCTATGCACCCAGTTTCGGATGCCGGAGACGGATTGTTACAGACCTCAAATGATGCCGAGCTACAATGTACCGGGGCCGTCGTTCGTGACACCGCCAGCACACTTCGATCAGGGTAGGTCCCCCCTTACCGATATGATGGATGATTTTTTCGGACCTTCCATCCCTGGTTCGATGGGTTCGATGCGACAAAGCACTCCTATGGGTAGTGACATCATTGAGCATCACTTCGAGGATGATGCTCCAATGCTTGACCAGGCGGAGGTCGTAGCACTTGGGAGGGGGAGACGGAACGTTGTAGCAGGACCAAACTTACGTTCCCCATATACCCAACAACCTTCAACCACACCGGCCCCTCCGAGAAAGACCAAGCCAAGGATGAAGGAAAAGGGTAAGGGCAAGGCTGGGGGGTCCACTACGATGACTCCAACGGGACAGTCGACGCACGTTTCGGCAAAACAGATCGTTCACCAATGTATCCACGATCAGCTCCCCAACCTGCGTTGTCCATTTTATGGCGACCTTGAAATGGATACCGGTTTTTTTAGGAAACTGCTTGCTGTAGGCTGTAACGGTGATTTGGAGGATTTGGTTAGTATTTAAATATAGTCATATAAACAATTACATTTTTAGTTACAGCTCTAACAATCTCTATTTTGTGTATAGCACATCGACGCTTGGGTCAAGATGATCCTAGAGTCCCGCTCTCCACATGCGTCATGGGCGGTGATGGACAGCAACTTTTTTGAGTGGCTCACCCTGCCGGAGCAAGGATACAAGTCCGTATACGAAACTTGCAATGGAATGACGCCAAACCATCCACATTGGAGGGACATCGAGAAGGTATGGAAATCGATTTACATAATTTTTGTTTAACTTTTTGGTTACTAACTATTTGTGTGTTACTGTAAAATCTCAGGTATTCATCCCAATCTGCATTAGCGACAAACATTGGGTGCTTGGAGTTCTGTGCCTTAAGGAAATGACGATGGTCATATATGACAGCTTACGAGCTTCCAGGTACACCATGCCTTTGGAAGACCGCCTTAAGATCTTCAAAAAACAATTGCCAAAGTTGTTAAAGAAGATATACGACACGACAGGTCGTATAAATGCCAGCAAGAAATTAAAGCATCAGTATGAAAATGATGCACCACAACAGTCAGGGGTGTTTGGGGATTGCGGTGTCTGGGTGTGTCGTAATTTATCCAAGTTTGTTGAAGGAATGCACCCAGCAGTTGCACCAGATGCAACTGAATCTGTGGCCAATGAATGGCGGCGTTACATGGCGGAGACCTTATATGCGTTGTCCCTTCCTACTTAGACGAGTAGATTGTTTTTGGTGTTTTTTTATGTATGTAATAACATTTTTATATATATTAATATTGTTTTTCTTGGATTTTTCGTGTTTGGTGAACTAAACGAACTTAGAAAATATAAACGCATAATCCCACAAAATACGTTAGGCGATTTTATTAATGAAACAAAAGCATTGAAAGTACAAGTACAAAACGACAACACATAAACTCCTGGTACAAACTACCAACAGAGGAAACTACAAACACGAAACTAAAAACACAAACACCATCTAAGGATATAGTGTTTTACATTTATCAATCCAAGTTTGTTTCTCTGTTACCTGCGCTTGCAGTGTTGCGAAGTCTTGCATAATCTTGTTGACTTGTTCATTGTCGTAGCGAATACGGTCTTCTTTCTCCTTGATCTCCCTTTTCAACCTTTTTACCTCCTTCTTGTCCACGTCGATCCTTCTCAAGTGTTCGTCCTTCTTCGCCATCATTTCCCTCCACTCTTGAGTAAGTTGCTCAATCTCCGCTTCACTTTTCTCTATCACTTTTTTCAGTCTCGAGGGCATTATTTGTGAAGATGGTGGGTTTGAAGATGATGCATTTCCAGCCATGTGTTTGGTGAAAGGGGAGACTTATGATATGAAAATGGTGTGTGGTTTTTGTGAATTTCACAGTCTGCTATAACACGGGTATTTATAGCCACATGGAGCAATTGTTAAAAAAACAATTCAGGCTTTGCAGAAGAATCAATTCAGGCTTTGCAGAGGCATCAATTCAGGCTTTGCAGAAGAATCAATTCAGGATTTGTAGAGGCATCAATTCAGGCTTTGCAGAAGAATCAATTCAGGCTTTGCAGAGGAATCAATTCAGGCTTTGCAGAAGAATCAATTCAGGCTTCACATGGACTATAAGTAGATGCTCCGGTGAAGTAGTAATTCACAACTTGCTATCTATCGTTTGTACTCTCTTTGTCATTTACAAACATTATCTACAATTTCATAACTTAATGGCTGGAGGTTCACGTGGAAGGGGGAGAAGGTCAGTGAATGGGGCAGGCACTTCACGCTCCGCCTACATCGAACAATTAAATGATGGAGCTACGAGGGTTGACTGGGGAGTACCAGACACAACGGAGGAATGGGCGCAATTTGGGATGAGTGCTTATGATGAACCAATTACGCCTCAGGAGTGGGAGCAGTATGATTTTGCACGAGAGGCATACTACAATGCTCATGGGGGACAATCCCCACCTAGGTATCAATCTAACCAGGGACTGAGTCTACCAATGTCTCAAGTACTGCCTACAAAGTTGAAAGACTCATGTGATGAGGCAAATGCGGAGATACGACATATCGGCAGGAACTGGCTGCGCAACATGGAATTGCAGAAAGAGAAGGAGGCCATTATTTCGGAGCAGAAGGAGTTGTTGGAGATGATGAAGCGCGATGTCAGGGTGAAGCAAAAGGAGATTAAAAAATTAGAAGATGAATTGGTAGAAATCAAAGAAAACTACACCGGCATGGAGGAGCAGATGAAGGCAAAGGCTGGCTGGGTCAAGAGCATCCGAGAAATCTACCCGTAGTAGGTTTCTCAAAGGGTGGTTAATCTACCCGTAACGATGGCCTAATGTTTTCGTTTCTTTATTAATGTTTTTTTTATTAATGTTTACTTTATCGATGCTTTAATAAAAGGATGCTTTAATGTTTAACTTGTTTTTACACAATATAATTCCACAACCACGAAAAGGTGGATAAAATCAACAATGAACATAAATATCATATCACTTCACACTAAAATAAATTACTTGTTAACTACTTGCACAAAAATAAAGAGAGAAATAAGCTACAAGATGAGGTCGTTACAATCAAGGGAAGTCTATGTTAAGGTCAATGCTATCATGCCTTAGGGTTCCATGTGGTTCTAGGCTCGATGGCCCCTGAGAGCGAAATCTTTGGCTACTTGTAGCTCTGCTCCTGGGAACGGTTGAAGGGGCAGGAGTTGGACATTCACCACGAGTGTGTCCTACTGCTCCACACCTAGTACACGTTCTCTGTATCGGATCCCACCTCGAGATGGACGCGATCGTTCTTGCTTGGCCTCCCCGCACGTCTCTTGGTTATTAACGGTGGATAGCATGGAGGAAGGGGCACGTGCGGCAAAACCCATGACTGAGGGGGTCCAACCGGATTGATTACTTCCTGATATGTTGACTGGTAAGTATGGGACGTGAAGTAACCTAGAGCTAGATCGCTGCAATCTCTACGACTCACCGACCTTGCAGCTGCGATGGCATGACCGCATGGTAACCCAGAATATTGCCATTGCTTACATTCACAAACACGGTTAAGCATATCGACAATGGCGTGTCCACTGGTATCCCGAACATCGAACCTATCATATCCAATCCCTCTAACCCTCCATTGCGCAGATTTTCCTGCCCTTTTGAGAATCTTTGCCTCCGCCATTGGTGTAAGATGATTACACATTTCACCTACAAACATGTGTGTGTTAATTATGCTACGATTTATAAATAACAAAAGAAAACCAAATAACATATAAGTTCAAGATTTCATAGTTTATCAACCTCCCTTTTGTCGTCGAAGTAGGTACCACTCTTGTTGAAAATTTCGGAAGTACTCCATAAGCCCGACAATCGGTAACCTACGAGCAAAACGGGACAGTGCATTCACCGACTCGGCACTATTAGAGGTCATTATATTATACCGATGTGCAGGAAAATAGGCCCTTGACCACCTCTCCTTACCAGCAGCGTCCATAACTTGTGCTCCACGATCTACTTCATATCGTAGTGCATCCATGTACCGATCAAACTCCGTAACCGTATATGCTTTGCATGCCTTCCAGTAGGTCGAGCGGTTTGTAGTAATACGCCTGTCCGCACTTCTCACGTTCATCTCCAAATGTCGACAACATAGGGCATGAGGGGTCGATGGGTACACCGCAGAAATTGCGGCACTTATTGAAGGAGACCTGTCCGACATAAACACCAACCCTTCCGGGACTCCGATACATTCTCTCAACCTGGACAGAAACCAACCCCACTCCTCCCCCGTCTCGGACTTGCCTACTCCGAAAGCCAAGGGCACGATGTTGTTATTTCCGTCCATGGCAACCGCCAAGAACATCATACCTAGGTAAGGTCCCTTTAAATGGGTCGCGTCTATTACGATGACAGGACGCAGGTTTGCCAAAAACGTGCGGATCTGCAAATAACGTAGGTGGAGCAAATTTGTAAATATTATAATTTATAATATCTAAATATATGTCGTGTTGATATACATACCGCACATCCAAGAGCAGCGAAACACAACTCAAAACGTCCGTGCGAATCTGTCCTTATTCTGGTGCATGTACCCGGATTCTTCAGTTCCAAATTATATAAGTACATAGGGAGTCGTTCGTACGACTCCTCAGGTGTGCCTCTCACCATTAGTAGGGCCTTGCATCGCGCGCGCCATCCTTGGTGGTAACCAATGTTGAGTCCGTACTGCTGGTTGATATCGTCGACGATGTCATTCGGCCGAAATGACCTGCTAGCGTCAATAAACTTACCTTTCAATATGTGGCCCAAAGTCCTTTTGTTGGCCTGCCGGTGTCTGGAATTCAGTTGCGTCCTCGAACAAGTGTGTACATCGTTCAACTTCCTAACGACAAACATCCATCCTTTAGGGCCCACGGACTTCGCCGACATACGCCACTTACAATTTGTTTGCTCACAGACAGCCACATATCTGCTTTTGTCGGATTTCTCCGTTCTAAACACGAAACCCTCTTCCAAGAACTTAATTCCGAGCTGTATGGACATTTGCTCCTTCGTATCAAATAGTTGTCCTTCATGTATACTTGTACCGCGATTGTAAGGTACGGGTTGGTAGGGTGGTATATTGGTCTCCCGGTTTGGAAGGGAAGGAGGCATATCAAAATAATCGTTTAACTCACCAAGTGATTTATTGCTAGGGGTATATGTCTCTTCTTCTTCGTCCTTATCAGTATCGGTATCTGATCTGTCTAGATCAGATATACCTGTTGTGAAAACATGGGTTTCGTCATGAGCAACTCCAGAAAACCGTCTTTCTTCGTCTTCTTCTTCTTCAACTTCTTCTACTTGTTGTTCTTCTTCTAGTTGCGTCTCCGGAACAACATCGGGATAAGAGTCGTTAGGATGATATGAATGATCAGCATAAAGTGTGGTGTCGTATGATGCCTGGAATTGATGATCAGGCTCATTTTGACTACCACCGACGTGGATTTCGTCATCACCTTCGACATCATCTTCGTCATCACCTTCGTCGCACATCAATGTTGCGTCATACACAAAGACTTTTAGAGGTCTTTCAGAATCGACTGCAATTTGCATAAAACCAAGTATCACTTCGTCGTTGTTTAGCTCCACTAGTGAGCGATCTGCACGTTTGAACACCAACTTGCAAGTATCAGAATCTTCGATTCCACATTTTTCCATGGCGTAACGAAGAAACCTCTTATATGTATAGATTACTGGAATCTGTACACCACGCTTTGTGTACCCAATATAATCCCACTCATTGTTGTTTTGAACCCACTGACCATTGAAACATAAATAGAGCTTAGCTTTTACAACAGGTGAACTCATTTTTTCAATAGTATGAACTATGAAGGAAGAAAGAAAAATGGAATGGATGTGATGATGAACGTATTTACCTTGAATTATACTGACTCTTATAGGAAAAATTTATAGCCAACGATGAAATTGAATCGTACATTCGATGACAAGTATATATTTATTTTACGAATAATGGAAAAAAACGTGGAAAAACAATTGAAATCAGGCAACAAACACGTGAAAAACAATGAAAACACATAAAATGATAGTTCCCACCTGAAACCCTAATTTTTTTCTCAAACCCTAAAAATCCCGGTCATGACAACCCCGGGAAACCCGGCCATTAACCCCGGGAAACCCGGCCCCTAACCCCGGGAAACCCGGCCCCTAACCCCGGGAATCCCGGCCTCAACCTGGATTCGGCTGAACCACTTTAACCCCGGGATCGAGCCTCATCCCGGCCACGGATCCCGGACATATGGGGTATTTTGGCAAACTCGACGAGATTTGGGGCATTTCGGTAATACGATGTCCAAATACGGGCATTTTAATTAATTTCCCTATCTTTTTTCTCATATTTTTGTTTTATCTTTAAATTGTTTCAATACAATAAATACTATAATTTTTCATTTTTCTTTTCATTTAAATCAAAATAAAAATCATCAATACAATTAAAAATCTTATTATATTTTTACTTTACATTTTATTTTATTTTTAATAACAATTAATAATATTAAAACCTATAATCTAATTAGTTTTGATTTATTATTTTAAATATATTTTTGTTTGCAATTGTTTTTTCTCTTTATATACAGGTATTTTTTTTGTTAGCTAACAATCAATATATATATATATATATATATATATATATATATATATAAAGACTTAGGAAAGAGAATTAAGGAGAGGCCATTTTGGCTATTTATCTTTTTTCTCCTATTTTTATTTATTTTTAAATGGTTTCAATACATTAAATACTATAACTTTTCATTTTTCTTTTCATTTAAATCAAAATAAAAATCATCAATATAATTAAAAATCTTATTATATTTTTACTTTACATTTTATTTTATTTTTAATAACAATTAATAATATTAAAACCTATAATCTAATTAGTTTTGTTTTATTATTTTAAATACATTTTTGTTTGCAATTCTATTTTCTCTTTATTTACATGTATTTTTTATAAGCTAACAATTAATATATATATATATATATATATATATATATATATATATATATATATATATATATATATATATAAAAGAAGACTTAAGAGAGAAAATCAATGAAATGTCATTTTGGCTATTTATCTTTTTTTCTTATTTTTGATTTATTTTTAAATGGTTTCAATACATTAAATAATATAACTTTTCATTTTTTTTTCATTTAAATCAAAATAAAAATTATCTTTTACTTTACATTTTATTTTATTTTTAATGACAATTAATAATATTAAAACATATAATCTAATTAGTTTTGTTTTATTATTTTAGATACATTTTTGTTTGCAATTGTTTTTTCTCTTTATTTACATGTTTTTTTTTTGTAAACTAACAATGCTTATAAATCAGAACCATTATTAAACAGGTTAAATTTGATTTAATTTTTTGTAAGATAACTTTGCTTATATTTTAAAACTTCTATTAAATGTGTCTCTAAATTTGTTTTCCTTAGTAAGGTGAGAATCAATCAATCAATATATATATATATATATATAAAGGAGGACAATGGAGGGAGGATTAAAGAGAGCTCATTCTACCTATTTATCTTTTTTTTCATAATTTTGAACTATTTTTAATTGATTTTCACACATTAAATGTTAAAATTTTTCATTCTTTTTTATTTTAAATTAGAACTCATCAATTAATATATATACCTATTATTATTTAAAATATTATTTCCATTACATTTTTAATTATTCAATGAATCCAACAAATTTTTTATTTAAATCTATTAACTTATTATTATTTTTATTTAATTAATAGGGTTCATTAAATTTATGAACGTATTATTTTTATATAATGTTTTGTAGTTTTTTCTTTGTAAGCTAACAATCATCATCAATCAATATATCTATATCTATATATATATATATATATATATTAAAAGAAGAACCAAAAGGTGGTTTAATGAGAATCCTTTAACAACATTTATCTTTTTTCTCATTTTTTTGATTTATTTTTTAATATTAATTCAACACATTAATTGTCAAACCTTTCATTTTCTTTCTTTCTTTAATTTCATTTTTCATTTTTTTATAATTGAAATTAGAATCCACAACTATATAAAACTACATATATTATTATTTACATCAATATATATATTATATTATATTATATTACATGCCAATCGAAAACGTAAATCAACAAAAATCAATATATATATATATATATATATATATATGTGTGTGTGTGTGTGTGTGTGTGTGTGTGAAATAATCGCAGGTGACTAATAGATTTTAGAAGATGTTAAATTGAAAAGAGATGTGTATAAGAAACTGATAGAGTTGTCTTATTTTTAGTGACACTCTTTTTGCAAAGAAAAAAAAGATCTAATTATAAAAAAATTAATTAAAAAAATAAAGCATAAAAAAATAATTATTATATATTAAAATCTTAATATATATTAAGGAACGACGTAGATAATGAGGTAGATTTTATAAGATGATAGTTTGGAAAATGTTTATATATTATACCACATTGATGTAAAAATGAAAAGATTAGAAGAAGAATGCATGTATATAAAAGGAGGAGATGATTCCTTTGTGTAAACTCATATGGTTGAGTTATTTTAATCGTCCTCCTTTTTACAAGAATAATGAGTTAACACAATGAGATTTGAGTATTATACTTAAATCATGAAATTTGATTGATTTTGATTATTCCATATGACTACATTAGTTGAAATATGAATGATTAAAGGAATAAAATGGGTATGTCAAATGAGAGAATTTCGTTGTATAAACTCATAGGATTGGTTCATTTTAGTTGTTCCTTTTTTTTGCAAAAATATCTATTTTAAAGGGGTTAACTCATTTAAGTTGTCCCTCTTTCTGAAAAAAAAAATTTATTGACTTATATCTTTATATATAACTAATCTTTATCTTTATATACATTAAAAAAGAAACCAAACATAATGACTTGACAACATGGGGTTTGAGTATTACTCAAATCTTGAAATATGGTTGAGTTTTATCATCCCACATTGGTGGGAATATGATAATTTAGAAAAAGATGATGGGTATATATAAGAGTCATGGATGCTATTAAAATCTAAACACCTACTGATGGAATCAAAATCAACCAAAAGGTAAAAATTATAGTGTAAAACACATATTTTAATAAGGTTTGAGTATTTCTCAAATCTTGAAATTGCATCATCCTACATTGGTGAGAAGTTGATAGTTTGGAAGAAAATAATGGGTATATAAAAGAGTGGTAGATACTCTTCACATCTAAAACCATTGTTGGAATCAAAACCAACCAAAAGGTACAAATTATAGTGTAAGACACATATTTTATTGAGGTTTAAGTATTCCTCAAATCTTGAAATCATTATATATATTAAAAGAGAAACCAAGTATAATGACTTGGCAATAAGGTTAAGTTTCGTCATCCCATATTGATGGGAAATGATAATTTAAAAGAAGATAA
Organism: Arctium minus; assembly: GCA_954870635.1. Lineage (NCBI taxonomy): Eukaryota > Viridiplantae > Streptophyta > Magnoliopsida > Asterales > Asteraceae > Arctium > Arctium minus. The sequence continues at coordinate 21,506,416 of OX941082.1, forward strand.
CGGGTATATAAAAGAGTGATGGATGCTTTCGAAATCTAAAGTCATGGTTCGTATCAAACCCAATCAAATGGTAAAGATTATAGCACAAAACACACACTTAAATGAGGATCGAGTATTTCTCAAATCTTGAAATAAGGTTGAGTTTCAACATTCCACATTAGTGAAAAGTTGATAATTTAGAAGGAGATGATAGGTATATAAATGAGTGATGGATGTTTTAAAAATATATAACCTGGTTGGAATTAAAACCAAACAAATGGTAAAATTATGGTGAAAACACACACAATTCAAATCTTTATATATTAAAGTAAAACCTACAATGAATGAGGTGACATCATAAGGAACGAGTATTCATCATTTTCTTCAATTGTGGTTGAGTTTTGTGTATCCCACATTGATGAAGTGATGAAATATTGACAATGAATGATTGATATATGAAGAGGTTGAGATGCCTTTGTAGTAACTCATGAAGTTGACTCATATTGCTCGATCCTCTAAACTCGTGAAGTTGGTCGAATCTCTAAACTTACGGGTTGGTTGATTTTGGCTAACGATCTTTTGGCAAACATGTTAACTATACAAAATAATAAAAAATCTTATAAGATTCAAATATTTAAAAACTTGGAGTAGGTGTGATTTCGACTATCCCACATTAATGAGAAATCTTTATTTTGAAGAATGAATGTAAGTATAAAAGGGCAAAATATTTATTTCGAAACAAAAATGTTAGTTGGCTAAATGACTACATTTATTTTGCAAAACAAACTTATTTATATGAAATCTTTATATATATTAAAGAAAGATAAAACACATATGACGTGACATTATGAGAGTTAAGTAGTTTTAAATCTTGATGCATGATGTGATCTTGGTTATCCCATATTACAGAAAAATCTTTAGTTTGAAAAATAGATGTGAGTATATGAAATAATGGTGTTTTCTTTTTGAAAATGATAAGGATAATAACTACCTTCATTTTTGCAAAATAAACTTATTTATATGAAGAAGGGTGTTCAAATGCAATTCATTTACATGATGTAACCCCTTTATCCACCATTCATATAGAGGGGGCGTTCAAATGCAACTCATTTACATGATGCAACCCCTCTATCCACTGTTCATTTTATTTTGCATAATAACCCCCCTCTATGAGAGTTAACTATTTTAAATTTTTGATGTAAAGTGTGATTTTGGTTATCCCGTATTAAGTAGAAATCTTTAGCTTGAAGAATAGATGTAGGTATATGATAAGATGATGTTTTTTTTTTAAATGATAAGATTAATAACTACCTTTATTTTGCAAAACAAAAGTATTTATATAACATCTTTATGTATATAAAAGAAATATGAAAGACATAAGATATAGCAATATAAGAGTTAATATTTTTAAATCTTTATATATTTACTATCTAAATTACTCATTCTACCGCGCAACGCGCGGTTTCCGCACTAGTATCAATATATAAAGGAGGGCAGTGGAGAGAGGATTAAGGAGAGCTCATTCTACCTATTTATCTTTTTTCTCATTATTTTGAATTATTTTTAATTGATTTCCACACATTAAATGTTAAAACTTTTCATTTTCTTTTTTTAATTTAAATTATAACTCATCAATCATATATATATATATATATATATATATAAAGGAGGGTTATGGAGAGAGGATTAAGGAGAGCTCATTCTACCTATTTATCTTTTTTCTCATAATTTTGAATTATTTTTAATTGATTTTCACACATTAAATGTTAAAAACTTTCATTTTCTTTTTTAATTGAAATTAGAACTCATCAATCATCAATATACATATATATATATATATATATATATATCAATATATATATATATATATAAGAAGACTTAGGAGAGAGAATCAAGGAGAAGCCATTTTGGTTATTTATTTTTTTTCTCCTATTTTTGATTTATTTTTAAATGATTTCAATACATTAAATAGTATAACTTTTCATTTTTATTTTCATTTAAATCAAAATAAAAATCATCAATATAATTAAAAATCTTATTATATTTTTACTTTACATTTTATTTTATTTTTAATAACAATTAATAATATTAAAACCTAAAATCTAATTAGTTTTGTTTTATTATTTTAAATATATTTTTGTGTGCAATTGTTTTTTCTCTTTATTTACATGTATTTTTTTTGTAAGCTAACAATGCTTATAAATCAGAACCTTTATTAAACAGAATAAATTTGATTTAATTTTTTGTAAGATAACATTGTTTATATTTTAAAACTTTTATTAAATGTGTCTCTCTAAATTTGTTTTCCTTAGTAAGGTTAAAATGTTTATAAATCAAAACTTTTATTAAAAATAAAAGTTTTAAAATTGTTTTTTCTCTTTATTTACATGTATTTTTTTGTAAGCTAACAATCATCAATATATATATATATATATCAATATATATATAAGAAGACTTAGGAGAGAGAACCAAGGAGAGGCCATTTTTGCTATCCATATTTTTTTCTCCTATTTTTGATTTATTTTAAAATGGTTTCAATACATTAAATACTATAACTTTTCATTTTTCTTTTCAGTTAAATCAAAATAAAAATCATCAATATAATTAAAACTCTTATTATATTTTTACTTTACATTTTATTTTATTTTTAATAACAATTAATAATATTAAAACATATAATCTAATTAGTTTTGTTTTATTATTTTAAATATATTTTTGTTTGCAATTGTTTTTTCTTTTTATTTACTTGTATTTTTTTTGTAAGCTAACAATCAATATATATATATATATATATATATATAAAAGAAGACATAGGAGAGAGAATCAATGAGAGACCATTTTTGCTATTTATCTTTTTTCTCCTATTTTTGATTTATTTTTAAATGGTTTCAATACATTAAATACTAGGGAAATTAATTAAACTAGCCATTTCAGAAAAGCAGTTTTATCTCCTAACCAATCTCTCTCTCAATTTATTAAAATAACCCATAAGTTCGTGAAAGGTGTTCGTATATACGAACACATCCCTAAATCTGATAAATTTGACATATGTTCGTAATATATGTTCGTATATACGAACATAATTTAAAAACTCAACAATTTTTATTAACTTCGTGAAATGGGTTCCTGGGAAATGAAATCAGTTTAAAAAAATTACATTTATGGCCCCTGTTCGTATTTCACGAACCAAACTTACCTTTTTGACCATCGTGTGAGCTAAAGAAATATTATAAATTTACAATTTTAGCCCCTGTTCGTATATATCATGTGAGTGATACGAATATACCGAATTACAAGTTTGGCCCCTGGTTCGTGTATATTGTGTGATACGAAGTAAATGGTTTAAATAAAAAAGCAAGTTACAATTATGGCCCCTTATCTTTGAAACATTAATCAAATTATTTTCAATTTTGGCCCTAGTTCGTATCATATGTTCGTGTATCACGAACATAGATTTCCAAATTAAAGGAAAGTTACAATTATAGCCCCTCAACTTTGGCCCAATAATCAAAGTATTTACAATTTTGGCCCTAATACTTTGATTATTGGGCCAAAGTTGAGGGGTCATAATTGTATATATCCTTTAATTTGGAAATCTATGTTCGTGTTACACGAACATATGATACGAACTAGGGCCAAAATTGAAAATAATTTGATTAATGTTTCAAAGATGAGGGGTCATAATTGTAACTTGCTTTTTTATTTAAACCATTTACTTCGTATCACATAATATATACGAACCAGGGGCCAAACTTGTAATTCGGTATATTCGTATCACTCGCATGATATATACGAACAGGGGCTAAAATTGTAAATTTGTAATATTTCTTTAACTCACATGATGGTCAAAAAGGCAAGTTTGGTTCGTGAAATACGAACAGGAGCCATAAATATAATTTTTTTTAAACTGATTTCATTTCCCAGGAACCCATTTCACGAAGTTAATAAAAATTGTTGAGTTTTTAAATTATGTTCGTATATACGAACATATATTACGAACATATGTCAAATTTATCAGATTTAGGGATGTGTTCGTATATACGAACACCTTTCACGAACTTATGGGCTATTTTAATAAATTAAGGGAGAGATTGGTTAGGAGATAAAGTTGATTTTCTGAAATGGCTAGTTTAATTAATTTCCCTAAATACTATAACTTTTCATTTTTCTTTTCACTTAAATCAAAATAAAAATCATCAATATAATTAAAAATCTTATTATATTTTTACTTTACATTTTATTTTATTTTTAATAACAATTAATAATATTAAAACCTATAATCTAATTAGTTTTGTTTTATTATTTTAAATATATTTTTGTTCGCAATTGTTTTTTCTCTTTATTTACATGTATTTTTTTGTAAGCTAACAATGCTTATAAATCAGAACCTTTATTAAACAGGTTAAATCTGATTTAATTTTTTGTAAGATAACATTGCTTATATTTTAAAACTTCTATTAAATGTGTCTCTCTAAATTTGTTTTCCTTAGTAAGGTTAGAATGTTTTTAAATCAAAACTTTTATTAAAATAAAAGTCTTAAAATTGTTTTTTCTTTTTATTTACATGTATTTTTTCGTAAGCTAACAATGCTTATAAATCAGAACCTTTATTAAACAGGTTAAATCTGATTTAATTTTTTGTAAGATAACTTTGCTTATATTTTAAAACTTCTATTAAATGTGTCTCTCTAAATTTGTTTTCCTTAGTAAGGTGAGAATCAATCAATATAGCAATATATATATATATATATATATATATATATATATATATATATATATATATATAAAGGAGGGCAATGGAGAGAGGTTAAAGAGAGCTCATTCTACCTACTTATCTTTTTTCTCATAATTTTGAATTATTTTTAATTGATTTTCACACATTAAATGTTAAAATTTTCATTTTTTTTAATTTAAATTAGAACTCATCAATTAATATATATACCTATTATTATTTAAAATATTATTTCCATTACATTTTCAATTATTCAATGAATCCAACAAAGTTTTTTATTTAAATCTATAAACTTATTATTATTTTTATTTAATTAATAGGGTTCATTAAATTTATGACCTTATAATTTTTATATAATGTTTTGTAATTTTTTCTTTGTAAGCTAACAATCATCATCAATCAATATATCAATATATAAAGGATGACAATGGAGAGAGTATTAAAGAGAGCTCATTCTATCTATTTATCTTTTTTTCTCATATTTTTGAATTATTTTTAATTGATTTACACACATAAAATGTTAAAACTTTTCATTTTCTTTTTTAATTTAAATTAGAACTCATCAATCATCAATATATATACATATATATATATATATATAAAGGAGGGCAATGGAGAGAGGATTAAGAAGAGGTCATTCTATCTATTTATCCTTTTTCTCATAATTTTGAATTATTTTTAATTGATTTCTACACATTAAATGTTAAAACTTTTCATTTTTTTAATTTAAATTAGAACTCATCAATCATCAATATATATATATATATATATATATATATATATATATATATATAAAGGAGGGCAATGGAGAGAGGATTAATAAGAGCTCATTCTGGCTATTTATCTTTTTTCTCATAATTTTGAATTATTTTTAATTGATTTTCACACATTAAATGTTATAACTTTTCATTTTCTGTTTTAATTTAAATTAGAACTCATCAATCATCAATATATATATATATATATATATATATATATATATATATATATATAAAAGAAAACTTAGGAGAGAGAATCAAGGAGAGACCATTTTGGTTATTTATCTTTTTTCTCCTATTTTTGATTTATTTTTAAATGATTTCAATACATTAAATACTATAACTTTTCATTTTTCTTTTCATTTAAACTAAAATAAAAATTATCAATATAATTAAAAATTTTATTATATTTTTACTTTACATTTTATTTTATTTTTAATAACAATTAATAATATTAAAACCTATAATCTAATTAGTTTTGTTCTATTGTTTTAAATATATTTTTGTTTGCAATTGTTTTCTTCTCTTTATTTACATGTGTTTTTTTTTTGGTAAGCTAATAATGCTTATAAATCAGAACCTTTATTAAACAGGTTAAATTTGATTTAATTTTTTGAAAGATAACATTGCTTATATTTTAAAACTTCTATTAAATGTGTCTCTCTAAATTTGTTTTCCTTAATAAGGTGATAATGTTTATAAATAAAAACTTTTATTAAAAAAGTCTATTTTATTTTTATTTTAAATGAGAATTTATATTCATTTATATATATACATATTCTTTTAGTAAGTTAACAATACTTATAATTCAAAACTTTTATTAAATGAGTTTATTATTTTTTTATTTTTTATTAGTAAGGTGACAGTGTTTATAAATCAAACCTTTTTTTGATAACTAAAAGTTTTTTTTTGAATTTTTTATTTTTTATTTAATTATTTCTTTAGTAACCTAACAATATTTATAAATCAAAACTTTTATTATATAAAAAACATATATGCTTATTTGAATTTTATTCTTTTTATTTAATATCATTTTTTTCTTAGTAATCTTAACAATGGTTATAGATTAAAACTTTATTAAATAAATATATTTATTTTTCATTTAGTTTATTTTAATTTATTTTATTAAGGTAACAATGGTTATAAATGAAAACTATTTTGTAAAAATAAAGTATTATTCATTATTTCATTTTCTATTTTCACATATATTTTCATGTTTATTTACTTTTTTTTAAATAAAATATTTATTTTTATTTAGTCTTTTTATTATTTTAATAATGGTAACAATTATTTTGATGATGAAATCATAGTTCCAATTTATTTTAATAAAAATATTTTGAACGTTTTCATTAATTATTATTTACAAAATACTCACGATAAGTCGATAACCACTATACATAATATTAATTACATGATAGTGATTACACACATTGTTATTTACATAACACCAATATTGCATATTATTATAAAAAAACGTTAATATTAAATAGTTAAAATTATTGAGGGAAAAAACTTATTATAACCTATCAATATAATATAAATGAAATACTTATGACAATTGAATGCAATTAAATAACAATTATGATTTACTAGCTATCAATTTATTATTTATTTACCTTATAGTTGTATTTCAATTTTTCTCTATATAAAGGTTATAGAAAATTAACTATTTCGATTGCTTGAATCATTATTTTGTTATTTGATTTTAACGTCATGAAGTATTCTTTGTTAGAAGACTTAAAAGATGATCACGATGACTACATTAGAAAAGTTCAGATTTATATAATGTGGGAATGTCTAAACACGAAGAAATGGGGAGAATCAATTTGTTTAGACATTATTCTAATCGATGAGAAGGTATATTATGATGTAATCGTCGAGTGCGTGACATATCTATTCTCATTTGTCTAATTTGTTATCCACATTTTTTTACAGTAAATTTTAATGCATGCATCTGTGCATAAGAACTTGGTCCCAATGTATCGTCATCTATTGAGCGAAGATGTTCTATATTGTCTAAAAAATTTGAGATTATTGAGAGCAAAAGCAATTACCAACCACTTTCAACTAAGTACAAGATATGTTGATGAAGAGTTTGAACAATAAACCTCAAAATGTCTAAGCTTGATTTACAATATTTTTTTGAATTTCACAAAATAGATTTTGTTGATTTACAACATATATACCATTTGTATGCACCGCGCATCGCGCGGGGCATTTACCTAGTTTCTTATAAATAAGGGAAAAGTCTGAATGAAACTCGACAAACTATCTGATTTTGAATGATTAAGTCTCTAAACTATTTTTTTGAATAATAAAACTATTAAACTTTCTAAAACCGGTTAAATACATCCTCATGACCTGTAAAAACAAAAAACAGGTTAATGTGATAAAAATTTGGAAAAAGCCTAAAAAAACCCAGCAAACTATCTAATTTTGAACGTTTAAGTCCCTGAATTTTTTTATCAAATAAAATCTTTAAACTTTTTCTTAAATCTTTTTACCAAATAAATTATTGAATTTTTTTGAACAAATAAATCCCAAACATTTTTTTTGAAGAAACAAAATCATGAACTTAATTTTCAACAAATAAATCCAATTTTTTTTTGTACTTGAAGAAAAAAAATTATATACAATTCATCTCATCGACAATAAGGCAAAATGAATCAATTAAAAAAAATTATGCCATTTTTATTACTAATTCTGAATCATTCAAAAGTTATGCCTAAAATATAAATAGATACAAACAAAAATTATACTCATCATTTCACAAAATATACCAAAAAAACGCCAATCATTTAACAAAATATACCCAAAAAAGAACGTCAATCTTTAACAAAATATACCAAAAAAACGGCCACCATTTCACAAATATACCAAAAAAAATGCCCAAAATATATGTTCATCACATTAACAAGAATTAATATAGGGAAATTAATTAAAATGCCCGTATTTGGACATCGTATTACCGAAATGCCCCAAATCTCGTCGACTTTGCCGAAATACCCTTTAAGTCCGGGAATCCCGGGGTTATGTCCGGGAAACCCATATATATGTATCTCACACACACCCATATATGCATCCACACACATGTACACGATCCCGGCCCCCAACCCCGGGATTCCCGGACATAACCCCGGGATTCCCGGACATAACCCCCGGGATTCCCGGACATAACCCCGGGATCGGTCCTTTCCCGGCCGAAACACAACAACCCCGGGAATGATGCTCATCCCGGCCACGTTTCCCGGACTTAAAGGGTATTTCGGCAAAGTCGACGAGATTTGGGGCATTTCGGTAATACGATGTTCAAATACGGGCATTTTAATTAATTTCCCATTAATATACCAAGCGGTATTTCTTTTACAGCTATGTGTTTCATTCATTTAGTTGATGGTATACATGAAAGTCAAATGGTTGATCGGACTTTTACTTTAAATTAAACATAATTTTGTTATTGTAAATGACACTTTGGGTATATTTCCGTTAGTGGGATAAACATATCTTTTGGGCATTTTTTGGTATATTTGTGAATGAGCGTTTTTTTGATATATTTTATGAAATAATGGATGTTTTTGGTATATTTTGTGAAATGATTGGCGTTTTTTCATATATTTTGTGAAATGATAAATATAATTTTTCTATGTATCTATTTATGTTTTAGACATAACTTTAAAAATGATTCGGAATTAGTAATAAAAATGGTATATTTTTTCTCTCTTTAATTAATTCATTTTGCTTTATTGTCGATGAGATGAATTGTATATAATTTGTTTGTTCATGCAAAAAAAAGGATTTATTTGTTGAAAATTAAGTTCATGATTTTGTTTTCTTCAAAAAAAGTTTGGGATTTATTTGTTCAAAAAAAGTTCAAAATTTTATTTGATAAAAAGATTTAAGAAAAAAGTTTAAAGATTTTTTTGTTAAAAAAAAATCCAGGGACTTAAACATTCAAAATTAAATAGTTTTTGGGTTTTTTAGACTTTTCCCAAGTTTTTATCACATTAACATGTTTTTATAAGTTACAAGGACGTATTTAACCGGTTTTAGAAAGTTTGAGAATTTTATCATTCAAAAAAATAGTTTAGGGACTTAATCATTCAAAATCAGATAATTTGTTGGGTTTTTTCAGACTTTTCCCTATAAATAACGATAATTATTTCATTAAGTGCAAGTATTAATTATCTTAAATTAATGGCTTATGATGGATGTCACAGATCTCACAAATTTTAAAGTTCTCAAATGATTAAACCCTTATATATATATATAGGGGCCTAATCAAATGAGAACTAGGTAGTTTGTGATAACTGTGAGATCCAATATAAGCCACACATTTAGAATAACTAATATTAATTTTTAATAAATAAAAAATGATATTTTAGTAAATTTGTTTAATTCCTAAAATATAGCCTAATTCCTAAATTTTCTTATTTCCTTTTACAAAAGGGTATCACAGTGTGCTATCATGTATTTTTTATGTTTACAAAAGAGTATCATAGTGTACTATCATGTATTTTTGATCTTTACAAAGTGTATCACAGTGTGCATAACTTATTTTCGATGTTTTTTCGATCTTTACAAAGTGTATCACAGTGTGCTATCACGTATTTTTGATATTTTTTTTTATATTTACAAAAGGGTATCATAGTGTGCTATCATGTATTTTCGATCTTTACACAGTGTATCACAGTGTGCATCATGTATTTTCGATGTTTATAAAGTGTATCACAGTGGGCATCATGTATTCGTCGGAATACTATTTGTTAGAGAGAGAAGAGAGAGGAGATCTAAAAAATACCTAAAATTTCTTTAATTCAAAATTTTAATTAAAATTACCAAAATTGTTGATTTCCTAATTTATCTTCTGATTTATGGTTAAGATTGGATTTCACGGTTACCACATATAACTGAGTTCTCCCTTGAATGGCCCCATATATATATATATATATATATATATATATATATATATATGGGCCTAATCAAATGAGACCCTATTAGATTGTGGTAACTATGAGATCCAATCTCATCCCATCATTTTAATTAATTAATAGGGGGGGATATATTAGTAATTTGATAAATTAATTAATATAACATTTTTTTTGTAACTGAAAAAATCAAAGTCTCATCAATCAAATATTACGTTTCTTTTATTATCTCAACAAATTGATTTTGGGATAATATCCATATGGACCATGTGACATTGTGAAAATATAACATCATTTGAATCTCATGTGCCACGTGATTTGGCATATATCTGATATATATGTTACATTGTGATTTGACATATATCTGATATATGTGTTACATTGTGATGTATGTGTTACATTGTGATTTGGCATATATCTGATAATCTAATATCTGAATCTCATATGTACCATGAGACACTGATCACAGTGTATCACCACCTACGGAATTAGCAACAATAATCCCATCATTCTTGTTAAGTCTAAATATTGTATCCAAGATTTAATTAGAAAAGTCAAACTGTAAAAGTCAACAATGTCAAAGTCTTGTAAAAGTCAAAGTTGTATTTGTTTACTTAGCCTTTAAGTCTTTGTTAGTTTAGGTGGTATAAATAGGTTTGGCTTTAGTAATCTTGTAACAAGAGATGTATGAACGTCACTGTAATATGTGTAACTGTGTGTGAGATATATGATAATGGAGCTTTCATGTCTAAATTTTTCTCTCTCTACATTCTCTCTATATGATTTGGTAGATTTTGGGATTAACAATTGATATCAGAGCTGATCCAAATCAGAGAGAGGATTGAGAGAAATGAATTTCGAATATGAATTTGTGTTTTAAATCAAAATTTTGATCGATTTTCTTGGTTTTTCAAGAAAAACTCATTTTTCTGTGATTTCTTCAAAATTCAGTCTGTTTTGTGGTCGAATTGATTCAAAATTGGTTTCATTGGATTCGTTTTTGGTTATAGATCATCTTTGATTCACAGTGATTTGCAAGATTTACATGTTTTGATCTTCTATTTTGAAATTTTTGATTTTCTGGAAACGACGTTTTTAACGAACTGTGGATTTCAAGAAATCTCAAATTTGGTGTTTTTGATCGAAATTTTTGTTTGGATTGAGTTAGAAAAGTGTTTTCGACCATAATTGTGCAAAAAGTTTAATCAAATTCAATTCAGAATTCGATCTTTTTGATGATTTTCGAGTGTATGTGAACTTTGCGCCAGATCTGAACTTTGCGCGAGTTCTTCAACTTTGCGTCACATTCATCTCAAGAGAACTCCTCTTTGCGCCTCTCTCGTATAACACAAAGTTAATCTTTGCGCCATTCAAAGCTCATGCAAACTAAGGTTTGCGTCTCTCAAAGCTCGCGAGAATCTGACTTTGCGCCTTCAACGTCTCACGAAAACCAGAGTTTGCGCCTCTCAAGTCTAATGCAAAGTTCCTTTGCGCCTCACGTCCATCGCGCAAACCAGGGTTTGCGCCACCCCTTGCTCGCGCAATTCTCATTGTGCGTCACACGTTGAACACGCAAACCTCTAGTTTGCGCCATATTTGTCTAAAAAAAAAGAGTCTGGAAATTTTTTTGTGTGTGCCAGTGCTTGCTCACGTGAAATCCTACTTTGCGCCAGTCTAAGTGTTGGTGGTTGAAGATGTCGATACTGTACAAGCCTGATATATCTGTAATAGAAGCTGAACGAAGGACTCTGCAAATTAAAAATTCAGAGTATCTTAGAAGGATTCAGGAGTTGGAACTTAAATTGTTCAATTGTGTTAAAACTCCTGAATGTATAAATTGTTCTAAAACTAGATCTAATTTTGCAGGTATTCTCTATGAAAAGGAGAAAGAGTTAAAAGAGAAAGAAAGAGAGATTATGAATCTTCAAAGCCAAATGAAGACAACTGAACAGAAATCACCGGAGCTGCAAGCAGAATCAGTTGAACTTCAAACCAAGTTTAAGGCTTTCGAAGAAAATATATCTGCATTGGAAAGTTCAAATACTGAACTTAAAAAGAAGATATCTGCCTTGGTGTTAGAGAATGCTGAGATGATTAAAAGCATCCAAGCAGATAAAGCAAAATTAAAACAGGAGACATCTTCTTTTCTTCAGATGTCTGAGATTTCTAAGAAAACTCTCCAAGAGAAAAAGGACTTGGAGCATAGATGCAGGAATCTTTCTAAGCAAGTGTCTGATTTTGAGAAAATTCTTATAACTGAAAGAGACACTTTTTCAAAAGAAAGACAAGTTCTTGAAGGAAAAATATCTGGTCTTCCCTCACAGATCTCTACTTTACAAGACTTGCTCGAAAAAGAAAGAAAACTTTTCAAAGAGCAGAAAAAGTCTTTTGATCTTGAAAAGAAAATTTCTGAAAAGAGAAATGTTGGGATTTTTAAAGAAATATCTGAAAAGACCAAGAACTTGGAAATAGATTTTAAGCAAGAACGCATACATCTTGAGTCTGAAATATCTATGCTCCAATCCAAAATTACTGTTCTATCTTCAGATATCCAAAAAGAAACAAAGGCCAAGTCTGATTTGAAACAGAAGTTTGACACACTTTCAAATGAAAGAAACATTTTGACCAAACAGATAAAAGACTTAGAAGCTGCAAACATTGAAATGTCAGAAAAGATAACAACTGATGTGATTGATCAATCACCTGTTGATAATTCAACAGAATCAGTCTGTTCTTTCAAAACAGCTTCTAGTTCTATTAATGAGAAAAATGTTTTGAAAAACAAAAGTTTCAAATCTCAAAATGTCAACTCAAGTCAGATTAGACCTTCCAACCTATTTTATGACAAGTTTGTTGATGGTTCAGCGCGTTTTTATGTTAAATCTCTTGGAAAGAATTCAAAGAAAGGCCAGATTGTCTGGAGAGAAAAGGGTTCTTCAGGTGATGAGAAGAAGAAAGGCAAAGCATCTGCATCCACATCCAATGTCAAAAAGAACAGTGCACTCACAGGTAAAACTTTTGGTAATTCTGATATATTTTATTCTACTAATCATCTTATCAGGATTGCTCAGAAGAAAATCTGTTGTTCTTACTGTGGAACACATGATTTTGTAAGTAAAATTTTTAGTAATTACTGGTATGGTTCTTATTATATTAACCCCACACGAACTGCAACTAACATTTCTGGACCCAAATACTAGTGGGTACCAAAAAAGAAAACTGATTCTTTGTTGCAGGCAACTCAAGTCAAGGGGGAGTAAGAGAATAAAGGCTTTTGAACACAACAGTTCAAAACCCGGACTTCCATGTCAAGACGATGGCTTTTGAGTAAATCAGCTCAAGACCCGGACTTCAAAGCTGAAAGATTATGGCTTCTAAGTACACAGCTTAGGACCCGTACTTCAAAGGATTAAAGCCCTCTACTCCCGTGATATCATAAGAGATCGTATTCCAACACTCAAATGAGGACATCGACCTTCAAGGGGGAGTACACTCTTTCTGCAATAGAGATATATGATGGACTACATTCCAGAAGGAATTGTGGATCTCTATCCTAGACTTTTCATTGATAGATTTTCCTGATATGACGGACCGCATTCCAGAAGGAGTTGTGGATCTCTATCTTGTTTTAATTGATATATCTACTAATGCATAAACTATAGGGGGAGTACAGGTGATGGCTTCTGATCACATTACAGATCAGGACCCGTTTTTCAATGATCAGAAAAGGATATTCTGCTAATATCCAGGGGGAGCTTCAAAGATATAAATTATTTAAACATGATTTGAGGGGGAGCTGAAAAGGTAAATATTTTCTGATCCTAGATCTCTGTTTGTTTGGAAGAAGAACAACTTTCAAGCATGAAAAACGTTTCTTAAATGTTCAAACCACTTCTCTATTCTCAAACGATTTCATGAATTTAGAAGTGTGCTTTTAAATGTTTTTCAAATATTGAGCCTTAATGTTAAACTGACCGTGTGTTTCCAAAGATCAATACTTGTGTATTATCTTGTCCATATACTGTCAAGTATTCACACACACCGGTTCAGTGTTTCATTTGAATTTGTTATTACCATGTCTCATATCGAACATATTTTTCCGATGGTAATACCCCCGTTTGAATTTCAAAGTTGTTAAGCATCATTCATCTTTTTCATATTTGTGCTTTCATTGATAAATTGTTTATATTTGTTCATATAAACAAAATATCCAGTTCTTTGATACCCTATCATTTTCATTTGATCTGATTTTAATCATTGTCAGATTCTCAAAACATTTCTATTCTTTCTTGATTATTCATTCATATAAAGTTTTGAGAAATCTTAAATGTTTAAAAATGCTCAAATTTCATTTCTGATTTTTGATGAGCATACATACACTGACATATGATTTCTTGTGATTTTCATATCAATAAAATCATTGACCAGCATGTACTTTTAGGATCATGGGATTCAGTGTGAGTGCTTAATAGATCTTCCATGGATTCACGATAACCAGTGTTTTCTACCCCGGAAGAAATACTTTGAGTGATTGAGGGGAGAGGGGTCTAAAAGAATTGAGTGTGGGAGTGATCTGAGGTAAAATGGAAATGAGAGATTGGTTAGATGTGAGTTTATATGTTTAAAAGAAAGAGGGTGTGAGATCATAGTTAAAAGAATATCAGAACTCTGCACCAAACATCTTTCTGAGCCGGGCAACCACATTACTGATTGGTTCACATTTCTTTGGTGACCATCATTGAAATAGGAAAATAGTTCATGCCATCTCTTGCATTAACCCCACCAGCTACTCATTCTTTTCTTAAAAAGAGAATGTTTCACATTTTCTGGGGAAGCAGCACATAATCTATTGGTTCTTCTCTTGGAAGATACTGATATTGAAAAAGAAGGTAAGTTGTCCCACCTTCGACCCTTTCTCATGCACATTGAGTCCATGTACAATCATTGCTGTCTCAGTGATTTACAGACTTCGAGCCTTATGAAACACAATCATTGTGCTAATTCTTTCAAACACAAGCACGAGCATACAGAGAATTTGTTTTTCTGTCAGAACATTCATAGAATTACCTTGTGTTTTTCAATGATTGAATGGAAGACCTGGGGAGTCATCATCAATCCAACTCCTTATATTGTACATTCGTTGTACACAGTGACTTCGTGTTACCGACAGACACTTCTAACTGTTTCATTGTGTTGAATCAGGGTTACCACGTTCATTATGTCTGAATTTGAAAAGATTCGGATATATACAGTTCTTGATTCAGATGTTCAGATCAAAGGGCAGAGACAGTCAAATTTTCAGATAATGGAGAGATTGTTATGTCCATAAAAAAAGGGGTGAACAAAGACTGTGTTGAAATTAAAGACGTTTTGATGATCTTGATGCTCACAATCATCAAAAAGGGGGAGAATTTACAAAGATTCAATTTCAAAGCCGTCAAGAAGATATCAAAGTGAAGAAAGACTTGTGAAAGAAATTCTTTGGCTGATTCAAAATGCTTCCGCTGTTTCAAACTCAAAAGATTCTGATGAAAGATTCTTCATAGTTAAATCAAGTTTCAAGAAAGTTTGTTTTTCCAAAGATGATTCAGAGTTCACAAGAGATGAAGATACAAAATCAGAGTTTCCCTCAAAGCTTTTTCAATGTTAATGTTTCAAAGACTTCAAGTTTCGTGCTCATGACTTGTTGACTTTCAAAGCTTCAAAGTGAAAAAGACTTTTCAAAGGTTCTTCAAAGGCTGAAAGAGTTTCAATGTTCAAAGTTGTCAGAGACTAAAGCTGAAGAATCAAGTGTTGAAGACTAGTGTCAGATTTTTATTAAATCTTGAATACAAAGGGGGAGATTGTTAAGTCTAAATATTGTATCCAAGATTTAATTAGAAAAGTCAAACTGTAAAAGTCAACAATGTCAAAGTCTTGTAAAAGTCAAAGTTGTATTTGTTTACTTAGCCTTTAAGTCTTTGTTAGTTTAGGTGGTATAAATAGGTTTGGCTTTAGTAATCTTGTAACAAGAGATGTATGAACGTCATTGTAATATGTGTAACTGTGTGTGAGATATATGATAATGGAGCTTTCATGTCTAAATTTTTCTCTCTCTACATTCTCTCTCTATGATTTGGTAGATTTTGGGATTAACAATTCTATCATGAAGGATATAAGATTTTGCAAGATGATCACAGTGTATCACAACCATTTTTTCTAATTTAGTTGCATTAAATCCGGTAAGTGCTAACTTAGATCACACCCAAAATTATCACACCCAAAATTATCATAACACGCCTAAATTAGATCACACTGAATTATAATGTTTTTTTTGACAATTTTACCCCTTTTCCCTAATTTAGTTGCATTAAATCCGTTTTTTAATTATTATTTATATTAAGTTATTTTAGACCATTGATTAATTAAATGGATGGATGAGATTGGATCTCATGGTTACCACAAAATACTAGGGTCTCCCATGAAATGCCCCATATATATATATATATAGACGAATAATTGTGTGAGAAGAAGAGTTAAATTGAGAAGGTGAGATGGGATCTGGACCCCATATTATTTTTAATTTCAAACCCACCTATGAATCGTGTTTGATATTGGAATTGGTTTGGTGCATCTCGGTGCATCTCATTCTAATGTGCCTCCAATTGTGGAGATCTCTTCTTACCCTTATCACCAAAGCTTTTATTCTCATCGGAACCAATCATATATATATATATAGAGAGAGAGAGGAAAGATCGTGTAAGAAGTTGAGGTTAACGTGAGAAGTAGATTTGAACCGTTGATCACTTGTAATCTCATGCCTCCCATGAATTGGGCCTTAGAAAGGAATTGATCTGGTGCATCTCATCCTGATGTGCGTCAATTTCTCATCCAACGGTTGATAATCACTTCCGCTTCTCATACCTTGACTTCTCACCGAACCCAACCCTATATATATATATATATGTATATATATAGGCGAAAGATCGTATGAGAAGTTGAGTTAATGGTGAGAAGTGTGAGAAGTGAATCTGAAACCGTTGATCATTTTTAATCTCAAGCCCTCCCATAAATTGTGGCTTAGAAGGGAATTGATCTGGTGAATCTCGGTGCATCTTATCTTATTGCATCTCATCCTAATGTGCGTCTTTTTTCTCATCCAACGGTTGATAACCATTTCTCACGATTATTACCGTTAACACAATTTCTCACCGGTACCCAACCCAACCATATATATATATATATATATATATATATATATATATATATATATATATATATAGGTTCATTCAAGGGAGAACTCGGTTGTTTGTGATAACCGTTAGATCCAATCTCAACTACACATTATTAATAACCAATGACTATTATTAAAGATATTAATTTTTGTAATTAATATTAATTTTCAAAAAATTTAAATTTATGGATAATATTTATGAGTAAATTAGTCTTTTTTTTGTAGATCTCTCTCCTCCATCCTCTCTCCAGACAAACTTATTCTGGTGTACAACATTATGATACCTAAGAATTTCTAAACCGCAAAACACAAACCGACCGTGATACATGTACAATGTGATACCCAATTAATCCGGGCAAACTTATTCCGGCATACAAAACTGTGATACCTAAGAATTTCTAAACCGTAAGACACAAATCGATTGTGATACACACTGTGATACCCAATAATTTCTAAACCGTAAGACACAAACCGACTGTGATACACACTGAGATACCCAATAATTTCTAAAAAGTAAGACACAAACCGACTGTGATACCTACTGTGATACCGAACTCAAGTTTTTTTTGGATGAATAACACTAAGGGGTTGTTTGTTTTAAAAAAAAAACTGTTAATGGCTATTAAGTCTGAATCATTCAGACCTTTTTACACATCACCTCTTATTAATTATAACTAAAATAAGACTTCAGACATTAGACCTCTTAAAAAACAAACCGCACCTAAGATTTTAAACCTTGAATACATTTTCAATCAAGACCGTGAAGTTGTAAACATTTTAGAATAAGCTAAAAGGATTAGCTTCTTGAAAAGGGAGACATAGTGTGAGGTGGGTGAGAGCTGCATAAACAAAGTGGAAAATGTGTAGCTCACTCTCAAGAATGGCTTCATCGAAAACCTGCAACTCATTCGCAAGAATAGTTTGGGAAATAACGATGATTTTGGAGATAAGATTTTTGGAAGTTGAGTTAGCCATGATTTTAGAGATGGGTTATCAAATAATGAAATTACTAATGTAACCTTTTATATTTAATTATTAAATAAAATCAATAAAATTAAATGATTGGTTCATATTGAATCTCACGGTTATCACAAATTACTTAGTAGGGTCATGTTCAGGAGAAAACCTCAAAAAAACAGGAAACTGAAGAATACTCTGGTAGCCCTTCACCTGGACGGTATGCACTTGTACATACAAGTAATTTATAACATGCACACATGCATATGCACAAGTACATAATGCACTTGTGCATAAAAACAAAAAAAACAACATAATTTACCTGTATGTACAAGTGCATACCGTCCATATGAAAGACTACCAGAGTGTTCTTCTGTTTTTCGTTTTTTTGAGGTTTTCCCTTGAACTTTCGTCTATATATATAAGGAGGATCAAACGAGAACAATAAATATTTAAAAGAACACGGGAACTAATAAAATCATTTGTGATTTTACATTAACGTGCAAAAAAGCCATGCGAACCTGAAGCCGCGGCCAACATCTTTTTTTCGTGTGTTAATGTAAAATCAATAATGATTTCGTTAGTTATCGTGTTCTTTTAAATAGATATTGTTATCGTTTGAACCCGACTCTATGTATATTTATATATATTGACAAGGAAAAATAACCGCTTGCATTACTACTTCCTATTTAAATACTGGTCCCATTTTGAGCTACATTTCCATTTCGACAACTAATGGCACCACAAATCGACAATCTGGTCCCCAAGCTTGGTGCACCCTTAAGTTTTCAAAAAGAAAAAATCATATAAATTTCTTGAATACGATAAAGAAATTATAAGTTTTATATTAATTCTTTTACTTAAAATTAATAATATTTTTATTATTTGGTCTTTTGCATATTTATTTAAGATTGAATTACATAAATGGTTCCTCGTGAATGCCTGGATTTCACTAATCGTCCCTCCAGTTCTGAAAGTACATTGGTGATCCCTAAAATCGAGTTTTGGTGCCCAAATTCGTCCCTGGCGCTAATGCCGTTAGGCATGCTCCGTTAAGTGGGTTATGTGCCTCTCACGTGAGGGGCATTTATGTCTTTTTACCCTTTTTTATTTTATTTAAAATATATAATTAAATTAAGATTTTTATATTTTTATTTCTTTTTTTAATTAAAACAAATCATAAAAGAAACCATTCTTGGAAGATGGTATCTCCCAAAACCACCACCTCTCTCTAATTTCTCTTCTCCTTCCAAAACCACCAGCTCCCTCTAGATCTCTCTTCTCCTTCTATTCTTTTTTTCTTTCAAGTGTGTTTTGTATGAATCTCTCTCTCTAATCTCTCTTCTCCTTTCAAATGCCACACCCACATTGAAAAATCCAAACCCATTTTCAACCAATTCTTTCCAAACCCATTTCCATCACCACCACTAGCAAGTAGCAACAATGATTCCGGCGACGATATCCCGCCACCACCGCCACCGCCACTAGCAACAATGATTCCGGTGACGATATCCCGCCACCACCGCCTTTACTGTTGGTGTTGTTGCTGTTGGTGGTGATGAAGATGTTCATGATCTCCATCAGATTTCTCGAAGAACAGATGTTCATGATCTCCTTCGGTTTTTTCTTATTTGTTTAAGGTTTCAATTTTTGTTTAGGGTTACAATCCACAAATCTAGATTAGATTTGTTTAAAGTTTCGATTTTTGTTTGTAATTTTATAAATTTCATTTAGGGATTTATATTTGTATTTGGGTGATTGTTTCTTGTATAGGAATCTAATTTATATTTATTTATGGGTTTGGTTATTATATTCAATGTTGTTCTCCATTTCATTTAGGGTTATTATATTCCTTGTTGTTGTTGATTTGTTTCATTTCTAGGTTTGAGAAAATTGTTTTTCATGATTTTTTTTTTCATTTATGTATTTGTTCTTGAAATATGATGGTAGTAGTGGGTGGTGGTGGTAGTAGAAGGGGGGTGGCGGTGGATGGTGTTCTTGTTGAGGAAGAAGATGGAGGAAAATATGGGTTTGTATGAGTTTTTTGGGATGATGATGTTCTTGACTTGAGTATGAATGTTCTTGGGGATGGATGTGAGGTTGAAGACGATAGGTAAAATGACCAAAATGCCCCTCAAGTGAGGGGCACATGTGCCCTCTAACGGCAGCTCAGTGGACGGCGTTAGCGTCAGGGACGAATTTGGGCACCAAAACTCGATTTTAGGGACCGCCAATGTACTTTCAGAACTGGAGGGACGATTAGTGAAATCCAGACATTTACGAGAGACCATTTATGTAATTCACTCTTTATTTAGTAATCAAACGTTAATATTTAAACATATTTCAAATCAAATATTATATTTTTAAACACATAAGTTACAGAAGTAATGAGAATATTTATCTTATGAGTTTTGACCCATAGGAAATGAAAAAACTTTGAAAGTGGAATTAATTAGTTATTAGTATAGGGTCAGGTTTAGGGAAAACCTCAAAAAAACATAAAACTGAAGAACACTCTGGTAGTCCTTCATCTAGACGGTATGCACTTATGCATACAACTAATTTGTAACATGCACACATGCATATGCACAAGTGCATAATGCACTTGTGCATAAAAACCAAAAAAACAACATAATTTACCTGTATCCACTAATGCATACCGTTCAGATGAAAGGTTACCAACGTGTTCTTCAGTTTTCCTTTGAACCCCCGTCTATTTGTATATTATCGTATAATTTTTTACTCCACAACTCCATTGTTATTGAGAAATTTATAAACTTTATATTTTTAGGAAATATACTTTAATTATTTTTCAATGTATCAATGTGTCATATATATATATATATAGAGAGAGAGAGAGAGGTGTTCAAATGCAACACATTCATATATATATATATATATATATATATCGAAATGTGTATTTTTAAATGTTATTAGATAACGAACGGTTGATTATGAAAGTATGTTTTCATAAAATTGTAAGAATATGTGTTTTTAAAAGTTATAGATAACGAACGGTTGATTATGAATGAAAGTATGTTTTCATAAAATTATGAATATGTGTGGATGGTTCTTTTATATATACTAGAAGTATACTCGCGCAATGCAACGAGATACATCATGATTTTAATGTTTCATTTTATTTTTTGTTTTTTTGTTGTTTTTTTTATAAATTTGTTTAATTCAGACTTAATAATATAATGTTTTTTATATAAAAAAAAGTTAAGTATTTTGTTCGAATTCAATGATTATCTTATATATTTTAATGATATCTAGAAAAAATAACTAATTACATATTTAATAATATAATTAAAACAAATTTATAGTAATATAATATATTAATTAATAGTGATACATGAAAATGTCTGCATAAAAGGAATGTCATGCATATACTAAATTGATGGGTGTTAGAAGTCTGCAGTAGTAATATGTATCTTGTGCTTTGATACTTGTAAATTAAGAGATTTTTAAAATCTTGCATAAAATGATGGTACCTTGTGCATAATAATTTGTATTTAAGAGTTTTTTATCCGTGCTTTATAATATAGTATATATATATATATATAGCCTTAGGTTAATTTGAGATATGGTAAATATATGAGAAATAAAGAAGTAATCATAGTCATTCATACGGTAAAGATCGGATTTGACTGGTCAAATATTTCAGCTTTGACTGGTCAAAAGTTACGGCTTTGACTGGTCAAAAGTTGTGGCTATTCCAAAAATAGAAGAACACTTTCTTAATTTTTACAAAATACGCGGGTTGTGTTCATATATGAACCTGTATAATTCACATATGAACTATATGTTCATATGTGAATTAGTGTAATTTACATCTGAACTCTTTTAACTGATTTATATATGAACATTTGTGATTCATATATGAACTAATTAACTGTAAGTTCATATATGAATCAGTTGAACTAATTAACGGATTCATATATGAACTTTTGTGATTCATGTATGAACTAATTAACTGATTCTCATATGTACTAATTAACTGATTCACATATGAACGTATAGTTCATATATGAACGCATCCCGAAATTTTACGAAACTACCCTTCTACCTTCTATAGAATATGCAAGAAATTATCCGGTGCTTCGCGGTCAAATCCGCAAATGTTGACCAAATGAATGGTTAAGATTACTTCTCTATTTCTCATACATTTACCATTTCTCAAATGAACCTCTCCCTATATATATACATATATATATATAGTGTTTGGTTCATTTGAGAAATGGTAAATATATGAGAAATAGAGAAATAATCCTAGCCATTCATATGGTCAAGATCGGATTTTACTAGTCAAATATTGCGGCTTTGACCGGTCAAAAGTTGCGGCTTTGACTGGTCAAAAGTTGCGGCTATCCCAAAAATAGAAGGACAATTTCGTAAATTTTACAAAACACACGGGTTGGGTTCATATATGAACATGTATAATTGACATATGAACTATATGTTCATATATGAACCAGTGCAATTCACAACTGAACTCTTTTAACTGATTCATATATGAACCTTTGTGATTCATATATGAATCAGTTGAACTAACTAACAGATTCATATATGAACCTTTGTGATTCATATATGAATCACAAAGATTCATATATGAATCAGTTGAACTAATTAACAGATTCATATATGAATCTTTGTGATTAATACAGATTCATATATGAACTCATCCCGTGTATTTTACGAAATTACCCCTCTACCTTCTATAGACCACACAAGAAATTATCCGGTGCTTCACGGTCAAAGCCGCAAATGTTGACCAGATAAATGACTAAGATTACTTCTCTATTTCTCATATATTTACCATTTCTCAAATGAACCTCTCCCTATATATATATATATATATATATATATGATTAGGTTCATTTGAGAAATGCTAAAAATATGAGAAATAAAGAAATGATCCTAGCCTTTTATCTGGTCAACATCTGTGGCTTTGACCGTGAAGCACCAGATAATTCCTTGTGTGCTCTGTAGAAGATAGAGGGGTAATTTCGTAAAATACGCGGAACGAGTTCATATATGAATCTGTATGATTCACATATGAATTATATGTTCATATATGAACCAGTGCAATTCACATATGAACTCTTCTAACTGATTCATATATGAACTATACATTCATATATGAATCTGTTAATTGGTTCAACTCATTCACATATGAATCTACAATTAATTTGTTCATATGTGAATCAGTTAATTGGTTCATATGTGAATCAGTTAATTGGTTCATATGTGAATCAGTTAAAATAGTTCATATGTGAATTACATTGGTTTACATACGAACATATAGTTCATATGTGAACCATACAAATTCATATATAAATTCGTCCCGTGTATTTGTAAAAATTACAAAACTGTTATTCTATTTTTGGAATAGCGCAACTTTCGACCAGTTAAAGCCGTAATTGTTGACCAGTCAAAGACGCAATATTTGACCAGTCAAAGTGATCTTGACCAAATGAAAGGTTATAATTACTTCTCTATTTCTCATATATTTAACATTTTTCAAATTAACCTATATATATATATATAACCGGCTAGGAAGGTTTTAAGTAAAAAAACTCTTAATTATTTTATTGTTTCTGAACCCTACGTCATTTGAACCCCTTGGACCTAACGCCATTGCTCTCCCTCGCCGCCCATCATCATCCATTTTCTATCACCGTTGTTTAGGGGTGCTCACTGGTAGGGTTAATCGGGTTGAAAATATTTGAACAATCTAACCCAATGTTGGTGGTTTGAAAATTTTCAACTCAACCCAACCCAACTCAAACAAAAGTGCAACCCAACCCAACCCGTTCGGTTTGGTCGGGTTATGTTTATACAAAGTAATACCAACATTGAAAACATAAAAATAAGGAAATCTTCCTTTGAAATATGATAAATCATATACGAGTTCATGAAATATTTTAGTATTACATATAACTTTTCAATAATGTCCTCTTATGAGTTCCATTGCTCGTTATTGTCGAGTTGTTTTTCGTAACTTATATATATTAAAGAGAAATGCAAATAATTTTAGAGAAGCCACTAAACCTTTTATCGGGTTATGGGTTGGGGGGGGGGGGTTACTTTGGGTCTAACCCAATATCAACCCAATGTTGCTCTAAGTTTGTATCGATTATATGTCAGGTTACCTCATGTTGATCTTTTTCGGGTTTTGTTCGAGTTGGGTTGGCTGGGTTGGTCGGTTTTTTGAGCACCCCTACCGTTGTTGGCCTTGCCATCGTGCTATCTTTTTTTTTAATTCTCCTGTTTTTTTATTTGTCTATATGTATTCCATTAAATTGTTATAAAAGAGGAATAATCGAAAGAAAAAAAATTGCATAGCAAAAAGAGAGATTGATGGAAGGGGTCAATGGCGGCGATGAGTAGTATGGAGAATAGACAACGAAGGGGCATCGAGGTGTGAGAGATTTGAACGATGTAGAATTTTGAATGACAAAACTAATTTAATTATTTTATTTTAAAACTATTCTAGTCGATTATATGTAACTTTTTTGGGTTAAAGAATGTAGCTAAATAATTTTTAAAAGTTCGATAATTTATTTATTAGAAAAAGTTCAAAAACTTAGGCTATGTTTGGCAAAAAAAAGCTAGCTTATAAGCTAGTTTTTTTTTCTGGTACATGTTCGGATGACCATAAGCTAGCTTATAAGCTAACTTATTAAAAAACTACTCAAAGTAGCATTTTGAAAAGCTAACTTATAAGCTACCAACTAGCTTATAAGCTAGTTTGACAAACAATGCCTTAAAACATTCAAAATCAAAAATCAAGAAAACTTAACTTTCTAAAATGAAAAATTTATTAAAGAGTAAATTACAATTTTGGTCCTTATGGTTTTTATTCACTATCAATTTTGATCCCTCTTATAAACTAATTACATTATTAGTCACTATGGTTTGCGTTTTGTTTCAATTTTAGTCCTTTTGACTAACTCTAGTTAAAAGAGTGGTTACTTTTTTTTGTCTTTTTCTCTTTTTTTGTCTTATTAGATCATAGAGTAAATTACAATTGTAGTCATTTTGGTTTGTCTCTTTTAATTGTTGTCTTTCCTACAATTTTATTTTTTATTTTATATCTCTTATCTTATTAGTTAATTAATAATATTTTTAATTAAAAATATGTATTTAATTTTCTAAATTATATCTCTAAAAAATTATTGTCGATATCTGTAAAATAAATTCAATATTGAATATTTTAAAATTTTATACACATATATATGTAAGCAAATCCATCTCCACTAATCCAAGAAACATTTTCTACTTCAACTTGGGTTCAAAAAATGGGTCATTTTTTCTTAATAATGTAATATGAAAATAGAAATTTATTTATGTCTATTAATGAAAAAAAATACATCGTTTCAGATATTTCATTTTTTATTACATAAATTTAAGTTGATAATCTTTTAAATCTTTTAATAATTATACTATAAAGTTTTTGTTTGTTACACATTTAGAGAAACATTTAATTATAGGAAAGACAAAAATGAAAAGAGACAATCCAAAGGGACTACAATTGTAATTTACTCTATGATATAATAAGACAAAAAAGAGAAAAAGACAAAAAAAAAATAACCACTATTTTAACTAGAGTTAGTTAAAAGGACCAAAATTGAAACAAAACGCAAACTATAGTGACTAATATTGTAATTAGATTATAAGACCACCCACAACCGAATTGCAAACACTATTTGGATGCCATGTAGGATTAAGACTTGCAACATTTGCAATTGTGTTTGCAAGGCCACCTAGGATAAACCAATTTGTAATTATTTAAATAAACTAAATTTTATATAAAACAATATATATTATTAATTTATTTTATTAATTATATTAATCTTCTTCTTGTTTAAAAAACACATATTATAACATACAATGTTGATATAATAATTTATAAAATAAATAAAATGATTGTATTATATAATTATATTATATATTAATCGCTTATTTGAAATTAAAAAATTATATTTTAATTATCATTAAATTAAAATAAAGAATTATATATTATGTTAATTAACTAAAAAAATATAAATGTATATAATAATTTATAAAATAATTAATAAATGTTGTAGTGGGGACCACTTTTGAAAGTGTAGGTGGATTGCATGTATGTAGATGATAATTGCAAAAACTGATGTGACACAATTGAAAGTGTAAATGAATTGCTGGGATGTGGATGGTCTAAGAAGCACCAAAATTGATAGCAAATAAAAACCATAAGAACCAAAAATGTAATTTACTCTTTATTAAATATTTCCGAATTTTCATCTAATAAAATAACAATAAAAACACAAGGTGTTTAAAATATGAGGAATGCCGACTTTTTTGGTGGCAATAATAGCGACCATAATCACGTGTTTTAATTTTATAGTACATGAAATTGTTTCAGAAAAAAAAAGAAAGGAGCAGGGGCGAAGATATAATAACGCACGTGAAAGAGGTCGGCACCGTTGGTTCAAAAGGAGGAGGAGGACTTGTACGAGACAAGAGCAATAAATGTATTGGAAATCTTGACGTAGGAAATGTCGATCGGTACTTGGTGGGCCCAACAGTTAACAATGTAGGGTAGTCGTCTTATTATTGTAGGGGACCTTAATTTGTCCTTTTTTTCCCCTCTCTCTGTCTCTCTTCCTCACCCTAAATTTCATTTGTCTTTTTATATATATTTAAGTTTAAAGTCGTAGTATGGGGTGTGTTGTTGATATTTAGTAAAAGACTATTTTAATAAATATTATATTAAGGGTGAGATCGGGAGATAATTTTGAAAAAACAAAATATTAAAGAATTCATCTAAGTCATATATAATTAAATGTTGTAACACCCTAGAATTATAACCAAATAAAAATTTAAATTTCTGCAATATGACGTCTAAAATATCAAGATTTTCATTCATGTAGATTAAAACAACTAAAACTCAAGAGTTCGGGGTAGTTTGTAACAAGTATAGTAGCGACGGAATAAGAAATAAAATTACAAACCTATTTAATCTAGATTAAATTGCCATGACTAGATTAAGGTGAGTGTTGCTATTTCTTCAAAACGCTCTTCACAAATATTTCCCAAAAGCCCGATCTGCCAAAAGTCCTATTCACGCAACTGGGAGTCAATGTGCCCTTAGAACACCACTAAGGAAGACCTGAAGACAAACACAACATCAAGTGTTAGGCTAGGAGCCTAGTGAGATTCCACAAAATAAATGTAACTGAATTAAAGATTGAAATGTGGAACGCTCCCAAGTTACCGCTACCGTGACGATATTTCAATTATAACTCCTCATGAAATTTAACAACACAACCTGTTCATAATACATCATAAAATATAGCAAGTTCTTTATATGGGACAACCTGTGCCCTCTCAAGTTATTGGATACGCAGATAGTGGCACATAAGTTTACATTTGGGGGAAATTACACTTCAGGCTCTCACTTTAGTGCACACCGTATTCGACGTCACCTCAAGCGTCTAAACTGCCTTTAGTGCCTACTCCGTCGAGCTACACCTCAAGGTTCGTCGTGCCTTAGTGCCTATCCCTTCGATTGTAGGGTTTCACCTCAAGGAGTCCTTCCTTCAGTGTCCACCCCCAATCATCAATCACGGTTCTAAAATCAACCAACGACCACCCCAAACTCTCGTGCACAAGAGTTGGGTCCCAATACCCAAATCATCACATATAGAGTAAATTTACAGATAAACATATAAATGTCCTCATATACTAGCTCACATAAATTCATGAACATTTAACCTCTCCAATATTCATTACAACAAGAAATCTAAGGAATAATCATTCTTATCAGCAGTTAAGTCAAGTTCTCAATTCAATAAGTTTATAAGTAGTTCAAGCACGTAATAATAAAGCCTTAGCATGTGAAAGTTAGTAGAAAACTCACCTATAAGGTTTGTAAGTGAAAACCCTAAAAATAGAGAAACCCTATGTTAGAGATGAAATGGCCTTGGAGCTTTAATGATACTTGAGTCTTCACTTGAATGAGAGTGTGAGGTGGGTGAAACTCAATAAATGACCTAAATGTGGTTTAGGTCAAGTATTAAGTGAGGGGAGAGGGAAGGAGAAGAAATCGTCACTTGAAGGGGAGGGAATTTCGGTTCTTGAGAGGAAATGGTGAGAATGAGTTTGGAATGTCTAAAATAACCTATTAAATGACCTGGTAGGCCCGCGGCGATATTGCCCCGCGATAGTGCCTTGGCACTCTCGCCAGGCACTATCGCCCCATCTGTACCGCGACCTCAAAACACTTCCCACGAGAGTGACACCGACACTATCGCCGGGCACTCTCGCACCGAATGTACCGAGAGCACCATCTTCAGTTCGATTGTGCCCCAAGCGATAGTGACAATGTCACTATCGCTGGAACTAACGCCAAAACTCCTCAGAGCCCGAAAAACTTCAATTTTACGAGGGAACTAATCAACCATTGATACTAGAGGTGTAGCAATAAATTTCTATGACATGAGAACATTCGAAATGAGCCTTACGATTTTATAAGCATAAAATAGCAAGCTTATCATAAAAGAGTGCATAAAGTGGCAATTAAGGGGCAATTGTACATACATGGATTTTTGGGGTGTTACAATCCTCCCTACTTAAAAAGGATTTCGCCCACGAAATCTATACTACTCAAAAAGTCTCGGATAGCGACTCCTCATATCTTCTTCGGCCTCCCACGTCACGTTCGCCCCATGGTGGTGTTTCCATTGAACTTTTACCATAGTTACTTCTTTATGACGTAGTCTTTTCGATTTTCTCTCGAGGATGGCTTCAGGCTCTTCTATACAGCGGTTGTTGTCCACTCGAATTTTCGACAATGAGATAATGCTTTCCTCCTCCGCTAAGCATTTACGTAAATAACAAACATGAAAGGTGGGGTGAATCCGATCCATCTCCGGTGGTAAGTCTAATTTGTACTCTTGAAGTCCTACCCGCTCAGTGATAGAAAAGGGGCCGAGAAATCGGGGACTAAGCTTTCCCCGCTTTCCAAATCTGATGATCCCTTTCCACGGTGACACCTTCAACATCACTTTATCCCCCACTTGGAATTCGATCGGTCTCCTTTTCTTGTCCGCGTTGCTTTTCTGACGGTCTTGGGCCGCCTTCAACTGCTCTCTAATACACTTCACCTTATCTGCCGTTTCTTGCACTATTTCTGGCCCGACAAACTGTTTCTCCCCCGCCTCAAGCCAACACATGGGTGTCCTACATTTCCGACCATATAAGGCTTCGAATGGTGCCATGCCGATGCTAGAGTGATAACTGTTGTTTTAGGCGAATTCAACTAACGGAAGGTGTGAATCCCAATTTCCTCCAAAATCGATGACACACGATCTTAACATATCCTCCAAGGTTTGGATGGTTCTTTCACTTTGACCATCTGTCTGCGGATGATAAGCGGTACTCAACTTGATCCTAGTGCCCAACTCTTTTTGCAAACCATCCTAAAAGTTTGACGTAAATCGGCTATCACGATCTGATACTATGGATAATGGCACGCCGTGCCTCGAGACGATTTCATCAATATACAGTCTTGCCAACTTATCCATTGGTAGCGTTTCCCGTATTTCCAAGAAATGTGCGCTCTTGGTTAATCTGTCCACAACAACCCAAATAGCGTCGTGACCTCGTAGAGTTTTGGGCAACTTGGTCACGAATTCCATGGTGATGTGCTCCCACTTCCACTCCGGAATCTCGAGGGGTTGCAAACTACCATAGGGACGTTCATGCTCGACCTTGACTTGAAAGCAAGTCACACACCTCTCCACATACTTCGCCACATCGAGCTTCATTACTGGTCACCAATAATTTAACTTCAAATCCCGGTACATTTTCGTGCTCCCCGGATGAATAGAGTACCTTGATTTGTGAGCGTCGGTTAGGAGTAATTCCCGGCACCCTCCTATCTTGGGTACCCACACTCGGCCTTGGAACAATTTGAGTCCTCGACTATCCTCCTCCAAGATAAGGCGATGTTTCGACATGGTTTCATCCTTGAGGTTTGACTCTAGCAAAGCCTCGGTTTGTGATAAATTGATTTTGTCTAGTAGGCTTGAGACCATATCAATCCGGGAGATCGAAGCCCGCACACACCCATTATATTCCTTTCGGATCAAGACATCCGCCACGACATTTGCCTTGCCCGGATGATAAAGTAGTTCGCAATCGTAGTCTTTCAGTAGCTCTAGCCACCTCCGTTGCCGCATATTCAACTCCTTCTGATCAAACACGTACTTGAGGCCTTTGTGATCGGTGTACAACGTACACTTGGTCCCGTATAAGTAATGTCGCCATAACTTCAAAGCGAACACTACTGATGCTAACTCAAGATCGTGAGTCAGATAGTTCTTTTCGTGATCTTTAAGTTGTCGTGAAGCATAAGCGATGACCTTCCCCCATTGCATCAAGACGCATCCCAAACCCATCTTGGATGCATCACTGTAAACTACGAAGTCTTCCGTCCCCTCGGGTAAGGAGAGAATCTGTGCCTCACACAACCTCCTTTGCAACGTTCTGAAGGCTCGCTCTTGCGATTCTGTCCACAAGAATTTCACATTCTTCTTCGTCAAGGCAGTCAAGGGTGAAACAACTTTGGAGAATTCCTTGATAAATCTTTGGTAGTATCCGGCTAGACCTAGGAAACTCCGAATTTCGGTTGGGTTCTTGGGTGGTTCCTAATTCATCATAGCCTCAATTTTCGAGGGATCCACCTTCACCCCGTATTTCATAACTATATGGCCAAGGAATTGCACTTCTAGAAGCCAAAACTCACACTTTGAAAATTTGGCGTAGAGTCTCTCTCTCCTTAGAACTTCCAATATCTCCCGCAAGTGATACTCATGCTCCTCTTCGCTCTTAGAGTAGATGAGGATGTCGTCGATAAATACAATGACGAATTTATCCAAATAGGGGCGGCAAACCCGATTCATCAAATCCATAAATATTGCGGGCGCATTTGTTAATCCGAATGGCATTACGAGGAACTCGTAATGCCCATATCGAGTTCTATATGCTGTCTTCGCCACATCCTCCTCGCGCACCCGCACTTGATGGTAACCCGACCGAAGGTCTATTTTTGAGAAGCACCCCACTCCTTGCAACTGGTCAAAAAGGTCGTCGATCCGTGGGAGGGGATATTTATTCTTCACCTTCACTTTGTTCAACTCGCGGTAGTCAATGCACATTCGCATTGTGCCGTCCTTCTTTTTGACAAATATAACTGGATCTCCCCATGGCGAGGAACTTGGTCGAACAAAGCCTTTCTCCACAAGTTCTTGTAGTTGCTTAATCATTTCATGCATCTCCATTGGCGCTAGGCGATAAGGTGCTCGAGCGATTGGCGCCGTGCTCGGAATCAGGTCGATGCGGAATTCTACTTGACGGTCGGGAGGTAATCTTGGCAAATCTTCGGGGAATACATCGGGAAAGTCGCAAACGATCTTCACGTCCTCCACCTTTCTCTTTTTGTCCTTGGCGTCTACTACATAAGCTAAGAACGATTGATCCGGGAGGTGCTTAACAAGTTTGTAGAAGGGGGGGGCGGTGAATACAAACACATAATTTAAAGTTTAATAAATTGTTTATTGATAAATCAAACACAATTTACAAGTCTGTTGTGGAATAAGATTAAGTAGAACTCAATCTAAACAAACTTAAGAAAACACTAAGATGGTTGCACAAGAATATAGAGAATGGGGATTTGAGAGGTATAGAAAACAAGGGTTTCTATCTAAGTTCAAGAAGAGAGCACACTCTTAGATGGAGAGGTAATCTTTTTATTTATACCCTATGCATTAAATGCATGGCAGAGTACTTTACACGTGTCATTCAGTGATTGGCTTTGGGAGTCTGACTTTGGGAGACATGCTTTCGGCCGTATCATGAACAGTGTAGTTGTACGAATTGTGGCAGAGGTATGTCCGTTCTGACACATCATACTGGTTGTGCAGGGAAAGACAAAAGAGACTTGAGGCATAAGCTAAGTGATCATCGATCGCTGAATATCTCTTCCTTCAGAGATATAAAGAAGTTCAACTATCGCTGAAGCTTTTCCTCAGGTTTCTTCGCATATGAGTAGAGTCGTCTTTGCTTCACTGATATCCGCATCAGGTCACTAGTAGACTTGTCTTTGTTCAGCAGCTTCGTCTTCGATTCAGCTATGAACATCTGTTGACGCGAAACTTGTCTTTAGGGATTACGTTTACATCAGAGAACATCAGCGATAACTGAACAAATTCAGTCTGATCGCTGATAGTGAAACACTAATACATATGAGCGTTTATAAGAAAGATCATCAGCGACAAATGAACAAACTCATCTTGATCGCTGATGGTGAAACACTAATACATATTAATAAACATAATTTTCACTAAGTATAGAAGAGGGTCGTTATCAAATCACTGAGAGAGTTTGGATCAACAATCTCCCCCTATTTGATAATGACAAAGTAACTAAAGAAAATTACTTTATAGTTCAAAATAATGGAATAATCAGGACTCATAACATACATGTCCCAATTACTATTTTGAGAGATCTTTTACAGTACTGATAAGGTTAACTACTTTACTGAAATTTTCATTAATTCAAAGATAGAATTACAAGACATGAAAATTATAAGTACAAGTGAGGAACTAACTACTGTAAGTTTAACTAATAGATTACAAGAAATAGAAAACTAATCTATCAGCTATCTAAAGAAGATTTTGGAGGATTAACCATATAGTCAGGTATTTTTTCTCCTCTTTGCCTTCGATCTGAAGATTCTTGACTAATTATTGCCTTGATCGGTTCAGTAAAAGGAGAGAAGTCACACCATAAGCATAGGAGATCCTTGAGATGGCTGAGGGGACAAATAGGAGTTTCAGAGACTCTTTGGAATCTGAGATGTTCCTCATCATCTCTAAAGAAGATTCCAAAAGGTTCTTTGAGTACTTGCCCTGCAATATATGGACCACCAGGAGGCAGGGATAGATCAAGTACTGAGAGATCAGGAGGAGGACCAAACAGAGCTTCTTTTGAGAACTTGATGGAGGTTTCGTTCCTTATTGCAGCATCATTCTCAGATAAGGAGAAGACATGCTTTCTTTTGAGTTGCCTTGGCTTGGAAGGAAGAGTAGATGGCAACTTTAGGATGGCAGCGACTCTGTTGATGAGAGCATCATTTATCCCTTCAACATAGCCTCTGTAGGTTGACCTGGATTTCTTCAGCGCATCTTTGAACTCTAGCTATTCCATGTAACCGAAGCTTTCCAGCTTTGAAACGAACATAGCCTTACAACTTCCATCCTCTCTGGTTATCTCCATTGTGACAAAAGTTTGGTCCTTCTTCTTTCTTCCTGCGATGACAATGGCTACGATCTTCATAGGGTCAGAGCGATAGTTGACTTTATGTTTGCACCATTCAACTGAGTTATCGCTGACCGCTAGTTCTTTTGATCGCTCCTCTTCAATTTCCTTTAATAGAGCAGCCTGGACTTCCACTGTTTCTTTTTCAGCCTTTTGTCTTTGACTTGAGATGACTGAATCTTGAGAGCAAGAGAGGCATCTCTTTGACAATCAGCTATCAGTTTCTCAGCTCTGACAGATTCTTTGATTTCAGCTTCAGTTAGGAACTCTAGTTCTGTAGAAGTTGTTTGAAGAGGGACCTTCAGCCGTTGACTCTCTAGATGAGAGATCATCTCTGTTCTTCTCTTCATCTCTTCCTCTGACCAGTGAGATGGTCTTGAGGGCCTTCCTGGATGGTGCAGGGCTTCTTCTTCATCTTCTTCATCAATCTCGTTTAAGGAGATTGGGATTATTGACTCATCAGCTATAGAAGCTGGGATTATTTGTAGTTCCTTAACCCTAAGCAGGGGAGAGAACTGTCTGGTCAGAAATAGATAAAAAGAGTTAGTGTTTGTTTTGGGAAGAAGAAAGATAAAGGCTAGAAGGAGACAGGGGTTTTATAGAAAGATACAGGGACAAGTACGAGGCATACCTGAGAAGGATTCTCCTCAGATAGTGAAACGTTAATCAGGATTCCCTCAGCAGCTGCACCCTTAGATATGCTTTGGGAAGGGGCTCCTGAAGATGTTTCATTACTCCCCCCCTGTTGTGACAACTTATTTCGAAGCTATCACTGATGATGTGGCAGCTGCAGAAAACCATAAATATTGGTCTTCTTCATCGTCATCATCATCATCATCATCTTCTGGATGTTGCTCTTCATCTTGATCTTGATCTTCATTTTCTTCATCCTCCCCCTCCTCTTCTTCTTCTACTAAGACTTCGAAAGAAGGAGGGGCTTTGTCAGCAACCTTCTCCCCCTCAACATGAGAGGGAGGATCTTCCGGGTGAACCTCAACAACAACTTCCTCTTTATTTTCTTCAGCAACTTTCTCCCCCTCTTTGTCATTATCGGCGAGGGAGAGGACTTTAGGTGGAGAGGAAGGCTGTGCAGCGGCCAACTTACGGACTTCAACCTCCAGAGTTTCCAGGCGTCCTTCAATCACATGGATGTCTGAAGTAACATGATGAATAAATTCAACAACGACATTCAGAGAAGTGCGATCATCCTCTGTGAAAGAAGGAGTGGGCGTCGGAGCTGGTGCATTCAGCTTCTCAAGGACTTGCTGTAGGATGTTTGTGCATGAATCAATCTTTGCAGATAATCCCTGGACATTGTTGCTGAGAGTATCCACACGTCCCTGAAGGAGTTGAGAATCCTCCTTGACTTTGACAAGCTCGCTTAAAGAGTTGTGATCTGGGAGGCTTCGACTTTGGACGAGCAAGTAGCTATAAGTTTCTTCAACTCTTCACCAGCGGTATTCACAGCGCTGGTGGTTTCGTTGACAGAGGTGGTGAGAGAATCGACCTTGACACTCAAACTGTTGACATGAGAGTCAACAATCGCCATATTAGGACCTGAAAGAAAAGTTAGTTTATGAGAAACAGGCTTATATGGAGAGTTGGGAGTAGTGTTTAGGGTTATAGGAGTACTTGAGTTATCAAACAGTTTGTAGAATTGCATAGATTCTTCAAAAGTTTGATTGTCAGGTCCTATGGGTGCAAACTGTGGTTGCGTAGAAATGGATAGAGGGTTAGAGACCAAAGAGATGGGAGGACAAGTAATAGGGATAGAAGAAGTTGGGAGTTGGGTAGCTACCTCAATTGGTACTGAGATGGGTGGTTGCGTCACTGATGTTGTGACAGCGACCGAGATCGCTGGCACGTTTGATGATGTAATAGCTGAGGATGTAGAGGAGAGACCCACGAAATCATCCAAGGAAGTTTGTCGAGAAACTACCTCAGGCATTGAACTAGTGGCGATAGTCTCCTTAGTCAATTTGGCCTTCTTTGAAGGACCAGAAAGACTAGAGGATGGTCGTTTAGAAGCGGTTTTAGCGACAGGGTTAGCTGGAGAAGGAACCTCCGACGCGGCTGCTGAAGATGAAGAATGGAGAGAGAGACGAGAGCGTAGAGTAGAGATACTTACCTCGTTGTCGAGCGGTTTGACCTCCAATGAACGCTGGCCCACTTTGGCGAAGGAGCCATCAGGAGTAGTGGGGTAAGAAATCAGAGTAGAGAAACTTCAGGTATCCACAGATAAATCGTACATACAGGATCTTGGGATCCCTCTCCGTCTTATCTATCTTTGACCTGAGATCATCAAAGATAGCAGTGGCATAGTCAAAGTTCTTTCCAGCGATGACTGAGTAAGCCATTTGGACTTGAACTTTGCTTGCCTGATCAAGTGAACCACTTTTCCCACTCATACACTGAATGAAGTGAGAAAAGATGAAATTCAGTTGAGAAGGCATGTTTTCCTTCTTGATAAGAGTCAGCCGTTTGTTGGGGATGGTTGATCGGGGCTTGTTGTCCCAACAATATTCCATATCATCCAGAAACTGGATGTGTTCAACATTAGTTGGCAGAGCGTCAAATCCACTCTTGGGTTTGTTAGAAAACCTGAGTGCCTTCCTCAGGCTGAAAGCTTTCATCATGCCTGATTCTAAGTCAGTGCTGAAAGAGATAGCAGGAACCTGCTCACCTTTCTTGTTGGTGATGGAGGTCTCTTCAGCAGTAAACCAAAACTGTTGGAGAAGCATTTTGGATGGTTTGGGATCAACAGTGAGGGCATGAGCAATACAGGATTGATTCAGGAACCTAGCAGATTCCACTAGATGTGAGTATTTGACACCATCAAAGTCCAAACGTCCAAGATGGTTGTTCTTGGGGATTTCAGAGTCAGTGAGAGCGAACTTGACTGTCTTGGAAGCAAGAAGAGATGATTGTGCCATTTCTGAATATGGAGAGAAATGAGAATAGAAGGAAAGGATTAGAGTCTTAAAAATAAAGAAGTTTTTACCAGTTTCTATTTGTAGAAAGAAACGTATAAAAACTAAAATATTTGAAGATTAAGACATTGTTCTTAGTTGAAGAAGGAAGAACAATGAGAAAACCAAAGGTTTTGAAAGAATAAAATCAAAAAGAATGATTTTAGTGAACAAAAATCTTGTAAAAACCCTTAATGATGGAACATATATAGGAGTATGTAACAAAATTTTAAAAGGAAAAGAAGAACAAAGTAACCTGTTGATCTTGAAGAACAAATACCAGAGGAGGTGTTTGCTAGAATTGCCTTGAGAGAGAGAGAGAGAGTTCTTGTTCAAAAAGATTTCCAGAAAGCGTAAAAGATAAGAATGAAAAGAAACATTCCTTTTATACGTATAGAGAGAGAGAGAGAGAGAGATCGAGGCGGGAAAACAAATGTTCATCATGACATGGACACGTTTGACGAAGTTGATTGGATAGAAGGGCAACGGACGAACGTGTCAGAAAAAGGCATGTCGTGGATTATTGGTTCAAATGACGTCATAGGAGAGAGAAAAACGATTCATTTGTCCCTTTTGAAATTATCTCTGAAGAAAAGTCAGAGATAGGTTTTCCTTTGTGAGAGAATCCCTGATAGAAATTCAGAGATTGATTTTTCATTTCAGAAGGATCACTGAAGAAAAATGTCAGTGATAGAATTTGTTTATCAAAAAGCTTTTAATCATTTGAAGAAAGAAAATGATTATTTTTATTTTTGAGAGAAAAACAACTTATTGAATGAATATTCAGTTATGGAGAATAAGAGAACATACCTGAGAGTCAGAAATTTATCCAGAGATAGAGTGATAAAGGGGAACTTAGAATCACTGACATAATGCAGGAAGATGAAGAGTTACTCTTCAAGATTCAACATTCCAAGCTCACTGATGAGAAAGTTGAACCTTGTCTCATCAAGATGTTTGGTGAATAAATCAGCAAGCTGATAGTCAGTGGGTATAAAGTGAAGTTCAATATCACCATTCATCACATGATCTCTGATAAAATGATATCTGATCTCTATATGTTTCGTCTTTGAATGTAGCACTGGATTGTTTGTTAGGATCTAATTCTCAACAAGAATAATGAACTCAGAAACAATATTAAAGAAGTTGCGGAATAACACTTTAATATTCAACTATCAATGAAACAGTGAATCAGAAATCGCAATCTTGTAAACTTTATTGAATGATTAAAGTTAGAAGATTTCAAACAAAACCTCAATATTGATGAACATGCTCACCAACACGAATTCTACTTCTCTAGAACTAGGGTTCTAAACCTTGAGGTTAATTCTCTCTAAAAACAAAAACTCAGAATAATCTGCTAACTTGATATTCTAAACTATTCTCAACATGTCTAAACATATACTGAAAATAAAAGATAATTACAAAAAATAAAAGATCTTCAGTATATTCTTCTATCATTATCTTCAAACCTTCCATGATTATCTTCAGTCTTGATCTGCACGAATCTTGATTATCTCTGAAGCAATATTAAGTTGTAGCAGCATTGACACTCTGAGCAGTACTAATTATCACCAGTAGTAGTAACTGTGCTCAGCAGTATTAAATTTGATCTGGCAGTACTAACTTCAGCAGTACTAACTACTAGCAGTACTAACTCTCCAAGCAATACTAACTATTGAAGTAGCAGTACTAACTTGTCAAGCAGTATTAAATTTGATCTGGCAGTACTAACTTCAGCAGTACTAACTACTAGCAGTACTAACTCTCCAAGCAATACTAACTATTGAAGTAGCAGTACTAACTTGTCAAGCAGTATTAAATCTAGTAGCAGTAGTAATCAGTTGTACTAGCAGTATTAACCATACTTGAACAATTCTTTAATTCCCAACAATCTCCCCTAACTTGACTTTTAGGAAGAGAAGTCAAGTTCTTCAATTATGTTCTTCAAGATGCTTTCAACACTATAGCTTAGTTGCCCAAATTTGAATTCAGACCCAGACTTTGATTGATTGTCCTTCTTACCACAATTCTAGCCATTTCTGATTCTTTTGCACACACTAGCTTAGCTTTCAGCATCACATTCAGCTTCTCCTTGCTATGATCATATACTTTGTCCACCAGGTAGTATTCATGATAACAGTTATCTATTGTGATCATGTACACACCACAGTTTTCAAAGAGTATCCACTTATCAATCTTCTTAAACACATACCCATGATGTAGATCCTTTATCCTGTGCACCACCTTTTCTGGTTCAAACATCATACACAAGTATTCTAGTGCAATCTTGAGTAGACTTTCTTCAGTTCCTTTCAAAACAGGCTCATAAAGCTTCATTCCCATTTATGCATTTCTTCTAGGTTAGCTCTGGAGCAACTTCTGATTACTTTACCCCAAGTTGAGTAGACTTCAAACACATCACCAACTCTTTTGAGTCTGAAGTACTCCTTTCTGTTGTCCCTCAGAATATCCCAAAAGATAACTTCTGGTGCTTTCACAGAAATGGGAACAACCTGTACTGGTTCAATTACAGTCATATAAAGACCCACATGCTCATCAGATTGCTTATTGGACTGCTCTGGGTTCTGCACAGATTCTGCTGAAGGTGTAACTGAAGGTTCTTCCTCCACAGAAATGGGAACAACCTGTACTGGTTCAATTACAGTCATATAAAGACCCACATGCTCATCAGATTGCTTATTGGACTGCTCTGGGTTCTGCACAGATTCTGCTGAAGGTGTAACTGAAGGTTCTTCCTCTTTTTCTGCTTCTTCAATCCTTGGCTTCTTGGATTGTTTCTTGGAAGCTATAGTCTTTACTCTTTTTGCAGATTTGGCTTCCACAGTAACATTTTCTTCTTTAGTGTCTTCAGCCTTTTCTTTAGTAGGAGTGACTTCCTCAGGGAATGGTTGTTGGATGTTGAGATCACGTCTCTCCTTCATCCTTCTTTCAGCTTCTTCCCTTTGAGAAGAGTCCCCTTGAAGCTTTTTGTTGGTCCCGAAGGTGCTTAACAAGTTTGTAGAGGGGGGGGGGGTTGAATACAAACACAGAAATTAAAGTTTAATAAATTGTTTATTGATAAATCAAAATACAATTTACAAGTTTGTTGCGGAATAAGATTAAGACAGACTCAATCTAAACAAACTTAAGAAACACTAAGATGGTTGCACAAGAAATTCAGAGAATGGGAGATTAAGAGAGATAGAAAACAAGGGTTTCTATTATGGAGTTCAAGGATTGAGCACACCTTCAGATGAAGGGGTGAGCTTCCTATTTATACCCTATGCATTAAATGCATGGCAGGGCACTTTACACGTGGCGTTCATAGATTGGCTTTGGGAGTCTTACTTTTGGAGACATGCTTTTGGCCGTATTAGGAACAGTGTAGTTGACAGAGTTGTTGTACGATTTGTGGCAGAGACGTGTCCGTTCTGACACATCGTACTGGTTGTGCAAGGTAAGACAAAAGGAAACTTGAGGTATAAGCTTTGTGATCGTTGATCGCTGAGTATCTCTTCTTCCAGAGATAAAGAAGTTCAGCTATCGCTGAAGCTTTTCCTCAGGCTTCTTCGCGTAAGTAGATTTGTCTGGTCTTCGCTGATATCCGCATCAGGTCACTAGTAGACTCATCTATTGTTCAGTGGCTTCGTCTTCGATTCAGCTATGAACTATGTTGACGCGAGACTTGTCTTCAGGGATTACGTTTAACTGTGTTACATGGGAAACTATCAGCGATGACTGAATAGACTCAGTTTGATCGCTGAAAGTGAAACACATACATATTAAATGTTTACAGAAAGGTCATCAGCGATAACTGAACAGACTCAGTCTGATCGCTGATGATGAAACACTAATACATATAATAACGTAATTTTCACTAAGTATAAAAGAGGGTCGTTATCAAATCACTGAGAGAGTTTGGATCAACACTTTTTCATTTCTTTCTTATACAGCTCCTCAACCTTGCTGTATGCCATGTTGGTGAACATCTCTCCTTTGACACCAATTGAGCATTTCAGGAAGTTTATCATTTTTCTCCTTTCCTGATTGACCAAAAAGGTCTTAGAAGGTTGTCTTTTCTGCTTCTTGACTGGCATTCTTTGCTTGGATGCTTTGACTGCTATTTTCTTGGCTTCAACTGCAGTTTGCATGCTTGTTTGATACTCTTCATTTAGCTTTTTAGCCATATTCAGTGCAAGCTCCCTGTCTTTTTCAGATTGGAGTTGTTCTTCCTTTTCCATTTCTGCTTAAAGCTGTTTTGCCACTTCTTCATCCAACTCAATCTGATTCTTCTTCTTTAAGGGTTGCTCATATTCAACCATTTTAGCTTTTCCCTTTGCATCCTTCAAACCTGCCTCACTTCTTTCTTTTCTTTTCTTTTCAAGGCCTCCTTCTTTAATGACCACTCCCTTGGCCTTTTGAGTAGCCTTAGGAGTGTCATTCTTTGCTTTTACCAAAGTTTTTGCTATTTCCAATTCTTCAACAGATAGCCCTGTTACTACTGCTACCTGTTCTGTTACTGCTGCTGCTTGAACCTCATCTGTTTCTGCTGCTTGTGGTTCTGTTTCTGCTTCTTTCTCCCCCTCAAAATCAAATCCCATCCCAGATGTACTTTCCTTCTCTGCTTCAGCCTCTTGATTCTCCCCCTTGTTGAAAGCATCATTAGCATTTTTTCTCTTCTTCAACACAAATTGCCTTCTCCTCTTCTCTAGAGCATTCCAAAGCATCTGTGCATCAGTGCAATTGCAGAATTGGTGTTGATACTCATTGGGAATAGCCAAGAGCAGTGTACTCAAGGCTTTCATCTCTGTCTGCCTTGTCTTCCTTTTTGCATCCGTCTTTGGTGGGATTCTTTTTCCATCTGCACCAATCTTTCCTTCATCAGATGGGCCATTCTCAATGATGTCCCACATAGAGTAATATGTGAGGAGAATGTATTGCTTGATTCTAATCTTCCACATGTCAAACTCATTAGATCTGAGCATTGGAACCTTTGAGACAAGAGTACTGTTTGATTCAACTGTGTTTTCCATGATGAATGAAGGTTTCTGAGAATACTTGCTCTGATACCACTTGTCAGGATCTAATTCTCAACAAGAATAATGAACTCAGAAACAATATTAAAGAAGTTGCGGAATAACACTTTAATATTCAACTATCAATGAAACAGTGAATCAGAAATCGCAATCTTGTAAACTTTATTGAATGATTAATGTTACAAGATTTCAAACAAAACCTCAATATTGATGAACAGGCTCACCAATACAAATTCTACTTCTCTAGAACTAGGGTTCTAAACCTTGAGGTTAATTCTCTCTAAAAACAAAAACTCAGAATAATCTGCTAACTTGATATTCTAAACTATTCTTAACATGTCTAAACATATACTGAAAATAAAATATAATTACAAAAAATAAAAGATCTTAAGTATATTCTTCTATCATTATCTTCAAACCTTCCATGATTATCTTCAGTCTTGATCTGCACGAATCTTGATTATCTCTTAAGCAGTATTAAGTTGTAGCAGCATTAACACTCTGAGCAGTACAAATTATCACCAGTAGTAGTAACTGTGCTCAGCAGTATTAACTTTGATCTGGCAGTACTAACTTCAGCAGTACTAACTACTAGCAGTACTAACTCTCCAAGTAGTACTAACTATTGAAGTAGCAGTACTAACTTGTCAAGCAGTATTAAATCTACTAGC
Source organism: Arctium minus (assembly GCA_954870635.1). Taxonomy (NCBI): domain Eukaryota; kingdom Viridiplantae; phylum Streptophyta; class Magnoliopsida; order Asterales; family Asteraceae; genus Arctium; species Arctium minus. The sequence continues at coordinate 21,549,028 of OX941082.1, forward strand.
AGTAGTAATCAGTTGTACTAGCAGTATTAACCATACTTGAACAATTCTTTAATTCCCAACAATTGTTTGCTATAGCGATAACACTAGTGCTGTCGCAATAGATTGGAATCTTTGATAGCTGAAGGTCATAGTCTAATAGTTGATTTCTCATCCATAAGACCTGAGCACAACAACTTCCAGCGGCTACATATTCAGCTTCAGCTGTGGAAGTGGACACTGGATTTTGCTTTTTGCTTGTCCAGCTTACCAGCTTTCCTCCTAAGAGTTGACATCCACCAGTGGTGCTCTTTCTATCGAGTTTACAACCTGCAAAATCACTATCGGAATATCCAGTTAGATCGAACCCTGAGTCTTTGAGATACCAAAGACCGAGGTTAGGAGTCCCTTTCAGATATGCGAAGATTCGCTTAACAACGATCAGATGGGATTCCTTGGGTTTAGATTGATAGCGTGCACATAAACAAGTAGAGTATATGATGTCAGGTCGGCTCGCTGTAAGATACAGCAGGGAGCCTACCATTCCTCTATAGGCAGTGACATTAACAGGTTTTCCAGATGGATCTTTGTTTAGTGTCAGAGGAGGTGCCATAGGAGTTTTCATCGCTGAAGTTTGTGTTAGATCAAACTTCTTTAGCATATCTTTAACATACTTACCTTGGCTGATAAAAGTACCTTTGTCAGATTGTTTAATCTGAAGACTAAGAAAATATGTCAGCTCACCCATCATACTCATTTTGTATTCTTTCTTCATTCTTTCAGCGAAGCGAGTACATAGAGATGGGTTAGTAGAACCAAATATGATGTCATCGACATATATTTGTACAAGAATAATATGACCTTTTATCTTTCTGAAAAATAATGTATTATCAATTTTGCCACGTTCAAAATTTTCAGAGATAAGAAAAGATGAGAGAGTGTCATACCAAGCACGAGGGGATTGTTTTAGACCATAGAGAGCCTTATCCAATTTATAAACATAATTTGGATACTTAGGGTCATAGAACCCTGGGGGTTGTTCTACATAGACTTCTTCATTCAACTTTCCATTTAGGAACGCTGATTTTACAACCATTTGATACACAATGAAGTCTTTGTAAACTACATAAGCTAAGAATAGTCGAATTGCTTCGAGCCTAGCCACAGGGGAAAAGGTTTCATCATAGTCTATGCCTTCCTCTTGTCTGTATCCTTGAGCAACAAGTCGAGCCTTGTTGCGGGTTACAGTTCCATGTTCATCTAACTTGTTTCTAAACACCTATTTGGTGCCTATAACAGTTTTATCAGATGGTCTAGGAACGAGATTCAAAAATTTGTTGCGAGAGAACTCAGTCAGCTCTTCTTTCATAGTGCTGACCCAGTTTGGATCTCTGAGGGAATCATCAACCTTCTTTGGCTCTATTAAAGAAATAAAGTTGACAAAGAGACAAATATTACCTGAACTTCGTCGTGTCTGAATACCTGCATCGGGATCACCAAGAATTTGATCTATGGGGTAATCTCTGGTCCATCGCTGAGCAGGAGTATGATCGCTCACTTCAGAGATAGAGTCAACAATAGGAATGTTCACTGATGAGGAAGCTTGAGGCTCATCAGCTATCAACTGTTGAAAGTCAGACAGACCATTGTTTTCTAAGAGGTGTTCAGACGAAGATGGATCTGATGGAGGAAGTGTGTTTAGAGGCTCAGCTGAAACCCATGAGATGGATTCAGCGTTTGGAGGTATGATGTTTGGATCATCATCAGCAGCTGGAGGATCTGAATGCTGATGGTTTGAGAAGAAAGGTTCTGTTTCTCTGTAGTGAGAAAACATCCAAGCATTTAACTCTTCATTGTCAGCGATTGGTTTAGAGTTCGCTGAGCGAGTTTCATCAAAGGTGACATGAATGGTTTCTTGCACAGATTGTCTTTTTTTGTTGAAAACTCTTTAGGCTTTGGAGATAGAGGAATATCCAAGAAATATTCCATCATCAGCTTTTGGGTCGAACTTTCCAAGTTGATCTTTGTTGTTTAAAATAAAACACCGACAACCAAAGATATGAAGAAAATTGATAAAAGGTTTTCTTCCATGAAAGAGTTCATAAGCTGTCTTTCCAAATCGCTTTACTATCAGCGATCTGTTTTGAGTAAAACATGCAATGTTTACAGCTTCAGCCCAAAATTGAGTAGGGAGGTGAGAATCGCTAAGCATTGATCTAGCAGCTTCAATGATCGTTCTGTTTCTTCTTTCAGCGACTCCGTTTTGCTGAGGTGTTCTTACTGAAGAGAAGTTACGAGAAATTCCCTTGTTCTCAAAGAAATTGTTCAAAGAACTGTTTTTGAACTCAGTTCCATGATCATTTCTTATTGAACGAACAGTGAGATTATTCAGCACTTCCATCTTTTTAACAAAAGATATTAGTTCTTCTGGGGTATCACTCTTGCAGCAAAGAAAGATAACCCAGGTGTAGCGAGAATATTCATCTACAATGACAATTGTATATTTCTTTCCAGCTATTGATTGGATGTTGACAGGGCCAAACAAATCCATGTGCAAGAGTTGAAGAGGACTCGTCACTGAGGAAACATGTTTAGACTTGAAACTAGCTTTTGTCTGTTTTCCTTTTTCACATGTTGAGCAGAGAGATTCTTTAGCATATGAGTGCTGAGGAAGACCATAAAACAGTTCCTTAGATGAGAGAGAATTCAGGGTTTTGAAGTTTAGATGAGATAGCCTTTTGTGCCGTAGCCAGTTGACATCAGAAGAGGCTTTAGAGAGAAAACATATGTTTACAGTGGTAGTAGAGTCCATATCGATTACATGGACATTTTCTTTACGATAACCACTGAGAGCAAGTTTTCCTTTCTCATTTACCACTGAACATGCTTTCTTGGTAAAGCGAACTTCATAGTATTTGTCACATAGCTGACTGATGCTCAGAAGAATGTGCTTCAGTCCATCTACATAAGCGACTCTTCTGAAGGTAGTTGTCCCATTGCTGAGGACACCAATCCCTCGGGTATATCCTTTTCCATTTCCACCAAAGATCACAGAGGGACCTTTCTCTTCCTTGTATTCAGTGAGCAAGTCTTTTTGTCCAGTCATATGACGAGAACATCCACTATCGAGATACCAGATGCCCTTTGATCCCTGCAAACATAAGGAAGATTAAGCTTTGTTTGGTACCCTTGAGGTTAATTATAGAATTTTACCTTGAGGTATTTTGGGTTTTGATTTGTAGGAGGAAGTTTTGTTCCTCACTTGATGTTATATCGAAATTTTAAATTAGTTGTTCACCAAAAGGGAATTTAGTGGCTTAGCAAGTTCAAGGTTTTTCTAGTAGATTAACTCAAAAAATATGCTATTTACATTCTAAAAGATTCATCAAACTTTAAATCTTTATAACAATTTTACAAATGCAGAAATTTTACTACCACTTACTAGGTAGTCGAGCGAAGTGGCCACAAATGCCACGTACATAAAATTGGACAGTAAAAATGCATCCCTGTTGTCCAAAAACATAAATGATAACCAACGAAAATGCACATAACAAAAATATCCCAATGGAAAATTCTAATCAAAACATCTACTCGCTCACGCCATGTGCGTAAGTTGATTCATGTACTAAAATATTGTGCAAAAAAAATCTAAGTGCAAAACTCAAGGGACATCTGCACTATTGAATGATGTCAAAATTTTCACCTTCAATGATTAAATTGCATAAGACCAAACCTCAATAAATCTTATAAAAAATATCAATAAAATCTTATATAAGAACTCATGCAGTAAGACAAACTTGTGCTTTTCAAAAGTTCACTGTTGAATCACAAAACGACAAGAAATAAAATTACAATAAAACTTGCAACAAACGTATGCAATTGAGTGGTTTCGTGGATTCAAAATTTGACCCGAATCCTTTTATATATATTAAATTATAAATCAACGTGTGCAACATAACAAGCACACGTATTTTGAGTAGAAAATGAAATAAATCATGTATGTTTCAAATTTAAAACTATTCAAAAGTATGCCTTCGGCTATTTACGATATCGGCCAAATCAACATGGGAGAAACTTCCAATAAAAAGTTTGTATGCAAATCTATAAGCAACAAAACAATCCATGAACTTTTAAAACATGGGCTACACTATGGGGTGTGCCAAAACATTCTCCAAAATTCATAACGTGACAAATATGAATGACTTGACAAAGCATGAGATAATTATGCAATTCATTTTAGAAGAATATCATGCATGCTCTTGGTCGAGATCCGAGTCTTAGAACTAAGCTTGCCAAGTCCACTAGTCACACTACTGATATTCGAATGCCCAAATTTCTTAAGGCAGTAATCGGCAACAAAAGTGATTAACCTTTCAAATTCTTCCCAAAACAAGTGATTATTCAACAAGCTTATGGCTCAAAATGGTCGGCTCAATGTAATCACCATACTTAATTGTCACTCAAGTGACATTGCTACAAACATTAATTCTTTTAACGACCATTTATCGAGAATTCACTCTCTACCCCCATCGATTATGTAACACCCCTATTTTTAGTAAGTACCTCTCTCCCTCTCCAATCATATAAAATTTGAAACCGTAAGTCTTGTGACCTCATTATTCGATATGTACATAAATATGTTTTGCATGTATATGTATATATATACTGGAGTGGCCTTAAACGTGTGAATAATTGGGTATATACGTATGTGTTTATAAGTTGCTATCGTTGGCATTCCATGCTTAGAATCAGCGTAGAGGAATTCTGAGTTTTCGGGGCCTGTGCATCCCCGGCGACTATGCCCGGCGACATTGCCCAGCGCATAGTCGTGCTTGTCATTGTCGCCTCCAACACCTGAGCCACGGTACAACTTCAACGAGTTTGTCCGGAGACATTGCCTTGGGCATACTCGTATGTCATAGTCGCCGAGCAAGTAGAGGTCGCGGTACACTCGTAGCGAGAGTGCCCGACGACCTTTCCAAGGGCACTCTCGCTTGGCATTGTCGCCGATGGGCCCTGAGGGGTTTTTTATTGCTCAAATCGATTTTTAGAGAGGGCATTCACTTCTACTATTGAAAGATCTGATTTTATCCCTCTCTTGAGCGATTCTACTCTTTTCCCAAACCTTTCCACACCACATTGAATGCAAGGGAGATATTTGCATTTACTCCTACCCACTTTGGATCCTAGACTTAAGGAGAAAAAGGTTGAAGTGTCTCTACAAGAGTGCAAGTGCTAAAGCTCCTACCACCTACTTCCATTTCTAGGGTTTTCACTTACAAACCTTATAGGTGAGTCCCTTATCATCACTTTATTATTTAATGACCACTTCTTGATATACTGTAAAATTGCAAACCTTATAGGTGAGTCCCTTATCATCACTTTATTATTTAATGACCACTTTTTGTGCTATAAACTGTAAAATTGCTTATGTGATGGATTATGACCTAAAAATGAGAGTTTGGTAGATTGGTGACCAAATGTGCTAAATAAGAGTATGTGTATATTCCAAAACTTTTACCCTTGAATAAAGGATGATGGTTGAGGTTATACACACACTTGGGGTTGGGGGAAATTGTTGACCTAAGTTGGTTTTATGTGTGAAAAACAAATGAGAAGCTATGGATTAGGTATACATACCATTGTTTGAATTATAATGGCTATGGTGGGTGATTTATTGCTTTTTGACTAATCAATTTGAAGAAGCTCAATGATTGGATGAAGTAAAGATGACCAAATGGGAAATGTGTGGAGTAGAACTTGTTAATGTGTTATGTGGTTCATGTCCTATATTTGTATAAACTAAAGTTTAATGTCTTAAGCGTGAGAATGGAATATGTAACACCCTCAAATTTGAAAAAAAAAACTAATTAAAAACTTTCAACAATACCTTAAAGGGGAATAAAATCCCTTACTAATAGTCCATAATTGAAATACAATTTCTAGATTGAACCATCAACCAAATTAAAGTCTTACATAAAGACTAATTAAAAGTGTGTGTTACTATAACCCAACAACAATCGCTATCTCCAAATATAAATGCGGAAGACTTTCAACAAGCTAATCACCTCTTCGAGCACACAACAAGCACTCAACGCTTCCCAGTGTCGCTAGAACTAATCCCGAAATGGAACCTGATGCACATGCCGACAAATAAAAAGGTTAGGCTTAACGCCTAGTGAGCTCAAGAGTTTTCAACATATATAAAATACATACTGATGAAGGAAAGAAGTCATTTAAATCATGAATTTCTGAGATGATTTGCTTTAAATATGAGAACACTAACTTTCCAATAATGCACGTTTTAAAGACGAATACCCCGATATAAAAATTCATTCACAAGGTAAACTCAACCCAAGACTCACTCGAAGCATTAAGTAGAAATTGAACTCCCACTTTATAAATACGTAGATACAACTTATTTCCCGAAACACCCAAACACGGGTGGAACATATTCTTGACACAGGTGTTCATTTGGAAACTTACATCGTATCACCAATGTCTATTTCCAAATTACAACTCGGGGACCTCATCCCACATTAACATGATAACCCGACCTCTATGCCTATGGATCCAATGCATTACGGTCAAAATGTTACATGACTCAAAAGAATGACAACACACTCAAAGCATGAAATTTCCAAATAAGGTGCAATTAAGTATACTGTTATCCCAGTTTAATCTAGTTGGTAAATAATCAATCAAGCAATCATAGAACACAATAATAATCAAGAGATATATAAATCAGAGTAACATACCAATCCCTTGAATAAACAATGAAACCCTTGAGTGTTCTTGATACCCTTTGATTATAGAGAAAACTTCACTTGACTATAATCTCTAAACAATAATTATCAAAGGTTCTTACCTAAACCTAAACTAAACATAACTTTAAATTCCCAGGTTTTTAGGCCTAATGGGCTTATGGGCTTGAGGCCCAATAGCTAATAACTATTAACATATTACAATTTAAACCCTGAACTGTAACTATCAAACAAATACAGTTTAGACCCTTTAATCTTGAATACAATTATGATCCAACATATACCATACGGCCAAGGCTCCTTAACGAGCTACCAGGGTTGAATAAATGTTTCAAAGACTCATCCGAGGGTAACCCAAGCCCTAAAAAGGCATAATAAACGATTGACGAAAATACGTGAATCAGTACGGTTACAGAAAACCAAAATACATCTTTTCCCAAAATCTTTGACTCTCGGGATACAATCGGCCTTCGGCCCAAAACCAAAAAGTTCACAATTTCCAATATGTTCCCGAGGTCGGGAATGACCAAAACCAAAGGACTCACGCAATCGTAGTTTCAAACATCCCATTTCATGAATAATGCATAAAACCCAACAATCACTAAAAGTGCATTTTTGACCGATATCTATTTATGCAATAAATCATCAAGACACCTTCATTTATGACACATTCATCAAAATGCCCAAAAATCCCAAAGATATGGATTATCCAAGTTTATAAGGTTAACCATTTCCAAATATCCAAAACTTATCAGCAGTTAACAATTTAATGTAGAACACAAACACTTTAAAGTAACATTTTGGCATGTACATCGTTTTCACAAATCAACTTGAACTCACCTCGCTAGAGATTTTACCCCAAACGAGCTTCCTTGAAGAATTCCGAGTCCACACGCAACAATTTTCCCCAAAAACCTAGATATACAAATTCCATCCATAAATAACCACATTCAACCATATAGAAGCATTCCCCAAACATTACACATCAAAATCTCCATTTTGGTCCAAACCCAAATTTCGACCTAGATTTCTCCAAAACCATCAAACCCGAAATTGATAAACCACACACTAGGATAATCATCAATGGAGCATTTATAACTTATGTTAAGGTTTAGAAAGGGAAGGGATACACTTACCACTTAGGTTTTGATAAAAACCTAGAAAACCCAAAAATAAGCTTGAGGTTGAAGATGAAGATGGAGATGGAGATGGTGAATCCTTGACCATAGATTTCAATCCTACCACTTGATGATGTTTCACCTCCACAAAATCCAAGGATTTGAGCCAAAATAAGTTAGGGTTTGAAGGGGAAAGAAGGAAATCGGTTTGGGAGAGAGTAGAAGAAGTTTGGATGAAGAGAAATGAGAAAATAAGCTGAAATCCCGAACTTAATAGCCTCTGGACATTTTGGGCGACATTTCCCATGCGACATTGCCCAGGGCAATGTCACTGGTCATAGTCGCAGGTTATCCCAGTTTTCTTCTCGTTCACTGTTTCGGCCATAACTTCTTCGTTATAGCTCTGTTTTTGCTCCAGAAAGGACCGTTGGACTCGTAATTGAATTCTTTATCCATAAAGACTATAAAATCTAGGATTCAAGTTGTGAACTAAAGATCTATAGATTCTAGAGAGAGAAAACTAGAGAGAGAGAGTTAATCTTGAAAGCTCTTGTCATATATCTCACTAATCTGATTTACAATTTAGTTCCTTACCTAAATAATACAAAGCAAACTCTATTTATACCTAAAGCTTAAACTAAAACTTAACTACAAAGGAAACAAAACTAGATTTGACTTTTACAAGACTTTGACATTGTTGACTTCCAACTTTTACTTTCTAATTAAATCTTGGATACAATATTTGGACTTAACAATCTCCCCCTTTGTATTCAAGATTTAATAAAAAATTGATGCAGATCTTCAACTCTTGATTCTTCATCTTTTGTCTCTTGAAGCTTTCAAAAACTTTGCTCTTTTGCAGCTTTTGAAGAAACTTGGAAAGTCTTTTTAAACTTTGAAGCTTTGGAAAGTCAACATGTCTTGAACATGAAACATTGAAAACTTAAAACATCTTTGAAACATGAATCTTCATTTCTGAAAAATCTTTCGTCTTCAATCAAAATTGTATCTTCATCACTTTGATCACTGAATCGACTTCGGAAGAAACAAACTTTCACGAATCATCTTGATTTGACTTTGAACATTCTTTATCAGACTTGAACTTTGAAAACAACAGCGGAAGCAAATTGAAATTCTGACATGAACTTTGAACTTGAACTCTTGAAATTGATCTTTGAATAATTCTCCCCCTTTTTGATGATGTGAGCATCAATATCATCAAAATTACATCAATTTCGGCATAAGCTTTGATTTCCCCCTTTGTGATCAACAAACAATCTCCCTTTTGATAATTGGCGAACTTTGATCTGAAGAGCCGAATCATGAACAGTATATATCCGAATCTTTGCAAATTCAGACATAATGAGCGTGTAACCCTGATTCAACAAATGAAACAGTTAGAAGTGCTTGTCAGTAACACAAAGTTACTGTGTACAACGAATGTACAATTTAAGGAGTTGGTTTGATGTTGACTCCCCAGGACTTCCATTCAATAATCGAAAAACACAAGGTTTATCTATGAATGTTCTGACAGAAAAACAGATTTTCTGTGTGCTCGTGCTTGTGTATGAAAGAATTTAGCACAATGATTGTGTTTCATAAAGGCTCAAAGTATGTAAATCACTGAGACAGCAATGATTGTACATGGACTTAATGTGCATGAGAAAGGTCGAAGGTGGGGCAACTTTCCTTCTTTTTCAATATCAGTATTCTTCCAAGAGAAGATCCGATAGATTATGTGCTGCTTTCCCAGAAAATGTGAAACATTCTCTTTTTAAGAAAAGAATGAGTAGCTGATGGGGTTGTATACAAGAGATGGCATGGGCTATTTGCCTATTTCAATGATGGTCACCAAAGAAATGTGAACCAATCAGTAATGTGGCTGCCCGACTCAAAAAGATGTTTGGTGCAGAGTTCTGATATTCTTTTAACTCTGTTCTCACACCCTCTTTCTTTTAAACATATAAGCTCACATCTAACCAGTCTCTCATTTCCATTTTACCTCTGCTCATTCCCACACTCAATTCTTTTTAGACCCCTCTCCCCTCAATCACTCAAAGGATTTCTTCCGGGGTAGGAAACACTGGTTATCGTGAATCCATGGAAGATCTATTAAGCACTCACACTGAATCCCATGTTCCTAAAAGTACATGCTGGTTAATGGTTTTCTTGACATGTAAAGCACAAGAAATCATATGTCAGAGTTTGTATGCTCATTGAAAAATATGAATGAAATTTGAGCATTTGTTCTTTGAAGATTTCTCAAAACAAGGATATTGAATGAATGAATATGAAGTCAAGAGAATTGTTTTGAGAATCTGACAATGAATCAATCAGATCAAATCAAATGGTTAGGGTATCAAAGAATTGGATATTTTGTTTATATGAACAAATATAAACAATTTATCAATGAAAGGACAAATATGAAAAAAAAATGAATGATGCTCATCAACTTTGAATTTCAAACATCGAAAAATATGAAAAAATATAAACAGGGGTATTACCATCGAAAAATTGTTTGAATTTGAGACATGGTAATAACAATTTCAAATAAAATACTGAACCGTTGTGTGTGAATACTTGACAGTATATGGACAAGATAATACACAAGTATTGATCTTTGGAAACACACGGTCAGTTAAACAATAAAGCGCAAAAATTGAAAAACATTTAAAAATCACACTTCTAAATTCATGAAATCGTTTTGAGAATAAGAAGTGGTTTGAACATTTCAGAAATTGTTTTTCATGTTTGAAAGTTGTCCTTCTTTCAAACAATCAGAGATCTAGGATCAGAATATTTTTACCTTTTCGGTTCCCCCTCAAATCATGATAATATGATTTATGTCTTTTTTTTTTTTTTAGCTCCCCCTGGATATTAGCATAATATCCTTCTTTGATCATTGATGAACGGGTCCTAATCTGTCATGTGATCAGAAGCCACTTTATTCATATTATTTATTCAAAAATAAAAGGACAAAAAGCAGTAAAACGATTATAGAATGAGTTCTGATCTGAAGTAATCAGAAGTCATCACCTTTACTCCCCCTTAAATTAAGCATCTGAAATATGTCAGTTAACACAGGATAGAGATCAAACACTCCCTTAGAATTGTTAGACCATCAATATCAGAAAAAATTAGCAAAGAAAAAATTTAGGATAGAGATCAGATCAATTCACTTGGGACGGAGACCATCAATATCCATCGGATGCAAGCATACAGGAGTAAGGTCTTTTTGATCGTTGAAATACGGGTCCTAAGCTGTTGTGCTTAGAAGCCATTATGAAATTGAAGTCCGGGTCTTGAGCTGACTTACTCAAAAACCATTTTCTTTCTTACTCCCCCTTGGATTGAGGTGCCTGCAACACAGATTCAAGTTTCGATTTTGGTACCCACTGATATTTGGGTCCAGAAATGTTAGTTGCAGTGCGTGTGGGGGACACAGAGTAAGAACCATACCAGAAATGGTCATTTGTTTTATGAAAATGATCATGTGTACAACAAATAGAACAATAATATTTCTTACCATTGGGTGTTTTGTTCTTCTTTGCTTTGTGTACATGTACACATGAATTCTTCTCTTTCAGCTCATCAGTCTTGTCATCTTTGACTGATTTCTTCATCCAGACCAGTTTCTCGTTCTTAAAACTTTTTCTCCTTGGATAATAATCTGAACCATCTAAATATTCATCAAAGAACAAGTTAGTGCGACGAATCTGATTGAATGAATTGATTGACCTTTTTGAAGAGACATATTTATGATTTGAACTTGAAACAGATTTTTCAAGCTCTTTGATCTTTGACGCAAAGATGTCTCTTTCTTTCTCAAGCAGATCAATCTTTGTCTTGAATTCAGACTTCGTCTTTTGCTCTTTCAGCCCTGTAGCAGACAGTTCAGACAATTTTGAAGTCAGTTTCTTAATTTCATTCTCAAAGATTAAACGTTCTTCTTCAAACTCTTTTTCTGAATCTGTTCTCTGGCCAGATAATTCTTTAAAAAATCCTACATTCTTTTGTTCTATGGCCTTTTTCTCTTTTTCAAACTTCTCTCTTTCTAAAATCAGTACTTTCTCAAAATCAGAGATTTGTTGAGAAAGTTTTATGCATTTAAGCTCAAACGACTTCTTCTCTTCATAGCATTTCTTGGAAAAATCTGAGAACTTTTTGGAAAATATTTTCTTTTCACTTTCAAACTCAGCTTTGTTTGCAACAAGCTGTTTTTCCAAATCAGATAAATTCCTTTTAAGCTCAAAGTTCTCAGATTCCAATTTCTTAACTTTCTGCTCATTGCTCTCAACAGAGACTGTCTGCTGAATTATAGTTTTCTTAACCACTGAGCCAAGCATGATTTTCTCCAAATGAGTCCACATGAGCATTAGATTGTTCTTGTAACAATCTACACGATTGTATATGTGATTTGGCAATGCAAGAATGAGATTAGACTTAGCAATTCTTTCTCCGTTGTACTTTAAAGATTCTTCTTCATTGTACTCATCAACTGGCTTTAGTATTGTGGATTGTTCAGTATTAGCAGTGGCTGGAATGATCTTGACAGGTCTCTCAAAAGGAGGATTGGTTAAAGCTCGAACCATGTAATCCCCATTTTGTTTTCTCTCAAGAAAATTAATAAATCGATCTCTCCATTGAGAATACTCATTCTCATTGATAAGCACAGGGAGACGAGTATCTGTCCCGAGAGACATCATCAACTCATTCTTATAAACTAGTGATTGAAGAGACATGCTGAATAGTAGCAGAGAGCTTTTCGGCTAAAGAAAAATAAGAACCGAAAACCACGCTTTTCGGTTGTTGAGGAAACCGAAAACCAAACTTTTCGGTTACAAAAGAGACCGAAAACTTAGCTTCTCGGTTGAAGATGATACTGAAAAGAACGAAAACCCTTAGCCGAAAACCTTAGCTGAAAACCTTATTCGAAAGCCTTAGTCGAAAAAAACAAAAACCAGATGAATGAACCGAAAATCCTGAAGAATGAACCGAAAACCTTGATGAATAACCCGAAAACTCTTATGAATGAACCGAAAATCGATTCTGTCCAGATAACGAACGAAGAAAATCACACAAGTCTAAAATTTCTCAAAATACTCTCACGAAATTCACTTAGAAACAGGTTCATTATCCAAAACTAATCCAAATATAGATCAAACACCAAAAATCAACAAGAATTCGCGAAGAACAGAAAAACTCGAGAACTTTTCTGGAATTTTCAAAATTGACAAATTCGATTACAAAATGATCAAATCTTTGCACGAATCAAGAACAAAACATGTTCTATACTGAATTCCGAAGCAATTGAATCCAAATTCACTGAAAATCGTTCAGAAAATCAACATAGATCTAGAAAAAATGTCCAGAAAACTATTTTCTTAAAAAAATTTCTGACGAATTAGAAAATCGATTGATCTGATAACACGAAATTAGAACTCTACTCTCAAATCTCTCAAAATCTAACCTGCTCTGATACCAATTGTGAACTAAAGATCTATAGATTCTAGAGAGAGAAAGCTAGAGAGAGAGAGTTAATCTTGAAAGCTCTTGTCATATATCTCACTAATCTGATTTACAATTTAGTTCCTTACCTAAAGAATACAAAGCAAACTCTATTTATACCTAAAGCTTAAACTAAAACTTAACTACAAAGGAAACAAAACTAGCTTTGACTTTTACAAGACTTTGACATTGTTGACTTCCAACTTTTACTTTCTAATTAAATCTTGGATACAATATTTGGACTTAACACAAGTCCAAGATCATATATCTTATTTTTCCCTTTAAAGTTACTGATTTCTGTATCAACTTGAAATGATGTCTTGTCGAAATTCGGGGTGTTACAATCCTCCCAACCTTAAAAGAGATTTCGTCCTCGAAATCTGGCACCAACCAAGCACCCAATATCTCCCTTGGCGAGGTCAATTATGTCCGTATCCAAAAGGAATACCTTCACGAAACCTTACCTCATATACGAATCCGATTATATCCCGGTTGAGGTTGTCGTTGCGTTCCTTATGACGAGCCATCGCCAACTCAACCTCAACTTTCCATATAACTCACTCAAATTGGGATGAACGTTAGGTTTTGGCTTAATCACATTCTTAACATTAAATCTTGATGCACAAATTCTATGGAATGCACTGGAGAAAAGATTTTCTGGTACCAAAAGTACCAAGAGAAATCAAAAGGCCATCCTGAAGCAGCAATATGAAAACTTCATGTCTACAAAGAATGAGTCCATGACTGAAACTTTTGATAGATTTAATAAGTTAATTGGTGAATTGGATACTGTTGGTGTCCAGATAGATCAAGATGATGTCAACAGAAAATTTTTAAGATCTCTTGGTGATGAATGGACTATGTACACTGTCTCCTTCAGACAGAATGACCAACTGGAGGACAAGGAACTGGATGACCTCTATAATGACCTTAGGGTGTTTGAAGCAGAGGTAGAAGCAAAGAAAAGACCCTATGGATACTCATAAAATGCTGCTCTTTTATCATCTTCTACTGATTCTGTTGCTAATACAGAATCAGTTAGTGCTGCCCATGGACCAAAGCAAGATGGATCTATTGACTCATTTTTAGAAGCTTTTCTAGCCAGTCATGCTAATTCCACTCTAATTAATGATGACTTAGAACAGATAAATGTTGATGATCTGGAAGAGATGGATATCAAGTGGCAGATGGCTATGCTCACAATGAGGGTAAAAAGATTCATCAAAAGGACTGGAAGGAACAACTTTGCTCAGAAAAGAGAAGATGGGGTTGGATTTGATAAATCCAAGGTTGAATGTTACAAGTGTCACAAGCTAGGGCACTTTGCAAGAGAATGCAGAAGTGGAATGCCTCAACAACATACTAGCAACCATCAACCATCACAGTCCACTAGCTTCAACAACAGGAACTCTTCTCAAGCTCTTGTTTCCCAAGAAGGAATGGGATTTGATTGGAGTGACCAAGCAGAAGAAGCAGTTCAGAATCAAGCTTTAATGGCTAAAGTTTCAGAGTCAACAAGCACTGATATTCCCACAGAGGTAACATCTAACCTTTGCTCTAAAACCTGTATTGAAACTGTTAAAAAGTACAGGGATCACAATCAGAGCATGTGTGATGACCTTAAGAGATTAGAGATAGATAGAAGAGATTATGTTTTGATTGTTGAGAGGTTTGAAGTACAAATTAAGTCATATCAGGCTAATGAACTTCAACACTCTTATGATACCAACTACTAAAAGTGGGAGAAGAATCAGTTAGAGACTGAACTAGAGAAGACCAAAACAGAATGTAAGAAAATTAAGAGTGAGTTTGAGAAAGCAAAATTAGATATTGAGAAATATTCCAATGCTTCTAAAGCTATGGACTCTTTACTCAAAACTCAATTGCATGACAAACTAAGAAGAGGAATAGGCTATAACACCTCCCCTCCACCATACAACAATAACTACATCCCTCCCACCTCAGATTTCTTAGAAAGACAGGACAAGAAGGAATTACCTGAAGGAGCCACTGAAGTAGATCCTTTAGACAAAGTTGTGGTTGAAGCAGATTCTGAAGAAGAGAACTCTGAGAGTAAGAATGAGGAAGACCACAAAGATATTCCCTTAGAAAACCACATACTGACAAATGAAAAGGGGGGTAAACCTTTTGTCAAGAGTGAGAAAGTGAAGTCTGGGAAGAGACTGTTAAGAATGAAAAAGCTGAGACCTCTAAGAGAGGGAAGGGAAAGGTACAGGGAGTCCATTACATGCAAACCACTGTTGTTAATCGCTGTACTTGTAAACAGAATCAGCCCCAACAACATGATAAAACAAGGGGAAATCAAAGAAACAGGAATAATCAGTGGGCTTTAAAACAAGGAATTGATCTGAGAAAAATTAACAGACCAAATCCTTGTTTTATCTGTGGCAAGTTAAATCATCTAGCCAAACACTGTTATTTCAATCCTATTAACCAGAGGATCACTTTTCAAAGAAATATACAAAATCCTGTTGGTTATAGGAAGCAAATAAGGAATCATATGGCTGAGAATGTGAGGAGGGCACCTATACAATCTCATGCTCAGAATAAGTTTGCTAATTCAAAGAAAAATACTTCAAATAAGCCAAGGAGTAACTTAAAGAAAAAGAAAGCAAACAACTTTGTCCAGGTTTGGGTTCCAAAAGTAAAGAAATCTGTTAATACTGCTACTTCAAATAGTACTGCTGACAGAAATAGTGCTGCTGCAAGCAATACTACTGCTAAACCAGTTAATACTTTAACAAAGTTAGTACTGCTAATCCAATTAGTACTGCTAATGATGTTAGTACTGCTTCCAGTGACAGGCCCATTATTCTGACAAAGTATTCAAGCAATAAGATTCCTCAGTTTGATAATCTCATCAAGTATGAATATGAATATGTTGATGAGAATGGGAAACCCAAGACCATTTTGGCTTGGGTTCCTACTAAAAACTAACTGCTTTATTTTATGTGCAGGGCAACCAACATCTCAAGGGAAGGAGCATTTGGCATGTTGATAGTGGTTATTCCAGGCACATGACATGTAACATGGCCTGCCTTCAAAACTTCAAAATAATTGGTAGAGGACATGTTTCTTTTGGTGATAATCCAGCAGGTGGAAAGATAAGTGGAAAAGGTAATGTGTCAAAAGGTAAGACGATCTTTGAGGATGTATACTATGTTGAGCAATTGAGATACAACCTGTTAAGTGTATCACAGGTTTGTGACAAGAAACATAGCATATTATTCAATGATACTGAATGTATTATCCTTGCTCTAGGGTTCAAGGTAGTTGATGAAAGTATGATACTACTTAGAACTCCTAGAAAGGACAATGTTTACTGCTTAGACTTGGAGAGTGTAGTTTCTGATTCATATTTAAATTGTTTATTTTCAAAAGCTTCATTGGATGAATCATCTCTTTGGCACAGAAGGATGTGTCACATGAACTTTAAAACAATGAACAAACTTGTGAAAAACAACCTTGTAAGAGGTCTGCCACAAAAGGTATTTTCATGTGATGATCACTGTGTTGCATGTCTTAAAGGCAAACATCACAAAACTTCTCATAAGTCCAAAGAGATAAATACAATCTCTTCACCTCTTAATTTACTGCATATGGATCTGTTTGGTCCAACAAATGTGATGAGTTTGGCAAGAAAGCTTATTGCTTGGTTATTGTTGATGATTTTTCTAGATTCACTTAGGTCTATTTTCTGAGAACTAAGGATGAGACAAGTGGACTGATCAAATCCTTTGTTCTTAGAGTTGAAAACCAAACAAATCTAAGAGTTAAATTCATCAGGTCTGATAATGAAACTGAATTTAAAAACAATGACCTAAACAACTTCTGTGAGGAAAAAGGCATTGAGAGACAATACAGTGCTCCTAGGACTCCTCAACAGAATGGTGTTGCTGAAAGGAGAAATAGGACTTTGATAGAAGCTGCTAGATCTCTGTTGGCAGATTCAAAACTTTTTGGGCAGAAGCAGTTAATACTGCCTGCTATGTTCAAAACAGAGTTCTAGTAGTGAAATCTCAAGACAAGACACCTTATGAGCTTTTTAAAAAGAAGAAACCTTTTATTGGATTTTTCAAACCATTTGGGTGTCCTTGCACAATTCTCAATACCAAAACACACCTAGGCAAGTTTGATAGGAAAGCTGAGGATGGGTTTCTTGTTGGATATTCATCTCAAAGTACGGCCTACAGAGTTTTCAACACCTCTTCTAGGATTATTGAGGAAAGTGAAAATGTCAAATGCAATGAGAACACACCAAATTAACTTGGTTTAGGTCCTGATTGGCTATTTGATATTGATTCACTGACTAATTCTTTGGGTTTCAGTAATGAGCATAATGCAGGAACAGGGACAGAAAATGTACAAGTACAAAGACAAGAGTTTGTGTTGTTCCCAACACCTACTGCTGATCCTGTTGAATTCTGTGACCAAGATAAGAAAGATACTTCAGAATCAAAGGACACTGAACCAGCTCAAAATGAAGAGGACAGAGGTGAAAAGGAAGATCAACCCTCAGATTCAAGAATCAAAAGTCCTGAGATGCCATGTTTGGAAGAAGATGACACAGATGATGACAACTCTTCAGTTTTTGGTGGCAACACTCCTGAAAAGAATGACTCTAATATGGAAACAGATATTAATGAAGAGGCTGTTCATCAAACAAGAGTTCAGAAAAATCATCCTCCTCAATTGGTGATTGGTGACATCAATTCACCTATAATCACAAGGAATCAAAGTAAGTTGGGAGGAGTGAAAGATATACAATCAGGTTTACTTTCTTGCTTTCTATCTCAGGTTGAGCCCAAAAAGGCATATGATGCAATGAAGGATCTAAGCTGGATAGAGGCAATGCAAGAGGAGCTACTGCAGTTTGTGCTGCAGGATGTATGGGATTTGGTTGACCTTCCTAAAGGACACAGAGCTATAGGCACTAAATGGATCTTCAGGAACAACAAAGATGAGAGAGGAATAGTAATAAAGAACAAGGCCAGATTGGTGGCACAAGGGTATACTTAAGAAGAGGGAATTGATTATGAAGAGGTATTTGCACCAGTGGCCAGGATTGAGGCAATCAGGCTATTCTTAGCCTATGCTTCTTTCATGAAGTTCAGGGTCTACCAGATGGATGTAAAGAGTGCTTTCCTGTATGGGAGAATTGAAGAAAAATTGTATGTCTGTCAGCCTCCAGGGTTTGAGAATCCAAATTATCCTGACAGAGTATACAAATTGAAGAAGGTACTCTATGGGCTACATCAAACACCAAGGGCATGGTATGACACTTTGTCTACCTATCTCTTGGAAAATGGTTTTCAAAGAGGAATCATAGACAAGACTCTATTCATTCAGAGGGAGAAGAAGGACATCATTATAGTGCAAATCTATGTGGATGATATTCTATTTGGATCCACAAAAGATCAAATGTGCAGAGATTTTGAAGAATTGATGCACAAGAGATTCAAGATGAGTTCTATGGGTGAACTTACCTTCTTCCTTGGGCTACAAGTTAAGCAGAAGAAAGATGGGATATTTATAAGCTAATCCAAGTATGTGTAGGACATTCTTACTAAGTTTGGATTCTCAGATTCAAAGCCTGCAAGCACACCCATGGAGACACACAAACACATCACTGCAAATCTTGAGGGGGAGGATGTGGATGTTCATCACTATAGATCTGTTGGGAACTGAAGAATAACTCAAGTGATTAATGCTGCTGGTTGAGATTTACTACTGCTAGAAGATTTCAAAGTTAATACTGCTGAGTATTACTAATGCTAGTAGAATTAATACTGCTAGTGGTTAGTGCTGCTTAGTAGTTAATGCTGCTGCCAAGACTTAATGCTGCTTATAAGGTAATGTGAAGATAATGATGAAGAGATCGTGATTAAAGATAAACAAGGATATTCTGAAGATATTCATGGAAGATATACTGAAGATATTTTATTTTTTTGCAATTATCTTTTTGTTCAGTATATGTATAAAATTGACAGAATTGTTCAGATATAGTTTTTTTTACAGATTTAATTCTAAACTTTTTTTAGTTCTAGAGAGAATCAACCTCAAGGCATAGTTCCTAATTCTAGAGAAGTAGAATTCGTCTTGAAAGAGCCTGTTCTTCAAGATTGAGGTTGTGTGTGTAATCTTGTGATTTTAATACAAGTTTGCAAAGTGTTTATTATATACTGTTTGTTTACTGTTCCATTGAATATCAAAGTGTTATTCCGCAACTTCTTTGATATTGTTTCTGAGACTTTATTCTTGTTAATAATTTGATCCTGACAAGTGGTATCAGAGCCTGTTCTCTCAGAAACATCTATTCTTTCATCATGGAAAACTTTGCAGAATCAAACAGTACTCTGGTTTCAAAGGTACCAATGCTGAGACCCAATGAATTCGATATGTGGAAGATCAGAATCAAGCAGTACATACTCCTCACTGACTATTCTATGTGGGATATCATAGAGAATGGTTCTTCTGAAGCAGGTAAGATTAGTGCAAATGGAAAGAGAACTCCGCCAAAAACTGATGCAGAAAGAAAGGCTAGACAGACAAAGATGAAAGCCTTGAGCACTTTGCTCTTGGCCATCCCAAATGAATATCAACATCAGTTCTGCAACTGCACTGATGCAGAGATGCTCTGGAATGCTCTAGAGAAGAGATTCTCAGGTACCAAAAGTACCAAGAGAAATCAGAAAGCCATTCTGAAGCAACAATATGAGAACTTTATGTCAACCAAGAATGAGTCCATGACTCAAACTTTTGACAGGTTCAACAAGCTTATTGGTGAACTTGCTACAGTGGGAGTACAAATTGATCAAGATGATCTGAACAGAAAGTTTCTAAGGTCCCTGAGTGATGAATGGACCATGTATACTGTGGCTTTCAGACAGAATGATCAACTGGAAGAAAAGGAACTTGATGATCTATATAATGATCTAAGAGTTTTTGAATCTGAGGTAGAGGCTAAGAAGAGGCCTTCTGGGTATGTTCACAATGTTGCACTCCTTTCAGCATCAACTGATTCTACTTCCAACTCTGAATCAGTTAGTGCTGCTAATGGAGCAAATCTAGAGAAAGGCAATGAAACTGTATTTGAAGCCTTTCTAGCAAGTCATGGAAACTCTTCTCTCATTAATGATGACTTGGAACAACTCCATCCAGATGATCTTGAAGAGATGGACATTAAATGGCAGATGGCCATGCTCTCTATGAGAGTTAAGAAGTTCATCAAAAGAACTGGAAGGAACAACTTCTCACAAAGAAGAGAAGATGGAGCAGGTTTTGACAAGTCAAAGGTGGAATGCTATAAATGTCATCAGAAGGGACACTTTGCTAGAGAATGCAGAAGTGGAATGCCTCAAAACAATAACCACCAACAAGCTCAATCTGGAAGTTTCAATAGTAACAGAAACTCTGCTCAAGCCCTTATCTCTCAACAAGGCATGGGGTTTGATTGGAGTGATCAAGCTGAAGAGGCCATCCAGAACCAAGCTCTAATGGCAGAGGTGTCTGATCTCCCAACAGAGGTAACTTCCAATCTTTGTTCTCAAAATTGCATTAACACTGTTAAGAGGTATAGGGATCACAATCAGAACATGAGTGATAACCTTAAGAGATTGGAAAAGGACATAAAAGATTATGTCAAGATAGTTGAGAGATTTGAAGAGCAGATTAAGGGTTTTCAAGCCAATGAGCTTCAACACTCTTATGACACAAACTACTGGAAGTGGGAGAAGAATGACTTAGAACTTCAACTGACCTGATCCAAAGAGGAGAATGAGAAGATAAAGAGGGAGTTTGAGAAAGCCAAGCTGGATAATGAGAAATTTTCCAATGCTTCTAAAGCAATGGACTCTTTGCTCCAAACTCAAATCCATGACAAACTTAGAAGAGGAATAGGGTACAATACCACACCACCACCCTATAACAACAACTACATCCCTCCTAGTTCAGATTTGTTAGAAACAAAGGATAGGAAGGACCTACCTAAGGGAGCCACTGAGATAGATCCCTTAGATGAAGTAGTTGTTAAGGATAAAACTGAGAAAAAAGTTGTCAAGGATAAAGACAACACTGTGAGTGGTGAGATTCCTATAGAAAACCACATAATCACTAATGAGGGATGTGGAAAGCAATGGATCAAGTCCAATGAGATAGAGAAGACTGAGGGAAAGAACAAGAAAGTTTATTATAAGCAGACCACTGTTGTGAACCCTATCCCTTGCAAGCAGTGTGTATGCAATACTTCTAAGCCCCAAAAACATGATAAACCAAGGGGAAATCAGAGAAACTGGAACAACCAATGGGCACAAAAACAAGGCATTGATCTAAGTAAAATCAATAGACCAAAGCCTTGTTTCATATGTGGAAAGTTAAACCATTTGGCTAAGTACTGTTACTTTAACCCTATTAACCAACAGATGAACTTTCAAAGATTTGTGCAAAAACCTGTTAGTGCTGCTAACAGAGATACTGTTGGTTATAGGAAGGCTGGAAAGAAACATGTGGTGAAGAAACCTGTTGAAAACAAAGGCCCCATGAAGAAAAAGGTTTTGATTGAAAGTATTAAAATGTGGGTGCCTAAAAGCACTAAAACTGTTAGTGCTGCTGACAGAGATAGTGCTGCTAGAAGCATTACTGCTGCTACCAGTGTTAGTACTGCTGAAAATTTTAATGCTGCTAATACTGTTAGTACTTTCTCAAAGATGAATACTGCTAACACAGTTACTGCTGCCAAAACAGTTACTACTTCTAATAAGGTTAGTACTGTTAAGCATGCAAGTGCTGCTAATGCAGTTAGTACTTCTAAAACCAGTACTACTTCTAGCAAATGTGTTTCCAAGCCTATCATTGTGACAAAGTACTCCAGAAATGAGGAGTCAAAGTTTAAAAATCTTGTCAAGAAAGAATGCAAGTATTTTGATGAGAAAGGGGTACCCAAGACCACTTTGGCTTGGGTTCCTAATTCAAACTAACTAATTTATCTTATGTGCAGGGCAACCAAAAGCTCAAGGGAAAGAGCATTTGGCATGTTGATAGTGGTTGCTCTAGGCACATGACAGGCAACATGTCATGCCTTCAGGATTTCAAGCATATCAATGGAGGACATGTTGCTTTTGGAAATGATCTTACCGGTGGTAAAATAAGTGGCAAAGGTAATGTCACAAAAGGTAAGATGACATTTGAGGATGTCTACTATGTTGATCAATTGAAGTACAACCAGTTAAGTGTATCACAGGTTTGTGACAAACAACATAGCATATTATTTACAAACACAGAGTGTATGATCCTTGCTCCAGGGTTCAAAGTAGTTGATGAAAGCATGATACTACTTAGAACTCCAAGAAAGGACAATGTTTATTGTCTAGATATGGACAATGTTGATAGTGATTCATCCCTGAACTGTCTTGTTTCAAAAGCTTCTGTGGATGAATCCTCTCTATGGCACAGAAGAATGTGTCACATGAATTTCAAGACTATGAACAAACATGTTAAAAACAACCTTGTAAGAGGTTTACCTTCAAAAGTCTTTTCATGTGATGATCATTGTGTTGCTTGTCTTAAAGGCAAACAACATAAAACTTCTCATAAGACCAAAGAGCTAAATTCTATTTCTTCTAGTCTCCAGTTATTGCATATGGATCTGTTTGGTCCTACAAATGTTATGAGTATAGGCAAGAAATCTTACTGCTTGGTTATTGTTGATGATTACTCCAGATTTACTTGGGTATATTTTCTAAGGACTAAGGATGAGACAAGTGGATTGATCAAATCCTTTATCTTAAGAATTGAAAACCAAACTAATCAAAAAGTAAAAGTCATTAGATCAGATAATGGAACTGAATTTAAAAATCTTGATCTAAACAATTTTTGTGAAGAGAAAGGCATTGAGAGACAATATAGTGCCCCTAGGACTCCTCAACAGAATGGAGTTGCTGAGAGGAGAAATAGGACACTAATAGAGGCTGCTAGATCTCTGTTGGCTGATTCAAAATTGCCAATTACCTTCTGAGCTGAAGCAGTTAATACTGCTTGTTATGTCCAAAACAGAGTTCTAGTAGTCAAGCCAAAGAACAAGACCCCATATGAGCTTTTAAATAAAAGAAAACCTTTTATTGGATTTTTCAAACCTTTTGGGTGTCCTTGTACTATTCTCAATACCAAATCTCACTTAGGTAAGTTTGATAGCAAAGCAGATGATGGATTTCTTGTTGGTTACTCATCTCAGAGTAAGGCTTACAGAGTCTTTAACTCTTCTTCTAGAATAATTGAAGAAAATGACAATGTCAAATGCAATGAGAACATACCAAATCCAATTGGGTCTGGTCCTCAGTGGCTATTTGACATTGATTCACTAACTAACTCTTTTGGTGTCAGTAGTGATGATTATGCAGGTTCAGGGAGTGGAGGATCAGGAACTACACAAGTTCAAGACAACTTATCTCAATCTGTGATCTTTTCCATACCCACAGTGGATCCTGTTAAAGACTGTGAAAAGGAACCATCTACTGAACCAAGTCAGAATGAAGAAGAAAGTAGAGATGAGGAGACTCAAGTCAATAAGGAATCAGAAATAGCTGCTGAAAACACCTCAATTGAGTTGAATGACTCAAATCTAGAGGTGGTACTTAATGAAGAACCTAATCATCACACCAGAATTCAAAAGAATCATCCTCCACAACTGGTAATAGGAGATATATCCTCTCCTATGATGACTAGAAATCAAAGCAAGCTGCAAGAATTGCAAGATCAACAGCATACAGTGCTTTTTTGCTTTTTATCCCAGCTTGAGCCTAAGAAGGCACATGATGCTATGAAAGAAACCAGTTGGATAGAAGCAATGCAAGAAGAGCTACTATAATTCAAGCTGCAAGATGTTTGGGATCTGGTAGACCTTCCTAAAGGCCAAAGAGCAATAGGAACAAAATGGGTCTTTAGAAATAAGGGAGATGAAAGAGGTATTGTGATAAGGAATAAAGCAAGGTTGGTGGCTCAAGGGTATACACAAGAAGAGGGAATAGACTATGATGAAGTATTTGCACCTGTGGCTAGGATAGAAGCAATTAGATTATTCCTGGCTTATGCTTCTTATATGAAATTCAAAGTCTATCAAATGGATGTGAAAAGTGCATTTCTTTATGGCTCAATTGAAGAAGAAGTATATGTCTGTCAACCACCAGGGTTTGAAAACTGTTGGGAACTGAAGATTCTACTAAGTGTAGTTACTACTGCTAGTACAAATGTAGTTACTACTGCCAGAACAAGTTGAAGATTAATACTGCTGAGTGTTACTACTGCTAGTCAAAGTTAGTACTGCTTGAACAAAGTTAGTACTGCTTAGCTAGTTAGTACTGCTAGTGGTTAGTACTGCTTGAAGTTAATGCTGCTAGATGAAGTTAATGCTGCTGAGCATTATTAGTGCTGCTAAAGAGATCCGAATGGAAAGTACTACAGCTGGATATACTGAAGATATACTTAGAAGATATACATGGAAGATATACTGAAGATTTGTTTATTCTTTGTAATTATCTTTTTTATTAGTATATGTATAGAATGTTTAGAATAGATAGAAACAACTTTTGATAATTGTTTTTTTCTAGAGAGAAATCAACCTCAAGGCATAGATCCTAATTCTAGAGAAGTAGAATTCGTATTGGTGAGCCTGTTCATCAATATTGAGGTTGAGTGT
This sequence comes from Arctium minus, assembly GCA_954870635.1. Lineage (NCBI taxonomy): Eukaryota > Viridiplantae > Streptophyta > Magnoliopsida > Asterales > Asteraceae > Arctium > Arctium minus. The sequence continues at coordinate 21,574,104 of OX941082.1, forward strand.
GTAACCTTGTAATTTTAAGCATTCAATACAAGTTTACTGTTTGATCATTATATACTGTGTTTGATTACTGTTTTATTAAATATCAAAGTGTTTTTCCGCAACTTCTTTGATATTAGTTTCTGAGTATTAATTCTTGTTAAGAATTCGATCCTGACAAGTGGTATCAGAGCTAAATTCTCTTAGAAACAGTTATTCATCATGGAAAATCTTACAGAATCAAGCAGTACTTTGGTCTCAAAAGTTCCAATGCTCAGATCCAATGAATTTGACATGTGGAAAATCAGAATCAAGCAATATATTCTCCTCACAGATTACTCTATGTGGGACATCATTGAGAATGGCCCATCTGATGGAGGAAAGATTGGTGAAGATGGCAAAAGAACTCCTCCAAAGACAGATACAAACAGGAAATCAAGACAGACAGAGATGAAAGCCTTGAGCACACTGCTCTTGGCCATTCCAAATGAGTATCAACACCAATTCTGCAATTGTACTGATGCACAGATGCTCTGGAATGCTCTAGAGAAGAGATTCTCAGGTACTAAAAGTACCAAGAGAAATCAAAAGGCAATCTTAAAACAACAGTATGAAAACTTCATCTCAACTAAGAATGAGTCCATGACTCAAACTTTTGACAGGTTTAATAAACTAATTGGTGAACTAGCTACTATGGGAGTACAGATTGATCAAGATGATGTGAACAGAAAGTTCTTAAGGTCCCTTGGAGATGAATGGACCATGTACACTGTGTCATTCAGACAGAATGATCAGTTGGAAGACAAAGAACTTGATGATCTGTACAATGATCTTAGAGTATTTGAAGCTGAGGTGGAGGCAAAGAAGAAGCCTTCTGGATATGTTCATAATGCTGCACTCCTATCAGCATCAATTGATTCTACTGCTAACTCTGAATCAGTTAATGCTGCTAATGGATCAAATCTAGATAAAGGCAATGATTATGTATTTGAAGTTCTTCTTTCTAATCATGGAAATTCTTCTTTGATCAATGATGACTTAGAACAACTTCATCCTGATGATCTGGAAGAGATGGATATTAAATGGCAGATGGCCATGCTCTCCATGAGGGTTAAGAAGTTTATAAAGAGGACTGGAAGAAACAACTTCTCACAAAGAAGAGAAGATGGAGCAGGGTTTGATAAATCAAAGGTAGAATGCTACAAATGTCATCTAAAGGGACATTTTGCTAGAGAATGCAGAAGTGGAATGTCTCACAACAACAACCATCAACAAGCTCAATCTGGAAGCTTCAATAACAACAGAAACTCTGCTCAAGCCCTTGTTTCTCAACAAGGAATGGGGTTTGATTGGAGTGATCAAGCAGAAGAAGCTATTCAGAATCAAGCTCTTATGGCTAAAGTATCTGATCTCCCATCTGAGGTAAGTTCTAATCTCTGTTCTAAAACTTGCATAGACACTGTTAAAAGGTACAGGGATCACAATCAGAAGATGAGTGATGACCTGAAGAGACTAGAAAAGGATATAAAAGACTATGTGAGGATAGTAGAGAGATTTGAAGATCAAATTAAAGGTTTTCAAGCCAATGAACTACAACACTCATATGACACTAATTACTGGCAGTGGGAGAAAAAGGATTTAGAACTTAAACTGACCAAATCTAAAGAGGAGAGTGAAAAACTGAAAGAGGAGTTAACCAAGGTTAAGCTTGATGTAGAAAAGTTTTCCAATGCTTCTAAAGCAATGGACTCCTTACTGCAAAATCAGATTCATGATAAATTAAGAAGAGGAATTGGGTATAATGCCACACCTCCACCATATAACAACAATTACATTCCTCCTACTTCAGACCTGTTAGACACCAAAGATAGGAAGGACTTGCCTGAGGGAGCCACTGAAATAGATCCCTTAGATGAGGTAATTGTTGAGGATAAGACTGAGAAAGAGGTTGGCAAGAGTAAGAAGAACAAGGTGAGTGGTGAGACTTCTATAGAAAACAACATTATCACCAATGAGGATTGTGGAAGGGCTTGGATCAAATCCAAGAACATAGAAAAGACAGAGGAAAAGTCTGGTAAGGTCCATTATAAACAGACCACAGTTGTGAATCCAGGTCCTTGCAAACAGTGTACTTGTAAGAAGAATGAACCCCAAAAACAGGACAAAAGGAGGGGAAATCAAAGAAACTGGAATAATCAATGGGCACATAAACAAGGGGTTGATCTGAGTAAAATCAATAGACCAAAACCTTGCTTTATCTGTGGCAAATTGAATCATCTTGCAAAATTCTGTTATTTCAATCCTATGAACCAAAGAATGAATTTCCAAAGATCCATGCAAAAACCCTTTGGTTATAAGAAAATTGAAAAGAACCATGTGGCTAAGAAAACTGTTAAAACTAAAAGCCACATGAAGAAAAAGTATTCTGTTAAAGAAAGTGTCAATATGTGGATTCCTAAAAGCACTAAAACTGTTAGTACTGCTACCACAAATAGTGTTGCTGACAATGATAGTGCTGCTAGAAGTAATACTACTGCTAACAATGTTAATGCTGCTAACAAGGTTAGTACTGCTAAACCTGTTAGTACTGCTACACCTGTTAGTACTGCTAACTCTGTTAGTACTTCTAAGGTTAGTACTGCTTCCAGTATTGATTCTGCTAAGCCAATCATATTGACAAAGTACTCTCATAAAGAGTGCTCTGAGTTTAAAAACCTCATTAAAAAGGAATGTAAATACTTTGATGAGAAAGGCAGACCCAAGATCACTTTGGCTTGGGTCCCCATTCATACTAATTGATTTTTTTTAATGTGCAGGGCAACCAACAGCTCAAGGGAAAGAGCATATGGCATGTTGATAGTGGTTGCTCTAGGCACATGACTGGCAACATGTCATGCCTTCAGGATTTCAAGCAAATTAATGGAGGACATGTTGCATTTGGAGACAATCTTACTGGTGGTAAGATAAGTGGAAAAGGTAATGTCACCAAAGGTAAGATGACATTTGAGGATGTCTACTATGTTGATCAATTAAAGTACAACCTGTTAAGTGTATCACAGGTTTGTGACAAACAACATAGTATATTATTTTCTAATACTGAGTGTATGATTCTTGATCCAGGGTTCAAGGTAGTTGATGAAAGCATGATACTACTTAGAACTCCAAGGAAGGACAATGTTTACTGTCTTGATTTGGACAATGTTAATAGTGATTCATCTTTAAATTGTCTTGTTTCAAAAGCTTCTATAGATGAATCCTCCCTATGGCACAGAAGGATGTGTCACATGAATTACAAGACTATGAACAATCTTGTTAAAAATAACCTTGTGAGAGGTTTACCTTCAAAAGTCTTTTCATGTGATGATCATTGTGTTGCTTGTCTCAAAGGCAAACAACACAAAACTTCTCATAAGACCAAAGAGTTAAATTCTGTCTCTTCTTGTCTCCAGTTATTACATATGGATCTGTTTGGTCCTACAAATGTTATGAGTATAGGCAAGAAATCTTACTGCTTGGTTATTGTTGATGATTACTCCAGATTTGCTTGGGTATATTTTCTAAGGACTAAGGATGAAACAAGTGGTCTTATCAAATCCTTTATCCTAAGAATTGAAAACCAAACTAATCAAAGAGTAAAAGTCATTAGATCAGATAATGGAACTGAATTTAAAAATCATGATTTAAACACTTTTTGTGAAGGAAAAGGTATTGAGAGACAATATAGTGCTCCTAGAACTCCTCAACAGAATGGTGTTGCTGAAAGGAGAAATAGGACACTAATAGAGGCTGCTAGATCTCTGTTGGCTGATTCAAAATTGCCAATTACATTCTGGGCTGAAGCAGTTAATACTGCTTGTTATGTCCAAAACAGAGTTCTAGTGGTCAAGCAAAAGAACAAGACCCCATATGAGCTTTTAAATCAAAGAAAACCTTTTATTGGTTTCTTCAAATCTTTTGGGTGTCCTTGTACAATTCTAAATACCAAATCTCACTTAGGTAAGTTTGATAGCAAAGCAGATGATGGATTTCTTGTTGGATATTCATCTCAGAGTAAGGCCTACAGAGTTTTTAACTCTTCTTCTAGAATAATTGAAGAAAGTGACAATGTCAAATGCAATGAGAACACACCAAATCCTGTTGGGTCTGGACCTCAATGGCTATTTGACATTGATTCACTAACTAACTCTTTTGGTTTCAGTAATGAGTATACAGGAACAGATGGTGGAGAATCAGAGATCACACAAGTTCAAGAAAGTATATCTAAATCTGTGATTTTTCCCATACCCACAGTAAATGAAGACTGTGAAAAGGAATCATTTACTGAACCAAGTCAGAGTGAAGAAGACACTAGAGATGAGGAGACTCAAGAATCAGAAGTGACATCTGAAGACACTTCAGTTGAATTGCATGACTCTAATCTAGAGGCTGGACTGAATGTAGAACCTAGTCATAACACAAGAGTTCAAAAGAATCATCCTCCACAGTTGATAATAGGTGATGTCTCTTCTCCCATGATGACTAGACATCAAAGCAGGCTTCAGGAAATGCAAGATCAACAGCATACAGTGCTCTCATGTTTTCTATCCCAGCTTGAGCCGAAAAAGGCACATGATGCTATGAAAGAATCTAGCTGGATAGAAGCAATGCAAGAAGAATTGTTACAGTTCAAGCTACAAGATGTGTGGGATCTAGTAGACCTTCCTAAAGGCCACAGAGCAATTGGCACAAAATGGATCTTCAGAAACAAGAGAGATGAAAGAGGTATTGTTATAAGAAACAAAGCAAGGCTGGTAGCTCAAGGCTACACTCAAGAAGAGGGCATAGATTATGAAGAAGTTTTTGCACCTGTAGCTAGGATAGAAGCAATCAGACTATTCCTAGCCTATGCTTCTTACATGAACTTCAAAGTCTACCAAATGGATGTAAAAAGTGCTTTTCTCTATGGGTCAATTGAAGAAGAAGTATATGTCTGTCAACCACCAGGGTTTGAAAACCCAAGCTATCCAGACAGAGTATACAAATTAAAGAAAGCACTTTATGGACTACATCAAGCCCCAAGAGCATGGTATGACACTCTGTCATCCTATCTCTTGGAAAATGACTTTGAAAGAGGAGTCATTGATAAGACTCTATTTATCAAAAGAAAGAAGAAGGATATCTTGCTGGTCCAAATATATGTTGATGACATTATTTTTGGTTCTACAAGAAACAATATGTGCAAGGAGTTTGAGGATTTAATGCATCAAAGGTTCAAAATGAGTTCCATGGGGGAACTTACTTTCTTCCTTGGACTTCAAGTTCAACAGAAGTCAGATGGCATTTTTATATGTCAATCCAAGTATGTGCAGGATATTCTAACCAAGTTTGGTTTCTCAGAATCAAAACCTGCCAGCACACCTATGGAAACACACAAGCAGATCACAGCAGATCTTGAGGGGGAGGATATGGATGTGCATCTTTATAGATCCATGATTGGCTCTCTCATGTATCTCACAGCATCAAGGCCAGATATTATGTTTCCAGTCTGTGTATGTGCAAGATTTCAAGTTAGGCCAAAGCAATCTCACTTTCAAGCTGTTAAGAGGATATTCAGATATCTCAAAGGGCAACCCAGATTGGGACTTTGGTATCCTCATAACTCACCTTTTGACCTAATAGCATACTCAGACAGTGATCTAGGTGGGGCAAACTTGGACAGAAAATCTACTTCTGGAGGATGTCAGTTTTTGGGTGCTAGACTAGTCTCATGGCAGTGCAAGAAACAAACCACCGTATCCACATCTACAACAGAGGCAGAGTACATAGCAGCTGCAAGTTGCTGTTCTCAAGTCTTATGGATTCAGAATCAAATGCTGGATTATGGGGTAACCTTTCTACATACTCTAATCTTTATTGACAACAGCAGTGCTATTAGCATTGTAAATAATCCAGTCAAGCACTCAAAGACAAAGCACATTGAAATCAGGTATCACTTTATAAGAGATTGTAATGAAAAGAAACTTATTCAAGTTGTCAAAGTTCACACTGATAATCAGTTTGCTGATCTATTCACTAAAGCTTTTGATGTGGGTAGATTCACTTTCTTGGTAACAAGTGTGGGAATGATAAACTTTGAATAATCTTCTTCTCAAAAAGTGAGTTTATACCTGTATATTGTTATTCTTGGTGTTACTAATCTTCTTTTCAGGATATGCATAGCAGTACTTAGTATTTAGCAAGTTTAAAAGGAGTAAGTCTAGTTAATACTGCTTTCAGTTAATACTGCTAGTAGTTAATACTGATAGTGGTTAATACTGCTTTCAGTTAATACTGCTAGTAGTTAATACTGCTAGTTCAGTTAATACTGCTCGCGGTTAATACTGCTAGTTAGTTAATACTGCTAGTAGTTAATACTGCTATTTCAGTTAATACTGCTAGTTCAGTTAATACTGCTCATGGTTAATACTGCTCGCGGTTAATACTGCTAGTTAGTTAATACTGCTAGTAGTTAATACTGCTATTTCAGTTAATACTGCTAGTGGTTAATACTGCTCTAGGTTAATACTGCTTATATTCCGAATACTATAAATACCTTTTGCCCGCCTAAAAGTTCATAACGACTCTTTGCATACTGTTCTCTTGCGCTCAAAACCTTTTCTCTCTCAAGTTCGAAGTTTTCAGGCAAGTTTTCACTAAGATCAATGGCATCCATGACATTCATCGACGAGCACAACGAGATTGCGATGCTAAAAAAGCCAAAACAAGCTGAAGGTTTTCATCAGATAGTCGACTTTCTGAAGTCGAGCCACATTGCTCATGCTCTTACTGTATCACCTACAATCTACATTGAGCACCAAAGGCAGTTCTGGGCTAATGCAACCATTGTTGTGGAAAATGGTGTGCAAATGATCAAGACAAGAATCTGTGATCACTCACTTACAGTTACTGAAGAAGTCATTCGCATCAGTCTACGTCTAGACGATGCCTCTGGTATAATGTTTATCTCTAATGATGAACTGTTTTCTAATCTTACTAGAATGGGGTATGGAGGCCCATTGGGTGTTTTCAAATTCTCAAAAGCAAAGTTTTCACCCCAATGGCGTTTTCTTGTTCATACCCTGATGCATTGTATCTCCAAAAAGACCACTGGATGGAGTGAGTTCAGCAGTCCAATTGCATATGCTTTGGTATGCTTGGCTACATCCAGAAGGTACAATTTCTCAAATATGATTTTCAGTGATCTTGTATCAAATATGGGAAACAAAAAGAGTTTCTTTATGTATCCCAGATTTGTTCAGGAAGTAATTAACCATGAATTGACGGATATACCTCAACCTGTTGGGGTATATGTACCTAAACCCCCAAAAGGCAAGGTTTTCTCAAATATGAGAAGATCTGCAGGGGACTCGGAAGGAGTTGACACCCCATTGTTCTCTACAATGATGGTGGTGTCCCAAAACACTGAAGGTATGGCAGCAGGGTCAAGGCCCTCATTAGACCATCCCACTGCTAGCCAAGCCCAACCTTCTCACTCAAAAACAATTCCCCAGTCCATTCTTACAAAACCAACCTCTCCAATTACCCAAACTTATCAAAGAAAACAGGTAAAGAAGGCTCCTTCCCTTCTTGTACCATCACCCACACAGCCTTTAAGCCCTCTAAGGGAGAATTCTCCCCTAGAGAATATCCAAAGGGAAACCACAAGGGTGTCTCCCAACCCAAAGGAGGTGCTCTCTGAGGAGGAGATAGAGCATATGGGTGATGAGGCTGCCAATACTCCTGCTAACACAGAGGAGGACAGTGGTAACATCAATAAGACCTCCCCCATGGCAACTTTGAATGAGCAATCATTTGAAGGTCCCTGGTGCCAAGAAACCACAGGGGTGGATAGTACTTCTGCTAGGCAGAAGACTTCCACTACTAAAAGATCCAATGATCCTTCAATAGGGGGTAACACTCCTGGAGAAGGTGAGGAAAGATATAACTATGATGAATTGATGGAGGCAATGGGCAACATCAACATGGATGTACTCAAACAGGGCAAAGAAATAGAAGAGCTAAAACTCATTGTACTGTCACAACAAGAACAAATCATCCAGTTGAAGCAAATGGTAAGGAAACTGATTTTGCAAAAGAAGAAGAAACAATTTGTGCTCAGAAGGAGGAAACCAGAGACTGATGCTCCCAAAAAGGGGGAGATCAACATGGAAGTAGCATCAAGGGAAAGGGAGATTGATAAAGAAAGAGTTGAAGTTGAGGGGGAGAAGGAAGCAGAAACTGTTAATGCTGCTGAAACCTCACAAGCAGCAGTAACAGAGTTAACACCAACAGAAATTGAAGTAGCTGAAGTGCTAATCAAAGCTAAGAATGACACTCCCAAAGCAAAGGGAGTGGTCATAAATGAAGGGAGAGACAGAAAATCAGAACAGAAAGACAAAGCTGCAGAATCAAAGAATAAGGGAAAAGAAAAGTTAGTGGAATCTGATCAACCAATCAAGAAGCAAAGGTTGGTTGAATCAGATGAAGCTTTAGCAAGGAAAATGCAGAAGGAGATGGAAAAAGAAGAAAGATCTCAGGTGGAAAAAGACAGGGAAATGGCAAAGGCTTTAGCTACTGAGCTAAATAAAGCCTATCAAAAGGGGCTTGAAACTGAAAAGGCCAAACAAAGGGCTATAAGTCTGAGAAAGGCTATGATGGCTAATACAAGTGCAAAGAAAAGAAGACCTTCACAAACTTACCTTGCCACTCAGGAAAGAAACAAAATGATAACTTTCTTGAGGAGTGCAATTGGGGTAAAGAAAGAAATGTTTGTGAAGATGAGTTTTGATCAAATCAGAGAGCTCTATGAAAAGGAAATGGGGAATCTGAAGAGCAATGAAAAGAAAAGAGTAGAGTTTGAAAAGAAGGCCAAGGAGAGTAATGATATAGATATGAATCAACCATTCCCTGAAAGTGAAGAGGGAACTCCAATCAAAGAAATGGAAAGGGAAAAGGAAGATAAGAAGAAGGAAGCTACTCTAGTACAGGTTCAAAAGACTTTGAAAAGAACCAAGATGATGGCCAAAAGAAAGAAAGATAAGAAGTCTAGAATAGAAGAAGAACAAAATGTTGCTGAAGAAGAAGTGGCACCTGAGTCATCAAGCCAACAAGGGTCATCAATCAAAGATGATGTAAGCTTATATATGGTAGTGATGGACAAAGTGCCTGAACCAATTTCTGCAGAACCTGTTGGAGTTAAGCCACCAGAGATCATTCACTGGGATGTACTGACAATGGATGGAAAAGATTACATCAGACTCAAGAGGAAGGGTGATAAGTATGAAGTATTCAATACTTGGATCAAGATTGTCAGAACATGCTCTAGATCTGATATAGAAGAGATGTTTGACATAGGAATTAAGCTGTATGCAGACCATCTGAATACTCCAGGAATTTCTCTTACAAAACTGGTGATGGAGTATCTATGCATGATGTTCAAACCTGAAGAAGTGGACCAGGTCATCAAGAGTGTGTTTAAAGAAGTCACAAGTTGGACTCTATATGAAACTAGTGGAGTATATGCAGTGACTTTGGATAGAAATCACACAGAATACTTCCTAGTGGATATAGTATATAATCACACCAGACTGAAGGTTCATGCAATGCTAAAGAAGAAGTTGGTTTGTGCACCAAATTCAGAAATGGCCAAGTATCTCATTCAGAGGATAATCAATCAGAGTTTGGGACTGAATCCAGACTTAGCAGCGTGATCTTGGAAGTTTTGGGAGCATTAAAAAGAGCATCTGGAAGAATATCTGAAGAACTTGACTTCTCTTCTAAAAGTCAAGTTAGGGGGAGATTGTTGGGAACTGAAGATTCTACTAAGTGTAGTTACTACTGCTAGTACAAATGTAGTTACTACTGCCAGAACAAGTTGAAGATTAATACTGCTGAGTGTTACTACTGCTAGTCAAAGTTAGTACTGCTTGAACAAAGTTAGTACTGCTTAGCTAGTTAGTACTGCTAGTGGTTAGTACTGCTTGAAGTTAATGCTGCTAGATGAAGTTAATGCTGCTGAGCATTATTAGTGCTGCTAAAGAGATCCGAATGGAAAGTACTACAGCTGGATATACTGAAGATATACTTAGAAGATATACATGGAAGATATACTGAAGATTTGTTTATTCTTTGTAATTATCTTTTTTATTAGTATATGTATAGAATGTTTAGAATAGATAGAAACAACTTTTGATAATTGTTTTTTTCTAGAGAGAAATCAACCTCAAGGCATAGATCCTAATTCTAGAGAAGTAGAATTCGTATTGGTGAGCCTGTTCATCAATATTGAGGTTGAGTGTGTAACCTTGTAATTTTAAGCATTCAATACAAGTTTACTGTTTGATCATTATATACTGTGTTTGATTACTGTTTTATTAAATATCAAAGTGTTTTTCCGCAACTTCTTTGATATTAGTTTCTGAGTATTAATTCTTGTTAAGAATTCGATCCTGACAAAAACCCAAGCTATCCAGACAAGGTATACAAATTGAAGAAAGCACTTTATGGATTGCATCAAGCTCCAAGAGCATGGTATGACACTCTGTCATCCTATCTCTTGGAAAATGGTTTTGAAAGAGGAGTCATTGATAAGACTCTATTTATCAAAAGAAAGAAAGAGGATATCTTGTTGGTCCAAATCTATGTTGATGATATCATTTTTGGATCCACAAGAGACAACATGTGCAAGGAGTTTGAGGAACTAATGCATCAAAGGTTCAAAATGAGTTCCATGGGGGAACTTACCTTTTTCCTTGGACTCCAAGTTCAACAGAAGTCAGATGGAATCTTTATCTGTCAGTCCAAGTATGTGCAGGACATTCTAACCAAGTTTGGTTTCTCAGATTCAAAACCTGCCAGCACACCTATGGAGACACACAAGCAGATAACAGCAGATCTTGAGGGGGAGGATATGGATGTTCATCATTATAGATCCATGATTGGCTCTCTCATGTATCTTACAGCCTCTAGGCCAGATATAATGTTTCCAGTCTGTGTATGTGCAAGATTCCAAGTTAGGCCAAAGCAATCTCACTATCAAGCTGTAAAGAGGATATTCAGATATCTCAAAGGGCAACCCAGATTGGGACTTTGGTATCCTCATGACTCATCATTTGACCTACTTGCATACTCAGATAGTGATCTAGGTGGAGCAAACTTGGACAGAAAATCTACTTCTGGAGGATGTCAGTTTTTGGGTGCAAGACTAGTGTCTTGGCAGTGCAAGAAACAAACCACAGTGTCCACATCTACAACAGAGGCAGAGTACATAGCAGCTGCAAGTTGCTGTTCTCAAGTCTTATGGATTCAAAATCAAATGCTAGACTATGGGGTAATCTTTCTACACACTCCAATTTTTATTGATAACAACAGTGCTATTAGCATTGTGAATAATCCTGTCAAGCACTCAAAAACAAAGCACATTGAAATCAGGTATCACTTCATAAGAGACTGTAATGAAAAGAAACTTATTCAAGTTGTAAAGGTTCATACTGACAACCAGTTTGCTGATCTATTCACCAAAGCCTTTGATGTGGGTAGATTCACTTTCTTGGTAACAAATGTGGGAATGATCAACTCTGAATAAACTCCTTCTCAAAAAGTGGTTCAATACCTGTATATTATGTATTTTTGGTGGTCCTAATCTTTCTTTTCAGGGACTTCATAGCAGTCCTCAGTTCATCATAAGTTGAAAAGAGTAAGTATTATTAATACTGCCAGTGCATTATTAATACTGCCAGTGTATTATTAATACTACAAGTGTATTATTAATACTGCCAGTGCATTATTAATACTGCCAGTGCATTATTAATACTGCCAGTGCATTATTAATACTGCCAGTGCATTATTAATACTGCCAGTGCATTATTAATACTGCCAGTGCATTATTAATACTGCCAGTGTATTATTAATACTGCCAGTGCATTATTAATACTGCCAGTGTATTATTAATACTGCTTTCAGTTAATACTGCTAGTAGTTAATACTGCTTTCAGTTAATACTGCTTTCGGTTAATACTGCTTTCAGTTAATACTGCTAGTAGTTAATACTGCTTTCGGTTAATACTGCTTTCGGTTAATACTGCTAGTAGTTAATACTGCTTTCAGTTAATACTGCTAGTAGTTAATACTGCTTTCGGTTAATACTGCTTTCAGTTAATACTGCTAGTAGTTAATACTGCTTTCAGTTAATACTGCTAATAGTTAATACTGCTTTCGGTTAATACTGCTTTCAGTTAATACTGCTAGTAATTAATACTGCTTTCAGTTAATACTGCTAATAGTCAATACTGCTCTAGGTTAATACTGCTTATGTCCCGAATACTATAAATACTCTTTGTCCGCCTAAAAGCTCATAACGACTCTTTGCATACTGTTCACTTGCGCTCTAAACCCTTTCTCTCTCAAGTTCAAAGTTTTCAGGAAAGAATCTTCAAGGTCAATGGCATCCATGGCGTTCATAGACGAACACAATGAAATAGCGATGCTCCAAAAGCCAAAACAAGCTGAAGGTTTTCACCAGATAGTCGACTTTCTGAAGTCAAGCCATATTGCCCATGCTCTCACTCTATCTCCTACCATCTTCATAGAGCATCAAAGGCAATTCTGGGCAAATGCCACCATTGTTACTGAAAATGGTGCGCAAATGATCAAAACAAGGGTGTGTGACAAACCCTTGACAGTTACTGAAGAGGTACTTCGCATTAGTCTACGTCTAGACGATGCCTCCGGTATAACTTCTATCTCTAATGATGAACTGTTTTCTACTCTTACAAGAATGGGGTATGGAGGCCCATTGGGGGTGTTCAAGTTCTCAAAAGCCAAATTTTCACCCCAATGGCGTTTCTTTGTCCATATCCTCATGCACTGTATATCCAAAAAGACTACTGGATGGAGTGAGTTCAGTAGCACCATTGCTTATGCTTTGGTATGCTTAGCCACTGCCAGAAAGTATAATTTTTCACAAATGATTTTTACTGATCTTGTCTCAAACCTGGGAAGCAAAAAGAGCTTTTATATGTACCCCAGGTTTGTCCAAGAAGTTATTAACCATGAATTGACGGATATACCTCATATTGATGGGGTATATGTACCCAAAATTCCCAAAGGTAAGGTCTTTTCAAATATGAAAAGATCCCCTCTGGACTCGGAAGGAGTTGACACCCCATTGTTTTCTACAATGATGGTGGTGTCCCAAACTGATGAAGGTATGGCAGCAGGGTCAAGGCCCCCATTAGACTAACCCACTGCTAGCCAATCCCAACCTTCCCACTCTAAATCAATTCCCCAGTCTCTTCTTGAAAAACCAACTTCACCAATCACCCATACTTACAAAAGGAAACAGGTAAAGAAGGCTCCTTCCCTTCTTGTACCAACAACCACTAAGCCTACTAGCCCTCTAAGGGAGAATTCTCCCTTAGAGAATATCCATAGGGAAACCACAGGGGTGTCTCCCAACCCCAAGGAGGTTCTCTCTGAGGAGGAGGTTGAGCATATGGGTACTGAGGCTGCCACTACTTCTGCTAGCACAGAGAAGGACAGTGGTAACATAAATAAGACCTCCCCCATGGCAACTTTGAATGAGCAATCATTCAAAGGTCCCTGGTGCCAAGAAGCCAAGGGGGTGGACAGTGCTTCTGCTAGGCAGAAGACTTCCACTACAAAAAGATCCAATGATCCTTTAAAAGAAGGTAACACTTCTGGAGAGGGTGAGGACATATATTCTTACTATGAATTGATGGAAACAATGGGCAACATCAATCTAGATGTTTTCAAACAAGGGAAAGAAATTGAAGAAATGAAATTGGTAATCTTGTCCCAACAAGTGCAGATTACCAAACTCAAGAAATTGGTGATGAAGCTAGTACAGAAAAAAGAAGAAGAGACAATTTGTGCTAAGGAGAAGGAAGTCTGAGAATGATGCTCCCAAAAAGGGGGAGATCAACATGAAATATGGTAGTGAGGGGGAGAAATTTGATGTTGAGGGGGAGCAGGAAGCAGAAACAGAAAGAGAATCAGTGCAAATAGAAACACAAGAAGCAGCAGTAACAACAGAGCAAGCAGTAGAAACCATTAATACTGCTAGTTCAAGTAAAGCAGCAGAAACAGTGAAAGAAGTATTAACAGATCTTGAGATTGCAGAAACCTTACTTAAAGCTAAGAATGATACTCCCAAGGTCCCTTCAAAGACCAAAGGAGTAATCATCAAAGAACAAGGTGAAGTGATCATGAAAGATAACAGTAAGAAGGCAATGAACAAAGACAAAGGAAAAGCAAAGATGGTGGAATCTGATCAACCAGTCAAAAAGCAAAGGTTGGTTGAATCAGATGAAGCCCTAGCCAGGAAGATGCAGGATGACATTGAAAAGGAAGAAAGAGTTCAGGTTGAAAAGGACAGGGAGATGGCAAAGGCTCTAGCTGCTGAACTAAATGAAGCCTATCAACAAAGCCTGGAAACTGAAATTGCACAGAAGAAAGCTGAAATTCTAAAGAAATTAGTGGTAGTAAAAACAGCTGCAAAGAAAGGAAAACCCTCAAAGACATTCCTAGGTACCCAAGAGAGAAACAAGATGATTATATTTCTCAAAGGTGCTGTAGGAGTTAGAAAGGAGATGTTCTCCAAGATGTCTTTTGAGAAGATTAAAAAGCTGTATGATTCAGAGATGTTAAAGCTTCAGGGGAATGAAACTGCAAGGGTGGAGATGGAGAAGAGGATGAAAGAAAGCAATGACTTTCTGATACAAAAGCCCTTTCCAGATGAGCAGGAAACACCATCAAAGAAAGAAGCCACTATGGGTGAAAGTCTAAGGACTTTAAAGAGAACCCAGATGATGGCAAGGAGAAAGTCAATCAAGAAGCCTAGAATAGCTGAAGGAGAGGCTGATAAGGTTGCTGAAGAAGAAGGGGCGCCTGAGTCATCTGAAAAGAAAGAATCTTCAAGTACTGATGATTTAAAGATGTACATGGTAGTGATGGACAAAGTTCCTGAACCAATTTCAGCAGAACCTGTTGGTATAAAGCCTCCTGAAGTTATTCACTGGGATACATTGACATTGGATGGAAAGGAGTACATTAGACTCGAGAGGAAAGATGATAAGTATGAGGTTTTCAACACTTGGGTCAAGATTGTTAGAACATGCTCTAGGTCAGATCTTGAAGAAATGTTTGAGATAGGAATGAAGTTGTATGCAGATATACTGAAGGCTTCAGGGATTTCAATTACAAAACTGGTAATGGAGTATCTGTATATGATGTTCAAGCCTGATGAAGTAAAGCATGTGATCAAGAATGTGTTCAAATCAGTCAACAAGTGGACTCTATATGAAACTAGTGGAGTATATGCAGTGACTTTGGATTTAAATCACACTGAATACTTTCTAGTGGATAGAGTATATAACCATAGCAGATTAAAGCTTCATGCCATGCTGAAGAAGAAGCTAGGATGTGTTCCAGATTCAGAAATGGCTAAATATTTGATCCAAAGAACAATTAATCAGAGTTTGGGGTTGGATGCAAACACTGGAATTTAGGCTATGATAGAGTTTTGGGAGCATCTTGAAGAAAATCTGAAGAACTTGACTTCTCTTCCTAAAAGTCAAGTTAGGGGGAGATTGTTGGGAACTGAAGAATAACTCAAGTGATTAATGCTGCTGGTTGAGATTTACTACTGCTAGAAGATTTCAAAGTTAATACTTCTGATTATTACTACTGCTAGTAGAATTAATACTGCTAGTGGTTAATGCTGCTTAGTAGTTAATGCTGCTACCAAGACTTAATGCTGCTTATAAGGTAATGTGAAGATAATGATGAAGAGATCGTGATTAAAGATAAACAAGGATATTCTGAAGATATTCATGGAAGATATACTGAAGATATTTTATTTATTTGCAATTATCTTTTTGTTTAGTATATGTATAAAATTGACAGAATTGTTCAGATATAGTTTTTTTTTACATATTTAATTCTAAAGTTTTTTTAGTTCTAGAGAGAATCAACCTCAAGGCATAGTTCCTAATTCTAGAGAAGTAGAATTCGTCTTGAAAGAGCCTGTTCTTCAAGATTGAGGTTGTGTGTGTAATCTTGTGATTTTAATACAAGTTTGCAAAGTGTTTATTATATACTGTTTGTTTACTGTTCCATTGAATATCAAAGTGTTATTCCGAAACTTCTTTGATATTGTTTCTGAGACTTTATTCTTGTTAAGAATTTGATCCTGACAAGATCCATGATTGGCTCCCTCATGTATCTCACTGCTTCAAGACCAGATATCATGTTTCTTGTTTGTGTGTGTGCAAGATTTCAAGTAAGGCCTAAGCAGTCACATTTTCAAGCAGTCAAGAGGATATTCAGATATCTCAAAGGCCAACCTAGATTAGGTCTTTGGTATCCTCGTGACTCACCATTTGACCTACTTGCTTATTCAGACAGTGACTTGGGTGGTGCAAATTTGGATAGAAAGTCAACTTCAGGGGGATGTCAGTTTTTGGGTGCAAGACTAGTGTCATGGAAGTGCAAGAAACAAACCACAATATCCACCTCTACAACAGAAGTAGAGTATATAGCTGCTGAAAGATGCTGTTCACAAGTACTCTGGATTCATAATCAAATGCTGGACTATGGTATGACTTTTATTCACACTCCAATCTTCGTAGACAATAACAGTGCTATTAGCATTGTTAATAATCCAGTCAAGCACTCCAAAACAAAGCATATAGAAATAAGGTACCACTTTATCAGAGACTGTAATGAAAAGAAGCTAATTCAGGTTGTGAAGGTCCATACAAGTAACCAATTTGCTGATCTATTCACCAAAGCTTTTGATGTGGGTAGATTCACATTCTTGGTCACAAGTGTGGGCATGATAAACACTGAATAAGCCTCCTTTGATCTACTTTATGTACCATTTCTTCATAAATTCCTTTCTGTCTACTTTCTCATATCGTTTTGTGCATGGTGCTGCTAACCTTGTGTGTTTAAGTGTTTTAGATTGCTTAAATTGGATACTTGGTACTTCTAGTTACGTTAATATTGCTCTCTATATTACTCATGTTGACAATTCAAATATGGTTAAGTATGGTTACTACTGCCACGGATTTTATACTGCCAGTGCAAAGTTACTAATGCTTACCTTGTTTCTACTGCTAATCAGTGTTACTACTGCTGGCATGTGTTAATACTGCTACTCTGAGTTAATACTGCTAGTCTCTGTTAGTATTGCCAGTATGTGTTACTACTGCTAGTATGAGTTAATATTGCGAGTTGGTTACTACTGCTAGGGTACTTAGTACTGCTTATAACTGAAACCATCTACCTATAAATACCCTCTGTGACCGCCAAAATACAAATGGCTCTTTGAACTTCCATTGCTTCTCTTTCTCTCTCTCTCTCTCTCTCTCTCTCTCTCGATTTCTTGCTCACCAGTGTAAACCACTAGTTGCGATTCAAACCCTAGAATCAATCAGAACGATGGCAGGACTAGAATTCTTTGATGAACACAATGAGATTGCTATGTTGCAAAAACCCAAACAGGCTGAAGGTTTCCATCAGATTGTGGATTTCCTCAAATCGTCACACATTGCCTATGCCCTCACTGTCAATCCCACAATCTCTGTGGAACATCTACGACAATTCTGGGCAAATGCTTCAATTCAGCATGTGGAAGGAGGGCAGGTCATCCAATCAAGGGTTTGTGATAAACCAATTACCATATCAGAGGACAACATACGTGCACATCTACGCTTAGATGATGCCTCAGGTATTACCTCTCTTCCTAAGAAAGTTCTCTTGCATGCTCTTAGTCAAATGGGGTATGAAGGTCCCACTGATGTCTATAAGTTTTTCAAGAACAAATTTTCACTTCAGTGGAGATTTTTTGTTCATACCCTACAACATTGCACTTCACGAAAAACAACTGGATGGAGTGAGTTTAGTAGTACCTTAGCTTATGCTCTAGTCTGCTTAGCCACCTCCAGAAAGTTTAATTTTGCTCAAATGATTTTCAATGATTTAATGTCAAACCTGGATACCAAATCAAAAAGATTTTTTATGTATCCAAGGTTTGTATAAGAAGTACTTGATATGGAATTGACGGATTTACCTCCCTTCAAGGAGGTATATGTACCAAAACTCCCAAAGGGGAAGGTGTTCTCAAATATGAAGAGGCCCAGTAAGGACTTCTCAGGTAGAGACACTCCATTGTTCTCTACAATGATGGGTGTGTCTCATTCCCATGGTGAGGCATCAGGGTCACAGCCCACATCTGACCAGCCAACTGATGACCTACCCACACCACTCATTTCTATCAATATCCCTCAGATTCCTATTGACAAGACACAATCCCCCATCACCAAAACTTACACAAGGAAAAAGCTACAGAAGGTTCCTTCCCTTCTAGTATCTTCACCCCCAAAGCCTTCAAGCCCTCTAATGGAGCATTCTCCATTAGAGAATATCGATAGGGAAACCACAGGGGTGTCTCCCAACCCCAAAAAGGTGCTCACTAAGGAGCAGGTTGAGCATGTGGGCAGTGAGGCTCACACTACTGACTTTGCACAAAGTGCAAGGCAGTACAGTGTGAACATCTTTAAGACCTTCCCCACGGCAACTTTGGGTGAGAAATCATCCAAAGGTCCCAGGTGCCAAGAAACTAAGGGGGTAGCAGGTGCTTCTGCTAGGCAGAAGACCTCTACTAAAAGATCCAAGGATCATTCAAAGGTGGTAAAAACACCTAAAGGAGGTGAGGACAGATATACGTACAATGAATTGATGGAAACCATTGCAAATGTCAACCTGGATGTCATCAAGCAGGGCTCAGAAATAGAGGAGATGAAGAAGGTTATTATATCTCAACAAACTCAGATAGTAAAGCTCAAGAAAATGGTGTTGAAACTTGTGCACCAAAAGAGAAGGAAGCAATTCATTCTAAAGAAAAGGAGAAATGTCCATGTTGCTTTCAAAAAGGGGGAGAGTCAGAAAAAACAGGATGAAAAATAGAGTACAAGTGAGATGGAATTCCAGTTTGAGGGGGAGACTGGTGCTGATAAAGAAGAGAAAGTTGGTTCAGAAGCAGAAACTTTTGAGAATGTAGCAGATATTGCAAAAGCAGCAGTAACTGAGGCTGCAGCAGTAACAAATGAACCTGAAGCAGAAACAGAATTGTCCAGAGAGGAAATTGAAATTGCAGAAACCCTTGTGAAAGCTAAGAATGACACTCCCAAAGCCACTCAAAAGGTTAAGGGAGTAATGATCAAAGAAGGAGGATTAGAGAAGAAAACAAAATAGGTTAGTGTGGAGGATGCAAAGAAGAAGGGAAAGGAAAAGATGGTTGAGTCTGAGCAACCATTGAAGAAGAAGAAACAGATTGAGTTGGATGAAGAAGTGGCCAAAAAGATTCAAGAAGAGTTGGAAAAGGAGGAAGAAATTCAATCTGCCAAAGACAGAGAGCTTGCATTGGATATGGCTAAGAAGATAAATGAAGAATATCAAAAGAGTCTGAAGTCTGCAGCTGCTGCTAAGAAAGTCACAAAGAAGGCTTCAAGGCAAAGGCTACCACTGAAGACTAGACAAAGACAACCTTCCAAGACATTTTTGGCTAAACAAGAGAGAAGGAAAATGATAAACTTCCTGAAAGGGCTCTTGGAGTTCCTGAAGGAATGTTTACCAACATGCCTTATGGTAGGATAGAGGAGCTGTATAAGAAGGAGATGGTCAATCTGAAAGGGGACTTCACTCACAGGGTAGAGGTTGAAAGGAAGATGAAGGAGAGGCATGACCTCAACATACAACAGCCCTTCCCTGACAGTGAAGAAGGCACTCCTAGCAAAGACAAGGAAGAGGTAAAGCAAGAAGAGACATTAGCTCAAAAGTTTGGTGCTATTAAAAGAAAGAAGTCCATTGCTACCAAACCAAAAGCAAAGAGGCCTAGAACTGAAGAAGTTGAAAAGGAGAATGAAAGTGAAAAAGCAGAACCTTCAGCAGAGCCAGAACATAATCCAGAGCAGTCCAATCAACAATTTAATGAGCAGTTTCATTTGTACATGACAGTGACATATGATGAACCAATTAAAGTTGACCCTATCTCAGTGAATGCTCCAGAAATCATTCATTTATGATGATAGATCAGAGAAAAGAATACTTCAGGATAAAGAGAATGGGGGACAAATATGAGGTCTACTCAACCTGGGCAAAGATAATTAGAAGTTATTCCAGATCTGATTTAGAAGAAATGTACAAGGTTGGAATGAACTTATATGGTGAAGTGCTGAAAGGAACTGAGATGAGCCTACTAAGGATAACCATGGAATACTTGTGCATGATGTTTGATCCAAAGAGAGTGAAGCAAAGGATAAAAGACTTGCATCATGAGTATGGGTTTAAAAGAATTGATTACTGGATGCTGTATGAAAACTGTGGAGTGTATATGATAACTATTGATAAGAGTTATCATGAATACTATCTGGTGGATAAGATCTATGACCACAGCAAGGCTAAACTGCAAGCAATGTTGAAAGCAAAGTTGGTATGTCCAAAGAACTCAGAAATGGCAAGGATAGTAGTCAAGAGAACCATCAATCAAAGTCTAGGTCTGAATCCTGATTTAGGAATCTAAGCTGAAGTTTTGAAAGCATCATGAAGACTCTATGTTGAAGAACTTAACTTCTGGTTTTCAAAAGTTAAGTTAGGGGGAGATTGTTGGGTCTGAATATGCTAAGGATGGATACTACTGCTAGTAGAATTAATACTGCTTGACGAGTTAGTGCTGCTACTTGAATAGTTAGTACTGCTTGGAGAGTTAGTACTGCTAGTAGTTAGTACTGCTGAAGATTACTACTGCAAGTGAGGAGTTAATACTGCAAACATGGTTAGTACTGCCAGAGACAAAAGTTAATACTGCTATTGATTTAATGCTGCTTCTGAAGATAAAGATGGATTGATGCGAAAGCATAGGAGATGAAGATAATTATGGACTGGATTCTAAAGAATAATATTTCTTTTGTAACTATCTTGTAATATGTTTTGTATATATAGTCTAAATAATTGTAGATTATACATATGAGTTGTTTTAGAGAATTAACCTCAAGACTAGTATTGATCCTTTCTATAGAGAAGTATAGAACGTCTGTTGAGTCTTGTTCAACAGATTGAGGTTGTGTTTGTAATCATTAAGTTTTATGCAATATAAACTTAAGATTTGAGTTCATATTCTGTGTTTTGATTAATTGTTTCTGAGTTTGTATTAAATTCTTGTTTAGAAATTTCGATCTTGACAATTGCCCATGCGACATTGCCCAGGGCAATGTCGTTGGTCATAGTCACAGGTTCTCCCAGTTTTCTTCTCGTTCACTGTTTCGACTGTAACTTCTTCGTTATAGCTCCGTTTTTTCTCCGGAAAGGACCGTTGGACTCGTAATTGAATTCGTTATCCATCAAGACTAAAAAACATAGGATTCAAGTCCAAGATAATATATATTATTTTTCCCTTTAAAGCTACTGATTTATGTGTCAACTTGAAATGATGTCTTGTCGAAGTTCGGGGTGTTACAGAATATTTGTACTTTGTTTGGGACTTGGGAAGGCCAACTTGGGCCACTAGCAAGTAAGAAATAAAGGAAGGTAATTTTCCTTGAGGTGTAACTTGTCTAGTTTGGGTATGCAATAAAGTTCCACGAAACCTTGAGGTGTAGCTCGATGGAGTATACAATAAACGTGGGAAATGGTTTGAGAATGTGATGCCTAAATGGCATGTGCACTAAAGCCGGAACTTGAGGTGTAACCCATTAACATCATTAGAGACTCCACTCACGTGTACTTGTCTCTTTGATGGATGCGGTACTCCCCCGTGTTTTCAAGAGTTACCTCTTGTTATTATATGTACATGTTCAGGTAAGGGACATCATGTGAATAGTTGTGGTTCATAGTATTGTGCCATTAAGAGAAAGGGAATTTGGTAACTTCGAATTATTTTTCATGTCTCTTCTAACTTTTTTATAATTGTTTAAAGATCTCACTAGGCATCCAGCCTAAAACTTGTTGTGTTGTGTATTGGTTTTCAGGTCCCTCTAGTGGCGGGTCTAGAAAGCCTTGATATGCCGTTGGGTGCAACTAGGAGCTTCTAAGGAGGTGGAATTTTTGGTTTCATGTGAAAAGCGACACCCATTTTAATCTATCCATTCGTTAGTTTAGATTAAGTCGGTTGTTAATTTATATCTCATTTCTTTACCAACGTTGATTGTACAAAATTCCCTAATTGGGTAAAAGTTGTTCCTCTTTTGAAGGTTTTTATTTACCCGTTTTTCTAGAAAATCTCTATTGTCTTGTTTAAAGTTTTAGGGTGTTACAAGTTGATGTCAGAGCTCTAGTTTAAGTGAACTAGGTATGAAGGTAGGATATCTAGACTTAAGCTGAGACGTTAAGTTATGATTGTGATGATGGGGTAGACTATGTCATGGGTAGAGAGGCTAGAGTCAACGAAAAATACGCTAATTGAAAGTTGTGATAATGATAACAAGGATCCTTATGTATAATATGTTCATAATTTCACTTAGTGTTGGATCACATATCTATTGGATTCAAGATCATCCAAACTGGAGATCGCAATCTGAAGCTAAAGCCGGAACGTCGACTCTCGATACTAATGTCTAATGTTCTTTTGTAATAAATGTCAAAGTATTGTTATTGTTATTTAGTTTACTTAGTTAGTTAGTTATTAGTTAGATATTAAGTTAGTTAGATATAATATCTAAATGTTAGATATTATGTAGTTATATTAGTTTAATATTGCAAGTTGTTTTAGGTTGAGTGTCTAAGAAGCTTGAGATAATATCATATGTCAACAACTCTCTCTAACAATCAGATATTATCAAGAACACAAAACACACACTAAAAGGTGTAAAAGAGAGAAAAACAGAGAACACAATCTAGAGCTTGAATCGATCAACCTTGTAACCATTTCTATTAATCAATACAGGTTGGTAATCGTTATTGTGTTGTTTCTATAAAACTTGATAGTATTGTTGGACCGACAATTGGTATCAGAGCCTGATTAAGATCAAAATCAAGTTTTTAAAGAAAACGACTCTGTGCTTATTGGAAAATCGATTTCGAGATTTAAGGTGTTTTAGGTGTTAAAATCGATCAGGTTGTGATCGATTAGGGTGCTAGATCGAGTAGTGAGTGTTTAATTTCAGTATAAAGCTTTAATCGAGTTCCATTTTGTGATTTTTATGGTCTGAGTTCGTTTTGAAAAAGTCACTGTGCGATCAAATTTATTTTCAAAAAGTGATTTTTATCGAGATCGAGTGATAGCAAACTATTGTAGAAGTGTTTGTAGTCATATTGGTAGAGTTTAGTACCGCTAATCGACGAAGAAACAAGTTTTTAGTTGATTTTCGAAGTACAGGTTGATCTTGCGCAAACCAGAGGAAGAACACACGCAAAGTTCACTTTGCGTAACCTACTTTGCGCAACCAACGTGACACGCAAAGCTTACTTTGCGCAACCAACGTCATACGCAAATTCCACTTTGCGCAACGCACTTGATACGCAAAGCTTACTTTGCGCAACTCAAGCAACACGCAAAGTCCACTTCTCGCGACCAACAGCATACGCAAACACTACTTCTCGCAACAAGAAGGAAACGCAAACCTCAGTTCAAGTGATCTTCTCTTCACGAAAAGCTCAAGTCAAGTTTGCGCAACCCACTCGAAACGCAAAGCTCACTTTGCGCATCCAACTTGAAACGCAAAGTTCACTTTGCGCAACCCTCTTGAAACGCAAAGCTCACTTTGTGCAACCCACGTGATACGCAAACCTAAGTTTGCGCAACCCACTTGACACGCAAACCTCACTTTGCGCAATCAACCTCTCGCGCAAACCTTCTCAAAACGCAAAGTTTTTCCAGACTTAGGATTTTTCATCAGAATGACATCCAGAGAAGCCCTTGCAATCGGAACTGACTATAAGCCACCAGTTCTCTTTAAAGGAGAATACGAACAGTGGAAAGATAGGTTCCTGAACTTTGTTGATAGACATGAGTTGGGTGATTTCATCAGGAAATCTATAGAAGAAGGGGTTATGAAACCAGTCATGACGACTCGTTTGGTTGGAACCGTGCCAACTCAGGTTGAACTTAAGTATCATGAGCTAGAAGATGATAACCTCAGAAGAGGTAAAGGCGACAGATTAGCTAAGTCATACATTTTACAAGGAATTCCAAACGAAATCTATGTAAAGATTGACAGCTACAAGGCCTTCGACAAAGAAATGTGGGATCAGCTTGAGAAGATGATGCTGGGCTCGAAGGTTGGGAATCAGCTTAAAATCTCCAACTGCCTAAATAATTATGAAGAATTTAGAGGCAGAGTGGGAGAATCTTTAGAAGAAACCTATGACAGGTTTGTGACTTTGCTGAATGAATAAGCAAGAATAAGGTCCACAAATCTCAAATTGAGCTGAACGTCAAATTCCTGAGTATTCTACAACCGGAATGGAAAAGATTTGCCAGGCAGATGAAGCAGATCAAGGATCTGAATGAGATTCCACTTCATGAGGTGTATGAAACCCACAGACAAAATGAAGAAGAGGTGGATGAAATTCTAGATGAAAAGAGGCAGAAAGGAAAGACAGTTGAAGACACAGTTGCTCTTGTTGTCAGGAAGAAGAAAAATAAGACAATTGTGTATGAATCAGAAGAAGATGAAGCTTATGAAAACTCTGACATGGATGAAAATGAACAACTGAAGCAAGCAATAATTATGCTGACAAATGCTTTTCAGAAAAAGTTCTATACGAAGCCAAGTTCAAACAGTCAGAGATATTCTTCTAGTCTGAACAACTACATCTACAAGGAAAGGATTGAAGGAAGTAGATATGAAGGAAAGAGATTTGAAGGGAAAAGAACAGAGGAAAGGAAACCAGAAGAGAGAAAGTTTAAACTTGAAGGATCCAGTCAGACAGAACCACCTACGTGCTACAATTGTGGCAAAACAGGTCACTATGCCAGAGACTGCCGAAGACCAAAAGTCAAAAACTCCGATTATTACAAGAACAAGATGCTTCTTGCAAAGCAACAGGAGGCGGGTAAGGCACTGATGGCAGAGGATGAATATTGGCTTGATCATTCAGACGAGGAAGAAGAGGATGAAGAGAGAGATGAAGCCGTCAACATGTGCTTGATGGGAAAGCAAGAATCAGATGCTGAAGCTGATTCAGATGATGAAGAAGAAGAGGTATGTGATTTATCGTATTTAGATTTCATGAATAAATTGCATGCCATGATTTTAAAACAACAAGAGTTAGAGTCGAATCTTGAGCGAGAAAATGGTGTTATAACTAACAAAAACCAACTAATACAGAAACTTAGCAATGAAATTGCTGAGAAGAAAGTATTGGTTGAGGTTTTACATAGAGATAATGACACCAACGCAAAGGAAAAGACAATAATTCTTAAAGAGAATTCTGAACTCAAGTCTAAACTGACAAAGAGTGAGATTGATATATATGAGCTTACAAAATTGCATTCTTCATGTAC
This sequence comes from Arctium minus, assembly GCA_954870635.1. Lineage (NCBI taxonomy): Eukaryota > Viridiplantae > Streptophyta > Magnoliopsida > Asterales > Asteraceae > Arctium > Arctium minus. The sequence continues at coordinate 21,599,623 of OX941082.1, forward strand.
CAAAGAAAACTTTTCTTTACTTGGTAAATTAAAAAGTTTGGAAGAGAAGTTATACAAAATAGGTCAAACTGAACAGACTATTCATCTGAACAAACCCAAAGAGGAAATAGAGAGATGGGGAATCGGTTATAAGAATCCTCACTGTCTTCAAAAAGGAATGTCTGTAGTGCCTGCACTTTATGATCATCTTTCTATGAAATTAGCTCGACGAATCCCTGAGTTTAAAACTTTCTGGACTAAACTATCTGAAAAGGATGAAGCCAACGAAACTGAAAAACAGTTGAAATCATATAAAGTTCATCTTCCGTTTTATTATGCAAAGATGAATAATAGTTATAATGAAAATCCAATATATCAAAAGAAGAAAACTCTTTCAAATGATTTCTTTCAAAGTTATTCTGAAAAAGAAATGGAGGCGAAGCCTATTCAAGGTAAACTATATGTCCCTCCTCTTATTTTAGAAAATAAAATTTCTGAACTCGAGAATTCTTTATCAGATGAAAGACTTTTGATGAATATTGAACAAAAAGTTTTTTCAACTGTGTTCAAAAATGTTATTATTTCTAAGGTTTCAAACTCTGAGGCTGTGTTTGGTTTTGCAAATAAAGAGTTTGATTTTCTGAACGTTGATGGTGGTTTAGATGATTGTTCTAATCAATTTGACTTTAATGGAAAACTTCCTAACCATTCATCTTTTTTTAAGAAATCTTTAGGAAAAAACAGTATGCCTGTTAACAGTGCAAAATCAACGAAAGTTGATAACTTAGTCTCTGTGAAAGCTAAACATGCTAAAGGTAAGAATACATCTCAGCATTCACAGAAACCGAACACTACTGGTAATCCGAAGAAGAAGCATTCGTTTGTTGCTCAACAGTCTAACTCAGGAGTTTCACATGTTTCAGATCTGAGCAAGCAAAGGCCAGACGTTAAATCTCTGTGGCAACCGAAACAGAAGCTTGACAAGACCGTTAAATTGTTTTCTAGTGTTAATTGTAGTAAGACTTCGCCTAGTAAAGATGTCTTAATTGTTGATGTTGATATTTTGAACTCAAAACTTGCTGTTTCTCGTAAACAATATACAATGAAGCAATTATTTCAGTTATCTTTATCTGCTGGAAAGTCTTCTATTTATAATAAACGTGTTTCTATCTCTTGTCAAGATTCTGAAGATTGGTTTGGCAATTATCATGTGCATTCATTTCATTCTAATTCTTCAAATGCATTTCAAAAGAAAAGAGGACCCAATTTGAAATGGGTACCAAAATCTTGTGCTAACACAGTAGGACCCAAATTCCAGTGGGTACCTAAGGCTAAATATGTGTTGCAGGCACACCAAGTTTAAAAAGGGAGCTTACGGATATGACTTCTAGACAAATCAGTCTAGGACTCGTTCCTCAAAGAAACTAGGTTCTTGAATACAACAGTTCAAGACCCGCACTTCAAAGATAAAACAAAGGCTTCTGAACACGTCTGTTCAGAACCCGTGCTTAAGAAGAGAATATGGTTTTTGAACACATCAGTTCAAGACCCGCTCCTCAATACTCAAGAGTCTTAATTCCATCTTTGTTTTAAGACTATTTAAATCAATTGTTTCATTATTTCTCTTGTGCAGATCCGTCATATGTGGTACTTGGATAGCGGATGCTCCAAGCATATGACTGGACAAAAAGATATGTTGTCCAATTTTAAAGAGAAATATTGTGGATCAGTCAGATTCGGCAACGACCAGTTTTCTCCAATAATGGGATATGGTGATGTACAACATGAAAATGACACGATCAAGAAGGTGAGCTATGTTGAAGGCTTACGGCACAACCTATTCAGTATTGGTCAGTTCTGTGACAAAAGCTTAGAGGTCAATTTCAAAGCCAAGACGTGTTCAATTCGCACTGAAGAAGGCAAGGAACTCTTGGTTGGCACAAGAAAGTCAGACCTCTACACAATTAACTTGTCAAAAATCCAGAACGACAAGCAGGTTTGTCTATTGATGAAAGCCTCGAAGCAACAAAGTTGGTTATGGCATCAAAGGCTCTCTCACCTCAACTTCAGGTACATCAACAATCTGGTCAGAGGAAAGCTTGTCAAAGGACTTTCAACGCTCAAATATGAAAGAGAACATCTTTGTCCAGCATGTGAAAAGGGAAAGATGAAGAGGGCACCTCATAAACCAAAGCCTGAACCAAGTTCAAGCGCTCCGTTAGAGTTATTGCATATGGACTTATGTGGTCCGATGCGAACTCAAAGTCTAGGCGGAAAGAAGTACATACTCATGATCGTGGACGATTACTCGCGATACACATGGGTCAAGTTTCTACGTTCAAAGGATGAGACACCAGATGTTCTCATCACATTCTTAAAGACGACCCAGGTGAATCTGCAGAAACCGGTCAAGTTTCTAAGAACAGACAACGGCACAGAGTTCAAGAACCAAAAGGTTGAAGAATATCTCGAATCTGTCAGGATTTCACATCAATACTCTGCTGCTCGTACGCCTCAACAAAATGGAGTGGTCGAAAGAAGAATCGTACGCTAGTCGAGGCTGCTCGTACTATGCTAAGACAATCAGACTTACCTCTATTCTTGTGGCCTGAAGCTGTATCGACCGCGTGCTATACACAGAATCGCTCCATGATACATCGCAGATTCAAGAAGACTCATTATGCTTTAATCAGCAACCGAACACCGACAATCAAATATTTCCATATATTTGGGTGTAAGTGTTTCATGCTAAACGATAGGGAGAGTCTCAACAAGTTCAGTGCCAAGGCGGACGAAGGGATCTTCATTGGTTATTCCTCGACATCAACTGCATTCCATGTTTATCTGAAGAAGTCAAAGACGGTGATTGAAAGCATCAACGTCACGTTTGATGAAGAGATGGCTTCCGAACAACACAGTTCAGAACCCGTTATAACCGGAGTACTAGCTTCTGGGCAACTCAGTCCAGAACCTGTGTCTCAACAAAATATATCAGATGAAGCATCAACGTCAACTAATAATATATCTGATTTAGACTTATTATTTGAATTGTCTTATGATGAATTTCTTGGATCTAATGTAAAGAAATCTGTTATGGTTGACAGGATGGAAGACTTAACGACTACTCATCCAACCAGTTCATATGTTCCTATTGAATCCAACACCCCGATTCAACAAGAAGTTCCAATTCAAATGCCGACTCCAACAGTTGAAGAAGTTACATGTGATGAAGAGACAGAAGTAGCTGAACCAGTAAGATGTTCTGTACAGATCCATCCACAGTCGGAACAAGCTGTACCTGCTGAGCCTTCTGAACCTACCACTTCAACTGCAATCATAATTCCTCCTGAACAACCCGAAGAAGGTATAAGTGGATTTATAGATGATACAACTGACATACATTCATATAATCCACTGCCTCATGAACATAAATGGACCAAAGAGCACCCGCTAAGCCAGATCATTGGCGATCTATCAAAACCGGTGCAAACTAGGTCAGCATCAATGAATATGTGCATGCATGACTCCTTTCTGAGCAAGTTCGAGCCAACACGCGTATCAGAGGCACTTGCTGATCCATAATGGGTGATCTCAATGCAAGAAGAGCTGAATCAGTTCGATGCACTTCAAGTCTGGAGACTCGTACCAAAGCCTCAAGGTAAAACCATAATAGGTACGAAGTGGGTTTTCAAGATAAAGAAAGACGAAGAGGGTACCGTTATCCGAAACAAGGCAAGACTAGTATTCAAAGGATACAGACAAGAGGAAGGAATCGACTATGACGAGACATATGCTCCTGTGGCGCGATTAGAGGCAATTAGAATGTTTCTAGCCTACGCAGCACACAAGAACTTCACGGTCTTTCAAATGGACGTGAAGACAGCATTCCTGAATGGAATTCTAAAGGAAGAAGTCTACGTCTCTCAGCCAGAAGGTTTTGTCAATCAATAGAAGCCGAATCACGTCTACATTTCGACAAAGCACTCTACGGTGTGAAACAAGCTCCTCGAGCCTGGTATGATGTCCTTTCCAATTTTCTAGTCAAGTCTGGTTTTTCAAAAGGAACGGTGGATACCACTTTGTTTATCAAAAAGGAAAAAGCCGATATCATTTTAATTCAAATCTATGTAGATGATATTATCTTTGGCTCTACAAATCCTAAGTACTGTAAGAATTTTGCAAACCTTATGGTGTCTAGATTTCAGATGAACATGATAGGAGAGATGAATTTCTTTCTCGGTTTACAAGTAAAACAAATTTCATCGACTATTTTTATCAATCAATCAAAATACATTATGGATATTCTTCGGAAGTTCCAAATGGAAAATTCAAAATCGATTGGTACCCCAATGGCACCAGGTACTAAGATTGGCACCGATCCTTCGGGAAAGGCTGTTGATGTTAGTACTTATCGAGGGATGATAGGTTCTTTAATGTATCTTAATTCTAGTAGGCCAGATATAATGTTCTCAACATGCTTATGTGCACGATATCAGGCCAATCCTAAAGAAATCCATATGTCTGCTGTGAAGCGCATATTTAGGTATCTAAAGGGCACTGCAGATCTTGGTCTGTGGTATCCTAAAGATACTAGTTTTGAACTAATAGCCTACATAGATGCAGATCATGCAGGTTGTATGTTAGACAGGAAGAGCACGTCGGGACATGTACAGTTCCTCGGTGACAAGCTCGTAAGTTGGGCATCAAAGAAGCAACTTTGTGTTTCAACCTCCACGGCCAAAGCAGAATATGTAGTTGCTGCTAGCTGCTGTTCTCAGGTCTTATAGATGAGAACTCAATTGCGCGACTATGGTTTCCACTTCAATAAGATCCCGATATACTGTGACTCCAAGAGCGCCATCGCAATATCAGCGAATCCTGTTCAACACATCAAGACTAAGCACATAGACGTCAGGTATCATTTTATTAAAGATCATGTTGAAAAAGGAACAATTAAAATTTTCTTTGTAAAAATTGATTATCAACTTGCCGACTTGTTTACCAAACCTTTAGACGAAAAGAGGTTTACCTTTCTTGTCTATAAGCTTGGTATGCTAAATCTTAAGATTTAATCAGTAGTTACCTATCAAAGTTTTCTAAATTGTATACTTTTTCATCATTTCTTCATTCTTAACTCTGTTTGATATCTGCACTTCTCTATTCTGTTCATGAACCAAGGGGGAGTATGAGAAGAAATTGACAAGTGTCAATATTACTTCGAGGGGGAGCTCATAAAATTTTGCATGTACCTTTTAATGCAAGAATTTAGGGGGAGCTCTTCAAGACAAAAGGGGAGTACGGATATGACTTCTGATTATTTCTGATTAGAACTCGTACTTTAAAAAGTTTTACTGCTTTTTGTCTTTTCAATTTAAGTGAATAAATTTTACTTTGACTTTGACTTAAGACTTTTGCAGAATTTTTGAGAGAAGATAACAAGTTCATATGTTTATGACTTTACGCTTAGCTTCATGAGATGAAAGATCACACGTTAAGGTATAATCCTTTATCTTAAATCTCATATATGGTTGAAAGAAGGACAACTTTCAATCATAATGTTCAAACCACTTCCCGATTTTTCAACAGATTTTATATTTTGGGAGTGTATTTTAAATGTTTTCATGATCTAAATTGTGCTTTAACTGAAATAGTTAAACCCAACTGAGCATCATATGCATCATAAGAAAACAAGGAATCATTGTGCTAGGAATTAACACAACTTCTATGGAATCACCTTAACAGTGATTTCTACTCAAGAAGTTAATCCATAGTGATTGAGTGTGAAAAGTCAAAATAAATGAGTGTGTTAAAACAGAAAAAGAGTGTTTGGTTAGAGTAAGCTAAATGTTTAAAAGAAAGAGCGTGTGAGAACATAGTTAAAAGAATATCATAACTCTGCACCAACTTTTTCTGAGCCGAGCAACCACATTACTAGTGTTTCACAATTCTTTCGTGATCATTATTGAAACAGGCAACTAGCCCATGCCAACTCTTGATCAAACCTCACCGTCTACTCATTTTCTTCTCAACAAGAAAGTGTTTCACATTTTCAAAGGGGATGCAGCACATTTGCTATCTGATTTTCATTTGGAAAATCTAGATATTGAAAAGAAGGAAGTCTGCCCCACCTTCGCACTTCAATCATGCACATTGAGTCTGTGTTTAACTTACTGTTGTCTCAGTGGTTTACACAATTTTGAACCTATAAGCAATCATCAAGTGCTTAATTTTTTCTATCACAAGCACGAACACACAAGGAATTAGTTTCTTTGTCATAACGTTTATAGAAATTACCTTTGTGGTGTTTCGATGATTAAATGGAATCCCTGGGGGAGTCAACATCAAACAACTCCTTTCCATTGTGTATTTGTTACACATAGTAACTTAGTGTTACTGACAGGAAAGTTAACTGATTCATTAGTTGATTCAGGTGTTACACGACTACTTTGTCTAGATTTGCAAAGATCTAGATGAATATCTTATGAATTGACGAATCAGAGGCTCCAAAAGATAGACATTTCTTACAAATAGTTTTGATGAAGTCGTTGCACTTAACATCAAAAAGGGGGAGAATGACTACACAAGAAATGGCAAAGATCACATATTTCAAGAATCACGTCCAAGATTGAAATCTTCAAAAGAAAGTATTCTGAAGACATGCTGATTTCAGAGCTAGAGAAAGAGATTGCATCTTCTGAGCTGAACAAGAAGACTGAATTGCTAAAATCTTTTTAGTAATGATATTGATCCAAAGGGGGAGATTGTTAGATCACATATCTATTGGATTCAAGATCATCCAATGTGCCCATGAGGGGCGGTTGGCCTGTATCAGTGCAAGGGGCATCATAGTGGTGCTGGAGGAAGGGTTAAAGGAAATCCTTCTGCGGTCAAGGTTTCATGGGAATCTAGATTTCGAGGACGAAATCATTCTAAGGTTGGGAGGATTGTAATACCCGGTTTCTCGTGAGCAAGTTTCCGTCCTCCGTTGGTAGTCTCTCCGCTTTCCGCCTATATTTTGAGTGGAAAATGTTGTGCTTTCGAACCTTGAGTCGACCCATGCGAGAATCTCGAGTTTTGACCTTTTTCTGGCATCGGTACGAGTGGCGCGATTGTGACTCGCGATAGTGACATGTGTCACTATCGCATGGCACAATCGCCGGGGTGTACCACCCGCGGTACATTCTCCGCGATAGTGCCCTCGCGATAGTGACAATGTCACTATTGCGTGTCAAGGTCGCGCGCGGCGTCTGGTCCTTTAAATGTCTGAATTTTCACCATTTTCCTCATTTCTCACTTCTATCTTCTCCCCTTTTCTCTCCCAAACACCAAAACCGAACCCTAACTTATTTTGGGGGTTTTTTCCTCCTCAAACCACATGATTATTCACCATCTAGCTACTTGGGATCTTGAATCACAAAACCTCCATCTTCATCTTCCTCATCAAGTTCAACGGTTGGGAGCTCGGGTTGAAGTGTTGGATTGGGTGTTCTCGGAAAGTCTCATAATCTTAAGTGGTAAGCTTTCTTGAAATAATGTTATAAATGCTCCATTGGTGGTTTCTTAGTGTTTGGTATCTCAAATCTCGGATTTGATGGTCTTGGAGAAATTAGGGTTTTCACATTTTCAAAGGGGATGCAGCACATTTGCTATCTGATTTTCATTTGGAAAATCTAGATATTGTAAAGAAGGAAGTCTGCCCCACCTTCGCACTTCAATCATGCACATTGAGTCTGTGTTTAACTTACTGTTGTCTCAGTGGTTTACACAATTTTGAGCCTATAAGCAATCATCAAGTGCTTAATTTTTTCTATCACAAGCACGAACACACAAGGAATTAGTTTCTTTGTCATAACGTTTATAGAAATTACCTTTGTGGTGTTTCGATGATTAAATGGAATCCCTGGGGGAGTCAACATCAAACAACTCCTTTCCATTGTGTATTTGTTACACACAGTAACTTACTGTTACTGACAGGAAAGTTAACTGATTCATTACTTGATTCAGGTGTTACACGACTACTTTGTCTAGATTTGCAAAGATCTAGATGAATATCTTATGAATTGACGAATCAGAGGCTCCGAAAGATAGACATTTCTTACAAATAGTTTTGATGAAGTTGTTGCACTTAACATCAAAAAGGGGGAGAATGACTACACAAGAAATGGCAAAGATCACATGTTTCAAGAATCACGTCCAAGATTGAAATCTTCAAAAGAAAGTATTCTGAAGACATGCTGATTTCAGAGCTAGAGAAAGAGATTGCATCTTCTGAGCTGAACAAGAAGACTGAATTGCTAAAATCTTTTTAGTAATGATCTTGATCCAAAGGGGGAGATTGTTAGATCACATATCTATTGGATTCAAGATCATCCAAACTGAAGATCGCAATCTGAAGCTAAAGCCGGAACGTCGACTCTCGATATTAAAGTCTAATGTTTATTTGTAATAAATGTCAAAGTATTGTTATTGTTATTTAGTTTACTTAGTTAGTTAGTTATTAGTTAGATATTAAGTTAGTTAGATATAATATCTAAATGTTAGATATTATGTAGTTATATTAGTTTAATATTGCAAGTTGTTTTAGGTTGAGTGTCTAAGAAGCTTGAGATAATATCATATCTCAACAACTCTCTCTAACAATCAGATATTATCAAGAACACAAAACACACACTAAAAGGTGTAAAAGAGAGAAAAACAGAGAACACAATCTAGAGCTTGAATCGATCAACCTTGTAACCATTTCTATTAATCAATACAGGTTGGTAATCGTTATTGTGTTGTTTCTATAAAACTTGATAGTATTGTTGAGGTCACAAACTACCCTATAGGTAGTGATTATCATTCTAAGGTTGGGAGACGACCGTAATCTTGTGGGTAAAGGTTACTTTGGTGAGTTAAGTGTTTGCTCGGTCATGAGTGCAATGTGCCCATGAGGGGCGGTTGGCCTGTATCAGTGCAAGGGGCATCATAGTGGTGCTGGAGGAAGGGTTAAAGGAAATCCTTCTGCGGGCAAGGTTTCATGGGAATCTAGATTTCGAGGACGAAATCATTCTAAGGTTGGGAGGATTGTAATACCCGGTTTCTCGTGAGCAAGTTTCCGTCCTCCGTTGGTAGTCTCTCCGCTTTCCGCCTATATTTTGAGTGGAAAATGTTGTGCTTTCGAACCTTGAGTCGACCCATGCGAGAATCTCGAGTTTTGACCTTTTTCTGGCATCGGTACGAGTGGCGCGATTGTGACTCGCGATAGTGACATGTGTCACTATCGCATGGCACAATCGCCGGGGTGTACCACCCGCGGTACATTCTCCGCGATAGTGCCCTCGCGATAGTGACAATGTCACTATTGCATGTCAAGGTCGCGCGTGGCGTCTGGTCCTTTAAATGTCTGAATTTTCACCATTTTCCTCATTTCTCACTTCTATCTTCTCCCCTTTTCTCTCCCAAACACCAAAACCGAACCCTAACTTATTTTGGGGGTTTTTTCCTCCTCAAACCACATGACTATTCACCATCTAGCTACTTGGGATCTTGAATCACAAAACCTCCATCTTCATCTTCCTCATCAAGTTCAACGGTTGGGAGCTCGGGTTGAAGTGTTGGATTGGGTGTTCTCGGAAAGTCTCATAATCTTAAGTGGTAAGCTTTCTTGAAATAATGTTATAAATGCTCCATTGGTGGTTTCTTAGTGTTTGGTATCTCAAATCTCGGATTTGATGGTCTTGGAGAAATTAGGGTTTTCACATTTTCAAAGGGGATGCAACACATTTGCTATCTGATTTTCATTTGGAAAATCTAGATATTGAAAAGAAGGAAGTCTGCCCCACCTTCGCACTTCAATCATGCACATTGAGTATGTGTTTAACTTACTGTTGTCTCAGTGGTTTACACAATTTTGAGCCTATAAGCAATCATCAAGTGCTTAATTTTTTCTATCACAAGCACGAACACACAAGGAATTAGTTTCTTTGTCATAACGTTTATAGAAATTACCTTTGTGGTGTTTCGATGATTAAATGGAATCCCTGGGGGAGTCAACATCAAACAACTCCTTTCCATTGTGTATTTGTTACACACAGTAACTTACTGTTACTGACAGGAAAGTTAACTGATTCATTACTTGATTCAGGTGTTACACGACTACTTTGTCTAGATTTGCAAAGATCTAGATGAATATCTTATGAATTGACGAATCAGAGGCTCCGAAAGATAGACATTTCTTACAAATAGTTTTGATGAAGTTGTTGCACTTAACATCAAAAAGGGGGAGAATGACTACACAAGAAATGGCAAAGATCACATGTTTCAAGAATCACGTCCAAGATTGAAATCTTCAAAAGAAAGTATTCTGAAGACATGCTGATTTCAGAGCTAGAGAAAGAGATTGCATCTTCTGAGCTGAACAAGAAGACTGAATTGCTAAAATCTTTTTAGTAATGATCTTGATCCAAAGGGGGAGATTGTTAGATCACATATCTATTGGATTCAAGATCATCCAAACTGAAGATCGCAATCTGAAGCTAAAGCCGGAACGTCGACTCTCGATATTAAAGTCTAATGTTTATTTGTAATAAATGTCAAAGTATTGTTATTGTTATTTAGTTTACTTAGTTAGTTAGTTATTAGTTAGATATTAAGTTAGTTAGATATAATATCTAAATGTTAGATATTATGTAGTTATATTAGTTTAATATTGCAAGTTGTTTTAGGTTGAGTGTCTAAGAAGCTTGAGATAATATCATATCTCAACAACTCTCTCTAACAATAAGATATTATCAAGAACACAAAACACACACTAAAAGGTGTAAAAGAGAGAAAAACAGAGAACACAATCTAGAGCTTGAATCGATCAACCTTGTAACCATTTCTATTAATCAATACAGGTTGGTAATCGTTATTGTGTTGTTTCTATAAAACTTGATAGTATTGTTGAGGTCACAAACTACCCTATAGGTAGTGATTATCATTCTAAGGTTGGGAGACGACCGTAATCTTGTGGGTAAAGGTTACTTTGGTGAGTTAAGTGTTTGCTCGGTCATGAGTGCAATGTGCCCATGAGGGGCGGTTGGCCTGTATCAGTGCAAGGGGCATCATAGTGGTGCTGGAGGAAGGGTTAAAGGAAATCCTTCTGCGGGCAAGGTTTCATGGGAATCTAGATTTCGAGGACGAAATCATTCTAAGGTTGGGAGGATTGTAATACCCGGTTTCTCGTGAGCAAGTTTCCGTCCTCCGTTGGTAGTCTCTCCGCTTTCCGCCTATATTTTGAGTGGAAAATGTTGTGCTTTCGAACCTTGAGTCGACCCATGCGAGAATCTCGAGTTTTGACCTTTTTCTGGCATCGGTACGAGTGGCGCGATTGTGACTCGCGATAGTGACATGTGTCACTATCGCATGGCACAATCGCCGGGGTGTACCACCCGCGGTACATTCTCCGCGATAGTGCCCTCGCGATAGTGACAATGTCACTATTGCATGTCAAGGTCGCGCGCGGCGTCTGGTCCTTTAAATGTCTGAATTTTCACCATTTTCCTCATTTCTCACTTCTATCTTCTCCCCTTTTCTCTCCCAAACACCAAAACCGAACCCTAACTTATTTTGGGGGTTTTTTCCTCCTCAAACCACATGATTATTCACCATCTAGCTACTTGGGATCTTGAATCACAAAACCTCCATCTTAGTGTTGGATCACATATCTATTGGATTCAAGATCATCCAAACTGGAGATCGCAATCTGAAGCTAAAGCCGGAACGTCGACTCTCGATACTAATGTCTAATGTTCTTTTGTAATAAATGTCAAAGTATTGTTATTGTTATTTAGTTTACTTAGTTAGTTAGTTATTAGTTAGATATTAAGTTAGTTAGATATAATATCTAAATGTTAGATATTATGTAGTTATATTAGTTTAATATTGCAAGTTGTTTTAGGTTGAGTGTCTAAGAAGCTTGAGATAATATCATATCTCAACAACTCTCTCTAACAATCAGATATTATCAAGAACTCAAAACACACACTAAAAGGTGTAAAAGAGAGAAAAACAGAGAACACAATCTAGAGCTTGAATCGATCAACCTTGTAACCATTTCTATTAATCAATACAGGTTGGTAATCGTTATTGTGTTGTTTCTATAAAACTTGATAGTATTGTTGGACCGACACTTAGATAATGTGATTATGAATGTGTCAATACGTCGGTATGCTTAACTTCAAATTGTTACGATAATTGATAAATGTAGTAGTACGTTCCTTAATGTATGTGATTACTTGACTTCTCATCCTCATTCTCGTATGTGTGACGGTCTGAAATGGTAAACACGCGTGGTAGGCCGCAGAAAATTATTGACGACCAAGAGGCTAGTGTGTTGACGTCGAATCAGACGGAAAGGGTAGAAGACGTTGTCGATCCACTTCCACCACCTCTGTTAGGTGGGGGACCGGAGCATGTACCTAGGGTTAACTTAGCTTCTTCAAACCCGGTTATTCAAAAGATGAATCCTCAAACTGAGATGCTGAACAGTATGATCATTGTTCTAAAAAAACTCGTCGCACAGCCGCCATGGCGCGCCATGGCACCAAGGCTTGTGTGTCACGTCACGTTAAGCCCATGGCACGCCATGGCCTAATGCTCAGTTATCGTAATGATTTTTCTTTATGTTTTTAATGTCTTATTTGCAAGTTTTTAAATATATAACCTAATTTAACTTTCTTATTACTATTGACTCATTGAGTAACACTATAAAACATACGTTTTTATATATAATATTATATATGAATTAGAAATTTGACGCCATAAGTCACACCTTGAAAACGTCGTGGCTCCTAAGGCTTAGGGCTTGGCCTCGCCGCCACGCAACGCCTCACGCCATTTAGAACCTTGAGTATGATGCAGTTGGTCAATTCGGCTATGGAAAAACAACATGAGGCATTGCTGAAGATGTTGGACGACCGAGATGCTAGTAATTGAAGGCATGAGATCGTGGCAGAAAACGTGGTAGTAGGCTCTGGGGGAACTGGGAACGTTATCAGAACCAAGGATCAGGTTATCACCGACGCGAGACGGGGTGGGATAGCTTACTCCTACAAAACTTTCCTTTGCAGCAAACCCCTAGAATTCTCAAGCTCGGACAATCCGGTTGACTGCATGAATTGGATAAGAGAGACTGAACAATCCTTCAGATCAAGCGAGTGTAGAGAGGAACAGAAAGTGAGATTTGCCTCTCAAATGTTAAGGGGCCCGACTCTCCAATGGTGGAATATTACCACCTCAACTCTTGAGGTGTCAGTGCTAGCTGTAACACCCTTAATTCTGAAGATAGCAACTTATTAAAAATTTTCTAAATACATCAATAAATGAATCATCTACAACGACAATTAGATTCAACTTCAAAACACATGAATAATCTATACAACAATCTATGGTAAGGACGGGTGCTACTAAAACCCATGCATAGTCACTATCTCCAATTTGCGGAAGACTTCACCGAAGACTTACTTTCGAACCTAGCTAAGGCTCAACTCTTCATAGCACTGCTAGAACCGAAACCCCCGGCCGGGACCTGATGCACATGCCGACAAATAAAAAGGGTTAGGCTTAACGTCTAGTGAGCTCAAGAGTTTTATTATGATTGAATATATCTTTAAAAGAGAGAAGTTCAGTTAAAAAAATCAAGATCTTTCGAAATGATTCACTTTAAAATGGGAACGACGCATTTTCCCCAAAATATGCATATTTAAAGACGATACTCCAAAGTGAATATCCTTTATAAAACTATGCAAACCATAGATCACCCCAAACGGGATTATAATTTCGACACTCAATTTGTGAAAATGTAAATAGTACGTCATATCCCAAAACACCCAAAACACGGGTGGAGCATAATAATCGTCCCTTAAATAACGGAGGACAAATCATAAAGATATGGTCCGTCATGGAAACCACGTAACTCGAAATAATACCCACACGACCATAAAATAGAATGAACTCCAAATATTAAAACGTGGACAATTAAATATCCCAAAATACGATGGGCCGACGACGGGGGCTACCCGTATCCGTTGAGAGTGGAGGAACACAAAAGTATGCCACTCATACAACGTTAATCGTATGACACTTCACGACACACAAGCCCAAGTGTCCATACGACTCCCTTCAAGCTACACCAAAGAGACAGCTGACCTTAGCGAAATATTAACGAGAATACCGCTCAAAGGCCCGGCACAAGGGGGATACAACCATGGCATTGCCCCACATGGCAGAGGTCCCAAAACGCCTATCAAATGACTACTCCAACGCCATGATAGCACAACCCGGACTCAACCCTCCTAGTGTACACCTTGAAAGGACCAGGTCAGAAAATATGAGTCCCGGAGTCCAACCCCGTACCACCCAATTGACCATCAAATAAGACTGACTTACGTGCCTATGGATCCAATGCAACACAGTCTAAAATTACACGACTACCCACGAATGACTAAACACTCGAGTCTGTAATTATAATAAATATGCAATAAATGCATTAAGGTATAAATCGTACATCAGACTCTAAACCGAGCCATTAAAACCGGACAAGTGTCCTCAATACTCTTTTACGTTAACACCGAGCTAAAATGCTCTAAAATTCTTTTGACCGTCAAATAACGTCCCCACCATTAATGAATGACCTTAAACAACGTTTATGAAGACACATACCTCAAAGACGTGATTTACTCAAAACTCAACACGTATTGGGACCAAAGATTTCCTAAAGGGTTTTATGAATGCAATTACCCCAAAATGCCTATAACACGAAAATAGACATTGTTTGTACAAAAATCACCAATGATGCATAAGTCATGAAAGGGACTCTATTTGTACAAAATCACTATGAATATGTAAAACATGCTATTTGCTTGCTAAAAACATTAAAACCCAAATATGAGCATTTTATGGAATTAAACAACCCAAGTTTACCGAATATGAAATCTTATCAAAATACTCACACTTTGACAAACACCAAGTAACACATTTTTGACTTCAAAATACACATTTTTGGCATGTACACCGTTTTAACAAATCAACTTGAACTCACCTTGCTAGATTTAGGCTAAATCTAGATTTCACCCAACGAGCTCTTTTGAAGGCCACTTGAATCCTCAAGCCGAAACCTTCCAAAACCTAGATCCAAATATTTCAAACCATAAATACCCATATTTAACCATTTAGAAACATTCTCCAAACATTATATATCAAAATCCCAAACAAGGTCAAAACCCTAATTTCTCCAAGACCATCAAATCCGAGATTTGAGATACCAAACACTAAGAAACCACCAATGGAGCATTTATAACATTATTTCAAGAAAGCTTGCCACTTAAGATGATGAGACTTTTCGAGAACACCCAATCCAACACTTCAACCCGAGCTCCCAATCGTTGAACTTGATGAGGAAGATGAAGATGGAGGTTTTGTGATTCAAGATCCCAAGTAGCTAGATGGTGAATAATCATGTGGTTTGAGGAGGAAAACCCCCCAAAATAGGTTAGGGTTCGGTTTTGGTGTTTGGGAGAGAAAAGGGGAGAAGATAGAAGTGAGAAATGAGGGAAATGGTGAAAATTCGGATATTTAGAGGACCAGACGTCGTGCGCGACCTTGCCACGCGATAGTGACATTGTCACTATCGCGAAGGGCACTATCGCGGAAAATGTACCGCGGGTGGTACACCCTCGGCGATTGTGCCACGCGATAGTGACACATGTCACTATCGCGAGTCACAATCGTGCCACTCGTACCGAAGCCAGAAAAAGGTCAAAACTCGAGATTCTCGCATGGGTCGACTCAAGGTTCGAAAGCACAACATTTTCCACTCAAAAGATAGGCGGAAAGCGGAGAGACTACCAACGTAGGAAGGAAACTTGCTCACGAGAAACCGGGTGTTACACTAACCCTAATGTCTTGGGCCACGTTCAAGAAGAAACTCTTTGAGGAATATCTTATCTGAAATCGATGTACCCTCAAATTTGGAAATAGTTACTAATTAAATTTTTTTAATAAACGTAAAATAAGGAATAAATTTTGTTATAAATATCAACCGTCGATTTCCTATAATGGAAATCTAGGATTTAACATCAAGCAATAGAAATCCAAACCTTACACAAAGTCTACATTAAGGACAGTGTTACTAAAACCCACTAATTATCACCATTACCAAGGTACAGAAGATTACCCCAATTAGCTAAAATTTTCTCGTGCCTCTAACAAGCACTTAACTCATCACAGTGTCTCTAGAACCATTCCCCCAAGATTTTGATGCACATACCGACAAAGAAAAAAGGTTAGGCTTAACGCCTAGTGAGTTCAAGCAGTTTTAATCAGCAATATAGAACGGTAAAACGTAAAGTATATTATTTAAATCACAATTTCCAATATGAAACACATTTAGAATGAAAAGTGATATCTTTAACAAAACCCCATTTTCGTGATAAAACACTTGAGTAGAAATACCCCACAATTATGAGACCAAATCCAATACTCACACAAGGTACAAATAGGATTGGAATCCAAATACTGAAAACATGGAAATAACCTTTTTATCCAAAACCTTAATATATGAAGGGGATCCAATATATCAACGTCATAAATTACGGTTACTTGCCAAAAACCAAGTAATATTGAAACATGGATAATACACTATCCACAAAATAACGTTTAACAACAACGGGGGAGACCCGTATCCATTGAGAGTGAATGAAACACATAAGTGTGTCACTCGTACAACGTTAATCGCATAACACTTCAAGATTTGAAGTCCAAATGTCCTTACGACTTCTTAACAAGTTTCACCTCAAGAGTCGGTTGGCCTATTCTTGCGAATTCCACCTCAAGGCTCAACCCACTTAGTGTCTACCTCAAAGGTAACACCTCAAGCGGCGAAGATCCTCGTGTGTCACCAAGACATCACTTCCGGAATCAACCCTCCTAGTGCCTACTTGAAAAGTTTAAAGTGACGAAACGAGGGTCCCGGAGTCCAACCCCGCAATACCTACACGACCATCAACACAAGACTAACTTACATGACTACGGATCCAATGCAATACAGTCTAGAATTAAATGACTCCAAACGAATGTCCAACGCACTCAAAACATGTAATTTACAAATAAATATGCCACAAATGCATATAACTCCAAAATCTCAACATAGAACAATTTAACTCGGACTAATGTCTCTAAGACCTTTTTAAGTCAAAATCGAGCCAAAATCTCAACATAAAGCAATTTAACTCGGACTAATGTGATTATAGACTTGTGATTACAAACATATTGTATTTTAAATTATTCCTAAAAAGTAATCTTATGTTTCTTCATTAACTTCAACCAAATATGAGAATGAATTTGAGAAATAATCACATGTGATTCCGAAAAGAGAACATTGATGCATGCACTTATTGAAATTTCTTGAATGGACAACAATTTGCCTTCAATACAATCAGCAAAACATTAGACAGATCCATTCAATAAATTCGTGTGAGCGACAAACCAAAAATTCAATTTTCTGACGCAGCATTGAAAACACTTCAATGTAGAATAATTCGACTCTAATGAATTCAACAAAAAACTGGATCATAAGCATAATTGGCGTACAAATTTAGAATGGAGTCAAATCAAAATCCCTTCTAAATTATTTTTAATGTTGGACGATGCATATGAAAGAGAAATCAAAATCCCTAAAATATATATATATATATATATATATATATATATATATATATATATATATATAGGGCAGGTTCAAACAAAAAAGTAGTCAATTTACGAGAAGACGAGAATGAATAAGAGTCACATAATTTATTAATTAAAAAATAGTATAAATAAATTATTTTTTTAAAAATTAGGATAATTACAATTTGAATTGGATAAATCATTAAAAATCTGATAATATCTTTTAAATTTATTTATTTTATAATTTTAATAAATTCATAATTTTTTTATCAAATTCATATTATTATTTTCTAAATAAAATCATAATTTTTCATCAAATATCACATGTGATATCCATAACTAATTCATTATTTATTTCACAATTTTTTTTATCTATTTTTTAGATTTACGTTTTGAATAAATGTGATTAACTTCGTTTAACATGTGATATATTATTATGTATCACATATGAACCCACTAGGTGGATTTTTGTAAATATCACATATGAAAATATATGTCTGAATATAAATGACGTATAATCACATTTGATAATATTTACATCACAAAAAGATCTATAAATATAAATATACATAATCACATATAATTAACTAAAATATATACAATTATCACATGTGATAATATTTACATCACAAAAAGATCTATAAATAGAAGTATATATAATCACATATGATTAACTAAAATATATACAATTATCACATGTGATAATATTTACATCACAAAAAGATCTATAAATAAAAGTATATATAATCACATATGATTAACTAAAATATATACAATTATCACATGTAATAATATGATATATGATATGCATTAATATTTATATAATGATATCACGTGTGATGTTTGATTAAAATTGTGAATTTTTTTAATTAAAAATATATTTAGAAAAAAAATTAATAAATAATTGAAATTACAAAATAAATAAATCTAAAAGATATAATGAGAATTTTAAGGATTTATCCAATTTGAAATGATAATTATCCTATTTTCTAAAACTATTTTTTATTTATAGTTTTTTTAATTAATAAATTATGTGGCCCACATTCTTTCTCGTCTTCTCGCAAATTAGTCTGCTTCTCGCATAATCCTCCCTATATATATATAGTGAAAGGATATTTTGCAACCCACATCTTAACCGTTGGATTCATGATCGACGGTTATTTTATTTTTATTTTTCTATTTTTTTAATTAAAAATATTGGACCCTATATCTATTGTAACCGCCGATCATGAATCCGACGGTTAAGATGTGGGTTGCAAGGTTTACAACCCTTTTAAGGGTTTTAAATTAAACAACCCCTATATATATACACACACACGGTTAAGGATAACCTCCATAACTTCAATGACAAAATTACCATTCTGAATTATTTTTAAATGTCTTTAATTTAGAGAAGGGATTGAAATAGGTGAAAGGCCCATATTTCTTCTCCTCTTCTTACAAATTGTACACCTTCTCGTTTGATCCACACACACAGACACAGAGAGAGGTAAACAGATTGAGTACACTTTCTTATGATTACTATTATAGTTACTGAACACTTTGTTAATACACTTTAAATCTACGAGAGTTGTTATAAGTTATGAACATGTTGTAAAAACAAACTAAAACAACTAAACTAAAATTAAACCCACACTTTGTGAATACCATGTGAACACCCTAGCAATAAATTTCTTAAGGTTGTTTACATTGCATTCACAATGTGTTCACCTTTTGTGCATATATATGTGTGTATGTTACAAGAGAGATGATATATATATATATATATGAAGTTTGAATTTCCAAAAAAAAAATGAATTAAAAATGTTTATTTAACAAATAACATTAGTTATCTCATTAATTATCTTAAATTAGTGGCTGAAGATGAATCTCAAGGATCACATAAAATTTGAAGTTTTCAAATGCTTAAGCCCCTGTATAAAAATATGATTTGTTTGAATATAAAACAATATAATATATTAATTAATTATTTTACAAGAAATATATTTATTTATATTGTAGTAAGTTCTCCTAATTTATAATAATAGCTACTTTTTCTATACTTTATTTTTAGAGTAAAATACGATTTTCGTCCCTATGGTTTGATGTTTATAACGATTTTCAAAACTCTGTGTGTGTGTATGTTTATTTTAAATATTAAATAAATTTGATTAATTAATAAAAATAAAGTTTAATGAAAATATGGAATAGTGGGAGTAAAATGAATGTAACAATAAACAACCGATTGTTATAAAATAAGACTATTTTTTTTCTCGAATTTTATTAAATTTTTTCCAATGGCAATTTAAAATAAATAAAAAGCTTTAATAAATCAACAGATATCAAATATTAATTTTAAGTGATTTAAACCTAGTAGTTTGAAAAAAAAAATCATGTATTTATTAGTATTTTTAACAAAATTATTTGATTATTTTTATAATTAAAGTTATAATAATTACGAAAATATACAATATAATTAATAGAAAAATAAATATTTTTATGAAATGCAATAAATAAAGAAAAAATAAAAAAATGTAAACTAGGATAAAAATGTAAAAATTTATTTACCATAAGGACCAAATATGTAAATTGCTTATTCAATTTTTAAAAGAATTAACATTTAATTTTAAATAAAACTAGATGGAGGGATGAAAATTGAAGTAAATAGAAACCATAGAGACTAAAAAAGCAGTTTTGAAAGACCAGGGACGAAAATCGTTATAAACATTAAACCACAGGGATGAAAATCGTAGTTTACTCTTATTTTTAAAAACCATAGTAATTTATTAACTATTATAATTGATATATTTTAATATATAAATATAATAATAATATTCCAATAATAATAATAATAATTGTAATTGTAATTATAATTAATAAATTGTAACTATTATAATTGATATATTTTAATAAATAACAATAATAAGTTAATAATTCACTGAAGATATATGGAATTCTTTTGTCATTTATGCATTATACCAAGAGTATAATTGGAAAAAAGGACTTACTTTTGAACATTATTTGCAATTATATTTCAATAAATTAACTTATCAGTTAGCCTTCGGTAAATTAAACGGGATCTTTTCAATAATCTCAAAGAATAAGTTAGTGTATAGTTGTCAAATATGACGTTAATGTTATTTGGACCCAACAATATCATATCTAAAGATGTTGTAATAAGTTTATATGACTCTTTTGGGTGTCTTAAAAAGTTTTTTTACGACACTTTTGAAACAAAATATGCTATTAGTTCTTTTATAGAACACTATTTGAAATATTGTATTATAAAACAATTGTTTTGTGTTTATAAGACATTTCTTAAAAGTGTCATATAAAAGGGCAAATAGGTCACTTTGTTTCAAAAGTGTCCTAAAAAACTTTTTAAGACCTCCAAAGATGTCTTATAAACTTATTAGAACACTTTTAGATAGGACATGCAAATGTTTGGTCCCTTAAACTTAAGTCTTATAAATAGTCTATTAAGACACTTAAAACATTTAACGTCCTATAAACATGATTTTATTGTTATATGTATTTGTCTAGTAGATAACGAGGAATGCTAAAATATAGTTATAGGGCAAAACTAGACCACAAAAGGTCAAAAATCAAAATGTTATTGAGATTTATTTATAGATATTATTGGCTTGGACACAAGACATCTAAATCAAAGAAATTTATTGCAAAAATATTCATTGACATTTTTGGCGACAATTTAAGCATATTGGACGTGTTCAAAAAAAACGCTGGATCGCTCAAACCGGTCGAACCAAATCAAATCGGACTGTTTTTGGCAGTTTAGGCGGTCTGATGGTCTGTCTGGTTTGAAAATTTGTCAAATCGGGCGGTCCGGTCCAGTCTACGGTTTGGAGTTTTTTTTGGGCGGTTTGGACCAAACGACCGCCAAATATATCTATATATATCTATATATAGATATATAGATATTTTCATATACATCTTTATATCATCTATTTTTAGCCAAAATATCCAATTTATCTTTAGATATAAATATATACAAAGAGGTCCAAAGATAATTTTAAATCGCTATGAATTTTATTTGCATTTTGCATATTACTTTTTTTTAGTGTTTTGTCTTTGGATTTTTTGTTAACTTTTGTGGACTTTGTTAACATTGTTGTGGACTTTCTTTATTCAAATGAACTCAAGCTAATGAACCTTTAAAATTCAAAATTTTATATGTTTTTTATGTTTAAACTTTAAATCCCACTAAAAGGCCCAAACCGCCTAAACCGGTTGACCAAACCGCCTAAACTGCGGTCCGACTTGACCGGTCTGGGCACTTGATGTCAAACCGCTTGGTTTGAAAAATCAATAAACCGCCACTAACGGTTTGGTTTGTGGTTTGAGGGGTTAAACCGTCCAAACCGGACCGCGTACACCCCTAATTTTGATACATGTAACTTCAAAATCCAATGAATGCAAAAAAATTGGATGTTAACCCAATATATGACAACTCATCTCACACTTGGGTCACGATGATAACTCATCCCACATGGATCAATAAATATATGTTCATGTTGAATTTTTTTAAAAAAATATCCTTTTGGACAGTTCTTGGATTGACGATCCTACCCATTCGAGCTTTGGTGTAGACTGAGGGTTGTTTGGTTGGTTTTTCATTAAGTTCTCTATGGATAAAGTTGTCTGTGTGGATTAATATGTCTGTATAGATTTGGAAGATTTTTATTTGAGAGAGTTTTTTCATAGATGGAAGGAACGTGTTTTTTAATGGGAGAGGCTGGTTTGGAAAAAACTTGGCTTTCTGCATAAAGCTCCCCATTGAAATCTTACTGAATAAGTTACTTTCTATATTATTAAGTCACTACCAAACAGTCATATATAGCTGACTGAATAAGTTGTGAGTCTCATTAAGCTGCTAACAAACAGACCGTGAATCTTTGTAACCATGTGTTTATGATAAAGTACTTCTTCACGCAAAAGTTTGTATTATATATTTTCATCAAATTACACAAAAACAAAAACAAAAACAAAAGGATTTGCATTTGCAATTTACAAAAATAAGAACTCTTAACCCAATTTTTAACAACTTTATTCCATATTGATGTAAATTGAGTTTTCTAGTTCGTAAGCTCCTTTTAAGTGGAAAATGAGATTTTTTTTAGCTCATTATAAAGTCTTAAGTTGGTGAACTATTAATCTATACTATAGTATAAAGCATTAGAGACAAAGTCTTAAAACTATTTTTTATCCATCAAGTACTGTTTATTGATATATATATATATATATATATATATTAATATTCAAAATTACAAGTAAATGGTGCATGTTTAAATTCATATAACTAACTGATAAACATAATAAAAAATAAGATAAACTTCTTATTTTAAATATAAATAATCTAAAATATAATTAGGATAATCATTGAGTTCTAATAGAATATTTAATTATTATATTTATAAAAAAACATTACACTATTAAAATTGAAAAAAATTATATCGTTATTAAACATAAATAATTTTTTTAATAAAAAGTTTGAATTAAACAAATTATAGGAAAAAACAACTAGAACTTTTAAATTGTTAATTTGATAATAATATCAATATACGTTTTTTAACTTTTGTGGGACCTTCAAATTTATATTTTATTCAAACATAAAAACATTATTGCTTTCTCAAAACCATACAAAATCATATTGTAGAATCGACACTAAGAATAAAAGAAACATTAAAATCGAGATATATCGCATTGCATTACATAAGTACACTTTTAGTAATTCTATATTGACTCTAAGTTGAATTAAAAGTTATTGTGTTTTGAGTTTGAAAATGTTACAAAATACTTAATTGGGATTGTTGGACAAACCTTATCAAGAGGAGCCGTTAACACTTACATGCAATAGTCATCATCCTTACTTAACTTATCGGATAACCTTCTTGGTCATCAAGATGAATTGTTGGCAAGCGTTTTTTATCGGGTAAATCCCTTACTGAGCAAGAGTCTTCTACCTGCTAAGATTATTGGTTCTCATATTACCCACCCGCTAAGACAAATGATACCCGGGTAAGCCTTTAAAGGACAAATATTTGGTAATCGACCCCTAAGTACAATTGAATAAGAAATTATTAGGCTACTAAATTGAGTCGGGTTTTGGGGGATTACACAATTCATCCTTGTGTATTGGAAATAAACTTTGTTGTAGTTTTCTTTGAAATAAAACTTTTAATATAAGGGTTTTGGCATGTTAAAATCATATTCAAAAAAATAAAACAAAAAACATAATCCCTGCCTAGACTTTACAAAACTAAAGATGATGAAATATGATTCGTTATTTTCTTGTTGATTAAGGGTGCGTTGCAGACACCAGACATGACAGAACAGGATAGGACGGGACATGACATAATAGGACAAAAAGTTGTTCAGCGTTTGGTAAAACAGAATTGGACAGAACATAATAGATAACATAACCAATTTACCCCTAATAAGTTATTTATACATTATATATATATATTGATTAATTATGTAATTTATTAAATTATAATGAAATAATTAATTTTTACAGCAAAATATAGTACTAGAAAGTTCTCTTCAAGATAGATTAAAGTGATACCAAAATAAAATGTTTATATAATTTTCAATTTTTACTTTTTTAACTTTTTCTATATTTTTTTTACTATTAATATTTAATTATCTAAATAAATTAATCAAAACATAATAATTAAATAAAAATAATATTTACGGACATTAAAGTAAAAATTTAAAGAACATAAAATAAATAAAATAAAATTTAAAGAATGAATATAATATAAAAAAGAAGGTGTATTTAATGTTTTAGAAATGAATTATATTTTATTTTGAGGTTACATTGGTAAAACATAAGTCTGTTCCACCTTGTTCCATGGGGTAGGGGTGGAATAGGCATGTTCCACTCTGTTTCTGTTTGTTTCACCTAACAATCCTAACAAACGTCGGACAGTGATCTATGTTATGTCTGTCCTGTAATATTCAGTGTATCAAACACACACTAAAATTGTATTGACAACATTAGGAAACATTATTTTATAAGATTTGAATGTTAATTAGTCCCTCTCAACGATATTTGTACACGTCCGCGAGTTAAATAGTTATGTAAAATCTTAATTTGAATTTAAAATGAAAATGATCTAGTGTTCTCACCATTGTATTTATGTTCTAAATGTTCAAATTGTTGATGACGTTGGCCCCGACAGGGTTTTTGCAGACCATTTTTCTATATGGAAAATAGTTTTTCTGTCATTTGTTATATATTCTCTCCCCAAATATCTGATTTTTTACATTAAGTTTTAATAGTTTTTTTTATTCTTATGATATTTTTATTACAATAAATAATCCAAATTTGTACAATAGTTACTTTTTTAATAAAATTGCTCAAACATTAAGAGTAAACTACATTTTAAGAGTAAGCTACGGTTTTGTGTTATGGCAAAATTATTGGATATTGTCGTTGCAGTGTGCTTATTACCAAGGTTCTAAAAAATGTGTTAGGGTGTGCCTTAACGTCAAGGCATGGCCTCCACGTTAAAGCCAGTGGCACGACTATGAGGTGTGCCTTGTAGTATGGTGCAATACGACGCGTTATGGCACGTTACAGCAGGTTATACTTAGGGCGTGATAAGGCGTGAATGAGTTTTTATTTTTTGGTTTTTTACTTATATATATATATACATATGTAAATTAGGCTTATTAAGTTTAAATATTAATGAATATAATTATTCACTGAAAGTGGGAATTCTTTAACAATAAGTTGAAGGCGAGGAAGATTTTGAATTCAATTCCGATATGACGAAAGACTTTTAGATATAATGATGAAAATTACATGGAATGATAGTTTATTTATATGATATATTAGAATTTTGGGTTAGACATATATGGGTTATGGACCAGATGAAAGCTCTTGTGAGAATAAGAGCTAAATGTGAGAAGTGTAATAAGTGTAAGAGTTAAATGTCGAGGTACATCTTAAGTGGAAATCTATTATTGTGGAGACATTGATTTGTCGAGGTGAAGTTATCGACGTGATAATGAGTACTCTGATCGAAGGGAGTGTGTATAAATGTAGTCAGATAAGTTGTTGCGAAAGAAATTGAAATATCGAATGCAAAAGAGAAGAGTATCGTAGTTGATACAAGTTGTTAGGGACATTTAAAAGTGAATTCATTTTGGGCAACAGTGGTCGAATTGAGTAGTTGAAGTCGTGAGCTACTACTGAGGTAGTATGGGACACCTAAGGTTGAGAGACAACCAAAATCATACGATTAGAAATTACTCCAACAATGTTCAATGTTCACTCTCGAATGAGTGTGACGTCCCGAACTGGATATTAGATGTGAAGGTCAGCATGAAAATCGACATGATAGTTTTGATAGGAAGTTATCGAGTTTCAGTTAAGGTTGAAATTGGTTAGAGACACATCCTTGGAAAGGGAAATGATCGTTTTTTGAAAATGATGTTATTTAAGGCGCATATCATTAGAATGTTACCCCTTTTGGGATGAGTAGATGACAAAACAATTATCGGACATGTGCTCCGTGTTGTGTGGTGTTTTTGGAGAATCTCATGTTCCTCACACAGTTTGAGTGTATTGTGGGAAATAGAATTGCATGACATCGATGTTTGGGAGATTTCTATTGTCAAGGTTTAACTGTTGCAAAAAGGACCAAGTTACTTCTGGTAACCAAGGGAATCCAATAAGTGGTATGTAGTATTAACAGGTTTTGTGTATAGGAAGTAGATTTTAAGGCGTATATCATTAGAATTAAGTAAGCAACTTAATTAAATTAAATTATATTGATTCAAGTTACGAGTCATAAATTATTACCTTAAAAATATTACCACATTAGTAAACAAGTATTCACTTACAAACGAAAGTTAACAATCATTTGATGTAGAAACCGAATCCGTAAAGAGAATAAAAACCATAATCACGGAAAATATAATAAACAATCTCTAGTTAAAAATGATAATCATCAATAATTTAATCATAGGGAAAAGTAAAAAAAAAACTAATGTACTTTCACATTGTGAGTGAATAACTTCTTGAACTCTTTTTGAACAAATAAATTATTAAACTCACTGAAATCAAACAAAAATAATCTTTAAACTAACTAAATGCGAAAAAACCGAATGAACTTACTTATTTTGTATGATTATGTCATTAGATATTTTTTTTTTGTAACACCCGTAATTTTTAAGTAAGATAAATTCTCGATAGGTTTTAAGTTGCTTAGGCCTATCATTTGGTAATTATTAATTGGTTAAGTCATTTCTCGAATCACAAAACCATGCATGCAGTCGAATCGGGAAATCGTTGGAAAATTCAGGCCTCGGACCTCTATGTGCGATAGTGACAACAAGAGTGCCCTTAGGCACAATCGTGTGTCACAGTCGCCGGGATGAGTGATCATTCTGTACATTCTCAACGAAAGTGACAGCGAGAGTGCCATAGGGCACAACCACGG
This sequence comes from Arctium minus, assembly GCA_954870635.1. Taxonomy (NCBI): domain Eukaryota; kingdom Viridiplantae; phylum Streptophyta; class Magnoliopsida; order Asterales; family Asteraceae; genus Arctium; species Arctium minus. The sequence goes on from OX941082.1 coordinate 21,626,745, forward strand.
TGTCACAATCGCCCGAAACCCCCCACCCGCGGTAAACAGTTGGCGAGAGTGCCACCGGCACAATCGCCCGCATGGTCTATCGAGTTTAATTAAAAGCCTTCCTAGTTGAGGTCTTCTTCATTTATTGCAAAAATCAGATCAAGTTTCATTGGGAGAACCCTTAGTAGCGATTTTGAGCCTTCAAACCCCTCTCCTCATAAATTTTGACCTAGGTTTTGGTGAGAGTATATATTGGGCACCAAGATCTCTTTGAAGAACATTAAGTGTGGATTTTCAAGCAAGGACCAAGTCTCACTCTCATCTCCTTCAAATTTCTAGGGTTTGCAAGTTATTAGGTTTTCTTCCTAAAACATAAGTGGTGAGTTTTTAAAGCTTTTGTAAAACTAGATACATGTCTAATGTGTTGGTCTAAATTCATCTTATGCTTCATTTTGACCTTAGTCTCCCTTATTCGATATATGGTGTTCTTATATACTTGAAGGTTATTTGGGTATCTTGGTGCAAAACTACTATGTTGATATCTTGGATGAACATAAACTTACATTTAGGTCCCGTTTGGTTTGTGAGATTGGAATGGATTTGGAGGGATTTGGATTTCAAATCCATTCCAATCCTGTGTTTGGTTTGCGGGAATGGATTTCGTTGACCGGATTTGAAATCCGTTGACCATTTAAAAATCCCTTACATGATGGATTTCAAAATTGAGAGTCCAAGAATCTCTAAATCTTTAGAGAGAGAAAGTATGAAGCACAAAGTAAACTGATGTATTGAAATGTGAGTCCAAAGTTACAAAACAAAGGCTCTAAGGGGACTTAAATACCCCTAGCCTTTACAATACAGGTAAGAACATTAAGCACAGTAAAAGCTAGAAAATAAATACAATGATTACTATAAAAACAAATCTAACAATCTCCCCCTTAGTAATCATTGGCGTCGTGGTCTTCAAAAACAGCATAGACCAACCAGGCGACTTTGGAGAATCACAGACGCTCTTCTCTTTGACGAAGTCGATTCAAACCAACTAAAACTTCCAGTCGTCTTAGATTTGAGCGGAGATTCAATCTTTCTTGAATTGAATCTAAAGTCTTTTGGATAAGACGGATTTCATCATTATCAACCAGGAAAGCATTTTCTCTTGTTTCTAAAAATCTTCTTTTGGCCTCCTTCAGACGTTGCTCTAACTGAAGCTTAATCACCTTTAAAGTTCCATCAGAGAAGTGAGCAATTTCTTCAAACCTGAGAAAGCATTTTTCATTAGACCCATTCTTGTACACCAATCCATATGGATCTTCAACAATGGTGAGAAGAGGATAAGACTCTAAGTTCGGTAAGCTTTGGTTGGGCCTGAGAAGATTAACAACCGGCTGAAAACTTTCGACAGCCATCTGAAAATCAAAAACCCGGAAGAATCTGATTTGTCGTCGTATGAATCTTTTAATGACGAACAAAGCTTGAGAAATATCCTGTGTTCTATGATACAGATTCCTGAAGTGATCATATAAGAATTCAATATCATCTATAGAAAGGTCAGTGAAGTCTGCCTCTGAAAATTTATACCGCTTGCAGTCTCTTCTTTCAACTTAAAAATCAGGATACCAGATGTTCACAAACTTGTTGATTGTGACACTGATGACTCGAACAATCAAGTGTTGAGAAGAAGCGGTATTATTCCTTTTGCGCTGACATTTGATGAACATCAAGTACTCATATTGATAGGCATCTGACTCTTTCTCTACTCCAAGGATTCCATAGATGTTAATCGCCCTTCTTCTAGAGACAAAGATGTTTCTCTGAGTGTCTTCTAGAAAGGCTGATCTTTGCCTTGATGCCAAATATCTACGCTGCAAATTCCTTTGTCTTTGATGTCTAGATAAAGTTGGTCCTTCTTCTAAAATAGATGGAGGAATTACAGGATCAGAAGGTGGTACATCAGCTTCTGCTCTTTCAAATGATCTTGAAGGAATAGTGGTAGTCGGAGCTGAACTAGCAACAGGAATAGATGTGACATTAGCTGATTCAGGAATCTCATCATGAGCAGGAAGATCACTGTATAACAAATCTGCTTCTTCTTCGTCTTTTGCATCCATGAACAATGAGTCATCTTCTGTATCTAATATAATAATGATGTCATCACAGTCTTCTTCATTGACTTGACAAATCTTTTCAAACCTGACATCTTCATCATCATCAGAATTAATCTCTATGAAGTTAGCAAAGAATGACCTCATGTCATTTGCAGCTTCAGATTCTTCAACTTCATGAATACTTGCAAAAACATCTGGATCCATATAAACAACAATTTGCATATTATTGTTAATATTACTCTCAGAAATATTCAGTTCATTATGCAAGGAAGACAAATCAACATTCTCAATCATAACATTCACTAAATCCTGAATGTTGCAGTCTTGAACAGATTCACCACCCTTTTCTTTATCACCAGCCACTTCTTCTTGAATATCTTCTCTATTCTTCTTGAATATCTTCTCTAGCTTCAGAAGATTCTTCAACTCTTGGTCTCTTTGCCATCTCCCCCTCATGGCCTTGATGATCAGGATCATCTTGGTCATGTAGGCGCTTAAGAGACGGGCCGGCCTCAGATCTGCAGCTTTGTTCATGAGAATCAAGCCTTGAAGATAAATCAGAAAAAGCTTGAGACATAAAGGAATTGAGATCAACAAAACTTGATCGAACTTCTGATCTGAATGCATGGAAATCATCATATAAAACAGTAATCCGGTCAGATTCAGAAGAAGGAACTGGAGGCGGCGTAGGTTGGAAGTTCCGAAGAAAAGAAAGAAGATCTTGATCTTGATGTTCAGGCGGCGACATAGAGAGAATTCGAGCATAGAGAAAATCTGTCAACTCTGAAATTGGAAGATCGGAGACTGGAGTTCTAGAAGTCGAGACCGGAGGACGTGTAGAAGTAGATAAACCAACAGACTACAAAAACGGTGGAGGTTGAGGAATAGACATGATTGCAGGAGCAGATGATTGAACAACAGTAGATGGGTCTCTAATAACCACCCCAGATGGGCGTCTGAAAGGAATTACTTCAGGTATTGAGGATGTATCAATCTCTGGCATCTTACCCTTTAAGAAAGCACGTAACTTCTGAATTTCTGAATTCTTGTGTTCTTCAAACTGCTCATTCATCTGTCGAATCACATCGTTCAGAGTAGAAAATTTTGCAGTTGAATCCCGTACCTCGACTGAAGAAGTTTCGACACTAGAAGAAGGCTCGAGAGAAGATGGAGAAACAGCAGTATCTAAAACCTGATGATGAGTTGAAACATTAGCAAAAGCTAAATCAAGTTCATCGACATGTATATCAGCAACTTTCGGATTAATGGGAACAGATTCGGATTTAGAATGAATATCCTCTTGAACAATCACTTCCGGTGTCCTGGTCTTCCTTTCATAAACTTGAATACTCGGTTGATCAGCATGATCACTATCATCATCATCTGAATCACTTTCATCCTCATCTTTATCACTAGCAAGAATAGCACCATCATCAGCATCATCAGCATCATCAGAAGTAACATGAATAGGAGACTTAGTAACAATGTCAGTTAGAACATTCTCAATTTGTTGAGAAGCAACATCCTCTTGAACTATTTCTTTTTCAACAACAACCGCAACTTCTTGCTCATCTTCAGCCTCTTTGTTAGCTTCAGGCTCTTGTTCAGGAATAGCTTCTTCAACTTCAACATCTTTTTCAGCAGCTTGATTGTCATGAGAAGGCTCATCTTATACAGCTTCCAGAAACTCATTCTCCATACAATATTCTATGACATCCTCATTTGTAACATCAGCGTAGTTGGCGATAAGAGCATATGGAATAGTCATAGAATAGTTGAAAGACCTCTTCTGCTTCTGAATATAAGTCATCTCGGAGTCTGAAACCTGAGGCCAAGATAACCTGCAAGGAATGGCTGGATTGCTACGGAGCATGCTTCGAACAATAAGCTTCAGAAATTTGACAAACGGAATGAACTTCCGTTTCTTGTTGGTGAACTTGTCATGTACCACCTCTCAGAGTTCGGTCCAAAAAATAAAAGTGTAGTCGACATGCAAGTCATAGACGACTGCATGGAACAATCGGAGATACAGTAAACTTGCAATGTCTGTGACAGAATGCTTCGATGTCAGGCACCTGATGATAACTGAGAACAGTGCATATCATACTGGAGGTAGATTAGACTTGTCAAAGTCTGTAGGTTTGTTCAAAGTACTAACATATCCAAGATTCCTTATTCCTTCATATACTTCCTCTTCAGATGGAAAGTTGTCATATGTAGTTCGGCCTGGTCTGGAGTTCGGCTCAGGAAGCTCCAGTATCAATCTCAGTCGCTTGTAGGAAAGAAACGATTTAAATTGATCGATTTGAAGATCAAAGTGATGCGGATGAGCCATTTCATTCTTTGTTATTATATGCCAAGTCTGTTATAGATACACTTCAGGAACATCTGCACAGTAAGAAAGAGCAGGGGCAAGTGGATGACCTCTGAGAATTGCTCGTATCACTGGATGTATCTTGATTCTGTCAAAGTCCAGGTGATAGTTGTTCGACTTGTATGGCATATACATGATGGTTGGGAACACATCATTTGGTGTACGACAAGAAGCAGAAAGATCGGCCCCAACAGAAGGATGTGACGGCATGGGAGTATCATGAGAAACTCAATCAGACGGATCATCGAGAATGGCATTCTCGTCTTGAATCATGGGATCTGTATTGGTTTTAGAAGACATAATAGACCTGGAAAACAAAAATGAAAAAGAATTAGAAAAAATAAATAAAAAAAATATTCTAAGTATGGTTTGCATGCCAAGTTAGAAACGCAAACCAAGGTTTGCGTTTCAGTCATGAGACGCAAAGGTAAGTTTGCGTGTCTAACATGATCCGAAAACTATACTTAGAAAAACAAAACAAAAACACACAAAAACACAAAGGAAGGTTTGCAAATCAAGTTAGAAGCGCAAAGTCTACTTTGCGTTTCTAGTTAGAATTAAGTTAGACGCGCAAAGTTCACTTTGCGTTTCTAACTAGACGCGCAAAGTAGACTTTGCATTTCTAACTAGACGCGCAAAGTAGACTTTGCAGGACAAAAATACTTGATAAAATAAAACCAAAAACAATACACGAAGCACAAACACAAAGAAAGTTTGCGTGTCAAAAAGGAGACGCAAAGTAGACTTTGCATGTCCTAGTTGATACGTAAACAACACAAGAAAGAACAAAAGGTTTTCTTAACAAGTTAGAAGCGCAAAGTAAACTTTGCGTTTCTAGCTAGACGCGCAAAGTTCACTTTGCGGGTCTATCATACTTGAACTTCAAACCTAGTTTTTGCGAGACAAAACCCGAAAACCACAAAAATAAAAAATAAAGCAAGAAAACATGAAATTAAAGTAAAAGGAAACATACCTGAAGATCGATTATCAGTACTAAGCAAAACCCAATACCTAATTCGAACTAAAACAGGTCGAATCTGAAGATGAAGAACATATGAACAGTAAAAGAAAAAAACTACAACCATTTAGTACGAAATCAAACACAATGCTAAGCTAATCATAACAACAAATCAAAATAAAAGAAGAACACATACCTGATTGAAGTGAATAACAATCGAAAATCAATGAAAGAAGATGAGGTCGACGCACACAAAGAATAGGAGGGAAGAAGATGAATAGTTCCAAAGTTCAAAAGATAAAGGAAGCAATAAAAGAGAATATTCATATACTAACCTCTATTTATTTAAAAAAAACTTAAAAAAATAACACTAAAAAAAATACACTTAAAAAAAATTCCTAAAAAAAAATACAGCTAAAAGAAAAAATTTACCTGACAGATTCCTTTACTCCCCCTACACAAATGCATAAAAATTTAACTGTTAGCATAGCAAATGTGTAGAAAAATCTGAGAAATATACCTGTTTAACTTCTTATCAGCACAGATAATTTTCTTTCTTACTCCCCCTCAACCACAAAAAAATTCATAAAACTTTTTCAGATAAGCGCTCCCCCTTGAAAATTGCACAGACCATATACAAAAAAAAAATACAGATACTCAAACATAAAGACATCAGTATGAAAGATGATCATATTGAATATAAATTTTGTAACAACTGAATATATAAACTTTTAAACACTAAACAAATTAAAGTCTACTCAGTAAAATTTCACAGATTTATCAATCAGTTGAAATCAAGCTTATGTTGTTGGATGCAAGAACAAGTATAATTGCATATCAAGTTAAGACATGTTCAGTTTCAAAAACTTTCATTTATCTATTCATTGTGCTCGCATGTGAACTTCAATTAGCTTCAAGAAAAATGCGGTTCTAAAATTAATATAGAAAACTTTGCATGTACTGACACTAAGTTAACAAAAATTAAGACTTTCACAAATTTACAGATTTATCACAACTCAAACATATCACCAAGTATCATGAGATGTGTGCTCATTGGCATCTTTTAGCGTTGTGCACATTGGCATCTTAACATGAGTGTGCTCTTTGGCATCTTTTAAGCGCGTGCACTTTGGCATCTTTTAATCAGAGAGTTAATTAAGTAAAGAACATGCCGTAAACGTAACTTTCTATCTGACCCTATTGCAGGATTTGGGTCAGCCACTCCCAGACCAGTTGGCCTTAGGGGACTAGGTGTCAAGCACCCCTTGGAACTTACTTTCCCAGATCAGAAAGGCTACATCGTGTCAGGATCGAATTCTCAACAAGAATAAAGTCTCAGAAACAATATCAAAGAAGTTGCGGAATAACACTTTGATATTCAATGTAACAGTAAACAAACAGTATTTGATTAACAACTTGCAAACTTGTATTAAAATCACAAGATTACACACACAACCTCAATCTTGAAGAACAAGCTCTTTCAAGACGAATTCTACTTCTCTAGAATTAGGATCTATGTCTTGAGGTTGATTCTCTCTTTTTCAAAAAAACTTAGAATTAAATCTCTTTCTAAACTATTCTGTCAAATCTATACATATACTGAACAAAAAGATAATTACAAAAAAAATAGAATATCTTCAGTATATCTTGCATAGTTATCTTCAATCCTTCCATGAATATCTTTATTCTTTACAGCTGTCATCCTCTCTATCCAGATCTCCACTTCATAAGCAGCATTAATCACAAGCAGCATTAACTACTAAGCAGTACTAACCACTAGCAGTACTAACTAGCTAAGCAGTACTAACTTTGTTCAAGCAGCACTAACTTTGACTAGCAGTAGTAATACTCAGCAGTATTAACTTTGAAGTCCTCTAGCAGTAGTAATTCTCAACTAGCAGCATTAACCATACTTGATGAATTCTTCAGTTCCCAACAATCTCCCCCTAACTTGACTTTTAGGAAGAGAAGTCAAGTTCTTCAGATCTGATCTTCAAGATGCTCCCAAAACTCCATTATGGCCTAAATTCCAGTATTTGCATCCAACCCTAAACTCTGATTTATTGTTCTTTGGATCAAATATTTAGCCATTTCTGAATCTGGAATACATCCTAGCTTCTTCTTCAGCATGGCATGAAGCTTTAATCTGCTATGGTTGTACACTCTATCCACTAGAAAGTATTCAGTGTGATTCAAATCCAAAGTCACTGCATATACTCCACTAGTTTCATATAGAGTCCAATTGCTAACTGATTTGAACACATTCCTGATCACATGCTCTACTTCATCAGGCTTGAACATCATACACAGATACTCCATCACCAGTTTTGTAATTGAAATCTCTAGAGCCTTCAGTATATCTGCATACAACTTCATTCCTATCTCAAACATTTCTTCAAGATCTGACCTAGAGCATGTTCTTACAATCTTTGCCCAAGTATTGAACACCTCATACTTTTCATCCTTCCTTTTGAGCCTTATGTATTCCTTTCCATCCACTGTCAATGTATCCCAAAGAATAACCTCAGGAGGCTTAACTCCTACAGGTTCTGCTGAAATTGGTTCAGGCACTTTGTCCATCACTACCATATACATATTTACATCATCTGTACTTGATAGCTTTTTCTGTTTAGATGACTCAGGTGCCCCTTCTTCTTCAGCAACCTTCTCAGCCTCTCCTTCAGCTATTCTAGGCTTCTTGGTTGACTTTCTCCTTGCCATCATCTTGGTTCTCTTTAAAGTCCTTAGACTTTCACCCAGAGTGGCTTCTTTCTTTGGTGGTGTTTCTTGCTCATCTGGAAAAGGTTTTTCTATCATGAAATCATTACTTTCTTTCATTCTCTTCTCCATCTCCACCCTAGCAGTTTCATTCCCTTGAAGCTTGGTCATTTCAGAATTGTACAGCTCCTTGATCTGCTCAAATGTCATCTTAGAGAACATCTCCTTTCTGACTCCTATAGCACCCTTGAGAAAAATTATCATTTTGTTTCTCTCTTGAGTACCAAGGAAAGTCTTTGAGGGTTGTCTCTTCTTTGCAGCTGTTTTTATCACCACAAATTTCTTCAAAGATGCTGCTTTCTTTTGTGCAAGTTCAGTTACCAGGCTTTGTTGATAGGCTTCATTCAGTTCAGCAGCTAGAGCCTTTGTCATCTCCCTGTCCTTTTCAACCTGAACTCTTTCTTCCTTTTCAATATCAGCCTGCATCTTCCTGGCCAAAGCTTCATCTGATTCAACCAACCTTTGCTTTTTGACTGATTGATCAGATTCTACCATTTTTGCTTTGCCTTTGTCTTTGTTCACTTTCTTTTCTACATCTGTTTTCTTGATCAATGTTCCTTGTTCTTTGATGACTACTCCTTTGGTCTTTGAGGTGACCTTGGGAGTATCATGCTTGGCTTTAAGTAAGGTTTCTTCAATCTCCAGCTCTGTTAAAACTTCTTTCACAGTTTCTGCTGCTTTGCTTATTTCAGCAGTACTAACCATTTCTGCTGCTTTAATTGAACTAACAGCATTAATGGTTTCTGTTGCTTGCTTTGTTACTGCTGCTTGTTCTTTTATCTCTGCTTGCACTGATTCTCTTTCTGTTTCTGCTTCTTGCTCCCCCTCAACATCATATCTCTCCCCCTCACCACCATATTTCATCCCATCAAGCTCCCCCTTTTCTGTAGCTTCTTCCATGTTGATCTCCCCCTTTTTGGGAGCATCATTCCCAGATTTCCTTCTCCTTAGCAGAAATTGTCTCTTCTTCTTTTTCTGTACTAGCTTCATCACCAATTTCTTGAGTTTGATAATCTGCACTTGTTGGGACAAGATTACCAGCTTCATCTCTTCAATTTCTTTCCCTTGTTTGAGAACATCTTGGTTGATGTTGCCCATTGTTTCCATCAATTCATAGTAAGTATATCTGTCCTCACCTTCTCCAGAAGTGTTACCCTCTATTGATGAATCATTGGATCTTTTTGTAGTGGAAGTCTTCTGCCTAGCAAAAGCACTATCCACCCCCTTGGTTTCTTGGCACCAGGGACCTTTGAATGATTGCTCATTTAAAGTTGCCATGGGGGAGGTCTTAGTTATGTTACCACTGTCCTCCTCTGTGTTAGCAGGAGTAGTGGCAACCTGCTCACCCATATGCTCTTCCTCCTCCTCCTCAGAGAGCACCTTCTTTGGGTTGGGAGACACCCTTGTGGTTTCCCTGTAGATATTCTCTAAGGGAGAATCCTCCCTTAGAGGGCTTAAAGGCTTAGGGGTTGATGGTACAAGAAGGGAAGGAGCCTTCTTTACCTGTTTCCTTTTGTATGTTTGGGTGATTGGTGAAGTTGGTTTATCAAGAAGAGACTGGGGAATTGATTTAGGGTGGGAAGGTTGGGATTGGCTAGCAGTGGGTTGGTCTAATGGGGGCCTTGACCCTGCTGCCATACCTTCATCAGTTTGGGACACCACCATCATTGTAGAGAACAATGGGGTGTCAACTCCTTCCGAGTCCAGAGGGGATCTTTTCATGTTTGAAAAGACCTTACCTTTGGGAATTTTTGGTACATATACCCCATCAAAATGAGGTATATCCGTCAATTCATGGTTAATAATTTCTTGGACAAACCTGGGGTACATATAAAAGCTCTTTTTACTTCCCAGGTTTGAGACAAGATCATTAAAAAGCATTTGGGAAAAATTATACTTTCTGGCAGTAGCTAAGCATACCAAAGCATAAACAATGGTGCTACTGAACTCACTCCATCCAGTAGTCTTTTTAGAGATACAATGCATAAGGGTATGGACAAAGAAACGCCATTGGGGTGAAAATTTTGCTTTTGAGAACTTGAACACACCCAATGGGCCTCCATACCCCATTCTTGTAAGAGTAGCAAACAGTTCATCATTAGAGATAGAAGTTATACCAGAGGCATCGTCTAGACGTAGACTGATGCGAAGTACCTCTTCAGTAACTGTCAAGGGTTTGTCACACACCCTTGTTTTGATCATTTGCACACCATTCTCAGTAACAATGGTGGCATTTGCCCAGAATTGCCTCGGATGCTCTATGAAGATGGTAGGAGATATAGTGAGAGCATGGGCAATATGGCTGGACTTCAGAAAGTCGACTATCTGGTGAAAACCTTCAGCTTGTTTTGGCTTTTGGAGCATCGCGATTTCATTGTGCTCGTCGATGAACGCCATGGATGCCATTGACCTTGAAGGTTCTTGCCTGAAAACTTGGAACTCGAGAGAGAAAGGGTTTAGAGCGCAAGTGAACAGTATGCAAAGAGTCGTTATGAACTTTTAGGCGGGCAAAGGGTATTTATAGTATTCGGGACATAAGCAGTAGTAACCAAGAGCAGTATTAACGACAAGCAGTATTAACCACTAGCAGTATTAACTGAAAGCAGTATTAACTACTAGCAGTATTAACTGAAAGCAGTATTAACCACTAGCAGTATTAACTGAAAGCAGTATTAACCACTAGCAGTATTAACTGAAAGCAGTATTAACCACTAGCAGTATTAACTGAAAGCAGTATTAACTACTAGCAGTATTAACCACTAGCAGTATTAACTGATAGCAGTATTAACCACTAGCAGTATTAACGACAAGCAGTATTAACTGATAGCAGTGTTAACTACTAGCAGTATTAACTGAAAGCAGTATTAACCACTAGCAGTATTAACTGAGCACTGGCAGTATTAAAAATGCACTGGCAGTATTAACAATGCACTGGCAGTATTAAAAATGCACTGGCAGTATTAACAATGCACTGGCAGTATTAACAATGCACTGGCAGTATTAAAATTACTTACACTTTTAAGCTTTGTGAAGAACTGAGTACTGCTCTACTTTTCCTGAAAAAGAAGATTAGGACTACCAAGAATAAACAATATACAGGTATTGAACCACTTTTTAAGTAGGAGCTTATTCAGAGTTGATCATTCCCACACTTGTTACCAAGAAAGTGAATCTACCCACATCAAATGCTTTGGTGAATAGATCAGCAAACTGGTTGTCAGTATGAACCTTTACAACTTGAATAAGTTTCTTTTCATTACAGTCTCTTATGAAGTGATACCTGATCTCAATGTGCTTTGTCCTTGAGTGCTTGACAGGATTATTCACAATGCTAATAGCACTGCTATTATCAATAAAAATTGGAGTGTGTAGAAAGGTTACCCCATAGTCCAGCATTTGATTCTAAATCCATAAGACTTGAGAACAGCAACTTGCAGCTGCTATGTACTCTGCCTCTGTTGTAGATGTGGACACTGTTGTTTGTTTCTTGCACTGCCATGAAACTAGTCTTGCACCTAAGAACTGACATCCTCCAGAAGTAGATTTTCTGTCCAAGTTTGCTCCACCTAGATCACTGTCTGAGTATGCAAGTAGGTCAAAGGATGAGTCATGAGGATACCAAAGTCCCAATCTGGGTTGCCCTTTGAGATATCTGAATATCCTCTTAACAACTTGATAATGAGATTGCTTTGGCCTAACTTGGAATCTTGCACATACACAGACTGGAAACATTATATCTGGCCTAGAGGATGTAAGATACATGAGAGAGCCAATCATGGATCTATAATGATGAACATCCATATCCTCCCCCTCAAGATCTGCTGTTATCTGCTTGTGTGTCTCCATAGGTGTGCTGGCAGGTTTTGAATCTGAGAAACCAAACTTGGTTAGAATGTCCTGCACATACTTGGACTGACAGATAAAAATTCCATCTGACTTCTGTTGAACTTGGAGTCCAAGGAAAAAAGTAAGTTCCCCCATGGAACTCATTTTGAACCTTTGATGCATTAGTTCCTCAAACTCCTTGCACATGTTGTCTCTTGTAGATCCAAAGATGATATCATCAACATAGATTTGGACCAGCAAGATATCCTTCTGCTTTCTCTTGATAAATAGAGTCTTATCAATGACTCCTCTTTCAAATCCATTTTCCAAGAGATAGGATGACAGAGTGTCATACCATGCTCTTGGAGCTTGATGCAGTCCATAAAGTGCTTTCTTCAATTTGTATACCCTGTCTGGATAGCCTGGGTTTTCGAACCCTGGTGGTTGACAGACATATACTTCTTCTTCAATTGAGCCATAAAGAAATGCACTTTTCACATCCATTTGATAGACTTTGAATTTCATATAAGAAACATAAGCCAGGAATAATCTAATTGCTTCTATCCTGGCCACAGGTGCAAATACTTCATCATAGTCTATTCCCTCTTCTTGTGTATAACCTTGAGCCACCATCCTTGCTTTATTTCTTATCACTATACCTCTTTCATCTCTCTTATTCCTGAAAACCCATTTTGTTCCTATTGCTCTTTGGCCTTTAGGAAGGTCTACCAGATCCCAAACATCTTGCAGCTTGAATTGCAGTAGCTCTTCTTGCATTGCTTCTATCCAACTGGACTCTTTCATAGCATCATGTGCCTTCTTAAGCTCAAGCTGGGATAGAAAGCAAGAAAGCACTGTATGCTGTTGATCTTGCATTTCTTGCAGCCTGCTTTGATTTCTAGTCATCATAGGAGAGGATATATCTCCTATTACCAGTTGTGGAGGATGATTCTTTTGAATTCTGGTATGATGATTAGGTTCTTCATTAAGTCCCACCTCTAGATTGGAGTCATTCAACTCAACTGAGGTGTTTTCAGCAGCTACTACTGATTCTTTATTGTCTTGAGTCTCCTCATCTCTACTTTCTTCTTCACTCTGACTTGGTCCAGTAGATGGTTCCTTTTCACAGTCTTCAACAGGATCCACTGTGGGTATGGGAAAGATCACAGATTTAGACATACTGTCTTGGACTTGGGTAGTTCCTGATCTTTCACTCCTTGAATCTGCATAATCATCACTACTGAAACCAAAAGAGTTAGTTAGTGAATCAATGTCAAATAGCCACTGAGGACCAGACCCAATTGGATTTGGTGTGTTCTCATTGCATTTGACATTGTCACTTTCTTCAATTATTCTAGAAGAAGAGTTAAAAACTCTGTAAGCCTTACTCTGAGATGAGTAACCAACAAGAAATCCATCATCTGCTTTGCTATCAAACTTACCTAAGTGAGATTTAGTATTGAGAATTGTACAAGGGCACCCAAAAGGTTTGAAAAATCCAATAAAGGGTTTTCTTTTATTTAAAAGCTCATATGGGGTCTTGTTCTTTGGCTTGACCACTAGAACTCTGTTTTGGACATAACAGGCAGTATTAACTGCTTCAGCCCAGAAGGTAATTGGCAGTTTTGAATCAGCCAACAGAGATCTAGCAGCCTCTATTAGTGTCATATTTCTCCTCTCAGCAACTCAATTCTGTTGAGGAGTCCTAGGGGCACTATATTGTCTCTCAATGCCTTTCTCTTCACAAAAGGTGTTTAGATCAAGATTTTTAAATTCAGTCCCATTATCTGATCTAATGACTTTTACTTTTTGATTAGTTTGGTTTTCAATTCTTAGGATAAAGGATTTGATTAGTCCACTTGTCTCATCCTTAGTCCTTAGAAAATATACCCAAGTAAATCTGGAGTAATCATCAACAATAACCAAGCAGTAAGATTTCTTGCCTATACTCATAACATTTGTAGGACCAAACAGATCCATATGTAGTAACTGGAGACAAGAAGAAATAGTGTTTAACTCTTTGGTCTTATGAGAAGTTTTGTGTTGTTTGCGTTTAAGACAAGCAACACAATGATCATCACATGAAAATACTTTTGATGGTAAACCTCTTACAAGGTTGTTTTTAACAAGTTTGTTCATAGTCTTGAAATTCATGTGACACATCCTTCTGTGCCAAAGAGAGGATTCATCCACAGAAGCTTTTGAAACAAGACTGTTTATGGATGAATCACTATCAACATTGTCCAAATCTAGACAATAAACATTGTCCTTTCTTGGAGTTCTAAGTAGTATCATGCTTTCATCAACTACTTTGAACCCTGGAGCAAGGATCATACACTCTGTGTTTGTAAATAATATGCTATGTTGTTTGTCACAAACCTGTGATACACTTAACAGGTTGTACTTCAACTGATCAACATAGTAGACATCCTCAAATGTCATCTTACCTTTTGTAACATTACCTTTGCCACTTATTTTACCACCAGTAAGATTATCTCCAAAAGCAACATGTCCTTCATTGATATGCTTGAAATCCTGAAGACATGACATGTTACCTGTCATGTGCCTAGAGCAACCACTATCAACATGCCATATGCTCTTCCCCTTGAGCTGTTGGTTGCCCTGCACATAAGATAAATCAGTTAGTATGAATTGGGAACCCAAGCCAAAGTGGTCTTGGGTACCCTTTCTCATCAAAATACTTGCATTCTTTCTTGACAAGATTTTTAAACTTTGACTCCTCATTTCTGGAGTACTTTGTCACAATGATAGGCTTGGAAACACTTTTGCTAGAAGCAGTACTGGGTTTAAAAGTACTAACTGCCTTAGCACCACTTGCATGCTTAGCAGTACTAACCTTGTTAGAAGTAGTAACTGTGTTAGCAGCAGTAACTGTGTTGGCAATATTAACCTTTGAAGAGGTACTAACAGTATTAGCAGCATTAATATTTTCAGCAGTACTAACACTGGTAGCAGCGGTAATGCTTCCAGCAGCACTATCCCTGTCAGCAGTACTAACAGTTTTAGTGCTTCTAGGCACCCACATTTTAATACTTTCATTTAAAACCTTTTTCCTCATGGGGCCCTTACTTTCAACAGATTTCTTCATCACATGTTTCTTTCCAGCCTTCCTATAACTAACAGGTTTTTGCACAAATCTTTGAAAGTTCATCTGTTGGTTAATAGGATTAAAGAAACAATGCTTAGCCAAATGGTTTAACTTTCCACATATGAAACAAGGCTTTGGTCTATTGATTTTACTCAGATCAATGCCTTGTTTTTGTGCCCATTGGTTGTTCTAGTTTCTCTGATTTCCCCTTGGTTTATCATGTTTTTGGGGCTTAGAAGTATTGCATGCACACTGCTTGCAAGGGATAGGGTTCACAACAGTGGTCTGCTTATAATAAACCTTCTTGTTCTTTCCCTCAGTCTTCTCTATCTCATTGGACTTGATCCAATGCTTTCCACATCCCTCATTGGTGATTATGTGGTTTTCTATAGGAATCTCACCACTCACAGTGTTGTCTTTATCCTTGACAACTTCTTTCTCAGTTTTATCCTTAACAACTACTTCATCTAAGGGATCTATTTCAGTGGCTCCCTTAGGTAGGTCCTTCCTATCCTTTGTTTCTAACAAATCTGAACTAGGAGGGATGTAGTTGTTGTTATAGGGTGGTGGTGTGGTATTGTACCCTATTCCTCTTCTCAGTTTATCATGAATATGAGATTGTAGTAAAGAATCCATAGCTTTAGAGGCATTGGAAAACTTTTCTACATCTAGCTTGACTTTAGCTAGTTCTACTCTTAGCTTTTCACTCTCTTCTTTGGATCTGGTCAGTTGAAGTTCTAAGTCATTCTTCTCCCACTTCCAGTAGTTTGTGTCATAAGAGTGTTGAAGCTCATTGGCTTGAAAACCCTTAATCTGCTCTTCAAATCTCTCAACTATCCTCACATAATCTTTTATGTCCTTTTCCAATCTCTTAAGGTCATCACTCATGTTCTGATTGTGATCCCTATACCTTTTAACAGTGTTAATGCAATTTTGAGAACAAAGATTGGAAGTTACCTCTGTTGGGAGATCAGACACCTCTGCCATTAGAGCTTGATTCTGTATGGCCTCATCAGCTTGATCACTCCAATCAAACCCCATGCCTTGTTGAGAGACAAGGCCTTGTGCAGAGTTTCTGTTATTATTGAAGCTTCCAGATTGAGCTTGTTGATGGTTATTGTTTTGAGGCATTCCACTTCTGCATTCTTTAGCAAAGTGTCCCTTTTGATGGCATTTATAGCATTCCACCTTTGACTTGTCAAAACCTGCTCCATCTTCTCTTCTTTGTGAGAAGTTGTTCCTTCCAGTTCTTTTGATGAACTTCTTGACTCTCATAGAGAGCATGGCCATCTGCCATTTAATGTCCATCTCTTCAAGATCATATGGATGGAGTTGTTCCAAGTCATCATTAATGAGAGAAGAGTTTCCATGACTTGCTAGAAAGGCTTCAAATACAGTTTCAGTGCCTTTCTCTTGAGTTGCTCCATTGGCAGCACTAACTGATTCAGAGTTGGAAGTAGAATCAGTTGATGCTAAAAGGAGTGCAGCATTGTGAACATATCCAGAAGGCCTCTTCTTAGCCTCTACCTCAGATTCAAAAACTCTTAGATCATTATATAGATCATCAAGTTCCTTTTCTTCCAGTTGATCATTCTGTCTGAAAGACACAGTATACATGGTCCATTCATCACTCAGGAACCTTAGAAACTTTCTGTTCAGATCATCTTGATCAATTTGTACTCCCACTATAGCAAGTTCACCAATAAGCTTGTTGAACCTGTCAAAAGTTTGAGTCATGGACTCATTCTTGGTTGACATAAAGTTCTCATATTGTTGCTTCAGAATGGCTTTCTGATTTCTCTTGGTACTTTTGGTACCTGAGAATCTCTTCTCTAGAGCATTCCAGAGCATCTCTGCATCAGTGCAGTTGCAGAACTGATGTTGATATTCATTGGGGATAGCCAAGAGCAAAGTGCTCAAGGCTTTCATCTCTGTCTGTCTAGCCTTTCTTTCTGCATCAGTTTTTGGTGGAGTTCTCTTTCCATCTGCACCAATCTTACCTGCTTCAGAAGGACCATTCTCTATGATATCCCACATAGAATAGTCAGTGAGGAGTATGTACTGCTTGATTCTGATCTTCCACATATCGAATTCATTGGGTCTGAGCATTGGTACCTTTGAGACCAGAGTACTGTTTGATTCTGCAAAGTTTTCCATGATGAATGAATAGATGTTTCTGTGAGAACAGGCTCTGATACCACTTGTCAGGATCGAATTCTCAACAAGAATAAAGTCTCAGAAACAATATCAAAGAAGTTGCGGAATAACACTTTGATATTCAATGTAACAGTAAACAAACAGTATTTGATTAACAACTTGCAAACTTGTATTAAAATCACAAGATTACACACACAACCTCAATCTTGAAGAACAAGCTCTTTCAAAATGAATTCTACTTCTCTAGAATTAGGATCTATGCCTTGAGGTTGATTCTCTCTTTTTCAAAAAAACTTAGAATTAAATCTCTTTCTAAACTATTCTGTCAAATCTATACATATACTGAACAAAAAGATAATTACAAAAAAATAGAATATCTTCAGTATATCTTGCATAGTTATCTTCAATCCTTCCATGAATATCTTTATTCTTTACAGCTGTCATCCTCTCTATCCAGATCTCCACTTCATAAGCAGCATTAATCACAAGCAGCATTAACTACTAAGCAGTACTAACCACTAGCAATACTAACTAGCTAAGCAGTACTAACTTTGTTCAAGCAGCACTAACTTTGACTAGCAGTATTAATTCTACTAGCAGTATTAATTCTACTAGCAGTAGTAATACTCAGCAGTATTAACTTTGAAGTCCTCTAGCAGTAGTAATTCTCAACTAGCAGCATTAACCATACTTGATGAATTCTTCAGTTCCCAACACATCGACATATTCTAAACCCATTCATACCAGTAAAACATGACTTTCGATCTGATTCTATAGAAGGATTTCTGTTCGATCACTCACAGACCAAATGACCTTAGGGGACCAGATGTCAAGCATCCCACGGAACTTACTTTCCCAAACCAGAAAGGTCACAGGTACAAACTTTTAAACCCAGAGATTTCTGTATTTTAAGAATTTATTATTCATCTCAATTATTCAGATCAACGTCTAAATGCTTAGCCCATATTTTCATTCCGATCTATAATTCTGAGTTTTTAGAATTTTTCAAGCATTGTAAACTATAAATATCCCGAATCACACAACTTTAAAGCAGTAATAAAAGTTTCAAACATGTTGCTGACTTTTCGACTTTTGTAAGACATGAAAGTTGAACATATAAAACTTTAATATAAACAAATAACTTGTTAAAGACCCTAAACATACGTTTTATTCAAAAGAAAGAAAATCTATAAAATTTTATTTTATAGAATAAAATTTGTAAAGATTTAAACTTTTAAATTCAACATGCCTAATTTTGAAAGAAAAAAATTGAAACGTTTTTCATCTAAAGCTTTTGTAAAGATATCAGCAAGTTGATATTCAGTTGATACAAAATATAATTCAATGGTACCTTCTTCCACGTGATGCTTTATAAAATGGTACTGCATGTTTATGTGCTTGGTCTTGGTGTGCTGGACTGATTGACCGATATCGCAATTGCAGACTTGCTATCACAATATATCGGCACTGTCTTGTATAGCATTCCGTAATCATGAAGTTGCGTTTTCATCCAGAGTACTTGAGCACAACAACTAGCTGCAGCGACGTATTCAGCTTCGGCTGTTGATATTGAAACGCAGTTTTGCTTTTTCGACGCCCAGCTTATCAGTCTGTCACCTAAAAACTGAAGATGAACAGAAGTACTCTTCCTGTCCAATTGATTACCACCAAAATCTGCATCTGAATAAGCAATCAAATTATAGTCAGAACTTTTAGGATACCATAATCCTAAATAAGGAGTTCCTTTAATATATCTAAAAATGCGTTTGACTGCTAAAAGATGAGATTCTTTTGGTTTAGTTTGGAATCGGGCACACAAGCACGTGGAGAACATTATGTCCGGGCGACTGGCAGTTAGATACATCAGTGATCCGATCATCCCTCTGTATGTCTTTTGATCTACAGCTTTTCCATCTGGATCGAGTCCGAGTTTGGCACCATGAGCCATCGGTGTTCCGATTGAAGTAGATTTGTCCATCTTGAATTTCTTCAAGATGTCAAATATATACTTTGACTGGTTGATGAAGATACCATCAGGAAGTTGTTTCACTTGTAAGCCGAGGAAGAAATTGATTTCTCCCATCATGCTCATCTGAAATCTAGAGGTCATTAGATCAGAAAACCAAGTGCACAAAGATTTGTTAGTCACACCGAAAATAATATCATCTACGTATATTTGTACTAAGTAGATATCAAGATTAGTTCTATAAATGAAAAGAGTAGTATCGATAGATCCTTTGGTGAAGCCGGATTTGACCAAGAAAGCTGACAACTTGTCATACCACGCCCGTGGAGCTTGTTTCAAACCATACAATTCTTTATCGAGAAAATATACATAATCTGGACGATCTTTGTCAACAAATCCCTCTAGCTGAGATACATATACTTCTTCTTTCAACTTGCCATTGAGAAATGCCGTCTTGACGTCCATTTGATATACTGTGAAGTTGCGATAAGCAGCGAAGGCAAGAAACATTCAGATAGCTTCCAATCTGGCAACGGATGCAAACGTTTCATCGTAGTCAATACCTTTTTCTTGTCGATATCCTTTGGCTACCAATCTTGCTTTATTACGCACAACGATACCATCTTTATCCTTTTTATTCTTGAAAATCCACTTTGTACCAATTATGCTTTTTCCTTTCGGCCTCGGTACAAGTCTCCACGCTTTGAGCGCATCAAATTGATTGATCTCCTCTTGCATAGCAATAATCCAATCTGGGTCTTCCAATGCTTCAGAAACTTTTGTAGGTTCAATCTTGCTTAGGAAGCAAGTGAAGAGACATTCGTTGGAAGTAGCCGATTTTGAGCGTGTAGAAACACTGGCTTGAGGATCTCCAATAATTTGATGAATTGGATGAGATCTTGTCCATTTTGTTGTATGAGGGAGAGGATCAATTTGCATCTTGAACCACTTCTAAATGAAGAGAGGGAGGTTCAGAAACTTCTACATCAGATGAAGAGATAGAAATAGTTTCAACTTGAGGAGGAGGTATCTCAACTATCTCTGAATCAGATTCGGGAACAGTTTGTTGAATAACATCATTCTGTACTTCTTCCTGAAGTGATTCATCTTGAACAGGTTGATCTTGAATTGACTCTTCTTGAGTATGTTCTTTATTAATAAGCTCAGCTTCTGATTGAATATTGTCTGATTGAACAAAATCTTGTTGTGCCAGTTCTTGTTGAATAGGAGAGACTGGAGCAGCATCATTGTCAGAGATAGATGTAGCGGAATTTGGAATAGATGAGCTCTCAGTTTCCTGATTCAAAATATTAGAAACATTTTCAGAATTAGATCTATGCACATCATCATAAAAATTTTCAAACAGAAAATCAAGATCAGAAAGATTAGGAGAGGGAGTAGAAGAATCCTGGTTATCCGGTGAAAGAGCAGGTTGTCAGGATCTGATTCTTAACAAGAATAATGAACTCAGAAACAATATTAAAGGAGTTTGCTGAATAACACTTTAATATTCAGAATATCAATGAAAATAGTAAGTATGAATCACAACTTGTAAACTTTATTGAAAGATTAAAGCTACAAGATTTCACACACAACCTCAATATTGATGAACAGGCTCACCAATACGAATTCTACTTCTCTAGAACTAGGGTTCTAAACCTTGAGGTTGATTCTCTTTATGAAAGCAAAAACTCAGAATAAAAAAAATTAATTCTAAACTATTTTCAATAAGTCTATATATATACTAAAGATAAAAGATAATTACAAAATATATAAGATCCTCAGTATAATCTTCTATAGTTATCTCCAAGCTTTCCATGAATATCTTCAATAAATACAGCTGTCTTCATTGCCATACAAAGTCTTCATCTCATAAGCAGTACTAACCATGTTCAGAAGCATTAACCATGTTCAGTAGTATTAATGAAGTTGGCAGTAGTAATCTCTTAGCAGTACTAACTACTAGCAGTACTAACTATGCTCAGCAGTAGTAACTTCATCAAGCAGTATTAATCTTGTTTAGCAGTATTAATGTCTCAGAAGTACTAACCATGTTGTGCTAGCAGCATTAACCATACTTGTGCAAATTCTGAATTCCCAACAATCTCCCCCTAACTTGACTTTTAGGAAGAGAAGTCAAGTTCTTCATTTATGATCTTCAAGATGCTTTCAACACTACAACTTAGTTGCCCAAATTCGGATCCAGATCCAGACTTTGATTAATTGTTCTTCTTACCACAATTCTGGCCATTTCTGATTCCTTTGCACATACTATCTTAGCTTTCAGCATCCCATTCAGCTTCTCCTTGCTATGATCATACACTTTGTCCACTAGGTAGTATTCATGATAACAGTTATCAATTGTGATCATGTATACACCGCAGTTTTCAAAGAGTATCCATTTATCAATCTTCTTAAACCCATACTCATGATGTAGATCCTTGATCCTGTAAACCACTTTTTCTGGTTCAAACATCATACAAAGATATTCCATTTCAATCTTGAGTAGGCTTTCTTCAGTTCCTTTCAAAACATGTTCATAAAGCTTTATTCCCACCTTATGCATCTCTTCAAGATCAGCTCTGGAGCAACTTCTGATTACTTTCCCCCAAGTTGAATATACTTCAAATACATCACCAACTCTTTTAAGCCTGAAGTAATCCTTTCTGTTGTCTCTCAGAATGTCCCAAAAGATGACTTCTGGTGCTTTCACAGAAATCGGAACAGCCTGAACTGGTTCTATTACAGTCAGATAAAGACCCACATGCTCATCAGATTGCTTATTGGACAGCTCTGGGTTCTACACATATTCTGCTGAAGGTGTAACTGAAGGTTCTGCCTCTTTTTCAGCTTCTTCAACCCTTGACTTCTTGGACTGTTTCTTGGAAGCTATGGTCTTCACTCTTTTTGCAGATTTTACTTCCACAGTAACATTCTCTTGTTCTTCCTTCTTTTCTTCAGCTTGATCCTTTGAAGGTGTGGATTCCTCAGGGAATGGTTGTTGGATGTTGAGATCATGTCTCTCTTTCATCCTTCTTTCTGCTTCTTCCCTTTGAGAGGAATCCCCTTGGAGCTTTGCCATTTCCTTCTTATAGAGCTCCTCAACTTGGTTGTATGCCATATTAGTGAACATTTCTCCTTTGACACCAATTGAACCTTTCAGGAAATTTATCATTTCTCCTTTCCTGATTGGCCAAAAAGGTCTTGGAAGGTTGTCTTTTCTGCTTTTTGATTGGCATTCTTTTGACTTGTATTTTCTTGGCCTCAGCTGCAGTTTTTATGCTCTTTTGATATTCTTCATTGAGCTTCCTGGCCATCTCCAGTGCAAGCTCTCTGTCCTTCTCTGATTGGAGTTGTTCTTCCTTTTCCATCTCAGCTTGGAGTTGATATTCTTCATTGAGCTTCCTGACCATCTCCACTTGTCAGGATCGAATTCTCAACAAGAATTATAAATACTCAGAAACAATATCAAAGAAGTTTGCGGAATAACACTTTGATATTTAATGAAACAGTAAACAAACAGTAAATCTGATGAACAACTTGTAAACTTGTATTGAATGGTTGAAATTACAAGATTACACACACAACCTCAATCTTGAAGAACAAGCTCTTTCAAGACGAATTCTACTTCTCTAGAATTAGGAACTATGCTTTGAGGTTGATACTCTCTAAAACAAAAACTTAGAATAATTAATAATCATTAAAAATACTCTATCAATTCTATACATATACTGAACAAAAGATAATTACAATTAATAAAATATCTTCAGAATATCTTCCATGAATATCTTCATTCTATCCAGCTGTCATTCTTGTTAATCAGATCTTCATCTCATAAGCAGCACTAATCAAGATCAGCAGTATTAATCTCTTAGCAGTACTAATCTTGAAGAGCAACATTAATCATGTTCTGGCAGCATTAACTTCAACTGGAAGCATTAACTATACTTAGCATTTCTTCATTTCCCAACAGTTACTACTGCTGCTTGAACCTTGTCTGTTTCTACTGCTTGTGCTTCTGTTTCTGCAGTTTTCTCCCCTTAACATCAAATCCCATCTCAGATGTACTTTCCTTTTCTGCTTCAGCCTCTGAATTCTCCCCCTTGTTGAAAGCATCATTAGCATTTTTCCTTTTCTTCAAGAGAAAATGCCTTCTCCTCTTCTTTTGCACCAATCTTGTCACCATTTTCTTCAAATTGGTAATCTGTACTTGTTGAGACAGAATTACCATTTTCATTTCTTCTATGTCTTTGCCTTGTTTGATGACATCCAGATTGATGTTGCCCATTGTTTCCATCAATTCATTGTAGTCATATATGTCCTCACCTTCTCCAGGAGTGTTACCCCCTTTTGAAGGATCATGGGATCTTTTAGTAGTGGAAGTCTTCTGCCTAGCAGAAGCACCCTCCACCCCCTTGGTTTCTTGGCACCTGGGACCTTTGAATGATTGCTCATTCAAAGTTGCCATGGGGGAGGTCTTATTGATGTTACCACTGTCCTCCTCTGTGCTAGCAGGAGTAGTGGCAGCCTGCTCACCCATATGCTCATACATCTCCTCATTGAGCACCTCCTTGGGGTTGGGAGACACCCCTGAGGTTTCCCTATAGATATTCTCTAATGGAGAATTCTCCATTAGAGGGCTTAAAGGCTCTGTGGGTGAAGGTACAAGAAGGGAAGGAGCCTTCTTTACCTTTTTCCTTATGTAGGTATTGGTGATTGGTGAAGTTGGTTTTTGAAGAAGGGACTGTGGGATTGATATGGTGATTGAAGGTTGGGATAGGCTTTCAGTGGGATGGTCTAATGAGGGCCTTGACCCTGAAGCCATACCTTCTTCATTGTGGGACACCACCATCATTGTAGAGAACAATGGGGTGTCAACTCCTTCTGAGTCTAATGGAGATCTCTTCATATTTGAAAAGACCTTACCTTTGGGGATTTTTGGTACATATACCTCATCAAATTGAGGCATATCCGTCAATTCATTGGTTATAACTACCTGTACAAATCTTGGGTACATATAAAACTTCTTTTTGTTTCCCAAGTTTGACACAAGGTCATTAAAAATCATTTTTGAAAAATTGTACTTTCTGGCAGTGGCCAAGCAAACCAAAGCATAAGCAATGGTACTACTAAACTCACTCCAACCAGTAGTCTTTTTGGAAATACAATGCATAAGGGTAAGAACAAGAAAACGCCATTGGGTATAAAATTTAGCTTTTGAGAATTTGAAAATACCCAATTGGCCTCCATACCCCATTCTTGAAAGATTGGAGAACAAGTCCACATTAGGAATAGAGGTAATACCTGTAGCATCGTCTAGTCTTAGACAGATGCGAATCACCTCTTCAGAAACTGACAAGGGTTTGTCACACACCCTTGTCTTGATAACTTGCACACCATTTTCAGTAACAATGGTGGCATTTGCCCAGAATTGTCTCTGATGCTCTATGTAGATTGTTGGAGACACTGTAAGAGCATACGCAATATGGCTTGTCTTGAGAAAATCGACTATCTGGTGAAATCCATCAGCCTGCTTCGGCTTTTGTAGCATTGCAATCTCATTATGTTCATCAATGAATGCCATAGTTTCCATCGAGCTTGAGTATTCTGGACTGAAACACTTGGTGCTTGAGAGAAAAGGGTTAGAGAGCAGATGAATAGTAATTAAAGAGTCGTTATGAGCTTTTAGGCGGGCAAAGAGTGTATTTATACAATTCGGGACATAAGCAGTATTAACCACTAGCAGTATTAACTAACTAGCAATATTAACTGAGAGCAGTATTAACCACTAGCAGTATTAACTAACTAGAAGTATTAACTGAGAGCAGTATTAACTGAGAGCAGTATTAACCACTAGCAGTATTAACTAACTAGCAGTATTAACTGAGAGCAGTATTAACCACTAGCAGTATTAACTAACTAGCAGTATTAACTGAGAGCAGTATTAACCACTAGCAGTATTAACTGCACTTACACTTTTTGAAGCTTGTGATGGTCTGAACAAGGCAGCATACTTCCTGAGAAAGATGATTAGAAACACCAAAAACAACCAAATAACAGGTATACAATCACTTTTTAAATATGAGCTCATTCAGAGTTGATCATGCCCACACTTGTGACCAAGAAAGTGAATCTTCCCACATCAAAAGCTTTGGTGAATAGATCAGCAAATTGGTTGTCAGTATGAACTTTAGCAACTTGAATAAGCTTCTTTTCATTACAGTCTCTAATAAAGTGATACCTGATCTCAATGTGCTTTGTTTTGGAGTGCTTGACTGGATTGTTAACAATGCTTATAGCACTGTTATTGTCAATGAAGATTGGAGTGTGAAGAAAGGTTACCCCATAGTCCAGCATCTGATTCTGAATCCATATAACCTGAGAGCAGCAACTTGCAACAGCAATGTACTCAGCTTCTGTTGTAGATAAGGACACTGTGGTTTGCTTCTTACACTGCCAAGATACTAGTCTTGCACCCAAAAGCTGACATCCACCTGAAGTAGACTTTCTATCCATATTAGCACCACCCAAGTCACTGTCTGAATATGCAATCAAGTCAAAGTTGGATTCATAAGGATACCAAAGACCTAATCTAGGTTGCCCTCTTAAGTATCTGAAAATCCTCTTAACAGCTTGAAGATTTGATTGCTTTGGATTGACTTGGAATCTGGTACACAGACACACTGGAAACATGATGTCTAGTCTTGAGGCTGTGAGATACATGAGAGATCCAATCATTGATCTATATAGATGGACATCAACATCCTCCCCCTCAAGATCAGCAGTGATCTGTTTATGAGTCTCCATAGGTGTGCTAGCTGGCTTTGAGTCTGTTAAACCATACTTATCCAGGATGTCTTTCACATACTTTGATTGACTTATAAAGATCCCATCTTTCTGTTGTTTCACTTGAAGCCCAAGGAAGAATGTAAGTTCACCCATTGAACTCATTTTAAAGCTCTTGTGCATCAACTTTTCAAAGCCTCTACACATCTGATCTTGTGTGGATCCAAAGATGATGTCATCCACATAGATCTGAACAAGTAGGATGTCCTTCTTACTCCTTTTAATGAAGAGGGTCTTGTCAATTATTCCCCTTTCAAACCCATTTTCTAAGAGATAGGTAGACAGTGTATCATACCATGCTCTTGGGGCTTGATGTAGACCATAAAGTTCTTTCTTCAGTTTGTATACTCTGTCAGGATATGATGGATTTTCAAATCCAGGGGGCTGACAAACATATACTTCTTCATCAATTGTACCATATAGAAAGGCACTCTTCACATCCATTTGATATACCTTGAACTTCATGTATGAGGCATAGGCTAGAAATAGCCTAATTGCCTCTACCCTTGCAACTGGGGCAAACACTTCTTCATAATCTATGCCTTCTTCCTGAGTGTACCCTTATGCCACAAGCCTTGCTTTGTTCCTGATCACAATTCCTCTCTCATCCTTTTTATTCTTGAAAATCCATTTGGTTCCAATAGCTCTATGACCTTTTGGAAGGTCTACCAAGTCCCAAACTTCTTGCAATTTGAACTGCAGTAACTCTTCTTGCATAGCTTCTATCCAACTGGAGTCTTTCATTGCATCAAAAACCTTCTTAGGCTCAATCTGAGATAGAAAGCAAGAGAGTACTGTGTGTTACTGATCCTGCACCTCTTGAAGTCTTCTTTGATTCCTTGTTATCATAGGAGAAGAGATGTCTCCTATGACCAGCTCTGGAGGATGGTTCTTTTGAGTTCTAGTCTGATGACTAGGTTCTTTATTGATTCCCACTTCTAAATTGGACTCATTTAAGTCAGCTGAGGTGATCTCATCAGCTGCTTCTGGCTCTTCCTGCACTTGATTCTCCTCATCTCTTCTTTCTTCTTCACTCTGAATTGGTTCAGTCATAGTCTCTTTTTCACAGAAATCAACAGGTTCCATTGTAGGTATGGGAAAGATCACAGACTGAGGAATAATGTCTTGTACTTGTACATCCCCTGATCCTCTACTTCCTGAACCTGCATGATCATCACTACTGAACCCCAAAGAGTTAGTTAGTGAATCAATGTCAAACAACCACTGAGGACCTGAACCAATAGGATTTGGTGTGTTCTCATTGCATTTGACATTGTCACTTTCCTCAATTATTCTAGAAGAAGAATTAAATACTCTGTAAGCCTTACTCTGAGATGAGTAACCAACAAGAAAACCATCATCTGCCTTGCTATCAAACTTTCCTAAGTGAGTTTTGGTATTGAGAATGGTACAAGGACATCCAAAAGGTTTGAAAAATCCAATAAATGGTTTTCTTTTATTTAAAAGCTCATATGGTGTCTTGTTTTTAGGCTTGACTACTAGAACTATGTTCTGGACATAACAAGCAGTATTAACTGCTTCAGCCCAGAAAGTAATTGGAAGTTTTGAATCAGCTAATAGAGATCTAGCAGCCTCAATCAGTGTCCTATTTCTTCTCTCAGCAACACCATTTTGTTGTGGAGTCCTAGGAGCACTGTATTGCCTCTCAATTCCTTTTTCCTCACAAAAGGTGTTTAGGTCATGATTTTTAAATTCAGTACCATTGTCTGACCTAATGACTTTTCCTTTTGATTTATTTGGTTTTCAATTCTTAGAATAAAGGATTTGATCAGTCCACTTGTCTCATCCTTAGTCCTTAGAAAATATACCCAAGTAAATCTAGAGTAATCATCAACAATAACTAAGCAGTATGATTTCTTGCCTATACTCATAACATTTGTAGGACCAAACAGATCCATATGCAACAACTGAAGAGAATTAGAAATAGTGTTCAACTCTTTGGACTTATGAGAAGTTTTGTGTTGTTTGCCTTTGAGACAGGCAACACAATGATCATCACATGAAAAGACTTTTGAAGGCAAACCTCTTACAAGGTTGTTTTTAACAAGTTTATTCATTGTTTTAAAGTTCATGTGACACATCCTTCTGTGCCAAAGTGATGATTCATCCAAAGATGCTTTTGAAACAAGGCAGTTTAGGGATGAATCAGATGAAACACTTTCCATATCTAAACAATATACATTGTCCTTTCTGGGGGTTCTTAGTAGTATCATTTTTTCATCAACTACCTTGAATCCAGGAGCAAGGATAATACATTCAGAGTCTGTAAACAGTATACTATGTTGTTTGTCACAAACCTGTGATACACTTAACAGGTTGTACCTTAACTGTTCAACATAGAAAACATATTCAAAGGTCATTTTACCTTTGGTCACATCACCTTTACCACTGATTTTACCTCCATCTGGAGTATTCCCAAAAGCAACATGCCCACCATCAATCTTCTTGAAGTTCTTGAGGCAAGACATGTTCCTTGTCATGTGCCTAGAGCAACCACTATCAACATGCCAGATGCTCTTCCCTTTGAGCTGTTGGTTTCCCTGCACATAAGATTAGACAATTATTATTGATTGGGAACCCAAGCCAAAGTGGTCTTGGGTCTCCCTTTCTCATCAAAATACATTCCTTTTTGATGAGGTTTTTAAAATCAGAACACTCAGTATTTGAGTACTTTGTCAAGATTATTGGTCTAGCAACACTAATACTAGAAGCAGCACTATCTTTAGAAGTACTAACAGAGTTAGCAGTACTAACAGGTTTGGCAGTATTAACCTTGTTGGCAGCACTAACAGAGTTAGCAGTATTAACATTTACAGAAGTACTAACAATGTTAGCAGCACTAACATTGGTAGCAGTAGTATTGCTTCTAGCATGGTAGCAGTAGTATTGCTTCTAGCAGCACTATTTGTGGTAGCAGTACTAACAACTTTAGTGCTTTTAGGTATCCAGATCTTGACACTATCTTTCCCATTCTTTTTCTTCATGTGGCTTTTAGATTTATCAACTTTCTTAGCCACATGGTTCTTTTCTTTCTTCCTATAACCAAAGGGTTTTTGAGTAGGTCTCTGAAAATTCATCCTTTGGTTAATAGGATTGAAATAGCAGTATTTGGCAATGTGGTTTAGCTTTCCACAAATAAAACAGGGTTTTGGTCTATTGATTTTATTCAGATCAATCCCTTGTTTTTGTGCCCACATATTATTCCAGTTTCTCTAATTACCCCTCTTTTTATCATGTTGTTGGGGCTCAGATTTATTGCATGAACACTTGTTGCAAGGGATAGGGTTCACAATAGTGGTCTGCTTATAATGAACCTTATTATTCTTTCCCTCAGCCTTCTCTATCTCTTTGGACTTGACCCAATGCTTTCCACATCCCTCATTGGTAATTATGTGGTTTTCTATAGGAATCTCACCACTCACAGTACTGTCCTTATTCTTGACAATTTCTTTCTCAGTTTTATCCTCAACAACTACTTCATCTAAGGGATCTATCTCAGTGGCTCCCTCAGGCAGGTCCTTCCTATCCTTTGTCTCTAACAAGTCTGAACTAGGAGGGATGTAGTTGTTGTTGTAGGGTGGTGGTGTGGTATTGTACCCTATTCCTCTTCTCAGTCTATCATGAATCTGAGTTTGTAGAAGAGAGTCCATTGCTTTAGAAGCATTGGAAAACTTTTCTACATCTAGCTTGACTTTAGCTAGCTCTCCTCTCAATTTTTCACTCTCCTCTTTGGATTTGGTTAGTTGAAGTTCTAGGTCATATTTCTCCCACTTCCTGTAGTTTGTGTCATAAGAATGTTGAAGCTCATTGGTTTGAAAACTCTTAATCTGCTCTTCAAACCTCTCAACAATCCTCACATAATCTTTTATGTCTTTATCTAATCTCTTAAGGTCACCACTCATGTTCTGGTTGTGATCCCTGTACCTTTTAACAGTGTTAATGCAATTTTGAGTACAAAGATTAGAAGTTACCTCTATTGGGAGATCAGACACTTCTGCCATTAGAGCTTGGTTTTGGATAGCTTCTTCAGCTTGATCACTCCAATCAAACCCCATACCTTGTTGAGAGACTAGGGCTTGTGCAGAGTTTCTGTTATTAGTGAAGCTTCCAGACTTTGCTTGTTGGTGGTTGTTGTTGTGAGACACTCCACTTCTGCATTCCCTAGCAAAGTGTCCCTTCTGGTGACATTTATAGCATTCCACCTTTGACTTGTCAAAACCTGCTCCATCTTCTCTTCTTTGGGAGAAGTTGTTCCTCCCAATTCTCTTGATAAACTTCTTAACTCTCATAGAGAGCATGGCCATCTGCCATTTAATGTCCATCTCTTCAAGGTCATCTGGATGGAGTTGTTCCAAGTCATCATTAATTAGAGAAGAGTTTCCATGACTGGACAGAAAGGCTTCAAACACAGATTCAGTGCCTTTCTCTTGATTTGCTCCAGTAGCAGCACTAACTGATTCAGGGTTGGAGGTAGAATCAATTGATGCTGATAGGAGTGCAGCATTGTGAACATACCCAGAAGGCTTCTTCTTAGCCTCTACCTCAGATTCAAAAACTCTTAGATCATTGTATAGATCATCAAGTTCCTTTTCTTCCAGTTGATCATTCTGTCTGAAAGAGACAGTATACATGGTCCATTCATCACCCAGGGACCTTAAGAACTTCCTGTTTAGATCATCTTGATCAATTTGTACTCCAACTGTAGCCAGTTCACCAATTAGCTTGTTGAACCTGTCAAAAGTTTGAGTCATGGACTCATTCTTGGTTGACATAAAGTTCTCATACTGTTGCTTCAGTATGGCCTTCTGATTTCTCTTGGTACTTTTGGTACCAGAGAATCTCTTCTCTAGAGCATTCCAGAGCATCTGTGCATCAGTGCAATTGCAGAATTGGTGTTGATATTCATTGGGAATAGCCAAGAGCAAAGTGCTCAAGGCTTTCATCTCTGTCTGTCTAGACTTTCTTTCTGCATCAGTTTTTGGTGGTGTCCTCTTTCCATCAGCACCAATCTTTCCTGCTTCAGATGGGCCATTCTCAATGATGTCCCACATAGAATAATCAGTGAGGAGTATGTATTGCTTGATTCTGATCTTCCACATGTCGAATTCATTGGGTCTGAGCATTGGAACCTTTGAGACCAAGGTACTGTTTGATTCAACTGCGTTATCCATGATGAATAAGATTTCTGAGAATACAGGCTCTGATACCACTTGTCAGGATCTTAATTCTAAACAAGAATAAACTCTCAGAAAACAATATCAAATAAGTTTGCGGAATAACACTTTGATATTCAATGAAACAGTAAACAAACAGTAAATCTGATGAACAACTTACAAACTCTTATTGAATGATTAAAAGTCACAAGCTTTTACACACAACCTCAATATTGATGAACAGGCTCACCAATACGAATTCTACTTCTCTAGAATTAGGGATCTAACCTTGAGGTTGATTCTCTCTAACAATGCTAAAAACTCCAAATGAATGTTATCTCTAAAGAAACAAACTATTCTATACATATACTGAAGATAAAAGATAATTACAAAATAATAAAAGATCTTCATTATAATCTTCCATCATTATCTCTAAGCTTCCATTAATATCTTCAATCCAGCTGTCATCCTTGCCATACTGATCTTCATCTCATAAGCAGCATTAATACT
The DNA here is from genome assembly GCA_954870635.1 of Arctium minus. Taxonomy (NCBI): domain Eukaryota; kingdom Viridiplantae; phylum Streptophyta; class Magnoliopsida; order Asterales; family Asteraceae; genus Arctium; species Arctium minus. Next base: position 21,658,526 of record OX941082.1, read on the forward strand.
CTGAGCAGTACTAACCATGCTCAGCAGTATTAACTTTGTTCTAGCAGTACTAACTCCAGCAGTACTAACTACTAGCAGTAGTAAAATCTTCTAGCAGTAGTAATCATGATGTACTGGCAGTATTAATTCTTGATGAGCAGCATTAAGTTGTATCAGCAGCATTAACTTCAACTGGCTGTAGTAATTATGTTGAAACAGCATTAACCATACTTAGCAATTCTTCAGTTCCCAACAAAACTATTACCAATATTATTGCACAAACTCATAACAACAAACGATTAAGAATATATGCAAGTTAACCACTTATGAAAATACATTCGTTTTTCACATTGTATTTCATTAACTGTTAACAGAGAAATTACGTTTCATTTTAACCCGGTTCAATATTCCAACAAAAAATTTATCCTCCCGTGCAATGCATGGGCCCAATACTAGTCACTATTAATTAATATATTATATTACTATAAATTTGTTTTAATTATATTATTAAATATGTAATTGGTTATTTTTTCTAGATGTCATTAAAATATATAAAATAATCATTGAATTCTAACAAAATACTTAATTTTTTTTATATAAAAAACATTATATTATTAAGCCTAAATTAAACAAATTTATAAAAACATTATCACTTTCTCAAAAATCATCCAAAATCGTACTGTAAATCGAGAAAAAAAACATTAAAATCGTGATGTATCTCGCTGCATTGCACGAGTACGCTTCTAGTATTATAAAGCAGGGATAAAAAAACTCTTACATACAAATTATTAGGCACAATGTACCATCATTTTATGCAAGATTTTAAAAATATTTTAATTTACAAGTATCAAAGCACAAGATACATATTACTACTGGAGGCTTCTAACACCCACCAATTTGGTATGTGCAGGGTCTTCCTTTTATACAGACATTTCCATGTATCACTATTAATTAATATATTATATTACTATAAATTTATTTTAATTATATTATTAAATATGTAATTGGTTATTTTTTCTAGATGTCATTAAAATATATAAGATAATCATTAAATTATAACAAAATACTTAATTCTTTTATATAAAAAACATTATATTATTAAGCCTAAATTAAACAAATTTATAAAAAAAAACATTATCACTTTCTCAAAATCATCCAAAATCGTACTGTAAATGGACAAAAAAACAAAAAATAAAATGAAACATTAAAATCGTGATGTATCTCGCTGTATTGCACGAGTACGCTTCTAGTCTAATCTTAAAATAAAATAAAAAGATTCCAATCAACTTTATTTTTTTTTAAGATGATCACTTTAATAATTTCAATTATAGTTTTTATCTTTTATTACAACATTTTATATAAAAAGATATTATATATTTTTCATTTTTAATCGGAAAAAGACAAAAAAAACATATGTAAAATACCAAAATGTCCCCAAGTTAATTAGGTTAATGGGTTTTTTAAACTCTGTTAATAACGACCATGACCATATATATATATATATATATATATATATATATATATATATATATATATAGGGTGCGTTTCTTTTGCAAACCAAGCAATTTGTACAAACTATGCAAACCACTATATTATAAAACAATAGATATATTTATGGATAATGATTATGATTCATTAATAATGATTGTGATATATATGAAAAATGTTAAGTTTATTTATTATAATCATGATTTTAAATTAAGAAATGTTAAGTTTATTCATTATAATCATGATTTTAAATTAGGAAACATAATAAAATCATATATTCATTAGACTTGATGAACGGCTAAGATTGGTTTGCATAGTTTGTACAAATTGCTTGGTTTGCAAAAGAAACGCACTCTATATATATATAAGTATATATATATACACCATCGGGATCAAATCTATAATTGATGGAGTATAAGTACGTAGGGGTGTACAAGAAACCGTCAACCCGTGAAACCCACCCAACCCAACCCGCTAACAACCCAATTAAACCCAACCCGCCGCCAAACCACCAACCCGCTAATTAGGAGGGTTGAAATTATATATTACTTTGATATATATATATATATAAATATATATATATATATATAACCATTATAATTTGCAACCCAAAAAATATATACATATATTAGTCTAATTAACAACCCAAAATATATATACATATATTAGTCCAGTTTACAGCCCAAAGCCCAGAATTAATCCAACTACGTCAAGCCCGAATTAATTCAACTAGGTCGATGGATATGTCTCAATAAGCATGACTGCACGAGTACAACTGAAACAACTATATCGACGCTATTGTTTTCATTACATAAATAAACATATGAAGTATGTTTCAAACAATGGATTTCAAATTTGAAGTATGAACATAAATGAATGTAAGGAGTACGTTTTAAATTAGAAGTTGGAACCATGAATTTCTCTTTTCATTGAATCGATGTTGTTAGAAGTTTATTTTTATTGCGTAAAGAAATATCATATGCGTTTTTTGTAGTTTGTAACTTTGTATTTTTATATCATATTTCCTATGTATACGAGCAATGGAAAATACTCCTAAGTCTCCAAAAATCGAAGACAATGATAAATCAAACACATCGAAGAAAAAGGGATGTAGAACCTCTAACGTCTGTAAGTAATAACTTTGTTGGGTAGATTTTTAGTATTATTTATCGTATTTCATTCGTCAACCTTATGTATAATTCTAACCCGTCAACCCAACCCAACCCGCCCTAACCCCCAAGGGTTGGGTTATACTTTTGAATGGGTTGGGTTGGGTTGAGAATTTTCAAACCGTCATAATTAGATTGGGTTGTAAAAATGTCAAAAACCGCCCAACCCAACTCGCGTACACCCCTAAGTATAAGAATGTTAGTCATACATTTTGACATACTTGTTTATGCCAAAAGCTACACAAGTATAATTTAAGGTTTGGATCGTGAGGCTAATCAATTAAAGAATTATCATTCAATTTAAATAAGACAAACAACGCAGAAAATGTAAATGAGACTAGGGATTTGATGACGTGGAAAACCCCGTCGAGGGTAAAAACCGCAGACGATACTAAGGATCATCAATGCACTATAGACGTCAAATAGGGATGTCTTCCTTAATAATAATAATTTCAAGGAATGGTCGTGGGAAACCAAGATCTGTCGTGTGAAAAACTAAGAAAACAACAGTAAAATCCTCAAAAGCACTTTGAAGACTATTCTTCGTATACCGACTTGTGTTTTGAGAGCGTTCAATAGTGGTTAGAGATATCAGGTCGTATTCGATGTTCTCTGCTTGAGTGCGCTTGACTCTTTTATAGGCGCTTTGTATAACGATTGCCAATGGTCGTCTTTAAATGCTATTTAATGAAATAACGGTCGTGTCATTGATCCAGTAGTCAGTTACTCTTAAAGCATTGATGATATATATATTTCAATGATTGAGGATTATGGCCCGCATTAAATAGCAAAAACAACGGTTGTCAAGGGAAATGTACGTTAGTAAGAATCCAAGGTAGACTAACATCAAGGCTAGACGAGGGAATTATTATGTCGTTGATATCGACCATCGTCGGCCGTATGTCACACGTAATTTGATTGTTATGATGATCAACGACCAAGGCCCTTGTCGTGGGAATTTCCCATGTCAATCGAGGGTCTGGTTTTTTAGCGAAACAATTTGCCCCCCGAAATTTGAATTTCAAACTTGATTTTCAAACCTCACGCCAAAAGTTGTTTTTTTTCTGAGATTCTGACACGTATCTACCTTTAGTAACTAGATCGTTTAGGAAGAAACCAAATCGGTTTCTTTGGGAAACTGAATTGCCGATTCTGGCGCTTGGTTTATCGTGCGCATTCATGACATCGTGTGTCAGGACAATTGTGGGACACACATTGACCATCTAGGGCGATGATTGAACCGTCGCAACAGGGATCGTCTATCCGTGTAATATGACATCATGATGATCTTTTTCGAGATTTTTGGGGTTAAATACCCTTTTTTGAACCTGATCTTCTTTTTTACGCTTACAGATCATTCGTAAGAGTAAATTTTTTATGCTTACACAATTGTAACTAAGAGTATAATTAGAAAAAAGACTTACTTTTGAAACATTATTTGCAATTGTATTTCAATAAGTTAACTTATCATTTAGCTTTTGGCAAATTAAACAGGATTTTTTCAATAATCTCAAAGAGTAAGTAAGCTTTTAGTTGTCAAATATGACATCAACGTTATTTGGACCCAACACTTGTGTGTCATATCTAGAGATGTTATAATAAGTTTATATGATTCTATTGGGTGTCTTAGAAAAAGTTTTTTTATGATACTTTTGAAACAAAATGTTCTATTAATTCATTTATGAAACACTATTTGAAAAAGTGTCTTATAAAACACTTTTGTGGTTGCCACTATTTGAAAAGAGTAAAAATTACATTTTTGTTCCTTGTGGTTGCCACTCATTATCAATTTTGGTCCATCTTTCAAAGAAATTACACTTTTGGTCACTGTGGTTGCCATTTTGTTTCACTTTTGGTCCCTCTGACTAATTTTAATTAAAATGATTAGTTACCTTAAGGGTATTTTAGTCCATTTACTTTTTCTTTGTCCCTTTTTTTGTTTTAATAGATTATATAGTAAATTACAATCTTTTGGATTTTTTTGTCTTTCCTACCTTTTTCATTTTATACCCTTATTATATAAATTAATTAATGATAAATTTTACTACCAATACATTAAAAATACATATTTATTTTTTTAAATTACATAATTAGAAAAATATTATCGATATCTTTAAAATAAGTTAATTATTGAATATTTTTAAATTTTTACGCAATGTATCCGATATATATCTACAAATTCAACTTTTCTATTTTAAGTTGTGTTTAAAAAATTTATCGTTTTTCTTATTTATGTAAGAAAAAAAAAATCAAAATTTTTCTATGTCTATTAATAAAAAAATGTATTGTTTTCATATATTTCATTTGAATACATTTTTTTAAATGTGTATTGAATAGAAAACTTTATATTATAATTATTGTTTTTTTTTTAAAAATATAAACTTAAATTTATCATAATGAAAAATAAATAATCAACTAACAACAACACATTTTCATTAATTTATATATTTTCATGAATCGGTATATCAAAAAGAATGTTTTATAAGATAAAATATACATGGTTCATGAGCCTGCATTTCAGATCAAACAAATAATAAGGTGGCGTTTAGTACGCAGAAATGATAGGACTGGATTGGACATGACTGTTAATCCCAAAAATCGTCCAAAAGTATAACTTAAAGTTGATGTGGAGCTTTAACGACTAAAGATAGGAATCGATCGACAAAACGTACGACAAAGATAAAAATAGAGAGACAAGGGATTTGGTGACGCGGAAAAACCTCAACGAGGAAAAAACCGCGGACGACAAATAGAGTCGTCGATGCACTATGGTCGCCAATCAGGAACGATGTCCTTGTATATTAGATGTTGGGGTTACAATGGTTTACAACATAAGTAGAAATAAGCTTAATTGCTAATAACAATCGTGCGTCGTGTGTAAAATGCTTCAATCGGGTGTTCCAATATTGCGTTGTGTATTCTTTTAGAGAGAGTAGAAATGATTCTTTCTTAATGAGCTTGTATTCTTCAAATTCTCTAGGCCTGAATGAGGTTGGGATCCTTATATTTATAGTCTTGATCGCCATAAATGTTTCTTTGAATTCTTGAGTAACGGTTGGAGATTTTAATGGTCTTGATGTCCTCTGTCGATTATAGTCGTTGGTCTTTAAGGGCATTGATTCTGCATTAAATAGACAAAAAAGAAACGCTTTGTTGTACGTTAATATAGTTGTGGTCGTAAAGAATCTTACGACCGTCATATGATCTTGTCAAACATACAATCAAGGGTCGTTACTAACGCTCGACCTATGCTTTCGAAAGTGACTACAGGAATTGTAAATATATACGGTCGACAGGTTCTCATCTTAATACAAAGTTAGTCATGAGAAATGTATCATAAATGTTCTCTGTCGTGGTCGTGGATTTTGACCCAAACAGTTTGCCCCCAAATATTAAAATGAGGCGGCAAGTTTGAATTTTAAATTTTAAATTTCTATCTAAAAGTTTTTGGTGGTTACCACGTGTCGATCGAGGAGACGTTCCAGTCTCTTCAGAACCGAATCAGTTCGTTTTCAACGAGATTGATGACGTTGGTAACTGACATGTAGATAAGATCGTGTCGTCATAATGACGTCGATATCGTGCCTGACAGCTGGGGAGACAGGTGTCGCTGATCTAGCGATGCATACGAAGGGGCGTGGGACACGTGTCGACTATCGATCGATTCGACTATACGAAGTAGAGACGCTTAGCGGATCATTTCCTTTTACGCGTTCAGAGTATTTTTAGAGAGATATTTTCTTCGATTTCTTCTGCGAATCACTTCCAAAACCTGCAAAATCTCGGACCTAGTTAGTTTATTCAAGGTTTTAGAGCTTCTATTTAAGGTACGACTTCTCTACTCCTTTTATGCGACGTAAATCCATTGCTAGGAAACCTAGAAAGGATTGGGATATTCTAGGGATTTATGATTTAAAGATAAAGTTGACCGGTCTTAGGATGTCGAAAGAGCATGCGAGTTCGATTAAGGATCATGACGATCTAGACGCCCTTAGAATGCTAGAACAGATTCCTGCTAGTGTTAAGTTAAACACCCTTGGTCAGGTTCGAACTGATATGTACCAGAATGGATACTTTGTGGTTTACGAGATCCATTCAAAATCGGCTTTAAACGGCCATATTCACCTCTGTCGAAGCTATTCATGCTCATGTTCAATCTTGCACCGGGGAAATTAATGCCCCAATTCTGGAGAGTCGTTTAAGTCATTGAACGTCATACGGTGAATTGGGAGTCGCCCTTCAACGTAAATGACCTTCTCACGGCCTATCATGTTAAGGTGGATGGGTGCCATTGATATAGCCTGTTTTCAAAGTATAGAGGCGATCGTACCTTGGTCTTGAACACTGCGGTCAATGATCGTAAGTGGAAGACCAGATACGTGTTAGTGTGTGTGGCATCACTGGATCCAGATAGCGACTTGATTAAGGTCGACTGGAATAAAGCGAGTAAGGGTTTTTAAGCGTTGTCGTATGATTCGTAGTAGTTTATTTATTGCTAACTATCTTCTTGTTTTCATGTCAACAGCCATCAAGTTCGAGGAGGTGAAGCCCAACGGTGATTCGGTCACCAAGATCACTCGATTCTTGGGGTTTAGTGCTGATGATCGCTCGTTCTTTTCACGACACTTGGTGGACAAAGACGACGAGGACGTGACCATAATCGAGCCTCCAGAAGTCGAGGGTGAAGAAGGCCGAGAGGAGGAGGAAGAAGAAACAGAGGAAGAGATGATTGGTAAACATTCGATCTTTCCTTTGATTTCCTTCACTTCGCATTGTTAAAATAGTTTCTGACTTTTTCTTGGTTTTCAGGGAGTTCACCCGTGAAGCCATCGGTCGTGGCTGCTAGGAGGGCGACCCAACTGAAACTGGCCCTAAAAGGTCGAGAAAAAAGGAAGACGGCCTCGACCACTGGGTCGGGGGTGCTTAAGAACACAAGGATGACGGTCCCGAGGGGACCGTTGTCGAAGGATGGCAACACGTCGAAGGTCGCTACTCCAGAGAAGAAAAAGACGCCTGCGGGCGTGATCGATGCGACACCGATCAATACTGCGCCTCCGGTGGTGACAGAGATATCTCCGGAAACCGTCCAAGCATCATCGGTAACCAAACAGGCTCCACCGGCTACTGTCCAGACCCCTTCGTCGGCTAACAAAGGGAGGGGCCCTGCTGAGGTCACGACGATCAATTTAATGTTGGCGTCGGAATTCATGGCCGACAACGTCCTTGATAGGGCGAAGATTTTTTCTTATCTGGAGAAATATCACCTCCCCTCCCTTAAGGAACGTTTCCAGGGTATGTCGGTTGACGACACTGGGTCCAATGTCGCTAGACTCACGTTCATGGTAAGTATTAGACTTACCTTTATGTTTTTTTATCTTTTGTTGTTTGTCTTATGCTAATGTCGTGTGTTTTTATAGGTGTTTCAAGCTGCTCTCAGCCACTATTCTCAAATGGAGAAAGTGAGGCATATAGTGCCGAAGGCTATCGAAAAAGAGAAGGCGGCCTTGGATAGGGAACAGGAGGCTTTGACAAGGGAGAAGGCAACCTTGGCGAAGGAGAAGGCGGCCATGGATCGTGCGGAATCTGTCTGCACGACTTGATGATGCTCTAAATGTTCTAGAGGTCGCCGGACACGAGAGGTTCGAGTTACAGACCCGTCTGAATCAGTCGCTAGAGTTGTTCGTCGGGTCAAGGGCAGAGCTGGAGAATTGACTAAGAAAGAAAAAGAAGACAAAGATTCCAAGGCGAAGGAGGTGGAGCTTGAGACGATGGTGTAGGAGCTGAAGGAGGAGCTCAAATCGATCAAGGCTTTTGCTCGATTGACTATCCGAGCCGCGATCATGAGGCAACATTTGCCATGGAAAAATCCTCTCGCCAATGCCTCGGAGGAGCTGGACATCTACTTGTCGAACGTCGGGACCGAAAGGGACTTGGATTCCGAGGATGAGAAGGAAGAGGAAGGGATAGAGGCAGAAGATGGGGCCCCTCAGGATGAGACTTCTGCATCGAAGCAGGCAGAGGACCCTCCTCAGCCTTAAGCCTAATATAGTTATGTTTCTTTTGGTTTTTATTGGTCGACCGTTGGTGGTCGAGCCTTCCAATGTAACTGTTTCTTTTTGGCTTTATGAATACAAACAATTTTTATCTTATGATTCATCTGTCGAGCATTTCCATATCATAAAATGAATAAGTACAAACATACGACATAATATGATAAGAAATAAAACACAAGTCAACCAAGAGAATACTTATGATGGAGAGTTTTTATTCTAAGTTAAGTACTTAGAGCGTAAGATCTCTATGCTTGAGAATTGTATGACCAAACAAACGTCATGATGTACGACACAACCTAAATAATTCAACCGAAGACACTTGCGACTGAGGCATTTATTCAAAACATGATAAAATTTTCTAAGTTAAAAATTTAGATCATAGGATCTTGGGTTTACGAGGTCGAGTCGTGTAGTAGACTTGGGGTTTGGATTATGTCATGCGATCCTGCAAGAAAACACCATCAGAGGTTGGTCGTTGGCTAACCAACGACCCTCCGATGCTTAAGTCAGTACTGGTTGTGATAAATAATCATAAGAAAAGAATGAGGGATTTAAAAAAAAATACCTTTTAAGATACGTTGCATTCCAACTACGAGGGACATCTTGGTCGTCAAGGGTTTGGAGCCTGTAGGCACCTTTTCCCACGACTTTTGATATACGATAAGGACCTTCCCACTTGATGGAAAGTTTACCTGCGTTTTTCTCTTGTTTTGAAACACTCGTCATAAGACATGATCACCTTCTTGGAAGACTTTAGTCCTCACGTTTTTATTAAAGTGTCGTTCGACTGATTGTTTCTGTGACGCCATTCTGATCAACGCCGATTCTCTCAATTCTTCGAGGGCGTCGAGATCATAACTTAGGTCAATCAGATTATGGTCGACCAAATTATGCCTTGATGTTAGGAGCTGGACCTCGACCGGTAGGACCGCTTCACAACCGTAAACCAAGGAAAAGGGAGTTTATTCTATAGACGTACGTGGAGTTGTACAATTGGCCCATAGCACTGATGGAAGCTCCTCGACCCATTTTCCTTATGCAGCCTTTAATCTTTTCTTGATCGAGTTGACAATGGTTTTGTTTCTTGATTCTGCGTGTCCGTTCGACTGGGGGATATCTTGGTGTTGAGGTCATCAAATTCATGTTGCGATCTTCACAGAACTGTCGAGTCCTGTCGCTTATGAATTGAGATCCATTATCGCAAACAATCTCAGATGGTATTCCGAACATGCATATGATGTTAGTCTGGATAAAAGAAATGACCTCTTTGTCCCGAATTTGGGAAAAAGAGACTGCTTCTATCCATTTAGAAAAATAGTCTGTAAGTACGAGTAAAAATACCTTTTGCCCGGGGGCAGGTGGTAGCTTACCGACATTATCCATTCCCCACCTCATAAAGGGTCATGGAACTAAAGTCGAGTGTAAAGGTTTGGAAGGTTTATGCGACGTACCTGAGTGTCGTTGACATGCGTCGCAACTCTGTACATACCTGATGGAGTCTTGTCGTAATGTCGGCCAATAATAACCTTGTCGCTATAATTGATTGGCTAGACTACGACCGCCATGCATTTCTTGCAAGATCTTCTGGACTTGAGTTTGCTAATGACGTATCGTGAGTTGAGTCCCATTGATGATCGTCGATAGAGTCTGCCTTCGATCATGACATATCTGGATGCCTTGAATCTGATCTTTCGTGCTTCTATTTTGTCTTCAAGGAGTTGGTCGTGTACCAAGTAATTTCTGATGTCGTTCGACCAATCGTCTTCTTCATTATCGATTTGGACGACATTGTCGTTGTTGATGGATGGTGTCGTGAGATGGATCATAGGTATGGTATCGAACAGAGATTTCTTGAGTGCTGATCCAAGGTTGGCCAAGGCCTCGGCCTAAGTGTTCTAATCTCTTGGGATTTGTTCGATCAAAAATGGTTTGAAATTTTTTGATTTCACTTTCGCCACTTTGAGATATGCTGTCATCTTTGAGTCTTTTGCTGTGAATTCTCCGTTCATCTGGTTCACGACGAGGAGGGAGTTGATTTTGATGTGCAATCCGATTTCCCTCAAGTCGTGTGTCATGTTCATTCCTACGATCAGGGCTTCATACTCAGCTTTGTTGTTGGTTGCTTTAAAATCACATCGTATGGAGTACACCATCTTGCCCCCCTGTGGCGACTTTAAGACGACGCCTAGTCCTGCTCCCTAGCATTGGACGATCCATCAACGTGTAGAGTCCAGCGTGTGTCGTCGAAATTCGCCACAAAATAAGTCTCGTTTTGCACTTCTTTTTGTAGTTTGGGGCTGAATTCAGCGATGAAGTCTGCTAGGACTTGTGATTTGATCGTGATCCTTGGCTTGAAGTCGATGTCGTAGTTGCTGAGGTAGATACTCCATTTTGCTAGTCGTCCTGTTAACTCTGGTTTTCTAAAGACAAACTTAAGAGGAAAGTTAGTCATGACAGTTATAGGGTGTGATTTGAAATAGTGTCGTAGATTTTTGGCAGCTGTGACTACTGATAATAATAATTTTTCTATAGAAGAATACTTGGTTTCAACATCGAGTAGATATTTACTTATGTAATAAATAGGTCGCTGATGTTTGTTGTCTTCCCGTATTAAGACTGCACTTACTGCATGGAGACTGACGGCCAGGTAAAGTTGCAAGACCTCGTTGTCCTTAGGTGTCGATAACAATGGGGGCGACGCCATGTATTCCTTTAATTTTTGCAACGCTTGTTAATGGTCGTCCGTCCACTGGAAGCCTTTAATTTTTTACAGAACGATGTAAAAGAAATGATATTTATCTGACGATCGTGAGATAAACCTGTTCAAGGCTGCTACACGACCAGTCAAATGTTGGACTTACTTGAAATTCCTCGGTGACCTGATCTCGACTATAGCTCTGATATGATCAGTATTAGCTTCAATCCCTCGTCGGCATGTATCCTAGAAATGTATCCCAGAAACTTCCCAGCGCTGACACCGATGGAACACTTTGTTGGGTTTAGCTTCATATGGTATTTTCTGAGGACCTCGAACAACTGTCTTAGATGTTCGACGTGGTCAACTGCTTGTCTCGACTTGACGAGCATGTCATCAATATACATCTCCATGGTGTCTCCAAGGCGTTCTTTGAACATTTTTTTGACCAGACGTTGGTACGTTGAACCTGCATTTTTTAAACCAAAAGGCATAACCTTATAACAATAAATACCTCTGTCTGTCATAAAGCCAGTTTTTTCCTGGTCGTCGACATGCATAAGTATCTGATTGTATCCTGAATATGCGTCCATAAATGTCAGGAGATCGTGTCCAGCGATCGCATCGACTAGAGCATCGATGTGGGGCAAGGGGAACGGATCCTTTGGACAAGCCTTGTTTAAATCAATGAAATCGATGCACACCCTCCACTTGCCATTTTTCTTTTGTACAACCATGACGATTGCTAGCTAGTCAGGGTATTTTACTTCTTGAATCTTCCCAGTCTTAAAGAGGTTGTCGACCTCATCATTGATTACTTTGTTGCATTCAGGAGCGAACTTTCGACGCTTTTGCTTGTTCGGCTTAAACGACGGGTCAAGGTTTAGTTTGTGTGAAATAACGTCGGGGTCTATGTCGACCATATCTTCGTGCGTCCAAGCGAAACAGTCGGCATGTTCCTGCAAAAAAAAGATTTATTCTTTCTTAATGCAGGGATCGAGGGACGAACCTACGAAAACGACTTGGTCAGGTTTGTTCTGGTCTAGGATGACTTCTTCTAAACGATAGTCATCAACGGTCTCGGGAGCATCCTGGTCCTGTAATTGCTAGATGGACTGCTTTCGAGGCTTCATTGTCGTCTTATAGCAATCACGAGCAGCTTTTGGTTCGCTTTTGATCTCCTGGATACCCCATGGCGTGGGAAATTTCATCGTCTGATGGAACGTTGAGGGGACTGCCTTCATGTCGTGGATCCATGGTCGACCAAGAATAACATTACAGGCTGACGAGCAATCGATGATGATAAATTTGGTTTGTTTGTTGACTCCTTTGGCGTAGACTGGTAGAATGATCTCCCCAAAGGTGTTCGTCGCGTCTCCATTAAAACCTACCAAGGTCGTCGAGTGTCGGGTGATCTCCGACTTATTGATTCCCATGTCTTTGAGGGTATCAAGAAAGATTATATTTGTTGAGCTACCTCCATCGACCAACACCCTCCGGGTTAAGCAGTTTCCGATCGTGAGTTGAATAATCAACCTGTCGTGATGTTTCTGACGCAAGTCGCCCATATCATCTTGGTCGAATGTTATCTTCATGGCTTCCAACTCCAGTTCTTCTTTTAATCGTGAAGATTGAGGGATCGGTTAGTCGTCTAATCCTCGGTTGGCATGCCTCTTGGCTGCAGAGTAAGTCAAACCGCAAATGTCAGATCCCCCCGTAATGCAGTTCACGACTTTTTCATGAACAGGAGATGGTGGTCAGACGTCTTTGATTGGTGCTACTGGTTTTTCGATTATTTCTTTAAGGTTGCCTTTCGGAACGTGCCAAGCGAGATCCTTTTTTAGGGCTATGCGATCATCCGTCATGTGCCCATGATCACCGTGGAAGTCACACCACTTAGCCTTGTCCTTCTTATCGTCATCTTTGTCACTCTTCTTTGGCCATCGGATGGTTTCCTGTACATTCCTCAAAGCTTCGACCAAGTCCTTGGAAGTCCCTTTGAATCCGTAAGAAGAAATCTTAGGGTACGGGGGTGACTTGGTCGTGGTTGTGGCCTTCTTTTTATCAAATCAAATGTTTGAAATTTGTCGTGAGGGTTCTGACTTGGACGTCGACTTGGTCTTGAACTCTGGTTTGTTGATGCTTAACGGTTTCTTGTCGTTAGAGTGATTACGACAAAAGGCACCATCGTCTTCGACTCTCATGTAAGCCAAAGTTCTCGCTCGAACATCTTCGAAATTCTCTGGTGGGTACTTTGTCAAGTAAGTGTACAAATCAGAACTCTCGTCTAAACCACGTTTGTAAGCCTCGATCGCGGTCTTGACGTCGCATTTGCGGTCACTGGTCATCTCCGCGTTGAATCGATTAAAGTAGCTCCGGATGGATTCTCCAACTTTCTGCACGACGTAGTATAGGTCGCTAGTTTGCTTCTCCATCTTACGGCTGCTGGCAAATTGTTGAGAGAATTAGTTCACCAATTCAACAAAAAAATTGATGAACTTAGGTTTGAGGTTGATTAACCATTATAGGGCAACACCAGTGAGGGTCGCCCCAAAACTCTTGCACATGCACACCTCCTAATATTGATGTGGGATCGACACGGTCTACATCAATTACTTCTACTAAGCGACGTGCTATGTCAAGTCCGAGATACCGGAGTATTTAGGCGTAAATGTCGGGATGCTGTACTTTTTGGGAACATCGACCATGGCTATCTCGTCGATGAAAGGTGACGCTTAAAATCCAGTATGGGGTTCAACATCGACAGGTATTGTTGCCCCAGGTAGCTTAGCGAGTAGCGATAGTACGCGTTCATTATGTTCCTCCAACATTTTTAGTCGTTGAGCGACCTGATCATCTTGATTAGCTCCTTGGGTCGCTACAGGGACAAACCTGGAGTTTTGGAAGTCGTTTCGTTGTGATGAATCAGCAGCATCTCCGTTGTAGTGGAAAGTTGGCATTGGCATCGTGGGGATCGACATCGTAGGTGGCATCGTGGACTTTGGCATTGGTTGGCTAGGGACACCAAGGAACGGAGATCTTGGATAATTGGGGAGTGGTGGTCCTGACCAAGTCATGCTGAATGGTCCAAGACCATTTTGTGGCCCATTGCATTATTCAAGTTCTGGTTTCTAAGGGATGCATTTTCTTCGGCAACCTTTCTGTTCTGGTTAGCTAATTCATCGATACTAGTGTGTGCAGCTGTCAACTCCATATTCATTTGAGCTACGATTCGTTCGAGAGTTCCTTGAGGATTAGCCATTGACCTGAAAACAAGAGAAATTCGAAGAGACTATTAGTACGACGCACGTCTGTCGAGGATTTTTTTTATATGGGGCCCCACCGTGGGCGTCAAACTGTTAATGCCAAAAATCGTCCAAAAGGATAACTTAAGGTTAATGTAGAGCTTTAACAACTAAAGATAGGAATCGATCGACAAAACGTGCGACAAAGATAAAAATAGAGAGACAAAGGATTTGGTGACGCGGAAAAACGTCAACAAGGAAAAAACCGCGGACGACAAATAGATTCGTCGATGCACTATGGTCGCCAAGCTGGGGCGATGTCCTTGTATATTAGACATCGGGGTTACAACGGTTTACAACATAAGTAGAAATAAGCTTAATTGCTAATAACAATAGTGCGTCGTGTGTAAAATGCTTCAATCGTGCGTTCCAATATTGCGTCGTGTATTCTTTTAGAGAGAGTAGAGATGATTCTTTCATAATGAGCCTGAATGAGGCTGTGATCCTTATATTTATAGTCTTGATCGCCATAAATGTTTCTTTGAATTCTTGAGTATCGGTCGTAGATTTTAATGATCTTGATGTCCTCTGTCGGTTATAGTCGTTGGTATTTAAGGGCATTGATTCTGCATTAAATAGACAAAAAAGAAACGTTTTGTTGTACGTTAGTATAGTCGTGCTCTTAAAGAATCTTACGACCGTCGTATGATTTTGTCAGACATACAATCAAGGGTCGTTACTATCGCTCGACCTATGCTTTCGAAAGTGACGACAAGAATTGTAAATATATACGGTCGACAAGACCTCATCTTAATACAAAGTTAGTCGTGAGAAATGTATCATAAATGTTCTCTGTCGTGGTCGTGGATTTTGACCCAAACAATGACAACACTGGATGGGACAGGTCTAGACAGTACAAGTGTCTGTCTTGTTAATTGGTTATTTATTTTTTATTCGAATAAATTTAAGTTTATATTTTGAAAAAAATTTAAATAATAATTATATTATAAGGTTTTTTATTTGATACACATTTAATTAAATAAAATATACGAAAATTATACATTTCATTTTATTAATAGACAAGATAAATTTCGATCTTTTTTTTTCATATATAAATAAGAAAAACAATAATATTTTTAAACACAACTTAAAATAGAGAAGCATTTTTTCTGAGTTAGTGTAAACCGATTGCATATATATATATATATATATATATATATATATATATATATATATATATATTGAATAAATTGCGTTAAAAATTTAAAAATATTTAATAATTAACCTTTTTAAAAATATCGACAAGACTTTTTTAATGATGTAATTTACAAAATGAAATATGTATTTTTAATGTATTTAGTAAAAATTATCATTAGTTAATTAATATAATAAGGATATAAAATAAAATACTTAGTAAAGACAAAAAAAAAAAAAAAAACACAAAACTGGTGGAGTATGTATTTGTCTAATAGAATAATGAGGGATGCGAGAATATAGTTTAAGGTCAAAACTGAACCTCAAAAGGTCAAAATGTTATTGAGATTTGTTTATAAATGTTATCTGGCTTGGTCACAAGACATCTCCAATTTAGAGATTATAGAGAATTTTTTATATTTAGAGATTTTTTGATCTTTCTCTATTTTAGCAAACCATATAGCAAAGCTGTTGGAGAGGAATAGCAAAAAAAAGTCAAAATTTTCTATTTTAACAATGCTGTTGGAGATGCTCTAAATATGGGTCCAAGTTGCATTTATTTCAAAAAAATCCATTGACATTTTACACGACAATTTAAGCATGTTGGATATTTGTCTTGAATGCATTTTGATAACAACTTGGCTGATTATGACAACTTATTCCACATGAATTGACAAGAGGGAAAACTTATTGGCACCCTAAAAAACTTATATACACCCCACCCCCATACCCACCCTACCACTCATAATTAACTTCATGTGTTTGACTTTTTTATTTTATTTTAAAGTTTGAATAACTTTTTATGTTCCCAAGGTAATTTACACCCAAGGTTCGGTGTAAATAATAGGACCAATTCAAACATAATTTGGACATGTGTTATAAATGATTTGGATAAACATGTAACTTGAAAAGCCAACCAATGCAAAAAATCAGAACTCAAACCCAATTTATAACAACTTTGTTCCAATATTGATGGAAATTGAGATTTCTAGTTTGTAAGCTCCTTTTAATTGGAAATGAGATTATTTTAGCTCAAGTCTTTAACTTGGTGAACTATTAATCTATACTATAGTATAAAGTATTTAAAACAGTCTTAAAAACTATTTTTTATGCATTAATTACTGTTTATTTATGCATATTACTTAAAATTCAATATTACAAGTAAATAGTGCATGAATACTACTTTTTAAAGTTGTATGTTTAAATTCATATAACTAACTGATAACCATAATCAAAAGCAAGATAAACATCTTATTTTTAATATGAAGAATCTAAAATATAACTAGGATAATCATTGAGTTACATAACAGAATACTTAATTATTATATTTATGAAAAAACATTACATTATTAAACTTAATACAAATTACATCGTTATTGAACATAAAAAAATTTAATAAAAAATTAAATTAAAGAAATTATACAAAAAAATGAGAACTTTTAAATTGTTAATTTGATAATAAAATCTATATACTTTTTAAAAAATTTATGTGTTCTTCAAATTTATATTGTATTCAAACATAAAAACATTGTTACTTTCTCAAAAGCATACGAAATCGTATTATAAAATCGACAAAAACTAATAACAAAATAAATATTAAAATTGAGATATATGACGACACTGCATTGCACGAGCACACTTCTAATAATTCTATAATGGCTTTAAGTTGAATTAAAATTTATTGTGTTAACCTGTTGCATTGAGTTTGAAAATGGTACAAATACTTAATTGGGATTGCTGGACAAACCTCTTCAAGAGGGGATCGTTAGCGCTTAAATGCAATAGTCATCACTATTACTTAACTTATCGGGTAATGTTCTCGGTCATCAAGATGAATTGTTGGCAGACGTCTTTTACTTGGTAATCTCTTACCGAGTAAGAGTCTTCTACATGTTAATTTTATTGATCCTTACATTGCCCATCCGCTAAGACAAATGACACCCGATAAACCCTTATCGGACAAATGTTTGGTAAACGACCCTTAAATACAATTGAATAAGAAATTATTAGGCTACTATATTGATTTGGGTTTTGGGGATTTACACAACTCATCCTTGTGAATTGGAAATAAACTTTATAGTATTTTTCTTTGACATAAAACTTTTAATATAAGGGTTTTGGCATGTTAAAATCATATTCCAAAAATTAAAATAAAAAACATAGTTCCTGATTAGATTTTAGAGCATCTCCAACAGCATTGCTAATTTTTTTTTAAAATAGAGAATGCAAAGTTAAAATCTCTAAAAACATTTTGTTCTAACTCCAACAACTTTTCTATTTTAGAGAATCAATCATTATTTATATTATTATAATATTCCATAATTTATCATACCAATACACTTTTTAAAAAAAACTTAAAATAAAATGTTAAAAATTGAATCTTATTGGTTGAATTGAATAAAATAATATTTTCTCACTCCAATTTAGAGATTATAGAGAATTCTCTATATTTAGAGATTTTTTTATCTTTCTCTATTTTATCAAACCATATAGCAAAGCTATAAAAAAAGCCCAAATTTTATATTTTAGCAATGTTGTTGGAGATGCTCTTACAAAACTAAAGATGAAGAAATATGATTCATTCATTTTCTTTTTTTATTAAAATTATATTGACAACATTGGAAAACATTATTTTATAAGATTTGAAGGTTAATTAGTTCCTCTCAATAATATTTGTACACGTCCGCGAGTAAATAAATAGTTATGTAAAATCTAAAATTGAATTGAAAATGAAAATAAAATAAAAATAAAAATGAAAATGAAAATGAAAATGAAAATGAAAATAAAAATGAAAATGAAAATGATCGTAGTGTTGTCACCATCGTATTCAAGTTTTTAATGCTCAAATTGTTGATGATGTTGGGCCCCGGCAAGGTTTTTCAGACCTTTTTTCTGTATGAAGAATAATTTTTCTGTCTTTTGTTGCATATTCTCTCCCTAAAAATCGGATATTTTACATTAAGTTATAATATATTTTTTTATTCTTATGATATTTTTATTACAATAAATATTCCAAATTTGTATAATAATTACTTTTTTTTATTATTAAAATTGCTCATACATTAAGAGTAAACTACATTTTAAGAGTAAGGTACGGTCTTTGTGTTACGGTAAAATTATTGAATAATGTTGTTGCGGTTTGTTTATTACCAAGGTTTTAAAAAAAGGTGTTACGGTGCGCCTTAACGTTGAGGCATGGCCTCCACGTTAAAGCCCATGGTGCGATTATGAGGCTTGCCTTGCAGTATGATGTGTTACGGTGTGCCTTAACGTTGAGGCATGGCCTCCACGTTAAAGCCCATGGTGCGATTATGAGGCTTGCCTTGCAGTATGATGTGTTACGACGCGTTATGACACGTTACAACAGGTTATACTCAGGTCGTGTTAATACGTGAATGAAATTTTTTTTTGGTTTTTTACTTTTATATATAATTTAGGGCTTATTAAATTAAATATTAATGATTATAATTATAATTATTCACTGAAAGTGGGAATTCATTAACCATAAGTTGAAGGCCAGGAAGATTTTGAATTCAATTCCGATATGACGAAAGACTTTTAGATATAATTGATGAAAATTACATGGATTGATAGTTTCTTTATATGATATATTAGATTTTTGGGTTAAATGTATATGGATTATGGAACCAGACGAAAGACCGTGTGAGAATAAGAGTTAAATGTGAGAAATTAATGAAAGAAGAAATTTGAACCTTTGATCACTTTTAATCTCATGCCCACTAGTGGCGGACCCAGAAAATTTTCTGAGTGGGTACACATTTAAGATAAATTAAAGAGTCGAAAAATCAAGATTGATTTGGGGGGGGGGGGGGGGAGGGGGGGAGTCAAGCGATTTGATTCGGTAGAAAGTTAATTGTGTCAATTTGGAGAATAAAATACATTTTTTTTCAAATGAAATCGACGTTGACCTTTTGAGTAAGACGTAAAACTATGTCTTACCCGAATTCCATCTTTACAAGCGACTTGTTTGGATTTTAGTTGATTTCATAAAATTTTCTAACTTTTAGGATTTTGCCCATTTTGATTGTCCTTCATATTTTTTTTCCTTCTAGAATCCAATTTTGTTTCTTTAAAGCAAACCTAAAATTTAGAGTAAATATGGCTAATCAATAATGAAATTAAAAATAATTTATGACAAGTAAGTAAACAATAATAGATAATATATTCGGAAAATACAAAACAGAAGAGAAGATAGTGACTCCTCATGGGTGGGGATTGGAGAACAAAAAGCTATTGTTTAGATAAGTTTTAATAAACTTTTTGGTTTAATCCCTTTATTTTCAAAATATTGCAAAACGTTTTTCCAATTTTTAAAATTTCATAAGAAAAATCATTTAAAAGATAAAAATAAAATAAAAAATGTGCTAATGATATCGCTAGATCATGTGACCTCTTCAAAGGGACGATTATGTAGGAGTTGAAACAACCAACTCGCCAACTTCAAACTCATGTTGTTGAATTGGTCTACAAATATTTAAGAACACACTAATAATTAAGCGGGTCGTTTCCAAAATGTTTTATTTTCTTCCTCTTGCGATGATCGAGTGAGCGGGTGTACGGGACCCTGCTTAACTCTTAGTAGGTCCGCCCATGATGTCTACCCATTAATTGTGTTTTAGAAGGGAATTAATCATGTGTATCTCATTAGTGCGAAAGATCGTGTTCTCTTTAATTAGATTGATCTCATTTCTTACCTTTCTTACTATAACTTTCATTATCACCAGAACCCTACCCTATGGAACCATTAGTAAAACATTATTTTTGTTATGATTTCTTGATATCACTTTTATAAGCTTTTAGTATTTGATCGCAAATTATAAATGCATGGTTCTTTTTTTTTTGTTACAGTTTCAAAAATTTTAATTTATTAATTATTATTGTTGAACACATACACATGCACGTGTGTGAGCGTGCGCGCATACACACACATATATATATAGAGAGAGGGATGTTCAAATGCAAACTTTTTAATGGTGCAAACCCATGCAACCCACTTATCTACCACATATTTTATTTTCCCATTTTTTTTATTAAAAAGGTAAAAACAAAATATGTGGTAGATAAGTGGGTTGCATGGTTTGCACCATTAAAAAGTTTGTATTTGAAGGTGTCTGACTCGTCGTAAATCATAAGGCTTGAGCATGCCACGCCTTACACAATACGTCATTTAGGATGCGTTTGGTATGCAGACAGGACAAGATGGAACAGGACAGGACAAAATAGAACAGGACAACTGCCCAGTATTTGGTAAGATATGACAGAACTGGACAGAACATTACTAGACTGGTTAAATGACGAATTTACCCCTGATGAAAAATCATATATTACATCACATAAAACTAATTTACATCACTAATACATAGTGTAATGGCTTTAATGTGTAGGTGGATAATCTGATGAGAAGTCGTAAACTTAGTGAAATCAATCAGTACCTTGTATTTGTAGGATAAATCGATTAGGAAGAATGTGTAAGATAAATCGATTGGGTTCTGCCCTGTAGGATAAATTGACCGGAGAAAATTAAATGGAGAAAGTTACCTCTGGAGAAGACGATCGGTTTCTTTCAGCAGCAACAGATGATTTCATATCATAAATTCCCAAGTTTTAATTTCTCCAGTTACCTTCTGGAGCACCACCTCCCCTCGAGTATCCAACACCTCATCCTTCACGTCTGCCAGTTTTCCAATCGAGAGATTGGTCGGTCGTTGTCCAAGCAAGACCACCGACGAAACACCGGAACTCCACATAAGCTTGGAGACGTGGATGATGAGAAGGATTGGAAAAGGAAAGGAAAGGATTGGAGAAGACGATCGATGCTTGGAGGTGTAGATGATGAGAAGACATGTTTTAGGTTTTAGTTTTTAACAAAAAGGTATATTAGTCTAAATATTGTTGTTCTACTTAGTTCCTGGGGGTTGGAGTGGGATAATCGTATCCCATGCTTGTTCCATTTAGTTCTAGCGTGTCCCACATATGGTCATGCCAAACATGGGATAAATATGTTCTGTTCTGTCTTGTTCCACCCTATTTTGCGTACCAAACGCACCCTTAGAACCTTTTACTTACATTTATGATTTTAGTTTTCTTATGGCTACAGTTCATGCATTAAAAGCTGCTAACTCTTACTTGTTAAATTTAGACTAAAGGATACATGCATTTATACATTTATGTAGAGGGACACAATGTCCTATGCCACCACTAAGTCATTCCGTTGTAGTGAAAATTTATGCTTAATGGTGCCATTATTTTATTTCATTGTGTATTATGGTGCCATCACTTGATACAATTTATGCATCCGCTTCTATATACATGTAACATCTTTGTCCTGTCATAAATTTTCATTTCTAACTCCTAATTATATTATACAATTAAGAGTAAACTATATTTTTAGTCTTGTGCTATGGTAAAGTTATTGGATATGGTGTTGTAGTTTTCTTTATTACATTTTTGTTCATTATGGTTAGATTAAACTCCAATTTAGGTCCCTGAGGTGTTGATTTCTTTGAAAGCGGTACATGTGCTTTCATAATTCAAGTTTTGGTCCTTATAGTTTGAATTTTACTCTGAAAGAGTGGACCTGGCCACTAACTCCGTTAAAAAACTCTAAAGATGCGACAAGCCTGTTCTGTTCTGTCCTGTTCCACCCTGTTCTGCGTACCAAACGCTCATTTAGAACCTTTTACTTACATTTATGATTTTAGTTTTCTTATGTCTACGGTTCATGCATTAAAAGCCGCTAACTCTTACTTGTTAAATTTAGACTAATGGATACATGCATTTATACATTTATGTAGAGAGACACAGTGTCCCATGCCACCTCTAAGTCATTCCGTCGTAGTGAAAATTTATGCTTAATGGTGCCATTATTTTATTTCATTGTGTATTATGGTGCCATCACTTGATAAAGTTTATGCATTCGCTTCTATTTTCATGTAACATCTTTGTCCTGTCATAAATTCTCATTTCTAACTCTTAATTATATTATACAATTAAGAGTAAACTATATTTTTAGTCTTATGCTATGGTAAAGTTATTGGATATGGTGGTGTAGTTTTCTTTATTACATTTTTGTTCATTATGGTTAGAGTAAACTCGAGTTTTGGTCCCTGAGGTTTGTTGATTTCTTTAAAAACGGTACATGTGCTTTCAAAATTCAAGTTTTGGTCCTCATAGTTTGAATTTTACTCTGAAAGAGGGACCTAGCCACTAACTCCGTTAAAAATCTCTAATGATGGGACAAGCCTTTTTTATTCTGTCATGTTCCACCCTGTTCTGCGTACCAAACGCACCCTTAGAACCTTTTACTTACATTTATGATTTTAGTTTTCTCATGGCTACGGTTCATGCATTAAAAGCCTCTAACTTTTACTTGTTAAATTTAGACTAATGGATACATGCATTTATACATGTATGTAGAGGGACACAGTGTCCCATGCCACCACTAAGTCATTCCGTCGTAGTGAAAGTTTATGCTTAATAGTGCCATTATTTTATTTCATTGTGTATTATGGTGCCATCACTTGAAAAAATTTATGCATCCACTTCTATATACATGTAACATCTTTGTCTTGTCATAAATTTCATTTCTAACTCTTAATTATATTATACAATTAAGAGTAAACTATATTTTTAGTCCTGTGATATGGTAAAGTTATTGGATATGGTGTTGTAGTTTTCTTTATTACATTTTTGTTCATTATGGTTAGAGTAAACTCGAGTTTTTGTCCCTGAGGTTTGTTGATTTCTTTAAAAGCGGTACATGTGCTTTCATAATTCAAGTTTTGGTCCTCATAGTTTGAATTTTACTCTGAAAGAGGGACCTAGCCACTAACTCTGTTAAAAATCTCTAATGATGGGACAAGCCTTTTTTATTCTGTCTTGTTCCACCCTGTTCTGTGTACCAAACGCACCCTTAGAACCTTTTACTTACATTTATGATTTTAGTCCTGTGCTATGGTAAAGTTATTGGATATGGTGTTGTAGTTTTCTTTATTACATTTTTGTTCATTATGGTTCGAGTAAACTCCAATTTTGGTCCCTAAGGTTTGTTGATTTCTTTGAAAGCGGCACCTGTGCTTTCATAATTCAAGTTTTGGTCCTCATAGTTTGAATTTTACTCTGAAAGAGGGACATGGCCACTAACTCCGTTAAAAATCTCTAAAGTGGCAGGGGAATTTTCGTCTAACCTTATTTTTGTCCTATTTTTGCACTTTTCTTTTGTTTTTTTCTTATTTTAACAAAAACATTAACCTCCAGGGACCTGTTATGCATTTAAATCTAATATATATATATATATATATATATATATATATATATAGTGTTTGGTTCATTTGAGAAATGGTAAATATATGAGAAATAGAGAAGTAATCCTAGCCATTCATATGGTCAAGATCGGATTTGACTAGTCAAATATTGCGGCTTTGACCGGTCAAAAGTTGCGGCTTTGACTGGTCAAAAGTTGCGGCTATCCCAAAAATAGAAGAACAATTTCGTAAATTTTACAAAACACACGGGCTGTGTTCATATATGAACATGTATAATTCACATATGAACTATATTTCATATATGAACCAGTGCAATTCACAACTGAACTCTTTTAACTGATTCATATATGAACATTTATGATTCATATATGAATCAGTTGAACTAACTAACAGATTCATATATGAACCTTTGTGAATCACAAAGATTGATATATGAATCTGTATGAATCACAAAGATTCATATATGAACCTTTGTGAATCACAAAGATTCATATATGAACCTTTGTGAATCATAAAGATTGAGATATGAATCTGTATGAATCACAAAGATTCATATATGAATCAATTGAACTAATTAACAAATTCATATATGAATCTTTGTGATTCATACAGATTCATATATGAACTCATCCCGTGTATTTTACGAAATTACCCCTCTACCTTCTATAGACCACACAAGGAATTATCCGGTGCTTCACGGTCAAAGCCGCAAATGTTGACCAGATGAATGGCTAAGATTACTTCTCTATTTCTCATATATTTACCATTTCTCAAATGAACCTCTCCCTATATATATATATATATATATATATATATATATATATATATATATATATCTTCCACCGGTTTCTAGCTTCCCGGCGATGAGTTTTGGCTGTGATGGGTATGAGCACCAGGTGTTCCCATACTTCCCATATCACCGAGATCATCATCACCAGCTTCTTCCGCCACAAGATTTAAATTAAAACAAAAAATTCTTGTTCATAATTTGATAAATATCAAGTTTTTATTAATCCAAAATTGAAGAAAATCAGGAGCTGGTTTGAAACCCACAAATATTTATGGTTGATTGAATGTTGATTCTTGAGTTTCTAGTGGGGGTTATTTTGGTGTTGCCATGGAGGCTCGAAGCTTTCTCTGTGGTGGTGCTTCTGGTGGTGATGCCTGCGGCGGGGGCGGCGGAGGCGGTGGTGGCGGTGGAGGCGCTGGTGGCGGTGGAGGCGCTGGTGGCGCTGGTGGCGGTGGCTCTGTTCTACTGACAAACAAAAGGTTCATTGTTCTTCTTCTCTTAACCCTATTGATTGTTTCTTCCTCCCCAATCGAGTGTGGTCAAGGTAGATGAGGTACGGCGACGTGTGGCCAAGGGTTTCTATAGATCCCAGTACAGTGCAATCAATAGTAAATATTCAATGTAGAACAATAATCAAGCCACAACTGCTAGTCATATGATTAATATGAAATCAAAGGGCTTAGGTTTACAGAGAGAATATCTTATCAGAATATGTAAACCTATAGACTAGCAATCTAACAAATGACTTGAGTACCCTGAAATATGAACTAGAAAAGCCTTTTTATATAATCAGGCTTACAGGCCTAATGGGCTAATGGGCTTTGGGCCCATCTGCTAAAACAACTATTAAATAATTACATTATGCACCCTTATAAATACTTTATTCCACTTTCAACACATAGGACTTTCAGTCCTAACAGTTTCAAACCAGCTCCTGGTTACATACTTCTATATCTAGATTCATGATCTAACTTAGGGGAAGAATGCATTAAGATCTGTTACATATCATGAAGGGGTCCATCAATGTAGTCTTCAAGAAGGCCAACTTAGGAAACAACAAACTGATATTTACTTGAAAAACTTCAGGCCTTGATCTTCTTTCCCTCTTGAATCTTTGAAGAACTTTCGGTGTTGCATGACTTCATGTCTTTCCATGCTCCCCCTTGAATAAAGCTCTTGCTCTTCATAATATCAACTTTTGTAACCAGATTCAATGTACAGTAACATCGACTGAACGCACTATCAAGCAGCTTTTAACAATAGAAACTCTCAATCACATCGGATCAGCACACAAGAAAGATAATGTGAGAGTAACATGACTTTCCACGGTGCATCTTCAGTTTAAAACAAAGAATCTGTCTTTGAACCGCGAGTTGAATAGACTTTCAGCTTAAGAACTTGTTTCAATCAGCTCGTAGGAGGAAATGACTTAGCAAACACCATATGATACGAGATAGAAGAATTACAATAAAACCTTTTGAAATCCTCATCTTTAATTCAAACTTTGAAATCGAAACAACATTAAACTCATACTGTCTTCAGTCAAACAAACTTTCTCTTTTCACGGAACAAACTTTCTTTATAACTTTGAAATTGATCTTTATAAAATTTCTCCCCCTTTTTGATGATTGTGATTATCATGATCATCAAAACTCTTCAAGTTCAACATATTCTTTGATCTCCCCTTTATGATAAATTGACATTCTCCGCCCTGTGATCTGAGTATCTGTCAATTCATGAAGTGTATATATCCGAATCTTTTCAAATTCAGATATAATTGGAATTGTGAACCTGAATCAACAAATGATACAGTTAGTATGCCTGTAAGTAGCACGGAGCCACTTTGTACAACGGATGTACATTGGAAAGGAGCTTTTGTGATGTTCACTCCCCCAGGGCTTCCATTCAATCATCGAAAAACCACAAAGGAATTTCTATGAATGTTATGACAAGAAAACTCATTCCTTGTGTGCTCGTGCAAGTGTATGAATGATTGAAGCTACTTAGCTTGATCAGGCTCAAATTGTGTAAACTGTTGAGACAACAACAGATATTACACGGACTCAATGTGCATGAAAAAGGTGCGAAGGTGGGGCAACTTTCCTTTTTTTTCAATATCTAAATCTTCCGAGTGAAGATTAGATAGCATATATGATGCGTCCCCAAAGAAAATGAAACATTTCTTTGTTAAGAAAGAAACGAGTAGCTGGTGGGGTTAATGTAAGACTTGGCATGGGCTAGGTGCCTTTTCAATGATGGTTACTAAAGAATGTGAACCAATCAGTAGATGTGGCTGTCCGACTCAGAAAGTGGTTGGTGCAGAGTTCTGATATTCTTTTAACTCTGTTCTCACACCCTCTTTCTTTTTAACATTAAAGCTCACTTCTAACCAAAACCGCTCAGCACAGTGAGAAAAAAAACTCAATCGGATGAGTTATCTCCCCCACTCTTTGATATAAGACCCTCACCCCTCAATCACTCAAGGATAACTTCCGGGGTAGGAAACACTGGTTTACGTGAATCCATGGAAGTTCTGTTTACGTTCACTCACAAATCCCATGTAATTCCTATAAAGGATGTATGCTCAACAGTTTAACTTGACCAGTTAAGCACATATAAAATAACACTGTCAAAATGTATGCTCATTAGATTTGAGCAATTGAACTTTGAAGATTTCTCAAAACAAAGATATTGAATGAAAGAAATGAAATCAAAAGAGTTGTGTTGAGAATCTGACAATGTATCAATCAGATCAAATAAACTGGTTAGGGTATCAAAGAATTGGATATTATGTTTATATGAACAAATATAAACAATTTAGCAATGAAAGCACAAATTTAGAATAATGATAGATGCTCAACAACATTGAATATCAAACGGGGGTATTACCATCGAAAAATTGTTTTGCTATGAGACATGGTAATAACAAATACAAATGAAGTACTGAACCTGTGTGTGTGAATACGTTACAGTATAAGGATAAGAAAATACGCAAGTATTGATCTTTAGAAACACACAGTCAGTTAAACATTAATGCGCAAAAAGTGAAAAACATTTAAATTCACACTTCTAGATTCATGAAACCTTTTGAAAATCAGAAGTGGTTTGAACATTTCAGAAACTGTTTTTCATGCTGGAAAGTTGTTCGTCTTCCAAACAGGCAGAGATCTAGAGTTAGAAGATACTTACTTTTAAGCTCCCCCTCAAATCATGATATAATGATTTAGGTCTTTTAAGCTCCCCTTGGATATTTGCAAAATATCCAAGTCTGAACATTGAAGAACGGGTCCTGATCTGTCATATGATCAGAAGCCATATTCGTTGAAGTCCGGATTCTAAGCTGATTTACTTAGAAGCCATCGTTCTTCTACTCCCCCTTAACAGTAGATGCCTGCAACAAAGAATCAGTTTTCGTCTTTGGTACCCACTGGTATTTGGGTCCATGAATGTTAGTTACAGTTCTTGTGGGGGATACAGAATAAGAACCATACCAGAAATGATCATTGGTTTTGTGAATGTGATCATGTGAACGACAATAAGAACAGTGGTATTTCTTACCTGATAACCTCATTAATTGATCTCTCGTATAGATATGATCAAGTTTCCCTTTACGCACATTGTTCCTTTTGGCATTAAACGCATGTACCCATGATTCTTTTTCCTTCAGCTCATCTTCAATTGGTTTCTTCTTCCAGACCAGTTCCTCTTCTTTGTATCTTCGTCTTCGTTGATGTGTACCTGAACCATCTATATTGCTATCATAGAAAAGGTTAGTTTTACGAATCCGATCAAACGATTTAACTAACCTTTGTGGTGAGACCGATTTCTGATTTGAACTTGATGCAGTCTGCTCAAGCACTTTAATCGTCGAAGCAAAGTTGTCTCTTTCTTTAACAGGCAGATCAATCTTCTTCGTGAACTCAGACTTCGTTTTCTGCTCTTTCAGCACACTTTCAGATAGTTCAGATAACTTCTTAGTAAGCTTTTTGATCTCAACCTCAAACTTACTTCTCTCTTCTTCAAATCCCTTCTCAACATTGTTTCTTTGGCCGGATATTTCTTTGAAGACGCTAACATTCTTTTGTTCAATGGCCTTCTTTTCTGTTGCAAACTTCTCTCTTTCAAGAATGATTACTTTCTGAAAATCAGAAACTTGCTGAGAAAGTTTTATGCATTTCAGCTCAACTTCTTTCTTCTCATCAGCACATTTTCTGGAAAAATCTGAGAACTCATTTGCAAAAGATTTCTCTTTATTCTCAAAATCGGATTTGTCTTTTGCAATCTTTTGCTCCAAATCAGAGATCTTTCCTTTTAGCTCAGAGTTCTCAGATTCCAGTCTCAGTATTTTCTCATCATTCAGCCCAGAAGTCTTTGTCAGAAGATCTTCATTAAGTGTCTTTAATGCACTTACTTCCTCTTTCAGTGTGTTGTTCTCATCAGCATATTGGTTTGCCCTTTTTACGTAAAAAGTTAAAGATGATTGGAGATTTGTGTTCTCCACTTTGAGGCCTTGAAGTTCAGAAAAATATACCATTTCGACTTATCTAATTCAAGCTTTTGAAAAAACTTGACAATAGATGAAATTTGAAAGTGCAGGGACCAAAAGTGACAAATTGTGAAACTTGAAAGCTTAGGGTCACTAATGACAAACTGAAACCTTGAAGTACGGGGGCTAAGGGAAATGCACTGCAAAATGATCGTGAGACAAAAAATTTGACCCTTTTTTTTTTTTGAAACCCGGTCGAGCAGGGTACCGGTCAAGCAAAGGACCGGTATAAGCAAAATACCGGTCGAACAAAAGAACCGGTAAAGACAATGTACCGGTCAAGCAAAAGACCGGTAAGGACAAAGTATTGGTCAAATGACAAAGACCGGTAAACAGGGTACCGATCGAAGCAGATCTAATCAAACGACCGGAAAATACAAAGTGTCGGTCAAATCCAAAGACCGGTAATGCAGGGTATCGGTCGAAGGTATGAGTCGGTCGAGCAAAGAACCGATAATGTCAAGGTACCGGTCGAATAAACGACCGATAATGACAATGCACCGGTTGAACCAAAGGACCGGTAGAGACTATGTCCCGTTCAAACAACCTATCGGTCGAACCTGATTAATAACAACTTAAGAGATAGACTGATAAAATCAAACACCGATAAATAGATAAACTCAAAACCGATAAGCGATATGATTAAAGACCGATAAACACGATGAACAAACCGACGAACTCGATGATTTCTGGAACTCGATCGCGATAATCGAATTCAATGAAAAATCAGAAAACAAATATGCAGATTGACAAAAGACCGATAAACAAATAATCAACCCAGATTGTAGATCAAACAGATCGATAAAACTCAGAACCATATAATCACTTAAAACAGATAAAAGCGATTAACACATATATTTGATTATAGGGTTTTAGACAAACCTTTTTCTGGATCAAACCTTTAGTCACTATGCTCTGATACCAATTGTAGATCCCAGTACAGTGCAATCAATAGTAAATATTCAATGTAGAACAATAATCAAGCCACAACTGCTAGTCATATGATTAATATGAAATCAAAGGGCTTAGGTTTACAGAGAGAATATCTTATCAGAATATGTAAACCTATAGACTAGCAATCTAACAAATGACTTGAGTACCCTGAAATATGAACTAGAAAAGCCTTTTTATATAATCAGGCTTACAGGCCTAATGGGCTAATGGGCTTTGGGCCCATCTGCTAAAACAACTATTAAATAATTACATTATGCACCCTTATAAATACTTTATTCCACTTTCAACACATAGGACTTTTAGTCCTAACAGTTTCAAACCAGCTCCTGGTTACATACTTCTATATCTAGATTCATGATCTAACTTAGGGGAAGAATGCATTAAGATCTGTTACATATCATGAAGGGGTCCATCAATGTAGTCTTCAAGAAGGCCAACTTAGGAAACAACAAACTAATATTTACTACACCTCTTCCTTCCAAGCAACATTTCCTACAACCGCCCTATTTCAATCATAGTTGGATTTGGATATTCTTTGAAGGTTACATATATATAACGAAAACCTCAATCGAGATTTGAGATGGAAATAACGAAAAGGGAAATAAAGAGGGAAGTGGGTAGCAAAGAGTCATAGAGTAGGCAAGCAGGTGGTCCCAGACTTCATGAAGGAGGCCAAGAAGATGTCTGAGGGTTGAGATCTGAAGTGGGTATGAAGAAGCAAATTGCTTTTCACCATGATGGAGGCTAACCAGAAGCCCTTTAAGTTATAGAGGTGTTGAGCCACCCATCCCTTGCCTCTGGGAAGTGTTTTAATCATTGGTGGCTAATCGCCGGTTTCAATCGGTGACAAGTGCCTAAAGTTTAATGTTTTTGTAAAAAAAGGAAAAACAAAAAAGAAGTGCAAAAAGAGAACAAAAATATGGTTGGACAAATTTGCTCCTGCCTCTAATGAAGTTAGTGTTAGTGAATGCTCAAAAGCTAATCATACGATGATTGTAATTTTGAGTTTTATTTCATGAAATTAATACATAAATAAAAGACGTTGCCTAATTTCTTATGTCTATGTTACATTCTGTGTTTTAATTATTCATAATAAATAACCTTAGGATAATGTATTCTAAATGTCCCTAGTTAAATATTATTTTGGGGTTTAAGGTTGAAATAATATGATAATGACTAGCATAAGTAGGGATTCATATAGAGATATTGAATCTATATATGGGTAAAAAATGGAGATTTTGTGTATCGGACATGACTCTCTATGAGAACACTTTATTGAATGTCATGTGAGTGTCATAAGTGTTTCTCATATGGTCAATGTACATGTAATTCTTTGACTTAAGAAATATGGAGTTTGTTTTGTGGAGTAATATATTTTGGCATTGGTTCTAATCATTCCGTAACTGGGTGACAAAATAATTGTTGGGTATGTTATAAATCACATGATAGAACTAGCATGTATCGAGATAGGATTTGTACCTCCTTTATGATAGGAGTGATGTTTCTGGGGGCCCCTTAATAAATATATACTAAGAAAATGTATGCATGCTCGGATAATTGATATGAGATATCATGATATGTTTTATTAGTATATTAGGGAATAAAAAAACTATAGATTGAACATAACGAGAATGACACATTCAATGTCTCGTGTTCAATCTGGACATCAAGGACAAAAGAATTAAATGTGTAAACTGAAATTGACTACAAAACGATAAATTATTGTATCACCAATTCTTATCATTTGGGTGACGATGATGTATTGCTAGATGTCGCTCATCGTTTATAACTATAAATACGAGATTTATATTTATTACCAACATGTCGAGAACCCATTGGGTCACACGCTTTGAACATATCCGAATAAGGAGTTTCAATAATTAAAATGTTTAATTATTATATCTGATTTGTATTGATTTAATCTGATTAAATAAAAATTTGATGTTACTTTTTGTTGGACATTAAATAAGTTGACTGGGTATGGTTTTGTAAGAAAGTGATGGTGCATGGCCACTCTTACACTCAAGTAAGGTGTGAAGATGATGGTGATTTTTAGGCCATGCTTCCATCACCATATAAAATGTATGACATTTTGCAAGAGTTTGGTCTTGCATTTCTTTTTCAAAAATCACCTACAACTATTGCTCCCTTTTCTTTCTAGGTCTTTGAAACCGTGACTAGCATCACGAGAAGGCAAAGAATTCGGATTGTTCGCGTGGATACCATGGAGGCATCAACCTTTTTTGTTGTTGTGATTCAAAGTCTCGTTAATTGTGAGGTATAATTTTGAAACACCCGATGTATTCCTATTCGTATGGGTCCTTGGAGGGTTACGGTTTTATTTTCCGTTGTGCTTGAGATCCCGTAACCCAACAGTGGTACCAGAGCTACTTACGAACCTCTAGATCGGTTTTTTGTGACATGCATGCATTTTTAAAAAGTTGTTTTGTTGCTGTATGTTTTTTGTTTCGTAAATGTTTTTTTTCGTCCCAGAAAGATTTTGAATCTGAGAAAATTTAAAACATGAAAAACGTGGATCTTTCTGTTAGGGTTCCATAGGCTTTTGAATCGTATTATTTCGACTTCGATTGATTTTTTAATGAATTTTTTACGACAGTGTCGCAATGATGTTCGAAAATCGAACTCACTACGAGTTTGACTTGAATTTCGACCCATAAGGGTTCTAGATCTTTGAAATCCTAAAACATAAAAGATGTGCATATTTTTGTTAGTTTTCCAAAGAACTTTGAATTACCCTTTTTCGATATCTTATGAATTTTGTATTATTTTTTTACGGTGGTGTTGCAAATCGGTTTTATGTTTCAATGTGATTGAATATGTATAATGTGATTTGCTTGGTGAATGGTTATAGCCCTTAGTCATAGATGTATATTTGATAAGTACGACTTGCATGTCGTGCCTTTCTCTATATACTCTCTTTGTAACTTCTCCTCTCATCCAATCCCCTCGAATGTAACTCAAGGTTTCTTTGTTTGAAATGTAAAGTATTTTGTATAAAAGAAAGCAAGAGATGGAGGCATTATGAAGTGATAAGATGACAAGACATAGAACCATAAGAGTTTATTTTGTGTAATGATATTCATACTTGGCTCTATGAATATTGCACAGGGGGGCTATAACCATCTCACATTTATTTTTACACTTTATATATATTGTGATATATTATGTGTGGTTGTATGTATGTGATACTTGTTACAACATTTTAAAGCAAAATATGATTTAAATATATATATATATATATATATATATATATATATATATAAGTAAAAGAAGTTTTACAAATCAAAATGAGTTTTGATAAAATAAAATTTACTATTTATATAAGATATAAAATGGACCGTCGATCTTGGGTGATAAGGTCATAGTACATCATAGTAAGATTTTAACCGATTTTGTCACAAAGGCCTAAACTGCCAAAGAAAGGAAGGTATTCAAGTGATCATCGTGATCCTCCTCCAATCTGGATTTCGGTTAAATCAAACTATGAGGAAATGATCTATTACAAAAGAAAGAATGGTAAAATCAAACTAACTAAAATCACTCACCAAACTATTAAGTTTAAGATGCCTTCCAAACATTGCACTTGTCAAGACTTTGATCATCGAGGTGGGTCATGCTAAAGTTGGGTAGTCTCTTTAATCTTAGTAAGATAAGGTAAACATAGGATTTCTACAAGCCATTGAACTTAACCAAATTAAGCCTAATAGGATTGGGGATTTGGAGGCATGTGTTGGGAACATTCATATGATGAATTTAAATAAAAGTTATTCACCTAACTATCCAAGAGTTACATAGAGATGTAATTAGCAATGTTGTTGCTTACCTAAAACATTATTGGTTGATCGCTTAGCTAAAATTAAATTGATCGATAATGAGAATATGGATCTTGGCCTGCTAGAAAGCTTATGACATTTTCCGAAACAATAAAATAGGGTTGTTGTTTTGATTAAAATAGTGGGAGCTTGTTTGATGAAAGTCCTTATTAAACAATAAAATTTCATGACACTAAGAACTCTGCTTTCCTATTGTAGATTACCAATGGCACAAACCAACAATGGAAACAAAGACACTTTGCGATCGATTATCGAGAAATAAAAACTAAATGGAACAAATTTCATCAATTGGTATCGTAATTTGAGAATTTTCCTCAAAGCTGATAAGAAATTGTATGTCTTGGAGCAACATATCCCTGAACAGCCTAATTCCAATGCTCCTAAAACTGAAAGGGACACTTTTAAAAAACATGATGAGGATGCTTTGGACGTCTCATGTTTAATGCTAATAACCATGGAACCTGATCCTCTGAAGCAACATGAAAACATGGGGGAGTTCGATATGATCGAACACCTAAAATTGCTATTCCAAGAGCAAGCTAGACATGAGAGGTACAAAACATCCAAGGAACTGTTCCGTTGTAGAATGTCCGAAGGTAGTCCCGTTGGCACTCATATGCTTAAAATGTTTGGGCATATTGAGCGTCTTGAAGGACTAGGTTTTTCTTTAAGAAAGGAGTTGGCCATTGATGTAGTTTTGCAATCGTTGCCAAATAGCTACAGTCAATTCGTGATGAACTACAATATGCATGACTTTGACAAATCCCTTCCAGAATTGCTCAATATGTTGCAACTAGCCAAGCAAGAGATTGCAAAGAACAAGTCCACCATTTTTGTAACAACCCAAAAACAACGGAAAAGAAAATTCATAAGCCAATCCCACGAAACGGGTCCCAATACAAACATGCAAAATAAAAGATC
Source organism: Arctium minus (assembly GCA_954870635.1). Classification (NCBI taxonomy): domain Eukaryota; kingdom Viridiplantae; phylum Streptophyta; class Magnoliopsida; order Asterales; family Asteraceae; genus Arctium; species Arctium minus. The sequence continues at coordinate 21,693,699 of OX941082.1, forward strand.
ATTACAAACGTGGTAGTCAAAGCTATTAAACTGAGAATCTAAACAAAGAGTAGCTACACCGCATCTAAGACCAAAAACTCTTCCATCTTGCTAACTCTTAAAACTTCTCTTTCCTCTTTCAAGAACCACCAACAGTTACCTGAAAAGGGTTTTTAAGAAAAACAAAAATAAAATAAAACGAGGGTTATACCGGAAGGTCTAGTGAATTCCCGACCTCGGCTCGCTAAAAGTTATTTTTAGTACGAGGATCAAAAATACATGTATAAACACATCGATCGATTAAATATCACTTGAAACAACATTTCAAATAATCCCGCGCCTGCGTACTCGGGGGCCCCCAGTAGATCCCCATCAGACCCCCTCGTAGATGTCGCCGCCCGTATACATAGGAAACAAATTCCAAGTATACGGACCAACCATCCCTGATGGTTAAAAACATAGCCATGGCAAGTAACCCAACAGTTACAGTACAAGTTCGTCATAATTGCGTAACATAAAAACATAAACATAGGATCAACAACAATTTTAATATTCCAAGGTTTCAACGTAACATATGTATATAAAAGACCAATAGGAAGATTAATCTTGAACACTACTTTCAGTTTAGAAAAATTAAAATAAGGGAACTCACCGATTGGTTGGAACTCGACACACATGAACACTAGTCCCGGATAGGTCGAACTTCTACATTTCAATTTAATAAAGCAATTACATTACCCACGCAGAATCCTATAAATTTCTTGATTCAAGTCCGGTTGAAAAATACATATGTGACTCACCAGGAAGCTATGGGTTCGATCACACACTACATTCCCCCGGGTTATAGACCCCGGGCACCCTGGTCTTTGGCCCCCCGGGTGGTCCCGGTCAATGGTACCTCGGGCGACCCCGGTCACTCACTCCCTGGCGACCCCGGTCACAAACTCCCCGGGCGACCCCGTCGATGGGATTCCCGGGTGTGGGGTACGCTTCTGATTGTCGGCGATTAACATCGATGGCAACAAACGACAGAGCCCAATATTTTTCCCCATTAATTGACTAATACTCAAGGATTTAACTCACACAATCAGACTCTAAAATCCCATCCAATTTATTCCCATGTGTTAAGTGCATTTTATACATTCATCATAGTAGTTTATAATTGCATTTTGCATTTTGCATTTAGTTTAATTGTTTGCACGTAGATTTATTATATTTTTAGTTAATTTTCGTTTAATAATCGATTAGGGATATTACATTGGCATGTTTTGTGGTTTTGTCGGGTTTTGACAGATATTTTACCTTGAAAGCGTGGACATGAATGACGATGGATTTGAAGTATTTGATCATTATTTATGTGGTGGACCAGTTTTGAAAGAAAGAAATTCAATAAATGAGCTTTTGAAAAAAAAGATATCAAGCGGAGTTGTTTTTGAAGGAGCTGAAAAGTTGAGCGGGCCGTTTTGGAAAGTTTGTTTTATAAATATGAAATGTTTTTTTTGGTTTTTGGGATATCTCATCTTTTCTCCCCTTCTTCCACGCCGCCATCTTCATTTTCTTTTCTTTTCTTTTTGTTTTCTTTGTTTTGTTTTTAGTTTAGAGTTTTATTTTGTTTAAGGATGAATAATGAGGTTTAGTTTTCTTTCTTCTTCTTGTAAATTATTTAGTTTAGATATTAGATTTTAGATTTTAGGTTTAGTTTAGTTTTTTTATTTATTTGTAATTCTTCCTTCCTTGAGTCGATGAAGATGTGATGTTTCGACGGATCAAAGATGAAGATGGAATGTGACAGATTCTCATCAACATTCAACACCGTTGTAACGTTTCATTTTCTCCGTATTTTATATTTATGTTTGGATCTCTCTCCCTATTATTTACTTTTCCCTTTTTAATTTCTTGCACCGCTCTTAATTTATTTATCGCTTTCGTAGGCTAAAAACGATTCTTGGAGAGTGACACTCTTTGGATCGATCTTTACATCTTTTGTAGATTAATTTTATTGTTTTGTTTAGATTTATGTTTACGTTTTATTTCGTAGTTTAGTTATCGTTCATTTGGTTAATCGTCACTTTGGATAGACGTTGTGGTATTGATCAATTATTTTTATAATAAACTTTTGAGTTTTAATTGGTTTATTTTTCTTATAACGAAAGCTAATGTTTGATTAACCGATTTTTATAAAACGTCTTTAGTTAAATTCGATTAGTTTTAGATACGAACGAAAGTTCGGTCTTTTACTTAGATTAAATTGATCAATGACAACGGTCCTAACATGATAAATAGTTGGGGACATTGATTGGGAAAAATATTTGTTCTAAATCATAAGGTTTCTTCCCAACGTACACATATTGCGAAAGTAAATATGAGTCTTGGGTTAGAAAAGCTTTCCCACCTCGAAAGAGGGTTGAAGTAATTTTGCATAACGAATTCCCACCATTACGAAAATCTGAAGTTGACATTACCCAATGTCCGTTAGTTTGTTTTGCTTCCTTCTTTTGTTTGTTTATTTTATTAGTTTTATAAAAAAATCCAAATATTGAAGAATTCACGTAGCTAGGTCATAGTCTAAGAACGAGTCTGTGTTTAGTCCATCGCCTCCCTATGATCGACCCGTATGCTACACCTCCCGTACGTTTGCGGTTTATAAATTTAAAACTCATACATCAAGTTTTTGGCGCCGTTGCCGGGGAGGCAATCAGGCTAACATGGACTTTGTTTTAGACTTACTAGTCTACGTCTTTATCCCATTTCTATTTTCCTATTTTCTTTTCGTCCCTATACACTAGGCTGCGTGGTTGATTTTTTTATCCGTTAATCCACTTCTTTTTGTGGAGTTCAATTAATCATGCTTAATAGTGTCGGGTGACGGACTGTTGAGACGTGTTTTTTTTTCTATGATAGAGATAGTTATCACCATTAGAGGTGATGTGTGATGCTAACTCAATCTTGTTTTAATGCGTCTCACGTGTTTTTTTTATTTACTCGGATTTGGTATTTTTTTTATGTCAAGTCGGGCATTACCGATCCTTCTTTCTTTACCTTTATTTAATTCTCGGCTATGGGTCGCGTAACTTGCTTTATAATGAAAACACACTGGTTATCCAGTATGGCTTTTATGTGTTTACATGACCCGTATGAATTGGTGACCATTTAAATCAATCCTTTAACTTTTGCCGATTTGTGCACTCTCTTCTCCCTAATCGTTTAATTCTTCGTCAAACTCACGACGATAAACGAGCCATTCTTCCTCTTGTTTAATTCTTGGTTCAGATTTCAAGTCTCCTAATTTTCTGCCTCTCGTCACTGGCGTGAAATACCTCTTCACTGGCATGAAGGGAGCTGATCCTAAAAATCCAAACTTTCTGCCCGTCATCACTGGCATGACGTGTTTGGTCACTGGCATGAAAGGAGTTGATTTCAAGATTCTAAACTTTCTGCCCGTCGTCACGCCAGTGACGTGTTTGGTCACTGGCGTGAAGAAAATAAAAATTAAAAAAAAAGATTTTTTTTTTGATTAATTTTTATTTCTATTATTTTTTTTTACTTTATTTTATCTAAAAAAAAGTTTTTATTTATTTATATGTTTGATTTTTTTTTACTTTATTTTATTTCTAAAAAATTTTAAAAAATAAAAGTTTTTTTCTTTTAGATTAGTTATTCTTCGTTTTTTTCTTTATTTAAAAAAAAGTTTTTATTTATTTAATTTTTTTCCCTTTCTTTCTTTTCATTTTTTTTCTTTTACTTTTTCTCGTCATTTCTTTTCCCCTATAGTTCTAATCCCACCGTCCAAAGTGCTTTCTCTTTTTCATTTCCCCCTCGATTATTTAACTTTGGCATCCGTCATCTCCCCACCGTGGCAGCGCTGACAACCGCCAAATTTTTTTTGTTTATGAATCATGTTTTTACAGGTGATCAAGTGCTTCTAGGAGCTTCAAAGCATCAAAAAGCAACAAAGTTTTCGGTTTCATACACCCGGTAAATTCGTTCTTTTAACATTATGTGTATGTTGACTTGTTGTTTCATTCGAGTAGTACTTGAATTGCTTGATTCTTGCATTAGTTGGGTTGCCATCACTGGGCAAACAATAGGTTTTGATCACTTTGCACTGAAATGCGTCTATTATTCATCATGTAGCGCTGTCATATAGGTGATTCTTGAACCACGCTCCCCACGTTGATTTTGATTCCCTTACCCATAGTCAAGCATTGAGGACACTGCTCATTTTTAGCTTGTGAGTGGGGTATTTGTTTGTTTTCTACTTCTTTTCTCTTTTATTTGAGCATTCATGCATTTAGTTATAATTCATGCATATTTTTTTTCTTGCATTTTTGTTGCATTTTGCATCATATCATTGCATTGCATAAAAAATTTTAAAATCCAAAAAGATTTTTGGCGTTTCTCCACGATTTTAGAGCTCGTAGTAACCACCTCTCACTTAACATCAATCTTTTAATTAGTCATACTAATGTACTTTATGATTTACTTTAACCATGATGTAAATATTTTTTTTAGAAGTGCGGTTTTCCCTTAGTTAGTCACTTGCACGCACTACTTTGCATATTGTTCCATGTAACTTTTAGGATTAACTTTCTTACCGTAGTCCCCCTACACTACATCTATGACTATTTGGATGGACTTTACCGTGTGAGAATTTGGGCCGTATTGGATTGACGCATATATAATCAATCCCATTTTCTTTTCTTGTGTATTTACTATCCATCGAGGTGTATTTCTAGGTTTTTGATTCATTTCTCGTCCAAAGTTATTATAATTTTTGTATTGATGCCATCTTTTCTTAAAACCATCCTTATTCACAAAAAACAAAAAAAAAAAAGATATTTCTTTTGTACCCAATTTTGAGCCTAAACACTTACCATTTTCTTGAACACCAAACACACCTAAACCACAAAAAAATGCACATATAGTTCTCCTTTCGAAAATAAAAAACGGATTGAAGCATATAGTTGAGTAGTATACACAAGCATAGCTTGTGGGTTGGTAGAACTCCATAAACAAACATAGCTTGTGGGTTCATAAAAGAAAAATAAAAAAAAAGCAAAAAAGCAAAAAATAAAAAGAAAAAAAAAGTCAAAAAAAAATGCATTTATATAGTTAGTTTCGCAAGGAATAAGTTGAGATCCGTTGAAAATTGTAGGAAGGAACCTATGTACAAAAAAAAAAAAACAAACCAAAGTACCTTTTCAATCCCCAATAACCAAACCCAATCCATACCTTAACCCTTAACCCTTAACCTTACCCGAAAGTCTTCATCTCATGCAATTTTTGTGAAAAAAATTAGACTTGAGAATTATTTTAAACGCGTTAATAGTGCATTTCATATTTCTCGATTGGGTAGGCATTGAGCGTATACACATCCCTAAACACACTAGAGTGATTTGAGCGAAATCGCGAGTTTCCATCCTTGTAGATCATATTTCCCATCCCTTAGCGGCTACGGTAATATTTGTAAAATCCTATTAGGTGCGCTTTTTTTGCAATATATTTTGTTTGGTGTTGTGTCAGTTTGACATTTCGGTGAAATATGTTTTTCTAATACTATTTTCATCTGAACACATGGTAACAAGTTGCATTTGTACATTGAGAATCCTAACATTAGATTGTGACTAGTGAGCTAGTGTATTAACTCGCTCGAATTTTTTTTTGTGGAGATCGTTGTTTGTTTTTCTTTTTCTTCTTTTCACTCATTCCGTAATAAATTATAATATCTTTCTTGGGGACAAGAAATGTTTAGCTTGTGGGTATTTTGTTAAGTGCATTTTATACATTCATCATAGTAGTTTATAATTGCATTTTGCATTTAGTTTAATTGTTTGCACGTAGATTTATTATATTTTTAGTTAATTTTCGTTTAATAATCGATTGGGGATATTACATTGGCATGTTTTGTGGTTTTGTCGGGTTTTGACAGATATTTTACCTTGAAAGCGTGGACATGAATAGCGATGGATTTGAAGTATTTGATCATTATTTATGTGGTGGACCAGTTTTGAAATAAAGAAATTCAATAAATGAGCTTTTGAAAAAAAAAGAATCAAGCGGGGATGTTTTTGAAGGAGCTGAAAAGTTGAGGGGACTGTTTTGGAAAGTTTGTTTTATAAATATGAAATGTTTTTTTTGGTTTTTGGGATATCTCATCTTTTCTCCCCTTCTTCCACGCCGCCATCTTCATTTTCTTTTCTTTTCTTTTTGTTTTCTTTGTTTCGTTTTTAGTTTAGAATTTTATTTGGTTTAAGGATGAATAGTGAGGTTTAGTTTTCTTTCTTCTTCTTATAAATTATTTAGTTTAGATGTTAGATTTTAGATTTTAGATTTTAGATTTTAGATTTTAGGTTTAGTTTAGTTTTTTTATTTACTTGTAATTCTTCCTTCCTTGAGTCGATGAAGATGTGATGTTTCGACGGATCAAAGATGAAGATGGAATGTGACAGATTCTCATCAACATTCAACACCGTTGTAACGTTTCGTTTTCTCCGTATTTTATATTTATTTTTGGATCTCTCTCCCAATTATTTACTTCTCCCTTTTTAATTTCTTGCACCGCTCTTAATTTATTTATCGCTTTCGTAGGCTAAAAACGATTCTTGAAGAGTGACACTCTTTGGATCGATCTTTACAGCTTTCGTAGATTAATTTTATTGTTTTGTTTAGATTTATGTTTACGTTTTATTTCGTAGTTTAGTTATCGTTCATTTGGGTAATCGTCACTTTGGATAGACGTTGTGGTATTGATCAATTATTTTTATAATAAACTTTTGAGTTTTAATTGGTTGATTTTTCATATAACGAAAGTTAATGTTTGATTAACCGATTTTTATAAAACGTCTTTAGTTAAATTCGATTAGTTTTAGATACGAACGAAAGTTCGGTCTTTTACTTAGATTAAATTGATCAATGACAACGGTCCTAACATGATAAATAGTTGGGGACATTGATTGGGAAAAATATTTGTTCTAAATCATAAGGTTTCTTCCCAACGTACACATATTGCGAAAGTAAATATGAGTCTTGGGTTAGAAAAGCTTTCCCACCTCGAAAGAGGGTTGAAGTAATTTTGCATAACCAATTCCCACCATTACGAAAATATGAAGTTGACATTACCCAATGTTCGTTAGTTTGTTTTGCTTCCTTCTTTTGTTTGTTTATTTTATTAGTTTTATAAAAAAATCCAAATATTGATGAATTCACGTAGCTAGGTCATAGTCTAAGAACGAGTCTGTGTTTAGTCCATCGCCTCCCTGTGATCGAACCGTATGCTACACCTCCCGTACGCTTGCGGTTTATAAATTTAAAACTCATACATCACCATGTCAACCAAACCCCAGATGGGTTCAGATTCAAAATTTTTTTAAACCCCAAGAACTGTTAGTCAACCCAAAACTATCTTAATGATAAAGGTTTTTAGCACTAAACAAGGACTGAATGCTTACCTCTTGAATAAGAATCCTCACTAGATGACACCATGATTTCCTTTTTCTTTCAAGATTCAAATCTTCCCATTGTACTTCAACAAGCTCTCCTTTCCTGCTCTTGCGTCGCACACACACACAAATGATACCAAAACGATGTAACAACCTAGGGTTTTGGGCCTTTTTATATCAGATTTTAAATGAGGTCCCCTAAGTTCTTATTTTCCCCTTTTTACACCACTTTACTTTCTAAAAAAAACAAAGAGGTAACGGTCGTTACAAGATGGTTCGTAAGGACAAGAAAGGGAAAGGCAAAGGAAAAGAAAATTCCATTGCCAAACCCACTTCTAAATATTTGAAGCCAAAAGGAGGCATTAAGCCAAGGTAACTGTACCTAAGGAGGGTGAGTGCATCCATTGCAACAAACCTGGGCATTCGAAGAGAAACCGTCCTCTCTGCCTTCGGGAAAAGATGAAAGGAAGTGTAACTTCTGTACCACCCGTAGAAATTGCTTACATTTTGTGGATGTATGTATATACTGGGTACATTTATTCTCAAGTCAACTGTTGTTGTTGTTCTCACTTGTGTAAGGTTTCCAAGCTTTAACACTTGAGATTTGTAATTAGGGGAGATTCACAGCGACTTGCGCGGGATGGCTCGCGGCTTGAGAATCGTGGCCAAAGCCACGGGACTCGCTGGAGTCTCACGGTTGAGAGCACGCGCGGCCTGCACCACGGCCTCATAGTCGCGGCCAAAGCCGCGGGGAAAGCCCAGCTGAACATAAACGTGATCCTTTCTCTTTTTCCCTCATTTCTCACTCTTGCTTTTGTTTGGCCGAATTCTTGAAGAGAAAAAGTTAGGTCACCTCTCTTTTTTCATTCATTATCATTTGGGAAACCTTATAAGTGATGGTTAATGGTTGGTGTAGGAGATCCTTTGCATTTATTAAGGGGTTCTAGTGGTTCAAGGATTCAAGCTCTACATCTCCCTTCTTTCTCGTATCCATAAAATATCTAGGGTTTGTTCATATCCCCCAAGAAGGTGAGTTTTCTACCCTTTGATTCTTACATAAATACTAGGGTTTATGTGTTATCACCCTTAAATATGTTTTATAACCATGTATTAGTATGAGGCATTTTGACCTAATATGGGTTTAGGGAAAAATGGTGGTTAATGACCTAAATATGAATGTTAGAGAAATGTGTTTTAAACTAAGATAAATGGTTATCTATATTCATCTACTTATTTAGTATTCAACTCTTGTTCCTTGGAATTTTGTTAATGCTCAAAGTGAGAATTAGGGTTTTGGGGGAAAAAGGCAAGTATTAGATTTATTATTTACAACCATGATTTTGGGAAAGGGAGTATGTGGTATTATTATTGATTGGATCTAATGTTACATTATGGCAAGCTTATATCTATGAATTTCTTACATACATTGTTAAGTAACGAATGTGCTGAAATGCTTTGAATATTTGGTCTTAGTGCAATGGATCCATAGGTACGGTGTTCCTATGTCTCGTCCGGGCATTAGGTTCACCACTTTGGCATGGAATAGGCATCGGGTTCCATGGTAAGTAAGGTGTGGACCTATATGGTCGGGCAACGTCCCATAGGCAGTAAGATGTAAATCCATTGTGACTGAGTTTCCCTGTTTTGGAACTCTCAAGGATAGACCTGGAGTGGTTGACTTGATGTTTCGAGCAATAGACTTGGAGTAGTTGAGCTCGCTATGTGATTAGAATTATTTGTATCATATAATGATCACTAATGGTATATTTGATTTGTTTTGATTTAACTCACAACTAGATCGGCCGTATGACTTCAAGGGGTTTATCAATTATTTATTATTCCGCTTAATTGTTTTCACTAGGCTTTATCCTAACACTTGTTCTTTGTTGGTCATGCATGGCATGTATTTCAAGCGGTGGGGCTCATCGGGACTGAGAAGGAAGACCTTGGGGTCGAGAGCGTTCTTTTTGAAGATAGAGTGACCAGTACATTGAAGTATAGAGAAACATTTTTTGGAAGAATAGCGACACCCGACCTCAATCTTACTTGCCCAAGTTAGATTATTAGGTTGTCGAATTTTATTCTTTAATTGATTCGGGTTTGGAAATGTCGTACTTTGCTCCCTGTGTTGGGTTGACATACGCTTGGGTTAGATTGTCATATCCTTATACAGGTTGTTTGGTCTTCCTTTTGGGTGGACTGGTTTCCCCTATTTCTAGATGTTATATTGTAGAACTTTCGATTTTAATTTCACCTCAAATTTTAGGATGTTACAAGTTGGTATCAGAGCATTAGTTTAAGTGAACTAGGTATGAATGTAAGATACCTAGACTTAAGCTGTGACTTGTGAGGTGGGGTAGAACTCTTAAGATAGGATGGTCTTAGAGTCGACGGAACTTACATAAATTAAAAGTTGTAGTGATGGTGACGAGAACTCTTACGTATCATGTGTTCGTAATTTCCCTTAGTTCACGTTATTATGAAGATGTTTTACGTGAGCATACTTGATCTATTGTTGTTATGATAATTGATAAGTGTAGTAGTACGTTTCCTTGTGTTATTCCTATAGCCTATCTCTTATTCTATTTCGTCTTTGTGTGTGGCAGACTCATGGTTAACACCAGAAATCGGCCGGAGGGTCAAGAGGCCACAGCATCCACGGTCGACCATCCGCGAGTGACTGTGGCGGATGAACCCTCTTGTCTGGTTAATGTGTTGGGTGGGGGACCCGAGTACATTCCACGACTCAGTCTAGAAACTAAAGAGCCCATCATGGAAGAAGTGACGACAGAGACAAGGATGATGGACTGCATGATGCTGGCCATGAACAGAGCCATGGCGCAACAACAAGAATTGTTCTTAAAATTCCTGGAGGACCGAGACACCCACAACCGTAGTCCTGAAACGGTTGACGAGAACATAATCGTGGCGGGATCCGGGGGTACCAGACTTGAAATTCCCACTGATGGGATCGTTACCCCGGGAGTCAGGCAAGCGGCGAAGACTTGCACATTCAAGGCCTTTCTTGGTTGCCGACCACCGGAATTTAAGGGTTCAGATGATCCGACAGTTTATGTGGGTTGGATTCGGGAGATGGAACAAGCTTTCCGATCGAGCGAGTGGGGAGAAGGACAGAAGGAAATATTTGGCTCACAGATGTTGAGAGGCGCGACCCTCACTTGGTGGAATGTATATTCCGCTTCCATTGAGGCGACCATCTTGGCCAAGCTGACTTGGGCAACATTCAAAGAGAAATTGCTAGAGGAGTATTGTAACGAGAGATCGATGGACCGTATTGTAGATGAGTTCCGGAACTTGAAGAAGGGTAACCTGTCTGTGAAAGAGTATAATCGGCTATTCATAGACAAGCTGGGTTTAGTGGGACATCTAGTCCCGACAGAGAAGAAGAAGATCAAAGCCTACATTAAGGGGATTCCATTCGATATGATGTCAATGGTTAGAGTGTCGAAAGCCTCTACTCTTCGAGAGGCGGTAGAGGAGGCACAGTTAATGGAAGACGCCTACAACCGGGGCAAAGAGGAAAATTCTCGTTTGGTCGAGAAGAGAAAATAGGAGGGTAACTCGATGGCCTCCAAGAAACCAAGACCTTTCAGTAACAACTTCCAATGAGGGACCGATCCTAGGCGCGAGGCTAGGTGGTGTTCCAAGTGCCGAAGCAAGCATTTTTGTCCATGCAACTTTGTCCCTGGAGCTTGTTTCAAATGCGGGAAGCCCGGGCATGCCTATAAAGACTGTCCCATCAAGGGGAGAATGTGTTTCGAGTGCAAAGAGTCGAGGCGTGTTAGAGAAGAGTGCCCGAAATTGAAGGCCGGCGGAACCGGTGGGAAGAAGATAGATCCTCCGAGAGCGGCCGGGAGAACTTTCAAATGATAGCGGAAGAATCTAAGGCTTCTATCGATGTAGTGTCGGGTACGTTTCTCCTAAACTCCGTGCCTACACGTGTATTATTCGATTCGGGTGCTAGTTTCTCGTTCATATCCGATGTGTTTTGTCAACAGTTTGCTATGCCTATGAGTAGTCTAGAGGATGCTATAGTGGTAGAAATAGATAATGGTGGTTAAGTAATAATCCGGGATATCATGAGAGATTACACTCTCGAGTTAGAAGGGAAGAAATTCCCCATAAACTTGATGCCTATGCAAATTGGTGGGTTCGATGTGGTAGTGGGGATGGATTGGTTATCGGGGAACCAAGGCGAGAATTTGTGTTCCAAGAAGATGATCCGACTACCCGTTGTGGACGGAGAGTTAACTATAATCTATCGTGAAAGAAGGAAAGGTGAAGTGGCGATTATCTCTATGATTAAAGCATGGAAATGTTTGGCGAATGGATGCTCATCCTTCTTGGCGTATGCAATCGACATCAAACTCGAGAAGAGAAAGCTAGAAGATGTTAGAGTGGTACGCGAGTTTCTCGATGTATTTCCGGAGGACTTGCCCGGTTTTCCACCCGATCGCCAAATGGAGTTCCGAATAGATCTCATTCCGGGAGCGACTTCGATTGCCCGAGCTCCCTACCGGTTGGCTCCTAGCGAGATGCAAGAAATGATGGCTCAACTCCAAGACCTTCATGAGAAGGGTTTCATACGATCGAGCTCGTCTCCTTGAGGAGTTCCGGTCTTGTTCGTCAAGAAGAAATACGGCTCAATGAGGATGTGTATCGACTACAGAGAACTGAACAATGTAACAGTGAAGAACAAGTATCCACTTCCGAGGATCGACGACTTGTTCGATCAACTTCAAGGCGCGGGTTGCTTCTCAAAGTTCGACCTTCGGTTGGGGTATCACCAAGTAAAGGTGGCGAATGGCGACATTCCAAAGACGACATTTAGGACACGTTACGGTCGTTACGAGTTCCTAGTAATGTCGTTCGGCCTAACCAATGAACCGACGATATTTATGGATTTGATGAACCGAGTGTGCCGGCCATTCCTTGAAAAGTCAGTAATAGTGTTCATCGACGACATTCTAGTGTATTCCAAGGACGAGACGGAGCATGAACATCACCTCCAAGAGGTGTTGGAAGTGCTCAGGCGAGAAAAGCTTTACACGAAGTTTTCAAAGTACGACTTTTGGCTCCAAGAGGTGCAGTTTTAGAGACATGTGGTTACAAAGGAAGGAGTGAAAGTGGACCCTGCGAATATCGAGGCTATGATGAATTGGGAACCTCCCAAGAGTCCGTCAGATATCCGAAGTTTCCTAGGATTGGAGGGATATTACCGGAGATTCATCCAAGATTTTTCCAAGATAGCCTCATCGTTGACGGCCCTAACCCGAAAGAACGTGAAGTTTGTCTGAACCGAGAGTCAAGAGAAGGCGTTTCGAACTCTACAAAGGAAGCTTTGCGAAACCCCCATCTTATCTTTACCCGATGGGATGGAAGACTTTGTGGTGTATAACGATGCGTCAAAGATGGGTTTGGGTTGTGTCTTAATGCAAAGGGGTAAAGTAACTGTTTACGCGTCAAGACAACTCAAAGTTCATGAAGTCAACTACCCTACCTACAACCTGGAATTAGCAGAGGTAGTGTTTGCATTAAAGTTATGGCGACACTACCTCTACGGTACGAAATGCACTCTCTATACGGACCACAATAGTTTGAGGCATATCTTTGATCAAAAGGATCTAAATATGAGGCAACGAAGGTGGTTGGAATTACTAAAGGATTACGATTGCGAGTTGTTTTACCATCCGGGTAAGGCAAACGTCGTCGTCGATGCTCTTAGTCGAAAGGACTACGGGGGAAATTCTAAAGCTACTTTCACGCGAATCGAGTTGACGTCAACACTCATTGACCGAATTAAAGTGTCGCAAGCCAAAGCCTTACTAGGAGAGAACCTCAAGGGAGAGGTCATGACAAAGCAACACCTACTCTTGACGGAAGATAGCCGGGGAGTAAAGCTTTTCAACGGGCGAGTTTGGGTGCTTAAGATCGGGGGCAACCGAGAACTTCTTCTCGAGGATGCCCACAAATCAAAGTATTCTATCCATCCGGGAAGCACGAAGATGTATCGGGATTTGAAATTACACTATTGGTGGCCGGTTATGAAGCTTGATATGGCGCGCTATGTGGAGCAATGTGTGACTTGCTTGCAAGTGAAGGCCAGAAACAACGACCTTACGGAAGTTTACAATCTTTGGAGATTCCGGAATGGAAATGGGAGCACATCATGATGGATTTCGTGACTAAATTGCCAAAGACCTTGAGAGGTCATGACACCATTTGGGTGATAGTAGACCGCTTGACCAAGAGCGCTCATTTCTTGGCCATGCGGGAGACCTTACCTATGGACAAACTAGCAAAGTTGTATATCGATGAAGTGATATCACATCATGGTGTGCCGCTATCTATTGTCTCAGATCGTGATAAGCGGTTCACGTCGCATTTTTGGGACGGATTGCAAAAGGAATTGGGTACGCGTGTGAAGTTGAGCAGGGCCTACCATCCCCAAACTGACGACCAAAGCGAAAGGACAATTCAGACACTTAAAGATATGTTGAGATCTTGTGTGATTGACTTCGGGGGTAGTTGGGACTCACACCTACCTTTGGTGGAGTTCGCGTACAACAATAGCTACCACTCGAGTATTGGAATGGCGCCGTTTGAAGCTTTGTATGGACACAAATGCCGAACTCCTGTATGTTGTATTGAAGCGGGAGAGAAGTAGTTTGTCGAACCCGAGATTGTACAAGAGATGGCAGATAAAGTTAAATGTATTCACGAGCGTTTGAAGGCGGTTCAAGACCGACAGAAAAGCTATGCCGACAAGAAGAGATGATCGATAGAGTTCCGAGTGGGAGACCGTGTTATGTTGAAGGTGTCCCCTTGGAAGGAAATTATTTGGTTTAGAGAGCGTGGGAAGTTGAGTCCCCGTTTCCTTAGACCGTTCACCGTGGTTAAACGATTAGGGCTTCAAGCCTACCAATTGGAACTTCCTCCGGAGATGAATGAAATTCACAACACATTCCATGTTTGCTATCTTCGGAAATGCCTGTCGGAGGAATAAAGTGTTATCCCATTCTCCGAGATTAGAGTTTATGAGGGAAACCGTTGCATTGAGGAACCCGACGCGATTTTGGAAAAGAAGACGAAGACGCTTCGTCACAAATAGGTCACTATGGTGAAGTTTCAATGGAAGCACCATCGCGGTGCTAACGTGACATGGGAATCCGAGGAAGATATGAGGCGGAGATACCCTCATCTATTCCCCTAGTTTAGATTTCGAGGACGAAATCATTTCAAGTTTGGGAGACTTGTAACACCCTTAGAAATTGCTTACATTTTGTGAATGTATGTATATATTGGGTACATTTATTCTCGAGTCAACTGCTATTGTTGTTCTCACTTGTGTGAGGTTGCCAACATTTAACACTTGAGATTTGGAATTAGGGGAGATTCACAGCGACTTACGCGGGATGGATCGCGGCTTGAGAACCGCGACCAAAGCCGCGGGACTCGCTGGAGTCTCACGACTGAGAGCACGTGCAACCTGCGTCGCGGCCAAAGCCGCGGGGAAAGCCCAACTGAACATAAATGTGATCCTTTCTCTTTTTCCCTCATTTCTCACTCATGCTTTTGTTTGGCCGATTTCTTTAATAGAAAAAGGTAGGTCACCTCTCTCTTTTCATTCATTATCATTTGGGAAACCTTATAAGTGATGGTTAATGGTTGGTGTAGGAGATCCTTTGCATTTATTAAGGGGTTCTAGTGGTTCAAGGATTCAAGCTCTACATCTCCCTTCTTTCTCGCATCCATCAAATATCTAGGGTTTGTTCATATCCCCCAAGAAGGTGAGTTTTCTACCCTTTGATTCTTACATAAATACTAGGGTTTATGTGTTATCACCCTTAAATATGTTTTATAACCATGTATTAGTATGAGGCATTTTGACCTAATATGGGTTTAGGGAAAAATGGTGGTTTATGACCTAAATATGAATGCTAGAGAAATGTGTTTTAAACTAAGATAAATGGTTATCTATATTCATCTACTTATTTGGTATTCAACTCTTGTTCCTTGGAATTTTGGTAATGCTCAAAGTTAGAATTAGGGTTTTGGGGGGAAAAAGGCAAGTATTAGATTATTATTTACAACCATGATTTTGGAAAAGGGAGTATGTGGTATTATTATTGATGGGGTCTAATGTTCCATTATGACAAGCTTATATCTATGAATTTCTTACATACATTGTTAAGTAACGAATGTGCTGAAATGCTTTGAGTATTTGGTCTTAGTGCAATGGATCCATAGGCACGGTGTTCCTATGTCTCATCCGGACATTAGGTTCACCACTTTGGCACGGAATAGGCATCGAGTTCCATGGTAAGTAAGGTGTGGACCTATACGGTCGGGCAACATCCCATGGGCAGTAAGGTGTAATTCCATTATGCCTGAGTTCCCCTGTTTTGGAACTCTCAAGGATAGACCTGGAGTGGTTGACTTGATGTTTTCGAGCAATAGACTTGGAGTAGTTGAGCTCTCTATGTGATTAAAATTATTTGTATCATATAATGATCACTAATGGTTTATTTGATTTGTTTTGATTTAGCTCACGACTAGATCGGCCATATGACTTCAAGCGGGTTTATCAATTATTTATTATTCCGCTTAATTGTTCTCATTAGGCTTTAGCCTAACGCTTGTTCTTTGTTGGTCATGCATGGTAGGTCTTCTAGCGGTGGGGCTCATCGGGACTGAGAAGGACGACCTTGGGGTCGAAAGCGGTCTTTTTGAAGATATAGTGACCAGTACATTGAAGTATAGAGAAACACTTTTTGGAAGAATAGCGACACCCGACCTCAATCTTACTTGCCCAGTTACATTATTAGGTTGTCGAATTTTATTCTTTAATTGATTCAGGTTTGGAAATGTCATACTTTGCTCCCCGTGTTAGGTTGACATACTCTTGGGTTAGATTGTCATATCCTTATACAGGTTGTTTGGTCTTCCTTTTGGGTGGACTGGTTTCCTCTATTTCTAGATGTTATACTGCAGAATTTTCGATTTTAATTTTACCTCAAATTTTAGGATGTTACAACTTCCACTTCAAGTATCTATGTGATAGAAGATAATCTTTCTACTTCTTATACATCATGGGTATTAGATACTAGATGTGGTTCTCATATTTGTAGAAACGTGCAAAAACTAAAAAGGACTAGAAGGTTGAGCAAAAGTGAAGTTGATCTGCGTGTTGGAAATGGGGCAAAGGTTGCTGCTATAGACGTAGGATCTATTTTGTTAACTTTACCGACCGGATTATTATTAGAACTTGATGATTGTTATTGTTTACCATCTATTTCTAGAAATTTGATTTTTGTATATTGTTTGGATAGGAAAGGTTTTACCTTTAATATTGGGTACAAATGTTGTTCATTCACTTTTGATAATATATATTATAGTGACACAAGTTTGGTTAAGGGTCTTAATGTTCTTAATATGGATAATCCGATTTATAACATAGATAAAAGGGAGGTCAAATCGAATAGTTCAAATTTAACCTATCTCTGGCATTGTCGTTTTGGCCATATAAACGAAACTCGCATTTCCAAACTCCATATAGATGGATTATTGAACAAATTAGATTTTGAATCATATGGAACGTTTGAAGCTTGTTTAAACTTCATAAAGGCTCCTTTTGTTGGACAAAGTGAGAGAGCAAGTGATGTATTGGAATCATATACAGTGATGTATGTGGTCCGATGAACATAGATGCTAGAGGTGGTTATAGATACTTCATTACATTTACTGATGATCTCAGTAGGTTCGGCTATGTATATTTAATGCGACATAAGTCTGAGTCCTTTGAAATGTTCAAAGAATTTCAAAATGAAGTACAAAACCAACTTGGAAAGAGTATTAAGATTCTTCGATCTGATCGAGGTGGTATATCATCATAGATCGAGGTGGTATATCATCATAGATCGAGGTGGCGAATACTTAGACAATTCTTTTCTTAATCCTTTTAGAAATTGTGTATCACAACTCACTCCACCTGGAACACCACAATGGAATGGTGTCTCCAAAAGGAGGAATCATACATTGTTAGACATGGTACGATCTATTATGAGTCAAGATGACCTTCCGACATCCTTTTGGGGATATGCTCTAGAGACAGCGGCTTTCACACAAACCGAGTTCCATCAAAATCTGTTGAAAAGACACCATATGAGATATGGATTGAGAAAAGTCCTAAATTATCTTTTATGAAGATTTGGGGTAGTGAGGGTTACGTATGCCGTCTAATCACAACTAAATTAGAACCAAAATATGATAAATGCATATTTGTAGGATATCCCAAAGAAACTATGGGATACTACTTCTATCATCCTCACGACAATAAAGTGTTTGTTGGGAGTACTGGTGTCTACATGGAGAAGGAATTTATTTCCAAAAGTATCAGTGGGTGGAATGTAGAACTTGAAGTTGTTCAAGATCAAAATATGTCAACACGGATGGAACCAACACAGACACCACAAGTAATTATGGATCCACAAAGTGATGTGGAAATGCAGTCTGATGTCGTAACACAAAGTGCTCGTAGATCTAGTTGAAAATGGAATGAGCCTGAGAGATATGGATTTTTCATCAATCATACCGGGGATGTGATGCTCATGGATGATGAGCCCACTAGTTACCAAGATGCTATGGCAAGCACTGACTCCGATAAATGGCTAGATGCTATGAGAATAGAAATGGACTCCATGTATGAAAACCAAGTTTGGAACTTAATTGACCCACCCAACGAGGTACGACCTATACGGTGCAAATGGGTATTCAAGAAAAAGACCGACATGGATGGTAATGTAATTACCTATAAAGCTCGATTGGTTGCAAAAGGTTTCAAACAAATTCAAGGTGTTGATTATGATGAAACTTTCTCTCCAGTCGCAATGATTAAGTCTATTAGAATTTTACTAGCCATTGCATCATATCACGATTATGAGATTTGGCAAATGGATGTCAAAACATCTTTCCTTAACAGAAAGTTACTTGAGGACGTATATATGATACAACCCGAAGGTTTTGTCGCTCCTGAAAAATGTCATAAGGTATGCAAGTTGCAGCGATCTATTTATGGATTGAAGCAAGCTTCAAGGAGTTGGAATCATCTTTTTGATGAAGCGATCAAAGAGTTTGGCTTCTCAAAAAATAAGGATGAACCTTGTGTCTACAAAAAGATTAGTGGGAGCACCGTATCATTTCTTTTATTGTATGTAGATGCATACTACTCATTGGAATTGATATTCCGACACTTGAGTCAGTAAAGGCTTGGTTAGGAAAATGTTTTTCAATGAAAGACTTAGGTGAAGCTGCCTATGTGTTAGGCGTTCGGATCTATAGAGATAGATCACGGAAATTACTTGGCTTAAGTTAGAGTACATATATAGACAAAGTGTTGGAGCGGTTCAACATGTCTGATAGCAAGAAAGGGTTCGTACCTATGTCTCATGGCATATCACTTTCTAAGACGCAGTGCCCTACTACATCTCAAGAGAGTGAACGAATGAGTAAGATTCCATATGCTTCGGCAATTAGATCTATCATGTATGCCATGATATGTACTCGACCTGATGTATCGTATGCTTTAAGCATGACGAGTAGATACCAATCCAATCCTGGTGATAGTCACTGGATTACCGTCAAGAATATCCTAAAATACTTAAGAAGAACAAATGATTCATTCTTGGTATATAGCGGTGAAGAAGATTTGAGTGTAAAGGGTTACACTAATGCAAGTTTCCAAACAGATATAGATGATTTTCGATCGCAGTTGGGTTTTGTGTTTTGTCTTAATGGTGGTGTTGTAAGCTAGAAGAGGTCCAAGTAAGCAACAGTAGCTGATTCTACAACGGAAGTTGAGTACATCGCAGCATCAGATGCAGGCAAGGAAGCCGTTTGGATCAAGAAATTTATTTTTCATCTTGGAGTTGTTCCTAGTAGTGATTGTCCTATAGAGTTGTTATGTGACAACAATGGAGCTATAGCACAGGCTAAGGAACCTAGATCTCACCAAAGATCCAAACATATTCTTCGAAGATATCATTAGAGAGATTATTGAAAGAGGTGATGTTAGTATAAGCAGAGTGTCAACTGACAGTAATGTTGTTGATCCACTAACCAAGTCGTTAACACAGCAGAAGCATGATGGCCACTATAGATCCATTGGTATACGATGCATGGATGATTGGCTTTAGTGCAAGTGAGGGATTGTTAGTGAATGCCCAAAAGCTAATCATACGATGATTGTAATTTTGAGTTTTGTTTCATGAAATTAATACATAAATAAAAGGCATTGCCCAATTTATTATGTCTATGTTATATTCTGTGTTTTAATTATTCATAATAAATAACCTTAGAATAATGTATTCTAAATGTCCCTAGTTAAATATTATTTTGGGTTTTAAGGTTGAAGTAATATGATAATGACTAACATATGTAAGGATTAATATAGAGATATTGAATCCGCATATGGGTACAAAATGGAGATTTTGTGTATCGGACATGACTCGCTATGAGAACACTTCATTGGATGTCATATGAGTGTCATAAGTGTTTCTTATGTGGTCAATGTACATGTAATTCTTTGACTTGAGAAATATGGAGTTTGTTATGTAGGAGTAATATATTTTGGCATTGGTTCTAATCATTCCGTAACTGGGTGACAGAATAAATGTTGGGTATGTCATAAATCACATGATAGAACTAGCATGTATCGAGATAGGATTTGTCCCTCCTTTATGACAGGAGTGATGTCTCTGGGCCCCTTGATAAATATATACTAAGAAAATGCATGCATGCTCGGATAATTGATATGAGATATCATGATTTGTTTTAGTTATATATTAGGGAATTAAAAAACTATAGATTGGACATAACGAGAATGACACATTCAATTTCTCGTGTTCAATCTGGACATCAAGGACAAAGGAATTAAATGTGTAAACTAAAATTGACTACAAAACAATAAATTGTTGTATCACCAATTCTCGTCATTTGGGTGACGATGATGTATTGCTAGATGCCGCTCATCGTTTATGACTATAAATACGAGATTTATACTTATTACCAACATGTCGGGAACCCATTGGGTCATACGCTTTGAACATATCCGAATAAGGAGTTTCAATAATTAAAATGTTTAATTATTATATCTAATTTGTATTGATTTAATCTGATTAAATAAAAATCTGATATTATTTTTTGTTGGACATTAAATAAGTTGACTATGTATGGTTGTGTAAGAAAGTGATGGTGCCATGGCCACTCTTACACTCAAGTAAGGTGTGAAAATGATAGTGATTTTTAGGTCATACTTCCATTCACCATGTAAAATGTATGACATTTTGCAAGAGTTTGGTCTTGCAATTCTCTCTCAAATATCACCTACAACTATTGCTCCCTTTTCTTTCTAAGTCTTTGAAACCATGACTAGCATCACGACAAGGCAAAAGATTCGTATTGTTCGCGTGGATACCATGGAGGCATCAACCTTTGTTTGTTGTTGTGATTCAAAGTATCGTTAATTGTGAGGTATAATTTCGAAACACCCGATTTATTCCGGTTCGTATGGGTCCTTGGAGGGTTACGGTTTTATTTTCCGTTGTGCTTGAGATCCCGTAACCCAATAGTTAGTGGTCATGTCCTTCTTTCAGAGCAAAATTCAAACTATGAGGACCAAAACTTGAATTATGAAAGCACATGTCCCGTTTTCAAAGAAATCAACAAACCTCAGGGACCAAAATTGGAGTTTACTCTTATGGTTATTATTTTCTTACGGATTTGGTCCTTACATTGAGGTTGTTAACTTTTATCCTTTAAGTGAATACTTGGGATATGCATGTAGTTACATATTTTTGAGGTAACAATTTTTCATTTTGTATCTCTGATAAAAATAATTTTTTTTTGAAATTGTTGCTTTAAGATCTACATGTTGAATACATTTGTTAATTTTATCGAGCAAGATTGAAGAGTTACTGTGTTTTTTCGAGTACGACTCGTGTATATGTGTAGTAACATGTTTGTGAGGTCATAACTTTTCACTTCTAATTCAGATCGAGATTTTTCTTCAAAAAGTTGCTTCTTAAGGTCTATATGTTCATTTTTTTCATTCATCAAGCAATTATGAAAGAGTTAACGTCTTATTTCGAGTACTACATATATACACGAGTTGTACTAGAGAAAACATGAAAAATCCTTTAACGCAAATTACGTTTTTAATCCCTGTGGTTTGTTAAAAATTTTTATTTTCATCCTTCTGATTTTGAAATTACAATTTTCATCCTTATGGGTTGTAATATATTACTTTTTTCATCCTTATTATTAAATTTTATTGCTTTTTTATCCCTATGGTTTACAACTCATTTCTATTTTAGTCTTTCATGCTTAAAAGTAGTTTTTGGACCTCAGGGACGAAAATAGAAATGAATTACAAACCATAAGGACCAAAACCAAAATTTCAAACCATACGGGCGAAATCTGCAATTTTTAACAAATCACAGGGACGAAAAACGTAATTTAATCATAGGGAAAAGTAAAAAAAAATAACTAATTCTTTCATATTGTGAGTGATTAACTTCTTGAATTTTTTTGAACAAATAAATTATTAAAGTCACTAAAATCAAACAAATAAATCTTTAAACTAACTAAATTTGAAAAAACCGAATGAACTTCCTTATTTTGTATGATTATGTCATTACACATTTTTTTGGGATGAATCAATCTTTTACATTTATAAAACAAAAGAAATATACCTTTTTATATCGATGTATCAATAAATCAGAAATAAAGTACAATAAACCAATAAAGAAATGATTATATATAACTTTTCCATATCCATTAATATTTTTCGAATTCAAATGAGAATCATAAGAGATGCAAATAATTATTTAGCGTGAATTGTGCTTTTGGTCCCTATGGTATGGCAAAAATTATGACTAAAGTTTCCGTACTTCATTAATTATGGATATGGTCTCTGTGATATTCAATTTGTTATGGTCATTATCTCTCTCACTAACATAATTAACAAATATCCGTTAATCAAGTTAACTCAAGGGGAATTTGGTTCCAACAGAATGATAGATGAGATGTTCCGCATGAATATTAATTGCTTTGATATTATACCTTTTAATCTAATCTTCCAAAAAAAAGGTAAGATTCCAAACATTTTTTTTTTCCGATAATCACTTTAAAATTTTCAATTATGGTTTTTATCCTTTATTACAAATATATAATTAAAAAAATGTAATTCAAACGTTTTTATAATAGTTATAAGAGTGAATTGTGGATTTGGTCCTTATGTTTGATAAAATTTTTCTAGCTATGATATGTTTATTATAGATTTGGTCTTTATGATATTTAATTTCTGTTGGTCATGGTACCTTTGACTAATGTTTCCATTAACTCCGTTTAATTAAAGACCTTTAATCTTTTTACTTAATTATTGTCTTTTTTTATAAAAAAAAATAAAAACAATATTTTTATACACACATATCTATACTATATTATAAAAGAGACATAAAATACTCTTAAAAACAACCTATTAAGCATTATGTACTATTATTTAATGTTAATTTACTTAAAATCTTTTAAAAAACAACTAATTAAGCAATATGTACTACTTTTAAATGCTTTTAACCCTAGTTAATAAATTTAATCCTTATCTCTAATCTCCAAACCCTAAAATTATGAAATTTGAATCCTGATGAACATAATCAAAACAGGATAAACATCTCAATTTAAATATAAAAAATTTTAAATATAAAAGATAATTAATGAATTTTAGCAAACTACTTAATTTTTTTTATATAAAAAACATTATATTATTAAGCCTAAATTACCCATTAAACATTATGTACTATTATTTAATGTTAATCTACTTAAAATCTCTTAAAAATCAACTAATGAAGCAATATGTAATACTTTTAAATGCTTTTAACCCTCATTAATAAATTACATCCTTATCCCCCCAAAATCCTTATCTCTAATCCCCAAACCCTTTGAATTCTGATAAACATAATCAAAACAGGATAAACATTTCAATTTAAATATAAAAAAATTAAAATATATAAGATAATTAATGAATTTTAACAAACTACTTAATTTTTTTTTATATAAAAAACATTATATTATTAAGCCTAAATTAAACAAATTTATAAAAAAAAACATTATCACTCTCTAAAACCATCCAAAATTGTACTGTAAATCGATAAAAAAACAAAAATTAAAAAGAAATATTAAAATCGTGATATATCTCGCTGCATTGCGCGAGTACACTTCTAGTATATATATATATATATATATATATATATATATATATGTGTGTGTGTGTGTGTGTGTGTGTGTGTGTGTGTGTATGTATAGCCATAAGTTCAAATGAGAAGTTCTAAGTGTGTAAGAATTAGATAAGTGATCCTAGCCCTTCATCTGGTTAACATTTGCGGCTTTGACTGTGAAGTATGGGATAATTCGGTCCCATGGTATGCGGAAGATAAACGGGTAGTCTCGTAACTATTTAATTGATTCACATTTAAACCCTTATGATTCACATATCAAACTGTTTAACTGATTCACATATAAACTAATTAATTGATTCACTTATGAACTATTTAACTAATTACACGGGGTCATATATGAATCAGTTAAATAGTTCATATGTGAATCACAATGGTTCATATATGTATAGACAGTTCATATGTGAATCACGCGGGTTCACAAATGAACCTGTTTGCCGCTTATTTGTAAATGTTACGAAACTACCCCTCTATTTTTTCGCATAGCCGCAAATCTTGACTAGTCAAAGCTGCAACTCTTAACCAATTTTGACCGTATGAAAGGCTATGGCCACTTCTCTACTTCTAACACACTACACTTCTCGTTTGAACATTTTCCTATGTGTGTGTGTGTATATATATATATATATATATATATATATATATATATATATATATATATATATATATATATAAAGAGAGAGAGGGGAGAGAGAGAGAGGGGGTTTCATTTACAAACCATGTTTATTTTACAAACTTTGTGACCCACCTACATACCGTTTTCATCAATCAAAGGTTAAGATCTAAATTGTGTTATTTTAGGTAATAAAATTAAAAATTATTTTATTAATTTCATGAAGTTGTACCGGAGGACAAAAGGGTTAAAATAACTTTGAAATTCTAATATCAGAACGCGCATAAAATCATGCAATTTCTGGAAACGTGATAAAAAATGTTAAACACGTCTCTTTTGGTGACATTGTGATGATGAATTTTTTATCGTCCCTTATGAGTGGCCACTAACCTACAAAAAGTGGCATGATAAAATCTCCTAGTGTCTTAATCTGTTTCATTACTTTCACCCTTGATTTTATGTGATGAAATCTTGTTTCATTAGTTTCACCAAGTATCGTATGTGAGGGTATAAGTTTCATCTGAATGATAAAATGTGATAAAATCTTGATTTATTTTTTATGAAACTTTGAAACGGGTTCATGAGTATCAACCACATGAGTAACCTGCTAAACCTGGACATTTGTATTGGAATTGGAGTTTTATGATGAAACTGAAGTTTTAGATTTAAAGTCAGTTTTTTTGGTTAAGATAAAACTTTTGTTAGGCCTTGATGAACCAATAGGTTTTGCTATCATGAAAATGGTTCTTAATAATACATGAGATGCTGAAAATGTCATCAACCAAGTATTTTGATATGCAAATGAGATGTTGTCTTTATTATTGTTTTTTGTTTATGGCAAAACAATTTTGATTTAACATAATTAAAGGGATAATATAATGAATATGTCCTAAAACAAATCAAAAGGATAACTACCATATATGAAACTCTTTCTAAGCAATTGTAAGCAAATTGACCATTACGCCTCTATAATTAACAAAACAAAAAATAAAAAGAAATTCATTGATTGATATTTATCTATAAAGTTTGCATGATAAAGGGCATTTGCAAAAGATCCCTATATATATATATATATATATATATTGCCTCTATAATTAACAAAACAAAAAATAAAAAGAAATTCATTAATTGATTGATATTTATCTATAAAGTTTGCATGATAAAGGGGATTTGCAAAAGATCCCTATATTTATATTTATATATATATATATATATATATATATATATATTGTATCATTTTAAAATTCAAACAATTAAATTTTGGAATTTTCTAGAAATATGGGTAAAATAATACTTCCAAATTACTAAACAACTATAACCCATAAATGGGGAAGTTTGTACAACCAATGTTATCAATATGAAGTGACATAATAATAACAACCTATTTAATCTAGACTATCTAGTGTCAACCAAAAATGTCCCTCTTCATAAAAACACAAAAATAGCCCGACTCCTCGTGTGCTCCTAACTGCATCGGTCGGCATTTTAACCCGTCCTAGGCCAGCCACTAGTAGGGCCTATAAAAGCATTTACACCATACAAGTGTTAGGCTAGAAGCCTAGTAAGACCCTACATGAAATCATTTCCATTTATACAAATCATTATCAATGTAAAGTGACATAATAATAACAACCTACTTAATCTAGACTATTAACAACTAGTTTAAATGGGTGTCACCGTGTCAACAAAAAATGTTGCTCTTCACAAAAACCAAAAAATAGCCCGACTCCTCATGTGCTCCTAACCGCATTGGTCGACATTTCAACCCGTCCTAGGTCGGCCGCTAGTGGACCTGTAAAATCATTTACACTATACAAGTGTTAGGGTAGAAGCCTAGTGAGACCCTACATGAAATCATTTCCATTTATGCAAAGCATTAAATACATCAATTAAATGTTACCCGATCCGTATTAGTAGTGTCTTATCGTAAGTCTCAAACTTTAATAAGATGTTCCCCACCTGAACATAAATACAAGGGATAATCCTTGAAATACGGGGGGGGGGGGGGACACTTTTCCACCTAGGTGACAAGTACACGTGAGTGGAGTCACCTATTAATGTTATTGGGACTACACTTCAGGTTCTGGTTTTAGTGCACATACAATTTAGGCATCACAACCTCAAACCGCTCCATACTTTTATTGCTTACTCCGTAGAGTTACACCTGAAGGATATATTGAACCTTATTACATACCCAAGCTAAACGAGTGCCACCTCAAGGACATCGATATTCTTTATTGTATACTCTCTAGTGGCCCAAAGATTGGCCTACAAGATCTCAGTTCTCAACACATATTCTAAATCCTCGTACATAAGAATTTAGGCAATTCTCTTATATGGACATGTACAAAGTTAAAGAACAACAATTCACATCACAGTGTATATTTCACATTGTCCACATTTGCTAATTCAGATCATTACTCATGTTTACCATTTCATGAAATCCAAGCATTTAGTTTCATAACTCAATATATCTACTTTATCTCATATTGGAGTTCTAACAAGTATAAACACATAAGTAAACAAAAAGGTTCCTCATCATCATGTTTAGAGACCATTTAATTCACTCATTTCCACAATCCCATTATTTCTCCTTTAGGCCAAGTATTTCTTCGTTAACCCAAAATGTTCATTTAGGTCAAAGTATCACAATGTCACCATAATTGTTAAATATCCAAGAATTTACACATATATGGAAATAAAAGTGGAACAAACTCACATATCACATTTTTAGGTCATACCACCAAATCACAAACACATTGTCAAATAATCATAAGGTAACATATTTAAAGAAGATTGACGGTAAAAAAACTCACCTAGAAGGTTTGTGAAGTGAACACTTAAAATGGAGAAAATTCTAGAAATGGAGATGGTTTGAAGCTTGGTAAAACCCTTGGAATCTTCCTTGAAATGAACACTAGAGCCTTAGTAAATGTGCATTAACTTCTTAAATCTTTGCTTGACATTCAATGTGGAGAGAAGAGTAGGAAGTAGGTGAAAATCACTTCCCACTTGAGAGAAAATGAGTTCCAAAATCGAATTAAAATAATGATCTACCACCCTCCTAAAAACGACTTAAGAAGATAAGGTATGGCCACTGCAGGAGACATTGCCATGGGCACAATCGTAGGCATTGTCGCCCGGATTGTACCGTGGCTACTCCCCCTTCCGCGACAATGCCACGACGACTATGACTCTGTCATTGTTGCCGACAAAGTCGCCCCGAATGTATCGCAGGGGGTCGGTCCCCTGCGATTGTTTCTTCTGCGAGTATGCCCCTGGCAAAGTCGTCGGACATACTCGCCTAATGTGTACCGAACCCGAAAATCCACCAACTCGACTCGATCCGACCCTAGACTTGCTTGACCAACGATATAAATCACATTTACTCTCACACAACGATATAAGGGTCACGTGAAACAAAATAGGTTCCATACTAAAATCTAAAACTAAAGGAGTCGCTTACTTGAAATTCGGAGTGTTACATATATATATATATGGCTTATCATTTGAGAACTACAAAATTTGTGAGAATTGTGAGAACTTATACCTTATGGTTTTGTTTCAAATGATTTTTTCTCATATAGAGATAGTATTTAATGTATTGATTAACATATATTTGATTCACAATATGATTGTTTCATATGTATTTGTTTCACAATGTGAAACTTTTTTATGTGTATTTTTCGTTTCACAAACACGTAAAAAATATTCAAATTGTGAAGCAAGTAATTGTAAAGCAAATTGGAACACCCGTAATTTCGGTAAGTAATAATTCTTTCTCCTTCATAGAACATTTCCAATATTTAACCCATTAATTGGAAACCTTTCACTTTGGAACGATGTATTTTGATATCGAGAGCTTCCCGGTGCAAAAAGTTGAAAGTGCAGGGTCCGGGTTGTGTTGGGCGATAGTGCACGATGACTGTGCCAAAAAGCACTATCGTAGGGCATAGTCACAGGGACCAAGACGAAGGATCGTGTGAGAAGTTGAGTTAACAGTGAGAAACGTGAGAAGTGGATCAGAACCCGTTGATCTCTTTTAATCTCAAGCCCTCCCATGAATTGCGGATGAGAAGGGAATTGATCTGGTGCATCTCGGTGCATCTCATCCTAATGTGCGTCCATTTCTAATCCACCGGTCGATAACCACTTCTCACCATTAACTCAACTTTTCACGGGAACCCAACCCCAGGGACCAAACCCCTCACGATACACCTTAGGCGACAGTGCCCGACGATATTGCCAAGGTCACTGTCGCGTATCATTATCGCGGGAGACCCCAGCCTTCGGTACATTTTAGGTGATTGTTCCTGGTGAGAGTGTCATGGCACAATCGCGGTGTCAAGGTCGTCGTCGGGTGACAGGATGTTTTAAGCTACGTTTTTGACACCCAACTCTCATAAGTCCTCACCCATTTCATCTTAAATCCTCTCAACTTGAAGACCTCCATTGAAGGCATTTTGGAGCATTCAAGAAGGTCTTAACCACCATTCTTCAAGGTTCTTATCCTCAAGCTAAAGATTAAAAGTATAGGGCCTCAAGTTCTTCATCTCACAACCCCTTCAAGAAGCCTAAGTTTTCTAGGTTTTTCACTAAAACCTAAATAGTGAGTTCATCCTAACTTTTAAACTTTATACATGTTAAAACATCATTGTTTGATCTTCTAAACCTTCTATATCACATTTCTTCATCTCATAAACTTCAACTCCATTTTTGAAGAATTTGGAAGAGTTCTAGGGTTTTGGGATTTAATGGGGATATTTCTCACATATTGCGGATGAGAAGGGAATTGATCTGGTGCATCTCATCCTAATGTGCGTCCATTTCTAATCCACCGGTCGATAACCACTTCTCACCATTAACTCAACTTTTCACGGGAACCCAACCCTAGGGACCAAACCCCTCACGATACACCTTAGGCGACAGTGCCCGACGATATTGCCAAGGTCACTGTCGCGTATCATTATCGCGGGAGACCCCAGCCTTCGGTACATTTTAGGTGATTGTTCCTGGTGAGAGTGTCATGGCACAATCGCGGTGTCAAGGTCGTCGTCGGGTGACAGGATGTTTTAAGCTACGTTTTTGACACCCAACTCTCATAAGTCCTCACCCATTTCATCTTAAATCCTCTCAACTTGAAGACCTCCATTGAAGGCATTTTGGAGCATTCAAGAAGGTCTTAACCACCATTCTTCAAGGTTCTCATCCTCAAGCTAAAGATTAAAAGTATAGGGCCTCAAGTTCTTCATCTCACAACCCCTTCAAGAAGCCTAAGTTTTCTAGGGTTTTCACTAAAACCTAAATAGTGAGTTCATCCTAACTTTTAAACTTTATACATGTTAAAACATCATTGTTTGATCTTCTAAACCTTCTATATCACATTTCTTCATCTCATAAACTTCAACTCCATTTTTGAAGAATTTGGAAGAGTTCTAGGGTTTTGGGATTTAATGGGGATATTTCTCACATACATGTTTTTATGAGTTTCCATGCTTATTTATGGATTTACAAGTCTGACATCACACTTTGGTCTTACTTGGAAATGTTTGAAAACCTAGGTTAAACTAGGGTTTTGGGAGAAACTTTGGTTATTTGATGAAATGACTTTGAATATTGGTTTCGTGTATTTATACACGTACTACTTCAAGTGTTCATGGATTTTGGAAACCATTGGGTATTTTCCCATATATATATAATATTTAGCAAAACTTGGAATATGGTATTTGGCATTTCCTTGTGCCTATATGGTTATGTCACTTATGTGACTATCTTTGTTTCCGTATATTTGATGGCATGATTGTATAGATTACAATGTAATGGATTAATAGGCATAGTAGTTGTCTGTATTTTAATTGGGATGTTATTTCTCATACTTTGGTATGAAGTAGGCATAGAGTGTAACACCCCAAAAATTGGGATAAACAAAAATTTCCAAAAATGGAAATGTGGTATATAAATGTCAAGACACGAGTTTTCCCAAAAAGGAAAATAATATACGCCTGTTTAATTACAAGTTTGTAATTTAACAGTAAGAGACAACAATCTTTTAATCTAATCCCTAACAAGAAATAAGATTACAAATAGTTGTCATCTAAATCTCCAAATCAATGTCTTCAAGTATGGCGTCCCAAAAATTGTTCCCAAGCTCACCTCTATAGTCCCACTAGCCTTTCTTGGCAGCCACGCCACTAGAACCTGAGATACACATCTCCAAACAAGTGTTAGGCTAAAAGAGCCTAGTGAGTTTGAACATAAATATAGTATAGTAAAATAATTGGGTTAAAAGTCATAAGTATTCATAAGAGGAATCAATGGGGGAAAACCAAAACACCAAACAAGTTTCACTTCAAGAGTCTATGTACCTTGGTGTTCACTCTCACAAGTAACACCCCGAAGGCCCGACACACTTAAGGACTACCTTCAAGGAATTACCCCAAATGGCGAAGATCTAGGCGCACACCTTCAAGGTGGTGCCGAAGATTACATCCTCCTAGTACCTACTTGCGATTCATCCAATTCACATGTATGTATTAACGACCAAATTTTACTCCAAGTAAAACATACATAATATCAACATGTGTACACTTGTAGTCCAACTACCACATTCGACATGATAGGAGTTTTTCATAATAACCAAAGACCCTCAACTTGGTCTAATCGATATGTGGTTCCACATAAGGAATCCCCAAGTAATGAAATTATACATTAAGTCCATAGAATCATAAGATCTCAATCAAGAAGCATGGCTAGATTACCAAGTCTCTTATTAGTTCAAAACCCTAAAATATGTATATTACTCATGTAGACCAATCAACAAGATAATCTCACCAAATATTCCTAAATACTTCTAAACATAGCTAGTGTTATCAATCTACCACATAAAGTGGTGTATGTAAAGTTTCATAATCTCCTAACATAAGAAAATAGGACCATTTTGTTAAATAAAAGTGATGAGAGGAAATAGAGCATATAATATGATAAAATGCACATTAATACATGTATCTCATTTAGTAAAAGTTGAAGAACTCACAATCTAAGTTTTTATAGAAAAACTCTAGAAAAGTTGTAACTCTAGATTGCTTGGAGAGGAAGTTGAGACTTGTCTTTAGCTTGAAATCCCCTATGTAATGCTCTTCCAGGATCCCTAGATGCTCAATAAATGTCCCCAACTAACTCTAGGGTTTCAATAAGTAAGATGAGGGAGTGGGGAGGAGAAAATCGCCTAAAAGACTCTTAAAAACGAACACAAATCAGATTTGGGGAATAATGGGAGTGAGATCCGTCAAAGTGGCTTTTATACTTACAGATAGAGTCGGGTGATTGTGACCGATGGTTATGCCAACATGGTATTCTCGTCGGCACTCTCGCCGAGTATGTACGGAAGCCAACTTTGGGGCCGTGGTTGTGACGGGCGATTATGCCCCATGTCACTCTCACTGGAAAACTCGTCGGGGATGTACCGCGTTATGACTGGCCCCCGCGACTATGACACGTGATAGTACTCTATGGCACTGTCACTGTCGCTCAAACTCCCCCGAGCCTAAAATTTCACACGAATGGCCACTAAGGTTTTTCTGAGGTTAGCCTACTGATCATAGGGTGGATTTGATATGGTGATTAAAGTGAAATTATTAAAGGCAATTTAAGGAGTTCAAGTTTACCAAATTATGGCGATACATAGAGTATCTATGGGAAAGTAAGATGTGATCCATCCAGTGTCATGCATCACCCAAGAGAGCGGTAAAATGTAATTTCGTAGTAATTAAGACTATCTCGGATTTTGGATATCTCAAGGTATAGATCTAGTTTCGTTGAACTTGAGACTACACGAGCAATAGACTTGGAGTGGTTGAGCTTGATATATCTATTGATTATAATCCATGAGTCTGACTTATTCAACATGTGTTGTGGCTTACTATTGTGTTCCGTCACTAATCATGGAATTTGGGTCTCCCTCGTCATCGCAAGATGTTATGTGATTTACATGGGTTCAAATCCAGTCAAATGGTAAAGTGCATCATTTTAAAGGTATAATTCCATTTTATTTATTTTTGGCTTTATCTTGCAACTGTTTGATCTCACTGGACTTTTAGTCTAACACTTTTTCTTAAAATGACATGTATAACATGTCATTCTAGCGGTGGGACTCCTCGAGTTTGAGTGGAGAGTCGAGTTGCCGTTTATAGCACGTTTTGGGTGAGAGTATAGATTTGGCGATTATTTTGTTGGACATGATTCTTTTGAAGAGAGATAGAGACACCGTCCTTTAATCTAGACTCAGATTAGTTTAGATTAGTAGGTTGTCAAACTATGTGTTGCTTTGTAAATGCCCTACTATTACCCAAATTCTTGGGACGTTCAATTATTTAAGTTCTATTTATGTCCATATCCAGGTATAAATTACCATCATTTTTAGGGCTGGTACACAGAAACAAATATATGTTCATTAATATTCTAAATCCTGGTCTTAAATGCAAAAAAAATCAAATGAAATAGCACATGATGCATTAGTTCTCAAAGTTATCACAATTTCATAGGTTCTCAAAAGGTGTCCCTATATATATATATATAGGGTTGGGTTCCGCTGAGAAGTTGAGTTAATAATGAGAAGCGTGAGAACTAGTTATCAACTGTTGGATGAGAAATGGACACACAATAGGATGAGATGCATCGAGATAAGATGCGCCGAGATGCACCAGATCAATTCCCTTCTAAGCCGCAATTCATAGGAGGGCTGGAGATTAAAAGAGATCAATGGTTCATATGCACTTCTCACACTTCTCACTGTTAACTCAAATTCTCACACGATCCTTCGCCTATATATATATATATATAGAGAGAGAGAGAGAGAAAGAGAGAGAGAGGTTGGTTATTTTGTTAATCCAATAATTGGTGTTAACTATGTAAACCAATCTTAGCCTTTCAACTTGGAAATCTACGGTTTATATTCATTATGGAATTTTGTATTAAATTGAAATAATATGTGTTATAGACAAAGATGAACACTTATGAAGAAGGGTATATTTGAAAAAAAAACTATAAAGATTTTTGTAACGTCCATCTCTGTGTAAGTTACTTTTCCGGTAATTACTCCATCATTTCGTAATCAATATCAATTAAAGATAAGGGATGCTTAATATGAATGTGTAACTTATGACTTGTGTGAACTAATGAACAATTGTCATATATGAACAGTGTTCAGTGCATAACATTTGTTATACGGAATCAGTAGCTTATGAATAATCTTCACCAACGAAAATATGACATATATGATATAACATCCCCAAAACACTAAAGATTCGATATAATCAGAAAGAGAATCAAAATTTCATGCCAATAAGATATCTGTCAATAAATAACAAAATCTGAGGTTCTACGCTAACGCAACCTATTACACAACTGAGATTAAATATAAAACTTCTAAATGGAAGTCTGTTATTGGCGGGACTGCTTACATCTTCTCCTTTCCTTTAATCGATCCCCTAGCTTCGCGCCCACCTGAAAAAGATTTTTATTTTTGAAAGAGCGAGGGTTAGACCAAAGGTCTAGTGAGTCCCTCCTATCAACACTTTAAAATCATAAAGACAACACAATATGCAACAATTTTCTCAAATCAAATTTATTAAATCTTAACACTTACAACAACCACTTTGGCTCACACTACCGTCACCCGTAAGTAACGGTGTGTCTGGCTCACACCGCCTTATTTGGGACACACACCCCAATGGCATAAACGGAACACCCCCCGGTATGAGCACAGGCGGAACACACCCCCCGACTTTGAGCACAAAGCACATAAAACAATGTATGCATACATTTAACCTCAATTAAAACATTTACCGCATAAAATGAACCAAATATACATAGCTCGCGTAAATAAAATTTACGTCTTAAAATAACTTTCTCATGCCTTTAAACAATTAAAAACACGACAAGCATTTAACTAAATCAACGGTATAAAAATAACTTAATAACTTTCGAGGTTTTAAGTTAAGAAAACTCACCTGGTCCTTGCGAAGCTTCCTCTCTAACACCTCAGTGTCGAACCTATAACCATTTTAAGAGAAAACGCTTAAACTCACAGCCATAAAACTCACGGAACTAAACTGCACAACCCGACCAAAGCCTACCAGACCGAAACCTAACAGATGCAGCCCCCCCGGCCCCGAGCAGTACCCAGGCTGCGCCCGCGTCGCGCCCTGCGCCGCACCCAGGCCGCGCCCATGCCGCCCTAATCCGCGCCCTGTGCCGCGGTCGACCGGTACCATGCGGCGCCTGGTGCCGTGGCTCGACCGGTACCATGCGGCGCCCGGTGTTGTGGCTCGACCGATACCATGCAACGCCCGATACCATGGTTCGACCGGTACCTCATGCGACCGAGGTCCAAAAATAACTTGTGACCGGGGTCCCTACTTAACTAATCGACCGGGGTTTCTATTGACCGGGGTCTTAAACTGACCGATGTCACTCGATCGGACTCCACTTTTGACTTGGGTTTCTATCGACCGGAGTCGATTCTGGGTTTTTGAACACCCAAATTACTCAGACCCAAAATTCAAGAATGTTACCATTTCATCCAATAAAATCCAACCAAACTTCAAATCTCAAATGATTAGGATCAGATACACTAAAATTCCAACTAATTAATCAGTCTTGTTCAAGACCCAAACATGGAAGACTGATTGTAGTCTGGGTCGACTCAAAACCAAAACTGGTTGATAGCTTAACTTGATTTCAACGAGAGAAACACATTCCTTATGCAACTTCCTATAAGAGATTATGAATTCATACCTTATGAATTTGATGCAGAACCACTTCAATCTTCGTCTTCCTCAATCGCCTCCTATCTGCTCTTTTTTTTCCTTTTTCTTTAGCCGCACAAAAGGGAGAAATGCCAAAATCCCTAGAGGTATTCCCCTTAAATGAACCTTTTTCACTTATCCACCCTTAAGTTCTCTTTTAATTCACTTTTCACCCCAAACTCTAATTTTTATTAAATTTAACTTGGGTTATTACAATATCTCATCCTCAAAAGAATTCCGTCCCCGGAATTCCATCGTTGAAGAGCTGGGGATATTGAGAGCTCATAACAGTTTCTAATTCCCAAGTTGCCTCTTGTCCTTTGTGAAACTTCCACTACACTTTTACCAAATGGATTTATTTGTTCCTCAGCTTTCTCACTTTTCGATCTAGAATGGCCATCGGCTCCTCCACATAGTTCAGTTTTTCATCGACCTGAATCTCTTCCATAGGCACCACCGCATCGGTTTCAGCCAAACACTTTTTCAAGTTAGACACGTGAAAGGTAGGGTGTACTCCCCGCATGCTTTCCGATAGCTCCAACTTATAGGCTACTTCCCCCACTTTCTCAACAATGGTAAAAGGTCCAACGAATCTTGATCGCAGTTTACCCTTCTTCCCGAAACGAACTACCCCCTTCCACGACGAAACTTTTAGCATGACATTGTCCCCTACTTGAAATTCAATCGGCTTCCGCCGCTTATCCGCGTACATTTTCTGACGATCTTGGTCCTTCTTCAATCTTTCTCGAATCTGGGTAATCTTATCGGCTGTCGTTTGAACAATCTCCGGACCGGCTAGTTGTCTTTCCCCCACTTCGGTCCAACACAACGGTGTTCGACACTTCCAACCATACAGAGCTTCAAACGGAGCTGCCTGAATGCTCGCGTGGTAACTATTATTGTAGGAAAACTCGATCAATGGCAAATGAATCTCCCACGATCCCTTGAATTCAATTACACATGCGCGGAGCATGTCTTCCAATGTTTGAATGGTTCTTTCGCTTTGTCCATCCGTTTGGGGATGATATGTCGTACTGAGTTTGAGTTGCGATCCCAACTCTCTTTGAAGACTTCTGCAAAATGATAAGGTGAAACGCCCATCTCGATATGACACAATAGACGACGGTACTCCATAGCAAGATACTATTTCGTCTATGTAAAGTTTTGCCGGCTTCTCTAACGTATCCGTCTCTTTTATTGGGAGAAAATGTGCTGACTTTGTCAGTCGGTCCACTATTACCCAAATAGCGTCATGCCCTTTAGGTGTTCGTGGAAGTCCTGTGACAAAGTCCATCGTGATCTCGTCCCACTTCCATACCGGAATTTCCAATGGCTGCAGTTTTCCGTACGGTCTTTGATGCTCCGCCTTCACTTTTAAACATGTCAGACATCGCTCAACAAAATAAGCAATATCTTTCTTCAAACCCGGCCACCAATAAATTGGTTTTAAGTCTCGATACATCTTGTTGGCTCCCGGGTGAATGGAATAACGAGACTTATGAGCCTCCTCTAACACTTTCTTTCGAAGATCTCCCAATTTCGGAACCCACACTCTATCTTTGAAACACTTCACCCCTCGACCGTCTGTCTTTAGAGAGTCAACATACCCGACCACTCTCTCGCTTTTCAGATTTCCTTCCATTAGCGCTTCCTTTTGTAGTGTCTTAACTTCCTCCAAAAAGGTAGAGGTTGCCTCTACTCGAAATGCTATCACTTTTGGTGCTTCGCTGCGCTCCTTCCGACTCAGGGCGTCGGCCACTACGTTGGCTTTACCCGGGTGGTAAAGAATTTCACAGTCATAGTCACTTAACAACTCCATCCATCTCCGCTGCCTCATATTCAGTTCTTTCTGATTTAACAGATGTTGCAAGCTTTTGTGATCCGTGTAAATCTGACATTTAACCCCGTACAGGTAATGTCTCCAGATCTTCAAAGCGAAAACTACCGCCGCCAGTTCCAGATCGTGCGTTGGGTAATTCTTTTCGTGTTCCTTTAACTGACAGGATGCATAAGCAATCACCTTACCTTCTTGCATCAGCACACACCCCAAACCCAACTTTGAAGCGTCACTGTAAATTACGAATCCTTCCGTTCCGTTGGGTAAAGATAAGATAGGGGCACTACTCAAACTTTCCTTCAATCTATTGAATGCTTCCTCTTGAGCCTCTGACCATGCAAATTTAACGTTCTTCCTGGTTAGCGCCGTTAATGGCGTGGCTATTCTCGAGAAGTCTTGAATGAACTTCCGATAATAACCCACCAATCCTAGGAAACTCCTTACTTCGGATGGTGATCTAGGCACTTCCCACCCTTTAATGGCCTCTATCATGGCTTGTAGATCCCAATGCAGTGCAATTACAAGTAATATGAACAATGATGAACAGATTATAGGTCACAGCAACTAGTCATATGATTGATATAACTTCAAAGGGTTAAGGTTTACAGAGAAAATTTCTGATAAGGTTATGTAAACCTAACGACTAGAAAACTGAATAATGAATCTCTCTGACCCTACAAATGAAAAGAAAACAACTTTAAATACGTAGGCTCGCAGGCCTAAAGGGCTTATGGGCTTTAAGGCCCAACAAGCTTACAACTTTAATAACTTGACATAATCTACCCCGAACTTCTATTTAACTAACAAAGTAGCCCTAACAATCTCCCCCTTTAAATAGAAGTTGATAGTCACGCCAGTTAGGAACAAAAATTTTTCGGAAACCAAAGCTGATCTCGAAATATCTGATTTGCGTTCTATACTCCAGTCGTTCTTCAATAACTTTCAGTGCTTTAAGAACAAGTACTTTGTATGAAAAATCCAGTAACTGAACTCCTTTTTCATCTTGACTCAGCGCACGCTTCAACTTGTCTTTCAAAAACATCAACGTACCATCACAAAATCTGGCAATCTGATCAAAACGGATAAAGCGTAGAACACCGTTGTTGTTCACATATGACATACCAAACTCTGGAAACTTTATAACTGTGAATGCAGGTACATTTAGAGCATCAGACGGAACACTCAGATCAGGCTTGAACAGATTAATCTTCGGTTGATCACTTTCTAACCCAATCTGAAAATCTTCCACCGAAGCAAGTTTCATTGCGCACTTCATGTATCTTTTCACCGTTTCTAGTGCATCAATGACTTCTCCGGGTCTGACGGTTCTGGTCTTTAAGTCACGTAATATGTACAGCAGATCTTGTGGATCCAGACATGGAAAATCAGCATCAGAAAAGCAGTATTGTTGACCATCTTCTCTAGTAACCATAAAGTCCGTATACTTAACCTTCATGAAGTAGGCAGGTATAATCTTATCAACTGATACAATCCTGAGCTTTGTCTTGGAGTACTTGTGCTGGAACTTTCTGTACACGAACACAAGTTCACGTTGTTTTTCTTTATTTTTCACTGACTGTAGACCATGGATAACGACTTCATCATACTTTCTGATCCAGTGGGCAAAGATCTTTTTCTGACTTTCTTCGAGGAAAGGAACTTTGATTCAGACTCTTTCCCACTTGGATGGACGAACTGGAGTAGTACTAACTGGTTCTCTAACTGGTGAAGCTGGAGGAGATCTCTCGGGAAAAACTGTAGAAGAAAAATCAGGGTGATTAACTGGATAGGTCAATAAAGGAATCACGGCAGAAGACTGATCATCTGGATGTATTATTTCATCAATTTCTTCTTGCATAACCACCAGAGCTCTTTCAGTATTGGCACATTCTTCTGTCGTGTCCGACACTTCATACGGATCTAGTATTATTTCCCAATCTTCAGGAACCATCTTCAAATTCCTCAGGCTTTTCAACCGTCGGATAATCGTATAGTATCAAGTCTGTCACCGGTTCCCGTTCCTGTTCCTGTCTCTGTCCCTCTGTTCTTGTACCCGAACACGTACCCTGTTCAACCTGTTCTGACTCCACTACATGTGTCTCCGGCTCAGATAGACGTTGGCGCTTCTCCCCGTCATGGTGATCAGGATCATCCTGATCATCATGTCGGCGCTTGAGCCGTTCTGCCTGGCTACGGCAGGTATCCTCCACTGCTGAAAGGCGTTCAGTCAAAACAACTACGGTTTGTTGGAGTGACTGAAGCATAGCTTGCTGGATCTGGAAGACTTCGGTAGAGACATTAGGCTGGGGTGTAGGTGGAGTAGGTGTGGATGCTTGAGAACGAAGTAGAGATAGCAAATCGGCATCTTGGGTGGGTTCGGTTTGAGATTGGGCTATAAGTTTGGCGAGAAGGATAGATTTGAGTTCAGGTATGGAAAGATCCGTTGCTGGTAGAGAAGGTGGAATAGGTGTACTCTCCGGCTCAGTCACAGGACCTTTGCCTTTGACCATGCGTTTGATGTTGTCCAACTCCTCCCTCATCATAGATTGGGCAGCCTTTAGGGCGCCGTCCATGTATTCCCTTGAGACAAACTCATGTGGGGTAACTCCGGGGTCACTTAGACTTCCCGTTGTAGCTACGACTGTTGAAGTCGAGCCGCCTACGTTCACGGTTGGCGTGATGATAGCCGTGGTAGGACTTCCACCCAATCCTTGTAACCTACCTGAAGGTGGGTTTACTATGGGTGTTCCGGCCGGGCCACTTAGGCTACCAGCGATAGCCGAAAAAGGAATCTGTGTCCTAGGAATGGCATGAATCACAAATGGCTCTAGACTCCGTGCAAGCAAAGAAGGCGAGAACGGGGGCAGCTGTTCTCTTGTTTCAATATCGGCACCCTCCAAGTGAGATCCCGATAGCGTATGTGCTAAATCCCCGTGAGTTTGTAAAACCACCATCTGTTGAGAGATGGTGGAGTGGCTTGGTGGGGTGTGCAAATGCGCCGCTAGGTCCACGGCGGCTTCTTCAATACCCTGTCCCAACACATGAGACTGGGTAGCAGATGTGGCTACCTGGCTAGACGTGGCTAGGGGGGGTACAACCGAAGATGGTTGTCCCGTCACTCGTGTACTCTCTGAATGCAGTTTACTCCGCCTTTCCCTCACACAGCTCACTTCTTGATGTTCAACTAATACTCCCTCTGCTCTCCTTATCGCTCCAGATGAGGGCTGATTATCGTCACCATCGGAGTCAGAAGACTCTTCATTTGATGTCGATGCTGCGGTTTGGGTTTCGTCTGAGTCGGAAATGGCTGTTGTTTCTTCAGTAGCAGCGACAGAGGAGGACTGAACTTGAATGGCTTCAGAATCTGTTGCCTCTTCTGTCATTGGATTCTCTGTTGGTGGCGGTGACGGTGGTTGTCTTGAAGAACTATAGTGGCTCGTTCCAACGGCACTGCCCACGCCAGATCCCCTCACAATAATAGCTCTCGACACACCCTGTCCGGAAGCCCCAGCTGTCCGGACGCTCCTGCCTCTCGTTTGTGGACGCGGACCCTCACTTCGCTCAGGTCTTTCTCCCTGGGCAGGTCCTGCCGGTCCTGGTCAGACCATAGGAGCTGGAATGTTGTGTGTGTGCCTATAAGCTATCACACTCAGTGTCGTGGGACGAGCATGGTCTAGTACCCCGACTGGGATTTGTCGGGCGATAACACCTTCCGGATCAGCACGGGAAGGAATCTTGCGCGTTGGATGTTGTGGACACGTCGGGTGGGTAGAGCGGCGTTGTATCTCGGGATAAAGGTTCATGTAGTTCCGGATAACGATCTGTAGGAACCGCATGAATGGAATGAAGTTTGATCGGCGAGATGCAGTAGAACGAACTCTCTGAATGAGTTCAAACCAGAGAAAATCGGCAAAGTCCACGTGGCGATTGAAAGCCACCACGTGAAAGATGCGAAGAATCGGGGCGCTCGTCTGATCAATGCCCTTCGTTATAGACGAAAGGCACCGATTGATGTATGTGAACAACGTATACCATATTGTGGATAGATGTTTGCGGTTGAAGGTTGATGGAATGCGAAGTTCTGCGCCGTAACCCAAAGAGAGAAGATCGGTGCACAGTGTAGCATCAGTGACCATGGGGTCAAAGGTTTCGCGGCCTGCTACGGATCCGGCGGTCGGTAACCGAAGAAATTGACGGAAAAGATCACATTTGAGAAGCACTGGAGTGTGATCAATCCGTCCTTCAAGATGAAATCCTCCATCGGCCTCTAACGCATGGAGAGAATGCCAGAACTGCTGTAAGTATAGAATTGGTACGGTTGCAGTTTCCGTTAGAGCATAGGCGATTGGATGGCCCCTGAGTATCTCGATGATGACCTGATATTGAATAGCAGGTTGGGTTACATCGAGATGGTAGTTATTGGCAGTAAGAGGAAGGAACTGATCCTCGGGAATCAGTTCCGCATCTGCGATTGGGTCAATCGCTGGTGGCTGGTTTTGTGCCATTGTACCTGTGAAGAATTAACAGATTAGTACGCAGGTTTGGAAAAAGATACTAGCCGTTGGAGTTATTCAGTCACGATTTAGATCACACCGGATAGTAACTCCAAACATTGGAAGAGCAAACCCTACTCGTGAATTAGGGTCAGTCACCAAGGCGCATAGACTTGCACCAGCACATATAACCAACAAAAATTTCCTCGTAAACAACATATTAAAAAAAAATAACTATAAGCACCAAAAAAAAAAAAAAAAAAATTGGTTCGACCGGATAAGATTCAACCGGGGTTTTTCTAAGACCGGATACAAGCATGATCGGACAATGCATTCGACCGGATGTCAATTAGACCGGATAAATGTTCGATCGGATGAGGTGTTCGACCGGAGGTCAATAAGACCGGATAGGGTCTTCGACCGGATGAGGTCTACGACCGGAGGTCACTAAGACCGGAGACATGTTAAGACCGGGGTTAGGTTAAGACCGGAAGTTAGTCGACCGGAGGAGCCATATGACCGGGGGTGCCTTCGACCGGAGGTAGTCTTTGACCGGAGAATAGGAAAGACCGGAACCGGGGGTGTATTCGACCGGGGCGTAACCCTAGATCGGAGAAAGAACCCCCGGAGAAGACATATCGACACCAGGTCCATCCCCGGGGAAAATCCAGATCTTTGAACACCGTAAAACGATCGATTACAATCGATCGATGCAGAGTGAACACATCTAAACATGATAACACCTACCTTGTCGAAGGAAGAAGATGAAGACGAGGGATTCGGTCGAATGTCGTTTCGGTCGAATGGAGTCCGGGCGAAAGAGAGATGGGAGAATACGAGAGAAAGAATCGATCGAATGAGGACGACAACCGTTCGACCGGGGTTTATAAACCCCCGAAGGTGGTATGGGCTTGGGCCGAGTCTGGGCTTGGGCCGGGGGGGGGGGGAGGCTATGGGCCGAAACAACCAACCAAACAAACCAAACCACAAAACAAAATCAAAGAAACAAACCTTAAAAAATCTTTTTGGAGTTTTCGGAGATATATAAAACTACTAAAAAATATTTAAGGGGGGAAAAAACTTAAAATAAAAGGACTTAAATAAACAGACACGAGACCTAGCTCCCCCTCGAATGATTACCATGAGGAGGTCCAAACACAGAACCCTCTTACCTGCTCCCCCTCGAATAGGGGACCCGTGAGACTTACCAACCAACTGACGCTAGTGGTCCTCCTGAACACATTACCGGGTTGTGGATCCATCACACAAACCACCTTGCACTTTTCAGCGAACAGGAGATAAACTGGACACATAATCACAGAAACAAACATACGAACACAAAAGAAGCGGGAAAACACGAAATCTACTTTGTTGATACAGAAGTTCGTAACGGACACAGAGCTGAACGAGTAAAATGCAATACCCAAGGAGTGTGGATAATAGCAACCAGAGACAAGGCACTGGTGCATTTGTCACAGTCATTCGTTATTGAATGAAACTCGTAGAGAGCTGCGAACGGATCAAACTTTCAGATTTAGCATACCTAGCTTGGACACAAGGTAATTAAATTGTTTTTCGTCCAAGGCTTTGGTAAATAGGTCTGCTAACTGATGCTCTGAATTAACAAAATAGAGTTCGATAGTACCTTTTTCCACGTGATCTTTTATAAAGTGATAGCGCACATCAATGTGTTTCGTCTTCGTGTGCTGGACGGGATTGCTTGATATGGCTATAGCGCTCTTCGAGTCACAGTAGATGGGAATCCTGGAATAATTAAATCCATAATCTTTGAGCTGGGTACGCATCCAGATGACTTGCGAGCAGCAACTGGCGGCTGCTACATACTCCGCCTCGGCTGTGGAGGTGGACACGCAATTTTGCTTCTTGGAAGCCCAGCTGACAAGACGATCGCCCAAGAACTGAACATGACCCGACGTGCTCTTCCGGTCCAGCATGTTTCCAGCGTGGTCAGCGTCCGAGTAGGCTGTCAA
Source organism: Arctium minus (assembly GCA_954870635.1). NCBI lineage: Eukaryota > Viridiplantae > Streptophyta > Magnoliopsida > Asterales > Asteraceae > Arctium > Arctium minus. Next base: position 21,737,166 of record OX941082.1, read on the forward strand.
TTCAAAACCTGTCTCTTTTGGATACCACAAACCAAGATCAGCAGTACCTTTTAAATATCGAAAAATTCGCTTAACCGCAGCTAAGTGAGACTCTTTAGGTTTCGACTGAAATCTTGCACACAAGAATGTCGAAAACATAATGTCAGGCCGACTAGCCGTCAAGTACATCAGAGAGCCAATCATACCTCTATAAATAGTAGCATTCACATCCTTACCGTCAGGATCGGAGTGAAGCTTTAGAGTAGTGGACATGGGGGTTTTCATAGATGCAGATTGTTCCATCTGGTATTTCCGAAGAATATCCGAGATGTACTTAGATTGATTAATGAAAATTCCTGTTTGTAATTGTTTTACTTGGAGACCCAGGAAAAAGTTCATTTGCCCCATCATGCTCATTTGAAAATGTTTACTCATTAAGGCAGAAAAGTTCTGACAATACTTGGGGTTCGTGGAGCCAAAGATTATATCATCAACATAAATTTGTACAAGAATGATATCATTCTTCTCTCTTTTGATAAATAAGGTAGTATCAATTTTACCTTTAGAGAAGCCAGACTTGACTAAGAAGGATGAGAGTGCATCATACCAGGCTCGTGGCGCTTGCTTAAGACCGTAGAGGGCCTTGTCAAGAAAGTAGACGTAATGTGGATTTTCAGTACTCACGAAGCCTTCGGGTTGCGAGACATAAACTTCCTCCTTGAGCACGCCATTGAGGAACGCGGATTTCACGTCCATTTGAAAGACGATGAAATTCTTGTGAGCGGCGTAGGCGAGAAACATGCGGATCGCTTCAATGCGGGCCACCGGTGCAAACGTCTCATCGTAATCAATTCCTTCTTGCTGGCAATATCCTTTAGCCACTAGACGCGCCTTGTTCCGAACAATGATGCCGTTTTCGTCCTTCTTGTTCTTAAAAATCCATTTAGTCCCGATCACCGTCTTGTTCTTAGGACGGGGAACTAGACGCCATACTTTGAGGGTCTCAAACTGGTTGAGTTCCTCCTGCATAGCAATTACCCAGTCCGGATCAGTCAGTGCGTCAGAGACAATGGAAGGTTCGATACGGCTGAGGAACGAGGAAAATAAGCAGTCATTGGCGGTGGTGGATCGAGTTTGAACTGGTGTGGAGGGATCACCAATGATCTGATGAAGAGGATGTGCTCGAGTCCATTTGGTAGTGTGTGGATGTGGTTGATATGTCTGATGGGAGGTATCGGAATCCACATGACCACCTGGGGGTAAATCCTGAACTGCCTCGAGGGATGATGGCTTGTGAGGTGTAAGCTTCGTAGTGGGAGTCGAAATAGGAGTAGAGGACGACTCAGCTGGAGATGAAACTATGGAATGTTCCGGGATTGTCGGAGAGGAAGCTTCGAGAGCACCTTCGACAGAAGTCGGTGCAGGAAGTTGAATGGGAACATGAATTGGTTCAGTAGCACCGTCATCAAGAGCTTGAGCAAGAGGGTGTCTATCACTTGAGCCCGGGGAAGCTTGATCATTGGCAGTAGAGAATGGAGCACCAGGCGAGGATAGACCACCGGAGTCGGTAGGGCCCGTGACTTGTGTCACTTCTGGTGCTTGAGCAGTATTCCTGTCACATGACGTAGTATTAGACTTAACAATAAATAAGTCAGTATAAAAGAATTCAAACAGTAAATCCAAATCAGAAAGATGTGCTCTTGACGCATGATGTGGATCCACTGGAGATTGTGTAGCCTTCGTACGGAATTGTCCAGAAGCTAACACACCAGTAAGCGCGGGTTCTGAATTGAGATGTTCAAAAACCATGTCAGGGGCCTCGTCAAAAGTCACATTTACGCTCTCAATGACGGTCTTCGTCCTTTTGTTGTAGACACGGTAGGCTTTTGCTTGTTGAGAGTAGCCGATAAACACTCCTTCATCCGCTTTGGGACTGAATTTGCCAATATCATCCTTATCATTTAAGACAAAACAGGTGCATCCGAAAGCATGAAAGTAGTTGATGTTCGGGATACGCTTATTGATGATCTCGTACGGAGTCTTGTTTAACCGCTTGTTGATGATAGACCGATTTTGAGTATAGCAAGCGGTAGCAACTGCTTCTGCCCAAAGAAATAGAGGTAGCTTGGAATGAGATAACATCGTACGTGCTGCTTCAACTAGAGTTCTGTTTCGACGCTCTACCACCCTATTCTGCTGAGGAGTACGAGCGGCGGAAAAAGTATGCGAGATACCCACTGAAGTGAGATAACCGGTGAGTATTTGATTTTTGAACTCAGTGCCGTTGTCCGTCCTGATGGTCTGAACTACTTGGTTGAGACTGACTTGGATGCTCTTCAGAAGAGAGATTATCAACTCGGGAGTTTCGTCCTTTGAACGGAGAAATCGGACCCAAGTGTAACGAGAGAAATCATCAACCATCACCAATGCATACTTCTTGTGATTTATGCTTTGAACGCGCATCGGTCCACATAAGTCCATGTGGATTAGCTCAAGGGACCGAGAAGTACTCGGAACAGCTTTCGGCTTGTGAGACGCCTTTTTCATCTTGCCCTTTTCGCAGGCAGCGCACAAATGATCTTTTGCAAACTTGAGGTCAGGCATACCTTTGACATGTCCACCCAGCACCAACTTGTTGATATTCTTGAAATTCAAGTGCGAGAGACGACGGTGCCATAGCCAACTTTGTTCAGCAGATGCTTTGGACAACAAACAGACTTCCTTGTCAGGTTTCAAGGACGAGAGGTCGATCGTATAGAGGTTGGTGCGTCGCGTTCCAGCAAGTATTTCTTTACCATCCTCAGTGCGAACGCTACATCGTTTAGCCTTGAAAGTAACCTCGAGATTCTTGTCGCAGAATTGACCGATACTGAAGAGATTGTGACCGAGACCTTCGACATAGGAGACTTTCTTGATCGTGATGTTATCTTTGACAATATCGCCGTAACCCCTGATGGGAGATGAGTGATCATTCCCGAATCGTACATTCCCACAGAACCTCTCGGTGAAGTTTGTGAGTAGCTCCCTTCTTCCGGTCATGTGTTTGGAGCAGCCTGAATCTAGATACCACACATGACCGTCCTGCAAAACAGGTTATTTCTTTTTAGGTACCCATTCGTAAATGGGTCCTTTGGGGTTAGATTTAACACCCGACTTAGAGACCCGTTTAGAGTTGGGTCTTTGTCTTTCACGGGAAACATCAAAATGAGAATGATTATGAGCAATATGATATGAGCCAAACCAATCAGATGCATAAGGACTATCAACAAAATCATTTGATCCACAATAAGAACAACATAGACAATCATGAGACAGTTGAAGTAATTGCGGAATTGAAGAAACTTTTAAAGGAAGAGTTCCATTACATTCAACTAGAGGTTTAGAAATAAAGACATCATGATTGTTATTGTTCTTTCTAGACTTTAAGACAGGATCAACTAATTCTGATGTTGCCGAGCTCTCTTTTGACTTCTTAGCTACCCAAGCATATTTCACTTCTTCCCGCCGACCATACGTATCTGAAATGTCGTTAAACCCATAGTCAGTGGATTTGAAAATTGACGATTGAGACCTTTGAGAGCGACCGGTCTTTTTCTTCTTCTGTGAAGGACTTTTAGATTTAGACTTGGAAGATTTTGAAGAATTGTCCACAGAAGGTTTTTGCGGGGCAGATGTAGAACATTCACCCTTATAAAATTTAACCGGAGGCTCACATGACTCATTTAAAAAATCAACATGGCTAGGTAGAGAAGGATTAAAGTCAAATTGGCTCAAATTGCTATCTAAGCACACCTCAGAATTCAAGAAAGCAGAAAACTCTAGTTCCTCATCGGAAAGGACCTTATCACATGAGGACTTCAGAACAGTGGAAGAGTTTATTGAGAGCAGATCATATGCGGAAGCATTTTTACAATCAGAACACTGATCTGATTCAAGACTTTGAGGCTCTTTTCCTTTAGTTGGTGAAGAGTCACCCATAAAAGCTTTGCAGGAAGATGTGTCAGAAGAAGGATAAGAGTTTTCAGACAGATGAGATATCTCTCTTTGAAGAATGGAAGGCTGAGCTTGAGAGTCAGCCTTGTGAAGTTGCACTTTCAGATGATCTGTTGTCATAGCAGCCAGTTGTGAGTGTAACTTCTTTATTTCCGTCTGGAAATATTCTTTTTCCTCATCTGACATAGTCTCCTTTTTGTTGAAACTGAGAAACTCAATTTGAGATAAAAGACCTTGTTTTTCCTTTTGAAAATTTTCCCGTTCTAGTGCATACGATTCTTCTAGCTGAACAAGTTTCTTTTCTAAAATTAGAGTTGGAACATAAACTTTGGGAGCTAGAGGTTCCTCCTCAGTTTTAACGCTTTTAGCATCTAGTTCAGCTTGAGAGTAGCTATGAAAATAATCGGATGACAGGAAACGGGGTTTGTTGGTATTATAAGTCGCATTTAAAGAATCATAAACAAAAGGAACTGTCGTTTTAGAAAGAATAGAGTTTTCTCTTCTCAGCTTATCTTCCAATTCTTCCTCCTCAGTGGGTGTGGTCCATCGTATCTTATATTCTGGAAAGATTTTGTCTAATCCAAAAAATTCAGAAGCATATAAGGTAGGAACTTTGGATAAAGCCTTGTTTAAATAATTAGGGTTATCGTCCGATACCCGCATTTCCGTACTTTGGTTCTTTTGGTGCAATTAGCTTTAGCGTTTGATCAGATTGACCAAATTTATAAAGTTTCTTTTCCAGCTCTTCTAAATGATTAGATAACCTAATGTTCTCATTTTTGTAAGCCACGTTTTGATTTATCAAATCAATTTTCTCGGTCTCAGACGTATGAAGCTTATTGGTCAGGTCATCTACTTTGGTCATTAGGTTTTGTGACTCTATTGAACAACTCGCATTCTCTTCTCTTAAATTAGATATCGTGCACATGTAGCTAGAAATTTCTAAGCTTTGTTTTTCCATAAAGTCAGACTGCTTAGTGACACGGTTTTCCAGAGATAAGAGAAGTTGTTCTTTTTCTTTTAAAAGTAGCTTGTAAGAGTCAAGTTTGTTCAATGAGAGTTGCATCTGATCAAGTAAAGCTTCATGGAAAGGGGCACATACCTGACAGGGAGCATTATGATCTTCTTCATCAGTATCGGATGGTGATGAATGGTTGCCCATGAAACACAAATGAGCTTCAGCATCCTTAGGTTCTTCATCCGACACTTGTAACCAGTAATCGTCTTCAGCCATTAGAGCTTTACCGGCTTCCTTTTCTTTGGCAAGAAGCAGCTTGGCTCGGTAGTAGTTGGCGTTTCGCACAATTGGCTTGCGACAATCTTTGGCGAAATGACCTAACCGACCACAGTTGTAACATTTGATCGGTTCGTCTTTCGGCTTTTCTTCATTTCGCCTGTCAGGTTTCTTACGTCGTAACTATTACCTTCAGACTTTTCTCGATGATCACGTCGAGTAGAGATTCTTTGCTTGTTAGAAGTCTTGTTAAAAAACCTCCTCTTTTGAAATGCTTGAGTGAGAAAAACCATTGCTTCTTTCATCTTGGCAAGTTCTGGATCCGAGTCACTATCGGGATCTTCAGGTTCAGAATCACTCAGCACGGGCTCTTTTCCAGATGATCGGCTGACGAACTTGGCTCTTCTCTCAGATACGAGTGCTATTTGATCAATTGCTGGCTTTTCTTCTGCTTTCCCAATAAGTTCCATCACTTCTTCTTCATCTTGAAGCAGCATTTCATAAAGTTCATGAAGATACAGCTTCTCCAAGGTCTGAGTGTGACGTATATGGGAGACGAACGGTTTCCACTCAGGCTGTAAGTTGTTCATAAACTTTATGTTGTTTTCCGTGTTCGTCTTTGTGATCTTATTTTTCTGAAGATCATTCAGAAGCATATTAAACCTTTCGTAGGTTTCCGTCAGCGTTTCACCCTTTCGTGCTTTAAACCCATCATATCTGGTGATACAGTTGGTCACCTTTAGCTGGTTATTGATGTGGCTTCCCATCATCATCTTCTCTATTTGGTCCCACATCTTTTTCGATGAGTCCTTGAAGCTATCTATACAAGCATAAATATCATTCGGTAGACTTTGAAGAAGGTACGATTTTGCCAGCTTTTCTGCCTCGTACATATCCTTTTCTTCCTTAGTAAAATCACCAACAGATTTCCGAATCTGACGCTCTGGCCTTCCTTCAGCTGGGTTTCCCGGTACCACTTTCATTGGCCAATCTTGTGGACCCTCAGTCAGGCATTTGTATATATCTTCATAGTTAGATTTTGCTTCTATGAAGTTCATAAATCGGTCATGCCACTGAGGGTACTCTCCCCGAAAGAGCACCGGGGGCTTTTGGTCAGAACCGATGGCTAGAGCATCCCTTGAGTTCATCTTTACTTCTTAACTTAAGAGCACTGTAATGATCGTTAGGCAAGCAGAATGATCCAAATACAATAAAATAGAAAAAACACAGAAAACACTTGGTCTAATCAGAAAATCAGGTCAAACAATATCCGGTTGAAGGTATGCCCGGAGGAAGCAGGTATCCGGTCGAAGGACACGTCCGGGGATACACTTATCCAGTCGAATGATATGACCGGGGACACACGTATCCGGTCGAAGAACACGACCGGAGGAACTCTAATTCGGTCGAAGGGACAAGACCGGAGCACTCCTATTCGGTCGAATGGGTAAGACCGGGGAAACTCTATTTGGTCGAAGGAGTTTGACCGGAGCACAAGTGTCCGGTCGAAGGAGGAAGTCCTATTCGGTCAAAAGGACAAAACCGGAGCACTCCTATTCGGTCGAATACTCAGGTCGAAAGCCTAAAAACAGATAACCACAAAACAAACGATAAGGTCGATTAACACCTAAGAACACGATGAATTCGACCGAAGAACTCGAAGAGTTTCTGGGATTCGATCGAACCCAACCTCAGATCCTTCGATCCTTTGATCAAAGGAATTAAAACAAATCAAGCAAAAACCAATTTCTCTAAGACCGAATACTAAGAACCCAGAATCACTAAGATCGAAGGAAACAATGATCGGATATGAAGAACCCAGAACCACTAAGACCGAATACTTACTTTCCAGAAAAATACCAGATTCGATCGAAACCAAAAAATTAAATAAGATAATAAACTTCGATCGATAAAACACATAACAAGATAATCAAATAAGGCACATATAAGCAATTAACATATAAAAAATTAATTATAGGGTTTTAGACAAACCTTTTTCTGGATCAAACCTTTTGCCTATCTGCTCTGATACCAATTGTAGATCCCAATGCAGTGCAATTACAAGTAATATGAACAATGATGAACAGATTATAGGTCACAGCAACTAGTCATATGATTGATATAACTTCAAAGGGTTAAGGTTTACAGAGAAAATTTCTGATAAGGTTATGTAAACCTAACGACTAGAAAACTGAATATTGAATCTCTCTGACCCTACAAATGAAAAGAAAACAACTTTAAATACGTAGGCTCGCAGGCCTAAAGGGCTTATGGGCTTTAAGGCCCAACAATCTTACAACTTTAATAACTTGACATAATCTACCCTGAACTTCTATTTAACTAACAAAGTAGCCCTAACATGGCTTGATCGACTTTAATTCCCTCTTCTGATACAACATGACCAAGAAACTGTACCTCTCTTAACCAGAACTCACACTTTGAAAATTTGGCGTACAATTTCTCATGTTTAAGCAATTCCAATATTGCTCACAGGTGAAGCTCGTGCTCCTGTACAGACCTTGAGTAAATCATAATGTCATCTATAAAGACAATCACGCACTTGTCCAGAAGTGACTTGCACACTCTGTTCATTAGGTCCATAAACGCTGCGGGTGTATTCGTCAGCCCAAAGGGCATGACTAAGAACTCATAATGTCCATACCTTGTACGAAAGGTAGTCTTCGGTACGTCCTCCGCTCTCACTTTCAACTGATGGTAGCCCGACCACAAGTCAATCTTTGAGAAGTAACTCGCTCCCTGTAACTGATCAAAAAGATCATCGATTCGGGGGAGTGGGTACTTGTTCTTGACGGTTACTTTATTGAGTTCCCGGGAATCTATACACATTCGTAAAGAACCGTCCTTCTTTTTAACAAACAGCACAGGCGCTCCCAATGGCGAAGAACTCGGGCGAATAAATCCCTTATCAAGCAGTTCTTGCAGATGATTCATCATTTCCTTCATTTCTGCCGGTGCCAAACGGTATGGTGCTCGTGCAATAGGTGCTGCTTCCGGCAATAGATCTATACGAAACTCCACTTGCCTATCCGGTGGCAGAGTGGTTAAATCTTCCGGAAATACTTCCGGGTATTCGCTCACTACTGGAACCGATTCTATTCCTCTCTTTTCCTTCTTAGCGTCTACTACATACGCTAAGAACCCCACACATCATTTTCCTAAGCACCGCCTAGCCTTGATCATAGAGATCAAGCACGACTTCCTATCCCGCCGATCCCCATACACGACCACCTCTTCCTCACCAGGCACCGCTATACGAATCAACTTCTTGTTACACACTATGTGAGCATCATTAGATGCCAACCAATCCATTCCCACTATAACATCGAACTCCCCCATGCCCATTGGGTACAGTCTTAATGGAAATGAATGGCCGTCAATATCAATAGAACACCCCTCATATACTTCCCTTACTAAGACTCGACTATCATCTGCTACCTCTACTTCAAACCCCAGACTAAGCTGTTTGGGTTTCGCACACAACTTATGAGTAAAATTCGGCGATACAAAAGACCGGTTTGCACCCGAATCAAACAACACCTTAGCAAATGTCGAGTCAATAAGGAAAGTACCTGTCACCACATCCGGTGTTTCCACCGCCTCCTCTGCTGTCATGTTGAATGCCCTGGCTCTGGCTCGAGCGGGTTCCACCTTCCGTTCTCCTCATTTTCCTCCAAAATTACCAACAGTTCCTCTCTTCAGATGCGGACAATCAGACTTGATATGGTCCGGAGACCCACACTGATAGCAAGTTCTTTTACCCTGGCAATCCCTAGCCATATGACCTAATTTCCCACACTTGTAACACCCATCTTTTTCCATTAGACATTCCCCTTTATGCATCCGGTTGCATTTCCCACATGGCTTGATGTCCACCCTTGAGGTCGTTCGCAGATCGGACCTGTTACTCTTGAACTTCTTCGTTTCACGGACTGGTCCTTCCCATTTCCTCTTCTCACTACCTCTTTCCATCGTCTGCCTTGCTTTCTCTCTCTCTCAGTCATTTCAGCGGCGTTAACAGCCGCTTGAAAAGTTGTAGGTTCCCGTGCAGCCGTAAATTCTCGTATGTTGCCCCTCAACCTGAATAAATACCTGTCCACACGGCGCTCCTCGTTGGGTACATATACCTCCGCGAAACAATCCTTCTCTAAAAACTTGGTGGTGTATTCTCGCACCGTCATATCTCCCTGTTCCAAATTCAGGAATTCTTCCTCCAACCGCTTGACTGCTGCTAAAGGACAAAACTGTCGCTTGAACTTTGTGACGAAGGTCTCCCAATCCATCCCTTGTGCTGCTCTCGAACCCTTACCCCCAGATTCCGCCTCCCACCAGAAGACAACATGATATCAAACGCCAGATTTCGCACACTTGCAAGTATCAAACGCCAACTCTATATTCCTGATCCATTTAATCACCACAACGGGATCACATTCCCCTTTGAAGGTTGGGGGTTTGCAAGTAGTGAACGCCTTGTAGCTGCAACCCCTCTCTGCTGACGTCTTCACTTCCAAGCTCGAGTTCGAATGTGAATGACTGCCCACTATAGTTATTGGTGAGTTAGTCATCTCAGTGGTCTCCTTTTCTTCACTCTTTTCCTGGTTTATTGAAACTCCCCCAGTTTGATGGGCCAAAAGAGCTTGCAATGTCTCCTGCAATTTCCCCATCTCAGCAGCAAAAGTCTCTTGAGTGACAAACCCCTGCGTCCGCCCCCCACCACGATTCCTTGCCTGCCTTCGACCCCTCACCGAAGCCTAACTTTCCTGATGAGAGGTTTACAGTTCTGTTCTCACATCAACACTTATTGCTCGACGTGCAACACCAGACGTCTTCCCACCTCTAGCCCTCGTAGTTGGCTCAGTAACTTGCGTGGTCGCTTTCTTCGTTGTCTTCCCTTTAGGTCGTCCGCGACCCTTCCCTCGAGTAGCAGTTGCTTGAGGAGGAGCAACTTCTCCATTCTCAACCACCTCATTAACAGGTACCACCTCTACTGCTGGCACGGATCTGCTCGTAGTTACTCTTTCTGACATGACTACAGACAAAAGATACACATTTAAACTTCAATACAGTAGGTTCAACGCAATAAGGTGAGTTAAGCACACACATGTAACTGTAAATTTGTCATTACACTGGCCAGATGTAATACCAAATTTACCTTACATGTTAGTCCTTGCTACCCTATTCCATGGCTTCCTATGGTCCCCCCTATTTCTCAATTGTGCTCTAATTCCTAAGTTTAAGTCTAGGACCTTCCGGTCACCTAGATCCCTTAAACTACGGCTCTGATACCAACTATAACATCCCCAAAACACTAAAGATTCGATATAATCAGAAAGAGAATCAAAATTTCATGCGAATAAGAGATCTGTCAATAAATAACAAAATCTGAGGTTCTACGCTAACGCAACCTATTACACAACTGAGATTAAATATAAAATTTCTAAATGGAAGCCTGCTATTGGCGGGACTGCTTACATCTTCTCCTTTCCTTTAACCGATCCCCTAGCTTCGCGCCCACCTGAAAAAGATTTTTATTTTTGAAAGAGCGAGGGTTAGACCGAAGGTCTAGTGAGTCCCTCCTATCAACACTTTAAAATCATAAAGACAACACAATATGCAACAATTGTCTCAAATCAAATTTATTAAATCTTAACACTTACAACAACCACTTTGGCTCACACTACCATCACCCGCAAGTAACGGTGTGTCTGGCTCACACTGCCTTATTTTGGACACACCCCTCAATGGCATAAACGGAACACACACCCCGGTATGAGCACAGGCGGAACACACCCCCCGACTGTGAGCACAAAGCACATAAAACAATGTATGCATACATTTAACCTCAATTAAAACATTTACCGCATAAAATGAACCAAATATACATAGCTCGCGTAAATAAAATTTACGTCTTAAAATAACTTTCTCATGCCTTTAAACAATTAAAAACACGACAAGCATTTAACTAAATCAACGGTATAAAAATAACTTAATAACTTTCGAGGTTTTTGTTTAAGAAAACTCACCTGGTCCTTGTGAAGCTTCCTCTCTAACACCTCAGTGCCGAACCTATAACCATTTTAAGAGAAAACGCTTAAACTCACAACCATAAAACTCACGGAACTAAACTGCATAACCCGACCAAAGCCTACCCGACCGAAACCTAACAGATGCAGCCCCCCCGGCCCCGAGCAGTACCCAGGCCACGCCCGCGCCGCGCCCTGCGCCGCACCTAGGCCGCGCCCACGCCGACCCAATCTGCGCCCTGTGCCGTAGTCGATCGGTACCATGCGACGCCCGGTGCCTTGGCTCGACCGGTACCATGCAGCGCCCGGTGTCGTGGCTCGACCGGTACCTCATGCGACCGAGGTCCAAAAGTAACTTGTGACCGGGGTCACTTCTTAACTAATCGACCGGGGTTTCTATCGACCGGGGTCTAAAACTGACCGAGGTCACTCGACCGGACTCCACTTTTGACCGGGGTTTCTATCGACCGGAGTCGATTCTGGGTTTTCGAACACCCAGATTACTCAGACCCAAAATTCAAGAATGTTACCATTTCATCCAATAAAATCCAACCAAACTTCAAATCTCAAACGATTAGGATCAGATACACTAAAATTCCAACTAATTAATCAGTCCTGTTCAAGACCCAAAGATGGAAGACTGATTGTAATCTGGGTCGACTCAAAACCAAAACTGGTTGATAGCTTAACTTGATTTCAAGAAGAGAAACACATTCCTTATGCAACTTGCTATAAGAGATTATGAATTCATACCTTATGAATTTGATGCAGAACCACTTCAATCTTCGTCTTCCTCAATCGCCTCCTTTCTGCTCTTTTTTTTCCTTTTTCTTCAGCCGCACAAAAGGGAGAAATGCCTAAATCCCTAGATGTATTCCCCTTAAATGAACCTTTTTCACTAATCCACCCTTAAGTTCTCTTTTAATTCACTTTTCACCCCAAACTCTAATTTTTATTAAATTTAACTTTGTTATTACATATGAACATGTTCATTAGTGAACACATACATGAATGTGTACGTATGTATGACCGGTGAACAATATTCACCAATGAACAAGTTGTCAATGTGAACAGTGTTCACTAATGAACATTGACTGCACATTCATGCATGTTGACTGCCACTATGTTCATGTTGATCATTCATCTTTGTTATTCAATGGCCTTGAATAAAAAACTGATATAATTAAAATACCTTAAACCATGGAATCATGTCTACATTGTAACGGTCATTTTAAGTCATAAAAGAAGGATAAAACAGAAAATTACCTAATTACCCTCAATCAATATCCACATCCTTTGAAGCAACCTTGTTTAAAATTGGTTTCTTATTTGTCTAAAGTAGTTTGTAGAGTTAATACCAATGAATTGGTTAACAAAATATCTTACCTCTCTCTCTCTCTCTCTCACACACACACACTCTCTCTCTCTATATATATATATATGTATATATATATATATATATATATAATTTTGTTTATCTATAGGTAGAAAAGTTTGTTGGTTTCATATTATTAAAAACATAACGAAAGATTTGATTAAATATTATTATATAATTCAATTAAACAACTGATATATTTACATATCACAACTTTTTGATACTAATATAGACAAGACGTAAATTTTTATAGTTTTGTTACATGTACATTTGCAGGTTTCAACTTGTTATATGGATTATTTTGCTAAAAATATAAACAATTTGCAGCTTTCAACATCACAACGCACATCATTGTCACATACTAGGTAACAATCTCAAAACTTGAATCATGACATACTTTACGGAGCACGTTCTCTTGATGTCTAGAGCTTTATTTTATTTTATTACCGAGCTCATCACATTATGCACCTAAAATGCATACTAACAAGTAAGTCGAAGACCTAATAAATTCTTATATGTTTGCAGCATATGACCTTAAATTTAACAACCACTTTAGAAATGCTTAGTACGTACTTCGTCACAAAGTTTCTTTGAAAACCTTTATGGCTCGTTTATAATCCAAAACGACGATATTTCAGTCCTTGAGTTGTGAGCGATTGTTTATTCCCATTTAGTTGGTTTTTAACGTCTAAAAACAAACAATCCCTCAATATTTAAGTGTCGTATAAGTATCAAAATATTTTAAAAACATATTTTCAAAAACATTAGGCTTTAATATGTTATAAACATATCAACACACAACTTTAATGCATTGCCGTTTTTAAGAATAAGATAAATCACTCACTTAGCTACAACATTTGTACTTAGAGCTTTAAATTTCTCAGTCCCCTTTTACTCGAACATTATTGAAAATTATCATTTTCTTTTCCATTTTTCTCCAACTCAAAAAAATTAAAAATAAAATGAAAATAAAACACTTTATTTTGTCTTTGTTTCTAAACCATCTACACACACATTGTAAATGCATTTTTGTAAGGAGTAATTGTCATGTAAGCGAAGTAATTACAACGCTTGCAATTCAACTTGCAAGCCACGTGAACACCAAAGACATCATCCTATCTTTGTTTTCAGTTATTTAAATAAACTAAACTCTTTTATAAAACAATGAATGTTATAAAGTATTATTTTATTTTAATTTTTAATTAAGTTAAATTTTCTTATTTAAAAAATATTCACATAACATCAAGCAATCAAGTGTTAGGCCAAACGAGCCTAGTGAGTTCAACAATAATATGGCATGATTAGTTAAACAGTTAAAGACAACAAGAGCCATAAAGGATTCAATGGGGGAGACCCATCACACCAATGAGTTTCACCTTAAGTCAATGTACCTTGATGTTCACTCGCATGAGCAACATCCTGAAGGCCCGACACATCTAAAGACTACCTCCCAGACATTACTTCAAATGGCGCAGGTCTAGGTGCATACTGTCAAGGTGTCACCCGAAGACTACACCCTCCTAGTGCTTACTCATGGTTCATCCAATATACATACATAGCATTCCATCATTATTCATATTCCACATTAAGTAAAATACATGTATATAATCTCCAATATCTTCAAACCCACTTTAGGTACAACACCATATATCAAGTAAGCACATCAACAATATTCCTAATTCACATAGTATCCCATATCATTTCCCAACTATTGCTAACAAATACCCTCATAGTACTCATATCATGAAATATAACCAAAAACTCTAACATTTTCCAAATATGAACATGTAGATGAAACTTATCAGGTGATTGACATAGTTTAGAGAAACAAGTAAAAGTAACAATAAACATATAAAGAAGTGTATCTCATTTAAAATAGTTAAGAAATAACTCACTATCTAGGTTTTAGGAAAAACCCAAGAAATCCAACAAGTCTTGAAGATGTGGTTGAAAGTGAGGAAGCTTAATTCACACAATAAATATTCCAACTCTTTTAGGAGAGTAGATTTAAATACTTTGTTCAAATCAAAGCTAAAAGATCCAAAATAAATGTTGAGAGGAGAGGAAATTAATGGGGTTTGGTGGTGGGGAGTTTTATCGAAAGAGAGAGAGAGAGAATGAAAAGGGAAATTAATTGAGTGAGTTTTCCAAAAATAGAGGAAGGGAATGGGTTTTTTTTAAAGAATCAGATGGGAAAAGGGAGAGAAAGAGGGTCGCGTGGGTTTCATGTGGCTTCAAGCCACGCCCAACCCACGGTGGGCACTATCCCTCCCATATGTGGGGTTCCTTTCCCTGACCAACAGCCTTTCACGCGGCTTGGCCGTGGGTTTCCCATGCTCAACCCACGTGGGTCCCTTTGACTCCACCAAACCCACAAGTTACTCTTCTAGTCCTAGGGTTTCTAAAGTAATTAAGAGATACCCCTTTTATTAACACAAAGTTGCTAATAACATATTCATAAATCACATAAACTATCGATAATTTATTTTATTAATATTATATCTTAAACCTTCATTTATTATTTAAGCTTTTTAACAAATAATAATAAAAATATTTTCAAATAGATGATTATGACACGACCACCACACAATTTGAATTTAAATTACCATATGATTTTCGGGTGTTACAATCCTCCCCACCTTAGAGATGATTTCATCCTCGAAATCTCGTCCATACCTGAATAATTGGGGATATCGCCTCATCATGTCTTCTTCCGCTTCCCAAGTCACATTTGCACCTCTATGGTGTTTCCATTGGACCTTAACCATGGTTATTTCTTTATGGCGAAGCTTCTTCGTCTTCGATTCCAAGATGCATTCTGGTTCCTCTACACAATGGTTTCCTTTGTTTTAACACCCTAAAATATGGAAATAACAACTAATTAAAAAAATTCTAAATACATCGATGATTGGTTCATCTACAACCACAATTTAAGGTTTAGCTTCGATACACACATTTCATTCTATGTGTACAGTCTATAAAAAGGACAGGTGCTACTAAAACCCAATAACAGTCACTATCTCCAATCTGCGGAATATTTTACCAACTACTTACCCTTGCGTAAGACTAAAACTCATCCCTTCATAGAACTGCTAGAACCATTTCCCCAACTGGAACCTGATGCACATGCCGACAAATAAAAGGTTAGGCTCAACGCCTAGTGAGCTCAATAGTTTTCCTTAGATATAATTAAAGCAATAACTTCAAGAATGTTATTTGAATCAAGATTTCCAAAATGAGATACATTTAAATTGAAAGCAAACAAGACGAAATATATTACATCTGAAAACAATCTCTTTTTCAACATTCATCATAAAACAAAACGCCTCTTTGATAAAAATCCAAAACCCAAAACGCATGTAAAGCATAACTGACATTTTAATAATTGAATACTGAAAACGTAGATAAATTCCAACTTCCAAAACATCCCAAAACGTGGATAAAATCCAATATTCAAAACCTTAGACATGGATAACCACCTGCACTCAATACGTCACCAAAACATAGATTATAAAACTCAATACTCAAATTCTACACGTTTTGGTGATGGGGGAGACCCAATTACATTGTACATGACGAAACACCGAAATGGGTCACATAGCTATGTAGAAAACCAAACGTATAGATTATACACATAAAACCTACCGAGCTCAACTAATCCAAGTCTATCGCTCGAAAACATCAAGTCAACCACTCCAGGTCTATCCTTGAGAGCTCCAAAACAGGGGAAGTAATAAAACACTTTATTTTGTCTTTGTTTCTAAACCATCTACACACACATTGTAAATGCATTTTTGTAAGGAGTAATTGTCATGTAAGCAAAGTAATTACAACGCTTGCAATTCAACTTGCAAGCCACGTGGACACCAAAGACATCATCCCATCTTTGTTTTCAGTTATTTAAATAAACTAAACTCTTTTATAAAACAATGAATGTTATAAATTCTTAATTTATTTTATTTTTTAAGTAAGTTAAATTTTCTTATTTAAAAAATATTCTATGTATGTCTATATGTTATTTTTTATTTCTATCTATATGCAATCTTTTTAATTCAATAAATGTTGTGTTTTGATATAATTTAATAAATTTTATATTAAACTAAAACAATAAATTATAAAATAAATAAAATGATTGTATTATATTATTATATCACTATTTACGTACCCGCGGTGATGCGGCGCAGAGCATCGTGAAATCGAAAAAACAGTTGACAAAGGTATACGTCCGCTCGAAAAACATCTCGAAATTAAAATGGCAACCATGTTTCATGTTAAGTTTGTATTCTGCGTCCTTATCGATACTTAGTCTATGAAGATATGATGTTTGAGTCGCTTGGTGCACATATATGTGAATCATGCATAGACTTTGAAGTACTTTGGTATGCATTTTCATCTATTATGTGTACATCATCCAAAAGATACTCTATTAATGTCATTAGTAGTTCTAGTGTCTAAGAAAGATGAATTGTGTGACCGGAGAATTGTAGACCTTCCATTAAGAATAAATAAATAACATTTCAATCATATTTCAATTTTGTTTTCCTTTTATCCATATTGATGTTAGTTGGATACATTTACAATGTAGCTGGTTATAAAATTTGAATAAATCTAATTAAAAAAATACCTAATATAGATATGTATAACTGATTATTTTCTATAGTATCTGTTACAAATGTTTATCGATATGCTATATATATATATATAGTAAAATTGGTACCTATTTATTCTATTTTATAATACTACTAAGGGGGTGTTTGTTTTCAACTTAATAAACTCAATGGGTGGTTAACTTTATTGGTTAAATTATATTAAGATGTTTGATTTTAACTAAATACAAAGATATTGACTTAGGTGTCGTTTGTTTTTTAAGAGGTCTAAAGTCTGAAGTCTTAATTTAGTTATGATTAATAAGAGGTGGTGTGTAAAAGGTCTGAATGATTCATATTTAAGAGACATTAAGAGATTTTTTTTTAAAAAACAAACAACCCCTTAATATGTTAAGTTAACCCATCATATCTTAATGCATTAAGTTAGAATTATTCCAAAATTATCCTTGTCCTACAATTTTTAATGACACGATTCATTAAAAAATAAATAGTTTACCAACATGCATAAATTAAGTAAATTGTAATTAAACAATAATACTTTATTGTTTTAAATATATTTGAAGTTATTAAATATTGTATTATGAACTCGTTGAATTCATATTATTTATGTTATCTTAAATAATTCACATTATTATAAAATTTTGTCATTTTAAATATTTATCAAACAGTTTATTTTTAGTGGATAACTAAATCAAAAATATTCAAAAATAAGCTTATTTGAAAATATTGACGAAAAAAATAATAATTGCGTAATTTATAATAAAAATAAAACATGTTTTTAATATATTTTTAATAGTATGGTTAATTTAAAAAATATTCAATATTGAGTTCATTTTGAAGGTATTGACGAGACAATTATAATGTTATAACTTGTAAAAAATGAAACGTATTTTTTCATTGCATTTTTGTTCATATACGATTATTTGTGTTAAAATGATAATGGTGTAAAATAAATAATGAAAATGTAAAGGATATAAAGTAAATTAAATAACTAGTGATAAGGTGCTAAATGTAACATTGAATCTTGAAAATAACTGTTTACCATTTTAATCTAATAGTATAGACATAGATAATATATATATATATATATATATATAATGATACATATTTATGCTATTTTAAAATATTATAAACTCCATAAAAATATTCAATAATGAGTTTATATTAAAACTATTGACAAAAAATTTATAATGGTATAATTTATAATAAGAATGAAATGTAATTTTAATGTATTTTAGTTGATTTACGATTATATATTTTTAATAAGCTAAAGATCAAAAAATAAAACGTATAGATATAAAACAAATTAATTCGTAATATTCATGATATTTAATAGTACAGTTAAATTAAAAAAAATTCAATATTGGCTCGTTTTGAAGGTATTGACGAAATGATTATAATGGTATAATTTGTAAAAGGGAAACGTATTTTTCATTGCATTTTTGATCATGTACGATTATTTGTGTTAACATAATAAAAGCGTAAAATGAAAAATTAGGAAATATAAATTAGATAAATAACTAATTATAAGGGTGTTAAATGTAACATTGAATTTTGAAAATAACAGTTTCACCATTTTAATATAATAGTATAGATATAAATATCAATGTTCTAAATGATGTGAGGCGTGGCGTGGCGGCAAGTCCAAGCCTCAAGCCTTAGGAGCCACGACGAAGTCATGACGTTTTAAAGACGTGACTTATGACGTCATTTTTTAATTCATATGTATCATTATATATAAAAACATATGTTCAATATTGGGGCTCGTTTTGAAGTTATTGACGAGATGATTATAATGGTATAATTTGTAAAAAATAAATTTATTTCTCATTACATTTTTGTTCATATACGATTATTTGTGTTAAATGATAAGAGTGTAAATTTAAAAATGAAAAAAAGTAAGAGATATAAAATAAATCAATTAACTAATTATAAGAGTGATAAATGTAACATTGAATTTTGAAAATAACGGTTTTACCATATTAATATAATAGTGTATATATATAGATAGTGTATAATTAATGGTAAATATTTATGCTATTTTAAAATATTATAAGATCCAATTAAGATATGTAACACCCCAAAAATAGGATAAACAAAAATTTTCGGAATTGGAAATGTGGTATATAAAATTATGCCAAAGCACGAGCTTTCCCAAAAAGGGAACAATATACGCCTGTTTAATTACAAGTTTGTAATACAAAAGCGATGAGGGAAAACAACCCTTTAATCTAAACCCTATCTATGAGAAAGATTATCTCAAGTTGTCAACCAATTCTCCAAAATATGTCTTCTATACATGGCATCCCAAAATGCTCCTAAGCTCACCTCTAAGGTCTACTAAACCTTCTTGGTGGTCGCACCGCTAGAACCTGAGATACACATCAAGCAATCAAGTGCTAGGCCAAACGAGCCTAGTGAGTTTAACAATAATATGGCATGATCAGTTAAACAGTTAAAGACAACAAGAGCAATAAAGGATTCAATGGGGGAGAACCATCACACCAATGAGTTTCACCTTAAGTCAATGTACCTTGATGTTCACTCGCATGAGCAACGTCCCGAAGGCCCGACACATCTAAAGACTACCTCCCAGACATTACTTCAAATGGCGGAGGTCTAGGTGCATACTGTCAAGGTGTCACCCGAAGACTACACCCTCCTAGTGCTTACTCATGGTTCATCCAATATACATACATAGCATTCCATCACTATTCATATTCCACATTAAGAAAAATACATGTATATGATCTCCAATATCTTCACAACCCACTTTAGGTACAACACCATATATCAAGTAAGCACATCAACAATATTCCTAATTCACATAGTATCCCATATCATTTCCCAACTATTGCTAACAAATACCCTCATAGTACTCATATCATGAAATATAACCAAAAACTCTAACATTTTCCTAATATGAACATGTAGATGAAACTTATCAGGTGATTGACATAGTTTAGAGAAACAAGTAAAAGTAACAATAAACATATAAAGAAGTGTATCTCATTTAAAATAGTTAAGAAATAACTCACTATCTAGTTTTTAGGAAAAACCCAAGAAATCCAACAAGTCTTGAAGATGTGGTTGAAAGTGAGGAAGCTTAATTCACACAATAAATATTCCAACTCTTTTAGGAGAGTAGATTTAAATACTTTGTTCAAATCAAAGCTAAAAGATCCAAAATAAATGTTGAGAGGAGAGGAAATTAATGAGGTTTGGTGGTGGGGAGTTTTATCGAAAGAGAAGAGAGAGAGAGAATGAAAAGGGAAATTAATTGAGTGAGTTTTCCAAAAATAGAGGAAGGGAATGGGTTTTTTTTAAAGAATCAGATGGGAAAAGGGAGAGAAAGAGAGTCGCGTGGGTTTCATGTGGCTTCAAGCCACGCCTAACCCACGGTGGGCACTGTCCCTACCATACGTAGGGTTCCTTTCCCTGGCCAACAGCCTTTCACGCGGCTTGGCCGTGGGTTTCCCATGCTCAACCCACGTGGGTCCATTTGACCCCACCAAACCCACAAGTTACTCTTCTAGTCCTAGGGTTTCTAAAGTAATTAAGAGATACCCCTTTTATTAACACAAAGTTGCTAATAACATATTCATAAATCACATAAACTATCAATAATTTATTTTATTAATATTATATGTTAAACCTTCATTTATTATTTAAGCTTTTTAACAAAAAAAAGATTTTCAAATAGATGATTATGACACGACCACCACACAACTTGAATTTAAATTACCTAAGATTTTCGGGTGTTACAATCCTCCCTACCTTAGAGATGATTTCGTCCTCGAAATCTCGTCCATACCTGAATAATTGGGGATATCGCCTCATCATGTCTTCTTCCGCTTCCCAAGTCACATTTGCACCTCTATGGTGTTTCCATTGGACCTTAACCATGGTTATTTCTTTATGGCGAAGCTTCTTCGTCTTCGATTCCAAGATGCATTCTGGTTCCTCCACACAATGGTTTCCTTTGTTTTAACACCCTAAAATATGGAAATAACAACTAATTAAAAAATTCTAAATACATCGATGATTGGTTCATCTACAACCACAATTTAAGGTTTAGCTTCGATACACACATTTCATTCTATGTGTACAGTCTATAAAAAGGACAGGTGCTACTAAAACCCAATAACAGTCACTATCTCCAATCTGCGGAAGATTTTACCAACTACTTACCCTTGTGTAAGACTAAAACTCATCCCTTCATAGAACTGCTAGAACCATTTCCCCAACTGAAACCTGATGCACATGCCCACAAATAAAAGGTTAGGCTCAACGCCTAGTGAGCTCAAGAGTTTTCCTTAGATATAATTAAAGCAATAACTTCAAGAATGTTATTTGAATCAAGATTTCCAAAATGAGATACATTTAAATTGAAAGCAAACAAGACGAAATATATTACATCTGAAAACAATCTCTTTTCAACATTCATCATAAAACAAAACGCCTCATTGATATAAATCTAAAACCCAAAACGCATGTAAAGCATAACTGACATTTTAATAATCGAATACTGAAAACGTAGATAAATTCCAACTTCCAAAACATCCCAAAACGTGGATAAAATCCAATATTCAAAACCTTAGACATGGATAACCACCTGCACTCAATACGTCACCAAAACATAGATTATAAAACTCAATACCCAAATTCAACACCTTTTGGTGACGGGGGAGACCCAATTACATTGTACATGACGGAACACCGAAATAGGTCACATAGCTATGTAGAAAACCAAACGTATAGATTATACACATAAAACCTACCGAGCTCAACTACTTCAAGTCTATCGCTCGAAAACATCAAGTCAACCACTCCAGGTCTATCCTTGAGAGCTCCAAAACAGGGGAACTTATGCACATTCTGGAATTACACCTTACTGCCCATGGGACACTGCACGACCATATAGGCCCACACCTTACTTACCATGGAACCCGATGCCTATTCTGTGCCAAAGTCTGGAATTGTCCAAAACGGGACAAAGGAACACCGTGCCTATGGATCCATTGCTGTCAAGATCGAAAATTCTAAACAAGAATTTAATACAAACTCAGAAACAATGTTAAAGAAGTCGCGGAATAACACTTTAACAATTAATCAAAAAACAGAATATGAACTCAAATCATAAGTTTATATTGCATAAAACTTAATGATTACAAACACAACCTCAATCTGTTGAACAGACTCAACAGACGTTCTACACTTCTCTATAGAAAGGATCAATACTAGTCTT
Source organism: Arctium minus (assembly GCA_954870635.1). NCBI lineage: Eukaryota > Viridiplantae > Streptophyta > Magnoliopsida > Asterales > Asteraceae > Arctium > Arctium minus. Next base: position 21,759,643 of record OX941082.1, read on the forward strand.
GAGGTTAATTCTCTAAACAAAAACAACTCTTACTATAATCTAAAATTATCTAGACTATATATACAAAACTGATTACAAGATAATTACAAAGGAAATATTATTCTTCAGAATCCAGTCCATAATTATCTTCATCTCCTATTCTTCCGCATCAATCCATCTTTATCTTCACAAGCAACATTAACTCAGTAGCAGTAATAACTTTGTCTCTAGCAGTACTAACCATGCTTGCAGTATTAATCTCTTATGGCAGTAGTAATTTCCAAGCAATATTAACTATTAGCAGTACAAATATTGCATAGCAGTATTAACATGCCAAGCAGTAGTAATCTTTCTTCACCTAGCAGTACTAACTTTTCAGATTGAGAAGTTAACTTTTCAGACTTAGTTATTTCTGACCCAACAATCTCCCCCTAACTTAACTTTTCAGATTGAGAAGTTAAGTTCTTCAAGATGTGTTCCTTCATGATGCTTTCAAAACTTAAGCTCAATTCCCAAGATTAGGATCCAAACCTAAGCTTTGATTGATGATTCTTCTGACTACTATCTTGGCCATTTCTAAATCCTTTGAACACACCAACTTAGCATTCAACATACCTTGCAATTTGGCTTTGTTGTGATCATAATTTCTATCCACCAGGTAGTACTCATGATAAGATCTGTCAATAGTGATGACATAGACTCCACACCTTTCAAATAGCATCCAATTGTCTATTCTTTGGAATTTATTCTCCAGATGCAGATCTCTGACAACATGTTGAACTTTTCTAGGATCAAACATCATGCACAAGTACTCCATGGCTAATCTTATTAAGCTCATTCCTGCTCCTGTCAAATCCTTTTCATACAAGCTCATTCCAACTTTGAACATTTCTTCTAAGTCTGATCTGGAACAGCTTCTGATGATTTTTCCCCAAGTAGAGTAAACCTCATACTTGTCTCCCATCCTTTTAATCCTGAAGTATTTCTTCCTTTGATCTTCCAGGATATCCCAATGGATAATTTCAGGGGCTTGGACTGATATTGGGTCAGCTTCTACAGGTTCACTGTCAGTCACTGTCATATACAAACCAACATGTACCTCAGATTGTTCAGATTGTTCTGCACCTTGTTGACTTGATTGTTCTTCAGGGGTTGCAACAACTGGTTCAGCCTCTTTTTGCACTTCTTCAATCCTTGGCCTTTTGGTCTGTTTCTTTGAAGCTAAGGTTTTCATTCTTTTGACAGCTTTGACTGTTTGAGCAAGAGTTTCTTCTTTCTGTTCTTCTTCCACTTCTTTTGTAGGAGTAGTTTCTTCATTCTCAGGAAAAGGTTGTTGAATATGCAGATCATGCCTTTCTTTCATTTTCCTTTCAACCTCAACCCTTTGAGTGAAGTCTCCTTGCAGCTTTGCCATTTCCTTCTTGTAAAGTCTTCAAGCTTTCCAAAAGACATACCTGTAAACATTCCCTCAGGAACTCCAATAGCTCCTTTCAGGAAGTTTATCATCTTCCTTCTTTCTTGGTTTGCTAAGTATGTCTTGGAAAGCTGTCTTTGTCTAGTCTTCAGTGGTAGCCTTTGCCTTGAAGCCTTCTTTGTGACTTTCTTAGCAGCAGCTGCAGACTTCAGACTCTTTTGATATTCTTCATTGATCTTCTTGGCCAACTCCAATGCAATCTCTCTGTCTTTGGCAGATTGAATCTCATTTTCCTTTTCAAGGTATGCTTGCATCTTCCTTGCCAATTCTTCATCCAGAGCTATTTGACTTTGTTTCTTTGATGCTTTTACAGATTCAACCACCTTCTCTTTGCCTTTACCCTTAATCTCAGCAATACTAGCTTCTTTTCTTTTCATTGCTATACCACCTTCTTTGATTTCCACTCCCTTAGCCTTTTGAGTAGCCTTGGGAGTTTCAGCTTTGGCCTTCACTAGTGTTTCTGCAATCTGTATTTCCTCAATAGTCAGCCCTATTTTTGCTGCTGCTTTTTCAGTTTCTACTGCAGCTTTCTCAGTTTCTGCTGCTAGACCTATTTCTGCTGCTAGCTTAAAGGTTTCTGCTGCTTTGCTACCTTCTGCTTTTATACCCAACTCCCCCTCAAATTTAGATTCCATGCCAACAGGACTTTGTTTTTCAGTTTCAGCTTCAGTTGTCTTCCCCTTTTTGGAAGCAACATGATCTATGCTCCTCTTCTTTAGCACAAATTTGGTTTTCTTCTTTTTGTGCACTAGCCGCAGAAGCATCTTCTTCAGTTTGGTGATCTGAAGTTGTTGGGAAAGTATCACCTATTGCATATCTTTTATATCCAGTGCTTGATCAGTAATTTCTTGACTTAAGGTACCAAGTGTATCCATCAATTCATCATAAGTATATCTATCCTCACCTCCTTTGGGTGTGTTGACCACCCTTGAAGGATCCTTGAAAGTTTTAGTAGGAGTCTTCTGCCTAGCAGAAGCACCCTCTACCCCCTTGGTTTTCTGGCATCTGGGACCTTTGGATGATTGCTCATCCTTCTCCTTATAGAGCACCTTCTGGGGGTTGGGAGACACCCCTATGGTTTCCCTTTCGATATTCTCTAATGGAGAATGCTCCATTAGAGGGCTTGAAGGCTGTGAGGGTGAAAATATAAGAAGGGAAGGAACCTTCTGTACCTTTTTCCTGATATATGTTTTGGTGATGGGGGATTTGGGCTTGACAAAAGGGATCTGAGGAATATTAACATAATGGAATGGTGTGGGTAGGTCATCAGTTGGGTGGTCAGATGTGGGCTGTGACCCTGATGCCTCACCATGGGAATGAGACACACCCATCATTGTAGAGAACAATGGAGTGTCTTGTCCAGAAAAGTCCTTGGAAGGCCTTTTCATGTTTGAGAACACCTTCCCTTTGGGAGGTTTTGGTACATACACCTCTTCAAGAGAGGGTATATCCGTCAATTCCTTTAGTAGAATTTCTTGTACAAATCTAGGATACATATAAAATCTCTTTTTTTTGGTTTTGGTATCCAGGTTTGACAGTAAATCATTTAAAATCAATTGAGAGAAATTAAACTTTCTAGAGGTCGCTAAGCAGACCAAAGCATAGGCTATGGTGCTGCTGAACTCACTCCAGCCAGTTGTTTTTCTTGAAATGCAGTGTTGTAGAGTATGGACAAAAAATCTCTACTGAGGTGAAAATCTGTTCTTGAAAAACTTATATACGTCAGTGGGACCTTCATACCCCATACGACTAAGAACTTAGAAGAGATCTTCCTTAGGAAGAGAGGTAATACCTGAGGCATCATCTAAGCGTAGATGGATGCGAATACACTCTTCTGATATGGTCAGGGGTTTATCACACACCCTTGTTTTGATGATCTGAGTTCCATCTTCAGTGTGGATGGTAGCATTTTCCCAAAATTGTCGAAGATGTTCCACACAGATTGTGGGATTGACAGTGAGGGCATAGGCAATGTGAGACGATTTGAGGAAATCCACAATCTGATGAAAACCTTCAACCTGTTTGGGTTTTTGCAGCATAGCAACCTCATTGTGTTCATCAAAGAATTCTAGTCCTGCCATCGTTCTGATTGATTCTAGGGTTTGAATCGCAACAAGGGTTTACACTGGTGAGCAAGAAATCGAGAGAGAGAGAGAAAGAGAAGCAATGGAAGTTCAAAGAGCCGTTTGTATTTTGGCGGTCACAAAGGGTATTTATAGGTGGAGGGTTTCAGTTAGAAGCAGTACTAAGTAACCTATCAGTATTAACCAACTCGCAGTATTAACTCATATTAGCAATAGTAACACATACTGGCAGTACTAACACAGACTAGAGGTATTAACTCAGACTAGCAGTATTAACACATGCTAGCAATAGTAACACTGATTAGCAGTAGAAACAAGGTAAGCAGTAGTAACTTTGCACTGGCAGTATAAACTACCTAGCAGTAGTAACCATACTTAACCATATTTAAACTGTCAACATGAGTAATATAGAGAGCAGTATTAACTTAACTAGATGTACCAAGTATTCAATTTAAGCAATCTGAAACACTTAAACACACAAGGTTAGCAGCACCATGCACAATACAATATGACAAAGTAGACAGGAAGGAATCTATACAGAAATGGTACATAAAGCAGATCAAAGGAGGCTTATTCAGTGTTTATCATGCCCACGCTTGTGACCAAGAATGTGAATCTACCCACATCAAAAGCTTTGGTGAATAGATCAACAAATTGGTTACTTACTTATATGGACTTTCACAACCTGAATGAGCTTCTTTTCATTACAGTCTCTGATAAAGTGGTGCCTGATTTCTATATGCTTTGTTTTGGAGTGCTTGACTGGATTATTAACAATGCTAATAGCACTGTTATTGTCTATGAAGATTGGAGTGTGAAGAAAAGTCATACCATAGTCCAGCATTTGATTATGAATCCAGAGTACTTGTGAACAGCAACTTTCAGCAGCTATATACTCTACTTTTGTTGTAGAGATGGACACTGTGGTTTGTTTCTTGCACTGCCATGACACTAGTCTTGCACCCAAAAACTGACATCCCCCTGAAGTTGACTTTCTATCCAAATTTGCACCACCCAAGTCACTGTCTGAATAAGCAAGTAGGTCAAATGGTGAGTCATGAGGATACCAAAGACCTAATCTAGGTTGGCCTTTGAGATATCTGAATATCCTCTTGACTGCTTGAAAGTGTGACTGCTTAGGACTTACTTGAAATCTTGCACACACACAAACAGGAAACATGATATATGCTCTTGAAGCAGTGAGATACATGTGGGAGCCAATCATGGATCTATAGTGATGAACATCCACATCCTCCCCCTCAAGATCTGCAGTGATCTGTTTGTGTGTCTCCATGGGTATGCTTGCAGGCTTTGAATCTGAGAATCCAAACTTAGTAAGAATGTCCTGAACATACTTGGATTGGCTTATAAATATCCCATCTTTCTTCTGCTTAACTTGTAGCCCAAGGAAGAAGGTAAGTTCACCTATATAACTCATCTTGAATATCTTGTGCATCAAATCTTCAAAATCTCTGCACATTTGATCTTTTGTGGATCCAAAGATAATATCATCCACATAGATTTGCACTATTAGGATGTCCTTCTTCTTCCTCTGAATGAACAGAGTCTTGTCTATGATTCCTCTTTGAAAACCATTTTCCAAGAGATAGGTAGACAAAGTGCCATACCATGCCCTTAGTGCTTGATGTAGCCCATAGAGTGCCTTCTTCAATTTGTATACTCTGCCAGGAAAATTTAGATTCTCAAACCCTGAAGGCTGACAGACATACAATTCTTCTTCAATTCTCCCATACAGAAAAGCACTCTTTACATCCATCTGGTAGACTCTGAACTTCATGAAAGAAGCATAGGCTAAAAATAGCCTGATTGCCTCAATCCTGGCCACTGGTGCAAATACCTCTTCATAATCAATTCCCTCTTCTTGAGTATACCCTTGTGCCACCAATCTGGCCTTGTTCTTTATTACTATTCCTCTCTCATCTTTCTTGTTCCTGAAGATCCATTTAGTGCCTATAGCTATGTGTCCTTTAGGAAGGTCAACCAAATCCCATACATCCTGTACCACAAACTGCAGTAGCTCCTCTTGCATTGCTTCTATCCATCTTGGATCCTTCATTGCATCACATGCCTTTTTGGGTTCAACTTGAGATAGAAAGCAAGAAAGTAAACCTGATTGTATATCTTTCAATCCTCCCAACTTACTTTGATTCCTTGTGATTATAGGTGAATTGATGTCACCAATCACCAATTGAGGAGGATGATTTTTCTGAACTCTTGTTTGATGAACAACCTCTTCATTAATATATGCTTCCATATTAGAGTCATTCTTTTCAGGAGTGCTGCCACCAAAAACTGAAGAGTTATCATCATCTGTGTCATCTTCTTCCAAACCTGGAATCTCAGGACCTTTGATTCCTGAATCTGAGGATTGATCTTCCTTTTCAACTCTGTCCTCTTCATTCTGAGCTGGTTCAGTGTCCTTTGAATCTGAAGTATCTTTCTTATCTTGGTCACAAAATTCAACAGGATCAGCAGTGGGTGTTGGGAACAGCACAAACTCTTGTCTTTGTACTTGTACCTTTTCTGTCCCTGTTCCTACATTATGCTCATTACTGAAACCCAAAGAATTAGATAGTGAATCAATGTCAAATATCCAATCAGGACCTGATCCAAGTTGATTTGGTGTGTTCTCATTGCATTTGACATTGTCACTTTCCTCAATAATCCTACAAGAGGTGTTGAAAACTCTGTATGCCTTACTTTGAGATGAATATCCAACAAGAAACCCATCCTCAGCTTTGCTATCAAACTTGCCTAGGTGAGTTTTGGTATTGAGAATTGTGCAAGAACACCCAAATGGTTTGAAAAATCCAATAAAATGTTTCTTCTTTTTAAAAAGCTCATAAGGTGTCTTGTCTTGGGATTTCACTACTAGAACTCTGTTTTGAACATAGCAGGCAGTATTAACTGCCTCTGCCCAAAAACTAATTGGAAGTTTTGAATCTGCCAACAGAGATCTAGAAGCTTCTATCAGAGTCCTATTTCTCCTTTCAGCAACACCATTCTGTTGAGGAGTCCTAGGAGCACTGTATTGTCTCTCAATGCCTTTTCCCTCACAGAAGCTGTTTAGGTCATTATTTTTAAATTTAGTTCCATTATCAGACCTGACGACTTTAACTCTTAGATTTGTTTGGTTTTCAACTCTAAGAACAAAGGATTTGATCAGTCCACTTGTCTCATCCTTAGTCCTCAGAAAATAGACCCAAGTGAATCTAGAGAAATCATCAACAATAACCAAGCAGTAGGATTTCTTACCAATACTCATCACATTTGTAGGTCCAAACAGATCCATATGCAGTAAATTAAGAGGTGAAGAGATTGTATTTATCTCTTTGGACTTATGAGAAGTTTTGTGTTGTTTGCCTTTAAGACATGCAACACAATGATCATCACATGAGAATACCTTTTGTAGCAAACCTCTTACAAGGTTGCTTTTCACAAGTTTGTTCATTGTTTTAAAGTTCATGTGACACATCCTTCTGTGCCAAAAAGATGATTCATCCACTGAAGCTTTTGAAAATAAACAATTTAAAGATGAATCAGAAGTTACACTCTCCAAGTCTAAGCAATAAACATTGTCCTTTCTAGGATTTCTAAGTAGTATCATACTTTCATCAACTACCTTGAATCCTGGAGCAAGGATAATACATTAAGTATCATTGAATAATATGCTATGTTTCTTGTCACAGACCTGTGATACACTTAACAGGTTGTATCTCAATTGCTCAACATAGTATACATCCTCAAAGGTCATCTTACCTTTTGACACATTACCTTTTCCACTTATCTTACCACCTGCTGGATTATCACCAAAAGCAACATGTCCTCCATCAATTCTTTTGAAGTTTTGAAGGCAGGCCATGTTACCTGTCATGTGCCTGGAACAACCACTATCAACATGCCAAATGCTCCTTCCCTTGAGCTGTTGGTTGCCCTGCACATATAATAAAACAGTTAGTTTTTAATAGGAACCCAAGCCAAAGTGGTCTTGGGTTTCCCATTCTCATCAACATATTCATATTCAGACTTGATGAGATTATCAAACTGAGGAATCTTATTGCTTGAATACTTTGTCAGAAGAATGGGCCTGTCACTGGAAGCAGTATTAACTTGATTGGCAGTACTAACTTTGTTGGCAGTACTAATTGGGTTAGCAGTACTAATTGTGTTAGCAGTAGTATTGCTTGCAGCAGCACTATTTCTGTCAGCAGTACTATTTGAAGTAGCGGTACTAACAGATTTCTTTACTTTTGGAACCCAAACCTGGACAAAGTTGTTTGCTTTCTTTTTCTTTAAGTTACTCCTTGGCTTATTTGGAGTATTTTTCTTTGAATTAGCAAACTTATTCTGAACATGAGATTTTATAGGTGCCTTTCTCACATTCTCAGCCATATTATTCCTTATTTGATTCCTATAATCAATAAGATTTTTTATATTTCTTTGAAAAGTGATCATTTGGTTAATAGGATTGAAATAACAGTGTTTGGCTAGATGATTTACCTTGCCACAGATAAAACAAGGCTTTGGTCTGTTTATTTTTCTCAGATCAATTCCTTGTTTTAAAGCCCACTGATTATTTCTGTTTCTTTGATTTCCCCTTGTTTTATCATGTTGTTGGGGCTGATTCTGTTTACAAGTACAGGGATTAACAACCGTGGTTTGCATGTAATGGACTCCCTGTACCTTTCCCTTTCCTCTCTTAGAACTTTCAGCCTTCTCACTCTTTACAAAAGGTTTACCCCCCCCCCTTTATTAATAAGGTCATCCTTATTCTTACCCTTAGTAGTCTCTTCTTCAGCCTCTTCCTCAATCACTACACTGTCAAGATGATCTACATCTATGGCCCCTGCAGGTAAGTCTATTTTCTCTTGTCTTTCTAAGAGGTTTGAAGTGGGAGGATATAGTTATTGTTATAGGGTGGAGAGGTACTGTTGTATCCTAAACCTCTTTTCAGGTTGTCATGGACTTGAGATTTTAGAAGTGAGTCCATTGCTTTAGAGGCATTGGAAAACTTCTCAATGTTCAACTTGGCTTTCTCAAAATCACTCCTTACCTTCTCACATCCCTCTTCCGACTTTTTAAGCTTAATTTCTAACTGATTCTTTTCCCACTTCCAGTAGTTAGTATCATATGTGTGTTGAAGTTCATTGGCTTTGTATGCCTTAATCTGTTCTTCCAAATTCTCAACAATCACAACATACTCTCTTCTATCTTTTTCTAACCTTTTTAGGTCATCACACATGCTTTGATTGTGATCCCTGTACTTTTTAACAGTTTCTATGCAAGATTTTGAGCAAATGTTAGATTTTACCTCTGTGGGAATATCAGTGCTTGCTGACTCTGAAACTTTAGCCATTAAAGCTTGATTCTGAACTGCTTCTTCTGCTTGGTCACTCCAATCAAATCCCATTCCTTCTTGGGAAACAAGAGCTTGAGAAGAGTTTCTGTTGTTGAAGCTAGTGGACTGTGATGGTTGATGGTTGCTAGTATGCTGTTGAGGCATTCCACTTCTGCATTCTCTTGAAAAGTGCCCCAGCTTGTGACACTTGTAACATTAAACCTTGGATTTTTCAAATCCAATCCCATCTTCTCTTTTCTGAGTGAAGTTATTCCTTCCAGTCCTTTTGATGAACCTTTTTACCCTCATTGTGAGCATAGCCATCTGCCACTTGATATCCATCTCTTCCAGATCATCAGCATTTATCTGTTCGAAGTCATCATTAAAGAAAGTGGAATTAGCATGACTGGCTAGAAAAGCTTCTAAAACTGAGTCATTAGATCCATCTTGCTTTGATCCATAGGCAGCACTAACTGATTCTGTATTAGCAGCAGAATCAGTAGAGGATGATAAAGAGCAGCATTGTATGAGTATCCAGAGGGTCTCTCCTTTGCTTCTACCTCTGCTTCAAACACCCTAAGGTCACTATAGAGGTCATCCAGTTCCTTGTCCTTCAGTTGGTCATTCTATCTGAAGGAGACAATGTACATAGTCCATTCATCACCAAGAGATCTTAGAAATTTTCTGTTGACATCATCTTGATCTATCTGGACACCAACAGTAGCCAATTCACAAATTAACTTATTAAATCTATCAAAAGTTTGAGTCATGGATTCATTCTTTGTAGACATGAAGTTTTCATATTGCTGCTTCAGGATTGCCTTCTGATTTCTCTTGGTACTTTTGGTACCAAAGAATCTTTTCTCCAGTGCATTCCATAGAATTTGAGCATCCGTGCAGTTGCAGAACTGGTGTCGGTACTCATTAGGTATAGCCAAGAGCAGAGTGCTCAAGGCTTTCATCTCTGTCTGCCTCATCTTTCTTTCTCCATCAGTCTTTGGTGGAGGTCTCTTTCCTTCTGCGTCCATCTTTCCTCCATCTGAGGGACCATTCTCTATGATGTCCCACATTGAGAAGTATGTGAGAAGAATGTATTGCTTGATTCTAATTTTCCACATATCAAACTCATTGAGTTTGAGCATGGGAACCTTTGAGACCAGAACGCTATCGCTTGAACTGTCAATGATTATAGGTTTCTGAGTTTTCTAGCTCTGATACCACTTGTCAAGATCGAAAATTCTAAACAAGAATTTAATACAAACTCAGAAACAATGTTAAAGAAGTCGCGGAATAACACTTTAACAATTAATCAAAAAACAGAATATGAACTCAAATCATAAGTTTATATTGCATAAAACTTAATGATTACAAATACAACCTCAATCTGTTGAACAGACTCAACAGACGTTCTACACTTCTCTATAGAAAGAATCAATACTAGTCTTGAGGTTAATTCTCTAAACAAAAACAACTCCTACTATAATCTAAAATTATCTAGACTATATATACAAAACTGATTACAAGATAATTACAAAGGAAATATGATTCTTCAGAATTCAGTCCATAATTATCTTCATCTCCTATTCTTCCGCATCAATCCATATTTATCTTCACAAGCAACATTAACTCAGTAGCAGTATTAACTTTGTCTCTGGCAGTACTAACCATGCTTGCAGTATTAATCTCTTATGGCAGTAGTAATTTCCAAGCAGTACAAATATTGCATAGCAGTATTAACATGCTAAGTAGTAGTAATCTTTCTTCACCTAGCAGTACTAACCAGACTTAGTTATTTCTGACCCAACAATTGCACTAACTGAAACATTACATGACTCAAAACAAATGAACTAACGTATTCAAGCATGTAACTCTCAAATAAGATGCAACATATGCAAATCATAACCGAATACTCTACATTGAGCTATTAAAATCGGACAAGTGTCCTCGAAACCCAACAAATTCCAAACCGAGCCATGAGCTCAACTACAAAGACTCAACGTTGAAAATCATAAAATGAAACCAAACGTAAACAATCCGCCTTTATGTAAACCCATGCTCCAAAATTTAGAGATGACTCCCACATAGATTAAATTGTGACAAAACATTTTCCGAGTTTATAACATTTATCCTTTCAAAACGTCCAATAACAAAACACCAAGCATTTCTTCAAAACACACGATAAAATACTTTTATACTCAAAAAATATACTTCCCTGAAATAAACCATTAAGATACCAAAATATATGATTTATTTATCAAAATGCCCAAAATCCCAAATGTGGATATTTTACAAGTTTACAAAGTTAAGACACTTCAAATAACCAAAACTTATCAAATAACCCAATAGTTAATAATTTCATGTAAAACATATAAACATGTAAAGATTGACATTTTGGCATGTACACCGTTTTCACAAATCAACTTGAACTCACTTTGCTTGATTTAGGCTAAATCTAGGTTTTACCCCCAAAACTTGAATCTCCATTGATGAAGGCTTGAATCACCAAGAAACCTACCTAGATCTTAGATCCAACATATCTACAATATCACATTCACCAAAAAAGTCATCAAAATCACACCCAAGTTGAAGGATGAAAGGGAAAAGGATGAAATCATCAAACCCTAGCTTAACATTGAGAGAGATGAGAAGCTTACCACCATAAAATACTCTCTGATCTTCCAATAGACTTAAAATATCTTGCTATATCCTTGAAGATCTCTCAAAAACGAAACCATGGCAACTTGAATCACCAAAAACGGACTTGAGATGCAAAAGTTATGAAGAAATGAAGTTTTAGGGCTGAAAATCGGGTTTTATGCTCGAACAGGGCGTTTCGAGACTTACCACGCGGCCATAAGTCACGGCATAAGTAGACCTGGCAAAAACTGACACGACACGCTAACCCGACACGAACTCGACACGAAATAAACGGGTTTGGGTAATGCATTTCAACCTGTTTAAGTAAACGGGTTGACACGACACGACACGAAAATTAAACGGCTAAGGTCAGGGTCAAAAATTTCAACTCAAAAATGACCCGAATAATCCGTTTATATATATATATATATAAGTTTTCCTTTTAATGCTTTGGACTTTTAGTGTTTTAGATTTGATTATAATTTTAAACTATAAATTTTGGATTTATATTGCTTTAATTTGAATTTTGTATTTGTATTTTTTTGTGAATTTTCGATTTTTAATTTTAATTTTATAAATGTTAAACGGGTTAGGCGGGTCGTGGCGGGTTAGGCGGGTCGGGTTAGGGTTGGGATTTTCTAACTCGTTTATTAAACGGGTTGGGTTAGGGTTAGACATTTCAACCCGTTTAACTTTGAACCCGACACGAACACGACACGTTTGCCAGGTCTAGGCATAAGTCGCCCGGTTCCCCTAAGTTGCGCGGGTGGCTCTAAGTCATGGCACAAGTCGCGTAGTGTACTGTCCGCCCGGTTTTTTTCCCGTTCACTGTTTTGGTCGTAACTTCTTCGTTATAGCTCCGATTTTGCTCCGGAAAGAACCGTTGGACTCGTAATTGAATCCTTCATCCACCAAGGCTATAAAATCTAGGATTCAAGTCCAAAATACTATATCTTATTTTTCCCTTAAAATTACCGATTTATGTATTAACTTGAAACGATACTTTTCGGAAATCTGGGTGTTACAATTGTCCACATGAATCTCTGACAAATGGATGACGTTATCTTCCTCGGCTAAACACCTTCGCAAGTAGCATACATGAAAAGTAGGATGGATTCCGTCCATTTCCGGTGGCAAGTCTATCTTGTAGTCCGACCCATTCTAATATAGTGAATGGTCCGAGGAAACCGGGACTAAGCTTCTCGCGCTTCCCGAAACGGATGATCCCCTTCCATGGTGACACTTTCAACATAACCCTCTTTCCTACTTGGAACTCGACCGGTCTTCGCTTTTTGTCCGTATAGCTCTGTTGTCGATCTTGAGCCGCCTTCAAACGCTCTCGGATATTTTTCACTTTATTTGCCGTTTCTTGCACAATCTCTGGACCCACAAATTGTTTCTCTCTCGCCTCGAGCCAACACACCAGTGTTCTACATTTCTGACCGTAAAGTGCCTCGAATGGTGCCATCCCGATGCTCGAATGGTAGATATTGTTGTAGGTGAATTCCACTAAGGGTAAATGCGAATCCCAATTTCCCCCAAAGTCGATAACACAAGACCGGAGCATGTCCTCGAGAGTTTGGATCGTCCTCTCACTTTGGCCATCGGTTTAAAGATGATAGGTCATGCTTAACTTGACCTTCGTACCTAACTTCTTTTGTATCCCATCCCAAAACTTGGAAGTAAACCGACTGTCCCGATCCGAAACTATGGATAGTAGAACACCATGACGCGACACTACTTCATCTATGTATAGCTTGGCCAATTTGTCCATTGGCAACGTCTCCCGCATCGCCAAAAAGTGCGCGCTCTTTGTGAGTCGATCCACCACCACCCAAATAGTGTCATGTCCCCGTAAGATCCTTGGTAGCTTAGTGACGAATTCCATCGTGATATGCTCCCACTTCTATTCCGGATTGGCTAGTGGTTGCACTCCCGTAAGGCTTTTGATGCTTCGCTTTAACTTAAAGGCAAGTGACGCATCTCTCCACGTAGTTAGCCACATCGAGCTCATCACCGGCCACTAATAATGTAGCTTCAAATCTATATACATCTTGGTGCTATCGGGATTTATGGAGTACTTTGACTTGTGAGCCTACGCCAAAAACAACTCACGGTTTCCCCCAATCTTCGACACCCAAATCCTTCCTTGGAATAGCTTAAGGTCGCGACTATCTTCCGTTAGTATCTCTCGTTGTTTGACCATGACTTCGGCCTTGAGATTCTCTTCACGAAGTGCTTTGGCTTGATTCACCTTGAAGTCCTATACTAGGCTTGATATTATATCAATTCTAGTAAGGGTTACCTTGACTTCACTCCCATAACTCTTTCAGCTCAAAGCATCCACAACTACATTGGCCTTACCGGGGTGGTAAAGCAATTCGCAATCATAATCCTTCAAAAGCTCCAACCACCTCCTTTGTCGCATGTTGAGGTCCTTTTGGTCGAATATGTACTTCAACCTTTTGTGGTCGGTGAATAGTGTGCACTTCGTCCCGTAGAGGTAGTGCCACCATAGCTTCAAAGCAAACACCACCGCCTCTAACTACAAATCATGAGTAGGATAATTCTTCTCGTGGTCTTTGAGTTGTCGCGACGCGTAAGCGATCATTTTCCTCCTTTGCATCAAAACACACCCGAGACCCAATTTAGAGGCGTCGCTATAAACCACAAAGTCTTCGGATCCTTCGGGTAAGGATAAGGTTGGTGCCTCGCATATATTCCTTTGTATAGTTCGAAAGGCTTTTTCTTGAGTCTCGGTCCATAAGAACTTCACGTTCTTCCTTGTCAACGACGTGAGCGGAGAAGCGATCTTCTAAAAGTCTTGAATAAATCGTCGGTAGTAGTCGGCTAATCCCAAGAAACTCCTTATCTCCGTTGGACTCGTCGGTGGCTCCCAATTCATCATCGCTTCAATCTTCGCCGGATCTACCTTCACCTCATCCTTAGATACCACATGACCCAATAATTGAACTTATTGTAACCAAAACTCGCACTTTGAAAACTTCGCGAACAACTTCTCCTTCTGAAGAATCTCCAACACCTCCCATAAATGTTGACGGTGTTCGACCTCGTCCCGCGAGTAGATCAGAATATCATCGATGAAGACTATAACCAATTTGTCCAAGAGAGGTCGACACACACGATTCATCAAGTCCATGAATACGGCCGGATCATTAGTCAACCCGAATGGCATGACTAAAAACTCATAATGACCGTACCCCATCCGAAACGACGTCTTCGGAATTTCGCTTTCCTTCACCCACACTTGGTGGTAACCGAACCACAAATCTATCTTGGAGAAACATCCCGCTCCTTGTAATTGATCGAAGAGGTCGTTGATTCGAGGAAGTGGATACTTGTTCTTGACGGTGACCTTGTTGAGTTCACGGTAGTCGATGCACATCGGAATGGACCCGTCCTTCTTTTTCACGAATAAATCTGGAGCTCCCCACAACGACGAGCTCGGTCGTATAAACCCCTTCTCGAGAAGTTCTTGTAGTTTCATCATCATCTCTTGCATTTCCGTTGAGGCTAGGCGATAAGGAGCACGAGCGATTGGTGCGGCACCCGGTGTGAGGTCGATATGGAACTCTACTTGTCGTTCCGGAGGCAGTCCGGGTAGATCTTCTGGGAAGACATCCGAGTAGTCGGGCACTACGTCCACATCTTCCACCTTCTTCTTTTCTAATTTTGCGTCGATCACGTAGGCCAAGTATGAAGTACACCCCTTGGCTAGGCTCTTTCGTGCTTTGATTGACGAGATAATCTTGTTGGTTTTTCGATTCTTCTCTCCGTAGATTATCACTTCCCCACCCTTAGGTAAGGGTACTCTAATTAGTTTTTTGGAACAAAATATACCGGCATCGTGCTTAGCTATCCAATCCATCCCAACAATCACATCGAACCCCCCGATATCCTCTGGTAGCAAATCTATTACAAGGGACTCCCCATCTAACTCTAAGGTGCACCCAACGAAGCATTCCCAAACTAACAAGTGTTCCCCATTGGCTGCCTCTACCACTAGAGCATCAGACAACAAGCTAACAGGAGTAGTGAAATTCTTGCAAAAATAGGTAGACATAAAGGAACGGTTCGCACCAGAATCAAATAAAACGCGGGTAGGTAGAGAGTTCGCTAGAAACGTACCCGACACCACATCCTCCGTTGCCCTTGCTTCATCCACTATCATTTGGAAGGCCCGACTTGGCACCTTCGGTGGGATCTCCTTCTTTGGCACAACCCCGCTGGAAGCTCCTTGATTGCCCCTTGCTAACTTAGGACAATCTCTCTTGATGTTCCCTGGCTCTCGGCACTCATAGCAAACTCCCCGGGATAGGAAATCTCTACTTATGTGGTCCTTCCGCCCACACTTAAAGCACTCCATCGGATTAGAGAAGGGCTTCGGATTACATGGCCCGAAGTGCTTGCTCTTAAACTTGGGGCACCACCTCACCTCCTGTCGTGGCTCCACGATCCTCCCCCCGTTGAAGGGTTTAGATGATCGAGCGGGCCCAGTTGGCCCTTCCCATTTCCGCTTCTCTTTTTATTGCTTCTTCTCTTCTCTCTCTTAGAGGATATCGTCCTCCACCAATTGGGACTCCTCGATAATCTCTTGCAATGTACTCCCTCGGGCATTCCTAACACCTGTCTTCATCTCCATCGGTAAACCTATCAAATAGACCTTTATCTTCGACCTCTCTTCACTCGCCAAATTCTCAACCATACTGAGCTTCTCCATGAATTGTTTTGAGTAGTCGGCGATTGACAGACTACCCTTCTTCAGGTTTCAGAACTCCTCTTTTATCTTGTCGAGAGCCCTTTCATTGCAGTATTTCTCCATGATCTTCTTCTTGAAGGTTGGCCAAGTGAGCTTGGCCAAAACCTCCGGTGTAAGCGCCTTTCGGGTAACATTCCACCAACTCAATACATCCCCTCTAAGCAGTTGGGACGCAAATTTCACCCTCTAAGAGTCGCCGCATTCACTTGACTTGAATGCCATCTCTACATCTTGTATCCAGTTCATGCACGCCACTGGATTGGTTGTCCCGGAGAATTCTGGAGGTCGGCTACACAAGAATGACTTGTAAGAGCAACACCTTTCTTTCTTCTTCTACACTCTTATTGCTTACTCTTCTGTCCCAATTGCATTATTGGTACCACCCGACCCAATCACCACATTGTCTTCTACCGCTTCATGACTCTGGTTGCTTGTATCACGATCCTCTAATATCTTCATGAATCGTTCGTCCTGCATTTCCATTGCAGAATTCATCATCTGCATGATACTAGCCAATAAGACTGACTGGGGGCCCACTTCTTGGACTACCGGGTTATCGGTCTCTATATTCACTTGTGGAACTTGATCCACCACTTCCTCCAACAAGGTGGTCCTTTGTGAAACAATCGGAACACCCATTGGATTTGCCCTTCTTGAAGTCTCTGGAGCTGTGACGCTCGCCTCATTACCCTCACCGAGCACCACCACCCGATTCCTTGTGTTTACCATTGTGAATTGTCACACATGATAAAGATCATATCGATTAATTCTTTGAAAGATTAGCGGTTCAATATGTACTATTACAAAGATTAATCATTATAATAACAATTTCAAGCTTACTCACGTATTTATAAATTCATAATAGCACCGACCAAGTGAAATCATAAACGTATATTACATAAGAATTCTCGTTGTCATCATCACAATTTTCAATCATTGCAATTCCATAATCCTAATACTTTCCCCACCTAGGAACGTTCTACACAAATGGACAGTGATACATAAGAATTCTCGTTGTCATCATCACAATTTTCAATCATTACAATTCCGTAATCCTAATACTCTCCCCACGTAGGAACATTCTACACAATTAAGTCTAGGAATACTATAGGTGACACCTAGTTCACTTAAACTAGAGATCTGATACCAACTTGTAACACCCCAAATAGGATAAACAAAAATTTTCGGAATTGGAAATGTGGTATATAAAATTATGCCAAAGCACGAGCTTTCCCAAAAAGGGAACAATATACGCCTGTTTAATTACAAGTTTGTAATATAAAAGCTATCAGGGAAAACAACCCTTTAATCTAAACCCTATCTAGGAGAAAGATTATCTCAAGTTGTCAACCAATTCTCCAAAATATGTCTTCTATACATGGCGTCCCAAAATGCTCCTAAGCTCACCTCTAAGGTCTACTAAACCTTCTTGGCGGTCGCGCTGCTAGAACCTGAGATACACATTAAGCAATCAAGTGTTAGCCTAAACGAGCCTAGTGAGTTCAACAATAATATGGCATGATCAGTTAAACAGTTAAAGACAACAAGAGCCATAAAGGAGTCAATGGGGGAGACCCATCACACTAATGAGTTTCACCTCAAGTCAATGTACCTTGATGTTTACTCGCATGAGCAACATCCCGAAGGCCCGACACATCTAAAGACTACCTCCGAAGCATTACTTCAAATGGCGGAGGTCTAGGTGCATAACGTCAAGGTGGCACCCTAAGACTACACACTTCTAGTGCTTACTCATGGTTCATCCAATATACATACATAGCATTCCATCACTATACATATTCCACATTAAGAAAAATACAAATATATGATCTCCAATATCTTCAAACCCACTTTAGGTACAACACCATATATCAAGTAAGCACATCAACAATATTCCTCATTTACAAAATATCCCATAGCATTTCCCAACCATTGCTAACAAATAACCTCATAGTACTCATATCATGAAATATAACCAAAAACCCTAATATTTTTCTAAATATGAACATGTAGGTCAAACTTATCAGGTGATTGACATAGTTTAGAGAAACAAGTAAAAGTAACCATAAACATATAAAGAAGTGTATCTCATTTAAAATAGTTAATAAATAACTCACTATCTAGGTTTTAGGAAAAACCCAAGATATCCAACAAGTCTTGAAGATGTGGTTGAAAGTGAGGAAGCTTGATTCACACAATAAATATTCCAACTCTTTTAGGAGAGTAGCTTTAAATACTTTCTTGAAATCAAAGCTAAAAGATCCAAAATAAATGTTGAGATGAGAGGAAATTAATGGGGTTTGGTGGTGGGGAGTTTTATCGAGAGAGAGAGAGAGAGAATGAAAAGGGAAATTAATTGAGTGAGTTTTCCAAAAATAGAGGAAGGGAATGGGGTTTTTTTAAAAGAATCAGATGGGAAAAGGGAGAGAAAGAGGGTCATTTGGGTTTCATGTGGTTTCAAGCCACGCCCAACCCACGGTAGGCACTGCTCCTCCCATACGTGGGGTTCCTTTCGCTGGCCAATAGCCTTTCACGCGGCTTGGTCGTGGGTTTCCCATGCTCAACCCAGGTGGTAAGCCATGTTGGTCCCTTTGACCCCACCAAACCCACAAGTTACTCTTCTAGTCCTTGGGTTTCTAAAGCAATTAAGAGATACCCCTTTTATTAACACAAAGTTGCTAATAACATACACTACTAGAAAAATTGAATTTTCCGACGAAAATTACCGACGGACAAAAACCGTCGGTAAATAGCGACGGAATACCGACGGATTTTGAATTTTAGCGATGAAAATTTTTATCGCGGTAATCCGTCGGTAAAAATCCCCATCCGTCGGTAGAATAATGTTTTCCGACGGATTACCGACGGACCCTTTAATATTTTAATTTTTATTTATTTTTATTATATATTCCGTCGGTAATCCGTCGGTAAATAATTAAATTTTTATTATTTTTTTAAAATTAAAAATCCGTCGGTACTTACCGACGGATTACCGACGGAACATTTAATATTTCAATTTTCTTTTATTTTTATTACATATTCCGTCGGTAATCCGTCAGTAAATAATTTAATTATTATTATTTTTTTAAATTAAAATTCGTCGGTAATCCGTCGGTACTTACCGACGGAACATTTAATATTTTAATTTTCTTTGATTTTTATTACCTATTCCGTCAGTAATCCGTCGGTAAATAATTTAATTATTATTTTTTTTTTAAATTAAAAATCTGTCGGTACTTACCGACGGAACATTTAATATTTTAATTGGCTTACTTGTTGGTATTGAGATATGTTGGTTTAGTTGACTTATCGAACCGACTGCAAACCACACGCATATATATGTGGTACATATATTAGTACGCAAACACATTAATTTAAATATAGTGTTATGTTGGGCCTTAATAAATTGTAAAATGTCATATTGGGCTATAATGGTCGTATTGTGGTATAATGGTTCTTAATTGTTTTATCGTCCGTAATATACAACACATACATCTATGAGTATATACGTGCATACAAACACATGATAAGTCACAACTGGTGTTATTGGCCTTAATAAGTCATAAAATGTCAGGTTGGGCTATAATGGTGGTCGAGTGGTTCATATCGAGGTATAATGGATCTTAGTTGTCTAATTGACCCTAATACACAACACATGCATCTATGAGGCTGATATCTACACACAAGCACGTAATAAGTCGTCACTGGTGTTATTGGATATTAATAAGTCATAAGATTTCATATCAGACTATACTAGTGGTTGAGTGGTTCATAGCGGGGTATAGATGCATGCTTAGTTGTCTAATTGGGCTTTAAAGGGTTTTATTGGGCATTAAATGGGTTCTACTGGCTTTAAAGGGTTCTATTGGGCTTTAAAAGATTTCATTGGGTCTTAATGGATCTATTGGGCTTTAAGGGTTCTATTGGGCTTTAAAGGGTTTCATTGGGCCTTAATGGATCTATCGGGGTTTAAACGATTCTATTGGGCTTTAAAGAGTTTCATTGGGTCTTAATGGATCTATCGGGATTTAAAGGGTTCTATTAGGCTTCAAATGGTTTCATTGGACCTTAATGGATATACCGGGGTTTAAACGATTCTATTAGGCTTGAACGAGTTTCATTGGGCCTTAATGGATCTATCGGGCTTTAAAGGATTCTATCGGTATTTAAAGGGTTATATTAGACTTCAAATGGTTTCATTAGAACTAATGGATATATCGGGGTTTAAACGGTTCTACTGGGCTTTAAAGAGTTTCATTAGGCCTTAATGGATTTATCGGGCTTTAAAGGATTCTATCAAGATTTAAAGGGTTCTATTAGGCTTCAAATGGTTTCATTAGGCCTTAAGGGATTCTATCGGGAATTGAAAGGTTCTATTGGGCTTTAAAGGGTTCTATTGGGATTTAAAGGGTTTCATTGGGCCTTAAGGGATTCTATCGGACATTAAAAGGTTATATTAGGCTTTAAAGGGTTTCATTAGGCCTTAATGGACTATCGGGTTTGAAGGAATTCTATCGGACTTTAAAAGGTTCTATTGGGCTTTAAAGTGTTTCATTGGGCCTCAAGGGATTCTATTGAGCATTAAAAGGTTATATTGGGCTTTAAAAGGGTTCATTGGGCCTTAATAGACTATTGGGTTTTAAGGGATTCTATCGAGCTTTAAAGGGTATCATTGGGCCTTAATGGACTATCGGGTTTTAAGGGATTCTATCAGGCTTTGAAGGGTTCTATTGGGGCTTTAAAGGGTTTCATTGGGCCTTAATGGATCCATCAGGCTTTATGGGGTTCTACTGGGCTTTAAAGGGTTCTAATATG
Organism: Arctium minus; assembly: GCA_954870635.1. NCBI lineage: Eukaryota > Viridiplantae > Streptophyta > Magnoliopsida > Asterales > Asteraceae > Arctium > Arctium minus. The sequence continues at coordinate 21,780,771 of OX941082.1, forward strand.
CTTTAAAGGGTTTTATTGGGCCTTAATGGATCTACTGAACTTTATTCAGTTGTATTGGACTTAAACCCAGGAAAACTAATAGCTCATGAAGAGCACTCCCATGAATTGCGACTTAGGGGTTGTTTGTTTTTAAAAAAAAATCTCTTAGTGGCTCTTAAATCTGAATCGTTCAGACCTTTTTACACATCACCTCTTATTAATCATAACTAAATTAAGACTTAAGACTTACGACTTTAGACCTCTTAAAAAACAAACGACACCTTAGAATGGAATTGATCTGGTACATCTCATATTAATGTGCCTCCATTTCTGATCAAACGGTTGATAACTAATTCTCACGTTTCTCACCTTTAACTCAATTTATCATCGGAACCCAACCTTATATATTAAATACTAAATTTATTATTATTTTTTTTTAACAAAACAACATTTATTAACTAATGTTATTTATTTTAGATAAAAAACAAATTAAATTAAAAATATTTATTATCTAATAAAATATTTATTTGAAATTAAAAATTCAAATCAAAAGTTTTTTTTAACAAAATCTCAAATTTTACAACAAAAAAAAAGTGCCGCCAACCCCTCCCCCTTTTTTTCCAGTTCCCTCTTCTTTCCCTGCCTTCCCTCCCCCAAAAAATTAGGTTAAAAGTTCTCTACGTCTTGCAAAACATCGCCACCACCAGCCACCAATACCATCGATTTCTGATTTTCTACCACAAGACATCGCCACCACCACCACCATAGGTTCAAGTTTGTTTTTTCTTACTTGAAATCTGGAATCTGGAAGTTCTTATGTAAGTTTCTGTTTGGAATCGAGAAAAACACGCCGGACGATTTCAGATCTTCGATGTTGGTTTTTCAGATCTTGTTTGGAATCGACTTCTCAGGTACGATCTTGTGTTGTTGAAACTTGTTGAAATCGACTTCTGTGAAATCGATTGTTGAAATTTGTTGTTGAAATCGACTTCTCAGGTACCATCGACTTCTTCTCCATTATCTGTTGTTGAAATCGATTGTTGTTGAAATCTGTTGTTGAAATCGATTGTTCTTGAAATGCATCAACAGATTGTTTAAGTACGTTTAATCTGTGTTTTTCACTGTCTGATGATGATTTTTATCTTATGACATAACTTCTTGTGTATGAGTGCTTCATGATGCCATTCTTATTTGTGCAGATGGAAAACCCATACACGTATGCTGGAGAGAGCATAGATTTGCAAGGTGTAAATATCTTGAAGGTGCGTCATGTCCCTATCTGATGGTATCTACTAACTGGCCATTCAATTTATGTGATTTTGATGGTTTTTTCCATAGGCTTTCAATGGTCATGGTTGCTCTCATGTTTCTATTGGTTTACGACATTTTTATTAAAAGTGATTCAACTACTAAGACTTGCATATTTCCATTTATAGAACATCTCGACTTCGCCTAGCTGACTTTGGAGTTCTGCATTGCAATGAAGCCAATGGGAAACTAACTGGTTTTACTCGTGATTGAAGATTTCAACAGGTATGCATAATTAGAGGAATGAACCTTTATCATATGCAAAGTTGACTGGAGATGAATTATTGCCACAATTAGAGGCTGCTAAGGTTGAAAGAATGCTTAAAAATTTGCAGGTTTTTTTCCTTGGGACATATCATCACTACCTTTTTTTTATTGCTAAGCATTGTTGTATACTTCTGTTATTTAGTATATTATGTAGGGATGTGAACGGATCAAGCCGAGTCAAGTAGCATGTTATTTGATCTTGGCTCGAAAAATTAATATTAGGCTCGAGCTCGACTCCATCTCGATTTACTTTTTCAATGTCGAGCTCGAGCTCGATTTTTTTTTCAATGTTTGAGTTCGATCTCGATGCTCGTTTATAAGCTTGAACTCGAGATTGATTAACTCGTTTATTTTCTCAAGCTCGATGACTTTATATTTTTATTTTATAATTTGTAAACATATAAAATATGTTGGGTCAAAAAAGATATACTCGAATATCTCGACTCGGCTTAACTCGTAATGTTTAATCGAGCTTTCGAATGAATCGAGTTTAACACTGGTCTTATGGAGCTCGATCGACTAGTTAAGTTAAGCGAGCTTTATTTTGTGTTCGAGATCGACTTGATCTCGAGAATTATTAAGCTCGAGCTTGAGTAGTTTGTTTCAAGCTAGACTAGTTTACATTCCTAATATTGTATGTTGATGGTTTTTTTATTAGTTCTTGGAACGTGAGTCATCCTTCAATTCAGAAGCCAACTACATAGACCTGCTAAAATTGTTCTTTGCAAATTGATTCAACCAATATCATTGGATAATTGTTAGATTACCTTTGCATATCAATTAGATCTTGTTGAATATGAAGATTATTCCGTTATTAGTACCATGGCAATGCCAAAAGACCTAAACATTGACTAACAAGACCCTTAATGTTCATCCTCTGTTAACCACCTAATGTTCCCTTACACCTAATCTTACCGTTCAACAGATGGTTGATTTTGCTTTTGTGTTTTTAGCTGCTAAATTATAAATTATAATTTTCTTTTACTGTATGTTTGTATCCTTGAGAACTTAGTTGGCATGAAGCAAGCGTAAAGATTAAAGATCAAAAGATATACATGATATAAGTACACTAACAATTTTCTATTAGGGAAAACTAACTTTTAGTAGCGTCACATGCCGGATTATTGGCGAAATACATGCAGATTATAGCGGATATCAATCATATATTCGACTGAATGAATTAGGTTGATCTTATAGTTTGAATTTTTTAAAAACTGCACCTGGCTTGATCAGTAAATAGAAGCCAAAAATGATAGATACGAGAAGCAAGTAAATATTGTCTGAAGGGAGATTTGGTCACATTTTGTTACTGGAGAATGCAAATTCAAAGTCACTGCAATCGATTAAAGTGGTTCTGGAATCGATTTGTTTGATGCAAACGCCATCGAAAGTCTCTCACAACATGTGAAGCCACTAACAGATTTTCTTGAGAAGCTTGCTGATGGAGGAAAGGTTAGTTTTCGATTATGAGAAAGACTTTCTTTCGTATTGCTATTGCTTTTGATAAACAGAGATCTTACAGTGGCCATCTAGCTTGGTTTTCAACCAAGGTTGCTTCTTGAAGTTCTGTAAATTGATCATGATTATAGCACTCCTTGGCATTTGGCAATAGAAAAATTCATAATAGAAGATTGGTTTTGTGTTCTAAATTGTTACAAGCCCAAATGATATAGAATTCAATAATCATTGTGGTCCAAACTCCAAGTATGTATTCTGTTATTGTGGTCTTATAACTAGAATGAGCTGAATGCAACTGCTGTTCCAAGGTACTTGATGCACTTTTAATCTTGTCGATAATTCAAGATCTTATTTCGAATTAATGATTGATTGTTAATTCTGGAGGTTTTATTGCATTAATGATTGATTGTTAATTGGAATAATTCAAGATCTTATTTGATTAACATAGTTTTCCTATTTTTGTGGTTGCAGATCGATGGGGCGTGCAAAGCTAAAATGGAGCTCATAATGAAAGAGAAGACCCGAAACACCACTTACCAGAAACGTAAACTTGGGATCATAAAGAAAGCTTACGAATTCACCATTCTATTGAATTGGTTGCTTAGTCTGTCCTGCAAGACTACATTGAATTTAGTTTACAGATTTGAGATGATATTGTATTAAAGACAATAGTGTTTTGTAATGGTTTTTGCATAGGAATTACCAATGTTTTGAAACACCACTTACCAGAAACGTAAACTTGGGATCATAAAGAAAGCTTACGAATTCACCATTCTATTGAATTAGTTGCTTAGTCTGTCCTGCAAGACTACATTGAATTTAGTTTACAGATTTGAGATGATATTATATTAAAGACAATAGTGTTTTGTAATGGTTTTTGCATAGGAATTACCAATGTTTTGAAAAGGGTTTTATACAGATTTTTTGTATTTTTAATTATTTTTTTAAAATTAAAATATCAATTACCGACGGATAATCCATCGATATGTTTAAATAATATAATTTAATATTTAAAATACTTTAATTTTAATTTAATTTAAATAAATTTACCGACGGCTAATCCGTCGGTAATCCGTCGCTACATAAGTCCGTCGGTAAAATCAAGCCGTCGGTAATCCGTCGGTAAATAACGTTCCGTCGGTAAATGTCGCCGTCACTTATCCGTCGTTAATCCGTCGGTAATATTGACCGTCGGTAATCCGTCGGTAAAATCTGTCGGTAAATCAATTACCTACGAGATAATTTCCGACGTTGATTACCGACGGATTTTACATTTTACCGACGGATTACCGACAGTTTTTGCCGTCGGAAATTTCTGTTTTTTTGTAGTGATATTCATAAATCACATAAATTATCAACAATTTATTTAATTAATATTATATCTTAAACCTTCATTTATTATTTAATTTTTTTAACAAATAATAATAAAAAGATTTTCAAATAGATGATTATGAATTATGACACGACGACCACACCTCCTTTCTCTTTCAACCTGATACCACCAAACATTTTGTTATATTTCTTTTATAATGCAATTCATTTCTCTTTTAGCTTATAAACTTTACCATGGCTCTAAATACTATTACGTTATCCAGATTAACATTGACAACACTATTTATGTTGGACCCAAAAGAATATATATTATATTATGAAAATATCAAGTTAAAAATTATTTATTTGTTTACTCTTGTTTTATTGAACACGAATTCGTTGGTTTCGTGTTATTTCAAGAATTATTAAACATTTATTAACATTAAAGAATTCAATTAGACAAATGGAAACCATAACTTAGTGGCGGATTTAATGATTTTTGCCTAGGGGCACCTTTAAGGTAGATTAAAGGCCCATAAAATGACCCAATTAATGTATTTTATCCTAATTCCACCGTTTTAAGAAATCCTTAAAGTTTTATGTCTGATTTCGAGTAATTTCTAAGTTTTTTTTTATCGATTTCGAGGGACATTTTCGATTTTTTTGGTTAATTTTGATAGGCTTTTTTGGTTGATTTCAATGTACCTTTTTAGCTTGGTGGGGGCACATGCAGAAAATTACTGGGGGAAACTACATTAGAAAGTTAAAAAGAATTGTTTTTAACCTTAGGTAAAAGAGAAAAAAAAAGATTTTAATGGGGGTGCATCCCCCCACCTCCAAAACACTAGATCCACCCCTGGCATAACTGATGTATTTTATATACCACGACTATTGCAAGTTTGGAATTTTTTTAAAAAGCTTTGTGTTATTAGCAACTTTGTGTTAATAAAAGGGGTATCTCTTAATTGTTTTAGAAAACCAATGACTAGAAGAGTAACTTGTGGGTTTGGTGGGATCAAAGGTGGGGGGTTGCGCCCCCATAACAAGATGTATGGAATTTTTTTTTGCTATGTCACATCTACAATTTGCATGTTTTAAAATAATATATGGCTTTTATTGCTACAAAATATATACAAGTTGCAGCTTTTAACATCACATTGCACATGTTGTTCATTGTCACAGGCACTACTACAGAATTGACTTTTTTAAACGCACCTTTTTAAACGGTTTTTAAAAAAATTCGAAAAAACCGTTTAAAAAGGTGGCCGCGGTTTTTTAAGACTTTTTTTAAACGGTTCTGCGGTTGTGGTACCGTTTAAAAAAGTCATATGACCTTTTTAAACGGTTGTTATAAAAAACCGTTTAAAAAGGGATACGTATTTCACACGGATAATTGAACAAACCCGTTAAAAAAGCCACCTAACTTTTTTACACGGTTTTTTCATACAACCGTTTAAAATACATACATCTTTTAAACGGTTCTCTAGAAACAACCGTTTAAAAAGGCCAAACATTTTTTCAAACGCATTCACTATCACAAAACCGTTTAAAAAGGCCTTTAAAAATTTAGGGTAAAACCGAACTACATTAATGCGTTTTTATATTTGACAGGTTCGGAACAATTTGGAGCGAAAAAAAACAAAACGATAATTTTTGACAGATTTGCGCAACTGTGGCGTTTTAATCATATCTCACTCGTCCGATCTCCAATTTGAGTGATTCAAGATGATCTGGAAACCCAACACAAAGATCTACAATGTTCGTGTTTTGAGTTTTTGGTAATTTGGAGTAAATCTAGGCCGAATCTGAAGTTGAAGTTGGGAGTACAAAGTTGGACATAAAATGAGTAAAAGAATTAAATGTGCTTCCATAAACATAAAAGAAGATGTGGCGGAATGGTAAGTGTCGTGGGTTTGCATGGTTGTGGTTCCGAGATTGAGTCCTATGTGCAGCAGATAGCATTTTTTATTTCTTAAACGGTTTAAAAACCGTTTAAAAATGTGACTTTTTTAAACGGTTCAAAAACCGTTTAAAAAAGCTCCTGACTTTTTCAAACGGTGTCCTTTCAAACGGTTGTAAAACCGTTTAAAAATGTCCAAAACAACCGTTTAAAATACCTATTTCTGTAGTAGTGAGGTAACAATTTTAACTTTCTAAACTTGAATCAAGACATACTTCACCTAACACGTTTGAGGGACCTTTTCGGTTTTTTTGGTTGATTTCGAGAGACCTTTTTGGTTTTTTGGTTGATATCAAGATACTTTTTAGCTTGGTGTGAGAACATGCAGAAAATTACCCGGAATACAGTAGAAAGTTCAAAAGAATTGTTTTTATAAGAGAGGAAAAAAAAGATTTTAATGGGGGCGCATGCCCCACCTCCAAAACACTAGCTCTGCCCCTGGCATAAATAATGTATTAAGTATACCACTGACTGTTGAGAAATATATATATAAACAAGATGTATGGATTTTTTTTTTCTATGTCACATCTACAATTTGCAAGTTTTTACATAATATATGGCTTTTACTGCTACAAAATATATACAAGTTGCAACTTTCAACATCACATTGCACATGTGTCCATTGTCACACACGAGGTAACAATTTTAACTTTCTAAACTTGAATCAAGACATATGTAACACCCTAAAAATATGGGTAAATTTAAACCTTAAATCTGACGAAGTATGACATCATGAATAAGTGGAAATCACCCAAAGAGGGGAAACTGTAGTAGCGTTTACAAATTCTATAATTGGGCATTACGATCAACAACATACTAATCTAAATAGTTATATCTAGATTATAACGGTTGTCGTCTTAATCTCCCAAAATCTCTATTTTTATCTGTGCGCTAATTCTCGAAAAGATTAAGTCCAAAATATGTCGTTAACGACCCAACACTCGTCCCTCAAGCCTTGTGAGACCCACCGCTAAAGGGACCTATTATACATGTCATTTGAGAAAAAGTGTTAGACTTTACGCCTAGTGAGAACAAACAGTTTATATAAATCAGTTAAGCGTACAATCGATAATAAATGACTTGTAAATACGATAAGCAGTTTTGCTTTCCCAAAATACAACATACGAACCATATTGTCCAAAACATCTTATGATGACGAGGTAGACCCGATTTCCAAGGATTGTGGCGGAACACAAAAGTAAGCAACTTTCCAAGTTGTGAGCTCAATATTAGAATCAAGGCCACGAACTCGTCGACTCGTAGTCAGATGTGGGGAGGGCACCCAATTATCCTAATCATGCTTATTCACTAGGACTACATCTACTGTCCATAGCTAGTTTCTGGTCCCAGATAAACGTACCAAGTTGCCTTCCGAGGACCAAATGTCTCAACTAGTTACAAATGAGAGTTATCCAACAATTAATCCGACTTTATACCTATGGATCCATTAGTAACAGTCTAAGGCTTGTCACAATTACATATATGACCAAACTATAATCACACGTATAGTTTCTCAAATCATAATTCCATAAACATACACTTCTTTGCATAATCAATGCTACATGGAACCAAATCGATATAAAGGTCCAACCATGACCATTTTCATTTCCCAAATAAGTCTTTCATATAATAAGTGTCCCAAAAGTTATAAAACTTTAAAATGATCATTTTTAATACCAACAACAACCCACATGTTTCTTTTTCCAAAATACTCACCTTTACCAAGTAAATCTCACAATATAGTGAAAACTATAGATGTGACTAAAATGTGTTCATCCAAGTATTTAACCACAAATATGTAAACTATCTCACATTTTATAACACAAATCATAGAACATTTCATCATATTTCAAAATAGTACAAACCTAAAATCTCCAAAAATATCAAGTTAGGTCAAATCTTTCAAATAAGAAAATGTAAATAGAGAGATGATTAAGAGTTCAATATATAGAGTTTTGACATGTATGATGTTTAGAAAAGGTCGTATGAACTCACATTGTTAGGTTTTAGTGAAAATCCAAAACTTTAGAATCTTTAGAAAGGGAAGATGACAAGGAGGTTGATAACTCTAGCTTTAGACTTCAAACCTTAGGTTGGAAAGGATGGATCACCTTGAAATCCAAGCAAAGATGTTTTAAATGCTCTAAAAGGACTCAATAAATGCAGAAATCACCTAAGAGGGATAGAGTTTGAGGTGGGCGAGGAAGTAAATGAGGAATGAATGAGAAAACAGGGGTTATAATTTGTTGGAGCCTGTCGGGGAGAGTGACACGACAGGCGACAATGCCTATGTCACTCTCGCGAGGCACTATCGCGCAAGTGGTACCGAGGCTTGCCCCCTCAGAGGGAGAGTGACAGGAGACAGTGCCTAAGTCACTCTCGCGGGAAAGGTACCGAGAGCACCCCATGACCAACGACTATGCCGTGCGACTTTGCCCTCTTGCAAGGTCTTCCCCGGGGTACCAAAGCCCGAAAATTCCGATTTTGATCTTGCATGATCGCGACCCGCTTAGAAAACAAGGATAGATCAATTATATATAATTTCTATAAGTTCAAGGTTCAAGAAAATAGTTAAGATGATGAATTTACTCACTGAAATTTTGGGGTGTTACAACATACTTCACCTAACACGTTCTCTAGCTTGGTGTTTAGAGCATTTACTTTTCTTTGTTACCGAGGGCTAAGGCTATGCAAATCAAATCATTAATTTAAGCCTAAGACTTAATAAATTCTTATATGTTCACAACTTTGTTTCTGAGGTGATATATGTACTTGCACGAAGAAGAGTGGTGTTAAGTTTGACAGGCGTAATGTGAGAGTTAAAAATCCATTCTGGAGTAGGGTTTCTTGTAGGTTTTGGGCTCTTAAGTTAGCCACCTATCGTACCATTATGCACCTAATTTGCCTATCACATGATACTCTTGGGACGAGACAGTGTCGGCCAGCTTGTGGGTGCTAGTTATAAACCTTATTTTGTACAAACTTTGCATATGATCTTAACTTTAATTGTAGATTAGAAATTATAAATACTTTGCAACATAGTTTCTATGAAATCCTTTGTTGCTCGTTTATCATCCAAAACAACGCTATTTCACTCTTCTGAGTTATGATCAAAGTTCACACCCCTATGAACGACTGTGCACCCACTTAGATGACATTTTAATGTCTAAAAAAGCAAACAACCCCTTCTGCTAAACACAATTTTTAAAACATTTGGCTTTCGTATTATATAAAACATATCATACACTTAACTTTGTCAGTAAATGACACCAATTTCCCTTTTTAAGAATAAAAGAAACCGCCACAACATTTCGTACTTCAACCTTCTCAACCCCTTTTGATACAATATATCTTGTTAAACCTTTAGCTTACATTTCATTTTTTTTCCAAGTCGAGAACATGAAAATAAAATAAAACAAGTCACTTTCTTTTTCTTTGTTTCTACGTTGGGAATGCGCAACCAAAAATTATTTTTCTTTATTTTATTTTCCCTTCTTTTCCCTCCAAATTCAATAATGCAATGCAAGGATTGAGACGAGATTTAACCACACCCAGCAGTGACATACCTATGTCTCTAAACCTCGATATGCACTAACATTTCTAAAAAAGGTCTTGTTACGAACATCTATAACAATTATTTTATTTTTACATGGTACCAAAACAATACAAATTCTTTTTTAGAGGTATACATAATTGTAGGTTTACTGCTGTTACAATCAAACATCGACATTTTCCTTAGCTCTTTTCTCTTTCAACCAGATGCCACCAAACACTATGTTATATTCCTTTGATACCCCTAGATACTTCTTTTTTTTCTTCTTAGAGTCAAATGATTATATGATTAATTGTATTATAGAAATATTATTCTTTAAGTAACTACATAATTTATAATAATAGGATATGAAAACCTTAAATTCCGTTGAATTGATATAAATAAAACAAATTTAAATTCTTAAGGTAATTAATTTGGTTTAAAACTAAATCATTTAATAAAGATGTATAAAATTGAAATACAATTTTTCAAAGGGTTTCCTTCGAGAAAAAAGAAAGTTTTCAATTTTCACTTGTAGCATCTAGATAACATCAATTACGGTCTAAAAATACGTACTATACGCAAGTAAGCACACATTACACGTACATATATAACTAAATTGATGATAGTTATAAAAAATAACGATACAATGATAAATCTTAACCACAAGGGTTGTGGTGTGTGTGGTAAAGGCTTGGGGAGTTCATAGCGCTCAACCCGGGTTCGAGCCCCACTTGCAGCACTTGTGGCCACTGAGGATAAACTCAGGGCTGCACGCTTTAGCAGCTGGGTCAAAGGCCCTAATTGTCAGGGATTAGTCTGGGTCATAGGCCCAGGATACCCTTTCCAAAAAAAACAATGATAAATCTTGAAAAACAATTGATATAGGGGTAGGTGGTAACATCGACATATATAAGAGACACGTGATTATAAGTAGCATCGTTGGTTTAAATTGTACAACACAAAAAAAAACATTACATACATGCACTAAAAAATTCGGCTTTAAAAATATTGTGGTACCTAACAAAATTTAACATGTAGCGTAGTATTATTGTAGCTGTAGGGGACCCATTCATTTTGAAGACACTTGACAATTGACATGTCTCTCTCTTATTGCTCCTCTCCCCCATGCAAGTACCTCCTTCCTAACTATAATTCATCCTCCCCAACGTTTCCCTTTAGCCCTTTATATATATAACTTCCAATATTTTTATTTTTTAATGATTCCAATTTAATGTCATCACATTTCACAATAATTGGTTCTTACAGACAATATTAACCGAAAGTGTATGTCTGGTTGAAACCAACGAATTGGTTCTAACCGGTTATGTGTTACACAAAATTGATATGCCAGGAAATCTAATTGTACTAATTGAATACTTAATGCGGTTTTCAAGTTTATAAGACGAAAAACTATGTATTTTATACAAAACCTCTTGCAATAAGTAGTTATGTTAACGTTGGACTATAACTAACAAGTCATATCCTTGTGAAATAATAATTTGTTAGGTCAAAGTCGGACAACATAATGAAACTCAAGAAGTATATCGCCATAGGCGGATGGCCATAGGAGCTTATGGGGGTCATGACCCATATGAATTTGTGAATGCTTAATACACATAGTTTACTCCAACAATGTAGTTTAATAAAAATTTATTTGGGGCCCCTCCACTCAAAGATGCTTGACTCCTTATTAGACCAAGAAAAGTAATAGATATGCTAAAATTAAAAAAAAAAAAATCAATCGTGGTCCACAAATTATGCGTCATGCTTTTGCGTAAAAGCTTGCAATAAGTTAATAGAATGTTTTTGGGGGTCTTAACAAATTTTCTATGACATTTTTGATAAGTCATGTTTGACATTTTCATATCTAATATTTAATGTCTTATTTTAGAGTTTAAGTATACATTAATATATGTTATAGCTTTGGATGATGTGCTTTTTGTTTATTTGAAAATACGTAAGAGATTACGTTCGGCCACTGCGGTTAAAAGGCTTGTGTTCCACCACCATATATCGCCATGTTAGTGTTCTTCTATTACACTTCTTAAAAGTGTATTCATAAAGCACATTTCGTATGTATAATAAGCTGATTTAGGGAACGTTTACTTACATCTTAAAGAACTTAATGGTTTGAGTGGCTTAATTCGCTCGACCAGAGTGTTTATTTACAACTTATGTTAAGCCATTAAGTAACCTCAAATAAATTAATACCAAAAATACCCTATAAAAAATCCAACCCTCTCTCTATGAGTCCCACAAACAACAATATATTTTTATTCAAATAGATAAATTTATTTGGACAAACAACTTAGCCTATATAGGGTCTTAATGAAAAAAAAAACGTAAACAATCCTTTACTTTTTCAATAGGTTGTTTAAATTCGTCTTAATACAAATGATAAAACTTGTTAGATCGCATAACTTTTTGTTAGCCGTATAGTTGTTGGTTTCATAAATTTAAAAGTATCTTATTAAGCAGAGTTAGGGGCTGTTTGTTTACCTCTTAATGGTTCCATTAAGAGGCAATCTCTGAATCGCTAAGAGTTAAATCTTGTTTGGCAAAAAAAAGTGTTGCCTCTTAATGGTTCCAAAATTCTCTTAATGATTTTGTATCCTGACCCTTCCTTAACCATTAAGAGCCCTAATTTCATTATGAACAATTAGCAAACAACCATATTTCATTTTACAGTATATCATAAAAACCTCTTAAACATTTAGACCACTTAATCATTCTGCAACTGCCAAACAAACCCTTAGACATAAAAAAAGATTAATTATTATTGTAGTAAAAAAATAATCTTGTTATTATAAATTTATTTGGAAAATATTTTTATTGATACAAATAAAACTTATTGTAGAATGAATTAATCTATGATAACATTACATACGTTTGGTGGAAAGTACAAGCAGGGCCGATCCTGATATTTTGGAGGCTCTGTGTAAAAAACCTATGTAGCCTTATATTTTTTCTAATTATGTTATTTATTAAATATTTTATTAATAAAATCATAAATAAATTCATTTATGTTAGGATATATGTGGAAGTATAAAATAATTATAAACAATATCCAAATAAAATTCAAACTCATCTATATATTGTTAAATTAATGATTATAAATCTTATATGATTAATCTGATGTTAATAACAATAAGTTATTTAGTTAAAAAGTTAAAAGTAATTACATAATAAGTATAATGTATAATATGTAACACAAATAGTTTATTAGTAGTGAACATAAAAAGTCTTTCATTCGTCTGACACTGCTACATTTTTTTTAAAGAAAACAAAATCATCTTATCATGCTTTCATATTCAAGATTTGCTAGAAACTCATTTTTAATTGATATTAAACACAAAACTTATAATCTCTTTTGAAACATAGTCGATGGCTAATAAGATTCCAAAAGTTAAAAAAAATATTAAGGAATATATATATATATATATTCAATAACGATCAAGAAAATTTCTAAGTCAAAGTTACTAGAAGAAAATCATTAAAAAAATAAAATAAATAATGAAAAGTATCATATATATGCTTATAGAATGAAATTTGTGCCTTTAAAATGGAAGAGCCTAAGAAGAAATGTTATAAATTTATGTTGATCTGCAAAAGAAAAACGAATAAATAAACTGTATAATTTGAACTTTTAGAAGATAATGTAGAGCATTAAATCTATTATGAATATGAGGTTTTAATTGATTCATAAGCTTTTAATAAGAAATTTCCTATCAATAATAAAGAAAATAAATAATTGAGATTATATAAAAAATCAAATAAAAGAAAATTATAGAAATTTAAATAGGGCCGGAAGACAAGATTCAAAAGATCTGGAAGAATCAAAATAAAGATTAATGGACTAGCTTGCTATTTTATCATCATTTGATAAACAAACAATTACGAAATAAATGAATTATTAAAAGAAATATACATATAATCAAATTATCATAAACTGACGATATTTTATATAATTAAAAAATCACGATAAAAGCTTAATACTTTGATAGCCAAAAGAGCCAAGATTGGGTTCAATAGCTAGGGTTGATTTGAAATATATTCACTGTCACTTTTTGACACGAACACAATCACAACCACAAATTATTCATCATCAAATAACACCAACCATTCCCTAACCACTCACCCATACCCAATGTACCATAACAACTCTCACTCTCACGTATATCTTTTTTCCATCTTTACTTTTCTAAATTTTGTATGACGAACCTAGCAAAATGATTGTATATATATAAAACATACATACATAGAGTTGGGTTCAAACGAGAACAATACCTATTTAAAAGAACACGAGAACTAACAAAATTATTAGTGATTTTACATTATCATACGAAAAAGGACTTTGACTGTGGCTTCAGGTCTGCATGCCTTTTTTGCACGTAAATGTAAAATCACTAATGATTTTGTTAATTCTCGTGTTCTTTTAAATAGTTATTGTTCTCGTTTGATACTCCATCTACATATATATATATATATAGGGTTAGGTTCCGGTGAGAAGTTGAGTTAACAGTGAGAATCGTGAGAAGTGGTTATGATCAACCGTTGGATGAGAAGTGGACGTACATTAGGATGAGATGCACCGAGATGTTCCCTTCTATGCCACAATTCATGGGAGGGCTTGAGATTAAAAGAGATCAACGGTTCAGATCCACTTCTTACGCTTCTCATCGTTAACTCAACTTCTCACACGATCCTTCGCCTATATATATATATATATGTGTGTGTGTGTGTGAGTTCATACGAGAACAATATATATTTAAAAAAAATACGAGAACGACCGATTACATACAAAATCATATATGATTCACGCAAAGTCGCAGACGAAGTCGCTTGCGTCCATTTTTTTGGTCGCTAATGCCGAATCATATAAGATTTTGCAAATAATTTGTTGTTTTCTTGTTTTCTTAAATAACTAGTGTTCTCGTTTGAACCTTCCTCCATATATGTATGTACGTCATCTCAAACTCTAATATATGTACATATTTCATGGTTTGTGTCTAGCTTATATGAGACATCAACAAAACTTGATGACTTGAAGCGAAAGAGTTCGTCGTGTCTTTAGATGTGTTAGACCCTGGTTCTATATGTGAGAACACATGGAACCCCGAATGTACTCTCCAAAAAAGCCCTTGAAGAGATAAAGGAGAGGTTTTAACATATATTTAAGGAGTAATGTTCCAAGTTTAATTGATGTGGGATTCCAACACACCCCCTCCAATGTAGGATAGACTGACACAAATTGTCCCAGAGTGTCGAGAGAGGGCAAGATGGGTGAGGGGCCTCTAGACAACTACAGATTGCCCCAATGTGTCGAGTCCCTAGAGTAGTAAAATTTGCCTCTGATACCATGTAAGAATATTATGTAATAGATAATAATCCCTTGTTGTAACACCTCGATTTTTGTCTGGCCAAAACAAAAATCGAGGACGAAAATGTAAACAGCGCTCCGCGCGACTGATCGCGCGACAACTCGTGCGAAGGTCTGTTTGCTCGCAATTCCAGTATTTGGCGCGCCTTTACGTTCGAGTCAACTCGTGCCACAACCCGCGCGGAGCCTCTGTGCGTAAATAAAAGGGTCGAATCAGCCCCAAATCCTCATTTACTCCTCTTTCTCCCCTTCTTAAATGCTCTCCTCAATATTCTAGGGCAAAGGTCGATTTTTGGGTGCATTAAAGGAGACCAACCACAAACTTCCTCAAGGCTTTCATCATCAACCTATGATCAAGTCTAGGATCTCATTTTCTCCATAGCCTCCGTCTCTTTCCTCAAGAATATTTGGGTTTCTAGGGTTTTCATCAAAACCCACTTTGTGAGTCTTTCCTTCATAATACATGTTCTTAAATACTATGAAAACCTTATTCCTTTAAATTACCTAAAATACTAACATTATTCTCCATTTTTACATCATTTGAACCATTGGGTCAAATTCTAGAGTTTTGACATATGTATGAACATGTTGAGTTATGTTGTTATGAAGTAGGTAAATGTTCATCTACATATAACATTCTAAAGGTATTATGAAATATGGAAACCAAAATGGGTATTATGAATTATTTGGAAACTATGAATGGGATGGGGGTGGAGTGGTGATATTAGTTATATGTTATAGATATTTATGTACATGAGATGCTATGGAATTATGTCCTACCATTTTGGGAAAATGTGACTTAGGTGAATGTGATGGTATTATAATGGTTGAAATTGTCTATGATGATATAATGATCAAAGTTATGTTATGTTTGGGTTCGTTTGCCAAGAGCACCATGATAAAGTGACATACCTTTAAATAATGGAGAATGGTGAGAGTCCAAGGTAAAGACCTGGATAGAGTTGAACTTGGATATCTTTGGGGTAAATATTTGGATAGAGTTGAACCCATGTTTACATGGAACTAAAGACTTGGATAGAGTTGATATTCTAACGGCTAAAGACTTGGATAGATTTGATGCCGGTAAGCACCCATTCTCAAATATGTGCACCGTAGGTGTTGTGGCCTACCAATGTGTTCCGTCACAACCTACGGTGGGATGGGTCTCCCCCGTTTAACCGATTACCTTATTCTAAGTGGACCCTTAAATATTGTTATGCGTCAATTACCCTTATTATAACTGTGGAATGATCTCACTAGGCTCCAAGCCTAACACTTGTTTACTTTGATGTGTATTCCAGGTTCTCCTAGCGGTGGGGTGGCAAGGTCTTGAGCGGAGTGTTGGGGCCCCGTCGGGGTCAATCTTTTGGGAACATATCATTTGATGAGATATAGAGCGTACTCATTACTCGTCGATATTTTGGGGAATTGATGACGACACCCGATTTGTAATCTAAATTAGAATATTTAGATTAGTAGGTTGTCGGTCCTTGTTTCTATTACATTCTTAAAATTGTAAACGCTTATACTCTTTCCCCGTTTGGGTGTTGCCTTTTGTGAAGGTTTGTTTTTGAGCCAAATGTTACAGGTTTAAGTTCCTCCGTTTATAAAAGTCTTATTGCGAAGTTTTTAATTTTTAAAATGTACCCAAATTTTTAGGGTGTTACTGTAACACCCTCAAATCTGAATATAACAACCAATTAAAAATTTTCTAAATACATCGATAATTGATTTATCTACAACCACAATTTAAGGTTTAACTTCGATACACACATTTCATTCTATATGTACGGTCTATAAAAGAGACGGGTGCTACTAAAACCCAATAACAATCACTATCTCCAATATGCGGAAGACTTCACCAATTACTTACCCTTGCGTAAGACTAAGACTCATCTCTTCATAGAACTTCTAGAACCACTTCCCCAATTGGAACCTGATGCACATGCTGACAAATAAAAGGTTAGGCTAACGCCTAGTGAGTTCAAGAGTTTTCAACATGAGTGGATATATAATGTTATTAGTAAAGAATGTCATTTAAATCATTGATCTTCCTGAAAGGTTTACTTTAACATGAGGCAACTCATTTTCCAAATATGCACATTTAAAGATGATAATTCTAGCATAAAAATAATCCTTCGCAAAATAGATTTTAACCCGAAACTCACTTGAAACATTAAACATGGATTGAACTCCTAATTTATAAAAACACGTATAAGCCTTTATTTCCTGAAACACCAAAACACGGGTGAACACTAATACTCCACATAACTCATGGATAAAACTCGTACATATAAAACGTCACCGAAAACATGGATACTAAAAATACCATACCCAAAACAACACCTTCCGGTGACGGGGGAGGCCAATTTCCATTGAACGTGGCAGGAACACAAAAGTATGCCACGTATCTATGTTATCGAACTGCACCTCAGATCATGGACTTTAGTGCACACTAACTTAAGTGTCATCTCAAGTCCCCAACATATTTAGTGCACACCACTTAGCGGGCGTCACCTCAAGGAAACCCGATCTTAGTGCCCATTCGCTTTCTAGTAGAGTTCCAACCTCAAGGTCCCTGTTCGTCCTTTAGTGTCTACTCACTAGCATTGAAGGTAGGACTCTCAACTCCTTACTTGATAACCCCTGATGACTAACACTCGTGCACAAGAATTAGACATCCAAACATAAGACCCATGGTCCCAAAGTACAACCCACAAAGGTTCCTCTTCGCCAAACAACTGGGACGACAACAATGCCAACACGACGTTATTTTCCCAAAGTGAGAATCCCAAGAGTCCTAACCATTAAACACGACTGACTTACATGCCTATGGATCCAATGCATTACAGTCTAAAACACATGACCCCTATTGGATGACACACACACTCAAAACATGTATTCTCCAAAATAAAGTACAGTAAATATAACTCACACCCAAGGCTCCACTTTATGTTATTAAAAACGGACAAATGTCCTCAAGACTCAATTTAGTCAAAACCGAGACAGGGGCCCAACAACTTACGTAAACCCCCAAAAGAAAGTCGGTATAAACATTGAAACACGAGTGACCAACTATCATGTAAACACAACGACTAAACGTATGATTAACTCAAATTTCCTCATTGGATGAGGCAAACCATTTTCTAAATGAAATCGCACCCTTATATTTCCAAAATGCCTCATAACACAATATTATGCATTTTCCGAAAAGGTTTATAAGGTCAAATACACAAAATGATACTTACGTCAAATGAACTCCAATTATATATGGAAAATCATCGATGGAACATTTCAACATGATTTATTTACCAAAATTCCCAAAAATCCCAAAATGGGTATTTCACCATGTTTATAAAACTAAACATTTCAAAATAACCAAAAACTTATTAGGTGATCAGCAGTTAACAATTTCATGTAAAACACAAAACACTCTAAAATGAACATTTTGGCATGTACACCGTTTTCACAAATCAACTTGAATTCACCTTGCTAGATTTAGGCTAAATCTAGATTTTACCCCAACTTGAGCTTTCTTGAAGAAATCCGAATCCATGAGAAAAATTCTTCCAAAAACCTAGATCCATAAATTTTCAACCGTAAATAACCATTTCCAACCATTTAGACTCTTTCCCCAAATCATTTTACAAGAAGATTTCATCATAACTCAAGACCCTAATTTCCATAGTTGAAGGGAAGAGAAGTTTACCTTTACCAAGCCTTGAATCCCTCAACAAAACACCTCTAGGTCACCACTATGAACATCACCCTTCAGATCTTCAAAAGGGTGGAGAAGGTTTGATGAACTCTTAGAAGTCCATGAAAGGTGGAAGATGAGATGGGGTTCTAACTTGTTTCCAAATCTTAACCAAAATGTGATAGGTCACATTAGGTCTTCAAATTCAAGGTCTTGAATGCTCCAAGATCTATAAAGAGAGAAGGGTTTTCGTCTTGAGGTAGAGAGGAAATGGGTTGGGAGAAGAATAAATGAATTAGGGCTGAAAATTAGGGTTTTAAACCAATCTGGGGCCGACTGCGATTGTGCCAAGCGAAAGTGACATGGTCACTCTCGCGAGGCACTCTTGCTGGGAGTGTAGCACGACCATAAGGCCCTCTACGAGAGTGACACGCGATTGTGACACATGTCACTTTCACTGTCACTTTCGCCCAAACTCCCCGAAGCCCGAAAATCCGATCTTTTTTTACACTAAGACCCCCGACACTCTTTGAAACTTTTAATAGTGTTTTCCCAACATGAATCCTACCAAACACAAGGTACTGAAACGCCTGGGTGCTCCTATACTTATCGAAAATTAAGGGTGTTACAGTTACAAGTTGGTATTAGAGCATTAGTTTAAGTGAACTAGGCATGAACGTTAGATGTCTAGACTTAAGCTGGAATTATTAAGTTATGATTTGCGAGGATTGGGTAGAAATACTAAGACAGGATGGTCTTAGAGTCGACGGAATTGCATGAATTACGAATTATGATCATGGCAACGAGAATCCTTGGGTATGATGTGTTCATAATTGCACTTAGCTAATGCCATTATGAATATATTGCTACGTGAGCATGCTTGATTTACTAATGTCATGACGATTGATGAATGTATTAGTATGTTTTCCTTTATGTTTCGATCGAATATCTTATTCTCTCTCGTGCTTGTGTGGCATCCTTTGTCCATCATGGTGAATACTCGAAGTCAACCGATGGTCGAAGGGGAATTTCATGAGGATAGTACGTCCAATCCAAATCCGATGGTCAGAGCGGCGAATGTTGTTCCCCCTAATATGCCGCCAATATTTACCGGAGAGGTAGAACATATACCCATAGTGGATTTGGCATCATCAAACCCGGTCATTCGAGAGTCAAACCCTCAAGCTGATATGATAGACAACGTCAAGCAGATGGTGACGTCAGCTATAGAAAAGCAACAAGAGGCATTTCTGTTAGGACTGAAAGTCCCGTGCGTTGAAAGTTGTATAAGCATATATAAGGGTTTAATTTGTAATTAATTGAAAGTTATTTATTAGATGGGCCCAAAGCCCATTAAAGTCTTGTAAAGCCTAAGTATATAAAGGCTGTTTTAGATTCATTATTAGTTAAGTCTCATTATTTTTCAGATCTCTAGTCAATAGGTTTACTTTTCCCTGATCAGAAATTCTTTCTGTAAACCTGTAACCTTTGATTGCATATTAATCATATGACTAGAGGTTGTGGCTATACAATTGTTCATCTTTGATATTATTTGCTGTTGATTGCACTGTACTGGGATCTACAATTGGTATCAGAGCAAAGAGATTGAAGTTTTGATCCAAAAAGGTTTGTCTAAAACCCTTTAATCATTTATTTGTGTTAATCGTTCTTATTTGTTCATCTGTTGAGATTTGTTCGATTATTTAAGTGATCTGTTGCTTTAAAATCGATTTTTCTGAAAATCTATGTTGAATCCGGTCGATCTGTCTGGGTTCATAATTTTAAGTTCTATTTGGAAAAAAAATCGATTTTTTTTTCACTGAGTTATTATCGGTCATTTATTTTTCTGGAAAATCAAAGTTTTTATCGGTCTGATCTTTTCTGGATGCTTATCGATCTGTTTTCTATTTGATCAAATTGGTTGTTATCGGTCTGCTCAATTTCAAATTTTTTTTTGGGTTGAGTTTGCTAATCGATCTGTTAATTTGATAATCAATTAAATTTCTGGGTTGATCGATTGTTTTTGGGTTGGTTGTTCATGAATTTCTTCGTGTTCATCGGTCTGTTCTTCGATTTTATCGGTCCTTTAAGTTTATCTGTTTGTGGTTATCGACCGGTACCCTGCTTTACCGGTTCATCCTATTGACCGATACCTTGTCTCGACCAGATCACCTTGGTGACCGGTAGGTTGTTGACCGATATATTGCTTGACCAATAATTGTTCGACCTATATTTGTTCGACCGATAAGTCCTCGACCGGTACTTTGTGACTCGACCGGTACCTTGTTGACAGGTACTTTGTGACTCGAACGGTACCTTGTTGACCGGTACTTTTTGATTCGACCGGTACATTGTTCGACCCTACTCGACCGGTACTCGATCGGTACCTTGTTGACCGGTACTTTGTGACTCGACCGGTACATTGTTCGACCCTACTCGACCGGTACTCGATCGGTACCCAGTTGACCAGTACCCAGCTGACCGGTACTTTGCGCCCGGTGCCTTGTTCGACCGGGTCCGACCAGGTCCTTGTTTGACCGGGTCCTTGTTTCGACCAGGACAGACTGGGTCCTTGTTCGACCGGGTTCGACCGGGTCCTTGTTCGACCGAATCCTTGCTTGACCGGGTCTTTGCTCGACCGGTCCTTGTCCTGTCCTGTTTATTTATTGTTTTTGGATCATCTTGTTTGTCTCACGATCGCTACAGTGCAGTAAGATTAAAGTTTAAACTCGTTCAAGTTTTATCTATTATCAAGTTTTTCCAAAAGCTTGAATTAGATAAGTCAATATGGGATATTATGCTGAAGATCAAGAGCTCAAAATAGAGAACAAAAATCTTGAATTATTTCTTGCTTTCTACAAAGAGAGATCAGAACTTTATAATAATGAAAGCAACATACTGAAAGAAGAAGTTAGTGCATTAAAGGCAATTAATGAAGATCTTCTGAAAAAGACTTCTGGCCAGAATAATGAGAAAATACTGTGTTTGGAAACTGAGAACAAAGAGCTGAGAAGAAAAATCTTGAACTTGGAAGATCAGATTGTCCAAATCCAAAAAGCATCCGTTGAAAGTTATGAGGCAAAGATTAAGCGTCTGACGGATGCTAAGACTGAGCTTCAAAAGAAAATATCTGATTTGGAGCAAAAGCATGCTGAAGATAAATCCGAGTTTGAGAAATCTTTCGCAAAGAAGTTCTCAGATTTCTCGAGAAAATGTACTGATGAGAAGAAAGAAGTTGAGCTGAAATGCATAAAACTTTCTCAACAAGTTTCTGCTTTTGAGAAAGTAATCATCATTGAAAGAGAAAAGTTTGCAAAAGAAAAGAAGGCCATTGAACGGAAAAATGTTGGATTCTTCAAGGAAATATCCGGCCAAAGAAAGGATGCTGAGAAGGGATTTGAAGAAGAAAGATGCACATTTGAGGCTGAGCTCAAAAAGCTTACTGAGAAGCTAACTGAACTATCTGCAAATGCACTAAAAGAGCAGAAAATGAAGTATGAGTTCACGAAGAAGTTTGACATGCTTGTTAAAGAAAGAGAAAACTTTGCTTCGACGATTAAAGTGCTTGAAAAGACTGTATCAAGTTCAAATCAGAAATCTGTCTCTTCACAAAGGTCAGTTAAATCTCTTGATCAGATTCGTAAAACTAACCTTTTCTATGATAGCAATATAGATGGTTCAGGTACACAAAGAAGGAGAAGAAGAAGATATAAATAAGAGGAACTGGTCTGGAAGAAGAAACCAATTGTAGATGAGAAGAAAGATGAGATGAAAGGGAAGAAATCATGTGTACATACACACAAAGTCAAAGAGAACAATGCGCGTAAAGGTAAACCTGATCATATCTACTCGAGAGATCAATTACTCATGTTGTCAGGTAAGAAATACTATTGTTCTTAATGTTGTACACATGATCCTATTCACAAAACCAATGATCATTTCTGGTATGGTTCTTATTCCGTGTCCCCCACAAGAACTGCAACTAACATTCATGGACCCAAATACCAGTGGGTACCAAAGCCGAAAACTGATTCTTTGTTGCAGGCACCTACTGTCAAGGGGGAGTAGAAGAACAAAGGCTTCTAAGTAACTCAGCTTAGAACCCGTACTTCAACGGAGTATGGCTTCTAATCATATGACAGATCAGGACTCGTTCTTCAACGTTCAGACTTGGATATTTTGAAAATATCCAAGGGGAGCTTAATAGATCTATATCATTCTATCATGATTTGAGGGGGATCTTAAATGTAAGCATCTTCTAATCTAGATCTCTGATTGTTTGAAAGAAGAACAACTTTCTTACATGAAAAATGGTTTCTGAAATGTTCAAACCACTTCTGGTTCTCAAAAGATTTTATGAATTTAGAAGTGTGATTTTAAA
Organism: Arctium minus; assembly: GCA_954870635.1. Classification (NCBI taxonomy): domain Eukaryota; kingdom Viridiplantae; phylum Streptophyta; class Magnoliopsida; order Asterales; family Asteraceae; genus Arctium; species Arctium minus. Next base: position 21,804,047 of record OX941082.1, read on the forward strand.
TGTTTTTCAATTTTGAGATTTAATGTTTAACTAACTGTGTGTTTCCAAAGATCAATACTCGCGTATTATCTTGTCCATATAATGTCAAGTATTCACACGGTTTAATATTTCGTTTGAATTTGTTATTACCATGTCTCATAACGAAACAATTTTTCGATGGTAATACTCCCGTTTGATTTCAAATGTTGTTGATCATCAATCATTATTTCTAAATTTGTGCTTTCATTGCTAAATTGTTTATATTTGTTCATATAAACAAAATATCCAATTCTTTGGTACCCTAACCATTTCATTTGTTCTGATTGATACATTGTCAGATTCTCAAAATAATTTTTTTTGATTTCATTTCTTTCATTTCAATATCTTTGTTTTGAGAAATCTTCAAAGTTCAATTGCTCAAATCTCATGAGCATACATTTTGACAATGTTATCATACATTTTGTGCTTAATTGTACAAGTTAAACTGTTGAGCAAATATTCTTTTTAGGACTTACATGGGATTCATGTGTGAGCTTAAATAGAACTTCCATGGATTCACGTAAGCCAGTGTTTCCTACCCCGGAAGTTATCCTAGAGTGCTTGAGGGGTGAGGGGTCATAAATCAAAGAGTGGGGGAGATAACTCATCCGGTTGAGTTTTTCTCATTGTGCTGAGCGAAAAAATGAAAAAGAGAGTTTGGTTAGAAGTGAACTTTAATGTTAAAAAGAAAGAGGGTGTGAGAACAGAGTTAAAAGAATATCAGAACTTTGCACCAACCACTTTCTGAGCCGGGCAGCCACATATTCTGATTGGTTCACATTCTTTGGTGACCATCATTGAAAAGGCACCTAGCCCATGCCAACTCTTGCATTAACCCCACCAACCACTCGTTTCTTTCTTAACAAAGAAATGTTTCATTCTTCTTTGGGGACACAACATATATGCTATCTGATCTTCACTCGGAAGATTTAGATATTGAAAAAGAAGGAAAGTTGCCCCACCTTCGCACCTTTTTCATGCACATTGAGTCCGTGTAATATCTGTTGTTGTCTCAACAGTTTACACAATTTGAGCCTGATCAAGCTAAGTATCTTCAATCATTCATACACTTGCACGAGCACACAAGGAATAAGTTTTCTTGTCATAACATTCATAGAAAATTCCTTTGTGGTTTTTCGATGATTGAATGGAAGCCCTGGGTGAGTGAACATCACAAAAACTCCTTTCCAAAGTACATCTGTTGTACAAAGTGGCTCCGTGCTACTTACAGGCATACTAACTGTATCATTTGTTGATTCAGGTTTTCAATTCCTATTATATCTGAATTTGAAAAGATTCGGATATATACATTTCATGAATTGACGGATACTCAGATCAAAGGGCGGAGAATGTCAAATTATCATAAAGGGGAGATCAAAGAATGTGTTGAAATTGAAGAGTTTTGATGATCATGATGCTCACAATCATCAAAAAGGGGGAGAGTTTTACAAAGTTCAATTTCAAAGTTATAAAGAAAGAAAGTTCAAGTTTTTCAAGATTGGTTCAATTTCTGAATGCAGATGATTCGTGAAACTTTGCTTTTTTGAAGACAGTCTAGAGATCAAAGAGATGAAGATTTCAAATATTGTATTTCTTCTATCCCGTATCATATGGTGTTTGCTATAAGTCATTTCCTCCTACAAGCTGATTGAAACAAGTTCTTAAGCTGAAAGTTTATTCAACTCGCGGTTCAAAGACAGATTCTTTGTTTTAAACTGAAGTTGCACCGTGGAATGTCACATAACTCGCACATTATCTTTCTTGTGTGCTAATCCGATGTGTTGAGTTTCTACAGTTGAAAGCTGCGTGATAATGCATTCAGTCGAGGCTACTGTACATTGAATCCGGTTACAAAGTTGAAACTATGAAGACCAAGAGCTTTATTCAAGGGGGAGCTTGGAAAGATATGAAGACATGCAACACCAAATTTTTTCAAAGATTCAAGAGGGAAAGAAGATTAGGGCATAAAGTTTTCAAGAAGATAAATGCCTTATTCAACTTTAGGGGGAGATTGTTAGGACTGAAAGTCTTGTGCGTTGAAAGTTGTATAAGCATTTATAAGGGTTTAATTTGTAATTAATTGAAAGTTATTTATTAGATGGGCCCAAAGCCTATAATCCCATTAAAGTCTTGTAAAGCCTAAGTATATAAAGGCTGTTTTAGATTCATTATTAGTTAAGTCTCATTATTTTCCAGATCTCTAGTCAATAGGTTTACTTTTCTCTGATCAGAAATTCTTTGTGTAAACCTGTAACCCTTTGATTTCATATTAATCATATGACTAGAGGTTGTGGCTATATTACTGTTCATTTTCAAAGTTATAAAGAAAGAAAGTTCAAGTTTTTCAAGATTGGTTCAATTTCTGAATGAAGATGATTCGTGAAAGTTTGTTTTTCTGAAGACAGTCTAGAGATCAAAGAGATGAAGATTTCAAAGATTGTATTTCTTCTATCCCGTATCATATGGTGTTTGCTATAAGTCATTTCCTCCTACAAGCTGATTGAAATAAGTTCTTAAGCTAAAAGTTTATTCAACTCGCGGTTCAAAGACAGATTCCTTGTTTTAAACTGAAGTTGCACCGTGGAATGTCACGTAACTCGCACATTATCTTTCTTGTGTGCTAATCCAATGTGTTGAGTTTCTACAGTTGAAAGCTGCGTGATAGTGCATTCAGTCGAGGCTACTGTACATTGAATCTAGTTACAAAGTTGAAACTATGAAGACCAAGAGCTTTATTCAAGGGGGAGCTTGGAAAGATATGAAGACATGCAACACCAAAGTTTTTCAAAAATTCAAGAAGGAAAGAAGATCAAGGCATAAAGTTTTCAAGAAGATAAATTCCTTATTCAACTTTAGGGAAAGATTGTTAGGACTGAAAGTCCTATGCGTTGAAAGTTGTATAAGCATTTATACGGGTTTAATTTGTAATTAATTGAAAGTTATTTATTAGATGGGCCCAAAGCCCATAAGCCCATTAAAGTCTTGTAAAGCCTATGTATATAAAGGCTATTTTAGATTCATTATTAGTTAAGTCTCATTATTTTCCAGATCTCTAGTCAATAGGTTTACTTTTCTCTGATCAGAAATTCTTTCTGTAAACCTGTAACCTTTGATTGCATATTAATCATATGACTAGAGGTTGTGGCTATACAATTGTTCATCTTTGATATTATTTGCTATTGATTGCACTGTATTGGGATCTACAATTTCTGAAGATGTTGGAGGATAGGGATGTTAGTCTTAGAAGGCTGGAGGTGGTTGCCGAGAATGCGGTGGCCGGTTCGGGTGGTACTGGAAACGCGATCAGGATGGAAGAGCACGTGGTTGTCAGTGCTCAGAGGGGATAAAAGAGTTTCTCATACAAAAGCTTCCTTTATAGTAAGTCGCCTGAGTTTTCAGGATCCGATGACCCAGTTGAGTGTATGAACTGGATCCAAGCGATCGAGCAAGCTTTCGGTTCCAGTGAGTGCGGGGAAGATCAGAAAGTGAAATTTATATCCCAAATGCTTAGAGGCCAGGCACATCAGTGGTGGAACGTCATTAGACCCACCCTCGATATTGTCATTCTTGCTCAGTTATCGTGGGAATCTTTCAAGAAGAAGTTGATGGAGGAGTATTGCAATGAGAGGGCGATAAACCGAATTGTCGATGAGTTCTGAGCCCTCAAGAAGGGTAATATGACCGTGCAAGACTATTCAAGAAAGTTCGTCGAAAAGCTTGATTTGGTAGGGCATGTAGCCCCAACTGAGAATGAGAAGGTGAAGGCGTTTATGAAGGGGTTGTCGGCGAACATAATGTCCATGGTTCGCAACGCCAAACCCTCTACTCTCCGTGAGTCCATTGAAGAGGCCATGGTCATGGAGGATGTCTATTCCCAGAGTCGCGAGGAGAGGGCCGGGGAGACCGAGAAGAGAAAATGGGAAGGAAACTCTTTACCCTCCAAGAAACCGCGAACCTTCAACAACAACATCAACAGGAGAACCGAGCCTAGGTGGGAAGCTAGGTGGTTCCCCAAGTGTAGAAGCAAACATTTCGGCCCGTGAAACTCTAGCGAGAAAAAATGTTTTAAATGTGGCAAGGCGGGGCACGTTCGTGAAAATTGCCTGATTCGAGACGTCACTTGCTATGAATGCAAGGAACCAGGTCACTTCCGTAATGAGTGCCCGAAGTTGAAGGCGGGAGGACCACAAAGCAAGAAGAAGAACCATCCGAGGGTGCCGGGGAGAGCATTCCAGATGACTGCCGATGAGGCGAAAACTTCACCGGATGTTGTTTCGGGTACGTTCCTTGTCAACTCAGTACCCGCTCTCGTATTGTTTGACTCCGGTGCCAGTTTTTCTTTTGTTTCAACCTTGTTTTGCCAAAATCTTTCGTTGGCTACTAGTACACTAGATGATGCTCTAATTGTCGAGATAGCTAATGGTTGTTAAGTTGTGGTCCGCGAGTCATTAAAGGAATGCATCATGGAAATCGGAGGGAGGAGTTTCTCGATTAATCTCTTGCCCAATAACCATTGGAGGATTCGACATGGTGGTCAGGATGGATTGGTTAGCGGAAAACCAAGTGGAGATTATGTGTGCCAAGAAGTTGATTCGAATTCCTAATACCGATGAGACTGATGTGATCGTTTATGGCGAGAGGAGGAAGGGCAACGTACCGATCATCACCATGGCCAAGGCACGTAGGTGTTTACGGAAGAAGTGCCCCTCTTTTCTAGCCAATGTGTTGGACTCTAAGCTTGAAAAGAAGAAGCTTAGAGACGTGAAGGTAGTTCGGGAGTTCCCCGATGTTTTCCCGGACAAATTGTCGGGTTTACCACCGGAAAGACAAGTTGAATTTTAGATCGATATAGTCCCAGGAGCGGCTCCGATTGCTCGAGCCCCTTACCGGTTGGTGCCATCGGAGATAAAATAAATGATGGCTCAACTCCAAAAGCTCCTAGAGAAGGGGTTTATAAGATCGAGATCATCACCTTGGGGAGCTCTGTTCTTGTTTGTCAAGAAGAAGGATGGCACAATGAGAATGTGCATCGATTTCCTTGAACTGAACAAGGCAACGGTGAAGAACAAATATCCACTTCCGAGGATCGACGACTTGTTCAATCAACTCCAAGGAGCGGGTTGTTTCTCGAAAATCGACTTGCGTTTGGGATATCATCAGGTGAAGGTGAGAGGTGAGGACATCCCGAAGACAGCCTTTAGAATGCGTTATGGACATTACAAAATTCTTGTGATGCCGTTTGGTCTAACTAACGTGCCGACGGTATTCATGGATTTGATGAATAGGGTGTGCCGACCATTCTCGACAAGTCGGTCATTGTGTTCATTGATGACATACTTGTGTATTCCAAGAGCGGATTGGAACACGAGCAACACCTTCGTGAGATTCTAGAGGTGTTGAAAAAAGAGAGGTTGTATGCCAAATTTTCCAAGTGCGATTTTTGGCTTGAAGAGGTTCAATTCTTGGGTCACGTTGTCACTCGAGACGGAGTGAAGGTGGACCCCTCCAAAATTGAAGCCATGATGAATTGGGAGCCTCCCAAGAGTCCGTCTGAGATCCGAAGTTTCTTGGGTTTGGCAGGTTACTACCGGAGGTTTATTTAAGACTTCTCGAAAATCGATTCTTCCTTGACAGCCTTGACTCGGAAGAACGTCAAGTTTGTTTGGACCGAAGCACAAGAGAAGGCATTTCGAACATTACAAAAGAAGTTATGTGAAGCTCCAATTTTGTCGCTACTCGAAGGATCGGAGGACTTCGTTGTCTATAGCGATGCGTCAAAGATGGGTTTGGGTTGCATGTTGATGCAAAGAGGCAAAGTGATCGCCTACGCCTTAAGACAACTCAAAATTTATGAGAAGAACCATCCTACCCATGATTTGGAGTTGGCGGCGGTGGTGTTCGCCTTGAAGCTATGGCGACACTACCTCTATGGAACGAAATGTACGCTCTACACGGATCATAAGAGTTTGAAATACGTCTTTGATCAAAAGGAATTGAACATGAGGCAAAGAAGGTGGCTCGAATTACTTAAAGATTATGATTGCGAGTTGCTTTACCACCCCGGGAAGGCAAATGTGGCGGCCGATGCGCTGAGTCGGAAGCATTATAGCGGAAGTATTTGGGCTACCCTTTTGAGGATCGAGCTAATGTCGAGCCTTATTGAGAGAATCAAGGCATCTCAAGTAGAAGCCTTATTGGAGGAGAATCTCAAAGAAGAAGTTATGGCAAAGCAACATTTGCTCTTAACGGAAGATAGTCATGGAGTGAAATTGTTCAATGGCCGTGTATGGGTACCCAAGGTTGGAGGCAATCGAGAACTTCTTCTCGAGGATGCCCATAGGTCCAAATATTCCATTCATCCGGGGAGTACAAAGATGTACAAAGACTTGAAGCTACATTATTGGTGGCCGGTAATGAAACTTGATGTGGCACGTTATGTGGAGCGTTGTGTGACGTGCTTATAAGTGAAAGTCGAGCATCAACGACCGTATGGGAGTCTTCAATCCTTGGAGATCACCGAGTGGAAGTGGGAGCATATTACCATAGACTTCGTGACTAAGTTGCCCAAAACTCTTCGAGGTCATGACACTATTTGGATAATAGTTGATCGGTTGACTAAGAGCGCTCACTTCATGGCCATGCACAAGACACTACTGATGGACAAGTTGGCAAAGCTTTACATTGATGAAATGGTTTCAAGGCATGGGGTGCCTTTATCTACTGTGTCGGATCGCAATAGTCGATTCACTTCGAATTTTTGGGATGGCTTACAGAAGGAGATGGGTACTCGAGTGAAGTTGAGTACGACTTACCATCCTCAAACCGACGGTCAGAGCTAGAAGACATGCTAAGGTCTTGCGTGATTAACTTCAGGGGTAGTTGGGACTCTCACCTACCTTTGGTGGAGTTTTCTTACAATAATAGCTACCACTCGAGTATTGGAATGACACCATTTGAGGCATTGTACGGGCCGAAGTTCAGAACTCTCGTGTGTTGGCTTGAAGCGGGAGAGAAGCAATTTGTCGGACCCGAAATTTACAAGAAGTAGCAGAAAAGGTAAAGGGTATTCGGGATCGGCTGAAAGTGGCTCAAGATCGGCAAAAGAGTTATGCCGATAAGAAGAGGCGGCTGATAGAGTTCCAAGTGGGGAACCGTGTAATACTTAAGGTGTCCCTTTGGAATGGGATAATTCGGTTTGGGAAGCGTGGGAAGTTGAGTCCCCATTTCCTTGGACGATTCACAATGCTTAAACGTGTAGGGTTGCAAGCCTACCAATTGAAACTTCCACTGGAGATGATTGGGATCCACAACACGTTCCATATATGTTACCTTTCGAGGTGTTTGGTGGAAGAGGAGAGCGTTATTCCTCTTTCCGAGATAAGGGTGGATGAGGGTAACCGTTGTGTAGAGGAACCCGAAGCCATTTTGTAGCAAAAGTCAAAGAAACTTCGCCACAAGGAAGTCACCATGGTCAAGGTTCAAAGAAAGAATCATCGTGGGGCTAATGTGACGTGGGAAGCCGAGGAGGATATGAAGAGGTGATATCCTCATCTATTCGAGTAATTGGGATTTCAGGGACGAAATCATTTCCATGTTGGGGAGGATTGTAACACCCCGATTTTTGTCTGGCCAAAATTGAGGACAAAAATGTAACAGCGCTCCGCGCGACAACCCGCGCGAAGGTCTGTTTGCTCTCAATTCCAGTCATTGGCGCGCCTTTCCGCACAAGTCAACTCACGCCACGGCCTTCACGAAGCCTTTGTGCTTAAATAAAAGGGTTGAATCAGCCCCAAAACCTCATTTACTCCTCTTTCTCCCCTTCTTAAATGATCTCCTCAATATTCTAGGGTAAAGGTCGATTTTTGGGTGCATTAAAGGAGACCAACCACCATCTTCCTCAAGGCTTTTATCATCAACTGAAGATCAAGTCTAGGATCTCATTTGCTCCATAGCCTCCGTCTCTTTCCTCAAGAATATTTGGGTTTCTAGGGTTTTCATCAAAACCCACTTTGTGAGTCTTTCCTTCATAATACATGTTCTTAAATACTATGAAAACCTTCTTCCTTTACACTACCTAAAATACTAACACTATTTTCCATTTTTACACCTTTTGAACCATTGGGTCAAATTCTAGGGTTTTGACATATGTATGAACATGTTGAGTTATGTTGTTATGAAGTAGGTAAATGTTTATCTACATATAACCTTCTAAAGGTATTATAAAATATGGAAACCAAAATGGGTATTATGAATTATTTGAAAACTATGAGTGGGATGGGGGTGGAGTGGTGATATTAGTTATATGTTATAGATATTTATTTACATGAGATGCTAGGGATCTATGTCCTACCTTTTTGGGAAAATGTGACTTAGGTGAATGTGATGGTATTATAATGGTTGAAATTGTCTATGATAGTATTATAATGGTTGAAATTGTCTATGATGGTATAATGGTCAAAGTTATGTTATGTTTGGGTTCGGTTGCCAAGAGCACCATGATAAAGTGACATACCTTTAAAGAATGGAGAATGGTGAGTGTCCAAGGTAAAGACCTGGATAGGGTTGAACTTGGATATCTTTGGGGTAAATACTTAGATAGAGTTGAACCCATGTTTATATGGAACTAAAGACTTGGATAGAGTTAATGTTCTAACGATTAAAGACTTGGATAGAGTTGATGCTGGTAAGCACCCATTCTCAAATATGTGCACCGTAGGTGTTGTGTCCTACTTACGGTGGGACGGGTCTCCCCCGTTTTACATAAAGAACTTAAGTGTTGGAAAGTTAACCGATTACCTTAATCTAAATGGACCCTTAAATATTGTTATACACCAATTACCCTTATTATAACTGTGGAATGATCTCACTAGGCTCCAAGCCTAACACTTGTTTACTTTGATGTGTATTATAGGTTCTCCTAGAGGTGAGGTGGCAAGGTATTGAGCGGAGTGTTGGGTCCCCGTCGGTGTCAATCTTTTGGGAACATAGCATTTGATGAGATATAGAGCGTACCCATTACTCGTCGATATTTTGGGGAATTGATGACGACACCCGATTTGTAATCTAAATTAGAATGTTTAGATTAGTAGGTTGTCGGTCCTTGTTTCCGTTACATTCTTAAAGTTGTAAACGCATATACTCTTTCCCCGTTTGGGTGATGCTATTTGTGAAGCTTTGTTTTTGAGCCAAATGTCCAAGTTTAAGTTCATCCGTTTATAGAAGTCTTATTGCAAAATTTTTAATTTTTAAAATGTACCCAAATTTTTAGGGTGTTACACCTGAGTCTTCTCCTCTCAGTACATAAGAAATATAAAAATATACAAAGGCTCAATCTTCTCCTATAATTAAGAAGATTACAATCAATTACCACCTATCTCTATCCTCTATACATGGCTAAATATATATATATCTGCTATATTAATTAGAGTCTATCACTCCCCCACAATCGAAGCAGGAGGTTCGAGAATGTGGAGACTGGATCTGAAATATGTGAAGAGAATTTGTGAAAAACCTTTGGTGAATATTGTTGGGTCATCTAATATTTGAACATGACCTCCCCTTTTCGGCTTGTAACTATATATCTATAAAATGATTGAATATTTTCATACTTAGGAAATTTTATGGTTCTTTGTAATAGCTTGGTTGTGCCTTAAAAGATCGGTGAGTCGAAGACCAACCGAATCCCACATGAAGCAAGTCTACTGATGCGGATCAAGATAAACTTCAGAACTAAGCCAATAGTGTCGAAGATTCTCAACATCTCCGATAGTCATCCCTCTTGCCGATATCTTCCCTCTTCGGCAAAAGTCTTATTACCGAACTCTCATATATCGGCAACATCTGCCGAATCTTCGGCAGAGCTTCTCACTGCCGAACACCTTCTTTGTTCGGTAGTCCCTTTCTAGCAAATCCTCTCGATTTGCTATAATTCCTCATTCCCAATGTCTTTTTGACAAAAAGGAATGGAAACTTCTTTTGCATAGAGAATACTTACTTAAGTTCTGATCTGATTGAGACTTTCTCTTTTAAAAAGATCTCAAAAAGATTTGTACTAGGTATATTTTATTAAGATGTTGTTCTATCATAGTACAACAGCTACCTTTTGTATTGTGATAAGTCATTTCAAATATCTTATTATTTATTGAAGAAATCTCAACTGCCCATGCACTAAATGACAAGTGTCCTTTGCATTTAATGCATGGGGTAGTATATAAAGGGTGAACACTTCTCATGCAAGACACGCTTTCAGCTCAAGTGATGTAAGTGCATTTTAAAAGCAAGTTGTTAGTTTTTCTCTCCTTCATTGATTTTTGTCTTAGTGTTCTTTAAAGTTGTGTTCTAAAAGGTTTTTTAAGTGTAAGATTGTTAGGATAGTTTTACTATTCTTTTCCGCAACAATCTTTTGTAAGCTAAGTGTAATTCTTGATATTTATTATCAATAAAAGAATTAAAATTAAGTGAAAATTTTGTATTGTATTCAACCCCCCCCCCCTTCTACAATACTTGTTTATTTATTTGGGATTAACAAGTGGTATCAGAGCGGTTGGTTTAATCTAATAAACCAGATCCGCAATGGCATCATCGTCTAATGCTAAAGTTGAATCTTCTTCTCAAAACTCATTTTCGGTTGACAATGGCTCTATAGCCAAACCTCCAAGAATCAATCCAAACAACTTTTCCCTATGGAAAAGTCGGATGATGTTGTTTCTAGAGGGTGTTGACACTCGCTTTCTCACCGTTCTTCGTGATGGTCCTCTCATCCCTAAAGTCTGGGATAAATTTGTAAAAACCCCAATGATAAAGAAAAAGAAAAGGAAAAAGATATTGTTTATCAAGATTCCGATGACTCTTCTGACAAAGAAAGAACTTCTGCTACTGGGCGATGTATTGTCAAAAATCCCAAAGAATACACCGAGGAAGACAAGCGCCTCATAGGCCTTGAGTCTAGAGTCCGAGCAATCATTGTTCTCTCTCTTCCAGATGAAGTGTATCACTCCTTGGTCAATCTCTCTACTGCCAAGGAGATGTGGTTTACTCTATGTGTTCTGTACGAAGGTACAGAAGAAGTTTAGAAAAGCAAGAAAATTTCTCTCGTACGGAAGTATGAACTATTCTCCCACGAAAAGGGAGAATCTCTTTCTGACTATTACAATCGCTTCAATAGTCTTTTAAATGATCTCAAGCTTTTGGGAAGACTATATGGTAATGAGGAAGTCCTATTCAAGTTATGGATGGACTTCCAGACTTTTGGGAAAACATCTATACCTGCATCAAGACTACCAAGGACTTTGATCATCTTCCCCTCACTGTGCTCTATGGAACTCTCTTCAACTATGATCAAACTCATATTCAAAGGAAAATTATCATAAAAGAGATAAAGGCCCCTTCTATGGCCCTCATCAATGATAGTTCCAAGAAATCTGTGTGTATTCCTCGCATCACCTATCCTTCAGATGATTCTGACCGAGAAAGTCAATGATGACTCAGATCACCATTCGGAGGACTATCTTAGTGAGGCCGATGATGAGGGTGAGGAAACCTCGGTTGATCAAATGACGGAGGAAATGGGTATGCTGGCAAAGTTTTCTAGGTTTCGAAACAACCTATCTTCTAACCTTTTCAGAACAAATAGGAAATCTTCTCTTTCTTCTAAGAAATCCATGGATAAATCCCAAGAGGAATGTTACGCATATGGCAAGAAAGGCCACTTTGCATATGAGTGCAGAAGCAATCCTCCAAGGAAATCTAAATCAAATTCTTCCAACTCTTCTAAAGGAAGGAGATTAAGATCGATTTCTAATTGTCGATCTCACTCTCAAAATTCCTCCTCATCTTCCTTCAAAGGTCATTCTGACTGATCTGAAAAATATAAAGCTAAATACAAGACAGAAAAAGAAAGAAATGAAAGATCTCTTCGTAAAGAAAAAGGACTAATGGCTGAATCCCATGATTGGGATGATGAACCCACTTCTGATAGTGAGAAAGAAATTTCTAACAAATGTCTCATGGCCAAGACTGATTATGTGACCAAGTATACTGACACACTGATGGACTTCTCTACTGAGTGCTCTTCTTCTTCTTAGGTACATCATTTTCACTCTCTCTCTAATGACGAAAATATCGAAGCATATGACTCTTTAACGGTTCTCTATCATAATGAAAAAGGTGCCAAGAAAAGAGCTAATGCACAGATCAAGTCTCTCTCTTCTCAACTTCAAGTCTGACTTTCTCAGTTAAATCATTTTGACAAAATAAAAGTTGAGTTAGAAGATTTAAAAACTATAAATTTTGTTCTTGCTAAAGAAAAGAATAAGTTGCTTAAACGTCTTCAAAAGGAACAAGAAATAGTCAATAAATGGACCACATCTTCCAAAAACCTCGAAAAGATTTTTCAGGACCAGGTAACTGGTGATGATAAGTTTGGTTTAGGTTATGGTAAAATGGATATTGACTATCCTTCCCCTCATGATCTTCCTTCTTATTCTCAAAATCCTCCTTCTCTCTCTAAACTTCCCTCTTACTCTACTAAGTACACTAATTCTGACTCAAGAGATTCTGGATCTGTTTATTCCATGGATCTTCGTGACTCCAGAAAGTTTGGAATTTTTGTCTCTGGCAAGCAAATCAAAAATCAACCCGAGGAGGATCAAGGTTCGAACGATATTGTAAAGCCCATGAACGATCTTTTTAAAACAATGAATCTTGATGAAGTCTTCACCTTCTCTTCTTCTTCCATGAAACCAACCTTCCTTGATAAAGGGAAGTCAATAGCTATAGATCTTCCCACAAAAAGAAAGGTAACACCTCCTCCAAAAGGTAAGTCTCAGGTCCCACTTACTAAGTTCATTCCTAGATCTGTAAACATGAAAAAGTCAAAATCTAAAGGAATCTCTATTTCTTCTCATCCTTCTTCTGAAAAGGGAATTCTAGGACCCATGCCTAGTATTCTTCTTACTCCTCTCAAGTCAACCATTCTTCCTACTACTTCCAAACCTCTTAAAGTCAAGTCCAAGGGAAAAGCCAAAGAACCTTCTCAAGAATCTAAAAAGGTGTTCATTTATCGTAAATGCTATAATTGTGGTGACATTTTTCATTTGGCTAAGGACTGCCCAAAGGAACGAATTGACAGATATAGTCAAGATGGTCCTTCTTCCTTTCCAAACCCTAAAGGACCTACCTCAAAATAGGTACCAAAGGACTGATTTCTTTGTGATTTCTTGGTATCTTGATAGCGGGTGCTCGCGTCATATGACCAGAAATAAATCTATTCTAATATTATATGTGACTGAAAAGGGACCAACTGTAACGTTTGGTGACAACTCTCGTGGTGCCACTAAAGGCTATGGAACTCTCTATAATGGTTCCATTACATTTAACAAAGTAGCCTACGTAGAAGGATTAATGCACAATCTTCTGAGCATTAGTCAACTGTGTGATTTGGGTTACTATGTCATTTTCAGAGAGCATGATTGTCTCATTACTGATAGACATTTTCACACTGTCCTATCTGGCCTTAGAAAGGACAATGTGTACGTCATCAATATGAGTTACAAATCGGCAAAAGACAAAAGTATTTGTTTCATATCTGAAGATTCTGAAAAGAAGAACTGGCTCTGGCATAAACGTCTCTCTCATCTAAGTTTCAAGACATTAAATGCTCTCTCTAACAAAGAGCTAGTTGTTGGACTGCCGAAAATCTCCTATACTAAAGAAAAGCTAAGTGCAACTTGTGAGAAATGGAAATTAACAAAGTCCTCTTTCAAAACCAAGTAGTGTTTCTCCATCACCACACCTCTTCAGATGCTGAACATGGATCTATGTGGCCCTATTAGTACTCTAAGCCTAGGTGGAAAAAGGTATATTCTTGTAATTGTTGATGAATTCACACGTTACCCTTGGGTATCTTTTCTCAGGTACAAAAGTGACACTTCTAAAGAAATCATTAATTTCATCAAGAAATCTAAGTTCTCAGCAGTCAACTTGTTCGATCAGTCAGAAGTGACAACAACACCGAATTCAGAAATTCTACATTGGATGCCTTTTTCAATGATAAGGACATCTCCCAAAACTTTGCAGTTGTTAGAACACCACAACAAAATGGTGTTGTGGAAAGAAAGAACAGAACTCTATGTGAAGTTGCACGGTCTATGCTAAGTGAATCTAATCTTCCTACCTATTTCTAGGTTGAAGCTGTTAACACAACCTGTTTTACTCAAAACAGGTCTATCATAGTGAAAAGACATAACAAGACCTCTTATGAAGTCTTTTATGGCCGAAAACCTAACATCAGCTTTCTTCACGTTTTCGGCTGTGTGGCTTCATTTTAAATGATCGGGAACATCTTGGGAAATTTGATCCCAAGGCCGATGAAGGAATCTTTATGGGCTATTCTCTAACTTCTAAAGCCTATAGAGTCTACAATCTCAGGAGGAAATGTATTGACGAATCAATACATGTAAAGTTTGATGATTAAAAGTCATCCTCTCTTTCTTGTGATGACAATGAGCTGCATGAATAGATCACTTCCTGTTAGTCCTAGATTCAAGTTCTAATTGCTACAAACAATCAAGTTGATAATTTGAAATCACAAGTCATTGAATAAATCTCAATCAATTACAAATTCTCTCTTTTTCTCTCTACTTTCTCACTCTAGAAATATTTACAATGACCTCTTCTCTCATAAGCTCTCTCAATCACATCTGAATTCTCACACTTACTTACTTAGACTTACAAGGGAAACAGGGTATTTATACCTCCAACAATTACAAAGAAACAAAACACAATTACATTGACTTTGACTTTTATTAACAAACGACTTTGACTTTCAGTGAGAGTTGACTTTTCCAGCTTTGACTTCTTGAAGTTTTGTCTTCAATCTTTATGATCTTGAATCCAACATCTATGTGCTCTAACAATCTCCCCCTTTGGATCAAGATCATTACTAAAAGATTTAGCAATGCGATCTTCTCTCTTTAAGCTCGATTGAAATAACTCCCCTTTGAAAAATCTTTATCTTCTCTTGTAATCTCCCCTTTTATACAAATATGATTTTCAAACTCCCCGTTAAGACAATGAAATTCTTCTTTGATAAGATCAGAAAATTCTCTCCCAAGGTTATAAAACCTCTTTCACAAATAAAATTTCAGCAAAATCTTCAAAGTCTTTCAGTTTAATCAAATCTTGAACATCTCTCCCATATCTTGAACTTCAGACATTTCTTTTTCTTTATCTTCCCTAAATCTTTAACTTTGAAATTCTTACTCTGACATTTCTGTAAATCATCTCCCCCTTTTTGATGAATAGAGCATCTATAACATCAAAACTTTCTCATCAAGAAATGTCATTGACCAATCTGACCACTGATCTATGAAAGAGCCTCTGATTCTTTGCCAATTCGAACAATGTATTCATCCAGATCTTTTCAAATCCAGACAAAATATGATTGTAACACCTGAATCAACAAATGAATCAGTTAATATGCCTGTCAGTAACACGAAGTCACTGTGTGTAACGAATACACATTGGAAATGAGCTTTTGTTATGTTCACTCCCCCAAGGCTTCCATCCAATCATCGAAACACCACAAAGGCAATTTCTATGAATGTTATAACAAAGAAACAAATTCTTTGTGTGTTCGTGCAAGTGTAGAAAGAATTAAGCACTTGATGATTGCTTTTTAAGGCTCAACATTGTGTAAACCACTGATACAACAGTAGAAAAACACAGACTCTAAGTGCATGATTGAAGTGCGAAGGTGGGGCAGACTTCCTTCTTTTTCAATATCCAGATTTTCCAAATGAAAATCAGATAGCATATGTGTTGCGTCCCCAGAAAAATGTGAAACATTTTCTTTTTGAGAAGAAAATGAGTGGCTAGTGGGGTTAAAGTCAAGAGTTGTCATGGGCTAGTTGTCTGTTTCAATAACGTTCACCAAAGAGTTGTGAAACGCTAGTAATGTGGCTGCCCGACTCAGAAAGTAGTTGGTGCAGAGTCTGATATTCTTTTACTCTGATCTCACACCCTCTTTCTTTTAATCATTTAAGCTCACATATAACCAAACTCTCCTTTACAATTTACCTCATCACACCCACACTCATTTCTTTTGACTCCTCACACTCAATCACTATGGGATAACTTCTTGGGTAGGAGATACTGGTTAACGTGAATCCATAGAAGTTCATTTAAATCCTAGCACAAAGAACCCATATTCCTATGAAGCAAATGTTGCTCAATATGGTTTAACTTGAAACAGTTAAAGCTCAAATACAAGTCAGATGTTTATATGCTCAGAATATAATCATGAATATATGAGCATTTTTAATCATTGAAGTATTTTCAAACAAGTATATTGAATGAATGAACATTAATGCAAGAAACTTGTTTGAAAATCTGACATTGTATGAAAATAATCAGAAATGATATGATATATCAACCAAGGCTTATGGTCAAGAATAATGGATATTGTCTATATGAAACAAAATATAGACATTCTTGAATGAAACGCTTCGAAATGAAATGACGCTCAAAATTCTTTGAAGTACAAGCGGGGTGTCTTACCATCGAAAAATATGTTTCAAAATTTGAGACATGGTAAGAACATATTTGAACAAAAAGTCAAACCGGTGTGTGTGAATACTTGAAAGTATATAGAAAAGACAATACACAAGTATATATCTTTGGAAACACACGGTTTGTAATCATGTAAGCACAAAATAAAAATGAAAACATTTAAAATCACACTTCCAATTCATGAAATTTGTTTAAGAATAGGGAAGTGGTTTGAACATTTAAAAAAATGTTTTCTTATGACTGAAAGTTGTCCTTCTTTCAACCATATTTGAGATTAAGATAAGAAATTAATCTTTTTCGCTTTGTCTTAAATCTCATGAAGTCAGCTAAAGTCATAAAGATATGATTTTGATAGCTTCTCTCATTCTACATAAGTCTCAAAGTCATGTCAAAGCAACTTTATTCACAAAATTTATTTAAATGTAAAAGACATAAAGCAGTAAAACAATTATAGTACGAGTTCTGATATGAAATAATCAGAAATCATGATTCTTTACTCCCCCTGAAAATATGCATCTGAAATTTGTCAGTAAAAGTACATGATAGAAATCTACAACTCCTTCTGAAGGGTAGTTCGTCATATCTTCCGAATACATATTTCCAGAAAAACTTATGTACTCCCCCTTGAAGGTTGATTTCCTCATTTGAGTATCTGAGTACAATCTCTTATCAGCCCGGGAGTAGCATCTCTTTTTCATCATTGAAGTTCGAGTCCTAAACTGTTATGTTTAGAAGTCAAACTCCGTTGAAGTACGGGTCCTAAGCGGATTTACTTAGAAGCCTTGGTTCTTTTACTCCCCCTTGACCGTAGGTGCCTGCAACACAGAATCAATCTTTGGATTTGGTACCCACTGGTATTTGGGTCCATTTGTGTTAGTTGCAGTTTGAATGAGAGTAACTGAATAAGAACCATACCAGAAATGATCACTTGTCTTGTGAACACGATCATATGTACAGTAGTAAGAACAGTAATATTTCTTACCTGATAACCTGATTAATTGATCTTTCGTGTATATATGATAAGGTTTACTTTTTGGCACATTGTTCTTTTTAGCTTTCGTCTCATGTACACATGACTTCTTTCCTTTCAGCTCATCTTGCTTTCCATCTTTCTTCTCTTTATCATTCACTGGTTTCACTCTCCATACCAGTTTCTCTTCATTATATCTCCTTCTTCTCCTGTGTGTACCTGAACCATCTATTTTCCGATCATAGAAAATGTTAGTTGTACGAATCTGATCAAATGATTTAACTTAACTGACCTTCTTGAAGAAACAGTTTTCAAATGGGAACTTGAGGCTGGCTTGTTAGAACCAACTGAACTATTTCTAGGTGTGTGGATTTTTGACTCTGTAGTCGTTTGCTCAGTCACCACCACCATGGAAACAATCTTTTCAAGCTCTTTAACCTTTGACGAATAACTGTCTCTTTCTTTAACAAGCAGGTCAATATTCATCTCGAATTCAGACTTCGTTTTTTGCTCTTTTAGTACACTATCAGATAGTTTAAATAGCTTGTCAGTAAACTTCTTTATCTCTTCTTCAAACATGCTTCTTTCTTTCTTTAAATCCATTCTCAGCATTCTTTCTTCCATAAGATATTTCTTTAAAAAATCCAACGTTCTTCTGTTCAATGGACTTCTTTTCCTTGGCAAATTTTTCTCTTTCCAAAATGATTACTTTCTCAAAGTCAGACACTTTTTGAGAAAGCTTGATGCATTTAAGCTCAACCATCTTCTTTTCTTCACAAGTCTTCTTAGAAAGTTCTGAGAACTTTGCCAATGCTTTCTTTTCAATCTCAAAATGATCTTTGTCTTTGACTATCTTTTGTTCCAAATCAAATATTTTCTTTTGAAGCTCAGCATTAGCATCTTCCAGACTCTTAATCTTCTCCTCATAACTTTCAACAGATGATTGCTGGATTTGGATCATCTAATATTCCAAGTCAAAGATTTTATTTTTCAGCTTAGTGTTCTCAGTTTCCAAACTCATTACCTTATCTTCACTAAGCCCAGAAGTCTGTTTCAGAAGATCTTCATTAATAGTCTTTAATGCACTGACTTCTTCTCTCAGTAACTTTCTTTCATCAGAATATCTCTTTGACTGCTTAGAATAGTAGTCAACTGAAGAAGCGAGATTTTTGTTTTCTAATTCGAGCTTGGCAATCTTCTTTTCATCATCATCGGAAAAATATCCCATCTTGAATATATGTAACAAAAAGAAACTTGAAATGATCGTTAGTAATTCAGAAATTTTGATCACAATAAGAACTTTGTTCCCCCTCCGCAAACTTAGCGGGTGGGGTCAAGGGACAACGCCCTTACGGGGTCAAGGGGCAACGCCCCTAGAGAAAACTTTTTCACTATTAAAGGCCATATTACAGTTTTGAAAATTTCTCAGAAAATATTCTAAGTATGGAAACTCGCAGATCACTATTCTAAGTAAAAAAAAACTCGCAGAAGCCTAAACTCGCACATCACTATTCATAGAAAACTCGCAGATAGAGGCGTGCGCGTTTTCAGAACTCGCAAATGCCTACTTGCGCGTTTTGAACAAACTCGCAGATCAAATGAACTCGCAGATCACTATTCCGCTGAAACTCGCAAAGGTCTTCTTGCGCATTTCAACAGTTAGAAATTTTTTCCCAATTTTCAAACTCGTAGACTGAAGAGCTAAAACTCGCAGGCTTCGATCTGCGCGTTTCTAGAACTCGCTAACCACACTTTGCGCGTTTTCGTCCAGAAACAAAATTCTTCAGCTTGCGTGTTCTTCCAGATGAAGCTTGCGTGTTTCACAGATCTTGCATGTTCTTGGGCTCTTCGAACAAAAAATCAATTTTTTCCATCTGATTTCGATCCAATACTTCACCAATTTCTTTGAAACTCTGCATATCTCATCTTAAACATAATTCGAACATGTTACAATACTTGATTTTACAAAACAATCACAAATCGATGGATTTTAATCCAATCCCAGAGAATACAAACTCGATAACAAGTTTGAACAAAAAATCCACAAATTTACCCTCAATTTGTGTGAATTAGTCTAAGTGAATCGAATACACTTCATTCTATGCACTAAAACGAATCTATTACAAGCAAATTTACAATCAAAACAACACTGAATCAAGAAATTCGAATGCTACAGTACGTTCGACGATGAACAGTTTTCAAAACTTCAAATTTGATCCAATTTTCTGAATTTCTATCTACTCTGATACCAATTGTTAGTGCTAGATTCAAGTTCTAATTGCTACAAACAATCAAGATGATAATTTGAAATCACAAGTCATTGAATAAATCTCAATCAATTACAAATTCTCTCTTTCTTTTTCTCTCTCTACTTTCTCACTCTAGAAATATTTACAATGACCTCTTCTCTCATAAGCTCTCTCAATCACATCTGAATTCTCACACTTACTTACTTAGACTTACAAGGGAAACAAGGTATTTATACCTCCAACAATTACAAAGAAACAAAACTCAATTACATTGACTTTGACTTTTATTAACAAACGACTTTGACTTTCAGTGAGAGTTGACTTTTCCAGCTTTGACTTCTTGAATTTTTGTCTTCAACTTTTATGATCTTGAATCCAACAATTATGTGCTCTAACACTTCCTGTGTAGGAGAAGATTCTCACAATCAAAACTTACCAGGAACCTCCTATGTACCCTTTTCGGCAAATCTACCATCTTTAAACAACCAAGATTCAGCAAGACTCCCATCTTCAGCCGAACCACTCTCTCAGCATGTTATCACTGAAGTCCCTGCCGATCCTACCCCTATTTGTCCTACCCATACCATTTTTTCTGAACCCCCATCTTCATACTCTCCAAGCCCATTTCCTGCACCTCTTCCACCAGCTACTAAATGGACCAAAGATCACCCTATTGAGCAGATCATAGGAGATCAACAAGCAGGTGTTAAGACAGGAAGAGGTATTGGAAATATTTGCCTCTATGTGAATTTTCTCTCTGTCATGGAATCCAAGAAAGTTGAAGAAGCTCTAGTCGATCCATGTTGGATCACTGTTATGCAAGAAGAGCTTTCTCAATTTGAAAGGAACAAGGTTTGGAGACTTGTATCTAGTCTTTCTGGAAAGAACATCATTGGCACTAAGTGGGTCTTCAGGAACAAGATGGATGAAGAAGGCACTGTCATCCAAAACAAATCTAGGCTTGTTGCTTAAGGATACCGACAGGAAGAAGGAATCGACTATGATGAAACCTTTGCTCCTGTTGCTATACTTGAGGCAATAAGAATCTTTCTGGCACATGCTGCTCACAAAAATTTATGGGTCTTTCAAATGGATGTTAAGAGTGCATTTCTCAATGGAAAACTTGCTAAAGAAGTCTATGTGAAACAACCTCTAGGTTTTGAAGATCCAGGTCATCCAGAATATGTGTTCAAACTGGATAAAGCTCTCTATGGTCTCAAACAGGCTCCTCGTGCCTGGTATGATACCTTATCAGACTTCATTCTCTCCAAAAGATATACCCGAGGTAAAATTGATAACACTCTCTTTCTCAAGAGGACCAAAGGTAATATAATTCTTGTTTAAATCTATTTGGACGACATCATTTTTGGTGCTAATGACGAATCTCTTTTTCAGGAGTTTGCCTCTCTCATGAAAAGTAAATATGAGATGAGCATGATGGGTGAGCTAACATTCTTTCTTGGTGTTCAAATCAAACAAACTTTTGAAGTAAGTTTCATAAATCAAAGCAAATACATTCGTGACATTCTCAAGAAGTTTCATTTTGAAAATTGCTCTCCCATGAAAACTCCCATGGCACCACCTCTTAAAATTCATGCTGATCCAGCTGGCAAACTAGTTGATATCACCAATTATAGAGGAATGATTGGGTCTCTTCTTTATCTTACTGCTAGTAGACCTGATATTATGTATGCTACTTGTCTATGTGCGCATTATCAAGCCAATCCTAAGGAATCTCATTTGGTTGCTGTAAAACGCATCTTTCGGTACCTAAAGGGTTCTATGAATCTGGATCTTTGGTATCCCAAAGACTCAGGTTTTGATCTAATTGGCTATTCAGATTCTAATTTTGCAGGGTCTAAAGTACATAGGAAAAGAACAACAGGGAGCTGTCAATTACTAGGTGGCAAATTGGTGAGCTGGTCCAGCAAGAAACAACATTCAGTCTCCACCTCTACTGAAGAGGCTGAATATGTTGCAGTTGGCAGTTGCTGTGCTCAGATCTTGTGGATGAAGAATCAACTCCAAAATTATGATCAGTTCCACTCTAGAGTTCCTATATTATGTGCCAACTCAAGTGCAATAGCCATTGCAAACAACCCAGTGCTTCACTCCAGATCAAAGCACATTGATATAAGGTATCACTTTATAAGAGATCACATCTCTAAAGGTGATATTGAGCTGCACTTCATTCCTATAGATTTTCAGCTCGTATATCTCTTTACCAAACCTCTGGATGAAGCCAGATTCAATTTCCTTATTGGATCACTAGGTATGTTGAACCTTGAATAAAAAAAATTCTTCTAAGTTTCCTTTGGTAAGAAATCTTCACTACCGAACTTCTTCTCTTTCCTTGCTTTCAGTAGTCCTCACGAGTACCAAAGAAATTGTTGTAGAAGAAATCTTCTTCTACATCAAACCAAACTCCAACTTCGACATTCATGCTGACGTGTTTATCCTTATCCACTTGAGTTACCAAATACACTTTCGGCACCTTCGACCCTCACCAATCAATGGATCCCACGTGTCATGAGGTGGCTCGTG
This sequence comes from Arctium minus, assembly GCA_954870635.1. Lineage (NCBI taxonomy): Eukaryota > Viridiplantae > Streptophyta > Magnoliopsida > Asterales > Asteraceae > Arctium > Arctium minus. Next base: position 21,826,397 of record OX941082.1, read on the forward strand.
TGTCGGGGACATGATCGTTCGTACTCCCACGACCCTAACATGGCCGTTTTCGGCCATTCCACTTCCCCACGTTCCTATAACGTATTTGTCATCATTATTATTTGGTTTAATCTCATTAAATCTCGTTTTGAAATCCGCTTTCCCTCTTAAACCTCCACCTATAAATATTAAACTTTGCCTTCATTTTCTTACCTTTCTCCTCAAGTTTCATTCTACAACCAAAACATGCAACTCCTCTTTCTCCAAGCTTTCTTCCATGGAATCTTCTAAATCATCCAAGTCCACAAAGAACGTCCCGCTTTCGAGGGAAACACTTGCATTCCCCGCATGAAACCATCTGGCTAGACTCAATGTTGATGTTGAACATCCCGAATTCAATCAGGTTTCGATCTTTCTTCAAAGATCACCTCTTCGACATGTTCTCAACGCTTCAACCAAGATGAGCAAAATGCTCCTTGGTAACTTTTGGTTCACATGCTCTTATGATGAGCAAACTCATCAGGTATCCGCCTCCATCCTTTCTGACATTGAACATCCCGACCTTTCTTTCGGGGTTGAGGATGTTCGCTCTATCCTTGAACTTCTATTGTTCAAGCCCTATGCTCCTTTCCCCACGAATCGAGAACATGATGAAGGTGTCGCAACCATGAAATACATTCATGATAGCAAGGGTAAGGGAACCGAGACTATCCTCTCAAGAATATGGGAGGAATGTGGAACTTCTTCTTCTCCTATCTCATCTACTGTATTTCCCACAAGACCTCCGGATGGGATCAATCTCCGGGGTTCGTCACTTGTTTGGCACATGCTCTTATGTTCACACGGCGCATCGACTTTGCTCAGGTGATCTTTGATTCGATTGTTACTGTTACATCTCCGTCTCGCACTCCAAATGTGGCTCTTCCTCGCTATCTCTCAGTGATCATCAATCACAAATTGGCGGGACCCTTTGTTGTCGACGCTGCATTGCCCCATACAACTATCCTGTACGATTTGTTGCCTAATCAGCTTGGCAAACAAGTCTTGCACAAAGCGTTGAAGGCTACTGACAACCCCCTAATGGTAGGTATGATTTCTTTCGTCTCTTCTCCCAATCCGACTTGGGGAGCTTATGTGGATATAGGTGCCGAAAGGCCTCAACATTCACAGTGTAAACCCAAATCGGTGGTCCCTCTTCCCCCTACTTCTTCCCAAGCCAAATCGGTGGCTATTAAAAAGAAAAAGGCCACCGGTGACATCGCACTTGCTTCCATGACTTTGACTTCGAAGAAGCCTTTGGAGTCTACCCAAGTCATCACCCCTTCTTCTCAAAAGCGACGGGGCTCAAAATCCCCACCTAAGTCTCGTCCTAAGAGGCTTTGGAAACCCTTTTTGGCCGAACCTCACCATCCTTCTCCCGATTCTCAACAATCAGATGAAGTTGAAATTCCCTCTTTTGGGCCAGGAGGATCTGCTCAGCCCAAACCTACCTCCTCCACTCCCTCACAAAAGGGTTTGGTTGTACACACGGAGCCCCTACTAAACATTCACCTCAATTTCAATTGATGGATGAAGATGAGTTGGTTTCCTCTTTGGACCAACGCTCCTTTTCGCCACCACATAACCTATCACCCAGGGTCACACCCGAAGACTTTGCACAGCTCGATAAAGAGCGGACAATTCCAGGTGTCGGTTCCAAGAGCACCAATGAGTTTCTGGACATGCTTTTCGTTGACACAACCTCCTATGCTGTAACCGAATATTTTCCCCTCCACCGACAGATATGCTTTCAACGGAACTAAAGGTTGCTGAAAAATCTCCTTCACCCACTCTCTCATCACCGAAAACCTCCCCACCAAAAACATCACCCAAGAAACCTTCTCCTAAAAATCCTACCTCGTCTCCTAAATCCACTCCAAAACACTCACCTTCCCATTCTTCTTCTTCCGACGATGAATCCCCACCTGGTTTCCCACCAAAAAGAAAACCTTCACCACCTGACTGAACCTTACCTCACCAACCTCCATCTCCCACTACCGAAAGAACAGGGTCTTCGGTACCACCTCCATATGTGCCGAAATCCTCTCAAACTCCTTTCTCCATTCCTGCTGAAGTGTTTGCCGACATTCAGGATACTAATCAGCAGCATCGTTTTCTTGGGCATCAATTTGAGCATCTGCAGGGGGAGTTTGATCGTTTTCTTGGTACCATTGGTCACCAAATCACATTACTTGAACAAGGCTCAATTCGAGATCAAGAGCTATATGTTTCTCTTGATGCAACCATCAAATGTATTGACGAACTCCTTGGTCTCATTAAGGAGTAAAATACCGAAATTCTTCATGTGAACTCCGACTTTTTCAAATGCATGGACGCCATGCAGTAGGATATTCTTGGTCTTCGTGACCTTCTTAGTGATGCTTTGGACGTTGTTCTCAAAGAGGTTATCAAACTCATCGACAACAACACCAATCTTACCCTCTCTATGGCTTCTCTAAAAGTCGCCTCCGATGCTCGTGATCAAGAGCTTGCCTCTCTTCGGCAGCGGGCTAATACTCAGGATCAGGTAAACACTCAGGTTCTCGATGCTCTGACAAAGATCAATGCCAAGCTTGACGGCATGCCTGCTTCAGTGGTTCGGTACTGTGCTGAAACCCTTGGCATCGACTTCAGCGACTCCACTTTGGGTCCTGATGACCGCCGGTATTTGCATCGTATTGATCGTCGAATCGGTCGTGTTACGGCCAAAGCTGGCCTTTCTTCGCCAGCTCACATTGAGGGGGAGAAAACATCTAAGGGGGAACTCAATACCCCTCAGATTGTGCTTACCAGCGTTCGTTGGGAAGAACCTTCAAACCTTCCTCTTCAACAATCTTCTCAACAACAGGATCCTTTGGTTGAGGGGGAGCAACCGACAGACAAGGAAGACATTCTGGCATCTGTCGAAAAGTTAGAAAAAGAAAAGGAGGTTTCGGCATCTTCCGAATGTGAGGGAACCGACCACTCTCCTACAGTGGTCGAAGAGTCCAAGGAGGAGTCCTTGCGAAAAAGGACAAAGGTAAAAAGAAACTCAGTCCTGAGGAGGAAGCCACAGAAGCCAAGCGTCTAAAAGAATCTAGGAGGAAGTAGTTTACCGATGGAAGTGGGTTAAGGCTTACACTTCCTCCGAGGACTGTTACCTCAGATCTTGGGTTATCGGTGGAAGAGCTGAAGAATGCCGAGCTGGCTCAATTAGCACTCGATAAAGATAAAGAGCTTGCTCAAAAATTGGCTGAGGAAGAGGCTGAAAGGGCAGAGATTCTAACCGATGCTGTAATTGCTTAACTTAGCTAAGTATGGGATGTCAGCAAACTGATAGCAATAGGGAATATGAAAGATACTAACTTGTCCACATGAAACATTCTCACGAACAAAATGGATGTCAAGTTCGATGTGTTTCATTTGTTGATGTTGAACAACATTTTCCTAGAGATAAATAGCACTAACATTATCACAATACACCAATGTGCTTGTGCTAATGGCGCACCGTAGCAACAGGTTGCATATCCAACAGGTTTCGGAGACAACATTAGCTACCCTACGATATTTGGTTGCGCACTTGAGCAGGATATAACGTAGGTTGTCGCTTGGAAGACCATGAGGTGAGATTGTCACAAAAAAAACTACAATAACCAGATGTGGAACCCCAAATTAATCTCCACAAGAACCCTTAGGCAGAGAAGGAAGATTTCAGCATATATATAGAAGAAATGGTCCAAATTTAGTTGATATGAGACTCTGACTGTTGGTGATTTTAGTGCCTTCAAACATTTTAGTGTAATAGTGATTTACTTGAGATCGATTGAGGTGATGAGAAAAACATACGTGAGTTAGGAGGTGCGGAGTGCACACTTACAAATGTTGCCTCTATCACGTTAGATCACCATAAAGCAGGGGTCAATGGGTCGCGCCCCTTTGTGGGGTCCTAGGGGCAGCTATAGAATTTTGGATGTAAGTTCTAAAAGACATAAAAATTTCACTAAGTCGTGTGTTTTCAGCTATAAACAAGCCATCGCCGATTGGTTTCAGTTGTCGCCAAAAGAGCCTTCCGCTGTCGATGAAAAGGCCTTTAGCTTTTGATCAGCTTATCGCTGAAAGGGTCTTCAACTATCGCTGAAGATGTATTTTTTCAGAACTTAAATTCGGTTATAAATACATTTTGACCTTATCCTTTAACGTCGTTCTACCGTCGTTTAACCGCCTATAACCGTTGATCTCTCATTTAAATATCTAAATCGAGAATGTGGGTATATATATCTCTCTTTTTCACAGCCTTTGAAGAACAAACTTAAGAATTATCCCAATATGAACCCAAGGCTAATAAGGTCGAATTGTTATATTCGAGAAGTGCTTTCCGACACGATCCTTAAGATTATCCAGTCACGATGTCATCACCAAACAAGGCAATGCTAATGACACCCTTATTGATGTCAAAATCAGGTCAATTTATGCATTGGGAATGTAAAAAAGCAGGTTTTGATGTTGATGTGTGTGAGGAGAAAATAATTTATAAGGATGTCAGTAGCAAAGTATAGGATGTCAGTAATCTCCCCATTTATCTATTAGAACCTTTATAAAAAAGGAGAGTTTTTCACAGAGATTTGATGATATGTTTATAATCGATGGGGGATGTTTCTTGCAAGACTCAAGATGTCGACTATATATATATAATTGAAGGAGAACTGAAAAGGTGCACCACTAAATATATGAGTAGATGGAGCCATGGCATTATGCTAGGGACTACAAATTTTGTGGAATATGTCGGATAAAGGATCAGAGGACAACAGTAAGAAATATTCTCACCAAACCCCATCCAACCATTTCCGCACGCTTGTCAAGTCAATTAACAAACAGTGACACCTATAAATTAAATTATAATAATTAATTGAAATCGGGTTAAGTGGCTTAAAGTTTACAACCTCTAAATTGTTTTCAAACGAACTGAATAATTTTTTAATAACATTTGTTGATTATATAATTAAGAATGTGTTAGTTCAAGTCGGAGCTTCAAGTTATTCTAAAAAAGTTTCAACTACTTAAAATGATGGTTTACAAATTAACGTGGAATCTCTTATATGGTTTTCTTAGAAAATATTTGAAAATAAGTTATTGTTTTAATTTATACTAGAAGCGTACTCGCGTAATGCAGCGAGATACATCACGATTATAATGTTTCATTTTGTTTTTTTTGTCGATTTACAGTACGATTTTGGATGATTTTGAAAAAGTGATAATGTTTCTTTTTTATAAATTTGTTTAATTTAGGCTTAATAATATAATGTTGTTTATATAAAAAAAATTAAGTATTTTGTTAAAATTCAATTATTATCTTATATATTTTAATGACATCTAGAAAAAATAACTAATAACATATTTAATAATTAATATAATTAATACAAATTTATAGTAATATAATATATTAATTAATAGTGATACATGGAAAAATCTGCATAAAAGGAAGACTCTGCACATACTAAATTGGTGGGTGTTAGAAGTCTGCAATAGTAATATGTATCTTGTGCTTTGTTACTTGTAAATTAAGAGATTTTAAAATCTTGCATAAAATGATGGTACCTTGTGATTAATAATTTGTATTTAAGAGTTTTTTATCTGTGTTTTATAATATAGTATAGATAATATCATTCATTTGATTTGATGTCAATTATATATTTGTATTTAGGTTTCTATTAAAAAGACTATTGAAATTAGAGAAGATGTTGGAATACAAGAGAGAGAGAGAGATGAGTGAAAGAAAGTGTTTAATTTATTTTATTTCAATATACGAGCCCCTCTCTTTGTAGTTGTTATGAACCTAATAACAATCTAACTCGATACTCTTCGTCATATGTATGCTAGCCATATTATCACATTTGAGAGTAATAGGGGTAATAATGTCAACTCCTAAATCTGTCAAGGGTTGGCTTACACTACAAAACTTCACCGACGGAGAAATCCGTCGGTAATCCGTTGGAAAAAGTCATCAACATCGGATCTCATAGCCAGAAAAGGGTGGCCGGTGATTGTGATTACCAACGGATTTTCAATCACCGATCGAAACTTCCGTTGGTAATCCCCCAGTGATTGTCAATTCGTCGGTGGTCGGTGAAACCTCTTTGGTTTGCAGTGTTAACCACGTCAATTCACTGATCACACATCTCATTGATCGAAACTCGACTTCGGTAGAAGATAAAGAGACCGCTACTTGCTTTTTAGATTTCCGGGATATTGGACTTCCTACTCGAAGGAAAAAAATAGCCGTTGATAGACCTTCTTAAATACGAACAAGATGCCCAATCAGAAGTATATTTTAACAGTAACCCATATCAGTCGGTAAAACCTCTTTGTTTTGTAGTGTTAACCATGTCAATTCACTGGTTACACGTCTCATTGATCGAAACTCGGCTTCGGTAGAAGATAAAGATACGGTTAAATTTCCAGGATTTTGGACTTCCTCCTAGAAGGAAAAAAATTGTCGTTGATAGACCTTCGTAAATACGAACAAAATGCCCAATCTGAAGTATAGTTTAACAATAACCCTTAAGAACAGAAGGCTCAAAGGTATTTCAGGACATGAATTGTGGCATCCCAATGTGATGTTAAAGGCCATTGATTGAACTGACTGAGAAATTATACACTATAAGCTATGTCTGGACGAGTATGAACTAGAAAATTCAGCCTGCCAACTAATTGTCAATATGTACTTGGGTCAGACAAGGGATCTGGCATGTCTTGAAAAAGCTTAAGATTACTAGGCAACAGTGAAACAACATTCCCTGCATCAAAAACTTCATATTCTTCAAGCAAATCAGCAAGATATATTTCTTCTGTGTCAAGAACATCCCTTGTGATCCTTGAAGAAACTCGAGACTAAGGAATAATCGAGGCTACCCAGATCCTTTATTTTGAAAAGATCATATAAATACTGCTTCAAATCAATGATCTTTGTAGGAGCATCACATGTGGCAATTACATCGTCCACATAGACAGCCATAATGATGTATGAAGTAGAGGTTTTTTCGTAAGAATAATGAATAGTTACTTTTAGAATGCTCAAACCCATTTTCTCGTAAAGCATCAACCAATTTTGAATACAATTGCCTAGAATCCAACTTGAGATCGTTAATTGATTTCGTAAGCTTGCATACATAGTTAGGATCAGAACATGCCATGTCCTTCGGTTGCTTTAGATATACCTCCTCGTATAAGTTTCCATGTAAAAAGGCATTATTAACGTCCTGCTTATGTATATCCCACTTTCTTTTACCAACAAGTTTTACTATGCTACGTATAGTGGTGAACTTGACAATGAGAGAATATATCTCATGGTAATCTTCATTAGCATGTTGTGTAAAACCTTGAGCTACAAGTCGTGCTTTATCTTTTTTAACCATACCATCTTTATTAAACTGGGTTTTATATACCTACTTGCAACCTTTCACGTTTTCCATCAGGTGATGGAGCCAATTTCCAAGTTATGATTGGTTTCTAAGGTAGCAAATTGTTTACCCATCACAATGGCTTTTGATAGTTCCTTCATAGGTCTTAGGCTTCACAACAGTAACTATTTTGGCAATAAAACAGTGACTAGTATTATTCAAATCAGTGAAACATAAATTCTGGGAATCAAAACACATGTAAGTCATGTATGAGGACAAGTATCCAAAGTAGAATATGAAAAATCAGACATTACTTGGTTACAAATGAATTTTTAAAGACAAAAAAGCTGGTGGTTTGTGAATTCGTGTAGATTTACGAGGAACAAACGAATCAGTAGCTTGACAATCATGATCGAAGATGAAATTACTGAACTATTAATGAAATTATTAGGGACAGAATTATTGGGTACAAAAGTATTATCTAGAGACGAGTGAGAGGGATTGGCTGAGAAATTTTTAGAAAGAACTAGTGGCATCAATAAGATTAGTAACATGTATCGGAAGAGGAACATCAAAGGTTAAAGGTGAAGATCGGAAACCTTAAGAAAAGGAAATTCATATTTAAAAAGTTTAATATCTCGTAAATAAGAAACTTGATTGGTTGTGAGATCCATAACTTTGTAACCTTTTCTGCCAAAATGATCACCCAAGAATATATATGGGTTGGCTCTTGATTGGAATTTGAGACGATTAACTAGAAGGGTGGATACAAGAGAATAAAAGTACGAATATGATTGATTTCAGGCTTACACTTGGATAAAACTTCAAAGGGTGTGAGATTATAAAGCACTTTAGTTGGGGTTCTGTTGATGAGATAAGCGAAAGTTAAGATAACTTCCCCTTAGAATTTTAAAGGTAACCCGTATTGAATAATAAAAGAATAAGCAACTTCTAACAAGTGTTTATGCTTTCTTTCTACTAAACCATTTTGTTGTGCAATGTAAGGACATGATAACTGATGTATAATCCCTTTGGAAGCATAGAAAACTTTCCCTTCTTGACTATTTCCTAACTCTTTTGCATTATCAGAACGAATGATTTTGATATCTTTGTAAATCTGGGTCTAAACAAATTGAACGAATGATTGAATGATAGAAAAAGTTGAGTCTTTGTGGCTTAGTAAGTGTATCCAGGTGGTTCAACTGTGATCATCAACAATGGTGATAAAGTACCTACGACGATCATATGTTAAAGTATGAAAAGGACCCCAAACTTCAATATGCACAAAATCAAAGATGTCAACGAATTTAGTATACCGTTCAGGAAAAGGTATGATGTTATTTAGCTTTATGACAAGTAACACATGAATGAAACATGTTTTCATTACACCCCAAATGAAACAAGATTTAGTTCTTGAGTTTATTCAATGAAATATGACCAAAACGCAAATTCCATAAACGAAAGTTTTTATCAACCGTATCTGAAGCAAGATGGTTCATAACAAAATTAACAATGGAAGAACCATGTCTAAGTTCTTCAAGATTCAAAAAGTACAAACCTCCCTTTCTCTTACCAAGTACCAAGGGCTTCTCGATGAGAGGATCCTGCATATATCAATGTATATCAGTGAAATGAAGCGAAGTTTGATGTTGATTGAAATGAAATGTATGAATAAACAATACTTAAGACAGAGATGAATTAGAATACAAAGACACAATTCTTACATCTTCAAGAAACTCTATTAGGAAAAGACACTTTACGAGGTGTAGGTAGATTTGTGATTGAAGAGAACAATGAATAATGACTATGCATATGATTACTTGCCCCATAATCTATTATACATAAGATTAGAATAGAAAAAGTCAATGATGAATTACCTGCACATGCTACAAAGCCATGAACCGCCTCTGGGAAAGAATTTTCAGATCCTTCAGTTTGTCTTGATGTAGTAGCTGGATCAACAATCTTACATTGTTTTTAAAAACTCATCATATGGTTATAATATTTGCTTGTAATTTCCGTATTCATATATGTCTTTTGTATTAGTTTCATCTCCGATGATAATGTTCACTGTTGATTTTCTTAAGTTTGTGAAATTGAAATATTCTGGAAAACCATGCAACCTATAACATTTTTCTTTAATATGCCCTTTTTTCCTGCAGTACTTGCAAACTATGTTCTTCCTCATTTCATTGTTTGGAACAACCCTATTTTGAGAGTTATTGACATATATAGCTACACTTTCAATGTTTAACTTCATCGGAGGTGTGATTACTCGTTGTTGTTCTTCCTAAATAAGGATTATGTATGCCTCTGTAAGTACAAGAGTAGGCTTCATGTGTAGAAGACTTCCCCTTGTTGTAGGATGATTGACATTCAATCCGCATAGTAAATTGAACCAACTGTTGTCTATCCATTCCGTTTCAACCAGGCCTCTCCTACTATATAACTACCGTAAGGAATTTCATCCATATATGCAAACTCATCTCAAGTTCGTTTAAACTTTGTATAGTATATTGTCACATAATCACTTCGTGTGACATGAGATTTAACTCTTTCCATAATTGAAAAATGACCACATTGACTGTTCATACATGTGTGTCCCTATGATTAACAATTCAATCAAGTAAAACAATTAAGCAATTACGATTACGCAAACCTGATATGATTATCAATAGAATCGAATTGTTAGAATGTAAAATATGTAATTCTTTACTTATGCCCAATTAGCTCGCGTGCCCTTAGGGTTTTCTCTTTTAGGGTTTCCTTTTCTAGCTTTCTTGCCTATATATATATCCTTGTACATGGTATCAGAGTTGCCGCTCCTAAAACCCTTATAGTCGTCGCTCCCAAAACCCTAATAGCAGCCGCCCTACTTTCTGTCGGCGTGAACAGTAATCCGGCGTGAACAGTAAATCCGGTGTGAACAGAAACTCAGGTATGAATAGTACTCCGGTTGAATAGTACTCCGGTGTGAATAGTAACTTCCGAGATTTTGGTGCTTTTTTTTTATCAATGTTCGCTTGGTACATTTTGTCTGGATCGAAGATTTTTCCCCTTTTTTCGCTTGGTATGTTCGTCTTCTAGCACCCTGTGAGTGCGTTGTTTGTTCTCGTTTTTGTTCGTTGGTTTTTTGGCACCCTGCGACTGCATTCTTTGTCCAACTTCGATTTTCTGGTTTGTGATTCATTGGAAGATGACCGGAGAAGACAAACCATCTGGTAGTACAGTTACTATACCCGTAGAAGAATATGCTCGACTTTTAGGGACTGAGAATTCCACTGCTCCGACTGCTACTTTTGCTGAGACAGGTAACTCTAGTACATGCCTATTATCCTCTGCCTCCAAATGGGTCATTGATTCAGGTTCTTCAGATCACATGACAGGTAATCCCACTATCTTCTCTAATTTCAATAAACACACGTCTCCATCACATGTCACAATTGCTGATGGGTCTATCACACCTATCCTTGGTTCTAGCACCATTGATCTTACTCCATCTGTTTCGTTATCTTCTGTCTTGAGTCTACCCAATTTCTCGTTCAATTTGTTATCAGCCAGCAAAATTACTCGTGCTTTAAATTGTTGTGTCACATTCTATCCTGATTTCTGTGTCTTTCAGTATCTGTCGACGAAGAGGATTATTGGTAAAGGGCGGGAAACTGACGACCTATATATATTTGAACATCAAATACCTTGCTCTTTGGCTTGTTCCAACTCATCGTCTCCACTTGAAGTTCATTGTCGATTAGGTCATCCTTCTTTACAGAATTTGAAGAAGTTGTGTCCTGAGTTTTCTTCTTTATCTTCTCTACAGTGTGAGTCTTTTCAGTATGCCAAACATCAACGTATTCATTTAAGTCCTAGAGTCTATAATAAGTGTGCCTCGTCCCCATTTGAGTTAGTCCATTCTGATGTTTGGGGACTATGTCCGGTCACCTCAAAACTTGGATTTAAGTATTTCATTAGTTTTGTTGATGATTACTCTCGTACTACTTAGCTTTACTTTATGAAAAATCGATCTGAGGTGTTTAACCATTTTTGTTCATTTTCTACTGAGATTAAAACACAGTTTAAAGTCTCCATTCAAACTCTTCGTAGCGATAATGCAAAAGAATATTTGTCTCAAACATTTCGGTCATATATGCTTCAAAATGGTATTCTTCATCAGTCTTCCTGTGTTGACACACCAGCCCAAAATGGGGTTGCTGAACGAAAGAATCATCATCTCTTAGAGGTGGCTCGGGCTCTATTATTTCACATGACTGTTCTAAAACTCTTCTAGGCTGATACTATTGCTACTGCTTGTTTTCTCATCAACCGAATGACATCTGTTGTTTTGGATGGAAGAAGTCCTTTATCAGTTCTGTTTCCTACAAAGTCAATGTTTCCTGTCGACCCAAAGATCTTTGGTAGTACCCGTTTTGTCCGTGATACCTGACCACACATAACTAAGTTGGATCCAAAAGTCTCTGAAATGTGTCTTTCTTGGTTACTCTCGACTTCAAAAAGGGTATAAGTGTTTTTCTCCCACGCTTAATCGATACATTGTAACTCGAGATGTTACATTCCATGAGAATATACCTTTCTTTCCTGTGTCCACTCCTTGCAATCCAAGAGATAGAGATGATTTGTTGGTATATACCGTACCAGTTATCCAATCCCCTATCCTATCCGACTCGACACAACATCAAGAGCCTACTAAACCACCGATAGTTCATGTGTATAATAGGCGGCAACGACCTACGTCAGATCCCGACCCTATACCATCTTCATCATCGTCTGCAGATCCTTCTAATGATGATCCTACTGCTTCAAGTGATCCACCACCTTCCCATACACAGGATCCTGATCTTGATGTTCCCATTTCCCTTCGGAAAGGTAAGCGATCATGTACTTACCCTATTTCTTCTGTTGTTTCCTATGATAAACTTTCTTCTTGTTCTCTCTCTTTGATCTCCACACTTGATTCCTGTCATGTTCCTAAAACGGTTGGTGAAGCTTTGGCTCATTCTGGATGGCGGGATGCCATGATTGAAGAGATTAATGCTCTAGATCAAAATAATACATGGGATTTGGTAGAGTTACCTGCAGGTAAAAGGCAATTGGCTGCAAATGGTATTCACTGTGAAAGTTAATCCAGATGGATCAGTGGCTCGTCTGAAAGCCCGGTTGGTAGCTAAAGGATATGCTCAGACTTATGGGGTCGACTACTACGAGACATTTTCTTCTGTGTCTAAGGTACCCTCCATCCGCTTGTTTATTTCATTAGCCGCTACTTATGACTGGGTCCAACACCAACTGGATGTGAAAAATGCATTCCTGCATGGTGATTTACATGAAGAAGTTTATATGGAGCAACCACCTAGGTTTGCTGCTCAGTGGGGAGTCTGGTAGAGTCTGTAAGTTACGTAAATCATTGTATGGTTTAAAGCAATCCCCTTGTGCTTGGTTTGGACGGTTCAATGCTGTAGTGACTGAGTTTGGCTTACGGAGGAGCTCTTATGATCATTCAGTGTTCTTTACTTCATCCCCTTCTGGATGCATTCTATTAGTGGTGTATGTTGATGACATTGTGATTACTGGGAGTGATGGGATTGGCATCAAGAAGCTGAAAGATTTCCTTACGTCTCGGTTTTAAACAAAGGATCTAGGTCCTTTAAAATACTTCTTGGGAATTGAAGTATCTCGCACTCGGAAAGGGATCTGTTTGTCTCAACGAAAATATTGTTTGGATGTATTGAATGACTCTGGGATGATTGAAACAAAACCGTGTGAGGCCCCAATGATTCCGAACATGAAATTGAAAGCAGACGATGGAGATCTACTTGATGATCCAGAAAAGTACAGAAGAATTGTGGGAAAGCTAAACTACCTGACGATTACACGTCCTGCCATCGCTTTTCTAGTGAGTGTTGTAAGTCAGTTTATGTCATCTCCAAGAACTCCACATTGGGAGGCCGTTAGACATATACTGAAGTACCTAAAGGGTGCCCCTGGTCTTGGCATTCTTTATCAAAATCACGGTCATCATGTCATAGAAGGGTTTACAGATGCTGACTATAATGGAGATCCTACGAACAGACAGTCTACGACAGGCTATTGTGTGTTAGTTGGAGGAAATCTAGTCTCGTGGAAAATCAAGAAACAGAATGTCGTTTCCCGGTCAAGCGTTGAATCTGAATATAGGGCTATGGCCCAAACCACTTGTGAGTTGATATGGTTGCGTAATCTGCTAGGTGAACTTGGGTTTGCTCAATATAAACCAATGAATCTATATTGTGATAATGAGGCGGCTATCCACATTGCAAATAATCCCGTGTTTCATGAGAGAACAAAACATATTGAAGTGGACTGCCATTTCACTCGTGAAAAGCTAGAAGATGGAACCATCTCAACTCCCTTTGTTCGAACAGGAAGTCAACTTGCCGATGTGTTTACCAAAGCTTTACCTGGTTCGCGGATCTCTTCTATCTGTAACAAGCTGGGCATGATTAATATCTATGCTCCAGCTTAAGGGGGAGTGTTAGAATGTAAAATATGTAATTCTTTACTTAGGCCCAATTAGATCGCGGGCCCTTAGGGTTTTCTCTTTTAGGGTTTCCTTTTCTAGCTTTCTTGCCTATATATATCCTTGTACTATTTCATTGTATTGATAAGAAAATTAATAATATAATCTCTGATTACAGAATGATTACAAGCTTGAATATGAATTCGATCAAACTATATCTCTCTTTTTCCTCTCTGTCGCTGCTCTCTCTCTATGATCTCTCTCTATATTGATGTACGGCGCGCACACACACCCACTCTAAAACAAAACCTAATAAACTAATTTATACCTAAAACCTATTTTAAGGAAAAGGACTAAAAAAGAAAATACAGAAAATAAACTTTGACTATTATTACAAAGGACCCTAGACTATTTGCTGAGACGACTTTTCCAGCTTTGACTTCAGATTTCCATCTTCAGATAATGATGATCTTGAATCCAATAAAACTGTGCTTTAACAATCTCCCCCTTTGGATCAAGATCATTACTAAAAAGATTTAGCAATTCAATCCTTCTCTTTAAGCTCAGAAGATGCAATCTCCCTCTTTGTCTTCAGAATGTAGCAATCTCCCCAATCGATGAGAATAAAATCTCTTGGAAAGAAATTATCTCCAGTATCAGCTCCAAATGCTTTAGCAAATCATCTTCAAAGAAATTTTCTTCAATTTAGCATATCTTCAGAAATTCTTTCAAAAACTTGTGTTCTCTCCATTTCTTGGTTGACACTTCTCCCCCTTTTTGATGAAAAGAGCAAAGAATTCATCAAAACTTTTCTTCAAGAAATGTCTTCCACCACTGATCTTGCAAAGAACCACTGATTATCCGTCAATTCATAAATATGTGCCTCCAGATCTTTGCAAATCCAGACAAAATACAAAAGTAACACCTGAATCAACAAATGAACAAGTTAAAATTGCCTGTCAGTAACACGAAGTCACTGTGTGTAACAAATACACAATATAAACGAGCTTTTATGATGTTTACTTCCCCAGGGCTTCCATTCAATCATCGAAACACCACAAAGGCAATTTCTATGAACGTTATGACAAAGAAACAAATTCTTTGTTTGTTCGTGCAAGTGATAGAAAAATTAAGCATATGATGATTGCTTATAAGGCTCAAAATGTGTAAACCACTGAGACAACAGTTAGTTAAACACAGACTCAATATGCATGATTGAAGTATGAAGGTGGGGCAGACTTCCTTCTTTTCAATTTCCAGATTTTCCAAATGAAAATCAGATAGCATATGTGTTGCGTCCCCTTTGAAAATGAAACATCTTCTTGTTGAGAAGAAAATGAGTGGTAGGTGGGGTAATGGCAAGAGTTGGCATGGGCTAGTTGCCTGTTTCAATAATGTTCACGAAGAAGTTGTGAAACATTAGTAATGTAGTTGCCCGACTCAGAAAGTAGTTGGTGCAGAGTTTAATATTCTTTTACTCTGTTCTCTCACCCTCTTTCTTTTTATCATTAAGCTCACAACTAACCAAACTCACTTTTTCAATTTCTCTCATAACACATCCCACACTCATTTCGTTTGACTCCTTACACTCAATTACTAAGGATTAACTTCTTGGGTAGGAGACACTGGTTAACGTTAATCCATAGAAGTTCAATTAAGTCCTAGCACACTGATCCCATGTTATCCTATAAAGCATATGATGCTCAGATGGTTTAACTTTAGCAGTTAAAGTGCATAGATGAAGCAGAAAACATTTAAAGTCACACTTCCAATTCAAGAAATCTATTTGAGAATCGGGAAGTGGTTTGAACATTTAAGAACATGTTTTCTTATGATTGAAAGTTGTCCTTCTTTCAACCATGAATGAGATGAAGATAAGGAATTATACCTTTTGAATGCAGTCTTACATCTCACGAAGTCAAGCTTAAAGTCATAAAGATATGATCTTGTAAGCATCTCTCAATCTGCAAAAGTCTAAAAGTCTAGTCAAAGTAACTTTATTCACTGAAACTGAAATGACAGAAAACAGTAAAACGATTAAAGTACAGGTTCTGATAAAAAATAATCAGAAGTCATAGCCATACTCCTTTGACTTATACGCTCCCCCTAAAATCATGCATCACTAACAAGTTATCAGTAACCACAATGCATACATTAGATATGCTCCCCCCTCAAAATAACATTGACCATCTATGAGGTAAGTCTCACACTCCCCCTGAGATCATGAACAAACTATTAAAGAGCAGATATCTTGCGGAAATAATGATAAAGAAATGATGAAAAGACACAATAAGAAACTTTAATAGGTAACCACCGATTAGGTCTTAAGATTTAGCATACCAAGCCTAGAGACAAGAAAATTGAATCTCTTTTTGTCTAAGGGTTTGGTAAACAAATCTGCAAGCTGATAATCAGTTTTTACAAAGTAAAGTTCAATTGTTTCTTTTTTGACGTTATCTTTTATAAAGTGATACCTGACATCTATGTATTTGGTCTTAGTATGATGAACAGGATTAGTTGAAATCGCGATAGCACTATTCGAATCACAATAGATCAGGATTCTATTGAAATGAAACCCATAGTCTCGCAGTTGTGTTCTCATCCACAAGACCTGAGAACAGCTGCAAGCAGTAGCTACATATTCTGCTTCGGTCATTGATGTGGAAACACATAATTGCTTCTTCGATGCCCAACTAACGAGTTTATCACTGAGGAATTGTATATGACCCGAGGTGCTCTTCATGTCTAACATGCAACCAGCATGATCTACGTCTGAATAAGCTGTTAGTTCAAAGCTAGTATCTTTAGGATACCACAGACCAAGATCTGCAGTCTCCTTCAGATACCTGAAAATCCGCTTAACAGCAGACAAATGAGATTCTTTAGGATTGGCCTGATATCTAGCACATAAGCATGTAGAAAACATTATATCCGGCCTACTAGAAGTAAGATACATTAAAGAACCTATCATCCCTCTATAAGTCCTAACATCAACATCCTTTCCCGAAAGATTAGTGCCAATCTTAGTACCAGGTGCCATCGGGGTACTAATCGGTTTACAATTTTCCATTTTGAACTTTCGAAGAATATCAAGAACGTATTTAGATTGATTGATAAAAATCCCCGTTGAAAATTTTTTGACTTGCAATCCGAGGAAGAAATTCATCTCTCCCATCATGCTCATCTGAAAACGTGACACCATGAGGTTTGCAAAATTCTTACAGCACTTAGGATTTGTAGAACCGAAAATAATATCATTCACATATATTTGAATAAGAATGATATCGCCTTTATACTTTTTAATGAAAAGAGTGGTATCGACCGTACTTTTTGTAAAACCTGATTTGACCAAGAATTGAGATAAGATATCATACCAGGCGCGAGGGGCTTGTTTCAGTCCATAAAGAGCTTTATCCAAGATGTAAACGTGATTAGGCTTATCTGGATTCACAAACCCTTCTGGCTGTGAGACGTAGACTTCCTCCTTGAGTACACCATTCAGAAAAGCTGTCTTCACGTCCATTTGATAGACGGTGAAGTTCTTGTGGGCTGCGTAGGCTAAGAACATCCGAATTGCCTCTATACGCGCCACTCGAGCATAAGTCTCGTCATAATCTATCCATTTGTCTTGCCTATATACCTTGGCAATAAGTCGTGCTTTATTTATGATAACGGTATCATCTTCATCTTTCTTGTTTTTGAACACCCATTTCGTACTAATAATGGTTTTACCTTCAAGTTTAGGTACGAGTCTCCAGACTTTGAGTGCTTCAAACTGATTCAGCTCATCATGCATCGCAGCTACCCAATCTGAATCGGCAAGGGCCTCAGATACGCGAGTAGGCTCGATCTTGCTCAAAAAGGATTCATGCATACATAGATTTGATGTTGCAGACCTAGTTTGCACCGGTTTTGAAGGATCTCCAATGATTTGATGTATCGGGTGCTCTTTGGTCCACTTATGTTCATGTGGGAGTGGATTAGATGTAGATTGATCATTTCCAGCATCTAGGAATCCACTGTTATCTCCTTCATATGGTTCAGAATGAATGGGAGTTTCAGTTGAAGTAGTTGTTGTAGAAGTTGCAGTAGGTACAACTTGATCAGTCTGTTGGTCAGTCCTTACAGTACATCCTACTGAGTCAACTACTTCTGTCTCGTCGGTGTTGGTCACGACTTCAACTGTCGGAGTAGGCATTTGAATTGGAACTTTTTGTCGAATCGGGGAGTTAGATTCAGTAGAGATATCGAAAGTGGTTGGTTGAGTAGTAATCGAGTCTTCTATCCTGTCAACCACAACAGATTTAGGTACACTAGATCCAAGAAATTCATCATAAAACAGTTCAAATAATAAATCCAAATCGGATAATTTAGAAATAGACGATGAAGCACCATCTGATTTGTTCTCTTGAGGTGCAGGTCCTGGATTGGTTGGCCCATAATCTAACACTCCGGTTATTATGGGTTCTGAACTGACATGCTCAGAAGCCATATCCTCATCAAATCTAACATTGACGCTCTCGATCACAGTCTTCGACTTCTTCAAGTAAACCCGATATGCAGTAGATGTAGAAGAATAACCAACGAAGATGCCCTCATCCGCCTTAGCACTCAACTTGTTCAGATTCTCTCTGTCATTTAGAACATAACAATTACAACCAAAAAAGTGAAAATATTTAATGGTTGGTGTTCGGTTGTTGATCAACGCATACGGAGTCTTCTGAAATTTACGGTGTATCATGGAGCGATTCTGAGTGTGACACGCATTGGATATAGCTTTAGCCCACAAAAATAGAGGTAATTCAGATTGGCTGAGCATAGTTCGAGCGGCCTCGACAAGTGTACGATTTCGCCTTTCGACGACTCCATTCTGTTGAGGCGTGTGAGAAGCAGAGTATTGATGTGATATCCTGACCGATTCGAGATATGCTTCAACTATTTTGTTCTTGAACTCTGTGCCGTTGTCAGTTCTTAGAATCTTGACTTATTTCTTCAGATTGACTTGGGTCGTTTTCAGAAATGTAATGAGAACTTCGGGCGTCTCATCTTTAGACCGTAGAAACTTGACCCAAGTGTATCGCGTATAGTCATCCACGATAACTAGCACGTACTTCTTTCCGCCTAAGCTTTGGGTTCGCATAGGACCGCATAAATCCATATGCAACAACTCTAATGGAGAGTTGGTACTTGGTTCAGGCTTTGGTTTATGTGGAGCTCTCTTCATCTTTCTCTTTTCACACGCTGGATACATGTGTTCTTTTTCATACTTCAACTCAGGAAGTCCTTTCACCAGCTTTCCACTGACCAGCTTGTTGATGTACTGAAAGTTGAGGTAAGAGAGTCATCGATGCCATAACCAGCTTTGTTGCATCGAGGCCTTTGATAATAGACATACCTGGTTGTCAGTCTTGATCTTTGACAAGTTGATGGTGTAGAGGTTTGACTTGCGAGTGCCGACCAAGAGTTCTTTCCCGTCTTCAGTGCGTACCGAACATGTCTTGGCCTTAAAATTCACCTCTAAGTTTTTGTCGCAGAACTGGCCAATACTGAATAGGTTGTGCCCTAAACCTTCAACGTAGCTCACCTTCTTAATCGTGACATTTTCGTGTACAACATCACCATATCCCAGAATTGGTGAAAACTGATCATTTCCAAAAGGAACTGTGCCGTAGTATTTATCCGTATAATTAGACAACATACTCTTCTGCCCGGTCATATGCTTGGAACACCCGCTATCCAAGTACCACATATGACGGGTCTGCACAAAATAAATCAGGAAAAAAGATGTTTAGGTACCCATTTATAAATGGGCCCTACAGTGTCAGTACATGATTTTGGCACCCATTTAAATTTGGGCCCGCTTTGTCTTTGAAAACCATAAGCATGATAAGAAGAATGATAACGATAAGATGAAACATTATATGAACCAAACCAAACATCAGAATATTTATGAGAAGCATAATCCAATCCACCAAAATTTGAAAACTTTTTATTAGAAGGAGCTAACTGGAATAATTGCTTTATGGAATATTTCTTGCGAGAATCAACAAGATTAGATTTAAAAGTAGCAACATTCACAATCAATTCATCTTTACTAGAAGTCTTTTTATTCAAATTAAGACTAGAACTAGATTTAGCTTTCTCGTCTATCTTCTGTTTCGGTATCCATGCTGACTTAACTCCAAGCCTTTGCTTTCTCACATCTGAAACATTTGAAACTTTAGAGTTAGAATGGTGAGAATCAAAAGAATGCTTCTTCTTTGGCTTACCCGTGGTGATCGGTTTCTGTGAATGCTGGGATTTTCTTTTCTTACCTTTCGCATTCTTAGATTTCATAGAAACTGATTTGTCAACTTTCGTTGATGTTTCACCTTTTTCAAACACACTGAGTAATCCGAAAGAATTAACAATACAAGATGAATGATCAGGAAGTTTGGAAGTAAAGTCAAATTGAGCAACACACTCATTTAAAACACCATCCGAGTTTAAGAAATTAAGCTCATTTTCAAGAGAACCAGATCTATCATCAGATTTTAAAGCTTTGGATAGTTTAGAAAACTCAGTATTTTTGAACACTGTAGAAAATACAGTTTGTTCTAAGTCCATCAAAATTCTTTCTTCTGTAAGAGTATTCTCGAGTTCAGAAATTTTACTTTCTAAAACTAGAGGAGGGACGTAAAGCTTACCTTCGATGGGCTTAGCCTCCATTTCTTTTACAGAATAAATATCAAAATAGTCATTTGAAAGAAATTTTGATTTATCAAAACTATAACTATTATTCAACCTCTCATAACGAAACGGAAGTTGGACTTTAGTTGTGTTCTTTCTTTTAGCATATTCCTTGGCTTTATCCTCTTCAGACAGTTTAGTCTAGAAGACTTGAAGTCAGGGTATTCAGGTGCCAGTTTCATAAAACCAAAATCATAAAGAGCAGGCACTTCAGATATACCCTTTTTGAGACATTGTGGGTTCTCGTAACTGAGTCCCCAATTCTCTTTATCCTCTTTGGGTTTGATTAGATGAATGGTTTGTTCAGACTGACCCATAGTATACAATTTCTCTTCCAAAGCATTCACCTTTTCAATTAAAGATTTCTTTTCTTTTGAAGTCGAAGAGTACATTTTAGAAAGCTCTTTAGACTTAAACTCACATTCTGGTGTCTATATTTTTGTGCAAAATTTCAATTAATACATTTTTCTCAGCAATATCATTACTAAGTTTATGTATAGATTGATTTTTCTCATTAATGACACAATTCTCACGCTTCAGTTTAGACTCTAATTCTAGGAGTTTAGACATCATGGCATGCATTTGATTCAGAAAATCAGATTCAGTTAGGTCACATACCTCTTCATTATCTCCATCATTAGAATCATCTTCAGCTTCTGACTGCTGCTTACCCATCAAGCACAGGTGTGCTGTCTCGTCCTTCTCTCCTTCTTCAGATTTTTGGTCCAAATGGTCGAGCCAATATTCATCCTCGGTCATTAATGCTTTTCCAGCCTCTTGTTGCTTGGCTAGAAACATCTTATTCTTGTAGTAGTCGGAGTTCCGGACTTTAGATTTTCGGCAGTCCTTGGTAAAGTGACAGAGTCTGCCACAGTTGTAGCACTTTATCGGTTCTTCCTTCTTGGGCTCTTCGACTCCATCCTTCTTCTTTTCTTCTGTTCTCTTTTCCTCAACTTTCTCCTTGTGTTTGTAGTTATTTGGACCAAACGAGTACCTCTGAATGTTGGAGTTTGGCTTTTTATAGAACTTCTTTTGCAAAGCCTTGGTTAACATTAACATGGCTTCCTTCAGTTGTTCACAATCGTCAGAGTCAGACTTCGCCTCACTATCAACCTCTTCTGATTCAGATGCTATCATCTTCTTCTTCTTAGACTTCTTCTTGACCACAAGTGCAACTGGATCAGCAACTGCTTTGTCAGCCTTCTTCATCTCAGCCTTGATCTCATCCACCTCTTCCTCATTCTGTCTGAGGATTTCATAAACTTCATGAAGTGGAATGTCGTTCAGATCTTTCAATTGCCTCATCTGTCTGGTGAATCTCTTCCACTCAGGCTAAAGGTTGCTGAGAAATTTCACATTCAACTCAACTTGAGATTTGCTGATCTTGTTCTTGCTTAGCTCGTTAAGCAATGTGACAAATCTGTCATAAGTGGCTTCTAGTGATTCTCCAGCTTTGGCTTTGAACTCTTCATAATTGTTCAAGCAGTTGGAAACTTTGAGTTGGTTGCCAACTTTAGATCCGATCACCATCTTCTCCAACTGATCCCACATTTGCTTGCCGGTAGCGTTGTAGCTATCAATCTTGACATAAATTTCATTCGGTATGCCTTGGAGAATAAATGATCTTGCCATCTTGTCACCCTTGTGTCTCTTCTTCTTCTCATTCGAGTATTCATCAATCGGTAATTTATACTCTTTCTCTTCTTCTTCACCATTTTCTCCAGCTACAGTGAGAACCTTGGTTGGAGGTGTCATGATTCCTTCCTTCAGAGATTTTCTGATGTAATCTCCCAAATCATTTTGATCAATGAAATCCAAGAATCTGTCCTTCCATTGCTCGTACTCCCCCTTGAAGAGTACTGGTGGCTTCACATCGGTTCCGATAGCAAGAGCTTCCCGAGATGACATTCTTACTGATATTGATTTATCAAAGAACTGGTAAGAAACTTGAACTGATCGTTAGTCCAGATAAAATCAAATAAATACAGATTAATAATGAGAAAAAAATCTGGAACAAAAGGACAGAAATGCGCCAAAAGGCAGTGGCGCAAAAAAGATTTTGCGCTAATAGTGACTGGCGCAAAGGAGGGGTTCGCGCGAGAGGTGGGTCGTGCAAAGTGAAGTTTGCGCGAGCCGCGGGTGGCGCAAAGCGGAGATATGCGCGAATAGGCACTGGCGCAAATTGAGATGGACCGGCGTCTAGCTTGACCGGTACCTCGCTCGACCGGGAACTTGTCGACCGGTAAGATGTTTGACCGAAAAAGTATATGGACCAGTATGAATTCGACCAATAATATGCTTTGACCTGTAAGATGCTTCGACCGGTATTGGCTTGGACCGGTAGAGTGTCGACCGGTTAAGGTAACGACCGGTATTGTGAATTGACCGGGATTTACTCGACCGATATGTCGACCGATATTATGTGGTCGACCGATATGGTGTCGATTTGAACATCGACCGGTATGTTCTTGAAGTTTTTCGACCCATAAACCAAAAATCAGCCCAAAAACCAATCGAAAACTCAAAAATACACTACAAAACTTTGCCAATTCGATCTCCTAATAAACTAGAATTGATTGCAAACAATTAATTTCGAAAACAAACACTTTTATTAAAAAATCAATCAACGACACAGTCTGTGTTCGTGAACAACCGAACAGAACCAAAATCAACCAAATCGACCACCGAAAGCAATCATATACTCACATAAATCAATGCCAATTCAATAGAATATGCAAATCGATTACAACCCAATTAATAAAAGCTTGAAAGAACAATCACACAATAAAAATTTTGAATCTTAACAGATGAACAAAACCGGAAAAAAAATTTCAATTCAATCTGTTAGGCTCTGATACCAATTGTGTGTCCCTGTGCTTAACAATTCAGTCAAGCAAAACAATTAAGCAATTACGATTACGCAAACCTGATATGATTATCAATCGAATCGAATGATTACAAGCTTGAATATGAATTCGATCAAACTATCTCTCTGTTTTTCCTCTCCGCCGCTGCTCTCTCTCTGATCTCTCTCTCTATTGATATACGACGCACACACACACACTCTAAAACAAAGCCTAATAAACTAATTTATACCTAAAACCTATTTTAAGAAAAAGGACTAAAAAGGAAAATACAGAAAATAAACTTTGACTATTATTACAAAGGACCCTAGACTATTTGTTGAGACGACTTTTCCAGCTTTGACTTCAGATTTCCATCTTCATATAATGATGATCTTGAATCCAATAAAACTGTTCTTTAACAATACATGTGATCCAACTCGTTGTAGATCACCTTTGCCAAAGTGTGATAGATCAAACTTTCTAAAATTTCTAGACTCACAACATTAATAATCCATGTGATTACAATCGATTGCATCTATCCCAATCCTCGTAACTTGGATTATCTTCAGCCGACTTCTTAGTTGTACCAGTTACAAAACCTAATTCATTTTTCACCGATAATGCTAAGGTCATTGATCATTTCCGAGCGTCAAATCTCTTTCCATTAAAAACATGTGGAACAACTACGACTCTTGGATTATCTGCATGACTCAAGAATAACGTATTTGACCATACAAATGTATTGATTCTGTCGTGGATTACTCCAAGAATAACCAACAGATTAGATCTCTTAGATACGGAAATAGGAATTCAAGTGTTAGTCTCTGTAACAATTTGTCCAAAATTTGAAACGAATAATAGCGAGATTGAAAACAATTTGAGAGTCGGAGTATACAAAGAATGAGCGAGAGTATTTACTCTTGCTCTAATACCATATTGGATTTAGAGAAGAAGTTGGAATACAAAGAAAAAAACAGAGATAAAGAAATAAGTGACAAAGTATTTTCTTATATTTACTTGAATACACCAGCTGTAAACACCCAAAATTTTGGAATGTATTTATTTCGGGATTTTGCATTATGTTTTGCCATTTATTATGTATATTTTGTAGATATGTGTTGGTATAAATTTATGCAAGAAAAACAAAGAAATAGGGCAAAATAGGTGAGAAATAGTGAGTGGCATGAGCTGGTGCGTGGTTTAGGTCACAACACAAGTCGCATGGGCCTCTATGTTCGCATGTAAGGGATGTGAGAAGCCTACATCACCATAAATGTGATTTTTGGTCTGGGGTTTCATAAGTTTTCTCATCCAAACTCTTTCTGTAACACCCTAATTTTATTCCAATTGAAGAAAAATGTTGAACTGGGGAATCAGTAAAGGTAGAACCAAATACGAAGTATGGCTTTAGTGCCCTATGGTTGTGACATATGTCACAATAGCACCAATGGTACTATACAGTTGTGACATATATCACAATAGCAACGGCGATTAACAAGTGGTTGGTCGTCCCAACGAATGTGCCATGTAATTATGACAATGGTGTAACACATGTAATTTTTGGGTAAGTACTATTTCAAGCTCATGTAGAAATCGATCTTTCAATAGAAATAGAGGAAATGAGATTTTGGGCTTAAATACTAGAATTCATAGTCTTTCTAGATGAGGAATTCGAATATGAGTCCAACAGTTCTCTCCGGAGCCAAATCGGAGCTAAAATGAAGAAGTTATGGTCAAAACAATGTTCAATACATTCTCGACTATAGTGCCAGCGATTGTGACACTGTCACTATAGCATGTCACGATCGCTGAAGGCCAAAACTCTCGGTACAATTTGAGCGATTGTGCCCACGATTATGACATTGTCATTATAGGATGTCACAATCGCATGGGGTACCAGTGTGCATAAAGTCGCGATTTTCAACCTCATTCTTCATTTCTTCATATCTCTCATTTCTACTCCATTTTTGGTGATTCAAAGTACTATGGTTTCATTTTTGAGAGCTTTTCAAGGATAGATTGAGAGCTCATCATCATCACCTCCATCTTCAAGAAATTTAGGGTTTTCTAGGTTTTCACCAAAACCTAAGTGGTGAGTTTATCCTCCTATTTTCTAATCTTTATAATGAGTTATAAAATCTTCATTGATGAGTTCCTAGTGTTTATGTTTCTCAAATTTCGGTTTGGAGGATTTTGGAAAAGTTAGGTCAAAACTAGGGTTTTGGTCAAAATGGAGATTTTGATCTAAAATGTTTGGGGAATGATTCTAAGTGTTTGTATATGTATATTTATGTTTGGAAAACTTATGAATGTATGATTTTGAGGAATTGCTTGTGGATTCAAGTTCCTTCAAGGAGCGATTATTGGGGTAAAATCCAGATTTAGCCTAAATCTAGCATGGTGAGTTCAAGTTGATTTGTGAAAACGTTGTACATGCCAAAAAAATGTCCATTCTAAAATGTTTATGTGTTTTACATGAAATTATCAATTGTTTAGCTATTTGGTGGGTTTTTGTTGGATCCCAGATTTAATCTCACAACAATGATATAAACAATAAGAGTAATAACAGCGGAAGCAGTACAGTTTAATATCAAAGGAGATTCAAATATCACAATTCATAAAGCAAATAATAGATAACCAAGATATTCTTTGAATAAAATATTCAACTTATATTATCAGTTATAAGACTTCTTAAGCACACTTTGAACAATAAGGTGATGGTCCTTTTTATAGGACCATAAAGTAAACAGTGTACTTATCTGACAAATAGAAGCATGGCTTGAACAGTATCTTACCTAAGAGGTAAGATCAAGATATTGAACAGTGTCTTACCTAAGAGGTAAGATCAAGACATGCTTGAACAGTGACCTACTCTAGAAAGTAAATCTTATCACAAGGTGACGTGTCATCTGTTCTTCTTTGTCAAGAAATTCAGAGTGAACATCTTCAGAGCTCTGAAGTAGGATCTCTGATGAGGGGCTCTCTGATGTCTTTCTGAGAGACTGTCTCTGAACTGACTTCAGAGACAGGCATACCTTCTTCAGACTGACTCTGAACTGACTTCAGAGACAGACTTGCTTTCTTCAGACTGACTCTGATCTGACTTCAGAGACAGACTTGTTGATGTCCCTTGAAAGTCTTTAGATGAAGACTTAGTTATTTTCAATACTTTCATTGGTTCAGATTTGGGGCTAACAATCTCCCCCTAAGTACTGAAAATAAACAAAGAACACATAGAACATTTAAACTAGAAAGCAAAGAGGAGAAAGTCATCCTCTGTAAATATTACTTCTCATAAGAATTTGGAATTACAAAAGAGAATAATATTAAAAAAAATAATCAGAACCTATCACTAGAACATATCCTATGAAACTTCATGATTAGCTCTCTGAAGTTAATCATTGAGCCAATTTCCAAGTCTAGTTTCGCCAGTAGGTCTGCTCTGTGCCGTTCTTGCTTTACATGAATCATCTTTTGTACGCCTTTCAAGGTTTCATCAGAATACTTCGCTACTTGCGAAGCTAGAAAGATTTTCCTCTTTTGGTTCACTCTGTAGATAAAACCCAGAGGTTCTTCAATGATTGATCCAGTCTTCTGTTTGTCCAGGTTTTTGATGGTTTCCTCTGGTTCAGTCACTTGGAGCTTTTCTTCACCCAAGTTCAGAGCAATCTGAAAGTCTCGTTTGGCTCTGTGTTTGATGTAAGCTTCCATTGCCCGTCTTACTTCAACCATGCCCATTCTTATCTCCCTCCTTCCTGAATCGTATCTCGCAGAGCAATAGGCATAGAGATGAGTGAGATCATACGGATTTAGATTTACGAGATCATTATCATTGAACTCGTAAATCTTCTGATCAGATCGAGTCACCACATAATGCCTATATATGATTTTGTTGAAGGCGAATGTCTTTTCAGTGATTTTCTCAACTCTTATTATTGGAGCATCGTTGAGAACCGCCTTTCTTGGTGATGTCTTTACCTGTATGAATCTTCGTTCGTAGTCTGGCATATCCTCTCTGATTCTTGGATTCAGAGGGATTACTTGTGTGTCTCCCATATTGAACTCGCAGTAGATATGCCGAAAGGGATCTTCTATTGATGCTTCAGGAGTGGATTCTAAGAATGTGGGAGGATGAGTGAAGACCTTGGCTGGTAAACCAATGCTTGTTTTCTGAACAAGATTCTCTTGAGGAGCCTGTTCATCAACAACCATGGTTTCTTTGTCCTTGAGCTGTGACTGAGTTATCTCTGAAGGCTGTTCAGAGATATATCCATCTATCTCTGGAGATTCTCTTAATTCTGAAGCTGTTGAGATATGATGAGGTTGAGCGTTTTTGAAAACATACTCTTCGACATCAATTACTTCGATCTCATCTCCAGCAGCTTCTTCCTCTCTGTCAGAATCTTTCTATTCTTTCTCAGACTCTGAGTCAAAGGCATCTCTCATCACCATTGGTTGTCTTTCGGGTGATGAGAATGCATATTCAGAGGATGTAGAGAAGTCTACAAGTTGTTCTTCTTCCTCTTCCAGAGCTCCAATTTTCTCTGGAGTTGCATCGGTAACTGGAGTGATTGGAACACCTGGTGTTGATGAGGCAAAAAGTATTACCGGTGCTGTGAATGTTTGTAAAGTTCTGTTTTCATCCGAAGAGGTGGTGTTCCTCTCTGGTTCCTTCTCTTGAACTGGTGTAGAGGGAGCAGCTTTATAGGTGTGCACGGTTGTATATCTGATCTTCCTATCTTGAGATTCAGAGTTCTCATCATCATCTGAATCCTCAGAATCATCAAATCTGGATTTCTTCACTGCATCGCTACAAGTCCCACTAGAAAACGTGCGTTTGTATTTGGGAGAGCTTGGTTCAGCGATTCCTTTTCCTTTGGGATCCAGAAGTGTCTTCTGAATGGATTTGATTGCCTCTGAAGCCGCAGTTCTGATTTCAGCAATATGGTCCTCTGATTTATAGTTGTGAAGTTCCAGAGTAGCTTTGACCTGCTTCTGAGCAATTGTAGAGATCTTGGAAGAACAAGTCAGCATTCTGCTCATTATTGCGGATTTGAAAGAGGCCAAATCACTTTTAGTGATGAGGTCTTCAGAAGTTCTTGGTGGCGGTTGTGGTATTGCTGATGGTACGGTGACTTCCGGTACAGAGACTTGAATTGTGGTTTTGATGAGGTCAGAGATAGAGGACATTTGATCTGTAGCCAATTTTTCCTCGAGTTCAGAGGAGCCTTCGTTCAGAGTTGTTTTAATGTTGTCTCTGGAAGGACTTCCACTCAATCCTTGATGTTCCGGAGAATAATCTCTGAGTGTTCTGTTCTCAACCAAGTCCTCCTCCTCAGATTTAGAGGACTGGAAGTGAATGTGGGAGTTGAGCTTGCGATCCAGGCAAGTCAATCCTTGTGCTTGTAGGTCAAGACATTGTCCCTGAGTTGGACAGCTACTTGTGGATATCCTAAAGGGTGAGAGATGAGCCACTGAGGCATCATTATGTGTAGGATTTCCGAATGTACTCTGAGGCAACTGAGTACTTAAAGTATCGGCTAAGTACTGTGAAGAGGGCTTATCCAGAATTTGAGTTTCCTCAGTTATGTGAACTTCAGAGGTGGAAAAAGGTACCTCTGAAGTGGCTGGCTGGTTTGGGTTCGAGGTGTGCACCTCTGATTCAATAAAAATTACCTCTGGATCAGGTAGGTTAGATTTTGTGGTTGCACTGGGAGATGGGGTTGGTGTCCTAAAATATATGTGCCTTGAGGCATCTTTTTGTATGGAAGGGGAAGAACTCTCAGGTTTCTCTAAGTCCTTAGAAGACTTGCTCTCTTCCCTCTGAGAATCTTCAGAGCTAGTCTCTGAAGATTCATCCTCACTTTCCTCTACACTAGCAGATGAGGTTTCTTCCCTAACTTCCTCATTGACAGCCCTTTCAAGTACTCTGTCATCTCTCTCAACTTCGGTTTCTCTAGCAAGAGTACCCTCTGGTTCACTCTTGTGAGAGCTCTGTACTTCAGGGTCCTCAGATCCCTCTGAAGCCAAGATGCTCTTACTCTCCATTCCAGGTTCAGGACCTAAGTGTGTTGGGGTTCCCAGAACTGGTTCTAGTCCTTGGGCAACACTGAGATAAGAAGCTAAGGCTACAGATTGAGGATTTACCTGATTCAGCATGTGGTGAGGGTTCCTCCTTGCTTCTGGATAGCCTTCAGATAAAATCGTTGGTTTGAAGCTGTTCATTATGTAGAAAGGAGTTTTGGGTTGTTCAGGGGCGATCAAAATATGAAGCTTCTCGATCGCAGCATGGATGATTAGAGACAAAAATCTTTGGAATGTTATTGAAGGAACTTTGGATGATTGGGTCGTTTGATCAGGGTCCTTTGCCAAGCATTTGTTCTTCTTCTCTATTGATGTCAGAATCATATCAAAGATTATGCCGGCCATGTCCAAGTTGCGATTGAAGAATAGGGCATACATGATTGACAGTATTTCTGGTGTTGCTTGATCCATGATCCCAGTTTGCAGGTGAGAGTTCTGTTTAGGACAGAGAACATGAAGTTCCAGATTGGTGGTAGGTGTTGTCGTCGGAAGTTGCTCAATCTGGTGATTTCAGTGTTGTAACCTAGCATTCGAATAAACTGTAGTAGGGTTTCAGAAGTTGGGCATTTTTCAAAACGCGTGATTTGAAGTTCCTCAGTTGTTAGGAGTGGGAGAACTTCTCTTAGAACAGTAGGATTGATGAGTATCCGACATTTTACAACTTGAGATATGTCAAACTCGCCGATTATTCCGTTATGTGCATCGCTGTAGTGACTTGATGAAAACCATTCTTGAACAAACGAGAGTGGACATTCATTTGTAAAAGCAGTTAGGGCTTGAGTCAGTTCACAGTTGGAGAAGAACTCGCAGATTACTCCGTATTGTTCCTCAAATTTGGGAGAATCAAGCTGAATCATGTGATTGTTGTCTTTGATTGGAAAACGATACAGTCTTGAAGGTTCGCCAGATTTGGGAAAAAGTTTGCACCATTCATTTGAAGACGCCATTGTTGAGTTGTAGTGAAGAAGATGAAGTTCAAATTCTTTTTGGAGAGAGAGAGAGGGTGCTCGTGAGTAATTTGTAAAAATGAATATCCGAATGTTAAATTGGTTTTGTATCCAAATTTAGAAAAAGATACACTCGAGTACATAAGGTGAAACTGCAGTGATTTGACCCTTTGGATAAAGTCGTTTGGCCTTTCACTCATCCCTTTTTGTGACACGTGGCCTTGAAAATTGTTGTACCTACGAATGTATGTTCCAAGAAAATAGGAAAGGGGCGCCATTTTTCAATAAAAAATTGAATATTTTCTTTGTGCTGACTAGACAAACCTTTCGCCTTAAGAAGTAATTTAAGATATCACTTGTAATAAAAAGGTTCAGTTAAACTGAAATTTTAATTTCAAATGATATCAAAAATTGCTTATTAATTAAAAAGTTTTTGTTTGAGGAATGACTTGGTCTTTAAGTTGTTGACTCCCCCTTGACAGATGATTTGAAAAAAATCCTCAATTTCAGAGACTGAGATTAATTTCAGAGACTCTGAGAAGACTTCAGAGACCATTTTCAGAAACTCTGAGATAAATTTAATTTGATTCAGAGACAAAATTCAGAGATTCTGAGTTGACATTTGAAAATTTCTTTTTCTCAATTTCAGAGACTCTGAGACAAAATTCAGAGACTCTGAGATGTCTTCTGAAAAATTCTTTTTCTCAATTTCAAAGACTCTAAGGAAAAATTCAGAGACTCTGAGATGTTTTCTGAAAAGTTCTTTTTCTCCCCTTGACAAAAGAACAACTTTTTATTTTTCTCCCCTTGTCATGTGTTTGGAGAACATTCAGAGACTTGTATTGATATATGCTACTTGGTTCAGAGACTCTGATTATTTGATCAAGAGACTCTGAGTTTCTTCCTTGTTAGGTAGACATATTCAACATTCCTAACTTGCTAATTAAAAAATTGAACCTTCGTTCATCTAAAGGTTTTGTGAAAATATCAGCAAGTTGGAGATCAATTGGTACAAAATACATTTCTATTGTTCCCCTTTCAACATGATCTTTTAAGAAATGATACCTTACATCAATGTGCTTTGTCTTTGAATGCTGTACTGGATTGGCAGAGATGGCTATGGCACTTTTTGAATCACACAGAATGGGTATTCTTTCATATTGTTGGCCATAATCTTTGAGCTGAGTTTTCATCCATATTACTTGAGAGCAACAACTAGCAGCAACAACATATTCAGCCTCTGCAGTTGAAGTTGAAACACAGTTTTGTTTCTTGGATGACCAACTTACCAGCTTATTGCCCAGTAACTGACAGCACCCAGAGGTACTTTTTCTGTCAAGCTTACATCCTGCATGATCTGCATCAGTGTAAGCTGTTAGATCAAAACTAGAAAGTTTTGGATACCAGAGGCCTAATGATGGTGACCCTCTTAGCTATCTGAAAATTCTTTTGACAGCAGATAAATGAGATTCTTTTGGATTTTGCTTGATATCTAGCACAAAGACATGTTGCAAACATTACGTCAGACCTACTTGCAGTTAAGTATAATAGTGAACCTATCATGCCTCTGTAGGTTTTTATATCCACAGATTGTCCTAAAGGATCAGAGTCAAGTTTGACTCCGGTGGCAAGAGGCGTTTTCATAGAAGTTGAATCATTGAGTTTGTATTTGTTTAAAATTTCAGAGACATATTTAGTTTGACTTATGAAAGTGCCTTCTGAAGTTTGTTTTACTTGTAAGCCCAGAAAGAAAGTTAATTCTCCCATGAGACTCATCTCAAATTCACTCTTCATCAACCCTGAAAACTTTTCACAATACTTTTGATTTGTAGAGCCAAATATAATGTCATCAACATAAATTTGTACTAATAGCATCTCATTATTGTACCTTTTGATGAATAATGTTGTATCAATTGTGCCTTTGTCAAATCCATTTTTAATCAGAAAAGTGGACAGAGTTGCATACCAAGCTCTTGGAGCTTGTTTAAGTCCATACAGAGCCTTATCCAAATAATAAACATGATTAGGAAACTCGGTACTTTCAAATCCAGGTGGTTGTTGGACATAAACTTCTTCATTTAATTTACCATGTAGAAAGGCAGATTTAACATCCATTTGATAAACTTTGAATCCTTTGTGTGCAACATAGGCTAAGAAGATTCTGATTGCTTCTAGCCTAGCTACAGGTGCAAAGGTTTCATCATAATCAATACCTTCTTCTTGGCAATATCCTTTAGCAACCAACCTGGCTTTGTTCCTGATTATTATTCCATCCTCATCCTTTTTGTTTCTGAAAACCCATTTTGTTCCAATTGCAAATTTACCTTTGGGAAGGGGAACTAGGGTCCAGACTTTGTTTCTTACAAACTCTTGAAGTTCATCCTGCATTGCAAAAATCCAATGAGGATCTTCAAGAGCTTCTTTTACCTTCTTTGGTTCAATAATGCTCAAAAAGTTTACGTAGAAGCATTCATTGATTGTTGCAGATCTTGTTTTAACTCCTTCTAATGAGGATCCAATGATTTGATCAATTGGATAATCTTTTGTCCATCTTGATATTGGAGCAAAGATTTGGGGTGGAGTTTGAGCTTCAGAGATGACAGTTGGTGACATCTCTGTTGTGCTGTTCAGAGGCTCTGAAGTTGTTTCCCGAGATGGTGAAACAGATTCTTGAGTTTCTTCACTATTTGTTTCTGGAGTTACTTCAGACACTCCTTGATCATCCTCTTTTTGATCTTCAGCTTCTTCTGATTCACTTTGCTGATCTGAATTTGGTGAAACAGAAGGTGTTAATTCAGAGGGTCCAGAAAGGGTTGTACCAGTTTCTTGGGGTCCTTCTGAACTCTCTCTTTATCTATCTCTGAAGATAACTTCTGGGTTATCTTCATCAAAGAAATATTCAAATATTCTGTTTAATTCAGATTCTCTTGATGATTCAGAGATAGGTGTTGAGAGACTTTCTTGTTGTTCAGAGTTTTTATTGTCACCAAAAGTGATATTGATGCTCTCTTGGATGGTCCTTGTTCTAAGATTGAACACTCTGAAAGCTTTTGAGGCTAATGAATATCCAATGAATTTGCCCTCATCAGCTTTCTTGTCAAACTTTCTAAGAGATTCTCTATCGTTCAGAATGTAACATCTGCATCCAAAAATATGAAAATATTTAACATTAGGTTTCCTATTGTTAATGAGTTCATAGGATGTTTTCTGAAATCTTTTGACAATTGTAGCTCTGTTCTGAGTAAAGCAGGCTATTGCCACTGCTTCTGCCCAAAATTTTGTTGAAAGATCAGATCCAGTAAGCATTGTTCTTGCAGCTTCAACAAGTGTTTTGTTCTTCCTTTCAACTACTCCATTTTGCTGAGGGGTCCTTGCTGCAGAAAACTTATGAGTAATGCCTTCTTCTGATAGATATGAATTGATTTTGGCATTTTTGAACTCGGTTCCATTATCACTTCTTAGTTTCTGAACTTTGCTGCTAAATAGAACCTGTAATCTTTTCAACAATCTTATCAAAATATCAGGTACTTCAGATTTGGCTCTGATGAATTCTATCCATGTGAATCTGGAAAATTCATCAATCAGAACAAGAATGTATTTCTTACCTGCTAGACTCTGTACAGAGATAGGACCACATAGGTCCACATGTAGCATGTGCAGAGGTCTAGGACAATTGTTTTCACTTTTGGTTTTATGGGAAGATTTTTTCATTTTTCCCATCTCACAAGCAGAACAAAGATGATATTTGTTAAACTTCAGAGATGGTAATCCCTTAACCAAATTAAGTTTAACTAATTTATCAAGTGAGGAAAAGTTTAGATGTGAAAACTTTTTATGCCAGAGCCAGACTTCCTCACTATTCAGAGATACAAGACAAAGTTTCTCTGAATCAGTGTCGTTTATTTTGGTAAAATTCATTCTGTAGAGATTACCTTTTCTGTCTGCTCTGATTAATTCTTGACCTGATTCTGAGTGGAGAAGTGAACAATATTTTCTTTGAAATTTCACATCAAAACCATGATCACAAAGTTGACTTATGCTGATCAGATTGTGTTTTAATCCATCCACAGAAGCAACCTTTGATACTAAAACATTTCCTCTTGATAACTCACCATATCCTTTAATCTGTCCTTGCACATTGTCTCCAAAAGTAACTGCTCCTCCAGATTTTGCTTTGAATAACGATAGCTGTTCCTTATTTCCAGTCATATGCCTTGAACATCCAGAATCTAGGTACCAGATTGGCATTGACTGATTCTGCAAGACAGATTATTGTTTCTTAGGTACCCATCTCATTATGGGTCCTTTTATGTTAGACTTTGGTGGATTTGTATGACTTTTTGGCATGTCATCTTTTGATGTCTTACCTTTACTTGTCTTCTGTTGAAATTTTGTCTCTGAGATATTTTTCAGAGATTGATTCAGAAGACAATGTGATCCTCTGAAATGATTTTTCAGTTTGATCAAGAGATGAATGCAGTTGCAATTAATAGAACAAGAAGAAGTAGGAGCAAAGTTTTTCTTTTTATTAAAAGCATTTGTTACATTTTGACTTCTTTTGAAACTAGCATTAGGAATATTACATGTATCCCTAACTACTTCTTTCCTTTTTGCTTGAAAGACAGTCTTCTTTTCAAGTTGCTTTTTCTTGATCAAAAACATCTTCTTTTCTTTGCTGCTTACTGCACATACAGGATCAATATGGTTAATTTTTGTCCATTTTCCTTTTTGTTCAGGAGAGA
Source organism: Arctium minus (assembly GCA_954870635.1). NCBI lineage: Eukaryota > Viridiplantae > Streptophyta > Magnoliopsida > Asterales > Asteraceae > Arctium > Arctium minus. The sequence goes on from OX941082.1 coordinate 21,861,650, forward strand.
ATTTTATTGTTTTATAGGTGTAAGAATTAGAAGTGTTTGTTTTATTCCTTGCCTTTTCTTGTAATTCTTTTTCAAGTTCCAGAGACGATTTTGCTTGTAAACACATATTTGCAAAATCAGGACTTATTGGAATTCTGGTTTTGGTTTTCAAAATTGAAATTGGAACATTCAAAATACCAGACCCAACAGTTTCTATCTTTTTGTGAATTACATTCTCTGGTTTACAAAAAATCTGTTCATCAATCTCTTGATCAGATTCTGAATCAGAATCAAGAAAGTCTCTCTTAGTTTTAATAGAGATAGCTACCTCTATTGGTTTTTCAATTTCTTTTGTTCTAGAGACTTTAATGATTCGTTTCATGCTTTCTTTTCTTTTTAAGTCCTCCATGACATTTTCTTTCCATATCTTTTTAACATCATCTTCAAATGTAGTTCTGATGTTTTCATCTGACTTTGGTGAATACATAGGGGCATTCGGATTTAGTGAACTCTGAGATTCATTTTCAGAAGTACTTGTATCAGAGGTACTTTGTTCGGATGTCTCTGATTCATTTGAGATGAAAGCATCAAATCTAAAAATTTCTTTCGGATCATAGCTCTGAGGTTTTGTGAAGTGTACTTCTGAAGTTTCTTCTTTTATCTGTAACACAGAGTATGTAGTATTTTTGAAATTTAGAGCTCTTGCTTTTGATCCCTCTGATGTTTTCATTCTTTTGAAATTATTCAGAGATGGACCTTCAGAGCTTTGGACCTTTCCCATACGGAAAGTGGAAGAAAGTGAAGTTTTCTCCAATTCAGTGAATGAATTCAACTCATTGAATCCCAGCCCTTGAGAGTCCATTTGAGTTTTTATTTTGTCGAAAACACCTTGTGCATTAACATAGCTTTTGATTCGAAGATTTTTTCTATCTAGAGATTGATGTAGGATTTCTCTTTCCTTTTGAAAAAATTTGGTTAAGGCAATAGAATTGAGCCTTTCATACTCAGATTTCTTTACTTATTCTTCTTTTCCTTTTAAAACTTTCTCAATTTTTCTTATTTCTTCTGAAAATGATTTTTCTTTTTGCTTGTGAGTGTCTTCAAGTTTGTTTTTTTCAAGAAAAATTTCTTTCTTTTCTGATTCCAGAAGATTCTTTTCTCTTTTGAAAAAAATGAGCTCTTTTGTCACTTGCTCTCTTTTCTTTTTCTCTTCAAGAAACTTTTACTCTAGATCCTGAAGTTCATTAATTAGTTTAAAAGCATCTATTTCAGGATCACTGTCAGAGGTGTAAAGAGAGTTTACCTTTTCAGAGTTGTCTTCTGATGCTCCATCAGTTTGATTTCCATCTGAAAAAGCCATACCACAGAGATTGGTAGGTTCTTCCTCGCCGTCACTTGTTGAGTCTGATAGTCAGTCTTCCATTTCTGCTACAAGAACTCTTTCTTTTACGTTGTACTTGTATTTGTTCTTGTAGTAATCTTGATCTTTGACAACTTTTCCTCTGCAGTTTGCAGAGAAATGGCCTATTTTTCCACATCTGAAACATCTTCCATCATTTTGATTTGTTGGAAGAGTGGCAGTACTTGTCTCTGGCTTCTGTTCTTGAGGTTTGAAATATCTCTGTGGTTGTGGATACCTTGGTTGAAATAATTGTTGAGGTCTTGATTGTTGAGTTGCATCATTGTTGTTGAAGTTTGTACCCTTTTGATCACTATATGGAGTGAATCTGGGTTCTTGTTGAAATCTGACACCATCTTGTTGAAATCTTCTTTCAGGATTTCTTCTTTCTTCATTCTCTCTCCTTCCTTCAAATACTTTATTGCCAAATTTCTTGTTAAATTGATGAGTTATTAATGCAAGAGATTTGGCGAACGCATTGATATCATCTTCTGAGTCTGAATCTGAATGATTTTCTTCTGCCATTAGGACCTTTTTGGATCTTCTTTTTGTTTCCAAACTTTTTTTGTGACTCTTCACCTAAAGACAGTTTTGATTTTTGCTTCATAACTTCCTTTTCATGTGCAACAAGAGTGCCATAAATGTCAGTTAATGACCATGACTCAAGATATTGATTGGCTTGTATAGACATGGACAGTTGTGACCATTCTTCATTTAAGCTTTTCAAGAAAAGAACGTTGTTTTCCTCTTTTGTTCTTATCACTCCAAACTTTCTGCATTTGTTGATAAGAATGTTGAATCTTGAGTAAGTTTGGTGTAATAATTCTTCTGGTAGAGCATGAAAATCATGATATTCATTGATGCATAGATTTCTTCTATTTTTCTAGGTTTGTAGGCCTCCTTCAAGTTGATTTAACAACTGATCCCATATCTCTTTTGCAGTTTTACAAGAATCAAGTTCTTGAAAGATATCATTGGGAATGGCCATTATTAGTAATCTAACAGCTTTTGAGTCATTATCCATCATATTAGTTTCTTCATCAGTGAAGTTTGGGGTTTTCTTTTCATAATATGCAGGGATTTCAGCAGTATCTGTTGTTGCAGGAACTCTTGGTACCAACACCATTGGAATGTGAGGTCCAACGTTCACTGATCTAAAAAGATCCTTGTCCATACCTTCTAAGAAATTTACCATCCTTATCTTCCATTGGGGATATTCATCTCTTAAAAGTGTAGGAGGTTTTGTTAATGACCCGGCTGTATAAATGGCACTTATGCTTGAGTTTGCCATTTTTGAAGAAAAAGATGAAGATTTGAAGAACATATGCTTTTTGTATTGAACAGTGATTTACTATCAAATCTTGAGCATATGGTGTTCTTTAATAAACCAGGTTTATTTGAACATGCAAAGATATTGAAAGTTAGAATCAATGAGATGTAAATCTATCCGAGTATGCAGATGCGATCTTACTTTGTTTAGAAAACAAAGAAGGCTCTGATACCAATTGTTGGATCCCATATTTAATCTCACAACAATGATATAAACAATAAGAGTAATTACAACGGAAGCAGTACAGTTTAATATCAAAGGAGATTCAAATATCACAGTTCATAAAGCAAATAATAGATAAACAAGATATTCTTTGAATAAAATATTCAACTTATAATATCAGTTATAAGACTTCTTAAGCACACTTTGAACAATAAGGTGATGGTCCTCTTTATAGGACCATAAAGTAAACAGTGTACTTATCTGACAAATAGAAGCATGGCTTGAACAGTATCTTACCTAAGAGGTAAGATCAAGATATTGAACAGTGTCTTACCTAAGAGGTAAGATCAAGACATGCTTGAACAGTGACCTACTCTAGAAAGTAAATCTTATCACAAGGTGACGTGTCATCTGTTCTTCTTTGTCAAGAAATTTAGAGTGAACATCTTCAGAGCTCTGAAGTAGGATCTCTGATAAGGGGCTCTCTGATGTCTTTCTGAGAGACTGTCTCTGAATTGACTTCAGAGACAGGCATACTTTCTTCAGACTGACTCTGAACTGACTTCAGAGACAAACTTGCTTTCTTCAGACTGACTCTGAACTGACTTCAGAGACAGACTTGTTGATGTCCCTTGAAAGTCTTTAGATGAAGACTTAGTTATTTTCAATACTTTCATTGGTTCAGATTTGGGGCTAAAAATCTCCCCCTAAGTACTGAAAATAAACAAAGAACACATAGAACATTTAAACTAGAAAGCAAAGAGGAGAAAGTCATCCTCTGTAAATATTACTTCTCAGAAGAATTTGGAATTACAAAAGAGAATAATATTAAAAAACATAATCAGAACCTATCACTAGAACATATCCTATGAAACTTCATGATTAGCTCTCTGAAGTTAATCATTGAGCCAATTTCCATGTCTAGTTTCGCCAGTAGGTCTGCTATGTGCCGTTCTTGCTTTACATGAATCATCTTTTGTACGCCTTTCAAGGTTTCATCAGAATACTTCGCTACTTGCGAAGCTAGAAAGATTTTCTTCTGTTGGTTCACTCTGTAGATAAAACCCAGAGGTTCTTCAATGATTGATCCAGTGGTCACCAAGTCTTGTTTGTATGTAAGCTTGTGGTGCTTCTCGGAGGAGCCGTATATGGAGCTATGTCTTACAGTGGTGCCCATAGTGATGCCAAATACGGAGACTTGTGACTTTTGTGGTGAGACTCATCTATAGGTCGAGTAGACACTAGAGTCAGTTTGTAACACCCTAAAAATCAGAGGAAAAATAAAATTCGATGTTTCGGCAATATGACGGCTATAAATTGAGCGTAACCTGGTTAAACAACAACCTGCCAAAATAGATCCCAAAGTATCGTCCCGAGACGAGGAATGTAGTATAGTCTATACAACTCAAAAGAATGAAGAATATAAATACGACAACCTAATAATCTAAATTGCTTAATAAGATTACGGTCGGGTGTCGCTATCCTTCCAAAATGTGTGACTATCGAACATATATATCGGTCTCTAAATCTCCCAAAAGGACTGCTCTCGATCACGCGATCGACCACTCATTCCCGAAGGTTCCCGCCACTAGATGACAACCAAAGAAACAAGTGTTAGGACAGAGCCTAGTGAGAATATGTAGTCGTAAAGTAATTAAAGAACGAAATTATAACTTATTTACGCTTGGGAATCCAAAGTTCTCATCCAAATACTTCACCTGTCATTAAACATGAAATTACAATATAGTTTTGCCAACGTACTTATAATTCCACCCAACCATTAAACTCAATGACATCAACCTAAACCGGATCTTTAGCCATTCGGGTAATCAACTCGAGCCGAGTATTTAGTTTATTTGTGACATCAACTCAAACTGAGTCTTTAGTCTACTGGAGACCTCAACCCAAACCGGGTCTTTAGTCTAATGGAGACCTCAACCCAAACCGGGTCTTTAGTCAATATGATAATCAACTATAACTGAGTCTTTAGTCCATTTGGGACCTCAACCCAAACTGTGTCTTTAGTCTATCTGACAATCAACTCTAACCGAGTCTTTAGTCCATTTGGGACCTCAACCGAAACCGGGTATTTAGTCCATTTAGGACCTCAACCCAAACCAGGTCTTTAGTCTCACATTAAAGGGCCAATATAACAATACGAACCCACTAGTTTCATACAACTCATAGTACATGCTAAACTCAAGCATTTCCTCTAATATTCATTATTTGAGACATCACCCACAAAAGGGGATTTTAGGTTAAACTTCACAAAATCACTTATACATGAGAAAAGGTGAATGTAGTTATTAACACATTATTAGACATGTATATAAGTAGGGGAGTCAAGAAATACACTCACCTTAGCGATTTCTTACAAGAAATCAAACCCTAGAAATGGTAGGTAGAGATGTGAGATCTTGAGAGTTGGTAAGGTCAAATCCAAATAACAAATCTGATTCTTAGACGAGGAACGTACGATCAACTCCAAATAACAAATCCAGTAATATTACAATATGGTAAGGTCAAACACCACTCCCATAAATTTTGAAATAAGGAATTTACCCAAATTACGGGTGTTACAATCCTCTCTAACTTGGGAATGATTTCGTCCCTGAAATCCTAATTATACGAACAAATGAGGGTATCGACGCTTCATGTCCTCTTCCGCTTCCCAAGTCACATTTGCACCACGATGGTGTTTCCATTGAACCTTCACCATGACGACTTCTTTATTTCGAAGTCTCTTGGTCTCACTCTATAGAATTGCGTCGGGCTCCTCCATACAACGGTTGTCCTCCACACGAATTTCAGATAGCGGTATGACACTCTCTTCTTCTGCCAAGCACTTTCGCAAGTAACACACATGGAATGTAGGGTGGATTTCGTCCATCTCCGTCGGTAAGTCTAGCTTATAAGCTTGAAGTCCAATACGCTCGAGCATAGTAAACGGTCCAAGGAAACAGGGACTTAGTTTCCCCCGCTTTCCAACCCGTATCAAACCCTTCCAAGGGGACACTTTCAACATCACCCGGTCTCCCACTTGGAACTCCACCGGTCATCTCTTCTTATCGGCATAACTTTTCTGACGGTCTTGCGTCGCCTTCAGACGTTCTTGGATTGATTTGACTTTGTCGGCCGTTTCTTGCACAATCTCCGGTCCGGAAAATTGCTTCTCACCCGCCTCTAACCAACATACGGGGGTTCTACATTTCCTTCCGTACAAGGCCTCGAATGGTGTCATCCCAAGGCTAGAGTGGTAAATGTTGTTGTAAGCGAACTCTACTAAGGGTAGATTGTAATAACCGGTTAAAAATCAATAAAAGGTAAGTTGGGTGAAAATTCTGTCAAAACTTTTCATAAAAGGGGTTAAGTGTAAATTCTTGTATTGGGATATTAGTATAGGGTTTTTGGGTTTGTTTTGGTGTCGGCTGAAGGATACAGAGTGGAAGGAGGTTAGGAGCATTTTGGAGAAGAGAAGAAGATCAATGATCTCGAAGGAGTGCAATCGATTTGTGAAGTAAGATTCAACTCAAAACTCTCTTCTAGATTTGTCTTTTGATTTTAAGTGTAGAATGGGTTGTGTGAATTTGGGATTTGTAGGTTTTGAGTCTGAGAATTTCTTGAATCTTCATCTCTTTCATTCTGTCAGTCTTGGTTTTGATTGAGGTTAAGTATTGTATATGTATATATATCAGAGTTAGGATTTGAAGCTGTTGTGGTGTTCATGGGTTTGGAATCAGCGTAAAGGGTTGGGTTCGATAACCCATAATCGCCTCCGGGCGTTCTGCAAGTTGGGGACCCGGTCGATGTTCCCGGTCGACGACCCCGATCTTTGACATCGGTCGAATAGAAGTCCGATCGAAGGAAGTGTGGAGGGGTCCCGGTCGATGTATAGATACCGGTCGTTCCCATTCCGGTCGTAAGCAATCCCGGTCGACCAGTTGGTTCCGTTCCGCGCGTTAGTGTGTGGGCCGAAGCCCAGATTTCTTCTATTTCATTATTCATTTAATTAGTTTGGTATTGTGGGCCTGGGGCTTAAAAGTAATTGGGCCCGATTGTGTTTGGTGGGTTAGTACTTAAGGATAAGGTGGCGTTGGGGATTTATGTCGAGGTCAACTTTCTGTTTGTAAAATTTGAGAGTGGGAGAATTCAACCATCGATATTTTCCTTATAGGTTCCGGTTCGAATCTTAGAGGTAACGAAGAAATTGAGCTAAGGGGCGGCAGGTGAGTTTTTCTAAACTAAACCTTTTGATGATGAAAGTATGTGAAGTTTATTTTAAACGTTGATTTATTTATGATGGCATGATTTTATTTAAATTATTCTAGTGTGTTATAAATTGTTGTTGCTTAAATGTATGCATACATTATACGTGGGTTACGTGACCTAAGTCGGGGAGTGTGGCCTGCCTACTCGTGCCGGGGAGTGTGGCCCGTTCATGTCGTTGGGGGGGGGGTGTCCCAACATTAAGGCAGCGCGAGTTAGACACATCGTCTTTGATGGTCGTGTGGTCCGTAATGTGATTTATTTATGTGCCATTATTAAATGTTGTTTAAAATTCTGGAAAGTATTTTGTTGCTTATCTGTTTAGAGGGATCTCACTAGACCTATGGTCTAACCCTCGCTCTTTCAAAAGTAAAAATATTTTCAGGCTGTCGTGGGTTAGACAGGGCAGCTAAGAGCAAGAAGAAGGCTTAGTGGGGTGGATAGAAGACCGATACTTAGTTTATTCTCTTAATCTCAGTTGTGTATAGGTTGTTTATCAAACCTTGAATATTCTAATGTAAGCTTGGGACCGTTTTGACATGGTTTATTATTGATCATTGAGAATTTTATTTTAAGAATCGATCCGCTTGTTTATTTATGGATGGGATGTTACAGTTGGTATCAGAGCCATAGTTTAAGGGATTTAGGTGACCAGATGGGCCTAAACTTAAATTGTGGAGTAGATGGACACAACTGAGAAATAAGAAGCCTTTAAGAATGACCTTGTTCATTGTGAGGCGTGATAACAATAGTGAGTACTCTCATGTACGGTAAATTCAGAATCGCATCTGGCCAATGCCATTATGAATTTACAGGTACAGGGGCATACTCAATTGCTATTGTTAAGGGGGGGTCAGGGTAGAGAGTTCTATCCATAGGTTGGTAGTGTTAGCCTAGCGTGTAGTGGAAGTTCGTTTTGGTGGTAAGATTACTTACCCTTTTAGGATGAGTATCGTGCGAGATGTAGATGTTTCAGTAAGAAAGGACCTCCTGCATCCATAAGGAATAGAATGAGGATAAGAGGCGAGCTTTTCGCTCCAAGAGAGCTTTCGGTTTGGTAAGGTAGTATGTTGATTAGTAAGAAGCATGACAATGTTAATCCAAGAATCAAAGGATAGAGATGAGGTTTCAAAAACTATAGTTAATTGATTGGTGGTTGAGAGACGAGATCAATGTTGACTGATGATGTGTGGTTAGTGAGGGTCAATAGAATCAAGGCATGGTTGGTAAGTTGTTGAGGGTAAAAGTGAGGATGCACACTTTGAGAAATTTTAGCTGCAATTGTAAATAGCACCTGGTCATTCCAGGATGCTGGGAAGCGTTGGTGTGGGTAGTAGTGGTATCTGTGAGGATCATGATGTGTTGGTCGGAAGCAGAAAGTCTGAGATGAGCTGTGGTGAGCGAAAGCAGTTGACCTTGTCAAAGTAAATAGCCTTCTACGTCATTGAGTTTCATGCATTGTGTGTCAAGCAAATTGTTGGAGTTTTTCATGTCATTCAAATCAGACGTTTTGGCAAGTGTGTGTCTTACGAAGTATTTCCTTTGAAAACGTGTCAACGCGTACAAATGTGTGTTCGGATTGAAAAGACAAGTTTATGGCGTTGAGTGATAAATTTCGATTTTTTTTGTGGGTAAAATTATTATATGTATTTTGTAAATGAGCTAACTTTTCTTATAAAAAAAATCAAAACAATATTTGATCACGTGAATTTATAAGCGGGATTGGTACAGACTTGGGTTGCCATATTAATAATGATGAGAGTCGTAAGATACACTTAGTGTAACCAATTATGTAGTAGTTTGGACACCGCGTGGGTAAAGTTCATCGAAAATGATTTCAATTGTGTCAACACCGATGTGGGGTGTGATGAAGAAGAACTATTGTAAAGTTGAGGTTGAACGATTCTTGAAATCGTTGCGCATAACTAAGTCAGAATTGTGTTGTGTACATTCACGTTTGTTTTAAAATGTAGATATCTTTTAAATTTCCAAATGCGTTAAGAGTTTAAATACTTTTATGTATTGTGTGTCATGCATGAAGGCTATGAACTCTAGGTCGTAGAGAAGGTTGCAATTAGGAATGATGAAAGTTTTGAGAATGTAAGTGTGTAGCTCGATCAGAGGGTAAAAGGTACTGGATGTTGGGTATCCTTCTAAGTAAGGGTGGTGAGTAGCGGATGTGTTTATTGAGGCACTGACATACGAGGTTAAGGATGATGGTATTATAGTGATATACCGTTGGTTCCGAGAATGGAGATGTGAATGTCGGCAAGTGGTTGTGTCGGGAACAGAGTCTGAAGTAGTAAAGAAAATTTAGCAGTTAACTGCTGCAGTGGAAGAGGTAGATTTCAGTGGGGGATCCTTGGTAGTTGGAGACAAAGTCATAATATTTCGTCATCGACTGTTTTTGTGTAAGTCAGAAATCATTTCGTGGTGAATGGCGGAATGCTAGAAATGAGGAAGTAGTTTTGAGGAGTTTTGCGAGGAAGTGAACAGTTATTCAGAAAAGGTGTGTATCTAATGCGAAGTTGGATAACATTGTGTGGATCTTACTTAAACGGAAGATCTTTAGTTCGGTCAGGTGGTTCCTTACCGATGAGACTTTGATGGTCATGTGGGAGCGACGTTCAAGTATAGCATAATTGGGAGGGATTGTGCTTTGCGCATTTAAGTCTTAGAGGTAGTATGCTTAATCTTTCAGGTTACTAGAGTTTGATTACAGCAGGTCAAGATGAGCAGATAAGGAGCAATATCTTGTTGGGGTTGGAGGATCATAATTTTGCGATTTATTCAGGATTCGGGAAAAGACAAGGTCATGAACCGCCTCGAAGTCAAATTTTAATATTATGGCCAGTGAGAAAATGGCGGTATTGGTATGTGTGACCAGTGGTCGTAGAGATTTGCAGTTGTTCCAAGATGAAGTAGTATAGTGATGGTTGTAACCATGGGTTAGTGATGTCTTTATGACATTATTTGGGGGTGCAAATCCTTAAAGGAATAAAGAGCTTTCTTGAGGATATGTTTGGGGCTGACGTTATTGTTATAGGAGGAGCGTCCTCATATGATGATATCTAAGAGAGGAACTGTGTGCTCTGGTTTCCGGCAAGTTCTGGAGCGGGGTTACCTTATACCCCTAGAATGATAGTTGAAGGTGTCGAATTGCTTGTTTCAAGGGGTTGTGTGGTTAATAGAAAATCTGTAGGCATGTTGAAGTATTCTTTAGGAATGAAAGGACTCTAGCAGATTGGGTAACCCTGTTTGACGAACGAGAATTATGCGGCGCTTTCAAGTAGTGGGGAATGCTTTGGAAGATTTGGGTTGATTATCTCGCGTGATATTTGTGGATAGTTTGGTGATCAAGCAATTAATGTAAAGGTGAGTCGATACATTTGGGATTCATCAAGGATTAGAGTAAGCAATTATGGGTGAGCAGTGTATATTGCGGCTCGGAGAGAGTGAATATATCATGTCGAAAAGGTGGGAAATCTGAGAGTAAGAAGATCGGAAAGAGACACAAGATGTGGAGGTACGTTTTCAGATTCTGCTGTTAGCAAGTTTTTAAATCCCTAGCGCGGGTATGAGAGAGAGAGAAGATGACGTTTCGGTGCGGTGCGTGTGTTGATGAATAACAGTCGTGCGGTTGGCCCAAAAGTTCACGCCTCTAATCAGTATGTCGGCCGTTAGAAATGGGTTGAAGTCTTTAAGGAGGAAGGTAGAGGTGGTGGAATATAGTGCTCGGGACGAAGGACCTTAATGTCAGTCTTGGTAATACATGAAAAGGGGATCCCAAGTGAGACAGTTGTCCAGTGTTAAACTATTTGGAATTGTTGTATGAGCTTGTCTACTCTATAATGAGCGGGTGAGGTTGGATTTTATTGTACTCTTGGTTAAGTGATTGTGGATGCATTGAGAAAGGGAGGTATGCGCCGAATTATTTGGTCAGATGGAACCGGTGGATTGCGAAGGTTTTGACTTATAGAAGTTTCTATCTAAGTGTGTAAAGTTGAAAATATGACGTTGGGGTAATATATATATATATATATATATATATATATATATTCAGCGTGTAAGAATTTGATATTGCCCAGGGAGTTAAGATCAATGTGGTTCGAAAAAGGAAGTACTGCTACGTTTTGGTTATGACTTGCTAAGAGGGGTTGCTTGCGAGAGCAAGTTACATGATGAAGAAACTCGTGATTGTGAGTTGTAAGTGATGTCTGCGGTTGCTGTTGGGTTATGTCGGAGAGTTGAGTGAGAACTGAAGATTTTACTAAGTGTAGTTACTACTGCTAGTACAAATGTAGTTACTACTGCCAGAACAAGTTGAAGATTAATACTGCTGAGTGTTACTACTGCTAGTGTTAATTAATACTGCTAGTCAAAGTTAGTACTGCTTGAACAAAGTTAGTACTGCTTAGCTAGTTAGTACTGCTAGTGGTTAGTACTGCTTGCAGTTAATGCTGCTAGATGAAGTTAATGTTGCTGAGCATTATTAGTGCTGCTAAAGAGATCCGGATGGAAAGTACTACAGCTGGATATACTGAAGATATACTTAGAAGATATACATGGAAGATATACTGAAGATTTGTTTATTCTTTGTAATTATCTTTTTATTAGTATATGTATAGAATGTTTAGAATAGATAGAAAGAACTTTTGATAATTGTTTTTTCAAGAGAAAAATCAACCTCAAGGCATAGATCCTAATTCTAGAGAAGTAGAATTCGTATTGGTGAGCCTGTTCATCAATATTGAGGTTGAGTGTGTAACCTTGTAGTTTTAAGCATTCAATACAAGTTTACTGTTTGATCATTATATACTGTGTTTGATTACTGTTTTATTAAATATCAAAGTGTTTTTCCGCAACTTCTTTGATATTAGTTTCTGAGTATTAATTCTTGTTAAGAATTCGATCCTGACAAGTGGTATCAGAGCCAAATTCTCTCAGAAACAGTTATTCATCATGGAAAATCTTACAGAATCAAGCAGTACTTTGGTCTCAAAAGTTCCAATGCTCAGATCCAATGAATTTGACATGTGGAAAATCAGAATCAAGCAATATATTCTCCTCACAGATTACTCTATGTGGGACATCATTGAGAATGGCCCATCTGATGGAGGAAAGATTGGTGAAGATGGCAAAAGAACTCCTCCAAAGACAGATACAGACAGGAAATCAAGACAGACAGAGATGAAAGCCTTGAGCACACTGCTCTTGGCCATTCCAAATGAGTATCAACACCAATTCTGCAATTGTACTGATGCACAGATGCTCTGGAATGCTCTAGAGAAGAGATTCTCAGGTACTAAAAGTACCAAGAGAAATCAAAAGGCAATCTTAAAACAACAGTATGAAAACTTCATCTCAACTAAGAATGAGTCCATGACTCAAACTTTTGACAGGTTTAATAAACTAATTGGTGAACTAGCTACTATGGGGGTACAGATTGATCAAGATGATGTGAACAGAAAGTTCTTAAGGTCCCTTGGAGATGAATGGACCATGTACACTGTGTCATTCAGACAGAATGATCAGTTGGAAGACAAAGAACTTGATGATCTGTACAATGATCTTAGAGTTTTTGAAGCTGAGGTGGAGGCAAAGAAGAAGCCTTCTGGATATGTTCATAATGCTGCACTCCTATCAGCATCAATTGATTCTACTGCTAACTCTGAATCAGTTAATGCTACTAATGGATCAAATCTAGATAAAGGCACTGATTATGCATTTGAAGCTCTTCTTTCTAATCATGGAAATTCTTCTTTGATCAATGATGACTTAGAACAACTTCATCCTGATGATCTGGAAGAGATGGATATTAAATGGCAGATGGCCATGCTCTCCATGAGGGTTAAGAAGTTTATAAAGAGGACTGGAAGAAACAACTTCTCACAAAGAAGAGAAGATGGAGCAGGGTTTGATAAATCAAAGGTAGAATGCTACAAATGTCATCTGAAGGGACATTTTGCTAGAGAATGCAGAAGTGGAATGTCTCACAACAACAACCATCAACAAGCTCAATCTGGAAGCTTCAATAACAATAGAAACTCTGCTCAAGCCCTTGTTTCTCAACAAGGAATGGGGTTTGATTGGAGTGATCAAGCAGAAGAAGCTATTCAGAATCAAGCTCTTATGGCTAAAGTATCTGATCTCCCATCTGAGGTAAGTTCTAATCTCTGCTCTAAAACTTGCATAGACACTGTTAAAAGGTACAGGGATCACAATCAGAAGATGAGTGATGACCTGAAGAGACTAGAAAAGGATATAAAAGACTATGTGAGGATAGTAGAGAGATTTGAAGATCAAATCAAAGGTTTTCAAGCCAATGAACTACAACACTCATATGACACCAATTACTGGCAGTGGGAGAAAAAGGATTTAGAACTTAAACTGACCAAATCTAAAGAGGAGAGTGAAAAACTGAAAGAGGAGTTAACCAAGGTTAAGCTTGATGTAGAAAAGTTTTCCAATGCTTCTAAAGCAATGGACTCCTTACTGCAAAATCAGATTCATGATAAATTAAGAAGAGGAATTGGGTATAATGCCACACCTCCACCATATAACAACAATTACATTCCTCCTACTTCAGACCTGTTAGACACCAAAGATAGGAAGGACTTGCCTGAGGGAGCCACTGAAATAGATCCCTTAGATGAGGTAATTGTTGAGGATAAGACTGAGAAAGAGGTTGGCAAGAGTAAGAAGAACAAGGTGAGTGGTGAGATTTCTATAGAAAACAACATTATCACCAATGAGGATTGTGGAAGGGCTTGGATCAAATCCAAGAACATAGAGAAGACAGAGGAAAAGTCTGATAAGGTCCATTATAAACAGACCACAGTTGTGAATCCAGGTCCTTGCAAACAGTGTACTTGTAAGAAGAATGAACCCCAAAAACAGGACAAAAAGAGGGGAAATCAAAGAAACTGGAATAATCAATGGGCACATAAACAAGGGGTTGATCTGAGTAAAATCAATAGACCAAAACCTTGCTTTATCTGTGGCAAATTGAATCATCTTGCAAAATTCTGTTATTTCAATCCTATGAACCAAAGAATGAATTTCCAAAGATCCATGCAAAAACCCTTTGGTTATAAGAAAATTGAAAAGAACCATGTGGCTAAGAAAAATGTTAAAACTAAAAGCCACATGAAGAAAAAGTATTCTGTTAAAGAAAGTGTCAATATGTGGATTCCTAAAAGCACTAAAACTGTTAGTACTGCTACCACAAATAGTGCTGCTGACAATGATAGTGCTGCTAGAAGTAATACTACTGCTAACAATGTTAATGCTGCTAACAAGGTTAGTACTGCTAAACCTGTTAGTACTGCTACACCTGTTAGTACTGCTAACTCTGTTAGTACTTCTAAGGTTAGTACTGCTTCCAGTATTGATTCTGCTAAGCCAATCATATTGACAAAGTACTCTAATAAAGAGTGCTCTGAGTTTAAAAACCTCATTAAAAAGGAATGTAAATACTTTGATGAGAAAGGCAGACCCAAGATCACTTTGGCTTGGGTCCCCAATCATACTAATTGATTTATTTAATGTGCAGGGCAACCAACAGCTCAAGGGAAAGAGCATATGGCATGTTGATAGTGGTTGCTCTAGGCACATGACTGGCAACATGTCATGCCTTCAGGATTTCAAGCAAATTAATGGAGGACATGTTGCATTTGGAGACAATCTTACTGGTGGTAAGATAAGTGGAAAAGGTAATGTCACCAAAGGTAAGATGACATTTGAGGATGTCTACTATGTTGATCAATTAAAGTACAACCTGTTAAGTGTATCACAGGTTTGTGACAAACAACATAGTATATTATTTACTAATACTGAGTGTATGATTCTTGCTCCAGGGTTCAAGGTAGTTGATGAAAGCATGATACTACTTAGAACTCCAAGGAAGGACAATGTTTACTGTCTTGATTTGGACAATGTTGATAGTGATTCATCTTTAAATTGTCTTGTTTCAAAAGCTTCTATAGATGAATCCTCCCTTTGGCACAGAAGGATGTGTCACATGAATTACAAGACTATGAACAATCTTGTTAAAAATAACCTTGTAAGAGGTTTACCTTCAAAAGTCTTTTCATGTGATGATCATTGTGTTGCTTGTCTCAAAGGCAAACAACACAAAACTTCTCATAAGACCAAAGAGTTAAATTCTGTTTCTTCTTGTCTCCAGTTATTGCATATGGATCTGTTTGGTCCTACAAATGTTATGAGTATAGGCAAGAAATCTTACTGCTTGGTTATTGTTGATGATTACTCCAGGTTTACTTGGGTATATTTTCTAAGGACTAAGGATGAAACAAGTGATCTTATCAAATCCTTTATTCTAAGAATTGAAAACCAAACTAATCAAAGAGTAAAAGTCATTAGATCAGATAATGGAACTGAATTTAAAAATCATGATTTAAACACTTTTTGTGAAGGAAAAGGTATTGAGAGACAATATAGTGCTCCTAGAACTCCTCAACAGAATGGTGTTGCTGAAAGGAGAAATAGGACACTAATAGAGGCTGCTAGATCTCTGTTGGCTTATTCAAAATTGCCAATTACATTCTGGGCTGAAGCAGTTAATACTGCTTGTTATGTCCAAAACAGAGTTCTAGTGGTCAAGCAAAAGAACAAGACCCCATATGAGCTTTTAAATCAAAGAAAACCTTTTATTGGTTTCTTCAAATCTTTTGGGTGTCCTTGTACAATTCTAAATACCAAATCTCACTTAGGTAAGTTTGATAGCAAAGCAGATGATGGATTTCTTGTTGGATACTCATCTCAGAGTAAGGCCTACAGAGTTTTTAACTCTTCTTCTAGAATAATTGAAGAAAGTGACAATGTCAAATGCAATGAGAACACACCAAATCCTGTTGGGTCTGGACCTCAATGGCTATTTGACATTGATTCACTAACTAACTCTTTTGGTTTCAGTAATGAGTATACAGGAACAGATGGTGGAGAATCAGAGATCACACAAGTTCAAGAAAGTATATCTAAATCTGTGATTTTTCCCATACCCACAGTAAATGAAGACTGTGAAAAGGAATCATTTACTGAACCAAGTCAGAGTGAAGAAGACACTAGAGATGAGGAGACTCAAGAATCAGAAGTGACATCTGAAGACACTTCAGTTGAATTGCATGACTCTAATCTAGAGGCTGGACTGAATGTAGAACCTAGTCATAACACAAGAGTTCAAAAGAATCATCCTCCACAGTTGATAATAGGTGATGTCTCTTCTCCCATGATGACTAGACATCAAAGCAGGCTTCAGGAAATGCAAGATCAACAGCATACAGTGCTCTCATGTTTTCTATCCCAGCTTGAGCCGAAAAAGGCACATGATGCTATGAAAGAATCTAGCTGGATAGAAGCAATGCAAGAAGAATTGTTACAGTTCAAGCTACAAGATGTGTGGGATCTAGTAGACCTTCCTAAAGGCCACAGAGCAATTGGCACAAAATGGATCTTCAGAAACAAGAGAGATGAAAGAGGTATTGTTATAAGAAACAAAGCAAGGCTGGTAGCTCAAGGCTACACTCAAGAAGAGGGCATAGATTATGAAGAAGTTTTTGCACCTGTAGCTAGGATAGAAGCAATCAGACTATTCCTAGCCTATGCTTCTTACATGAACTTCAAAGTCTACCAAATGGATGTAAAAAGTGCTTTTCTCTATGGGTCAATTGAAGAAGAAGTATATGTCTGTCAACCACCAGGGTTTGAAAACCCAAGCTATCCAGACAGAGTATACAAATTAAAGAAAGCACTTTATGGACTACATCAAGCCCCAAGAGCATGGTATGACACTCTGTCATCCTATCTCTTGGAAAATGACTTTGAAAGAGGAGTCATTGATAAGACTCTATTTATCAAAAGAAAGAAGAAAGATATCTTGCTGGTCCAAATATATGTTGATGACATTATTTTTGGTTCTACAAGAAACAATATGTGCAAGGAGTTTGAGAATTTAATGCATCAAAGGTTCAAAATGAGTTCCATGGGGGAACTTACTTTCTTCCTTGGACTCCAAGTTCAACAGAAGTCAGATGGCATTTTTATATGTCAATCCAAGTATGTGCAGGATATTCTAACCAAGTTTGGTTTCTCAGAATCAAAACCTGCCAGCACACCTATGGAAACACACAAGCAGATCACAGCAGATCTTGAGGGGGAGGATATGGATGTGCATCTTTATAGATCCATGATTGGCTCTCTCATGTATCTCACAGCATCAAGGCCAGATATTATGTTTCCAGTCTGTGTATGTGCAAGATTTCAAGTTAGGCCAAAGCAATCTCACTTTCAAGCTGTTAAGAGGATATTCAGATATCTCAAAGGGCAACCCAGATTGGGACTTTGGTATCCTCATAACTCACCTTTTGACCTAATAGCATACTCAGACAGTGATCTAGGTGGGGCAAACTTGGACAGAAAATCTACTTCTGGAGGATGTCAGTTTTTGGGTGCTAGACTAGTCTCATGGCAGTGCAAGAAACAAACCACCGTATCCACATCTACAACAGAGGCAGAGTACATAGCAGCTGCAAGTTGCTGTTCTCAAGTCTTATGGATTCAGAATCAAATGCTGGATTATGGGGTAACCTTTCTACATACTCCAATCTTTATTGACAACAGCAGTGCTATTAGCATTGTAAATAATCCAGTCAAGCACTCAAAGACAAAGCACATTGAAATCAGGTATCACTTTATAAGAGATTGTAATGAAAAGAAACTTATTCAAGTTGTCAAAGTTCACACTGATAATCAGTTTGCTGATCTATTCACTAAATCTTTTGATGTGGGTAGATTCACTTTCTTGGTAACAAGTGTGGGAATGATAAACTTTGAATAATCTTCTTCTCAAAAAGTGAGTTTATACCTGTATATTGTTATTCTTGGTGTTACTAATCTTCTTTTCAGGATATGCATAGCAATACTCAGTATTTAGCAAGTTTAAAAGGAGTAAGTCTAGTTAATACTGCTTTCAGTTAATACTGCTAGTAGTTAATACTGCAAGTGGTTAATACTGCTTTCAGTTAATACTGCTAGTAGTTAATACTGCTATTTCAGTTAATACTGCTCGTGGTTAATACTGCTCGCGGTTAATACTGCTAGTTAGTTAATACTGCTAGTAGTTAATACTGCTATTTCAGTTAATACTGCTAGTTCAGTTAATACTGCTCGTGGTTAATACTGCTCGCGGTTAATACTGCTAGTTAGTTAATACTGCTAGTAGTTAATACTGCTATTTCAGTTAATACTGCTAGTGGTTAATACTGCTCTAGGTTAATACTGCTTATATTCCGAATACTATAAAAACCTTTTGCCCGCCTAAAAGTTCATAACGACTCTTTGCATACTGTTCTCTTGCGCTCAAAACCTTTTCTCTCTCAAGTTCGAAGTTTTCAGGCAAGTTTTCACTAAGATCAATGGCATCCATGACATTCATCGACGAGCACAACGAGATTGCGATGCTACAAAAGCCAAAACAAGCTGAAGGTTTTCATCAGATAGTCGACTTTCTGAAGTCGAGCCACATTGCTCATGCTCTTACTGTATCACCTACAATCTACATTGAGCACCAAAGGCAGTTCTGGGCTAATGCAACCATTGTTGTGGAAAATGGTGTGCAAATGATCAAGACAAGAATCTGTGATCACTCACTTACAGTTACTGAAGAAGTCATTCGCATCAGTCTACGTCTAGACGATGCCTCTGGTATAATGTCTATCTCTAATGATGAACTGTTTTCTAATCTTACTAGAATGGGGTATGGAGGCCCATTGGGTGTTTTCAAATTCTCAAAAGCAAAATTTTCACCCCAATGGCGTTTTCTTGTTCATACCCTGATGCATTGTATCTCCAAAAAGACCACTGGATGGAGTGAGTTCAGCAGTCCAATTGCATATGCTTTGGTATGCTTGGCTACATCCAGAAGGTACAATTTCTCAAAGATGATTTTCAGTGATCTTGTATCAAATATGGGAAACAAAAAGAGTTTCTTTATGTATCCCAGATTTGTTCAGGAAGTAATTAACCATGAATTGACGGATATACCTCAACCTGTTGGGGTATATGTACCTAAACCCCCAAAAGGCAAGGTTTTCTCAAATATGAGAAGATCTGCTGGGGACTCGGAAGGAGTTGACACCCCATTGTTCTCTACAATGATGGTGGTGTCCCAAAACACTGAAGGTATGGCATCAGGGTCAAGGCCCTCATTAGACCATCCCACTGCTAGCCAAGCCCAACCTTCTCACTCAAAAACAATTCCCCAGTCCATTCTTACAAAACCAACCTCTCCAATTACCCAAACTTATCAAAGAAAACAGGTAAAGAAGGCTCCTTCCCTTCTTGTACCATCACCCACACAACCTTTAAGCCCTCTAAGGGAGAATTCTCCCCTAGAGAATATCCAAAGGGAAACCACAAGGGTGTCTCCCAACCCAAAGGAGGTGCTCTCTGAGGAGGAGGTAGAGCATATGGGAGATGAGGCTGCCACTACTCCTGCTAACACAGAGGAGGAAAGTGGTAACATCAATAAGACCTCCCCCATGGCAACTTTGAATGAGCAATCATTTGAAGGTCCCTGGTGCCAAGAAACCACAGGGGTGGATAGTGCTTCTGCTAGGCAGAAGACTTCCACTACTAAAAGATCCAATGATCCTTCAATAGGGGGTAACACTCCTGGAGAAGGTGAGGACAGATATAACTATGATGAATTGATGGAGGCAATGGGCAACATCAACATGGATGTACTCAAACAGGGCAAAGACATAGAAGAGCTAAAACTCATAGTACTGTCACAACAAGAACAAATCATCAAGTTGAAGCAAATGGTAAGGAAACTGATTTTGCAAAAGAAGAAGAAACAATTTGTGCTCAGAAGGAGGAAACCAGAGACTGATGCTCCCAAAAAGGGGGAGATCAACATGGAAGAAGCATCAAGGGAAGGGGAGATTGATAAAGAAAGAGTTGAAGTTGAGGGGGAGAAGGAAGCAGAAACTGTTAATGCTGCTGAAACCTCACAAGCAGCAGTAACAGAGTTAACACCAACAGAAATTGAAGTAGCTGAAGTGCTAATCAAAGCTAAGAATGACACTCCCAAAGCAAAGGGAGTGGTCATAAATGAAGGGAGAGACAGAAAATCAGAACAGAAAGACAAAGCTGCAGAATCAAAGAATAAGGGAAAAGAAAAGTTAGTGGAATCTGATCAACCAATCAAGAAGCAAAGGTTGGTTGAATCAGATGAAGCTTTAGCAAGGAAAATGCAGAAGGAGATGGAAAAAGAAGAAAGAGCTCAGGTGGAAAAAGACAGGGAAATGGCAAAGGCTTTAGCTACTGAGCTAAATAAAGCCTATCAAAAGGGGCTTGAAACTGAAAAGGCTAAACAAAGGGCTATAAGTCTGAGAAAGGCTATGATGGCTAATACAAGTGCAAAGAAAAGAAGACCTTCACAAACTTACCTTGCCACTCAGGAAAGAAACAAAATGATAACTTTCTTGAGGAGTGCAATTGGGGTAAAGAAAGAAATGTTTGTGAAGATGAGTTTTGATCAAATCAGAGAGCTCTACGAAAAGGAAATGGGGAATCTGAAAAGCAATGAAAAGAAAAGAGTAGAGTTTGAAAAGAAGGCCAAGGAGAGTAATGATATAGATATGAATCAACCATTCCCTGAAAGTGAAGAGGGAACTCCTATCAAAGAAATGGAAAGGGAAAAGGAAGAAAAGAATAAGGAAGCTACTCTAGTACAGGTTCAAAAGACTTTGAAAAGAACCAAGATGATGGCCAAAAGAAAGAAAGATAAGAAGTCTAGAATAGAAGAAGAACAAAATGTTGCTGAAGAAGAAGTGGCACCTGAGTCATCAAGCCAGCAAGGGTCATCAATCAAAGATGATGTAAGCTTATATATGGTAGTGATGGACAAAGTGCCTGAACCAATTTCTGCAGAACCTGTTGGAGTTAAGCCACCAGAGATCATTCACTGGGATGTACTGACAATGGATGGAAAAGATTACATCAGACTCAAGAGGAAGGGTGATAAGTAAGAAGTATTCAATACTTGGATCAAGATTGTCAGAACATGCTCTAGATCTGATATAGAAGAGATGTTTGACATAGGAATTAAGCTGTATGCAGACCATCTGAATACTCCAGGAATTTCTCTTACAAAACTGGTGATGGAGTATCTATGCATGATGTTCAAACCTGAAGAAGTGGACCAGGTCATCAAGAGTGTGTTTAAAGAAGTCACAAGTTGGACTCTATATGAAACTAGTGGAGTATATGCAGTGACTTTGGATAGAAATCACACAGAATACTTCCTAGTGGATAGAGTATATAATCACACCAGACTGAAGGTTCATGCAATGCTAAAGAAGAAGTTGGGTTGTGCACCAAATTCAGAAATGGCCAAGTATCTCATTCAGAGGATAATCAATCAGAGTTTGGGACTGAATCCAGACTTAGCAGCGTGATCTTGGAAGTTTTGGGAGCATTAAAAAGAGCATCTGGAAGAATATCTGAAGAACTTGACTTCTCTTCTAAAAGTCAAGTTAGGGGGAGATTGTTGGGAACTGAAGATTTTACTAAGTGTAGTTACTACTGCTAGTACAAATGTAGTTACTACTGCCAGAACAAGTTGAAGATTAATACTGCTGAGTGTTACTACTGCTAGTGTTAATTAATACTGCTAGTCAAAGTTAGTACTGCTTGAACAAAGTTAGTACTGCTTAGCTAGTTAGTACTGCTAGTGGTTAGTACTGCTTGCAGTTAATGCTGCTAGATGAAGTTAATGCTGCTGAGCATTATTAGTGCTGCTAAAGAGATCCGGATGGAAAGTACTACAGCTGGATATACTGAAGATATACTTAGAAGATATACATGGAAGATATACTGAAGATTTGTTTATTCTTTGTAATTATCTTTTTATTAGTATATGTATAGAATGTTTAGAATAGATAGAAAGAACTTTTGATAATTGTTTTTTCAAGAGAAAAATCAACCTCAAGGCATAGATCCTAATTCTAGAGAAGTAGAATTCGTATTGGTGAGCCTGTTCATCAATATTGAGGTTGAGTGTGTAACCTTGTAGTTTTAAGCATTCAATACAAGTTTACTGTTTGATCATTATATACTGTGTTTGATTACTGTTTTATTAAATATCAAAGTGTTTTTCCGCAACTTCTTTGATATTAGTTTCTGAGTATTAATTCTTGTTAAGAATTCGATCCTGACATTCCTTCTGGCTTAACGCATCGGCCACCACATTTGCTTTACCCGGGTGGTAAAGCAATTCGCAGTCGTAGTCCTTAAGTAGCTCCAACCATCTCCTCTGTCTCATATTCAGCTCATTTTGGTCA
The DNA here is from genome assembly GCA_954870635.1 of Arctium minus. Taxonomy (NCBI): domain Eukaryota; kingdom Viridiplantae; phylum Streptophyta; class Magnoliopsida; order Asterales; family Asteraceae; genus Arctium; species Arctium minus. Next base: position 21,884,154 of record OX941082.1, read on the forward strand.
AATACATACTTCAAGCTTTTATGATCAGTGTACAAGGTACACTTGGTACCGTACAAATAATGGCGCCACAATTTCAACACGAACACTACCGCCGCCATCTCTAAATCATGAGTGAGGTAATTCTTTTCGTGTACTTTTAGTTGTCTTGACGCGTAGGCGATTACTTTCCCCCTTTGCATGAGTACGCACCCAAGACCCATCTTCGAGGCATCGCTATATACCACGAAATCTTCCGACCCTTCGGGCAAGGACAAGATTGGAGCTTCACAAAGCTTCTTTTGTAACGTCCGGAACGCCTTCTCTTGAGCTTCGGTCCACACAAACTTCACGTTCTTATTGGTCAATGCCATCAACGACGAAGTGATCTTGAAAAAATCTTGGATGAATCTTCTGTAATAACCCGCTAACCCCAAAGAGCTTCCGATCTCCGATAGGCTCTTAGGAGGATCCCAATTCATCATGGCTTCTATGTTCGTGGGGTCCACTTTCACATCGTCTTTTGAGACTACATGACCCAAAAATTGCATCTCCTTCAACCAAAATTCACACTTGGAGAATTTTGCATAAAGATTCTCTTTCCTCAGGACTTCCAACACTTCACGAAGATGTTGCACATGCTCGACTTCATCCTTGGAGTAAACCAAAATATCATCGATGAATACGATGACCGACTTGTCAAGAAACGGTCGGCACACGCGGTTCATCAAATCCATGAACACCGCCGGGACGTTCGTCAGATCAAAGGGCATCACCAAGAACTCGTAATGCCCATAGTGCGTCCTAAACGCGATCTTTGGAACATCATCCTCCTTAACTTTTACTTGATGATAGCCCGAACGGGGGTCGATCTTTGAAAAGCATCCCGCTCCTTGAAGTTGGTCGAATAAGTCGTCGATTCTAGGGAGTGGGTACTTATTTTTCACCGTAACCTTATTCAACTCCCTATAATCTATGCACATACGCATCGTGCCATCCTTCTTCTTTACGAACAAGACCGGTGCTTCCCACGGCGACGATCTTGGTCTCACGAATCTCTTCTCGAGAAGGTCTTGAAGTTGTCCCATCACCTCTTTCATCTTCGACAGAGCCAAATGGTACAGGGCTCTAGCTATCGGGGGCTCCCAGTGTTAGATCAATCTTGAATTATACTTGACGATCAGGTGGTAATCCTGGTAAGTCGTCCGGGAACACGTCGGGGAAATTTTTTACCACTTCCACATCTTCAAGCTTCTTCTTCTCGAGTTTGGCATCTATAACGTATGCCAAAAAGGATGAACATCCTTTCGATAAACACTTCCGTGCCTTCACCAAGCTAATAATTGCCATCTCACCCTTCCGTCTTTTATCGTACATGGTTACTGATTCGTAATTCGAGATCGGAATTCGGATCAACTTTTTGGCACACAGTATTTCGGCCCGATTATCCTCTAGCCAGTCCATCCCAATGACGACATCAAATCCCCCGATGACCATTGGCATTAGATTAACCGGAAATTCCTTACCTTCGATCTCCAATTTACAACCCCTAATAATATCCCGGATCACTACTTGATCACCATCCGCTAGCTCTACCACTAATGCATCCTCTAAGGTACTGGTGGGCACAGTTAACTTCTGACAGAAAAAATTCGACACAAATGAAAAACTCGTGCCGGAATCAAACAATATACGCGCAGGTATGGAGTTTAAGAGAAACGTACCCGACACCACATCGGTCGAATCCTTCGCTTCCTCAGTGGTCATCTGAAACGCTCTTCCCGTTGCTCTAGAGGGATCTGTCTTCTTCACTCTGTTCCCTCCCGTATTCAACCTTGGACACTCGCTCCGGATATGACCCGATTCCTTGCATTCAAAGCACGTGATCCCTCATGACCCGACTTTCCACACTTGAAAAATTTTGACCCGTTTGATGTGCACGGGCCAAAATGCTTGCTTCGTCATTTAGAGCACCATCTAGCTTCGCGTCCAACTTTGTTCCCTCGATAATTGTTGTTGAAAGGTTTTATCCTCTTTGAGGGTGCGGAATTTCCCTCCCATCTTCTTTTCTCAATCGGTCCACTCCTCTCTATCATGCTCGGGCCATAAGAGTCTTCCACCAACTAAGCCTCCTCGATTGCTCCATGAATGGTAGAGGCTTTAGACACTCGTACATGATTTTTCATCTCAGTCGGCAATCCTTTGGTGTAGGCCTTGATCTTTTCCTTCTCAGTCGGAACCAGGTGTCCCACCAATCCTATCTTATCCATGAACTGATGGTTATACTCTTTCAATGATAAGTTCCCCTTTTTCAAACTCCGGAACTCTTCCTCCATTCGTTCCAAGGCTCGTTCGTTGCAAAACTTCTCCATCAACTTCTTCTTAAAGGTTGAACAACTCAAATTGGCCAACATCGTGGACTCTACCGAGGAGGAGTACACATTCCACCACGTTAAGGCCGCCCCTTTCAACATTTGAGAGCCAAATGTTGCCTTTTGGTTTTCTCCACACTCACTTGATCTGAAAGCTTGCTCCATCTCCCGAATCCAATTCATGCACACAATTGGATCATCTGTACCCTTGAACTCTGTTGGTCGGCACCCAAGAAATGCCTTGAAAATGCAAGTCTTAGACACCTGCCTCGCTTCTAGAGTTCGGGTCTCATTAGTGGGAATCATGGGTCCCGTACCCCCGGATCCCGCCACTATGAACATGCGATATGTAAGAATTTTCATCACCATTACCATACCTCTCAATTTGTGTAGTTTTCGTCGACTCAAAGACCATCCTATCTTAGGAGTTCTACCCAATCTCACTCGATCATAACTTACAATCACAGCTTAAGTCTAGGTAAACTACATTCATACCTAGTTCACTTAAACTACGGCTCTGATACCAATTTGTAACACCCTAAAAATCAGAGGAAACATAGAATTCGAAGTTTCGGCAATATGACGGCTATAAATTGAGCGTAACCTAGTTAAACAATAACCTGCCAAAATAGATCCCAAAGTATCGTCTCGAGATGGGGAATGTAGCATAGTCTATACAACTCAAAATAATAAAGAATATAAATACGACAACCTAATAATCTAAATTGTTTAATTAGATTACGGTCGGGTGTCGCTATCCTTCCAAAACATGTGACTATCGAACATATATATCGGTCTCCAGATCACCCAAAAGGACCGCTCTCGATCACACGATCGACCACTCATTCCCGAAGGTTCCCGCCACTAGGGTGCCCTGTCATGCATGACAACCAAAGAAACAAGTGTTAGGCTAGAGCCTAGTGAGAACATGTAGTCTTAAAGTAATTAAAGAACGGAATTACAACTTATTTACGCTTGGGAATCCATAGTTCTCATCCAAATACTTCACCTATCATTAAACATGAAATTACAATATAGTTTTGCCAATGTACTTATAATTCCACCCAACCATTAAACTCAATGACATCAAACCAAACCGGATTTTTAGCCATTCGGGTAATCAACCCAAGCCGAGTATTTAGTTTATTTGTGACATCAACTCAAACCGAGTCTTTAGTATAATGGAGACCTCAACCCAAACCGGGTCTTTAGTTTGTATGACAATCAACTCTAACCGAGTCTTTAGTCCATTTGGGACCTCAACCCAAACCGGGTCTTTATTCTATATGACAATCAACTCTAACCGAGTCTTTAGTCCATTTGGGACCTCAACCCAAACCGGGTATTTAGTCCATTTGGTACCTTAACCCAAACCGGGTCTTTAGTCTCACATCAAAGGGCCAATATAACAATACGAACCCACTAGTTTCATACAACTCATAGTACATGCTAAACTCAAGCATTTCCTCTAATATTCATTATTTGAGACATCACTCACAAAAGGGGATTTTAGGTTAAACTTCACAAAATCACTTATAGATGAGAAAAAGTGAATGTAGTTATTAACACATTATTAGGCATGTATATAAGTAGGGGAGTCAAGAAATACACTCACCTTAGCGATTTCTTACAAGAAATCAAACCCTAGAAATGGTAGGTATAGAAGTGAGATCTTGAGAGTTGCTACTAACTAGAATCTTGTCCAAAATCACCTAAAGATGCATTTAAGTCACCATTAATGCTCATGGAAGAAAATTAAATAGAGTGGGTGGAATTAGGGTAAGATTCCTTACCAAAAACGCAGGAGAGAACTTCTCAATCAGCTCCAAAAGAAGGAGTCTCGTAAGTGGGGTTTTTATACTCCAGATGCCTGCCGGTGACTATGACCTGGCGACAATGCCCTGGTCATAGTCTTTGGGCATTGTCGCCGCCCAACACTCCCCTTCTGTCCGATTTCCAGCAGGTCACCCCTCACCCGCGACATTGACGTGCGACTATGCCTTGGTGGCATAGTCGCCCAAGGCTCCCTGGCCGCTAATTCGACTCGAAACGATCCGATTCTTAGACTAGGAAAGTACGATCAAATCTGAATAACAAATTCAGTAATATTACAATATGGTAAGGTCAAACACCACTCCCATGAATTTTGAAATAAGGAATTTACCCAAATTACGGGTGTTACACAATTGGTGTATCTTGCGGTGGTAGCTCAAGAGGAACCATATACGGGGATCCATGGCCCTAAGTGAATCTCGAGAACGTTGATAAGTGGCTTAACTTTCTGTGCCCACCACATTCGATGGAATCGAGTCTCCCCCATCATCGAATGGTGTTGTTTTGGGTATTGAGTTTTAGTATCAATGTTTTCGGTAACGTTTATAATATGGATTATTATCCATGATTTATAGGGCGGAGTATTATGCCCCACCCGTGTGTTTTGGGTGTTTCAGGATATAAAGTTTTATCTTCGTTTTCATAAATTGGGAGTTCGATTACTATTCACATTTTGAGTGAGTTTTGGGTTGCATCACTTCATGAAAGAATGTTTTCCATTGGGGCGTTCATTTTTAAAATGCATGTTTTTGGATAACGGGTCGTTTTCATATTTAAAGTAAATCATTTTGAAAGATTATAATTTAAGTTGCATTCTTTCCTTTTAACGATATATTTATTCATGTTGAAAACTTTTGAACTCACTAGGCGTTAGCCTAACCTTTTGATTTGTCGGCATGTGCATCAGGTTCCTGTTGGGGAATGGTACTAGCGACACTGTGAAGAGATGAGTACTAGTTATATGCACAAGAGAGAGTAGCTTGGGTGAAGTCTTCCTGTTATCCCAGTTTAATCTAGTTGGTAAATAATCACAGAAACAAGTAATCAAGCAACACAATAATAATCAAGAGATATATAAATCAGAGTAACATACCAATCCCTTGAATAAACAATGAAACCCTTGAGTGTTCTTGATACCCTTTAAATACAGAGAAAACTTGCTACCTCTCTCTAAAACAATAATTATGAAAATATGAAAGGTTAACCCTAAAAACTAATTAACCAAAACTATAAATACCTAAGCCTTATGGGCTTTAAGCTTAATGGGCTTTCTAATAGGCTTTAGGCCCATTTACAAATAAATATTAACATATTACAATTTAAACCCTCTAAATAACTTTGACACAATTGCAGTTTAAACCCTGAACTTTAACTTTAATCTTGAATACAATTATTTGATCCAACACTTCCGCATTTTGGGAATAGCAACTTGGATTGGGTTTAGTAACACCCGAATTTATTTAGACTTGGTATAAGCCTCAAGTCAATGATTGTTGGAGTTAAATGTATGATTAAATTTGAGGTATTTCTATGTATGGATTTGTAGAAATGGATTTTTACCCTTTACTTGATGTAATATCGAACTTTTTAATTAGTTGTTATTTCCAAATTTGAGGGTGTTACACTTTCTCTCCTCATTTACTCTAGTTGTTCAGCATTTAAGGAATTATTCCATAGATCTCCAAGGAATTTAAGGGCATTATCAAGCTAGAGGTTCAAGTGGAGTTGTAGTTTCAAGATCTTCAGCTCATCTTTTGCGTTTTTGCTTGATTTCTAGGTTTTTGTCAAACCTAGCATTATGAGTTCATTCTACTCTTTTATAAAACTTTATACATGTCAAAATGTTGCATTTTTGTCTCCCAACCTTTCCCTTTGATGTATTCCTCTTATTTGGTGGTTTAGATCATTTTGTGATTCTAAGGATTTTATCCACTTTGGTAACATGAATGCTTGAGTTTCTTTGAAATACCATGTTCATGGATTATTCCAAACCTTTTAAGTATTTTAAAACAAAAACCTCAAGATTTTGGTATATGATGGATTTGTAACAAAATGGGATTATTAGTCATGAACATTTTGTGAAAATAGAGTAAGCCATGGTTGAAGGGATGTCATTATTATTGGTATGAATTCCTTGTAAAACAATGAACATATATATGTTTTAGATTTGAAAGAGATAAATAATTCAAACGAATCAATGGAACTTGAGAAGGTTTGGTCAGCCTTGGAATAAATGACTTGATGATTAAATTGTATATTGTTGGAAACTATATGTTTGATTATAATTGGACATTTCAAAGTCATGATATGTATTAGACTGTAATGCAATTGATCCATAGGTATAGGAGTCAGTTTTTAAGTTTAGAGGTAGGATAGTATTCCTTTATTATAAGTAGAAATAGGTATTGGGCATTATGGTGTAGACTCTTAGAATCTTACAACGGCCATGGACCATACGGTGTAATCTCTACTGAACGAGCATATATAGGATCATCTGAGGTCTCGAGCTATAGACCATGATTGGTTGAACTCAATTGTCATTGATCGTAGTGGGGATCAATAACATAGATATGTGGCATAATTTTGTGTTCTATCACTATTAATGGGTAATCGGGTCTTTCCCGTCATCGCAAGATGTGTTTTAACTTCATAAGTCTTGAAATGGAACGTTTAGACTATTGACTTTTGGTAAATTTTATGTTTCCGGTTTAATGTTTATTAACCTTGTTTATGAACTGTTTGAACTTACTAGGTGTTAGCTTAACATTTTTTCTTAAAATGACATGCATATTTCATGTTCCTTAAGCAATTGGGTTAATTAAGGATGTTTGAGCAGCGATCAAAGTACCGATAGTGATACTAGTCAAGTGGTATTTTTGGATCCCCCGTAAAGTATATATATATATATATATATATATATATATATATATATATATATATATATATATATATATAGAGAGAGAGAGAGAGAGAGAGAGAGCCTTTTGATGGTTGTAAGTGTTAGAATCTGTCTAAATATTTTGTAACGGTTTCATATTTATTTCCTTCCATGTTTATCTCCTAGATTAGTGCTTGCAATAATGCTAGATTGGCTAGAATCATGGATATTTCTTGTATATATGTATTGTAAATGCTTTGTGAAAAGGCAAGGAGATTAATTCTATCATGGTATCAGACTAGGCACATCTCCTCCTACTTTTCTTGCTTCCGCCAACATCTCTGATCATCTCTATTCCTTTTTTTTTCTTCTTTCCTGTCAACCATGGCCGACAAGTTGTCTTTTCATCCCGCACTAGCCGTCTCGAACATCACAAACAACATCACCATCACCCTAGAGATGGAGAATGTTCGGTACGCTACCTAGGCCGAACTGTTTAAAATTCATGCCAAATCCCATCGGGTTCTTCACCATATTATGCCCCCAAAACTAGCAAAGCGAAAGAACCAACCGATGACGAGGAGATCGAATTGTGGTCTACTCTTGATGCTACAGTGCTCGGTTGGATCTATGCTACCATTTCCACCGATTTGTTGCATACAATTCTTGAACCAGACTCAATGGCTATGGAGGCATGGAATCATCTCCGTGACATTTTCCAAGATAACCAAAACTCTAGGGCCGTCACTAGGGGTGTAAATGAGACGATATAACTCGCGATCTTCTCGAGATCGACTCGGTCGAAACTCGGTCAACACTCGACTCGAATAGGCTCGACTCAAACTCGAGCTCGACTCGACATACTAACGAGTCGAGTCGAGTCGAGCAACCTGATACTCGACTCGATAAGATCGTGAGATACTCGAATATATATTATATATAATTTAATTAATTTATATTATAATTAATAATTAATAATTTTAATTTTAATTTTAATTTTAATTATAATATTAATATTAATAATAATAATAATAATAAAAGGGATATTATTTATAACATTTTTTAAAAAGAATAATAGCAAGAACAACGAATGCGTATCTCTTCTTACATTATTGATTGTTCTCCTTCAATTTTCAATGACTTTTCGATGTGGGATCAAAGTCTACATACTTTTGCTGATGTTGTGAGCCTGTGAATGTGAACTTCCATCTTTTGCTGAATTTTTTTATCCCACATCGGTAGGATTAACATCCCAAAGCTTTACACTCCAGTATAAATAGGCCTCATCCCATAGCCTTTTGTCTTCACCATTTTATTGAGCTTGTTGGTTCAAGTCCTTTGGCTAGAGCCCGTAGCTTGAGCTAGCTATGGCTAAGAGTTCAGTTGGAGCACCCCATTTAAGCGGGTAAACCTTTAAGAAGTATTTTTGTATGTTCGTTTAGTGGTTTAATGAATGAACATAAAACACGCGAACAAAGTGATATTTTAAACGAACGAACGTACCTATTTCCTTAACGAATGAATACGAACATTAGTTCAAGTTCGAGATTGATTCGAGTTCGACCTTGATTTGAGCTTGAAACGAGTTTGAGTTCGAGCTTGGTTCGAGCTTCATTCGAGCTTGAAATGAGTTCGAGCTCGAGCTTGAGAATTGGTTATCGAGTCGAGTTTGAGCTTGAGAATTGGTTATGGAGTCGAGTTCGAGCTTGGATTTTCACTACTAGCGAGCTTTCGAGTCGAGTTCGAGCTTGAGAATTTTATTTCAATTTCGAGTTCAGTTTACTGATACTCGAGCTCAACTCGCATCATTTACACCCCTAGGTGTTACCCTTGATCAGGAGTTCTCGCACACTACCATGGAAGATTTCTCATCCGCTTCAGCCTATTGCCAACGTTCTAAAGAGCTCTCGGACCAGTTGAAAATTGTTGGGGCTCCGGTTTCAAACGAGCGTCTCGTACTTCAATTAGTTGTTGGCTTTACTGATACCTACAGTAGCTTCGGCACTCTTCTTCATCATAGTAATCCTTTACCCCAGTTTATCAAGCCCGATCCATGCTTATTCTCGAGGAGGCCGGTCTCAACAAGAAAGTTTTTGGTTCGGCAATGGTGGCTAATGTTCGTTCCCCACCTGATTCGGGGACGTTTTCGGACCACCCTTCCTCTCATCTTAATGCCGGTAAAAAACCCTACCCAAATCTGGGGGCCGCCATCAGGGTGGTGGTTGAACGGGGGGTCGAGGCAACAGTCGTGGCGGCAGTAATAGTCGCAGTAGCGACCTGTTTCTTTTTGGACAACAACAGTGGCAGTAGCCATGGCATTCTGCACAGGGACCATGGGGGTGGCAGTAGTATCCATGGGTTTCTCCTCTATGCCCGTACCCTATCGCTCCTTGGACTCCACCCACGGCTCTATCGACTCGTCCAAAGCAACAACCCGATATTCTTGGCCCACGACCTCCCCAAGCCTATGTTACGTCTGACACGCCTTCACATACGGATATTGACGCAGCCATGCATACTCTTGGACTTACTCCTTCAGATGCAAACTGGTACATGGATACTGGAGCTACATCTCATATGACATCTTCCTCGGGTACACTCTCGTCTTATTTCAATTTGAGCAACAATGGTGGTATTATCGTTGGGAATGGTTAGTCCATTTCGGTTCGTGGTTATGGAAATACACACCTAAACCTTATCCATCCTTAGCTTTAAAAAATCTCCTTCATGCTCCCAATCTTATAAAGAATTTAATTTATGTTCGCAAATTTACCACTGATAATTTTGTTTCTATCGAATTTGATCCTTGTGGTTTCTCTGTCAAGGATTTCAAGACGGGGGCGAATCTAATGAGGTATGAGATCCAACTGCCAAGGCGATCTTTATCCCATCACCAACACCACATCTTCTACCGCCTCTCCATCAACTTTTGCTTTTTTATCTACTTCGATGTGGCATAATCTTGTAGGTCACCCGACAATGTCGATTGTTGACTCCCTTAGGATTAATAAATTTATCAAGTGTAATCCACAGCAGACATTAAGTTTATGTCATGCTTGTTCCCTTGGTAAACATGTTAAACTTACTTTTGTTCTTTCATCTTCTCGTACTATAATGCCTTTCGATATTATTCATTATGATCTTTAGACGTCTCCGGTTTTATGCACTTCGGGGCATCGATACTATTTGTTATTATTGGATGACTACTCTAATTTTTTATGGACTTTTCCTTTATCTAAAAAGTCTCAAGTCTTTGCAACATTTCTTAAATTTCGGGCTTTTATACGTACACAATTTGAACGGGAAATAAAAAAATATACAATGCGATAATGGCCGGGAATTTGATAATGTTTCATTTTGGGATCTTTGTCACAAAAATGGTTTGTCTTTTCGTCTATCTTTCCCACACACCTCCTCACAAAATGGCAAAGCCGAACGAAAAATCTGAACCATTAACAATACCATTCGTACACTATTAGCTCATGCTTCCCTCCCTCCGTCCTTTTGGCATCATTCTCTTCAAATGACTATGTATCTCCTTAATATCCTTCTAGGTAAGATTTTGTCTTTCCAATCTCCACTCAAAATGCTCTACCATAGAGACCCATGGTATTCTCATCTCCGAGTTTTTGGACGCTTATGTTACCCGTTATTTCCTTCCTCGTCTATCCATAAGCTACATCCCCGTTCCACTTTGTGTGTTTTTTTGGGGTTTCCGGACAATCATTGTGGCTATAAATGCTATGATTTATCTTCTCGCAAAATTCTTATCAACAGTCATGTTATTTTTTACGAGACTCAATTTTCCTTCTCTAAAGTTCAACACAACTCTCCGGTTTCTTACGATTTTGTGGACTCCGGTATATCTCCACATATGTTGGAATATTGGACTCGTTCTATACAAGCCCAACAGCCTCCAAACGCCAATCCTCCCAACCCATTGGCTACCGGCCCATTCTCACCCTCGGCGCCTCCCTCACCCTCAGCTCCTACATCCTCTAATTATGGCCAAAATAGTAGTCTCGCCTCACCTGGACCATTGCCTCAACAAACAGCCCCTACCCCTCACTTTCTACTCAAACACAACCCCCCATGGCCCAAACACAACTCCCATCGGAGCCATCCCAGCGCCCCGTGACCCGCAGCCAACATGGGATTTTTAAACCCAAAACTCCCTTCAATCTTCACACACAATGTTCGAGATCTCCTTTACCCCGTAACCCTGTGTTAGCTCTTCATGACCTGAACAGGAAATTGGCTATGACCGATGAATTTAATGCTTTTATTGCAAATAAGACGTGGGAGTTAGTGCCCCATCCTCCTAATGTTAATGTCATACAATTAATGTGAATTTTCACTCATAAAGAAAATTATGATGGATCTTTCGAGAGGCATAAGGCTCGTCTTGTAGGTGATGGCAAGACTCAACAGGTTGGCATGGACTATGGTGACACTTTAGTCCGGTTATCAAACCGGCCACCATCCACAAAGTCCTGAGTTTATCGTTGTCTAAAGATTGGCATATACACCAATTGGACGTCAAGAATTCTTTTCTACACGGCGAACTCAAGGAAACGGTCTATATGCATCAACCTTTGGGTTTTCGGGATCCGACTTTTCCCAACCATGAGTGCCTCCTGAAAAAATCGTTGTACGGGTTCAAACAGGCGCCACGAGCTTTGTATACCCGGTTTGCCAACTATGTCTCTTCTCTTGGCTTTACTCATAGCAAATTAGATCATTCTTTATTCATCTATCGTCAAGGTAATGATATTGCTTACTTGTTGTTGTATGTCGATGATATTATCTTGACATCCTCTTCTGATGATCTACGTAGTCTATTATCTCTCAGCTTAGTTTTGAATTTGCTATGAAAGATTTGGGTCCACTTAGCTATTTTTTGGGGATTGTGGTTACTAGGCAAAATGATGGCCTTTTCTTATCTCAACGCAAATATGTGGCTGAAATTGTTGATCGAGTCGGCATGTCATCTTGCAAACCTTCTTCAACTCCGGTTGATACGAAGCAGAAGTTGAGCGCCACTAATTTTGCTCCATATGTGGACCCGACACATTACCGCAGTCTTGTCGGGGCTCTTCAATATCTTACATTTATGAGACCTAACATTACATATGTGGTGCAACAAGTGTGTTTATTCATGCATGATCCACGATTTGAACACATGAATGTTGTTAAGCGTATTGTACGATACATCCAGGGCACTCTCGATTATGGTTTACATTTATACTCTTCCAAGTCATCTAGTCTCGTCTCCTATACGGATGCAGATTGGGGTGGGTGCCCAGATACACGACGCTCAACTTCTGGATATTGTGTTTATCTGGGTGACAACTTAGTATCTTGGTCAGCGAAACGTCAAACCTACTTTATCTTGGTCTAGTGCGGAGGCTGAATACCGTGGGGTTGCTAATGTTGTGTCCGAATCGTATTGGCTCCGTTATCTCCTCGTTAAACTTCATTGTCCGATTGTTAAGGCTACTTTGGTATATTGCGATAATGTCAGTGCAATCTATCTACCAGGCAATCATGTTCAACATCAACACACAAAACACATTGAAATGGATATTCATTTCGTTCGCAAGAAGGTAGCACGGGGCCAAGTACGGGTTTGTCATGTTCCATCCCGGTATCAGATTGCGGATATTTTCACAAAGGGTCTTCCTTTGATTCTTTTTAATGACTTTCGAAACAGTCTCAACGTCCTCTGCCCTCCCGTTTCAGCTGCGGGGGAGTGTTAGAATCTGTCCAAATATTTTGTAAATATTTTGTAACGGTTTCATATTTATTTCCTTCCATGTTTATCTCCTAGATTATTGCTTGCAATAATGCTAGATTGGCTAGAATCATGGATATTTCTTGTATATATATATGTATTGTAAATGCTTTGTGAAAAGGCAAGGAGATTAATTCTATCAGTAAGTGACACCCATGACTTGTAATCTATTTCTAGAATGATTTAAAATAAGGAGGTTGTTATATGTTAGCCTTTTTCTCTATTGTAATTAGATGATCGTTGTCCCTTTTTTTGGGGGAAATTCTCTTATTATTAAAAGAAGATTTCAGGTTTTCTTTCTATTTTAGGGACGTTACACTAGCCGCTCTGTTTATATACATAAAAGTCAAAGAAATAAACAAGACTTCCACATATATACAAAACCGTTTAACTAAACATAACTAGTCAAGAAACTAATTAACTCTAATAGACTTGAATCTTTTAAAAAATGTTTTTTCAGTCAAATATTAAAGTTTGATTCGCTTTTGTTTCATTTATTGAAAATGGTGAGATATGAAAAAAAAAAAAAAGAGGAAATTTGACCACAACAATGCTCAACAAGGATTACAACAATGTATTAGTAGTTATGACATGATGTTATTTTTTTGGTATGTTTGTTTTTTAAGCTAGATAAAGATAAAATAAATAGTAAACATCAAAGACTTCCTGTATTTAGTAGTACACTACCCATGACTATTCCTTCGTCGGAAATGTATATAGCCATGAAAAACAAAAAAGGGTTAAATGCCAACAAACTTTTTCAAATTCATTTGATTTGATAGTATCGTTTTGAGAAATGTCTAAAGTCTAATAATTAATGATGTCACTGAAATTCATTTTTTTTTAAAGACAGCTTTCAAAAGTTTCCACCACAGGGCTACGCTTTCAGGAGGTATCGCGCCAGGGACGGACGCAACAACTTTTTCATACGGTGGCACCATATTTTTCATACGATTTTTATCGACATGTCTTAATGTTTTTACCGGCGATCAATATCGTCCAATGTATTTTTAGCCTAATTCCACCGTTTCGAGGGATTTCTAAAGTTTTTTGCTTGATTTCGAGACATTTTTAAGTTTTTTTTGTCGATTTTGAGAGACTTTTTCAGTATTTTTGGTTGATTTTAAGAGATTTTTTCGGTTTTTTTGGTTGATTTCAAGAGATTTTTACCTTTTTTTGGTTGATTTCAAGAGTTGGGCTAGAATAGAAGTGAAGAATTAGGTTTTCAGATTAGGATTTGGTGCACCTTTGAAGTTTCGAAAATAAATACGATAGCACACTCGAAAACGATACGGTTGCACCTTTCACGAACGTCAAAATTTTACCCTTCGTCGGAGAAATGATACGGTGGCACGTGCCACCGTCGCCACTGCTTCAAGTCCGTCCCTGTATCTAGCTCCCACTTAAGGGTGTCACTGAAATTCATTGACATGCACGGTTTTTGACATATCAAAATAATTGTTATGTAACGAAAACTATGAAACTATTATATGTTTTGTGTAATATAATCTCTAATTAAATAATGGGTAACGAATCAAAATACGATAATGATGTATATAAAAGAATTAAAATGATATAATATTATTTAGTTTGAACGTAGGTTTAACGAGTTAGCATCGGTTACCAAATATGGTGTCCCTATAAAAAAGCATTTGTGGACAAAACAAATGCATTTAACATAGAGTTTGGAGTGTTCTTGTTAAGTCCCTTTTTGTGCATTAATTAGGAAAGTGACAGGGAACACATGTCTTGCATGCAATACCTTCCCAAATGAAAGGATCCTCTTATGCCACGTCCCTTCACGTGCCGATTAATAAAGCAACAAAATTATATACGTTTTTAAAGGGGAGACCAACGGCACCCTATACTTTACTAATAATACTCTTGTAAATGATTTTCTCTAAAATCTGATTTTTACATTCCCAATATATAAATTAACTTGATTTTAACATTAATAAGTGTCCCATTAACATTTCCCTTTTGAAGACTCGTTTACATTGACTAAAACAAAAGTACACTCGGAAGACGACAAATGTCATAATTGATACTAATCACGGAACAAAAACAGTATCATGTATGTCACTTTTCATGTACATTAATAATTTAAAAACACTAAATTTATTTAATTCGTTAAGGTTATTAAGGACGTGAAATATGGCTTGACGACATGAACAAACCTCAAAGTTTATATGTCACGACAAACACATCGTATTTTAAGGCCGTAAAAAATGAGAAACACCCTGGTGGTCGTTAATCTATACGATATGCATTTGTGCGTATAAGTAATTTTTAACAAGCACACGTGCATATGCACATGTACATAATGCACACGTGCATAAAAACAAGTAAAAAAATAGTTTAATTTACTTGTACGTACATCAGCATGTGGGATACCATCCAGATGAATGGTTATCAAAATGTTTCCTTAGGGAGCATTTGGTTCGCAGAATGTGATGAAATCTGATGGAATTGGAATGTTGAATTTCTTTGACCAGATTTCATTCCCTTGTTTGGTTCAAATTTTTCAATGGATGGAATCTTTGAATTCCATTAAATTCCATGGATATAGGATTTGAAAATTCCATCATAAAACCCAAGGATTTCAATGGAATGGAATCTCATATTTTGATAATTCCAAAATTACCCTTTACCCCAAACTAAACCCTACTCATATATATCTCTCTCTCCCTCTCTCTCTCCATTCTCTCTCCTCTCTCTCTCTCTCTCTCTATTTCCCTCTTTCCCTCTCTCCCTCCCTCTCCTCTCTCTCCCTCTCCCCCTCTATTTCTCTCTCATCTCTCTCTATCTCTATCTCTCTCTCCCCCCCCCCCTCTCTCTCTTCTCTCTCTCTTTCTCTCTCTCTCTCCCTCTTTCTCCTCTCTCTCTCTCCCTCTCTCATGTCTCTCTCCTATCTCTCCCCCCTCTCTCTCTCCCTCTCCTCTCTCATGTCTCTCTCCCTCTCTCTCCTCTCTCTCCCTCCCTCTCTCTCCCTCCCTCTCTCTCTCCTCTCTCTCTATCTCTCTCTCCCTAAAACTTTAGTTAAAATGAAACTATTTAATGACTATTTCATTAAAGATTTTTGTTTAAAAATTAAAATAATCAAAAAGGGTATTTTAGTCATTTACCAAAATTCAATTCCAATTCCGAAGCTACAATCTATGAACCAAACAGAAAATTTTCAATTCATTAAGCAGTTTCATTCCAATTCTGTCAACCAAACAGGTAGTCAAACCTGATAACATTCCATTCCAATTCCTTCAAAATCAAATTCCTTTGACAGATTTCATTCCATCGAAAAACATTCTGCGAATGAAAGCCCCCTTAGTATTTTATCTTTTTGAGGTTTTCCTTTAACCTCTCTCTCTATATATATATATTTATTATTTAATAATATAATTATATTAAAATTTTTACATTCATATTAGAAGAAAAAAGAAAATCATATATATTAAATACTATTTTCTTTAACAGAAAGAAATGGAGCGTTAACCACAAAGGTTGCGTACTAGCTAGTTAAGCTATGGGGGATGTGGTGGAATATTCCATCTGTCCAGGATTCGAATCTAGACGTACACAACAATTGTGGTCACTAAGATTTAATCAAGACTGATGTCTTACAGTCATAATTTGCCAAAAGATTAGTCTAGGCATAGCCTAGAACACCCTTCCCCCCCCCAAAAAAAAAAAAGAATGAAGCGTTTTATTAAGAAAAGAAAGGGCCTAGCGAGAGACTGGGAGAACAAGACTTTTCTGCCCTTTCTTTGTGTGCACCAAGGAGTTGCGATTTCTCCGGATAACCCAAACATACGCCATGACCAAGATACACAATAGAACTTGGAAGGGTTTTACAACTTTGTTTAGCCGTAACTCTGAAATCTATGAATCCATAAAAATGTGAGTGACTTAATTAGGTAATTTTATAAAAATGGAAAATTTAAAGTTAAAATTGTAAAAATTCAAATATTAAAAAAAATAAGATAATTTAATTTTAAGAAATTAAAATAAAATTGAAAAAGTCACACCATGTCAAAAAAGTGCACGCTATGACGCACCATGGTACGCCTCACAACACCACGTGACCCACGCTTTACAAAAATGCTACATGTTTTATTGTAATGTTCGAGATTGTGGCTTACACAATAACAAAGCTTTTTGAACACTGGCCTTTTTAATCCTTTTAGTTATATGTTTTTACGTGATTGATAGATAAGACAATGAATATGTATTTAACATGTACGTTACAACAATATCATGTTTAATTATAGGACATTAAAATATTCTTATAAACTATTTTATAAATACTAAGATTTATAAGACCTTGTACAAGTTCTTCGATTGATTCTATCATAGAGATGCATTATAAAATCCTTTGCTTTTGAAAATAGTTATATAAACACGTCTTTATATGATATTTTTTGATAACGTTATATAAAAATTTTAAAAACGTTTAATATTTTAAAAACGTCATAAAATATTGTTAAGACGTAGATCCAAAAATGTCATGTAAATTAAATTTATTGTAAAAGTACTTTGTCTCAAGAACTTAACTTCTACAAAACAGTTAACAATTTGACATATTTAACGTTTTATAAATTCAATTTTTTTGTAGTGAGATGTTTCAACAATCATGTTCAAACACATGTGTATTCTATTTAATAAAAATTTATTTAATTAATTGTCAGGATCAAAATTCGAAACAAGAATTAAACTTAAACACTCAGAAACTATGTTAAAGAAGTTTGCGAAATAACACTTTAACAGTAAATCAATGGAACAGTGTATGAATTTGAATAACAAGTTATATTGAATTAACTTGATGATTACAACCAAAGCCTCAATCTGTTGAACAGGCTCAACAGACGTTCAATACTTCTCTAAAGAAATGATTTCTAAGAATCTTGAGGCTAATTCTCTCTAAAACAAAACAATACGTATCTGTATCTTCCTATTATAAGCAAAAGACTTCTAGACTATATATACAAAACAAATTACAAGATAATTACAAAAATAATATTGATCTTCAGCATCCAGTCCATAATTATCTTCAGCTCCTAGTCTTTCGCTTTAAGCAACCAACCACTCTTATCAACATAAACAACATTAATCTTCAGCAACATATTCTAATCAATAGCAGTACTAATCATGCTTGCAGTAGTAATTTCCATCTTGCAGTATTAACTCTTCAAGCAGTACTAACTACTAGCAGTACTAACCTTTCAAGCAGTAGTAATACTACTAGTAGTAGTAATCTTCAAGTAGCAGTACTAAAGTCTTCAGCAGTATTAATCTTCAACACTTAACAGCACTAGCCAGACTTAGTTCATTTCAGACCCAACATTAATCACTTTATTCTTTATTTCCAATAAAGGGTAGAGGCTAATGCACCCATATGATTACTAAATTCATCCATATGAATATTAATTACTAAATACATATCAATACTGATTATTCTTTTTTACATTTTTAATATAATATAATATTTAATTTCATTTTGCTTTATATACATATAACAACACCCTTTAAAAAAACAAATTAATACCAGACATGAAGTTTTGAGAAATTCAAATTTTAGGGACATAAACCAAGTTTTGGGAGTATTATTAATGAATAATCTATCTATATATATCTAAAAATAAAATTTAGAGTTGCTTAGGTGGCACAATGAGAAGCTTCCATTCTCATTTATCTATTTTCTCTTAATTTTTAATTTTTTTAAAATATAAAGTTATCATTAAATGAGTTTAACTTGAATTTAACCTTTCATTTTCTTTGTTATTTTATATTATTTTTATTTACACAACATAAGTATATCAAGAAAGTATAATTTAAATTTGCCTTACTTTTTTTAGTCTTATTAAAAAATATTATTATTATTTAACCAAACTTTTTATTCAATAATCTAACATTTTTTAGTTCAATTTATAGAATTATAATTTTTATTTTTATTACTTAGTAAGTTAAAAAGCAATTAATATATGTATTGAATTTTAAAATTTTTATGAAAAATATAAAAAAGTCAATATATATATATAATACAATATATATAAGAAGGAAGATGAGAGAGAGTTAAGCAGAGGTCTTACTTGATATTTATCTAATTTTCTATAATTGATTTATTTTTAAATAATAGTCATACATTAAATGTCTTTTATTAATTATTAAAACTTTTTATTTTTCATTTTAAGATATATAAAAATCATTAAAAAAACTTTATTTTTATTTAACTTTCATTTTTAAATTTTAAAAACCAATTAATATATGTATTGAACTTTAAAAGTTTCATAAAAATATAAAAACCAATATTATGTATATATTACATCAATATATATATATCACTATATATATATTACAATAAATAATTTTATAATGAATTTATTATTTATTTGTTTTTTTTATTTTTTTTAGTAAGCTAACAATGATAATAAATAACTTTTTATTAAATGAGTTTAGTAGGAATTATGATTAAAAAATTTCTCAAAATTTTGATTTAATTTTCTAAAATGTATAATATGTAAATCTATATATATATCTATATTTATCTATATATATTAAATTAAAAACCGGGCATCATGACGTGGCATGTAACACCCTCCCTAGTCCCTGGAAGGTATTACGGGCAAGGACTAAATCTTTACAAAGTTAAACATGCAAAATTGAGACTTGAATTAAATTTTATTAAATAACATCTAACTAGCAGCGGAAGTCTTTAAACCAAATAAAAAGTGTTCACTAAAAGCCTATCACATACTAGGTTATTCATTACATCACACAAAAAGAAAAGAAAAGATGTGATCTATCAATCAATTTCATGAATTATGATGATTAAGTTCCTTGCTAATCCCCGCGAGATTTTCTCCTGAGACATACGACATGGGTTAGCTTACAAAACTAAGTGAGTTCATGAAAAGGCTAACAATTAAACATTCTATAACAATTGACTAACTACACTTTTATGATGCATATAATTCACAAAATCAGTTATACAACTATAAATGTTATGGTTGTACACAACCACGCCAACTGAAGTGCTACTTCTTGATGGTACGCAATAGGGAACTATCACTGAACATTTCTGAGTACCATTGAGCTTAACTCTGTCAATGATTCATACCAACACTTATCACATGTACACGTCACTAATCACGATAAAATCTAAAATGATCGAACAATATAAATAATTAACCGTAACAAGACCGAGTCTTACACACATGCGCATATGAACATATTAATCACATACGAACACATAATATAAACATAACGATGGCATACTATAACAGGCTTGGCAATTTAAATAATAAAGACTAATAAATAAACTGCGAAAACTGAAACTAAGCTAGTCGTGTATCCTCCCCTTTCGGGAAACGAGTCATGAAAACTCACCTGATTCGTCATACGATTGAGATTCGAATAAATTATGAAATTTGGCTACGAATCAACACCTATCAATAAATTTACGAGTCCCAAAGTCACGCTAAAAATAATTACAAACTAACTTTACCGTAAATATCTAAACGAGTTACTTTCTAATTTATAAGGTTTACTCCACAACCTTTATTAATTAAATTAATCAATTCCTACACTAAAAATACAAATAACTTAAACTAATTTCTTATCACTAATAATCAACAATACCAATGGATGGTCTATAATTAATTAATAATAACAATGATGGTTCCTTTCTCACTCCGCGTTCTACAGCAGTACATCATGCTATTCTACTTGACTTGGGTTTGGGTGCATGAACCTAAAAACTCATGAATAAATGAGTTCTTGATTTTTTTGGGGGAGTGTTATTTACACCAAAATTATGTCAAAATCAGGTCAATTCATACGTTGGGAATGTAATTAATGCATTGGGAATGTAAAAAGCAGATGTTGATGTTGATGTGTGTGAGGAGAAAATTAATTATGATGGTGCACTTAGTAAAGTTATGGGTGCAATTAGCCTCCCCCTTTTTTTATGGGATTCCATGCATGGGTTAACAAAACCCATCGACAGCATGCAAACTCGATTTATGCATGCATGGTTGAACTCCACGCCATGGCCACCATATTGAACGATTGGTTTAACTCCAAATCTTACCGAACGGAATTCCATTCGATACATATCGCTTATCAAAAGCGGTCTATATTGTCGCTTATCGAAAGTAAGTTACTCAACAACCGAGTACACACACCGCCTTCACGATATGGCCGACCCAAAGGTTGAGGCCGACGTCTTCTCTCTCTCTCTCTAGTGAGACGAAAGTTCAACCCTCACACTACTAGTGGCTACTACCGCCTGCTGTCTTGGTTCAGTCGACTGAACAGCTTACACTAGTGCCTTTAGACCCTCACCTACATGACGAGTTTGAGGGTTCTGACCCTCTTCGCACACAGCCCCAACTTTGATATCTCGGCACCCGGCTTAGTTTGGTGATTTGCCTTTGGTGGAAACTAGCTAGTAACGGAGACCGTACACCATGGCTTCGGTTACCCATTCTCAATCGTCCAGGCGATTAAATGTTTCTGTTGGGACTAGTGACGGAGGCCGTAGACCGTGCCCTCTATCTTAGTCGACTAGCACGTCCCAAAACCAACTGACCCACATGAGATGTTATCACCCCTATGGTCTGTTCGAATAAAACCCATATACACCAACGAAGGTAAAACATATATGTTAACATTTAAGGATCCAGAACCGGTTAGTTTCCAACATGAAAAAAACCCACATACAAACTAAGTGAAAATCGATAAATGACAATTGTGGTTTTCACCCAACCATGTAAATTTTCCACCCTTACGATCGTCTCTTGGATGAATCTAGTTTATTAATTTATTGGCTATAATACGAGGTTCTAATACCTTTGAAAATCGTAGATAGAAGAAGAGAGATTTACATACCTACTATTGAGATTGCTCCCGATTATGGACTCTCGATGAACTTCTTCCCTTTCCTTCTTCTTTCTTTTTACTTCCTTCTGTTGCTTCTTTTTCTCTCCAGAGGGAGTACGTATACACCTTTTTATATAATATATTTTCTTCCCTTTGAAATAAATCCAAAATATTTAGACTCCTACTCTATCCCTTACGGTTACGAAGATCAAGGAACTACCCAAAAGTGGATGCTTATCCCCACTTTCTTTTTATCTTTTTATTTGGTCAAATCTTTTTTTTAATACTAACTAATAAAAAGAGGAATGGGTACCTCCATGGAGAGTTGCAAGAAAAGTAGGGGAAGTGGGTAAATCCCATTATTTATTTATTTTTCTTTTATTTGATTAAAGTGTCCTCTTTAGTCCATAGTTTTCTTCTATTAACAATTTGAGTCCTAACTCACTAAATACATTCCAACTAGCCCCTAAATTGGGGTGTTACAACTCTCCTCCCCTTATAAAAATTTCGTCCTCGAAATATGCTTTTTGAACATATAGGAGCAATTTTGTCCCCATCTTCGTTTTAGATTTCTAAGGTACACATGACCATCTCTTACACCCCACACTAATTACATACACATGTATATATATACCACTGATCACTTTTATCAAACCCTTTACACTTTATCTAGTTAGATTCTACTTATAATGTATGGGGCAACATTGCAAGCACAATTCTCATGATTACGTTTCTATTGCATTGTTGCAATATACTATAAATAGTTACTACTTGGAATGCTCTGCTTGAATATATATTATACTAAATGAAACACTAGCTATCTGGAAAAATGATGCTTTAGTTAAATCAAGGCTTAACCGTGTGGGTCTTACTGGCATACGCTGACGCTAAACACTGTTTAGATGTTGTGACATAACTAACGTACATGCTGATGACTACTAAAACAAAGTCACATATCTAAGTTTTACTTTACATGGCTAGACTATTGTTCTATAACTAATACATGCCTCATCTACTACTGGAACCTTACCCAACCCGGTGGGGGTCAATATTGTACTACTTTATTTCTTTAATAATCTCGCTAGCACTAAACTAACCACCATTGACAATCTTACTGGCACTGTATTACTACCATTGACTAATCCTACTATACATTTCTATTCTAAGTGAGTGGAATCCCTATTTCGATAGTGAATGTAAAATTCGTGGATCCAAAGCTTCCAGTTATGCCAAAATTAGTAAAATAACACCGTTATAATTCTACAAGTGGGGAAACGTACCTGACACATTGTTGGGTGCTTCTAGCGCCTCATCCAAAGTCATCGTGTACGCCCTGCCCCTATCTTGAGGCACATTAGGCTTATTAGTCAAACCTCTTCCTGACACATTTGGGGTAGTCTTGATTGTCCCTGCTTGATCTTTCCGCAACTTCGGACATTCATTTCTAAGATGCTCCGTAGAGCCACACTCATAGCAAGACCTAGTACTACCTGTACAATCTTTCATGGAATGTCCTGACCTCCCACAACAGAAACATCCGGTACTGCCAGCCTTACACTCTCCTAAGTGTCGTCTACCACATTTGGCACAGATCGGGTACAAGGTGCCACTTACCTTCACCTTTGTCTCTGGACTAATTCTAGCCTGTTTTGACCCCTTTTTGGTTCCCTCCCACTTGCGTTTTTCTTCACCTTTGTCTCTGGACTAATTCTATCCCTTACCTGAGTGCGCCATGACTGAGTGGCGATCTTCCGTTCCTGGGCCAACGTTAAGTTTAAGAGGTCTCGCTCTTCTCGCATGCTATCCCTCTCTTCCCGCAGGCTATCCCTCTCTTCTACCCGCCTATGGTGCGACCGTTGTAAGTTGTCGAGCATTCTCTTAGTTCTATCATTGTCCCACTCAGAGTAGGCCAACCTGTCTTGTAACTCAACCTTCTTCCTTTGAATGGCCTCTATGCTTTCTTCCATTTCGGTACGCGTGGGAGGCGGTGTAACAAGGCGTCTCTCTCGAACTAAACCTTGTGATGGGTTGCCTTCTGGAGACGTCGGGCTATCCTCCCCAGGTATACGGTTCCAACTGGGAGTCACACTGGTGTGACGGCTACAAACACTTTCGCCATGTAGGCCTAGTCCAAATGGAACTCTCCATCCTCCAGCCCCACGCTCGTGTCCTCTCCCTCTCCTACGGTTAACGGATCTAGGGTGCACCATTTTTCCTACAAAACCACAAGGAAAAACACTAATTCACACACTAATAAAAATAAAACCAAACTTACTCGTAAGTCACACCACACCACAGAAGATACTAAACACCTCTCCAAATTAAACTCAGGCCGAAGGGAATTCTTAACCCATTTATTCTTAAACTAAGCTTTCTCGACACAATAGATCAACCTTATTCTTTAATCTAGCGCTCTTTAAGTTTAAGTCTAAGTTAGAAATAACCTAATTCACTTAAACCTTTGGCTCTGATCCAGAACCGGTTAGTTTCCAACATGAAAAAAACCCACATACAAACTAAGTGAAAATCGATAAATGACAACTGGGGTTTTCACCCAACCATGTAAATTTTCAACCCTTACGATCGTCTCTTGGATGAATCTAGTTTATTAATTTATTGGCTATAATACGAGGTTATAATACCTTTGAAAATCGTAGATAGAAGAAGAGAGATTTACATACCTACTATTGAGATTGCTCCCGATTATGGACTCTCGATGAACTTCTTCCCTTTTGTAACACCCTAAAAATAGGGATAACAAAAATTTCCGAAAAATGGAAATATGGTATATAAATTAGCCAAAGCAATCGAGCCTCCCAAAAATGGGGAAATAGTAAACTTGTTTAATTACAGTTGTAATTCAACGGAAAAGAGACAACAACCAACTACTCTAATTTCTACGCTAGGAAGAAGATTACAAAAAGGGTGTCGTCTATGAACCCAAAAATGTCTTCACAAGACGTGCGACCAAAAGCGTTTTCCCCAAGATATCACCCAAATGCAACTAGACCTGCTTAGGAGCTGCACCACTAGAACCTGAGATACACATCGACACCAAACAAGTGTTAGGCCAAAAAGCCTAGTGAGTTGTACAAGTAAAAGCATTCCAAAATAATGTACAATTCTTATCAGCAGTTAACAATAAGTTGCTTAAATGTGAAGTCAATGGGGGAGACCCATAGCATCAATCAAGTTCCACACAAAGAGTCGATACACCTTGATGCCAACTACCATGAGTGACATCCAAAAGGCCCGGCACACCCGAGGACTACAACCATGGCATTACCCCGAATGGCGGAGGTCTAGGTACATACCATTACAGTGGCACCCAAGACTATATCCTCTTAGTGTCTACCGACTTGGTTCATCCAACATTATTATTAGTAGGTCTCAAGGCGCATAGTGCACATGAATAAACACGATACCAACCATGGGTATAATATTAGACCATACCTTTCATAAATAGTACCAAGTCCATAACGAGACTAGCATAAAATTGAGGTTAACCATGTAATTGAAATTCCATACATAGTGAGTCAAGTAATAGGTCATATCATTATCATGCTATGTATTTCAATAACCTTTAACAAGTCACATTTGTCACGTATCCATGTAACACTCCCATTTCACAAATTAGGTCAATATCCAAGATTAATACATACACCTATATTTCTCATCTTCTACGATTAAGAAATCCCAATAACAAGTTAGGGAGGTTCATTCATATGATGAAAGGGACATAGACTTACACATATAGATATCTATAAGAAATCAAGTTTCATGTATGAATAATTCACATAAAGATAAATGACAACAACATATAGTAGAAGATGATGTGTATCTAGTTTTAACAAAGTTTAGAAACTCACCAACTAGGTTTATAAAGGAAAACCTAGAAAGTAGAAACCCTAGGAGTAGATGGAAAAGGAGACTTAATGTCTTGATATTCTTGGTAGGAACTTGAGTTAAATGGTCTTGATCAACCCCTTGAACTCAATAAATGCTCTAGATGAAAGATGAGGCTTGCATTAATGAGGGGAGAAGTTATGGTGAGGAAAATCGCCTTGGATCAGCTCCTAAATCGCCAAGGAAGAGAAAGAAATGAGAACCCTAGCAACAAACCCGTTTGGCCAAGTTTTTATACCCACAGAGGCAGGGTGCGACATTGCCCGGCGACTTTACCATAGGCATTGTCGCTGGGGCATTGTCGCTGAACAACCCCAACCTTCTGTCTCCCCCGGGCGACTATGCCACCGCGACTATGACCAGTGTCATAGTCGCTGTTTAATGTCGACGGTCACCACCAGGCTGCTGTAAAATTTTGGAATTTTTGCTAACTAGGAAAGAAAATGAATGGGGGTTTCCGAGAGATTATTCTAACTCATTAATAGTGACGTTAAACCTTAAAATGAGGGTAACTAGAGTATTAAGAAGAGAGATAGCTTACCAAGAATTTTCCGGGTGTTACAATCATCCCCAACTTATTTGGATTTCATCCCCGAAATCCCTTCCTAAGGGAACAACTGAGGTTATCACTTCTTCATATCTTCTTCGGACTCCCAAGTGATGTTAGCACCCCGATGGTGCTTCCATTGAACTTTAACCATAACCACTTCCTTGTGCCTCAACTTCTTCATTTTTGTTTCCAAAATTGCTTCCGGTTCTTCCACACAACGATTCCCGTTATCTACACGGATTTCCGTCAAAGGAATCACACTTTCTTCTTCGGCTAGACACTTTCGAAGGTAACACACGTGGAAAGTAGGGTGTATTCCTTCCATTTCAGGTGGTAGATCCAACCGGTATGCTTGTAAACCAATCTTTTCTAAGATGACAAAAGGTCCAAGGAAACGGGGGCTAAGCTTCCCACGCTTTCCAAACCGGATAATCCCTTTCCATGGGGAGACTTTTAACATGACGCGGTCACCCACTTGGAACTCGACCGGTCTTCTCTTCTTGTCCGCGTAACTCTTTTGTAGATCTTGAGCCGCCTTCATCCTTTCTCGAATTTCTTTCACCTTGTCCGTCGTCTCCTGGACTATCTCTGGTCTGGCGAGTTGTTTCTCGCCCGCTTCAAGCCAGCAAACCGGAGTTCTATACTTCCGCCCATACAGCGCCTCGAACGGTGCCATCCCGATGCTAGAGTGATAACTATTATTATAAGCAAACTCCACCAAAGGTAGGTGTGTGTCCCAATTTCCTCCGAAATCTATAACACACAACCGCAACATGTCCTCGAGCGTCTGAATCGTTCTCTCGCTTTGACCATCGGTTTGGTCATGGTACACCGTGCTCAAGTTTAATCTTGTGCCCAACTCTTTCTGTAGGCTAGCCCAAAAATTCGACGTGAATCGACTGTCCCGATCCGACACGATAGATTGCGGGACTCCATGTCTCGACACCACCTCGTCGATATAAAGTTTGGCTAATTTCTCCATTGGCAAGGTCTCTCGCATAGCAAGGAAATGTGCACTCTTGGTTAAACGATCAACAATCACCCAAATTGTATCATGACCCCGCAAGGTCTTTCGTAGCTTTGTCACAAAATCCATGGTGATATTGTCCCACTTCCACTCGGGAATAGACAACGGTTGTAAACTTCCGTACGGTCTTTGGTGTTCTGCTTTGACTTGAAGGCACGTAACATACCTCTCCACGTAATTTGCCACGTCTAGCTTCATCACCGGTCACCAATAGTTTAACTTTAAGTCCCTATACATCTTCGTGCTACCGGGGTGAATTGAATACTTTGACTTATGCGCCTCTTCTAAGAGTAGTTCCCGATTTCCACCGAGCTTTGGCACCTAAATTCGGCCCTGAAAGATTTTAAGTCCCCGACTATCTTCCGTCAAACGTTTCCTTTGTTTCACCATAATTTCGGATTTTAAATTTTCTTCCTTAAGCGCCTCCGCTTGACACGACTTGATGTTTTCCAACAAACTTGACACCATTTCAATTCTTATGAGGGCTAACTTAACACCACCTTCAGCTTCTCCGACTCAACGCATCTGCCACCACGTTGGCCTTACCGAGATGGTAGAGTAAGTCACAATCATAGTCCTTTAGTAGCTCAAGCCACCTTCTTTGCCGCATGTTGAGTTCCTTTTGGTCAAAGATGTACTTAAGACTCTTGTGATCAGTAAAGAGAATACACTTCGTCCCGTACAAATAATGTCGCCACAATTTCAATGCGAAGATCACCGCCGCCAATTCCAAGTCATGAGTCGGGTAGTTCTTTTCATGGTCCTTTAGATGTCGTGATGCATAGGCGATCACCTTTCCCCGTTGCTGTTAAACCCAGATAATCTAGTTGATAACAATCACACAACACAATATAGATCAAGAGATAAACAGATCAGAATAACATACCACGATCCCTTGATTAAACAATGAAAACCAGTTGTGTGTTCTTGGTACCTTGAATGCGATTACAAAGAATACGTATGGCAGCCTCTTCTAATTAATTGTGATTATTAGGCTTAACCTAAAACTAAGAAAATAAAAACTATTTATACATAGGCCTAATGCCTAATGGGCTTGGGATTGAGGCCCACAAACAAACTAACTATTAACTTATTACAAATCAAACCCTCTAACTAACTTTAACACAATTGCAATTTAAACCCTTAACTTTAACTTTAATCTTGAATACAATTTATGATCCAACAATCTCCCCCTTTGGATTCAAGATTAAAAAGTTTGGCAATAGTCTTCGGGTCTTTACTTTTCTTGAAAATTGTAGTAGATATGACGTTGTATCTTTACACAGTCTTCATCTTCCTCTATCTTCAAATGAAGTGTCCTTCTGACGATCATCTTCAGTCAGACTTTTAATAGATCAAATAGGCTCAGGCACTTTGATATCTTTGAAATTCTTCAGCAGTCTTCAGATTATATTCTCCCTCTTTGTATATTCTCCCCCTTTTTGATTAGTGGTGAGAATCATCATCATCAAAACATATCAAAACAATCTCCCCCTTGTCATTATAGACTTCAATTTATCACTGTCTTCATGTATAGATCCCTGTGTGGAAATAAGAGCAGTCTTCCCAGATGGAAAGAGTGATTATTTCAATCTTTTCAGATTCAAATAATTAAAAAATGGTAACCTTGAATCAAAAAATGACTCAGTTAGAATGCCTGTCAGTAACACAAAGTCACTGAGTAACACAAAGTTACTATATAAGGAGCTGGTTTGATGTTGGCTCCCTAGGACTTCCATTCAATCATCGAATAACACATGGTTATCTATGAACGTTATGACAGAAAACAAATTTCTGTGTGCTTGTGCATGTGTATGAAAGAATTAAGCATCGATGATTGCTTTTTCATATAGGCTCAAAATATGTAAACTTGTTGAGATAGCAACAAATTATACATAGACTCAATGTGCATGATAAAGGGTCGAAGGTGGGGCAACTTTCCTTCTTTTTCAATATTAGTATCTTCCAAATGAAGAACCAATAGCTTATGTGTTGCGTCCCCAGAAAATGTGAAACATTCTCTTTTTGAGAAAAGAATGAGTAGTTGGTGGGGTTATATGCAAGAGATGGCATGGGCTAGTTTCCTTTTTCAATGATGGTCACCAAAGAATGTGAACCAATCAGATAATATGGCTGCCCGGATCAGAAAGAAGTTTGGTGCAGAGTTTGATATTCTTTTACTCTGTTCTCTCCCCCTCTTTCTTTTAATTCTCACTTCTAACCAATCTCTCTTTTCCATTTTACCTCTTCACACACCATCACTCAATTCTTTTGACCCCTATCCCCTCAATCACTCAGGGAATACTTCCTGGGTAGGAAACACTGGTTATCGTGAATCCATGGAAGTTCTGTTAAGCTCTCACACTGAATCCCTTGTATTTTCCTAAAAGAACGTGTTGTTCAACAGTCTTTTGTACATGAAAGCACAAAGGAATACAAACATGAAGAATAAAAATTTGGAGAAGTCAAAACATAAGATGTTTGACAATACGATTCTCCCCCTCAAAATAAAAGTGGTTGGCATTTAAGCTCAAAAATCATTTAAAATCACACTTCACAATTCATGAAAAATCTTTGAAGAATAGGAAGTGGTTTGAACATTTAAGAAACCATTTTGCACAAGTGAAAGTTGTTCATCTTTCAACAAGTGATAGAGTGTAAGGATTAGAAAGATATACCTGTAAATCAGAATCCTTAACTCCCCCTGGAATGAATATTTTCATTTAAGTATCTTTAACAAAAACTCAGATATCCTCCCCTTGATACCTGTAAAAAGTCAAAAATATGACAATTATAGTAAAAATCATATATATCTTTTCCTTCTAAAATATTTAACAGTTAGCTCCCCCTCAAATAAAAAACTTCTATAAAAGATTTGATCATTTAAGCATCCTATCAGAAGAAAACATTTGAGTACGGGTTTTGAACTGAAGTATTCAAAAGCCATGATTACTTATTCTACGGTGAGAATAGTATTTAATCTTTTCCTGAAAAATCAGAAAATACATCAGTAAAAGTAGAAAGCATATAAGCTCCCCCTTAATATGTGCATAATCCTTAATCATGAAACCGAACTCTGAATTACTAGGATTAAAGTAAATTCAGAAGTCAAACTCTTTGACATTCAAGTCCGAGATCTAGACTGTATTGTCTAGAAGTCAACATTCTTTGACACTTAAGCAAGAGTCCTGATCTGTAGTAATCAGAAGTCGGCGTTCTTTCTCCCCCTTAAACTTTGGGTGCCTGCAACACAGATTTAGCTTTTGGTACCCACTGGTAGTTGGGTCCTAATAGGTTAGTTGCAGTTCTAGTAGGAGAGATAAAATAAGAACCATACCAGTTATTTACATAATCTTTTCTTACAAAATCATTTGTACCACAATAGAAACAACTAATTTTCTTTCGAGCTAACTTGATCAGTTGATTGATAGTGTAAACCAGATCAGGTTTGCCAAAAGTTTTACCTTTTGAAGCATAGTTCCATTTGGCATTTGATGTATGCACAAATGATTTATCTTTCTTCTTTTCCTCTGAAGATCCTTTAACTTTCCAGATCCAATTTCCTCTCTCTCTATCATCATCCTTTCTCCAGAAGCTTTTCTTTGGAGACTTAGTCTTCTTGAAGTTACCTAAACCATCAACATTTTTGTCATAGAAAAGGTTAGAAGGACGAATCTGATCCGTAGATTTAGAGGAAAGACCATCATTTAAATCAAATAAAGGATTGTAAGAAACATTTGAGAAATGTGAACTTGAAGTTGTTTTTAATGAACTATCTGAATCCGCTAGATCATCTCTTGGTGATTGAGCTATTGACTCTGGCGTCTTGTGCTCAGTCAGCTTCACTTTGAATACTATCTTCTCAAGTTCCTTTATCTTTGATGACAAACTGTTTCTTTTTGTTATCCCAGTTTAATCTAGTTGATAATTAACACACAAACACAATATACAAGAGATATAAGGATCAGAATAACATACCAATCCCTTGAATAATCAATGAAAACCTTGTGTGTTCTTGATACCTTGAATGTAGGATTATAGAGAAAACATACGGCTACTATATAGAAAATTATCAGAGTTCTAACCTAAAAACTAATTAACAAAACATTAAATACCTAAGCCTAATAGGCCTAATGGGCTTGGGCCCAATTAAACCCTTAACTATAACTTTAATCTTGAATACAATTTATGATCCAACAATCTCCCCCTTTGGATTCAAGATTAAAAAAAATTGTAATTGTCTTCGGGTCTTCACTTGTCTTCACTTTTCTTGAAAACTTCAGAAACAGTCTTCACTTGACTTCAGCAACCTTTATTTCAAAATTCTTGAAATCTTCTTTTTATTCTCCTTCTTTGATTATTCTCCCTTTTTGTATATTATCCCCCTTTTTGATGAGTGGTGAGAATCATCATCATCAAAACATATCAAAACAATCTCCCCCTTTGAATATGATCATCAATTTAGCACTGTCTTCATGTAACGAACCCTGTGTGAAATAAGAGCAGTCTCTCCAAATGGAGAAAGTGATTATTTCAATCTATGCAGATTCAAATAAAAAGTAGTAACCATTCGAATATTTTCAAATTCAAACAGTTAAAAATGGTAACCCTGAATCAACAAATGACTCAGTTAAAATGTCTGTCAGTAACACAAAGTTACTAAGTAACACAAAGTTACTATATAAGGAGCTGGTTTTGATGTTGGCTCCCCAGGACTTCCATTCAATCATCGAATAACACATGGTTATCTATGAACGTTCTGACAGAAAACAAATTTATGTGTGCTTGTGCATGTGTATGAAATAATTAAGCACCGATGATTGCTTTTTAATGTAGGCTCAAAGTATGTAAACTTGTTGAGACAACAACAAATTATACAAAGACTCAATGTGCATGAGAAAGGGTTTGAAGGTGGGGTAACTTTCCTTCTTTTTCAATATTAGTATCTTCCAAATGAAGAACCAATAGCTTATGTGTTGCGTCCCCAGAAAATGTGAAACATTCTCTTTTTGAGAAAAGAATGAGTAGCTGGTGGGGTTGTATGCAAGAGATGGCATGGGCTAGGTGCCTATTTCAATGATGGTCACCAAAGAATGTGAACCAATCAGATTATGTGGCTGCCCGGCTCAGAAAGTGGTTTCGTGCAGAGTCTGATATTTTTTTACTCTGTTCTCTCACCCTCTTTCTTTTAATGCTCACTTCTAACCAATCTCTCTTTTCCATTTTACCTCTTCACACACCATCACTCAATTCTTTTGACCCCTCTCCCCTCAATCACTCAGGGAATACTTCCTGGGTAGGAAACACTGGTTATCGTGAATCCATGGAAGTTCTAATAAGCTCTCACACCGAATCCCATGTATTTTCCTAAAAGAACATACTGTTCAATAGGCTATTGTACATGAAAGCACAAAGGAATACAGTTACACATGAAGAATAAAATATTGGAGAAGTCAAAACATAAGGTGTTTGACAATGCGATTCTCCCCCTCAAACTGAAAGAGGTTTACAATTAAGCTCAAAAATCATTTAAAATCACACTTCACAATTCATGAAAATCATTGAAGAATAGGAAGTGGTTTGAACATTTAAGAAACCATTTTTCACAAGTGAAAGTTGTTCATCTTTCAACAAGTGATAGAGTGTAAGGTTTAGAAATATATACCTGTAAATCAGAATCCTTAACTCCCCCTGAAATTAATATTTTCAATGAAGTATCTTTGACAAAACTCAGATATCCTCCCCCTTAATACATGTAAAAAGTCAGTTAAATCAGAAAAATATATCAGTATAAATATTAAGCATATAAGCTCCACCTTAATATCCGCATTCAATTATCAAACGCTTTGTCATTGACGTCCGAGTCCTAAGTTGTTATACTTAGAAGTCATCGTTTTGACAATGAGGCAAGAGTCCTGATCTGTAGTAATCAGAAGTCGTCTTTTCGTTGAGGTACGGGTTCTAAGCTGATTTACTTAGAAGTCTTTGTTCTTTCTCCCCCTTAAACCTTGGGTGCCTGCAACACAGATTTAGCTTTTGGTACCCACCGGTAATTGGGTCCTAATGGGTTAGTTGCAGTTCTAGTGGGAGATATGAAATAAGAACCATACCAGTTATTCACATAATCTTTTCTTACAAAATCATTTGAGCCACAGTAGGAACAACTAATTTTCTTTTGTGCTAACCTGATCAATTGATTGATTGTGTAAACCATATCAAGTTTGCCAAAAGTTTTATCTTTTGAGGCATAGTTCCATTTGGTATTTTATGTATGCACAAATGATTTATCTTTCTTCTTTTCCTCTAGAGATCCTTTAACTTTCCAGATCCAATTTTCTTTATCTCTCTCATCATCCCTTCTCTAGAAGCTTTTCATTCGAGACTTAGTCTTCTTGAAGTTACCAGAACCATCAACATTTTTGTCATAGAAAAGGTTAGAAGGACGAATCTGATCAATAGATTTAGAAGTAAGACTATCATCTAAATCAAACAAAGGATTATAAGAAACATTTGAAAAATGTGAACTTGAAGATGTTTTTAATGAACTATCTGAATCAGCTAGATCATCTCTTGGTGATTGAGCTATTGACTCTGGCGTCTTGTGCTCAGTCAGTTTCACCTTGAATACGATCTCTTTAAGTTCCTTTATCTTTGACGACAAACTGTTTCTTTCCTTTGCAATTTGATCAAACTTCTTTTGCAATTCAGATTTCGTCTACTTTTCCTCCAGAATGGTTGTTGACAACTCAGATAACTTTCCTGTCAGCTTAGCTATCTCAGTCTCTAGATCTTTCTTTTCTTTAGAAAAGTCTTTATCTATATCCTTCAGCTCAGCTTTCTTCTTCTCTTTCTCAGCTTTTTCTCTCTCAAGAATGATAACCTTCTCAAAATCTGAAACTTGTTGAGAAAGCTTAACACATTTAAACTCTAACAATTTCTTCTCTTCAAAGGCTTTTCTAGAGAAATCAGAGAATTTCTTAGCAAATTATTTTCTCTCTTTCCAATCTTCAACATCTCATCTTGGACTTTTGTGTTGTCTCTGTCTTGTGTTGTCTTTTCTTTCAGCATATTAATCTCAACCTCAAGACTAAAGACTTGATCTTTCAGTTTATCTCTTTCCGCAAAGACTTGAGAATTTGTCTTTCTAAGCCCTTCAGATGTTTCTCTAGCAATGTTTGCTCTCCTTCTAAGCTCATCAAGCTCTTTTTGCATTAACTCCTTCTTTGACCATGTAGAGCTTGAATTAAGACTTTTTACTTTAGCTTGAAGATTTGAGATTTCTTTCTCTTTAGACTCAATAATTCCTGCAAAATTAATCTTTGAGTTAGATATACATTCTGAGTAAACAAAGTCTTTCTTTAGGCATTTATCATCTTGCAACTTATTTATTTGATCAAGAAGAGATGAGTTCCGAATTTTCAGATCTTTATTTTCAGCTTCTAGAGCTGGAATCTCTGGCATATATGCTAAAGCACAATCTCTCTTGGTTAGCACTGTATTTCCCTTCTCGTCTATGTGCGGCATGATGAAATTTGTACCACTTAAATCTACTAGATGAGATCGTTAGAATCAAGTATAAGATAAAAACTACACTTAAAAATTTTCAGAAAAATAAATTTCTAAAAATAATTTAAATGCATATATCGCAAACAGTAGAATTAAATACAGAGTAATACTGAAAATAAGAAAATTTTGATCACGAACAGAACTTTGTCCCCCTTCGCAGACTTTAGAGGCCATATTACAGTTTGCAAAAATTTGTCTAAGTATGGAAAACTGTGAAATTGGTGCAAAAAAAGACAAATTTTGCTAGACCGATATGCTGCTTGATCGGTGTCCTGACCAACCGGACCTGTGTGTCGACCGGTATTTCGACCGGACTGTGTTCGACCGATAATGTGCTTCGACCGGTAATGTGTCCGACCGGTAATGTGATGTGACCGGTATTCTGACCGGACAGGTCTTAAGACCGATAAAGTATGCTTGACCGGTATTACTATGACCGGGACCGGAATTGATAATTCGACCGGACAAGAGTGTGGACCGATAAAATGTATGGACCGATAAGATGTGGACCGATATAAAGAGTGACCGGTATTCTGTCTACCGGGGTGTCCCCGACCGATACGATGTATTCAGGTCGACCGATGTTTTGACCGGAACCGGAGTTTATGAATATCGACCGGTGTTCTTGAAGGTCGACCCAGAACGATGAAATTCAACCCAGAAAACACTTTAAGCACACAAATTGAAAGCAAAAATCAGACTTTTGTACCCAAAATCATGTATCGATCACAATGCAATCAAAAACAAAGATTAAATTTAACTTTCATGCATCAATTTGATAAACCCAGTGGTCGACTGCTATACGAACCCAGATAACCATATATCCAAAAATTCAATCAATTGATGATTTACAATGCAATTAACCAATCAAATAACATTCAATCGCATAAAACTCATCTAATCTATTCTATTTTAAGCATAAAAACACATAGATTCATGAAATCGATTTATCAGAATTCGATGAACACAGTAAACTCGATGAACAATAATATCCAAAAAAAATCTGATTCTTTTAGCTCTGATACCACTTGTTATCCCAGTTTAATCTAGTTGATAATTAACACGCAAACACAATATAAATCAAGAGATATAAAGATCAGAATAACGTACCAATCCCTTGAATAATCAATGAAAACCTTGTGTGTTCTTGATACCTTGAATGTAGGATTACAGAGAAAACGTACGGCTACTATTTAGAAAATTATCAGAGTTATAACCTAAAAACTAATTAACAAAACATTAAATACCTAAGCCTAATAGGCCTAATGGGCTTGGGCCCAATTACAAAATAACTATTAACTAAATACTAATTAGACCCTCTAATTAACTTTAACATAATTGCAATTTAAACCCTTAACTATAACTTTAATCTTGAATACAATTTATGAGCCAACACTTTCCTTTGCAATCAGATCAAACTTCTTTTGCAATTCAGATTTCGTCTTCTTTTCCTTCAGAACGTTTGTTGACAACTCAGATAGCTTTCTTGTCAGTTTAGCTATCTCAGTCTCTAGATTTTTCTTTTCTTTAGAAAAGTCTTTGTTTACAACCTTCTGCTCAGCTTTCTTCTTCTCATTCTCAACCTTGTCTCTCTACAGAATGATAACTTTCTCAAAGTCTGAAACTTGTTGAGAAAGCTTAACACATTTGAGCTCTAAAGATTTCTTTTCTTCAAAGGCTTTTCTGGAGAAATCAGAGAATTTCTTGGCAAATTCTTTTCTTTCTTTCTCAATCTTCAACATCTCATCTTTTACTTTTGTGTTGTATCCATCTTGGGTTGCCTTTTCTTTCAGCATATTAATCTCAACCTCAAGACTGAAGACCTTTTCTTTCAAAGAATCCCTTTCAGCAAAAATTCTAGAGTTTGTCTTTTTAAGTCCTTCAGATGTCTCACTAGCATTGTTTGCTTTTCTTCTCAGCTCATCTAGCTCTTTTTGCATTGTTTCCTTCTTTGATCAGCTTGAGCTAGAATTAAGACTTTCAGATTCTTTCAACTTTGCTTGAAGATGTAATATCTCCTTTTCTTTAGACTCAATTATTCCTGCAAAATCAATTTTAGAATCAGTAATACATACTGAACAGATAAAATCTTTCTTTGAATCTTTTGAATTTTCTTTTAAAACATTGATCTGAGTAAGAAGAGATGAGTTCTGAATCTTTAAATCCTTGCTCTCAGCTTTAAGAGGTAACATCTCGGATTTGAGCTTTTTAATCTCTTTTTCACAATCAAAGACCATGCTTGTATATCTTGACAACTGTCCAGCAAAATGTTTAAGATTTGCTTTTGCTTCAGAAAGAGTCATCTTGTCAAAATCAAGGCTATAACCTTCAGACATCTTTAGCTGTATGGTTAGAAATCAAACTTATCTATACCAAGAGAATCACCTAGATGAGATCGTTAAAATCAAGTATTAGATAAAAGCTACACGTAAAAATTTTCAGAAAAATAAATTTCCGAAAATAATTTAAGTGCAGATATCGCAAACAGTATAAAACAGAAATTAATCACAAAAAATCTGGTGCAAAAATAAGCTAAGGCAGTGGCGCAAAACGATAGTTCGCGCGTGAGACAGGTCGCGCAAAGAGGAGATTTGCGCGAGTAACTGCTGGCGTAAAGTGAGGTTTGCGTGTGATGTGGGTCGCGCAAATAGGAGGTTTGCGCGAACCGCAGGTGGCGCAAAGGGTGGTTCTCGCAAAAGGCTTATGGCGCAAAAGAGATTAAGTTGACCGGGAACACGTCGACCGGTATGTTGCACGACCGGAGAGGTGCTTCGACCGCTATCTTGTCGACCGGACAAGAGTGTCGAACGGTATAGTATGTGGACCGGTATGTGAATTCGACCGATAATGCTTTGACCGGTAAAGGTCTTCAATCGGTAAAGTGACGTGGATTGATAAGGTGTATTTGACCGGTATAAGATGTTGTGAGGAGACCAGTAAGATGTGACCTGATCTATTCGACCGGTATCCTGACCGGTAAAAAGACGACCGGTATAAGGCGTTCGACCAAAGTAGTGTGTGGCGCAAACCTGGCCGATCGATATTTCGACCGGGACCGGAGTGATGAATAACGACCGGTGTTCTTGTTTGACCCAGAAACTCGATTAACAACCTAGAAAACACATCAAACACTCAAATTGAACCTAAAAATTCATATCTTTGTGCCCACAAACATGTATCGATCAGTATTCAATCAAAGCCAATGATTAAAATCAACTTTCAAACTTCAATTTGATAAACACAGTGTCGATATATATATACGAACCCAGTAGCCAAAAATTCACAGAAAGTCAATCAATTAATGAATTTAACTGCAATTAATTACTTAGATAATGTTCAATAGCATAAAACGCATCTAATCATATCAATTTTATGCAGAAAAACATATCAATTCAAGAACTCAATTCTCACACAGTACGTTTTATCGATAAGTATGAAGAACACAGATTTAATCCTAAAAACTTGATTCTTTAGGCTCTGATACCACTTGTTAAACCCAAAAAACACAAAGAACACATAAAATCAATTCAAAAAACGGACTATTGTATCTATAAACCAATATCGACCAATATCCAAATAGAATTAATGATCAAATAACAACCTTTATGCTTCAATTTCAACAACACAGATGTCGACAGTTCTTGAACCCAGAAACCAAAAATCATCAAAAATTTAATTAATTGATGAATTTAAATGCAATTAAACACTCAGATAACATTCAATAGCATAAAACTCACCTATTCAAATCAATTTCATGCATAAAAACTCATTAAGTCAAGCAATTGATTATCGCACAAAGAAAAATCGATGAACAGTAAAATCGATAAACTTGATTCTTTTGGCTCTGATACCACTTGTTAAACCCAGATAATCTAGTTGATAACAATCACACAACACAATATAGATCAAGAGATAAACAGATCATAATAACATACCACGATCCCTTGATTAAACAATGAAAACCAGTTGTGTGTTCTTGGTACCTTGAATGCGATTACAAAGAATACGTACGACAGCCTCTTCTAATTAATTGTGATTATTAGGCTTAACCCTAAAACTAAGAAAATAAAACTATTTATACATAGTCCTAATGCCTAATGGGCTTGGGCTTTAGGCCCACAAACAAACTAACTATTAACTTATTACAAATCAAACCCTCTAATTAACTTTAACACAATTGAAATTTAAACCCTTAACTTTAACTTTAATCTTGAATACAATTTATGATCCAACAGTTGCATAAACACACACCCGAGACCCATCTTGGAAGCATCTCTAAATACCACAAAGTCGTCTGATCCTTCGGGTAGGGATAGAATGGGGGCTTCGCACAACTTCTTCTTTAGTGTTCGAAAGGCTTGATCTTGTGCGTCGGTCCAAAGGAATTTGACATTCTTCCTTGTGAGGGAGGTGAGTGGCGAAGCTATCTTGGAAAAGTCTTGGATGAATCGTCTGTAGTAACCCGCCAGTCCTAAGAAACTTCGAATTTTCGTCAGAATCGTCGGCGGTTCCCAACTCATCATTGCCTCAATCTTAGCCGAGTCAACCTGCACTCCGTCTTTAGACACCACGTGGCCCAAGAATTGCACTTCTTGGAGCCAAAACTCGCACTTCAAGAACTTTGCATACAACTTTTCTTTTCGGAGAACTTCTAGCACTTCCCGCAAATGCTTCTCATGCTCGACCTCATTCTTTGAGTAGATCAATATATCATCGATGTAGACAATCACGGATCTGTCCAAGAAAAGGCGACACACGCGATTCATCAAATCCATGAACACGACCGGAGCATTGGTTAAACCAAAGGGCATCACCTAGAACTCATAGTGACCATATCTTGTTCGGAAAGCCGTCTTCGGAATGTCCTCTTTCTTGACTCTAACTTGATGATATCCGGACCGAAGGTCGATATTTGAAAAATATCCCGCGCCTTGAAGTTGATCAAAGAGGTCATCAATACGAGGTAGGGGATACTTGTTCTTCACCGTGACCTTATTTAACTCTCGATAGTCTATGCACATCCGCATATACCCATCTTTCTTCTTCACGAACAACACCGGGGCTCCACAAGGTGATGAGCTCGGTCGAATAAATCATTTCTCTAACAACTCTTGAAGTTGCGTCATCGTCTCTTTCATTTAGGTTGGGGCCAAACGATAGGGAGCGCGTGTTATCGGAGCCGCTCCCGACGTAAGGTCGATCTGAAACTCCACCTGACGCTCCGGTGGTAGTCCGGGTAAATCTTTCAGGAAGACGTCCGGGTATTCTTGCACGATCTTCACGTCTTCTACAGACTTCTTCTCTTTCTTTGCATCCACTACATAGGCCAAATACGAAGGGTAACCATTCGCTAGGAACTTGTGGGCCTTGAGTGAGGAGATGATAGGTTGGCATCCTTTCCCTTTCTCTCCATAAATGGTGACTACACCATTTCCCGCCAAAGGCACTTAGATCATATTTTTGGAACAAAAGATGTCGGCCTTATGTCTAGAAAACCAATCTATACCTATGACTACGTCGAAACCTCCTATAGCCATAGGTAACAAGTCTACTCTAAAAGAATTCCCATCGATCTCTAGAGTACAACCACAAAAACAAGCTCGGATGATCACCTGATTCCCATTAGCTACTTCTACTACTAATGCATCGGAAAGAACACTAATAGGAGTGACGAATTGCTTACAGAAAATGTCCGACACAAAAGAGCAAGTAGCACCCGAATCAAATAGTACGCGAGCGGGTAAGGAGTTTACTAGGAACGTACCCGAAACGACATCGGTTGTCTCCTTTGCCTCTTCGGTGGTCATCCGGAATGCACGGCTTGGCACCCTTGAAGGTTGTTCCACTCTTTCCGTTGACCCGAAAGAGTTCCCGCAACCACTACCCACCAGATTTGGGCAATCCTTCTTTATATGGCCCGGTTCTCGACATTCAAAACACAGCGGCCCTCGGATAGGGCAGTCTCGAATAGCATGACCTTTCTTCCCGCATTTCGCACACTCGGTGGAACCTATGTGTGGCTTTGGGTTACATGGACCAGAATGCTTGGCCTTGCATTTGTGGCACCATCTCGCCTCTCGGCAGTTATCCCCAAATCTACCGCCCACGAACGGCTTGTTCTGACGAACGGGCCCCAATAGCCCTTCCCACTTTCTTTTCCCTCCAGCTTGCCCCTTTTTCTCCTTTCCTTGGGAAATGTCATCCTCCACGAGGAATGACTCTTCAATCGCCTCCTCTATCGTCGATACTTTCACATTCCTCACCGCCGTCTTCATCTCGGCCGGTAAGCCCAACAAATAGGCGTTGATCTTTGCCCTCTCATAGGGAGCCAGATGCTCCACCAAACTCAACTTTTCTAGAAATTGCTTTGAGTAATCAAAAATCGACATGCTACCCTTCTTGAGATTGCGGAACTCTTGTTCGATCTTGTCCAAAGCCCTTTCACTGCAATATTTGTTCAAGATTTTCTTCTTAAACGTTGGCCACAAGAGTTTGGTTAACACTTCCGGAGTAAGAGACGACCGGGTGAGATTCCACCAGGTCAGGGCCTCGCCCTTAAGTAGATGAGAATCAAATTTAACCTTCTGTGATTCATCACATTCACTTGTTTCGAACGCCATCTCTATTTCTCGGATCCAGTAGATGCAACTGATGGGATCTTTAGCACCTGCAAACTCGGGTGGCCTACACCCTAGAAAAAAGCCTTATAGGTGTATCCCTTATCCTTTTGCTTCTCTCGAAATATAGCATGTTCTTCTGTCCCCACGACGGTTAGTCCACCACCAGACCCCATTACGGCATTTTCCGCCACCGTCTCATACCGTTAGTGACTGGTGTCACGGTCTTCCAAGAGTTTCATGAAAAACTCTTGTTGTTGCGCCATGGCAGAATTCATGGCCAGCATCATAATGTCCCTGATTCTCGTCTCCATAGTCACTTCCTCCATGATCGGTTCGTTACCGGCAATGTTCGTGCGTGGAATATGTTTGGGTCCTCCTCCCAAGACGGCGGGTCGGGGAGGTCCCGTAGAGGTCTCGACCAAGGGAGGTTGGTTGGCAGTAGATTCCACTTCCACGTGACCCTCATTAGGGTTTGGTTGCCTGCTCCGAGTGTTTACCATGGTTATCTGCCATACATATACGAGAAGGAGGTTGAGAAAAGACTAAGTGAGTTAAACTCATGGTACACATTTCAATTGTCATAATTATAGTAATTCAAGCATGCTCACGTAACAACACATTCATAATAGCATTAGCTAAGTGAAATTATGAACGAATTATACACAAGAATTCTTGTTACCACCATTACAATTCTCAAATAGTGTAATTCCGTAAATCCTAACGCTCTCCCCACCTAAGACTTTTACCCCAAGGTGGACAACTTATGGTTGACGCTTAAAGCTTAAGTCTAGATATGCTATATCAATACCTAGTTCACTTAAACCTGGCTCTGATGCCAAATTGTAACACCCTAAAAATAGGGATAACAAAAATTTCCGGAAAATGGAAATATGGTATATAAATTTGCCAAAGCAATCGAGCCTCCCAAAAATGGGGAAATAGTAAACTTGTTTAATTACAGTTGTAATTCAACGGAAAAGAGACAACAGCCAACTACTCTAATTTCTATGCTAGGAAGAAGATTACAAAAAGGGTGTCGTCTATGAACCCAAAAACGTCTTCACAAGACGTGCGACCAAAAGCGTTTTCCCCAAGCTCTCACCCCAAATGCAACTAAACCTGCTTAGGAGTTGCACCACTAGAACCTGAGATACATATCGACACCAAACAAGTGTTAGGCCAAAAAGCCTAGTGAGTTGTACAAGTAAAAGCATTCCAAAATAATGTACAATTATTATCACCAGTTAACAATAAGTTGATTAAATGTGAACTCAATGGGGGAGACCCATAGCATCAATCAAGTTCCACACAAAGATTCGATACACCTTGATGCCAACTACCATGAGTGACATCCAAAATTCCCGGCACACCTGAGTACTATAACCATGGCATTACCCCGAATGGTGGAGGTCTAGGTACATACCATTACAGTGGCACCCAAGACTATATCATCCTAGTGTCTACCGACTTGGTTCATCCAACATTATTATTAGTAGGTCTCAAGGCGCATAATGCACATGAATAAACACGATACCAACCATGGGTATAATATTAGACTATACCTTTCATAAATAGTACCAAGTCCATAACGAGACTAGTATAGAATTGAGGTTAACCATGTAATTGAAATTCCATACATAGTGAGTCAAGTAATAGGTCATCTCATTATCATGCTATGTATTTCAATAACCTTTAACAAGTCACATTTGTCACGTATCCATGTAACACTCCCATTTCACAAATTAGGTCAATATCCAAGATTAATACATACACCTATATTTCTCATCTTCTACGATTAAGAAATCCCAATACCAAGTTAGGGAGGTTCATTCATATGATGAAAGGGTCATAGACTTACACATATAGATATCTATAAGAAATCAAGTTTCATGTATGAATAATTCACATAAAGATAAATGACAACAACATATAGTAGAAGATGATGTGTATCTAGTTTTAACAAAGTTTAGAAACTCACCAACTAGGTTTATGAAGGAAAACCTAGAAAGTAGAGACCCTAGGATTAGATGGAAAAGGAGACTTGATATCTTAATATTCTTGGTAGGAACTTGAGTTAAATGGTCTTGATCAACCCCTTGAACTCAATAAATGCTCTAGATGAAAGATGAGGCTTGCATTAATGAGAGGAGAAGTTATGGTGAGGAAAATCGCCTTGGATCAGCTCCCAAATCGCCAAGGAAAAGATAGAAATGAGAACCCTAGCAACAAACCTGTTTGGCCAAGTTTTTATACCCACAGAGGCGGGGTGCGACATTGCCCGACGACTTTGCCCTGGGCATTGTCGCTGGACAACCCCAACTTTCGGTCTCCCCCGGGCGACTATGCAACCGCGACTATGACCAGTGTCATAGTCGCTGGTCAATGTCGTCGGTCACCATGTCGCCGGTCACCACCAGGCTGCTGTAAATTTTTGGAATTTTTGCTAACTAGGAAAGAAAACGAATGGGGTTCCCGAGAGATTATTCTAACTCATTAATAGTGACGTTAAACCTTAAAATGAGGGTAACTAGAGTATTAATAAGAGAGATAGCTTACCAAGAATTTTCCGGGTGTTACACCTATCCTTCTTCTTTCTTTTTATTTCCTTCCTTCCGCTGCTTCTTTTTCTTTCCAGAGGGAGTACGTATACCCCTTTTTATATAATATATTTTCTTCCCTTTGAGATAACTTTAAAATATTTAGACTCCTACTCTATCCCTTACGGTTACGAAGATCAAGGAACTACCCAAAAGTGGATGCTTATCCCCACTTTCTTTTTATCTTTTTACTTGGTCAAATCTTTTTTTTAATACTAACTAATAAAAAGACGAATGGGTACCTCCATGGAGAGT
Organism: Arctium minus; assembly: GCA_954870635.1. NCBI lineage: Eukaryota > Viridiplantae > Streptophyta > Magnoliopsida > Asterales > Asteraceae > Arctium > Arctium minus. The sequence continues at coordinate 21,928,402 of OX941082.1, forward strand.
TGCACGAAAAGTAGGGGAAGTGGGTAAATTCCATTATTTATTTATTTTTCTTTTATTTGATTAAAGTGTCCTCTTTAGTCCATAGTTTTCTTCTATTAACAATTTGAGTCCTTACTCACTAAATACATTCCAACTAGCCCCTAAATTGGGGTGTCGCATGGCAACCCATGGTTATTGGAATACAAGTTTTTATTTTTCTTATTGCATTAGGAAAAAAACTATTTTAGGTGAGGTTTATATTAGAAGGGAAATATGAAAAGGCAAACCATTCTCTTTCTCCAATTGAAATAGGGCATCATTCATTTCCCGAAACTTAATTAAGAGGTTGCTAGACGTTTTGAGATCCACAGAAGAAGGAACAGTCCTTACAATCATCATCGAGAAGCTGTTTGGTTATATGTTCGGTAACTCGAGTGGCGATGGAAGAGAAAAGGTAGCATCATAGGTTTTTCTACTTCTATCTTCTACATTTTTTGGGTTTTGATACTTATGTGTTCTCCTTTTTTCCAGAGAGTTTGACAGCATTGGAGCAGCCATCAACGAGTCGTTGTCGGGTTTTCCGTTCAGTTGGTTTCGTTACCTCTGTTTTCTGTGTTTTCTTTGGGTTTTTAAAGTTTTTTTTACTTCTAATGTGTTTCGAGTAATCTTTGCAGCTCGGCCCTAAACTCTGGAAATGAGGTATAGACATTGACTACGGAAATCCAGAGATATAGCCATTTGGTACGTGATTAGTTTCTTAGGTTCAATATATATTAACTTTCATTTCAATTGCAAATAGGTATCTATATTCAGTAACAATTTTTGTTGGTACCATAATATTTCTCACATTTACTTTGAGATTGCTATTACTTCTTTGGTTGATGGTTCCTTCATTGGAAGTTTAAAGGTGCATCTCTCCTATGAGGTCAAAGCCTCCGATACCGCTAGGCCAAAGGCCCTTTGGTATCATTTTTTTGTTTGCTTGAAGAGATCTAAAGAAAACTTAAGGGTCGTTCACCCAAATACTTACCCGGTAAGTACGTACCGGTTAAATTCAATGTTATCACTTACCTTATCGGGTAAGATTTTAGTCTATTAAAATGGTATTCTAGGTAAAAATTTGCCCTGTAAGCATTAATTGGGTAAGAGCCGTCACCCTCACTTACCGGGTAAGATTTTCGACCATTGCTTTCGTTCTTACCAGGTAAGATTATTAGTCACTGTCAAATTCATCGGCTAAGGTAATATGACTTTGTAAGCTTGATAAGCGCTTATCCGGGTAAGCATTTCATAAACGGCCCCTTAGGTTTATGAATGTTGGTAATGACTTAAATTCTTAAAATGGTAGAAGAACATGTGGTATCAATCTAGCAAGTTTACCACAATCATGTTTATCATTATTTGGATTCCAGTCTTCCAGATATCCTGGCGTTGTGAGTCCTAAAAAAATAGATGATGTTCAATGCATGAAAGGTAATGTTGGACAGTTTCTATGGCAAGTGAAATATTACAATAGTAAATATTGTGATAAGAATTAATGTGTATGTTTAGGTTTTGTATAAAGCATCAAATATATTTAACATCTAAAATTTGATTGTGAATTCAGAGTAAGTAGGTGTTTTAAAATCAAATTACTTAAACTAATGTACATTTTGAAATCGATGTCATAGTAAAGAATCGTTTACCAAACGATAATCGGGTAAATGCTTACCGGTCAAGAGTCTCACCCTCACTTACTTTATCAGATAAGATTCACGACCATTTAAATGGCATAATTAATAAGATTGTTGGTAAGTGTTTATCACTCGGTAAGCCGAACAGGATAAAAGTCACCACCCTCACTTATTCGGAAACATTCAATCCATGCATCTTGCCAAATAAGTTTCTTCATCCTAGCCATGTTCACCCAATAAGTATTTATTCGGTTAGCATTTAATAGACGACTCCTAAGTGGATGTTTTAAAATCAAATTACTTAACATAAGGTATATTATCTATCTATAGATGGGTTTTCCATGGTTTTGTATTATAAACTATTTTTTTATCATAAGCAAATTGGATAATTCTTAGAGAACTATTTATTCATCATGTCATTGCCACACACATTATGTTCAGTAAAAATTATTCAATATTGCTTTTAGGCGCACCTTTTATATATATCTAATCATGTAATAAATGTACAATTAGTGTATGATTTTGGGTTCTAGTGATTGCAAAATTGGAATCAATAAATTAGTGTTACCGATAATGCTTAATTTTGTTATCTCCCACATATCTTAATTAATTTTAAGACACACCCTTTCAAATAGTTTGTTGATTAAGACATTTAAATACATGGCTTGGTATACATATTTGTGTAGTAATAATTAGGGGTGTTCATCGGTTTAAAATTTAATACATTCATGTGGAACAATATGATATAATTACCCATTGAATTTTGGATTTTTTATCTGCTACAATCCAGTTAGGATTGGCCAACCGATCCAATCTGATGATTGAAAATTAATTTGACATTACTATTGGTTATACATTCGATCCAGCCAATATTTTAATTCAGTTATTAACCGATTAATACATCATTTTAACCAATTATTCATATATTTTTCTTATTTTAAAAGACAATACATACATATAGCAATTAAAAATAATATCATAAAAATATTAATTATATATATTTTATTAATTGGATGATAGTTGGATTACAGTTGGATGAGTAATTGAATGGTTATTGGATTAGATCAATTCGGTTTTATTGGATTTTGGAGTACCGTCCAAGAACTACCAATCCAACAGGGATGTAGGAATTTTGGATCCGATCCTATCCAATTATGGTCGGTTGATTCTAATTGGATTGGTCGTTTTAATTGGATCACATGATTTGTACATCCCTACTCATAATATAGTTTGGGCTCAATGATTATGTAGTTGGGTTATAGGATTGGAATATACACTGAGAAATGTATAGCTGATTAGTTTGGATATGTCTATGATCAATGAAAATGTATGTTTTTGTTCTCACATGCCTTATATCTTATGCCTACCGTGATACTTAATAATGTCTATGCACTTGATAAACAATAAAATTAAGTGGTTATTTCAATAGCTTTAATTACCTTCACCCTGTATGTAAAGACACGGATTCAAACATGATTACATTTTAAATATTTTCGATACTAAAATAATTTACATATAAAACATTCACAATATATTAATTGTATCACATTGCATTTTGTTCTATATCTATATCTATATATATCTAAAAGTAAAACCTAGAGTTGTTTAGGTGGCACAATGAAAAACCTCCATTCTCATTTATCCATTTTCTCTTAATTTTGAATTTTTTTTAAAATATAAAGTTATCATTAAATGAGTTTAACTTGAATTTAACTTTTCATTTTCTCTATTATTTTATATTATTTATATTTACACAACATAAGTATATCAAGAAATATAATTCAAATTTGCCTTACTTTTTTTAGTCTTATTAAAAAATATTATTATTATTAGAGTGAATTGCAAATTTGGTCCCTGTGGTTTATTGTTTTTCTCACATTTGGTTCCTACAAAATTTTTATTGCAAGAAAATTCCCGTGGTATGCAAAAGTGCTCGAATTTGGTCCCTACGACTAACTCCATCAGGTTCCTTCCCGTTAAACCCCCTCATGTGCCTTGCACATGAGGGCATTTTGGTTATTTTGCCTTTTTTTCATTTTTCACTAAAACCAACAAATCACAGGACCAAAACTGCAATTTACTCAAAATAATTAAAAGAACATATATATATATATATATATATATATATATATTTGTGTAACACAGTGTTGAAACCCTCTCTCTTGGGCGGCTCTCCCGTGGAACAAACCACCGACGGCTCTCCCGTGGAACACGGTGTTGAAACCCTCTCTCCTGGGCGCAAACAACATGACCACCGACGACTCTCAAAATCCGGTGACCACCGGCGGCTCTCAAAATCCGGTGACCACCGGCGGCTCTAAAACTCCGGTGACCACCAGCTCCATTCTCCTCCTCCATAAACCACTGATCTGAACCTAAACCTGCTTTGTATTTCTTGATTCCTCCTCTCTAAACCACCGTTTTGTTTGTGGTTTTCATTTTGTGTTGATTTTCCTGCCGTAGAAACAGATTAGTGGGGGAGGGTGGGGGTGGAATTTGTTGACTGAGAAGAAGACCGAAGGGAAGGGAAGAGGTGGGGTCTTAGATTGGGGTTACGGTGCTGGTAGGCCGTGAGAGGGATGGAGTTTGAGGTTTGGGTCGGAGATGATCTTCTCCGATTTGGTCTTGGTTTGTATGTGTATGTACATGTATATAATATATATATATATATATATATATATATATATATAATAGTAAATATGCAATTTTGTTCCCTATCATTTCTGGTTTTTAATGAAAAATGAAAAAAGGCAAAATGACCAAAATGCCCTCATGTGCAAGGCACATGAGGGGGTTTAACGGGAGAGAACCTGACGGAGTTAGTCCCAAAGATCAAATCCGAGCACTTTTGCATACCACAGGGATTTTCTTGCAATAAAAATTTTGTAGGGACCAAATGTGAGAAAAACAATAAACCACAGGACCAAATTTGCAATTCACTCTTAGTATTAAATCAAACTTTTTATTCAATAATCCAACATTTTTTAATTCAATTTATAGAATTATAATTTTTATTTTTATTACTTAGTAAGTTAAAAAGCAATTAATATATGTATTGAATTTTAAAATTTTTATGCAAAATATAAAAAAACCAATATATATATATATATATATATATAATACAATATATATAAGAAGTAAGAGGAGAGAGACTTAAGGAGATGCCTTCCTTGGTATTTATCTAATTTTCTAAAATTTTAATTTATTTTTAAATAATAGTCATATATTAAATGCCTATCATTAATTATTAAAACTTTTCATTTTTCATTTTAAGATATATAAAAATCATTAAAAAAACTTTATTTTTATTTAACTTTCATTTTTAAATTTTAAGAGCCAATTAATATATGTATTGAACTTTAAAGTTTTAATGAAAATATAAAAACCCAATATTCTGTATATATTACATCAATATCTATATATATATATATATATGTATATATATATTACAATAAATAATTTTATAATGAATTTATTTATTTATTTATTTTTTTTAGTAAGCTAACAATGATAATAAATAACTTTTTATTAAATGAGTTTAGTAGGAATTATGGTTATAAATTTTCTCAAAATTTTGATTTAATTTTCTAAATTGTATAATATGTAAATCTATATCTATATCTATATATATATATCTAAATGTAAAACCTAGAGTTGCTTAGGTGGCACAATGAGAAACTTCCATTTTCATTTATCTAATTTCTCCTAATTTTGATTTTTTTTAAATATAAAGTTATTATTAAATAAGTTTAACTTGAATTTAACATTTCATTTTTTCTATTATTTTCTATTATTTTTATTTACACAACATAAGTATATCAAGAAATATAATTAAATTTTCCTTACTTTTTTTTAGTTTTATTAAAAAAAATATTATTATTTAATCAAACTTTTTATTCAATAATCCAACATTTTTTAATTCACTTTATAGAATTATAATTATAATTTTTATTACTTAGCAAGTTAAAAAGCAATTAATATATGTATTGAATTTAATTTTTTCATGAAAAATATAAAAAAGCCAATATATATATAATTGTGTGTGTGTGTGTAAAAGAAGGAAGAGAAGAGAGAGTTAAGGAAAGTTCTTCTTTGATATTTATGTAATTTTTTAGAATTTTGATTTATTTTTAAATAATAGTCATACATTAAATGTCTATTATTAATTATTAAAACTTTTCATTTTTTCATTTTAAGATATATAAAAATCATTAAAAAACTTTATTTTTATTTAACTTTCATTTTTAAATTTTAAAAGTCAATTAATATATGTATTGAACTTTAAATTTTTTATGAAAATATAAAAAATCAATATTCTGTATATATTACATCAATATATATATCTATATCTATATATATATATATATATATATATATAGTCCCATTCATTTGCTAACCAAGACATTAGTGCTAACCGTGCTAACCAAAAATGGACCAATCAGATTGCTCTCTTTCTTTTTGTTTAATTACTCGAATTCTAATATAATGGAGGGTAAAATTGGAACTTTTTCTATAACCACGTTTAAGGAATTGATTTCTTATTTATCTCCTAGATAATGATGGCAGTTATTCAAATTTTATTTACGTTTAAGGAATTGATTCCTAATTTATCTCCTAGATAATGATGGCAATTATTCAATTTTTATTCTTTGATATTATCTTATCTAACCAAAGCCACAACCATGGATCTAAGTCTCTGCAGAAGCCTTGAACCCGCATCCTCCTAAACACCTGCATCAGCCTTAAACCACGACATTTACCAACATGAAGAAGAGCTCACAACAACCTCCTAGTCAATCCAAACAACCCACAACAACCCTTTGGTCAGCAGTTGGCAACAACTTGATAAACGCTTCTGAACCGTGTTAGCTCCCCTTGGCCAAAACTCTTCCGAATTCCACCAAAGAGGAGCGATAAATATATGCAAACATGCATATATGAACATAAGTATATGTGCATATGTGCATATATGAATATAAGTATATGTGCATACGTTTGTATGTGTATATAAGTATATGTGCATACATGCATATGAAGTAATCGGTTGCTGGATTTCATGATTGCCCCTTCTTTTCAACAACGATTCTCCTGTTTTCTCCGGATTTCGTGATTGTGAAACAACGGGGTGAAGGATTTTGAAGGATCTTTTGTTTATTGATGTGAATAACCATAAATGGATTTGAAGATGAAATCCCTAATTTCATGCCAGGTTATTTGGAAACCCGTGGACATGGATTTAATGGGTTTTTGTTATTTTACAAATATACCCCTGTGCTCATATGCATATTTTTTTCCAAAACGTCTACTTTATTTTTTTTAAAATAAAAATTCTAATTAATTGTGAACCATGGATGTAAATAATCAACGATCAAGATTGGTTAACACGGTTAATACCAATGTCACGGTTAACAAAAGAAGGGGACCCTATATATATATATATATATATATATATATATATATATATATATATTAGAATAAATAATTTTATAATGAATTTATTTATTTGTTTTTTTATTTTTATAGTAAGCTAACAATGATAATAAATAACTTTTTAGTAGGAATTATGGTTATAAATTTTCTCAAAATTTTGATTTAATTTTCTAAAATGTATAATATGTAAATCTATATCTATATCTATATATCTATATCTATATCTAGGGGCCTAATAAAATGAGAATTGTGTAATTTGTTATAACTGTGAGATCCAATGTGAGTCACACATTTAAACTAATTAATATAAATTGAAAATCAGATTAGTACATTTGTTTTTACATCTAATTAAATAAATAAATCCTAAAATATCTCATTTCCTTATTTTATACGTCTCTCCTCTCTCTCTACACTATATACCTAATTCCCAAATTCTCTCTCTTCTTTCTCCAGATAAAGACGTCGCCGATATCATCTTCTTCAACATATCATCTTCTTCACCGATCGCCGGAAACAACATGACCACCCATGCCTCCAGACCCGTTTTTATTGTTGATAGTGGCTCCTCGTTCACCTACGCCTCTAAGATCAGATTTTCTACAACCACGACCACCACTCCCACAATCACCACCGATGACACTTCCACCACAATGCACAGGTGCTTCATTTAGACAAGTAACATCTGCAACATTGTCAGATCAGTTCTCAGTCAACCCTGATTGAAGACTAGTGAACAAGGTTGCAGAAGCCATCACCACCAAGGCACCGACGACATCTCCACCACGAGGACTCCCCTGCCCAGATCCGTTCTCAATCAACAAGGTTGCAGAGGCCATCAACCCTAATTGAAAACCAGAAAACAAAGAGGTGTTTGCGGATTGGAACTGATCAGAATCGAAGGGTATCACAGTGTATCACTGAGGTGTTTGTGGATTGGAACTAATCAGAATCAGAGGGTATCACAGTGCATCACTGAGGGTATTGATGTTGATTTGTGGGTGATGTCTCCTCCCTTATCATCTCCTTCTTTTTCAAGCGATGAAGAATTTCAATTCGATATCACAGTGTATCACTGAGGGTATCACAATGCATCACTGAGGTGTTTGTGGATTAGGTATCACACTGGGTCTTATATGTATGACATTGCATTTTGTATCATAGTGGGTATCATAATGTATTTTGTACCACATTTGTATCACAGTGGATATCATAGTCTACTTTCTATCAAAAAGGTATCACAATGTATTTCGCCGGAATTAATTTCATCGGAGATAGGAGAGAGAAGATTTTTAAAAATACCAAAATGTCCTTTAATTATAATTTTAAATAAAAATTACCAAATTTATTTATTTCCTAAATTATTCTTTGATTTGTGGTTGAGATTAGATCTCATGGTTATCACAAAATAACCAGTTCTCCCATGAAAGGCCCCCTATATATCTATATCTATATATACATATTAAAGGAAAACCAATAGTTGATGAGGTGACACATCCTAATGCTTAGAATCTCTTCTATCTTTTTTCTCAATTTTTTGATTTTTTAAAATGCTGAATTTATATGTTAAAGACCTTTCCGCCCCTAGATGGAAAATGTGTAATTCATTATTAAGTTGGGTTTTTTGGTAATTTACATGCCTAAGTTTAACCTCCAACTTTTAATTTGCTTCTTCATTTACTTTCAAAAACTTCTTAATGGAATTTGTTTTTTTTCTAAGTTGCAATAATAAACAAAATGAAATTTAGAACTCTCTTTCATGAAGAATGAAGAAGATGAGAGTTTAAGAAGATATGAGAGACTCTAAACAAGTATGTAGAACTTATATTTTTGAAAAGAAGTGATTTGTTATTACATATTTCTTCTTTTCCTTATTGTTGGATTTGTTTTTATCATAGAACATGGTTGTGTTTATGATTGAATCTTATAGATTCGCAAACAAAATGAAATTATAGAACTTCCTTTGATGCAGAATGAAGAAGATGGGAGTTGAAGATGAGATTGGTAATTTAAATGTCTAAGTTTAACCTCCAACTCTTGATTGCTTCTTCATTTACTTTCAAAATCTTCTTAATGAAATTTGTTTTTCTAAGTTGCAATAATAAACAAACTGAAATTCTAGAACTTTCTTTGGTGGGTGATGAAGAAGATGAGAGTTGAAGAAGATATGGAAGACTCTAAACAAGTATGTATAAATTATACTCTTGAAAAAATGTGATTTATTATTACATATTTATTCTTTTCATGTTGTTGGATTTATTGTTATCATAGGACATGGTTGTGTGTACGACTGAATCATATAGATTCGAATAAAATTTTGATATTTTCTGATTACAAGATCTGATAAAAAAAATTCAAACTTAAGCGTCATTGACAATAATCGTGTATACGTGATTGATAATCGCGTTAAGTATGGACTACTTCAAGATTTTTTTTTATTGACATTAACATCATTGTTGTGAAAATTTATGCTGTCTATGATTTCATTCCCAAAAAATCTTTTTTAAATCTTAGTGGAAAAGCCATTTTTATAATCAAATGTGAAAATATTTTTTGTTGAAAAGTTTCATAGATTTGGTTTGTAACGAGCTAAATTCTAGGTTTTCATTTTTCATTTACATAACAATCAATATGAATAATTTTTATTGTCTTTTATTCTACTAGTTTAACATTTAATATTTATTTACTATTATTTTTTATTTACAAAACAATCATATATGATTAAAAATATTTTTTTTTTTTTTGCTTATGCTTCATTTTTTTGCATGAGTCTATTTTATTTACATTTTATTGTATTAGTTTAACAATTAATATAAATAAAATCTTTTAGCTTTATTTACTATTAATTTTTTATTTACATAACAATCAATATCAATAGTCTGGGTCCAATGTGGTCTGGGATACCCTCTCCAAAAAAAACAATCAATATCAATATACTATTATGAAAAAGGCTAAAGAAATATATGTTGACATTTTGAAAATTATTGAATTGTTGTTTTTATTATTTATCCAATTTATAGTTTTTTAAATATATATATATATATATATATACCTCATTAATTGATTAAATATTCATTTAATTTTCTAATTATTATACATCAATGTACTCATTAATTGATCTAATGTTCCATATTCTTTTTTTTTAATTATTATGAATCAATACATAAAAATGAAATAGTTATGACAATTTATTACATTTCAATATGATATTTACTATTCATTTTTTATTTAGACAAAGATCAATACATCAATATCAATGTATTATTATATAAAAAAGACTAAGGGAATGTATGTTGAAATTTTGAGGAAGTTTGAATTATTCTGTTTATTATTTATCTATTTTTTAGTTTTTTAAACCTATATATATTTATATCTCAATAATTGATTAAATACTTCACGTATTTTTGTAATTATTATAAATGAATGTACCTCATTAATTAATCTAAGAGTGAATTGTGGATTTTGTCCCTGTGGTTTAGTGATTTCTTTGACCATGATCCTCATTCTATGTTTATTGTGGATTTGGTCCTTGTGGTATTCAATTTATTTTGGTCATGGTTCTTCTGACCAACACTTCCATTAACTTTGTTAAATCAAGGACCACTTTAGCCATTTTGCCTATTTTTTGTCCTTTTTTGATAAGAAAAATATAAACAATATTTTTATACACACATGCACACACACATGTATATATAAATATATATATATATATATATATATAACGATATTAAAATAAATAAAATAAGACATTATTGTATGATTTAATTGTTTAAATTTTTTTAAATTAATTATATTAAATACGATTTAATTTTATTATTTTATTGTAATTGTGGAAAAATATATATAGTTTTATTGTTTTAATGTAATTAAAATTTCAATTTAAACAAATCAGATTATAAAACTATATCTTATTTTATTTAGAGTGAATAAAATAAAATATGGTTTTATGATTTGATTTATTGAATTAAAGTTTTAATTAAGTTAAAGACGATTTAATTATATTGTTCTTTTATTATCATTGCAACAAACAAGTTTATTGTTGATATTTTAACACAAAAAAATCATTAAAACCCGTTGAGAAATGAACTTTAATTTTATCATACTAAAAACAATATGAAAATTGATTTTGAGTTTTTGACTGAAAAACAATATGAAAATTGGAGCTTTTAATTTTAAGATGATAAAATTATAGTTAATTTCTCAACGGTTTTCAGTGATTTTTGGTGTTTAAATATCAATAATAAGCTTTTTTGTTGCAATGATAGTAAAAGAACAATATAATTAAATCGTCTCTAACTTAATTAAAATTTTAATTCAATAAATCAAATCATAAAACCATATTTTATTTTATTCGATCTAAATAAATAAGATATAGTTTTATGATCTGATTTGTTTAAATTGAAATTTTAATTACATTAAAACAATAAAACTATATCTTTTTTCACAATTACAATAAAATAATAAAATTAAATCGTATTTAATATAATTAATTTTTAAAAAATTAAAAAATTAAATCATACAATAATGTCTTATTTTATTTATTTTAATATCGTTATATATATATATATATATATATATATATATATACATGTGTGTATGCATGTGTGCTTGTGTGTATAAAAATATTGTTTATATTTTTCTTATCAAAAAAGGACAAAAAATAGTCAAAATGACTAAAATGGTCATTGATTTAACAAAGTTAATGTAAGTGTTAGTCAGAAGGACCATGACCAAAATAAATTGAATACCACAAGAACCAAATCCACAATAAACATAGAATGAGGACCATGGTCAAAGAAACCACTAAACCACAGGACCAAATCCACAATTCACTCTTAATCTAACTTTTCATATTTTTCTTTTTAATTATTATGAATCAAGATATATATATATATATATATATATATATATATATATAACTGAAATACTTATGAGAATTTAATACATTTCAATATACATTATAGAAAAATTTAATGAGAATGTTCAATCACATATATTTTTTCTCAGACCCATTGTTAATGTTACTAATTTAATTCAATTTACAAGTTTTTTACTTAACAATATATATATATATATATATATATATATATATATATATATATATATTCCACTAATTAACCAAAAGTACGTGTAGGTCTAAGAAGTATGGTAATTCTAACAAATATATGTGAATCCTGTGAAAAATAAATGATAGAAACAAAATTAAACATGCAAAAGATTTATGGTCTTTTTGGTTCGAAAAAGTGTATAATGATGATATGATTGTGGGACATGTCGTTTGAGTTCTAAATAGCAAAATAACAAAGTTACTACATGTAACACTCTAAAATTTAGGCGAAAATAAAATTCAAAATTTCGGCAATATAACGTTTGAAAATAGGAAAACCTGCCACCCTAAAATAGGGAATAAATTTAAACCTGTGAAATAAGGTAAAACAGTACAAAACCCAAGTGTATCATCCCATACGGGGTATATGGTAATGCATTTACAAAACCAATAAATAAAGCATAAGGCGACAACCTACTAATCTAAAATTAGTTAACTAGATTATGGTCGGGTGTCGCTATCCTTCCAAAATGTGTATCTTCAAAATCAATGTATGTTGGTCACTACGTTTCCACAAAAAGACCACTCACGTCCCCAAGGTCGCTCCCTCAATCCCGGCGTGCCCCACCGCTAAGATGACCTGTCAGACATGACAACAAAGAACAAGTGTTAGGCTAAAGCCTAGTGAGAACAAGTCAAATAAGAATAGGAGTACTAAACCCATTCAGAGTCATGCGGAGGATATAGCCGTGAGCTAAAACCAATGAATCAAATAAACCATTAGTGATTAAACATGGCACAAATAACACCAATCACATAGTGAGCTCAACTCCTCTAAGTCTATTGCTCGAAAACATCAAGTCAACCCCTCTAGGTCTATTCTTGAGAGTTCCAAAACGGGGAACTCTAGCACAAGGGAATTACACCTTACTGCCCATGAGACGTTGCCCGACCGTATAGGTCCACACCTTGCTTATCATGGTGACCCGATGCCTATTCCGTGCCAAGTGGTGAACCTAATGTCCAAAACGGGGACATAGGAACACCGTGCCTATGGATCCATTACACTAAAACTAAATACCAAAACATACTAGCATATGGTATGCTCACATAAAACATACATGCAAGAAGATCGTATGTAAGAGGTTACCAACATATAAATCTTGACTCCTACTATTGAGGATACTTTGAATAACAAAACCCATCAATAAAATGGCATACATATTCTTCATTAAAAGTCAATATTGTAATTAATTCACCCAATACTTGTGTTCCCCCAAAACCCCATATACTCCACTTTGGTTAACCAAAAATCCCATAGAACCAAGAGTTGTCTATCAAGTGAGTAGAAATCAAGGATACCATCTCTTTTAGTTTAAAATTACATTTCTTTCATTTTTACTTAGGTTACCAAACCCTAACATCCCCAAAATCCACATTTAGGTTAGAAAAACATGGAGGATCAAAATACAAGAGATATAAACATATATTGAGGTTAAGAGAAGTAAATAAACTCACCTTGTACAGTTTGCAGAAACCCTAGATGTAGATATTTTAGAGAAAAGAGGAAGGACCCTTGAACTTGAAGCATAAAGCTCACAATCACAACCAATCACCTAGAACCAAAACCATAATCCATAAATGAACATCTAACCAAGGAGCATTCAATGAGGGGAGGTGAAAACCCTACATTTTTGCTCTTCAAAATCGCCTACAAAGAGCTCCCAACAAAACCAAATGAACTAAAAACGGGTTGGTGAGCATTGTTATTGATAATTTCCCAATCTATCAAGCAATTCTCATAAAAGATATGACAATTATCAAGAACAAGAGAGAGAAAGTAGATCTTAAATATCACCCAAATCTGAAATGTTTACAATACGTGCTTACAAAATTAACAAAGACTAAACCTATTTAAACCTCAAACCTAATACAAGACTTAACCACTAAGGAATTAAACAACATTGACTTTTCCAAGACTTTGACATTGTTGACTTTTACAGTTTGACTTTTCTAATTAAATCTTGGATACAATATTTTGACTTAGCAATCTCCCCCTTTGTATTCAAGATTTAATAAAAATTTGACACTAGTCTTCAGCTCTTGATTCTTCAGCTTTTGTCTGTGGCAACTTTGAACTTTGATGCTTTAACAACCTTTAATCTTTCAGCCTTTGAAGAATCTTGAAAAGTCTTTTACACTTTGCAGCTTTGAAAGTCAACATGTCTTGAACACGAAACTGAATTCTTAAACCACCTTTGAAACTTTGAAACTTCTTTCATCTCAGAGAAATCTTTCAAAACTGTATCTTCACCACATTGATCTCTTGACTGTCTTCAGAGAAACAAACTTTCACAAATCATCTTGATTTATCTTTGAACAATCTTTCTTCGGAATCTTTTGACTTTGAATTAGCGGAAGCATTTTGAATTGACTTTTGAACTCTCAGAATTTCTTCACAAGTCTTTTCACTTTGACAACTCTTCATGGCTTTGAAATTGAATCTTTGTACAGTCTTGATTTATCTTTGAACAATCTTTCTTCAGAATCTTTTGACTTTGAATTAGCGGAAGCATTTTGAATTGACTTTTGAACTCTCAGAATTTCTTCACAAGTCTTTTCACTTTGACAACTCTTTATGGCTTTGAAATTGAATCTTTGTACAATCTTGATTTATCTTTGAACAATCTTTCTTCAGAAATGAAATGAAATCAAGAGAATTGTTTTGAGAATTTGACAATGTATCAATCAGATCAAATGAAATGGGTAGGATATCAAAGAACTGGATATTTTGTTTATAGGAACGAATATAAACAATTTAGCAATAAACGCGCAATGAATGAAATGATAATTGATGCTCAACAACAATGAAAGCAAACAAGGGTATTACCATCAAAAAATTTGTTCTTTATGAGACATGGTAATAACAAATTGATAAAGTACTGAACCGGTGTGTATGAATACTTTACAGTATATGGACAAGATAATACGCAAGTATTGATCTTTCGAAACACACGACCAGTTAAACATTAAAGCTCAAAATTAAAAAACATTTAAAAGCTCACTTATGAATTCATGAAATCTTTTGAGAATAGAGAAGTGGTTTGAACATTTAAGAAATTGTTTTTCATGCTTGAAAGTTGTTCTTCTTTCAAACAATCAGAGATCTAGGATCAGAAGATATTTACCTGTAAGCTCCCCCTCAAATCATGATAGAATGATTTAGATCTTTTAAGCTCCCCCTAGATATTAGCAGAATATCCTTCTCTGATCATTGAAAAACGGGTCATGATCTGTTATTTGATCAGAAGCCATCACCTTTACTCCCCCTATAAATTATGCAACAGTAGATTTATCAATGAAAACAAGATAGAGATCTACAATTCCTTCTGGAATGTAGTCCGTCATATCAGTAAGATCTATCAATGAAAAAGTACAGGATAGAGATCTACAATTCCTTCTAGAATGTAGTCCATCATATCTCTCTAATGCATATATAAGAAAAGAATGTACTCCCCCTTGATGGTTGATTTCCTCATTTGAGTATTTGAGTACAATCTCTGATCATGACAGGAGTAAGGTCTTTTAATCGCTGAAGTATGAGTCCTAAACTGTTGTGTTTAGAAGTCAAACTCCTTTGAAGTCCGGGTCCTAAGTTGTGTACTTAGAAGCCATAGTCTTGATGTTGATCCAAACTCTCTCAGTGATTTGATAACGACCCTCTTTTATACTTAGTGAAAATTACGTTATTATATGTATTAGTGTTTCATCATCAGCGATCAGACTGAGTCTGTTCAGTTATCGCTGATGACCTTTCTGTAAACATTTAATATGTATGTGTTTCACTTTCAGCGATCAAACTGAGTCTGTTCAGTTATCACTGATAGTTTCCTATGTAACACAGTTAACGTAATCCCTGAAGACAAGTCTCGCGTCAACATAGTTCATAGCTGAATCGAAGACGAAGCCACTGAACAATAGATAAGTCTACTAGTGACCTGATGCGGATATCAGCGAAGACCAGACAAATCTACTTACGCGAAGAAGCCTGAGGAAAAGCTTCAGCGATAGCTGAACTTCTTTATCTCTGGAAGAAGAGATACTCAGCGATCAACGATCACAAAGCTTATGCCTCAAGTTTTCTTTTGTCTTACCTTGCACAACCAGTACGATGTGTCAGAACGGACAAGTCTCTGCCACAAATCGTACACCAACTCTGTCAACTACACTGTTCATAAAGTGGCCAAAAGCATGTCTCCAAAAGTGAGACTACCAAAGCCAATCTATGAATGCCACGTGTAAAGTACCCTGCCATGCATTTAATGCATAGGGTATAAATAGGAAGCTCACTCCTTCATCTGAAGGTGTGCTCAATCCTTGAACTCCAAAATAGAAACCCTTGTTTTCTATCTCTCTAAAAATCCCCCATTCTCTGAATTTCTTGTGCAACCATCTTAGTGTTTCTTAAGTTTGTTTAGATTGAGTCTGTCTTAATCTTATTCCGCAACAAACTTGTAAATTGTATTTTGATTTATCAATAAACAATTTATTAAACTTTAATTTCTGTGTTTGTATTCAACCCCCCCCCTTCTACAAACTTGTTAAGCACCTTCGGGACCAACAAGTGGTATCAGAGCAGTTTGTTTAATCTAATAAACAAGATCTTGCTGTATACTCTTCCTTGCTATTCTAAAATGGCACTAAACACAAACACAAATTACTATGATAATGGTTCACTTTCTAAACCTCCTCGATTTAGCAGAGATAACTTTTCTCTATGGAAAAATCGAATGATGCTATTTCTTGAAGGTGCGGATCCTACTATACCTGAATATATAGAAAATGGACCCTATGAACCTGTTAGAATTATAGCTGCTGTTCCTGCTACTGCCACCACTGAAGCTGTCCCTGAACGATATGTCGTTAAGGAAATAAGACAGTGGAGTGATGAAGATAAAAAGAAGGTAGGCATAGATGCAAGAGCAAAGACCATTATATCAATGGCTCTGCCTGATGAAGTTTTCCATTCCATCATGCATCTAAAAACTTCTAAAGAAATGTGGGAAACCATATGTGTTCAATATGAGGGCACCACTGAAATCCAAGAGACCCGAAAGATTAACTTGGTAAGACAGTATGAAAGTTTTATCGCTGGTAAGAATGAATCTCTTTCTGACATTCATCAGCGGTTTAACTGCCTGATCATTGACCTAAGAACTGTTGGAAGGACCTATTCTAATTCTGAGGTCCTAACAAAATTCTTGGAAAGTCTTCCTGAAAGCTGGGACAGTTATTCAATATGTCTTAAGCTGACAAAGGACTTACATACTCTCTCTCTAAGCACTCTGTATGGAATATTGCTCAACTATGAGCAATCTAATCTCCTGAAGAAGAATCTTGTAAAAGATTCTAAAGACTCCAAAAGCACTGCTGTTGCTTTAGTCTCATCAGAGATAATTCCATCCCAGCGATCTACTCTCACCATCACTGAGTTAGATTCTGAATCTGAGGATTTATCAGACCCTGATCTTTCAGAGTTTAATGAGTCCTTAGCACTCTTGACAAACTCTTTTAAGAGATTTGCAAGAAAGAGTAACTTCCGAAGAAGTAAACCTCTCTCTCTTACTGAAAAGCCAAAATCAACTCCGGTTGATAAGGCTACAGCCACTTGCTATAACTGCGAAAAAATTGGACATTTTGCTAGTGAGTGCAGGTCTAAAAAGGTCTTCAAACCTTCTACCTCAAGAAGATCCAGTGATGACAAATACCATAAGCTGAAAAACAAATATCAAAAGCTGAAAAGCTATCAGCAAAAAGGTAAAGGTCTCATCGCTGAAGAACATGACTGGGCTGAATCAGAAGAATCATCTTCTGATGAAGAAGAAGTCGCTAATCTTTGCCTCATGGCTGAGATTAAAGAAGAAGTAGAAGAACCATCTGAACCTTCTATGAGCTACATATCATCTCAGGGATCAAAGGGCATCTGGTATCTCGATAGCGGATGTTCTCGTCATATGACTGGACAAAGAGACCTGCTCACTGAATACAAGGAAGAGAAAGGTCCCTCTGTGACCTTTGGTGGAAATGGAAAAGGATTTACCCGAGGGTTTGGTGTCCTCAGCAATGGGACAACTACCTTTCGAAGAGTCGCTTATGTAGATGGACTGAAGCACAATCTTCTAAGCATCAGTCAGCTATGTGACAAAGACTACGAAGTTCGCTTTTCTAAGAAAGCATGTTCAGTGGTAGATGAAAAAGGAAAACTTGCTCTCAGTGGTTATAGAAGAGAAAATGTCTATGTAATAGATATGGACTCTACTATCACTGATAACTTATGTTTTCTCTCTAAGGCCTCTTCTGATGTCAACTGGCTATGGCATAAAAGGCTCTCTCATCTAAACTTCAAAACCCTGAATTCTCTCTCATCTAAGGAACTGGTTTCTGGTCTTCCTCAGCACTCATATGCTAAAGAATCTCTCTGCTCAGCATGTGAAAAAGGAAAACAAACAAGAGCTAGTTTCAAGTCGAAACAAGTTTCCTCAGTAACAAGTCCTCTTCAGCTCTTGCATATGGATCTATTTGGCCCTGTCAATATCCAATCAATAGCTGGAAAGAAATATACGCTTGTCATTGTAGATGAATATTCTCGCTACACCTGGGTTATTTTTCTTCGCTGCAAGAATGATACTCCAGAAGAACTAATATCTTTTGTCAAAAAGATGGAAGTGCTGAATAATCTTACTGTTCGATCAATAAGGAGTGATCATGGAACTGAATTCAAAAATAGTTCCCTGAACAATTTCTTTGAGAACAAGGGAATCTCTCACAACTTCTCTTCAGTAAGAACACCTCAGCAAAATGGAGTCGCTGAAAGAAGAAACAGAACGATCATAGAAGCTGCTAGATCAATGCTCAGCGATTCTCACCTCCCTACTCAATTTTGGGCAGAAGCTGTAAACACTGCATGTTTTACTCAAAACAGATCGCTGATAATAAAGCGATTTGGGAAGACAGCTTATGAACTCTTTCTTGGAAGGAAGCCTTCTATCAGTTTTCTTCATATCTTTGGTTGTCAGTGCTTTATCTTAAACAACAAAGATCAACTTGGAAAGTTCGACCCAAAAGCCGATGATGGAATATTTTTAGGATATTCCTCCATCTCAAAAGCCTACAGAGTTTTCAACAAAAGAAGACAAACCGTAGAAGAAACCATTCATGTCACGTTTGATGAAACGCGCTCAGCGAACTCTAAACCAATCGCTGACAATGAAGAACTGAATACTTGGATGATCTCTCACTATAGAGAAACTGAACCTTTCTTCTCAAACCAACAGCACACTGAAACTCCAGCTGCTGATGAAGAACCAAGTATCATACCTCCCACCGCTGAATCCAACTCATGGATTTCAGCTGAACCTCTAAACACACTTCTACCATCAAATCCATCTACGTCTGAAAACCCTTCTGAAAGCATTGGTGTATCTAATGTTCAACAATTACTAGCTGATGAACCTCAAGCATCTTCATCAGCGACTGCTCCTATTGTTGATCCTATCGCTGAAATAAGCAATCTTGCTCCTGCTCAGCGATGGACCAGAGATCACCCCATAGATCAAATTCTTGGTAATCCAGATGCAGGTATTCAGACACGACGAAGCTCAGGTAATATCTGTCTCTTTGTAAACTTTCTCTCCTTAATTGAACCAAAGAAGACTGATGATGCCCTCAGAGATCCAAACTGGGTCAGCGCTATGCAAGAAGAGCTGACTGAATTCTCTCGAAACAAAGTTTGGAATCTCGTTCCTAGACCATCTGATAAAACTGTAATAGGCACCAAATGGGTGTTTAGAAACAAGTTAGATGAACATGGAATTGTAACCCGCAACAAGGCTCGACTTGTTGCTCAGGGATACAGACAAGAGGAAGGCATAGACTATGATGAAACCTTTGCCCCTGTGGCCAGGATCGAAGCAATTCGACTATTCTTAGCTTATGCAGTCTATAAAGACTTCATCGTTTATCAAATGGACGTAAAATCAGCTTTTCTAAATGGAAAACTGAATGAAGAAGTTTATGTAGAACAACCACCAGGGTTCTATGACCCTAAGCATCCAAATTATGTTTATAAATTGGATAAGGCTCTCTATGGTTTAAAACAAGCCCCTCGTGCTTGGTATGACACTCTCTCATCTTTTCTTATCTCTGAAAATTTTGAACGTGGCAAGATTGATAATACGTTATTTTTCAGGAAGATAAAAGGTCATATAATTATTGTACAAATATATGTCGATGACATAATATTTGGTTCTACTAACCCATCTCTATGTACTCGCTTCGCTGAAAGAATGAAGAAAGAATATAAAATGAGTATGATGGGTGAGCTGACATATTTTCTTGGTCTTCAGATTAAACAATCTGACAAAGGTACTTTTATCTGCCAAGGTAAGTATGTTAAAGACATGCTGAAGAAGTTTGATTTAACACAAACTTCAGCGATGAAAACTCCTATGGCACCACCACTGACACTTAACAAGGATCCATCTGGAAAACCTGTTAATGTCACTGCCTATAGAGGAATGATAGGCTCATTGTTGTATCTTACAGCAAGCCGACCTGACATCATGTACTCTACTTGTTTATGTGCACGCTATCAATCTGAACCCAAGGAATCCCATCTGATCGCTGTAAAGCGAATTTTCAGATATCTGAAAGGAACTCCTAACCTCGGTCTTTGGTATCCCAAAGACTCAGGGTTCGATCTAACTGGTTATTCTGATAGTGATTTTGCAGGCTGTAAACTTGACAGAAAAAGTACCACTGGTGGATGTCAACTCTTGGGAGGAAAGCTAGTAAGCTGGACAAGCAAGAAGCAAAATTCTGTGTCCACTTCCACAGCTGAAGCTGAATACGTAGCCGCTGGAAGCTGTTGTTCACAAATCCTATGGATGAGAAATCAACTATTAGATTATGATCTTCAGCTGTCAAAGATTCCTATCTATTGCGACAGCACTAGTGCTATCGCTATAGCAAATAATCCAGTGCTACATTCAAAGACAAAACACATAGAGATCAGATATCATTTTATCAGAGATCATGTGATGAATGGTGATATTGAACTTCACTTTATCCCTACTGACTTTCAGCTTGCTGATATTTTCACCAAACCTCTTGATGAGACAAGGTTCAACTTTCTCATCAGTGAGCTTGGAATGCTGAACCTCGAAGAATAATTCTTCAGCGTTCATGTATTGTGTCAGTAATCAAAAGTTCCCCTCATCATTCTCTCTGATAAACATTCTGACTCTCAGGTATGTTCTCTCTCCCTCAAAGATGTTTTTCTTCAAAATATAAACTTTAATCACTGAATTTTCTTCAAATGATTAAAAGCTTTTTTTTGAAAAATACATTAATCACTGATATTTCCAATCAGTGATCTTTTAAAAGGAAAATCTATCCCTATCTTTACAATCAGGGATACTTTTAAAAAGGAAAATCTATCACTGACTTTTCTTCAGTGATCATTTGAACGGACAAATGAACAGTCTCTCTCCTCTATGACGTCATTTGAACCGACAATCCACGACATGCCTTTTCTGACACGTTCGTCCGTTCCCCTCCTATCCAATCAACTTCGTGGAACGTGTCAATGTCATGATGATTTCTTTTCCCGCTTCATTCTCTCTCTTATCTCTCTTCTCTCTCTTCTCTTCGTATAAAAGGAATTCTTCTCTCCTTTATACGGTTTACGCTTTCAAAACTTTCAAAGCAAGAAACAATCTCTCAAGAACACTCAAGCAAGTAAACCCAGAATATTGAATCTGCAACTCTTTTTCTTCAAGATACACAGGTTTATTTCATGTTTATATGCTTTGTTCATATGCTTTTTATTCTTTTTAAAATCCTACTCGCTTTCTATGGGTTTTATAAAACGTTTTTTTGTAAAAACTAAAGATCATTCCTTCTGATTTTATGTTTTTAAATAAAAACCTTTTGGTTTTAAAGTGTTCTTCATTCTTTCTACCCAGAACACTATTTTTTCTCTTAAAAATAACTTGATAATTTTCCAGTTTCCCTTCTTCTATGGAAACTGGTAATCATATTATTTTTAATCTAAATCATTTCTTCTATTATGCCTCTTTCCATAACAGAAATGACACAGTCTTCAATCATTGCTTCCAAGCATGTACGATTCGCTCTCACTGAAGTTGAGATTACTAAATGTAATCATTTGGCCAGACTCGACTTCAAAGCTGACAAATACCCACATCTGGTGGAAGCTGCTGAATTCCTCAAGCAGTCATGCATAGCTTACGCGATCACTGTGGATCCTAAGCCCTCCAAGACTCTACTTCAGCAGTTCTGGTTCACTGCTGATGCTACTGAACTTACAAACAGGAAAGGCGAACGAGTCCCTGCTATCTCGTTCAGCACGGAATTAGGGCCAGGGAGCATGACCGCTCTTAGCCTCAGGAAATCTTTAAGATTCCCTGACAAACCAAAGAGTGGATTTGACGCCCTCCCCACTGATGATGAGCTGATATTCTTCCTGGACGCAATGGGCTATTGTTGGGAAAACAAACCAAGATCCTCTATTCCTAACAAGAAGCTCACCAAGATTCTTAAAGCTCAGATGCCATCACAACTGAACTTTATCTTCTCGCACATAATTCAGTGCATGAGTGGGAAGAGTGGTTCGCTGGATCAAGCCAGCAAAACACAACTGCAGATGGCATACTCCGTTATCGCTGGTCAAAACTTTGACTACGCCACAGCCATCTTTGAAGATCTGAGGTCGAGATTAGAGAAGCCTGAACGAGATCCCAAGATCTCGTACGTACGTTTCATATGTACGTACATCAAGTTCCTCTATCCCAACACCTATCCCACCAAAGATGATGGCACCTTTGCCAGGGTTGGTCAACGATCACTGGAGGTCAAGCCACTCGCCGACGAGGTAAGTATCTCTCTCCTTCGCTCTCGTCTCTCTCTCCATTCTTCTTCATCTTCAGCGACCACGCAGACGGTTCCTTCGTCTGCTATCCCTGTCGCTACCACTACTTCTAAAAGACCATCAGCTAGTCCAATTGGTCCTTCCAAAAAGGCCAAAAAGACTAAGGAAAGTACACCTTCTAGTACTATACCTGAGGGAGCTTCTCAACAAGCTACCTTAGATGCTTTTGTGGGTCTTTCCTCCACAACTTCAGCAGTCACTCATACTGCCGTGTCAGCGATCTCACTCGCTGTCACATCATCAGTAACCCCACCTACTATCTCATTCCCTGAGATTAACCCCATCCCTACTTCTATCCCCAAAACTCTTCCCTTCTCTCCTCATTTGGTCTCTGAACCTGCCACCTCTTCTTTCCCTATAGGACCTGAGCATCAAACTTTTGAGGAATCTATGCAGTTCTACAAAATGTTTGATACGTCAGGTACACCTATAATCCTAAACACTTCTCTCCCCCCCTCTCCAAATAAGCCCATATCTGAACTAACATTATTTTCAGGTCCTAGCTTGGCGACTGTTGACACGCATGTCAACAGTCTAGGAGAAAAGGTGGATGCTCTCACCAACACCATCAATGAAACCACCAACGCCGTCAATCAGGCTGGTGAGGAGCTGAAGAAGTTGACCGCCACTTGCTCATCTAAAGCTGAGAACTCTCAACTTTCAGCTCTTGAAGAACAAGTCGTCCAACTCAAAGAGTCCTCTCGACTCTTTCAAGGACGATTTGAGTCTCTTACAGCTGACGTTCAGGGTCTCTCTTCCAAGGTTGACCTCTGCACGTCCCTTCTTCAGCAAGTTCTCCAGAAAGTGAATGAACCAGCTCCAGCGCTGCCTCCCTCCTTCACTGAAGATGATCGTACCAACCTCAACATCGCTGTGGAATTCATTCATGATGCCACATGCGACATACCTGCGGTTGAAGACCGAGTTAAGCGTCTGGAGGCTGACGTTCAAGTGCTAAAAGCTTCAACAGCTACTCCAGCAGCTGAACAATCCCCTACCGCTGATAATGACAAAGTGGGGGAGAAAACTGAAGAAACCTCTATTGCTGCTGGGGAAGCTAAGGAACCTCCCTCTCAATCTGAGGGGGAGAAGGCAAAAGAATCCTCATCGATTCACTCCATTCTCTTTGAAGAGGATGAGGAAGAAGACGATGAAGAGGAAGATGATCTAGATCTTGTTGATCAAGAAAAGGATCAGCCCTCCGATGACGACGACGACGATGAAGACCAATCTATGTGGTTCTCTAAGCCGAACGTCGTATCAGGGACAACTTCGCAAGAGGTTGTCAAAACAGGGGTGAGAGGTGATACATCTTCAAGTGTTCCTTCGCAATGCAAAGACAAGCAACCAATCGCTGAAGAATGCTTGAGGACTGGATCACAATCTGAGGGGGAGCATCCTTCTCAGGTATGTCTTTCAATTGTACCACTTTTCTACTCTTTCCAAACCCCTATGTCTTTCTAGCCTTTATCTCTCTCGTTCTAAAAATACACTTATCCCTTCTTTCCTTCTTTTTCTAACCAGACAGTTCTCACCCCTGCTTAAGGGTTCTGAACTACAAATAATACCAGCGGCTATCGCTGAAGAAATAATCCCAATCTCTATCACTGAGATTGATGAAGAAGAAGAAGATTCCCTGGTCCATCCAGGAAGGCCCTCTCGACCATCTCATTGGTCAGAGGAAGTGCTGAAGAAAAGAGTTGAAATGATCGCTCAACTAGAAAGTCAACGGCTGAAAATCCCTCTTCAAATATCCACAGAGCTCGACTTCCTTACTGAAGCTGAAAGAGAAGAATCTGCCAAAGCTGAGAAGCTGATCGCTGAATGCAAACGAGATGCCCAACTCGCTTTAAAGATTCAATCCTCTCAAGTTAGGGACAAAAAGCTAAAAAGCAAACCTGTGGAAGTTCAAGCTGCACTACTGAAAGAAATTGAAGAGGAACGCTTCAAAGAACAAGAGATCAACGATAAGTCTATCGAATGGTGCAAACAAAAGATGGATTATCGTTCTGATCTTCTTCCAATATCAGCCGTGACTATCTCTGGTCGCAAGAAGAAAGATCAACTCTCAGTGACCATGGAGATTACCAGAGAGGATGGAACCCAAAAAGCAATGTACGTATCAAAACTTGAAAGCTTCGGATTTACGGAATGGTTAGAGTTCTGGGATGCGCTGAAGAAATCCAAATCTACATACAGAGGCTACGTTGAAGGACTCCTTGAAGCCCTCATAAATAGAGTCGTTTCTGTACTAAAGCTGCCATCTCCTCTTCCTCCCAAATCTTTGAAACTCAAGAGAAAAATTGGGTCCTCCTCCTCTGAAGATGTCGCCATCATCAGGAATGAAACTTCTATCAAATTTTCAAGAGATGCACTGTTTGGTCCTCCTCCTGATCTTTCAGTTCTGGACTTATCTCTGCCTCCTGGTGGTCCCTTCCAAGCTGGTCAAGTAATCGACAAGCCTTATGGAATATTCTTCAGAGATGATGATGAGGAACTCAGATTTCAAAGAATCTCTGAGATTCCTATCTGTCCTCTGAATCATCTCAAGGATCTCTTATGCTTATGGTGTGACTTCTTCCCTGCTGCTGAAAAAATTAAAGAAATTATCAGTCAAGAATCTTTGGAACGAAGACAGAAAGGAGAAGAAATACCTGAGTATATGATCAATCCTCCCAAATCTTCTTATAGCTGATAGATTAGTTTTCTTATCTGTAATCTGTTAGTTATACTTACAGTAGTTAGTTAGTCACTTGTACTTATGATTTTCATATCTTGTAATTCTATCCCTGAATTAAATGAAAATTGCAGTGATGTACTTAACCCTATCAGTACTGTAAAAGATCCCTCAAAATAGTAATTGGGACATGCATTCTATGAGTCCTTTTTATTCCTATATTTTGAATCATAAAGTAATTTTCTTTTGTTACTTTGTCATTATCAAATAGGGGGAGATTGTTGATCCAAACTCTCTCAGTGATTTGATAACGACCCTCTTTTATACTTAGTGAAAATTACGTTATTATATGTATTAGTGTTTCATCATCAGCGATCAGACTGAGTCTGTTCAGTTATCGCTGATGACCTTTCTGTAAACATTTAATATGTATGTGTTTCACTTTCAGCGATCAAACTGAGTCTGTTCAGTTATCACTGATAGTTTCCTATGTAACACAGTTAACGTAATCCCTGAAGACAAGTCTCGCGTCAACATAGTTCATAGCTGAATCGAAGACGAAGCCACTGAACAATAGATAAGTCTACTAGTGACCTGATGCGGATATCAGCGAAGACCAGACAAATCTACTTACGCGAAGAAGCCTGAGGAAAAGCTTCAGCGATAGCTGAACTTCTTTATCTCTGGAAGAAGAGATACTCAGCGATCAACGATCACAAAGCTTATGCCTCAAGTTTTCTTTTGTCTTACCTTGCACAACCAGTACGATGTGTCAGAACGGACAAGTCTCTGCCACAAATCGTACACCAACTCTGTCAACTACACTGTTCATAAAGTGGCCAAAAGCATGTCTCCAAAAGTGAGACTACCAAAGCCAATCTATGAATGCCACGTGTAAAGTACCCTGCCATGCATTTAATGCATAGGGTATAAATAGGAAGCTCACTCCTTCATCTGAAGGTGTGCTCAATCCTTGAACTCCAAAATAGAAACCCTTGTTTTCTATCTCTCTAAAAATCCCCCATTCTCTGAATTTCTTGTGCAACCATCTTAGTGTTTCTTAAGTTTGTTTAGATTGAGTCTGTCTTAATCTTATTCCGCAACAAACTTGTAAATTGTATTTTGATTTATCAATAAACAATTTATTAAACTTTAATTTCTGTGTTTGTATTCAACCCCCCCCCCTTCTACAAACTTGTTAAGCACCTTCGGGACCAACACTTGACATTGAGGTGCGGGTCTTGAATTGTGTTATTCAAGAGACATAGTTCTCTTACTCCCCCTTGACTTGAGGTGCCTGCAACACATAATCAGTTTTCGGCTTTGGTACCCACTGGTATTTGGGTCCATGAATGTTATTTGCAGTTCTTGTGGGGGTGATAGAGTAAGAACCATACCAAAAATGATCATTCGTCTTGTGAATATGATCATGTGTACCACAATAAGAACAATAATATTTAATACCTGAAAACCTGAGTAATTGATCTCTTGAGTATATATAGTCAGGTTTACCTTTATGAGCTTTGTTCTTCTTGGCTTTGTGAATATGTACACATGATGTCTTTCCTTTCAGCTCATCTGACATCTCATTTTTAACTGGTTTCTTCTTCCAGAACAGTTTCTCTTACTTGTAACTTCTTCTTCTTGGAGATGTATCTGAACCATATAAATATCTATCATAGAAAATGTTAGTTCGATGAATCTGATCAAAAGATTTAACTGACCTTTGAGAAGAGACAAATTTCTGATTTGAACTTGAAGCAGTCTTTTCAAGCGCTTTGATCTTTGAAGCGAAGTTGTCTCTTTCTTGAACAAGCAGGTCAATCTTCTTTGAGAACTCAGACTTCGTTTTATGCTCTTTCAGTGCATTAGCAGATAGTTCAGATAACTTGGAAGTCAGCCTTTTGATTTCAGTCTCAAAGATAGATCGTTCTTCTTCAAATCCTTTCTCTGAATTGTTTCCCTGGCCTGATAGTTCCTTGAAGAATTCCACATTCTTCTGTTCAATAGCCTTCTTTTCTTTAGCAAACTTCTCTCTTTCCAAAATAAGTACTTTCTCAAAATCGAAAACTTGTTGAGAAAGTTTTATGCATTTAAGATCAATTGATTTCTTCTCTTCAAAATACTTTCTTGAGAAATCTGAGAACTTCTTTGAAAAACTTTTCTTTTCAGTATCAAAATCAGCTTTATTTTCAGCAAGCTGTTGTTCTAAATCAGATATATTCTTTCTAAGTTCAGCATTCTCAGATTCCAATCTCATTATCTTCTCATCATTCAGTACAGAAGTTCTTTTCTGAAGATCTTCATTGATTGACTTTAAAGCACAAACTTCTTATTTCAGTATAATGATTTCAGCAAAATACTCTTTTGACTTTTTTGAGTGAAAGTCAACAGCATAACCCAGATTTACTTTCTCTAATTCAAGTTTTCTATTCTTCTCTTCAAGCTCTGTAAAAAAAAACCATATTGAATTAGTAACCAGCTTCATATAAAAGATCGTTCCCAAACTGTAAATCAGAAAATAAAAAATCAGAACAAATTGAAATCTTGTACAAAATTTAAAATTTGAACACTTGATATGCGCTAACAGATGGTAGCGCAAGACTTCACTTTGCGTGAACTGAAGGAAGCGCAAAACAGACTTCTCGCGATCAGAGTATGGCGCAAAGTAAGCTTTTCGTTATCAGTGTATGGCGCAAATAAAGCTTTTCGCGAGACAACAGTGGCGCAAAGTAGGATTTGCATGACCCACTGAAGACGCAAATGTAACTTTGCGTGAGAGCCTTGTAGCGCAAAATGTATCTTTGCGTGAGAGCCTTGACATGCAAACTTCGATTTTCTTGAAGTGATGCACACTGAAGTTTACGCGAATAAAGATTGATGATTTGCGCGATATATGATTGGCGCAAGATAGACTTTGCGCAACCAGACTGAAACGCAAACTTAGATTTACATGACTCTAAGAAGACGCAAACTAAATTTTGTCTTACAGCCCTGAAAAACTCGCGCAAATCTGATGAACTCGCGCAAATCGTAGATCTAGCGCAAACTTGGCTCTGACTTGCACAAATCGATCCAAATTGATTCAAATCTGCAAATTGGTTCTCAAAAACTTATCAGCATCATCGAAAAACAATACTAAGCACAAATTTACTATCAAATTCAGATTGAAATCAACAATTTCCACAAATTCAATCAAGAACAGTGTTCGAACTCGACTTTTCAAGAAAATTTCAAAAATCAAAATTTAACATTGAATTTGTTCTAATTACTAGATGTAATCAATACAAGAATCAATCCAAAACACAAATCGAATCCAATGATTCCATTTTCTTGCATCAAAAACGACTTTTCCAACAAAATTCGGATGAACAATACAAAAACTCGAGTTCTTGAAAAAATTTAGAAAAAAAAATCAATTTTTCGATCTAAAAATCCAGATTTCAATTCAATTCTTTGTTCAAATCATTTCTGAAAATGTTTGGTTCAACTCTGATACCAATTGTTATTGATAATTTCCCAATCTATCAAGCAATTCTCATAAAAGATATGACAATTATCAAGAACAAGAGAGAGAAAGTAGATCTTGAATATCACCCAAATCTGAAATGTTTATAATACGTGCTTACAAAATTAACAAAGACTAAACCTATTTAAACCTCAAACCTAATACAAGACTTAAACACTAAGGAATTAAACAACATTGACTTTTCCAAGACTTTGACATTGTTGACTTTTACAGTTTGACTTTTCTAATTAAATCTTGGATACAATATTTTGACTTAACAAGCATTTAAGGGCCTGGAGCCCATCGGCGACATTGCCTTGCGACTATGACACTGTCATAGTCGCAAGGTCATAGTCGCCCGTGTCCAAGGGCCCTCGGTACCGACCTGGCGACAATGACATGCAACAGTGACACATGTCATAGTCGCTGGTCATAGTCGCCGGGTTCACCCCACCTACGCTACACTGCTCGCGACTTTGCCCCGCGACAATGACCTCTGTCACAGTGGCGGGCATTGTCACCCCAGGCTTGCTAAAGCCCGCTTTCACCTCAAATCAATTCCAAAAAACACATGACTCCCTCGCTAGGTCCAATAACAAGGTTTATGATCAAATTAGCGACATACCATAATTGCGGGTGTTACAATCCTCCCCAACTTGGGAAAAAGATTTCGTCCTCGAAATCTCGACTAGGTGAAGAGGTGAGGATATCTTCGCTTCATGTCCTCTTCCGCTTCCCAAGTCACATTTGCACCTCGATGGTGTTTCCATTGAACTTTCACCATCATGACTTCCTTGTGACGAAGCTTCTTCGTCTTCCTTTCCAAAATTGCATCGGGCTCTTCGATGCAACGGTTTCCCTCCTCAACTTTGATCTTGGAGAGTGAAATAACACGCTCCTCCTCCGCTAGACATTAACGAAGGTAGCACACATGAAATGTGTTATGGATTCCCTCCATTTCCGGAGGTAGTTCCAACTGGTAGGCTTGAAGCCCTACTCGCTTAAGCACGGTGAATGGTCCAAGGAAACGGGGACTTAGATTCCCACGCTTTCCGAACCGAATAATTCCCTTCCAAGGGGACACCTTCAACATCACGCGATCTCCCACTTGGAATTCTATCGGTCTCCTCTTCTTGTCGGCATAACTTTTCTGTCGGTCTTGAGCCGCCTTTAAGAGTTCACGTATACCCTTCACCTTATCCGCCGTCTCTTGTACAATTTCAGGTCCGGTAAATTGCTTCTCCCCCGCTTCAAGCCAACATACAGAAGTTCGACACTTACGACCGTATAAAGCTTCAAACGAGGCCATCCCAATGCATGAGTGGTAGTTGTTGTTGTATGCGAATTCCACCAAAGGTAGGTGCGAGTCCCAACTACCCCCAAAGGCGATCACGCAAGATCTTCACATATCTTCTAGCGTCTGAATTGTCCTCTCGCTTTGGCCGTCGGTCTGAGGATGATAGGTTGTGCTCAACTTCACACGTGTGCCCAATTCCTTTTGCAACCCATCCCAAAAATGCAATGTGAACCGACTATCTCGATCCGAGACAATAGACAACGAGACACCACTTCATCAATACACAACTTTGCGAGCTTGTCCATGGGTAAGGTCTCTCACATGGCCAAGAAATGAGCGCTCTTGGTCAAACGGTCCATTATCACCCAAATGGTGTCATGGCCTTTAAAGTTTTTGGCAATTTTGTCACAAAATCCATTGTGACGTGCTCCCATTTCCATTCCGGGATTTCCAAAGATTGTAGACTCCCATAAGGTCGTTGGTGCTCGGCTTTCACTTGAAAACAGGTCACACATCGTTCCACGTAGTGCGCCACATCGAGTTTCATGACCGGCCACCAATAATGTAATTTTAAATCTCGGTACATTTTCGTGCTTCCCGGATGGATAGAATACTTTGAATTGTGGGCATCTTCGAGGAGAAGTTCTCGGTTACTCCCGATCTTAGGCACCCAAATTCGTCCGTTGAAAAGTTTCACCCCTCAACTATCTTCAGTCAATAGAAGATGTTGTTTTGTCATGACTTCTCCTTTGAGGTTTTCTTCTAGTAAGGCCTCGACTTGCGATATCTTGATTCGGTCGATGAGTGTT
The DNA here is from genome assembly GCA_954870635.1 of Arctium minus. NCBI lineage: Eukaryota > Viridiplantae > Streptophyta > Magnoliopsida > Asterales > Asteraceae > Arctium > Arctium minus. Next base: position 21,959,830 of record OX941082.1, read on the forward strand.
GAAGTTAACTCAATCCGTACAAAGGTAACATAGGAATTACACCTCCGTAGTCTTTCCGACTCAAAGCGTCGGAGAACGACGTTTGTCTTACCCGGATGGTAAAGCAACTCGCAGTCATAGTCCTTTAGTAGCTTCAGCCACCTCCGTTGCCTCATGTTTAACTCCTTTTGATCAAATATGTGTTTCAGACTCTTGTGATCCGTGTAAAGAGTGCACTTGGTACCATAGAGGTAGTGTCGCCACAACTTTAATGCAAACACCACCGCCGCTAATTCTAAATCATGCGTAGGATAGTTGACCTCATGAACTTTGAGTTGCCTCGACGTATAAGCAATCACCTTCCCCCTTTGCATAAGAACACAACCCAAACCCATTTTCGACGCATCACTATACACCACAAAATCTTCCGTCCCATCGGGTAAGGATAGGATTGGAGCTTCGCAAAGCTTCCTTTGTAAAGTTCAGAACGCCTTCTCTTGACTCTCGGTCCATATAAACTTAACATTCTTACGCGTTAGGGCCATTAACGATGAAGCTATCTTCGAAAAGTCTTGAATGAATCTTCGGTAGTATCCCGCCAATCCTAGAAAGCTTCGGATTTCAGACGGACTCTTGGGAGGTTCCAAATTCATCATCGCCTCTATCTTTGAGGGATCTACCTTCACTCCTTCCATCATGACCACATGACCCAAAAACTTCACTTCTCAGAGCCAAAAGTCGCACTTCGAAAACTTTGCGTAGAGCTTCTCCCGCTTTAACACTTCTAGAACTTCCCGAAGGTGAAGCTCGTGATCTGCTTCATCTTTGGAGTACACAAGGATGTCGTCGATGAACAATATTAATGACTTGTCAAGGAACGGTCGACACATTCGGTTCATCAAGTCCATAAATATTTCTGGTGCATTAGTTAGGCCGAACGACATCACTAGAAACTCGTAATGACCGTATTGCGTCCTAAACGCCGTCTTTGGAATGTCGTCCTTCGCCACCTTCACCTGATGATAGCCCGACCGTAGATCTATCTTAGAGAGGCAACCCGCGCCTTGTAATTGGTCGAACAAGTCGTCGATCCTCAGGAGCGGATACTTGTGCTTCACTGTAACCTTGTTCAGTTCCCTATAGTCGATGCACATCCTCATTGAGTCGTCCTTCTTCTTGATGAACAAGACCGGAGCTCCCCAAGGCGATGAACTCGATCCAATAAATCCCTTCTCAAGAAGGTCTTGAAGTTGAGTCATCATTTCTTGCATATCGGTAGGAGCTAATCGATAAGGAGCTCGAGCAATCGGAGCCGCTCCCGGGATGAGGTCGATTCGGAATTCCACTAAGTGATCCAGTGGCAAACCGGGCAAGTCTTCCGGAAACACATCGGGAAACTCGCGCACCACCCTAACATCTTCTAGTTTTCATTTCTCAAGTTTGGTGTCGATAGCATAAGCCAAGAAGGATGAGCATCCTTTTGCCAAACACTTTCGAGCTTTGATCATAGAGATAATAGCCACTTCGCCTTTCCTTCTTTCGCTGTAGATTATTGTCGCCTCTCCGTTCGTCACGGAAAATCGGATCATCTTCTTGGAACACACAATTTCGGCTTGGTTCTCCGATAGCCAGTCCATACCCACAACCACATCGAAACCACCAATTTGCATGGGCAATAGGTTTACGGGGAATTTATTTCCTTCAAACTCAAGGGTGCAACCTCTAAGGATATTTCAGATTAATACTTGATCCCCATTCGCTATTTCTACAACTAAAGCATCCTCTAGATTACTCATAGGCATAGCAAGCTTTTGACATAAATTATCGGATATAAACGAGTAGCTAGCACCCGAGTCAAATAACACACGTGTAGGTGCAGAGTTTAGAAGAAACGTACCCGACACCACATCGGTCGAAGCCTTAGCCTCTTCTGTTGTCATATGAAAAGCTCTTCCGACCGCCCGCGGGGGTTCCATCTTCTTCCCGCCATTTCCCCTGGTCTTGATCTTCGGGCATTCCGCCCTCACGTGCCCCGGTTCCTTGTACTCGAAACATATTTGCCCCTTAATAGGGCAATCTCGAAACGTATGACCCGTCTTTCCGCATTTGTAGCACGTTCCGGGAATAAAGTTGCATGGGCCGAAATGTTTGCTTCGACATTTAGAGCACCACTTGGCATCACGCCCAGGATTAAATCTACGTTGATTACTGTTGGCGTATCTAGGCTTCTTTGAGGGCATAGAGCTACCCTCCCATCTCCTCTTCTCAACCTGACGATTGCCTTCTTCCTTGCCAAGGTTGTAGGTGTCTTACAGAAGTTGTGCCTACTCTATCGCCTCTTGAAGAGTGGAGGCTTTCGACACACGCACCATCGACATCATTTCCGATGGAAGGCCCTTGATGTAAGCCTTAATCTTGTCTTTCTCCGTCGGGACCAGGTGTCCCACAAAACCCAATTTGTCCATGAAGAGCCGATTGTACTCCTTCACAAACATATTACCTTTCTTCAAACTTTGGAACTCTTTTTTGATCCGATCCCTTGACCTCTCTTTACAATATTCCTCTAGTAGTTTCTCTTTGAATGTTGCCCAAGGCAGTCGATCCAAAACAGTCGGCTCAACTGAAGCGGAGTACACATTCCACCAAGTGAGAGCCATACCCCTTAACATACGAGAACCAAAAATCACTTTCTGACCTTCTCCGCATTCACTAGAGCGGAAAGCCTGCTCCATCTCCTGAATCCAACTCATGCAGTCCACGGGGTTATCAGATCCCTTAAATTCCGGCGGTCGGCGACCAAGAAAAGCTTTAAATGTGCAAGTTTTTGTTGCTGGCCCGACTCCCGAGGTTGTGATTGCATCAGTATGGATCCCAGGTCCAGTGCCTCCGGATCCTGCCATGACGATGTTCTTGTCCACCGTTTCATGTCTACGGTTGTTGTTGTCCCGGTCCTCCAAGAGTTCGAGGAACATTTCTTGTTGTTGTGCCATGGCCCTGTTCATGGCTACCATCATGCGGTCCATCATTCTCGTCTCTACCGTTACTTCCTCTACAACAGGTTCTTCCGTTTCTAAGTTGCGTCGGGGAATATGCTCGGGTCCTCCACCCAACACACTAACCCGACGAGAGGGTTCCTCTACCACAGTCAATCGTGGATGGTCGGCTATGGATGTTATGGCCTCTTGACCTTCCGATCGATTCCTAGTATTGATCATGAGTCTGCCACGCATAACACGAAAAGAATGAGGAACGAGCTCACAGAATTAACACAAGGAACGTACTACTACACTTATCAATTATTATAACAACAGTAACTCAAGTATGCTCACGTAAAACATCTTCATAATAACATTAGCTAAGTGAAATTATGAACACATTATACATAAGAGTTCTCGTTACCATCACAACAACTTTTAACTTGTGTAAGTTCCGTCGACTCTAAGACCATCCTATCTTAAGAGTTCTACCCCATCTCACGATTCATAGCTTAATAGTCTCAGCTTAAGTCTAGGCAGCTTGCATTCATACCTAGTTCACTTAAACTAAATCTCTGATACCAACTTGTAACACTCTAAAATTTAGGCGGAAATAAAATTCAAAATTTCGGCAATATAACGTTTGAAAATAGGAAAACCTGCCACCCTAAAATAGGGAATAAATTTAAACCTGTGAAATAAGGTAAAACAATACAAAACCCAAGTGTATCATCCCATACGGGGTATATGGTAATGCATTTACAAACCCAATAAAAGAAGCATAAGGCGACAACCTACTAATCTAAAATTAGTTAACTAGATTATGGTCGGGTGTCACTATCCTTCCAAAATGTGTATCTTCAAAATCAATGTATGTTGGTCACTACGTTTCCTCAAAAAGACCACTCACGTCCCCAAGGTCGCTCCCTCAATCTTGGCGTGCCCCACCGCTAAGATGACCTGTCAGACATGACAACAAAGAACAAGTGTTAGGCTAAAGCCTAGTGAGAACAAGTCAAATAAGAATAGGAGTACTAAACCCATTCAGAGTCATGCAGAGGATATAGCCGTAAGCTAAAACCAATGAATCAAATAAACCATTAGTGATTAAACATGGCACAAATAACACCAATCACATAGTGAGCTCAACTCCTCTAAGTCTATTGCTCGAAAACATCAAGTCAACCCCTCTAGGTCTATTCTTGAGAGTTCCAAAATGGGGAACTCTAGCACAAGGGAATTACACCTTACTGCCCATGAGACGTTGCCCGACCGTATTGGTCCACACCTTGCTTATCATGGTGACCTGATGCCTATTCCGTGCCAAGTGGTGAACCTAATGTCCAAAACGGGGACATAGGAACACCGTGCTTATGGATCCATTACACTAAAACTAAATACCAAAACATACTAGCATATGGTATGCTCACATAAAACATACATGTAAGAAGATCGTATGTAAGAGGTTACCAACATATAAATCTTGACTCCCACTATTGAGGAGACTTTGAATAACAAAACCCATCAACAAAATGGCATACATATTCTTCATTAAAAGTCAATATTGTAATTAATTCACCCAATACTTGTGTTCCTCCAAAACCCCACATACTCCACTTTGGTTAACCAAAAATCCCATAGAACCAAGAGTTGTCTATCAAGTGAGTAGAAATCAAGGATGCCATCTCTTTTAGTTTAAAATTACATTTCTTTCATTTTTACTTAGGTTACCAAACCCTAACATCCCCAAAATCCACATTTAGGTTAGAAAAACATGGAGGATCAAAATACAAGAGATATAAACATATATTGAGGTTAAGAGAAGTAAATAAACTCACCTTGTAGAGTTTGTAGAAACCCTAGATGTAGATATTTTAGAGAAAAGAGGAAGGACCCTTGAACTTGAAGCACAAAGCTCACAATCACAACCAATCACCTAGAACCAAAACCATAAACCATAAATGAACATCTAACCAAGGAGCATTCAATGAGGGGAGGTGAAAACCCTACCTTTTTGCTCTTCAAAATCGCCTACAAAGAGCTCCCAACAAAACCAAATGAACTAAAAACGGGTTGGTGAGCATTTAAGGGCCTAGAGCCCGTCGGCGACATTGCCTTGCGACTATGACACTGTCATAGTCGCTTGGTCATAGTCGCCCGTGTCCAAGGGCCCTCGGTACCGACCTGGCGACAATGACATGCGACAGTGACACATGTCATAGTCGCTGGTCATAGTCGTCGGGTTCACCCCACCTACGGTACACTGCTCACGACTTTGCCCCGCGACAATGACCTTTGTCACAGTCGCGGGCCTTGTCGCCCCAGGCTTGCCAATGCCCGCTTTCACCTCAAAGCAATTCCAAAAAATACACGACTCCCTCCCTAGGTCCAATAACAAGGTTTATGATCAAATTAGCGATATACCAGAATTGCGGGTGTTACACTACATCGTAACAACAAAGGATTATGAATATATATATATATATATATGCAAGTTAACCACTTAGGAAATAAGTTTATTTTTTACATTATTTACATAATTGTTAACTGAGAAATTATGTTTGAAACGCGGTCCAATATTCTCTTAAAAAATTATCGCCACCGTGCGAAGCGCAGACCCCCACACTAGTATATCTAAAAGTAAAACCTAGAGTTGCTTAGGTGACACAACGAGAAGCCTCCATTCTCATTTATCTATTTTCTCCTAATTTTGAATTTTTTTAAAATATAAAGTTATCATTAAATGAGTTTAACTTGAATTTAACTTTTCATTTTCTCTATTATTTTTTTACACAACATAAGTATATCAAGAAATATAATTTAAATTTGCCTTACTTTTTTATTCTTATTAAAAATTATTATTATTATTTAATCAAACTTTTTATTCAATAATCCAACATTTTTTAATTCAATTTATAGAATTATAATTTTTATTTTTATTACTAAGTAAGTTAAAAAGCAATTAATATACGTATTGAATTTTAAAATTTTAATGAAAAATATAAAAAAATCCAATATATATATATATATATGTATAATAGAATAAACATATGAAAATATATTTTTTATTTTTTTTTATTTTTTTAGTATAAATAATTTTTTTATTAAATGAGTCTATTTTTTTTTCTTAGTAAGATAAAAATACTTAAAAATTAAAACTTTAACTAAGTGAGTCTATTGTTTTATATATTAAAAAGTTAAATTAGTCTATCTATTTAATTTTTATTTTCTTAGTAAGTTAGCAAATCTTTATAAATCAATACATTACAGTATGTATAAAGGAAAATTAATTATTAAAAGTTTTCATTTTTCATTTTAAGATATATAAAAATCATTAAAACCTTTATTTTTATTTATTTTTCATTTTAAAATTTTAAAAACCAATTAATATTATATATGTATTGAATTTTAAAGTTTTCATGAAAAATACAAAAAACCAATATATATATATATATATTACAATAAATAAATCTTATAATGAACTTATTTATTTATTTTATATTTTTTAGCAATCTAACAATGATTATAATTTTATTTTATTAAATGATTCAATTCTTTTTTAATAAGATAACTATGTTTATAAATCAAAACTATTATTAAATGAGTCTATTGTTTTATTTATTTGGCAAGTTAAATGAATTTAAAAAAATTTAAAATGATGAATATATTGAATACTTTTCCATCCCCATGTATAAATTATATTATCATTAAAACTAGGGGTTTTAGTAATTTTACATACTTATTGCAACTTATGTTTATTAACCATTTGTTTTTCCGTCTTTATGTTAATGCCCATTTGTTTTTCCCTTTTTAATGTTAATTAATTAATCATCCGTTTTTTTCTTATTTAAATATAGGTGGTTTTTTGTTTTTTTGAAATTGTGATTAGAAAAAACAACATCGCCAAACTATGAAATTCTCTCGACATAAAAAAACTAGAAAATTTTATGAGAAAATATATCACTTTGTTGTGTTAGGTACATATTGATTCCAATCTAGATGGATATTATTTTATATGTTTCCAACCTAAGCAACTTATATAGAAAGTAATTTTTTGTGGATTTTTTACGTTTTGTAGGACTCTTTAAGATATTATGACATTGGAGACGTTTCAATTGATTTTGCAAGTTATGATGAGCTCTCAAAGATTTTTTCTCTGTCACTTCCTTTGTAAATTGCAAATTCTATTATCGTATTACATGTTGGTCCTTTCTCCTACGTTTATATTCTTCTTAAGTGACTTTGTCATCTTAAGTATAAAGGGTGTGTGCATGTTTTTTGAGTTAGATATTAATTCAAAGGATACATGATTCTTTTAGGTAAAACATGGATTTCAAATGTTTTAGTTTTCCATTCTTTTGAACTTCTTCGAACACTATATATACACTTCTACCGTTTCGATTGATAGAAGTGACAATGCAAGTCACCATGATGGAAGCATGAGGATGCACTTCGGAAACAATGTTTTAGAAACAAACATTACAAGTATCTCGTTGAAGTAAGTTTTCATTTCACCTAACTAAAAGGTGGATACAATTTGGAAAATTTGGTATTTTGGTTCTTATGATTAACACAGATCATGCATTTTAATATTGAACTATTTTAGTCATAGTGATTTTGTTTCATTGGCAATCAAACTATTAATAAGAGTTTTTGGTAGAATTATCAAAGATGAACGAGAAGGAAATCCAATCAAACAATTTTTTGTAGAACCAATATGAGGTCTCTATTGATGTTTATCTACTTTTTTCTAATCGTGATATATTTTTAATTCAAAAACTTTAACCTTTCATTTTCTTTCTAATTTTTTATTTTTCAATTTACAACTATCAATTTAAATAAAAACTTTTATTTTTTATTTGCATAACAACAATCAATATAAATTAAAATTTATCATTTTTATTTAACTTTCATTTTTTATTTACTTCACAACAACCAAACGGTATAAAAAATTAAGAAAAAAAGAATGTACTACAACCATTAATATATGTAAAAAGAAAACAATATGTAGAATAAAAATCTATAAAATGCATAATCATTTAAACAAATTATTACAAAATAAATATATGTAAATGAAAACATCATAAAAATTTATTAAATGATCAAACTTCCATTTTATATATTTTATTTTATTTAATAAATAAATAAATAATTATTAAAATCAATATACACAATTATAAATTCTACTACAATCACTATTTGAAAACTCATAAGTTTATTACAGTTAATCTAATAGTCTGTACAAAAAAGGATAAAAAACAATAATTCTATAAATTAAAAATAAATGAAATAGTTACTACGATTATTAATATATAAATAAAAATCATTTCATTTTTTTTAATTTACATTAAAATCAAACTATATACATAAATGAAATAAAATTAGAATCAATTCTTTTATTTTTTTAAGAAATGTTAGTTAATGAAATGTACATTATATAAATTAAAAAACAATATTCTACAAATTAAAAATAAATGAAAATTTTACAATGATTATTAATATATATATATATAAATCATTTCATTTTTTTATTTACATTAAAATCAAACTATATACATAAATGTAATAAAATTAGAATCAATTATCTTATTTTTTTTAGAAATATTAGTTCATAGAATGTATATTATATATTGATTATTTTCAGGAATTAAAACCACTTATGAATTTAAAAAGCGTTTTTTCTTTTCCAATTATGAATCACTAGTTGTGTACCCGCGCAATGCGACGGGATGTAAAAAGTCATTTAAGATTTATTCAATTTTGAAGTATCAAATTCTTTCGAAATGTCATAAAGGTTACTACATTTGTACCTACATTAGATTCAAATAACCATCAACCAAAATGATAGTGTTAGAAGTCGTTTACCAAAATGCTTACCAGGTAAGCACTTATTGCCAATGACATTACCCTCACCTACCTTATCTTATAACATTTCAGACCATCAAAATTGATTGTTGGTAAGCGTTTTAAACCCGTTAAGAGCTTACCGGGTATAAGGCAACATATACAAAGTGATTGCAGTCCCATCTTTCTATATTGTAATTATGGGTGCAAGGAATAAGATTCAAAGTGATTGCTCCCATCTTTCTATAAGGCAACATATACAAAGAAAAATTACATTAAATCTTCTTGTCAATGCTTTCTAAGGCAAGATATATAAAAAGAGTTACAATATATCTGAGAGGCTTGGTGTTTGTCTCGGTCTCGGGTGTGTCCTCTTCTTCATCGAGGTTCTCCATTTCTAGACTTGGCCTCTCAATTGAATCAAACTTCGGCCTTACTTTCAATACTTCCAAAAAGTTCTTTGATTCTCGTATTTTCTTTCCTAATTCAAGAGCATAAAATTATTTCAATTGCAAGAAAAATATAGTAGATTCTAACAATTCGTCATCCAATTTGGTCAAGACAACGACTTTTCACAATATAACTGATTTTATAATTGTATTCAAAGCTAATGACATTTGCATATTCAAGGGAAGTGAGGACTATATTATTTTTAGGATCACAAACTTCATAATTGGCAGCACATTATATGGTTTAACATCGTACTTATCTTACAATTTGACCTAAGGCCAGAGTGCAACTCTAGTTTTTGGAATAGAGGGTGAGAATATGCATACTTCATCGTTAGATCTGGAAATTTTCCCTGATGAGTATAGAACTGCTCTTTCATGTTAACCACCACACTGAAGGTTGTGGTGATCTACAATCAGGAAATTAACACAATCTAACCCACAAACATAGAAAAATGTACAATCTAACCCACAACAAACAACAGAGTCACCATTTAAATTTAGTAGCTATAGTAATATAGAAAAAATGATGCTAGCTACTCTCTAAAGTCTAAATGATTCACATATTGTTAAAGGTTTATAAAATTTGGATACAAAAACACATCAGAATCTTACTTCCAAGTGGAACACAAAGTTCATCTGGTTTCAAAATAAAGGTGTAAATGGCCAACATGTAGTTGAATGAAATAAAAGATATGACAGATTACTGATATATTCATACCTCTACTTTGCTTAAATCTGACTTGAAACCTCCTAATGTAAGATCTTGACTTCAATGATTTGACAAACATGTCAATCTCAGAAGCCTGTTATCTGTCTACCAACCAACAAAAAACAATAATGCAACTTGCATTTATAACTAAATCAAGAAAAGTTGGTTTGATGTGAGCTAAAATTAAAGAAATGATTGTGAAAGCATATTCCTTGATGTATTGGTTTTCTTCTCTATCCGGATTACATTTATAAAGTTTTGTTATGCCGTTCAATAGTTATAGTAAAAGAGATCACTAACCATTTGTGTGTTTATAACTCAATTAATATGAGCAGCACCAACAGTTTAAGAACGTAGGGTGTATGATCTATCGTCATGATCACTTATTAGTTTTGCAACTTCAGCACGTTATGGTTACAAAAATAAGCAGAAGACTATTTACAATAATAAATGAAAAACAAGCATAAAAACTTTTTCCTTCGGTTGGGTTATCTTGTCGTGGACAGTTGCCCCACATCCAGAGATTCGATATCATCTACTGCAAGAGACATCATACCGCCTGCTTTTACAGAAGAAATCTGATAGCGGAAGTTAATTACCGACATAAATATTCAAAATTTTTGAAAAGATAGCAAGTGGATTGTTATAATGAGGAAGATAGTTTGAGATCCACACCTTGAGTCCTGTTTCACTCTTAGTTATTGATTCATCTGCCAAGGAACTGGGAGTGCTTAGACCTTGGAACACCTCTACCAAAAATGGAACCAGAGAATTCTCTACGTTGATTCCAAGTTGACCATCTATGTTCATATAAAGGATGCAAAATATATGTTTATAATATAATCATGGCAACCTAAGGAATATCATAACTCCTTAAAGAAATGACTTGTGTGTCTTATGCTTTTTGAAATCTTATAGTTATACAATCCCCTAAAAGCTAATTCTTCTAGCATAGTTTTATATATTAGACTTTAGTGGCTGTAGTATGTTGTACATGACAAGCAATTGATGCAGAGCTAACTTCTTTTTTCTCAGTTAAGGTCACAATCATTCACATTTATTCTTGTGAAATTTTTGTTTTAATCGAGTCTATAAGATTTATCAGCCCAAACCTCCTCCGGTACATCACCACAACCCTACTACCACCGCTATCTCTGGTGCCACAACCTGTGGTTCAGGTATACATCCAAGCCAGTTCTATAAATTCCCGTTTGCACCTCTTGAAGATGACGGGCTATCCTCCCCACGCCCACGCCCACGCCTACGGTTAACGGGTCTAGGGTGCACCATTTTTCCTACAAAACCATAAGGAAAAACATCAATAAAGACTACCAAAAACCCAACAACCAAATGAAGAAATCGCCATAATCTGATGTTTTTCAAACCCAAAGAAAACTTCAAACCCAAAGGAAACTTCAAACCCAAAAATGTAAAACGATTACAGAAATCGATTACACGAAGAATGTAAAACGATTACAGAAATCGATGTTTTTCAAATAATCTTTTTTTGGGTTTAGAAGAAATCGCCACAATCTGATGTTTTTCAAACCCAAAGAAAACTCCAAACCAAAAAATGTAAAATGATTACAGAAATCGATTACCTAAATCAAACCCAAAAACAGATGAGAAGAACATAAATCGAACTGACCTTGAGAAATCGATTACTAAAAACAGAAATACCAGCCTATAATATACATACATGCACCAAAAACCAAATAGCCTATAAATTAATAAATTAGAAGCCTATAATATACATACATGCTCAAATACCAGCCTATAATATACATATCAATTACATGAAGAATGTAAAACGATTATAGAAATCGATGTTTTTCAAATAATCTTTTTTTTGGTTTAGAAGAAACCGCCATAATCTGATGTTTTTCAAACCCAAAGAAAACTTCAAAACCAATGGAAACTTCAAACCCAAAAATGTAAGTCGATTACAGCAGACAAAAACAGAAATCGAGCTGACCTTGTGAACAGAAATCGACAACAGTAAAAAAAACAAGGAATCCACAAGAAAGCAAATAGAAACAGACCTTGAGAAATCGATTAGCTTGAGCAGACAAAAACAGAAATCGAACTGATGTTTTTAACAGAAATCGAACTGATGTTTACCTTGAGAAATCTTTGTTTTTCAAACCCAAAGAAAACATAGAAAATCGATGTTTTTGGGTCTAGCAGAAAAAATCGCCAAATGCATTAAACCCAAATGCTTATTATTATCAACCTCATGCTCAAATACCAACTTATAATATACATACATGCCTATTATCTGGTTTAAACTAAAGAATGTAAAACGATTGCAGAAATAAAGTCACAGGAGAAACATGTCACCTCTAATTCGCAGGTTTCAACTAAACAGACCTTCAAGCAATTTAAGCCAACTTGCCAACTAAACTCACTCTTATAAAATGTAAGTCCCAATTTCATGTTTAATCAATGCAATAGATATGAAGTCAATGACTTATAAAGTAGTAAATCGACAACAGTAAGAAAAAGGAATCGACAAGAAATCAATGTAAAAACAGAAATCGATGTTTTTCAAAAACAGAAATTGACGTTTTTGGGTGTAGAAGAAATCGATTACCCATGCCTATAATCTGTTTTTTGGGTTTAGAAAAAATCGCTACAGTCTGTTTTTGGGTTTAAGAAGAAATCAATTACCCAAAAACAGAAATCGATGTTTTTGGGTCTAGAAGAAATCGATTACCCATGCTTAAAAACATGCATATAATCAGTTTTTTGTAGCAACATTTTCATAAGGAAAAACCTATAGGTGCGTACCTGATGATACTCTGAAAGGAAAACGCAGAAATTGAAGCCCTGAAAAAGCCAAAGAACCGAAACCAATCGAAATCGTGATTGGTTAATAGCAGAATGCAAAAATGGAAAAACTTATAGTGTACCAAGTTGAAACCAAACCCATAATCAAATCTAAACAATCAAACGATAATAAAATTTGCAATTTGTAATTCGAACCAAAAACAGAAATCGAACTGGGTTTAAGATGAAATCGATTACCCAAAAACAGAAATCGATGTTTTTGGGTCTAGAAGAAATCGATTACCCAAAAACCCAAATCGACCCAAAAACAGAAATCGATTGAGAAGACAAAAACAGAAATCGATTGAGAAGAAGTCGATTTCTGTTTTGGGTTTAGAAGAAATCGATGTTTTTCAAAAACAGAAATCGATTACCTTGAGAAGATTACAGAAATCGAACAGAAATCGATTGGGAAGATTACCTTGAGAGAAGAAAACAAACCCTAAAAATCTTGAGAGGAGAACCGATTGAGAAGAACACCGAGGAACTGACCGTCGATCGACATTTAAGCCTTGAATTGGAGGAGGACGAAGCGTCATCTGGGAGACTGGGAAGTGGGAAGGAGGGAAGCCTGAATGTAAATCGTGAGGTACGCGTCAAATTCAAATTAGAAGTAAATGAATCGACGCCTTGAGGTAAGCGTGTGTTGTAAATGAAATGAATTAAATGTGTTGTACATAATGCTTTAAATGGTTGTAAAGTTGAAAATTAAGTAATGTGCTTTAAATGGTAGTACTTAATGCTTAAGAAGTTGTATTTAAGAAAAGCAACTCAAATGCTTTATAAAGTAGTATAGATTAATATATATATATATATATATATATATATATATATATATAAATAAATATTAATTACAATCAATTATCAAAATATATATATATATATATATATATATATATAAGGCACATGAATTGTGTTGTCATTTTAGGATCTCTAGGTACCTATTTTTTTTTTTTTTTGTCAAATTGCACATGAAACAATTTTGAGGTATGTCTTTTCATTATTTAAAAAAATATTTAATACACATGTTTGCCCTTCATTAAAAATGTATATTTCATTATAATTTGGTTGTTCTCATGGTAATTTACTTGCAAAACTATGTTCAACATCCAACTATCCAACTCCCGCCATCTCTTATAAATCATCATCTCTATTCATCTGATTTTCAAGTTACTTTTTAGGGGTTTATCACATACTTGCTTTATTTCTCTCGATCTTTACTAATCTTAAAAGTGTTTTTAATGACAACGACTTTTTTGAGGATCGCTGAAAATCCATAAATTTAATTTTTTGTATTACAGTTTTTAATTTTTAATATCTATTTTTTTATTGCTTTATCGTTTATATTTGATTGGAAGTGTAATATGTAAATGTATATTATGCTAAACTTTTTGTTCTTTTCCTAGCAAGAAAATTATAACTGACAGAGGAGAAAAGAACTGCCTACTTTCTTCAAAAGAAACAGATTTAACACATGAACCATTGCAAGTGTGACTATGAGGACCCAGGGCCGTCCCTGGGGTCGGGCGCACGCCCAGGGCCTAAAAAGATTAACATTAGATTAAAGACCTAAACATGTATTAATTAATAACATTGTACAAGAAAATTTGTAAAAAGTTATTAGTCTTCATTTTATAGTATTGCTTACTGTTTCTCTAAGTTTTTTTTTTAATCTAGTATTAATATCTAAAAACTATTTTTGCCTATAATCTTTGATATATATACTCCATTACTTATCTTCCACATATTCGTTTCATTATTTCATCCGCATAAATTTTATTATTGTGTTAGAATATATAGTAGACTTCTTGTTATTAACTAAAAAAACTTCTACCTTTTGAAAATAATTACCAAACTATACGAGACGACCTAACATATATTTATATTTATGATTTCAAAGATACTTCTTTTCTCATACATTATTGACTCCTTATCACCTAATATTGGGTACATGAATCTTAAGTACTCTTTTATCCCTAAAACAATAATAAGATTTCAAACTATTACAAACATGGATTTTTGATTCAAAGATTGATGGTATTTAAAAAGTTTATTTCAATCTAAAAGTTAAAAATAATGATGAAAAACATTAACATCAGGTAACATTTGAAATATCAACTGATTTATGTTGATTACTTAAAGTGTTACTCTGAATAGTCAATATACTGACGTCAAATGATTTCAATCTATGTATTAAAGGTTTATCATAAGATGTCTTTGATGATGAAACTGATTGACGGTGTTATGTAAAAATGATATTGTAGATAATATTAATTTAGAAATAATTATTGATTGATCTTGCGCTAGGAATACCGGGAAAAATGGTTTTATATGAATTATTAGTATTTCTTGAATTCAATGTTATTTTTTATGATGTAAACAACATATTGAAAATGATTTCGTATTTATCGAGGGTCCATTTTTACATATCGTCCAGGGCCTATAAAATGTCAGGAACGGACCTATGAGGACCGTTGCTATATACAAAAAATCTATATGTAACAGTTAGTGGAGTTCTTTTTGGTAATTTTGCATACATTTTGTATGTATAGGGTTAATCTACAACATATCCATTTTCTCTTGGTACCTCATCTAGAGTTCTTGCTCTATCCATATCTCAATTTCTTCTTCTCTATTGGGGTTTACTTTTCATGTTCATGATATATTTTTTTTAATGTTGAAATCTTAGTGGGTTATTTATTTGTTGCTCAAAAGTTTATAATTGATTAACTGTAAGACAATGTTGTTTGAATAACTCTTTTTTCTTTCAATTTTTATACATTTAGTAGTAAAAAAAATTTATGTTTTGATGTGGATCTCATGAATTTAATTTAAAACAACCATATATGATAATAATTTTATCTTGCTTCTTTCCCAGGTTAAACTCAATTATAATGAAGTTTGACTATACTTCATTACCTCCATCTTCTTCATCAACATATCCCTAAAGTTCTTCATTGACATTGTCCCTAAGATCATCTCCAACACCATTGCTAAAATAGAAAAAAATGGGTTTTTGTTCTTTAAACATCTCCAACAGCTTTGCTATCTTGTTTGCTATAATAGAGAAAAGTTGAAAATTTTCCAAGTTTAGAGAATTCTCTAAAACTTGATAGTAGAAGAGAGAAATGATTATTTTATTCAATTCCACCAATGAAATTCAATTTTTATTATTTTATATTAAGATTTTTTTAAAAAGTGTATTGGGATGATATATTATAGAATATTATAATAATATAATAATATAAGTTGTTTTAAAATCTCTAAAATAGCAAATCTGTTGGAGATGAATGTAATACTTTTTAGATATTTTCATTTTTGGTTCTCTATTTTAAAGAAATTATAGCAATGCTATTGGAGATGCTCTAAGGATATTTTATTTATGTTGGGCATTTTTGGAATTCTATCTTTTGAGTTGTATCAATCTAATGTAGTTTAAACTGAACTTTGAATAATGAGTTTTGTGATATTTTATATCATTTTTGGTTTCTTTATACTCGGTTTTTATTGTTTTTTTTCTTTTGTTTTTATGATTTGAAGCGATTGACAATTTCAAGGCATTGTTATTTTATTTTTTCCTCATAGAAAAATATTTTGTTTTATTCATGATTATATCTATATATTAATACTAGAGTCACTTACACTACCGCACAAAGTGCGACCACTAGTGCTAATGAATGACATCCCCTCTAATGACAAATCAAGTTAATTTATGTATTGAAAATTAAAAAAAATTGATATTAATGTAGACATGTGTGAAATAAAAAAAGTCAATGAAAAAGGGTATAATAAAGGAAAATTGACATAAATAGCTAAAAATATGACCCCATCACTTTAACTCTTTTTTTATTTGTTTTTTAATATCAAAATTCCTTTTAACATTTAATAATTTATTTTTATATATTTAAAAGTTAAATTTTAATGTAGGGTCCATAAATTTGATGTTTTTTTTAGAGTATGATTAGAGTTCAGTTTTCAGTTTTTTTTTTTTTTTTGGTGGCCCACTAAATTTGATGTTTTTGGTGTTTTATTTGGTGTGAAGGTCAGAGATGCTGTTAGCTATTTGTGTCAATTTCTCTATAATTACCCCACCCCATTGCACTATTATTAATTAGGATTAGGAGGTAGCATTGAGTCCGACCCATGCATGGGGCCATGAGAAGAGCGGGGAGGCAGAGTTGAGAGTTGTACTCCACAAATCTACCCCCGACCCAACCCTATTAGATCTCTCTCTCTCTCTCTCTCTCTCTCTCTCTCTCTCTCTATATATATATATATATATATATATATTATATATTCATCTGACATTATATCACGTGACTCAAGTCAAACGAATCGCTGAATCCTTGGAGCACAGTACACACGAAGTAAACACACACCAAGCGTTTTTTTTCATCATTGATGCTCCCTTTCATACAACACACAGTTGCCCTGCTTCTCCTCCACTGTTTTTATTACCATTCTCTCACCCCATGCACGACTCCACATACAATCCCTACTTAATCTTACACAATAAATATAAATTAAAGACCCACTTCAAACCTAATTAAACAAGATTTCTTGCTTAATTGATTGCTTGCGTAATTGCTAGCGGTCTAATCTCCGAATGAGATCCGATTTTAGTTCATCTTCATCGGTTGCATCAGGAATCCTGACCACCACATCTTGTAGCATTATCTCATTCACACACGACATGCTTGCATGCTGGATTTGTGCTTTCATTTCTCTCAGAGCATCCATCAGTTTCGCCGCCGGCAAACCTGCATTTCCCGACTGAACCCTTATCATTGCATCCTCACCCACGATTTTCACTTCCACTTCCCCGAAGCTACTCGTGTTATTAACCTTACTTATCGTCTTGTTGTTGTTATTTTTTGATAATGTTGGTTTGGTTGACATTCGAGTTGTTGTTTGATACATGCTACGACTGCTGCTATTGCTTTCATGGTGGTTGTTGTTGTCTATGGTGTCCACTGTTTCTAGTTTCACTTTTTTTGTTTTCCCTTGAGTCGTGTTGTTGTTGCGACGATGCAACTGAGATTCAAGATACTCAACTTTTCCTTTCAGTTCGTTGATGTAACAAACCGCATCCGCCAAAAGAGACGCTTTGTCCATTCGGGAAACGTTGGGTACGACGGAGCGCAGTGCGTAGAATCGCTGGTTGAGCTTCTCACGCCGCTGCCTCTCGGCCTCCACGTGGTTAACCGGAGGATATCGTCCACCTGTCTTCTTTCCTTTCTTCTTCTGGATCCTCTTCTCCGTCGACGTCGCAAGAACCAGCTGGCAGTCGGAATCCGAATTCTCCGACGCAGTCTCGACGTAGGTATTATTGGTGGTCGTTGCAGCCGTACTGTTGTTGTTGTTGTTGTTGTTCCTGTTCATGCATAGTTTTCCGATGTTCTTTGACATCTGGTCATCGGGTGTTGTTGATTCGAATTCCATCATGTTCATGCCTTCCTCCTCTTGCAATCCACCGGCCATAAGAACCATATCAGCAAACGAAATAACGTTCTGGTGATCATCGGTGAGGGTGTTTAATTTCATAATTGGGTGGGTGTTTTCGTGTTTGTGTTGGAATAAATTATTAGGAAGTGGAGCAGGAGTAGAACAAGAAGAAGAAGTAGAACCGCCTCCAAACAATGACTGAACCTGATGAGCCAAATTCCATGACTCCTCGATGACATTATACGAACCCATTTCCACAACACCATTAGGGGTCGGGATGCAAACAAGGGTTTCAAACCCATGGATCTGAGCTTCTTTAGTTCTCTCACAGTTAAAAGACCGCAACTGGTCCACCCCACTTAACCAGATCATAGAGTTTGAACCGAAAGCCGTACCTGGAGCCGACCCGTCTCCAGGGGTGAATGACCTGGTTAACGAGATGACGTAGAACCACTCAGCGTCGTCGCGGTTTTCTGGTCCAAGAAGGGCTTGGATTTCTCTGAGAACAGACTTCCTGCAGTCGGGGTCGGGGTCAGGGTCGACGGAAAGAAAGGTGGCGGAGCCGGCAGACGAGGGCAAGGTGGTGGTTGGGAAATGACCGTCTCCCCAGGACAAGGAGATACAGCCATTGGAGTCGTCGTTGAAGGTCTGCCAGAAAATAGCGTATGACCATGGTTGGGACTGGTTTTGAAGGAGGTTTTGGAGCTTTTGCTGGATGGTATCAGAAGGTCGAGGAGTGGTTGTATTGGGGAAGGAGACCATTGAGGAAGATGAAGATGGGGAGACAATTAAATCATCCATGGCTAAAGTTGCAAACTTTTTCTTTTCAGTTGGTAAAGGATGGTCTGGCTCTTGTTATATTTGTGAATCTAATAAAGCAATAAGAGATGGAGAATAAATTGAGAGGTTGTTATAGATGCAGTACATTTCACATCTGCATCATACTCATACCCCCCCCCCCCCCCCCCTTTTTTTCTTTTTCACTCTCTCTCTCTCTCTCTCTCTATATATATATATATATATATATATATATATATATATAAATCATATAAAAAACCATTTCAATGTCATAAAACGTGAAAACCAGTTTTTCGTATTGTTTCATAGATGAAAGAAAACAAACATGTGAAAACTAAACTCTGTGAAAAACAAATCAATATCATCTAATGAGTTTCATTTCAAGTTAAGATTCATATTATTTCCCATATTTGTTTTTGTGTGTTAGTATAATCTATGAGTTCTATGTATAAATTGTTTCTGTCTTTTTTTCACACCGAAAATATTCTTTGTGTTTCATCAATGAAACTACACATATAAAATGGTTTTCACGGTTTCTATATTAATTTACCACACATATATATATATATAGAGTAAAATTCAAATAAAAACGCTAACTATTTAAGAAAACAACAGATTATTTACAAAATCATATGTGATTTTACACTAACCCGAAAAAATCGGACGCATGTGATGTCAGCACGACCTAAAGTCGTGCGCATAGTCACGTGAATCATATATGATTTTGTACGTAAATCATATATGATTTTGTATGTACTCGGTTGTTCTCGTGTTTTCTTATATAGATGTGGTTTTCGTATGAACTCACACACACATATGTATATATATATAGAGAGAGAGCAAGGATCATTTGTTAACCAACCAATTGTTGTTAACTTTATGAACCTTGCTCAACCAATAGAAATGCATATTTGGTTGTTGTTTTCATTGTTTATATATTTAATACAAAAGGGTAGAAAGGTCATTTCGTGATTAACCAATAATTCATTTATTTTCTTGGGGGTTACAAGAAAAAAAACATCCATGATTATAGCGTAGGTTACAATTTCATAAAATTTTCATTTTTCCATAAACTTTTAATATCATATGAATATTTTCACTTCGATTTCATATGTCCTTGTTCTTTATTTGGATGAACACACCTAGCAGATGTCCTTGTTGTTTATCTGGATGTGAACATTGATGAACACAGATGTCCTTGTTCTTTATCTGGATGTGAACATTGATGAACACAGATGCTTTTGTCTTTATCTGGATGAACACACCTAGCAAATGTCCTTGTTCTTTAACAGATGAACACATATGTATGTTCAACTAAGTAAAAGAAGAAATGTAACTGTTTTGATTTAAATGTAACATAACTGTTTTGAATGTGTGTTCAACAATGAACATATTTATAGGTGTTTATGAATGTTCATCATGTGCATTTGAAACAATGGGAGTTTTAATTCACCATTTGAAACAATGAGAGATTAATTGTTTTTAATTTAGATGTGTAACTGTTTTAAAGGTGTGTTCAATAATGAACATATTTGTAGGTATTCATTAATGTTCATTATGTGCATTTCAAATAATGGTAGATTTAGTTCCCCATTGTTCACTTCGGTTACAATTGTTTTCAATGGAACATTAATGAGGCGTTTAATAACATTTAAAACAATGGAATTTTTAATTCTCCAAATTACCCTTAAACACTTTTGTTCACTTGTCCATTTAAGAAATAAAACCTCTTTTATTAATTAGAAATTTACTTTTAATCTCAACCATTCAATGTTAAAATGAAGGGTTTAGATTAGTTCACAAAGTTAACAACAAAACTATGGTTAACAAAAGAACTCAACCCTATATATAGAGGAAAGTTCAAATGAAAACTCAATTTTTATTGTGTACGTGAGAACAAATCTCAACCACTCCATCTCTATTGATCTAACAACTCATATTAAATAGAATTTTTAATTTTAAGAGGTTTAAGGGTAAAAATGAGAGATAATTTAAACTCACGCCTACCATATTTAATTTTTTATTTTTTTAATTAAAAACTTTTACCCAATTAAAGTTTAAAATAAATTATCTTAAAAATTACTAATATTTTAATCAAACAAATTACATAAAAAAACGAGAATTTCATGCTTTTCGATATGACATTCATCTCGATATAATTTTTTTGTTGTTATTTTAACCATTTTTTACGTGAAATGCTATATATGTGTTATATTCATTATGAATATTTATGTACGTTCAAGTATGTACAACACATCGACACCATAAGTATGTAACTCGACATCACATTTTTCAGCACTTTCTTCAACGTCATAAGACATCGCGTTTCTTCAGCATCGTAACCCAACACCCATCAAGACGAATCGAGAACCTATCGAGTAATTATGTTGTGAACCGAGGAGCAAAAGAGAGCGCATCACGTCTCCACATTTTCACTGGTCATTCATGTATTATTCATCATTAATAATGTATCATTCATGGTAAATAATTCACGATTCATGAATTCGTATATTATTCATCATGAATGTTGTGATTCATCCTGAATACTGTATTATTCATCATACATAATGAATGAACGCTTACATTTGTTATTCATACTGAATGTGGGACATCCGGGGATATGCATACATATTCATAATAAATTAAACCAAATTTCGGTTGTGAATTGGGAAACAAAAGAGAGTGCGCCATCTGTCTACACCTTTACGAGTCATTCATATATTATTCATCATGAATAATGTATCATTCAAGATGAATAATACAGCATTGAGGGTGAATAATACACGATTCATGATAATTAATAAATTAATCATGAATTCGTTTATTATTCATCTTGAATGTTGTATTATTCATCGTAAATACTGTATTATTCATCATAAATAGTGAATGACCGTTCAGCTTTGTTATTCATATTGAATGTGGACACACCCGAAGACGTGCATGCATATTCATAATGAATATAACACATATATAGAATTTCACGTAAAAAACGGTTAAAACGAAAAAAAATTATATCGAGATGGGTGTCATATTGAATAACACGAAATTCTCGTTTTTTGGTGTAATTTGTTTGATTAAAATATTATTAATTTTTAAAATAATTTATTTTAAAGTTTAAGGGGGTAAAATAATTTTAGTTTAAAAATAAAATAAAAAGTCAAACAAGGTAGGCGTTGATTCAAATTTCCAATTTTGTCCTTAATCACTTCTCAATTAACCTTATTATGTATTAACCATTGATTAGTTTTCTTAGTTTTGATCAATGATTAAGATTTGTTTTCATGTGCATAATAAAAATGAGTTTTTATTTGAACTCACCCCTATACTTTATTTTGTAAGCCTCTAATTAAAACAAACTCTACAGACTAATCAAGGTCAAATCAAGTTTCCATGTATATATTAATGATCTGCAAAATAAGAATCCACGGTCTTTTTTATACTTTTAAATTTTAGAAGCATATATTATGTATGAGCTATAATAGGTAGTTACATAAAATTATTCGTTGAACATTGATGAATCAGATATAGATGGTTACCTAAAATTACCCATCAAGTTTCCATGTATAAACGGTTACATAAAATTATGGATCAGATATTAATGACAAAACACCGATGAATAAACATGGTTATGATGTTAGTAGTTCATTACTGACCAAAGGACAATTATATTGTGGTTCAACTATGAACATGAGCAGTCGGTGAAACAATGTTTAAATGTTGAAAACTGTGTCTGAACTATTTCATAAGTGAAATTACATATGGAAATGGTTTGTATATGAACCTATACAATGTGGATACTTGTTGGTGTTAAATATGAAACTATAGATGAAATTATTCGTATGTGAAATCGTATAAAAACCATATATGGACTACTAAATGGAAGACTTTTATCTACGGAGTTTTCCCCCGGAAATCGGTCGCTAAAGGGATGAGTCGTCACAAAACCGTCACAAAAGTTAGCTGGAAAATGAAATCGAGGGCCTCGATTTATTTATTTTCTTGAAAAACATCAGATTCTATCAGAAACATTGGTATTTTGTGGGTGATCTGTCGGTAATCACCGATAGAAATTTCCCTGGGTGATTTTTGTCGGTAAAAGTCATTTGCTTTGTAGTGATGAAATGGTTCATATGTGAAACAATATATCATATGGTTCATATGTGAACTCATAAATTAAATGGTTCATATGTGAACTCATAAATTAAATGGTTCATATGTGAACTTGCATGTGAAATGATTCATATGTGAAATAAAAATATGAAACAATGTGCACTATTAATCATTATATAATCCTTGTTCATGTACGAAACATACATCATTTTCATATATGAACCAATGTTATAGAGCATGACTTTTATCCAAATGTAGGAAAAAGAACCAAAAAATGGAGTGATTTAGCCTATGATAATGTACAGGTTTTGGCAAAGAAGTGGGTTGGCATGGAAATTTTATGTTCTCTGTCAAAACCCACCCCTTGAAGGAGACAAAAAATGAACGACGTGTTCTTCGTGTGCTCTTGGGTCTGGGTTTTTTTTTTGCTTTCGTTCCACCATTGATGAATATCCGCCACACCCATGTATTCCTATTTGACTTTGAAGGTTTCATCAATTCGGTAATAGACGACAACTGTTCACAATATTTTTTGTTTGAAATTTTGGAGAGATTCACGAAACTGTAAGTTGTTTCTTAAAATAGGTTTTGAAATGATATTACTTTTTTTACCCTTGTTACACTTTTTTTTGACGGGGAACCGCTTAATAGTTTCATATATATATATATATATATATATATATAGAGAGAGAGAGAGAGAGAGAGTGCATTAGTCATTTGAGAACTCTAAAATTTATGAGATCCATGAGAAATTTTACCTTCAGGTTTTGTTTCACATGATATTTTTCATCCAAGTATAGTAATTAGTTTATTAATTAACATATATTTGTTTCACAATGTGTTTGTTTCTTATGAGATATCTTCTATTCTCGCATGATCTTTCATCCTTCTCTCTCTCTCTCTCTCTCTATATATATATATATATATATATAGAAATAATCATTTATTAACCAAGTAATTAGTATTAACTCTACCAACGAATCTTAACCATTCATGTCAGGATCGAATTCTCAACAAAAATTATAAATACTCAGAAACTAATATCAAAGGAGTTTGCGGAATAACACTTTGATATTCAATGAAACAGTAAACAAACAGTAAATATGATGAATAACTTGTAAACTTGTATTGAATGCTTTAAATCACAAGATTACACACACAACCTCAATCTTGAAGAATAGACTCTTTCAAGACGAATTCTACTTCTCTAGAATTAGGAACTATGCCTTGAGGTTGATTCTCTCTCTAAAACAAAAACTTAGAATGAACTGTTATTCTTATGACTATTCTAAAACAATTCTATACATATATTGAAGATAAAGATAATTACAAAAGAATAAAAAGATCTTCAAAATAATCTTCATAATTATCTTCAAGCTTTCCATGTTTATCACCAGACCCGATCTCTTCAACATTATCTTCACATTATCTCAGAAGCAACATTAATCACCTTGGAAGTATTAACTCAAACTTGGCAGCATTAACTACTAAGCAGTACTAACCTCTAGCAGTACTAACTAGCTAAGTAGTACTAACTTTGTTCAAGCAGCACTAACTTTGACTAGCAGCATTAATTCTACTAGAAGCAGTAATACCTAGCAGTATTAAACTTGAATTCCTCTGGCAGTAGTAATTCTGTACTAGCAGCATTAAACACTTAAGCTTTTCTTCAGTTCCCAACAATCTCCCCCTAACTTGACTTTTAGGAAAATAAGTCAAGTTCTTCAGATCTTCTTCAAGATGCTCCCAAAACTCCATCATGACCTAAATTCCAGTATTTGCATCCAATCCCAAACTTTGATTAATTGTTCTTTGGATAAAATATTTAGCCATTTCTGAATTTTCAACACATCCAAGCTTCTTCTTCAACATTAAATGAAGTTTCAATCTGCTATGGTTGTATACTTTATTCACTAGGAAGTATTCAATGTGATTTCTATCCAAAGTCACAGAATATACTCCACTAGTTTCATACAAAGTCCAATTGGTAACTGCTTGAAAAACACTCCTTATGATCTCCTCCACTTCATCAGGTTTGAACATCATACACAGATACTCCATTACCAGTTTTGTAATTGAAATCCCTGGAGCTTTCAACTGATCTGCATACAACTTCATCCCTATATCAAACATTTCTTCAATATCAGACCTTGAGCATGTTCTAACAATCTTGGCCCAAGTACTGTAGACTTCATACTTTTCATCTTTTCTCTTCAGTCTGATATACTCCTTGCCATCTACTTCCAAAACATCCCAGTGAATGACTTCAGGAGGTTTAACTCCTACAGGTTCTGCTGAAATTGGTTCAGGCACTTTGTCCATCACTACCATGTACATTTTGACATTCTCAGTACTTGCAGGTTCTTTCATTTTAGATGACTCAGGTGCCTCTTCTTCTTCAGCAACCTTTTCAGCCTCTTCTTCTTCAGCAACCTTTTCAGCCTCTTCTTCCCCTAATCTAGGCTTCTTTGTAGGCTTTCTCCTGGCAATCATCTTTGTTCTTTTTAAAGTCCTTAGACTTTCACCAATTGTTGCTTCCTTCTCTGGAGTTTCTTGCTCATCAGGGAATGGTTTTTGTTGGGAACTGAAGATTTTACTAAGTGTAGTTACTACTGCTAGTACAAATGTAGTTACTACTGCCAGAACAAGTTGAAGATTAATACTGCTGAGTGTTACTACTGCTAGTGTTAATTAACACTGCTAGTCAAAGTTAGTACTGCTTGAACAAAGTTAGTACTGCTTAGCTAGTTAGTACTGCTAGTGGTTAGTACTGCTTGCAGTTAATGCTGCTATATGAAGTTAATGCTGCTGAGCATTATTAGTGCTGCTAAAGAGATCCGGATGGAAAGTAATACAGCTGGATATACTGAAGATATACTTAGAAGATATACATGGAAGATATACTGAAGATTTGTTTATTCTTTGTAATTATCTTTTTATTAGTATATGTATAGAATGTTTAGAATACATAATAGGGACTTTTGATAATTGTTTTTTTTGGGAGAGAAATCAACCTCAAGGCATAGATCCTAATTCTAGAGAAGTAGAATTCGTATTGGTGAGCCTGTTCATCAATATTGAGGTTGAGTGTGTAACCTTGTAGCTTTAAGCATTCAATACAAGTTTACTGTTTGATCATTATATACTGTGTTTGATTACTGTTTTATTAAATATCAAAGTGTTTTTCCGCAACTTCTTTGATATTAGTTTCTGAGTATTAATTCTTGTTAAGAATTCGATCCTGACAAGTGGTATCAGAGCTAAATTCTCTCAGAATAAGTTATTCATCATGGAAAATCTTACAGAATCAAGCAGTACTTTGGTCTCAAAAGTTCCAATGCTCAGATCCAATGAATTTGACATGTGGAAAATCAGAATCAAGCAATATATTCTCCTCACAGATTACTCTATGTGGGACATCATTGAGAATGGCCCATCTGATGGAGGAAAGATTGGTGAAGATGGCAAAAGAACTCCTCCAAAGACTGATACAGACCGGAAATCAAGACAGACAGAGATGAAAGCCTTGAGCACACTGCTCTTGGCCATTCCAAATGAGTATCAACACCAATTCTGCAACTGTACTGATGCACAGATGCTCTGGAATGCTCTAGAGAAGAGATTCTCAGGTACTAAAAGTACCAAGAGAAATCAAAAGGCAATCTTAAAACAACAGTATGAAAACTTCATCTCAACTAAGAATGAGTCCATGACTCAAACTTTTGACAGGTTTAATAAACTAATTGGTGAACTAGCTACTATGGGAGTACAGATTGATCAAGATGATGTGAACAGAAAGTTCTTAAGGTCCCTTGGAGATGAATGGACCATGTACACTGTGTCATTCAGACAGAATGATCAGTTGGAAGACAAAGAACTTGATGATCTGTACAATGATCTTAGAGTTTTTGAAGCTGAGGTGGAGGCAAAGAAGAAGCCTTCTGGATATGTTCATAATGCTGCACTCTTATCAGCATCAATTGATTCTACTGCTAACTCTGAATCAGTTAATGCAACTAATGGATCAAATCTAGATAAAGGCACTGATTATGCATTTGAAGCTCTTCTTTCTAATCATGGAAATTCTTCTTTGATCAATGATGACTTAGAACAACTTCATCCTGATGATCTGGAAGAGATGGATATTAAATGGCAGATGGCCATGCTCTCCATGAGGGTTAAGAAGTTTATAAAGAGGACTGGAAGAAACAACTTCTCACAAAGAAGAGAAGATGGAGCAGGGTTTGATAAATCAAAGGTAGAATGCTACAAATGTCATCTTAAGGGACATTTTGCTAGAGAATGCAGAAGTGGAATGTCTCACAACAACAACCATCAACAAGCTCAATCTGGAAGCTTCAATAACAATAGAAACTCTGCTCAAGCCCTTGTTTCTCAACAAGGAATGGGGTTTGATTGGAGTGATCAAGCAGAAGAAGCTATTCAGAATCAAGCTCTTATGGCTAAAGTATCTGATCTCCCAACTGAGGTAAGTTCTAATCTCTGCTCTAAAACTTGCATAGACACTGTTAAAAGGTACAGGGATCACAATCAGAAGATGAGTGATGACCTGAAGAGACTAGAAAAGGATATAAAAGACTATGTGAGGATAGTAGAGAGGTTTGAAGATCAAATCAAAGGTTTTCAAGCCAATGAACTACAACACTCATATGACACCAATTACTGGCAGTGGGAGAAAAAGGATTTAGAACTTAAACTGACCAAATCTAAAGAGGAAAGTGAAAAACTGAAAGAGGAGTTAACCAAGGTTAAGCTTGATGTAGAAAAGTTTTCCAATGCTTCTAAAGCAATGGACTCCTTACTGCAAAATCAGATTCATGATAAATTAAGAAGAGGAATTGGGTATAATGCCACACCTCCACCATATAACAACAATTACATTCCTCCTACTTCAGACCTGTTAGACACCAAAGATAGGAAGGACTTGCCTGAGGGAGCCACTGAAATAGATCCCTTAGATGAGGTAATTGTTGAGGATAAGACTGAGAAAGAGGTTGGCAAGAGTAAGAAGAACAAGGTGAGTGGTGAGATTTCTATAGAGAACAACATTATCACCAATGAGGATTGTGGAAGGGTTTGGATCAAATCCAAGAACATAGAGAAGACAGAGGAAAAGTCTGATAAGGTCCATTATAAACAGACCACAGTTGTGAATCCAGGTCCTTGCAAACAGTGTACTTGTAAGAAGAATGAACCCCAAAAACAGGACAAAAAGAGGGGAAATCAAAGAAACTGGAATAATCAATGGGCACATAAACAAGGGGTTGATCTGAGTAAAATCAATAGACCAAAACCTTGCTTTATCTGTGGCAAATTGAATCATCTTGCAAAATTCTGTTATTTCAATCCTATGAACCAAAGAATGAATTTCCAAAGATCCATGCAAAAACCCTTTGGTTATAAGAAAATTGAAAAGAACCATGTGGCTAAGAAAAATGTTAAAACTAAAAGCCACATGAAGAAAAAGTATTCTGTTAAAGAAAGTGTCAATATGTGGATTCCTAAAAGCACTAAAACTGTTAGTACTGCTACCACAAATAGTGCTGCTGACAATGATAGTGCTGCTAGAAGTAATACTACTGCTAACAATGTTAATGCTGCTAACAAGGTTAGTACTGCTAAACCTGTTAGTACTGCTCCACCTGTTAGTACTGCTAACACTGTTAGTACTTCTAAGATTAGTACTGCTTCCAGTATTGATTCTGCTAAGCCAATCATATTGACAAAGTACTCTAATAAAGAGTGCTCTGAGTTTAAAAACCTCATTAAAAAGGAATGTAAATACTTTGATGAGAAAGGCAGACCCAAGATCACTTTGGCTTGGGTCCCCAATCATACTAATTGATTTATTAAATGTGCAGGGCAACCAACAGCTCAAGGGAAAGAGCATATGGCATGTTGATAGTGGTTGCTCTAGGCACATGACTGGCAACATGTCATGCCTTCAGGATTTCAAGCAAATTAATGGAGGACATGTTGCATTTGGAGACAATCTTACTGGTGGTACGATAAGTGGAAAAGGTAATGTCACCAAAGGTAAGATGACATTTGAGGATGTCTACTATGTTGATCAATTAAAGTACAACCTGTTAAGTGTATCACAGGTTTGTGACAAACAACATAGTATATTATTTACTAATTCTGAGTGTATGATTCTTGCTCCAGGGTTCAAGGTAGTTGATGAAAGCATGATACTACTTAGAACTCCAAGGAAGGACAATGTTTACTGTCTTGATTTGGACATTGTTGATAGTGATTCATCTTTAAATTGTCTTGTTTCAAAAGCTTCTATAGATGAATCCTCCCTTTGGCACAGAAGGATGTGTCACATGAATTACAAGACTATGAATAATCTTGTTAAAAATAACCTTGTAAGAGGTTTACCTTCAAAAGTCTTTTCATGTGATGATCATTGTGTTGCTTGTCTCAAAGGCAAACAACACAAAACTTCTCATAAGACCAAAGAGTTAAATTCTGTTTCTTCTTGTCTCCAGTTATTGCATATGGATCTGTTTGGTCCTACAAATGTTATGAGTTTAGGCAAGAAATCCTACTGCTTGGTTATTGTTGATGATTACTCCAGGTTTACTTGGGTATATTTTCTAAGGACTAAGGATGAAACAAGTGATCTTATCAAATCCTTTATTCTAAGAATTGAAAACCAAACTAATCAAAGAGTAAAATTCATTAGATCAGATAATGGAACTGAATTTAAAAATCATGATTTAAACTCTTTTTGTGAAGGAAAAGGTATTGAGAGACAATATAGTGCTCCTAGAACTCCTCAACAGAATGGTGTTGCTGAAAGGAGAAATAGGACACTAATAGAGGCTGCTAGATCTCTGTTGGCTGATTCAAAATTGCCAATTACATTCTGGGCTGAAGCAGTTAATACTGCTTGTTATGTCCAAAACAGAGTTCTAGTGGTCAAGCAAAAGAACAAGACCCCATATGAGCTTTTAAATCAAAGAAAACCTTTTATTGGTTTCTTCAAATCTTTTGGGTGTCCGTGTACAATTCTAAATACCAAATCTCACTTAGGTAAGTTTGATAGCAAAGCAGATGATGGATTTCTTGTTGGATACTCATCTCAGAGTAAGGCCTACAGAGTTTTTAACTCTTCTTCTAGAATAATTGAAGAAAGTGACAATGTCAAATGCAATGAGAACACACCAAATCCTGTTGGGTCTGGACCTCAATGGCTATTTGACATTGATTCACTAACTAACTCTTTTGGTTTTAGTAATGAATATACAGAAACAGATGGTGGAGAATCAGAGATCACACAAGTTCAAGAAAGTATATCTAAATCTGTGATTTTTCCCATACCCACAGTAAATGAAGACTGTGAAAAGGAATCATTTACTGAACCAAGTCAGAGTGAAGAAGACACTAGAGATGAGGAGACTCAAGAATCAGAAGTGACATCTGAAGATACTTCAGTTGAATTGCATGACTCTAATTTAGAGGCTGGACTGAATGTAGAACCTAGTCATAACACAAGAGTTCAAAAGAATCATCCTCCACAGTTGATAATAGGTGATGTCTCTTCTCCCATGATGACCAGACATCAAAGCAGGCTTCAGGAAGTGCAAGATCAACAGCATACAGTGCTCTCATGTTTTCTATCCCAGCTTGAGCCGAAAAAGGCACATGATGCTATGAAAGAATCTAGCTGGATAGAAGCAATGCAAGAAGAACTGTTACAGTTCAAGCTACAAGATGTGTGGGATCTAGTAGACCTTCCTAAAGGTCACAGAGAAATTGGCACAAAATGGATCTTCAGAAACAAGAGAGATGAAAGAGGTATTGTTATAAGAAACAAAGCAAGGCTGGTAGCTCAAGGCTAAACTCAAGAAGAGGGCATAGATTATGAAGAAGTTTTTGCACCTGTAGCTAGGATAGAAGCAATCAGACTATTCCTAGCCTATGCTTCTTACATGAACTTCAAAGTCTACCAAATGGATGTAAAAAGTGCTTTTCTCTATGGGTCAATTGAAGAAGAAGTATATGTCTGTCAACCACCAGGGTTTGAAAACCCAAGCTATCCAGACAGAGTATACAAATTAAAGAAAGCACTTTATGGACTACATCAAGCCCCAAGAGCATGGTATGACACTCTGTCATCCTATCTCTTGGAAAATGACTTTGAAAGAGGAGTCATTGACAAGACTCTATTTATCAAAAGAAAGAAGAAGGATATCTTGCTGGTCCAAATATATGTTGATGACATTATTTTTGGTTCTACAAGAAACAATATGTGCAAGGAGTTTGAGGATTTAATGCATCAAAGGTTCAAAATGAGTTCCATGGGGGAACTTACTTTCTTCCTTGGACTCCAAGTTCAACAGAAGTCAGATGGCATTTTTATATGTCAATCCAAGTATGTGCAGGATATTCTAACCAAGTTTGGTTTCTCA
Organism: Arctium minus; assembly: GCA_954870635.1. Taxonomy (NCBI): domain Eukaryota; kingdom Viridiplantae; phylum Streptophyta; class Magnoliopsida; order Asterales; family Asteraceae; genus Arctium; species Arctium minus. Next base: position 21,991,412 of record OX941082.1, read on the forward strand.
GAATCAAAACCTGCCAGCACACCTATGGAAACACACAAGCAGATCACAGCAGATCTTGAGGGGGAGGATATGGATGTGCATCTTTATAGATCCATGATTGGCTCTCTCATGTATCTCACAGCATCAAGGCCAGATATTATGTTTCCAGTCTGTGTATGTGCAAGATTTCAAGTTAGGCCAAAGCAATCTCACTTTCAAGCTGTTAAGAGGATATTCAGATATCTCAAAGGGCAACCCAGATTGGGACTTTGGTATCCTCATAACTCACCTTTTGACCTAATAGCATACTCAGACAGTGATCTAGGTGGGGCAAACTTGGACAGAAAATCTACTTCTGGAGGATGTCAGTTTTTGGGTGCTAGACTAGTCTCATGGCAGTGCAAGAAACAAACAACAGTATCCACATCTACAACAGAGGCAGAGTACATAGCAGCTGCAAGTTGCTGTTCTCAAGTCTTATGGATTCAGAATCAAATGCTGGATTATGGGGTAACCTTTCTACATACTCCAATCTTTATTGACAACAGCAGTGCTATTAGCATTGTAAATAATCCAGTCAAGCACTCAAAGACAAAGCACATTGAAATCAGGTATCACTTTATAAGAGATTGTAATGAAAAGAAACTTATTCAAGTTGTCAAAGTTCACACTGATAATCAGTTTGCTGATCTATTCACTAAAGCTTTTGATGTGGGTAGATTCACTTTCTTGGTAACAAATGTGGGAATGATAAACCTTGAATAAACTTCTTCTCAAAAAGTGAGTTTATACCTGTATATTGTTATTCTTGGTGTTACTAATCTTCTTTTCAGGATATACATAGCAGTACTCAGTATTTAACAAGTTTAAAAAGAAGTAAGACCAGTTAATACTGCTAGTAGTTAATACTGCTAGTAGTTAATACTGCTAGTAGTTAATACTGCTAGTAGTTAATACTGCTAGTAGTTAATACTGCTAGTAGTTAATACTGCTAGTAGTTAATACTGCTAGTAGTTAATACTGCTAGTAGTTAATACTGCTAGTAGTTAATACTGCTAGTAGTTAATACTGCTAGTAGTTAATACTGCTAGTTCAGTTAATACTGCTAGTGGTTAATACTGCTAGTGGTTAATACTGCTAGTAGTTAATACTGCTAGTAGTTAATACTGCTAGTTCAGTTAATACTGCTAGTTCAGTTAATACTGCTAGTAGTTAATACTGCTAGTGGTTAATACTGCTAGTAGTTAATACTGCTAGTAGTTAATACTGCTAGTAGTTAATACTGCTAGTTCAGTTAATACTGCTAGTTAAGTTAATACTGCTCTAGGTTAATACTGCTTATATTCCGAATACTATAATAACCTTTTGCCCGCCTAAAAGTTCATAACGACTCTTTGCATACTGTTCTCTTGCGCTCAAAACCTTTTCTCTCTCAAGTTCGAAGTTTTCAGGCAAGTTTTCACTAATATCAATGGCATCCATGACATTCATCGACGAGCACAACGAGATTGCGATGCTACAAAAGCCAAAACAAGCTGAAGGTTTTCATCAGATAGTCGACTTTCTGAAGTCGAGCCACATTGCTCATGCTCTTACTGTATCACCTACAATCTACATTGAGCACCAAAGGCAGTTCTGGGCTAATGCAACCATTGTTGTGGAAAATGGGGTGCAAATGATCAAGACAAGAATCTGTGATCACTCACTTACAGTTACTGAAGAAGTCATTCGCATCAGTCTACGTCTAGACGATGCCTCTGGTATAATGTCTATCTCTAATGATGAACTGTTTTCTAATCTTACTAGAATGGGGTATGGAGGCCCATTGGGTGTTTTCAAATTCTCAAAAGCAAAGTTTTCACCCCAATGGCGTTTTCTTGTTCATACCCTGATGCATTGCATCTCCAAAAAGACCACTGGATGGAGTGAGTTCAGCAGTCCAATTGCATATGCTTTGGTATGCTTGGCTACATCCAGAAGGTACAATTTCTCAAAGATGATTTTCAGTGATCTTGTATCAAATATGGGAAACAAAAAGAGTTTCTTTATGTATCCCAGATTTGTTCAGGAAGTAATTAACCATGAATTGACGGATATACCTCAACCTGTTGGGGTATATGTACCTAAACCCCCAAAAGGCAAGGTTTTCTCAAATATGAGAAGATCTGCTGGGGACTCGGAAGGAGTTGACACACCATTGTTCTCTACAATGATGGTGGTGTCCCAAAACACTGAAGGTATGGCAGCAGGGTCAAGGCCCTCATTAGACCATCCCACTGCTAGCCAAGCCCAACCTTCTCACTCAAAAACAATTCCCCAGTCCATTCTTACAAAACCAACCTCTCCAATTACCCAAACTTATCAAAGAAAACAGGTAAAGAAGGCTCCTTCCCTTCTTGTACCATCACCCACACAACCTTTAAGCCCTCTAAGGGAGAATTCTCCCCTAGAGAATATCCAAAGGGAAACCACAAGGGTGTCTCCCAACCCAAAGGAGGTGCTCTCTGAGGAGGAGGTAGAGCATATGGGAGATGAGGCTGCCACTACTCCTGCTAACACAGAGGAGGAAAGTGGTAACATCAATAAGACCTCCCCCATGGCAACTTTGAATGAGCAATCATTTGAAGGTCCCTGGTGCCAAGAAACCACAGGGGTGGATAGTGCTTCTGCTAGGCAGAAGACTTCCACTACTAAAAGATCCAATGATCCTTCAATAGGGGGTAACACTCCTGGAGAAGGTGAGGACAAATATAACTATGATGAATTGATGGAGGCAATGGGCAACATCAACATGGATGTACTCAAACAGGGAAAAGACATAGAAGAGCTAAAACTCATAGTACTGTCACAACAAGAACAAATCATCAAGTTGAAGCAAATGGTAAGGAAACTGATTTTGCAAAAGAAGAAGAAACAATTTGTGCTCAGAAGGAGGAAACCAGAGACTGATGCTCCCAAAAAGGGGGAGATCAACATGGAAGAAGCATCAAGGGAAGGGGAGATTGATAAAGAAAGAGTAGAAGTTGAGGGGGAGAAGGAAGCAGAAACTGTTAATGCTGCTGAAACCTCACAAGCAGCAGTAACAGAGTTAACACCAACAGAAATTGAAGTAGCTGAAGTGCTAATCAAAGCTAAGAATGACACTCCCAAAGCAAAGGGAGTGGTCATAAATGAAGGGAGAGACAAGAAATCAGAAAAGAAAGACATGGCTGCAGATATAAAAAGAAAAGGGAAAGAAAAGATGATAGAATCTGATCAACCATCTAAAAAGCAAAAGATGATTGAGTCAGATGAAGCATTAGCAAAGAAAGTGCAAGAAGAGTTAGATCTAGCAGAAAAGGAACAGGTTGAAAAAGACAGAGAAATGGCCAGAGCACTAGCAAATGAGTTAAATGAAGCATTCCAGAAAGGGTTGGAAACAGAGAAAGCCAAGCAAAGAGCAATAACCTTGAGAAAGGCTATGATGGCCAGATCAAGTGCAAAGAAGAGAAGACCTTCACAAACTTACCTTGCCACTCAGGAAAGAAACAAAATGATAACTTTCTTGAAAAGTGCAATTGGGGTAAAGAAAGAAATGTTTGTGAAGATGAATTTTGATCAAATCAAGGATCTATATGAGAAAGAAATGGAGAAGCTGAAGAGCAATGAAAAGGATAGAGTGGAGTTTGAAAAGAAGGCAAAGGAGAGACATGATATAGATATGAATCAACCATTCCCTGAAAGTGAAGAGGGAACTCCTATAAAAGAAATGGAAAGAGAAAAGGAAGAAAAGAAGAAGGAAGCTACTCTAGTACAGGTTCAAAAGACTTTGAAAAGAACCAAGATGATGGCCAAAAGAAAGAAAGATAAGAAGTCTAGAATAGAAGAAGAACAAAATGTTGCTGAAGAAGAAGTGGCACCTGAGTCATCAAGCCAGCAAGGGTCATCAATCAAAGATGATGTAAGCTTATATATGGTAGTGATGGACAAAGTGCCTGAACCAATTTCTGCAGAACCTGTTGGAGTTAAGCCACCAGAGATCATTCACTGGGATGTACTGAAAATGGATGGAAAAGACTACATCAGACTAAAGAGGAAGGGTGATAAGTATGAAATATTCAATACTTGGATCAAGATTGTCAGAACATGCTCTAGATCTGATATAGAAGAGATGTTTGACATAGGAATTAAGCTGTATGCAGACCATCTGAATACTCCAGGAATTTCTCTTACAAAACTGGTGATGGAGTATCTATGCATGATGTTCAAACCTGAAGAAGTGAACCAGGTCATCAAGAGTGTGTTTAAAGAAGTCACAAGTTGGACTCTATATGAAACTAGTGGAGTATATGCAGTGACTTTGGATAGAAATCACACAGAATACTTCCTAGTGGATAGAGTATATAATCACACCAGACTGAAGGTTCATGCAATGCTAAAGAAGAAGTTGGGTTGTGCACCAAATTCAGAAATGGCCAAGTATCTCATTCAGAGGATAATCAATCAGAGTTTGGGACTGAATCCAGACTTAGCAGCGTGATCTTGGAAGTTTTGGGAGCATTAACAAGAGCATCTGGAAGAATATCTGAAGAACTTGACTTCTCTTCTAAAAGTCAAGTTAGGGGGAGATTGTTGGGAACTGAAGATTTTACTAAGTGTAGTTACTACTGCTAGTACAAATGTAGTTACTACTGCCAGAACAAGTTGAAGATTAATACTGCTGAGTGTTACTACTGCTAGTGTTAATTAACACTGCTAGTCAAAGTTAGTACTGCTTGAACAAAGTTAGTACTGCTTAGCTAGTTAGTACTGCTAGTGGTTAGTACTGCTTGCAGTTAATGCTGCTATATGAAGTTAATGCTGCTGAGCATTATTAGTGCTGCTAAAGAGATCCGGATGGAAAGTAATACAGCTGGATATACTGAAGATATACTTAGAAGATATACATGGAAGATATACTGAAGATTTGTTTATTCTTTGTAATTATCTTTTTATTAGTATATGTATAGAATGTTTAGAATACATAATAGGGACTTTTGATAATTGTTTTTTTTTGGAGAGAAATCAACCTCAAGGCATAGATCCTAATTCTAGAGAAGTAGAATTCGTATTGGTGAGCCTGTTCATCAATATTGAGGTTGAGTGTGTAACCTTGTAGCTTTAAGCATTCAATACAAGTTTACTGTTTGATCATTATATACTGTGTTTGATTACTGTTTTATTAAATATCAAAGTGTTTTTCCGCAACTTCTTTGATATTAGTTTCTGAGTATTAATTCTTGTTAAGAATTCGATCCTGACAGTTTTTGTAAGTAATCATTGCTTTCTTTCATTCTTTTCTCCATTTCAACCCTTGCAAGATCATCCCCTTGAAGCTTTATCATCTCAGCATCATACATCTTCTTGAGCTTCTCAAAAGACATCTTTGAAAACATCTCTACCTTGACACCTACTGCACCCTTGAGGAAAGTAATCATTTTCTTTCTCTCTTGAGCACCCATGTATGTCTTTGAAGGTTGTCTTTTCCTTGCAGCCATTTTGATCTTAGCAGGCTTCCTCAAAGATGTGGCTTTCTGCTTGGCTTGTTCTGTTGCTAAGCTTTGTTGATAGGCTTTGTTTAACTCTGCAGCCATTGCTTTAGCTATCTCTCTATCCTTTTGCACTTGCATGGTTTCTGCTTCTTCAAGCTCAGCCTGTATCTTCCTAGCTAGAGCTTCATCTGATTCAATCAGCTTTTGCTTTTTCATTGGTTTATCATATTCAACTAGCTTTGCCTTACCTTTCTCTTTACCCATCACCTTCTCAATGCTAGAGTTCTTTGCTGCATCACCTCTTTCTTTTATGACAACTCCTTTGGCCTTTGAGGTGACCTTGGGAGTATCATGTTTTGCTTTGATTAGAGTTTCTGCAATTTCAAGATCTGTGAGCACTTCTTTCATTGTTTCTGCTGCTTCCATTGGTTCAGCAGTATTAACCATTTCTGCTGCTCTGCTTGAACCAACAGTATTAATGGTTTCTACTGCTGCTTGTGTTTCTGCTTCTTGTGCCACCTTTTCTGCAGTTATTTGCTCCCCCTCAAACTTTGCATTCTCTTGCTCCCCCTTAGCTTTTGCATCTTCCATATTTTCATCAGCTTCTGACTCCCCCTTTTTGGGAGCATCAGTCACTGGTTTCCTCCTTCTGAGTACAAATTGCTTCTTCTTCTTTTGGAGAAGCAATTTCCTTACCATTTGCTTCAAGTTGAGGATCTGTTCTTGTTGTGACAGAACAATGAGTTTAAGCTCTTCAATCTCTTGACCTTGTTTGATTACATCCATATTGATGTTTCCCATGGTTTCCATCAATTCGTCATAGTTATATCTGTCCTCACCTTCTCCAGGAGTGTTACCCCCTTTTAAATGATCATTGGATCTTTTAGTAGTGGAAGCCTTCTGCCTAGCAGAAGCACTATCCACCCCCTTGGGTTCTTGGCACCTGGGACCTTTGGATGATTGCTCACCCAAAGTTGCCATGGGGAAGGTCTTAGAGATGTTATCACTGTCCTTCTCTGTGCTAGCAGAAGTAGTGGCAACCTTCTCACCCATATGCTCTTCCATCTCCTTCGAGAGCACCTCCTGAGGGTTGGGAGACACCCTATTGGATTCCCTTTGGATATTCTCTATTGGAGAATGCTCCAATAGAGGGCTTAAAGGCTTAGTGGGGGAAGGTACAAGAAGGGAAGGAGCCTTCTTGACCTGTTTCCTTTTGTAAGTTTGGGTAATTGAAGAAGTGGACTTTTGAAGTAGAGACTGGGGAATAGAGTGGGAAGGTTGGGATTGGCTAGCAGTGGGATGGTCTGAGGAGGGCTTTGACCCTGCTGCCATACCTTCATCAGTGTGGGACACCACCATCATTGTGGAGAACAATGGGGTGTCAACTCCTTCCGAGTCCCCAACAGATCTTCTCATGTTTGAGAAAACCTTGCCTTTAGGGGGTTTAGGTACATATACCCTATCAAAGTGAGGTATATCCGTCAATTCATTAGTGATAACTGCCTGTACAAACCTGGGATACATGAAGAAACTCTTCTTGTTGTCCAGATTTGAGACAAGATCATTGAAGATCATTTGAGAAAAGTTGTATTTTCTAGCAGTGGATAAACATACCAATGCATAGGCAATTGGACTGCTAAATTGGCTCCAACCAGTTGTTTTCTTAGAAATACAATGCATCAAGGTATGAACAAAGAACCTCCATTGGGATGAAAATTTAGCTTTGAAAAACTTGAAAATTCCCATTTGGCCTTCATACCCCATTCTTGTAAGAGTTGAGAATAATTCCTCATTAGGAATAGAGGTTATACCTGCAGCATCATCTAGACGTAGACAGATGCGTATCACCTCTTCAGTAACTGTTAGGGGTTTTTCACACACCCTTGTCTTGATCATTTGGACACCATCTTCAGTAACGATGGTGGCATTGGCCCAGAATTGCCTCTGATGCTCTATGAAGATGGTAGGAGACACAGTGAGAGCATGAGCGATGTGGCTGGACTTCAGAAAGTCGACTATCTGGTGAAAACCTTCAGCTTGTTTTGGCTTTTGGAGCATCGCGATTTCATTGTGCTCGTCAATGAAAGCCATGGATGCCATTGAACGTGAGTGTTCTTGCCTGAAAACTTGGTACTTGAGAGAAAAAGGTTAGAGCGCAAGTGAACAGTATGCAAAGAGTCGTTATGAACTTTTTAGGCGAGCAAAGGGTATTTATAGTATTCGGATTAAAAGCAGTATTAACCTTAGAAAAATAGTGAAAGCAGTATTAACAGAGAGCAGTATTAACCACTAGCAGTATTAACTGAGAGCAGTATTAACCACTAGCAGTATTAACTGAGAGCAGTATTAACCACTAGCAGTATTAACTAACTAGCAGTATTAACTGAGAGCAGTATTAACTACTAGCAGTATTAACTAACTAGCAGTATTAACTGAGAGCAGTATTAACTAACTAGCAGTATTAACTGAGAGCAGTATTAACTAACTAGCAGTATTAACTGAGAGCAGTATTAACTACTAGCAGTATTAACTGTGCACTGGCAGTATTAATACTGTACTGGCAGTATTAACCATACTTACACTTTTAAGCGTGTGAAAAACTGAGTACTGCTATACATTTCCTGAGAAAGAAAGTTAGTAACACCAAGAATAAACTATATACAGGTAGTGAACCACTTTTAGGAAGGGGCTTATTCAGAGTTGATCATTCCCACACTTGTTACCAAGAAAGTGAATCTACCCACATCAAAGGCTTTGGTGAATAGATCAGCAAACTGGTTATCAGTATGAACTTTTACAACTTGAATAAGTTTCTTTTCATTGCAGTCTCTTATAAAGTGATACCTGATCTCAATGTGCTTTGTCTTTGAGTGCTTGACAGGATTGTTAACAATGCTAATAGCACTGCTATTATCAATAAAGATTGGAGTGTGTAGAAAGGTTACCCCATAGTCCAGCATTTGATTCTGAATCCACAACACTTGAGAACAGCAACTTGCAGCTGCTATGTACTCTGCTTCTGTTGTAGATGTGGACACTGTGGTTTGTTTCTTGCACTGCCATGAAACTAGTCTTGCACCCAAAAACTGGCATCCTCCAGAAGTAGATTTTCTGTCCAAGTTTGCTCCACCTAGGTCACTGTCTGAGTATGCAAGTAGGTCAAATGATGAGTCATGAGGATACCAAAGTCCCAATCTAGGTTGCCCTTTGAGATATATGAATATCCTCTTAACAGCTTGATAGTGTGATTGCTTTGGCCTAACTTGAAATCTTGCACACACACAGACTGGAAACATTATATCTGGCCTAGAGGCTGTAAGGTACATGAGAGAGCCAATCATGGATCTATAGTGATGCACATCCATATCCTCCCCCTCAAGATCTGCTGTTATCTGCTTGTGTGTCTCCATATGTGTGCTGGCAGGCTTTGAATCTGAGAATCCAAACTTGGTTAGAATGTCCTGCACATACTTGGACTGACTGATAAAAATACCATCTGACTTATGTTGGACTTGGAGTCCAAGGAAAAAGGTAAGTTCCCCCATGGAACTCATTTTGAATCTTTGATGCATTAGTTCCTCAAACTCCCTGCACATACTTTCTCTTGTGGATCCAAAGATGATATCATCCACATAGATTTGGACCAGAAAGATGTCCTTCTTCTTTCTCTTGATGAATATAGTCTTATCAATGACTCCTCTTTCAAAGCCATTTTCCAAAAGATAGGATGACAGAGTGTCATACCATGCCCTTGGTGCTTGATGCAGTCCATAAAGTGCTTTCTTCAGTTTGTATACTCTGTCTGGATAGCTTGGATTTTCAAACCCTGGTGGTTGACAAACTCTTCTTCAATTGAGCCATATAGAAATGCACTTTTTACATCCATTTGGTAGACTTTGAACTTCATATAAGAAGCATAGGTCAGGAACAATCTGATTGCTTCTATCCTAGCCACTGGTGCAAATACTTCTTCATAATCTATTCCTTTTTCTTGTGTATACCCTTGTGCTACCAATCTTGCTTTGTTCTTTATTACTATCCCTCTTTCATCTCTCTTATTCCTGAAGACCCATTTTGTGCCTATAGCTCTTTGACCTTTAGGAAGGTCTACTAGATCCCAAACATCTTGCAGCTTGAATTGTAGCAGCTCTTCTTGCATAGCTTCTATCTAGCTGGACTCTTTCATAGCATCATGAGCCTTCTTAGGCTCAAGTTGGGATAGAAAACAAGAAAGCACTGTATGCTGTTGATCTTGCATATCTTGCAGCCTGCTTTGATGTCTAGTCATCATAGGAGAAGAGATATCCCGTATTACCAGCTGAGGAGGATGATTCTTTTGTGTTCTTGATTGATGACTAGGTTCTTCATTGAGTTCCACCTCTAGATTGGAATCATTCAATTCAACTGAGGTGATTTCAGCAGCTACTTCAGGTTCTTTATTTGCTTGAGTCTCCTCATCTCTCCTTTCTTCTTCACTCTGATTTGATTCAGTAGATGGCTCCTTTTCACATTCTTCAACAGGATTCACTTTAGGTATGGGAAAAATCACAGATTGAGATATACTTTCTTGAACTTGTGTAGTCCCTGATCCTCCATTTCCTGAACCTGCATACTCATTACTACTGAAACCAAAAGAGTTAGTTAGTGAATCAATGTCAAATAGCCACTGAGGACCAGACCCAATAGGATTTGGTGTGTTCTCATTGCATTTGACATTGTCACTTTCTTCAATTATTCTAGAAGAAGAATTAAAAACTCTGTAGGCCTTACTCTGAGATGAGTAACCAACAAGAAATCCATCATTTGCCTTGCTATCAAACTTACCTAAGTGAGATTTGGTATTGAGAATTGTACAAGGACACCCAAAAGGTTTGAAAAATCCAATAAAGGGTTTTCTTTTATTTAAAAGCTCATATGGGGTCTTGTTCTTTGGTTTGACTACTAGTACTCTGTTTTGGACATAACAGACAGTACTTACTGCTTCAGCCCAGAAAGTAATTGGCAATTTAGAATCAGCCAACAGAGATCTAGCAGCCTCTATTAGTGTCCTATTCCTTCTCTCAGCAACTCCATTTTGTTGTGGAGTCCTAGGAGCACTATATTGTTTCTCAATTCCTTTTTCTTCACAAAAGGTGTTTAGGTCAATATTTTTAAATTCAGTTCCATTATCAGACATAATGACTTTTACTTTTTGATTAGTCTGGTTTTCAATTCTTAGAATAAAGGATTTGATCAGTCCACTTGTCTCATCCTTAGTCCTTAGAAAATATACCCAAGTAAATCTAGAGTAATCATCAACAATAACTAAGCAGTATGATTTCTTCCCTATGCTCATCACATTTGTAGGGCCAAACAGATCCATATGTAATAACTGGAGGCAAGAAGAAATTGAATTTAACTATTTGGTCTTATGAGAAGTTTTATGCTGTTTGCCTTTAAGACAAGCAACACAATGATCATCACATGAAAAGACTTTTGATGGTAAACCTCTTACAAGATTGTTTTTAACAAGTTTGTTCATTGTCTTGAAATTCATGTGACACATCCTTTTGTGCCAAAGAGAGGATTCATCCACAGAAGCTTTTGAAACAAGACAGTTCAGGGATGAATCACTTGAAACATTGTCCATATCTAGACAATACACATTGTCCTTTCTTGGAGTTCTAAGTAGTATCATGCTTTCATCAACTACCTTGAACCCTGGAGCAAGGATCATACATTATGTATTAGTAAATAATATACTATGTTGTTTGTCATAAACCTGTGATACACTTAACAGGTTGTACTTTAGCTGATCAACATAGTAGACATCCTCAAATGTCATCTTACCTTTTGTAACATTACCTTTCCCACTTATTTTACCACCTGTGAGATTGTCTCCAAATGCAACATGTCCTCCATTTATAGGCTTGAAATCCTGAAGGCATGACATGTTGCCTGTCATGTGCCTAGAGCAACCACTATCCACATGCCATATGCTCTTCCCCTTGAGCTGTTGGTTGCCCTGCACATATGATAAATCAGTTAGTATGGACTAGGAACCCAAGCCAAAGTGGTCTTGGGTACCCCTTTCTCATCAAAATATTTACATTCTTTCTTGACAAGATTTTTAAACTTTGACTCCTCATTACTGGAGTACTTTGTTACAATAATGGGTTTGGATGCATATTTGCTAGAAGCAGTACTGTTTTTAGAAGAACTAACTGCATTAGCAGCACTTGCATGCTTAGCAGTACTAACCTTGTTAGAAGTATTAACTGTTTTAGCAGCAGTAACTGTGTTAGCAGTAGTAACCTTTGAAGAAGTACTAACAGTGTTAGAAGCATTAAAATTCTCAGCAGTACTAACACTGTTAGCAGCAGTATTGCTACTGGCAGCACTATCTCTGTCAGCAGTACTATTTGATGTAGCAGTACTAACAGTTTTAGTGCTTCTAGGCACCCACATTTTAATACTCTCTTTTAAAACCTTTTTCTTCTTTTGGCCTTTGGTTTCAATAGACTTCTTAGCCACATGTTTCTTTCCAGCCTTCCTATAACCAACAGGTTTTTGCACAAATCTTTGAAAGTTCATCCTTTGGTTAATAGGATTAAAGAAACAGTACTTAGCCAAATGATTTAGCTTGCCACATATGAAACAAGGTTTTGGTCTGATTATCTTACTCAGATCAACTCCTTGTTTCTGAGCCCATTGATTATTCCAGTTTCTTTGGTTACCTCTTTTTATACCAGAATTTAGGCTCTCAGATTTATTGCAAGCACACTGTTTACTAGGGCCAGGATTCACAACAGTGGTCTGTTTGTAATGGACCTTGTTACCCTTTCCTTTGGTCTTCTCTATCTCTTTAGACTTGACCCAGATCCTTCCACCACCCTCATTGGTAACAATGTTGTTTTCTAAGGGTATCTCTTTACTCACATCATTGTTCCTCTTCTTACTGGCTTCTTTCTCAATCATATCCTTAACAACTACCTCATCCAAAGGATCTATCTCAAAAGCTTTCTCAGACAAGTCCTTTTTCTCCTTGGTCTCTAACAGATCTGATGTAGGAGAGATATAGTTGTTGTTGTAAGGAGGGGGTGTGTTGTTGTATCCAACACCAGGCTTCATCTTATCATGAATCTGAGCCTTTAGAAGAGAATCCATTGCTTTTGAAGCATATGAAAACTTTTCTATATCAAGCTTAACCTTATCTAATTCTTCTTTCAACCTATCATTCTCTTCTTTGGACTTAGACAGTTTGGTCTCTAACTCATTCTTTTCCCACTTCCAGTAGTTTGTGTCATAAGAGTGTTGAAGTTCATTGGCTTGAAAGCCTTTGATTTGTTCTTCAAACCTCTCCACTATCAACACATAATCTCTTCTGTCCTTTTCTAATCTTTTGAGGTCATCACACATGATTTGGTTATGATCCCTGTACCTTTTGACAGTGTCTATGCAAGATTTAGTGCAAAGATTAGAAATTACCTCAGAAGGGAGATCAGACACTTCTGCCATAAGAGCTTGGTTCTGAATGGCTTCCTCAGCCTGGTCACTCCAGTCAAATCCCATTCCTTGTTGAGAAACAAGGGCTTGAGCAGAGTTCTTGTCTTGATTGAAACCACCATTCTGGGCTTGTTGGTGGTTGTTGTTTGGCACACCACTTCTGCACTCTTTAGCAAAGTGTCCCTTCATGTGGCACTTGTAACATTCCACCTTTGTTTTGTCAAAACCAGCTCCATCTTCTCTTCTTTGAGAGAAGTTGTTCCTCCCAGTTCTTTTAATAAACTTCTTTACCCTCATAGATAACATGGACATCTGCCATTTAATGTCCATCTTCTCCAGATCATCAGGGTGAAGTTGTTCCAGATCATCATTAATCAAAGAGTTGTTGCTGTGACTGGATAAAAAGGCTTCAAAGATAGTTTCAGTGCCTTTTTCTGAATTCACTCCACTGGCAGCACTAACTGCTTCAGGGTTGGCAGCAGTATCAGTAGATGCTGATAGAAGTGCAGCATTGTGAATGTACCCAGTGGGCTTTTTTTTGGCTTCTACCTCAGATTCAAATACTCTTAGATCATTATATAGATCATCAAGTTCCTTCTCTTCCAGATTGTCACTCTGTCTATATGAGATAGTGTACATAGTCCATTCATCTCCAAGAGATCTGAGGAACTTCCTGTTGATATCATCTTGCTCCATCTTCACTCCAACAGTAGCCAGTTCACCAATAAGCTTGTTGAACCTGTCAAAATTTTGAGTCATAGACTAATTCTTTGAAAAAGTGAAGTTCTCATACTGCTGCTTCAGAACATCCCTTTGATTTCTTTTGATGCTTTTAGTTCCAACAAATCTTTTCTCTAGAGCATTCCAGAGAATCTGAGCATCAGTGCAGTTGCAAAATTGATGCTGATATTCATTGGGGATGGCCAAGAGCAGAGTGCTTAAGGCCTTCATCTCTGTCTGTCTGATCTTCCTCTCACCATCTGTTTTTGGTGGAGGTCTTTTCCCATCTGGTCCAATCTTTCCTGCTTCAGAGGGTCCATTCTCAATGATGTCCTACATTGAGTAGTCTGTGAGAAGAATGTATTGCCTGATTCTGATCTTCCACATGTCAAACTCACTGGGTTTGAGCATTGGGACCTTAGAAACAAGAGTACTGTTTGATTCTGCAAAGTTTTCCATGATGAATGAATAGATGTTTCTGAGAGAACAGACTCTGATACCACTTGTCAGGATCGAATTCTCAACAAGAATTATAAATACTCAGAAACTAATATCAAAGGAGTTTGCGGAATAACACTTTGATATTCAATGAAACAGTAAACAAACAGTAAATATGATGAATAACTTGTAAACTTGTATTGAATGATTTAAATCACAAGATTACACACACAACCTCAATCTTGAAGAACAGACTCTTTCAAGACGAATTCTACTTCTCTAGAATTAGGAACTATGCCTTGAGGTTGATTCTCTCTCTAAAACAAAAACTTAGAATGAACTGTTATTCTTATGACTATTCTAAAACAATTCTATACATATACTGAAGATAAAGATAATTACAAAAGAATAAAAAGATCTTCAAAATAATCTTCATAATTATCTTCAAGCTTTCCATGTTTATCACCAGACCCGATCTCTTCAACATTATCTTCACATTATCTCAGAAGCAGCATTAATCACCTTGGAAGTATTAACTCAAACTTGGCAGCATTAACTACTAAGCAGCACTAACCTCTAGCAGTACTAACTAGCTAAGCAGTACTAACTTTGTTCAAGCAACACTAACTTTGACTAGCAGCATTAATTCTACTAGAAGCAGTAATACCTAGCAGTATTAAACTTGAATTCCTCTGGCAGTAGTAATTCTGTACTACAACATTAAACACTTAAGCTTTTCTTCAGTTCCCAACAATTCATCTTAATTTGAACTTTCTTTTTTTTCCATCCGATTTTTATATCAAGAAAGGTAATTTTGTATTTTTTTTATTTGTTTCTAATTTTCGCCTTTTCATTTTTATTTATTTTTTAAGAGGTTATAAAATATGATTCCTATTTTCATGCATTATGTAACACCCGTAGAAATTGCTTACCCTTTATGGATGTATGTATATACTGAGTACATTTATTCTCGAGTCAACTACTGTTGTTGCTCTCACTTGTGTGAGGTTGCCAAGCTTTAAGACTTGAGATTTGGAATAAGGGATAATCACAGTGACTTGCGCGGGATGGATTGTGGCTTGAGAACCGCGGCCAATGTCGCGGGACTCACTGGATGTCTCACGATTGAGAGCACGCATGACCTCATAGCCGCGATCAAGGTCGCGGGGATACTCCTGCAATCCAAATACGAGATTTTCCTCCTTTTTCCTATTGTTTGCATCTTGGGGTTCTTGAAGTGCGATTTTGGAAGAGCCAAGAGGTAGGGTTTCCTCTTCCTTCATACATTGCTACTAAATACAAGATTCTTATGCATTTATTGGGTTGGTTTAGGTTAGTAGTGGTGTTTAAGAGCTTGTGATTGAAGTGTCAAGTCTCCTCCTAAACTCTACCCTCAAGTATCATTATTTAGGGTTTCCTATAACCTTACAAGGTGAGTTTCTTAACCTCTTTGTTCTACATATTTACTTGGGAAGTGTTATAGCTTTCACCTACATCTCTTAATCATGTAATGGGTTTTGTTGCATTTTGACCTAAAAGAGAATTTGAGGTATATTGGGGTTTTGGCCTAACAAAAATGGTTAGAACTTGTGGTTTAACTATGAACAATGGTATTCTACAACGCTCCACACATTTAAGGATTTATCCTCGTTTCTATGAGAGTTTGGTACACTCCAAGAGAAACTAGGGTTTGGGTTATGGTTCAAGTAATTGTTTGGTTGTAGAGAATCTATCTTTAAAATGAGATTTATGATGTAATGGTAGTAGATTTGTGATTGTGGGATTCCTCTGAGTTGGGGAGTCTAGACTACATATCGGAAAGATTTTATATGAACAATTTGGTTTGACATTTATGTAAATGATAAAGATCAATTGAATAAATGCTTTATATTTTGGTCTTAGTGCAATGCATCCATAGGCACGGTGTTCCTATGTCTCGTCCGGATATTAGGTTCACCACTTTGGCACAGAATAGGCATCGGGTTCCATGGTAAGTAAGGTGGGGGCCTATACAGTCGGGCAGCGTCCTATGGGCAGTAAGGTGTAATTCCATTGTGCCTGAGTTCCCTTGTTTTGGAACTCTGAAGAATAGACTTGGAGTAGTTGACTTGATGTTTTCGAGCAATAGACTTGGAGTAGTTGAGCTCGTTATGAGATTAGAATTATTTGTAACATATATTGATCACTAATGGTTTGTTGGATTTGTCTTGATTTAGCTCACGACTGGATCGGCTGTATGACTTCAAACGAGTTTATTATTTATTTATCTTCCTACTTAATTATTCTCAATAGGCTTTAGCCTAACGCTTGTTCTCTGGTGGTCATGCATGGCAGGTCTTTCTAGTGGTGGGGCTCGTCGGGATTGAGAGAGAGGCCTTGGGGGCGAGAGCGGTCTTTTGGAAGATATAGTGACCGATATATTGAAGAATAAAGATTACACATTTTGAAAGAATAGCGACACCCGACCTTAATCTTCCTTGACTAAGTTAGATTATTAGGTTGTCGAATTTTATTCTTTAATTGATTTGGGTTTGTAAAGGTCATACTTTGTTCCCCGTGTTGGGTTGACATACGCTTGGGTCAAATTGTCATATCTTTATAGAAGTTGTTTGGTCTCCCTTTTTGGGTGGACTAGTTTCCTCTATTTCTAGACGTCATATTGCCGAATTTTAATTTTAATTTTCACCTAAATTTTAGGATATTACAAGTTGGTATCAGAGCATTAGTTTAAGCGAACTAGGTATGAATGTAAGATGCCTAGACTTAAACTGAGACTATTGAGTTATGACTTGTGAGATGAGGTAGAACTGTTAAGATAGGATAGTCTTAGAGTCGACGAAACTTACACAAATTGAAAGTTGTAGTGATGGTAAAGAGAACTCATACGTGTCATGTGTTCATAATTTCACTTAGCTAACGTTATTATGAATATGTTTCACGTGGGCATACTTGATCTACTGTCGTTATAATAATTGATAAGTGTAATAATACGTTTCTTTGTATTATTCCTATAGTCTATCTCTCATTCTATTTCGTGCATGTATGTGGCAGACTGATGGTTAACACCAGAAATCGACCGGAAGGTCAAGAGGCCACGACATCCACAGCCGACCATCCACGAGTGACTGTGGCGGATGAACCCTCTTGTCTGGTTAATGTGTTGGGCGGGAGACCCGAGCACATTCCCCGGCGCAACCTGGAAACTGAGGAACCCATCATGGAAGAAGTGACGGCAGAGACAAGGATGATGGACCGCATGATGTTGGCCATGAACAGAGCCATGGCACAACAACAAGAAATGTTCCTAAAGCTCCTAGAGGACCGAGACACCAAAAACCGTAGAACTATAGCGGTTGACGAGAACATAATTGTGGCGGGATCCGGGGGTACTGGACCTGAAATTCCCACTAACGAGACCGTAACCCCAGGAGTTAGGCAAACGGCGAAGACTTGCACATTCAAGGCCTTTCTTGGTTGCCGACCGTCGGAATTTAAGGGTTCGGATGATCCGATAGTTTGTGTGAGTTGGATTCGAGAGATAGAACAGGCTTTCCGATTGAGCGAGTGTGGAGAAGGATAAAAGGCAATCTTTGGCTCACAGATGTTGAGAGGCGCGACCCGCACTTGGTGGAACGTATATTCCGCTTCCATCGAGGCGATTGTCTTGGCCAAGCTGACTTGGGCAACGTTCAAAGAGAAATTGCTAGAAGAGTATTGTAACGAGAGATCGATGGACTGGATTGTGGATGAATTCCAGAACTTGAAGAAGGGTAACCTGTCTGTGAAAGAGTATAATCGACTATTCATGGACAAGTTGGGGTTAGTGGGACACCTAGTCCCGACAGAGAAGGAGAAGATCAATGCCTACATAAAGGGGCTTCCGTCCGATATGATGTCCATGGTTAGAGTGTCTAAGGCCTCTACTATTCGAGAGGTGGTAGAAGAGGCATAATTAATGGAAAACGCCTACAACCGGGGCAAAGAGGAAAGTACTCGTTTGGTCAAGAAGAGGAAATGAGAGGGCAACTCGATGGCCTCCAAGAAACCAAGACCTTTCATTAACAACTACCAACGAGGGACCGATCCTAGGCGCGAGGCTAGGTGGTGTTCCAAGTGCCGAAGCAAGCATTTTGGTCCGTGCAACTTTGTCCCCGAAGCTTGTTTCAAATGCGGGAAGCCCGGGCATGCCTATAAAGACTGTCCCATCAAGGGGCAGATGTGTTTCGAGTGCAAAGAGCCGGGGCATGTTAGAGAAGAGTGCTCGAAATTGAAGGTCGGCCGAACCGGCGAAAAGAAGATAGATCCTCCGAGAGCGGCCGAGAGGTTTTCAGATGACAGCGGAGGAAGCTAAGGCTTCTATCGATGTAGTGTCGGGTACGTTTCTCCTAAACTCCGTGCCTACATGTGTATTATTTGATTCGGGTGCTAGTTTCTCATTCATATCCGATGTGTTTTGTGAAAAGTTTGTCATGCCTATGAGTAGTCTAAAGGATGTTATAGTGGTAGAAATAGCTAATGGTGGTCAAGTAATAATCCAGGATATCATGAGAGATTGCACTCTCGAGGTTGAAGGGAAGAAATTCCCCATAAACTTGATGCCTATGCAAATTGGTGGGTTCAATGTGGTAGTGGGGATGGATTGGTTATCGGGGAACCAAACCAAGATTGTGTGTTCCAAGAAGATGATCCGACTACCCATGACAAATGGAGAGGCGACAATCATATATGGTGAAAGAAGGAAAGGCGAAGTGGCGATTATCTCTATGATCAAGGCGCAGAAATGTTTGGTGAAGGGATGCTCATCCTTCTTGGCGTATGCGATCGACACCAAAACCGATAAGAGGAAACTAGAAGATGTTAAAGTGGTACGCTATTTTCCCGATGTATTCCTGGAAGACTTTGCCCGGTTTGCCACTCGATCGCCTAGTGGAATTCCAGATCGACCTCATCCCGGGAGCGACCCCGATTGCCCGAGTTCCCTACCGGTTAGCTCCTACCGAGATGCAAGAAATGATGACTCAACTCCAAGACCTTCTCGAGAAGGGTTTTATACGACTGAGCTCGTCGCCTTGGGGAGCACCAGTCTTGTTTGTCAAGAAGAAAGATGGCTCGATGAGGATGTGTATCGACTATAGAGAATTTAACAAGGTGACGGTGAAGAACAAGTATCCTCTTCCGAGGATCGATGACTTGTTTGATCAACTTCAAGGCGCGAGTTGCTTCTCAATGATCGACCTTCGGTCGGGGTATCATCAAGTGAAGATGGCGAAGGACGACATTTCAAAGACGACGTTTAGGACACGTTACGGTCATTACGAGTTCCTAGTAATGTCGTTCGGCCTAACCAACGCATCAACGATATTTATGGATTTGATGAACTGAGTATGACGGCCATTCCTTGACAAGTTGGTAATAGTGTTCATCGACGACATTCTAGTGAACCCCATGGACGAGACGGAGCATGAGCATCATCTCCGAAAAGTGTTGAAAGTGCTAAGGCGAGAAAAGCTTTACGCGAAGTTTTCGAAGTGCGACTTTTGGCTCAAAGAGGTGCAATTTTTGGGGCATGTGGTTACGAAGGAAGGAGTGAAACTGGACCCCGTGAAGATCGAGGCTATGATAATTTGGGAACCTCCCAAGAGTCCGTCAGAAATCCGAAGTTTCCTAGGATTGGCGGGATACTACCGGAGATTCATCCAAGATTTTTCCAAGATAGCCTCATCGTTGACGGCCCTAACCCGAAAGAACGTGAAGTTTGTATGGACCGAGAGTCAAGAGAAGACGTTTCGAACTCTACAAAGGAAGCTTTGTGAAGCTCCCATCTTATCTTTACCCTATGGGACGGAAGACTTTGTGGTGTATAGTGATGCGTCGAAGATGGGTTTGGGTTGTGTCCTAATGCAAAGGGGTAAAGTAATTGCTTACGCGTCAAGGCAACTCAAAGTTCATGAAGTCAAATACCCTACCCACGACTTGGAATTAGTGGCGGTGGTATTTGCATTAAAGTTATGGCGACACTACTTCTACGGTAAAAAATGCACTCTCTACACGGACCACAAGAGTTTGAGGCATATCTTTGACCAAAAGGAGCTAAATATGAGGTAACGGAAGTTGTTAGATCACTGATTTATTGGATTCAAGATCATCCAATCTGAAGATTGAAATCTGAAGCTAAAACTGAAAAGTCACTCTCAATATTAGTCTAATGTTAGTTTGTAATAAAATGTCAAAGTTTGTTTTTAGTATTTTATTATTATTCCTAAATATCTATTATTAGATATTTTAGGATATTTATTTTTAGATATTATTATTATTAGATATTATGTTAGAAGTTAGATATTAGATATTTTTCGAATATCTCATATCACAATAATCAACAAGACAACTATTCATCAAGAGAGAAAAACAGAGAGAGCTTTAAAGAGAAAAACGCAAACATCGATCTGTAATCCGTGGTTTGTAATCTAAAAGGTTGGTTAATCATATTTGTTTGTGATTGTTATTGTTTGATAAGAACTTGATCAAAGATATAAAGGACCGACAATTGGTATCAGAGCTATAAATCAGATTCAAATCAAATTATAGAACTCGACATTGTGTTCTTCAAAATTAAAATTATTTTTGAGTGTTAGTGTGTTATTGGTGTCTAAATCGACCAGGTTGCATTCAATTAGTGTTCTAGATCGAGTTGGTATTGTTTAATTTCAGTATTGCACTTTAATCGATTCAAATTTTGTGATTTTGGTGTCTATTTGTCAGGATCGAATTCTCAACAAGAATTAATTCTCAGAAACAATATCAAAGAAGTTTGCGGAATAACACTTTGATATTCAATGAAATCAACACAGTAAATATGAAGAACAAACTGTAAACTTGTATTGAATGCTTTGAAGTTACAAGATTACACACTCAACCTCAATATTGATGAACAGGCTCACCAATACGAATTCTACTTCTCTAGAATTAGGATATATGCCTTGAGGTTGTTTTTTTCTCTAGAACTTAGAATTAATCACACTAAAACTATTCTGTATCTTCTATACATATACTAAACAAAAAGATAATTACAAAAAAAATAAACATATCTTCAGTATATCTTCCATGTATATCTCTAAGCTTCCATGTATATCCTTTCATGCGAATCTTCATCATATAAGCAGTATTAATCTTCAGCAGTATTAAATTTCTTCTAGCAGCATTAAGTACCAAGAAGCACTAACCACTAGCAGTACTAACTAGCTAAGCAGTACTAACTTTGTTCAAGCAGCACTAACTTTGTTCAAGCAGCACTAACTTTGACTAGCAGTATTAATTCTACTAGCAGTAGTAACACTAAGCAGTATTAACCTTTAAGTCTTCTATCAGTAGTAACTTTGAACTAGCAGCATTAACCATACTTGATGAATTCTTCAGTTCCCAACAATCTCCCCCTAACTTGACTTTTAGGAAGAGAAGTCAAGTTCCTCAAATGCTTCCAAAATCTTCATTGATCTACTCCAATGTTAGGATCCAGTCCCATGCTCTGATTAATAATTCTTTGAATTAAATACTTTGCCATTTCTGAATTTGGTGCACAACTCAACTTCTTGTTTAACATGGCATGAAGCTTCAGATTTGTATGGTTGTATACCCTATCCACCAAGTAATACTCCCTGTGAAAAGTATCCAATGCCAATTCATAGACTCCACTCCTTTCATATAGAGTCCATCATCTAACAACTTTAAATACATCTCTTATCAAATGCTTTACTGCTTCTGGTTTGAACAACATACATAAATATTCCATAACTAGCTTCACAATTGGTAACCCTGGAGCTGTCAACTTATCTGCATGAACTTTCATCCCTACTGCAAACATTTCTTCCAAATCAGATCTTGAACACTCTCTGACAATTTTGCTCCAGGTGCTGTAGACTTCATACCTCTCATCCTTTCTTTTCAATCTGATGTACTCTTTACCATCCACCTCTACAGTATCCCAGAGGATAACTTCAGGAGGTTTGAATCCAACAGGTTCAGCTGAAATAGGCTTTGGAATTTTATCCATTACCACCATGTACAAGTTTACATCTGAACTCTGTGGTATTTCTTCCTGAGATTCAACTTTATTTTCTTCTTCTACTCTAGACCTCTTTTCAGCTTTCTTTCTGTTGGCCATCATCTTGGTTCTCTTTAGTATCCTTTGCCCTTGTCCTATAGTAGCTTCTTTCTTCTTTTCTTCCTTTTTCCTTTCTTCTGATCTAGGGCCTTTAGAAGCAATAGACTTAACTCTTTTTATCTTCTTGATCTTCTGAGCTAGAGTCTCTTCTTCCTTAATCTCTACCTTTTTCTTTGTTGGAGTTCCCTCTTCACTTTCAGGGAATGGTTTATTAATATTCACATCATGTCTTTCCTTGGCCTTCTTTTCAAACTCCACTCTGTCCTTTTCATTACTCTTCAGCTTCCCCATTTCTTTCTCATAGAGCTCCTTGATTTGATCAAAATTCATCTTCACAAACATTTCTTTCTTTACACCAATTGCACTCCTCAAGAAAGTTATCATTTTGTTTCTTTCCTGAGTGGCAAGGTAAGTTTGTGAAGGTCTTCTCTTTTTAGCACTTGTTCTGGCCATCATAGCCTTTTTCAAGCACATTGCTCTTTGCTTTGCCTTCTCTGTTTCCAGCCCTTTCTGGAATGCTTCATTTAATTCATTTGCAAGTGATCTGGCCATTTCTCTGTCTTTTTCAACCTGTTCCTTTTCTGCTAGATCTAACTCTTCTTGCACTTTCTTTGCTAATGCTTCATCTGACTCAATCATCTTTTGCTTTTTAGATGGTTGATCAGATTCTATCATCTTTGTTTTTCCCTTTTTCCTTGTATCTGCATCCATTTCTTTCTTATCTATTTTCTCTGCTCCCCCTTCATTTATGACCACTCCCTTTGCTTTGGGAGTGTCATTCTTTGTTTTGATGAGCATTTCAGCTACTTCAATTTCTGTTGGTGTTAACTCTGGTACTGCTGCTTGTGAAGTTTCAGCAGCACTAACAGTTTCTGCTGCTTGTTTAGGCTCAGCAGTAGTAACAGTTTCTGCTGCTGGGGTTGTTTCTGCTGCTGCTTTTTCTTCAACAAATTCAGCCCTTTCTTCAACAAACTCCCCCTCAAACTGTTGATCTATCTGTTCTGAGCTAGAATTCTCCCCCTTTTTGGAAGCATGTTTCTTATGTGACCTCTTCTTTAAAACAAACTGTTTTCTCCTCTGCTTATGCACCAACCTTGTCACCATTTTCTTTAATTTTGCAATCTGAATTTGTTGTGACAGGATGACCAACTTCATCTCTTCAATTTCTTTGCCTTGTTTGAGAACATCTTGATTGATGTTCCCCATTGTTTCCATCAATTCATAGTAAGTATATCTGTCCTCACCCTCTCCAGAAGTGTTACCCTCTTTTGAAGGATCATTGGATCTTTTTGCAGTGGAAGTCTTCTGCCTAGCAGAAGCACTATCCACCCCCTTGGTTTCTTGGCACCAGGGACCTTTTAATGATTGCTCATTCAAAGTTGCCATGGGTGAGGTCTTATTTATGGTACCACTGTCCTTCTCTGTGCTAGCAGAAGTAGTGGCAGCCTCAATACCCATATGCTCTACCTCCTCCTCAGAGAGCACCTCCTTTGGGTTGGGAGACACCCTTGTGGATTCCCTTTGGATATTCTCTACTGGAGAATGCTCCAATAGAGGGCTTAAAGGCTGAGTGGGTGATGGTACAAGAAGGGAAGGAGCCTTCTTTACCTGTTTTCTTTGATAAGTTTGGGTGATTGGTGAAGTTGGTTTGTCAAGAAGAGACTGGGGAATAGATTTAGAGTGGGAAGGTTTGGATTGGCTAGCAGTGGGTTGGTCTAATGGGGGCCTTGACCCTGCTACCATACCTTCATTAGTTTGGGACACCACCATCATTGTAGAGAACAATGGGGTGTCTACTCCTTCCGAGTCCCCAGCAGATCTTCTCATATTTGAGAAAACCTTGCCTTTAGGGGGTTTTGGTACATAAATTCCATCAGAATGAGGAATATCCGTCAATTCATGGTTGATAACTGCTTGAACAAACCTGGGATACATATAAAAGCTCTTTTTGTTTCCCATGTTTGAGACAAGATCATTGAAAATCATTTGTGAAAAATTGTACCTTCTGGCAGTGGCCAAACAGACCAAAGCATAAGCAATGGGACTGCTGAACTCACTCCATCCAGTGGTCTTTTTAGAAATGCAGTGCATCAAGGTATGAACAAGAAAACGCCATTGAGGTGAGAATTTAGCTTTTGAGAACTTAAAAACACCCAATGGGCCTCCATACCCCATTCTTGTCAGAGTAGAAAACAGTTCATCATTAGGGATAGAAGTTATACCAGAGGCATCGTCTAGACGTAGACTGATGCGAACTATCTCTTCAGTAACTGTCAATGGATTGCCACATACTGTCGTCTTGATCATTCGCACACCATTCTCAGTAACAATGGTGGCATGTGCCCAGAATTGCCTCTGATGCTCTATAAAGATAGTTGGAGACATAGTGATAGCATGGGCAATGTGGCTAGACTTCAGAAAGTCGACTATCTGATGAAAGCCTTCTGCTTGTTTTGGCTTTTGGAGCATCGCGATTTCATTGTGCTCGTCAATGAACGCCATTGATGCCATTGACCTTGAAGATTCTTGCCTGAAAACTTTGAACTTTGAGAGAGAAAGGGTTTAGAGCGCAAGTGAATAGTATGCAGAGAGTCGTTATAAGCTTTTAGGCGGGCAAAGAGTATTTATAGTATTCAGAACATAAGCAGTATTAACTGAAAGCAGTATTAACTACTAGCAGTATTAACTGAAAGCAGTATTAACTACTAGCAGTATTAACTACTAGCAGTATTAACTGAAGGCAGTATTAACTACTAGCAGTATTAACTGAAAGCAATATTAACCACTAGCAGTATTAACTGAAAGCAGTATTAACCACTAGCAGTATTAACTGAAAGCAGTATTAACCACTAGCAGTATTAACTGAAAGCAGTATTAACCACTAGCAGTATTAATTGAAAGCAGTATTAACCACTAGCAGTATTAACTGAAAGCAGTATTAACCACTAGCAGTATTAACTACTCTTACACTTTTTGACACCATCCTTTTTCTCTTACTACTTTGTTCATCCCCTGATCCTTTTCTTCTTGATCCTTCATGATCATTATTCCCTCTGGAGTATTTCTAACTTCAACCTTCTGCTGGATCAAAAGTAACATGTCCTTCATCAAATCTTTTAAAGAATTTGAAGGCAGTCCATGTTCCTTGTTATGTGCCAAGAGCAACCATTTTCTTCATTCCGAATGCTCTTCCTCTTGAGCTTTTGATTGCCCTGCATACTTGATAAATCAGTTAGTCTTGGAGGGAACCCAAGCCAAAGTGGTCTTGGGTTGTCCTTTCTCATCAATATAATCTGTTAGTTTAGTCTGGATGAGTTGTTTAGGAATCTCATGACTGGAATACTTTGTCAAGATTATAGGTTTGGCTGCATTACTACTAGAAGCAGCACTAGCCTTGTTAGCAGCAATAACTTGGTTAGCAGTACTAATCAAGTTAGCAGCACTATTCTTGTTAGCAGTACTATCTGGGATAGCAGTACTAACAGGTTTCTTTGCAATTGGAACCCAAACTTGAACAAAGTTGTTTGCTTTCTTTGTCTTTAAATTACTCCTTGGCTTATTTGGAGCATTTTTCTTTGTATTAGCAAACTTGTTTTGAGCATGATACTTTTTAGGTGCTCTTTTCTCAGCCATTTGATTCCTTCTTTGATTCCTATAACCAAAGGAGTTTTGAGTTTGTCTTTGAAAATTAACTCTTTGGTTGATAGGATTGAAATAACAGTATTTGGCAACATGATTAAGCTTTCCACCGATAAAACAAGGTTTTGGTCTATTGATTTTACTCAGATCAACCCCTTGTTTTTGTGCCCACTGATTTTTCCAGTTTCTCTGATTTCCCCTTGGTTTATCATGTTTTTGGGGCTCAGATTTATTGCAAGTACACTGTTTGCAAGGGACAGGATTCACAACTGTTGTCTGTTTGTAGTGGACCTTACCAGACTTTTCCTCTGTCTTTTCTATGTCCTTAGATTTGATCCAAGCCTTTCCACATCCCTCATTGGTGATAATGTGATTTTCTAGAAGAATCTCACCACTCACAGTGTTCTTCTTACTCTTATCATTAGAGTTCTCTTCTTCTGAGTCTGTTTCAACCACCACTTTGTCTAATGGATCTACCTTAGTGGCTTCATCATACAATTCCTTCCTATTCTTGGTCTCTAGCAAGTCTGATATAGGAGGGATGTAATTGTTGTTGTATGGTGGTGGTGTTGTGTTATAGCCTATTCCTCTTCTAAGTTTGTCATGGATTTGAGTTTGGAGCAAAGAGTCCATTGCTTTAGAAGCATTGGAAAATTTCTCAATATCCAGCTTTGCTTTCTCAAACTCACTCTTTATCTTCTCATTCTCCTCTTCTTTCTGTTTAAGCTTAGACTCATACTGATCTTTCTCCCACTTTCAGTAGTTTGAGTCATAAGAGTGTTGAAGCTCATTGGCTTGGAAACTCTTGATCTGTTCCTCAAAACTCTCAACAATTCTTACATAGTCTTTTATATCTCTCTCTAATCTTTTAAGGTCATCACTCATTTTCTGGTTGTGATCCCTGTACCTTTTAACAGTTTCCATACAAGTTTTAGAGCAAAGATTTGACATTACCTCTGTTGGGATTTCTGTGCTTGAAGAATCTGAAACTTTAGCCATTGATGATTTCTGATTTCAAGGAAGAATGATGATTGCTGGTTTCTGAGAATACTAGCTCTGATACCACTTGTCAGGATCGAATTCTCAACAAGAATTAATTCTCAGAAACAATATCAAAGAAGTTTGCGGAATAACACTTTGATATTCAATGAAATCAACACAGTAAATATGAAGAACAAACTGTAAACTTGTATTGAATGCTTTGAAGTTACAAGATTACACACTCAACCTCAATATTGATGAACAGGCTCACCAATACGAATTCTACTTCTCTAGAATTAGGATCTATGCCTTGAGGTTGTTTTTTTCTCTAGAACTCAGAATTAATCACACTAAAACTATTCTGTATCTTCTATACATATACTAAACAAAAAGATAATTACAAAAAAAAAATAAACATATCTTCAGTATATCTTCCATGTATATCTCTAAGCTTCCATGTATATCCTTTCATGCGAATCTTCATCATATAAGCAGTATTAATCTTCAGCAGTATTAAATTTCTTCTAGCAGCATTAACTACCAAGCAGCACTAACCACTAGCAGTACTAACTAGCTAAGCAGTACTAACTTTGTTCAAGCAGCACTAACTTTGTTCAAGCAGCACTAACTTTGACTAGCAGTATTAATTCTACTAGCAGTAGTAACACTCAGCAGTATTAACCTTTAAGTCTTCTAGCAGTAGTAACTTTGAACTAGCAGCATTAACCATACTTGATGAATTCTTCAGTTCCCAACACTATTAGTTCACGAGTTCAACGTCACTGTTCCATCGATCATTTTTTTTCAAAAAGTGTTTGTTTTTGAAATCAAAAGCTTGTAATCTGTTCTAGAAGTGTTAGTGGTCTTTCTGTCAAAATTTGGGACTGCTAATCGAAGTCTAGATAGGTTAATTTGTGGATCAAATTCGTTTTTCGAAGCTGCAGGGAAGAACTCACGAGAGTGGAAGTTTTGCGCCAGTTCATAGAGATTCAAGTGCTTCAAAGGTTCTCGCGCAAAATTTCATTTGCGCTATCAGTTACTCACGCAAAGTTTCTCTTGCGCCATCAACTTCTCGCGCAAAGTTCTTCTTCGCGCGACCTTCTTCTCTCGCAAATCTCCATTTTGCGCCATCAACTCTTCGTACAAACCTCCACTTCGCGCGAACAACTTCTCGCGCAAACCAAATTTCGAGCGACCAACTACTCGCGCAAACCTCTATTTTGCGCTATCCTCTTCTCGCGCAAAACTCCTCAAGGGTATCAAAGTACTTCGCGCAAACTTGTTTTTGCTCCAGTCTTGCTTAGCGCAAATTGTGCGTTTTGCGCCAGTTTCTGACTTGGTCTTTCTGAAAGGATGACATCAAGAGAAGCTCTAGCTATCGGAACTGACACAAAGCCACCAGTACTCTTCAGGGGAGAGTATGAGCAGTGGAAAGATCGGTTCATGGACTTCATAGAAAGACATGATTTGGGTGAATTAATCAGGAAATCTTTAGAGGAATAACTATGCCACCTGTTATGAAGACTCGTACGGTTGGTACTGAGGAAGTACCATATCAACTTAAGTTTAATGAACTCGATGGTGAAGACCTAAAGAGAGCAAGAGCTAATAGATTAGCAAAATCTTTCATTCTTCAAGGCATTACTAATGAAATATATGTGAAGATTGACAGCTACAAAGCTACAGGCAAAGAGATGTGGGATCAACTGGAGAAAATGATGCTTGGTTCAAAAGTTGGAAACCAGCTCAAGATATCCAACTGCCTCAACAACTATGAAGAGTTCAAAGGCAGAGTTGGAGAATCTCTAGCAGAAACATATGACAGATTTGTGACCTTGCTAAATGAGTTAAGCAAGAATAAGGTCAATAAATCACAGATAGAACTGAATGTCAAATTCCTCAGCATCCTCCATCCTGAATGGAAAAGGTTTACAAGGCAGATGAAGCAAATAAAAGATCTGAACGATATTCCACTTCACGAGGTATATGAAACCTTCAAGCAGAATGAGGAAGAGGTAGATGAGATCATGGATGAAAAGAGATAGGGTGAGAAGACAGTTGCTGATGCAATTACTCTTGTTGTGAAGAAGAAGAAGAAGAAGAAGAAGATGATTGTGTCTGAATCAGAAGAGGTTGATAGTGAAGCAAACTCTGACTCTGAAGATTGTGAAAAACTAAAACAGGCTATGCTTATGTTGAGTAAGGCTTTTCAAAAGAAGTTCTACAAAAAGCCTAGCTCGAACAGTCAGAGGTATTCATCTGGTCCTAGTAACTATGTTCACAAGGAGAGATTTGAAGGAAAGAGGTTAGAGGAAAGGAAGCTAGAAGAGAAAAGGTATAAAGCTGAAGAGACCAATCAGCAAGAACCTCCAAAATGCTACAACTGTGGCAGACTTGGTCACTTTGCCAAAGACTGCCGAAGACCCAAAGTCCGGAACTCCGACTACTACAAGAACAAAATGCTTCTAGCCAAGAAACAAGAAGCTGGAAAGGCATTGATGGCAGAAGATGAGTTCTGGCTAGATCATTCAGACCAAGAAGATGAAAATGAAAAGAAGGACGAGACAACACACCTATGCTTTATGTGCAAGCTGGAAATAGAAGTTGCCGCTGATTCCGATGAAGAGGACAACGAAGAGGTACGTGATTTAACTAAATCAGATTTCTTAAATCAAATGCATGCCATGATGACCAAACTCCAAGAATTAGAGTCTAAACTTAAACGTGAAAAGGGTGTTATTAATGACAAAAACCAATCAATACAAAAACTTAGCGAGGATATTGCTGAGAAGAAAGTATTGATTGAGACTTTACATAAACACATTGACACCAACGCAAAAGAAAAGACCATAATTCTTAAAGAGATTGCTGAAACAAATTTTAAATTGAGAATGTGTGAGTTTGATTTCAAAGAGCTTACGAGAATATATTCTTCGTGTTCTGAAGAAAACAAATCTTTACTTGCAAAATTAAATGCTTTGGAAAGGAAGTTATACTCATTGGTTCAAACTGAACAAACCATTCATCTAAACAAACTCAAAGAGAATAAAGAGAGTTGGGGACTTGGTTATGAGAATCCTCACTACCTTAAAAAGGGTATATCTGAAGTGTCTGCACTTTATGATTTTACATTCTTAAGAATTTTTCAACGATACCCTAACCTTAAAGTTTTCTGGACTGGACTGTCTAAAGAGGATGAAGCCAAAGAAACAGAAAAACGAAAGAACACATCCAAATTTCAACTTCCATTTCTTTATGGGAAGTTGAATCAAAGTTATAGTTATGTTCAATCAAAATCTCTTTCAAATGATTTTTTTGAGAGTTATTCTGTAAAAGAAATGGAGGCTAAGCCTGTTGAAGGTAAACTTTACGTCCCTCCTCTCATTTTGGAAAGTAAAATTTCTGAACTTGAGAAATCTTTAGCAGATGAAAGACTTTTGATTGATATTGAACAAAAAGTGTTTTCAACTGTGCTTAAGAATACTGTTCTTTCTAATTCAACTAAGGCTTCAAAATCTGATGATATGTTTGGTTTAACTGATGGAGGGTTTGATTTTCTAAACTCTGATGGTGTTTTAGATGATTGTATTGATCAATTTGATTTTAGTGCCAAACTTCCTAATCATTCGTCTTTTGTTGTGAATTCCTTTGGATTATCCAGTATGTTTGAGAAAGGTAAATCATCAACGAAAGTTGATAAATCAGTTTCTGTGAAAACTAATAATGCTAAAGGTAAGAAGAAGAAATCTCAGCACTCACAGAAACCGATCACTACTGGTAACCCAAAGAAGAAGCATTCGTTTGATTCTCACAATTCTAACTCAAAAGTTTCAAATGTTTCAGAAATGAGCAAGAAAAAGCTTGGAGTTAAATCTAAGTGGCAACCAAAACAGGAGATTGACGAGACTGTTAAATCTTTTTCTAGTGTTGACTGTAATAAGACTACTACTAGTAAAGATGATATAGTTGTGGATGTTGCTTTTTCTAAACTAAAACTTTTTGATTCTCGCAAAAATATTCAAGACAACAATTATTCCAGTTATCTTTGTCTACTAGAAAGTTTTCCAATTATGATAGAAATGATTATAATTCTCATAAACATTCTGATGATTGTTTTGGCACATATTTTGTATATACTCATCGTTCTAATTCTTCCTATGGTTTTCAAAAGAAAAGCGGACCCAAGTTTCAATGGGTACCAAAATCAAGTGCTAACACAGTTGGATCCAAATACAAATGGATACCAAAGAAAAAGGATGAATCTGTGTTGCAGGCACCTTCTGTCAAGGGGGAGTAGGAGATCAGAGGCTTCTAACTAAAACTTTTTGATTCTCGCAAGAAATATTCAAGACAACAATTATTCCAGTTATCTTTGTCTACTAGAAAGTTTTCCAATTATGATAGAAATGATTATAATTCTCATAAACATTCTGATGATTGTTTTGGCACATATTTTGTATATACTCATCGTTCTAATTCTTCCTATGGTTTTCAAAAGAAAAGCGGACCCAAGTTTCAATGGGTACCAAAATCAAGTGCTAACACAGTTGGATCCAAATACAAATGGATACCAAAGAAAAAGGACGAATCTGTGTTGCAGGCACCTTCTGTCAAGGGGGAGTAGGAGATCAGAGGCTTCTAAGTAAATCAACTTAGAACCCGTACTTCAACGAAGGATGACTTCTAAACACAACAGTTTAGGACTCGTACTTCAGTGATCAAAAGACTTTACTCCTGTGCTGATATGAGAATTGTACTCCAATAATCGAATGAGGATATCAACCATCAAGGGGGAGTACATACTTTTCTGAAATTTTATGCATCCGACAGATATGATGATCATAATTTCAGGGGGAGTAAAAGAACTATGACTTCTGATTATTTCTGATCAGAACTCGTACTTTCATTGTTTTACTACTTTTTGTGTTTTTAATTTCAGTGAATAAATTTGCTTTGACTATGACTTAAGACTTTTGCAGTTTGAGAGACGCTTACACGTTCATATCTATTATGACTTTACGCTTAACTTCATGAGATTTAAGATTGCTCGTAAAGGTATAATTCTTTATCTTAATCTCATATATGGTTGAAAGAAGGACAACTTTCAATCATTGAAAACATGTTCTCAAATGTTCTAATCACTTCCCGATTCTTCATCAAATTTTATAATTTGGAAGTGTAATTTTTCAATGTTTTCTTAATTCGTATTTTGTGATTTAACTGATATAGTTAAACCATTTTGAGTAACACATGCTTTCTAGGAAAATAGGATTTCATTGTGCTAGGACTTAACACAACTTCTACGGATACACGTTAACCAGTGTTTCCTACCCAAGAGGTTAATCCATAGTGATTGAGTGTGAGGAGTTGAAAAGAAATGAGTATGGGATGTGTGATGAGGTATAATGAAAAGGAAAGTTTAGTTAGAGTGAGCTTAATGTTTAAAAGAAAGAGGGTGTGAGAACAGAGTTAAAAAGAATATCAGAACTCTACACCAACTTTTTCTAAGTCGGGCAACCACAATTCTAATGTTTCACAACTCTCTGGTGAACATTATTGAAACAGGCAACTAGCCCATGCCAACTCTTGATCAAACCTCACCAGCCACTCATTTTCTTCTTAACAGGAAAGTGTTTCACATTTTCAAAGGGGAAGCAACACATTTTGTAGATCGCAGTTACAGTGCAATCACGAACAATAATAATCAACGAAGAACAATGAATATGCCACAACTTCTAGTCATATGATTAATATTCAAGAAAGGTTTAGGTTTATAGAGAGAATATCTGATAAGCAAAAGTAAACCTATTGACTAGAAGAATTATGAATGAGACTAAACTGAATAATGATCTAAAACATGCCTTATATATGGCACGCATGGGCTAATGTGCTTTGGGCCCAATGTAACACCCGCAATTTCAAATAAACACTTAGGCATCCCTCATCTTAAAGCATCGCTCGCGCTTGAAAATGAGATTTTTGGACTTCAGCAAGGGTGGTGCGACTATGCCCGACGACTGTGACAGTGTCACTGTCGCCAAGGGCAATGTCGTGGGGGGTCAAAAGGACCTTCGGTACGTTCAGGGCGAGAGTGCCCCGCGATTGTGACATTGTCACTCTCGCCGTGGCACAATCTTGGAAGGGGTTAGGGTCGCGGTACAGGTGTCGCGATAGTGACCAGCGACAGTGCCATGGTCACTATCGCATGGCACAATCGCCGGCGGGGTGCAGACTCCCTTAAATCCGATTTTTTGGGAAATCTTCTCATTTCTCTTCCAACCATTTCCTCCTAAAACTCTCTCAACCTAAACCCTCTTCTAAATCGGTCCAGAGAATACACAATGCATTCTTCCCCTATTTATTCCAAGATTTGGGTTTCATCTTCTAGATTTGGAAGCTTGGAGCTAAATAATCTTCACCCCCACCTTCATATCCTTCAAAGGAATTTCTAGGGTTTTTTGGGTATCAAAACCTAATATTGTAAGTTTATGCTTCCTCTCCTTTCAACACCTTATTTGAGTTGTAAACCTTTATTTGTGATCAATTCTGGGTTGGATATTTTGGTTATGGAAGGTCAAAAATAGGGTTTTGCCCAAATTTAGAGATTTTGATATAAATAACTTGGGGAAAGATTCTAGATGGTTGAATATGGTTATTTACGGTTGAAAATGTTTGGATCTAGGTTTTGGAGGTTTTGGCTTGGAGGATTCAAGTTTCGTCAAGGAAGCTCAAATGGGGTAAAATCTAGATTTAGCCTAAATCTAGCAAGGTGAGTTCAAGTTGATTTGTGAAAATGGTGTACATGCCAAAATGTTTGTTTTAAAGTGTTTTTTGCCTTACACGAAATTGTTAATTGCTGATAAGTTTTGTTAACTGCTGATAAGTTTTGTTAACTGCTGATAAGTTGGCTATTTTAAAGGTGTTTAACTTTATAAACTCATTTAGCTCATATCTTTGGGATTTTGGAGCATTATGATAAATAAATCATGTATTTTGGTATTTCTATGATATATTTTATGGAAGTAGATTTTGAGTATAAATGTGTTTTGATTTGTGTTTTAGAGAAATGCATGGTTTTGTGTTATGGGACGTTTTGAAAGAATAAATGTTGTAAACTCACTTGGAAAATGAATTGTCCCAATCTAAACTACGTTGGAATTAATTATATGCTTTGGAGCATGGGTTTATATAAATATGGGTTGTTTATATTTGAGTTCATTTTATGAATTTCGACGTTGGGTCTTTGGATTTGTTGAGCTTCTGGCTCGGTTTGGATTTTGTTGGGTTTTGAGGACACTTGTCCGTTTTAATTTCTCGATGTTGAGCGTCTGGTTATGATTTGCATTTACTGCATCTTAGTTGAGCATGTCATGTTTTGAATGCTTTGGCTCATTCGTTTTGATTCATGTAATGGTTAGTTAGTGCAATGGATCCATAGGCACGGTGTTCCTCTGTCCCCGTTTGGGAAGTTGGTTCACCATTTGGCACGGAATAGGCATCCGGCTCCATGGTAAGTAGGGTGTGGGCCTATACAGTCGGGCAGCGTCGCATGGACAGTAAGGTGTAATTCCATTGTGTCCGAGTTGCCCGGTTTTGGGGACTCTCAAGAATAGACCTGGAGTGGTTGACTTGATGTTTTCGGGCAATAGACTTGGAGTAGTTGAGCTCGGTGGGTGTTTTATGTGTAACCCACATGTTTTGATTTACTACATAACTATGTGACGTACTTTGTGTTCCGTCACGTACAATGTAATCGGGTCTTCCCCGTCACCGATAGGTGTGGTTTTGGTTATGGAGTTTTATAATCCATGTTTTCGGAGACGTTTGAGTATGGGTAATTATCTATGATTTAAGGTTTCGGTTATTGAAACTCATTCGATTTATTGGGATGTCTTGGAAGTTTGAGTTATCTATGTTTTCAACGTTTGATCATTATAATATCATTTATGTTTTACGTGCGCTTTGGGTTTTGACTTTATTTAGAGAGGCGTGTGTTTTATGATTTTAATCACGAAAGGGGTGAATGATGAAAAGAGGTTGTTTTAAGATTTAATGTATTTCATTTCTAGATGTTTCCAAATTAGTTGTATTGCATTTTGGGAAATCATGATTTTAAATAACATTCCTAAAGTTATCGCTTTATTTATCTCTAACGAAAACTCTTGAGCTCACTAGGCGTTAAGCCTAACCTTTTATTTTTCGGCATGTGCATCAGGTTCCAGTTGGGGTTTGGTTCTACCAATGCTTTGAGGAGTTGAGCTATAGACTTACACGAGAGTAAGTAGATTGATGAAGTCTTCCGCAGTTGGAGATAGTGACTATTATTGGGTTTTAGTAGCACCCGTCCTTATTATAGACTGTATGTAGAGAATAAATGTGTTTATTGAGGTTAAATCCTATATTGTGTTTGTAGATAAATTATTTATCGATGTATTTAGAAAATTTTAAATTAGTTGCTATTTCCGAGTTTGAGGGTGTTACAAGTTGGTATCAGAGCTTAAGTTTGAGAGATTTAGTTATTGATTTTAGGATGCCTAGACTCAAACTAGCGTAAATTTAAGCGTTTGAATGTGAGATCATACCATTAGGCACTTTAAGGTTTGATGATTCGAGGTTAGTGGTTTCACTAGGAACGGGAATCACGCCGAAAATGGCAAGGATGATCATGTACAGTACGTTCATAATAGCACCTGGACAGTGTTATGGTGAGCTTAAGAGTTACATAAGTATGCTTGAACCGCCTTGGTACGATAACCGTTGGGGTAGTGAAGAAGTTTCTGAATAAGTAACCGTTAGAAGGAGTCGATGATTTGAGTATTCGACATTTGAAAAGACAGTAAGCATGGAGGTAGCTTTAAGTGGACCGTTTCGGGTCAGAAGGAATGGATGGAATAGAACTGTAGACTTTTGGAATCGACATTATTCGAGGAGAAATTGTACGATGAACCGATGAAATTTTCGATGATTGCTTTAAGATGTTTGATCACCCGGATGACAATAGTATGATGGAAAATTGAGGAATAAGATTTCGAGATGTTGAGTGCCGACCAAAGTCATGCATATAAATTTATTTCTAAAATAAGTTTGCATCAATTGTTTCCCATGTTTTTGAAGCGTAAAGTGAGTTGTACTATGAAGCCTTGGTAAAGCCTTTACCACTCATCAGATTTTAAACCGTGAGTTTAAGCATGCATAAAATTGTTTTGTTGCACGTGGTTGCAATTTTTATTGAAAATCTCTTTATCCTTGTTTCGTGTCTGACACTATTTTTCCGGATATTGTAATATTCGTGTTTTAATGTTATTTGGATTGTTGGAGAAATAACTATGGAATTTTGACTTGACATTGGATCTCCTCCACGTATGTTAAGGTTTTAAAGGACGAGTTGTCCCTATGTTCTTGAGTCGAAATGTTCTTTGGAATTTTAGTCGGTACGAGTCATGTTGAATTCATGAAACGTTATTTTATGACGCTTTGCTACTCACGAGTGTATTTTGAATTGCGTGAGTTTTAATTTTATTTGCGTGTAAGTTTATGAGTTTTATTGAAGCGTTGAGTCTCATGCGGGTTTTGGTGAAAGTGTCGTTTATATTTATCAGGTGCGATAAAAGATAAAATTTTGGAATTTTGACATTTTAGTCATGACTTTGTTTCATGCTATTTGATTTTGGGAATGACGGTTTTGTCACCATATGATGTTGAGCATCGTTGTGTTTCATTGGGTTTATGGAAGGTTTTATTGGGTCTTACGAAATTCTATTTTACGACATTTTGCTTCATGCTCTTGAATTTGAGAGGTGTATATTTGCATTATTGTGTGCGTTAACTTATAAATTTTCGTTTAATATTTTGTCTCGTGCGAGTTTTGCATCGGTATTTTCGTAACCGTAAGAGACGTTTTGAGAGTTTTGTTAATAGATGTTATCCCATATGTTATTTCGGGAAGTTTCAATATTATGTGATTTCTCTTTTGGGTTTTATACAAGTATTATTCGTTGTATGCTGCATGGTATTCGAGTTGTTTTAAATTGTTGGTGTGAGTAAAGCATATGAAAGATTTATGTCATTTTGTTTTGAACTTTCGCTTTGAACGTGTTTCAGTTGTTGATTATGCGGTTATAAATTTTCCGCAATGCACTAAATGAATTATCGGTATATATATATGCCATTGTGGTTACTAATTTTATTTGGACATGTGCATTTAATTGTGCGGTCCAAGGTGCGGACTCGATTTAAAATTTTGTTTACATGTGACCGAATCACACACCTAACGTTTTACTATGTTTGGGAAATAAACCGTTGTATGTAAACCTTATTGAAAATTTTACTTCATGACATTGTGGGATAAAGAAAGAAAATTTGGAGTTTGTACAAACCTTTGTTGCACATGTTTTAGTGCAGAAAATTATTTTCATATACAAGGAACAAATTGACGCGTGCAAAGATTATAAAGGTCCATTCGAAAATTTTGTTGCACATCTTTATTATTGTCATTATTACGCGAGTATTGATCAAACGAATTTTGAAATGATTTCTATGTGCGTGGCATGGATGATTGTTTTGCACACCTATCGAGAGATCGGTAGTAGATTCCACTCATACGATTAATTGTTACAAAGCTTGGGTATTTGAGAATTTTATAAAATTTCAATTGACTTGTTAGTTGAAAAACCTTGAACTCATTAGGGCTATTGATTTAAAAACCTTATCGTGGAAAGAGTTGTAACTAGGGACTAGAGGAGTCCTCGTGAATTGAAACGTCGGATGATCCGACTTGTGGCCAATCTTGAATTTTGGGATTTCAGTTCTTAAATCTGTGCACGCATGAATAATCGAGGTAATAGGTCCATGTATTTCCAGTTAACTAAGGGGTGATCTTTATGTTTCGGAAACTGGCGGGGCAGGACCTTGTGTGTGTATTTGCGACTGGTTGGGTTCGACTTGCTGAGTTACTTGTTCGTTTGACGTCATGCTACATTTGCGGTGTGCCATCTTTATGGGTTTCCAGGAACAAAGGAACTTTGTGTGGTCCGATTGTTAAGGATGTAAGATTGGTAATATTAGTCCTCTGTTAGGTGTCAACCTTAATACGACAATACTTCTGGTATGAAGTATTGGACAGGATGTCCACGTTTTCGATATCGCCATCTTGGTTTTAGGCGCCAACTTGTTCTTTTGAAGTCAATGACTCTTTGGGACGTTTGGAGGCATCCTAGTTGAGTCATGAGGAGTGTTAGTCTTGCAGCGGTGGAGCTTAAAAGGGGTTTGGATGTGGATACTTAAGTATGGTTATGTTCGATTGTCAGAATAAAGTAAGGATCTCATTGACGGAATGTTCGAGGTTTGGGAATAGTTTGGAATTGAGTGGTAACCGGAGCTGCATTAACTAATTACCCGGAGAGCGTGTTGGTACGCCATTGGAAGGACGACCTCCTTAATATCAAGTGCGGATCATTAAGAGTTTTGATATTCTTTGGGTTTTGATGTCGATAATTGGTTTTGAGTTCAGAAACATGGGGATCTAAGGTGAATTGGCCGGTGAAAAGTTGAGATCACAAGCTACCCTTGAGGTAGTACGTGTCACCCAAGGTTGGGAGACAACCGCAAACTCATGGTTAAAGGCTACGGTAGTAAATAATGGTTCATTCGGATATAAGTGTGATTTGCCCAAGTGGGGGCATTTATCGTGAGGACCAGCATGAGGGTATGGTGGTAGTTATGGCAAACGGAGTAGAGGCAATCTATCCTGCGGGCAATGTTTTATGGAAATCTAGATTTCGAGGACTAAATCATCCTAAGGTTGGGAGGATTGTAATACCCGCAATTTCAAATAAACACTTAGGCATCCCTCATCTTAAAGCATCACTCGCGCTTGAAAAACGAGATTTTTGGACTTCGGCAAGGGTGGTGCGACTATGCCCGGCGACTGTGACAGTGTCACTGTCGCCAAGGACAATGTCGCGGGGCGTTAAGAGGACCTTCGGTACGTTCAGGGCGAGAGTGCCCCGCGATTGTGACATTGTCACTCTTGCCATGGCACAATCGCGGAAGGGGTTAGGGTCGCGGTACAGGTGCCGCGATAGTGACCAGCGACAGTGCCATGGTCACTATCGCATGGCACAATCGCCGGCGGGGTGCAGACTCCCTTAAATCCGATTTTTTGGGAAATCTTCTCATTTCTCTTCCAACCATTTCCTCCTAAAACTCTCTCAACCTAAACCCTCTTCTAAATCGGTCCATAGAATACCCAATGCATTCTTCCCCTATTTATTCCAAGATTTGGGCTTCATCTTCTAGATTTGGAAGCTTGGAGCTAAATGATCTTCACCCCCACCTTCATATCCTTTAAAGGAATTTCTAGGGTTTTTTGGGTATCAAAACCTAATATTGTAAGTTTATCCTTCCTCTCCTTTAAAGGAATTATGGGTTGGATATTTTGGTTATGGAAGGTCAAAAATAGGGTTTTGCCCAAATTTAGAGATTTTGATATAAATAACTTGGGGAAAGATTCTAGATGGTTGAATATGGTTATTTACGGTTGAAAATGTTTGGATCTAGGTTTTGGAGGTTTTGGCTTGGAGGATTCAAGTTTCGTCAAGGAAGCTCAAATGGGGTAAAATCTGATAAGTTTTGTTAACTACTGATAAGTTGGCTATTTTAAAGGTGTTTAACTTTATAAACTCATTTAGCTCATATCTTTGGGATTTTGGAGCA
Source organism: Arctium minus (assembly GCA_954870635.1). NCBI lineage: Eukaryota > Viridiplantae > Streptophyta > Magnoliopsida > Asterales > Asteraceae > Arctium > Arctium minus. The sequence goes on from OX941082.1 coordinate 22,031,036, forward strand.
TTATGATAAATAAATCATGTATTTTGGTATTTCTATGATTTATTTTATGGAAGTAGATTTTGAGTATAAATGTGTTTTGATTTGTGTTTTAGAGAAATGCATGGTTTTGTGTTATGGGACGTTTTGAAAGAATAAATGTTGTAAACTTACTTGGAAAATGAATTGTCCCAATCTAAACTACGTTGGAATTAATTATATGCTTTGGAGCATGGGTTTATATAAATATGGGTTGTTTATATTTGAGTTCATTTTATGAATTTCGACGTTGGGTCTTTGGATTTGTTGAGCTTCTGGCTCGGTTTGGATTTTGTTGGGTTTTGAGGACACTTGTCCGTTTTAATTTCTCGATGTTGAGCGTCTGGTTATAATTTGCATTTACTGCATCTTAGTTGAGCATGTCATGTTTTGAATGCTTTGGCTCATTCGTTTTGAGTCATGTAATGGTTAGTTAGTGCAATGGATCCATAGGCACGGTGTTCCTCTGTCCCCGTTTGGGAAGTTGGTTCACCATTTGGCACGGAATAGGCATCCGGCTCCATGGTAAGTAGGGTGTGGGCCTATACGGTCGGGCAGCGTCCCATGGACAGTAAGGTGTAATTCCATTGTGTCCGAGTTGCCCGGTTTTGGGGACTCTCAAGAATAGACCTGGAGTGGTTGACTTGATGTTTTCGGGCAATAGACTTGGAGTAGTTGAGCTCGGTGGGTGTTTTATGTGTAACCCACATGTTTTGATTTACTACATAACTATGTGACGTACTTTGTGTTCCGTCACGTACAATGTAATCGGGTCTTCCCCGTCACCAATAGGTGTGGTTTTGGTTATGGAGTTTTATAATCCATGTTTTCGGAGACGTTTGAGTATGGGTAATTATCTATGATTTAAGGTTTCGGTTATTGAAACTCATTCGAGTTATTGGGATGTCTTGGAAGTTTGAGTTATCTATGTTTTCAACGTTTGATCATTATAATATCATTTATGTTTTACGTGCACTTTGGGTTTTGACTTTATTTAGAGAGGCGTGTGTTTTATGATTTTAATCACGAAAGGGGTGAATGATGAAAAGAGGTTGTTTTAAGATTTAATGTATTTCATTTCTAGATGTTTCCAAATTAGTTGTATTGCATTTTGGGAAATCATGATTTTAAATAACATTCCTAAAGTTATCGCTTTATTTATCTCTAACGAAAACTCTTGAGCTCACTAGGCGTTAAGCCTAACCTTTTATTTTTCGGCATGTGCATCAGGTTCCAGTTGGGGTTTGGTTCTACCAGTGCTTTGAGGAGTTGAGCTATAGACTTACACGAGAGTAAGTAGATTGATGAAGTCTTCCGCAGTTGGAGATAGTGACTATTATTGGGTTTTAGTAGCACCCGTCCTTATTATAGACTGTATGTAGAGAATAAATGTGTTTATTGAGGTTAAATCCTATATTGTGTTTGTAGATAAATTATTTTTCTATGTATTTAGAAAATTTTAAATTAGTTGCTATTTCCGAGTTTGAGGGTGTTACACCCAATTACATCAAAAACTATTAAATAATTACAGTATGCACCCTGAACTTCTATTTAACATATAAACTACCCTAACAATCTCCCCCTTTAAATAGGAGTTCAAACTCACTCCAGTTAGGAACATATGTTTTTCGAAACCCGAAACTGATCTCGAAATGGAGCATTGTCGTTCTGTACTCCAACCGTTCTATGATAACACCCATTGCTTCGAGAAAAGACTCTTATATTTCGGATCCAGAAGCTGAATACCTTTATCATCTTGATCAATAGAGTTCCTCAACTTCTCTCTAAGAAACATCAAAGTACCATCGCAGAATCTAGCAATCTGACTAAATCGAATAAAACGCATATCACCTTTGTCGTTCGCGTATGTCATGGCGAATTCTGGAAAATTTAGAACTGTGAAAGCTGGTACATTCTGGGCGTCTGATGGAATACTCAAATCAGGTTTAAGCAAATTGATCTTTGGTTGATTGCTTTCTAACCCAATCTGAAAATCTTCTACCGAGGCAAGCTTCATTGCACACTTCATGTATCTCTTTATGGCTTCAAGTGCATCTATAACTTCCCATGGTCGGATAGTTCTGGTCTTTAAGTCTCTAAGCAGAAAAAGAAGATCTCGTGGTTCAAGACGTGCAAAATTAGCTTCAGAAAAATGCCACTGTTTATCATCTTCTCTTGTCACTACAAAGAATGAATACTTTACGCTCTTGAAGTAGCAGGCATGAATATGATCAACAGATTTAATTCTGAGCTTTGTCTCGTTGAAACCGTCTTTGAAATGTTTATACACGAACATAAGTTCTTGTTGCTTCTCCCTGCTTTTCATCGACTGAAGACCATGTGCTATGATTTCATCATACTTACGAATCCAATGGGCAAAGAGTTTCTTCTGGATTTCTTCAAGAAATGGAACTTTAATTCTAACTCTTTCCCATTTGGACGGATGAATTGGCAGAGTACGATCTGTTCCCAAAACTGGTGATGCTGGTGATGCAGGAGGAGATCGTTCAAGAACCTCTGATTGTGGAAGATCAGGGTGAACTGTTGTGTAAGCCAAAAGTGGTACCTCGACAGAAGTCTGTTCTTCTGGCTGATAATCTTGAGCCGTAAATTTGGAATTCAGAAGCTCATCTATCTCGGATTGAAAGACTACCAGCGCTCTTTCGGTGTTAACCGGTTCTTCTGTCGGGTCTGTATCTGAATATGGATCAACGATTATAGCCCAATTGTCCGGATCTAACGATGAACCTTCAACTGTTGGAATATCAAAAAGTACCAAGTCCATCGTCTGCTCCTGTGCCTGTTCTTGCCCTTCTGCTTGAGTCCCGGAACCCGAACCCCTTTCAGTTTGCACCTGTAGTATTCCCACTGTCTGTTCTATCTCCGACTCAGATAGTCTTTGGCGCTTCTCCCCCTCATGGTTATCAGGATCATACTGATCATCATGTTTGCGCTTGAGCCGCTCTGCCTGGCTGCGGCAGGTGTCTTCCAAGGATGATACTCGTTCAGTAAATACAAATATTGTGTGCTGCAAAGATTGAAGGAGTGTTGTTTGGTGCTGGAAGGATTCAGAAGATATAGTGGGTGGGGGTGGTGGTGTTGGAGTAGATGCTTGGGCACGTAGTAAGGAAAGTACATCGGCATCTTGAGTGGGTTTGATTTGAGATTAGGAAAGTAGTTTGGCTAGGAGGATGGATTTGAGGTCATCGATAGACATATCGGAAGTAGTAGTAGAGGGTTGTGGTGTAGGAGGTAGTGGTTCAGGCTTAGTGACAGGCGCTTTGCCTTTGATTAGTCGTTTCAGGGCATCTACCTCTTCCCTCATCTCGGAACGCATGATAGAGTGGACAACCTTTAGGGCGTCGTCCATAAATTCCCTTGAGACGAACTCAGGGTGAGTAACTGCTGGGTCACTTAGACTTCCAGTTGTGGTGACGACTGTAGAAGTCACACCGCCTACGTTCACAACTAGCGAAATAATAGATGTGGTAGAACTTCCACCCAATCCTCGTAAACCAACAGAAATTGGAATTACTATGGGTGTTCCGGCCGGGCCACTAAGGCCTCCAGCAGTAGCCGAAATGGTACCTGTGTCCTAGGCAAAGGAGATATAACATCAAATGGCTCTAAACGTTGTGCACTCAAAGAAGGCGAGGACGGGGGCTGCTGTCCTCTTGCTTCAATACCAGAACTCTCCAAGTGAGAGACCGGTAGTGGTTGTGCTAAATCCCCGTGAGCAATTAAAACCAACATCTGTTGAGAGATGTCGAAGTAGCTAGGGGGGTGTGCATTTGCGTCGTTAGGTCAACACATGAGACTGGGTAGCAGATGTGGCTACCTGGCTGGATAAGGTTAGGGGGAGGTCAACCGGAGATGGTTGCCTCATCACTCGTGTTCGCTCATAATCGTGTTTACTCTTCCTTTCCTTCTCTCTACTCACAATGTCATGTTCAACTATAACTTCCTCCGCTCTCCTTGTCTCTCCAGGTGTAGGCTCGTCATCGGCACCATCAGAGTCAGATGACTCATCACTTGATTCCGATGCTTCAGTGGCTGATTCCGACTGGGTGCCGGATGTATCGGTTGTCTCCTCAGATTCGGTGGCAGAAGAGGACTGAACTTGAGCGGTTTCTATTGTTGTGTCCTCTTCCACCGTTTGAGAGACTGTCGGTGATGGTGTAGGCGATCTGCGAGAAGTACTGGCCTAGCTTTGTCTAACAACGCTGCCCGCTCCAGAACCCCTCACAATATTTTCACTCTGCATACCCTATCCGGGAGCCCCAACCCTCCGGACTCTACCGCCTCTCATACGTGGACCCTCACGTCGCTCAGGTCTCGCTCCCTAGGGAGGTCCTTCCGGATCTGGACGGACCATAGGAGCTGGAAGGTTGTGTGTGCGCCTATAATCTATCACACTCAGTGCCGTTGGACTCGCATAGGCCAGTAACCCATCTGGAATCTGTCGGGCGACTAGACCTTCGGGATCAGGACGAATTGGGATACGATGAGTTTGGTTATGCGGACATGTCGAATGCGAAGAACGATGAGCAATGGTTGGATGAAGATCCATGTAGTTGCAGATGAGGATCTGGAGAAAACGCATATATGGAATGAAGTTCCGTCTTTTTGTTGCGTTGTCTCGGACCTTTTGAACTAACTCAAACCAGAGAATGTCAGCGTAATCGGCATGTCGGTGGAATGCCACGACATGGAAGAGGCGTAGTATGTTGATGCTTATCTGATCGATGCCTTTCGTAATGGCCGATAAGCACCGATTGAGACACGTGAAGAGCGTATACCATATGATGGTCAGATTCTTCTGGTTAAAAGTGGATGGTAAGCGGAGAGGTGTGCGGTAACCCAAGGACTCAATGTCGGAACAGAGAGTAGCATCGGGGACGATCGGATCAAAGCTGTTTCTCCCAGCAAAAGATGTGGCGTTAGGTAGGTGGAGAAACTGGGGGAAGAGATTTCACGTGAGCAGTACGGTTGTTGTGTCAATTCGGCCTTCCAGATGAAAGCCATCGTCGCCCTCCACAGAAGTAAGTGATCGCCATAATTGTTGCAGGTATAGGTGGGGAACGTCAGCGGTCTCCGTTAGAGCATAGGAGAGAGGATGGCCACGGAGGATCTCGATCATCACTTGGTATTGGCACTCAGGTTGAGTGACTTCGAGATTAAAATTGTTCGGTGTGAGAGGAAGGAACTGATCCGGATGAATCAGTTCAGCGATTGGGTCAATATCCTGATTCGGATTTTGAACCATTGAACCTGTAAAGATAGAATATGTTAGTAAGAAGGTACATGACAAACACGATCTCGGTGGAACTATTTGGTCAATGGTTTGAAAAAACACGACCAATTCAACTTCCAAACCCAACCGAAATCGGAAAGAAGATTTATGCCGTTAGTACCAAATGAGAAACGTTAGTAGTAAAATTAAAACCTTTGAACAGATCTCACACAACTTGGGAGTGATAAACCACCTGGGGAGCATAAAGCTGACCATCTTTACTAACAACACACTCCACATAAACCCCATAATTCAACCAGAACGAACTCAATTCATGGCTAAATAAAATTTAAGTAGGAAATTTCCAAAGGAATAGATATATAGTACCAAGATCACATGCACATATCAACTAACAATCCAGATTGTACCATTTAAATTGACCCAAAGCTAACAAGCAGTCTCATCACAAATTCCACTCTCAATGAACATAGGAGTTATCAATTAACATAATGAACTTAAGCACAATCAAGATTTCAAACTTTAACACCAAGCCGACCGGTGTAATGCATTGACTGGTGTCATGCTACGACCGGGGGTCTACGACCGGGGGTTATGACCGGGGTCTACGACCGGGGTCACCAATATAGCCAAAACAAAAAACAACCTTTACCAATACTCACTTCGGTGACCGGGGTCAATCGACCGGGGTCGACCGGTGTCAAATCAATCGACACCAAGTGAACATCAAACAGATCACAATTACCATCGAATGATAATAAAAGCTACCTACTAACAAATCTTGATGAAGCATCGATAAGCATTCAACATTCAAACCACTATACTAAGCCCAAAAAATGGATAACAATTAATTGCAAACCCGTAACACACCCCGGGGACCAAGTCGATCGGGGTCACCCAATCGACCGGTGTCACCCAAGACGACTGGTGTCGCCCCGGGGTCTGGGGTCTCATCTAATCAACCGGTGTCAAACACCTACAAGCACAAATGTGCAGAACAATACCAGATGCAATAAACTATTTCAAAGAAAGAGCAATTTTCTCCTTAATCGACTTAAAGACGGACTGAACCCAAAATCGTTTCCATGAACTACGATTAGGCGATTAGGGTGAGGCGATAAACGTCGACGACTGAGGTCCCTACATCGATCGAAGTCAAAGATGAGCCGTCGTCGCAACCGAAATCGAGGGTCTCACCGGAGGCCTTAGGGCGACCGGTGTTCCAGCGAAGGGGGGGAGGGGTTGCGCGATTAGCATCGACCGTCAACCGGTGCGATGATCATCGACCGGGGTGACGATGTACACTCGGGAGATCGATAGAGAGAGGATATGGAATCCATACCTGGTTGTCGATCGAGTAGAGATCCGAGAGAGAGGTGACTAGAGAGAGATCGAGAAAGTGATTTTTGAGAGAGAACAATTTGAGAGATAATGAAAGATTGAATGAGGGAAAGAAGAGAGCCCGGGGTTTTAAACACCCCGGGTCGCGCTTTTAGGGAAATACCCATTTGGGTCGGGTTACGGGCGGGATGTGGGTCGGGGGTGGGCCGGTTTCCGGGGCAGGCCGAGGTCGTTTGGGCCGGTAACCATTTTGGGCCGGTCCAAAAACCAAATAAGTTTTTTTTAATAAAATTAAAATTAAGGAAATAGGAATTTAAAATCAAACCTAAAAGGGAAAAGAAAAAAATAAACAACTAAAAGAAACCAAAGGGCCGGTGAAAAATCAAGACTTGATCCGACTCCCCCTCAAAGTTGGAATAACTTACGTGAAAAGGATTTTCGCTCCCCCTTGACGATTACCGAGAGAAAAACTTACCTGCTCCCCCTTGGAGTGAGAACTCGAAAAACTTAAGATCTGATTAATATGATTAAAATTCATATGACAGGCGGCACACAGGTGATCTTTTTCAAACTTAAGATCTGGCATTCCCCTCGCGTGTCTACCGAGCACCAACTTATTGATAGTCTTGAAGTTCAGGTGCGAGAGTCTACGATGCCATAACTAGTTTTGTTTGGCTGAGGCTTTGGACATCAAACAAACTTCCTTGTCTGCTATCAGAGACGAGAGGTCAATCGTGTGGAGATTTGTGCGACGCGTTCCAGCAAGAATTTCTTTTCCATCTTCAGTTCGAACGCTGCACCTTTTTGCTTTGAAGGTGACCTCTACATTCTTATCGCAGAATTGACCGATGCTGAACAAGTTGTGACCAAGACCTTCGACGTAGGACACTTTCTTAATTGTGAGATTGTCCTCAACGATATCGCCATAACCTAAAATGGGAGAATAATGGTCATTCCTAAAGCGTACATTTCCACAAAACTTCTCGGTGAAGTTTGTGAGAAGCTCCTTTCTTCCGGTCATGTGCTTGGAGCATCCTGAATCTAAATACCACACATGACCATTCTGCAAAACAAGTTAAGGCTTTTTAGGTACCCATTCGTAAATGGGTCCTTTGGGATTAGACTTAACACTCAACTGGGAGACCCGTTTGGACTTGGGTCTGTTTCTATGGCGGGGAGCATCAAACTTTGAATGATAATTAGAAGCATGATACGACCCAAACCAATCAGATGCAAATCTACGATCAACAAAATCATTCAATCCACAGTAGGAGCAACAAATACAATCATGAGACAGTTGAAGTAATTGCTTGATGGAATAAACTTTTAAAGGAAACAATCCATTACATTCAACCAAAGGTTTAGAATTAAAAACATCATGACTGTTATTGTTTTTCCTAGAATTCAAAACTAGATTAAGTAATTTTGTCGTCGCCGTGCTCTCCTTAGACTTCTTAGCTACCCACTCGTATTTGACTTCTTTGCGTCGACCAAAAGTATCTGAAATACCGTTAAACCCATAGTCAGAAGATTTGAATTTTGATGATTGTTTCTTTTTAGAGCGACCGGTCTTTTTCTTCTTCTGTGAACGTCTTTTGGATTTAGAATTTGAAGAATTGCTCACAGAAGAGTTTATGGGGCAGATGTGGAACATTCACCCTTGTAAAATTTTACCGGAGGCTCACAAGTAGAATTTAGAAAATCAACGTGACTTGGTAGTGAAGGATTAAAATCAAATTGGTCTAATTGACTGTCTAGACACACCTCAGAATTCAGAAAGGCTGAAAATTCCATTTCCTCATCAGAAGGAGCCTTATCACTTGACGAATTCAGGACATCGGAAAGATTTGTTTCTTTAAGCGGATCATAGGCGGAAGCATTTTGAAAATCAGAACAATGATCCGTTTCTAAAGATTGAGGCGCTTTTCCTTTGTTTGAAAGATTTGGTGACGAGTCACCCAAAAAGGCTTTACAGGAAGATGTGTCCGAGGGTGGATAGGAATTTTCAGACAGATGAATTTTCTCAAATTGGAGAATTTCAGGCTTAGCTTGAGGCTGAGCTTTGTGAAGTCGCTCTTTCATCAGATCTGTTGCCAAAGCAGTCAGTTGTGAATTAAGCTTCTTTATCTCTGTTTGAAAGTATTCATTTTCCTCTTCCAACACAGTTTCCTTTTTATCGGAATTGAGACACTCAATTTGGGATAATAACTCTTGTTTTTCCTTTTGAAAAATGTTCCTCTCCTGTGCAAATGACTCTTCTAGCTGAACAATTTTCTTTTCTAAAATCAGAGGTGGAACATAAACTTTATGGTCGATTGGTTCCTCCTCAGTTTCAACGGTTTTAGCATCTAGTTCAGCTTGAGTGTAGCTTCGGAAATAGTCATTTGACAGGAAATAGGATTTTTCAGCTTTGTAAGATGCATTCAATGAATCATAAACAAAAGGAATTTGCATTTTGGTAGAGTACTTCCTTCGCAAATTGTCCTGTTCCGTTTCCTCATCATCAAGTGGCTTGGTCCAATTGATTTTGTACTCTGGGTAGGTTTTGTCTATTCCAAAAAATTCGAACACATATAACGTAAGAACTTTGGATAAGGCCTTTTTCAGATAACGTGGGTTATCGTAACCGATACCCGTCTCTGAATATTTGAATTCTTTTGGTGTAATTAGATTCAGCGTTTGATGAGATTGACCAATTTTATAAAGTTTCTGTTCAAGATCATTTAACTGAGTAGATAACCTTTGATTTTTATTTTTATAAGCCATGCTGTTAGTTACAATATCAATTTTCTGATTTTCTGACATACGAAGCTTATAGGTAAGATCATCTACTTTGGTCTTTAACTCTTTTGATTCTTTTGAACAACTCTCACACTCTTCTTTTAGATTTGAAATTATGCACAGGTTGCCAGCAATTTCTATGCTTTGTTTTTCAATACATTCAGACTGTGATGACACACGTTTTTTCAGAGATGAGATGAGTTGTTCATTTTCTTTCATGGTTCGCTTGCAGGAGTCTAATTTTTGCACAGTGATTTTCATTTGTTCATTTAAGGCTTCTTGGTAAGGAGCACATACCTGACATGGGGAATTACGATCATCATCATCAATATCGGACTGTATTGAATGCTTGCCTATGAAACACAAGTGTGCTTCTTCATCAGCTTCTTCTTCATTAGATACATTTATCCAGTAGTCATCTTCTGCCATGAGAGCCTTACCTGCTTCCTTTTCTTTGGCCGGCAACATCTTGGCTTTGTAGTATTCTGAGTTGCGCACGACAGGCTTTCGACAGTCTTTGGCAAAGTGACCCAACCGACCACAGTTATAGCATTTGATAGGCTCCTCTTTTGCTTTGTCTTCATGTCTTTTCTCAGGATTCTTACCTTCATCAACGCGTCTCTTCCCTTCATACTTCTCTTTATGATCACGTCGATTGAGAGGAGTAGTGGAGTATCGTTGCTTGTTTGATGAAGAGTTGTTGAAGAATTTCCTTTTCTGGAACGCTTGGGTTAAGAACATCACAACTTCTTTAATCTTAGTGTATTCTGGATCTGAGTCACTGTCAGGGTCTTCGGGTTTAGAATAACTTTTCACTGGCTCCTTTTCAGGCGTGCGGTTGACAGATCTACCTCTTTTATCTGAGACAAGCGCTAACGGATCAACCACCGGCTTTTCATCTGCTTTTTGATTTCCCATCAACTCAAGAACTTCCTCTTCATCCTGGAGAAGCATTTCATATAGTTCGTGTAGAGGAATTTTCTCCAGGGATTGGGTATGACGGATATGAGAGACGAACGTCCTCCACTCTGGCTGAATATTGTTCATGAACTTGATGTTGTTCTCAGTGTTCGTCTTCCTGATTTGGTTTTTATGCAAATCGTTCAGAAGCAGGTTGAACCGTTCATAAGTTTCCGTGAGCGTCTCGCCTTTTCTTGCTTTGAAACCGTCATATCGGGTAATGCAGTTGGTGATCTTCAGCTGAGTGCTTATTCGGCAACCCATCATCATCTTCTCAATCTGGTCCCACATACGTTTTGCAGTATCCTTGTAACTATCGATGCAGGCATATATGTCGTTGGGTAGGCTTTGGAGAATATAGGACTTTGCATGCTTTTCAGCGTCATACATGCTCCTTTCTAGAGGGGTAAACTCACCGAGAGTTTTCCGAACATAACGGTCTGGTCGACCTTCGTCTTGGTTTTCAGGCAGGACTTTCATCGGCCAGGGTTGCGGTACCTCCTTCAGGCACACGAGTATTTCCTCGTAGTCTGGTTTCGCTTCGATAAAGTTTATGAAGCGATCATGCCATTGTGGGTATTCTCCCCGATAGAGCACCGGGGTTTTTTTATCTGAACCAATGGCTAGGGCGTCTCTCGAATTCATCTTAACTCTTTAAATCTTAAAATGCACTATAGCGATCGTGAGACAAACAAGATGATCCAAAAAATATATATATAATAAGCAGACAAGGACCCGGTCGAGCAAGGACCCGGTTGAAACAAGGACCTGGTCGAGAATTAGGTCGAAGCAAGACCCGGTCGAAGCGAGGGTCCGGTCGACAAGACACCGGGCGCAAGGCACCGGCCAATAGGGGTCCGGTCGAAGAAGTAAGCAAGCCACCGGTCCTTTACAAGGCACCGGTCGAAGGGGTCGGTCGAGTCCGGTCAAGACATGAGTCCGATCAACAAACCACCGGTCAACAAGGAACCGGTCGCAAGCACCGGTCAACAAGGGTTCGGTCGACAACGTCCGGTCACAGGGGTCCGGTCGCAGGAGTCCGGTTAATAAGGTCCGGTCGATAAAAATAACAGATAAACACAATCCGATTTATGATTAAGCAGATTAAACATAACAATCAGACATAAATCGATATTCAACCACACATAAATCGACCCAGAACCCAGATGAGTTTTTGCAGAAAATCAATTTAGATCAACCCAGAAACTTGAATTAATTGATAATCAGAAAAACAATCGACCAAAATCCAATTAACTTGAATTCAGAAACTTGATAAAGTATGATTCCAGGACTTAGATATGAATAAGAAATCAATTAATCGATACTCAGAAATTCAGTCGACCAAAAACCAATTAAACGACCCTGATTAATCAATGTAACCCAGAAAATCAAGATTTAAACAAGATTTACTCGATCGAACTAACCTAGATTGAACACAGATATAACAAAACTCAGATCAAACAAATAAACCCAATCGATTCTTAAAAAAAATCAATTTGCAGCAAGTTCAGATTTTAAGCAGTTCGATTACACATATATGAACGATCTTAACCCAGAACCAAATAAGCAGATATGCAGACCGAATAAAACCACAAATCGATATAGCAGATAAACGCAAAGCAGATATTAACAATCTCAAACCAGAAAATAATCGATCAATACGAATATTATCTAATATGCGATTAAAGGGCTTTAGACAAACCTTTTTGGATCAAAAATTCTGTCTCTTTGCTCTGATACCAATTATAGATCCCAGTTACAGTGCAATCACGAACAATAATAATCAATGAAGAACAATGAATATGCCACAACTTCTAGTCATATGATTAATATTCAAGAAAGGTTTAGGTTTACAGAGAGAATATATGATAAGCAAAAGTAAACCTATTGACTAGAAGAATTATGAACAAGACTAAACTGAATAATGATCTAAAACATGCCTTATATATGGCACGCATGGGATAATGGGCTTTGGGCCCAATTACATCAAAAACTATTGAATAATTACAATATGCACCCTGAACTTCTATTTAACATATAAACTACCCTAACACATTTGCTATCTGATTTTCATCTGGAAAATCTGGATATTGAAAAGAAGGAAGTCTGCCCCACCTTCGCACTTCAATCATGCACATTGAGTCTGTGTTTAGACTTACTGTTGTCTCAATGGTTTACACAATTTTAAGCCTATAAGCAATCATCAGTGCTTAATTCTTTCTATCACATGCACGAACACACAAGGAATTTGTTTCTTTGTCATAACGTTCATAGAAATTGACTTTGTGGTGTTTCGATGATTGAATGGAAGCCCTGGTAGAGTGAACATCAAAAAGCTCATTTCCAATGTATATTTGTTACACACAGTACCTTTGTGTTACTGACAGGCATGTTAACTGATTCATTTGTTGATTCAGGTGTTACACGATTATTTTGTCTGGATTTGCAAAGATCTGGATGAATATCTTTTGGATTGACGAATCAGAGGCTCCTTATGAAAGACATTTCTTGATAAAAGATTTTGATGAAATCGTTGCTCTTTTCATCAAAAAGGGGGAGAAGAGCTAATCAAGAAATGGGAGAGAACAAAAGTTTAGAGAAATGTCTAAGATCGAATTCTTCAAAGACAAAGTATTCTGAAGACATGCTGATTTTAGAGAAATTTTCTTTGAAGATACTTTGCTAAAGCATTCTGAGCTAAAAACTGGAGATTATTATATATTGAAGACAAAGAAGAAGATTGCATCTTCTGAGCTGAAAGAGAAGACTGAATTGATAAATCCTTTTAGTAATGATCTTGATCCAAAGGGGGAGATTGTTAGATCACAGATTTATTGGATTCAAGATCATCCAATCTGAAGATTGAAATCTGAAGTTAAAGCTGAAAAGTCACTTTCAATATTAGTCTAATGTTAGTTTGTAATAAAATGTCAAAGTTTGTTTTTAGTATTTTATTATTATTACTAAATATCTATTATTAGATATTTTAGGATATTTAGTTTTAGATATTATTATTATTAGATATTATGTTAGAAGTTAGATATTAGATATTTTTAGAATATCTCATATCACAATAATCAACAAGACAACTATTCATCAAGAGAGAAAAACAGAGAGATCTTCAAAGAGAAAAACGCAAACATCGATCTGTAATCCGTGGTTTGTAATCTAAAAGGTTGGTTAATCATATTTGTTTGTGATTGTTATTGTTTGATAAGAACTTGAGCAAAGATATAGAGGATCGACAGAAGTGGTTGGAGTTATTAAAGGATTACGATTGCGAGTTGCTTTACCATCCGGGTAAGGCAAACGACGTCGTCGATGCTCTTAGTTGAAAGGACTACGGGGAAATTTTAAAGCTACTTTCACGCGAATTGAGCTGACGTCAACACTCATCGACCGAATTAAGGCGTCGCAAGCCGAGGCTTTGCTAAGTGATAACCTTAAAGGAGATGTCATGACAAAACAACACCTATTCTTGACGGAAGATAGTCGGGGAGTAAAGCTTTTCAACGGGCGAGTTTGGGTGCCTAAGATCGGGAGCAATCGAGCACTTCTTCTCGAGGATGCCCACAAATCAAAGTATTTTATCAATCCGGGAAGTACGAAGATGTATCGGGATTTGAAATTGCACTATTGGTGGCCGGTTATGAAGCTTCATGTGGCGCGCTATGTGGAGCGATGTGTGACTTGCTTGCAAGTGAAGGCCGAACACCAACGACCTTACGGAAGTTTACAATCTTTGGAGATTCCAGAATAGAAATGGGAGCACATCACGATGGATTTCATGACAAAATTTCCAAAGACCTTGAGAGGTCATGACACCATTTGGGTGATAGTGAACCGCTTGACCAATAGCGCTCATTTCTTGGCCATGCGGGAGACCTTACCTATAGACAAGTTAGCAAAGTTGTATATCGATGAAGTGATATCACGTCATGGTGTGTCGCTATCAATTGTCTCAGATCGTGATAGTCGGTTCACGTCGTATTTTTAGGACGAATTGTAAAAGGAATTGGGTACGCGTGTGAAGTTTAGCACGACCTACCATCCCCAAACTGACGGCCAAAGCGAAAGGACAATTCAGACACTCGAAGACATGCTGAGATCTTGCGTGATTGACTTCAGGGGTAGTTGGGACTCACACCTACCTTTGGTGGAGTTCGCATACAATAATAGCTACCACTCGAGTAATAATAGCTACCACTCGAGTATTGGAATGGCGCCGTTTGAAGCTTTGTATGGTCGCAAATGTCGAACGCCCGTATGTTGGCTTGAAGCGGGAGAGAAGCAGTTTGCCGGACCTGAGATTGTACAAGAGAAGGCGGAAAAAGTTAAAGGTATTCGCGAGCGTTTGAAGGCGGCTCAAGACCGGCAGAAAAGCTATGCCGACAAGAAGAGATGACCGATAGAGTTCCAAGTAGGAGACCGTGTTAAGTTGGAGGTGTCCCCTTGGAAGGGAATTATCAGGTTCGGAAAGCGTGGGAAGTTGAGTCCCCGTTTTCTTGGACCGTTCACCGTGATTAAGCGAATAGGGTTTCAAGCCTACCAATTTGAACTTCCTCCGGAGATGAATGGAATTCACAACACATTCCATGTTTGCTACCTTCGGAAATGCCTGGCGGAGGAAGAAAGCGTTATCCCACTCTCTGAGATTATAGTAGATGAGGGAAACCGTTGCATTGAGGAACCCGACGCGATTTTGGAAAAGAAGATGAAGAAGCTTCGTCAAAAAGAGGTCACTATGGTGAAGGTTCAATGGAAGCACCATCGCGGTGCTAACGTGACATGGGAAGTGGAGGAAGATATGAGGCGGAGATACCCTCATCTATTCCCCTAGTTTAGATTTCGAGGACGAAATCATTTCAAGTTGGGGAGACTTGTAACACCCGTAGAAATTGCTTACCCTTTGTGGCTGTATGTATATATTGAGTACATTTATTCTCGAGTCAAATGTTGATGTTTTTCTCACTTGTGTGAGTTTGCCAAGCTTTAATACTTGAGATTTGGAATAAGGGGAGAATCACAGTGACTTGCGCGGGATGGCTTGCGGCATGAGAACCGAGGCCAAAGACGCGGGACTCACTGGATGTCTCACAATTGAGAGCACGCACGGCCTGCGGCGCGGCTTCATAACCGCAGCCAAGGTCATGGGGATACTCCTGCAGTCCAAATACGGGATTTCCCCCTTTTTCCTATTGTTTGCATTTTGGGGTTCTTGAAGTGCGATTTTGGAAGAGCCAAGAGGTAGGGTTTCCTCTTCCTTCATACATTGCTACTAAATACAATATTCTTATGCATTTATTGGGTTGGTTTAGGTTGGTGGTGGTGTTTAAGAGCTTGTGATTGAAGTGTCAAGCCTCCTCCTAAACTCTACCCTCAAGTATCATTATTTAGGGTTTCCTATAACCTTACAAGGTGAGTTTCTTAACCTCTTTGTTCTACATATTTACTTGGGAAGTTTTATAGTGACGGGTGTCGAGCCCGACAAATAATAAAGTATCCTATTTACCTCAAATTACAACCTAAGTTGCAATAGCGGTAAGGAGGGTCGAATCCACAGGGATTGGCCGTGAACGGTGTCAAATTTCTACTCTTTAATAAAATGGGGGGGGGGGTGGATTGATAAACTAAACATATAAAATTAAAGCGTAAAACAAATAATTAAAAACTAGCAATGAGTTTAAATAATTGACCAGACCGTGTATCATAGACTTGTTCTTAAAAGATTTTTCTCATTTTATTCCAGAAAGGCTATGAGCATCGATACGCACCGACACTCTGTTTTTCCGTAAAATTAAACTAGCATGAGACGCTCAATAAACTAGTTCCTAATCAGCTAATTAAGTCTAGTTACGAACATAGACTAAACTGCTAATTGCATTAGGCTTAGACAAACGCCATTCCTAGCCAATGAACGGACGTCGTCCATTTAGACTAGATTAAGCAAACCCACGACACTTAAAATTATTCAGACACCCAATCAATCGAAGTATCGTTTGCTACTAAAATAGAATTGAGAACAATTACGGATTCAAAACTCTATCTAGCAATTCACAATTAGACTAAATTATTCAAGGGTACCGACTTAAATAATTAACCCAACAATGATAATCGAATAAATTAAAGTTTGCATAAATGAAAATCAAATGATATGAAAAGTTTCAACAAGTCTCAACACAATCCCAATCAAATATTTACAAACCCATTGCTAAAATGAAAACGATTAAAGACGAAAACAAATGTAAACCCTACAATCTAAAATTACCTCATGATTGAAAAATACCAAAAGTTTCCCCCAAAGTTATCTTCTTCACCTTTCTTCAATTTTCTAGAATCATTCTTCCCCTCGATCTCCTCTTCTCTTGACGGTTCCAAAAGGAAGTCGTGCCCACGGTTCAAAAACGAATCCCCTGCTCAGCAGCTGCCGGGCGATGAATCCATAGAAAAAAAAATCAACGTTGGACCTGCTAGACTTCTTTTCTTCCTATGGGCCACCAAAGTGGGTTGTCCTTTGTTTTCTTTTTCTCTTGGGCTGCACCGAATTGGGCTTAGATAACTATCAACCTTGCACTTTTCTTTTTGTTTATTTTTGCTTCATGCAACGTCAAGCCAAAACCAAATATATTTATATATATATATATATATATATATGTGTGTGTGTGTGTGTGTAAGAACTTTTGTTTTATTTGCTTTAATTAAATGATCACTAAAGTTTGCCTTTTTTTTCTTTTACGCATTAATTTAATTGCAAACAATAGAATACTAAACTCAATATAATAGGGGTATTTTAAGCATCTAATCAACATTAATTCAAAGGTAAATTTGACATAAAGATATATAAAATTGGCACTTATCATATAGCTTTCACCTACATCTCTTAATCATGTAATGGGTTTTGTTGCATTTTGACCTAAAATAGAATTTGGGGTATATTGGGGTTTTGGCCTAACAAAAATGGTTAGAACTTGTGTTTTAACTATGAACAATGGTATTCTACAACGCTCCACACATTTAACGATTTATCCTCGTTTCTATGAGAGTTTGGTACACTCCAAGAGAAACTAGGGTTTGGGTTATGGTTCAAGTAATTGTTTGGTTGTGGAGAATCTATCTTTAAAATAGGATTTATGATGTAATGGTAGTAGATTTGTGATTGTGGGATTCCTCCGAGTTGGGGAGTCTAGACTCCATATCGGCAAGATTTTATATGAACAATTTGGTTTGACATTTATGTAAATGATTAAGATCAATTGAATGAATGCTTTATATTTTGGTCTTAGTGCAATGGATCCATAGGCACGGTGTTCCTATGTCTCGTCCGTACATTAGGTTCACCACTTTGGCACGGAATAGGCATCGGGTTCCATGGTAAGTAAGGTGTGGGCGTATACGGTCGGGCAGCGTCCCATGGGCAGTAAGGTGTAATTCCATTGTGCCTGAGTTCCCCTGATTTGGAACTCTCAAGAATAGACCTGGAGTGGTTGACTTGATGTTTTCGAGCAATATACTTGGAGTAGTTGAGCTCGTTATGTGATTAGAATTATTTGTAACATATATTGATCACTAATGGTTTGTTGGATTTGTCTTGATTTAGCTCACGACTAGATCGACTGTATGACTTCAAACGGGTTTATTATTTATTTATCTTCCCGCTTAATTATTCTCAATAGGCTTTAGCCTAATGCTTGTTCTCTGGTGGTCATGCATGGCAGGTCTTTCTAGTGGTGGGGCTCGTTGGGATTGAGAGAGCGGCCTTGGGGTCGAGAGCGGTCTTTTTGAAGATATGGTGACCGATATATTGAAGAATAAAGATTACACATTTTGAAAGAATAACGACACCCGACCTTAATCTTCCTTGACCAAGTTAGATTATTAGGTTGTCGAATTTTATTCTTTAATTGATTTGGGTTTGTAAAGGTCATACTTTGTTCCCCGTGTTGGGTTGACATACGCTTGGGTCAAATTATCATATCCTTATACAGGTTGTTTGGTCTCCCTTTTTGGGTGAACTAGTTTCCTCTATTTCTAGACGTCATATTGCCGAATTTTAATTTTTTATTTTCACCTAAATTTTAGGATGTTACACATTATCTATTTTAATTATATTTTGTTTTACAACTGGAAATATTATCGATTGATCAATGACAGTTATCATCATTCCGATTTTTTCAGTTTATCATGTTCATAAGTGAAAGTAGATGAAGATGTTCATGTTTCACAAATGAACAAATTTCACAAAAGAGGCTTGTATATTTTACTTCATCTATGAAACTACTCCCAATAATGATTCACTCACATTTCATAAGTGAAACAATCAAAAGTCCGTTCATGATGCAAATAAATTCACATGCGAATTTCCCAACTTTGGAATAACTAAACATATTTAATTGTGGACTCATATTTCAGTTCTGAACAAGAACTAAACATATTTACGGACTCAAATTTCATTTGTGAAATTCCCAACTTTGGAATAACTAAACATATATATTTACGGACTCATATTTCAGTTATGAAACATTTTAACGTAAAAATTTATTGTTTTCTAAATAGGAGAAGAGATTACCAGGAGGTGGAAAGATTACAAGATTACAGGGATAGTGCACAACACACACTACAAGAAATCACTTTTATAGCGACAAAGGCTATAGCGACGACCCTAAATCGTCGTTGTAGGTATTAAAATAACATTTTCAACATTATTGAAGGGTTTAAGTTCTTTTTTTTAAAATACACACCTATAACGACGACATGTCTTCGCAATAAGGTTCAAATAATTTTTTTCATTCGCATTGGTTTACTTGAATAAATAAAAAAAATTACGACATAAACAACGATTACATGTCGTCGCTAATTAATAATAATAATTTCTTTCTTTACAATTAGAAATATTTTCTAAAAAGGAAAATAAAATTTTCTACCCTACAGACACGACTTGTCGTCGCTGTAGAGCGAAATACTTTGAATTAAAATTTTAGTTTTCAAGATAAAAATATTTATCTTTTTTAAAAAAAGGAAAATAAATTTTTCTACCTACAGACACGACTTGTCGTCGCTGTAGAGCGAAAATACTTTAAATTAAAATTTTAGTTTCGAAAATAAAAATATTTATCTTTTTAAAAAAAGGAAAATAAAATTTTCTACCCTACAAACACGACTTGTCGTCGTTGTAGAGCGAAAATACTTTAAATTAAAATTTTAGCTTCCAAAATAAAAATATTTATCTTTTTAGAAGAAGGAAAATAAAATTTTCTACCCTACAGACACGACTTGTCGTCGCTGTAGAGCGAAAATACATTAAATTAAAATTTAGTTTCCAAAATAAAAATATTTATCTTGTTAAAAGAAGGAAAATAAAAATTTCTACCCTACAGACACGACTTATTGTCATCAAAGGGGTTAGCTCTGTTGGATTCCCACGAGCGACACTTTCCTGAGATATCCAGACTCTGGGTATTGTCCTTCGGGGCCGGGGCCGGGACCGGTACGGGTGGGTCCAGTCTATGGGACCCTCTACCCTGCCGGTCGGGTTCAGCCAAAGGCTGGACCGGGTCGCAGCGGATTAGTGGGATTGCCCGTAATGGAGGCCCGATACCGCTGGAACGTGTGTGCGCGTTAACTTGACACGACTTATTGTCGAGTTCAATTTGCTTGTTTTTATTTTTGATCTAATGTTTTCATACGGCGCCTATCAGTTGTCCTCCTTTTGCGTCGACCACCCCATATTACAAACAAAGGGACCTTCTTGAGAGAACAATAGGGAAGAGGAATTTATCCCTCTCAATGAACGTTTTGGGGCTTTTTACGTTTAGAAGTTTGTTATGACACAAGGCTTTTTACGTTTAGAAGTTTGTGTGCGTTTTGGGGCTTTGCAACGCCTCTGAATCACCACAGTACACAGTGATTCACTTTGAATTAGAATTTGAAATCTGATTGTATAGAGAATCAGTCTCGATGACAACTCCAACGATGGCTTCCACAAGTTTTCTCTCCATAACTTTCTTATGCTATTACTGATTACTAGTTTAATTTGCTTTGTGTCTTTTGACCTCTGGATTCTATTTTTGAATGGTTAAATTTACGTAGGATTTCTAATATTCGAACCTATAATTTCTTTCCATGCTTTAATTTGGTTATATGATATCCAAATCGATACTCAAAGAAGAACTTGATTGCTTTGTACTAACAAACAACTTCTAAGATTAAGATCACTTTCTTATAAGTGGAGAATGTATTCAATTGTGATTTTAAATATAAACTTGTTGGTGATGGTGTTAATCCTCTAGAACTGCACTAATTTCATAGTAGCAATATGCTCCATGTTCTTTTATTTGTGTTGTTGTATCTGTATGGATTAGAACAGGATTGTAAGATGTTATGTCTAGTGATAATTTGATTGTTATTGTGGATGTATATGGTTTGTTAATATCTTAACTCTGTTCTTGTCGTTATATGGTTTATAATGCCAAACTCACCAAGAAGTTCTTTGTTTTGAACGTCGATGAGTTCTAGTGTAGATCCGTTGTTCAAAGGTCAAACACATGACATATCACACAAGTTTTTACTAGCAAATAGTGAATGCATCCATACCTGTTGATCATGATTCAGTTCATTTGGAATCTGGTTTGCAGGTGCAACTTCTTGCTTAATGGTGTAGTAGATAAAGTTTTATATCCCGGAAGAAACGAAAAGTATATATCTTGTAGTTGCAGTTGTTCGTTTTGTTCGAACTCTAATCTCACATAATGTAAGTACAAGTTTTCTGCTTTTGGAATTTTATTAATTACCACGCCGTAACTAGTTTAGCTCTTGTAATAAACTAGTTTCATGCCTAAGATGATTGAGATATAGCTACTATAGAGAGCCCATGGATGTTTTATAATTTCTCAAATTTAAATTATAGGCTAGCCCTTGGGGCAGTGTCAAGAAGCGGTATAGCAGTTCGAGCCACTCAAGTACTGATTCATCTTCCTCAAGCGGTATTGAATCTTGTATTTCAAGAGTTTGAATTGGTTGAGAGGGGGATGTGAATTGCTTATGTGATTGATTTTAATGTGTTTACAGATTCAAACCCAGGAAGTTCTTTTTGGAATGATTCTGATGCAGATGATGCACAACTGTGACATGAAAACAATTGGATTTATACAAGTATGTTTATATTAATATTTTTTAAGTACTGGTTTCCACATTGAAATTATGCAACAATATATTGAATTACTTTCATGTGAGTAATATAGTTTGGCTAATTGCTAATTAAGTGCATTTCTTGCTTTCCTTCAATATTTCCCTTGTCATCACCTTAATTACACCAACACTTAGTAACTCCTAGCTCATCTCATGTCTATATGTAGGGGTGTACGCGGGTTGGGTTGGGCGGGTTGGGACATTTTTACAACCCAACCCAATTATGGCGGTTTGAAAAATCTCAACCCAACCCAACCCATTGAAAAGTATAACCCAACCCAACCCAACCCTTGCGGGTTATGGCGGGTTGGGTTGGGTTAGCGGGTTGGTAAAATACACAAATTTGCCGATTGAAATACGATAAATAATTCTAAAAGTATTCTCAACAAAGTTATTAGTTATTACAATCATTCAAATATATATATATATATATATATATATATATATATTAAAATCCACAAGTCTTAAAGTTAAACTTCAAAAGTCTAAATGATAGAAAACAATTCAAATCCTCAATCAAGCACGACCGTCTTGGACCTCTCCGACCCCAATGTTGCATTCTCCTTGAGTTTGCCTAAAATTCGAAAACAAAAATTAAACAATTTATAAACGTTTGAAGTTCTACCACCCCTTTTTTTAGATGTATTTTGTTCATCGTTGTCTTCAATTTTTGGATATTTAGGAGTATTTTCCATTGCTCCTATAAATATTGATAAAACATATATTTAGACAAGTAGTTGTAATTAACAGTAGACAAGTACTTATAATCAAAATGAAAATAAGAGGACTGTGAAAATAAAAGAGCTATGTAAACCAATATATGTGTAAATCAACGATAGACATGGGCCTTTTAGTTAGACTAATATGGGTTTAGAATTAGATAGTATAATATGGGCTCAGAATTAGATGACTAAAACGTTAAAATTCAGACTTGGTTATGAATTTTAAATGTGGGATGTGAATAAATTGTATATTATATATATATATATATATATATATAATATAATTTTATAAAAAAAAATAACGGCGGGTTGGCGGTTTGGGTTGGGTTGAGTTTTCCTAACCCAATTTCAACCCTTCTAATTAGCGGTTTGGCGGGTTGCGGTTTGGCGGTTTCGCGGTTTCGCGGGTTGGGTTTAATTGGGTTGGGAGCGGGTTGGGTTGGGCGGGTTTCGCGGGTTGAGAATTTTTTGTACACCCCTATCTATATGTCATGCTTTGCTATTGAGTTGGTTTGGTTCATACGACCATTTGTTAATTAATCAACGAAAGAATTGATTCCTAATTAATTCGTAGCTAGGGCAGTTGCTCGAAGTAAAGAAATTATGAACCACTGGAACATCAGAACACTTTAAATGGTTTGAAACAAACACAAATATGAGATCTCCTTTAAAAATACAAATTGTACCATGATTTATAGAATTTTGGTTTAGTTATTCAAATTTGAGACAACATGTCAGGAACACCAAATTTCCGACCAGATCGGACTTTGAATCTAAGCATCCCTAAAACTGAAGAAGGTAAGCATTTGCTTTTATTGTACCTTTTTACTAAATCTCAAGGTTACAGTAGAAAACAGAGCATAATCAAATTGTTATAGCATTTAGGTGGTTAATGTTTTTTTACTTGGTTGTTGGTATGCAGACTCCTAAGAGATGTTTACTGGGATCATCATCTCATATAAGCAACTTCTCTACTAAAGGGATCATCATCTCAGATAAGCATATTTTCTTTGGTTTGTATATGCTAGCTTTTATAAGCTACATGTCATATTTTAACGGTTCACTTTATTCCATCCTTTTCCTTCTATCAGTATATGCGAATAATTTAGAAGTTTTAGGTTTTATGCTGAAAATCTATATATTTTCTTTGAGGCTAATGGATACAAGCCACTGTCGATTCAGTTTGATCCAGTTTGATCTCAAACAAGTTAATACATAAATATCTTTGTGGGTTTATGTTAGGTTGCACAATTATGATTACAAGGATCTTAAATCTTGATGTCATTGTCTTTTTTGTATTCGATATATTATTCAGAGAGAATTTTTTAACTCAAGAACATGAAAACCAAGGCTATTGATCTTTGTTCAATTCATTTATAACATGCAATGCAATAACTCAAGTATCTTGTTTGTCGTTTGCCAATCATTAAATTTGGCCTTATGCAATTCTTCTAGTTTAGTTTGTAGATTGCTCTCATTGGTTTTTCTTCTTGTGTTGAATCTTTAGAGACTTTTAAGAAGTTCAAGAGGAGATGGTGTGAAGTGATTGATAAGTTTCTTGACAACAAGATATGGTGTTGAAGAAAAGGTATGGATTCAATGGTTAACATTTTAGACATCACTTGTTTCCGGAAGTAAAAGTTTTTTTTACGGTTAATTTTTTATGCAACTTGTTTCAGAAGAAGGTGAAGAAGAATGTACTCATTCGACTTACTAGCGACCATTGTTGGCAAGTAATTACTGGAGGGTAATCAGGGTTGATGTCTTACGGTGATAATTTGTCAAAGGATTAGCCTAGGTATAGCCTAGGACACACTACTAGAAAAATGTGAAATACCGACGGTAATTACCAACGACAAACAACAGTCGGTATTTACCGACGGCAAACCGACGGCCCACCAACGGTATCTTTTTTATTTATTTTTAATAAGTCGTCGGAAAACCGTCGGAAAAATTAGTGAAATACCGACGGCTTACTGACGGTTGTTTTTTCATTTTATTTTATATTTATTTTTAATAAGTAAATACCGTCGGAAAACCGTCGATAAGCTGTCGGTAGTTGTCGTCGGACAACCGTCGCTGAATATTTTTTTTTTTCGGAAGGGTATCCTGGGCCTTTGGCTCAGACTAATCCCTTGGTAAAGAAACCGACTGCGAAAGCATGCAGCCCTGAGGTAAAACCCACTGGCCACAAAGTTGAGAATACAGGTAATCGAACCCGGGTTGAGCGCTATGAACTCCCCAGGTAATGCTGGAAAACCGTCGCTGAATATTACCGACCAACTTTTTACCAACGATCATTCCCGTCGAAAAACCGTCACTAAAGCTTTTTTTCCAACGATTTACCGACTATTTCAGCCGTCGGTAATACGATTAATTTTAGTAGTGACACCCTTCCAATAAAGAAAAAGGAGAACACTATTAAGACAGAAGAAGACCATTTGATCAAGAAAGTTGCAATAAAAGCTTCTTTGTGTCCGAGATTACTCCAAAATCTCCGGTTACTAACGCTTGTTCTGGACAAGCTTTTATGATGATGAGGATGATAAAAAGACTGATTTGATATTAATATATTTGAGAAATTAATGTTTATTTTATGTTTTAACTTTGTATTACGGTTTTTAGAATTATTTTCCAGCTATTTGAATAACAAATTAATTGATTAAAATAGATATTATATCAAAATTAAAATAGGTAAGAATTAGGTTTTAAAAAAAATTAACTTTTACCTATTGCAACGACATGTCGTTGTTATAGATGAAAAAAAAAAAACAAATTTGATTTATAGAGACGACATGTCGTCGCAGTAGGTGGAAAATGAAATTTTAAATTTTGACCTACGGCGACGACATGTCGTCGCTATAGAATTAAATTATTTTTAAAAATTTTCATCTATAGCAACAATTCGTCTCAGTTGATGAAAATATTTAATTTTTATTTTTAACGTTTTGGCAACGATTTGTTGTTATAGAGAGCTACAGCTACGGACAAACAGTGACGGGATCTGCAGCGACGACGTCGTAGCAATAGCGACGGATTTTGGATCTTTAGCGACGAATTTTGTCGTCGCAATAGGCTATATTTGCTGTCGATGGTTTCGTATATTAACAAAATGCCTCCAAACATATATGGTCCATTGATTAAACAATTTTAAGGATTGAGATTGTTGGTGAAGTTAATACTATTTACTTGGTTAGCAAACATGCCTCTCTCTACAGTTGATCAATTTGCAAGAAACTTCACGCCATTTCACAAATGGACCACCTTCTCGTAATCTCGTTTGAACCTGACACCCCCCACCCCCACACACGTAAGATGAGATAATCTAATGGATGTGATTATAGAAGTTGTTACAACCATAATTTTTTAAAGAAATAATTAAAGACCCATCCCCAATTTTAATTTTAATCGAAAATCGATGGAATATAATCTAAATTTGAGTCACAAATTATACAAAAAACACGAAAATGTTATTTTATTTAATTTGATATTCATATTGTTATACTTTTTAATCCGTTTTTTTTTTGTTTTTCTATATATATTCTTAACTATTAGTCATTCTTATATGCATACTGACATGCATGAGCTAGCGGTATAAATCATTAATTTGCGTTCTTCCTGGACCATGGTCATTATCATAACTAAAGATGAGACCATTTGAAACAGTGAGTATGCATATTAATTTCATGTTCAACGGTTCAAAATCTTTCCTTAAGTTGCTGTAATCATGCGTTTAAAAAACAACCCTTTTGAACATACTTATTCAGACTCCAAGGCAGACACTGCCATCAGTGGCTTTAAATGTTGGAAGTCCATTGTCCAGAGTATATAAATGAGATCGATATGCCTGTGTGATTGTACCATTTTCACCATCGTCCCCTCTGTTATACGTAACTAAGTTTCCAACCATATATATATATATATATATTATAGGGAAACCAAAAAAATGGAAAATTGAGAAACACTCTGGTACTTGCTATTTTGGACGTGCAGTATGTACATATGCATACAAGTAATTTGTAACATGCATAAATGCATAAAACCAAAAAAACATCTTAAGTTACTTGTATACACTTGTACATATCGTCTAGATGAACGGTTATCATGATGTTCCTAATTTTTTCATTTTCTTGAGATTTTTCCATGAACCTCCCTCCCTCCCTCCCTCTCTCTCTCTCTATATATATATATATATATATTTGAAAGGCAAGGTAATAATATTTAAAAAAAAAAACGAATATACAAGAAAACAAAAGTTATGAATTTTGCAAGATATATAGAAAAGTTGAGTTTGCTACTTCAAATCATCAAGTCCACACATAAACTCTTCCAATCTTGGTATAGTTCTTTCTTATGGGAAACTAATATGACATACTATAAGAGATGAAACCCGTTCACAAGAATTGAACACAAGATTCATGTTTATTAGCCTCTTAAGCTATCCGGCTTTTGCCAAGTTGGTCATCCATTGCGACTAGTTTTGGTACTATTTGTTAGTAGGTGAGAAAGATAGATTAAACAGCTAACATAAGGAAAAAAAAAATATTAATTTGAAGTCATTTGTAATCAGAAATATATAGATATTTGTGTTATATAAGCAATCTTGCATATACACACCCGCACACATACATATCTAGTTCGTCTAATACAATGTTTTAAAACCCGGGTCGACCCGGCCGGTTCAACCGGTTGAACCGGGAACCGGTCGAGAGACCGGGTCAACTATCACCGGGTTTTTGGGGATTTATGGACCGGATCGACCCGCCGGGTTTTTGAGAGAACCGGTTGAACCGGTATGATTGAACCGGTAAAAACGTTGGTTGACCCGGTTAAAAAAATCAATTTCTTATATTTGTGTTTTTTATGTTTTTGGATTGATGTAAAACTTGTTGTTATGTGTTTTTTTTAATGTTTTTGGATTGATGTAAACTTTTTGTTATGTGTATTTTTAATGTTTTAACTTGTGTACATCAAATTTTTGGTTTTATATATACATACATATAGATATATATATATATATATATATATATATATATATATGCAAGAAAATGAAAAATACATACAATTTCTTGAAACCGGGTCAACCACCCGGTTGAACCATGACCCGGTCACCAAACCGGGTCAACCAAAAAACCGGTTTTTAAAACATTGCGTCTAATATGTATTATAAGACAACATCTTAAGGTGTATATTAATTTAATCTGCATTAATTATGAGAGTTTTTTGTTTGATCTACCAAATAATTTACCTTTCTGTTAAGGGAATGTTTAATATCCATCAATAGTATTTGTAGTTGCTTGTTAATGATTTCTTGAAAATTAATTTTTTGTCTAGGATATAGTTCTTAAATTTTCCAGTCTTGTTCATTACTCTTTCCATTAATTGTTTTTTTTTGTTTGACACGCGATCATGGTTTTGTTTGGAAATTGGCTAGAACTTTTTACTTGTGAGTAACTTCAATTATTTGGCATCATGACAATTGAAAATTTAGAATAATTTGAGTAACTTCAATTTATACGGAAAGAAAATCGGACTTTCGTAAATATATACATATATATATATATATAGGGGAGCGATAAATTGAAAACCAGTATTACATTGGAAACTTTGGAAACCGAAATCAATCAATCAGTGAATTTCTTTTTTTTTTATTTTTTATTTTAATTGAAAAGATTATTTTTGTCTTTTACATTATTTCATAATATATACGGTAACTGTTATTATTATTATATTAATAATTATTTAATTTTAATTTAGCTTATATATGGTAATAATGATCATTGATTAATTTAAAAATGAGATATTTAATTTAGGTAAATTATTTAATTTTAATTTAGCTTATATATGGTAATAATTAAACAATAATGCTAACACGATGAACTTGATGAATATATTTTCATCATGAAATAATAATGCTAACACGATGAAACAATAATGTTAAACATTTTGCGAGAAGGCGACAAACCATGTAATCATATATGATTAAGCACTTCTCGCTTTCTCGCAAAATGTTTAGCTTCTCGCATGATCCTCTCTCTCTCCTCTCTCTCTCTCTATATATATATGGATGGATAGAAAGAGATATTCATACAAATGGTTGATACTTGATTGATAACTTTATATTAACTATACGAGTACCTTCCAAAATGTTTTGATACTTAATTTAAATAAATGCTTGTTTTCCTTGATTCATGCATGAATTCAATCACATGATAACAAAAGATATGTATTATATTGTAATTTAAGTTCTGTTGTGTCATGATAAACCTACAATTAAAAACCAAAGTTTTAGACTCCACAAAAACATGTTTATTTAGTCTTTTTTTTTTTTTTTTTTTTTTTTTTACCAATCTATCATTATTTTATTAACAATCACACTTTTTATTCTATCTGAAATACTTTTTGAGCATTCTAGCAAGCCACCATTCCATTTGAAGTAGATTTAGCTAATTGCTCAAATGACAATGTTTTATGCTGACATCTTCCTAATTACATTCACATGTAACCCTTTGATAGGTTATCCTATTTCATCTCACGAACGTGCCTGACACATGCTTCCAACTCATATTAGACTTAATTCGGTTAGATTTGGTCCAAAATAACTAGTAGGAATTATATGTTAGTAATTTCCACTATATGTATTTTAACAATACATATAAAATTACAACGAATGTAAAAAGAAATATAATCAACGAATGATTAATACAAATCGAATACGATGAAATCGACTGAAGATAAATGTAGACGAATAAACCGAAGAAGAAATCAAACGACGTTGAGGCTCATGTGTGACACGATTCCCTTAAACAGATTCGTCGTCTGTTCCCAGGGTACAACAGCGTAAACAGAAGTACTGCCGGATATAACCACTTTGCCTGAAAATGCCGGAGAGAAAACGTATGCAAAGGAGTTTTCAGAGAATATGTATCGTTCGGTATTCGGTGTGTTGAAGAATGAACCCGGACTCCCATTTTATAATCGAGTTCGAAACCGACAATTTAATATGAAATTAATTAAAATTTATTTTAATTACCATTAATCATATACATCAATGAGCATCAATCGGGAGTTACAAAAGGATTCAACAACAGTGCGTGTCGCTAGTTGCCACGCGACACAACCCGCGTGGTGCACTGCTTCTCGTCCTCAATACGGTGCATGTCGTGAGTAAACCCGCGGCATAACTCGCCCAATTCACTGGATCAAAACAAGATTTCGGAGCGGCATTCGTGTCCGCAGGTCACGCCCACGCACAAGTTCGCCGATTTTAGCCTACGAAAGTCTCAATCGGCACCCCCCTGCGCGCGGGTAGATGTTGGAGTAAAACCAAACAAAGGACTTGTAAGTCCCTCTCACATTCATGATTATAAACCACAAAAGTTTTGTTCCTCCTTCCTATATGGGACGCAATCCCACACCCACTTGATTTTTGCCAATTTCATCTCAAACACTCAACTTTGAGTATCGATATCTCATTCACACATATTCCGTTTTGGACACACAATATATCGTTTCGAAGGTCTCATATAGGAGAACACAAAACCACGAAGAGTTAGATATATACAATACATACACATGTATTTAATTGTGTCAAAAGTTAGTAAAAACCCATATTTTTTACTAAAATTTTCCAACATTATATTCCCTCCTCACCTTACTGGTCTACATATATAAGGAGAATCATACGAAAATGATATCTATTTAAAAAAAATAAGAGAATACTTTTAGGTCATTCATTTCATTAACTAATATCTTAAATAATTAATTCTAAAAATAAATAAATAAGGATATAAATGTAATTTAGTTATATAAATTTTTATATTTAATTCATAAAAATAAACGTATTTAATTTTCATTTAAA
Source organism: Arctium minus (assembly GCA_954870635.1). NCBI lineage: Eukaryota > Viridiplantae > Streptophyta > Magnoliopsida > Asterales > Asteraceae > Arctium > Arctium minus. The sequence continues at coordinate 22,061,151 of OX941082.1, forward strand.
AAATTCATCTTCTTTAATTTAGAGCAATATTTACAAAAATTACAATTTTCATCAAAATCATATGTGATTCATAATAAATTAATTTTTTTTAAATGTTTTCTTAATCATATGTGATTTAAAATTTGAAAAACAATAACTTAAATTAAACATTGAAAAAGAAAAATACTGAAAGCATAATCATATATGATGTGTAGGCAAATATGTTTAAAATGTATAAGATCACATAGACATCAAAACGTAATTCATAAATTTTCATCAAAATCACATGTGATCACAATAAATTAACTTTTTTCAAAATGTTTTCCTAATCATATGTGATTTTAAATTTGAAAAACAATTACATATTAAACATTGAAAAAGAAAAAACAATGAAAACAGAATTATATGTGATATTTGATGAAAATTGTGATTTTTTTTCAAAAGCGTATCTCAAAATGTTTTATATAAAACTTGATAAAAAAATTATGAATTAATTAAAATTAAAAATAAATAAATCTAAAAGATATTACGAGATTTTTAAGGGTTAATCCAATGCAAAATGATAATTTTCCTAATTATTAAAATTATCTTCCATTTTTTATTTATGATATTTTTTAAAGAATGGATTTTGTGGTTCATATTCCTTCTCGTCTTCTCGCAAATTAATTTGTTTTTCGCATGATCTTCTCTTTATGTGTGTGTGTGTGTATATATATATATAGGGTCAGGTTCAGAGAAAACCTTAAAAAAAGAAAATTTGAGGAACACCTTAGTAGTCATTCATCTAGACGGTATGCACTTGTGCATACAAGTAATTTGTAAAATGCACACGTGCATATGTGTGTATATATATATATATATAGGGTCAGGTTCAGAGGAAAACCTCAAAAAAAAGAAAAACTGAGGAACACGGAGCACCTTGGTAGTCGTTCATCTAATACAAGTAATTTGTTACATGCACACGTGCATATGCATAAGTGCATAATGTACACGTGCATAAAAACTAAAAAACAACTTAATTTATTTGTATGCACAAGTGCATACCGTCCAGATCAAAGCTACCAGGATGTTCTTTAGTTTTCCATTTTTTTGAGGTTTTTTGAGGTTTTCCCTTGAATCTTTTTCTCTCTCTTTTATTTATTTATTTATATATATATATATATATAGATATATAAAAGGGCACCATGTTTTTAGCGTAACTTACCCAATAGCTACCATCGAAATCTTGATGAATGTTATACTTGGAAGACTTCTCAAAATTTATATTTTAATAAGGATTTTGTTATTTACTTCAATTTCCCATGCATTCTTTCTTTAGCCATAGGTCGTTTTCATCATCGTCCAATCAATTGGAATCTAGATCATAGAGGGATAATATAGCTTGTATAAAGCCTACTTTTAGTGCAAATTGGGGCTTGTTTGGCACAAGATTTTGGTTTTTCAACATTAATGTTCAAACTCAAAGCGGCCCACGCCACATGACCACGATCCACTATAATATGCCTCTAAACTCTAAAGTTAATGCAAAGTCATACAAATATGAGTACACTCTTTATAAATACAAATTACTTACAAAGATTGAATTATCAATGGAAGAATACAAAGTGATTTGAGTATCAAAATGGATGTGTGTTTTGTATGTTTAAATACGGGTGTTGCTATCCTTAACCCCTCCTCACTCACAACCCCTCCTCATACCCCCTATCTCACTCACATACCCCCGATAGGAGGGGGTATAGATAGAATTCACCTTAAATACACTCAAATATGTTCAAATATCATTGAAATTTATGAAATCAAATAAATTGCCAAAGGTTTAAAATGTTCTTAATCTGTTGGACAAATTTCTATATTTATACTTTATAAAAAGAAACTACCTAGAAATATCATCGACGTTTAATTTGGATCCATCACTTGGTCGATATGGACTTGACCTTTTTGGATATGTCCGTTGTACAATATGTTGTGTCAGACTGTAGATTTTGAAGTTTTCTATACAAAAAACTCAGTGTGTGTGCGTGCATATATATATATATATATATATATGCAACTTATTTTGCTAGTCAACTATTTAGTATTAACTTTGTCTAGGGGTGTTCAAAGAACACCATTAGACCGCTCAAATCGGACGAACCAAGTCAAACATGACCGTTTTTGATGGTTCAGTCTGGTCTGAAAAATAGTCAAATATTTTTGTTCGGTCCGGTCTACGGTTCGAATGTTTTTTTAATCGGTTTTGGACCTAACCGACCACCTAAATATATATGTATTAATTATATCTATTTTACATGTTGTCACTACAAAACAACCAGCTTTTTCCGACGGAAAAATCCACCGGAAATCCGCCGGAAAAGTGCATTTTCGGCGGATTTGGATGGACAGAAATCGAGGCGCCGCAAACTCGGATTTTCGGCGGACAGAATGTTTTCGGCGGATTTTTCCGCCGAAATCGTACCCGAAAACCTTTTTAATTTAGTAAACGAATTAATCAATTTTTTGCTTAAGGAAATAATTTCTTAATTTTTTCTGCGGAATTTCGGCGGAATATTCCGCCGAAAATAATTAATTAATTTATTAAATTCTATTTTTTTTCACAGGAAAAAAAGGTGTTTTCGGCGAAATGTTTTGGCGGATTTTCGGCAGAATATTCCGCCGAAAATAAATAAATAATTAATTAATTTGTTTATTTATTTATTTTAATTATTTTCGGCGGATTAATCCGTCGAAAATCCGCCTAAAATTTTAAAAATCAAAAACAGGAAAAACCTGTTTTTTCATTAAAAATCCTACTATAAAACCTGCAAAAAACTGTAAAAACCTGCTGAAAGCTGTAAAAACTGCCAAAAACTATTAAAAAAAACATAAAATACAACTAACATAAACATAAAACATAAAATACAACTAACATAAGCATAAAATACATTGTTCAAGTGTTAAAATATTAAACAAGTCTCAACACATGGGTGGCGGTGGCGGTGGTGGTGCCTTGGCTGAGAAGAACAGAAACGGCTTACAAATTCACACACATGCTCATACTGGGCATCACGTTCCCGCTGACGTGCTTCTTCCTCCGCCCGACGTGAGGCTTCCTCCACCGCACGACTCTCTTCCCGCTTCTTCAACTCCGCACACAAACCGTACCTCTAGGTGACACTGGTCGAATACCCACCCTGTGGTTTTTACAAAATACATACAAGTAAATATTGACAGCATAACGACTGTAAATGGGATACACCTATTGGGATATTTGAAACCCAAACCATGCATATAGAACATATAAGGTTGGGTTTGTGTGCATAAAGGCCCTAAATGAACATGTTAGGCTATTTGAAACCCAAACCATGCATATAGAACATATAAGGTTGGGTTTATGCGCATAAAGGCCCTAAATAAACCTATTAGGCTATTTGAAACCCAAACCATGCATATAGAACATATAAGATTGGGTTTGTACGCATAAAGTCCCTAAATGCACATATTAGGCTATTTGAAACCTAAACCATGCATATAGAACATATAAGGTTGGGTTTGTGTGCATAAAAGCCTTAAATGCACATATTAGGCTATTTGAAACCCAAACCATGCATATAGAACATATAAGATTAGGTTTGTACGCATAAAGTCCCTAAATGCACATATTAGGCAATTTGAAACCTAAACCATGCATATAAAACATATAAGGTTGGATTTGTGCGCTTAAAGGCCCTAAATGCACATATTAGGCTATTTGAAACCCAAACCATGCATATAGAACATATAAGGTTGGGTTTGTGCGTATAAAGGCCCTAAATGCACATATTAGGCTATTCGAAACCCAAACCATGCATATAGAAAATATAAGCTTGGGTTTGTGCGCATAAAGGCCTTAAATGCACATATTAGGCTATTTGAAACCCAAACCATGCATATAGTACATATAAAGTTGGGTTTGTGCGTATAATGGCCCTAAATGCACATATTAGGCTATCTGAAACCCAAACTATGCATATAGAACATATAAAGTTTGGTTTGTACACATAAAGGCCTTAAATGTACATATTAAGTTATTTGAAACCTAAACCATGCATATAAAACATATAAGGTTGGGTTTGTGCGCATAAAGCCCATAAATGCACATATTAGGCTATTTGAAACCCAAACCATGCATATATAACATATAAGGTTGGGTTTATGCTCATAAAGGCCCTAAATACACATATTAGGCTATTTGAAACACAAAGCATGCATATAGAACATATAAGATTGGGTTATGCACATAAAGTCCCTAAATGCACATATTAGGCTATTTGAAACCCAAACCATGCATATAGAACATATAAGATTGGGTTTATGCACATAAAGGCCCTAAATGCATATATTAGGCTATTTGAAACCCAAACCATGCATATAGTACATATAAGGTTGGGTTTGTGCGCATAAAGGCCCTAAATGCACATATTAGGCTATTTGAAACCCAAACCATGCATATAGAACATATAAAGTTGGGTTTGTGCGCATAAAGGCCTTAAATGTACATATTAAGCTATTTGAAACCTAAACCATGCAACTAGAACATAAAAGGATGGGTTTGTGTGCATAAAGGCCATAAATGCACATATTAGGCTTTTTGAAACCCAAACCATGCATATAGATCATATAAGATTGGGTTTGTGAGCATAAAGTCCCAAAATGCACATAGTAGGCTATTTGAAACCCAAACCATGCATATAGAACATATAAGATTGGGTTTGTGCGCATAAAGGCCCTAAATGCACATATTAGGCTATTTGAAACCCAAACCATGCATATAGAACATATAAGATTGGGTTTGTGCGCATAAAGGCCCTAAATGCACATATTAGGCTATTTGAAACCCAAACCATGCATATAGAACATATAAGGTTGCGTTTGAGCATATAAAGGCCTTAAATGCACATATTAGGCTATTTGAAACCCAAAGCATGCATGTAGAACATAAAAGATTGGGTTTGTGCGCATAAAGGCCCTAAATGCACATATTAGGCTATTTGAAACCCTAACCATGCATATAGAACATATAAGGTTGGGTTTGTGCGCATAAAGGCCCTAAATGCACATGTTAGGCTATTTGAAACCCAAACCATGCATGTAGAACATATAAGATTGGGTTTGTGTGCATAAAGTCTCTAAATGCACATATTAGGCTATTTGAAACCCAAACCATGCATATAGAACATATAAGGTTGGGTTTGTGCGCATAAATGCCCTAAATGCACATATTAGGTTATTTGAAACCCAAACCATGCATATAGAACATATAAGATTGGGTTGTTGCACATAAAGGCCCTAAATGCACATATTAGGCTATTTGAAACCCAAACCATGCATTTAGAACATATAAGGTTGGGTTTGTTCGCATAAAGGCCCTAAATGCACATATTAGGCTATTTGAAACCCAAATCATGCATATAGAACATATAAGGTTCAGTTTATGCGCATAAAGGCCCTAAATGAACCTATTAGGCTATTTGAAACCCAAACCATGCATATCGAATATATAAGGTTAGGTTTGTACGCATAAAGGCCCTAAATGCACATATTAGGCTACTTGAAATCTAAACCATGCATATAGAACATATAAGGTTCAATTCAACAACATAACGACTGTAAAGGGGACATACCCAACTATGTTAAACAATCATAATGTTTGCCCAACAAATGGCAACCCAAACTAGATAGATATATACATTTATACACACTAAGATAAAGTCTTACGGTATAAAAATCCTAATGTTTGCCCAACAAATGGCAACCCAACTAGATATATAAAGTTTAAAGTTAAACACGAAATATATATATATATATAGATATTTTAAAGTATTGTGCAAAATATACTTACCGCAACCCGGATACACCTTGTAGTCACATAATCCCCGGATGAAGACGAGGTACTCGAACCCGACCGCCTCTTCTTATGGGTCACATTGAAGAGCTCCAAACCAGACGGTGGCGCACCCTTTTCTCTAGTCTGCAAAGGGCAAATAATACAAACATATGTTAATTATAACATATTAAATAACAAGCAATGGTTAATTATAACATTTTATGGTCCTACCAAACAAGCCAATGTCTCACCGAACGTGATGGAACCATTGCAGTGCTTGGATATATCGCCATCCACCTCCGTCATCCAGTTCTTACGCGCCCCCATAGAAACCGTCTTCCAATGATCGTTGTTCCATCCATCGATCATCACGATCCAGTCAGTCGGGAGGATCCAACCTGGAGGGTATGGCTTCAACAAGTTCATATCTCGGTTGGGGTCGTTCTCAAGATAGGGATGCCCATTCTGTGTGGACAACTTGGCGGCTCTGCTCTGGGCGGTACTCAGGTTGTCATTGTAATGTTTCGAACACTTTCTCTCTTAGATATCTCGCATCCGGGCGTCTAAAGATGGGTCCCACGAGTAGTGTTGTTATACGTAAAAGTTGGAAATAAAACTATAAAAGATATAATTATTTAAATATACACTCCGAACCTGGAAAACGCTCAAACATATTGTCCCTCTAGGACATATGGATGTGAGACCAACTAAGCCATGGCTCAGTAAAGAAGCCCTGGTTTATCCAGGTGGCCATCCGGCTCGTGTCTTGTACGTCCCAACTACATAAGGAATTGAATTAATATCCATACAAATAACAATGCAGATAATATAATGAACAAGTTAATAGAAACAAATTTACTCATAAGATTTGACATCACTAGGTGCTAACGCTATCCTTTGTGTTGGGAGTTTCTCTGGAACAGAGATGCCACGGACATTACCAGACGCCCCATCGTCTGGTTGTACTGAGCCACTACTAGTGGCTCCTGCTCTGCTAGGCGTACCTCGTCCGATCCCAGTCACACGCATACGTGGCATTGTCTACAATGCAACGTTAGAAAGCATACAGCAATAATTCAAGAATTCAAACCATGCATATAGAACATATAAGGTTCAGTTTGTGCACATAAAGGCCCTAAGTATACAAACATATTACATATGCTAGAGATACACAAACATATTACATACACAAACATATGACATATGCTAGAGATACACATAAAGGCCCTAACTACATAAAGTTTAGTAAGCCTAAGATTAAAATACTATTTAATCATCTGAGGATTCTTCAGACGAGTCAATTTCTTCTTCATCAGAGTCATTATCCGAGTCTTAGAACTCTTCCTATTCGTCACCACTCTCGTTAACATGCCAGTTGTCACGACCATCATTGGAAACCTCGATGTCTTCTCCCAATGTGACAAGACGGATGGGTTCATCCGAGTCTTAGGGCATCCGCGCGGACCTCCTGGTCGATTAAATAGGGAGAAATCGGCCCCAAGACTCTTATTCTCCCAAAATCACTTCCCTAAAACACTCTCTTCTTCTCCCTCTTCATTAATTTCGACCTACAACATTTATTACTACCATTTCCCTCCAATCTTCAAGTGGAAATCATTATCTAAAGGCTTGGAAGGCTAGGGTTCAAAGCTCTACCACCTCATCATCTTCATCTTCATCTTCAACCTCAAGACTCCGTCTCCATTTCTAGGGTTTTGCCATTTTAGAGTTTTTACATCATAAACTCATTTGGTGAGTCTCCTAACCTCTATTTGCCATAAATATGTGTTGTTATTTGCTAATGTGATGATTATAGTTAATTTGAAGTTACCCTAAGAACTAGGGTTTTGGGAATCTACTAGTATATGAGTATTCTTTCTTGAAGAAGGTATTTAATGTGATAATGGGGTGTTATATGCATGTAAAATCATAAAATGAACTACATATTGGTAAAGAATCATCTTTCATGTTAATGGGTTTTGGTTACTAATGATAATATCAGTTGTTAAGCTTGTCATAATAATTTAATGGTGTCTTTTATGGCAAATAAATTGTGTATATGAATGTGATCATGAAATATGTATTATCATGATTTAGAATAGAATGTATTATTCATGAGAAATGTTATCTTTATTTAGTCATGACCTAAATGTGAAGTAATGTCTATTTCCTTGTGCACAAGGATTTAGATGGCAAAATTACTTGATTATAATTGTTGACCGTTGGGTCACTAGCGAGTAGGCAATAGGAGACGTAAGTTCCCGAGTTGTAACTCGTCTAGATTGGATAGACATCCTTGTCCGTAAGTCCTTGAGGTGTAACTCGATGGAGTAAGCATTAGAGGCATAAACGGTTTGAGGATTGTGATGTCTAGAATGGCATGGGAACTAGAACCAGGATATGTGGTGAAATCCAATAACATCGTGGGTGACCCCATTCACGTGTTCTCATCACTCAAGATGGTAACGGGTCTCCCCCGTCTTTCAGGAGTTATCTCTCGTGAAGTTGTACAGGAAATGGAACATATGTTCCGAATGGAAATGTTGGCATTGGTTCAACTTATGGGTACACCGGTAACAATTAAGTATACTGTACATGCTTACGTTATAAACTGTTAAGTCCTTGCTATATCTCTAGACTTTGGTCTAACACTTGCTTTGGTGTTTAATGACTCACAGGTGCTGCTAGTGGTGTGCAAAGGGCACCTTGATTCTCCGGAAGCACACCTAGTAACACCCAAGGACCGGGCATTTCGGAGAATTTGAGAGAAGAACATTTTGAAGTCATAGCGACACCCACCTTAATCTAGTTTGACAAATGTGCTAGATTGAATAGGTTGCCGTGTAATATGTCTTATCTTTCCGCTACTTAAATGATACAACTATCACAACTTTATAGGGTTATAGTCAATCATGTTTACAGGTTTATAATCCTCTTATTTTAGACGTTATTTTGCCGAAATTTTAAGTGAACTATGTATGTAAATTCGATGCCTAGACTTAAGCTGAGACCCTTAGGTTATGGACTGTGAGAGTGGGGTAGAACTTTTAAGATGGGACGACCTTAGAGTCAACAGAAACAACGTCGTTGAGAATTATAAAAGTGGTAGAGAGAATCTTTATGTAGTGTATGTTCATAATTTCAATTAGCTACTGCTATTATGAATGTATGATTATGTGAATATACTTGAATTACTATGATTATGATGATCGATGAACCGTATTAGTATGTTTCTTGTGTTGCTATCCCTCACTCTCTCTCGATTGTGTGATAGACGAAAATGGTAAATACTCGGAGTCACCTTCAATCATCTCCGGAGGGTCAAGCCGTGACTGAATCCACGACCGACAGGCCAAATGAAACTGTAACAGTGGTACCTCCACTTCCGCCTTTGCTTGGCGGTAGAATTGACCAAATACCAAGAACCAACATTGCCACCGCCGACCCAGTTCTAACTGAGGTAACCGATCAAACTCAAATGATGGATATGATGAGGGCCATGAACGAAACCATGGCAAAGAAGCAAGAGATGTTTATGAAGTTGTTGGAGGACAGAGAGGGTAGCAACTGCCGACACGAGATTATAGAAGAGAATGCAGTTATCGCGGGCTCCGGGGGTACCGGGGATGATAACTACACTGATAGATTGGTGACATTAGAGACGAGACAACCTGGGAAAACTTGTTCCTACAAATCCTTCATAGGATGCAAACCGTCGGAGTTCACCGGATCCGATAACCCATGGCTTGTATGAATTGGCTCAGGGAAATCGAGCACGCATTTAGGTCTTGTGAATGTGGTGAGGATCAGAAGGTAAGATTTGGTTCTTAGTTGCTCCAAGGTTCTGCTTTGACATGGTGGAACGTTTTCACCTCGACCATAGAAGAATCGGTGTTGAACAAGATGATTTGGCCCATGTTCAAGAAGAAGGTTTTGGAAGAATATTGCAACGAGCAAGAGATGGACTTGATAGAGGAAGAGTTTCGAGCTTTGAAGAAGGGGGATTTGCCAGTGAAGGAATACACCGGACTTTTCATGGAAAAGTTGAACCTTGTGGGGCATGTGGCCCCAACCGAAAAGGAGAAAGTGAGGGCCTATCTAAAAGGTTTGCCTACGGATATGATGTCGAGAGTTCGTAACTCAAAAGCCACAAACCTTCGGGAAACCATCGAGGAATCCAAGCTCATGGAAAGGGTCTACGCGCAAGACAAGGAAGAGAAGTCGAAGGTCGTTGAGAAGAGAAAGTGGGAGAGCCCGCCGAGCTCGTTCAAGAAGCTGAAATTCCAACCAAGTGGTAGAAGCCTTGATAATCGTCGGGAGGCAAAGTGGTGTTCCAAGTGCAAAAGCAAGCACTTTGGTTTTTGTGACCCCAACTCAATCTCATGCTTTAAGTGTGGCAAGTCGGATCACACTAGTCTAAGTTGTCCTATCCAAGGAGCAACGTGCTTCGAGTGCAAAGAAATGGGGTACGTGAAGAGGGATTGCCCCAAGCTAAGGGGAGGAGCGAGAGGAGGAAACCAGATGAACCAACCAAAGAAGGAAGTCATCCCTAAAACCCAAGGGAGGTCCTTCCAAATGACGAGAGAAGTAGCGAAGGAGACCACCTACGTGGTATCGGGTACGTTCCTACTCAACTCCCTTGCCGCTAAAGTGTTATTTAATTCCGGTGCCAATTTATCTTTTGTATCCATTGAGTTTTGCAAAGCCTTGAATGTGCCCTCTAGTACTCTTAGTGATGCCTTGGTAATAGAAGTAGCAAACGGGGAGCAAGTGATCTTGCACGAAGTTTTGGAAGTGTGTCATCTAGAAATTAGTGGTGAACTCTTTGAAGTGAATCTACATCCCATGGTGATCGGGAGTTTTGACGTGGTGATCGGGATGGACTGGTTGTCTCGACACCAAGCGGAGATCCTTTGTTCAAAGAAACTGATCAGATTACCGATCTCAAGCGGGGATTTCATCTTTGTGTATGGAGAGAAGCTTAAGGGTGAAGTGGCTCTCATTTCATCCATCAAAGCAAGAAAATGTCTAATGAAGAATTGCCCATCATTCCTCGCCTACGTAATGGATGCCAAAGCGGAGAAGAAGAAGATCGAGGACGTGTGGATCCTTAGTTAATATCCGGACGTATTTCCCAATGACCTTCCGGGATTGCCGCCCGATCGCCAAGTGGAGTTCCGGATCGATCTAGTTCCGGGAGCGGCATCGATTACCCGTGCACCTTATCACCTTGCTCCGACCGAAATGCAAGAGATGATGTCGCAACTTCAGGAGCTGCTAGAGAAAGGATTCGTAAGGCTGAGCTCTTCGCCTTAGGGAGCTCCGATACTCTTCGTCAAGAAGAAGGATGGGTCGATTTGAATGTGCATCGACTACCGGGAGTTGAGCAAGGTACAAGTATCCGCTACCCCGAATAGACGACCTCTTAGATCAACTACAAGGACTCGGATGCTTTTCCAAGATTGATCTTCGTTCGGACTACCATCAAGTGAAGGTTAGAGAAGAAGACGTCTCCAAGGCCGCCTTTAGAACCCTTTATGGTCACTACGAGTTCTTGGTTATGCCTTTCAGGCTAACTAACGCGCCAGCCATGTTTATGGATCTGATGAACCGGGTTTGCCGACCCTTTCAAGATAAGTCAGTTATTGTGTTCATCGATGATATCTTGGTGTACTTAAAGACCGAAGAGGAGCATGAGAGACATCTTAGAGAAGTATTGGAAGTGTTGAGGGACGAGAAACTCTACGCCAAGTTTTCCAAGTGCGAGTTTTGGTTGCAGGAGGTTCAGTTCCTAGGTCACGTGGTGACAAGAGAGGGAGTTAAATTTGACCCGTCAAAAATTGAAGCCATGACGAATTGGGAACCACCTAAGAGTCCCACGGAAATTCGGAGCTTCTTGGGCCTAGTCGGCTACTATCGGAGATTCATTCAGGATTTCACCAAAATCGCCTCTCCATTGACGTCCTTGACAAGGAAGAATGTGAAGTTCCTTTGGACCGAAAGTCAAGAGTGGGCCTTTCGGACTCTACAAAGGAAATTGTACGAGGCGCCAATCTTGTCCCTACCAGAGGGAATGGAGGATTTTGTGGTCTACAATGACACGTCTAAGATGGGTTTGGAATGTGTATTGATGCAAAGGGGCAAAGTGATAGCTTATGCATCAAGGCAATTGAAAGATCATGAGAAGAACTACCCAACCCACGATCTCAAGTTAGCAGTGGTAGTGTTCACTTTGAAGTTGTGGTGACATTACCTTTACGGCACGAAGTGCACTCTTTTCACCGACCATAAAAGTCTAAATATGTCTTTGACCAAAAGGAATTGAATATGCGACAAAGAAGATGGTTGGAGCTACTCAAAGACTATGATTGTGAACTTCTATATCATCCCGGAATGGCCAACGTCGTGGCGGGCGCCTTAAGTTAGAAAGAGTATTGTAGTGGCGTGCAAGCTACTTTTGCAAGGGTGGAAGTCGTCTCAAGTCTAATAGACAGAATCAAGATATCTCAGTCAGAAGCACTCCTTGAAGCGAACATTAAAAGTGAAGGTATGGTGAAGCAACACCTCGAATTAACCAAAAATGGTAGAGGTTTGAAGTTGTTCCAAGGCCGGATCTGGGCACCGAAGATCGGAGGATGTTGAGACTTATTATTGGAAGACGCGCATAAATCCAAGTACTCTATTCACCCGGGAAGCACGAAAATGTACCGAGACTTGAAGCTTAATTATTGGTGGCCAGTAATGAAGTTGAACGTAGCTAGTTACGTGGAGCAATACATAACTTGCCAACAAGTGAAGGTGAAGCAGCAACGACCATACGGTAGTCTACAATTCTTAGAGATACCAGAGTGGAAGTGGGAACACATCACGATGGACTTTGTAACCAAGCTACCGAAGACCTTGAGGAGTCACGACACCATTTGGGTGATTATGGACCGTTTGACCAAAAGTGTGCATTTCTTGCCGATGCGAGAGACTCTACCGATGGATAGATTGGCTAAACTCTACATAGATTAGGTGATCTCGAGGCATGGGATGCCACTCTCTATCGTGTCGGATCACGATAGTCATTTCACTTCCCATTTTTGGGATAACTTGCAAAAGGAGTTGGGTACTAGAATCAAGTTGAGTATCGCATATCATCCTCAGACAGACGGGCAGAGCGAGAGGACCATCCAAACTCTCGTGGACATGTTGAGATCGTGTGTCAGCGACTTCGGGGGAAGTTGGGATTCACATCTTCCGTTAGTGGAATTTGACTACAACAACAGTTATCCCTCGAGTATTGGTATGGCGCCATTTGAGGCGTTGTACGAAAGAAAGTGCAGGACGCCCGTATGTTGGCTAGAAGCAGGAGAGAAACAGTTTTTTGGACCGAAAATCGTGCAAGAGACGACCGACAAGGTGAAGAGCATTAGAGAGCGACTGAAGGCGGCTCAAGACCGTCAAAAGAGCTACGCGAACAAAAAGAGAAGACCGATCGAATTTCAAGTGGGAGAGCGGGTGATGTTGAAAGTTTCACCGTGGAAGGGAATAATTAGGTTCGGTAAACGTGAGAAGCTTAGTCCTCGTTTCCTTGGACCTTTCACCATCGTTGAGCGCATTGGGCTTCAAGCCTACAAGTTGGATTTACCGCCCGAAATAGATGGGATCCTACCTTTCACGTATGTTACTTATGAAGGTGTTTAGCCGAGGAGGAGAGTGTCATTCCTTTATCGGAGATCAGAGTGGATAACGACCGATGCGTGGAGGAGCCCGAGACTATCTTGGAAAGGAAGACGAAGAGACTGTGACAGAAGGAAGGGGTTATGGTGAAGATTCAATGGAAGCACCACCGGGGGGCTAACGTGACGTGGGAATCGGAAGAAGATATGAAAAGGCGTTATCCTCACCTATTTGTTTAGTTTGAGATTTCGAGGACAAAATCTTTTCTGAGGGGTGAAGGATTGTAACACCCCGATTTCTGAGTAAGCAAATACTACCTTTGTACCATGTCTCGCTTGTAGTGTAGTGTTAGTTCATGATCTTACCTTGAAACCTGTCTTATTTGATGGTTGATCGTTATAGACGAAAATTAGGGCAAAGGGAACAACAGTGTTCCGCACGGATCTCCGCGCGACTTGAACCGTGCCGCCATCCGCGCGGGGCTCTGCCTTCACGCGACTCCAGTCTTTGGCGCGACTATCCGCGCGGGTTCATTCGCACGGGCATCCGCGTGGACCTCCTGGTCTATTAAATAGGGAGAAATCGGCCCCAAGACTCTTATTCTCCCAAAATCACTTCCTTAAAACACTCTCTTCTTCTCCCTCTTCATGTTAATGGGTTTTGTTTACTAATGATGATATCAGTTGTTAAGTTTGTCATAATAATTTAATGATGTCTTTTATAGAAAATAAATTGTGTATATGAATGTGATCATGAAATGTATATTATCATGCTTTAGAATAGAATGTATTATTCATGAGAAATGCTATCTTTATTTACTCATGACCTAAATGTGAAGTAATGTCTATTTCCTTATGCACGAGGATTTAGATGGCAAAATTACTTGATTATAATTGTTGACCGTTGGGTCACTAGCGAGTAGGCAATAGGTGACGTAAGTTCCCGAGTTGTAACTCGTCTAGATTGGATAGGCACCCATGTCCGTAAGTCCTTGAGGTGTTACTCGACGGAGTAAGCACTAGAGGCATAAACGGTTTGAGAATTGTGATGTCTAGAATGGCATGGGAACTAGAACCGGGATATGTGGTGAAATCCAATAACATTGCGGGTGACCCTATTCACGTGTTCTCGTCACCTAAGATGGTAACGGGTCTCCCCCGTCTTTCAGGAGTTATCTCTCGTGAAGTTGTACAGGAAATGGAACATCTGTTCTGAATGGAAATGTTGGCATTGGTTCAACTTATAGGTACACCAGTAACAATTAAGTATATTGTACGTGCTTACGTTATAAATTGTTAAGTCCTTGCTATATCTCTAGACTTTGGTCTGACACTTGCTTTGGTGTTTAATGACTCACAGGTTCTGCTAGTGGTGTGCAAAGGGCACCTTGATTCTCTGGAAGCACACCTAGGAACACCCAAGGACCGACGGTTCCTGGATTGAAGGAACCGGAACCGAAACCGCTTGTATCGGTTCTCTATTTTTTGGAACAGGCCCCCGAACCGCTAGGAACTGGTTCCGGTTCCGGGTACCCGGTTACAAATTTTTTTAAATTTAACATTTAATACAATAAAAAGGTAATTTTAACTTTTTAAGTCTAATGCAAACAACAAAATACCAACTTAAGTCTAATTTTAACCTCATTTACATTTACATAAGTGAAGAAAAAACATGCGTTAATGATGATTATGATCCTAATTCAATCTGTATATGATGTAAATGTCACATGATGAGTTACCTATATACAATCAACATATATCAACTGTTCATTTCATCGTCATTAAAAGATGGCAAATTGGATGGAGGGGTAAATGGGAAAATAACAAATCCCATAGAACCAATGTCTATCCTAATTTTAATTTTGCATTGCCAAAATAAAGCCAAAAGTTAGTGTAACTACCATATCATATCTCTTTATACTATTTTTGAAGTTAAACAGAAGAATGTACACTAGATCAGTTTTCAAACAATTGACGAAATTTGGTAAATCGGTGAATGCAAATAAAACGCTAAAATTTGGAAGTGTTTATAAATAAATAAATTATTTTTTATTATAAAAATAGTGGGTACTCGTCGGTTCCGGTTCTGGGTACCCGTCGGTTCCGGGAACACGGTCCCGGAACCGGTCCCGACAGGTACCCAGCGGGTAACGGTTCCGAAAGAATGAGAACCGGAACCGGCCCCGATCGGTTCCGTATTTTAGGAACCGGAACCGGTCACACCGGTTCCAGTTCCGGAACCGGCAGTTCCATAGCAGTTCCGATTTCAAAGGCAGGTACCCGCTTTCGATGCTAACCCCTAGCGACACCCACCTTAATCTAGTTTGACAAATGTGCTAGATTTAATAGGTTGTCGTGTAATGTGTCTTATCTTTACGCTACTTAAATGATGCAACTATCACAACTTTATAGGGTTATAGTCAATCATGTTTATAGGTTTATAATCCTCTTATTTTAGACGTTATTTTGCCGAAATTTTAAGTTTTAAATTTACTCAACTTTTAGGGTGTTACAGATTACCGGTGGCCAAATCCGCCGAAAACTTTTGTTTTTTTAAATTTGAAAATACCGCCGATTTCTAGAATTTTTTTTGAAAATTATGAATTTCCGGCGGAAAATTCCGCCGAAAATCCACCGAAAACTATTTTCTTTTTTAAATTTGAAAATACCGTCGATTTCTAGAAATATTTTGGAAATTTTGAATTTCCGGCCGAAAGGTCCGCCGAACATCTGCTGGAAACATATTGTTAGGACTGAAAGTCCTGTGCGTTGAAAGTTGATTAAAGCATTTATAAGGGGGTAAATTGTAATTCTTTGATAGTTGATTGTTAGTTGGCCTAAAGCCCATAAGCCCATTAATCTTTGTAAGCCTAAATATATAAAGGCAGTTCTAGTTCTTTTATTAGTTTAGAAAGTTTTAGTCTCATTATTCATAACTCTAGTCATTAGGTTTACTTTCTCTGATCAGATATTCTCTCTGTAAACCTAAACCCTTTCATTGAATATTAATCATATGACTAGACCCTATCGACCGGTACCCTGCTTGACCGGTACAGTGTAGATCGGTATATTGTTTGACCGGTATATTGTCTTGACCGGTGCCCGTCTGTGACCGATACCTAGACTCAACCGGTACCCTGCGACCGGTACATTGGTCGACTGGTACCCTGCATTGACCGGTACATTGTTGACCGGTATATTGTTTGACCGGTGCCCCGTCTTGACCGGTGCCCCGTGTTGACCGGTACCTTGACTCGACCGATAACCAGTTCGACCAGTACTCTTTGTGGACCGGTACCTTCTGTTCGACCGGGTCCTTGCTCGACCGGTCCTTGTCCTATTTATTTATTGGTTGTTTTTGGATCATCTTGTATGTCTCACGATCACTACAGTGCAGTTAAGATTAAAGCTTAAACCCGTTCAAGTTTCATCTTTTGTCAAGCCTTTCAAAGCCGGATCGAATTAATTCTATTCGATATGATCAAAAAGGATGAACTCACCAAGGCTGCGGTCCAAAGGAGAATATGAAGAATGGAAAGTTGATTTTTTGAATTTTGTAGATGAACATGATGTGGGTTACTATATCAGATTATCATTGACTGAAGGAGAGATGCAATCCCAAATTCCAACTGAAGCTTCATCTGTGGAACAGGAGAAAAGACAGAGGGCTAATAATTTATCTCGAAATTATATGACAAGTAGTATTTCTTGTGACCTCTTTCGTGACATTTTGAGTGAAATTTCTGGTCAAATATATTCTTACAAAATGACAAGAAAAGAGTTGTGGGATTGCACTGAATGGTTGATATTAGGGCCAAGGGAATTGCTAAAAGAAAGAGAATTGGAATCTGAGAATTCTGAGCTGAAAAGAAAGATCTCTGATTTTGAATATCAGATTGTCCAGATCCAGAAAGCATCAGTTGAAAAGTATGATGAGAAGACTAAAAATCTGGAGGATACTAATGCTAAGCTTCAAAACAAAATATCTGATTTGGAGCAAAAGATTGCAAAAGACAAATCCGATTTTGAGACTAAAGAGAAGGCTTTTGCAAAGTAGTTCTCAGATTTTTCAAGAAAATGTGCTGATGAGAAGAAAGCAGTTGAGCTGAAATGTATCAAGCTTTCTCAAAAAGTTTCTGATTTTGAGAAAGTAATAATCTTGGAAAGAGAAAAGATTGTCAAGGAGAAGAAGGAGATTGAAAAGAAGAATGTTGGATTCTTTAAAGAAATATCCGGACAAAGAAAGGATGCTGAGGAGGGATTTGAAGAAGAAAGAAGCATTTTTTAGGCTGAGATTAAAAAGCTTACTGAGAAGCTATCTGAACTATCTGAAAGTGTGCTGAAAGAGAAGAAAACGAAGTCTGAATGCGAGACGAAGATTGACCTCCTTGTCAAAGAGAGAAACAGATTTGCATCAAAGATTAAAGAGCTTGAAAAGTCAGCATCAATCACAAATCAGAAAACTGTTTCTTCAAAAAGGTCAGTTAAATCTTCTGATCAAATTCATAGTACTAACATTTTCTTTGATAGAAATATAGATGTTTTAGGTACACATCTAAGAAGAAGGAGATACAAAGAAGAAGAATTGGTCTGGAGAACGAAACCAGTTGAAGATGAGGTGAAAAGAAAGAAATCATGTGTACATACACACAAAGCCAAAAAGAGCAATATGCGTAAAGGTAAACCTGATCATATCTACTCGAGAGATCAATTAATCAGGTTGTTAGGTAAGAAATATTATTGTTCTTGTTGTCGTACACATGATCCTATTCACAAGACTAGGGATCATTACTGGTATGGTTCTTATTCCATTACTCCCATTCGAACTGCAACTAATATTCATGGACCCAAATACCAGTGGGTACCAAAGCCTAAAATTGATTCTGTGTTGCAGGAACCTACTGTCAAGGGGGGGTAGAAGAACAAAGGCTTCTAAGTAAATCCGCTTAGAACCTGTACTTCAACGGAGTTCGACTTCTGAACACTTCAGTTCAGGACTCGTTCTTAAATGCTTATCTGACCTAAATCATTTTATCATGATTTGAGGGGGAGCTTAAAGGTAAATATCTTCTAATCCTAGATCTCTGATTGTTTGAAAGAAGAACAACTTTCAAGCATGAAAAACGTTTTCTTAAATGTTCAAACCACTTCTCTATTCTCAAAAGATTTTATGAATTTAGAAGTGTGATTTTAAATGTTTTTCAATTTTTGAGCATTAATGTTTAACTGACCGTGTGTTTCCAAAGATCAATACTTGCGTATTATCTTGTCCATATACTGTCAAGCATTCACACACACCGGTTCAGTACTTCGTTTGAATTTGTTATTACCATGTCTCATAACGAACCAATTTTTCGATGGTAATACTCCCGTTTGCTTTCAAATATTGTTGAGCATCAATCATCATTTCCAAATTTGTGCTTTCATTGCTAAATTGTTTATATTTGTTCATATAAACAAAATATCCAGTTATTTGATACCCTAACCATTTCATTTGATCTGATTGATACATTGTCAGATTCTCAAAACAATTCTTGTGATTTCATTTCTTTCATTCAATATCTTTGTTTTGAGAAATCTTCAAAGTTCAATTGCTCAAATCTTATGAGCATACATTTTGACAGTGTTATCATACACTTTGTACTTAACTATTTAGTTAAATTGTTGAGCATCTATTCTTTGTTAGGACTTACATGGGATTTGTGTGAGAACTTAAACAGCACTTCCATGGATTCACGTTAACCAGTGTTTCCTACCCCGGAAGTTATCCTTGAGTGATTGAGGGGTGAGGGGTCTTAAATCAAAGAGTGGGGGAGATAACTCATCCGGTTGAGTTTTTCTCATTGTGCTGAGCGGTAAAATGTAAATAAGAGTTTGGTTAGAAGTGAGCTTTAATGACAAAAATAAAGAGGGTGTGAGAACAAAGTTAAAAGAATATGAAAACTCTGGACCAAACACTTTCTGAGCCGGGCAGCCACATCTTCTGATTGGTTCACATTCTTTGGTGACCATCATTGAAACAGGCAGTAAGCCCATGCCAACTCTTACTATAACCCCACCAGCCACTCATTTCTTTCCCGAAAAATAAATGTTTCATTTTATTTGGGGACGCAGCATATCTGCTATCTAGTATTCACTCGGAAGATTTAGATATTGAAAAAGAAGGAAAGTTGCCCCACCTTCGCACCTCTTTCATGCACATTGAGTCCGTGTAATATCTGTTGCTGTCTCAACAGTTTACACAATTTGAGCCTGATATAGCTAAGTAGCTTAATCATTTCTACACTTTCACGAGCACACAAGGAATGAGTTTTCTTGGCATAACATTCATAGAAAATTCCTTTGTGGTTTTTCGATGACTGAATGGAAGCCCTGGGGGAGTGAACGTCACAAAAGCTCATTTCCAATGTACATCCGTTGTACAAAGTGGCTCCGTGCTACTTACAGGCATACTAACTGTTTCATCTGTTGAATCAGGGTTACATTGTTCATTATGTCTGAATTTGAAAAGATTCGGATATATACATTTCATGAATTGACGGATAATAAGATCAACGGGCGAAGAATGTCAAATTATTATGAAGGGAAGATTGTTCGTCTTTACAAAGGGGGAAATCAAAGAAAGTGCTGAAATTGAAGAAGTTTTGATGATCATGATGTTTACAATCATCAAAAAGGGGGAGAAAGAAAGTTATGTGAAAAGATTTGTGGAGAAACTTCAGAAAGTTCAAGTTTTTCAAGATTGGTGAAAAGAAATCATTCCATGATGATTCAATTTCTGAATGAAGATAATTCGTGAAAGTTTGCTTTTCTGAAGACAGTCTACAGATCAAAGAGATGAATATATGAGTTCAATGCTGTTTCAATATTCAAAGATGAAGATTTCAAAGATTTTATTGGTTCTTCTATCCCGTATCATGTGGTGTCTGCTTCAAGTCATTTTCTCCTACAAGCTGATTGAAACAAGTTCTTAAGCTGAAAGTCTATTCAACTCGCGGTTCGAAGACAAATTCTTTGTTTTAAACTGAAGATGCACCGTGGAATGTCAAGTAACTCCCACATTATCTTTCTTGTGTGCTGATCCGATGTGTTGAGTTTCTACAGTTGAAACATGCTTGATAGTGCGTTCAGTCGAGGCTATTGTACATTGAATCGGGTTACAAAGTTGAAACTATGAAGACCAAGAGCTTTATTCAAGGGGGAGCTTGGAAAGACATGAAGACATGAAACACCAGAGTTCTTTAAAGATTCAAGAGGGAAAGAAGATCAAGCTTGAAGTTTTCAAGAAGATAAATGCCTTATTCAACTTTAGGGGGAGATTGTTAGGACTGAAAGTCCTGTGCGTTGAAAGTTGATTAAAGCATTGTAATTCTTTGATAGTTGATTGTTAGTTGGGCCTAAAGCCCACAAGCCCATTAATCTTTGTAAGACTAAATATATAAAGGAAGTTCTAGTTCTTTTATTAGTTTAGAAAGTTTTAGTCTCATTATTCATAACTCTAGTCATTAGGTTTACTTTCTCTGATCAGATATTCTCTCTGTAAACCTAAACCTTTTCATTGAATATTAATCATATGACTAGAGGTTGTGGCACGATTGTTCTTTATTGTTGATTACTTTTGTTCGTGATTGCACTGTACTGGGATCCACACATATTTTTCTTTTCTTTTAATTTTTTACACTATTTTTATTTTTATTATTATTATTATTATTATTATTATTATTATTATTATTATTATTATTATTATTATTATCATCATCATCATCATCATAGTTATTATTATTATTATTATAATATTACTAAATTATTATTACAGCCCGACTGTATCCCTTAAAGCCCAACCGGATCCATTAAATCCTAACTGGGTTACGTTAAAGTCTAACTTGATCCATTAAACCAAATCGGATCCGTTAAAGACCAACTGGATTCATTATACCCCAACTAGGAACGTTAAAGCCCAACTGGATCCATTAAAGACCAACTGGGAATGTTAAAGACCAACTGGATCCATTAAAGTCCAACTGGGAACGTTAAAGCCCAACAAAATCCATTAAAGCCCAACTGGATCCATTAAAGCCCAACTGGATCCATTAAAGGCCAACGGGGTACGTTAAAGCCCAACTGGATTCATTAAAGACAACTGGATCTATTAAAGCCTAACGAGGTACGTTAAATGCCAACATGGAATGTTAAAGCCCAGCTGGATCCATTAAAGTTCAATTAGGAACGTTAAAGCCCAACTGGATCCATTAAAGCCAACCGTGTCCATTAATGCCCAACTAGATCCATTAAAGCCCAACTATGTACGTTAAAGCCTAATTGGATACGTTTAAGCCCAACTGGATCCATTAAAGCCTAACAGGATCCGTTAAAGCCCAACTGGGAACTTTATAGTCCAACTAAATCCATTAAAGACCAACTGGATCTATTAAAACCCAACTTGATCCATTAAAGCCAACTGGAACCATTAAAGCCCAACAAGGTACGTTAAAGCCCAACATGGAACGTTAAAGCCCAACTTGATCCATTTAAAGCCAACCGGATCCATTAAAGCCCAACATGGAACGTTGAAGCCCAACAGGATCCATTAAAGCCGAACTGAACCATTAAAACCCAACTGGGTACGTTAAAGTCCAACTTGATCCATTAAACCAAACAAGATCCGTTAAATACCAACTGGATTCATTAAAGCCCAACTAGGAACGTTAAAGCCTAATTGGATACGTTAAAGCCCAAATAGGAACGTTAAAGCCCAACTAAATCCATTAAAGCCCAATTGGATCCGATAAAGCCCAACCGGGAACGTTAATGCCCAACTAAATCCATTAAAGAGAATGTTAGTGAGTCTTAGCCATGATCAGACGAATGGTGTCAAAGACCCATTAAAGCCCAACTAGGTACGTTAAAGCCCAACTGGATCCATTAAAGGCAATTGGATCCATTAAAGCCCAACAGGGTACGTTAAAGCCCAACATGGAACGTTAAAGCCCAACCGGATCCATTAAAGCCAACCGGATCCATTAAAGCCCAACATGGAACGTTAAAGCCCAACTGATCCATTAAAGCCTAACTGATCCTTTAAAGCCCAACTGGGTACGTTAAAGTCTAACTTGATCCATTAAACCCAATCGGATCCATTAAAGACTAACTGGATCCATTAAAGCCAACCGGGTCCATTAAAGCCCAACTGGATTCATTAAAGCCTAACTGTGTACGTTAAAGCCCAACTGGATACGTTAAAGTCCAACTGGGAACATTAAAGCCCAAATGAATCCATTAAAGCCCAACTAAATCCATTAAAGCCCAACTAGGTACGTTAAAGTCCAATTAGATCCAATAAAGCCAACTTGATTCATTAAAGCCCAACGGGGTACGATAAAGCCCAACACGGAACGTTAAAGCCCAAAGAGATCCATTAAAGCCCACCGGATCCATTAAAGGCCAACATGGAACGTTAAAGCCCAACTGGATCCATTAAAGCCCAACTAATCCATTAAAACCCAACTGCGTACGTTAAAGTCCAACTTGATCCATTAAACACAATCGGATCCGTTAAAGACCAACTGGATTCATTAAAGCCCAAATGGGAATGTTAAAGCCCAAATGAGAATGTTAAAGCCCAACTGGGTAAGTTAAAACCCAAATGGATCCATTAAAGCCCAACTAAATCCATTAAAGCCAATTGGGTCCATTAATGCCCAACTGGATCCATTAAAGCCCAACTGTGTACGTTAAAGCTCAACTGGATACGTTAAAGCCCAATTGGGAACTTTAAAGCCCAATTGAATCCGTTAAAGCCCAATTGGGAACGTTAAAGCCCAACTAATTCCATTAAAGCCTAACCGGATCCATTAAAGCCCAACTGGATCCATTAAAGCCCAACGGGGTACGTTAAAGCCAAACATGGAACGTTAAAGCCCAGCTGGATCCATTAAAGACAAACTGGGAACGTTAAAGTCAATCGGGTCCATTAATGCCCAACTGGATCCATTAAAGCCCAACTGTGTATGTTAAAGCCCAACTGGGAATGTTAAAGCCCAACTGAATTCATTAAAGCCCAACTGGATTCGTTAAAGCCCAACTAGGAACGTTAAAGCCAAACTAAATCCATTAAAGCCCAACCGGATCCATTAAAGCCCAACTTGATCCATTAAAGCCCAACGGGGTAGGTTAAAGCCCAACATGGAACGTTAAAACCCAACTAGATCCATTAAAGCCAAACATGGAACGTTAAAGCCCAACTGTATCCATTAAAGCCCAACTAATCTATTAAAACCCAACTGGGTACGTTAAAGTCACATTTGATCCATTAAACCCAACCAGATCCGTTAAAGACCAACTAGATTCATTAAAGCCCAACTGGTTACGTTAAAGCCCAACTGGGTAAGTGTTGGGAACTGAAGAATTCATCAAGTGTGGTTAATGCTGCTGGTTCAATATTAATACTGCTGAGTGTTACTACTGCTAGTGTTAATTAATACTGCTAGTCAAAGTTAGTACTGCTTGAACAAAGTTAGTACTGCTTAGCTAGTTAGTACTGCTAGTAGTTAGTACTGCTTAGTAGTTAATGCTGCTAGAAGGAAGTTAATGCTGCTGAAGATTAATACTGCTTATATGATGAAGATTCGTATGAAAGGATATACTGAAGATATTTTATTCATTGTAATTATCTTTGTATTCAGTATATATATATAGTATTGTTTAGAATAGGAAGACAACTTTTAACTTTCAGTTTTCATTCTTTTAAAGAGAATCAACCTCAAGGCATAGATCCTAATTCTAGAGAAGTAGAATTCGTATTGGTGAGCCTGTTCATCAATATTGAGGTTGAGTGAGTAATCTTGTAACTTCAAAGCATCAAATAAAAGCTTACAGTTTGTTATTCATATTTACTGTGTTGATTTACTGTTTCATTGAATATCAAAGTGTTATTCCGCAAACTTCTTTGATATTGTTTCTGAGAAGTAATTCTTGTTGAGAATTCGATCCTGACAAGTGGTATCAGAGCCTGATTTCTCAGAAACAACTATTCATCATGGAAAATCTTACAGAATCAAGCAGTACTTTGGTATCAAAAGTTCCAATGCTCAGATCCAATGAATTTGACATGTGGAAAATCAGAATCAAGCAATATATTCTCCTCACAGATTACTCTATGTGGGACATCATTGAGAATGGCCCATCTGATGCAGGAAAGATTGGTGAAGATGGCAAAAGAACCCCTCCAAAGACAGATGCAGACAGGAAGACAAGGCAGATAGAGATGAAAGCCTTGAGCACACTGCTCTTGGCCATTCCAAATGAGTATCAACACCAATTCTGCAATTGTACTGATGCACAGATGCTCTGGAATGCTCTAGAGAAGAGATTCTCAGGTACTAAAAGTACCAAGAGAAATCAAAAGGCAATCTTAAAACAACAGTATGAAAACTTCATCTCAACTAAGAATGAGTCAATGACTCAAACTTTTGACAGGTTTAATAAACTAATTGGTGAACTAGCTACTATGGGAGTACAGATTGATCAAGATGATGTGAACAGAAAGTTCTTAAGGTCCCTTGGAGATGAATGGACCATGTACACTGTGTCATTCAGACAGAATGATCAGTTGGAAGAAAAAGAACTTGATGATCTGTACAATGATCTTAGAGTATTTGAAGCTGAGGTGGAGGCAAAGAAGAAGCCTTCTGGATATATTCATAATGCTGCACTCTTATCAGCATCAATTGATTCTACTGCTAACCCTGAATCAGTTAATGCTGCTACTGGAACAAATCAAGATAAAGGCACTGATTCTGTGTTTGAAGCTTTTCTTTCCAATCATGGAAATTCCTCTTTGATTAATGATGACTTAGAACAACTTCATCCAGATGATCTGGAAGAGATGGATATTAAATGGCAGATGGCCATGCTCTCCATGAGGGTTAAGAAGTTTATAAAGAGGACTGGGAGAAACAACTTCTCCCAAAGAAAAGAAGATGGAGTAGGGTTTGATAAATCAAAGGTGGAATGCTACAAATGCCATCTGAAGGGACATTTTGCTAGAGAATGCAGAAGTGAAGTGTCTCACAACAATCACCAACAAACTCAATCTGGAAGCTTCAATAACAACAGAAACTCTGCTCAAGCCCTTGTTTCTCAACAAGGAATGGGGTTTGATTGGAGTGATCAAGCAGAAGAAGCTATTCAGAATCAAACTCTTATGGCTAAAGTATCTGATCTCCCATCTGAGGTAAGTTCTAATCTCTGTTCTAAAACTTGCATAGACACTGTTAAAAGGTACAGGGATCACAATCAGAAGATGAGTGATGACCTTAAGAGATTAGAAAAAGATATCAAAGACTATGTAAGGATTGTAGAGAGATTTGAAGATCAGATCAAAGGTTTTCAAGCCAATGAACTCCAACACTCATATGACACCAATTACTGGCAGTGGGAGAAAAAGGATTTAGAACTTAAACTGACCAAATCTAAAGAGGAGAGTGAAAAACTGAAAGAGGAGTTAACCAAGGTTAAGCTTGATGTAGAAAAGTTTTCCAATGCTTCTAAAGCAATGGACTCCTTACTGCAAAATCAGATTCATGATAAGTTGAGAAGAGGAATTGGGTATAATGCCACACCTCCACCATATAACAACAATTACATTCCTCCTACTTCAGACCTGTTAGACACCAAAGATAGGAAGGACTTGCCTGAGGGAACCACTGAAATAGATCCCTTAGATGAGGTAGTTGTTGAGGATAAGACTGAGAAAAAGATTGGCAAGAGTAAGGAGAACAAGGTAAGTGGTGAGATTTCTATAGAGAACAACATTATCACCAATGAGGATTGTGGAAGGACTTGGATTAAATCCAAGGACATAGAGAAGACAGAGGGAAAGTCTGGTAAGGTCCATTACAAACAGACCACAGTTGTGAATCCAGGTCCTTGCAAACAGTGTGCTTGTAAGAAGAATGAGCCCCAAAAACAGGACAAAAAGAGGGGAAATCAAAGAAACTGGAATAATCAATGGGCACAAAAACAAGGGGTTGATCTGAGTAAAATCAATAGACCAAAACCTTGTTTTATCTGTGGCAAATTGAATCATCTGGCAAAATTCTGTTATTTCAATCCTATGAAACAAAGGATGAATTTAAAAAGATCCATGCAAAAACCCTTTGGTTATAAGAAAATTGAAAAGAACCATGTGGCTAAGAAAACTGTTAAAACTAAAAGCCACATGAAGAAAAAGTCTGTTAAAGAAAGTGTCAATATGTGGATTCCTAAAAGCACTAAAACTGTTAGTACTGCTACCACAAATAGTGTTGCTGACAATGATAGTGCTGCTAGAAGTAATACTACTGCTAACAATGTTAATGCTGCTAACAAGGTTAGTACTGCTAAATCTGTTAGTACTGCTAACTCTGTTAGTACTTCTAAGGTTAGTACTGCTTCTAGTGTTGGTTCTGCTAAGCCAATAACATTGACAAAGTACTCTAATAAAGAGTGCTCTGAGTTTAAAAACCTCATTAAAAAGGAATGTAAATACTTTGATGAGAAAGGAAGACCCAAGACAACTGTTGCTTGGGTCCCCATTCATACTAATTGATTTATCTAATGTGCAGTGCAACCAACAGCTCAAGGGAAAGAGCATTTGGCATGTTGATAGTGGTTGCTCTAGGCACATGACAGGCAACATGTCATGCCTTCAGGATTTCAAGTATATCAATGGAGGACATGTTGCATTTGGAGACAATCTTACTGGTGGTAAGATAAGTGGAAAAGGTAATGTCACCAAAGGTAAGATGACATTTGAGGATGTCTACTATGTTGATCAATTAAAGTACAACCTGTTAAGTGTATCACAGGTTTGTGACAAACAACATAGTATATTATTTTACTAACACTGAGTGTATGATTCTTGCTCCAGGGTTCAAGGTAGTTGATGAAAGCATGATACTACTTAGAACTCCAAGAAAGGACAATGTTTACTGTCTTGATTTGGACAATGTTGATAGTGATTCATCTTTAAATTGTCTTGTTTCAAAAGCTTCTGTAGATGAATCCTCCCTTTGGCACAGAAGGATGTGTCACATGAATTTCAAGACTATGAACAATCTTGTTAAAAATAACCTTGTAAGAGGTTTACCTTCAAAAGTCTTTTCATGTGATGATCATTGTGTTGCTTGTCTTAAAGGCAAACAACACAAAACTTCTCATAAGACCAAAGAGTTAAATTCTGTTTCTTCTTGTCTCCAGTTATTGCATATGGATCTGTTTGGTCCTACAAATGTTATGAGTATAGGCAAGAAATCTTACTGCTTGGTTATTGTTGATGATTACTCCAGATTTACTTGGGTATATTTTCTAAGGACTAAGGATGAAACAAGTGGTCTTATCAAATCCTTTATTCTAAGAATTGAAAACCAAACTAATCAAAGAGTAAAAGTCATTAGATCAGATAATGGAACTGAGTTTAAAAATAATGATCTAAACACCTTTTGTGAAGGAAAAGGTATTGAGAGACAATATAGTGCTCCTAGGACTCCTCAACAGAATGGTGTTGCTGAAAGGAGAAATAGGACACTAATAGAGGCTGCTAGATCTCTGTTGGCTGATTCAAAATTGCCAATTACCTTCTGGGCTGAAGCAGTTAATACTGCTTGTTATGTCCAAAACAGAGTTCTAGTGGTCAAGCAAAAGAACAAGACCCCATATGAGCTTTTAAATCAAAGAAAACCTTTTATTGGTTTCTTCAAACCTTTTGGGTGTCCTTGTACAATTCTAAATACCAAATCTCACTTAGGTAAGTTTGATAGCAAAGCAGATGATGGATTTCTTGTTGGATATTCATCTCAGAGTAAGGCCTACAGAGTTTTTAACTCTTCTTCTAGAATAATTGAAGAAAGTGACAATGTCAAATGCAATGAGAACACACCAAATCCTGTTGGGTCTGGACCTCAGTGGCTATTTAACATTGATTCACTAACTAACTCTTTTGGTTTCAGTAATGAGTATACAGGAACAGGTAGTGGAGAATCAGAGATCACACAAGTTCAAGAAAGTATATCTAAATCTGTGATTTTTCCCATACCCACAGTAAATTCAGTTGAAGACTGTGAAAAGGAATCATTTTCTGAATCAAGTCAGAGTGAAGAAGACACTAGAGATGAGGAGACTCAAGAAAACAATGAAGTAGCATCTGAAAATACTTCAGTTGAGTTGCATGAATCTAATCTTGAGGCTGGATTAAATGAAGAACCTAGTCACAACACCAGAGTTCAGAAGAATCATCCTCCACAGTTGATAATAGGAGATATCTCTTCTCCTATGATGACTAGACATCAAAGCAGACTTCAGGAAATGCAAGATCAACAACATACAGTGCTTTCTTGTTTTCTATCCCAGCTTGAGCCTAAAAAGGCACATGATGCTATGAAAGAATCTAGCTGGATAGAAGCAATGCAAGAAGAACTGTTACAGTTCAAGCTACAAGATGTGTGGGATCTA
This sequence comes from Arctium minus, assembly GCA_954870635.1. Classification (NCBI taxonomy): domain Eukaryota; kingdom Viridiplantae; phylum Streptophyta; class Magnoliopsida; order Asterales; family Asteraceae; genus Arctium; species Arctium minus. Next base: position 22,090,125 of record OX941082.1, read on the forward strand.
GTAGACCTTCCTAAAGGTCACAGAGCAATTGGCACAAAATGGATCTTCAGAAACAAGAGAGATGAAAGAGGTATTGTTATAAGAAACAAAGCAAGGCTGGTGGCTCAAGGCTATACTCAAGAAGAGGGCATAGATTATGAAGAAGTTTTTGCACCTGTAGCTAGGATAGAAGCAATAAGACTATTCCTAGCCTATGCTTCTTACATGAACTTCAAAGTCTACCAAATGGATGTAAAAAGTGCTTTTCTCTATGGGTCAATTGAAGAAGAAGTATATGTCTGTCAACCACCAGGGTTTGAAAACCCAAGCTATCCAGACAGAGTATACAAATTAAAGAAAACACTTTATGGACTACATCAAGCCCCAAGAGCATGGTATGACACCCTGTCATCCTATCTCTTGGAAAATGACTTTGAAAGAGGAGTCATTGATAAGACTCTATTTATCAAAAGAAAGAAGAAGGATATCTTGCTGGTCCAAATATATGTTGATGACATTATTTTTGGTTCTACAAGAAACAACATGTGCAAGGAGTTTGAGGATTTAATGCATCAAAGGTTCAAAATGAGTTCCATGGGGGAACTTACTTTCTTCCTTGGACTCCAAGTTCAACAGAAGTCAGATGGCATTTTCATATGTCAATCCAAGTATGTGCAAGATATTCTAACCAAGTTTGGTTTCTCAGAATCAAAACCTGCCAGCACACCTATGGAAACACACAAGCAGATCACAGCAGATCTTGAGGGGGAGGACATGGATGTGCATTATTATAGATCCATGATTGGCTCTCTCATGTATCTCACAGCATCAAGGCCAGATATTATGTTTCCAGTCTGTGTATGTGCAAGATTTCAAGTTAGGCCAAAGCAATCTCACTTTCAAGCTGTTAAGAGGATATTCAGATATCTCAAAGGGCAACCCAGATTGGGACTTTGGTATCCTCATAACTCACCTTTTGACCTAATAGCATACTCAGACAGTGATCTAGGTGGGGCAAACTTGGACAAAAAATCTACTTCTGGAGGATGTCAGTTTTTGGGTGCTAGACTAGTCTCATGGCAGTGCAAGAAACAAACCACAGTATCCACATCTACAACAGAGGCAGAGTACATAGCAGCTGCAAGTTGCTGTTCTCAAGTCTTATGGATTCAGAATCAAATGTTGGATTATGGGGTAACCTTTCTACACACTCCAATCTTTATTGACAACAGCAGTGCTATTAGCATTGTAAATAATCCAGTCAAGCACTCAAAGACAAAGCACATTGAAATCAGGTATCACTTTATAAGAGATTGTAATGAAAAGAAACTTATTCAAGTTGTCAAAGTTCACACTGATAATCAGTTTGCTGATCTATTCACTAAAGCTTTTGATGTGGGTAGATTCACTTTCTTGGTCACAAGTGTGGGAATGATAAACTCTGAATAATCTTCTTCTCAAAAAGTGGTTTTATACCTGTATATTTTTATTCTTGGTGTTACTAATCTTCTTTTTCAGGATATGCATAGCAGTACTAAGTGTTTAGCACGTTTAAAAGGAGTAAGTTCAGTTAATACTGCTAGTAGTTAATACTGCTAGTTAGTTACTACTGCTCACAGTTAATACTGCTAGTAGTTAATACTGCTAGTTAGTTAATACTGCTCGCAGTTACTACTGCTAGTAGTTAATACTGCTAGTTCGTTAATACTGCTCGCAGTTAATACTGCTAGTAGTTAATACTGCTCGCAGTTACTACTGCTAGTAGTTAATACTGCTAGTTCGTTAATACTGCTCGCAGTTAATACTGCTAGTAGTTAATACTGCTAGTTAGTTAATACTGCTCGCAGTTAATACTGCTAGTAGTTAATACTGCTAGTTAGTTACTACTGCTCACAGTTAATACTGCTAGTAGTTAATACTGCTATAGGTTAATACTGCTTCTATTCCGAATACTATAAATACTCTTTGCCCGCCTAAAAGCTTATAACGACTCTTTGCATACTATTCACCTGCGCTCTAAACCCTTTCTCTCTCAAAGTTCAAAGTTTTCAGGCAAGAATCTTCAAGGTCAATGGCATCAATGGCGTTCATTGACGAGCACAATGAAATCGCAATGCTCCAAAAGCCAAAACAAGCAGATGGCTTTCATCAGATAGTCGACTTTCTGAAGACTAGCCACATTGCCCATGCTCTCACTATGTCTCCAACTATCTTTATAGAGCATCAGAGGCAATTCTGGGCACATGCCACCATTGTTAATGAGAATGGTGTGCGAATGATCAAGACGACAGTATGTGGCAATCCATTGACAGTTACTGAAGAGATAGTTCGCATCAGTCTACGTCTAGACGATGCCTCTGGTATAACTTCTATCCCTAATGATGAACTGTTTTCTACTCTGACAAGAATGGGGTATGGAGGCCCATTGGGTATTTTTAAGTTCTCAAAAGCTAAATTTTCACCCCAATGGCGTTTTCTTGTTCATACCTTGATGCACTGCATTTCTAAAAAGACTACTGGATGGAGTGAGTTCAGCAGTACCATTGCTTATGCTTTGGTCTGTTTGGCCACTGCCAGAAGGTACAATTTTTCACAAATGATTTTCAATGATCTTGTCTCAAACATGGGAAACAAAAAGAGCTTTTATATGTATCCCAGGTTTGTTCAAGCAGTTATCAACCATGAATTGACGGATATTCCTCATTCTGATGGAATTTATGTACCAAAACCCCCCAAAGGCAAGGTTTTCTCAAATATGAGAAGATCTGCTGGGGACTCTGAAGGAGTTGACACCCCATTGTTCTCTACAATGATGGTGGTGTCCCAACCCAATGAAGGTATGGCAGCAGGGTCAAGGCCCCCATTAGATCAATCCACTGCTAGCCAAGCCCAACCTTCCCACTCTATATCTATCCCACAGTCCCTACTAAATAAGCCCACTTCTCCAATTACCCAAACTTATCAAAGAAAACAGGTAAAGAAGGCTCCTTCCCTTCTTGTACCATCACCCACTAAGCCTTTAAGCCCTCTAAGGGAGAATTCTCCCCTAGAGAATATGCAAAGGGAAACCACAAGGGTGTCTCCCAACCCAAAGGAGGTGCTCTCTGAGGAGGAGGTAGAGCATATGGGTGATGAGGCTGCCACTACTCCTGCTAGCACAGAGGAGGAAAGTGGTAACATCAATAAGACCTCCCCCATGGCAACTTTGAATGAGCAATCATTTGAAGGTCCCTGGTGCCAAGAAACCACAGGGGTGGATAGTGCTTCTGCTAGGCAGAGGACTTCCCCTACTAAAAGATCCAATGATCCTTCAATAGGGGGTAACACTCCTGGAGAAGGTGAGGACAGATATAACTATGATGAATTGATGGAGACCATGGGAAACATCAACCAGGATGTCATCAAGAAAGGAAAAGAAATAGAGGAGATGAAGCTGATTATTCTATCTCAACAAGTTCAGATCACCAAACTGAAGAAAATGGTGACAAGATTGTTACAGAAAAGGAGAAGGAAGCAGTTTGTGCTAAAGAGGAGGACAAGTGTTGAAGATGATTTCAACAAGGGGGAGAATTCAGAGGCTGAAGCAGAAAAATAAAGTATTTATGAGATGGGATTTGATGTTAAGGGGGAGAAAGCTGCAGAAACAGAAGCACAAGAAGTAGAAACAGATAATGTTCAAGCAGCAACAGGGCTATCTGTTGAAGAATTGGAAATAGCTGAAACCTTAGTAAAAGCAAAGAATGACACTCCTAAGGCTACTCAAAAGGCTAAGGGAGTGGTCATCAATGAAGGAGACCTTGAAAAGAAGACACAAGAAAGAAGTGAGGCAGGGTTGAAGGATACAAAGGGTAAGGCTAAGATGATTGAACCTGAACAACCTGCAAAGAAGAAAATTCAGATAGAACTGGATGAAGAAGTGGCAAAGCAGCTTCAGGCAGAAATGGAAAGGGAGGAACAACTTCAATCTGAGAAGGATAGAGAGCTTGTACTGAATATGGCCAGAAAACTAAATGAAGAGTATCAGAAGAGCATGAAAACAGCAGCTCAGGCCAAGCAAGTACAAGTAAAAAGAATGCCATTCAAAAAGCAGAAAAGACAACCCTCCAAGACCTTTTTGGCCAATCAGGAAAGAAGAAAGATGATAAACTTCCTGAAAGGTGCAATTGGTGTTAAGGGGGAGATGTTTACTCATATGGCATACTCTCAGGTTGAAGAGCTATACAGGAAGGAAATGACAAAGCTCCAAGGGGATTCCTCTCAAAGGGAAGAAGCAGAAAGAAGGATGAAAGAGAGACATGATCACAACATCCAACAACCATTCCCTGAGAAAACCACACCTTCCAAAGAAGAAGCAGAAGAGAAGAAGGAAGAACCTGGAAATGTTGGTAGAGAAGCCAAGTCTGGAAAAAGAGTGAAAACAATTGCTCCAAAAAGGCAGTTGAAAAGGCCTAGGGTGGAAGAAACTGAAAAGGAAGCAGAACCTTCAGTCACATCCCCAACAGAGCCAGTACAGAGTCCAGAGCAGGTCACTAAGCAAACTGATGAAAGTATGGATCCGTACATGACAATAGTGGAACCTTTGAAAGCTGTTCCAATCTCTATGCAAGCTCCAGAGATCATCTTCTGGGATATTCTGAGAGACAATGGAAAGAATTTCTTCAGAATCAAGAGAGCTGATGGTTCATTTGAAGCTTATTCAACATGGGGGAAAGTCATCAGAAGTTGTTCAAGAGCTGATATGGAAGAACTATATAAAGTTGGGATGAAACTTTATGAACCTGTGTTGAAAGGTACTGAAGAGAATCTTCTCAAAGTGACATTGGAATACTTGTGCATGATGTTTGAGCCTGCAAGAGTGCACCATAGGATTAAAGATCATATGCATGAGTTCATATTCAAGAAGATTGACAAATGGATACTGTTTGAAAACTGTGGAGTATACATGATTACTATTGACAATTGTTATCATGAATACTACCTGGTGGACAAAATATATGAGCATAGCAAGGAGAAGTTAGAAGGGATGCTTAAAGCTACACTGGTTTGTACAAAGGATTCAGAAATGGCCAAGATTGTAGTGAGAAGAACTGTAAATCAAAGTTTGGGCCTAGATCCAAATTTGGGAAATTGAATCAGAGGTGTTGAAAGCATCTTGAAGAAGATCTGAAGAACTTGACTTCTTTTCCTAAAAGTCAAGTTAGGGGGAGATTGTTGGGAACTGAAGAATTCATCAAGTGTGGTTAATGCTGTTGGTTCAATATTAATACTGCTGAGTGTTACTACTGCTAGTGTTAATTAATACTGCTAGTCAAAGTTAGTACTGCTTGAACAAAGTTAGTACTGCTTAGCTAGTTAGTACTGCTAGTAGTTAGTACTGCTTAGTAGTTAATGCTGCTAGAAGGAAGTTAATGCTGCTGAAGATTAATACTGCTTATATGATGAAGATTCGTATGAAAGGATATACTGAAGATATTTTATTCATTGTAATTATCTTTGTATTCAGTATATATATATAGTATTGTTTAGAATAGGAAGACAACTTTTAACTTTCAGTTTTCATTCTTTTAGAGAGAATCAACCTCAAGGCATAGATCCTAATTCTAGAGAAGTAGAATTCGTATTGGTGAGCCTGTTCATCAATATTGAGGTTGAGTGAGTAATCTTGTAACTTCAAAGCATCAAATAAAAGCTTACAGTTTGTTATTCATATTTACTGTGTTGATTTACTGTTTCATTGAATATCAAAGTGTTATTCCGCAAACTTCTTTGATATTGTTTCTGAGAAGTAATTCTTGTTGAGAATTCGATCCTGACAGTAAGTTAAAGCCCAACTGGATCCACTAAAGCCAACCGGATCCATTAAAGCTCAACATGGAACGTTAAAGCCCAACTGAATCCATTAAAACGCAACTAATCCATTAAAACCCAATTAGGTACGTTAAAGTCCAATTTGATCCATTAAACTGAACCGGATCCATTAAAGACCAACTGGATCCATTAAAGCCCAACTGGATCCATTAAAGCCCAACTTGGAACGTTAAAGCCTAACTGAATCCAATAAATCCCAGCTGGATCCGTTAAAGCCCAACTGGGTACGTTAAAACCCAACCAGATCTATTAAAGCCCAACTAGGTACGTTAAAGCCAACTGGATCCATTAATGCCTAACAGGGTACGATAAAGCCCAACACAGAACGTTAAAGCCCAATTGGATCCATTAAAGCCAACCGGATCCATTAAAGCCCAACATGGAACGTTAAACTCCAACTGGATCTATTAAAGCCCAACAGATCCATTAAAACCCAACTGCGTACATTAAAGTCCAACTTGATCCATTAAACCTACCAGATCCGTTAAAGACCAACTGGATTCATTAAAACCCAATTAGGAACGTTAAAGCCCAACGGGGTAAGTTAAAGCCTAACTGGATCCATTAAAGCTCAACTGGGAACGTTAAAGCCCAACTGGGTACGTTAAAGCCCAACTAATCCATTAAAGCCCAATTGGGTACGTTAAAGTCCAACTTGATCCATTAAACCTAATCAGCTCCATTAAAAACCAACTAGATCCATTAAAGCTCAACTGGGAACGTTAAAGCCCAACTAGATCCATTAAAGCCAACTGGGTCCATTAAAGCCTAACTGGATCCATTAAATCCCAACTGGATCCATTAAAGCCCAACTGTGTACGTTAAAGCCCAACTGGATACGTTAAAGCCCAACTGGATCCAATAAAGCCCAACTGGATCCGTTAAAGCCCAACTGGATCCGTTAAAGCCCAACTGGGAACGTTAAAGCCCAATTAGGTATGTTAAAGCCAACTGGATCCATTAATGCCCAACGGGGTACGATAAAGCCCAACACAGAACGTTAAAGCCCAATTTGATCCACTAAAACCAACCGGATCCATTAAAGCCCAACATGGAACGTTAAAGCCCAACTGGATCCATTAAATCCCAACAGATCCATTAAAACCCAACTGCGTACGTTAAAGTCCAACTTGATCCGTTAAACCTAATCGGATCCGTTAAAGACCAACTGGATTCATTAAAGCCCAATTAGGAACGTTAAAGCCCAACTGGGTAAGTTAAAAGCCTAACTGGATCCATTAAAGCCCAACTAGAACGTTAAAGCTCAACTAGGTACGTTAAAGCCCAACATGGAACGTTAAATCCCAACTGGATCCACTAAAGCCAACCGGATCCATTAAAGCTCAACATGGAACGTTAAAGCCCAATTGGATCCATTAAAGCCTAACTAATCCATTAAAGCCCAATTGGGTACGTTAAAGTCCAACTAGATCCATTAAACCCAACCGGATCCATTAAAGACCAACTGGGAACGTTAAAGCCCAACTGGATCCATTAAATCCAACCGGGTCCATTAAAGCCTAACTGGATCCATTAAAGCCCAACTAGATCCATTAAATCCCAACTGTGTACGATAAAGCCCAACTGGATACGTTAAAGCCCAACTAGGTATCTTAAAACCCAATCAGATATATTAAAGCGCAACTAGGTACGTTAAAGCCAACGGGATCCATTAATGCCCAACGGGGTACGATAAAGCCCAACACAGAACGTTAAAGCCCAATTGGATCCATTAAATCCAACCGGATCCATTAAAGACCAACATGGAACGTTAAAACCCAACTGGAACCATTAAACCCCAATAGATCCATTAAAACCCAACTGCGTACGTTAAAGTCCAACTTGATCCATTAAACCTAACCGGATCCGTTAAAGACTAACTGGATTCATTAAAGCCCAATTAGGAACGTTAAAGCCCAACTGGGTAAGTTAAAGCCCAACTGGGAACGTTAAAGCTCAACTGGATCCATTAAAGCCAACTGGGTCCATTAATGCCCAACTGGATCCATTAAAGCCCAACTGTGTACGTTAATGCCCAACTGGATACGTTAAAGCCCAACTGAATCCATTAAAGCCCAACTGGATCCGTTAAAGCCCAACTGGGAACGTTAAAGCCAAACAGGGAACGTTAAAGCCCAACAAAATCCATTAAATCTCAACTGGATCCATTAAAGCCCAACGGGGTACGTTAAAGCCCAACTGGATCCATTAAAGGCAACAGGATCCATTAAAGCCCAACGGGGTATGTTAAAAGCCAACATGGAATGTGAAAGCCGAGCTGGATCCATTAAAGTCCAACTGGGAACGTAAAAGCCCAACTGGATCCATTAAAGCCAACGGTGTCCATTAATGCCCAACTGGATCCATTAAAGCCCAACTGTACGAAGTAAATTCTCTATACGGACCACAAGAGCTTGAGGCATATATTTGATCAACATGAGCTAAACATGAGGCAACGGAGGTGGTTGGAATTATTAAAGGATTACGATTGCGAGTTGTTTTATCATCCGGGTAAGGCAAACGTCGTCGCCAATGCTCTCAGTCGAAAGGGCTACGGGGGAAGTTCTAAGGCTACTTTCACGCGGATCGATTTGACATCAAAACTCATTGACCGAATTAAGGTGTCACAAGCCGAAGCCATACTAGAAGAGAACCTCAAGGGAGAGGTCATGGCAATACAACATCTACTCTTGACGGAAGATAGACGGGGAGTAAAGCTTTTCAACGGGCGAGTTTGGGTGCCTAAGATCGGGGGCAATCGAGAACTCCTTCTCGAAGATGCCCACAAGTCAAAGTATTCCATCCATCCGGGAAGGACGAAAATCTACTGAGACTTAAAGTTACACTATTGGTGGCCAATTATAAAGCTCGATGTGGCGCACTATGTGGAGCGATGTGTGACTTGCTTGCAAGTGAAGGCCGAACACCAACGACCTTACGGAAGTTTGCAATCATTGGAAATCCCAGAATGGAAATGGTAGCACATCGCAATGCACTTCGTGACAAAATTTCCAAAAACCTTGAGAGGTCACGACACCATCTGGGTAATAGTGGACCGATTGACCAAGAGCCGCTCATTTCTTGTCCATGAGTGAGACTTTACCCTTGGACAAGCTAGCGAAGTTGTATATTGATGAAGTGATATCCCATCAGGGCGTGCCGCTATCCATTGTCTCGGATCGCGATAGTCGGTTTACGTCACACTTTTGGGACAGGTTACAAAAAGAACTGGGTACGCGGGTGAAGTTGAGCACGACCTACCATCCCCAAACCGATGGTCAAAGCGAGAGGACGATTCAAACACTTGAATATATGTTGAGATCTTGTGCAATTGACTTCTCAGGTAATTGGGACTCGCACCTACCTTTGGTGGAATTCGCGTACAACAATAGTTATCATGCGAGTATAGGGATGGTGCCGTTTGAAGAGTTATATGGTCGCAAGAGTTGAACTCCCGTATGTTGGCTTGAAGCAGGAGAAAAGCAGTTCGTCGGACCAGAGATCGTGTAAGAAACGGCGGACAAGGTCAAAGATATTCGCGAGCGTTTGAAGGCGGCTCAAGACCGGCAGAAAAGTTACACCGACAAGAAGAGGCCACCGATAGAGTTACAAGTGGGAGATCGTGCCATGTTAAAGTTATCCCCTTGGAAAGGAATTATTCGATTTGGAAAGCGGGGGAAGTTGAGTCCTCGTTTCCTTGGACCATTTGTCGTGATCAAGCGAGTAGGGCTTCAATCCTACCAATTGGAACTCCCACCAGAAATGAGTGAAATTCATAACACCTTTCACGTGTGATACCTCCGTAAATGTCTAGCCGAGGAGGAGATCGTCATCCCACTCTCTGAGATTAGAGTCGATGAGGGAAATCGTTGCATTGAGAACCCCGAAGCGATTTTGGAGAAAAAGACGAAGAAGCTTCGTCACAAGGAAGTCACCATGGTCAAGGTTCAGTGGAAGCACTATCGAGGTGCCAATGTGACTTGGGAGGCCGAAGAGGACTTGAAGCGAAGATATCCTCATCTATTAGAGTGATTTGGATTTCGAAGACGAAATCATCCCCAAGTTGGGGAGGATTGTAACGCCCCTAATTTTCGTTGTATTAACCCTAGCGTTAAGACTTATAGCCTTCCTTATTTTTAAATCTTAGTTATCTTGCGTTTACCCTAATTGCGCGTATCACATGTTTTAGCCAAGTTTGTGTGTTAAGTCTTGATTTCTTGAAAAGTGAAACAGTGGCTTACGCGGGTTACTTCGCAATTTGCAAGCCGCAGCACAGGCCGTGTAATCCACCGTCCGACTTCCATTTCGGAAACACGGGCGACTTATGCCGCGACTTAAGGCCGCGGCGCTACCCACGAGATTGCCCTGAATGCTCTTAGACGGGTTTATTCCTCTTTTTCCTCATTTTCTCATCTTTGTCTTGTTGGGGCCGATTTTGGAGAAGACTAGGGTAAGTTTTCTTCTCTCTTCATTCAATATCAATGGGGGTAATCTTGTGGTGATTATTATGTTGGTTGGTGTAGGATTGACCACATTTATTAAGGGTTCTAAGGTTCAAGATCCAAGCTCCTATTACTCTCCCTCTTCTACTTACATTTTCTAGGGTTTCTCATAAACTCTACTAGGTGAGTTTTCTTAACCTTTTTGCTCTTCATATTTACTTGAGTGATGTGTTATAACTTTCATCTACACCTCTTAATCATATAATGGGTTTTGTTGTATTTTGACCTAAACAAAAGTGGTTAGGATTTTGTGTTTAAACTATGAATAATAGTGTTCCACAACTCTACACATATTTAAGAATTTATCCTCGTTTCTAGGAAGGTTTGGTACACTTCAAGAGAAAATTAGGGTTTGGATCATAGTTCAAGTAACTGTTTGGTTGTGGGAAAATCTATCTTTAAAATGGGATTCATGGCATGATGGTAGTAGATTTGTGAACGTGGGACTCCTCCAAGTTGGGGAGCCTAGACTTCATGTCGGTAAATTGTATGTGAACCATTTGGTTTAACTCTTATGTAAATGATTAATGTCAAGTGTGTAAATGTTTTGTATTTGGTCTTAGTGCAATGGATCCATAGGCATGGTATTCCTATGTCTCATCCGGATATCAGGCTCCATGGTAAGTAAGGTGTGGGCCTATACGGTCGGGCAGCATCCCATGGACAGTAAGATGTAATCCCCTGGTTCTTGAGTTCCCCTGTTTTGGAACTCTCAAGAATAGACCTGGAGTGGTTGACTTGATGTTTTTAAGCAATAGACTTGGAGTAGTTGAGCTCTCTATGTGGTTTATAATTATTGGTATCATGTGATGAATACTGATGGTTTTTTTGGTTTGTTTTGATTTATCTCACGACTAGATCAGCCGCATGACTTCGAATGGGTTTATCATTTAAATGTTATTTCCGCTTAACTGTACTCACTAGGCTTTTGCCTAACACTTGTTTTCTTTGGTGGTCATGTATGGCAGGTCATTCTAGCGGTGGGACTCATCGGGATTGAGAGGATGACTTTGGGGTGGAGAGCGGTCTTTTTGAAGATATAGTGACCAATTCATTGAAGTATAGGAAATTACACTTTTGGAAGAATAGCGACACCCGACTTTAATCTTACTTGTCTAAGTTAGATTATTAGGTTGTCGATTTATATTCTTTAATTGTTTTGGGTTTGTAATTGTCATACTTTGTTCCCCGTGTTGGGTTGACATACACTTGGGTTAGTTTGTCATATCCACTATACAGGTTGTTTAGTCTCCCTTTTTGGGTGGACTGGTTTATTCCACTTTCAGACGTTATATAGCCAAATTTTCAAATTTTAAATTCACCATAAATTTTAGGATGTTACAAGTTGGTATCAGAGCATTAGTTTAAGTGAACTAGGTATGAATGTAAGATGCCTAGACTTAAGCTGATATTATTAGGCTATGATTTGAGACATGGGGTAGAACTCTTAAGATAGGATGGTCTTAGAGTCAACGGAACTTACACAAATTAAAAGTTGTAGTGATGGTAACAAGAACTCTTACATATCATGTATTCATAATTTCACTTAGCTAACGTTATTATGAAGATGTTTTACGTGAGCATACTTGATTTACTGTTGTTATAATAATTGATAAGTGTAGTATTACGTTTCTTTCTGTTATTCTTGTAGCCTATTTCTTATTCTATTTCATGTTGGTGTGTGGCAGAATCATGGTTAACACCAGAAACCGACTGGAAGGTCACGAGGCCACGGCCTCCACGTTCGACCATCCGCGAGTGACTGCGACGGACGAACCTCCTCGTGTGGTTAATGTGTTGGGTGGGGGACCCGAGAACATTCCCCGATGCAACTTAGAGACAGAAGAGTCTGTTATGGAGGAGGTGACGACAGAGACGAGAATGATGGACCGCATGACGCTGGACATGAACAGAGCCATGGCACTACAGCAAAAATTGTTCCTCAAACTCCTGGAGGACCGAGACACCAACAACCGTAGACATGAAACGGTTGACGAAAACATCATCGTGGCGGGTGTCAGGATCGAAATTCTAAACAAGAATTTAAACTAAACACTCAGAAACTATGTTAAAGAAGTCGCGGAATAACACTTTAACAATAAATCAATCAAACAGTGTATGAACTCAAATCACAAGTTATATTGAATAAACTTAATGATTACACACAAAACCTCAATCTGTTGAACAAACTCAACAGACATTCTATACTTCTCTAAAGAAAGGATTAAAACTAATCTTGAGGTTAATTCTCTCTAAACGTATATGCAAAATTTGAAAAACTTAAAAACTTATTTTTCTAACAAAAACTACTAGACTATATATACAGAACTGATTACAAGATAATTACAAAAGAAATATTGATCTTCAGCATCCAGTTCATAATTATCTTCAACTCCTAGTCTTTCGTTTCAAGTCATCTTTATCTTCACAAGCAGCATTAATCTTCATAGCAGTATTAACTTCCTCAGCAGTACTAACCATGCTTGCAGTAGTAATTCTTCAAGCAGTATTAACTACTAGCAGTACTAACTCTCCAAGTAGTACTAACTATGCTTCTAGCAGTACTAACTTATCAAGCAGTAGTAAAAATCTTCAACTAGCAGTATTAATATCTTCAGCAATATTAATCTTTAAGTCCAGCAGTAGTATCCATCCTTAGCACATTTCAGAGCCAACAATCTCCCCCTAACTTAACTTTTCAAATTGAGAAGTTAAGTTCTTCAGCATAGGGTCTTCATGATCCTTTCAAAACTCCAGCTTAATTTCCCAGATTTGAATTCAGTCCCAGACTTTGATTAATTGTTCTTTGAACCACAATCCTTGCCATTTCAGAACCTGTAGGGCAGACCAACTTTGCATTCAGCATCCCTTGCAGCTTTGCCTTGCTGTGGTCATACACCTTGTCAACCAGATAATACTCATGATAACTTTTGTCAATTGTAATCACGTAGACTCCACAACTTTCATACAACATCCAATAATCAATCTTTTTAAATCCATATTCATGATGTAAATCTTTGATCCTGTGCTGCACTCTTTCAGGCTCAAACATCATGCACAAGTACTCCATAGCTATCTTTGTTAGATTCATTTATGTCCCTTTCAACACATTCTCATACAGTTTTATCCCAACTTTGTACATTTCTTCCAAGTCAGCTCTGGAACAGCTTCTGATTACTTTGCCCAAAGTTGAATAAACCTCAAACTGATCACCCATTCTCTTGATTCTGAAATATTCTCTTCTATTATCCTTCAGAGTATCCCAATTAATAATCTATGGTGCTTTCATTGAGATATGGCCAGCTTGCATAGGTTCTTCATTAGTCACAGTCATGTACAAATTCACCTGCTCATCTGATTGTCTATGCTGATCTGAAGATTGTTGGCTTGTTTGTTCTGTTCTTTGCCCTTGAGATTGAACATCTGCTTCTGTTTGTTCTTGCTGCTCTACAGAAGGTTCAACTTGCATTTATTCACTTCCCAGCTCTTTCTTTTCTTCTTCAGTCCTAGTCCTTTGTGCCTTTGGTTTTGTGGCAATGGACTTTGTCAGGATCGAATTCTTAACAAGAATTAATACTCAGAAACTAATATCAAAGAAGTTGCGGAAAAACACTTTGATATTTAATAAAACAGTAATCAAACACAGTATATAATGATCAAACAGTAAACTTGTATTGAATGCTTAAAGCTACAAGGTTACACACTCAACCTCAATATCGATGAACAAGCTCACCAATACGAATTCTACTTCTCTAGAATTAGGATTTATGCCTTGAGGTCGATTTTTCTCTTGAAAAAAAACAGTTATCTAAAAAATTCTTTCTCTCTATTCTAAACATTCTATACATATACTAATAGAAAGATAATTACAAAGAATAAACAAATCTTCAGTATATCTTCCATGTATATCTTCTAAGTATATCTTCAGTATATCCAGCTGTAGTACTTTCCATCCGGATCTCTTTAGCAGCACTAATAATGCTCAGCAGCATTAACTTCATCTAGCAGCATTAACTGCAAGCAGTATTAACTACTAGCAGTACTAACTAGCTAAGCAGCATTAATCTCTTCAAGCAGTACTAACTTTGAACTAGCAGTACTAATCTTGTTGAGCAACATTAACCATCAACTAGCAGCATTAATAACAGAAGTACTAACTAGAAGTATTAACTGTTTTCTTCTAGCAGCATTAACTAGAAGTATTAACTGTTTTCTTCTAGCAGTATTAACTACAACTAGCAACATTAACCACAGAAGTAGTAACCATGTTGAATATTAACTTCAGAAGTATTAACCATGTTGAACTAGAAGTAGTAACCATCCTTGGCATATTTCAGACCCAACAATCTCCCCCTAACTTAACTTTTCAAAACTGAGAAGTTAAGTTCTTCAACATAGGGTCTTTATGATAATTTCAAAACTTTCTGCAATTACTAGTTCTTCTTGATTCAGTTTCTGCTGTTATCTTCTTTTCTGTTTCTGTTGTAGTTACTGCTTTGTTTCATCTTCTTCACTTATCTCCCCCTCAAAATAAGATTTCATATCAACTTGATTCTCCTTCTCATGTCTTCTCAAGTTCAGTTGTTTAAGTCTCCCCCTTTTTGAAATAATCATGATTTGTGCTCCTTTTCATCTCTTTTATCTCCATAATTTGATTGTGAACTTTCAGACTAATTGTACCAAGTGTATCCATCAATTCTTTGTAGTTAAATCTGTCCTCACCTCCTTTAGGTGTGTTTACCACCTTTGAAGGATCCTTGGATCTTTTAGTAGAGATCTTCTGTCTAACAGAAGCACCTTCTACTCCCTTGGTTTCTTGGCACCTGGGACCTTTAGATAATTACTCATCTAAAGTTGCCATGAGGAAGGTCTTAGATATGTTCACACTGTCCTGTCCTGCACTTTGTGCAAAGTCAGTAGTGTGAGCCTTACAACCCATATGCTCTTGCATCTCCTTATTGAGCACCTTCTTTGGGGTTGGGAGACACCCCTATGGTTTCCCTTTGGATATTCTCTGATGAAAAATGCTCCATCAGAGGGCTTGTAGGTTTTGAGGTTGAAGATACAAGAAGGGAAGGAACCTTCAGTATCTTTTCCTTATATAATATAGTAATGGGGAATGTTGGTTTGACAAAAAGAATCTGAAGATTTATGCTTGGTAGTGGAAGGTGTGGATAGGTCATCAGTGGGTTGGTCTAATGAGGGCTTTGACCCTGATGCCTTACCTTCTTGATTGTGGGACATCACCATCATTGTAGAGAACAATGGTATGTCAACTCCTTCCGAGTCCCTAGCAGATCTTCTCATGTTTGAGAAAACCTTGCCTTTAAGGGGTTTAGGTACATATATCTCATTAAAATGAGGTTAATCCGTCAATTCCTTATTAAGTACTTCTTGTACAAACCTTGGATACAGATAAAAGATTTTTGATTGATATCCAGGTTTGACATTAAATCATTGAAGATCATTTTTAGGTATAGAAAACTTACATTAGCAGTAGTAACACTTATCAGCAGCATTAACACAAACTGGCAGTAGTAACACATACCAGCAGTATTAACACAGTCTGACAATATTCACTGAACTAGAAGTACTAACTACCTTTCAGTATTAGCAACCTTTTTCACTTTTCTAACCTTCTGCTGGATCAAAAGTAACATGTCCTCCATCAAATCTTTTAAAGAATTTGAAGGCAATCCATGTTCCTTGTTATGTGCCAAGAGCAACCATTATCTTCATTCCAAATGCTCTTCCTCTTGAGCTTTTGATTGCCCTGCACACTTGATAAATCAGTTAGTCTTTGTTGGAACCCAAGCCAAAGTGGTCTTGGGTTGACCTTTCTCATTAATATAATCTGTCAGTTTGGTCTGAATGAGTTGTTTAGGAATCTCATGACTGGAGTACTTTGTCAAGATTATAGGCTTGGCTGCATTACTACTAGAATCAGCACTAGCTTTGTTAGCAGTACTAACTTGGTTAGCAGTACTAATCAAGTTAGCAGCACTATTTTTGTTAGCAGTACTATCTGGGATAGCAGTACTAACAGGTTTCTTTGCAATTGGAACCCAAACTTGAACAAAGTTGTTTGCTTTCTTTGTCTTTAAATTACTCCTTGGCTTATTTGGAGTATTTTTCTTTGGTTTAGCAAACTTGTTCTGAGCATGTGATCTTATAGGTGCTCTGTTCTCAGCCATATGATTCCTTCTCTGATTTCTATAACCAAAAGAGTTTTGTGGTTTTCTTTGAAAAGTGACTCTTTGGTTGATAGGGTTGAAATAACAGTGTTTGGCAAGATGATTCAATTTGCCACAGATAAAACAAGGTTTTGGTCTATTGATTTTACTCAAATTAACTCCTTGTTTTTGTGCCCACTGATTATTCCAGTTTCTCTGATTTCCCCTTGGTTTATCATGTTTTTGGGGCTCAGATTTATTGCAAGAACACTGTTTACAAGGGACAGGATTCACAACTGTGGTTTGCTTATAATGGACCTTCTCAGACTTTCCCTCAGTCTTTTCTATGTCCTTAGACTTGATCCAAGCCTTTCCACATCCCTCATTGGTGATAATGTTATTTTCTAGAGGAATCTCACCACTCACAGTGTTCTCATTACTCTTTTCACTAGAGTTCTCTACTTCAGAGTCTGTTTCAACCACCACTTTTTCTAATGGATCTACCTTTGTGGCTCCATCAGATGATTCCTTCCTATTCTTGGTCTCTAGCAAGTCTGATATAGGAGGGATGTAGTTGTTGTTGTATGGTGGTGGGGTGGTGTTATAGCCTATTCCTCTTCTAAGTTTGTCATGGATTTGAGTTTGGAGTAAAGAGTCCATTGCTTTAGAAGCATTGGAAAATTTCTCAATATCCAGTTTGGCTTTCTCAAACTCCCTCTTTATCTTCTCATTCTCCTCTTCTTTCTGTTTTAGCTTAAATTCATACTGATCTTTCTCCCACTTCCAGTAGTTTGTGTCATAAGAGTGTTGAAGCTCATTGGCTTGAAAACCTTTGATCTGATCTTCAAATCTCTCTACAATCCGTACATAGTCTTTTATATCTTTTTCTAATCTCTTAAGGTCATCACTCATCTTCTGATTGTGATCCCTGTACCTTTTAACAGTTTCAATACAGGATTTAGAGCAAAGATTAGATGTTACCTCTGTAGGAATTTCTGAGCTTGAAGACTCTGAACCTTTAGCCATGATGATGTGATGTTGAGTGTAGGTTTCTGAGAATACTCGCTCTGATACCACTTGTCAGGATCGAATTCTTAACAAGAATTAATACTCAGAAACTAATATCAAAGAAGTTGCGGAAAAACACTTTGATATTTAATAAAACAGTAATCAAACACAGTATATAATGATCAAACAGTAAACTTGTATTGAATGCTTAAAGCTACAAGGTTACACACTCAACCTCAATATCGATGAACAAGCTCACCAATACGAATTCTACTTCTCTAGAATTAGGATCTATGCCTTGAGGTCGATTTTTCTCTTGAAAAAAAACAGTTATCTAAAAAATTCTTTCTCTCTATTCTAAACATTCTATACATATACTAATAGAAAGATAATTACAAAGAATAAACAAATCTTCAGTATATCTTCCATGTATATCTTCTAAGTATATCTTCAGTATATCCAGCTGTAGTACTTTCCATCCGGATCTCTTTAGCAGCACTAATAATGCTCAGCAGCATTAACTTCATCTAGCAGCATTAACTGCAAGCAGTATTAACTACTAGCAGTACTAACTAGCTAAGCAGCATTAATCTCTTCAAGCAGTACTAACTTTGAACTAGCAGTACTAATCTTGTTGAGCAACATTAACCATCAACTAGCAGCATTAATAACAGAAGTACTAACTAGAAGTATTAACTGTTTTCTTCTAGCAGCATTAACTAGAAGTATTAACTGTTTTCTTCTAGCAGTATTAACTACAACTAGCAACATTAACCACAGAAGTAGTAACCATGTTGAATATTAACTTCAGAAGTATTAACCATGTTGAACTAGAAGTAGTAACCATCCTTGGCATATTTCAGACCCAACAGACTTCTTTCTTTTGATGGCTCCAATCTTTTGAGCTAGGGTCTCTTCTTTCTTCACTTCTGCCTTGTCTTTGATAGGAGTGCCTTATTCACTGTCAGGGAAAGGTTGTTGTATGTTGAGATCATGTCTTTCTTTCAACTTTCTTTCAACCTCAACCCTTTGAGTGAAATCCCCTTTCAGCTTGGCCATCTCCTTCTTGTATAGCTCTTCTATCCTTCCAAATGACATACTAGTAAACATTCCTTCAGGAACTCCAATAGCTCCTTTCAGAAAGTTTATCATTTTCCTTCTTTCCTGATTTGCCAGGAAGGTCTTTGAAGGCTTTCTTTGGCTTTGTCTAGTTGCTCTCAATGTTACTTTCTCAGCAGCAACAGCAGTCTTCAACCTCGTTTGATATTCTTCATTAATGGTTTTAGCCATTTCTAATGCAAGCTCTCTGTCTTTTGCAGATTGAACCTCTTTCTCCTTTTCCAACTCTTCTTGCAACTTTTTGGCCATTTCTTCATCAAGTTCTATTTGAGTTTTCTTCTTTGATGGCTTCTCAGGCTCAATCATCTTCTCATTCCCTTTCTTTTTGGCCGCAACTACACTGAATTCTTTTCTTTTCTTCTCTTTTTCAACTTCTTTGATTACCACTCCCTTGGCCTTTGGAGTGGCCTTGGGAGTGTCAAGCTTTGCCTTCACCAATGTTTCAGCAATTTCAATCTCTTCCCTGGATAATTCTGTTTCTGCTGGAGACTCAGTTACTGCTGCTTTCCCTATTTCTGCTGCTTTCACAAAAATTTCTGCTGCTGATGTAGTTTCTACTTCTTTCTCATTTTCTACTTCTTTCTCAGTTTCTACTTCTTTCTCAGTTTCTACTTCTTTCTCAGTTTCTACTGCTTTTGCTGTTTCTGCTGCTTGTTTCTTTTCTGATTTACTATTCAACTCCCCCTCAAAATGAGATTCCATGCCAACAGGGCTTTGCTTTTCACATTCCTCCTCTTGAGTTTCCCCCTTTTTGGAAGCATCATGATCAATGCTCCTTTTCTTCAAAACAAATTTGGTTTTCTTCTTTTTGTGTATCAACCTGATTACCATCTTCTTCAGCTTGGCTATTTGCACTTGTTGAGAAGTGATCACCTTTTTCATCTCTTTTATCTCTAAATCTTGATTGTGAACTTCCAGACTTATTGTACCAAGTGTATCCATCAATTCAGCATAAGTATATCTGTCCTCACCTTCTTTAGGTGTTTTTACCACCCTTGAAGGATCCTTGGATCTTTTAGTAGAGGTCTTCTGCCTAGCAGAAGCACCTGCTACCCCTGTGGTTTCTTGGAACCTGGGACCCTTAGATGATCGCTCATCTAAAGTTGTCGTGGGGAAGGTCTTAGAGATGTTCACACTGTCCTGACCTGCACCTTGTGCAGAATCAGTAGTGTGAGCCTTACTGCCCACATGCTCTTCCTTCTCTTTAGAGAGAACCTTCTTGGGGTTGGGAGACACCCCTGTGGTTTCCCTTTCGATATTCTCTAATGGAGAATGCTCCATTAGAGGGCTTGCAGGCTGTTGGGGTGAAGATACAGGAAGGGAAGGAACCTTCTGTACCTTTTTCCTTTTATATGTTTTGGGGATGGGGGATATTGGCTTGACAATAGGGATCTGAGGAGTAGCAATTGAAATGAATGGTGTGGGTAGGTCATCAGTTGGGTGGTTAGATGTGGGTTTTGACACTGATGCCTCACCATGGGAATAAGACATAACCATCATTGTAGAGAATAATGGCGTCTCTTGTCCAGAAAAGTCTTGGCCTTTTCATGTTGGAGAATACCTTCCCTTTTGCAGGTTTTGGTACATACACCTCTTCAAAAGAGGGTAGATCTGTCAATTCCTTTAGTAGAATCTCTTGTACAAACCTAGGATACATATAAAAGCTTTTGATTTTGTTATCCAGGTTTGACATTAAATCATTGAAAATCATTTGAGAAAAATTAAACTTTCTAGAGGGCTAAGCAAACTAGAGCATAAGCTAAGGTACTGCTGAACTCACTCCATCCAGTTGTTTTTCTAGAAATACAATGCTGAAGGGTATGAACAAAGAATCTCCACTGAGGTGAAAATTTGCTCTTGAAGAACTTGTAAACCTCAGTGGGACCTTCATACCCCATACGACTAATTGATTGGAAGAGATCTTCCTTGGACAGAGAGGTAATACATGAGGCATCATCTAGTCGGAGATGAATGCGAATACAACCTTCTGAGATGGTAAGAGGTTTATCACAAACCCTTGATTTGATGACCTGATTGCCATCAATAGTCTGTATAGATGCATTGGTCCAGAACTGACGCATGTGCTCCACATAGATTATGGGATTAACAGTTTAAGCGTTGGCGATGTGAGAGGATTTTATGAAATCCACAATCTGATGAAAACCTTCTGCTTGCTTGGGTTTTTGTAGCATTGCCAACTCATTGTGATCATCAATAAACACCAGTCCTACCATCGTTCTTGGATTGAATCACTACTAGGGTTTATGTACTGGGAAGCAAGAAATTGAGAGAGAGAGAGAGAGAGAAAGAACACTCGTAGGAAATTCAAAGAGCCGTTTGAAATTTGGCGGTCAGAAAGGTATTTATAGGTGGAAGGTTTCATTTAGAAGCAGTACTAAGTACCCTAGCAGCATTAACAAGCCCGCAGTACTAACCCATATAAGCAGTAGTAACCCATACTAGCAGCATTAACACAGACTAGCAGTATTAACACAGACTAGCAATAGTAACACATACCAACAGTATTAACACAGACTAGCAGTATTAACACATACCAGCAGTAGTAACACTGTCTGGCAATATAAATAATGTAAGTAGTAGTAACTTTGCATTAGCAGTATAAACCACCAAGCAGTAGTAACCATACTTAACCATATTTGAACTGGCAGCAGGATTAATAGTGAGAGCAATATTAACTTAACTAGAAATACGAAGTTTCTAATCAGCAAGGTAATCTAAAACACTTAAACACACATAGTTAGCAGCACCATGCACAATATATTATGAGAAAGTAAGCATGAAGGAATCTATACAGAAATGGTACATAAAGACAAACAGAAGAGGCTTATTCAGTGTTTATCATGCCCACACTTGTGACCAGGAATGTGAATCTACCCACATCAAAAGCTTTGGTGAATAGATCAGCAAATTGGTTACTTGTGTGCACCTTCAAAACCTGAATTAGCTTCTTTTCATTGCAATCTCTAATAAAATGGTACCTTATTTCTATATGCTTGGTTTTTTAGTGCTTCACTGGATTATTAACAATGCTTATCGCACTGTTGTTGTCAATGAAGATTGGAGTGTGCAGAAAAGTAACACCATAGTTCATCATCTGATTCTGAATCCATAGCACTTGTGAGCAGCAGCTTGCAGCAGCTATGTACTCTGCTTCTGTTGTAGAGGTGGACACTGGGGTTTGCTTTTTACACTGCCATGAAACTAGTCTTGCACCCAAAAACTGACATCCTCCTGATGTAGACTTTCTATCCAAGTTTGCACCACCTAAATCACTATCAGAATATGCAAGTAGATCAAATGGTGAGTCATGAGGATACCAAAGGCCCAACCTAGGTTGTCCTTTGAGATATCTGAAGATCCTCTTGACTGCTTGAAAGTGAGATTGCTTAGGTCTTACTTGAAATCTGGCACACACACAGACAACAAACATAATATCTGGCCTTGAAGTTGTTAGATACATGAGGGAGCCTATCATAGATCTATAGTGATGAACATCTACATCCTCCCCCTCAAGATCTGCAGTGATCTGTTTGTGTGTTTCCATAGGTGTGCTTGCAGGCTTTGAATCTGAAAATCCAAATTTTGTAAGTATATCCTGCACATACTTGGATTGGCTGATGAAGATACCATCTTTCTTCTGTTTAACTTGTAGCCCAAGGAAGAATGTAAGTTCACCCATAGAGCTCATCTTGAATCTTTTGTGCATCAGCTCCTCAAACTCTTTGCACAAATAATCTTTTGTGGATCTAAAGATGATGTCATCCACATAGATTTGTACAAGCAGGATGTCCTTCTTCTTCCTTTTGATGAACAGAGTCTTGTCTATAATTCCCCTTTCAAAACCATTTTCCAAGAGATAGGTAGACAGAGTGTCATACCATGCTCTCGGTGCTTGATGTAGCCCATAGAGTGCCTTCTTTAATTTGTATACTCTGTCAGGAAAGTTAGGATTTTCAAACCCTGGAGGCTGACAAACATATACTTCTTCATCAATTGTCCCATATAGGAATGCACTCTTGACATCCATATGATAAACTTTGAACTTCATGAAAGAAGCATAGGCTAGAAACAGCCTAATTGCCTCAATTCTGGCTACTGGAGCAAATACTTCTTCATAGTCTATTCCTTCTTCTTGTGTGTACCCTTGTGCCACAAGCCTGACCTTATTCTTTATCACAATTCCTCTCTCATCTTTCTTATTTCTGAAAACCCATTTTGTACCAATTGCTCTCTGTCCTTGTGGAAGTTCAACCAGATCCCATACATCTTGCAGCACAAACTGCAGCAGCTCCTCGTGCATTGCTTCTATCCAGCTTGGGTCTTTCATTGCATCATAAGCCTTTTGGGTTCAATCTGGGATAGAAAACAAGATAGCAAGCCTGATTGTAGGTCTTTCAATCCCCCTAACTTGCTTTGTTGCCTTGTGATCATTGGGATATTGATGTCACCAATCACCAACTGAGGAGGATGATTCTTCTGAGTTCTTGTATGATTGACAGCCTCCTCATTAAGATTTACTTCGAGATTGGAGTCATTCTTTTCTGGAGTGCTTCCACCATACACTGAAGAATTGTCATCATCAATGTCATCTTCTGACAGTATGGGCATCTCAGGTCCTGAGTTTCCTGAATTATGAGCATCCTCTTTAGCACTCTTATTCTCTTCATAACCTTTGTCCTCTTCATCTGCTTTAGCATCTTCATCCTGGTCTGGATCAGAATCTTCTGATTCTGAAGCATCATTCTTTTCTTGCTGGCAAAATTCAACAGGATCTACTTTAGGTATTGGAAACAGCACAAACTCTGAACTCTGTGCTTGTACCTTTTCTGAGCTTGTTCCTGCATTTTGCACATTACTAAAACCCAAAGCATTAGTTAGTGAATCAATGTCAAACAACCAATCAGAACCTGTACCAATTTTATTTGGTGTGTTCTCATTGCATTTGACATTGTCACTTTCCTCTATAATCCTTGAGGAACTATTAAATACTCTATATGCCTTACTCTGAGAGGAGTATCCAACAAGAAATCCATCTTCAGCTTTGCTTTCAAACTTACCTAAGTGAGATTTGGTGTTGAGAATTGTGCAAGGACACCCAAAAGGTTTGAAAAATCCAATAAAATGTTTCTTCTTGTTAAAAAGTTCATAAGGTGTCTTGCCTTGATATTTGACTACTAGAACTCTGTTTTGGACATAACAAGCAGTATTAATGGCTTCTGCCCAAAAGGTAATTGGTAATTTTGAATCTTCCAACAGAGATCTAACAGCCTCAATCAGTGTCCTATTTCTCCTCTCAGCAACACCATTTTGCCGAGGAGTTATAGGAGCACTGTATTGTCTCTCAATACCTTTGGTCTCACAAAAGTTGTTTAAGTCATTGTTTTTAAATTCTGTTCCATTATCAGACCTGATGACTTTAACCCTTAAATTTGTTTGGTTTTCAATCCTAAGGACAAAGGATTTGATCAGTCCACTTGTCTCATCCTTAGTCCTCAGAAAATATACCCAAGTAAATCTGGAGAAATCATCAACAATGACTAAGCAATAAGACTTCTTTACAATACTCATCACATTAGTAGGACCAAAGAGATCCATATGCAATAATTGAAGAAGTGAAGAGATTGTATTTATTTCCTTGGACTTATGAGATGTTTTGTGTTGTTTGCCTTTAAGACAAGCAACACAATGATCATCACAAGAAAACACTTTTTGAGGTAAACCTTTTACAAGGTTGTTTTTCACAAGAATGTTCATGGTTTTAAAGTTCATGTGACACATCCTTCTGTTCCAAAGAGATGATTCATCCACATAAGCTTTTGAAAATAAACAGTTTAATGATGAATCAGAGGATACATTCTCTAAGTCCAAACAATAAACATTATCCTTTCTAGGAGTTCTAAGTAGTATCATATTTTCATCAACTACCTTGAATCCTGGAGCAAGGATAATACATTCAGTCTCAGTAAATAATATACTATGTTTCTTGTCACAAACCTGTGATACACTTAACAGGTTGTATTTCAATTGCTCAACATAGTAAACATCTTCAAAGGACATCTTACCTTTTGAAACCATACCTTTTCCACTGATCTTACCACCTGCTGGATTGTCACCAAAAGCAACATGTCCTCCATCAAACTTTTTGAAGTTTTGAAGGCAGGCCATGTTACCTGTCATGTGTCTAGAACAACCACTATCTACATGCCAAATGCTCTTCTTCTTGAGCTGTTGGTTGCCCTGGACATAAGATAAAATAGTTAGTTTTTAGAGGGAACCCAAGCCAAAATGGTCTTGGGTTGCCCTTTCTCATCAACATATCCATAATCAGTAATCTTAGTCTGGATGAGATGAAGATGATTAGATTTAGGAATCTCATGGCTGGAATACTTTGTCAAGATTATAGGCTTGCCAGCATTAATACTGATAGCAGAACTATCCTTGTTAGCAGTACTAACTTGGTTAGTTGTACTAACTTGGTCAGCAGTAGTATTGCTATCAGCAGCATTATTTATGTTCGCAGTACTATTTGAGGTAGCAGTATTAATAGGTTTCTTGACTTTTGGAACCCAAATCTTGACAAAGTTGTTTGCTTTCTTATTCTGTGAGTTACTCCTTGACTTGCTTGGAGTATTTTCTTTTGATTTAGCAAACTTATTCTGATTATGAAATTTTGCAGTCCCAGTTTTTATTGGTACTGTTCTCATTTTAGCAGCCATGTGATTTCTTGATTGCTTCCTATAACCAACTGAATTTTGTATTTGTCTTTGAAAAGAAAGTCTTTGGTTAATAGGATTGAAATAACAGTGTTTGGCTAGATGATTTAACTTGCTACAAATAAAACAAGGCTTTGGTCTAATGACTTTGCTTAGATCAATTCCTGTTTTTGAGCCCACTGATTATTTATGTTTCTCTGATTTCCCCTTATTTTATCATGTTTATGGGGCTTGTTCTGTTGACAAGTACAGGGATTTACAACAGTAGTTTGCATATAATGAGTTCCCTGTTTCTTTTCCTTTCCTTTCCTAGAGGTTTCAGCTTTCTCACTCTTACCATTCTCTGTCTTGGACATCTCCACTTTATCACTTTTGATAAATGGTTTACCCCCTTTCTCATTTGTAAGAATATGGTTTTCTAAGGGAATATCTTTATGGTCTTCCTTATTCTTACTCTCAGAGTTCTCTTCTTCAGAATTTGTCTCAACCACTACTTTGTCTAATGGATCTACTTCTGTGGCTCCTGCAGGTAAGTCATTCTTATCCTGTCTTTCTAAGAGGTCTGAGGTGGGAGGAATATAGTTATTATTGTAAGGTGGAGGGGTGTTGTTGTAGCCTATACCTCTCTTTAGTTTGTCATGAATTTGAGATTTAAGTAAAGAGTCCATTGCTTTAGAAGCATTGGAATATTTCTCAATGTCTAGTTTGGCCTTCTCAAATTCAGTCTTAACTTTTTCACACTCCTCTCTAGACTTCTCTAGCTTAAACTCTAACTGATCCTTCTCCCACTTCCAGTAGTTTGTATCATATGAGTGTTGAAGTTCATTTTCCTGATATGCCTTTATTTGTTCTTCAAACTTCTCAACGATCACAACATACTCTCTTCTATCTTTCTTTAACCTTTTAAGGTCATCACACATGCTCTGATAGTGATCCATGTACTTTTTAACAGTTTCAAGACAGGTTTTAGAGCAAAGGTTAGATTTTACCTCAGTGGGGATTGCAGTGCTTGATGACTCTGAAATCTCAGCCATCAATTCTTGGTTCTAAATTGCCTCCTCTGCTTGATCACTCCAATCAAAGCTCATCCCTTCTTGTGAGACAATAGCTTGAGATGAATTCCTGTTATAGTTAGTGGACTTTGGTTGTTGATTATTGCTTCCATGCTGTTGAGCAATTCCTCCTCTGCACTCTCTTGCAAAGTGTCCCAGATTATGGCATTTGTAGCATTCCACTTTGGATTTATCAAATCCAACACCATCTTCTCTTCTCATGGCAAAATTATTTCTACCTGTTCTTTTGATGAATCTTTTGACTCTCATGGTGAGCATTGCCATTTGCCACTTGATATCCATCTCTTCAAGGTCATCAACATTGATCTGCTCCAGATCATCATTGATAAGAACAGATTTAGCATTACTAGCAAGGAATGCTTCCAAAACAGAATTATTAGGTCCATCCTGTTTTGAGCTATATGTAGCACTAACTGATTCTGTATTAGCAGTAGAATCAGTAGTAGATGATAGGAGGGCAACATTATGAGAGTATCTAGATGGCCTTTTCTTAGATTCAACTTCTGCTTCAAACACCCTTAGATTATTATAGAGATCTTCAAGCTCCTTATCCTCCATATTATCATTCTGTCTGAAGGATACAGTTTACATTACCCATTCTTCACCAAGAGATCTTAGAAATTTTCTGTTGACATCATCCTAGTCCATCTTGACACCAACAGTGGCCAACTCTCCAATCAACTTGTTGAATCTATCAAAGGTTTGAGTCATGGACTCATTCTTTGTAGACATAAAATTCTCATAGTGTTGTTTGAGAATTGCCTTCTTATTTCTCTTAGTGCTTTTAGTACCTGAAAATCTCTTCTCCAATGCATTCCACAGGATTTGAGCATCAGAACAATTGCAAAACTGATGTTGGTATTCATTAGGAATTGCCAAGAGTAGAGTGCTCAAGGATTTCATCTCAGTCTGCCTCATCTTTCTTTCTCCATCAGTCTTTGGTGGAGTTCTCTTGCCATCTTCTCCCATCTTTCCTTCATTGGAGGGACCATTCTCAATGATATCCCACATTGAATAGTCTGTAAGAAGAATATACTGCTTGATTCTAATTTTCCACATGTCAAACTCATTGGGTTTAAGCATGGGAACCTTTGAAACAATAACACTGTCATGAGATCCGTCCATGATGAGTTTTGATTTCTGAGTTGAATGCTCTGATACCACTTGTCAGGATCGAAATTCTAAACAAGAATTTAAACTAAACACTCAGAAACTATTTTAAAGAAGTCGTGGAATAACACTTTAACAATAAATCAATCAAACAGTATATGAACTCAAATCACAAGTTATATTGAATTAACTTAATGATTACACACAAAACCTCAATCTGTTGAACAAACTCAACAGACGTTCTATACTTCTCTAAACAAAGGATTAAAACTAATCTTGAGGTTAATTCTCTCTAAACGTATATGCAAAATTTGAAAAACTTAAAAACTTATTTTTCTAACAAAAACTACTAGACTATATATACAGAACTGATTACAAGATAATTACAAAAGAAATATTGATCTTCAACATCCAATTCATAATTATCTTCAGCTCCTAATCTTTCGTTTCAAGTCATCTTTATCTTCACAAGCAGCATTAATCTCCATAGCAGTATTAACTTCCTCAGCAGTACTAACCATGCTTGCAGTAGTAATTCTTCAAGCAGTACTAACTACTAGCAGTACTAACTTCCAAGCAGTACTAACTATGCTTCTAGCAGTACTAACTTTTCAAGCAATAGTAAAAATCTTCAACTAGCAGTATTAATATCTTCAGTAGTATTAATCTTTAAGTCCAGCAGTAGTATCCATCCTTAGCATATTTCAGACCCAACAGCGGGATCCGGAGGTACTAGACCTGGAATCCCTACTGATGCAATCACAACCCCAGGAGTCGGGCAAGTGACGAAAACTTGCACGTTCAAGGCCTTTCTTGGTTGCCGACCACCGGAGTTTAAAGGTTCAGATGATCCGACGGTTTGTGTGGGTTGGATTCGGGAGATGGAACAGGCCTTCCAATCGAGCGAGTGTGGAGAAGGATCAAAGGAAATCTTTGGCTCGCAGATGTTAAGAGGGACGACCCTCACTTGGTGGAATGTATATTCCGCTTCCCTCGAGGCGACCATCTTGGTCAAGTTATCTTGGGCAACGTTCAAAGAAAAATTGCTAGAGGAGTATTGCAACGGGAGATCGATGGACCGGATTGCGGATGAATTTTGGAACTTGAAGATGGGTAACTTGTCTGTGAAAGAGTACACTCGGTTGTTTATAGACAAGCTGGGGTTGGTGGAATACCTAGTCCCGATAGAGAAGGAGAAGATCAAAGCCTACATAAAGGGGCTCCCATCTGACATGATGTCTATGGTGAGAGTGTCGAAGGCCTCTACTCTTCGAGAGGCGGTAGAGGAGACACAACTTATGGAAGATGCCTACAAACGAGGCAAGGAGGAAGGTTCTTGTGTGGTCGAGAAGAGAAAATGGGAGGGAAACTCTATGACCTCCAAGAAACCAAGACCTCTTAGCAACAACTACCAACGGGGAGCCGATCCTAAGCGCGAGGCTAGGTGGTGTTCCAAGTGCCGAAGCAAACATTTCGGTCCGTGCAATTTCGTTCCCGGAGCTTGTTTCAAATGCGGAAAGCCCGAGCATGATTATAAAGATTGTCCCATTAAGGGGCGGTTGTGTTACGAGTGCAGAGAGCCGGGACATGTTAGAGATGAATGCCCGAAGTTGAAGGCCGGTGGAGATGGCGGAAAGAAGATAGATCCTCCGAGAGCTGCCGGAAGAGCTTCTCAAATGACTACTGAGGAAGCCAAGGCCTATACTGATGTAGTGTCGGGTACGTTTCTCCTAAACTTCGTGCCTACACGTGTATTGTTTGATTGGGTGCTAGCTTCTCTTTCGTGTCCGATGTATTCTGTCAAAAGCTTGTCGTGCCTAAGTGTAGTTTAGAGGAAGCTATAGTAGTAGACATAGCTAACGAGGGCCAAGTAATAATTCGGGATGTCATGAGAGGTTGTACTCTCGAGTTTGAAGGGAAGAAATTCCCTATTAACTTGATGCCTATGCAAATTGGGGGGTTCAACGTGGTAGTGGGGATGGATTGGTTAGCGGGAAACCAAACCAAGATTTTGTGTTCCAAGAAGATGATCCGACTACCCATGGTAGACGGAGAGGCGACAATAATTTATGGTGAGAGAAGGAAGGGCGAAGTGGCGATTATCTCCATGATCAAGGCACGAAAATGTTTGGTGAAAGGATGCTCATCATTCTTAGCGTATGCAATCGACACCAAGCTCGAGAAGAGAAAACTGAAAGATGTTAGAGTGGTATGCGAGTTTCTCGATGTATTCCCGGAAGACTTTCCCGGTTTGCCACCCGATCGTCTAATAGAATTCCGGATAGATCTTATTCCGGGAGCGGCTCCGATTAACCTAGCTCCCTACCGGCTGGCTCCTATCGAGATGCGAGAGATGATGACTCAACTTCAAGACCTTCTGGAGAAGGGTTTCATACGACCGAGTTCATCACCTTGGGGAGCTCAGGTCTTGCTCGTCAAGAAGAAGGGTGGCTCAATGAGAATGTGTATCGACTACCGGGAATTGAACAAAGTAACGGTGAAGAACAAGTATCCACTTCCAAGGATCGACGACTTGTTTGATCAACTTCAAGGTGCGGGTTGCTTATCAAAGATTGACCTTCGGTCGGGGTATCATCAAGTGAAGGTAACAAAGGGCGACATTCCAAAGACGGCGTTTAGGACGCGTTACGGTCACTACGAGTTCCTAGTGATGCCGTTTGGTCTCACTAACGCGTCGGCTATATTCATGGACTTGATGAACCGAGTGTGCCAACCATTCCTCGACAAGTCGGTAATTTTCTTCATCGACGACATTTTAGTATACTCTAAAGACGAAGAGAGTCATGAGCAACACCTTCGAGAGGTATTAGAGGTTCTAAGGCGAGAAAAACTTTACATAAAGTTTTCAAAGTACGACTTCTGGCTTCAAGATGTGCAGTTTTTGGGGCATGTCGTTTCGAAGGAAGGAGTAAAAGTGGACCCCGCGAAGATTGAGGCTATGATGAATTGGGAACCACCCAAGAGTCCGTCGGAAATCCGAAGCTTTCTAGGATTGGCGGGATACTACCGAAGATTCATCCAAGATTTTTCCAAGATAGCCTCAACGTTGACGGCCCTAACCCAAAAGAACGTGAAATTTGTGTGGACCGAGAGGCAAGAGAAGGCGTTCCGAACTCTACAAAGGAATCTTTGCGAAGCTCCCATCTTATCTCTACCCGATGAGACGGAAGACTTTGTGGTGCATAGCGATGCATCGAAGATGGGTTTGGGTTGTGTTCTAATGCAAAGGGTAGAGTGATAGCCTACGCGCTAAGGCAACTCAAAGTTCATGAAGTCAACTACCCAACCCACGACATGGAATTGGTGGCGGTGGTGTTTGCCTTAAAATTATGGCGACACTACCTATACGGCACGAAGTGCACTCTCTATACGGACCACAAGAGCTTGAGGCATATATTAGATCAAAATGAGCTAAACATGAGGCAGCGGAGGTGGTTGGAATTATTAAAGGATTACGATTGCGAGTTGCTTTATCATCCGGGTAAGGCAAATGTCATCGCCGATGCTCTCAGTCGAAAGGACTGCGAGGGAAGTTCTAAGGCTACTTTCACGCGGATCGATTTGACATTAACACTCATTGACCGAATTAAGGTGTCACAAGCCGAAGACTTACTAGAAGAGAACCTCAAGGGAGAGGTCATGGCAAAACAACATCCACTCTTGACGGAAGATGGACGGGGAGTAATGCTTTTCAACGGGCGAGTTTGGGTGCCTAAGATCGGGGACAATAGAGAACTCCTTCTCGAAAATGCCCAAAAGTCAAAGTATTCCATCCATCCGGGAAGCACGAAAATGTACCGGGACTTAAATTTACACTATTGGTGGACAGTTATGAAGCTCGATGTGGTGCACTATGTGGAGCGATGTGTGACTGGCTTGCAAGTGAAGGACGAACACCTACGACCTTACGAAAGTTTGCAATCATTGGAAATCCCAGAATGGAATTAGGAGAACATCACCATGGACTTCGTGACAAAATTGCAGAAAACCTTGAGAGGTCACGACACCATCTGGGTGATAGTGGACCGCTTGACCAAGAGCGCTCATTTCTTGGCCATGGGTGAGACTTTACCCTTAGACAAGCTAGCGAAGTTGTATATTGATGAAGTGATATCCCGTCATGGCGTGCCGCTATCCATTGTCTCGGATCGCGATAGTCGGTTTACGTCACACTTTTGGGACGGGTTACAAAAAGAACTTGGTACGCGGGTGTAGTTGAGCACGTCCTATCATCCCTAAACCTATGGTCAAAGCGAGAGGAAGATTCAGACACTTGAAGACATGTTGAGATCTTGTGTAATTGACTTCAAGTGTAGTTGGGATTCGCACCTACCTTTGGTGGAATTCGCGTACAACAATAGTTATCATGCGAGTATAGGGATGGCACCGTTTGAAGCGTTATATGGTCGCAAGTGCTGAAATCCCGTATGTTGTCTTGAAGTGGGAGAAAAGCAGTTCGTCGAACTAGAGATTGTGCAAGAAACAGTAGAAAAGGTCAAAGATATTCGTGAGCGTTTGAAGGCGACTCAAGACCGGAAGAAAAGTTACGCCGACAAGAAGAGGAGACCGATAGAGTTCCAAGTGGGAGATCGCGTCATGTTAAAGGTATCCCATTGGAAATGAATTATTCGATTTGGAAGCGTGGGAAGTTGAGTCCCCATTTCCTTGGACTATTTGCCGTGATCAAGCGAGTAGGGCTTCAAGCCTACCAATTGGAACTCCCACCAGAAATGAGTGGAATTCATAACACCTTTCACGTGTGTTACCTCCGTAAATGTTTAGCGGAGGAGGAGAATGTCATCCCACTCTCCGAGATTAGAGTTGATGAGGGAAATCATTGCATTAAGGAGCCCGAAGTGATTTTGTAGAAAAAGACGAAGAAGCTTCATCACAAGGAAGTCACCATGGTCAAGGTTCAGTGGAAGCACCATCAAGGTGCCAATGTGACTTGGGAGGCCGAAGAGGACTTGAAGCGAAGATATCCTCATCTATTCGAGTGATTTGGATTTCGAAGACGAAATCATCCCGAAGTTGGGGAGGATTGTAACGCCCCAAATTTTCATTGTATTAACTCTAGCGTTAAGACTTCTAGCATTCCTTATTTTTAAATCTTAGTTATCTTGCATTTACCCAAATTTTGCGTATCACATGTTTTAGCCAATTTCGTGTGTTAAGTTTTGATTTCTGGAAAAGTGAAACAGTGGCTTATGCGGGTTACTTCGCAACTTGCAAGCCATGACACAAGCCGCGTAATCCACTATTCGACTTCCATTTTGGAAACACGGGCGACTTATGCCGCGACTTAAGGCCGGGACGTAACCCGTGAGATTGTCCTAAATGCTCTTGGACGGGTTTATTCCTCTTTTTCCTCATTTTCTCATCTTTGTCTTGTTGGGGCCAATTTTGGAGAAGACTAGGTTAAGTTTTCTTCTGTCTTCATTCATTATCAATGGGGGTAATCTTGTGGTGATTATTATGTTGGTTGGTGTAGGATTGACCACATTTATTAAGGGTTCTAAGGTTCAAGCTCCAAGCTCCTATTACTCTCCCTCTTCTACTTGCATTTTCTAGTGTTTCTCCTAAACTCTACTAGGTGAGTTTTCTTAACCTTTTTGCTCTTCATATTTACTTGGGTGATGTGTTATAACTTTCATCTAAACCTCTTAATCATATAATGACTTTTGTTGTATTTTGACCTAAAAGTGAATTTTGGAAATATTGGGGTTTTTGACCTAAACAAAAGTGGTTAGGATTTTGTGTTTAAACTATGAATAATAGTGTTCCACAACTCTACACATATTTTAGAATTTACCCTCGTTTCTAGGAAGGTTTGGTACACTTCAAGAGAAAATTAGGGTTTGGATCATAGTTCAAGTAACTGTTTGGTTGTGGGAAAATCTATCTTTAAAATGGGATTCACGGCATGATGGTAGTAGATTTGTGAACGTGGGACTCCACCAAGTTGGGGAGCCTAGACTTCATGTCGGTAAATTGTATGTGAACCATTTGGTTTAACGCTTCTGTAAATGATTAATGTCAAGGGTGTAAATGTTTTGTATTTGGTCTTAGTGCAATAGATCCTTAGGCACGGTATTCCTATGTCTCGTCCGGATATTGGGTTTACCTTAGCACGGGATAGGCATCGGGCTCCATGGTAAGTAAGGTATGGGCCTATACGGTCGGGCAGCGTCCCATGGACAATAAGGTGTAATCCCCTGGTGCTTGAGTTCCCCTGTTTTGGAACTCTCAAGAATAGACCTGGAGTGGTTGACTTGATGTTTTTTAGCAATAGACTTGGAGTAGTTGAGCTCGTTATGTGGTTTATAACTATTGGCACCATGTGATGAACACTGATGGTTTATTTGGTTTGTTTTGATTTAGCTCACGACTAGATCGGTCGCATGACATCGAATGGGTTTATCATTTAAATGTTATTTCCGCTTAACTGTACTCACTAGGCTTTTGCCTAACACTTGTTTCTTTGGTGGTCATGTATGGCAGGTCATTCTAGCGGTGGGGCTCGTCGTGATTGAGAGGATGACTTTGGGGTGGAGAGCGGTCTTTTTGAAGATATAGTGACCAATTCATTGAAGTATAGGAAATGACACTTTTGGAAGAATAGCGACACCCGACTTTAATCTTACTTGTCCAAGTAAGATTATTAGGTTGTCGATTTATATTCTTTAATTGTTTTGGGTTTGTAATTGTCATACTTTGTTCCCCGTGATGGGTTGACATACACTTGGGTTAGTTTGTCGTATCCACTATACAGGTTGTTTAGTCTCACTTATTGGGTGGACTGGTTTATTCCACTTTCAGACGTTATATAGCCAAATTTTCAAATTTTAAATTCACTCTAAATTTTAGGATGTTACATAACTGATCCATTAAAGCTCAACTGGGTACGTTAAACTCCAACTTGATCCATTAAACCCAACCGGATCCATTAAAGACCAACTGGATTCATTAAAGACCAACTGGGAACGTTAAATCCCAACTGGATCCATTAAAGCCCAACTGGATCCCTTAAAGCCCAACTGGATCCATTAAGGCCAGCCGGATCCCTTAGAGCCCAATTGGGTACGTTAAAGCCCAACTGGATACGTTAAAGCCTAACTAGGTACGTTAAAGCCCAACGGGATCCATTAAAGCCCAACCATGTACGTTAAAGGCCAACTAGTTATGTTAAAGCCCAACTGGATCCGTTAAAGCCCAACAGGATCCGTTAGGTAGCGTTTGGTACGCAAACTGGATGGGACGGGACGGGACAGGACAGGACGGGATTGGACGGGACTGGACTAACTGTCTGTCCCACATTTAGTTTAGGTATAAAATCATATGTTTGAAAGGGGGTAATATTGTAATCTTACATTTAGCCCCATGTTGTTCCACCTATTTTGGTGGAACTAAAAAACTTAAGTTTTGTCCCATGAAATCGGATTTTTGTCCCATGTTATCCCATGTGATTTTTGTCCCATGGCATACCAAACATGAGACTATTTTTTTGTCCCGTCCTGTCCCACCCAGTTTGCGTACCAAACACTCCCTTAAAACCCAACGGGATCCGTTAAAGCCCAACTGTATCCGTTAAAGCCAACCGGATCCGTTAAAGCCTAACCGAATCCATTAAAGCCCAATTGGAAATGTTTTTTTATAATTTTCGGGGGATTTTCAACGGCAAATTAAGAAAATAAATATTTAATTAATTTTTTTTGTATTTTCGGCGGATCTTTTAATTTTTTATAAATTACAAAAATTTTCGCCGAAAATCCGTCGGAATTTTCTTATAATTTTCGGCAGCATTTTAATTTTTTTTTAATTCTTTTAAGAAAATAAATATTTAATTAGTCCGCCGAAAATCTGCCGGAATTTTCTTATAATTTTCGGCGGCATTTTAAATTTTTTTAATTCTTTAAGAAAATAAATATTTAATTAGTCCGCCGAAAATCCGCTGGAATTTTCTTATATATTTCGGCGGATTTTCAGCGGCATTTTAAATTCTTTTAACAAAATAAATATTTAATTAGTCCGCCGGAATTTTCTTATAATTTTTGGCGGATTTTTGGCGGCCATTTTAAATTTTTTTATTTTTTTTAATTTCTTATAAGAAAATAAATATTTAATAATTTTCGGCGGATTTTCGGAGAAATTTAATTAATTATAATTAATTAATTAAATTTCGCCGGAAATTATTAATTGATTATAATTAATACGAAAAATTAAAAAAAATACCGTCGGAAATCCACTGAAAATTTGCAGAAAAATATTGTTTTTAAAAAAATAATAATAAAAAAATATTCTGGCAGATTTCCGGCAAAAGTCAACAGGGTTTGACCCGTTTGACTTTCGCTGGAAATCCGCCGAAATTTTCCGACGACCGAAGTCCACCGAAAATGGCCGCCAGAAAAAGCCATCTGTTTAGTAGTGTGTAGGCTCACATTTTATGGCCTAATTAAAAAAAGTTCGTCAAAAACTTTAAGTTTTTAGTTTTCATTTCTCAATTTTCTGCATTCCTTAAATCGGCAAAACCCGAAATCTGTCAAAAAAATCTAATTCCAAATCATCATTCGATTTGCTCAATGTTGTCCAAAATTCCAACTATTCTTGGTAAAGCTTGTTCAACTTATTTTCAACTCGCTCAACTTTTTTTTAATTATTTTGGAGATAGATGTTCTATTTTACAGTTTAATATAGTAATTTTTTTAATAATGTTATACTGGTACACTACTAGGAAAACCATTAATATCGACCAACATTTACCGACGGCAAAAATCCGGCGGTAATCACCGACGGATTACCGACCAATTTCCGACGGATTGAAGCTATTTGCGATGAACAAAGTATCCGTCGGTAATCCGTCAGTAAATATAAACAATTCCGATGGATCACCGACGGGCCGATAAATATTTTATTTTTGATTTTTTTAAGTATCGAATTTCGTCGGTAATCCGTCGGAAACCATTATAATTTAATTATTATTTTTTAATTCCAATAATTCGTCGACGATCCGTCAGAAATTACCGACGGCCTTTGGACGGTTCGTCGGTAATCCGTCGGTAAATTTGTTAATTTTTTTCCCAAGGAATTCATCGGTGATCCGTTGATGTATGTATGTATGTATGTGTGTCGTATGCATATAAGTGTGTGTGTATATATCATGTACATGTCTATATGTGTATGTACGTATGTGTCTATATAGTATAACATGCATGTGTATATATATATATGTATACATATATATTGCTTGTATGTATATAGTACATATATATGTATATCATGTGTATACGTGTATGTCGTATGCATATAAGTGTGTGTATATGTCTATATATGTGTACATGTCTATGCATGTATGTATCTATAGATGTATTGTATACATGTATGTATTGCTTGTATGTATATATCACATAAATGTATATCATGTATGTATTTATATGTCGTATGCATATAATTATGTGTATATGTCTATATGTTTGTACATGTCTATAAATGTATGTATGTATGCATGTATGTATCTATATATAGATGTATTGTATACATATATGTATTGCTTGTGTGTATATAGCACATAAATGTATATCATGTATATATGTATATGTCGTATGCATATAATTGTGTGTATATGTCTATATGTGTACATGTCTATGCATGTATGTATGCATGTATGTATTGCTTGTATGTATATAGCACATAAATGTATATCATGTATGTATGTATATGTCGTATGCATATAATTGTGTGTGTATGCCATGTACACATGTCAATATATATATATATATATATGTGTGTGTGTGTGTATGTGTGTGTGTATGTATGTCTATAGATGCATGTATGTGTATATATATATATATATGTATATATACATGATGTATTACTTGTATGTATATAGTACATATATATATATGTATATCATCTATATATGTGTATGTTGTATGCATATAAGTGTGTGTATATGTATATATCATGTCTATGTATGTGTGTGTATGTATGTATGTATGTAGAGGGAGGTTCAAGGGATGTATACATATGTATGTATGTATGTGTGTATGTAGATGTATACCCCTGACCTAACTGGAATTAACGGAAAAAGATAACGTCGTTAGAAGGATGGACCAAAACTGTTACAAAATGACACAATTTCATAATACTTTTGGTCCCTTCTCCTAACGTCGTTAACTGTTTCCATTAAGTCCAGTTAGTTTAGGGGTATTTTAGTCAATTTAAATATAATTTGATAAATTATTTATTTAATAATTTTAATATTAAATATTATATAATAATTTATTTAATAACAATTAATAATTTAAAAAACAAAGTAATTTGATAATTCTTAATAATTTAAAAGTAATTATTTTAATTTAAAAAAATGGAAATCCGTCGGTAATCACTGACGACCTTGTTCCCTCAATAATTACCGACGGATAATGCGTCGGAAATCCGTCGGTGATATTCTAAATTTTCTAAAAAAAAGAACGGCCATAATTAGCCCTAAATCATTCTTACCACCAAAAAATCGACTCCATCGCCAAAAATCTCTCGACTCTCTCCACTCCATCACTAGCCACCCCATCTCGACTCTCTCAATTACATTGACGACCACCCCATCGATTCTCTCGACCACCATCATCACTATCGCCACTCTCGCGACCGGCGACCACCGCCACTGTCGACCACCGTGGATGGAGACTTGGATGATGATAACGTGGATGGAGAACTGTTCTTTCAAATCAACGAACAGGTAACTGATAATACAAACAATTGGGTAAATGAGGACCTCGATTTCGTCCCTCTTGTCCTGGGGAGGTCAACGTAGTTGCTACAAATGACAAATGTAGCGACGAGGAAGATGCATCAGATCACGAAGCTAGCGACGAGGAAGAAGAATTTAAAGACGTGGACGATGATTTAGATAGCGAAAATGAACCTATGTTATCTGATCACTCGTCTGATGACTAGTGTGCATTTGTTATGTAGACATTATTCATAATAATTATATCCTTATATGTTTGTACACTTATATTTTTGTGTCTTATGATTTATGTACAATTATATCTTTGTGTGCGAGTCATTCTCTATTTTTAGATGGGGGAACGCGGTTGTAGGGGTAGGGGTAGAGACTCTAGCAGGGGCAGTAGCAGCTCCGTCGGGCGTGGTGACCCCCACGCCGACGAGCTTAGGGACGATTCCGAGTTCGTTCCAGCTAGCGATGAGGGACTAGATCAGATCCAGTATCAGAACGTGCTTGCGATGCCGTCACCTGGATCGGGTTTGAGGGTTAGAGGCCCCAATATTGCATCACAGACGCCTCGTCATCCGAGTCAGCGACGGACGATTGTGTTGTCTGCAAGCGGGTAAGTAGATGTGATATATTATTTATTCTAGTACATAATAAACCGATCCTAATGTTTTTTATGTTGTATATTTTGCAATTGTGAAGGTTTAAGGATATACAAGTGGTCCGGAGGGCCACTAGCATCTTTCGGTCTATGTTCGTTGGCCAATGGATTCATTACGGGGATGTACCTGAGGAGCACTTTGCACGAATGATGGAGCGTTTACGGGTATGTATTTTACTCCATTTAACTAATTGGGTGGGTTTATTTTTACTTAATCCAAACAATGTGTATGCAGATGTATTATAGTTGGCCTCCTGATATGGATGCCGACGTATTACTTGCATTCTGGCGTACGCTGATGAATAGGTACCCAGACATGATGAGAGATGCCCGTAAATGGGCCATTGAGAGGGCTTTAGCTATTGATGGTGTCTGGTTCGACCATCATGACTACACGGTTCTTAGCGCACCCCCCAGAGTGGATCCCACATGAGTTTTAGGTCCAGATGATTGATCAGGTTTGTTTTGTTTTGAATACTTGTATCTGATTGTACTAGGATTTATATTGATTTTTATGCACATGTGCATAAAAAAAAAACTTAATTTACTTGTATGCATAAGTACATACCATCCAAATCAAGGGTTTCCAGGGTGTTTTTCAGTTTTTCATTTTTTTAAGGTTTTTACCTTGAACCTCCCACTATATATATATATATATAGAGAGAGAGAGAGAGAGGGAGAGAGGGAGAGAGAGAGGGAGGTTCATTTGTTAACCAACATTTTCTTGTTAACTTTGTGAACCACTCCAACCAATAGAATTGTACATTTATATGTTGTTTGTATTCCATTTACCATTAATGACAATGGGTAAAAAAGTAAATCTAAATATATATATAATATTTATTTTAATTATGTGGGAGTTACAAAAATTTAAATTCCACAATTTTAGCTTTCTTTGATAACAAAATTTTTTCTATAATCAATTGCTAAACTTGTATGAACATCACAAGAAGTATAGTAGCTCCATCTCAACAAATCGAAACAATGGTAGGTGAAAGTGCAATGTCTCATAGGAGAGACCCCATGAAGAACACATGCATGCTTTTCTTTTATTTTCTCCCAGATACATGTTTTGTGAAAATGGGATTTGATTTTTTATTTCTTTTTTCTTGGATGATTTATGTGTAAATTTTATGGGTTATTTTCTATAAGTGCGATGAACCCATTTTATGTTGTTGGTATGAATCTGAGCCTGACCCCTTTTGGGTTCTATTCATGTTTACATGAACAACATTATATTGTATTGCCACTCGATTCATGTTCATATTTGTTCATTCTATTCATGTTCATATTTGTTTACATGAATCTTATGGGTTCTATTCATGTTTACATGAACCACAGTATATTGTATTGCCACTCTATTCATATTCATATTTGTTCACTTAAGTATGATGTCAGTTACGAATCGAGGGTGAATGAGGGTGAATCGGGGGTTACGAATGGGGGTACGATTTTTTGGAAGGATAATTAATGGAGAGAATAAAGAAGCTTATTTAATTGATTTTTTCCCCAAAATACCCCCAACACCATAGTTCATTCCTAATATTACATTAAATGTACATTTATTACACACTCTAAAAGATATTTAAATCTCAACCCTTGATATCCAAGATCAAGGGCTATAAATGGTTTACAAAGTTAACAAGAAAATGTTGGTTAACAAATGAACCTAACCCTATATGTATAAAGGCTATAAAGCTAGGATTACTTAGAATCCTCCGTTGAGAGGCATTGGAATTTTTTAGAATTTAGAACAACTAGTGTGCGACCCGGGCGATGCACGGTAGTAGTATTTCTTTAAGGAGTACTTTATCAAGTTAAAATATAAAAAAGTAATTTCTCGGCAAACAATTAATGAGATATAATTTAAAACAACGAATCAATTTCTTTAAGTGATTAATTTGCGTATGTTCCAAATTTAGCGTATAAACCTTGCTTTGTAATGTAATTTTTATAAAACAATTCATAGATGCGATCAAATAGACACCAAACAGTTGTACCGTATATTTTTATTTTTACTGAGAATCTGTGAAAAATAACCAAACCATAACGCTAAATGGTTAGCCAAACTTAGCCAACCACATTAGTATATAATGTCAACCAAATTAAGCTAATCCCATGAGTTTCTACAAAGATCTAGCATCTTCGTAATAACTACTGATAATCCTCATATCTTAGGGTTATTTGTCTCTCTTTTTCTAACATTTACCCTTATTTCTATCATCCCAAAAACCCATTTGAGCCTTTTCTCTTTTTTGGTCCAAAGTGTCCAAAAAGTCATGAAATAGTCTAAAAATCAGGTTTTAGACGTTTGGAACCAATGTGGCAAGTCACCACAGTGGTACATAACGGCTGGAAATCTTCTTAGAGATTTTATTTCCCAATTTATGCAGAAGACTTGCAAGTTGAAAATGAGTCAAGGCTGAATTCTTTCATGGGAAACAAAAGGATGAAGACAAGAGGATGAAAACAAAAAAAAGAAGGCATGCTTAGAAAAGTCACTATTCATCCTTTAAATCACTATTCACCCTTTTTGACTATAAAAAGGGGTTTTGGGTTGACATTTGAAGCATCCATCCTTCCATCCAATTTATCACCAATTACTCCATCACTCCCTTGGAGCTCCCTGAGAATCTCCAAGCTTTTTAAATTTCAAGTTCTTAGATAGTGTTCTTGTATTGTTCTTTAGTTTTTAATTCTGCACTTTACATTTTGTTACCACTGTGGTAAGTCTGTGACCACAGTGACAGTTTTTCAGTTTAATGCAGTTTAATTTCCATCACTTCTTTTCTTCTATTATGTCTTTAATTATGTCCAGTAGCTAAACCCCCCTTTGGGTGCGGGTGTAAGCCAAACCCGAGAGGTTAAAATGTAACACTTGGGTGTTACCGCATTTGGCTAGCTTCTCGGTTTGGTCATCCAAGTTGAATCTTCATCTCAACGCGGACAAGCCGATCACTTGTGTGTGTTAATATTAGGTCTTAGACCCCGAGAGGGGCGGACCCGAATACGGCTTGGGTGATGCAAGAAGGTTTGAGAAAATCTTTAATAATCACATAGAGATATGGATTTTTTCATAATCGAACTAAGGTCCGAAATGTTGGTCGAGTTGGTGTGTCTGCGCATCTCTCCATACTAACGGGGCTAAGATCTTCGAGATCTACTTAGTGAGGTTGGTAAACCGAAAGTTAGCTAGTGTGGAAATTTTATAATAATACCGTTATCGCAACCTATACGATGTAGCTTCGAGAGGAGGAATGTAATTCCCGTAATTTTCGGTAAGTAAATGTCACCTGGACATTTCTGTGACTTGTAAACAGTGGGGTTTTGTTGGGAAATGTATTGTTTAAAGTCCCTCGGAGTATCGGGAGTTTGGGCGTTGAAAAGTCGAATCTTTGGAGTTCAGGGACACCCGGGCGACCATGCCAGCGATTGTGCCAGAGGGCACAATAGCCTGGCACTATCGCCAAAGCTGAGGAGCTCACGGTACATGCTTGGTGATTGTGCCAGCGATTGTGCCACTGGCATAATCGCCTGGCACTATACCCTGCGTGTACCAGTGGGTTAAATGTGCGATTTTTCACCCATTTCCCTCATTTCTCATTTCTATCTTCTCCCCTTTTCTCTCCCAAATCCCAAAACCGAACCCTAACCTATTTTGGGTGTTTTTCCTCCCCAAACCACATGTCTACTCACCATCTACCTAGTTGGAATCTTGAACCACAAAACCTCCATTTTCATCTCCCTCATCAAGTTCATCAGTTGGGAGCTCGGGTTGAAGAGTTGGAGTGGGTGTTCTCGGAAAGTCTCGTCATCTATAATGGTAACTTTCTTGACATAATGTTATAAATGCTCCATTGGTGGTTTCTTAGTGTTTGGTATCTCAAATCTCGGTTTGATGGTTTTGGAAAACTAGGGTTTTGATCTTGTTGAGGATTTTAGTATGTAAAGGTTGGGGAAATGTTTCTATATGATTATGTATAGGTATTTATGGTTTGGATTTGTATGAATCTAGGTTTTGGAAGTTTTTGGCTTGAGGATTCAAGCGGCCTTCAAAAGAGCTCGTTGGGTGAAATCTAGATTTAGCCTAAATCTAGCAAGGTGAGTTCCAGTTGATTTGTGAAAACGTTGTACATGCCAAAATGTCTATTTTAAAGTGTTTATGTGTTCTACATGAAATTATCAAATGTTGGGTTATTTGCTAATCTTCGATTATTGGAAGTATTTAACTTTACAAACTTTGTATAATACCCACATTTGGGATTTTTTGGCATTTTGATAAATGTGTTACAA
Organism: Arctium minus; assembly: GCA_954870635.1. Classification (NCBI taxonomy): domain Eukaryota; kingdom Viridiplantae; phylum Streptophyta; class Magnoliopsida; order Asterales; family Asteraceae; genus Arctium; species Arctium minus. The sequence goes on from OX941082.1 coordinate 22,133,398, forward strand.
ATGAATGTGTTTTGAGGTCTTATTGCATAAATAGATCTTGGGTCAAAGAAATACACTTTTAAATGTTTGTCGAGTCTTATGCATCATTTATGAAATGGAATGTTTTTGTCAGGATCGAATTCTCAACAAGAATTAATTCTCAGAAACAATATCAAAGAAGTTTGCGGAATAACACTTTGATATTCAATGAAACAGTAAATCAACACAGTAAATATGAAGAACCAACTGTAAACTTGTATTCAATGCTTTGAAGTTACAAGATTACACACTCAACCTCAATATTGATGAACAGGCTCATCAATACGAATTCTACTTCTCTAGAATTAGGATCTATGCCTTGAGGTTGATTTTCTCTCTAGAAACCACACTTAGAATGAATGAATTAATCTCTCTTTTTAAACTATTCTATGAAATCTATACATATACTGAATAAACAGATAATTACAATAAATAAAATATCTTCAGTATATCTTCCATCATTATCTTCAAGCCTTCCATGAATATCTTGAATATTTCCAGCTGTCATCCTTTGTATTCGGATCTTCAAGACATAAGCAGCACTAACTATGCTCAGCAGCATTAATTCCTTCTAGCAGTATTAACTACTAGCAGCACTAACTACTAGCAGTACTAACTAGCTAAGCAGTACTAACTTTGTTCAAGCAGCACTAACTTTGACTAGCAGTATTAATTCTACTAGCAGTAGTAACACTCAGCAGTATTAATCTTTAAGTCTTCTAGTAGTAGTAACTTTGAACTAGCAGCATTAACCATACTTGATGAATTCTTCAGTTCCCAACAATCTCCCCCTAACTTGACTTTTAGGACAAGAAGTCAAGTTCTTCAGAATTAATCTTCAAGATGCTTTCAACACCTCTGGTTCAATTTCCCAAATTTGGATCTAGGCCCAAGCTTTGATTTACAGTTCTTCTCACCACAATCTTTGCCATCTCTGAATCCTTTGTACATACCAGTGTAGCTTTAAGCATCCCTTCTAACTTCTCCTTGCTATGCTCATAGATTTTGTCCACCAGGTAGTATTCATGATAACAATTGTCAATAGTAATCATGTATACTCCACAGTTTTCAAACAGTATCCATTTGTCAATCTTCTTGAATATGAACTCATGCATATGATCTTTAATCCTATGGTGCACTCTTTCAGGCTCAAACATCATGCACAAGTATTCCAATGTCACTTTGAGAAGATTCTCTTCAGTACCTTTCAACACAGTTTCATAAAGTTTCATCCCAACTTTATATAGTTCTTCCATATCAGCTCTTGAACAACTTCTGATGACTTTCCCCCATGTTGAATAAGCTTCAAATGAACCATCAGCTCTCTTGATTCTGAAGAACTTCTTTCCATTGTCTCTCAGAATATCCCAGAAGATGATCTCTGGAGCTTGCATAGAGATTGGAACAGCTTTCAAAGGTTCCACTATTGTCATGTACGGATCCATACTCTCATCTGTTTGCTTAGTGACCTGCTCTGGACTCTGTACTGGCTCTGTTGGAGATGTGACTGAAGGTTCTGCTTCCTTTTCAGTTTCTTCCACCCTAGGCCTTTTCAACTGCCTTTTTGAAGCAATTGATTTCACTCTTTTTCCAGACTTGGCTTCTATACCAACACTTCCAGATTCTTCCTTCTTCTCTTCTGCTTCTTCTTTGGAGGGTGTGGTTTCCTTAGGGAATGGTTGTTGGATGTTGAGATCATGTCTCTCTTTCATCCTTCTCTCAGCCTCCTCCCTTTGTGCTGAATTCCCTTGGAGCTTGGCCATTTCCTTGTTATACAACTCTTCAACCTGAGAGTATGCCATGTGGATAAACATCTCTCCCTTAACACCAATTGCACCTTTCAGGAAGTTTATCATTTTTCTTCTTTCCTGATTGGCCAAAAATGTCTTGGAGGGTTGTCTTTTCTGCTTTTGCTTCTGAATAGGCATCTTCTTAATTTGAAGTTTCTTGACCTGAGCTGCTGTCTGAGCTGCTTCTTTCAAACTCTTTTGGTATTCTGCATTTAACTTTTTGGCCATAATCTTTGCCAGTTCTCTATCCTTTTCTGTTTGCAACTGCTCCTCTTTCTCCATTTGGTCTTGCAACTGCTTTGCTATTGCCTCATCCATTTCAATCTGAGACTTCTGTCTTGGAGGCATTTCAGCTTCAACCATCTTCTCTTTTCCTTTTTCCTTTGATTCTTTCAAAACTTCCTTCTCTTTTTCCTTCTCTGAGATCCCTCCTTCTTTGATAACTACTCCCTTGGCCTTTTGAGTAGCCTTAGGAGTATCATTCTTTGCTTTGACTAAAGTTTCTGCTATCTCCATTTCCTCCACAGAGAGCCCTATTTCTGCTGCTTTAGTTTCTGCTGCTACTTTTACTTCAGCAGCAGTATCTGTTTCTTTTTCCATCTCTTCCTCTGTCTCCCCCTCAACTTCAGCTTTCTTTTCAACAGTTTCCTCTTCATGCTTCTCCCCTTTGTTGAAAGAATCTTGAACTTGGTCCCTCTTTTTGAGTACAAATTGTTTCCTTCTTTTCTTTTGAACCAGCCTGGTCACCATCTTCTTCAATTTTGCAATCTGAACTTGTTGGGACAGGATAACCAGCTTCATCTCCTCTATTTCTTTTCCTTGTTTCATAACATCTAGGTTGATGTTTCCCATGGTTTCCATCAATTCCTGGTAGTCATATCTGTCCTCACCTTCTCTAGAAGTGTTACCCTCCTTTGAAGGATCATTGGATCTTTTAGTAGTGGAAGTCTTCTGCCTAGCAGAAGCACTATCCACCCCCGTGGTTTCTTGGCACCAGGGATCTTCGAATGATTGCTCATTCAAAGTTGCCATGGGTGAGGTCTTATTTATGGTACCACTGTCCTTCTCTGTGCTAGCAGAAGTAGTGGCAGCCTCAGTACCCATATGCTCTATCTCCTCCTCAGAGAGCACCTCCTTTGGGTTGGGATACACCCTGTTGGTTTCCCTTTGGATATTCTCTAAGGAAGAAGTCTCCCTTAGAGGGCTTAAAGGCTTGGGGGATGATGGTACAAGACGGGAAGGAGCCTTCTTTACCTGTTTCCTCTTGTAAGTTTGGGTGATAGGAGAGGTTGGTTTTTCAAGAAGGGACTGGGGAATTGATTTAGAGAGGGAAGGTTGGGATTGGCTAGCAGTAGGATGGTCTAATGGGGGCCTTGACCCTGCTGCCATACCTTCATTGGTTTGGGACACCACCATCATTGTAGAGAACAATGGGGTGTCAACTCCTTCCGAGTTCCCAGCAGATCTTCTCATATTTGAGAAAACCTTGCCTTTGGGGGGTTTAGGTACATATACCCCAACAGGTTGAGGTATATCTGTCAATTCATGAGTAATAACTTCTTGAACAAACCTGTGGTACATAAAAAAGCTCTTTTTGTTTCCCATGTTTGAGACAAGATCACTGAAAATCATTTTAGAAAAGTTATACTTTCTGGCAGTGGCCAAGCACACCAAAGCATAAGCAATGGTGCTGCTGAACTCACTCCATCCAGTAGTCTTTTTGGAGATACAGTGCATAAGAGTATGGACAAAGAAACGCCATTGGGGTGAAAATTTGGCTTTTGAGAATTTGAATACACCCAATGGGCCTCCATACCCCATTCTTGTAAGATTGGAGAACAGTTCATCGTTTGGGATAGAAGTTATACCAGAGGCATCGTCTAGACGTAGACTGATGCGAATAACCTCTTCAGTAACTGTTAGTGATTGTTCACAGATTCTTGTCTTGATCATTGGCACACCATTCTCAGCAACAATGGTGGCATTAGCCCAGAACTGCCTTTGATGCTCAATATAGATTGTAGGTGATATAGTAAGAGCATGAGCAATATGGCTTGACTTGAGGAAATCCACAATCTGATGAAATCCTGCAGCTTGCTTTGGCTTTTGTAGCATCGCGATCTCATTGTGCTCGTCGATGAATGCCATTGATGCCATTGATCTTAGTGAACAACGTGCCTGAAAGCTTCGAACTTGAGAGAGAAAGGATTTAGAGTGCAAGAGAATAGTATGCAAAGAGTCGTTATGAACTTTTAGGCAGGCAAAGAGTATTTATAGTATTCGGGACATAAGCAGTATTAACCTAGAGCAGTATTAACTACTAGCAGTATTAACTGAAAGCAGTATTAACTACTAGCAGTATTAACTGAAAGCAGTATTAACTGAAAGCAGTATTAACGACTAGCAGTATTAACTAACTAGCAGTATTAACTAACTAGCAGTATTAACTGAAAGCAGTATTAACAACTAGCAGTATTAACTAACTAGCAGTATTAACTAACTAGCAGTATTAACTGAGAGCAGTATTAACTACTAGCAGTATTAACTAACTAGCAGTATTAACTAAGAGCAGTATTAACTACTAGCAGTATTAACTAACTAGCAGTATTAACTGAGAGCAGTATTAACTACTAGCAGTATTAACTAACTTACTCCTTTAAACTTGCGAAACACTGAGTACTGCTATACATATCCTGAAAAAGAAGATTAGTAACACCAAGAAGAAATAATATACAGGTATAGAACCACTTTTTGAGAAGGGGCTTATTCAGAGTTGATCATTCCCACACTAGTTACCAAGAAAGTGAATCTACCCACATCAAAGGCTTTAGTGAATAGATCAGCAAACTGATTATCAGTGTGAACTTTTACAACTTGAATAAGTTTCTTTTCATTACAGTCTCTTATGAAGTGATACCTGATTTCAATGTGCTTTGTCTTTGAGTGCTTGACTGGATTATTAACAATGCTAATAGCACTGCTGTTGTCAATAAAAATTGGAGTGTGTAGAAAGGTTACCCCATAATCCAACATTTGATTCTGAATCCATAAGACTTGAGAACAGCAACTTGCAGCTGCTATGTACTCTGCCTCTGTTGTAGATGTGGATACTGTGGTTTGTTTCTTGCACTGCCATGAGGCTAGTCTTGCACCCAAAAACTGACATCCTCCAGAAGTAGATTTTCTGTCCAAGTTTGCTCCACCTAGATCACTATCTGAGTATGCAAGTAGGTCAAAGGATGAGTCATGAGGATACGAAAGTCCCAATCTGGGTTGCCCTTTGAGATATCTGAATATCCTCTTAACAGCTTGATAGTAAGATTGCTTTGGCCTAACTTGGAATCTTGCACACACACAGACTGAAAACATTATATCTGGTCTAGATGCTGTGAGATACATGAGAGAGCCAATCATGGATCTATAATGATGCACATCCATATCCTCCCCCTCAAGATCTGCTGTTATTTGCTTGTGTGAAACCAAACTTGGTTAGAATGTCCTGTACATACTTGGATTGACAGATGAAGATGCCATCTGACTTCTGTTGAACTTGGAGTCCAAGGAAGAAAGTAAGTTCCCCCATGGAACTGATTTTGAACCTTTGATGCATTAGATCCTCAAACTCCTTGCACATGTTGTCTCTTGTAGATCCAAAGATAATGTCATCAACATAGATTTGGACCAGCAAGATATCCTTCTTCTTTCTCTTGATAAATAGAGTCTTATCAATGACTCCTCTTTCAAAGTCATTTTCCAAGAGATAGGATGACAGAGTGTCATACCATGCTCTTGGAGCTTGATGCAGTCCATAAAGAGCTTTCTTCAATTTGTATACCCTGTCTGGATAGCTTGGGTTTTCAAACCCTGGTGGTTGACAGACATATACCTCTTCTTCAATTGAGCCATAGAGAAAAGCACTTTTTACATCCATTTGATAGACTTTGAAGTTCATGTAAGAAGCATAGGCTAGGAATAATCTGATTGCTTCTATCCTAGCCACAGGTGCAAAAACTTCTTCATAATCTATACCCTCTTCTTGAGTATATCCTTGAGCCACCAGCCTTGCTTTGTTCCTTATGACAATACCTCTTTCATTTCTCTTGTTTCTGAAAATCCACTTTGTGCCAATTGCTCTGTGACCTTTAGGAAGGTCTACTAGATCCCATACATCTTGTAGCTTGAACTGTAACAGTTCTTCTTGCATTGCTTCTATCCAGCTAGATTCTTTCATAGCATCATGTGCCTTTTTAGGCTCAAGCTGGGATAGAAAACAAGAAAGCACTGTATGCTGTTGATCTTGCATTTCTTGAAGCCTGCTTTGATGTCTAGTCATCATAGGAGAAGAGATATCTCCTATTACTAGCTGTGGAGGATGATTCTTTTGAACTCTGGTGTTATGACTAGGTTCTTCATTCAGTCCATCCTCTAGATTAGAGTCATGCAACTCAACTGAAGTGATTTCAGATGCCACTTCTGATTCTTTATTTTCTTGAGTCTCCTCATCTCTAGTTTCTTCTTCACTCTGACTTGGTCCAGTAAATGATTCCTTTTCACAGTCTTCAACAGAATTCACTGTGGGTATGGGAAATATCACAGATTTAGATATACTTTCTTGAACTTGTGTGATCCCTGATCCTCCATTTCCTGGACCTGCATACTCATTACTGAAACCAAAAGAGTTAGTTAGTGAATCAATGTCAAATAGCCACTGAGGTCCAGACCCAACAGGATTTGGTGTGTTCTCATTGCAGTTGACATTGTCACTTTCTTCAATTATTCTAGAAGAAGAGTTAAAAACTCTGTAGGCCTTACTCTGAGATGAATATCCAACAAGAAATCCATCATCTGCTTTGCTATCAAACTTACCTAAGTGAGATTTGGTATTGAGAATTGTACAAGGACACCCAAAAGGTTTGAAGAAACCAATGAAAGGTTTTCTTTTATTTAAAAGCTCATATGGGGTCTTGTTCTTTTGCTTGACCACTAGAACTCTATTTTGGACATAACAAGCAGTATTAACTGCTTCAGCCCAGAAGGTAATTGGCAATTTTGAATCAGCCAACAGAGATCTAGCAGCCTCTATTAGTGTTCTATTTCTCCTTTCAGCAACACCATTCTGTTGAGGAGTCCTAGGAGCACTATATTGCCTCTCAATACCTTTCTCTTCACAAAAGGTGTTTAGATCATGATTTTTAAACTCAGTTCCATTATCAGATCTAATGACTTTTACTCTTTGATTAGTTTGGTTTTCAATTCTTAGAATAAAGGATTTGATAAGTCCACTTGTCTCATCCTTAGTCCTTAGAAAATATACCCAAGTAAATCTGGAGTAATCATCAACAATAACTAAGCAGTAAGATTTCTTGCCTATACTCATAACATTTGTAGGACCAAACAGATCCATATGCAATAACTGGAGACAAGAAGAAACAGAATTTAACTCTTTGGTCTTATGAGAAGTTTTGTGCTGTTTGCCTTTAAGACAAGCAACACAATGATCATCACATGAAAAGACTTTTGAAGGTAAACCTCTTACAAGGTTGTTTTTAACAAGTTTGTTCATAGTCTTGAAATTCATATGACACATCCTTCTGTGCCAAAGAGAGGATTCATCCACAGAAGCTTTTGAAACAAGACAGTTCAGGGATGAATCACTATTAACATTGTCCATATCTAGACAATAAACATTGTCCTTCCTTGGAGTTCTAAGTAGTATCATGCTTTCATCAACTACCTTGAACCCTGGAGCAAGGATCATACACTCAGTATTTGTAAATAATATACTATGTTGTTTGTCACAAACCTGTGATACACTTAACAGGTTGTACTTTAATTGATCAACATAGTAGACATCCTCAAATGTCATCTTACCTTTGGTGACATTACCTTTTCCACTTATCTTACCACCAGTAAGATTATCTCCAAATGCAACATGTCCTCCATTGATATGCTTGAAATCCTGAAGGCATGACATGTTGCCTGTCATGTGCCTAGAGCAACCACTATCAACATGCCATATGCTCTTTCCCTTGAGCTGTTGGTTGCCCTGCACATAAGATAGATCAGTTAGTATGAAATAGGAACCCAAGCCAAAGTGGTCTTGGGTACCCCTTTCTCATCAAAATACTTGCATTCTTTCTTGACAAGATTTTTGAACTTTAACTCCTCATTCTTGGAGTACTTTGTTATAATAATAGGCTTGAAAATATTTTTGCTAGAAGCAATACTGGTTTTAGAAGTACTAACTGCCTTAGCAGCACATGCATGCTTAGCAGTACTAACCTTGTTAGCAGTAGTAACTGTGTTAGCAGCAGTAATTGTGTTGGCAGTATTAACCTTTGAAGAGGTACTAACAGTATTAGCAGCATTAATATTTTCAGCAGTACTAACACAGGTAGCAGCAGTAACCATGTTAGCAGTACTAATAGTTTTAGTGCTTCTAACCCTGTCATCAGTACTAACAGTTTTATTGCTTCTAGGCACCCACATTTTGACACTTTCTTTTAAAATCTTTTTCTTCATGGGGCTTTTCCTTTCACCATGTTTCTTTATCACATGTTTCTTTCCAGCCTTCCTATAGCCAACAGGTTTTTGCACAAATCTTTGAAAGTTCATCTGTTGGTTAATAGGGTTAAAGTAACAATACTTAGCCAAATGATTTAACTTGCCACATATGAAACAAGGTTTTGGTCTATTGATTTTATTCAGATCAACTCCTTGTTTTTGAGCCCATTGATTATTCCAGTTTCTTTGATTTCCTCTTTTTAAATCAGAATTTAGGCTCTTGGATTTACTGCAATCACACTGTTTACAAGATCCAGGATTCACAACTGTGGTTTGTTTGTAATGGACCTTGTTATCCTTTCCTTTTGTCTTCTCTATCTCCTTGGACTTGACCCAGATTTTCCCACATCCCTCATTGGTGATAATATTGTTTTCTAATGGTATCTTTTTACTCACAGTATTATCCCTGTTCTCACTTGCTTCTTTCTCAGTCAAATCCTTAACTATCACCTCATCCAAATGATCTATCTTAAAAGCTTCTTCAGACAAGTCCTTTTTCTCCATAGTTTCTAACAAGTCTGATGTAGGAGAGATATAGTTGTTATTGTAAGGAAGGGGTGTATTGTTGTATCCAATACCAGACTTCATCTTATCATGAATCTGAGCCTTTAGAAGAGAATCCATTGCTTTTGAAGCATAAGAAAACTTTTCTATGTCCAGCTTAACTTTTGACAGTTCCTCTTTCAGCCTATCATTCTCTTCTAAGGACTTAGACAGTTTGGTTTCTAACTCATTCTTTTCCCACTTCCAATAGTTTGTGTCATAAGAGTGTTGAAGTTCATTAGATTGAAAGCCTTTGATTTGCTCTTCAAATCTCTCTACTATCAACACATAATCTCTTCTATCCTTTTCTAATCTTTTGAGGTCATCACACATACTTTGATTGTGATCCCTGTATCTTGTGACAGTGTCAATGCAAGATTTAGTACAAAGATTAGAAACTACCTCAGAGGGAAGATCAGACACTTCTGCCATAAGAGCTTGATTCTGAATGGCTTCCTCAGCTTGATCACTCCAGTCAAATCCCATTCCTTGTTGAGAAACAAGAGCTTGAGCAGGATTCTTGTTTTGATTATAGCCTCCATTCTGAGCTTGTTGGTGGTTGTTGTTTGGAACAGTACTCCTGCATTCTCTAGCAAAGTGTCCTTTCAAGTGACACTTATAACATTCCACCTTGGTCTTGTCAAAACCAGCTCCATCTTCTCTTCTTTGAGAGAAGTTATTCCTTCCTGTTCTTTTAATGAACTTCTTCACCCTCATTGATAACATGGCCATCTGCCATTTAATATCCATCTCCTCCAGGTCATCAGGGTGAATCTGATCCAGATCATCATTAATCAAAGAATTGCTGCTATGACTGGACAAAAAGGCTTCAAAGATAGTTTCAGTGCCTTTTTCTGAACTTACTCCACTGGCAGTACTAACTGCTTCAGGGTTAGCAGTAGTATCAGTGGATGCTGAGAGAAGTGCAGCATTGTGGATATAACCAGAGGGCTTCTTCTTGGTTTCTACCTCAGTTTCAAAAACTCTTAGATCATTGTATAGATCATCAAGTTCTTTCTCTTCCAGATTGTCACTCTGTCTATATGAGACAGTGTACATAGTCCATTCATCCCCAAGAGATCTGAGAAACTTTCTGTTGATATCATCTTGTTCCATCTTTACTCCTACAGTAGCCAGTTCACCTATGAGTTTGTTGAACCTATCAAAAGTTTGAGTCATAGACTCATTCTTTGAGGAAGTGAAGTTCTCATACTGCTGCTTTAGAACATCTCTTTGATTTCTTTTGATGCTTTTAGTTCCAGCAAATCTTTTCTCTAGAGCATTCCAGAGAATCTGAGCATCAGTGCAGTTGCAAAATTGATGCTGATATTCATTGGGAATGGCCAAGAGCAGAGTGCTCAAGGCCTTCATCTCTGTCTGTCTGATCTTCCTCTCACCATCTGTCTTTGGTGGAGGTCTTTTCCCATCTGCTCCTATCCTTCCAGCTTCAGAAGGACCATTCTCAATGATATCCCACATTGAGAAGTCAGTGAGAAGAATATATTGTCTAATTCTGATCTTCCACATGTCAAACTCACTGGGTTTGAGCATTGGAACCTTAGAGACCAAAGTACTACTTGATTCTGTAAGATTTTCCATGATGAATAGATGCTTCTGAGAGAGTTTGGCTCTGATACCACTTGTCAGGATCGAATTCTCAACAAGAATTAATTCTCAGAAACAATATCAAAGAAGTTTGCGGAATAACACTTTGATATTCAATGAAACAGTAAATCAACACAGTAAATATGAAGAACCAACTGTAAACTTGTATTCAATGCTTTGAAGTTACAAGATTACACACTCAACCTCAATATTGATGAACAGGCTCATCAATACGAATTCTACTTCTCTAGAATTAGGATCTATGCCTTGAGGTTGATTTTCTCTCTAGAAACCACACTTAGAATGAATGAATTAATCTCTCTTTTTAAACTATTCTATGAAATCTATACATATACTGAATAAACAGATAATTACAATAAATAAAATATCTTCAGTATATCTTCCATCATTATCTTCAAGCCTTCCATGAATATCTTGAATATTTCCAGCTGTCATCCTTTGTATTCGGATCTTCAATACATAAGCAGCACTAACTATGCTCAGCAGCATTAATTCCTTCTAGCAGTATTAACTACTAGCAGCACTAACTACTAGCAGTACTAACTAGCTAAGCAGTACTAACTTTGTTCAAGCAGCACTAACTTTGACTAACAGTATTAATTCTACTAGCAGTAGTAACACTCAGCAGTATTAATCTTTAAGTCTTCTAGCAGTAGTAACTTTGAACTAGCAGCATTAACCATACTTGATGAATTCTTCAGTTCCCAACAGTTTTATAAAGTATTACTTGCACTTTTATGGGAGATACTTGAAAGAATGTCTATAGTCTCATTTCATGATTTTCATTCTTATCAGTAGTTAAATTTGGAAATCGCATATTCTGTGTTATGAAGCATTTGGAAAAAATAAGAGTATAAGTTCATTTGGAAAATGGGTTCTTCAACTAATGTTGAGTTTTAAACTAATCTTACTTTTAGTCGTTGTGTTTGCATATCCGTTGGTCGAGTGCGTTTTATCGTATTTTCATTTCAATTATCAATGGGTCAATGGGTTGCTAAGCCTGGGGCTTGGTATTTTTATTTGATTTGGGGTCTTTGGACAATTGTCCAGTTTTGGTAGCTCGACTTCGAGCCTTGGTGGCGATATTGGATGAGGGACTCGACATAAGGATCGTTCGCGGTTGAACTCGAAATCCCGTGGGTGTACGTTTAAAGCCACTGAGCCTGACATCCCTTGCGCTTGTGTTTATTGTTCCGGCATGGGATGGCTGATTTTCCACGACGAGGCACGTTAGGTACCGGATGAGGTATAAGTCCTTCGTGCTCAAAGTATTACGATGTTGGATGAGGAGCTCGACGTAGGAACCTATGCCCGACCCGTGTTTTGGATGTTTTGGGATATAAGGTTTAACCGTATCTTCATAAAGGGAGAGTTCAATTTATGTTTACGCTTTGAGTGAGTTTTGGGTTAAAGGTAATTTATGAATGGGCGGCTTACATTGGTATCATCATCTTTGTAGTAGTTTGGTTTGGAAAATGTCCAAATTGATGTTCTTTGTCTAAAATGCATATTATTGGAAAATGAGTCGTTTTCACATGTAAGACGTATCATATTGAAGGACTATAACTTTAACCACATCCTTTCTTTTTAAACGATTATTTTATATATGTTGAAAAACTCTTGAGCTCACTAGGGGTTAAGCCTAACATTTTTATTTGTCGGCATGTGCATCAGGTTTCAAGGTTGGGAGTTGGTTCTAGCAGTCCTATGAAGAGTAAAGTCTTAGCTAGATCCGAAAGTAAGTATTCGACAAAGTCTTCCGCTTTATGGAGATAGTGACTATGCATGGGGATTAGTATCACCCGTACTTATCATGGACTTTTGTATAGAATGAATGTTTGTATTGAGGTTAAATCTTAAATTGTGGTTGCAGATGATCCTTTTATTGGTGTATTTAGGAAATTTTAAATTAGTTGTTATTTCCAGAATTCAAGATGTTAAAAGGAAATCGTATGGGACTTCATTGTGAGCGGTCTTGTTAACCATTTAAGTTATAAAAATACTCTCAGGGAAAACTTACACCCGTACCCGCTTTTTAGCATTTGTTAAATTTAATATTTAATATTCCGCTCTAAACCAACCAATCGAATTTTTTAATCCTTAACTTTGCACCGGAAGTTCGTGAAAATCTCTGATTCTTAGTTAAGTCCAATCCCTGTGGATACGATATTTGGTCCTTACCATTATATTACTTGAGAAGCAAACGCAATACGTGGTGTATACTTGCACCATTATTGTGACATATTTTACACATGTGCATTTTTGCCATCAACTACCCACACCATCCTTCAATTCTATCATTTTCTCACCAATGTGGGATGAACAAAACACACCACATTTCAAATTTGGAGGAATACTTAAATCTCATTAAGCCACATCAGTATCCCTTGGTATGGTTGTTTAAGAACAACCATATGCTATGAGGTGACATCATTGTAATGAAGTATTTCTTAAATCTTGAACCGTGGTGAGTTCGGTTATTCTACATTGATGAAAAAAATGGAAAATTATATGAAACATATGAGTATATATTAACAAGAGGAGATGATGCATTTATGGCAATTTATGCAACTTCATTACATCACATCAACTGTCACAGAAATGATGTCCTTTTATGTGACAACTCATAGGGTAGGATAATTTTAGCCGACCTTTTTGGGAAAAGAATCTTCTAACTATTCGTAACAACAATAGTGATATGATTGTGGGACGTGTTGTTTGAGTTCCGAATAGCATAATAGTTAAATAATCATCAATGCACATTTGTAACAATAGAATAGTGACATGTTTTTTTGACAACTGATAGGGTAGGCTAATTTTAGCCAAAAATTTTTTTTTGAAAAAACATCTTCAAACTCTTCGTAAGAACAATAATGATATGTTTTTGTGATATGTCGTTTGAGTTCTAAGAGCTCTAAATGGTATAATAACAAATTTATTACTATGTTTCTCCAACTCTTGGAAACAATAAGCGATCATCAATATATGCCAAATCAATCATTTATAGACACACATTTGTTGTTTTACATTATATGACATTAATTGTTAACCGATAATTATGTTTTATTTTAACTCGGTCCGGTGTTTACTTCACAAATTTGTTGATGATTTTTTTCTTTTTTGTGAAAACTCATATGTTTGGCTAATTTGAGCCAACCCTTTTTTGGATATATATATATATATATATATATATATATATATATAGAGAGAGAGAGAGAGAGAGAGAGAGAGAAAGAGAGAGGGATTCAAATGCAACTCCTTTACATGATGCAACCCTTTATCCACCACTCATTTCATTTATATTTTTGTAATTAAAAAAAGGTAAAAAAACTGAAAATAAAATGAGTGATGGATAGAGGGGTTGCATGGGTTGCATCATGTAAAATGGTTGCATAATAATCTATCTCTCTCTTTCTTTCTCTCTCTCTCTCTCTCTCTCTATATATATATATATATATTCAAACTTTTCGTAACAACGATAATGATATAGTTACAGGACATGCCGTTTAGGTTATAAATATTATAACAACAAAATTATTATCAATCCATCTCAAAGTCTTTGTAATAACAACTATCAATGTACTCAATTGACCAGTACTTATGGAAATACATTCGTTGTTTTTCAATATATATTAATAATTGTTAACCGATTAATTGTGTTTTATCTAAACCCGGTCGGATACTTACCTAAAAATTTGTCCGTCGCTAATTAGTGACGGACTTGATTTCGTTGCTAATCCGTCACTAATTAGTGACAGAATTTTCCGTCACTAATACCTTCTTTTCTAGTAGTGATAAAGTTTTCATATAGGGACCCAAAAGTCTTTAACAAAATAATTATTTTTTAAAATAAAAAATTTCAGAATTTTTTTGAAAGTAATCATGCTCTCTCAATTTGCGACATCATTACATGTGGTTCTTCCTTTTATATATATATATATATATATATATATATATATATATATATATATATATATATATATATATATATATATATATATATACTAGCTTTAAAATTTTAGTAATTGTTGGATTTGTTGATTATGGTTTGACTAAATGAAAAAAGTTTATTGATTAAAATCATGAAAAAATAGAGAAAATGAAAGGGTGTACTCAATTAATACAACATTTGTCGGTCCACAATACTATCAAGTTCTTCTAGATACAAACACATAAACGATTACCAACCTGTTTGATTAATAACAAACGATTACAAGATTGATGTTCGGTTTTAGCTCTCGATGTTCTCTCTCTGTTTTTCACCGTGAGTGTGTGTGTGTGTGTGTGTTGTGATCTGATCTACTCAAACTCTTGCTAGCTTCTCAAACACACTAACAAACCACTTGCAAACTTAATAATATTAAACTAATAATAATATCTAACTAAAGATATTATAATATCTAACTAATTAAACTAATATCCTAATATCTATTAATTAGATATTTAGGACTAACAACAAATACAATAAACAATACTTTGACATTTATTACAAACTGACTTTAGACTAATATTAAGAGACGACTTTCCTGCATTAGCTTCAGATTACGATCTTCAGATTGGATGATCTTGATTCCAATGAGACTGTGCTCTAACAATCTCCCCCTTTGGATCAAGATCATTACTTAAAAAGATTTATCCAATAGATCTGTGCAATTCAATCTTCTCTTTTTCAGCTCAGAAGATGCAATCTTCTTCTTAGTCTTCAGAATGTAATAATCTTCCCCTTTGATGTAGATAAACTCTCTTTAAGATGATGGGAAGAAAATTATCTCTAGTTGTAGCTCAGAATGTTGTAGAAAAGTATCTTCAAAGAAAATTTCTTGCAATTCAGCATGTCTTCAGAATACTTGCTCTAATCTTGTGTCGTTCCACATTTCTTGGTTCGGCCCTTCTCTCCCTTTTTTATGAAAAGAGTAAGAAGTTCATCAAAACTTTATGTCAAGAAACTTTATCTTTTGTATCAACAAATGAATCAGTTAAAAATGTATGTCAGTAACACTAAGTCACTATGTGTAACGAATATACAATGGAAAGGAGCTTTTTAATGTTGACTCCCCCAGGGCTTCCATTCAATCATCGAAACACCACAAAAGGTAAATTCTATGAACGTTATGACAGAGAAACAAATTCCTTGTGTGTTCGTGCATGTGATAGAAAGAATTAAGCACTGATGATTGCTTATAAGGCTCAATATTGTGTAAACCACTGAGACAACAGTAAGTTAAACACAGACTCAATGTGCATGAATGAAGTGCGAAGGTGGGGCAAACTTCCTTCTTTTCAATATCCATATTTTCCAAATGAAAATCAGATAGCAAATGTGTTGCTTCCCCTTTTAAAATGTGAAACACTTTCTATTTGAGTAGAAAATGAGTAGCTAGTGGGGTTAATCAAGAGTTGGCATGGGCTAGTTGTCTGTTTCAATAATGTTCACCAAAATGTTGTGAAACACTAGAATTGTGGCTGCCCGACTCAGAAAAAGTTGGTGCAGAGTTCTTATATTCTTTTAACTATGTTCTCACACCCTCTTTCTTTTAAACATTGAGCTCACTCTAACCACACTCATTTCTTTTGACTTCTCACACTCAATCACTTATGGATTAACTTCTTGGGTAGAAATCACTGGTTAACTGATCCCGTATATCCTATAAAGAATATGTTGCTCAATCTGGTTTATCTTATCATGTAAGCTCATGTAAAACATTTAAAGTACACTCCCAAAATATATAATTTGATGAAAAACCGGGAAGTGATTCGAACATTTAAGAACATTTTTTTTTCAATGATTGAAAGTTTTCCTTCTTTCAAACATATATGAGATTAAGATAAAGGATTATACCTTAACGTGTGATCTTACATCTCATGAAGCTAAGCTTAAAGTCATAAAGATATGATCATGTAAGCTTCTCTCAAAAACTGCAAAAGTCTTATGTCATAGTCAAAGTAAATTTATTCACTTAAATTAAAATGACAAAAAGCAGAAAAACAATGAAAGTGCGAGTTCTGATCAGAAATAATCAGAAGTCATATCCTACTCATTTGATTTGACGAGCTCCCCCTAAAATCATGCATTACAAAATTTTGGCATAAAAGGTAAATGCAGAAATTAATGAGCTCTCCCTCAAAATAATATTGACCACCTGTCAATTTCTTCTAATACTCCCCCTTGGATTATGAACAAAATATTTGTAGAGCAGATATCATTCAGAAAATAAGAATGAAGAAATGATGAAAAAGTATACAATTAGAAAACTTTGATAGGTAACTACTGATTATGTCTTAAGATTTAGCATACCAAGCTTAGAGACAAGAAAATGGAATCTCTTTTCGTCCAAGGGTTTGGTCTGCAAGCTGATAATCAGTTTTTACAAAGAAAAGTTCAATTGTGCCTTTTTCGACATGATCTTTGATAAAATGATACCTGACATCTATATGTTTTGTCTTGGTGTGCTGAACAGGATTCGCTGTTATCGCGATGGCGCTCTTTGAGTCACAGTAGATCGGGATTTTGTTGAAGTGAAAACCGTAGTCGTGCAATTATGTTCTCATCCATAAGACCTGAGAACAACAGCTAGCAGCAGCTACATATTCTGCTTTGGCCGTTGAAGTTGAAACACAAAGTTGCTTCTTCGATGCCCAACTTATGAGTTTATCACCGTGGAACTGTATATGACCTGACGTGCTCTTCCTGTCTAACATACAACCAGTATGATCTGCATCTGTATATGTTGGGAAATTCAGAAATGCTTAAGTATGGTTAATGCTGCTACAACAGAATTACTACTGCCAGTACATCATGATGAATACTGCTAGTAGATTTTAATACTGCTTGACAAGTTAATACTGCTACTTAAATAGTTAGTACTGCTTGAAGAGTTAGTACTGCTAGTAGTTAGTACTGCTGGAGTTAGTACTGCTAGTAGTTAGTACTGCTGGAGTTAGTACTGCTAAAGAATTAATGCTCCTGGATCAACTTAATGCTGCTGAATGTTCTTGAACTTAGTGCTGCTTATGAGATGATGAAGACTTCGCATGGCAAGGATGACAGCTGGATTATTGAAGATAACTATGGAAGGATATACTGAAGATCTTTTATTTATTGTAATTATCTTTTATCTTCAGTATATATGTATAGAATAGATTAGAGTTGACTGAATGGTTTTAACTTCAGAATTCTGAATTTTTGTTTTGATAGAGAGAATCAACCTCAAGGTTAGAACCCTAATTCTAGAGAAGTAGAATTCGTATTGATGAGCCTGTTCATCAGTATTGAGGTTGTTTGTAAAAGCTTGTGACTTTCAATCATTCAATAGAAGTTTACAAGTTGTGATTTTGATTCACTGTTACATTGTTTGTTTGAATATTAAAGTGCTATTCCGCAACTTCTTTAATATTGTTTTCTGAGTGTTTATTCTTGTTAAGAATTTAAGATCCTGACAAGTGGTATCAGAGCTAGTATTCTCAGAAACCTACATTTAAAATCACATCATCATGGCTAAAGTTTCAGAGTCTTCAAGCTCAGAAATTCCTACAGAGGTAATGTTAGGACTGAAAGTCCTGAGTGTTGAAAGTGGAATAAAGTATTTATAAGGGTTTATATTGTAATTCTTTAATAGTTAGATGGGCCCAAGCCTATAAGCCCATTAGGCCTTGTAAGCCTAGTATATAAAGGCTTATTTAGTTCATAATTAGGGTAGAACAGTTTGGAGAGAAATTCATTATTCAGTTTACTAGTCGTTAGGTTTACATATCCTAATCAGAAATTCTCTCTGTAAACCTTAACCCTTTGAAGTTATTTCAATCATATGACTAGTTGCTGTGATCTATAATCTGTTCATCATTGTTCATATTACTTGTGATTGCACTGCACTGGGATCTACAATTGGTATCAGAGCAGAAAGGCAAAAAGGTTTGATCCAGTAAAAAGGTTTGTCTAAAACCCTAAAATCAATTACTTCTGATAATTGCCTTACTTGCGTTAATTGATTGTTAATGTTTACATTCTGTGTTTATCTGATTTATCAATATCTGCAAAGTTAAGTTTTTTTTTGTGTCTGTGTTTCGATCGGAAATTCTCTTCTGGAATTTTTTTTTCTGCTATCGATCGAATCTGGATTTATCAATTTTTGCAAAACATCGGTCTATGTGAGTTCCTTGTGTTATCTATTATCCGGTCGAATTTTTTTTGATTGTTTATCTGGGTTTCATTCGATCGAAGGATCGAAGTTTCTGGTTTGGTTTCGGTCGAATCCCAGAAATTCTTCGGGTTCTTCGGTCGATTCTTCGTGTTCATCGGTCTTTTAGGATTAATCGATCTTATCTGTTAATTGTGTTTATCGCTTTATAGTCATTCGACCTGAGCTTTCGACCGGACTCTTGTACTCCGGTCTTGCACCTTCGACCGAATAAGAGTATTCCCCGGTCTTACCCATTTGACCGGATACCTGTACTCCGGTCTTGCACCTTCGACCGGATACTTGTTTACTCCGGTCTTTCCTTCGACCGGGTGGTTGTAACCTCCGGTCAAACCCTTCGACCGGACCTTATCTTTTCCGGTCTTTCCATTCGACCGGGTACTTGCTACTCCGGTCTTACCCTTCGCCCGGGTACTTGCTTACTCCGGTCTTGCTTTCGGTCAAATTTTTTTGTCTCACGATTTTTTTGCAGTGTATTTATTTTAGCCCCCGTACTTCAAGGATTCAGCGTGTCGTTTGTGACCCTAAACTTTCAAGTTTTACATTTTGTCACTTTTAGTCCCTGCACTTTCAAGTTTCATCTCTCTTCAAAGCCGGAGCGAATACTTTCTATTCGAAACGATCAAAATGGTGTACCCACCAAGGTTGCGGTCCAAAGGAGAATATGAAAGGTGGAAAACTGATTTTCTGGATTTTGTTGACGAACATGAGGTGGGCCCCTATATCAGATTATCATTGACTGAAGGAGAGAACCAATCCCAAATTCCGCCAGAAGCTTCTCCTGTGGAAAAGGAACAAAGAGAGAGGGCCAGTAATAATGCTAGAAATTATATGAAAAGTAGTATCTGTAATGAATTTATTAGTGACATTTTTAGTGAAATTATTGGTCAAATAAATACTAACAACATGACAGGAAAAGAGCTGTGGGATTGTGCTGAATGGTTGGTGTTAGGGACAAAGGGTTTATTAACAGGAAGAGAATTGGAAGCTGAGAACTCTGAGCTAAAAGGAAAGATATCTATTTTGGAAGCTAAAACTCAGCAAACAGTCTCTGTTGAAAGTTCTGAGGAAAAGATCTCTGTTCTGAAAGATGCAAATGCAGAACTTCAAAAGCGTTTATCTGATTTGGAGCAACTGATTGCTAAACACGAATCTGATTTTGAGATTAAAGAGAAATCTTTCGCAAAGAAGTTCTCAGAATTCTCGAGAAAATGTGCTGAGGAGAAGAAAGAAGTTGAGCTGAAATGCATAAAACTTTCTCAGCAAGTTTCTGATTTTCAGAAAGTAATCATTCTAGAAAGAGAGAAGTTTGCCAAAGAGAAGAAGGCCATTGAACAGAAGAATGTTGGATTCTTCAAGGAAATATCAGGCCAAAGAAATGATGCTGAGAAGGGATTTGAAAAAAAGAGAAGCATCTTTGAGACTGAGATAAAAAAGCTAACTGCCAAATTATCTGAACTATCTGAGAAGGCACTACAAGAGCAGAGAACGAAGTCTGAATTCATGAAGAAGATTGACCTGCTTGTTAAAGAAAGAGACAACTTTGCCTCAACGATTAAAGTGCTTGAAAAGAATGTATCAAGCTCAAATCAGAAATATATCTCTTCATACAGGTCAGTTAAATCTTTTGATCGAATTCGTAAAACTAACCTTTTCTATGATAGCAATATAGATGGTTCAGGTACACGCTCTAGAAGAAGGAGATACAAAGATGAGGAACTGGTCTGGAAGAAGACACCAGTTGAAGATGAGCTGAAAGAAAAAGAATCATGTGTACATGCGGTCAATGCCAAGAAGAACAAAGCGAGTAAAAGTAAACCTGATCATATCTACTCGAGAGATCAATTACTCAGGTTATCAGGTAAGAAATACCACTGTTCTTATTGTAATACACATGATCACATTCACAAAACCAGTGATCATTTCTGGTATGGTTCTTATTCTATATCCCCCACAAGAACTGCAACTAACATTCGAGGACCCAAATACCAGTGGGTACCAAAGCCGAAAATTGATTCTTTGTTGCAGGCACCTACTGTCAAGGGGGAGTAGAAGAACTATGGCTTCTAAGTAAATCATCTTAGAACCCGGACTTCAACGAAATTTGGCTTCTGATTACATGACAGATCAGGACCCGTTCTTCAACGTTCAGACCTGGATATTTTGCAACTATCCAGGGGGAGCTTAAAAGACCTAAATCATTATATCATGATTTGAGGGGGAGCTTAAAAGTAAGTATCTTCTAACTCTAAATCTCTGATTGTTTGGAAGACGAACAACTTTCCAGCATGACAAACAGTTTCTGAAATGTTCAAACCACTTCTGATTTTCAAAAGGTTTTATGAATCTAGAAGTGTGAATTTAAATGTTTTTCATTTTTTTTTAGCTTTAATGTGTAACTGACTGTGTGTTTCTAAAGATCAATACTTGCGTATTATCTTATCCTTATACTGTAACGTATTCAGACACACATGTTCAGTACTTCATTTGTATTCGTTATTACCATGTCTCATAATGAACCAATTTTTCGATGGTAATACCCCCGTTTGATATTCAATATTGTTGAGCATAAATCATTATTTCTAATCTTGTGCTTTCATTGCAAAATTTGTTTATATTCGTTCATATAAACAAAATATCCAATTCTTTGATACCCTATCCATTTTATGTGATCTGATTGATACACTGTCAGATTCTCAAAACAATTCTCTTGATTTCATTTCATTCATTCAATATATCTGTTTTGAGAAATCTTCAAAGTTCAATTGCTCAAATCTTATGAGCATACATTTTGACAGTGGTGTCATACATTCTGAGCTTAAATGTTCAAGTTAAACTGTTGAGCTACTATTCTTTTTAGGACTTACATGGGTTTGGTGTGAGAACTTAAACAGAACTTCCATGGATTCACGTTAACCAGTGTTTCCTTCTCCGGAAGTTATCCTTGAGTGTTTGAGGGGTGAGGGGTCATAAATCAAAGAGTGGGGGAGATAACTCATCGGGTTGAGTGTTTCTCATTGTGTGGAGCGGTAAAATGGTAAATGAGAGTTTGGTTAGAAGTGAGCATAATGATAAAAAGAAAGAGCGTGTGAGCACAGAGTTAAAAGAATAGCAGAACTCTGCACCAACCACTTTCTGAGCCGGGCAGCCACATATTCTGATTGGTTCACATTCTTTGGTGACCATCATTGAAAAAGGCACCTAGCCCATGCCAACTCTTGCATATAACCCCACCAACCACTCGTTTCTTTCTTAACAAAGAAATGTTTCATTTTCTTTGGGGACGCAGCATATCTGCTATCTAGTATTCAATCGGAAGATTTAGATATTGAAAAAGAAGGAAAGTTGCCCCACCTTCGCACCTCTTTCATGCACATTGAGTCCGTGTAATATCTGTTGCTGTCTCAACAGTTTACACATTTTTTAGCCTGGTCAAGCTAAGTAGCTTCAATCATTTCTACACTTGCACGAGCACACAAGAAATGAGTTTTCTTGTCATAACATTCATAGAAAATTACTTTGTGGTTTTTCGATGATTGAATGGAAGCCCTGGGGGAGTGAACATCACAAAAACTCCTTTCCAATGTACATCCGTTGTACAAAGTGGCTCTGTGCTACTTACAGGCATACTAACTGTTTCATCTGTTGAATCAGGGTTACATTGTCCATTATGTCTGAATTTGAAAAGATTCGGATATATACATTTCATGAATTGACGGATACTCAGATCAAAGGACGAAGAATATCATATTATCATAAAGGGGAGATCAAAGAATGCGTTGAAATTGAAGAAGTTTTGATGATCATG
The DNA here is from genome assembly GCA_954870635.1 of Arctium minus. Lineage (NCBI taxonomy): Eukaryota > Viridiplantae > Streptophyta > Magnoliopsida > Asterales > Asteraceae > Arctium > Arctium minus. Next base: position 22,155,942 of record OX941082.1, read on the forward strand.
ATGCTCACAATCATCAAAAAGGGGGAGAAGTTTTTCAAAAAGTTCAATTTCAAAGGAAAGTTTGTTTTTCTGAAGACGGTCTAAAGATCAAAGAGATGAAGATATGAGTTTAATGCTAAATTTGTTTGTCTGAAGACAGTGAAGTTTTCAAAGTTTGTATTGTTTCTTTCCCGTATCATGTGGTGTCTGCTACAAATTTGTTTATCATTCCTCCTACGAGCTGATTGAAACAAGTTCTTAAGCTGAAAGTCTATTCAACTCGCGGTTCAAAGACAGATTTTTTATTTTAAACTGAAGATGCACCGTGGAATGTCAAGTAACTCTCACATTATCTTTCTTGTATGCTGATCCGATGTGATTGAGTTTCTACAGTTAAAAGCTGCTTGATAGTGCGTTCAGTCGAGGCTACTGTACATTGAATCTGATTACAAAGTTGATACTATGAAGACCAAGAGCTTTATTCAAGGGGGAGCATGGAAAGACATGAAGTCAAGCAACAAAAGTTCTTCAAAAGATTCAAGAGGCAAAGAAGATCAAGGCCTGAAGCTTATCAAGTTGATAAATGCTTTATTCAACTTTAGGGGGAGATTGTTAGGACTGAAAGTCCTGAGTGTTGAAAGTGGAATAAAGTATTTATAAGGGTTTATATTGTAATTCTTTAATAGTTAGATGGGCCCAAGCCCATAAGCCCATTAGGCCTTGTAAGCCTAGTATATAAAGGCTTATTTAGTTCATAATTAGGGTAGAACAGTTTGGAGAGAAATTCATTATTCAGTTTACTAGTCGTTAGGTTTACATATCCTAATCAGAAATTCTCTCTGTAAACCTTAACCCTTTGAAGTTATTTCAATCATATGACTAGTTGCTGTGATCTATAATCTGTTCATCATTGTTCATATTACTTGTGATTGCACTGCACTGGGATCTACAGGTAACATCTAATCTTTGTTCTAAATCCTGTATTGAAACTGTTAAAAGGTACAGGGATCACAACCAGACAATGAGTGATGACCTTAAAAGATTAGAGAGAGATATAAAAGACTATGTAAGAATTGTTGAGAGTTTTGAGGAACAGATTAGGAGTTTCCAAGCCAATGAGCTTCAACACTCTTATGACACAAACTACTGGAAGTGGGAGAAAGATCAGTATGAGCTTAAGCTTAAACAGAAAGAAGAGGAGAATTAGAAGATAAAGAGTGAGTTTGAGAAAGCCAAGCTGGATATTGAGAAATTTTCCAATGCTTCTAAAGCAATGGACTCTTTGCTCCAAACTCAAATCCATGACAAACTTAGAAGAGGAATAGGCTATAACACCACACCACCACCATACAACAACAATTACATCCCTCCTATATCAGACTTGCTAGAGACCAAGAATAGGAAGGAATTGCCTGATGAAGCCACTAAGGTAGATCCATTAGACAAAGTGGTGGTTGAAACAGACTCTGAAGAAGAGTACTCTAATGATAAGAGTAAGGAGAACACTGTGAATGGTGAGATTCCTCTAGAAAATCACATTATCACCAATGAGGGATGTGGAAAGACTTGGGTCAAATCTAAGGACATAGAGAAGACTGAGGGAAAGTCTGAGAAGGTCCATTATAAGCAGACCACAGTTGTGAATCCTATCCCTTGCAAACAGTGTGCTTGCAATAAATTTGAGTCCCAAAAACATAATAAACCAAGGGGAATCAGAGAAACTGGAATAATCAGTGGGCACAAAAACAAGGGATTGATCTAAATAAAATCAATAGACCAAAACCCTGTTTTATCTGTGGCAAATTGAATCATCTTGCCAAATACTGTTATTTCAATCCAATTAACCAAAGAGTCACTTTTCAAAGACAACCACAAAACTCTTTTGGTTATAGGAATCAAAGAAGGAATCAAATGGCTGAGAAAAGAGCACCTAAAAAGTATCATGCTCAGAAAAAGTTTGCTAATACAAAGGAAAATACTCCAAATAAGCCAAGGAGTAATTTAAAGACAAAGAAAGCAAACAACTTTGTTCAAGTTTGGGTTCCAATTGTAAAGAAACCTGTTAGTACTGCTATCCCAGATAGTACTGCTAACAGAAATAGTGCTGCTGCAACCAATACTACTGCTAACAAGGATAATGCTTCTACTAGTATTAATGTTGCAAAGCCTATAATCTTGACAAAGTATTCCAGCCATGAGATTCATAAACAACTCATCCAGACCAAACTGACAGATTATATAAATGAGAAAGGACAACCCAATACCACTTTGGCTTGGGTTCCCTCCAATACTAACTGATTTATGAAGTGTGCAGGGCAACCAAAAGCTCAAGAGGAAGAGCATTTGGAATGTAAATAGTGGTTGCTCTTGGCACACAACAGGTAACATGGACTACCTTCAGATTCTTCAAAAGATTTGATGGAGGACATGTTGCATTTGATTCAGAAGGAAGTATAATAAATGCTCAAGGCATGAGTTAAAAGGTAAGTTGACTTTGGAAGATTTCATTGAGCATGATGCTACTAACCTGTGTGTTTAAGTGTTTCAGGTTGCATTTAGTAATACTCCAAAGGGAGTGATGATCATGAAGGATCAAGTAGAAAAGGATCAAGGGATGAACAAAGTAGTAAAAAGTATGAGTAAAAGGATGGTGTCAAAAAGAGTAAGTGTAGTTAATACTACCAGTGCAGTTTTAATACTGCCAGTGCACAGTTAATACTGCTAGTGGTTAATACTGCTCTCAGTTAATACTGCTAGTTAGTTAATACTGCTAGTGGTTAATACTGCTCTCAGTTAATACTGCTAGTGGTTAATACTGCTCTCAGTTAATACTGGTAGTTAGTTAATACTGCTAGTAGTTAATACTGCTCTCAGTTAATACTGCTAGTAGTTAATACTGCTCTAGGTTAATACTGCTAGTTAGTTAATACTGTTCTAGGTTAATACTGCTTATGTCCCGTATACTATAAATATCCTTTGCCCGCCTAAAAGATCATAACGACTCTTTGAATACTGTTCATCGTCTCTCTAATCTTTTTCTCTCAAGCTCCTTAGTAAGTTTCAGGCAAGAACTCTCAAGAGTCAATGGCATCCATGGCATTCATAGATGAGCATAACGAATGGTGTGCAAATGATCAAGACAAGGGTGTGTGAAAAACCCTTAACAGTTACTGAAGAGGTGATACGCATCTGTCTACGTCTAGACGATGCTGCAGGTATAACCTCTATTCCTAATGAAGAATTATTCTCAACTTTGTCAAGAATGGGGTATGGAGGCCAGTTGGGTGGTTTTAAATTTTCAAAGGCTAAATTTTATACCCAATGGCGTTTTCTTGTTCATACCTTAATGCATTGTATCTCTAAAAAGACTACTGGATGGAGTGGGTTAAGTAGCACCATTGCTTATGCTTTGGTGTGCTTGGCCACTACCAGAAAGTACAATTTTTCTCAAATGCTTTTTAATGATCTTGTGTCAAACCTGGGAAGTAAAAAGAGTTTTTATATGTACCCCAGGTTTGTACAAGAAGTAATAACCCATGAATTGACGGATATACCTCATTTTGATGAGGTATATGTACCAAAAATCCCCAAAGGTAAGGTCTTTTCAAACATGAAAAGATCCCCTCTGGACTCGGAAGGAGTTGACACCCCATTGTTCTCTACAATGATGGTGGTGTCTCACACTGAAGAAGGTATGGCAGCAGGGTCAAGGCCCTCATTAGACCATCCCACTGCTAGCCAATCCTAACCTTCCCACCCTATATCTATTCCCTAGTCTCTACTTCATAAGCCAACTTCACCAATCACCCAAACATATATAAGGAAAAAGGTTAAGAAGGCTCATTCCCTTCTTGTACCTTCACCCACTGAGCCTTTAAGTCCTCTAAGGGAGAATTCTCCATTAGAGAATACCCACAGGGAAACCACAGGGGTGTCTCCCAACCCCAAGGAGGTGCTCACTGAGGAGATGTTTGAGCATATGGGTGCTAAAGCTGCCACTACTTCTGCTAGCACAGAGGAGGTCAGTGGTAACATAAATAAGACCTTCCCCATGGCAACTTTGGGTGAGCAATCATCCAAAGGTCCCTGGTGCCAAGAACCCACGGGGGTGGAGAGTGCTTCTGTTAGGCAGAAGGATCCCACTACAAAAAGATCCAATGATCCTTCAAAAGAGGGTAACACTTCTGGAGAAGGTGAGGACAGATATAACTATTTAGAATTGATGGAAACCATGGGAAACATCAACATGGATGTGCTCAAACAGGGCAAAGATATAGAAGAGCTGAAAATGATAGTTCTGTCTCAACAAGAACATATTGTAAACCTGAAGCAAATGGTGAAGAAATTGATTCTGCAAAAGAAGAAGAAACAATTTGTACTAAGAAGGAGGAAACCAGTGACTGATGCTCCCAAAAAGGGGGAGTCAGAAGCTTATGTCAATATGGAAGATGCCAAAGCTAAGAGGGAGCAAGAGAAAGTTGAGTTTGAGGGGGAACAAACAACAGCAGAAAATGTTGTACAAGAAGTAGTAACAGAATCAATAACAGCAGAAACAGTTAATGCTGCTCAAGCAATTAAAGAAGCAGAAGCAGAAACTGTTAATGCTGCTGAACTGAATGAAGCAGCAGAAATGGTGAAAGAAGTGTTAAGTGATCTTCAGAGCAGAAATTTGGAAGAACTTGAGACAGCTGAAGCATTAATCAAAGCCAAGCATGATACTCCCAAGGTCACTTCAAAGGCCAAAGGAGTTGTCATCAAAGACAATGTTGAAGCTGTCAAGAAAGCTAGTATTCAGAAAGTAATGAGTAAACAGAAAGGCAAAGCAAAGCTAGTTGAATCTGATCAACCAATGAAAAAGCAAAAGTTGATTGAGGCAGATGAAGCTCTGGCTAGAAAGATACAAGCTGAACTGGAAGAAGCAGAAAATGTTCAAGTGGAAAAAGATAGAGAGATAGCAAAAGCAATGGCTGCAGAACTGAATAAAGCTTATCAACAGAGTCTTGCAACAGAGCTAGCCAAGAAGAAAGCCACATCTCTAAGGAAGTCTGGAAAGATCAAAATGGCTGCAAAGAAAAGACAAAGACAACCTTCAAAGACATACCTTGGTGCTCAAGAGAGAAAGAAGATGATCACTTTCCTCAAGGGTGCTGTAGGTGTCAAGAAGGAAATGTTTTCAAAAATGTCTTTTGATCAAATAAAAGGGTTGTATGATGCAGAAATGATCAAGCTTCAAGGGGATGAAACTGCAAGGGTTGAAATGGAGAAAAGGATGAAAGAGAGCAATGACTTCTTACAAAAACCTTTCCCAGATGAACAAGAAACTCCAAAGAAAGAGGCCACTCTTGGTGAAAGTCTAAGGACTCTAAAAAGAACCAAGATGATTGCAAGGAGAAAATCAACCAAGAAGCCTAAAATAGCCACAGAAGAAGCTGAGAAGGTTGCTGAAGAAGAAGAGGCACCTGAGTCATCTGAAAAGAAAGAGCCTGCCAGCACTGATGATGTAAAGATGTACATGGTAGTGATGGACAAAGTGCCTGAACCAATTTCAGCAGAACCTGTAGGAGTTAAGCCTCCTGAAGTCATTCATTGGGATGTAATGGAGGTTGATGGTAAAGAGTACATAAGGCTGAAAAGACAAGATGAGAAGTATGAACTCTACAGTACTTGGGCCAAGATTGTCAGAACATGCTCCAGGTCAGATATAGAAGAAATGTTTGAAATAGGAATGAGATTATATGCAGATCAACTAAAAGCTCCAGAGATTTCAATTACAAAGTTAGTGATGGAGTATCTGTGTATGATGTTCAAACCTGATGAAGTGGAGGAGATCATAAGGAATGTTTTTCAAACAGTCAACAACTGGACTCTATATGAAACTAGTGGAGTATATGCAGTGACTTTAGACATAAATCACATAGAATACTTCCTAGTGGATAGAGTATACAACCACAACAGACTGAAGCTTCATGCAATGCTGAAGAAGAAGCTAGGATGTGTTCCAGATTCAAAGATGGCTAAATATTTGATTCAAAGAACAATCAATCAAAGCTTGGGGCTGAATGTGGATACAGGGGTATGACTCATGAAGTTTTCGGAGCATCTAAGAAGAACTTCTGAAGAACTTGACTTCTTTTCCTAAAAGTCAAGTTAGGGGGAGATTGTTGGGAAATTCAGAAATGCTTAAGTATGGTTAATGCTGCTACAACAGAATTACTACTGCTAGTACATCATGATTAATACTGCTAGTAGATTTTAATACTGCTTGACAAGTTAATAATGTTACTTAAATAGTTAGTACTGCTTGAAGAGTTAGTACTGGTAGTAGTTAGTACTGCTGGAGTTAGTACTGCTAAAGAATTAATGCTCCTGGATCAACTTAATGCTGCTGAATGTTCTTGAACTTAGTGTTGCTTATGAGATGATGAAGACTTAGCATGGCAAGGATAACAGCTGCATTATTGAAGATAACTATGGAAGGATATACTGAAGATCTTTTATTTATTGTAATTATCTTTTATCTTCAGTATATATGTATAGAATAGATTAGAGTTGACTGAATGGTTTTAACTTCAGAATTCTGAATTTTTGTTTTGATAGAGAGAATCAACCTCAAGGTTAGAACCCTAATTCTAGAGAAGTAGAATTCGTATTGGTGAGCCTGTTCATCAGTATTGAGGTTGTTTGTAAAAGCTTGTGACTTTCAATCATTCAATAGAAGTTTACAAGTTGTGATTTTGATTCACTGTTACATTGTTTGTTTGAATATTAAAGTGTTATTCCGCAGCTTCTTTAATATTGTTTTCTGAGTGTTTATTCTTGTTAAGAATTTAATATCCTGATAGTATACGCTTTTAGTTCAAAGCTAGTATCTTTAGGATACCACAGACCAAGATCTGCAGTCCCCTTTAAATACCTAAAAATGCGCTTAACTGCAGACAAATGGATTTCTTTGGGATTGGCCTGATATCTTGCACATAAGCATGTTGAAAACATTATATATGGCCTACTAGAAGTAAGATACATCACAAAACCTATCATCCCTCTATAAGTCCTAACATCAACAGTCTTTCCAGAAGGATCGGTGCCAATCTTAGTACCTGGTGCCATTGGGGTACCAATCGGTTTTGAATTTTCCATTTTGAACTTCCGAAGAATTTCAAGAATGTATTTTGATTGATTGATAAAGATACCCGATGAAAATTGTTTGACTTGTAATCCGAGAAAGAAATTCATCTCTCCCATCATATTCATCTGAAATCTTGACACCATAAGGTTTGAAAAATTCTTACAGTACTTAGGATTTCTAGAGCCAAAAATAATATCATCCACATAGATTTGAATAAGTATGATATCGGATTTTTCCTTTTTAATAAACAAAGTGGTATCTACCGTACCTTTTGTAAAACCAGACTTGACTAAAAATTGAGATAGGACATCATACCAGGCGCGAGGAGCTTGTTTCAGTCCATAGAGTGCTTTGTCGAGAATAAAGACGTGAGTCGGTTTCTCTTGGTTGACAAAGCCTTATGGCTGTGAGACGTAGACTTCTTCTTTCAGAATTCCATTCAGAAAGGCGGTATTCACGTCCATTTGAAAGACAGTGAAGTTCTTGTGAGAAGCGTAGGCTAGAAACATTCGAATTGCCTCTAAACGCGCCACAGGAGCATAAGTCTCGTCGTAGTCTATTCCTTCCTCTTGCCTATATCCTTTGGCTACAAGTCTTGCTTTGTTTCTGATAACGGTACCATCTTCGTCTTTCTTTATCTTGAAAACCCATTTCGTACCTATAATAGTTTTACCTTGAGGTTTGGGTACGAGTCTCCAGACTTGAAGTGCTTCGAACTGGTTCAGCTCTTCTTGCATTGCAGTCACCCATTCTGGATCAACAAGAGCCTCTGATACGCGATTTGGCTCAATCTTGCTTAGAAAGGATTCATGCATACACATATTCAATGACGCTGACCTAGTTTGCATCGGTTTTGATGGATCGCCAATGATCTGGCTTATCGGGTGCTCTTTGGTCCATTTATGTTCATGAGGTAGTGGATTATATGAATATATATATCAATATTATCATCTATGAATCCACTGGTACCTTCTTCTGGTAGTTCAGGAGGAATAATGGTTGTAGTTGAAGTAGTAGGTGCAGAAGTCTCAGCAGGTACAGCTTGGTCCGGCTGTAGATTAGTCTGTACAGAACATCCTACTGAAACAGCAACTTTTGTCTCTTCATTATTTGTCACAGCTTCAACTGTTGGAGTCGGCATTTGAACTGGAATTTCAATAGAGATATCTGAACTGGTTGGATGAGTAGTCGTTGAGTCTTCCATGCTGTCAACCACAACAGATTTCTTTACATTAGATCCAAGAAATTCATCATAAAACAGTTCAAATAATAAATCTAAATCAGATATGTGGTTAGTAGACGTTGATGTGACATCTGATTTATTCACTTGAGGTGCAGGTTCTGGACTGATTTGCCTATAAGCTAGTACTCCGGTTATAACGGGTTCTGAACTGTGCTGTTCGGAAGCCATCTCTTCATCAAACGTAACGTTGACGCTTTCAATAACTGTCTTTGACTTCTTCAAATATACACGGTATGCAGTTGATGTAGGTGAATAACCAATGAAGATGCCTTCGTCCGCCTTGGCACTAAACTTGTTCAGACTCTCTCTATCGTTTAGAACAAAACACTTACACCCAAATATATGGAAATATTTGATTATCGGTGTTCGGTTGTTGATCAACGCATAAGGAGTCTTCTTGAATCTGCGGTGTATCATGGAGCGATTATGAGTGTAGCACGCAGTCGATATAGCTTCAGCCCACAGAAATAGAGGTAAGTCAGATTGACTTAGCATAGTACGAGCAACCTCGACTAGCGTACGATTTCTTCTTTCGACCACTCTATTCTGTTGAGGTGTACGAGCAGCAGAGTATTGATGTGAAATCCCGACCGATTCAAGATATTCTTGAACTATTTTGTTCTTGAACTCTGGGTCATTGTCTGTTCTTAGAAGCTTTACTGGTTTCTGCAGATTTACCTTGGTCGTCTTCAAGAATGTAATGAGAACATCAGGTGTCTCATCTTTTGAACGTAGAAACTTGACCCAAGTGTATCGCGAGTAATCTTCCACGATAACTAGAATGTATTTCTTTCCGCCTAAGCTTTGCGTTCGCATCGGACCACAGAGATCCATATGCAACAACTCTAACGTAGAGTTTATACTCGGTTCAGGCTTTGGTTTATGTGGATCCCTCTTCATCTTTCCCTTTTCACATGCTGCACAAAGGTGTTCCTTTTCATACTTGAGCTCTGGAAGTCCTTAGACTAGCTTTCCAATGACCAGCTTGTTGATGTACCTAAAATTAAGGTGAGAGAGTCGTCGATGCCATAGCCAGCTTTGCTGCAGCGAGGCTTTAGATAGTAGACAAACCTGCTTGTCAGTCTGGACGTTTGACAAATTGATTGTGTAGAGGTCGGACTTTCTCGTGCCGACCAAGAGTTCATCGCCTTCTTCAGTGCGAACAGAACACCTCTTGGCTTTGAAATTGACCTCTAAGCCTTTGTCACAGAACTGGCCTATAGTGAACAAGTTGTGTCCTAAGCCTTCAACATAGCTCACCTTCTTTATAGTGACATTGTCGTGTACCATATCACCATAACCCAGAATTGGTGAAAACTGATCATTCCCAAATCTAACTGTTCCGCAGTATTTCTCTGTAAAGTTGGTCAACATACCTTTTTGTCCAGTCATATGCTTGGAACATCCGCTATCCAAGTACCACATATGATGGATCTGCACAAGAGAAATTACAAAACAAGAGATTTATATATCCATAAAACAAAAATTTGAAGTAAAGACTTTTTGAGCATTGAAGTGCGGGTCTTGAACTGATTTGTTCAAAAACCTATGTTCTATTCTCCCTCTTTAAACGTTGGGTTCCTGCAACACAGATTTAGCTTTTGGTACCCATTAGAATTTGGGTCCGTTTTTCACTTGAAATTCATTGGAAGCATTAAAATGATTAGAATGCACATGATAAGTTCCAAACCAAACATCAGAATCTTTACGAGAAGCATAAACATGTTTATCATAGTATGAAGACTTTCTAGCAGATAAAGATAACTCGAATAATTGCTTCATAGAATATTTCTTGCGATAAACGACAAGTTTTGGTTTCAAAATAGTAGCAACATTCGCATTCAAAACATCTTTACTAGGCATAGTCTTATTACAATTAACACTTGACAAAGATTTTGTATTCTCGTCTATCTTTTGTTTTGGTTTCCATTCAGACTTAACTCCCTGACTTTTCTGGCTCAAATCTGAAACATTTGAAACTTATGAGTTAGACTTTTGAGCAACAACTGAATGCATCTTCTTTGGGTTACCAGTAGTGATCGGTTTCTGTGAATGCTGAGATTTCTTCTTACCTTTTGTATTCTTAGCTTTCACAGAAGCTGATTTATCAACTTTCGTTGATGATTTACCTTTTTCAGACATACTGGTTGATCCAAAGGATTTCACAACAAAAGATGAATGGTTAGGAAGTTTGGCATGAAAATCAAATTGATCAATACACTCATCTAACACACCATCGGAGTTTAGAAAATCAAACCCGTCATTAGTTGAACCAAACATGTCATCAGATTTTGAAGCCTTTGATGATTTAGAAAGAACATTACTCTTAAGCAGAGTTGAAAAAACTTTTTGTTCAATATCAATCAAAAATCTTTCATCTGTTAAAGAAGTCTCAAGTTCAGAAATTTTACTTTCCAAAACGAGAGGAGGGACATATAGTTTACCTTGAATAGGCTTCGCCTCCATTTCTTTGACAGAATAACTCTGAAAGAAGTCATTTGGAAGAGATTTCTTTTGATATATTGGATCATCATTATAACTATTATTCAACTTTGCATAACGAAATGGAAGTTGAACATTAGATGTGTTCTTTCGTTTTTCTGTTTCCTTAGCTTCATCCTCTTTTGACAGTCTAGTCCAGAAAACTTTAAGCTCAGGGAATCGACGAGCTAGTTTCATAAAGGTAAAATCATAAAGTGCAGACACTTCAGATTTAGCATTTTTAAGGTAATGAGGATTCTCGTATCCGAGTCCCCAACTCTCTATTTCCTCTTTGGGTTTGTTCAAATGAATGGTTTGTTCAGTTTGACCCATTTTATATAACTTCTCTTCCAAAGCTTTTAATTTTGCAAGTAAAGATTCATTCTCTTTGGAACACGAAGAATACATTTTCATAAGCTCTCTGAAATAAAACTCACTTTTTCTCAATTTAGAATTTGTTTCAGTTATTTCTTTGAGAATTATTATCTTTTCTTTAGCGCAGTTATCAAAGTTTTTATGCATTGTCTCAATCAATACATTCTTCTCAGCAATATCCTCACTAAGTTTCTGTATTGATTGGTTTTTGTCATTGATAACACCTTTTTCTCGCTTAAGCTTTGACTCTAACTCTTCGAGCTTAGTCAACATGGCATGCATTTGATTTATGAAATCAGATTGAGTTAAATCACATACCTCATCGTTGTCATCGTCATCGGAGTCAGCTTCAACTTCTGCTTCTATGTTGCCCATTAAGCACATGTTTGCTTTCTCGTCATTCTCTTCATCATCATTTTCCTGGTCTGAATGATCTAGCCAGTATTCATCTTCTGCCATTAATGCCTTTCCAGCCTCTTGTTGCTTGGCCAAAAGCATTTTGTTTTTGTAGTAGTCTGAGTTTCTGACTTTGGGTTTTCGGCAGTCTCTTGCAAAATATCCAAGTCTACCACAGTTGTAACACTTTGGAGGTTCTAACTGACTAGATGCTTCAGCTTTAAACTTTCTTTCTTCCGGCTTCCTTTCCTCTATTCTCTTACTTTCAATCCTTTCCTTGTGAACATAGTTGCTCGGACCAGAATAATATCTCTGACTGTTAGAACTTGGCTTCTTGTAGAACTTCTTCTGAAAGGCATTAGTCAGCATAAGCATAGCTTGTTTCAGTTGTTCACAGTCATCCGAGTCAGAGTTTGCTTCAGCTTCAATATCTTCTGGTTCAGACAAAATCATTTTGTTCTTCTTCTTTTTCACAACAAGAGCAATTGAGTCAACACTTGTTTTCCCAATCTGCCTCTTTTCATCCATTATTTCATTCACCTCTTCTTCATTTTGTCTGAGGGTTTCATACACCTCATGAAGTGTAATCTCGTTTATATCCTTGATCTGCTTCATCTGCCTGGTAAATCTCTTCCATTCAGGCTGGAGGATGCTGAGAAACTTGACATTCAGCTCTATTTGTGATTTGTCGACCTTATTCTTGCTTAGTTCATTCAGCAAGGTCACAAACCTATCATAAGTTTCTTCTAAAGATTCTCCAACTCTGCCTCTAAATTCTTCATAATTGTTTAGGCAGTTGGATATTTTCAGCTGGTTCCCAACCTTTGAACCCAGCATCATCTTCTCTAGTTGATCCCACATCTGTTTGCCTGAAGCCTTATAGCTGTCTATCTTCACGTATATTTCATTTGGAATTCCTTGAAGAATATAAGACTTTGCTAATCTATCACCTTTTTCTCTTTTAAGGTTATCACCTTCTAGATCTTCATACTTAAGTTGAAACTTTGTTGCCACAGTTCCCTCCGTACGAGTTTCATAAACTGGTGCCATAACCCCCTCTTCTATTGATTTCCTGATGAATACTCCCAAATCATATCTTTCAATGAAATCCATGAACCGATCTTTTCAATGTTCATACTCTCCCCTGAAGAGTACTGGTGGCTTTGAGTCAGTTCCGATTGCTAGAGCTTCTCTTGAAGTCATGAAAAAGACTAAGTATGGAATTGGCACAAAAAGGGTTTTGCGTGAGGTAAGAGTCGCGAGAAACAGATCTTTGCGCGATGTAAAGGTAGCGCAAACTTTAGTTAGACTGGAAGTTGTTTTGCGCTAGACGTTAGTGGCGCAAATTTGAATTTTGCGCGATAAGCTGATGGCGCAAATTTGAACTTTGCGTTAGAAGATGCTGGCGCAAAAGTGACTTACCGCGAAGTGAAGGTTTGCGCAAGAAGTGTTTGGCGTGAACTGAGGTTCACGCAAGTTGAAGGTCGCGCGAGAGGATTGCGTGAGCAGTTGTTGGCGCGAATTGAGATTTGCGCGAGACGTTGGTAGCGCGAAGTGATCTTTGTGCGAGTAGTTGATCGCGCGAAACAGAAGTTTGCGCGAGTCGTTGATGGCGCAAAAGAGACTATGAACTGGCGCGAGTTTGAGCTTTACGCGAGTTCGTCCCTGTACTTCGAAAATCGATCTAAAAACCTGTTTGGACTTCGATTAGCAGTTCTAAACTCTAACAAAAAGACCAATAACAGTTCTAGAACAGATTTCTAGCCTTTGATCTAACAAATAAACACTTTTAGAAGAGAAGATCGATGGAATAGTGTCGTTTTTGAACGAGAACTCAGACACAAAAATCCCAAAATTGAAACTCGATTTCAGTGTTATACTGAAATTAAACAATAACAACTCGATCTAGCACCCTAATCGATCACAACCTGATCGATTTCACACCCAAAAACACACTATAACTCGAAAATGATTTTTGAAATGAAGAACATAGAGTCGATTGTTTTAAACTTGATTTGAATCTATTATCAGGCTCTGATACCAATTGTCGGTCCACAATATTATGATCAAGTTCTTATCGACAATAACAATAACAAGATTACCATCCTGTTTGATTAATAACAAACGATTACAGGATTGATGTTCGGTTTTAGCTCTCGATGTTCTCTCTCTGTTTTTCACCGTGAGTGTGTGTGTGTGTTGTGATCTGATCTACTCAAACTCTTGCTAGCTTCTCAAACACACTAACAAACCACTTGCAAACTTAATAATATTAAACTAATAATAATATCTAACTAAAGATATTATAATATCTAACTAATTAAACTAATATCCTAATATCTATTAATTAGATATTTAGGACTAACAACAAATACAATAAACAATACTTTGACATTTATTACAAACTGACTTTAGACTAATATTAAGAGACGACTTTCCTGCATTAGCTTCAGATTGCGATCTTCAGATTGGATGATCTTGAATCCAATGAGACTGTGCTCTAACAACATTTTATTTAAAAAAAAACTCAAAACTCTCACAAAATTTCAAAGCCTTAGTGGACGCTTCTCCTTAACTCTCTCATATTCCTTCTTTTATATATACTAGTGTGTGGCACCTCGCGATGTGCGGTGACGAAATTTGTTTTGTTAAGGGATATGTAACCTAAGTTAAGATAAAATGTTATTCGTTAATTGACAACTGATGAGATACAATGGAAGTTGTATTTGAGGTGTATATGAAAGTAACAATGTTCTGATGCTGAAGTAAATAATGAAGAAAAAAAAAGTTGGTTTATAAGCGTATACGCACCATTAAACATTGTTGTAGGTGTATGCGAAATGGATCTTGCTAGTTTAGCTTTTAAACTTTGTTTTACAATATAATCTCATCTAAATAATCATATTTTTCATACAACCAAACCATAAAATAAAACCCTTCATAAATGATATAAGCAACCATGAGAATAAGTGACAATATTATAAATAATTCTTACATTTAACATTAGTGCCAAAAGTATAAAATGAGATTGATTATACACGTTTATTAATTTAACAGCAAGACATGCCAAACAGACAAAATAATAATATGACTGGTTGATAATATAATGTCCTGAATTTATATCATTTCAACTTAAATCTTTTTTTCTTTTTTCTTTTTTTTTTTTTGGGGGGGGGGAGACAAATACTTGGCATCCACGTGATTATCATGTTGAAGCCATTAACTTTCACATAAATTGAATAGTTTTCAATAAAACAATTACTTAACCAAAAGAGATGGATCATGTAAAGAGAAATAGGTTTAAGGGGAGGTTACATAACTCCTTAGGATTTGGGGGAATATTAAAGAAGAACTAATAGAGGTAAAAACATTGATATTCCAAGGGAGATTCTATATTTCGAAATTGGTTGTTTATAATCCAACAACCGCTTGTAAAGAAATTACTCATTTTTAAGGGACTCCGAATGATTTTCCATAAATCACCATTCCCAGTATTAGGTTGCAGAATAAAAAAAAGAACACAAAAGTAAAGATGAAGAAAAAGTAGGCGAATTTGTTGAAAATTAATAAATGAGAGGAGGAAATCAAAGGGAGTACGGAGCATATGGATAATCTTAGAGGTTAACTTAAATTTTAAAAAGTGTGTAAAATTACAAAAACACCTATAAAATTAAATACACGTCCTTTTTATATAGGGATAAAAACGTCTTTCACGTATTAACGTTTAAAAAAAATAGAAGACTTCTGTTAAGAATCCAACTCTCACAAGATGCCACCTCATTATTGGTGGTTGTTCTTTTTAGTTATATAAGAGATAGATAGATAATATATGTGTGTGTGTGTGTGTGTGTGTGTATATATAGGGGTGGTATCAATTGGAAACCAAGTTTCATTGGAAACTTTGGAAACCAAATTTCAGCCATTGATCTTTATAATCAATGGTTAAGATTAATTTGAATTATATATGGTAGTAAATTAATTAATTTATTAATAATAAATAAAAATAATAGATGAAAAGGGTAAATATGTATTTTGATTTTGTGTCTCAAATATGGCAAGAAATGTTTATTTTATTTAGATTATTTGAAACCAAAAATAAAATTTCCCACCCAATATAAATTTTGTTATTTTTTTTACTATGAAAACGAGGAGCATTTGTCTTTTCATCAAAAAAATTATTTTTCTTTTAAAATGTAAGAAAATATTTTTTTTTAATTTCATTTTATTATAAAATTTCCCACGCAATCTAATATTGTGATAAAACAGAATGAATTTGTGGATTACAGATTTCATTGGATGATAGATTTCATCAGGTTCATCGTGTTAGCATTATTGTTTTGTAATGAAAATAGATTCATCAGGTTCATCGTGTTAGCATTATTGTTTCATAATGAAACATGATGAATTTGTGCCATTTTTGTTAACTTCCCATTTTTGTTTCATTACCTGTTCAGTTGCATACCCGTATATGAAAATAGATTCATCAGGTTCATCGTGTTAGCATTATTGTTTCATAATGAAAATAGATTCATTAGGTTCATCGTGTTAGCATTATTGTTTCATTATTACCATATATAAGCTAAATTAAAATTAAATAATTTACCTAAATTAAATATCTCATTTTTAAATTAATCAATGATTATTATTACCATATATAAGCTAAATTAAAATTAAATAATTATTAATATAATAATAATAACAGTTACCATATATATTATGAAATAATGTAAAAGACAAAAATAACCTTTTCAATTAAAAATAAAAATAAAAAAAAAAGAAATTCACTGATTGGTTGATTTCGGTTTCCAAAGTTTCCAATGTAATACTGGTTTCCAATTGATCGCTCCCCTATATATATATATATATATATATATATATATATATATATCCTGTTCAGTTTTTCGTTTTTTTAGATTTTCCCCTGAACCTTACCCTAAATATATATATATATATATATATATATATATATATATATATATATATATATATTTAGGGTAAGGTTCAGGGGAAAATCTAAAAAAACGAAAAACTGAACAGGATCCTGGTAACCTTTCATCTGAACGGTATGCATTTGTGTATACAAGTAATTTGTAACATGCACATGTGCATATGCACAAGTTCATAATGCACTTGTGCATAAAAACCAAAAAGACAACATAATTTACATATATGCACAAATGCATACCATTCAGATGAAAGGCTACCAGGGTGGTGTTCCTCAGTTTTTCATTTTTTTGAGGTTTTCCCCTGAACATTCCTCTCTCTCTCTCTATATATATGTATTTATGTAAATAAAAATATTGTGATTTCTAATTTCATATATAAAGAAAAAAAGATAAATATGATTGAAAATTGTTTATTGAACAACCTCTTAGTTCTTATTTTAGTATATTTAAAATATATCTTGGTATATTGATTGATTAATAAATTTTGATATATATTTATATATATATATATATATATATATATAGGTGATGATTTATTTATTTTTTAATTGTCATGATGTAAATAAAAAATATATGCATGGATATAAATAAAAATAATTGTTTGTGGATTCTAATTTCATTTATAAAGAAAATAAAAAGATAAGTATGATTAAAAAGTTCTCATTGAACCACATCTTGGTTCTTACTTTAATATATTTTTAATATTTATATTGATATATTGATTGAGAAATTTTGATATATATTGATATATTTTTTTCAATTGTCATATAATTAAAAATATACATGTATTGATGTAAATAAACATATATGTAGTTTTATATATTTGTAGATTCAAATTTCATTTATAAAAAAATGAAAAATGAAGTTAAAAAAAGTAGGAAAATGAAAAGGTTAAAAATTAATATGTTGATTTTATATTAAAAATAAATCAAAAAAAAGAGAAAAAAAAAAGATAAATAGGGTGAAAAGCTTCTCATTGAATAACCTTTTGGTTCTTACTTTAATATATATATAATGGATAGATTTTAGAATTAAATGTAATACCCTTTTTATAAACTTAAGTATTAGTCCAAGGGTGCATGTCATTTATCTATCTTTGAGGGTAAGCTTTATAATTTGATGGTAAAAACCATCACCTCCTCAAAGGTAATCCTGCACATTTGTGAGAGTATTATGTGTGTTTGTTGTGTGAGTCGAAGGGGGAGAAAAGAAGGGTTCAAGAAGTTTTCCAAATCTTGAATTTAAGTTGCCATCCTAGTTTCTTGTTCAGGTATGGTTTCTTTTTCTTTGTTCTTTGTTCTTTGGCTAAGTTTGGAGTTAGTTTTATTAGGGTTAGTTAATTCTCAAGTTTTAGCTATGATTTATGTTTAAAGTTTAAAGTTTGGATGTTAAATCTTGGTTGGGAAGTCCATGAGATCCCAAGATATGAGTTTTAAGCAAGTTTTTGTATAATTAAAAGTTTGGTTTAAAACATGGAGGTGCAAGGGATATGCAGATCGAGCCAGGGAAGGCAGTTACTTGTGCGACTTGTGCCTCGACCTAGGTCGCATAAGCCAATGTGGTGTGGTTTTTCGTTTTTTCGTTGCGTGTCGTTTTGGGGTTGTTCGGGTTATCAGTTAGGATCCTTAAGCTTTGTTAAGATTTATGGGGTAGATATAATTTATTAGTTCGTAACCTTGATTCCTCAATTCAGATTTGAGTGTTCGGTTGTGAAGTCCGTTACCGATTTCTATCATTTGAGTCGATTAAGTGTTATATCTTCGTATATCATTCCAAGTTGAGTTTTCTTATAAACTTTTCAAATCGAAATGCATATGTTCTGTAACGCCCCACCCTTTCACATAACATATTTACATGCAATATCTACAAACCAACTACATAAGTCTGCATATTTGGTCTTCATTACAATATTACACAACACTACAAATACCACTTCTAACTTTTTCCTGCTACTCAACATAATTACATATTCACATATATACTTACTCCAAACAGTTACACATAGTTGATACCAACTAACACATATACTTTTCCACTTGCATGTAAAGCAATCCCACATATATACATTAAGCCTTTTCCTTTTCTTTATCAGTTATCCATACCTGTCCTGAAATACATATTTGAAAACAAAACAAGGGTTAGACCAATTGGCCTAAGTGAGAAAACCCCTATCTTTATCATATATTGGTATGATCATTTTATGTCAAAACCATACAGTAAACCATTCATATCAAACCTCTTGTATAAAATCTCTTATTACTTTACCCAAAAAGGTTGGCACTTTCCTTTCTCACTCATTTGGCACTAAGGCCCTTTCGATGTACCTTTAAGTACAACCAACCCTGTTGACCTTCAAGTACAACCAAAGTGTAATAATAGTGAAGCTGACAATTCTTAAGTACAACGTGATATGTATCGTTCTAGAACAGCCAATAGTGTCACTGTTGGCTTATTAAGCTCAACCTAGTGTAATAGTGCCAACAAACACATATACATTCATCCTCACCCATTTCATATCATGAAATACTTATTTATCCAATTAATATTATATGTATTCTAGTTGGAAAATAGTTAAATAAAAACTCACCTTGATATGAGATTGAACAACACACGCGTAAACAAGCAAAACCGGCAATTAACACCACAGCCGAACACCACTCAAGCCACACTTCACCGACGAGTAACCGAGTCTGTTATATATATACAAAGATTATATACATATAAGACTCACTACGAAGAATTAGGACCTTAAACGACCCACCGGACGCCCCCGAATCGCAACTGAGCTAGAAACCGAACAACCGACATCAAACACATGACTTGGAGTTGTGATATGCACATAATAACATGGTCAAAATGTTCAAAAGCTATTGTACACTCAAAACGAGTACCCATACCCCTATATTATGCCCATAAATGACACAAGTACACAATAAACGAAAATCGAAAAATGCTGCAACAATGCTTGGCGCGACTTTGGTGCGACCAAAACCGCGCCAAAAGTTGTGTGGTCCTCTGTGGACAGAAAACATCCCCTGTTCCATCCCCTTGACACCCCAACTCTAAAGTCATCTCAATTTGGGTCATTTCAATGGAAGTTTTTGCATAAAAAATGAGATTCTAACATCAAATAACATGTAGTAACTCATATACAACTCTATACATGCATATCTAACCAATCAAATCTATGATCATCAACTATGGGGTGATGCTAAACTAACCATAAGTTGAACTCTATCACCAAGTTGAATGATTCAATCTTTAAACTTGATTCAAAACAACTAAGGAGAACTATAAGAAACAATAACCACCATAAATTGGACTCCAGTCAAGTTATCATACATGGTGAAAGGCTACATATAAACCCTAATATAAATTATATCAATAAGATGATAAAACCACAAAGATGAAGAAGTCAAGGAAGAGATATACCTGCAGACTTTTGAGAAAACAATCACCAAATACCAAGATGAGCAAAACCCTAACCTTTTTCTCTCGTGTTCTCTTCTTTCTCTTTCTCTCTAACGTCTCTCTCTAAAACACACACATACTACACACACTAAAATCTGGAAATGATCTTAAAGAAGGAGGTGTTTATCCTTTAATTGATGACTCATGATAACTTTAGGCCAAATACACATCACTACCCTCAACTACATAAAATACACTTAAACCCTCATACTTCTAACAATGATTATAAAACTAACACATTCCACCCCTAACTTTCTAAGATACTAACACTAAAACCCTCTTCTAACCCTTACTTTCACATAACATCATAAAGTAATTTATGAGGGTTATTACATGTTTTAACAGTTGTTTGATATTTTTAAACGTTACATGTTTGATAAGAACAATTGTGTTATCATAGAATATGGTATGCATTATTACCATCAGTTGTGGTAGAATGCCAGCATTCCAACTAACTGTGTGGTTGTGCTCGCCAACCTTTCAATTAACAACGAGTTGTGCTAGAACACCAACATTTTGATTATACGAGTTGTGCTAGGACACCAATGATATGACTTACTGAGTTGTGCTATAATGCCAACGATTTGATTTCCGTGTTGTGCTAGAACGCCAACAATGCAAAAGGTTAAGTTATGCCCGAGTGCCAATGAATGTTAAATTGATTAAAAAATTTATATAAACTATTTTATTATCATTAAAATAACAAGGATTATTTCACTATACCATTTGGTCTAACCCTCATTTTATTTTCTAAATATGCATTTCAGGTCAGGTGTGTGTAACCGGTAAAGGAAAGAGAAAAATGTGATCTTATCTGTTTATCTGAATGTTTGTGAAGTTGATTGAAGATTTTGTAGAAGTCTGTTTTTGGATTTTGATGTTTTATGAATCATGTTGTATGTAATCTGTAGTAGCAAAAAGTTTTTAAAGATTATGAGTTGTATCGTTTTGGAGTATGAGACCCAACGTGTACCCCAACGTGGTTTGTATTATATGAGATACATGTTGTATGTTTTATGAATGTCAGATTGTTACGTTAAAATGCAACATTAAATGAGTATAGTCTTTTATTTTCTTTATTACTCTTTTATTATTTTTATTACTTTGTTTTTCTTTATATTAAAATTTAATTTCTTTCATTTAATCAAACTTTTTACTCAATGAATCCAACATTTTTTTAATTAAATTTACAAACTTATTATTTTCATTTCTATTTAATTAGTAAGGTACATTAAATTTATAAATTTATAAACTTATTACTTTATATTTTTATTTTCTTATTATACTAAAAATGCTTATAAATTAATACTTTTATTAAATGAGTCTATTTATTTTTTATTTATTTTTTTATATTTTATTAGTAAGCTAACAATGTTTATAAATCAAAATTTTTATTAAAAAAAAGTCTTATAATATGTATAAAAGAAATCTATAACTTTTTTTTTGATTACTTAACAATAATTAAATATATATATATATATATGTAACACCCATAATTTTCGGTGGATAAAGGTCACCCAGATGTTTTTGTACCTTGTGTTTGGTGGGATTCATGTTGGGAAAACACTACTAAAAGTTCCAAAGAGTGTCGAGGGCCTTAGTGTCGAAAAATATCGTATTTTCGGGCTTCGGGGAGTCTGGGCGAAAGTGACAGCAAAAGTGACATGTGTCACAATCGCGTGTCACTCTCGCGGAGGGCATTATTGTCCGCGGTACACTCTTAGCGAGAGTGCCAGCGAAAATGACATATGTCACTTTCGCGGGGCATACTCGTCGTCGGGGTCCAGTCCTCATTAAACCCATTTTCTCACTTTTCTTATTCATTCTTTCAACCCCTTTCACCCTCTTCTCTCCAAATCGACTCTCAAACCCTAACATCAGATTTTACACATTCAAAACACCAAATCTAATGTGTTCCAAGTGTTTCTCCACCACCCAACAAAGCTTGGAAGCTAGGGTCAAGAAGCTCCATCTTCATCTTCAACCTCAAGCTCTATTATAGGGTTTTCTAGGTTTTTGTCAAAACCTAAGTGGTAAGTGTATCTTTCCCATTTCTAAACCTTGTTATAATATATAAATGTTCTATTGATGGTTTCCTAGTATTATGTTTCTCCAATTTCGGTTTGAAAGATTTTGGAGGAGTTAGGTCAAAATTAGGGTTTTGGCCAAATTTGGGGATTTGATGTAAAATGTTTGAGGGACTATTCTAGATGGTTGAATAAGTATATTTATGGTTGGAAACTTGTGAGTATAGGTTTTGGAAGGTTTTGCTTGCGGATTCAAATTTCTTCAAGGAAACTCAAATTGGGTAAAATCTAGATTTAGCCTAAATCTAGCGAGGTGAGTTCAAGTTGATTTGTGAAAACGGTGTACATGTCAAAATGTTTATTTTAAAGTGTTTATGTTTTACATTAAATTGTTAACTGTTGATAAGTTTTGGTTACTTTGATATATTTAACTTTACAAACTTATGTAACACCCATCTTTGTGATTTTTCGGCATTAGATAAATAAATCATTTTGATATGTTTCCTTGATGATATAATTTATAAATGAAGGTCATTTAATATAATTGTCCATTTGGTGCATACGATTTTATAAACCGTTAGAAAATGCATATCATTGTACTGTGAGTCATTTTGGCAACATGAAGAGGACACGTTCATTTGGAGAACGTTTTGTTTCAACCAATGAAAAGTTTTGGGTTAATTACCTTTTTAGTTGTGGTGTTTACATAATTGTTGGTCAAACGTATTTCGATGTTTCTACTGGCTTTCATTAGTTATTTACGTAAACTGTTGGGTCGTTGGCTTAGTTTTGACTAAATGGAGTCTTTAGGACATTTTTTCGGTTTAAAAACAGTTGTGGAATTTTGGAGTATGATGGCGATTATTTCATGCCATTTGGGAGCTACATGTTTTGGGTGTTTTGGTCATCCAATTGGAGTCATGTAATGTTAGACAGGGTCGTCTTGGATCCATAGGCACGTAAGTCTGTCTGTTTTGTAGGGCCTGAGATTTTGGTTACAATTATTGACCGCTTGGGTCCGCTAGCGAGTAGGCAATAGGTGGCGTGATGCTGTTGAGTTGAAACTCGTCTAGACTGGATAAGCATCCGTGTCCGTAAGTCCTTGGGGTGGAACTCGACGGAGTATGGCCATAGGCATAAACGGGCTGAGGATTGTGATGTCTGGCATGGCATGGGAACTAGGTCCGGGATACGTGGTGAAATCCAGTAACATCACGGGTGACCCCATTTACGTGTTCTCGTCACCCAAGATGGAAACGGGTA
The DNA here is from genome assembly GCA_954870635.1 of Arctium minus. Lineage (NCBI taxonomy): Eukaryota > Viridiplantae > Streptophyta > Magnoliopsida > Asterales > Asteraceae > Arctium > Arctium minus. Next base: position 22,179,249 of record OX941082.1, read on the forward strand.
TCCCCCGTCGTCGTCCATTAGCATTTTAAATGTTAACGTCATACTTTATTATTGTTGGTTGTGTGGTCGACGGTAAAATGATGGCCTTAATATTGGGTTTCCCCCACGTATATTAAGGTTTGAATGAGATACGTCACTTCCACGTTTCGATATTTGGGTTCTTTCCATTTTATGGTTGTGTGAGTCTTGGGTCTAATGCCCGTGTTCACGGCGATATTTATTTATATGGGTTTTCATCTATGGTTTTATGAGTTGTGTGTCATGTTCCACCCGTGTTGGGTATTGCGAGATATAACATTTTACCCGCGTTTTATAAAATTGTGAGTCATCTCTCTATTTTCCTTTTTGAGCAAGTTTTGGGTTGAGCTTAAATTTACGAAAGAATGTTTTATATTGGGATCTTCGCCTTCAAAACAGTTTGGTTTGGTTAGCGGTTAACTCGGTGTCTCTTTCGTTTAAAATGCATAATTATTAGTAAACGAGTCGTTTTCATAGGTGAAACATATCATCTTGAAGTATTATGATTTTAATTGCATTCTTCCTTTTTAAACGATTAATTTATTTATGTTGAAAACTCTTGAGCTCACTAAACGTTAAGCCTAACCTTTTTATTTGTCGGCATGTGCATCAGGTTCCAGTTGGGGGTTTGGTTCTAGCAGTACTATGAAGACATGCGCTTAGTTTTTCACAAGTGTAAGTATTTGGTGAAATCTTCCGCCGTTTGGAGATAATGACTATTTTTTGTTTTAGTAGCACTCGTCCTTGTTATAGACTGTATGTAGAAAATAAATTGTATGTGTTGAGGTTAAACCTTAAATTGTGATTGTTTATAAACCGTTTATTGATGTATTTAGAAAATTTTAAATTAGTTGATATTTCCATATTTGCGGATGTTACAATATATATATATATATATATACATACATAATTAAAATCAATATATAAACTTAGATAATTTAGTACAATTAATATATAAAAGAATCGATATTTGAAAAATTATAAATTTATTAAAGTTAATATAATAATATATTAAAAAGCTATAAAACAATATTCTATAAATTAAAATAAATAAAAAGTTACTAGGATTATAATATATATGAAAACCATTTTATTTTTTATTTTACATTAAAATTAAACTATATATATATATATAAATATTAGGTAACGGAATTCTATATTCTATATTGATTATTTTTCAACCATGAAAGTCACTTATCCATTCAAAAAATGTTTCATCTTTTTTAAGTTTTAATTATAATTTTTTAATATATATATATATGAATATTTATTACAATCAATCATCAATCAATATACATAATGTGTATATTGGGCACAAGAAATTGTGTTGATGTTTTAAGATTGCTTGGTTAATGAGTTCTATTTTTTTGTCAAATTGCAATGAACCTCCGTTCTTGGAATTCATAAAAACTATAAATAACAATGATAAATATGAGGTATTTTTAGCTTTCCAGAAACTCACGGTTACCAAAAAAAATACGAGGTATTTTTTTTATTATTTTCTTTTTTAATTTTAATATTGTTCATTTATATTCAATTTTTACCAATATTACATCCTACTGAATTTTATATCATATATTACAGATTAAATATTAGTTCATGCAATGCTACATTATATATTGATTATTTTTCAATAATTAAAGCTACTCAGCAATTGAAAAAACCTTTCATCTTTTCTAATTATGAATCATTAATGTGTACAAAAATAAATATTTATTACAATCAAGAAATTGTGTTATCATTTTAGGATTGCTTGGTTTATTTATTTATTTTTTTCTGGTCAAATTGCACATCAACCTCTTTTCTTGGAATTGAGAGAATTGCTAATAACAATGACGATTTTGAGATATATTTTTTATTATTTTTTAAAAATATTTAATATATTAAAGACTTTATTGCGCTTTATTAAAGTGTATTTTTTTATTATAATTGTGGTGTTCTTAGTAATTTTACTTGCAAAACTATCTTTAACATAAAACTATCCAATTTCCTCCATCTTTTTATCCTCCTCTCCATTTATTTCCTTTCAGGTTTACTTTTGAGGGATGAATCGTATCATTGCTTGAGAACTAAATGTTTGTTTTCTTTCTCACAATATCTACTTATCTCGAGGCCCAACAGGCCAGACAGGATATCCAGTTAGCTGAACATGTCACATTGTCGTAGCAATTTACTGCTTTTATGTGGTAGCAGGGATACATTTCCCCCTCCAGATCCTCCCCCTAGTTAGATTATGCATTTCCCGTACTGTATTTGGGATTGTATAAATTGGTAATTTTGAATTTGTTAGGATGTTTTGGTTTGTTATTTAATCTATTGGCTGGTTTTGTATAAAAATATACAAAAAATAGTAATTTTTCATTTTTTTTTAATTTAAAAAATCAGTGGCGAATCAGTGATGGAAATCCGTTGCTAAAAAATATTCATCGCTAATCCGTCGTTAAAATGATCCATTGCTATTCTCTCACTAATATTGTCCATAGCTAATTCGTCGCTAAAAATATGTTGCTAATTTGTCGCTAATAGTGTCCGTCGCTAGATATGGCTAAATTTAGTCGCTAAACCGTTACTGATGGCATCACCCACGACCATTTGCCCCACGGACTATCAACGATGGATTAGCGACATATTTCACTATTAGCGAGGATTAACAACCATTTTGTCCATCGCTGATAAAATCGAATTTTGTTGTGTGAATGAGGAATCCTTGAAAATCCATAAATTTTATTTTTTGTATTCCTGTTTTTAGTTTCCAATTTCTATTGCTTTATTGTTATATTTGATTTGTAAGTGTAATATGTAAATGTGAATTATGCTAAACCTTTTTTTCTTTTCCCATCAAGGAAATCATGAGTGACGAATGAGAAAAGAACTACCCACTTGCTTCAAAAGAAATGGATTTAACATATGAACCATTGCATGCAAGTGTGACTATAAGGAACGTTGTCATATACAAAAAAATATACGTTTTATTATTAGTGGGATTTTTTTTCTTTTGGTAATTTTGCATACATTTTGTATGTATAGGGTTAATATACAACCTATCCATCTTCTCTTGGTACGATCTCTCGAATTCTTGCTCTCTCCATCTCTTAATTTCTTCTTATCTTTTGATTTTGCTTTTTATGTTCATGATGGGTTCTTTTACTTCTATTGGGATCATGGTGGGTTATCTACCTATTGCTCAAAAGTTCACAATTAATTAACAGTAAGACATTAATATTGTTTGAATAACACTCTTTTTTCTTTTTAATTTTTTAACGTTTAGTAGGCAAACATTTTTTTAGTATTGTTGTGCATCTCATGAATTCCATTTAAAACAACCATATATCTTTATTAGTTTATGTTTCTTCTTTCCCAGGTTAAACTCTACTGTTACGAAGTTTGATTATTATTTCATTACTTCTATCTTCTTCATCAATATGTACCTAAGGTAGCGTTTGGTAACCACAAGGGTTGTGGCGTACTGGTTAAGGCCTTGGGGGATGTGGTGGAATATCCCATTTGCCCAGAGTTCGAATCCAGGCGTACGTAACATTGTGGCCACTGGGTTTTACCAGGGCTGACGTCTTACAGTCATAATTTGCCAGGGATTAGTCTAGGCATAGCCTAGGACACCCTTCCAAAAAAAAAAAGTAGCGTTTGATTCGCAAAATGTTTTTGGATGGAATGGAATATGTCAAAGAAATTTTACTTTGAAGGAATTGGAATGAAATGTTGTCAGGTTTGACCACTTGTTTGGTTGACAGAATTGGAATGAAATTTGTTAAAGGAATTGGAATTTGTTTGTTTGGTTCACAAATTGTAGCTTAGAAATTGGAATGGAATTTTAGTAAATGAACAAAATACCCTTTTTCATTATTTTAATTTTTTTAAACAAAAATTTCTTTAATAAAATAGTAAACACAGAACTTGGAGGAAAACACAGTAAAGTTGACAATGCCTATTTCCACTACATATTCTGAAGCAAGTTGATTGTATATATGTTGATCACTTGACTAGGCAGTAGTCTCATTGTTGCACACACACTGTTTAAGCGTATGCCCAGGCACAAGTTTGGAGTGAGGATTATCTCGAGTGGAAATTTTCTTGAAAATGGAAATTAGGATATCAAGTTATGAGCCTGCTATACATACTAGTCTCGATAAAGTATTTTTAAGCAAAACTTTAATTCAAGTTACTAGAAATCTTGACATGAAATGGTCTCTATATATGACATGCTTCTGTAATCACACCATCTTTTTTTTGCTTTGGTTTTTTATATTATTACCTATTATTGATAAAAACCAACTTCTTATTACCAATGCTACAAATGCGATTGTTTTTAAAGATCGATCGATTATACAGATGGTCCTCCTTTGACTTATGAAATCTATAGAGTAAACAGATCAATCGATTATTCAGATACAGGTCGGTAGCATTATTGCACAGATACAGATCGATCGAAACTTGTACATAAGGAGAAATCGTAATGGAGAAGACAAAGAGAGAGAGAGAGAGCAGATTGAGATCGATGGAGAAGACGAGAGAGAGATAACCTGTTTTCTTGCTGCAATGGAGAAGACGAGAGCTGATCGATGGTCTGATAAAGAAGACGATATGGAGTTTGGTGTTGGCTGTAATAAAAGAGTAGGGTTTTAGTTTAGGGTAAAAGGTAACTTTGGAAGTTTTATAATATCAGATTCCATTCCATTGAAATATTTGGGTTTTATGATGGAATGTTAAAATCCTCTATCTATGGAATTTGGTGGAATTCAAACATTCCATTCCATTGAAAAACTTGAACCAAACAAGGGAATTGAATATGGTAAAAGGAATTCAACATTCCAATTCCACCCGATTCCATCATATTTTGCGAACCAAATGAACCCTAAAGTTCTTCATCGATATTTTCCCTAAGGATTTCTTTTACTTATTTTGGACCTTTTTGGAATTCTATCCCTTAAGTTGTATCATTATGATGTAGTTTGAATTGAAGTTTGGATAATGAGATTTGTTTTATTTTCTATGATTTTTGGTTTCTTAGTACTTGGTTTTTGTTTTTCTTTTTTTGATTTTGAAGCGGTTGGTAACTTTAAGGCATTGTTGCTTAATAATTTCTCATAGGAAAAGTTTTTTTTTGTTCCATGATTATATTTATACCAACAACCACATTTGTAAGCAACATAATCTGAAACAGATGTTACAACCTCAATTAAAAGTGATCATTAATTCCAAAAAATCCTGTAAATATTATGATTACAAGTATTTAGCATCCATTTAATTGCATCGGCTTATTATGTTAATAAATAACATTGCAAAACAATTTTAATAAGCTAAATTGGGAAAATTAATTTTGTATACACTCACCATAATGTTTAATAATATTAACCATTTTTTGTGAAACTTAACTCTAACAAAAAATATAAAAAAAAAACATATGAAAGTCCCTTTGTCAATCAAAACAATATAGAAAGAAATTATGAATAAGAAATAATTTGTATTCAAAAGTATATTCCATATTGAGGTAAAGATCTAACATAATGGCTCGTGTGTATCTTTTCAATTAGAGGATATTAGCTGTTCGAAACATACCAGGTTAGAGAAAATTGCATTTCATTAATCGTCAGTTAACAAATTATATTCATGTTAGTTTTGTTATATATTCCATCACAAAACATATTTTATCACTGTGTAATACACGGTGCAACATACTAATTAATAAAAAGAGAGGTTGGTGTATTGTGTTGTGGAGAACTTAAAAAGGGCATCGTAGCAATGATATTATTAACTATGCTTGTGTTGTAATTAAACTGTGAAAATATAAAAACATTTTCTTTGTTTTTTCAAAAAAAAAAACTTTGCTTCTCTATGCTCTCTCCAGGATTTATGACCTAGCTTTAATAACATAAGGGGTTGTTTCAATTTTTTTGAAAGCCATGTTAGAAATGAACCATGAACGTAGATTTATTAGACGAGTAATGTATAAAACAAAATATAAAAATTCATAATATAAATTATATTAAAAGTTATACAAATTAAATCAACAAATATGTCTTTAAATGACAAAATAAGATACGAAATTCATTTAAATAAAATCATTGTTTTAACATTTTTTGATACAAAATCTTTAATTAATTCTTTATAATCAAATTTCTCCAAAGAGAAATAGCTATCAAACCAAAGGGGTGTTAGCCTAGTGGTAAGGCATGTGGACTTGCTAGTAGCGGTCTCTTGTTCGAACCCTGGGGGACGCATCCTGGAGGTACGGGGGCTTCGACCCCGGGCTGCATGCTTTAGCAGTCGGGCTTCGGCCCAAATTGCCAGGGATTAGTCTGGGCCCAATGTGGTCTGGGATACCCTCTCCAAAAAAAAAAAAAATAGCTATCAAGGCTAGTTGATCAAGTCTTTCTTGTATCATTGTGGAACGCAAATTGAACTTTAATTTTAAGAAATTCTTTTTGCAATCTAACAATTACATGAATAGTCAACAAGATTCTATAAGTAATAATAGTGTTAGAGATACAATTTACATATTTCAAATACCCTAAAATATCAATATGACTCATCTTTTAGTAATATAAATTCCACATATAAGTCACATCAACAATATCATATTGGTCTTGTTTTTTAAATGCAATTTTAAAATTAGTACATTTCAATCTTCTTAATTGCTTAAAATATTTTAGTTTCTCATATGGGCAAAAATATAAGGAGGGCCAAAGGATTGGGCTGAATTATATAGGCTTAAAGATTAAAAAAAGAACCCAAGAATATTGGGAATCCTGTTTCAAATCTTATTTGAGTATATTTTCGGCATAGGCATGGGAATGAGACCCGTTCCATTGGAGAACCCGGTGTATCCGCCCTGACGGGGACGGGTAACGTGATCCCCTCCCGGGCCTCGTCCCCGTATATTAAATATATTATATAATTACTACTAAATATTATGTATATTTATTACTAAATATATTGTATATCTATTTTTAAATATATTATTTATAAAAATTTAGACGTAGCATCTTTTAGATTTAAAAGTGTTATTTTGATCTTTCTTGTTACATTTTTGTTTGTCTTACCTTTTTAGATAAAAACCATGGAGAGCCAAAAGCGTTTGATCAAACAGTTATGTAGGATGTTGTGATTTTGTTCACGTGATTATTTGATAGTCAGTAAAAACAAATTTTGGAAATATGTGAGATTTAGACATGAACCATCATCGATCGAGTATATATAGTGCTCAACACATTTCATTTAAAATATATCACATAAATGGGGAAAAAATCCCCAATTACCCGTTGGGGATCCTCGTTCCCTGCTGGGGACGAGGATGGGGATGTGATCATATTCCCCAGCGGGGACGGGGACGAGGATGGGGATGGAAATTGGAATCGGGGACGGGGTTGGGGTCCCCTCCCCATTCTCATGCCTATTTCGGCAGGTCCCTAAGTTTTATTATTTTTAACATATGCTAAATTAAACCCTAAACCATAAATGATGTCATTTAATTTTTCTTGAATTGTCATTCATCACCAACAATAGTTTTTAGTCTTTTTAAGTAATTCACTGAATATCTAATTATGACAGATGATGTTTACGTATAAATTTAAAACGCCAATAAATATTATATATGTGTTATTAAGTGTAAAAATGACGCTCATTGTGTATCTTCCACACAACAATTTTACAAAATGTTTGGACGATATTTTGTTTACGAATATAAGGCACGTGAACAATGGAGTTAGACAAAGAAAGTTATTGGAATGTTATGAGAAGGAGATGGGATAAAAAAACACCCCGTGACCACGAGTCATATGTCAATAAAAATGGATGAGAAAGAAAGGTAATAAATAAAAAATAATAACAATCATTGTATTTTTGTTGTTTTTCTCTGTCGATATGATCTTTTGAAAATATCTATTTATTAAAACTATTCTTTTGAAATATATAATATTTTTAGGTTTAAATATTTAATTAAATTAAAAAATAATAAAATAATAAAAAATAGATTATTCTTTATTTTAATACAGAATATATTACAGTAAGATTGAATTGGTAACCACAAGAGTTGTGACTAACTGGTCAAGGCCCTAAGGGATGTGATGGAATATCCCATTTGTCCAGGGTTCGAATCTAGGCGTACACAACAATTGTGGTCACTAAGGTTTACTCATGTCTGATGTCTTACAGTTATAATTTGTCAAGGGATTAATCTAGACATAGCCTAGGACACCCTTCTCACCAAAAAAAAATTGAAAATTGAAATTGGTGCCTAAAACTTTGGAAGAAAAGTAAACAGAAGAAGAATTAAAGAAAGAGAAAGATTTAGAGAGAGAGATTTAGAGAGAGAAAGAAAAGAGAGCAGTGTACTCTCTTTTGTGTTGTTTTTCTTATTATGAAAAAGGTACAGACGAGACTGATATTTATACATCAGTATTACAAAGGCAAGCAACAGATCTAACAGAAACTAAACAAGTCTAACAGATAAAAAACTGATCTAACTAAACTTGATGACCTGGCACATTACTTGACTTTCATCCCCTCACAAGCTGATCATTCTTTTGAATGTGAAGCTTAGTTCTGAGAGTAGTAAAACGAGCAGTGGATAGACCCTTGGTAAGAATATCAGCAACTTGTAAAGCTGTCGGAACATATCGAACAAGAAAAGTCTGAGACAAAACCATATCTCGAACAAAGTGAAGATCGATCTACATATGTTTAGTCCGCTGATGAAAGACGGGATTAACTGCAAGATAGGTAGCGCCAAGGTTATCACACCAAAGAGTTGGAGTATGAGTAAGCTCAATCCGTAGTTCTTTAACAAGAGAACAAAGCCACCGTAATTCAGCAGCCGTATTCGCAATAGCACGGTATTATGCTTATGTACTAGAACGAGCAACTGTGTGTTGCTTTTTAGAACTCCAACTTATAAGGTTTGAACCAAGAAAAACACAATAGCCACTAGTAGATCGTCGATCATCGGGACAACCCGCCCAGTCAGCATCCGTATAAGCATGAATCACGGACGTAGAGGAACGTTTAAAGATTAAGCCATGCGTGCTTGTTCCTTTTAGATATCTTAGAATGCGAGTAACTGTAGTCCAATGTCGGTCCGTGGGACGATGAAGAAATTGAGAGACTTTGCTGACGACATACGTTATTTCAGGTCTCGTTAATACTAAGTATTGTAGTGCACCAACAGTACTTCGATATAAAGAAGGATCTTCCAACGGTTTTCCTAAATATCGAGATAACTGTTTTCCAGAAGCAACAGGAGAGGATACTGACTTACATTGATTGGTGCATGTTCGTTTGAGTAAATCGACTAAATATCCCTGTTGTGTTAAATGAAGACCATCATCACCAAACGTTGCTTGAACCCCCAAGAAATAACTCAATATTCCCAAGTCTTTTAAAGCGAACTGAGCATGGAGTTTTTGAATTAACTCGGCAATGAACGTTGATGAGCTTCCGGTAATGATGATATCGTCTACATAAACCAAAATGTAAGTAGTAACAGTAGATGTGTAATATACAAATAAAGATGTATCGGAAGCACATTGTTGAAATCCAAACCCCACAAGAGCATTGGATAACTTCGAAAAGCAAGCACGAGGTGCTTGTTTAAGACCGTAAAGAACTTTCTTAAGTAAACAAACATGGTGAGGCTTGTTAGGATCAACAAACCCCGGAGGTTGCATCATGTAAACTGTCTCCATCAAATCACCATGTAAGAAAGCGTTATTGACATCCACTTGTCTAATTTCCCATCCTCGAGAATAAGCAACCGAGAGAACAAGGCGAATAGTTGTGGGTTTTACTACCGGACTAAACGTCTCGGTGTAATCGATACCTTCAGTTTGTAAGAACCCTTTTGCTACAAGTCGAGCCTTGAATCGACTAACAGTCCCATCGGGATGTCGTTTAATGTAACACCCCGTATTTCTGTTATGTAATCTTGTTATTCTTGTGTTTAAGCGTTGTCGTTGGCACCGCGTTTGGTTGGGAGTTTGAGTTTGGATTTTGGTGGTTTTGGACGAACCACAGTGAACCACGCGAGTTGCACCGCGACTTGAGGTCGCGGCACAACCCGTGAAACCCCCTGTTTGTGTGGGTTTTGTGTTAGCGGGCGAGTTATGTCGCGAGTGGAGGTCGCGGCATAACCCGCGTAGTTGCCTGGACGACTTAAGGCTTTTCAACCCAAAATATCTCATTCTCTAGATCTCTCTCTCTCTCTCTTCATTTCTTTTCTCTCTCTTATCTCTCTCTCTAGTTTTCTTTGATTCTTCAAGGGTCCATAAATTGCTAGTATTAAGTGCTTCTAGCAAGGGTTCGGTATAGAAAGCTTCATCTTCTCTCGGTGGTCGATATCTGGTTTTTCGGGTTTTATTCTAAAACCTATTTGGTGAGTTCCTACTACCTTTTACAAACTTTATACATGTCAAAAGGTTACATTTTGAACTCCTATAAATCTCCATGGTTTTGGATCTACTTTTACTACATTTTTGACATAACTTGAGTTTTTGGGAGATTTTAGGGCTCCCGATCATTTTCGACTAAAATGACGGGTTCCATCTTATTTGAAGTAAAATGATGTTTTACATGCACATTTATGTGGGTTACTTGAAAGAATGTTTAAAGTTCATTTTGATGATTTTCATTCTTACCAAAAGTTAAACTTGAAAATGCATTTTGTTTATAAATGTTATTTTATATCATATGACTATCTATGGTTGGTCACATATGTTGTTGTGACAAGTCTATACCATTGCTAGTGGATCCCTAGGTATTGATTCTACTTACGCTTTTATGTGATTTTCTGGAAAGAAAGTAAAATAAGTATTACATGCACATTGAGTTGTGAGGTACTAAAAGGGAAAGTAAAATAAGTACTACATGCACATTGAGTTGTGAGGTATTAAAAGGGAAAGTAAAATAAGTAATACACGCACATTGAGTTGTGAGGTACTAAAAGGGAAAGTAAAATAAGTACTACATGCACATTGAGTTGTGAGGTACAAAAAGGGAAAGTAAAATAAAGGACTACTTGCACATTAAGTTGTGAGGTTCTGGAAGAAGAATAGAAGAAAGGACTACTTGCACATTAAGTTGTGAGGTTCTGGAAAGACTGTATATAGTCTCATTGTAATATTTCATTCTTATTAACGATTTGACTTGGGATTGCTTATTGAAAAGATCTCCTTTTGATGAAAATGTTTATATCTCTTGAAATTATAAACTGTATGTTCTCACTAGGCTTTAAGCCTAACACTTTTTCTCAAATGATGTGTATAACAGGTTCCCATTAGCGGTGGGTTGCCAAGGGCTTGTGTGATGAGCTTGGTCTCGGGGGCTTTTGAGATGACTAGTATTTGATGTTGGGCAATTGTTTAAGTCCCATTCTTTTGGTGATAATGGATTAACAACCGATGTAATCTAGATAGTTATGTTTAGATTAGTTTGTTGTTGAAATTCCATATCCGTATTCAGGGTTGTAAAGGTTAAGTACATTTCCCCCTTTTTGGGAGGTTTATACCAAGTGTTGTTGCTTAATTGTCTAGTTTCCACGTTTTAAATTCACTCTGGTTTTTAGGGTGTTACAAGTTGGTATCAGAGCTCTAGTTTAAGCGAACTAGGCATAAATGTAAGATGTCTAGACTTAGACTGAGTATGTTAGGCAATGATTGTGAGATGGGTAGAATTTCTAAGATGGGTTAGTCTTAGAGTCGACGAAAACTATGGTTATCTAGCGTTGTGGCGATGGTAACGAGAACCTTTATGTATTATATGTTCATAATCTCACCTAGCTAATGTTATTATGAGGATATTTATACGTGATGGTGCTTGAAGTGCCGTTACTGTGACAATTGGTAATGTAGTAGTACGTTCTCTTGTGCTTGGTTTACTAATGATATGATATTTTGTAGACGTGGTAGTACGTTTCCTTCATGTTCAATTCTGTTAATCCCCTTCTTATTCATCCTCGTGCTTGTATGAACTGCCTTGGTATGACAATAGTGTAACTATAGAAATCGAGGAGCGTGAATTCAAGTTGATGTGTTAAAGCGGTGTACATGTCAAAATGGGTATTTTGGAAGTAAAAGTATGTTTTACTTGGTATTTGTCAATGTGTGAGTATTTTGATAAGTTTTCATATTTGGTAAACTTGGGTTGTTTTAACCTTCTAAAATGCTCAGATTAGGTTTTGAATAGTTCAACAACTAAATAGCATGATTTACGTGTTCTTGGTGGTTTTGTACAAGTAAACTCTATTTTTATGATTTATGCATCTTTGATGAATTTTGTATAAATGAAGTCTATTTTACGTTATATGCATTTTAGGCGTATTTGCATTCATAAACCCTTTTGAAACTCTTTGGTCCCAATACGTGTTGAGTTTTGGGTTAATCACGTATTTGAGGTATGTGTCTTCATAAACGTTGTTTAAAGACATTTCATTATTTAGGGAACGTTAATTATCGGCCAAATGGATTTTGAGCATTTTAGCTCTCGGTGTCGACTTAAAGAGTATTGAGGACATTTGTCCGGTTTTAATGGCTCGATTTAGAGTCCAAATTTCGATTTACATCTTAATGCATTTCATTGCATATTAATGATAATTACAGGCTCGAGTGCTTTAGTCATTCATGTGTAGTCATGTAATCTTAGACTGTGTTGCATTGGATCCATAGGCACGTAAGTCAGTCTTATTTGATGGTCAATTGGGTGGTACGGGGTTGGATTCCGAGACTCATGTTTTATGAGCAAAACTTGACAAGTAGGCCCTAGGAGGATGTAGTCTTGGGCGCCACTGTGTGGGTGTGTGCCTAGACCTCCGCCGTCGGGGAATTTCCTCAGTTGTAGTCCCCGGGTGTGCCGGGTTTTTCGGGTGTCTTTTTGGCATCAAGGTACCTCGTCTCTTTGTGTTGGTCCCGGAGGTGCTTAATAAGTTTGTAAAAGGGGGGGGGGTTGAATACAAGCATAGAAATTTAAAGTTTAATAAATTGTTTATTGATAAATCAAACACAATTTACATGTTTGTTGCGGAATAAGATTAAGACAGACTCAATCTAAACAAACTTAAGAAACACTAAGATGGTTGCACAAAAATTTCAGAGAATAGGGGATTAAGGAATATAGAAAACAAAGGTTTCTATTTGGAGTTCAAGGATTGAGCACTCCCTCAGATGGAGGGGTGAACTTCCTATTTATACCCTATGCATTAAATGCATGGCGGGGCACTTTACACGTGCCGTTCACTGATTGGCTTTGGAAGTCTGACTTTGGGAGACATGCTTTCGGCCGGATCATGAACAGTGTAGTTGACGGAGTTGTTGTACGAATTGTGGCATAGGCATGTCCTTTCTGACACATCGTACTGAGTTGTGCAAGGTAAGACAAAAGGAAACTTGAGGTATAAGCTTTGTGATCATTTGATCGCTGAATATCTCTTTCTTCAGAGACATCAAGAGTTCAGCGATCGCTGAAGCTTTCCTCATGTTTCTTCGCGTATAAGTAGAGTTGTCTTTGCTTCACTGATATCCGCATCAGGTCACTAGTAGACTTCTCTTTGTTCAGCAGCTTCGTCTTCGATTCAGCTATGAACATCTGTTGACGCGAGACTTGTCTTCAGGGATTACGTTACTGTTTACATCAGAACTATCAGCGATAACTGAACATACTCAATTTGATCATTGATAGTGAAACACTAATACATATTAAATGTTTATAAGAAAGACTATCAGCGATAACTGAACAGACTCAGTCTGATCGCTGATGGTGAAACACTAATACATATTAAACGTAATTTTCACTAAGTACAGAAAAGGGTCGTTATCAAATCACTGAGAGAGTTTGGATCAACACTTTGGGTGAAACTTGTCAAGGATTCGTAGGGACACTCGGGCTTTCATGTCGTTAGGTGTCATGCGATGAACGTTGTAGGAGTGGCATACTTTGTGTTCTTCCGCTCTCAACGGATACGGGTATCCCCCGTTGTCGGCCGCTGTATTTTGGATATTTAATTGTCCATTTGGTACATACGATTTTATAAACCGTTGGAAAATGCATGTCATTGAACTAGGAGTCGTTTTGGAAACATGAAGAGAAAGAGTTCATTTGGAAAACATTTTGTTTCAACCAATGAGAAGCTTTGGGTTAATTACCTTTTGGGTCATGGTGTTTGCATAATTGTTGGTCAAACGTATTTCGATGTCTCTACTGGCTTTCATTGGGTATTTACATAAACTGTTGGGTCGTTGACTCGTTTTAACTAAATGGAGTCTTGAGGACATTTGTCCAGTTTAAAAACAATTGTGGAAAATTTATTGGCATCCAGTGATATTGTTCCCCTTTGAGTTTTGTGGGAGCAGTTCAGTTGCACATATCATGTATGCATATTTATTTGGAAATTTCAGTCATGGTGTTTTAGCAAATGTTTTAGAACGATGAGCGCATGTTTATATTTGGCTTTGAACTCGAAACCGACATAAATTATTTCATGTTTTAGCCGGGTGTATACGCATATCAATCTACTAGCTTTGTGAAATAAACGGTTGCATGCAAGTTTTGTTGTGAAATCTTATTTCGTGCCGCATTGTGACTAAAAGAGAGAAAACTTTAAGAGTTCGATATCATGAGCATGTTGTCTTGGGTTTTGCAAACATTTTATTTATACAGTTTGGAATTAAACTAAATTACTCTTACAATTGCTCAAATCGCATGCATATGTCTTTACTAAATGTTGGGGAATAAACCGATGTATGCGAGTCACGTTGGGAAGTTTTATTTCATGACATTTCATGGTTAATTGCAGAAATTTTGGGGTTCAATTTTATGAATTCCCCTTCTGTAGTTTTGTACAAACGTCTTGTTATACACTAATTTAGTACGTAAAACTATTTCTCATTCATTACATAAATTATACTGTTGGTGTGAGTAATCGTATGTAAGATTTATGGTATTTCGGATAGAACTTTTGCCCAGAACATATTTCAGTTATTGATTTTACTGATAGGAGTTTTCCGCAATGCATTAAATGAATTTCCGGTTTGCATGTCGTAGTAGTTACAATTTTGGGTAAGTACGTTTTATCGGTGCGGCCCAAATTTGAAACGCGAATATATATATATATATATATATATATATATATATATATATATATATATATATATATATATATATATATAGTGGAAGGATATTTTGCAACCCTGAAAAAGGTTGCAACCCTTGCAACCCACATCTTAACCGTTGGATTCATGATCGACGGTTATTTTATTTTTATTTTTCTGTTTTTTTAATTAAAAATATTTGGCCCCATATCTATTGTAACCGCCGATCATGAATTCGACGGTTAAGATGTGGGTTGCAAGGTTTGCAACCTTTTTAAGGGTTGCAAATGAAACAACCCCTATATATATATATTTGCGTTCCTATTGTGTTGCTACATTTGGGAAATGATCGAAAGTATATAGGTCTTGTTGAAAATTTTATCTTCCGATGTTTTGTGTTAAAGTAAAAGATTTTAAAGTTGAAGTTGTGAAATCCTCTTTTGGGAGTTGTACAAACTTTTATTTTACATGTTATAGGACGGAAAGTTATTTTCATATGCATAACATAAATTGATGCATACTAAGACCCTGGTAGTCCGTTTGAAAATTTTGTTACGCATCTTTCGTTACCGTTTTATTAACGTAAGTACTGATAAAATGAGTTTTGAAAATGGTTTTATATGCGTGGCATTGGTGATCAGTTTTGAAACCTATCGAATGCACGATAGTGTATTTTCACCGCACGTTTAATTTATAAAACTTATGCATTTGAGAGTTTTATAAATTTCAAATTGGCATAGTAGTGTGAAAAAACTTGAACTCATTGGGCTATAGGTGTAAGCCCCCTCGTATTAGAAGTCGATATTAAGGATTACAAGAGTCCTCGGAGTTTGAGGCGTTAGATATGTGTTTCCTCCCAGTTAATTAAGTAACGATCTTTATGCTTCGTTAAACCTTCGGATTAAAATCGTGTTCGGTTGTTTGAGTATGGTTGGTTTTGGAATTGTGGGAATTTGGTACGACGACATGCTATGTGTCGGTGGTGTACTATATTGTTGGGTATTCGTGAATAATGATGATATTATGGTTGACTGGTAAGGATGTTGGATTTGGGTGACTACTTCTAAGAGTAGGTGTCAACTTTGAATCGACATTGCTAATCGGGAATGAAATATTTGGTAGTATACCCACGTTTGCAGAATGGTCATTCCGAGGATAGGTGTCGACACTCTATTTTGAGGACAATAACTGTTGGTGTGCTTCAATGTATTTCCGTTAGATCTGGTGCGTCTGCAAGATGAGCGGTAAACTTAAGGAAATTAGATGTTGATAATTAAGAATCAATCATTGGTATGTTGATGATTGTCAGGACTTTCGCTGATTTGGAAATCGATGCTTGAGCACATGGTGGGAGTGTGGTGGTAATGGTTATTGGATACATTTAGTGAGAATTTCGAGGTGGACTTTAAGTACAAATCGATTATCGAGGAGACTTTGACGCGTTGCATTTAGAGATACCTAAGGGAAAGGTTTGCTTTGGAGTATTCTTGGTGGAAATGACTGAATAAGGTCGTAAATTACTCTTGAGGTAATACGAGCAATCTAAGGTTGGGAGGCAACCAAGATTTAATGATTAAGAAACTGATTAATCAAGGACTCAACGTTCATCCTGACGTCGGTGAAATATATCGAACGTTGAGATTTAGTTTGTAACGACACATTATGAGAAACTCAGCTAAAACCTCAACCGAAATGTAATCGGGTCCGTTTATGAGGTGAGGTTTCATGAAGGCATCCCTTTGGGATAGGAAATCAATCGATATTTCCAAGTGTGATGGTGGGTGCTTGGTGGTTCCAGATTTCGAGGACGAAATCTCTTTTAAGGTTGGGAGGATTGTAACACCCCGGATTTCCGTTATGTAATCTTGTTATTCTTGTGTTTAAGCGTTGTCGTTAGCACCACATTTGGTTGGGAGTTTGAGTTTGGATTTTGGTGGTTTTGGACGAACCACAGTGAACCACGCGAGTTGCACCGCGACTTGAGGTCGTGACACAACCCGCGAAACCCCCTGTTTGTGTGGGTTTTGTGTTAGCGGGCGAGTTATGCCGCGAGTGGAGGTCACAGCATAACCCGCGTAGTTGCCTGGCCGACTATAAGGTTTTTCAGCCCAAAATATCTCATTCTCTAGATCTCTCTCTCTCTCTTCATTTCTTTTCTCTCTCTTGTCTCTCTCTCTCTAGTTTTCTTTGGATCTTCTTGGGTCCATAAATTGCTAGTATTAAGTGCTTCTAGCAAGGGTTCAACATAGAAAGCTTCGTCTTCTCTCGGTCGTCGATATCTGGTTTTTCGGGTTTTATTCTAAAACCTATTTGGTGAGTTCCTACTACCTTTTACAAACTTTATACATATCAAAAGGTTACATTTTGAACTCCTATATATCTCCACGGTTTTGGATCTACTTTTACTACATTTTTGACATAACTTGAGTTTTTGGGAGATTTTAGGGCTCCCGATCATTTTCGACTAAAATGATGAGTTCCATCTTATTTGAAGTAAAATGATGTTATACTTGCACATTTATGTGGGTTACTTGAAAGAATGTTTAAAGTTCATTTTGATGATTTTAATTCTTACCAGAAGTTAAACTTGAAAATGCATTTTGTTTATAAATGTTATTTTATACCATATGACTATCTATGGTTGGTCACATATGTTGTTGTGACGAGTCTGTACCATTGCTAGTGGATCCCTAGGTATTGATTCTACTTATGCTTTTATGTGATTTTTTGGAAAGAAAGTAAAATAAGTACTACATGCACATTGAGTTGTGAGGTACTAAAAGGGAAAGTAAAATAAGTACTACATGTACATTGAGTTGTGAGGTACTAAAAGGGAAAGTAAAATAAGTACTACATGCACATTGAGTTGTGAGGTACTAAAAGGGAAAGTAAAATAAGTACTACATGCACATTGAGTTGTGAGGTACAAAAAGGGAAAGTAAAATAAAGGACTACTTGCACATTAAGTTGTGAGGTTCTGGAAGAAGAATAGAAGAAAGGACTACTTGCACATTAAGTTGTGAGGTTCTGGAAAGACTGTATATAGTCTCATTATAATATTTCATTCTTATTAACGATTTGACATGGGATTTCTTATTGAAAAGATCTCCTTTTGTTGCAAATGTTTATATCTCTTGAAATTATAAACTGTATGTTCTCACTAGGCTTTATGCCTAACACTTTTTCTCAAATGATGTGTATAACATGCTCTCATTAGCGGTGGGTTGCCAAGGGCTTGTGTGATGAGCTTGGTCTCGGGGGCTTTTGAGATGACTAGTATTTAATGTTGGGCAATTGTTTAAGTCCCATTCTTTTGGTGATAATGGATTAACAACCGATGTAATCTAGATAATTATGTTTAGATTAGTTTGTTGTTGAAATTCCATATCCGTATTCAGGGTTGTAAAGGTTAAGTACATTTCCCCCTTTTTGGGAGGTTTATACCAAGTGTTGTTGCTTAATTGTCCAGTTTCCGCGTTTTAAATTCGCTCTGGTTTTTAGGATGTTACATTTAATACGATACACCCATTTACGTCCAACAATGTTAGTACGTGTGGGAGCAGGAACTAACGTCCAAGTACCATTAGAGTGAAGTGTGGAAATTTTTGATCGCATTGCATCCCACCAAGTTGGCCATTTTTGGGCTTGAGATAATGTAGTTGGTTCGGTATCGGGAGTACGGGTACGATCTTGAGTAGAATTAGCATAATAAAGAACATGATCGGAAAAGACTTTTGGTTTTCGAGTGTGATCACGAGTACGAGTGATCATTGGATGACAAGGAACTGAGGAGAAGATGTTTGATCATTTGGCAATGAGACACGGTCATGCATCGAGACAGAAATTGGGTCTGGTGAGATTGGCACATTAAATGAAGATGGAGAATTAGAGATATTAAGAGAAGGTGTAGTAACAGAAAATGGTGGAAACACAACGGTGGAGTCTGTTTCTTTGAATATACCTTGATTAGCAAATGGAAATACGGACTCATGAAACACAACATGACGGGATGTAAAAGTTTTGGAAGATGTAGGATTATAACAAAGACATCCTTTGTGAGACGGAGCATAACCAAGAAAAACACATGGAATAGAATTTGGAGATAGTTTATCGTCACGAGTATCCCCAAGAAAAGGATAACACAAACATCCAAACGTACGAAGATTTGTGTAAGACAGATCTTGTAGAAATAGAAGTTTGTACGGTGAACGATGTGATAGAGTTTGAGATGGAATACGATTTATCAAGAAAGTTGCAGTAGCATATGCATCATACCAAAACAATTTTGGTAGAGAAGCATGAAACATTAAGGCACGAACAATTTTAGATAAATGACGATTTTTGCGTTCCGCCACACCGTTTTGTTGTAGTGTATAAGGACATGATATTTGAGGAATAATGCCGGACTCAGAAAGAAAAGAACCCATTTGTCCTTGAGTAAATTCTAATGCACTATCACTTTGAAAATACTTAGTAGTGGTTGAGAAAAGATTCTCAACTTGACTTTTAAAATGTCGAAATGATTCAAGTACTTGAGAGCGATGTGCAAGAGGATAGACCCATGTAAAACGACTATAATCATCAATATAGGTGACAAAATAACGAAAACCAGACCGAGAAACAATTGGTGATGGTCCCCATATATCAAAATGAATAACATGTAACGGAGTTGAACTCCGAGATACAGATGCAGAAAAAGGAATACGGGTTCTTTTGGAGATATTACAAGCATTATTTCTTTTATTGAAAGTACAATGAAACGAAGTTTTTGTGAAAACATAGTCCGAAGGATGACCGAGTCTCGAGTGCCAAATATCTTTCGAGGTAGCAAGCAAGGAATAAATGTTGTGTCGATCAAGCGGAATGTGGTGGAGCATTGTTCCTGTCAAGGACTGAATATGCAAACCTTTGTAAGAGAAAGCAACAACAAGAGGATTATCACGAACAAGTTGAGTTATTGACAAAAGATTTTTGGTAAGCCCGGGAACTAACAAAACATTTTTCAAGATTAGAGGAAAATTGGGTAAGTTAATTTTAAAATGACCAACGTGAGTAATGCAAAGGGTCGTACCATTTCCAACAATCACTTTGTTGGTACCGGAGTAGACTTGAGCCCCATTAACAAGATTTGAATCGGGTGTCATATGAGAAGTATCACCCGAATCAGGTATCCATGAATCAACAACAACACATATATTTGAAAATTCATTTGATGGTCCTGAAAAATTTGTTTGAGATTGCTGTTGTTGTGAGACCCAATTATTGAAATGATTTTGTCCAAAAAATTGACTCGCATTAGAATTTCCATGAAAATCAGGCCCAACGTAATAGGCTGTAGTTGGATCATGAGTATGCCCACCAATAAATCCAGGTGGTGGAATTTGATTAAAATTTGGGCTTGGGCTTTGAGTTTGATTCAGATTTGACTTTTCAAAATTAGAAGACTCATTTATCCACCCCAAATTCTTAGGGTTTTGCACATCTCTATTCCATGCCACATTTGCTCCATAGTGTGTATCTCCATGGCTTCCTGTCGGTCCACAATGTTTATCAAGTTCTTATCAAAACAACACTTAAACGATTACCAACCTGTATTGATTAATAACAATGGTTACAAGGTTTGATCTTTGAAGATCTCGTGTTTTCTCTCTGTGTATTACACCGTTTGTGTGTGTGTTCTTAGATATGTGTTATGAGATCTGATCTGATCTCTCTAGCTTCTATCACACACAAACTCAACCACTTGCAACAACAAGTTGCAATATTAAACTAATAAAACTAATATCTAGATATTATCTAATAATATAATATCTAACTAACTAATATCTAACTAACTTAGATATTTAAACTAAGTTAAAGTAAATACTAAAATTACATTTAACAATAATTAACTTTGATATTTATTACAAACGACATTAGACTATTATTGAGAGTCGACTTTCCAGCGGTAGCTTCAGATTGTATGATCTTGAATCCAATAGATATGTGATCTAACAATCTCCCCCTTTGGATCAAGATCATTAATAAAAAGATTTTAGCAATTCAGTCTTCTTTTTCAGCTCAGAAGATGCAATATCTTTCTCTAGCTCAGAATGCTTTAGCAAAGTATCTTTAAAGAAAATTTATCTGAAATCAGCATGTCTTCAGAATACTTTAATCTCTCATTTCTTTGTTAGATTTTCTCTTCTTTAATGTCTTGTAATGTAATGGACATTTCTTCAAGCTTTAGATTCTCCCCCTTTTTGATGAAAAGTGCAACGATTTCATCAAAACTTTGAGTAAGAAATGTAAAACACTTGGAGCCTCTGATCCGTCAATTCAAAAGATATTCATCCAGATCTTTTCAAATCCAGACAAAATAGTCGTGTAACACCTGAATCAACTAATGAATCAGTTAACATGCTTGTCAGTAACACTAAGTCACTGTGTGTAACGAATACACAATGGAAAGGAGATGTTTGATGTTGACTCCTCCAGGGCTTCCATTTAATCATCGAAACACCACAAAGGTAATTTCTATAAACGTTATGACAAAGAAACAAATTCCTTGTGTGTCCGTGCTTGTGATAGAAAGAATTAAGCACTTGATGATTGCTTATAGGCTCAAAATTTGTGTAAACCACTGAGATAACAGTAAGTTAAACACAGACTCAATGTGCATGATTGATGTGCAAAGGTGGGGCAGACTTCCTTTTTTTTCAATATCCAGATTTTCCAAATGAAAATCAGATAGCAAATGTGCTGCTTCCCCTTTGAAAATGTGAAACACTTTCTTGTTAAGAAGAAAATGAGTAGTTGGTGAGGTTTGATCAAGAGTTGGCATGAGCTAGTTGCCTGTTTCAATAATGTTCACCAAAGAATTGTGAAACACTAGTAATGTGGCTGCCCGGCTCAGAAAAAGTTGGTGCAGAGTTGTGATATTCTTTTAACTCTGTTCTCACACGCTCTTTCTTTTAAACATTTTGCTCACTCTAACCAAACTTTCTTTCTTTGTTTGACACACTCATTTCTTTTGACTTTCCACACTCAATCACTATGGATTAACTTCGTGGGTAGAAATCACTGGTTAAGGTGATTCCATAGAATTTGTGTTAATTCCTAGCACAATGAAATCCTTGTTTTTCTATGATGCATATGATGCTCAAAATGGTTTAACTTAATAGTTAAAGCACAATATATTTCTTGAAAACATTTAAAGTCACACTTCCAATTCATGAATTCGTTTTGAGAATCGGGAAGTGGTTTGAACATTTAATAACAATGTTTTCTATGATTGAAAGTTGTCCACTTATCAACCATATATGAGATTAAGATAAAGGATTGTACCTTAACATGCGATCTTATATCTCATGAAGCAAAGCTTAAAGTCATAAAGATATGAACATCTAAGCGTCTCTAAAAAATCTGCAAAAGTCTTATGTCATAGTCAAAGAAAATTTATTCACTTAAATTAAAAAGACAAAAAGCATTCTGATCTGAAATAATCAAAAGTCATCACCTTTACTCCCCCTGAAATTATGCATCAGAACATTATCAGTGTTAAAGATATGCATAAAATTTCAGACAAATATGTACTCCCCCTTGAAGGTTGATTTCCTCATTCGAGTATTGGAGTACAATCTCTTTTTCAGCTCGGAGTAAGGTCTTTTGATCACTGAAGTACGAGTTCTAAACTGTTGTGTTTAGAAGTCAAACTTCGTTGAAGTCCGGGTTCTAAGATGATTTACTTAGAAGCCTTGTTCTTCTACTCCCCCTTGACAGTAGGTGCCTGCAACACATAATCATTATTCTTCTTTGGTACCCACTGGTATTTGGGTCCATATGTGTTAGTTGCAGTTCATATGGGGGTTATTGAGTAAGAACCGTACCAGTAATGATCACTTGTCTTGTGAACAGGATCATGTGTACGACAATAAGAACAATAAAATTTCTTACCTGATAAACTGATTAATTTATCTCTCGTGTAGACAAAATCAGGTTTACCTTTATACGCTTTGTTCTTCTTGGCATTATGCGTATGTACACATGAGCTTTTACATTTCAGCTCGTTTGCCTTCTTTTCTTCAACTGGTTTCCTGTTCCAGACCAGTTCAGCTTCTTTGAAGTTGTTTCTCCTTCTATGTGTACCTGAACAATCTATATTTCTATCATAGAAAAGATTAGTAGAATGAATCTGATTAGAAGATTTAACTGACCTTCTGAAAAGAGTAGATTTCTGATGTGAGCTTGCGGCTGGTTTGTTAGAACCAACTGAATTATTTCTAGGTGAGTGGATTTTTGACTTTGGAGTCGTTCGCTCAGTCACCACCACCATCTTTGAAATAATATCTTGAAGCTCTTTTACCTTTGAAGAATAACTGTCTTTTTCTTTGATAAGGAGGTCGATCTTAGTCTCAAACTCACACTTCTTTTTCTTCTCTTTCTGTGCAAATTTAGACAATTCAGATAACTTTGCATTAAGCTTCCTAATTGCAGCTTCAAAGGTGCTTCTCTCTTCTTCAAATCCTTTCTTCGCACCTTTTCTTCTATCTAATATCTCTTTTAAGAATCCTGCAATCTTTTGATCAAATGCCTTCTTCTCCTTGGCAAACTGATCTCTTTCTAAAATGATTACTTTCTCAAAGTTACCAACTTGTTGAGAAAGCTTTAAACATTTAAGCTCTAACACCTTCTTCTCCTCAACACCCTTCTTGGAAAGATCTGAGAACTTCTTCTCAAACTCAGATATTTTCTTTTCAAGCTCAGCAATTGTACTCTCCAAGTCTTTTGATTTCTTCTCATTGCTCTCAATAGACTCTTGCTTCTGTTTTTGAGCTTCCAGATCACAAATCATTCTTTTTAGCGCAAAGTTCTCAGCTATCAAATTCCAAAGACTTGATTTATCTTCAAGCTGATCCCACAACTGATTTGTTGTAGCCTCTAAATTGATAGAAATTTCATCTGAAATTCCTTCCAATAGGAAAGATCGAGCTAAGATGTCAGCATCATATCTCTTTCTTTGCTCGTCCGAGTACATATCAAGAGGTACTGGATGCAGATGTTCTTCATTTTGTCCATTCTCCATTCTCATTTTAATAACTCTTCTTGGGATTGTCATACTCCCTCGCTTCAGAGATATTCTAATGTGATCGCTTAATCTTTGTCTATCTATGAAGACCATGAAGCGATCTTTCCACTGCACATACTCTCCTCTGAAGAGTATTGGTGGCTTTGTTTTAGTTCCGATAGATAGGGCTTCTCTGGATGATATCCTGATTGATTAAATGTGCAATTAAGAACTTGGATTTGACCGTTAGTCCAGATAAAATTTTATCACACAAGAAATTTTGTCCCCCTAGGCAGACTTAGCACGGGGGTCCCACTACCCGGTTAGCGGGTGGGGTCAAGGGGAAACGCCCTTGCGGGGGTATGGGGGCAGCGCCCCTAGGCTAAAATTTTTTGACAATTAAAGGCCATATTACAACTTTGAAAAATTCTCAGAAAAAATATTCTAAGTATGGAACGGTGATTGGCGTAAAATGGAGGTTTGTGTGAAAGGTTGCTGGCGCGAAGTAAGATTTGTGCGAGAAGTGGTTGGCGCAAGACGAGGTTTGCTTGAGCAGTGGGTGGCGCAAACTGGGGTTTGCATTTCACTTGAGTGGCGAAAATGAGGTTTGCGTGAAGAGTTGATCGCGCGAACTGAGGTTTGCGTGAGTCGTTGGAAGCGCAAAGTAAGGTTTGCGCGAGACATTGGTAGCGCAAATTGAGGTTTGCGCGAAGAGCTTGAGGCGCAAAGTATGGTTCTTGCGATAAGTGGCTGGCGCAAATTGTGGTTTGCGCGAGTTCGTCCTTGTGTTTGCGCGAGTTCGTCCCTGTTCTCGAAAAAACGATCTGTTTTCTCAAAATTTACCTGTTTGATCACGATTAGCAGTCCCAAATTGCAATAAAATGACCACTAACCTATCTAGAACAGATTGTAACTCTTTGATCTCGAAAACAAATACGTTTTGAAAATCCAATCGATGGAACAGTACAGTTTATAAAACGTGAACTCAGACACAATTTTTCACAAATTAGACTCGATTGAAGCATAATAATGAAATTAAAGTATACTCAATCGATCTATAACACCTATCGATCACAACATGATCGATTTCCACACCTAAAACACACTAAATTTCGAAAATGATTTTGCAATGAAGAACACAGAGTCGTTTTTCTTTAAAACTTGATTTTGATCTCTTATCAGGCTCTGATACCAATTGTCGGTCCACAATGTTTATCAAGTTCTTATCAAAACAACACTTAAACGATTACCAACCTGTATTGATTAATAACAATGGTTACAAGGTTTGATCTTTGAAGCTCTCGTGTTTTCTCTGTGTTTATTATACTGTTTGTGTGTGTGTTCTTAGATATGTGTTATGAGATCTGATCTGATCTCTCTAGCTTCTATCACACACAAACTCAACCACTTGCAACAACAAGTTGCAATATTAAACTAATAAAACTAATATCTAGATATTATCTAATAATATAATATCTAACTAACTAATATCTAACTAACTTAGATATTTAAACTAAGTTAAAGTAAATACTAAAATTACATTTAACAATAATTAACTTTGATATTTATTACAAACGACATTAGACTATTATTGAGAGTCGACTTTCCAGCGGTAGCTTCAGATTGGATCTTCAGATTGGATGATCTTGAATCCAATAGATATGTGATCTAACGCTTCCTCTTCCAGACATGTTTCCTCTCCAATTTCGACCACTGAAATTTCCTGGATTGTTCATTCTTCCATTTCCTCTCCAATATCGACTACCATTGTTACTCATCCTTCCACCACTTCTACCTCCTCCTCTATTTTCAATAGGAGTATATCGAAAGTAACAAGAAACAACTTCATGTCTAGACTTTCTGCAAATCTGACAAGTTGATCCACTTTGAGCTTTGTTTTCGAACGTATTATGTGGCGGTGGAGTAGTTACATTTGCATTCATAGCAGAAATAGAAACACCTCCTTCTGCTTGTTGACTGATTCTTTCCTCATAAATCAAGAAACGTGACCTGAGTTAAGCAAACGATGGAATCTGTGTGGAGTTTTCAATGTTCAGAACAAACATATTATAAACTGAGTTCAAGCCTTGTAAGGTCTGTAGAACAAGATCTGCTTCTGGTATGTTTTCTCCAATTGACCGAAGTGAATCAACAACCTTTTTTATTGAATCACAAAAATTTGTAACAGAGAGAGTTCCTTGTTTCATACTTTGAAATTTCATTCTTAACTGAAACTTCTTAGCAAAAGCTTGCTGTAGATACAAACTTTCCAAAATATTCCACAATTCTAAGGCAGAGTTGGTATCAATTGCTAAGTGAGCAATGTTAGGATCAAGAGTAGCATTTATGCACGCACAAACATAATTGTCTGATTTACACCAATTTTCAAACTGAGAATCAGATTGTAGAGGAGGAGAAGTTGTTGAACTTACATGATTTGAAAGCCCCAACGTTTTTAGAACAGTTATCATCTGATGTTTCCAACTTAGTTAGTTTTCACCATTGAGTTTTATAGAAACAAAATTTGTAATGTTGGCCATGGAGAAAGAATTCAAACTTTAATTTGTTGCACTGGTTGTTTCACTTGTTTCTGCCATTGTTTTATGGAGATCTGATCCTGCTCTGATACCATAAAACTTTGGAAGAAAAGTAAACAGAAGAAGAATTAAAGAAAGAGAAAGATTTAGAGAGAGAAAGAAAAGAGAGAAGTGTACTCTCTTTTGTCACACTACAAGAAACTGCACTTTTACCGGGGGGTTTGGGAAGTCCGTCGGTAAAAGTTACTTTTACCGACGACTTAGACGAAAGCCTCCGGTAAAAGTTTAACTTTTTACCGACGGAAAATACCGTCGGCAAAGATGCGCTTTTGCCGACGAATTTGGGAAGTCCGTCGGTAAAAGTTACTTTTACCGACGACTTAGACGAAAGCCTCAGGTAAAAGTTTTAACTTTTTGCCGACGAAAAATGCCACCGGCAAAGATGCGCTTTTGCCGACGAATTTCTTATAAGCCGTCGGCAAAGTTACTTTTGCCGACGGATTTCTCAAACCCCCGGTAAAAGTTATTTAATTATAATTTTTAATATTTTTTTCACTTAAACTTTTGCCGACGGACTTCCCAAACTCGCCGACAAAAATATTTTAGTATTATTAATAAAAAAATTCACTGACATTTTTGCCGATATGCTTCCTAAATTCGTCGGCAATTGTATTTTAATTTCATAAATATTTTGTAGTTGTACTTTTACCGGCTAATTTCCCACACCTTCGGCAAAATTATTTTAAATTTATAATGATTTTTAAGGACGTTTTTTACTAGAAAAAATATAACCCAATATAACCAATTACCACCTAATATAGTCCAATACTGCCCATTACAATGTATAGAATCCAATACGGTTCAATACGATCCATTACAACGTAAGAACGCAGTACAACTCGTTACAACTCATTAAAACTCGTTACAACACCCAGCAGAACCCAATATGCCTCACTGGTAGCCATCACCCAATATAATTCAATGATACAACCTAATTTAAACGAAAATTACAAACAACCTAACCCAATAAGACTTGTTATTGTTCAATACCACCAATTACTATCCAATACGAGGCATTACCACACATGACAACTAACAAAATCGAATATGACACATTACAATCGTATACGACAAAAATTTATCAAACGCGTCGATAAAAGGGTTTCATTAGACTTTAATGGATTTATTGGCTTTAATAAATTCTATTGGGTTTTAATCGGTTATATTGGGCTTTAAAGGGTTTCGTTGGTCTTCAATTAACCTATTGGGCTTTAATCAATAATACTATGCTTTAATTGGTTCTATTGGACTTTAAAAGATTTCATTGGACTTCAATGGATCTATTGAGCTTTAATCAATTATACTAAGCTTTATCGGTTCTATTAGGATTTTTTTTTTAGAACGGCGGGTTAGTAGTTAGTGGCTCGAGTCATGCAGTGACATCCAAGCGGGCAGTATGCCTTCCTCGAACCTTTGCTTTTGGGGAATAAACCCCACTCCGCTTCGCCTAGAGGGAAAACCCCTTAGCAAGCCTCGAACCCGAGACCTCCAAGGGAATCAACCCACCCCAAGGAATTCCTTGTTGGCCACTTGGGCTTTAAAAGGTTTTATTGGGTTTTAATGGATATATTGAACTTTAATCAATTCTACTATACTTTAATCAAGGCCCATTATAGTTCAATAAGATTCTTTAAAGTACATCAAGTCCCAATCAAGTTTATTAGGAGCCACTAAAACCCATTAAGGACAAATAGTTCATTAAGAGCAAGTGTAACCCATTAAAGCTCAATACAATTTATCAAGAGCCATTTAAATCCATAAAAGCCAAATCAAGTTCGTTAAAAACTATTGAAACCCATGAGCATCCAATATAGTTAATTAAGAACCACTGAAGTTTACCATACACACAGAAGAACCAACAAATCCCATGAATTTCCAATGTATACATACATACTACATATACATCAACTACCTACATGACGAATGATCGTGTGAAAAGTTGAGGTTAATGTGAGAAGCGTGAGAAGCAAATATGTACCGTTGATCACTGTTAATCAAATACCCTCTCATGAATTATGCCTTAGAAGAGAATTGATCTGATGCATTTTATCTTGGTGCATATCATCCTAATGTGCATCCATTTCTCATCCAACGGTTGATAACTACTTCTAATGTCAACCTCAACTTTTCAGTGACGAAACTGTTTCATGTATTTTTGCAGTCTAATGAAACTTTTTCATTTTTACATAAAGAACAGAAATATATGCAACAATTTCATCAATAAAAGAATTATATGAAACAATTTCATCAAATTAAACAATTTCATGAAACAATTTGATTAACTTAACCAATAAAATCGACGGTTTCCATGGTTTACAAAATTAGAGTGGTTTCCATATGATCTCTCCCTATCGTGTGAGAAATTGAAGTTAATGTGAGAAGCGTGAGAAATAGATTTTAACTGTTGATCATTTTTAATCTTATTCCCTCACATGAATTGCGCTTAGAAGAGAATCGATCTAGTGCATATGATCTCGGTGAATCTCATCCTAATGTGCGTCCGTTTCTCATCCAACGGTTGATAATCACTTCTCACACTAACCTGAACTTCTCACCGGAACCCAACCATATATATATATATATATATAAATACAATAGTTTTAATAGTAATTAATTAATTATACATTAAGTTTAAATTTTAATAAGAATTGATATTAAAAATTTATTTTTTATAAAAAAAAACTAAAAAGTAAATCACAAATTAAGTTAAAATAATTCCCCCAAATTTTTCCCTCCCTCCCGTCCATTCCGTTTCCCTCCCCTTTGTACTTATTAGGTTAAAATACAATTCCCCCATGTTAAAATTAAAATCCAATCGTCGGTTTCTCACACTCCAATCTCCATCTCTCGATTTGGTTCTCCATGCCGTCTCCATCAAGTCACAGGTTTCGATTTCGTCATTCACTAAAATCAATTTTGTTCTCCATCACAGGTTTCGATTTCGTCTTCACAGGAATCGATTTGGTTCTCCATCTCCATAACAGGCTTCTATTTCGGATTCATCGCTCGACCTTCACCTTCGTTCTCCTCTCTTCAGGTATGTTTTCTGTTCGATTTCGTTTTCTATCTCATTCTTAATTTGTTTTATGTTCGATTTGTTCTTGTTTTTTGTCTCGTTGATCTCGATTTGTCCATTGTTCGAACAACACTGCCTCCTGAACTTGCCAACAACACCATTAGGGTTACTCTCTCTTCTCTCTGTATTACACACACTGTTAGTCAGGGGATTTGGTTACGAATTTGAAAATTAATATTGAGGCGGTGCCATTGACTTCCAAATTAATAAAAGAGGAATTTGATTTTGGATGCCAAAACATGAGCACTTCAATTTGTAATCAAGTAGAGGAACTTTTAATAACCACTGTGAATAAATAGAAAAATACTTCAAATGGTGCGATTTTAGTGTTTAATCTAGTTGAGTAATTGTTAATTTTATTGGTATAAATTTTTGTTATTTAAGTTAGATTTTTTTAATAAATTACTGATGTTATTGAATAAATTATTGATGTTATTGATTCAAATTTCAATGAAGCAGAGTCTAGCTTCAAGGGAAATAGCACGGCAACACGGCGTTACGAAACCCTTGTCTCTAGCGGGACCATCTGAGATTGATTTACTAAGAACCAATAAATTGAATAAGGTGTGATGTGTTAATTGATTTGGATATTATTGTGTTGATGTTATTTCTGGTGATGTGTTAGTTTGTTGTTTGTATAACTGATTAGAATTTTGTTTGGGTTGTTGAAGGTTTTGGTGGATGCTGGACTTTTGCATGAACAAGTACACCTTGTAGATGCCCTGATGGTTGTAAATATCTTCTCCTTGTACAATAAACCTATGGCATTTTGCAAAAGGAAGTATACTAATATAAACATACTAGTTTGTTTTTGTTGGTATAATGGGGTATAATGAAAAGGATGTACACGTTTCTAATCTTCTACTTCTTATTACTTAAAGGTCTGAAGGTCATCAAATCACGTGGAGTTTTGTTCGTATGTGTTTCAATATTTCCTAACAGGTATGATAAAGTCCTTGCAGCTTTGAACTTGTATGTTTTCTGCACCTGATTGTTTTTCACCATCGTCTTTAATGCTTATGTAACAGATAAGCGGAAGAGTACTGTAGATATTTAAAGCACGTCAAATATTGTTGCTTGTTTTGGTATTGCAATAGTGTCCTCAACTGAAGATGTTGGACTAGTTCTGCACATGGTTAAAGTTTTGGAACCGGATCACGTTCGACATGGTGGAGCTCAGGAAACCGGTGGCAATTCACTAGAATTTCACATTGTATATTGTAAGACCACAAGTTTCCTAGCTTTTAGACATCAATCAATGAACGGTGACGTTTGCTATTTGGCTTGTTTTGGAAGAGTTTTTTAATGTAAAATAAAGATCTGGGAAGACTTTGTTTTTTGTGATTTTTGTGTTAGGTGATGTGGTAATGAATCTGAGTATTGGGCTTTCATTGATTTGGTACAATGAATAAAAATAAATAGAGACTAATAATGCTTTATTTGTTATTATAAATCAATTAATTAGTTTATATTTTAAATTAAAATTACAAAAAGTTAACAAATAATAATTAAAAAAATCTAGAATACAATAAAACCAACCTTTATGAGCTATATTTTGTTGTAATAAAAGTATGACCAAAAAAAGTCAAACGACTTTTACCGTTAACCTTTTGCATTGGCAAAAGAAATAAATTTTGCCGGTAAAAGGTGCTCTCATGATCATGTGCTATTACTTTTACCGGGGGAAATTAGGACAACAATAGTTTTTAGTCGTCGGGAAAACACTTTTATAAGATTTCTTGATAGAAGCTTTTGCCAACGAATTTAGTTTTTACCGGCAACTATCTTTTGCCGGCAAAGGCATCTTTATCGGCGAACATTTTTGTTCGTCGGCAAAAAGAGTTTTAGCGGCCAGCTTTTCACGACAACTTTTGTTGATGAAAAAATCCGTCGGCAAAGATTATTGAGCTTTTGCCGGCGACTTTTGTGACATTTGCCGACGAACTTTTCCTCCGGCAAAAGCAGTTATTTTTGTAGTGTGTGTTGTTTTTCTTATTAAGAAAAAGGTACAGACGAGACTGATATTTATACATCAGTATTACAAAGGCAAGCAACAGATCTAACATAAACTAAACAAGTCTAATAGATAAAAACTGATCTAACTAAACTTGATGACGTGGCACATTACTTGATTTTTGTGCCAAACAATTAT
This sequence comes from Arctium minus, assembly GCA_954870635.1. NCBI lineage: Eukaryota > Viridiplantae > Streptophyta > Magnoliopsida > Asterales > Asteraceae > Arctium > Arctium minus. The sequence goes on from OX941082.1 coordinate 22,211,227, forward strand.
ACCAAAATACAAGCATTTAATTTTATTGTTTTTAATTTGACGTCCATATTATATTTTAGTTTGACATCAATATTGTTAAACTTTTTCAATCGTTTATTTAACTAAGTTTTTTCCTCCATTCATGTGAAGCATATAAGGCTATATTTGCGACAAATGTATCTACTTACATTTATATCTTCATACGTGAAACTCTATCTATCAAACCCTATATTATAACCCTTGAGCAAATATAGGTCCGATTAATTAATACAACTGTCATAGAATTCCTATCGATTTACAATGGATAACAAACAATCATACTCACTTATAATGTTAAATTAAGCTAAATAGAATATATAATTTGTTTTCCCGGTATCTTTTTTGCTTAATTCCAAAATTTGTTTTTTCTTTTTTTTAAATAAATTCCAAAATTTGTTGTTATAGTTAGGGGTGGAATCGGTACGGTACCGACTTTTTTTTGCCAATACCGTGTACCAACCAATTATAATTGGTTTGCAAAATCCTATACCATGTACTAACCAATTATAATTGGTACCGACTTAATTGGTACCGATTTTTTTCGGTTGGTACATGTTGGTACCGGTTTTGTACCAACTTCATGTTACATATACGAAATAAGAAAAAACTAATTCAAAATGTGCAAATGATCAAACAAAAAAGTTGAATGTAACATTGTTTAATATTCAATACATGATCAATTGGGTTTCTAATTACGTTTTTCACTTTTTTGGGCCTTTAGGTGATAAGGTGAAAACTAAAAGAATTAAGGGTTTTTAAATTTTAAACTCAAAATTAATAATAGCATTGATTAATAAAAATAATAATTAATTAAATTATTAAAAAAGTCGGTACCACGGTACTACCGTGGTACACAACATTCAATACCGTGTACCAACCAAGTTCAAACACTTGGTATGGTACAACCAGCCAATTTAAATTGGTACCGATTTAATTGGTACGGCTGATACACATGTTGGCTGATTTGGTTTGGTACAAAATTGCCACCCTTAGTTATAGTTCAAATATATTATATTTAAAAAAATAGGTATCTAATTTGAGTTGAAAATTAGAGTTTTATCATATTAATTTTGGAAAGGGTAAATTTGGCAAAAATCATGATCTCAACTCAACTTTCTATCACTAACAAAAAAATTTCATCAATATTTGATTTATTATATGGTTATAGATTGTATTGCTTAATACAATTTATAAAACATCAGTATCCTTTATTATTAATTTAAATGTTTACATGTTATTATCTATACTATATTATAAAACAGACATAAAAAACTCTTAATTATAACATTTTATGTACAAGGTATCATCATTTTATGTAAGATTTTAAAATTTTCTTAATTTACAAGTATCAAAACAGAAGATATATATTACTACTGCAGGCTTCTAACACCCACCAATTTGGTATGTGCAGGGTCTTCCTTTTATGCAGACATTTCCATGTATCATTATTAATTAATATATTATATTACTATAAATTTGTTTTAATTATATTATTAAATATGTAATTGGTTAATTTTTTCTAGATGTCATTAAAATATATAAGATAATCATTGAGTTCTAACAAAATACTTAAATTTTTTTTATATAAAAAAATTATATTATTAAGTCTAAATTAAACAAATTTATAAAAAAACGTTATCACTTTTTCAAAACCATCCAAAATCATACTGTAAATCGACAAAAAAACAAAAAATAAAATGAAACATTAAAATCGTGATGTATCTCGCTGCATTGCGCGAGTACGATTCTAGTAATATATATCGTATGAGTAAGTTCTTAAAACTCCATAAAACTAACTAAAAAAAAACACACACTTACCTCCATTTTTTAAAAATTTAAATTGTTTTAAATGTAATTAACTTTTCAAAAACTAATTATATATATATATATATATATATATATATATATATATATAAAAGAGTAGTTTATGTTAGTAATTTCTTTATGTATTTTAATAATACCTATAATATTACAACAAAAGTAATAAAATACAAAATCAACGAATGATTAATGCTAATACGAATACACATAAATTAGAAGGAATCAACTGAAGATTAAATAAACGAATAAACCAAAGAAGATTTAAACGATGTTGAGGCTCGTGTGTAACACGATTCCCTTAAACAGATTCGTCGTCTGTTACCAGGGTACAACAGCCAAAACAGTAGTATTGTCGGAGATGACCCATTGCCTAAAAAGTCGTCGGAAATAAGCGTATGAAGTCCCTCTCTTTTATATTGAAAAACGAAACCGGTTTAGCCTGCGGCATAACCCGCCCGGGCCACTGGATCAAAACAAAAATTCGCAAAAACCAAGCTACGCGAGCATAAGATTTCGGAGTTGCATTCGTGTCCGCAAGTCGCGCCCACGCGCAAGTTTGCCAATTTAGCTTACGAAAATATCAATCGGCACCCCCCTGCGCACGGGTAGGAGTTGGAGTAAAACCAATCAAAGGAGCATGTAAGCCTCTCCCACATTCATGGTTATAAACCACAAATGTTTTACTACTCCTTTCTATGTGGGACACATTCCACACCCACTTGATTTCCACGAAATTCATTCCAAACACTCATATTTGAGTATCGATATCTCATTCACACATATTCCGTTTTGGACACATAATATATCGTTTCAAAGATCTCATACAGGAGAACACAAACCCACTAAGAGTTTGATATATACAGTACATATACATGTATTTAAATGTGTCCAAAGTTAGTAAAAAATCATATATATTTTTACTAATTTTTTCCAACAGTTTATACTCTTTAATTTGATATTCACATCGATATTCTTTCACTACTAAACAAAAGACTTTTTCCGACGGATTTTTCCGCAGAAATTTTTGACGGATTTCCGACAGAAGTCAAACAGATTTCCGACAGATTTCGATGACAAATATATCCAAATACAAATATATTCATACTAATATTTATACTATATTATAAAACATTCACCTCATTCCCTTAAAATCCTGATAGTTCAAGTGGCCATTAAAGGCCAATTAGACATTTAGAACCGAAGAAAACCCATTACCACATAAAAGACCAATTGAATTAAGACCACATATATTAATTCAGTAACATTGGAACCATTAATAAATGTCATTAGAACATATTAAATCCAAACCTATAGAACCAGTTACCAACACCATATGAAGGTATTACGCCAAAAAAACTTAATAACAATTGGGGATGTAATATAAAATTATAGCTATTGGCAATCCCTGTTCTTCGGATACAATTCGATCCTTCTATGACCAAATCTTAATTCACGGATTTCGATGATCACCGACTAATTACATATGGATGTTTTTTTTTAAATCAAACATCATGTTTTTTTTTTGGTTGATGCTCCGTTGGTGAGTATATTCTTCACCCGACGGTTACAAAAACCGTCGAAAAAGATTGAAAACCCCCATTGAAAATCGACCGATAATATCTAGGGAATTATGTGTCCTTAATATTTCTTTACCGAAAGTCTGTGTATATATACAAGTTCTTAAAAGAACATCACACAAAGATTCAAAAACTAAACCCTCAGAATATGTATGTATATGTAGGTAATATGTATGTGTTTGTGAGAGAGAATATAAAGTCTAATTTTAACCTTATGTAAAAAAGGCATGCCATGTAAGAATAACAACCGTTTGATCTTGTTATCTTAATCGAATTTCATGCAATTTTAATATATGTTAATCTTGAAGATAATTTTCAAAAGGATAACATATTTGTTTTGAACAAATAATGATTAATCAAAGAGAAATGGTTGTCTTTCCAAAAAATTATTGATGACGTTTTTCATATTTTATATATAATATCATGGTTAATTATTGAAATAACATAATATATATAGGGGTTGGTTTTTTTGTTAATCCAATATTTGGTATTAACTTTGTGAACCAATCTTAGCTTTTCATCTTGGAAATCTATGGTTTACATTCATTATGACATTTTGTAATACATTAAAGTAATATGCGTTATAGACATAGATGAACACTTATGAACATGAGTTTATTTGGAAAAAAGTCATAAGAATTTTTGTAACGTCCATATCTGTGTAAGTTACTTTTCCAGTAATTACTCCATTATTTCGTAACCGACATCAATTAAAGCTTAGGGATCCAGAATGTGTAACTTATGAGTTGTGTGAACTAATGAATAATTGTCACATATGAACAATGTTCAATACATAACATTTGTCATATATGGAATCAGTTGCTTATGAACAATCTTCACCAATGAAAATATGGCATATATGCACATGTTCATTAGTGAACACATACATGAATGTGCATGTATGTGTGACTGGTGGTGTGATTGGTGCACAGTATTCACCAATGAACAAGTTGTCAATGTGAATAGTGTTTATTAATGAACATTGAGTGCACGTTCATGCATGTTGACTGCCACCATATTCATGTTTATTGTCACTATATTCATGTTGATCATCTATCATTGTTATTCAATGGTTTTGATCACTAAAAAACTTTAAAAAAATATATATAATTAAAATGACTTAAATCATGGAATCATGTCTACATTGTAACGGTCATTTTAAGTCATAAAAGAAGGATAAAACAGAAAATTACCTAATTACCGTCAATCAATACCTACATCATTTGAAACAACTTTGTTTAAAATTGGTTTCTTATTGGTCAAAAGTAGGGGTGCTCAAATTTCCGACCAACCTGACCAACCCAACCCGAAAAAACGCATAAAAACTCAAACCGAGGTAACCTAATACATAATCGATACAAAATTTGCCCAAACCGCATATATTGGGCTGGAAACATGTTGGGCCCAAAGTAACCCGACCAAATCGTCGACCCGACCAAAACTTGAATGTTTTTTTAATAACGATTTTAGACTTTTAGTGGTTCTTCTTTCTATCAATTCTTAAGTCTTCATATCTTAGCCATAGTTTAGAGCTGTCTACGAGACCACGCCGATTAGAATAGTACGAATCTAACCTTCAAATCTTCAAAAATCTTTAACATCGATAGAATGAAGAGGCAAGAGATACTCTTCTTCTACTATTCTCTTCTCTTATTAGTCTTATTTTTGTATTTCCATTTTGATTTTAGTTTTTTTAAACGGAATCACTTAGTTAAATTGTAAAATAATGTATTAAATTTCAACTCGACCAACCCAACCCAAGCCGCACTGTTTGGGTTGGGTTGGGTTGGGTTAGGTTGAGGTTTTTTAAACCGCAAACATTAGGTTGGGTTGTTCAAGTGCCTTCAACCCGTCCAACCCAACCCGTGAGCACCCCTAGTCTAAAGTAGTTAGTTGAATTAACACCAATCAATTGGTTAACAAAAGATCCTACCTTAATATATATATATATATATATATATATATATATATATATATATATATTACCTTATAAAGCATTTGGTTAAAACTCTTAAAAACAACATTTTAAGCTTTATGTACTACTATTTACTTCATTTTCAACTTTACAAATTTTCATTGCTTTGATACAACTAAACTAATGCATAAAGCCTTTCAGAATTTAAGTTTCCAATACTATCTCAATCGATTCCCTCCATAACGATTCACAAACTATCTCAGAGGCTCTCTTCGCTTCCTAAAATGACGATTCATACAATTGATTTCTCCAAGAAGTCGATTCATCTGATTCACAAATCAAGACCATATATCAACTTTTTCGATGCTTCATTCGATACATCCCTGATTCCATATGGTTATGGTTTTTTTAATTCGATGACTCCATCACTATTCCATATCGATGACGCCTGGTTCATTCAAGCTTGTATCGATGCCTGGTTTCATTCAAGCTTTTGTATTTTCTTCCTGGTTCTTTATGGTTTCGATTCTCGGTTCGACCTAATGGTTTTTATTTGATGTTTTGACGCCTGATGCTTCTCAATGCCTGCATCGACCCATGGTTTATTCAAGGTAAAAGCTTCTCGATTTCAGGTTTGACCGCTCTTTTTGAATTAGGTTTTTTTTCACACATTTGGATTCTCCATGGATCTCTAGTTTGACCTCTCTCTTTGAAAATACTTTTTCTAGGTTGATTGTTAGGACTAAAATGTGTTGTATTCAAGATTTAAGGGTGTATTGTGTAATTCTTGTAAAGGTGTTGTAACTCATATAAATAAGTTGTGTCTTTGTAATTCTAGAGAGAAGTAGACTAAGGAGTTCATTTCTAGAGAAAAAAAGTGAGAGAGTTTTGTTTGAGAGCGTAAAAGATGTTTGTATTCTAATATGAGGATGGCTAGAGATTCATGAATTGAAATTGTGTATCTTGATAGATATTTTACATGAAATTGTTGTAATCTGGGATCAACATTAGTTTTTGATTTTGTCTCTCCATTTTGTGTTATTCTTCAATGGTTTTTTTCCAGTGAAAATATTTCAAAATATAACATCCTATTTTTATCCCAATTGAGGAAAATGTTGAACTGGGTGAATCGGTAAAAGAAGAACCAAATATGGAGTATGGCTATAGTGCCATGTGGTTGTGACACTTGTCAAAATAGCACCAATGGTATTAAGAGTATGGTCATCTCGGTTATAGTGTCATGTGGTTGTGACATCTGTCACAATAGCACAAATGGTACTGAAAGTCTGGTACTCCCGGCTATAGTGTCATGCAGTTGTGACATATGTCATAAGAGCATCGACGTTACCGAGAGTCTGGCCATCCCAACGAATATGACAGGAAGTTATGATAATGGCACGTTAACTGGCATAATAGCATCCAATGTACCGAGAAAATGTTCGAGGAACGACCGAGAAAAACGGTCGACGAACGACCGAGAAAACAGGCTAAAAGGGATCTCGGTACCTTCTGGGTGAAAGTGCCATGCGAAAGTGAGACTGACACTTTAGCGTATCACTTTCACAGATAAAAAGGAGCGCATGGTACATTTTGGGAGAAAGTGACAACGAAAGTGACATTGTAACTTTCGCATGTCACTCTTCCGGGAGGGTGCAGTGCATAAAATTCGATTTTGAGCCTTTTTCTTCATTTGGTCATATCTCTCTCATCTAAACCCCGATTTTGACGATTCTTTTTTTGCTATGGTCTCATTTTTTAGAGATATTCAAGTATATATAAAGAGGTTTGAATTTTATTGGAATATCCAAGAGTATTTTGTGGTGGTAAGCTTCCCATCTCTCTCGATTTTAAGCTAGGGTTTGATGTGTTATTCATTTTCCCTTCTCTCCTTTCCATTTTTCCTTAGGTTTTGAATCTTTGGAGTTAAATGAAATACTTTGCAAGTGTTGGATCTAAGTGTTAAGATGTGTTGCTTGTAGATTCAAGTTTTCACCAAGAAAACTCAAGTTTGGGGTAAAAACCTAGATTTAGCCTAAATCTAGCAACGTGAATTCAAGTTGATTTGTGAAACCTTTGTAGATTCCAAAATGTTCATTTTGAAGTATTAAAGTGTTTTATTTGGTTTTTATCAAATATGTTGTTTATTTAATGAAATTTACGTTTTGGATACATTTGATTTTATAAATAACGTAAAATGCCACATTTGGGTTTTTTGGGAAATTTTTATAAGGAAATCATTTTAATAGGTTCTTTTGATGAATTAATGTATAAATGGAAGTCATTTGCCGTAAATGTCCTTTTAGTGTATTTGATCTTATAAACCGTTGGAAAATGCATATTATTGTGTTATGAGCAATTTTGGAAAATATGAGGGTATGAGTTCATTTGGAAAATGGTTTGTCTCAACCAATGATGAGTTTTGGGTTAATCACACTTTTGTTTGTTGCGTTTGCATAACCGTTGGTTAAATGTGTTTATTGTTGACATTGACTTTTATTGTACGGTCTAGTAAATTGTTGAGCTTTTGGCTTGGTTTTAACTAAGATGAGTGTTGGGGACATTTGTCCAGTTTTAATAGCCCGATTCGTGGAGTTTGAGTATGTTGTTGCGTTTAATACATATCATTTGAGAATTAAATGTTTTGAGTGCTTTGGTCATTCAATTGGAGTCATATAATGTTATAGAGTATAATTTTATAGATCCATAGGCATATGAGTCAGTATTTATTATTTTAAACGGGACGGTTGTTTCCATGTTAGGACCAGGATTACTCATGGGGTTATCGAGGGCCTTATGGTGCGGGCTCTTGGAGTCAAACATCTACCATTGACCCTGTGATATAATTTATGAGTCAGTTTTTATGGGATGGTTATTTCCCATTTGTAACTAGTTGAGACATTCGGTCCTCGGAAGCAACTTGGTACGGTTATGTGGAGCCATATACTAGCCATGGGCCGTTAATGTAATCCTAGTAAATGAATATGATTAGGATCACCGGGTGCCCTCATCCACATCTAGTACGAGTCGGCAAGCTCGTGGCCATGGGTCCTAGTATGATGAGCTCTATAACTTGGAAAGTGGCCTACTTTTGTGTTATGCCACTAACCATGGAAATCGAGTCTCCCCCGTCACCGAAATGTGTTGTTTTGGGTATTTAGTTTTATCCATGTTTTCGGTGACGTTTCGAGTATGGAGTGTTCTCCATAAGTTATAACTTTAGGGCTTTGAGTCTTACTCATATTTCGATAGTTTGGATAGTAAAGTTTTATCTGAATTTCAATATTTGAGCATTTACCATTATTCATGTTTTATGACTATTGGGTTTTGAAATCATATTCAAAAGAATGTTTTGTATTGGGGGTTTTCATCACGAAAATAGTGGATTTGGGGAAAGACGTTACTCTCATATTTTTGTACATTCTTTTTTAGAAACCGTGATTTAAAAAACATTCTTCTGTTTACTGTTTCATATAAATTGTTGAGAACTGAAGAAAAACTCAAGTATGGTTAATGATGCTGGTTCAGAGTTAATACTGCTAGAAGACTTAAAGGTTAATACTGCTGAGTGTTACTACTGCTAGTAGTTAATACTGCTAGTCAAAGTTAGTGCTGCTTGAACAAAGTTAGTACTGCTTAGCTAGTTAGTACTGCTAGTAGTTAGTACTGCTTAGTAGTTAATGCTACTGAAGATTAATACTGCTTACATGATGAAGATTCGTATGAAAGGATATACATGGAAGCTTAGAGATATACATAGAAGATATACTGAAGATATTTTATTTATTGTAATTATCTTTGTATTCAGTATATATATTGTATTGTTTAGAATAGTTAGAAAACTTTTGTTTTTCATTCTTTTAGAGAGACAATCAACCTCAAGGCATAGATCCTAATTCTAGAGAAGTAGAATTCGTATTGGTGAGCCTGTTCATCAATATTGAGGTTGAGTGTGTAATCTTGTAACTTCAAAGCATTCAATACAAGTTTACAGTTTGTTGATTATATTCTGTCTTTATTTTCTGTTTGATTAAATATCAAAGTGTTATTCCGCAAACTTCTTTGATATTGTTTCTGAGAATTAATTCTTGTTGAGAATTCGATCCTGACAAGTGGTATCAGAGCAAACTCTCTCAGAAACAGTTATTCATCATGGAAAATCTTACAGAATCAAGCAGTACTTTGGTCTCAAAAGTTCCAATGCTCAGATCCAATGAATTTGACATGTGGAAGATCAGAATCAAGCAATATATTCTCCTCACAGATTACTCTATGTGGGACATCATTGAGAATGGCCCATCTGATGAAGGAAAGATTGGTGAAGATGGCAAAAGAACCCCTCCAAAGACAGATGCAAACAGGAAGACAAGGCAGACAGAGATGAAAGCCTTGAGCACACTGCTCTTGGCCATTCCAAATGAGTATCAACACCAATTCTGCAATTGCACTGATGCACAGATGCTCTGGAATGCTCTAGAGAAGAGATTCTCAGGTACCAAAAGTACCAAGGGAAATCAAAAGGCAATCTTAAAGCAACAGTATGAAAACTTCATCTCAACTAAGAATGAGTCCATGACTCAAACTTTTGACAGGTTTAATAAACTAATTGGTGAACTAGCTACTATGGGAGTACAGATTGATCAAGATGATGTGAACAAAAAGTTCTTAAGGTCCCTTGGAGATGAATGGACCATGTACACTGTGTCATTCAGACAGAATGATCAGTTGGAAGAAAAAGAACTTGATGATCTGTACAATGATCTTAGAGTATTTGAAGCTGAGGTGGAGGCAAAGAAGAAGCCTTCTGGATATATTCATAATGCTGCACTCCTATCAGCATCAATTGATTCTACTGCTAACCCTGAATCAGTTAATGCTGCTAATGGAACAAATCAAGATAAAGGCACTGATTCTGTGTTTGAAGCTTTTCTTTCTAATCATGGAAATTCCTCTTTGATTAATGATGACTTAGAACAACTCCATCCCGATGATCTGGAAGAGATGGATATTAAATGGCAGATGGCCATGCTCTCCATGAGAGTTAAGAAGTTTATAAAGAGGACTGGGAGAAACAACTTCTCCCAAAGAAGAGAAGATGGAGCAGGGTTTGATAAATCAAAGGTAGAATGCTACAAATGCCATCTGAAGGGACATTTTGCTAGAGAATGCAGAAGTGGAATGTCTCACAACAAGAACCATCAACAAGCTCAATCTGGAAGCTTCAATAACAACAAAAACTCTGCTCAAGCCCTTGTTTCTCAACAAGGAATGGGGTTTGATTGGAGTGATCAAGCAGAAGAAACTATTCAGAATCAAGCTCTTATGGCTAAAGTATCTGATCTCCCATCTGAGGTAAGTTCTAATCTCTGTTCTAAAACTTGCATAGACACTGTTAAAAGGTACAGGGATCACAATCAGAAGATGAGTGATGACCTTAAGAGATTAGAAAAAGATATAAAAGACTATGTAAGGATTGTAGAGAGATTTGAAGATCAGATCAAAGGTTTTCAAGCCAATGAACTACAACACTCATATGACACCAATTACTGGCAGTGGGAGAAAAAGGATTTAGAACTTAAACTGACCAAATCTAAAGAAGAGAGTGAAAAACTGAAAGAGGAGCTAACCAAGGTTAAGCTTGATGTAGAAAAGTTTTCCAATGCTTCTAAAGCAATGGACTCTTTACTACAAAATCAGATTCATGATAAGCTGAGAAGAGGAATTGGGTACAATGCCACACCTCCACCATATAACAACAATTACATTCCTCCTACTTCAGACCTGTTAGACACCAAAGATAGGAAGGACTTGCCTGAGGGAGCCACTGAAATAGATCCCTTAGATGAGGTAGTTGTTGAGGATAAGACCGAGAAAGAGGTTGGCAAGAGTAAGGAGAACAAGGTGAGTGGTGAGATTCCTCTAGAGAATAACATTATCACCAATGATGATTGTGGAAGGGCTTGGATCAAATCCAAGGACATAGAGAAGACAGAGAGAAAGTCTGGTAAGGTCCATTACAAACAGACCACAGTTGTGAATTCAGGTCCTTGCAAACAGTGTGCATGTAAGAAGAATGAGCCCCAAAAACAGGACAAAAAGAGGGGAAATCAAAGAAACTGGAATAATCAGTGGGCACAAAAACAAGGGGTTGATCTAAGTAAAATCAATAGACCAAAACCTTGTTTTATCTGTGGCAAATTGAATCATCTTGCAAAATTCTGTTATTTCAATCCTATGAAACAAAGGATGAATTTCCAAAGATCCATGCAAAAACCCTTTGGTTATAAGAAAATTGAAAAGAACCATGTGGCTAAGAAAACTGTTAAAAACTAAAAGCCACATGAAGAAAAAGTCTGTTAAAGAAAGTGTCAATATGTGGATTCCTAAAAGCACTAAAACTGTTAGTACTGCTACCACAAATAGTGTTGCTGACAATGATAGTGCTGCTAGAAGTAATACTACTGCTAACAATGTTAATGTTGCTAACAAGGTTAGTACTGCTAAACCTGTTAGTACTGCTAACTCTGTTAGTACTTCTAAGGTTAGTATTGCTTCTAGTGTTAGTTCTGCTAAGCCAATCATATTGACAAAGTACTCTAATAAAGAGTGCTCTGAGTTTAAAAACCTCATTAAAAAGGAATGTAAATACTTTGATGAGAAAGGGAGACCCAAGACCACTTTTGCTTGGGTCCCCAATCATACTAATTGATTTATTTAATGTGCAGGGCAACCAACAGCTCAAGGGAAAGAGCATTTGGCATGTTGATAGTGTTTGCTCTAGGCACATGACTGGCAACATGTCATGCCTTCAGGATTTCAAGCATATTAATGGAGGACATGTTGCATTTGGAGACAATCTTACTGGTGGTAAGATAAGTGGAAAAGGTAATGTCACCAAAGGTAAGATGACATTTGAGGATGTCTACTATGTTGATCAATTAAAGTACAACCTGTTAAGTGTATCACAGGTTTGTGACAAACAACATAGTATATTATTTACAAATACTGAGTGTATGATCCTTGCTCCAGGGTTCAAGGTAGTTGATGAAAGCATGATACTACTTAGAACTCCAAGGAAGGACAATGTTTACTGTCTTGATTTGGATAATGTTGATAGTGTTTCATCTCTAAATTGTCTTGTTTCAAAAGCTTCTGTAGATGAATCCTCTCTATGGCACAGAAGGATGTGTCACATGAATTTCAAGACTATGAACAATCTTGTTAAAAATAACCTTGTAAGAGGGTTACCTTCAAAAGTCTTTTCATGTGATGATCATTGTGTTGCTTGTCTTAAAGGCAAACAACACAAAACTTCTCATAAGACCAAAGAGTTAAATTCTGTTTCTACTTGTCTCCAGTTATTGCATATGGATCTGTTTGGTCCTACAAATGTGATGAGTATAGGCAAGAAATCTTACTACTTGGTTATTGTTGATGATTACTCCAGATTTACTTGGGTATATTTTCTAAGGACTAAGGATGAAACAAGTGGTCTTATCAAATCCTTTATTCTAAGAATTGAAAACCAAACTAATCAAAGAGTAAAAGTCATTAGATCAGATAATGGAACTGAGTTTAAAAATCATGATCTAAACACCTTTTGTGAAGAAAAAGGTATTGAGAGACAATATAGTGCTCCTAGGACTCCTCAACAGAATGGTGTTGCTGAAAGGAGAAATAGGACACTAATAGAGGCTGCTAGATCTCTGTTGGCTGATTCAAAATTGCCAATTACCTTCTGGGCTGAAGCAGTTAATACTGCTTGTTATGTCCAAAACAGAGTTCTAGTGGTCAAGCAAAAGAACAAGACCCCATATGAGCTTTTAAATAAAAGAAAACCTTTTATTGGTTTCTTCAAACCTTTTGGGTGTCCTTGTACAATTCTAAATACCAAATCTCACTTAGGTAAGTTTGATAGCAAAGCAGATGATGGATTTCTTGTTGGATATTCATCTCAGAGTAAGGCCTACAGAGTATTTAACTCTTCTTCTAGAATAATTGAAGAAAGTGACAATGTCAAATGCAATGAGAACACACCAAATCCTGTTGGGTCTGGACCTCAGTGGCTATTTGACATTGATTCACTAACTAACTCTTTTGGTTTCAGTAATGAGTATACAGGAACAGGAAGTGGAGGATCAGGGATCACACAAGTTCAAGAAAGTATATCTAAATCTGTGATTTTTCCCATACCCACAGTAAATTCTGTTGAAGACTGTGAAAAGGAATCATTTACTGGACCAAGTCAGAGTGAAGAAGACACTAGAGATGAGGAGACTCAAGAAAATAATGAAGTGGCATCTGAAAACACTTCAGTTGAGTTGCATGAATCTAATCTTGAGGCTGGACTAAATGAAGAACCTAGTCATAACACCAGAGTTCAAAAGAATCATCCTCCACAGCTGGTAATAGGAGATATCTCTTCTCCTATGATGACTAGACATCAAAGCAGGCTTCAAGAAATGCAAGATCAACAGCATACAGTGCTTACTTGTTTTCTATCCCAGCTTGAGCCTAAAAAGGCACATGATGCTATGAAAGAATCTAGCTGGATAGAAGCAATGCAAGAAGAACTGTTACAGTTCAAGCTACAAGATGTATGGGATCTAGTAGACCTTCCTAAAGGTCACAGAGCAATTGGCACAAAGTGGATTTTCAGAAACAAGAGAGATGAAAGAGGTATTGTCATAAGGAACAAAGCAAGGCTGGTAGCTCAAGGCTATACTCAAGAAGAGGGTATAGATTATGAAGAAGTTTTTGCACCTGTGGCTAGGATAGAAGCAATAAGACTATTCCTAGCCTATGCGTCTTACATGAACTTCAAAGTCTATCAAATGGATGTAAAAAGTGCTTTTCTCTATGGATCAATTGAAGAAGAAGTATATGTCTGTCAACCACCAGGGTTTGAAAACCCAAGCTATCCAGACAGGGTATACAAATTAAAGAAAGCACTTTATGGACTACATCAAGCTCCAAGAGCATGGTATGACACTCTATCATCCTATCTCTTGGAAAATGACTTTGAAAGAGGAGTCATTGATAAGACTCTATTTATCAAAAGAAAGAAGAAGGATATCTTGCTGGTCCAAATCTATGTTGATGACATTATCTTTGGATCTACAAGAAACAACATGTGCAAGGAGTTTGAGGATTTAATGCATCAAAGGTTCAAAATGAGTTCCATGGGGGAACTTACTTTCTTCCTTGGACTCCAAGTTCAACAGAAGTCAGATGGCATTTTCATATGTCAATCCAAGTATGTGCAGAATATTCTAACCAAGTTTGGTTTCTCAAAATCAAAACCTGCCAGCACACCTATGGAAACACACAAGCAGATCACAACAGATCTTGAGGGGGAGGATATGGATGTGCATCATTATAGATCCATGATTGGATCTCTCATGTATCTCACAGCATCAAGGCCAGATATAATGTTTCCAGTCTGTGTATGTGCAAGATTTCAAGTTAGGCCAAAGCAATCTCACTTTCAAGCTGTTAAGAGGATATTCAGATATCTCAAAGGGCAACCCAGATTGGGACTTTGGTATCCTCATAACTCACCTTTTGACCTAATAGCATACTCAGACAGTGATCTAGGTGGGGCAAACTTGGACAGAAAATCTACTTCTGGAGGATGTCAGTTTTTGGGTGCTAGACTAGTCTCATGGCAGTGCAAGAAACAAACCACAATATCCACATCTACAACAGAGGCAGAGTACATAGCAGCTGCAAGTTGCTGTTCTCAAGTCTTATGGATTCAGAATCAAATGTTGGATTATGGGGTAACCTTTCTACACACTCCAATCTTTATTGACAACAGCAGTGCTATTAGCATTGTAAATAATCCAGTCAAGCACTCAAAGACAAAGCACATTGAGATCAGGTATCACTTCATAAGAGACTGTAATGAAAAGAAAATTATTCAAGTTGTAAAAGTTCACACTGATAATCAGTTTGCTGATTTATTCACTAAAGCTTTTGATGTGGGTAGATTCACTTTCTTGGTAACAAGTGTGGGAATGATCAACTCTGAATAATCTCCTTCTCAAAAAGTGGTTTTATACCTGTATATTTTTATTCTTGGTGTTACTAATCTTCTTTTTCAGGATATGCATAGCAGTACTCAGTGTTTAGCAAGTTTTAAAAGGAGTAAGTTCAGTTAATACTGCTAGTAGTTAATACTGCTAGTGGTTAATACTGCTAGTAGTTAATACTGCTTTCAGTTAATACTGCTAGTAGTTAATACTGCTAGTAGTTAATACTGCTAGTGGTTAATACTGCTAGTGGTTAATACTGCTTTCAGTTAATACTGCTAGTAGTTAATACTGCTAGTGGTTAATACTGCTAGTAGTTAATACTGCTTTCAGTTAATACTGCTAGTAGTTAATACTGCTTTCAGTTAATACTGCTAGTAGTTAATACTGCTTTCAGTTAATACTGCTTTCAGTTAATACTGCTCTAGGTTAATACTGCTAATATTCCGAATACTATAAATACTTTTTGCCCGCCTAAAAGTTCATAACGACTCTTTGCATACTGTTTTCTTGCGCTCAAAACCTTTTCTCTCTCAAGTTCGAAGTTTTCAGGCAAGCTTTTCACTAAGATCAATGGCATCCATGACTTTCATCGACGAGCACAACGAGATTGCGATGCTACAAAAGCCAAAGCAAGCCGCAGGATTTCATCAGATTGTGGATTTCCTCAAGACAAGCCACATTGCTCATGCGCTTATTGTATCACCTACAATCTACATTGAGCATCAAAGGCAGTTCTGGGCTAATGCAACCATTGTTGTGGAAAATGGTGTGCAAATGATCAAGACAAGAATCTGTGATCAATCACTAACAGTTACTGAAGAGGTTATTCGCATCAGTCTACGTCTAGACGATGCCTCTGGTATAACTTCTATCCCAAACGATGAACTGTTTTCAAATCTTACAAGAATGGGGTATGGAGGCCCATTGGGTGTGTTCAAATTTTCTAAAGCAAAATTCTCACCCCAATGGCGTTTCTTTGTCCATACTCTTATGCATTGTATATCCAAAAAGACTACTGGATGGAGTGAGTTCAGCAGCACTATTGCTTATGCTTTGGTGTGCTTGGCCACTGCCAGAAAGTATAATTTTTCTAAAATGATTTTCAATGATCTTGTCTCAAACATGGGAAACAAAAAGAGCTTTTTTATGTATCCCAGGTTTGTTCAAGCAGTTATTACTCATGAATTAACGGATATACCTCAACCTGTTGGGGTATATGTACCTAAACCCCCCAAAGGCAAGGTTTTCTCAAATATGAGAAGATCTGCTGGGGACTCTGAAGGAGTTGACACCCCATTGTTCTCTACAATGATGGTGGTGTCCCAAACCAATGAAGGTATGGCAGCAGGGTCAAGGCCCCCATTAGACCAACCCACTGCTAGCCAAGCCCAACCTTCCCACTCAAAATTAATTCCCCAGTCCCTTCTTGAAAAACCAACCTTTCCCATCACCCAAACTTACAAGAGAAAACAGGTCAAGAAGGCTCCTTCCCTTCTTGTACCATTAACCACTAAGCCTATAAGCCCTCTAAGGGAGAATTCTCCCCTAGAGAATATCCAAAGGGAAACCACAAGGGTGTCTCCCAACCCACAGGAGGTGCTCTCTGAGGAGGAGGTAGAGCATATGGGTGATGAGGCTGCCACTACTCCTGCTAGTACAGAGGAGGAAAGTGGTAACATCAATAAGACCTCCCCCATGGCAACTTTGAATGAGCAATCATTTGAAGGTCCCTGGTGCCAAGAAACCACAGGGGTGGATAGTGCCTCTGCAAGGCAGAAGACTTCCACAAATAAAAGATCCAATGATCCTTCAAAGGAGGGTAACACTTCTGGAGAGGGTGAGGACAGATATACGTACGATGAATTGATGGAAACAATGGGGAACATCAATCAAGATGTTCTCAAACAAGGCAAAGAAATTGAAGAAATGAAGCTAGTAATTCTGTCTCAACAAGAACAGATTGCTAAGCTGAAAAGGATGGTGGTTAGTCTGGTACAAAGGAAGAAGAGAAAGCAATTCCAATTAAGGAGAAGGACCACTGAGGATGATGCTCCCAAAAAGGGGGAGATCAACATGGAAGAAGCCACAAGAAAGGGGGAGCTTGATGGAGAGAAAGTTGATGTTGAGGGGGAGAAGCAAGCAGAAACAGTTACTACTGCTGACATTAATAAAGCAGCAGAAACTGTGAAAGAAGTGTTAACAGATCTTGAGATTGCAGAAACCTTACAAAAAGCCAAGAATGATACTCCCAAGGTCACTTCAAAGATCAAAGGTGTAATCATAAAAGAACAAGGTGAAGTGATCAAGAAAGATAACAGTAAGAAGGATATGAGCAAAGACAAAGGAAAAGCAAAGATGGTAGAATCTGATCAACCAATCAAAAAGCAAAGGTTGGTTGAATCAGATGAAGCCCTAGCTAAAAAGATGCAAGAGGATATTGAAAAAGAAGAAAGAATTCAGATGGAAAAGGACAGGGAAATAGCAAAAGCTCTAGCTGCTGAACTGAATGAAGCTTATCAACAGAGTATGGCAACTGAAATTGCACAGAAGAAAGCTGCAAGTATGAAGAAAGCTGTGGTTAAAACAGTTGCAAAGAAGAGAAGACCCTCAAAGACATTCCTAGGTACCCAAGAGAGAAACAAGATGATTATATTTCTCAAAGGTGCTGTAGGAGTCAAAAAGGAGATGTTCTCCAAAATGTCTTTTGAGAAGATCAAAGAGCTCTATGATTCAGAGATGTTAAAGCTTCAGGGAAGTGAAACTGCTAGGGTGGAGATGGAGAAGAGAATTAAAGAAAGTAATGACTTTGATTGTCAAAAGCCATTTCCAGATGAGCAAGAAACACCTCCTAAGAAAGAGTCCACCTTGGAAGAAAGTCTAAGGACTTTAAAGAGAACAAAAATGATGGCAAGGAGAAAGCCAATTAAAAAGCCTAGAGTATCTGAAGAAGAAGCTGATAAGGTTGCTGAAGAAGAAGGGGCACCTGAGTTATCTAAACAGATAGAGCCATCTAACACTGATGATGTTAATTTGTATATGGTAGTGATGGACAAAGTGCCTGAACCAATTTCAGCAGAGCCTGTAGGAGTTAAGCCTCCTGAGGTGATTCTCTGGGATACATTGACAGTGGATGGAAAGGAATACATAAGGCTGAAAAGAAAGGATGAAAAGTATGAAGTGTTTAACACATGGGCTAAAATTGTCAGAACATGCTCTAGATCAGATATTGAAGAGATGTTTGAGATAGGAATGAAGTTGTATGCAGATCTTCTAAAGGCTCCAGGGATTTCAATTACAAAACTGGTAATGGAGTATCTGTGTATGATGTTCAAACCTGAAGAAGTAAAGCACTTGATCAAGGATGTCTTCAAATCAGTAAACAGTTGGACTCTATATGAAATTAGTGGAGTATATACAGTGACTTTGGATTTAAATCACACTGAATACTTCCTAGTGGATAGAGTGTATAATCATAGCAGATTGAAGCTACATGCCATGCTGAAGAAAAAGTTAAGGTGTGTTCCAGATTCAGAAATGGCTAAATACTTGATTCAAAGAACCATCAATCAGAGTTTGGGATTGGATGCAAACACGGGAATTTAGACCATAATAGAGTTTTGGGAGCATCTTGAAGAAAATCTGAAGAACTTGACTTCTCTTCCTAAAAGTCAAGTTAGGGGGAGATTGTTGAGAACTGAAGAAAAACTCAAGTATGGTTAATGCTGCTGGTTCAGAGTTAATACTGCTAGAAGACTTAAAGGTTAATACTGCTGAGTGTTACTACTGCTAGTAGTAATACTGCTAGTCAAAGTTAGTGCTGCTTGAACAAAGTTAGTACTGCTTAGCTAGTTAGTACTGCTAGTAGTTAGTACTGCTTAGTAGTTAATGCTGCTGAAGATTAATACTGCTTACATGATGAAGATTCGTATGAAAGGATATACATGGAAGCTTAGAGATATACATAGAAGATATACTGAAGATATTTTATTTATTGTAATTATCTTTGTATTCAGTATATATATTGTATTGTTTAGAATAGTTAGAAAACTTTTGTTTTTCATTCTTTTAGAGAGACAATCAACCTCAAGGCATAGATCCTAATTCTAGAGAAGTAGAATTCGTATTGGTGAGCCTGTTCATCAATATTGAGGTTGAGTGTGTAATCTTGTAACTTCAAAGCATTCAATACAAGTTTACAGTTTGTTGATTATATTCTGTCTTTATTTTCTGTTTGATTAAATATCAAAGTGTTATTCCGCAAACTTCTTTGATATTGTTTCTGAGAATTAATTCTTGTTGAGAATTCGATCCTGACATAAATGTTGAAAACTCTTGAACTCACTAGGCGTTAGCCTAACCTTTTTATTTGTCGGCATGTGCATCAGGTTTCTATTGGCGAATGGTACTAGCGACACTTTGAAGAGATGAGTGCTAGTTATATTCACAAGAGAGAGTAGCTTGGGTAAAGTCTTTTGCACTTTGGGAATAGCAACTTGGATTGGGTTTAGTAATACCCAACTTTATTTAGTCTTGGTATAAGCCTCGAATCAATGATTGTTGACATTTAATGAAATATTATGCATTGTAGGTAAGATTAATGCATGAAACCAGTAATCATTAATGCAATTCAGTAATCAATCCATGGTCTACATAATGAATGGGCTAAAAGAATTAGTTTAGATGAAGGTTGCATGGGTTGTAGCCTTTCACTGGGTTGCAAAATAAACGACCCCTATATATATATATAGTGGGAGGTTCATTTGTTAATCATAAAATTGTTGTTAACTTTGTGAACCTAAACCAACCAATAGAATTGCATCTTGATGTCTTGTTTTGATTCTATGTGTAATTAATAATAAAGGGTAGAAAGGGAAATCATAATTTTATACAATATTTAATCTACTTATGTGGGAGTTACAAAAATTAAAATTTCACGATTCTAGCTAATTGTTTGATTTCAAATTTTTTTCCATAATCAATTTCATGGTAAAATCATATGAACATCACAAGAATTCAAGTAGCTAGTGGTTTCAATTCAAATCCTTTTCCATATTCATCTTAATTCCTAAATCATATCTACGTCACAACAAATAAACGCAACAACGTCCACCGACATTATGTATTCTGGGCTCCTTAACGACGTCGATAGAGGTGAGATTGTTGAAAATTTATCATCTATGGAAACAACAACATTGAATAACACGAAAACAAAAACAGCGGTAATTGCAATGTGGATATAGTCGAATCGAATAACAAATTTTGTGTTGGTAAGTTTTTTTGAATGACTTCGAGCTTTTGATTATTTAGTTTTATGATGTTTTCATTCCCAACCATTAATGAACATATGGGAACAAATAATTAAGCATCCCGTTAGTTTCGTGTCTACATCATTGATCACAGAGGTTCATATGTAATTTTTTTTTTCATTTTATGGTGGAGTTGGGTGTTTGTGCTGTTCATCCATATGTTCATTAACATATGGGAAACAACGTTGCACATATTAAACATTTGTGAATACATGTGTATGAACATATGTGTTGCACGTAATTGATGTGAATTATACATATTTTTTAAATTTTGGTTTCGACTGTCAAATGTGTATAAACACATGTGTTGCACGTAACTGATGTTTTATTTTTCTAGTTAAACATATCATTAAGGTAATTTTCATACGTGTTCATATCATGAGTGCATTCGATTATGAATAATGTGTGGACATACTGTTGATTTTATAACATCATCTTCATATGGGATAGATCAAGAATGCACACACTATTCATTTTAAAACGTCATGTTCAAATGGCATAGAATAAAATCGAAAGAATAAAGACATAATATGTAACACTCGAAAAAAATCGAAATAATTAAGAAATAAAGGTTGAGGGGAGAAAATAATTCAAACACAAGTGAAAAGTGAAAAGAGAAAAGAGAAGGAAAATATAAGGGATGAAAATGTAACTTTTAGGGACCAAAAGTGTCAAATCCCTTAAACTAAAATGCATGCGACGTGGGGAAGGGGTGGTTACGCCCTAAACCATCGACTTCGTTTATGTGAGCGATAATGCTCATTTCGAGATAAAATGCACATAATTTGGTATCGTTTTCTTCGTCTCTGGATTTCGAACGAGTTCGGTATTGGTGCGGAGCGAAACGGTCAAGCAATTGTAACGCCTGGAAAATTAAGGTAAGTATTCACTACTCATAATTTAAATATTGTACTAACTGCGTAAACGTGGAATCCTTTAGCATGTAGAAATCATCTTGGAAGTTAGATTATACTAACTTTGCTTGGAATGTCTAACCATGCGAACAATGACGAATCAGATCAAGAATTTCGGGCCTCAGGGGTACGGTGCGACAGTGCCACACAACAGTGCCCATGGGCACAGTCGCTGACCTTGCACCGCGGCCTAGGTGTGTGGCGCGACAGTGACACCGCGATAGTGACACGGGCACAATCTCCGGTCACTATCGCCAGGAGTGTACCGTGGCTAAGGGGGGGCTCGCGATTGTGACACCGCGACAGTGCCATTGGGCACTGTGGGTATAAAAACCCATTAAGCTGATTTATTTCTCACTTCCTCTTAGAACTCAAAATCAGATACGTTTTTATAAGCTAGGGTGGGCGATTTTCTTCTCTACACTTCTCCTCCCTCATTCAATTCTAGGGTTTGGTAGGTGGATTTCGTTAAGTAAAGTTAGTTGGGTGGTTGAAGAACATTCATTGTGTTTGATAGCAAAGTTCCAAGCTTCAAGAGTTCAAGCATTCATCCACTTCATTTTTCTAGGGTTTTCTATAAAACCTAGATAGTGAGTTTTCTATCAACTATTTTCAAATGACATACATATCTTAACATGTTACTTGCTATTATTTCATGTTTTCGTACATATCTTGATCACCTGATAAGTTTGACCTATTTCCTACTTTGTTATTTAAAGGAGTTTTGGCTAACATTCTTTGGCCAGACTTTGGCTATGGTTATGTGTTAACATGGGATTGATGGATATTGTTGATGACCTCACATGTTTTAGGGTTTTGGACCAAAAATGGGATTGGAACTACTTGGGGACTTATACATGTATTTTGCTTGATGTGAATTATGTATAATGTTGGATGTTATATATATATATATATTGGATGAACCATGAGTAAGCACTAGGAGGATATAATCTTAGGGTGCCACCATGACGGTATGCTCCTAGACCTCCGTCATTTGGAGTAATGCTTGAGTTGTAGTCTTCAAATATGTCGGGCCTTCGGGATGTTGCTCATGTGAGTGAACATCAAGGTACATTGACTTGAGGTGAAGTTCATTGGTGTGATGGGTCTCCCTTTATGACTCTTGTTGCCTATGATTGTTTGTATGATTTTTCCATGTTATTGTTCAACTCACTAGGCTCGTTTGGCCTAACACTTGAATGGTTTGATGTGTATCTCAGGTTCTAGCGGCGCGACCGCTAAAAAGGTTTAGTAGACCTTAGATGTGAGCTTGGGAGCATTTTGGGATACCAACTAGAGAAGACAATTGTTTTGGATTTTAGATGACAACTTGATGTAATCTCCTTTCTAGTTAAAAATTAGATTAAAGGGTTGTTATCCCTCATTGCATATTTATTACAAACTTGTAATTAACAGTCGTGTATTGTTCCCCTTTTTGGGAAAGCTCGTGCTTTGGCATTATTTTTATATACCACTTTTCCAATTCCAGAAATTTTTGTTTGTTCCAAATTTTTGGGGTGTTACAAGTTGGTATCAGAGCTTTAGTTTAAGTGAACTATGTATCAACTCTAGTATGCCTAGACTTAGACTGTATGTGCCTATGACATCACTGTCCATTTGGGAAGAAGGTTCCTAGGTGGGGAGAGTATTAGGATTAAGGAATTGCAATGATTGAAAATTGTGATGATGACAACGAGAATTCTTATGTAATATATGTTCACGATTTCACTTGGCTAGTGCTAGTATGAATTTATAAATATGTGAGTGTGCTTGAAATTGTTATTATAATGATTTAATCTTTGTAGTAGTACGTGTTGAACCGTTAATCTTTGAAGGAATTAACCGGTATGATCTTTATCATGTGTGACAATTCATGATGGTAAATACAAGGAATCGGGTCGTAGTACCCAATGAGGGTAATGAGGAGAGTGTCACGGCTCCGGGAACTTCAAGAAGAGTAAATCCAATGGGTGCTCCAACTATTCTGCAAAGGACCACCCTGTTAGAGGTGGTCGTAGATCAAGTTCCTCAAATGAATTTAGAAACCGAGAACCCAGTCGTCCAAGAAGTGGACCCCCAATCGGTCCTATTGTCAGCATAATACAAATTATGAATTCGGCGATGGACAAACGACATGAAAAATTTATGAAGATGCTAGAAGACCGGGATACAAGCAACCAGAGGCATGAAGCGGTTAGAGATAATGTGGTGATTGGGTCGGTTGGTACCAATAATGCAATTGGGACGGAAGAGCAAGCAGTAAGAGTGGAGAAGAAGAAAGAAGGGGGTTGCTCCTACAAATCCTTCTTGTGTAGCCGACCTCCAGAATTCTCTAGAACAACCAATCCAGTAGCGTGTACGAACTGCATACAAGTGGTGGAAATGGATTTCGAGTCAAGGAATGCGGTGACTTCCAAAGAGTCAAATTTGTATCCCAACTACTGAGAGGGAAGTATTGAGTTGGTGGAACGTCACTCAAGCGGCGCTCACTCCGGAGGTTTTGGCTAAGCTCGCTAGGCCAACTTTCAAGAAGAAGATAATGGAAAAGTACTTTAATGAAAGAGCTCTTGACAAGATAGAGGAGAGTTCCAAAACCTAAAAAAGGGTAGTCTGATGATTGCCAACTACTAAAAACAATTCATGGAGAAGCTCAGTTTGGTGGAACATTTGGCGACCAATGAGAGGTCGAAGATAAAGGCATATTTGAGAGGTTTGCCGGCAGAAATGAAGACGGGTGTGAGGAATGCCCGGGTGAGCATGTTACAAGAGGTCATTGAGGAGTCCCAACTGGTAGAGGATGACATAATTCAAGAGAGAAAAGAGAAGAGGCAACAGGGAGAGAAACAGAAATCGGAAGGGCCGGCCGGGACCGCACGACCATCCACACCCTTCGACGGGGGGAGAATCGTGGAGCCACGACGTGAGGTGAGGTGGTGATCCAGTGTAAGAGTAAGCATTTCGGGCCTTGTAATCTGAAACCTTTCTCTAACACTACTGAGTGCTTCAAGTTTGCATGGAAGGACCACATGAGTAGGGATTGCCCCTCCCGGGGAGTTTGCTATGAGTGTCGGGAGCCGGGGCACATCAAGAGAGATTGTCCCAAGCTAGCGAGGGGGCATCAAGGGGTTTCGAGCAGGGTCATACCAAAGAAAGAGATTCCATCGAAGGCGCCAAGTTGGGCCTTCCAAATGACGACGGATGAAGCAAGAGCAACGACGGATGTTGTGTCGGGTACGTTTCTAGTAAACTCTCTACCTACTCGCGTTTTGTTTGATTCTGGTGCGAACCGTTCCTTTGTGTCTACCTCTTTTTGCAAGAATTTCACTACTCCTGTTAGCTTGTTGTCTCTGATGCTCTGGTGGTAGAGGTAGCCAATGGGGAACACTTGTTAGTTCGGGAATGCTTCGTTAGGTGCACCTTAGAATTAGATGGGGATTTGTTGTCGGCGGATATCGGGGGGATTTGATGTGATTGTTGGGATGGATTGGCTATCTAAGCACGACGCCAGTATATTTTGTTCCAAGAAGCTAATTAAAGTACCCTTGCCGAAGGGTGGTGAAGTAATAGTCTACGGGGAAAAGAATTGGAAGGCCAACGCAATCATCTCATCACTCAAAGCGCGCAAGAGTCTAGACAAGGGATGCCCTTCGTATTTGGCCTACGTCATTGACGCGAAGCTAGAGAAGATGAAGGTAGAAGATGTGAACGTGGTGCATGATTACCCGGATGTCTTTCCAGAAGATCTACCCGGACTACCGCCGGAACCTCAAATGGAATTCCATATTGATCTCACTCCGGGTGTCGCTCCAATTGCTCGTGCTCCTTATCGTCTAGCTCTGACGGAGATGCAATAAATGATGACGCAACTACAAGAATTTCTCGAGAAGGGATTCATACGACCGAGCTTGTCTCCATAGGGAGCTCCAGTTTTATTCGTGAAGAAGAAAGACGGGTTCATGCGGATGTGTATCGACTACCGTGAACTCAACAAGGTCACCGTGAAGAACAAGTATCCAATTCCTCGGATCGACGACCTCTTCGATCAATTGCAAGGAGCGGGAAGTTTCTCCAAGATAGATTTACGGTCCGGTTACCACCAAGTGCGGGTGAAGGAGAGCGATATTCCGAAGACGGCATTTCAGACAAGATACGATCATTATGAGTTTCTAGTCATGCCATTCGGGTTAACTAACGCTTCAGTCGTATTTATGGATTTTATGAACCGAGTATGTCGACCTATTTTGGACAAGTCCGTTATAGTCTTTATCGATGATATTCTGATCTACTCGCGGGACGAGGTCAAGCACCGACAGCATTTGCGAGAGGTTTTGGAGATTCTCCGGAAAGAGAAGTTATTCGCAAAGTTTTCAAAGTGCGAGTTTTGGATTCAAGAAGTCCAATTCTTGGGCCATGTAGTATCCAAGGACGGAGTCAAAGTAGACCCGGAGATGATTGAAGCGATGATGAATTAGGAACCGCCGACGAGTCCAATGGAGATAAGAAACTTTTTGGGTTTGGCCGGCTACTACCGACGGTTCATTCGAGACTTTTCAAAAATTGCCTCTCCGCTTACGTCATTGACAAGGAAGAACATAAATTTCTTATGGACCGAAACACAAGAGAAGTCCTTTCGGACTCTTCGAAGGAAACTGTGTGAGGCGCCAATCCTATCCTTACCCGAGGGATCCGACGACTCTGTGGTTTATAACGACACCTCTAAATTGGGTCTTGGGTGTGTTTTAATGAAAAGGGGAATGGTGATAGTGTATGCATCGCGACAACTCAAAGACCACGAGAAGAATTATCCTACGCTTGACTTGGAGTTAGCGGCGGTGGTATTTGCTTTGAAGCTATGACGGCACTACCTCTAAGGGACGAAGTGTACACTATTCACCAACCATAAAATCTTGAAGTACATATTTGACCAAAAGGACCTCAACATGCGACAAAGAAGGTGGTTGGAGCTTTTGAAGGATTATGATTGCGAATTGCTTTACCACCTCGGTAAGCCAACATAGTAGCGGATGCTTTGAGCCAGAAGAGTCATGGGAGCGAAACCAAATTAACTCTTTCTAGGATCGATGTGAGGAAATCAAGGTGAGTCAAGCCGAAGCACTTCGTGAAGAGAACATCAAAGCCGAGATCATGGCGAAGCAATGTGAGATATTAACGGAAGATAGTCGCGGCCTTAAGCAATTCCAAGGAAGGATTTGGGTACTGAAGATTGGAGAAAACCATGAGTTTGACCTTGGCGGAGGCTTGTGTGTCCCTTAAATAACGAACCAATCAAGCAAACAAATAAGCAATAACAATATGCAAACCTGATACGATTATACCAATGAATTGAACGATTACAAATGTTCTTGATCAATCTCTTTCTCTCTATATCGCCTCTGCTCTCTCTCACTTTTTCTCTCTGTGTACGGCTCAAACAAGCAGCCTAACAACAAATTAACACCCCTTAATCCACTCAACCTAATTAACAAAAATAATAACTAATTTATACTTAGGCTTATAAGCCTAATGGGCTTGGGCCCAACTACTAAAACAAAATAACTTATTTAAAAGAAAAAGACTAATAAAGTAAATACATAAAATAAACTTTGACTTTTATTACAAAGGACCCTAGAATATTTGTTGAGAGTCGACTTTATCAACTTTGACTTCAGATTTCCATCTTCAGATAATGATGATCTTGAATCCAATAAAACTGTGCTTTAACAAGGCTCACAAGTCAAAGTAATCCATACATCCCAGTAGCACCAAGATGTATAGGGATTTGAAGCTACATTATTGGTGGTCGATGATGAAGCTCGATGTGGCCAACTACGTGGAGAGATGCGTCACTTGCCTTCAAGTCAAAGCGGAACATCAAAGACCTTATAGGAGCTTGCAACCATTGGCCATTCTGGAATGGAAGTAGGAGCATATCATGATGGACTTCGTCACCAAGCTACCGAGGAGCTTGAGGGTGCATTTGGTTTGCAGATTAGGTGGGACGGGACGGGACAAAAATTCATTGTCCCATGTTTGGCGTGACATGAGACAAGACAAAAATTCACTGTCCCACGTTTGACGTGACATGGGACAGGGACAAAGACTGGACAGGGTGGGACAAGATGGGACAAAAAATGGTATTTTCTTGTTCCACCAAAATATGTGGAACAACATTGGACAAAAGTGAGACAGAAACTAAAATCACTGATCTACTACCATTTGATATATAATCCAAATATGGTATTAGTCTTAAGGGTCACCATTACCCATCGCCGCCACTACCACCATCGGCGGCCATCATTAGCCACCACCAACCACCGTCGACCACCTCTACTTATTTCTCCACCATAACAACCTTCTCCACCACATCCACAACCATCGGCCATCAACACCACCACTACCATCGTCGACCACCTTCACTAACAACGCTCACCACCACCTATGGCCGCCACCACCATCAACGACCATCGGTAGCCACCACCAACCATCGTCGACCACTTCCACCTTTCCTCCACTACTACAACAACTTCCTCTACCACCTCCACAACCACCGCCTATCGCCACCTCCATCGATCACCACCACCCATTGCCGTCACCACCACCGACGCTCACTGCCAACTACTGTCACTAACCGCCAACCATCGTCGTTCGCCGCCAACCACCGTCGGTGACCTCCACCTCTTCCTCCACTACAATAACCTCTATTACCACTGTCCACCGCCACCACCACTACCATCGTCGACCACCTATACATTGACCACAACAACCTCTTGCACCACCACTATTCACTATCTTTCACGTTCTTCACAACTACCGTCCTTCACCGGCTACCCATCGCCTTTATTTTTACCTATCGCTGCAACTATGCATCCGCCAATTCGTTAAGATCTTCCAAATTGAATCAAAATTATATTTTCTTTGTATGAATCAGATTTTTCGAACTACCATCAATAATTTCAGATTCTTCATTCAAATTTCTTACCATTGTTTTTGTATGTATCTATATGTATGAAAATCGTATAAAAAAATAAAAATGTTTTTAATTAAATTATTTAAAGATATACTTTATTTATGTTATTTATAACTATTATATGACATATAAAATCATCAAACAACTTTTAAGGAAATTTGTCCAGTCCTGTCTTATCCAGTCCTAGTCGTACCAAACACAAGATAGACATTTGTCTTGTCTTGTCAAGTCCAGTCCTAGCCTCTTGTCCTGTCCTGTCCAGTTCTATCCTGTCTAGTCCCGTCCAATCATGTCTGCGTACCAAACGCTACCTGAAGGGACACGACACTATTTGGGTGGTGGTGGATCGACTCACAAAGAGCGCACACTTTTTGGCGATACGGGAGACGTTACCGATGGACAAATTAGCTAAGCTCTATATTGATGAAGTGGTATTGCGTCTTGGTGTTCCACTGTCCATAGTCTCGGATCGGGATAGTCGGTTCACTTCGAAGTTTTGGGATGGTCTACAAAAGGAGTTGGGCACGAGAGTCAAATTGAGTACAACCTATCATCCCCAAACGGACGGTCAAAGTGAAAGGACCATCCAAATTCTCAAGGACATTGTGACATAGATTTTGTGGGAAATTGGGATTCACGTTTACTGTTGGTGGAATTCGGGTACAATAATAGTTATCACTCAAGCATTGGAATGGCACCGTTCGAAACGCTATACGGATGGAAGTGTAGAACACCGGTGTGTTGGCTTGAGGCAGAAGAGAAACAATTTACGGGGTCGTAGATCGTGCAAGAAACAGCGGACAAAGTGAAAAGTATTCGAGAGCGTTTGAAGGCGGCTCAAGATCGACAAAAAGAGCTATCCAGACAAAAAACGAAGACCTGTCGAGTTTCAAGTAGGAGAGTGGGTTATGTTGAAAGTATCGCCATGGAAGGGGTTCATCCGTTTTGGGTAGCGCGAGAAGCTTAGTTTCTCGTTTCCTTGGGCCCTTTACTATATTGGAGAAGATTGGACTTCAAGCCTATAGGTTGGACTTACCATCGAAAATGGACGGGATTCACCCTACATTTCATGTATGCTACCTTCGCAAGTGCTTAGCTGAAGAAGATAGCGTTATTCCTTTGACAGAGATTCGGGTGGACAACTGGAACCGATGCATAGAGG
Organism: Arctium minus; assembly: GCA_954870635.1. Taxonomy (NCBI): domain Eukaryota; kingdom Viridiplantae; phylum Streptophyta; class Magnoliopsida; order Asterales; family Asteraceae; genus Arctium; species Arctium minus. Next base: position 22,240,941 of record OX941082.1, read on the forward strand.
AGCCAGAAGCCGACTTAGAATCAAATATGAAACAGTTGTGACATAAGGAAGTAACAATGGTGAAAGTTTAATGGAAGCACCATCGGGGTGCAAATGTGACATGGTAATCGGAAGAAGACATGAAGAAAAGATATCCATATTTGTTTGATTCGTCGTGATTTCGTCTTTTAGGAGGGGAGGATTGTAACGCCCAGAAAATTAAGGTAAGTATTCACTAATCGTAATTTAAATAATGTACTAAATGAGTAAACGTGGAATCCTTTAGCATGTAGAAATCATCTTTGAAGTTAGATTATACTAACTTTGCTTGGAATGTCTAACCATGCGAACAATGACGAATCAGATCAAGAATTTCGGGCCTCAGGGGTACGGTGCGACAGTGCCACACAACAGTGCCCATGGGCACAGTCGCTGGTCACGGTCACTGACCTTTTATCGTGGCCTAGGTGTGTGGCATGACAGTGACACCACGATAGTGACACGGGTACAATCTCCGGTCACTATCGCCTGAAGTGTACCGTGGCTAAGGGGGAGCTCACGATTGTGACACATTGGCACTGTCGCCGACGGGCACTGTGGGTATAAAATCCCATTAAGCTGATTTATTTCTCACTTCCTCTTAGAACTCAAAATCAGATACGTTTTTATAAGCTAGCGTGGTAGATTTTCTTCTCTACACTTCTCCTCCTCATTTAATTCTAGGGTTTGGTAGGTGGATTTCATTAAGTAAAGTTAGTTGGGTGGTTGAAGAACATTCATTGTGTTTGTTAGCAAAGTTCCAAGCTTCAAGAGTTCAAGCATTCATCCACTTCATTTTTCTAGGGTTTTATATAAAACCTAGATAGTGAGTTTTCTATCAACTATTTTCAAATGAGATACATATCTTAACATGTTACTTGTTATTATTTCATGCTTTTGTACATATCTTGATCACCTAATAAGTTTGACCCATTTTCCTACTTTGTTATTTAAGGGAGTTTTGGCTATCATTCTTTATATAGGTTTTGATAAAGTTATTGTTGGCAAGACTTTGGCCATGGTTATGTGTTAACATTGGATTGGTGGATATTGTTGATGACTTCACATGTTTTAGGGTTTTGGACCTAAAATGGGATTGGAACTACTTGGGGACTTATACATCTATTTTGCTTGATGTGAATTTTGTATAATGTTGTATGTTATATATGTATTGGATGAACCATGAGTAAGCACTAAGAGGATGTAGTCTTAGGGTGCCACCATGACGGTATACACCTAGACCTCTTCCATTTGGAGTAATGCCTGGGAGGTAGTCTTCAAATGTGTCGGACCTTCGGGATGTTGCTCATGTGAGTGAACATTAAGGTACATTGGTGAAACCCATTGGTGTGATGGGTCTCCACCATTGATTCCTTTATGACTCTTGTTGCCTATAATTGTTTGTATGATTTTGCCATGTTATTGTTCAACTCACTAGGCTCGTTTGGCCTAACACTTGAATGGTTTGATGTGTATCTCAAATTCTAGCGGCGCGACCGCCAAGAAGGTTTAGTAGACCTTAGATGTGAGCTTGGGAGCATTTTGGGACGCCAACTAAAGAAGACAATTATTTTGGATTTTAATTGACAACTTGATGTAATCTCTTTTCTAGTTAGAAATTATATTAAAGGGTTGTTATCCCTCATTGCATATTTATTACAAACTTGTAATTAATAGGTGTGTATTATTCCCTTTTTGGGAAAGCTCGTGCTTTGGCATTATTTTTATATACCACATTTCCAATTCCGTAAATTTTTGCTTGTTCCAAATTTTTGCTTGTTCCAAATTTTTGCGGTGTTACAGATTTGGGAGAAAACGACACGCGAACGTGTGACGTTTCGAGGTTGTCTCGACGGATTACGGTGAGTTTTTCCGTTCGTTTTCACAAGTAAAAGTTTATGATTGGTATGTTATACTTGCTTTACGTTTTCTGGTAGTTTTGGGTCGTAAAATCGACCCGGAGTCCGTCCTTTTGGTCGGAAAGAAGTACGGATAGTTTTGGTAAAAACCGAGACGTTTGATCGCATATTCTGGGTTGTACGATGCATCGTTCTCGATAATTTTTGAGCCATTGGATGAGGGTTTATGTTATGGAAATTGCATGCTATTTATTTATTATATAGGAGATTGCATGCTATTTCTTTATTGTTATTTAAACATTTTAGCATGCTATATTTTTTGGAGTTGGTTTCATGTGGTACATTTTGGTGCTGATATGGGGTATGGAGTCGGGCTCGATATGTCACATTTAGTGGTGGCACAACCCCGTAATGGGTGTCAGACGGGTGTGAGTTGTGCGACCTAGGGAATGCCAGGCGGACCTAACCGGTGAGGAGGGTTAGGAGATCTCATTGGTGTCAAATGTTTTCTGAAAACTATATGCATACTATTTCATTAGTGCTTAATGCTTTTATGCTTGATGGAGTGTGTATTTATGTGCACGTAAACCATGAACTCACCTAGCTTTTTAACTAACTATTAGTATGCATCTTAGGAGCCGGTGATTCAGGTTTGGACAAAGGGAAGGGCGAGTCGTAGACAGATTTACTGTGGTTATGTTCTTTAATGCTTTGCTAGTTGTCAAACTTATTTATTATGTAATTGGAGTACTATGTAACATAGTCCGGTATGGGACGGACTAATGTTGGAGACTTGTATTTACTTTACGTAAGACTTCCGCTGTGGTTATGGTTCTGATTTTATCTTATAGTCATATTCGAGGACATAAGGTAATATTTAGGAGTAATGATGTGACATTACCCAATGGTGGATTTGGGGGTGTTACAGAATATTTCATTGATATTTGTTTCCAAAATACCTTTATCACTATGGTTCATTCCCCATTTTTCATCAATTGGGATTTAATAAGGCTTTTAAAAAAAATTCAATCTCAACCGTTGATTTTCAAGATCAAGAACTTGGATTGGTTCATAAAGTTAACACAAAAAATGTGGTTAACAAAAGAACCAAACCCTATATATATATATATATATATATATATATAAATATTATAAGGTCACGGTTATTTTGCGACCCAGTAAAAGATTACAACTCGTGCAACCTTCATCTAAACTGTCCATTGCATTTGAATTCTGATTGACTCTCTAAATGAATTTACCTAATTTCGTCGAATTTCTGCAACAAATGTCGACGCATAACGGTTCATTCGATGTATCGGATGAAAGTGGTAATTTCATGAAATAATATGCATTCCATGTTAATGTATGCATTTAATGAAATACTATGCATTGCAGGTAAGATTATTATTATGAAACCAATAATCATTGATTGAATATAGTAATTAATACGATGTCTACATAATGAATGAGAAAAATGAATGGTTTAAATGAGTATCACGCAGTTTTAATCTTTTATTAGGTTGCAAAATAAACCACCCTATATTATAAAATCTGAATTTATATAACCAAATACGAATTTTAGAAAATATTTACATCAGATGATTTTAAATAATATGAATAATAACAAAGTTAACCAACTTACAAATCTTAATTAATTAATATTTTCTTAAAAAATAATAAATTAAATTGAATATTTTATTATAATATTTACTAAAGTTTTATTATCTACAAAAGAAAACAAATATAAGTTTAAGTTTTAGGTAATTTATAAATACAGTTTTAAAATTGTTATATTTATTTTGATAACTGAATATATTAATAAATAATAATACAAAAATAATTAATAAAATTAATTATAATTCTAAATAATTAATATTAATGAATAATTTACAATTAAAATTAATTAATAAGTTTAAAAAATATTATTATTCAATATTAAATTATAATTAATATTTATTATTACATAATAATAATAATAAGTAACAATTAATATTAATTAATCAAAGGTATAATTGAAATAAAGTGACAATTAACTCCTAAAGCTTATCACTACAAAACAGAGCAGTTTTTCGGCGGAAAAATCTGCCGAAAATATCTATTTTCGATGGAATTTCCGGCTGAAAAAAATGCGTCGAAAATGCAAGTTTTCGGCGGATTTTTCGGCGGACCTAATTTTTCGAATAGTCGAAAAATATTTTCAGTAATTAACCGAAATCATCTTTTTTCTAATTAAAAAAATTAATCCTGCCAATTTTCGACCGATTTTCGGCTGAAATATTTGCCGAAAACATTTAAAATATTTTTTTATATGTTTAAAGGAAAAAAATGTATTTTCGGCGAATATTTTTGACAGAGTTTCGACGGATTTATCCGTCGAAAATAATTAATTAATTATTTATTTATTTTAATTGTTATTTATTTATTTATTTTCGGCGGATGGATCCGCCGAAAATCCGTGAAATAAATTAGAAAACAGAAACAGAAAAACCTGTTTTTTCATTAAAAAAAATTTCCAAAAAAACTGTAAAACCTGCTGAAAGCTGTAAAAACTGTAAAAACTGCCAAAAACTATAAAAAACATAAAATACAACTAACTTGTCATAATTTTAAGGTCCTAAATCCAAATACGTTGTTCAAGTATTGTTCCAAAATACGTACCAACAACAAAATTCAACATTATTCAACATATTCAAATGTCTCATCACATGGGTGGCAGTGGCGGGGCTGGGACTGACAGAAACGCCATAACATTTCACACATCTGGTCGTACTGGGCATCACGTTCCCGCTGACGTGCCTCTTCCTCCGCCCGACGTGCCTCTTCCTTCGCCGCACGTCTCTCTTCCAGCTCCTTCAACTCCTGAAGTTGGGTCCTTAGATCCTCAATTTCCTATGAAATAAAAAAAGACGTTAGAGCAAGTTTAACATGAATTATAAAATAAATTGATAAAGCTCATATAATGAAATGTTGTACGCACCTATCCGGAAGAAGAAGAAGAAGCACCACCCTGTGAGGGTGTCCCAGTCAAGATCGCGTTGGGATCTGGTGGGTACCCGAACCCAAAAAGATGACCTTTCTTCGCTCCCCCCAGCAACCTCCTGCCACAACTGGGTATCAAAAGTCGGATTTTGGCTGGGGTCATCGCCGTACCTCTGGTTGAGGCATGTCGAATACCCACCCTGTGGTTTTTACAAAATACATATAAGTCAATTTCGACAGCATAACGACTGTAAATAGGATGCACCTATTATGCTATTTTAAACCCAAACCCATGCATATAGAACATATAAGGTTGGGTTTGTGCGCATAAAGGCCCTAAGTGCACCTATTAGGCTATTTAAAACCCAAACCATGCATATAGATCATATAAGGTTGGGTTTGTGCGCATAAAGGCCTTAAGTGCACCTATTAGGCTATTCGAAACACAAACCATGCATATAGAACATATAAGGTTGGGTTTGTACGCATAAAGGCCCTAAGTGCACATATTAGGCTATTTGAAACCAAAACTATGCATATAGAGCATATAAGGTTGGGTTTGTGCGCATAAATGCCCTAAATGCACCTATTGGGCTATTTGAAACCCAAACCATGCATGTAGAACATATAAGGTAGGAGCTATTAGTCTATTTGAAACCCAAACCATGCATATAGAACATATAAGGTTGAGTTTGTGCACATAAAGGCCCTAAGTACACATATTGGGCTATTTGAAACCCAAACCATACATATAGAACAAATAGGGTTCGGTTCAACAGCATAACGATTGTAAAGGGGACATACCCAACTATGTTAAACAATCATAATGTTTTCCCAACAAATGGCAACCCGAACTAGATAGATATATACAAATATACACACTAAGATAGAGTCTTGCGGTATAAAAATCCTAATGTTTGCCCAATAAATGGCAACACAAACTAGATATATAAAGTTTAAAGTTAAACACGAAATATAGATTGTTGGATCATAAATTGTATTCAAGATTAAAGTTAAAGTTAAGGGTTTAAATTGCAATTGTGCTAAAGTTAATTAAAGGGTTTGATTTGTAATAAGTTAATAGTTTTATTATTAGTTGGGCCCAAGCCCATTAGGCCTATTAGGCTTAGATATAAATAGTTTTGGTTAATTAGTTTTTAGGTTAGAACTCTGATAATTTTCTAAATAGTAGCCGTACGTTTTCTCTGTAATCCTACATTCAAGGTATCAAGAACACACAAGGTTTTCATTGATTATTCAAGGGATTGGTATGTTATTCTAATCTTTATAACTCTTGATCTATATTGTGTTCTGTGTGTTAATTATCAACTAGATTAAACTGGGCTAACAAGTGGTATCAGAGCCAAAGAATCAAGTTTTTTGATTAAAAACAGTATTTATCGATTTTACTATTCATCGATTGTACTATTCATCAATTTCACTGTTCATCGATATTCAACTGTATAAAAATCGATTCTTTGATTTAGTGTGTTATTATGCATAAAATCGATTTGATTAGGTGCGTGTTAAGGTATTGAATGTTATCTGATAGTTTAATTTTTTTTTATTTCACTAATCGTTTGGATTTTTGATGATTTGTTTAATCTGGGTTCGATGAGTTCTTGATAATATCGACCACTGTCTTATTCAAAATTGAAGCTTGAAAGTTGATTTTGATCATTAATTTTGATTGCATTCTGATCGATATATGTTTAGGGTTGCAAAAGTCTGATTTATTGCATTGAATTTGAATTCTCGAGTGTTTTCTGGGTTGATTATTGTTTTCTGGGTCGAACTGCAAGAACATACCGGTCGAAAGCTTCAAGAGCATACCGTTCGATATTCAGGTCGATGGATACCGGTCACAAATACCGGTCGTTACATTTGTCCGGTCGACCGCATCACATCGGTCGAAAACGCAACACCGGTCGAAAGTTCGAACACCGGTCGACCATCTCATTACCGGTCGATACTATTCCTTACCGGTCGACACTATACAACCCGGTCGGTCGAAAGAAAAAACATAAAATTCCCGGTTGCTACAGTAACCCGGTCGCTATAGTAACCCGGTCGCTACAGTACCGGTCGCTACAGTACCCGGTTGCTACAGTACCCCCGGTAAAAAAAAAATATTTTTTTATGAAAATTTTTTAGTGTAGTTTTTATCTAATTCTTGATTCTAACGATCTCATCTAGTTGATTGTTTTGGTACAGATAAGTTTGATTTCTAACCTTACAACTAAAGATGTCTGAAGGTTACAGCCTTGATTTTGACAAGATGACTCTTTCTGAAGCAAAAGCAAATGTTAAACGTTTTGCTGGACAGTTGTCAAGATATACAAGCATGGTCTTTGATTGTGAAAAAGAGATTAAAAAGCTCAAATCCGAGATGTTACCTCTTAAAGCTGAGAACAAGGATTTAAAGATTCAGAACTCATCTCTTCTTACTCAGATCAATTCAAAAGATTCAAAGAAAGATTTCATCTGTTCAGTATGCATTACTGATTCTAAAATTGATTTTGCAGGAATTATTAAGTCGAAAGAGAAAGAGATCTTAAATCTTCAAGCTGAAGTAAAAAGTTCTTAACTCAAGCTCTACATGGTCAAAAAAGGATGAAATGCAAAGAGAGCTTGAGGAGCTGAGAAGAAGAGCAAACATTGCTTGTGAGACATCTGAAGAGCTTAGAAAGTCAAAGTCTCGAATTTTTGCTGAAAGGGATTCTTTAAAAGATAAAGTTCTCAGTCTTAAGGTTGAGATTAAAATGATGAAAGAAAAGGCAATCCAAGACAGAGACAATGCAATAGCTCAAGATGAAATGTTGAAGATTGAGAAAGAAAGAAAAGAATTTGCTAAGAAATTCTCTGATTTCTCCAGAAAAGCCTTTGAAGAGAAGAAATCATTAGAGCTTAGATGTGTTAAGCTTTCTCAACAAGTTTCAGACTTTGAGAAGATTATCATTATTGAAAGAGAAAAGGCTGAGAAAGAGAAAAAGCAAGCTGAGCCGAAGGATGTAAATAAAGACTTTTCTAAATAAAAGAAAGATCTAGAGACTGAGATAGCTAAGCTGACAGGAAATCTATCTGAGCTATCAACAAACATCTTGAAGGAGAAGAATGCAAAATCTGAGTTGCATAAAAAGTTTGATCTGATTACAAAGGAAAGAAACAGTTTGTCTTCAAAGATAAAGGAACTTGAAGAGATCGTATTCAAGGTGAAGCTGACTGAGCACAAGACACCAGGGTCAATAGCTCAATCACTGAGAGATGATCAAACTGATTCAAATTGCTCACTCAAAAAGGCTTCAAGTTCACATGTTTCAAATGTTTTCTATAATCCTTTCTGTGATTCAGATGATAGTCTTACTTCTAAATCTACTGATCAGATTCGTCCTTCTAACCTTTTCTATGAAAAAAATGTTGATGGTTCAGGTTACTTAAAGAAGAACAAGTCTCAGAAGAAAAGGATCTTGAGAAAAGAAGATGAAAATAGAGAAAATTGGATCTGGAGAGGTAAAGGATCTCCAGAGGAAAAGAAGAAAGAAGAATCATTTGTGCATACATCAAATGCTAAAAGGAACAATACTCTGAAAGGTAAAACCTTTGGCAAACCTGATCTGGTTTACACTATCAATCAACTGATCAGGTTAGCACAAAAGAAAATTAGTTGTTCCTACTGTGGCTTAAATGATTTTGTAAGAAAAGATTATGTAAATAACTGGTATGGTTCTTATTTCATATCTCCCATTAGAACTGCAACTAACCTATTAGGACCCAAACACCAGTGGGTACCAAAAGCTAAATTTGTGTTACAGGCACCCAAGGTTTAAGGGGGAGAAAGAACAAAGGCTTGTAAGTAAATCAAGTTAGAACCCGTACTTCAACGGAGATTGACTTCTAGACAATACAGTCTAGGACTCGGACTTCAATGTCAAAGAGTTTGACTTCTGAATTTACTTTAATCTTAGTAATTCAGAACTTTGTTTCATGATTAAGGATTATGCACATATTAAGGGGGAGCTTACATGCTTAATATTTCTACTGATATACTTTTCTGATTTAACTGACTTTTTACAGGTATCAAGGGGGAGGATATCTGAGTTTTGTCAAAGATACTTCATTGAAAATATTAATTTCAGGGGGAGTTAAGGATTCTAATTTACAGGTATATATTTCTAATCCTTACACTCTATCACTTGTTGAAAGAAGAACAACTTTCACTAGTAAAAAATGGTTTCTTAAATGTTCAAACCACTTCCTATTCTTCAAAGATTTTCATGAATTGTGAAGTGTGATTTTAAATGATTTTTGAGCTTAAATGCCAACCACTTTTAGTTTGAGGGGGAGAATTGCATTGTCAAACACACTTATGTTTTGACTTCTCCAAATTTTATTCTTCATGGTTGTATTCCTTTGTGCTTTCATGTACAAAAGACTGTTGAACCGTACATTCTTTTAGGAAAATACATGGGATTCAGTGTGAGAACTTAACAGAACTTTCATGGATTCACGATAACCAGTGTTTCCTACCCCGGAAGTATTCCCTGAGTGATTGAGGGGAGAGGGGTTAAAAGATTGAGTGTTGGTATGTGAATAGGTAAAATGAAAAAGAGAGATTGGTTAGACGTGAGCTTTAAAAGAAAGAGGGTGAGAGAACAGAGTAAAAGAATATTAAACTCTGCACCAAACTTCTTTCTGAGCCGGGCAGCCACATAATCTGTTGGTTCACATTCTTTGGTGACCATCATTGAAAAAGGCAACTAGCCCATGCCATCTCTTGTATACAACCCCACCAGCTACTTATTCTTTTCTCAAAAAGAGAATGTTTCACATTTTCTGGGGAAGCAGCACATACGCTATTGGTTCTTCATTTGGAAGATACTAATATTGAAAAAGAAGGAAAGTTGCCCCACCTTCGAACCTTTCTCATGCACATTGAGTCTTTGTATAGTTTGTTGTTGTCTCAACAAGTTTACATACTTTGAGCCTATTATGAAAAGCAATCATTGGTGCTTAATTCTTTCATACACATGCACGAGCACACAGAAATTTGTTTTCTGTCAGAACGTTCATAGATAACCATGTGTTATTCGATGATTGAATGGAAGACCTGGGGAGCCAACATCAAAACCAGCTCCTTATATAGTAACTTTGTGTTACTCAGTGACTTTGTGTCATTGACAGACATTTTAACTGAGTCATTTGTTGATTTAGGGTTACCACATTTTTAATTATTTGAATCTGAAAAGATTGAAATAATCACTCTTTCCATCTGGGAAGACTGCTCTTATTTCCACACAGGGATCTATACATGAAGACAATGCTTAATTGAAGTCTTTAATGACAAAAGGGGGAGATTGTTCTGATATGTTTTGATGATGATGATTCTCACCACTCATCAAAAAGGGGGAGAATAATCAACAAGGAAGAATACAAGAAGAACTTTTTACTGAAGATTTCAAAGATATCAAGTTTTGAAGCTATCAACGTCATATCTGAAGTTTTGTAAAGGAATCATCGTCTTTGAAGCGTCAACTCTTCTCCCCCTTGATTTCTTTGAAAAAACTTTAGCGTTGCATATCTTCAAAAAAAGCTCAGGCTCCCCTTTGAATGAAGCTCTTATCCTTCAAAGTTTCAACTTTAAAACACCAGATTCGATGTGCGCAATAACCTCGACCGAGTGCACTAAAGACAACTTTTATCTCTAGAAACTCAACACATTCGTTGCGCCCACAAGAAAGAAATGTGTGAGTTTTGCGTGACAACCACAATGCATCTTCAGTTTATAACAACGAATTTGTCCTTGAACCGTGAGTTGAATAGGAGTTCTGCTCAAGAACTTGTACTGATCAGCTCGTAGGAGAAGCATCTTGTAGCGAACACTACTCCTCAAGGGTTAGAAGAATCAATCAACAACCTGTTCAACAACTTTCGAGAAAAAAACCGAACCAGAATATCCCAAAACAAATAAAAATATTCCTTGAAAATTTTGTAACCCGGTTAACACGATCAAAGCACAAAATTTGATACATATACGGCCCAAAAATAAAAGATTCATCAAACCCCTTTCGAATTTAATTCCTGGATTGGGTTAAATCCTGGAACTCACAGTTGTCTTATATTAACTCCGGCAATTGCAAAACCGACCTGGAAACTAATCAGTTTATAGCGGTGGAGGAAACTGGTATCAAACGATGAATTCAATCTAATTGTCGTCGTTTAAATTGAAATTTCAACCGCCAACAATAAGTTTGCATCCAACCGACCCATTATCTTGAATAAACCTTATCATGTTTGACATGAAATTCATGGATGAGGGCATGAGGCGGTGACTTCATCAAACCCACAGCCGCCGATTGCATATTTTTATCCACCCATCCATTAGCAATTTTGATAGCCAACAATTTCACAATTTTGGGAATCAACTCCACCGACCCACTAAAAGTTTTGTCACCCAATCACAAATTGGATCTCATTTAAAAGAAAAAAAACCATAGTCTCCTATCAAAAAGGTTTATCCACCGACCCATTTTGGTTTTAATCAAAAATTAAACAAACATCCACCGATCTCCAAACTTAACAAATCAAATCCAAAAATCAACAATTTATCAAAAACCTTGGGCTGTAGAAACATGAACCGTTGAAAAAACGATCGAATCGATGAGAAAATTCGTCGATTAGGCTCTGATACCAATTGTAGATCCGAGATGATCAACAATTCATGAATCAAATAATGAAAACAAGATAAGATTGGGAGAGATACCTTTTATTCACATTGAATTGAAAAACTAAGAACACAAACCTAGAGAGAGAAAGAGAAGACATAATCTCTCAAAATGGCTATATTGTGAATAATGACTTAATTCTCTGGAACCCTAAACATATAAACTATTTATACCTCCCCCAACTCCCTTGTTCTAACCTAAAGCCCAAGCCCATTTACATAAAAACCCAATTACAATAATAAAGCCCAATATAAATATAAATTGTGGACCATTTACAAAACTTTCCAAACTTGGACATTTTATGTCCCAACATAGATATTCTAAAGTATTGTGCAAAATACTTACCACAACCCGGCTACACCTCGTAGTCACATAATCCCCAAATGAAGACAAGGTATCCGAACCCGACCGCCTCTTCTTGTGGGTCACATCGAAGAGCTCCAAACCCGACGGTGGCACGCCCTTTGCTCTGGTCTACAAAGGGAAAATAATACAAATATGTGTTAATTATAACATATTAAATAAAAAATTACTAAAGCAAGCAATGGTTAATTATAACATTTTAAGGTCCTACCAAACGAGTCGATGTCTCTCCGAACGAGATCGATCCATTACAGTGCTTGGATATTTTGCCATCCACCTCCGTCATCCGGTTCTTATGCGCCACCACATAAACCCCCTTCCAAAGATCGTGGTTCCATCCCTCAATCATCGCAACCTAGTTCGTCGGGGAAACCCAATCGGGAGGGTATGGCTTCAACGAGTTCATATCTCGGTTGGGGTCGTTCTCATTATAGGGCTACCCATTATTTGTGGACAACTTGTCGGCTCTCGTCCGTGCGGAACTCAGGTTGTCGTTGTATTGTTTCGAACACTTTCTCTCCCAGATATCTCGCATCTAGGCGTCTAAAGAATGATCCCACGTGTAGTGGCCCTGTACGTACAAGTTTTGTTAGAGCAGAAATATGTTGGATACAAGATCATGAAGACCAGAGGTCAAATTACAAGAGGTGAAAGCTGGAAAGTCAACTCTCAGCATCAAAGTCAAAAGTCTTTGTGTAATAAGTCAAAGTCAATGTTGTTGTATTAGTTTCCTTGTTTTAGTTGTTAGGTATAAATAGATTTATTGTTTTTGTAAAGAGAAGTAGAATTCATTGTAAGTAGTGGAGTGAGCATATTAGAGAAGAGCTAATAGAACATTATTCTAGTGAGAGAAAGTAGTGAGAGAAAGTAAAATTGTAATCTTTGATGATTGATTCAATGACATATGACTACGATTCTTGATTGATTATGTTTTACTATTAGAACTTGATAAGATATGGGAATAACAAGTTTAGTTATTCTTAAGTTGGAAATAAAACTATCAAAGATATAATTATTTAAATATACAATATGAACCTGATAACGCTCAAACATCCTGTTCCTCTGGGAAATAGGGATGTGGGACCAAGTACGCCATGCCTCAGTAAAGAAGGCCCGATTTATCCTGGTGTCCATGCGGCTTGCTGATTATACATTCCATCTACATAAGGAATTGAATTAATATCCATACAAATAACAATTCATATAATTAACAAGTTAACATAAATGAATTTACTCGTTCGAGTTGACATCACGAGGTGCTAGCTCCTTCCTTTGTATCGGGAGCTGCTCCGGAACAACGATGCCATGAACATTACCAAATGCCTCACCGTCTGGTTGTGTTGAGACGCTACTAGAGGCTCCTCCTCGGCTAGGTGTACCTCGTCCGGACCCAGTCACACGCGTACATGGCATTGTCTATAAAGCAACGTTAGAAAGCATACGACAGTAATTCAAGTATTCAATCCATGCTTATAAAACATATAAGTGTTGGGATTATGCGCATAAACACCCTAAGTGCACCTATTGGGCTATTTGAAACCCAAACCATGCATATAGAACAAATAGGGTTGGGTTTGTGCGCATAAAGGCCCTAAGTGCACCTATTAGGCTCTTTGAAACCCAAACCATGCATATGGCACAAATAAGGTTGGGTTAGTACGCATAGAGGCCCTAACTACACAAACATATTACATATGCTAGAGATACACATGAAGGCCCTAACTACACAAAGTTTAGTAAGCCTAAGATAAAAATACTATTTAATCATCTGAGGAATGATCAGGCAAGTCAGGTTCTTCTTCATCAGAATCGCTATCCGAGTCTTGGAACTCTTCGTCACCACTCTCGTCAACATGCCAGTTGTTGCGACCATCATTGGCAACCTCGATGTCTTCTCCCGTCTGTGACAAGACGGATGGGTTCATCCATATCTTCATTGAAAGATCTAAGTGCACCCATTTGACTCTTTGGAAGTCAAGCTATGCTTATAGAAGAAGCTCGGGTTGGGTTTGTTCACTTGAAAGTTCTAAGTGCGCCTATTAGGCTATTTGAAACTCAAACCATGCATTTAGAACAAATAAATTTCGATTGTTGGGTTTGTGCGCTTGAAAGTTCTAAGTGTGCCTATTAAGTTTAGAGTTGTTTCCTTTTATTTTAATTCACGTTTCCTTAGTTAAATGTTTCTTTTTGTTTAGAAAAACCCTAGTTTTGTAGTCCCCGTATATTATGGATGAATTTTGATGTAATTAGAAGTTTAAAATGAATGAAATTTTATATTTGTGAGGATTGCCTTCACTCTTGGGTTCTTTATTGAACTAATGTGGGTGTTACTTGATTAGGTAAAGTAATTCCTTTAGACTTATCATTCAAGGTTTGCTTCTCTTGAATGTGGCGTCTAAAGTCTAGGTTCTTTATTGCTAAGTGTTGTTCTAGGGTTTTGATTCTTTATAATTAAAATTCTAGTTCCGTAGTATATAAAGAGTCGGGCTTTAAATAAGGTTAACTTCACTTTATTAAAGTTGGGTCTTAATTCCCTGAAACATCCTTCATCTCAATTCCGCAACATCTTATAATGGGTCGTGGTTTCCACCACAACTATCTTAGAAACCATTAAAACGATCGGCAACACATGTTCCAACCCATACTTGTTGCACTAGACCACATCAATTTGTGTTAGATGATGAGAAAAGAGTTAGATAAACGGAGGGGGCTATGAATAGGAATCGATAATCTAAGCAATGAAGGGGGAGAAGGGGGAGGTGGACTGGAACAATGGTGTTTGCAAAATGAGGGGGTGGAACGGTGGTTGTCATCGGAGAAGGAGGTCACACCTTATTTTTATGGTATGTGTGGCCGGAGAAAGAAGGTTTTGCCGGAGATGGAAGGTGTAGCCGTTTAGGGGTACTGGGGTGGTTGTCATCGAGCTCCACAGGGACCAATGGTTTATGTATATGCATATATATATGTATATAATCTTTTAATGTTAATTTAAAAATGAGAAAAAACTAAAAAGACCAATTTACCCAGGAGTTAACGGAATAGATTTAACGATGTTAGTGTCAGGGGGACGTCCAGTGTACTTATTTTTGAAAGAGGGGCCCAACTTGAAACGAAATGCAAACCATAGGGACCTCTGGTGTACTTATTTCAAAATAGGGACTAACATGTATTGAGAATTCAATACATATTGTGTCTTTTTCTTACATTTTTGAATTTCAAATTCTTTTTATCCCAACAATTGAGTCATTTTCTTAACTTATTTTCCACTTTTTCGTATTCATGGAGCTAAGTTTATGATTTACCTATTTGTTGTTATTTTGTGTAAACCAACTAAAAATCTTTTGTTTATTGTGATGGCAGATTGATGTTGTAGCATTGGGGGCTGTTTTGGGATGGATCTATGAAGATATTTTGATGAAGATTGCAATCCTGAATTTTTGGCCTTCCCAAATCTTTTGATAAACTGAAAATAGATTAGTGGCTGGAGTAGGAAGATGATGACATCTTTTGGACAAATCTTTAAAAGAAAACTTTAGTTAGTGTCCTTTATATATTATTTTAAGTTTTCTATTTACATCGTTGCCATTCATGTTTGGTATAAATAGATGTTGTGGTTATTTGTTTTAGAGATGTTTTTGTATTCCAACAGTTTTGAGAACTGATTTCGTGAATCTCTCACTAGAACTTTTAATATCAAGTCTTTAATCTTTTAGAATTCTTGTTCTTCATTATTAGTTGTTGCAACATTGCTTGTCTTACATTTCGTTGTTTCTTATTGTCTTTACTTTATGAACTTTACATTTTCGTCATTTAAATTTCCATCATTTACATTTCCGTCATTTACATTATGTCTTTAATTTATGTCGTTTATATTTATTGCAATTTATATTCCGTAATGAGTAGCTAATTTTATTGTTTGGGTGTGAGATAAAAAATGGATGTTGTAAACCAAAAACTAGTGGACTTTGTTTGTCAATAACATTGTTCCACTATGTCATTTTAAGTTTTATAAATCCAAAAGCACTTCTTTACGAATTGATCACTTCTTAGAGTGTGAAAGTGTCATGGACTTAGGAATAAGCCATGAAAAAGCACGTCAGTTTGAATGATACGGGAAGTATATTTGGAAGAGTTGCTAGCAAGGGAACTTGCTATCTTTGTTTTTTAAACCGACTGATTGTTGACGGGTTGATCACTAGTCAAAGTGTTAAAGTGTAGTGGACTCAGGAATCACGTCAACTTGAATGATATGGGAATCGACTCGGAGGGGTGATTTTTAAAAAAGGCATTTGTTTTTCCATATACTTTAAAGAAACCATTTGACACTCACACTGGTTCGGACATTTGCATAGACATATGTTGATTGAAGGCTAAACAACAGTGCAATGGTAGATATCCGGAAGGATACTCTTTAAAATACATGGTGGAACTTGTTGTTGCTGAACTAATGCTATAACATCCCTATAGCATTGGCCTCCAGAATTTGTGTTTACTCTTCACTTTAAGTCTTGCACCCATACTACCTTTATATATCTTGCTAATCATATCATTGTTAACCAACTCAAACAAAGTCTTCAAATTCCCCATCTGAAATCCCTTCTTTTAATACACTTTTATTACGCTTTTACACCAATCTCTGTCGGGGATATTCGGTATTTTACCGTTGTATTACTTGAAAAGACGATATTGGATCCCATTGTATACTTGTTTTGAGGTTCAATTATCACCTGTCTTAGAGGTGTGCAAACATTCGTATCAAGTTTTTGGCACCGTTGCCGGGGATTGGTTCGCTAAAAGTTTTTGGATCTCATTTTGGAAGTGGTGTATGCCAAGAATACCACGTGGGGAATTATTCGAATTTGACCCGGACATTGAAAGAACATTACGAATTAGAAGAAGGTCACAAAGAATTTCATTAATTTTAAACCTTCCCATCATGGAACCACCACCACCAGGTTTTGAGAATAGGGGGCCTAGACAACATCTTCTAGAAAACCCACAAAGACAACCAATATTTCATGATGCACCACCCATTTTTGGAAATCCACCAGAACACCCATTTCAACAAGAAGAACCAATTAATGGAGCTAATAATAATAATGAGGATACAGAGTCAAATGAACATAGGGATGAGATTCCAAACATCATTAATCTTGCAAATTCCAAAGAGGGAAAAATTATAGACTATGCTATACCTGATTTTGAGCAATTAAATTCAGGAATAGTTAGACCCCATATAAACGCCCTCCATTTTGAACTCAAACCTATCATGTTCCATATGTTTCAAACAAACGGACAATTCACCGGATTGCCATCGGAAGATCCTCATTCTCATTTAAAATCATTTATGGAGATCACCGATGCATTCCTGATCCCTGGGGTATCTAATGATGCCTTGAGACTCACTTTATTTCCATTCTCATTGGCTCCTGGTTCTGTACCATCATGGAGCAATATGGCTGAAAAATTATTGCGAAAATATTTTCCACCTACCCGTAATTCTAAGTCTAGAAACGAAATTTGCATGTTTAAACAAATGGACGATGAAGCAATTCCCAATGCTTGGGAAAGGTTTAAAGAGTTGTTAAGGAAATGCCTTCATCATGGCATTCCCTATTGTACTCAACTCGAGACATTTAACAATGGGTTAAACCCCATGGCTAAACAAATGCTCGACGCGACATCAGGAGGGGCCTTTACAGCCAATACCTACAAAAACGGGTATGAAATTCTTGAAAAAATTTCCTCAAACAATGGACATTGGGCTGATCCACGTGCTCAAACTCAAAAGAAAACTGCTGGAATTCATGATGTAGATGCATACACTGCATTAACAATACAACTCGCTTCCATGGCCAACATGCATAAAAACCTATCTTCAAGCCAGGGAGTGCAACCAACTATTACTACACCTATTGCAACAGTCCTCTCAGTACAATGTGTTTGTTGTGGCGGGGAACATTCTTATGAACATTGTCCTCAAAATTCTGAGTCTGTAATTATGTTCATAACAAGGCTGCTCCCTACGGCAACAATTACAATGCCTGTTGAAAACAACACCCAAATTTCTCGTGGAACAGTCCATGTTTAAATCTAGTTGTACAAAAGCCACAAGGAAATTCAAGTTTTCAAAATCATGCTAGTAGTTCACAGCATAATCAAAACCAAGGTTCTCATCAACATCAAAATCAAAGTTCACAACATCATAAGAACCAAGGTTCTCATCACCATCAAAACCAAAGTTCACAGCATCATCAGAATCAAGGTCCTCATCATCATCAACACCAAAGTTTTCAAAATAACCAACCACCTTTTCAAAATAAGCAACCTCTACAGGGTGACTCATCATCTTCTTTGGAAGCTATGATGAGGGGTTTCATGGCTCAAACCCAAACAACACTGTTGGGAACTGAAGATGTGAACAAGTCTTTAATGCTGCTAGTTCAGAATTAGTACTGCCAGAGCATATCAAAGATAATGCTGCTAGGTATTACTACTTCTAGTAGAATTAATACTGCTAGTCAAAGTTAGTGCTGCTTGAACAAAGTTAGTACTGCTTAGCTAGTTAGTACTGCTAGAGGTTAGTACTGATTAGGAGTTAATGCTGCCAAGTTTCAGTTAATACTTCCAAGATGATTAGTGCTGCTTATGAGATGAAGATCCGAATTACAAGAATGACAGCTGGATAGACTGAAGATATTCATGGAAGATATTCTGAAGATATTTTATTTATTGTAATTATCTTTTACTCAGTATATGTATAGAATGTACATAATAGTTTAATTAATTATTGAGATTAGGTTTTTGTTCAAGAGAGAATCAACCTCAAGGCATAGTTCCTAATTCTAGAGAAGTAGAATTCGTCTTGAAAGAGTCTGTTCTTCAAGATTGAGGTTGAGTGTGTAATCTTGTGATTTTAATCATTCAATACAAGTTTACAAGTTGTTAATCATACTCACTGTTTGTTTACTGTTACATTGAATATCAAAGTGTTATTCCGCAACTTCTTTGATATTGTTTCTGAGTATTCATAATTCTTGTTGAGAATTTGATCCTGACAAGTGGTGTCAGAGCCTTCTCTCTCAGAAACAACTATTCTTTCATTATGGAAAACTTTGCAGAATCAAACAGTACTCTGGTCTCTAAGGTCCCAATGCTCAAACCCAGTGAGTTTGACATGTGGAAGATCAGAATCAGACAATACATTCTTCTCACTGACTACTCAATGTGGGATATCATTGAGAATGGTCCTTCTGAAGCAGGAAGGATTGGACCAGATGGGAAAAGACCTCCACCAAAGACAGATGGTGAGAGGAAGATCAGACAGACATAGATGAAGGCCTTGAGCACTCTGCTCTTGTCCATCCCCAATGAATATCAGCATCAATTTTGCAACTGCACTGATGCTCAGATTCTCTGGAATGCTCTAGATAAAAGATTTGCTGACACTAAAAGCATCAAAAGAAATCAAAGAGATGTTCTAAATCAGCAGTATGAGAACTTCACTTCTTCAAAGAATGAGTCTATGACTCAAACTTTTGATAGGTTCAACAAGCTCATTGGTGAACTGGCTACTGTAGGGGTGAAGATGGAGCAAGATGATATCAACAGGAAGTTCCTCAGATCTCTTGGGGATGAATGGACTATGTACACTGTCTCATATATACAGAGTGACAATCTGGAAGAGAAGGAACTTGATGATCTATATAATGATCTAAGAGTTTTTGAAACTGAGGTAGAAACCAAGAAGAAGCCCACTGGGTATATCCACAATGCTGCACTTCTATCAGCATCTACGGATACTACTGCCAACCCTGAAGCAGTTAGTGCTGCCAGTGGAGTGAATTCAGAAAAAGGCACTGAAACTGTCTTTGAAGCCTTTTTGTCCAGTAACAGCAACAATTCATTGATTAATGATGATCTGGAACAACTTCACCCTGATGACCTGGAGGAGATGGACATTAAATGGCAGATGGCCATGTTATCTATGAGGGTGAAGAAGTTTATTAAAAGAACAGGGAGGAACAACTTCTCTCAAAGAAGAGAAGATGGAGCTGGGTTTGACAAGACAAAAGTGGAATGTTATAAGTGCCACATGAAGGGACACTTTGCTAGAGAGTGCAGAAGTGGTGTGCCAAATAACAACCACCAACAAGCTCAGAATGGAAGCTACAATCAAAACAAGAACCCTGCTCAAGCCCTTGTTTCTCAACAAGGAATGGGGTTTGACTGGAGTGACCAAGCTGAGGAAGTCATTCAGAATCAAGCTCTTATGGCAGAGGTGTCTGACCTCCCCTCTGAGGTAATTTCTAATCTTTGTACTCAATCTTGCATAGACACTATCAAAAGGTACCGGGATCACAACCAAAACATGTGTGATGACCTCAAAAGATTAGAAAAGGACATAAGAGATTATGTGTTGATAGTTGAGAGGTTTGAAGAACAAATCAAAGGCTTTCAAGCCAATGAGATTCAACATTCTTATGACACAAACTATTGGAAGTGGGAAAAGAATGAGTTAGAGGCCAAACTGTCTAAGTCCATAGAAGAGAATGATAGGCTGAAAGAAGAACTATCTAAGGTTAAGCTTGACATAGAAAAGTTTTCATATGCTTCAAAAGCAATGGATTCTCTTCTAAAGACTCAGATTCATGATAAGATGCAGCCTGGTATTGGATACAACAACACACACCCTCCTTACAACAACAACTATATCTCTCCTACTTCAGACTTGTTAGAGACCAAGGAGAAAAAGGACTTGTCTGAGGAAGCCTTTAAGATAGATCCTTTGGATGAGGTAGTTGTTAAGGATATGACTGAGAAAGAAGCCAGTAAGAATAGGAACAATGCTGTGAATAAAGAGATACCCTTAGAAAACAACATTGTTACCAATGAGGGAGGTGGAAGGATCTGGGTCAAGTCTAAGAAGATAGAGAAGACCAAAGGAAAGTATAACAAGGTCCATTACAAACAAACCACTGTTGTGAATCCTGGACCTTGTAAACAGTGTGCTTGCAACAAATCTGAGAGCCTAAATTCTGGTATAAAAAGAGGTAACCAAAGAAACTGAAATAATCAATGGGCTCAGAAACAAGGAGTTGATCTGAATAAAATAATCAGACCAAAACCTTGTTTCATATGTGGTAAGCTAAACCATTTGGCTAAGAACTGTTTCTTTAACCCTATTAACCAACAGATGAACTTTCAAGGATTTATGCAAAAACCTGTTGGTTATAGGAAGGCTGGAAAGAAACATGTGGTTAAGAAATCTGTTGAAACCAAAGGCTCCATGAAGAAAAAGGTTTTAAAAGAAAGTATTAACATGTGGGTGCCAAGAAGCACTGAAACTATTAGTACTGCTGACAGGGATAGTGCTACTAGAAGCATTACTGCTGCTACCAGTGTTAGTACTGCTGAAAATATTAATGCTGCTAATACTGTTAGTACCTCTTCAAAGGTTAATACTGCTAACACAGTTACTACTTCTAACAAGGTTAGTACTGCTAGGCATGCAAATGCTGCTAATGCAATTAGTACTTCTAAAACCAGTACTGCTTCTAGCAAATGTGTTTCCAAATCAATCATTGTGACAAAGTACTCCAGAAATGAGGAGTCAAAGTTTAAAATCTTGTCAAGAAAGAATGTAAATATTTTGATGAGAAAGGGGTACCCAAGACCACTTTGTCTTGGGTTCCTAATTCATACTAATTGATTTATCTTATGTGCAGGGCAACTAACAGCTCAAGGGGAAGATCATATGGCATGTTGATAGTGGTTGCTCTAGGCACATGACAGGTAACATGTCATGCCTACAGGATTTCAAGCATATCAATGGAGGACATGTTGCATTTGGAGACAATCTTACAGGTGGTAAAATAAGTGGAAAAGGTAATGTTACAAAAGGTAAGATGACATTTGAGGATGTCTACTATGTTGATCAGCTAAAGTACAACATGTTAAGTTTATCACAGGTTTGTGACAAACAACATAGCATATTATTTACTAATACAGAATGTATGATCCTTGCTCCAGGGTTCAAGGTAGTTGATGAAAGCATGATACTACTTAGAACTCCAAGAAAGGACAATGTTTATTGTCTAGACATGGAAAATGTTTCAAGTGATTCATCCCTGAACTGTCTTGTTTCAAAAGCTTCTGTAGATGAATCCTCTCTATGGCACAGAAGGATGTGTCACATGAACTTCAAGACTATGAACAAACTTGTTAAAAACAACCTTGTAAGAGGTTTACCATCAAAAGTCTTTTCATGTGATGATCATTGTGTTGCTTGTCTTAAAGGCAAACAACACAAAACTTCTCATAAAACCAAAGAGTTAAATACAATTTCTTCTTGTCTCCAGTTATTGCATATGGATCTGTTTGGTCCTACAAATGTTATGAGTATAGGCAAGAAATCTTACTGCTTGGTTATTGTTGATGATTACTCTAGATTTACCTGTATATATTTTCTAAGGACTAAGGATGAGACAAGTGGACTGATCAAATCCTTTATCTTAAGAATTGAAAACCAAACTAATCAAAAAGTAAAAGTCATTAGATCAGACAATGGGACTGAATTTAAAAATCTTGATCTAAACACCTTTTGTGAAGAAAAAGGAATTGAGAGACAATATAGTGCCCCTAGGACTCCTCAACAGAATGTAGTTGCTGAGAGGAGAAATAAGACACTAATAGAGGCTGCTAGATCTCTGTTGGCTGATTCAAATCTGCCAATTACCTTCTGGGCTGAAGCAGTTAATACTGCCTGTTATGTCCAAAACAGAGTTCTAGTGGTCAAGCCAAAGAACAATACCCCATATGAGCTTTTAAATAAAAGAAAACCCTTTATTGGATTTTTCAAACCTTTTGGGTGTCCTTGTACAATTCTCAATACCAAATCTCACTTAGGTAAGTTTGATAGTGTTGGGAACTGAAGATTCTACTAAGTGTAGTTACTACTGCTAGTACAAGTGTAGTTACTACTGCCAGAACAAGTTGAAGATTAATACTGCTAAGTGTTACTACTGCTAGTAGAATTAATGCTGCTAGTTAAAGTTAGTACTGCTTGAACAAAGTTAGTACTGCTTAGCTAGTTAGTACTGCTAGTAGTTAGTACTGCTTGCAGTTAATGCTGCTAGTTGAAGTTAATGCTGCTGAGCATTATTAGTGCTGCTAAAGAGATACGGATGGAAAGTACTACAGCTGGATATACTGAAGATATACTTAGAAGATATACATGGAAGATATACTGAAGATTTGTTTATTCTTTGTAATTATCTTTTTATCAGTATATGTATAGAATGTGTAGAATAGATAGAAAGAACTTTTATATAATTGTTTTTCAAGAGAAAAATCGACCTCAAGGCATAGATCCTAATTCTAGAGAAGTAGAATTCGTATTGGTGAGTCTGTTCATCAATATTGAGGTTGAGAGTGTAATCTTGTAACTTTAAGCATTCAATACAAGTTTACTGTTTGATCATTATATACTGTGTTTGATTACTGTTTTATTAAATATCAAAGTGTTTTTCCGCAACTTCTTTGATATTAGTTTCTGAGTATAAATTCTTGTTAATAATTCGATCCTGACAAGTGGTATCAGAGCCAAATTCTCTCAGAAACAGTTATTCATCATGGAAAATCTTACAGAATCAAGCAGTACTTTGGTCTCAAAAGTTCCAATGCTCAGATCCAATGAATTTGACATGTGGAAGATCAGAATCAAGCAATATATTCTCCTCACAGATTATTCTATGTGGGACATCATTGAGAATGGCCCATCTGATGGAGGAAAGATTGGTGAAGATGGCAAAAGAACTCCTCCAAAGACAGATGCAGACAGGAAATCAAGACAGACAGAGATGAAAGCCTTGAGCACACTGCTCTTGGCCATTCCAAATGAGTATCAACACCAATTCTGCAATTGTACTGATGCACAGATGCTCTGGAATGCTCTAGAGAAGAGATTCTCAAGTACCAAAAGTACCAAGAGAAATCAAAAGGCAATCTTAAAGCAACAGTATGAAAACTTTATGTCAACTAAGAATGAGTCCATGACTCAAACTTTTGACAGGTTTAATAAACTAATTGGTGAACTAGCTACTATGGGAGTACAGATTGATCAAGATGATGTGAACAGAAAGTTCTTAAGGTCCCTTGGAGATGAATGGACCATGTACACTGTGTCATTCAGACAGAATGATCAGTTGGAAGAAAAAGAACTTGATGATCTGTACAATGATCTTAGAGTTTTTGAAGCTGAGGTGGAGGCAAAGAAGAAGCCCTCTGGATATGTTCATAATGCTGCACTCCTATCAGCATCAATTGATTCTACTGCTAACTCTGAATCAGTTAATGCTGCTAATGGATCAAATCTAGATAAAGGCACTGATTATGTATTTGAAGCTCTTCTTTCTAATCATGGAAATTCTTCTTTGATCAATGATGACTTAGAACAACTTCTTTGATATTAGTTTCTGAGTATAAATTCTTGTTAATAATTCGATCCTGACAAGTGGTATCAGAGCACTTCATCTTCACCAATCTTTGATATTATAACTTCATCCTGATGATCTGGAAGAGATGGATATTAAGTGGCAGATGGCCATGCTCTCCATGAGGGTTAAAAAGTTTATAAAGAGGACTGGAAGAAACAACTTCTCACAAAGAAGAGAAGATGGAGCAGGGTTTGATAAATCAAAGGTAGAATGCTACAAATGCCATCTGAAAGGACATTTTGCTAGAGAATGCAGAAGTGGAATGTCTCACAACAACAACCATCAACAAGCTCAATCTGGAAGCTTCAATAACAACAGAAACTCTGCTCAAGCCCTTGTTTCTCAACAAGGAATGGGGTTTGATTGGAGTGATCAAGCAGAAGAAGCTATTCAGAATCAAGCTCTTATGGCAAAAGTATCTAATCTCCCATCTGAGGTAAGTTCTAATCTCTGCTCTAAAACTTGCATAGACACTGTTAAAAGGTACAGGGATCACAATCAGAAGATGAGTGATGACCTAAAGAGACTAGAAAAGGATATAAAAGACTATGTGAGGATAGTAGAGAGATTTGAAGATCAAATCAAAGGTTTTCAAGCCAATGAACTACAACACTCATATGACACTAATTACTGGCAGTGGGAGAAAAAGGATTTAGAACTTAAACTGACCAAATCTAAAGAGGAGAGTGAAAAACTGAAAGAGGAGTTAACCAAGGTTAAGCTTGATGTAGAAAAGTTTTCCAATGCTTCTAAAGCAATGGACTCCTTACTGCAAAATCAGATTCATGATAAATTAAGAAGAGGAATTGGGTATAATGCCACACCTCCACCATATAACAACAATTACATTCCTCCTACTTCAGACCTTTTAGACACCAAAGATAGGAAGGACTTGCCTGAGGGAGCCACTGAAATAGATCCCTTAGATGAGGTAATTGTTGAGGATAAGACTGAGAAAGAGGTTGGCAAGAGTAAGAAGAACAAGGTGAATGGTGAGACTTCTATAGAAAACAACATTATCACCAATGAGGATTGTGGAAGGGCTTGGATCAAATCCAAGAACATAGAGAAGACAGAGGAAAAGTCTGGTAAGGTCCATTATAAACAGACCACATTTGTGAATCCAGGTCCTTGCAAACAGTGTACTTGTAAGAAGAATGAACCCCAAAAACAGGACAAAAAGAGGGGAAATCAAAGAAACTGGAATAATCAATGGGCACATAAACAAGGGGTTGATCTGAGTAAAATCAATAGACCAAAACCTTGCTTTATCTGTGGCAAATTGAATCATCTTGCAAAATTCTGTTATTTCAATCCTATGAACCAAAGAATGAATTTCCAAAGATCCATGCAAAAACCCTTTGGTCATAAGAAAATTGAAAAGAACCATGTGGCTAAGAAAACTGTTAAAACTAAAAGCCACATGAAGAAAAAGTATTCTGTTAAAGAAAGTGTCAATATGTGGATTCCTAAAAGCACTAAAACTGTTAGTACTGCTACCACAAATAGTGCTGCTGACAATGATAGTGCTGCTAGAAGTAATACTACTGCTAACAATGTTAATGCTGCTAACAAGGTTAGTACTGCTAAACATGTTAGCACTGCTACACCGGTTAGTACTGCTAACTCTGTTAGTACTTCTAAGGTTAGTATTGCTTCCAGTATTGATTCTGCTAAGCCAATCATATTGACAAAGTACTCTAATAAAGAGTGCTCTGAGTTTAAAAACCTCATTAAAAAGGAATGTAAATACTTTGATGAGAATGGCAGACCCAAGATCACTTTGGCTTGGGTCCCCGATCATACTAATTGATTTATCTAATGTGCAGGGCAACCAACAGCTCAAGGGAAAGAGCATATGGCATGTTGATAGTGGTTGCTCTAGGCACATGACTGGCAACATGTCATGCCTTCAGGATTTCAAGCAAATTAATGGAGGACATGTTGCATTTGGAGACAATCTTACTGGTGGTAAGATAAGTGGAAAAGGTAATGTCACCAAAGGTAAGATGACATTTGAGGATGTCTACTATGTTGATCAATTAAAGTACAACCTGTTAAGTGTATCACAGGTTTGTGACAAACAACATAGTATATTATTTACTAATACTGAGTGTATGATTCTTGCTCCAGGGTTCAAGGTAGTTGATGAAAGCATGATACTACTTAGAACTCCAAGGAAGGACAATGTTTACTGTCTTGATTTGGACAATGTTGATAGTGATTCATCTTTAAATTGTCTTGTTTCAAAAGCTTCTATAGATGAATCCTCCCTTTGGCACAGAAGGATGTGTCACATGAATTACAAGACTATGAACAATCTTGTTAAAAATAACCTTGTAAGAGGTTTACCTTCAAAAGTCTTTTCATGTGATGATCATTGTGTTGCTTGTCTCAAAGGCAAACAACACAAAACTTCTCATAAGACCAAAGAGTTAAATTCTGTTTCTTCTTGTCTCCAGTTATTGCATATGGATCTGTTTGGTCCTACAAATGTTATGAGTATAGGCAAGAAATCGTACTGCTTGGTTATTGTTGATGATTACTCCAGGTTTACTTGGGTATATTTTCTAAGGACTAAGGATGAAACAAGTGAGCTTATCAAATCCTTTATTCTAAGAATTGAAAACCAAACTAATCAAAGAGTAAAAGTCATTAGATCAGATAATGGAACTGAATTTAAAAATCATGATTTAAACACTTTTTGTGAAGGAAAAGGTATTGAGAGACAATATAGTGCTCCTAGAACTCCTCAACAGAATGGTGTTGCTGAAAGGAGAAATAGGACACTAATAGAGGCTGCTAGATCTCTGTTGGCTGATTCAAAATTGCCAATTACATTCTGGGCTGAAGCAGTTAATACTGCTTGTTATGTCCAAAACAGAGTTCTAGTGGTCAAGCAAAAGAACAAGACCCCATATGAGCTTTTAAATCAAAGAAAACCTTTTATTGGTTTCTTCAAATCTTTTGGGTGTCCTTGTACAATTCTAAATACCAAATCTCACTTAGGTAAGTTTGATAGCAAAGCAGATGATGGATTTCTTGTTGGATACTCATCTCAGAGTAAGGCCTACAGAGTTTTTAACTCTTCTTCTAGAATAATTGAAGAAAGTGACAATGTCAAATGCAATGAGAACACACCAAATCCTGTTGGGTCTGGACCTCAATGGCTATTTGACATTGATTCACTAACTAACTCTTTTGGTTTCAGTAATGAGTATACAGGAACAGATGGTGGAGAATCAGAGATCACTCAAGTTCAAGAAAGTATATCTAAATCTGTGATTTTTCCCATACCCACAGTAAATGAAGACTGTGAAAAGGAATCATATACTGAACCAAGTCAGAGTGAAGAAGACACTAGAGATGAGGAGACTCAAGAATCAGAAGTGACATCTGAAGACACTTCAGTTGAGTTGCATGACTCTAATCTAGAGGCTGGACTGAATGAAGAATCTAGTCATAACACAAGAGTTCAAAAGAATCATCCTCCACAGTTGGTAATAGGAGATATCTCTTCTCCTATGATGACTAGACATCAAAGCAGGCTTCAAGAAATGAAAGATCAACAGCATACAGTCCTTTCTTGTTTTCTATCCCAGCTTGAGCCTAAAAAGGCACATGATGCTATGAAAGAATCTAGCTGGATAGAAGCAATGCAAGAAGAACTGTTACAATTCAAGCTACAAGATGTATGGGATCTAGTAGACCTTCCTAAAGGTCACAGAGCAATTGGCACAAAGTGGATTTTCAGAAACAAGAGAGATGAAAGAGGTATTGTTATAAGAAACAAAGCAAGGCTGGTAGCTCAAGGCTACACTCAAGAAGAGGGCATAGATTATGAAGAAGTTTTTGCACCTGTAGCTAGGATAGAAGCAATCAGACTATTCCTAGCCTATGCTTCTTACATGAACTTCAAAGTCTACCAAATGGATGTAAAAAGTGCTTTTCTCTATGGGTCAATTGAAGAAGAAGTATATGTCTGCCAACCACCAGGGTTTGAAAACCCAAGCTATCCAGACAGAGTATACAAATTAAAGAAAGCACTTTATGGACTACATCAAGCCCCAAGAGCATGGTATGACACCCTGTCATCCTATCTCTTGGAAAATGACTTTGAAAGGGGAGTCATTGATAAGACTCTATTTATCAAAAGAAAGAAGAAGGATATCTTGCTGGTCCAAATATATGTTGATGACATTATTTTTGGTTCTACAAGAAACAATATGTGCAAGGAGTTTGAGGATTTAATGCATCAAAGGTTCAAAATGAGTTCCATGGGGGAACTTACTTTCTTCCTTGGACTCCAAGTTCAACAGAAGTCAGATGGCATTTTTATATGTCAATCCAAGTATGTGCAGGATATTCTAACCAAGTTTGGTTTCTCAGAATCAAAACCTGCAAGCACACCTATGGAAACACACAAGCAGATCACAGCAGATCTTGAGGGGGAGGATATGGATGTGCATCTTTATAGATCCATGATTGGCTCTCTCATGTATCTCACAGCATCAAGGCCAGATATTATGTTTCCAGTCTGTGTATGTGCAAGATTTCAAGTTAGGCCAAAGCAATCTCACTTTCAAGCTGTTAAGAGGATATTCAGATATCTCAAAGGGCAACCCAGATTGGGACTTTGGTATCCTCATAACTCACCTTTTGACCTAATAGCATACTCAGACAGTGATCTAGGTGGGGCAAACTTGGACAGAAAATCTACTTCTGGAGGATGTCAGTTTTTGGGTGCTAGACTAGTCTCATGGCAGTGCAAGAAACAAACCACCGTATCCACATCTACAACAGAGGCAGAGTACATAGCAGCTGCAAGTTGCTGTTCTCAAGTCTTATGGATTCAGAATCAAATGCTGGATTATGGGGTAACCTTTCTACATACTCCAATCTTTATTGACAACAGCAGTGCTATTAGCATTGTAAATAATCCAGTCAAGCACTCAAAGACAAAGCACATTGAAATCAGGTATCACTTTATAAGAGATTGTAATGAAAAGAAACTTATTCAAGTTGTCAAAGTTCACACTGATAATCAGTTTGCTGATCTATTCACTAAAGCTTTTGATGTGAGTAGATTCACTTTCTTGGTAACAAGTGTGGGAATGATAAACTTTGAATAATCTTCTTCTCAAAAAGTGAGTTTATACCTGTATATTGTTATTCTTGGTGTTACTAATCTTCTTTTCAGGATATGCATAGCAGTACTCAGTATTTAGCAAGGTTAAAAGGAGTAAGTTCAGTTAATACTGCTAGTTCAGTTAATACTGCTAGTAGTTAATACTGCTAGTTCAGTTAATACTGCTAGTTCAGTTAATACTGCTAGTAGTTAATACTGCTATTTCAGTTAATACTGCTAGTGGTTAATACTGCTAGTTCAGTTAATACTGCTAGTTCAGTTAATACTGCTAGTAGTTAATACTGCTATTTCAGTTAATACTGCTAGTGGTTAATACTGCTAGTTCAGTTAATACTGCTCATGGTTAATACTGCTCGCGGTTAATACTGCAGTTAGTTAATACTGCAGTTAGTTAATACTGCTAGTAGTTAATACTGCTTGCAGTTAATACTGCTAGTTCAGATAATACTGCTCGTGGTTAATACTGCTCGCAGTTAATACTGCTAGTTCGTTAATACTGCTAGTAGTTAATACTGCTATTTCAGTTAATACTGCTAGTGGTTAATACTGCTCTAGGTTAATACTGCTTATATTCCGAATACTATAAATACCTTTTGCCCGCCTAAAAGTTCATAACGACTCTTTGCATACTGTTCTCTTGCGCTCAAAACCTTTTCTCTCTCAAGTCCGAAGTTTTCAGGCAAGTTTTCGCTAAGATCAATGGCATCCATGACATTCATCGACGAGCACAACGAGATTGCGATGCTACAAAAGCCAAAACAAGCTGAAGGTTTTCATCAGATAGTCGACTTTCTGAAGTCGAGCCACATTGCTCATGCCCTTACTGTATCACCTACAATCTACATTGAGCACCAAAGGCAGTTCTGGGCTAATGCAACCATTGTTGTGGAAAATGGTGTGCAAATGATCAAGACAAGAATCTGTGATCACTCACTTACAGTTACTGAAGAAGTCATTCGCATCAGTCTACGTCTAGACGATGCCGCTGGTATAATGTCTATCTCTAATGATGAACTGTTTTCTAATCTTACTAGAATGGGGTATGGAGGCCCATTGGGTGTTTTCAAATTCTCAAAAGCAAAATTTTCACCCCAATGGCGTTTTCTTGTTCATACCCTAATGCATTGTATCTCCAAAAAGACCACTGGATGGAGTGAGTTCAGCAGTCCAATTGCATATGCGTTGGTATGCTTGGCTACATCCAGAAGGTACAATTTCTCAAAGATGATTTTCAATGATCTTGTATCAAATATGGGAAACAAAAAGAGTTTCTTTATGTATCCCAGATTTGTTCAGGAAGTAATTAACCATGAATTGACGGACATACCTCAACCTGTTGGGGTATATGTACCTAAACCCCCAAAAGGCAAGGTTTTCTCAAATATGAGAAGATCTGCTGGGGACTCGGAAGGAGTTGACACCCCATTGTTCTCTACAATGATGGTGGTGTCCCAAACCACTGAAGGTATGGCAGCTGGGTCAAGGCCCTCATTAGACCATCCCACTGCTAGCCAAGCCCAACCTTCTCACTCAAAAACAATTCCCCAGTCCATTCTTACAAAACCAACCTCTCCAATTACCCAAACTTATCAAAGAAAACAGGTAAAGAAGGCTCCTTCCCTTCTTGTACCATCACCCACACAACCTTTAAGCCCTCTAAGGGAGAATTCTCCCCTAGAGAATATCCAAAGGGAAACCACAAGGGTGTCTCCCAACCCAAAGGAGGTGCTCTCTGAGGAGGAGGTAGAGCATATGGGAGATGAGGCTGCCACTACTCCTGCTAACACAGAGGAGGAAAGTGGTAACATCAATAAGACCTCCCCCATGGCAACTTTGAATGAGCAATCATTTGAAGGTCCCTGGTGCCAAGAAACCACAGGGGTGGATAGTGCTTCTGCTAGGCAGAAGACTTCCACTACTAAAAGATCCAATGATCCTTCAATAGGGGGTAACACTCCTGGAGAAGGTGAGGACAGATATAACTATGATGAATTGATGGAGACCATGGGAAACATCAACCAGGATGTCATCAAGCAAGGAAAAGAAATAGAGGAGATGAAGCTGGTGATCCTGTCACAACAAGTCCAGATTGAAAAATTAAAGAAGATGGTGACCAGGCTGGTTCAAAAGAAAAGAAAGAAACAATTTGTGCTCAAAAGGAGGAAACCAGAGACTGATGCTCCCAAAAAGGGGGAGATCAACATGGAAGAAGCATCAAGTGAAAGGGAGTTTGATAAAGAAAGAGTTGAAGTTGAGGGGGAGAAGGAAGCAGAAACTGTTAATGCTGCTGAAACCTTACAAGCAGCAGTAACAGAGTTAACACCAACAGAAATTGAAGTAGCTGAAGTGCTAATAAAAGCTAAGAATGACACTCCCAAAGCAAAGGGAGTGGTCATAAATGAAGGGAGAGACAAGAAATCAGAAAAGAAAGACATGGCTGCAGATATAAAAAGAAAAGGGAAAGAAAAGATGATAGAATCTGATCAACCATCTAAAAAGCAAAAGATGATTGAGTCAGATGAAGCATTAGCAAAGAAAGTGCAAGAAGAGTTAGATCTAGCAGAAAAGGAACAGGTTGAAAAAGACAGAGAAATGGCCAGAGCACTAGCAAATGAGTTAAATGAAGCATTCCAGAAAGGGTTAGAAACAGAGAAAGCCAAGCAAAGAGCAATAACCTTGAGAAAGGCTATGATGGTCAGATCAAGTGCAAAGAAGAGAAGACCTTCACAAACTTACCTTGCTACTCAGGAAAGAAACAAAATGATAACTTTCTTGAAAAGTGCAATTGGGGTAAAGAAAGAAATGTTTGTGAAGATGAATTTTGATCAAGTTAAGGATCTATATGAGAAAGAAATGGAGAAGCTGAAGAGCAATGAAAAGGATAGAGTGGAGTTTGAAAAGAAGGCAAAGGAGAGACATGATATAGATATGAATCAACCATTCCCTGAAAGTGAAGAGGGAACTCCTATAAAAGAAATGGAAAGGGAAAAGGAAGAAAAGAAGAAGGAAGCTACTCTAGTGCAGGTTCAAAAGACTTTGAAAAGAACCAAGATGATGGCCAAAAGAAAGAAAGATAAGAAGTCTAGAACAGAAGAAGAACAAAATGTTGCTGAAGAAGAAGTGGCACCTGAGTCATCAAGCCAGCAAGGGTCATCAATCAAAGATGATGTAAGCTTATATATGGTAGTGATGGACAAAGTGCCTGAACCAATTTCTGCAGAACCTGTTGGAGTTAAGCCACCAGAGATCATTCACTGGGATGTTCTGAAAATGGATGGAAAAGATTACATCAGACTAAAGAGGAAAGGTGACAAGTATGAAATATTCAATACTTGGATCAAGGTTGTCAAAACATGCTCTAGATCAGATATAGAAGAAATGTTTGACATAGGAATTAAGCTGTATGCAGACCATCTGAATACTCCAGGAATGTCTCTTACAAAACTGGTGATGGAGTATTTATGCATGATGTTCAAACCTGAAGAAGTGAACCAGGTAATCAAGAGTGTGTTTAAAGAAGTTACAAGTTGGACTCTATATGAAACTAGTGGAGTATATGCAGTGACTTTGGATAGAAATCACACAGAATACTTCCTAGTGGATAGAGTATATAATCACACCAGACTGAAGGTTCATGCCATGCTAAAGAAGAAGTTGGGTTGTGCACCAAATTCAGAAATGGCCAAGTATCTCATTCAGAGGATAATCAATCAGAGTTTGGGACTGAATCCAGACTTAGCAGCGTGATCTTGGAAGTTTTGGGAGCATTAAAAAGAGCATCTGGAAGAATATCTGAAGAACTTGACTTCTCTTCTAAAAGTCAAGTTAGGGGGAGATTGTTGGGAACTGAAGATTCTACTAAGTGTAGTTACTACTGCTAGTACAAGTGTAGTTACTACTGCCAGAACAAGTTGAAGATTAATACTGCTAAGTGTTACTACTGCTAGTAGAATTAATGCTGCTAGTTAAAGTTAGTACTGCTTGAACAAAGTTAGTACTGCTTAGCTAGTTAGTACTGCTAGTAGTTAGTACTGCTTGCAGTTAATGCTGCTAGTTGAAGTTAATGCTGCTGAGCATTATTAGTGCTGCTAAAGAGATACGGATGGAAAGTACTACAGCTGGATATACTGAAGATATACTTAGAAGATATACATGGAAGATATACTGAAGATTTGTTTATTCTTTGTAATTATCTTTTTATCAGTATATGTATAGAATGTGTAGAATAGATAGAAAGAACTTTTATATAATTGTTTTTCAAGAGAAAAATCGACCTCAAGGCATAGATCCTAATTCTAGAGAAGTAGAATTCGTATTGGTGAGTCTGTTCATCAATATTGAGGTTGAGAGTGTAATCTTGTAACTTTAAGCATTCAATACAAGTTTACTGTTTGATCATTATATACTGTGTTTGATTACTGTTTTATTAAATATCAAAGTGTTTTTCCGCAACTTCTTTGATATTAGTTTCTGAGTATAAATTCTTGTTAATAATTCGATCCTGACAGATAGCAAAGCAGATGATGGATTTCTTGTTGGTTACTCATCTCAGAGTAAGGCTTACAGAGTTTTTAACTCTTCTTCTAGAATAATTGAAGAAAGTGACAATGTCAAATGCAATGAGAACACACCAAATCCTATTGGGACTGGTCCTCAATGGCTATTTGACATTGATTCACTGACTAACTCTTTTGGTTTCAGTAGTGATGATTATACAGGTTCAGGGAGTGGAGGATCAGGGACTACACAAGTTCAAGATACTATATCTAAATCTGTGATCTTTCCTATGCCTACAGTGGATCCTGTTGAAGTCTGTGAAAAGGAGCCATCTACTGAACCAAATCAGAGTGAAGAAGAAAGAAGAGCTGAGAAGAGTGAAGAAAATAAAGAATCTGAAGTAGCTGCTGAAATCACCTCAGTTGAGTTGAATGACTCAAATCTAGAGGTTGGACTCAATGAAGAGTCTAGTCATCACACCAGAACTCAAAAGAATCATCCTCCTCAGTTGGTAATAGGAGATATCTCTTCTCCTATGATGACTAGAAATCAAAGCAGACTGCAAGAGATGCAAGACCAACAACATACAGTGCTTTCTTGTTTTTTTATCCCAACTTGAGCCTAAGAAGGCTCATGTTGCTATGAAAGAATCCAGTTGGATAGAAGCCATGCAAGAAGAGCTACTGCAATTTAAGCTGCAAGATGTTTGGGATCTGGTAGACCTTCCTAAAGGTCAAAGAGCAATAGACACTAAATGGGTCTTCAGGAATAAGAGAGATGAGAGAGGAATAGTAATAAGGAATAAAGCAAGGTTGGTGGCTCAAGGGTATACACAAGAAGAAGGAATAGATTATGAAGAAGTATTTGCACCAGTGGCGAGGATAGAAGCAATTAGATTGTTCCTGGCCTATGCTTCTTATATGAAATTCAAAGTCTATCAAATGGATGTAAAAAGTGCATTTCTATATGGCTCAATTGAAGAAGAAGTTTATGTCTGTCAACCACCAGGGTTTGAAAACCCAAGCTATCCGGACAGAGTCTACAAAATGAAGAAAGCACTTTATGGACTGCATCAAGCACCAAGAGCATGGTATGACACTCTGTCATCCTATCTCTTGGAAAATGGCTTTGAAAGAGGAGTCATTAACAAGACTCTGTTCATCAAGAGAAAGAAGAAGGATATCTTGCTGGTCCAAATCTATGTGGATGATATTATCTTTGGATCCACAAGAGACATCATGTGCAAGGAGTTTGGGGAACTAATGCATCAAAGGTTCAAAATGAGTTCCATGGGGGAACTTACTTTCTTCCTTGGACTCCAAGTTCAACAGAAGTCAGATGGAATCTTTATCTGTCAGTCCAAGTATGTGCAGGACATTCTAACCAAGTTTGGTTTCTCAGATTCAAAACCTGCCAGCACACCTATGGAGACACACAAGCAGATAACAGCAGATCTTGAGGGGGAGGATATGGATGTTCATCATTATAGATCCATGATTGGCTCTCTCATGTATCTTACAGCCTCTAGGCCAGACATAATGTTTCCAGTCTGTGTATGTGCAAGATTCCAAGTTAGGCCAAAGCAATCACACTATCAAGCTGTTAAGAGGATATTCAGATATCTCAAAGGGCAACCCAGATTGGGACTTTGGTATCCTCATGACTCATCATTTGACCTACTTGCATACTCAGACAGTGATCTAGGTGGAGCAAACTTGGACAGAAAATCTACTTCTGGAGGACGCCAGTTTTTGGGTGCAAGACTAGTGTCATGGCAGTGCAAGAAACAAACCATAGTGTCCACATCTACAACAGAGGCAGAGTACATAGCAGCTGCAAGTTGCTGTTCTCAAGTCTTATGGATTCAGAATCAAATGCTGGACTATGGGGTAACCTTTCTACACACTCCAATCTTTATTGATAATAACAGTGCTATCAGCATTGTTAATAATCCTGTTAAGCACTCAAAGACAAAGCACATTGAGATCAGGTATCACTTCATAAGAGATTGCAATGAAAAGAAACTTATTCAAGTTGTAAAAGTTCATACTGATAACCAGTTTGCTGATCTATTCACCAAAGCATTTGATGTGGGTAGATTCACTTTCTTGGTAACAAGTGTGGGAATGATCAACTCTGAATAAGCTCCTACTTAAAAAGTGGTTCAATACCTGTATATTGTTTATTCTTGGTGGTCCTAATCTTCTTTTTCAGGAAAAGTATAGCAGTACTCAGTCCTTCACAAAGCTTTTAAAGTATAAGTATGATTAATACTGTCAGTACAGTTTTAGTACTGCCAGTACAATTTTACTACTTCCAGTGTTCAGTTAATACTGCTCTCAGTTAATACTGCTCTCAGTTAATACTGCTCTCAGTTAATACT
This sequence comes from Arctium minus, assembly GCA_954870635.1. NCBI lineage: Eukaryota > Viridiplantae > Streptophyta > Magnoliopsida > Asterales > Asteraceae > Arctium > Arctium minus. Next base: position 22,277,408 of record OX941082.1, read on the forward strand.
GCTCTCAGTTAATACTGCCTTCAGTTAATACTGCCTTCAGTTAATACTGTTCACTGTTAATACTGCTTTCACTAAATTTTTAGGGTTAATACTGCTTATAATCCACAAGCTATAAATACCCTTTCCCCGCCTAAAAAGTTCATAACGACTCTTTGGATACTGTTCACTTGCGCTCTAACCCTTTTCTCTCAAGTACCAAGTTTTCAGGCAAGAACACTCAAGTTCAATGGCATCCATGGCTTTAATTGACGAGCACAATGAAATCGCGATGCTCCAAAAGCCGAAACAAGCTGAAGGTTTTCACCAGATAGTCGACTTTCTGAAGTCCAGCCACATTGCCCATGCTCTCACTGTATCACCAACTATCTACATAGAGCATCAAAGGCAATTTTAGGCTAATGCCACCATTGTTACTGAGAATGGTGTGCAAATGATAAAGACAAGGGTGTGTGAAAAACCCCTAACCGTTACTGAAGAGGTACTACGCATCTGTCTACGTCTAGATGATGTTGCAGGTATAACCTCTATTCCTAATGAAGAACTTTTCTCAAATCTTTCAAGAATGGGGTATGAAGGCCAAATGGGGATTTTTAAGTTTTTCAAAGCTAAATTTTCACCCTCATGGAGGTTCTTTGTTCATACCTTGATGCACTGTATTTCAAATAAAACAACTGGCTGGAGCCAATTTAGCAGTCCCATTGCATATGCTTTGGTGTGTTTATCCACTGCTAGAAAATATAATTTTTCTCAAATGATCTTCAATGATCTTGTCTCAAATCTAGACAACAAGAAGAGTTTCTTCATGTATCCCAGATTTGTTCAGACAGTTATAACTACTGAATTGTCGGACATACCTCACTTTGATGGGGTATATGTACCTAAACCCCCTAAAGGCAAGGTTTTCTCAAATATGAGAAGATCTCCTAGGGACTCAGAAGGAGTTGACACCCCATTGTTCTCAACAATGATGGTGGTGTCCCAACCACAACAAGGTATGGCAGCAGGGTCAAGGCCCCCATTAGACCATCCCACTGCTAGCCAATCCCAACCTTCCCACTCTATATCAATCCCCTAGTCTCTACTTCATAAGCCAACTTCACCAATCACCCAAACTTATCAAAGAAAACAGGTAAAGAAGGCTCCTTCCCTTCTTGTACCATCACCTACTGAGCCTTTAAGCCCTCTATTGGAGCATTCTCCAACAGAGAATATCAACAGGGAATCCAATAGGGTGTCTCCCAACCCTGAGGAGGTTCTCTCTAAGGAGATGGAGGAGCATATGGGTGAGAAGGCTGCCACTACTTCTGCTAGCACAGAGAAGGACAGTGGTAACATCTCTAAGACCTTCCCCATGGCAACTTTGGGTGAGAAATCAACCAAAGGAACCCGGTGCCAAGATACCAAGGGAGTAGTTGGTGCTTCTGCTAGGCAGAAGGCCACTATTACAAGATCCAAGGATCCCTCAAGGATGGGCAAAACATCCAAAAAGGGTGAGGACAGAACTGACACTGATGAATTGTTGGACAAAGGTTCCTGTGATCCTTCAAGGGTGGGTAAAACACCTAAAGAAGGTGAGGATAGATATACTTACTGGGAATTGATTGAGGCATTAGCCAACATTAATGTTGATGTGGTTAATCAAGGAAAGGAAATCAAAGAATTGCAGCAAGTGGTCATCTCCCAACAACAGCAGATTTCCAAACTCAAACAACTGGTGGGAAAGCTCATGGCCAAGAAAAGAAGAGGTCAGTTTGTTCTAAGAAGGAGAAAGGGGGCAACCAACAAGGAAACTGTGTATGCTTCCAACAAGGGGGAGAATTCAAGCTCAGAACAGATAAATCAACAGATTGAGGGGGAGTTTGTTGAAGAAAAGAAAGCAGCAGAAACAACACCAGCAGCAGTTACAACCCAGAAGCAGAAATTATTACTACTGCTGAGCCAAAACAAGCAGCAGAAACTGTTAGTGCTGCTGAAACTTCACAAGCAGCAGTAACAGAGTTAACACCAGCAGAAATTGAAGTAGCAGAAATGCTTGTCAAAGCAAATAATGACACTCCCAAAGCAAAGGGAGTGGTCATAAATGAAGGGGGGAGCAAAGAAAATAGAGAAGAAAGAAATGGCTGCAGATGCAAAGAAAAAGGGAAAAGAAAAGATGATAGAATCTGATCAACCATCCAAAAAGCAAAAGATGATTGAGTCAGATGAAGCATTAGCCAAGAAAATGCAAGAAGAGTTAGATCAAGCAGAAAAAGAACAGGTTGAAAAAGGCAGAGAAATAGCCAGAGCACTTGCAAATGAGTTAAATGAAGCATTCCAGAAAGGGTTGGAAACAGAGAAGCCAAAGCAAAGAGCAATGAGCTTGAGAAAGGCTATGATGGCCAGAACAAGTGCTAAGAATAGAAGACCTTCACAAACTTACCTTGCAACTAAGGAAAGAAACAAAATGATAACTTTCTTGAGGAGTGCAATTGGTGTAAAGATGATGGCCAAAAGAAAGAAACAAAATGATAGCTACTACTATAGGGCAAGGTCAAAGGACTCTGAAGAGAACTAAGATGATGGCCAAAAGAAAGAAGATTGTAAAGAAGCCTAGAGTAGAAGAAGAGAAAAAGGTTGATGAAGAAGAAGAGGCACCTAAGAATGAAGAAAAGAAAGCTGAATCTCAGGAAGAACCACAGAGTTCAGATGTAAGCATGTACATGGTGGTAATGGATAAAATTCCAAAGCCTATCTCAGCTGAACCTGTTGGATTCAAACCTCCTGAAGTCATTCACCGGGATGTCTTGGTGGTAGATGAAAAGGAATATATCAGATTGAAGAGAAAGGATGAGAAGTATGAAGTGTACAGCACTTGGAACAAGATTGTCAGAACCTGCTCAAGATCTGATATTGAAGAAATGTTTGAGATAGGGATGAAGTTATATGCAGATGAACTGAAAGCTCCAGTGATTTCAATTACAAAGCTGATAATGGAGTATCTGTGTATGATGTTCAAACCTGATGAAGTGGAGGAGATAATAAGGAATGTCTTTCAAACAGTGAATAATTGGACTCTACATGAAACTAGTGGAGTATATGCAGTGACTTTGGATTTGAATCACACTGAGTACTTTCTAGTGGATAGAGTATACAACCATAGCAGATTGAAGCTTCATGCCATGCTAAATAAGAAGCTGGGTTGTGCACCAAATTCAGAAATGACAAAGTACCTAATTCAGAGAACTATCAATCAGAGTATGGGACTGGATCCTAACATTGGAGTAGATCAATGAAGGTTTTGGAAGCATTTGAAGAACTTGACTTCTCTTTCAAAAGTCAAGTTAGGGGGAGATTGTTGGGAACTGAAGATGTGAACAAGTCTTTAATGCTGCTAGTTCAGAATTAGTACTGCCAGAGCATATCAAAGATAATGCTGCTAGGTATTACTACTTATAGTAGAATTAATACTACTAGTCAAAGTTAGTGCTGCTTGAACAAAGTTAGTACTGCTTAGGAGTTAATGCTGCTTGAACAAAGTTAGTACTGCTAGAGGTTAGTACTGCTTAGGAGTTAATGCTGCCAAGTTTCAGTTAATACTTCCAAGATGATTAGTGTTGCTTATGAGATGAAGATCCGAATTACAAGAATGACAGCTGGATAGACTGAAGATATTCATGGAAGATATTCTGAAGATATTTTATTTATTGTAATTATCTTTTACTCAGTATATGTATAGAATGTACAGAATAGTTTAATTAGTTATTGAGATTAGGTTTTTGTTCAAGAGAGAATCAACCTCAAGGCATAGTTCCTAATTCTAGAGAAGTAGAATTCGTCTTGAAAGAGTTTGTTCTTCAAGATTGAGGTTGAGTGTGTAATCTTGTGATTTTAATCATTCAATACAAGTTTACAAGTTGTTAATCATACTCACTGTTTGTTTATTGTTACATTGAATATCAAAGTGTTATTCCGCAACTTCTTTGATATTGTTTCTGAGTATTCATAATTCTTGTTGAGAATTCGATCCTGACAAACACTCCAGAATTTGGAAACCCAAGTCAATCAAATCGCACTCAACCAGAACATGAATTGTAGGCACTTTGCCTAGTGACACATAAGTCCCAAGAGCCCCGGGAAAAGAACATGTGAAGGTCGTGACCCTTAAGAGTGGTAAGGAATTAGCAAAGACAGTGCTAAAAGAATTTGAACCAATGACTAAAACTGAATTTGAAAAATACATAAGGCCAGAACCCAATGCTACAGCATTGCCCCCTGTTAATGAAATACCACCCAAACATTAGGAAACCAAGAGTCTGATACTGCAAATCCTATCCCTCTTAGAAATAACTATCCTTTATTCTTTTCTGAAGAAGACCCTAAGACAAAGACTTTAGAAAATAAAATTCCAACCATCCCTCAAGAAAGTACACCAAAAGTCATAAAGGATCCATCTTGCTCAACACAACCAAGCAAAGCTATCATAAAACCAGTTCTTCCCTATGTACCTTATCCCCAAAGGTTAAGAGATCAAAAGGAAGAACTGCAATTTAATAAATTCTTGGATGTGTTCAAAGAATTGCATATCAACATACCCCTTGTTGAAGCAATTAAACAAATGCCAAGTTATGCCAAATTCCTTAAATACATCTTAAGTAAGAAGAAGTTGAATGAATATGAAACCGTTGCCCTTACTGAAGGATGTAGTGCTCTTTTGACCAATAGAATACCCCCTAAGCTGAATGATCCTGGGAGTTTTACCATTCCTTGTTCAAAGGTGTGATTTAGGAGCCAGTATCAATCTCTGCCTTTATCTGTCTTAAACAACTTAGGAATAGGAGAAGCCAAACCTACCACAGTCACACTTCAATTGGCAGACAAAACCATTGCCTACCCTAAGGGAAAAATTGAAGAAGATGTTTTGGTTCAGGTTGATAAGTTCATCTTTACAGTAGATTTTATTATCTTGGATTTTGAGGCTGATAAGGACATTCCCATCCTTTTGGGAAGACCTTTTCTAGCCACCGGAAGGACTTTGATAGATGTCCAGAAATGAGAGATAACCATGAGACTCCAAGACCAAAAAGTCACATTTAATGTTTTCAATTCCTTAAAATACCCGGATGATATTGAGGATTGTTCAACCTTAAGTGTGATTGAATCAGCATGTCATGAGGATGGAGTTAGAAAAGCTTGTAGGTTGGAAGAAGAGGATGATAAGGATTTACATAATGTTGATGAGTTTTCCTTAGAAGAAGAAGAAACTATCCCTGTCAATGTTGTAACATTTGAACATTTGGAAAATACTGAACAAAAACCTTTCATTCCATTCATTACTTCACCACTTAACTTGGAGTTAAAACAACTCCCATCTCATCTCAAATATGCTTTTCTAGGTGAAGAAGGCAAATTACCTGTCACAATTTCATCCACTCTAGAATTGCATCAAGAAAAAAATTAATAAGCATGTTGAAGTTGCACACCAAAGCCATAGGATGGACAATTGTTGACCTTAAAGGGATTAGTCCCTCCATTTGTCAACACAAGATCATCCTAGAAGACAAGAACTTCACTTCCATAGAACCTCAAAGAAGGTTGAATCATATCATGAAAGATGTAGTGAAAAAGGAAATTTTAAAATGGTTAGACGCATGAATCATTTTTCCAATAGCCAGTAGTTCTTGGGTTAGTCCAGTCCAGTGTGTTCCAAAGGAAGGAGGTATGACAGTCATTACCAATGACAAAAAATGAACTCATACCCACTAGAGTAGTCTCCGGATGGAGAGTTTGCATGGACTACCGCAGACTAAACAAAGCTACCCAAAAGGACCATTTTCCACTACCTTTTGTTGACCAAATGTTAGATAGACTGGCTGGTAAGGAGTATTATTGATTTTTGGATGGATACTCCGGGTACAATCAATAGCCATCTCACCAGAGGACCAGGAAAAGACCACCTTTACTTGTCCTTATGGCACTTTTGTTTTCAAGAGAATGCCATTTGGACTTTGTAATGCTCCAGCAACTTTTCAAAGATGCATGATGTCCATATTTTCCGACATGCTTGAAAAATCCATTGAAATCTTTATGGATGATTTTTCTGTCCATGGGTCATCTTTTGATAATTGTTTGGAAAATTTGAAAAAAAAGGTCTTGAAAGATGTGAGGAAACTGATGTGGTCCTAAATTGGGAGAAATGTCATTTCATGGTTAAACAAGGAATTGTTCTGGGACATTTAATTTCAAAAAGAGGAGTTGAGGTAGATAAAGCCAAATTAGAAGTTATTGAAAAACTACCTGAACCAACTATTGTTACAGGAATCAGAAGTTTTCTTGGCCATACTGGATTTTATAGAAGATTTATCAAGGGCTTTTCAAAAATCTCAAAACCCTTGTGTCTACTATTACAACATGATCAAAAATTTGATTTCAATGAGGATTGCAGAAATGCATTCTTTATTCTGAAAAAAGCTTTGGTAAATGCACCAATAGTTGTTGCTCGATTGGAACAAACCTTTTGAATTCATGCGTGATGCAAGTGATTGGGCTGTAGGAGTTGTCCTAGGTCAAAGAACATAAAAGATCTTTCATTCAATTTATTATGCAAGTAAGACTTTGAATGAAGCACAAATTAATTACACAATAACAGAAAAAGAACTCTTAGCAGTGGTTTTTGCCTTTGAGAGATTTAGATCATATTTAATGGGAACAAAAGTGATTATACATACAGACCATGCTGCCATTAAATACTTGATCTCAAAAAAAGATGCTAAACCTAGATTGATAAGATGGATTTTGTTGTTACAAGAATTTGGCCTTGATATAGTGGACAGAAAGGGAGTAGACAACCAAGTCGCGGACCATTTGTCCAGGCTAGAAAACCTTGAGAAAAAGAAAGAGGAAGGAAATATAATTGAGTCCTTCCTAGATGAGAGAATCTTGATGCTACAGCTTTCAGCTATGACTTGGTATGCTGATATTGTCAATTATTTGGCCTGTGGTATCAAACCATGTGACTACACCCATCATATACTCAAGAAATTCATTCATGATACCAAATACTACTGTGGGATGACCCTTATCTGTTTAAAATTGGAACATATCAAATCCTGAGAAGATGCATTCCAGAAGCTGAGGTGGCATCAATTTTGCAGCAATGCCACCAGTCAGCTTATTGAGGTCATTTTAGTGGACAGATGACAACAACAAAAGTTTTATAATCTGGTTTTTATTGGCCTACTCTCTTCCAAGACTCCCATAATTTCTCAAAAATATGTAATGAATGTCAAAGAAGTGGTTCCATTTCTCAGAAAAATGAAATGCCTTTAAACGGGATCTTAAAAGTTGAGTTATTTGATGTGTGGGGAATTGATTTTATGGGACCATTCCCACCATATAACAATTGCCAATATATTCTTGTTGCTGTTGACTATGTGTCAAAATGGGTAGAGGCCTTGGCTTGTACTTCAAATGATGCAAAAATTGTGGTTAAGTTCCTCCAAAAGCAAATTTTTACAAGGTTTGGTACCCCCAAGGCACTGAATAGTGATGAGGGTAACCACGTTGTAAACAATTTTCTACAAGGAGTTCTTGGAAAATATAACATTAATCACAGGGTTGCAACTGCCTACCACCCACAGACAAACGAATTAGTTGGACTTTCAAATAGGGAAATCAAAGGAATTATAGAGAAAGTGGTCAAACCCAATCGGAAGGATTGGGCTTTCAAACTAGATGATGCTTTATGGGCATACCGCACTGCTTTTAAAACTCCAATTGGTATGTCCCCATATAAGCTAGTCTTTGAAAAAGCCTGTCACCTTCCTCTAGAACTTGAGCATAAAGCATATTGGGCCATCAAAGAATTAAACATGTCTTTAGATAGTGCTAGAAAAAAAAGAAAATTACAAATGTGTGAAATGGAGGAGCATAGAAATATGTCTTATGAGAATGCCAAGCTCTATAAAGAGAAGACCAAAAAATGGCATGACAAGAGAATCCATCACAGAGAGCTTAAAGCAGGACAAGAGGTTTTCTTGTTCAATTCCAGACTAAGACTGTTTACAGGAAAATTAAAATCTAGATGGTTTGGTCCTTTCACAATCCACAAAGTCTTCCCTATGGCTCTGTTGACCTTGTGAATCCAAAGACAAATAATGTTTTCAAGGTAAATGGACAGAGAGTGAAGTTTTATCATGATGTTGTAGCAATCCCAGAGCATTGCTCTATGGACTTAGCTACCATTCTTTAAAACTCAAAAAGGAATTGTGTCCTCTCTGGAGTCCACCAAAGCTTGTATATATTTTAATCTTGGTTATTTCAGTTTTATACCTACTTTTGCATTTTAGTCTTTATGAAGCAATTCAGAAAACTTGCAAAATACTGCAGCATTGGGTGCAGTAGATCATCTTTAGTTTGGGAGGAAAAAGCTGAATATTTTTCAAGAAAAGAAATTGAGGGAAAATAATAAACTTTTCAGATATAAAAAGTGATAAGATGTTTTCTTTTTAAAAAAAGTTTATAAAGTAGACTTCACCTTACTTGTTTTCTTTCTACAAAAAAAGATCATCATTGTACTACTTCACCAAGCACATCAACCTTTTTCCTTGCATAGTGACTAAAGGGTACAAGGCCATAATTTTTGATAATTAAACTGTTGAGGCCATGCCTTGTACTTTAATTGGTAAAGAGGGAGATTTAAAAAAAAAGTATTAGATTAATTTTTCCCCTTTTTGGTTATAAAATTGATTTTTGGTTGTTTCTTTGAACCAGTTTTAGAAACCCACGTCTCTTCTTTTTTCAAAACCTCCTTATTCACTCACCCCCTCAACTCCCTCACTTTTCTCTCTCGAAAACCACCCAACACCATCTTTTTCAAAAATCTCTTTTTGGTTTCTCTCATTTGCAAACCACCACCGTAACCATCCACCCTCACTAATAGTAAGAATAAAGAGGTCTGCGAGTAGAGACCCGTCGGCGGCGAACCCTCGCCGGACCAGACGAAAGACGACTGTCGCATCATCCCCATCCAAGGGGGAGTCATCGGCGGCTGTAGAAAAACAGCCCACACCACCATTGTCGCCGATGGTGCCTTCTGAAGCCACCACAAACCCCATATCACCATCCAAACCCACTATCGCCTCAACCCCAAAAGAGGGGGAATCATCGGCTTCCGTCGGGAAGGAAGACGCACCACCTACAACTCCGGTGGAATACCCACCAAGTGCTACCACTGTTCAACCACCACCCAAAACCCCCTCTATCGAAAATTACCCTCTCCTCTACCCTCTGATCATCTTGCGATGGTCATTCTAGAAAACCCTCCTATGACCGAAAACCACCAAAACCCTTTCATTGATCAAACCCAAAATGTTATTCCAGTCAATAGCCCCAATGAAACCAACCATCCCACTAACGATAGCCCTAACTCGGCTCCTTTGATCGAGGAACACTGTGGCGGACAATAAGAAGAAAAAGGCTACTGTGGCTGAAAAACCAAGGGTTGTTGAAGAAATGATGCAAGAGTCTAGAGTTCCAGACCTTAATCTTAAGGTCTCAAGTGAGGTATTATCTGATTTTGAGCATGATATTGATTATGAAATCTTCTCTGAGTCCAAAGACAAAGAGGAGTTCACCACTAATTTTCCTCATGAAACACTAATGCTCTTACCTTGGTATTCTTTTGAACAACCATCTCCAGCCTCTCACCCAAGCCCTAATGTGGCTATGAGTGAAAATAGGCAGGGAGATGAAAGGGATGGAGTGGAAATTTCATTGGCACATGTGGACAGAACAGGTGGAACAGGGAATGATGCTGTAGCATCCCCACAGCATCTGGTGATAGATTTTGAAGAGCCTACTGAAAATCCTCCTTGTGAGGGTACTGTTCAGAAAAGGAAAAAGAAAAATTTGGGTAAAAGATCTGTGTCTAGGACTAACATTTCAGGAGTTGAGCCACCAAAAAAGAAAGGGAAAGAGAAGGTCAAGCCATCAAAGCCACCAACAAGAAATCCTCACGGGCATCCAAATTTGATGCTAGAGCATCCTCACAGCATCCATAGGCAGTGTCTCAAGGTACAAAATTCTTCCCACGACCATCACGGCCTTTGGATGGATTCAGTAGTCCAAAGGCAAAAGACATGTATAATAGACTTAAGGAAAACCCTTGTCTTGTTGATAAAGGATTTGATGTGAGGAGTATGAGTGAATTGGACTTCATTAAGAATGGCATTGAGAGTAAAATTTGGGTGCAGTTTTGTCAAGTAAAACCTCTATACAACATCACTCTCCTCCGAGAATTTTATGCAGAGGTTAGTCTGGCCAAAACAACATTGGTGAAAGTAAGAGGTAAAGAGATCACTATATGTGATAAGGCCTTTAATAATTTTTTGGGCCTCCCCTCTCCAACAAACTCAGAATTTTCCTCTCTTTTGCACAAAGGCACCAAAGAAGACCTAGATGAAATTGCTAGAACATTAGGGAAGTCTGGAGCCACATGGGAACCACATGCAGATTACACGCTTAGGAAGTTTAGATATTGCAATCTTCTGCCTAATGTGAATGTTTGGTCCAATTTCATAAAGTCCTCATTTAATCCCACCACCCATGACACCTATGTAACAAGGGACAGAATGATCATGCTCTACTGCATCATTGCTGATAAAACCATAAATGTAGGAGAAATCATATCAAAGTCCACTGTGTATTGTGCTTGTAGAAACCAGGGGAAACTATTTTTCCCTGGTTTGATTCATAATTTTTTGGTCAAAGCTGGTGTTCCCCAGTATAAGGAGGATGAGATTGTGAAAGAAAAAATGGGTAAGGACAAATGGTGCATAGACATGAAGGCAGTTGTTAGGATGAGGCATGAGAGGGTTGGAGGGAGTGATCTAATAAGCATGGCCCAAGATTTACTTGGGCAAAACAGTGAAATTTTGGACCCACTATTGCAACAAAGAAATGAGGTCATGGATAGAATTGATGAGCTGCAAACTGTCATGGAGGAGAGGTTCAAGAAAATAGAAAATAATAGGAAGGTGGAACTCATTCGGTTGAAGGCTAACCTGTTGGTAAAGAGGAAACTCTGAGGCTTGAAGAAAGGAACCAACAGTTGCTGCTGGAGAAGGACGAACTGTTGAAGAAGGTGGCAGTAGGTGATGCTGAAGCATTGCCATCCACATCTGCACCTGGCACTTCACACCCTACTCCTCATGAGTAGGCCAGGTTCAATCATCTTCCTTAGTCTCCATGTTTTACATTTCAGTTTTTGAGTCTGGGATAAATTTTTCATTTGTAGATTTCTTTTATTTGCAAGATTGCATGTGTAGAATGTTAATATCTTTTGAGTACATAGCCCTAATAATTCCATAATTGCATGGCATTCACCTAGTAATGTGTTCTTGCTAGAACTATAATTACTCTGTTTGGGACACAATTTGACTTGCACATATTTCACATATTTAGGGGATGACCTAGGCTTTCTTTTCATACACCATTTTAGCCACTTGTAACCTTTTTAAAACACAATATGTGCATTCATCCTAAGACAATGAGGACATTGTCAACTTCTAAGTTTGAGGTTGAAAGGGTTACAAGTTACCCAAAATGGGAAAAACATGTCAATACAAAAGAGCAAAGCTCTAATATGACAAAAACACCAAAAATGCCCCATAGGGATAAAGGTGCACAAAAATTGAAAAAAATACCCCATAGGGGTGAGAGAGCACAAAGTGCCAAAAATTGAAATTTTTTTTGAACCTTTTGATGAATATTGGTGTGAGAAAAGGCTTGGTGAGAAAAGATATGCAACAAAATGAGTGACCCTACAAGCCCTAGTGATCCTAAATGAAGTTTGTGTGATGTTTGACAAAGAAAAGAGTTATGCTATCATATGGTCCATACACACAAATAGGCTATGGAGGTCTCACTTTGGATTTATGAAAGGTTATGAATTGTATGTGATATACTCTACACATTGTGTGCACTTATTGCCATTATCTTGCAATCTTTTCAACTTTGAGTCATTTTCTTATTTTATTTTTATTGCTTGAGGACAAGCAAAACTTCAAGTTTGAGGTAGTGATATGTATTGAGAATTCAATACATATTGCGTCTTTTTCTTATATTTTAGGATTTCAAATTCTTTTTATCCCAACAATTGAGTCATTTTCTTAACTTATTTTCCACTTTTTCTTATTCATGGAGCTAAGTTTATGATTTACCTATTTGTTGTTATTTTGTGTAAACCCACTTAAAATCTTTTGTTTATTGTGATGGCAGATTGATGTTGTAGCATTGGGGGTTGTTTTGGGATGGATCTATGAAGATATTTTGATGAAGATTGCAATCCTGAATTTTTGGCCGTCCCAAATCTTTTGATAAATTGAAAATAGATTAGTGGCTGGAGTAGGAAGAGGATGACATCTTTTGGACAAATCTTTAAAAGAAAACTTCAGTTGGTGTCCTTTATATATTATTTTAAGTTTCTTATTTACATCTTTGCCATTCATGTTTGGTATAAATAGATGTTGTGGTTATTTGTTTTAGAGATGTTTTTGTATTCCATCAGTTTGAGAACTGATTTCGTGAATCTCTCACTAGAACTTTTAATATCAAGTCTTTAATCTTTTAGAATTCATGTTCTTCATTATTAGTTGTTGCAACATTGCTTGTCTTACATTTCGTTATTTCTTATTGTCTTTACTTTATGAACTTTACATTTCCGTCATTTAAATTTCCGTCATTTACATTTCCGTCATTTACATTCTGTCTTTAATTTATGTCGTTTATATTTATTGCAATTTATATTCCGTAATGAGTAGCTAATTTTATAGTTTGGGTGTGAGATAAAAAATGGAGGTTGTAAACCAAAAACTAGTGGACTTTGTTCTTCAATAACATTGTTCCACTATGTCATTTTAAGTTTTATAAATCCAAAAGCACTTCTTTACGAATTGATCACTTCTTAGAGTGTGAAAGTGCCATGGACTTAGGAATAAGCCATGAAAAAGCACGTCAGTTTGAATGATACGGGAAGTATATTTGGAAGAGTTGCTAGCAAGGGAACTTGCTATCTTTCTTTTTTAAACCGATTGATTCTTGACGGGTTGATCACTAGTCAAAGTGTTAAAGTGTAATGGACTCAGGAATCACGTCAACTTGAATGATATGGGAATCGACTCGGAAGGGTGATTTTTAAACAAAGGCATTTGTTTTTCCATATACTTTAAAGAAACCATTTGACACTCACACTGGTCCGGAAATTTGCATTGGCATATGTTGATTGAAGGCTAAACAACAGTGCAATGGTAGATATCCGGAAGGATACTCTTTAAAGTACATGGTGGAACTTGTTGTTGTTGAACTAATGCTATAACATCCCTATAGCATTGGCATCCAGAATTTGTGTTTACTCCTCACTTTAAGTCTTGCACCCATACTACCTTTATATATCTTGCTAATCATATCATTGTTAACCAACTCAAACAAAGTCTTCAAATTCACCATCTGAAATCCCTTCTTTTAATACACTTTTATTACGCTTTTACACCAATCTCTATGGGACGATATTCGGTATTTTACCGTTGTATTACTTGAAAAGACGATATTGGATCCCATTATACTTGCTTTGAGGTTCGATTATCACATGTCTTAGAGGTGTGCAAACATTCGTATCAGGGACCATACCAAATTCTAAGCTAACCACAGGACCAACAGTGTAAGTTACTCTAACTATTATTATAAACTTCATGTTGGGTCCTTGTGTTAACCCCAAAATTTGGGTTTAGTCCCTCGAACATACACTAGTGGTATTTATTTTTTTGTTTCACATAACAGATAGATCCTCTCGGGTTAGTATCATCAACTCTGCATCTATTATATCACATGCCCCTCACATGAAGGGGGAAATCGGTTCTTTTACCCATTTCCTTCATCCTCAACCCAATGGACAATCACCACCCACACATTGACACCACCAACCACCAACTTTCACCATCATTGACCACCATGCACTTTATCGGAGCATATCTCAGAGGTAGATGAACATGAACAAGAACAAAAACAGAACCTAGATTTCTTAATGCAAATCAGATAAATATAAATCAGAATTGTGAGGTCCAATTGAGATCATGATTGGTATTGACTGATGATAAACAAGAAGATTAGGGGATATAAATCAATATATTATTGAAAGCAATAAAATCTACACTAAGAGAGACCAACAACACAATGTGGCTACATTGTGGCTGATTTCACAATTACAAAAATGAAAGGTTAAACGTAAAATCTATTACAAGATTCTTATATATACCCCATACTCCCTTGTATACAATGTAAGCCCAAAACCAATACAAGTCCCAATATACATATTGTAGATTACTTTATAAAACTTCTAATAAGAACATAAAATATGTTCTAACATTATCCCCCTAAGTTTTGTAAAGTAATCATAATCTTTTAAGCTCCGGCTTCAGCTCCTCTCCCCCTTGATTTCTTTATAAAACTTAGTGCTTGTCAGGATCGAATTCTCAACAAGAATTATGAATACTCAGAAACAATATTAAAGAAACTGCGGAATAGCACTTTAATATTCAATAAGCAGAAAAACAATGAAACAGTGAATCACAATCAACTTGTAAACTTTATTTAATGATTCAAGTTACAAGCTTTTCATTCACAACCTCAATCTTGAAGAACAAGCTCTTTCAAGACGAATTCTACTTCTCTAGAATTAGGAACTATGCCTTGAGGTTGATTTTCTCTCTAGAACAAAAAAAACTCAGAATTACATATTATTCTAAACGATTCTATACATATATTTAAATTAAAGATAATTACAAAACTTAAAAAGATCTTCAAAATAATCTTCATAATTATCTTCAAGCTTTCCATGTTTATCTTCAGACGCTATCTCTTCAGCATTATCTTCTCATTATCTTAGAAGCAGCATTAATCACCTTGATCACCTTGGAAGCATTAACTGAGTCTTGGCAGCATTAACTACTAAGAAGCACTAACCACTAGCAGTACTAACTAGCTAAGCAGTACTAACTTTGTTCAAGCAGCACTAACTTTGACTAGCAGTATTAATTCTACTAGAAGTAGTAATACCTAGCAGTATTAACTTTAAGATCATCTAGTAGTACTAACTCTGAACTGGCAGCATTAATGACTTAGTCACATCTTCAGTTCCCAACAATCTCCCCCTAACTTGACTTTTAGAAGGAGAAGTCAAGTTCTTCAGATGCTCCCAAAATACCATTTTTCAGATCCCTGTACCAACATTTAGCCCCAAACTTTGATTGATCATTCTCTGAATTAGATACTTGGCCATTTCTGAATTTTCAACACATCCAAGCTTCTTCTTCAACATAGCATGAAGCTTCAGTCTGCTGTGGTTGTATACTCTATCCACTAGAAAGTATTCTATGTGATTTCTATCCAAAGTCACTGTATATACTCCACTAGTTTCATATAGAGTCCAATTTGTGACTGCTTGAAAGACATTTCTTATGATATGCTCCACTTCTTCAGGTTTGAACATCATATACAGATACTCCATCACCAGTTTTGTAATTGACATCCCTGGAGCTTTTAACTGATCTGCATACACCTTCATCCCTATTTCAAACATTTCTTCTATATCAGATCTTGAGCATGTTCTGACAATCTTGGCCTAAGTGTTGAATACCTCACACTTATCATCCTTCCTCTTGATCCTGATATACTCCTTTCCATCCACTGTCAATGTATCCCAGTGAATAACTTCAGGAGGCTTTACACCAACAGGTTCTGCTGAAATTGGTTCAGGCACTTTGTCCATCACTACCATGTACATCTTTAAATCATCAGTACTTGAAGGTTCTTTCTTTTCAGATGACTCAGGTGCCCCTTCTTCTTCAGCAACCTTTTCATCCTCTCCTTCTGTTATTCTAGGCTTCTTGATCATTTTTCTCCTAGCCATCATCTTTGTCCTTTTTAAAGTCTTTAGACTTTCACCAATAGTGGCTTCCTTCTTTGGAGTTTCTTGTTCATCAGGGAATGGTTTTTGTAAGAAATCATTGCTCTCGTTCATTCTTTTCTCTATTTCAACGCTTGCAACTTCATCCCCTTGAAGCTTGATCATTTCTGCATCATATAACCCTTTAAGTTGCTCAAAAGACATGTTTGAGAACATTTCCACTTTGACACCTACAGCACCCTTGAGAAAAGTAATCATTTTCTTCCTCTCTTGAGCACCCAGGTATGTCTTTGAAGGTTGTCTTTTCTTTGCAGCCATTTTGATCTTTCCAGACTTCCTCAAAGATGTGGCTTTCTGCTTGGCTTGTTCTGTTGCTAGGTTTTGTTGATAGGCTTTATTTAGCTCTGCAGCCATTGCTTTTGCTATCTCTCTATTGTTGGATCAAATAATTGTATTCAAGATTAATGTTAAAGTTAAGGGTTTAAACTGCAATTGTGCTAAAGTTAATTAGAGGGTTTATTATGTAATAAGTTAATAGTTATTAAGCTATTGGGCCCAAGCCCATTAGAAAGCCCATTAAGGTTAAAGCCCATATGGCCTGGGTATTTAAAGTTTTGATTAGTTTAGTTTTAGGTTAACCTTGAAAGAACTCTGATAATTTTCTAAATAGTCGCTGTAAGTTTTCTCTGTAATCCAAGGGTATCAAGAACACTCAAGGGTTTCATTGTTTATTCAAGGGATTGGTACGTTATTATTAATCTTTATATCTCTTGATTATTATTGTGTTGCTTGATTACTTGATTGATTGTTTACCAACTAGATTAAATCTGGGATAACAATTGGTATCAGAGCCTAAAGAATCAAGTTTTTAGGATTAAATCTGTGTTTTGCGATTTCACTATTCATCGATTACTATTCACAGATTACTGTTCATCGATTACTATTCACAAATCTATTTTTTTTGAAAAATTTACTGTTCATCGAAAAAATACTGTTCATCCGATTTTATGAATCTGTTATCGCATCCGGTCGATTAGTAATTGATTATTTGTGTTTTTGTGCTTCATTCGATCGAAGGATTGCTTATTTGTTGGTTTAATTGTGTTTTCGGTCGATTAAAGTTTCTGGGTTTGGTTTCGGTCGAATCCCAGAAACTCATCGTGTTCTTCGGTCATTCATCGTGTTTATCGATATTGTTGTTTGACCGATACCTATTCGACCTGAGCCTTCGACCGGGTAGTTGTAATCTCCGGTCATTCCATTCGACCGAATAGTTGTGATCTCCGGTCATTCCTTCGACCGGACCTTAGTATTCCCCGGTCTTTCCTTTGACCGTATAGGAGTATCGGCCGGACCTTAGTGGTTTCCGGTCTAGTATTCGACCGATACTTTGTTACTTCGATCTTCGTCCTTCGACCGGATACTTGTTAATCCGGTCTTGCACCTTCGACCGGATACGTGTTAATCCGGTCTTGCACCTTTGACCGAATACTTGTTACTCCGGTCTTCCCATTCAACCGGATAATTGTTTCTCCGGTCTTCCTATTCGACCGGATAATTGTTACTCCGGTCTTGCCATTCGACCGGGTACTTGCATCAAAATCTGCGAAGGGGGACAAAAGTTTTGTGCTTGATCAAAATCTTCTTAATTTTTCAGTATTTTATTCATAGATATTAGTGCTTTATACTGTGAGCGAGGACTGCATTTGATTATTTTTTGGAAATTTATTTTTCTGAAAATTTTTGAGTGTGGTCTTTACTTTTGATTCTAACGATCTCATCTAGTTGGTTGTCTTGGTACAGAAAAGTCTATTTACTAACCTTACAGCTAGGATGTCGTATCAGCTAAATATGTCTGAAGGTTATAGCCATGATTTTAACAACATGACTCTATCTGAAGTAAGAGAAAAGGCTAAACAACTTGCTGGACGGTTATCAACATCATCTCGCATGATTGATGAGTATGACAAAGAAGAAAAAATGCTCAAAGCTGAAAACAAGGATTTACAGATTCAGAACTCATCTCTTCTTATTCAGATCAATGCTTTAAAAGAAAATTTAAAAGATTCTGATTCCTTAATTGACTTTGCAGGAATAATTGAGTCTAAAGAAAAAGAGATCTTTGACCTTCAAGCAAAGCTGAAAAGATCTGAATCTAGCTCAATATGGTCAAAGAAGGAACTAATGCAAAAAGAGCTAGATCAATTGAGAAGAAGAGCAAACATTGCGAGTGAGACATCTGAAGGACTTAGAACGATAAATTCTCAACTATGTGCGGACAGAGATAAGTTTAAAGATACAGTTCTCAGTCTTGAGGTTGAGATCGATAAGCTAAAAGAAAAGGCAACCCAAGACAGAGACAATTCAAAAGCTCAAGATGAATTGTTAAAGATTGAGAAAGAGAGAAAAGATTTTGCCAAGAAATTCTCTGACTTCTCCAGAAAAGCCTTTGAAGAGAAGAAAGCATTAGAACTTAGATGTGTTAAACTTTCTCAACAAGTTTCAGACTTTGAGAAGGTTATCATTATTGAAAGAGAAAAGGCTGAGAATGAGAAGAAGAAAGATGAGCTGAAGAAAGCAAATACAGACTTTTTGGAAGAAAAGAAGATATTTGAGACGGAGATAGCCAAGCTGACAGGAAAGCTAGCTGAATTGTCAACAAACATCATGAAGGAGAAGAATTCAAAATCTGAGTTGCATAAGAAGTTTGATCTGATTGAAAAGGAAAGAAACATCTTGTCTTCAAAGATAAAGGAACTTGAAGAGATCGTTTTCAAGGTGAAGCTGACTGAGCACAAGACGCCAGAGTCAATAGCTCAATCACCAAGAGACGATCTAGCTGACTCAAATAGTTCATTAAAAACAGCTTCAAGTTCACATTTTTCAAATGTTTTCTATAATCCTTTCTATGATTTAGATGATTGTCTTACTTCTAAATCTACTGATCAGATTCGTCCTTCTAACCTTTTCTATGACAAAAATGTTGATGGTTCAGGTAACTTCAAGAAGACTAAGTCTCAAAAGAAAAGCTTCTGGAGAAGGGATGATGAGAAAGAAAGAGGAAACTGGATTTGGAGAGTTAAAGGATCTCCAGAGAAGAAGAAAGAAGAATCATTTGTGCATACATCAAATGCTAAATGGAACTATGCTTCAAAAGGTAAAACTTTTGGCAAACCTGATCTGGTTTACTCTATCAATCAACTGATCAGGTTAGCACAAAAGAAAATCAGTTGTTCCTACTGTGGCTCAAATGATTTTGTAAGAAAAGATTATATGAATAACTGGTATGGTTCTTATTTCATATCTCCCACTAGAACTGCAACTAACCCATTAGGACCCAAATACCAGTGGGTACCAAAAGCTAAATCTGTGTTGCAGGCACCCAATGTTTAAGGGGGAGAAAGAACTATGGCTTTTGAACAACACAGTTCAAAACCCGGACTTCATTGTTAAAAAGATGGCTTCTAAGTAAATCAGCTTAGAACCCGTACTTCAACGAAGTATGGCTTCTAATCACATCGGATTAGAACCCGCACTTCAGTGCTCTATCTATTTTTTATATGCTTTATTTCCTTATTTATTGTTTAAAAAAAAAAAAAAAAAAAAACCCTATAGTGATTTAAGGGGGAGAATATCTGTGATATTAACAGATTTTTGGATACTTAAATGCTTATCTGACCGTGTGTTCTTAAAGATAAATACTTGTGTTTTATCTTGTCAATATACTTTGTCAAGTATTCATACACTTAATGGTTCAGAATATAATTGTTTATATATTGAAAATTCGTTTTTGTTTATGACTTCTGGACACAACAGTTCAGAACTCGGTCTTAAAGACAAAGCTTCTATTCAATCACAAATAGAACCAGCACCTAAAGGATTCACTTCTTCTAACTCTAACTCTAATTCAACTGAGTTAGATTTACTGTTTATTGATGCCTTTGATGATATATGTGCAGATTTTGAAAAAGGCATATCAACATCAATAACAAGTGGTACAAACTCGGAGGTCCCTACTATCTCTGAAGACATGCCTGGACCTTCCGACGAAGTCACTGACACTTCAACTCCATCAGGTACAACTACACCATTAGTTTCTGACTCTACTAATACTGAATCTGTCTCTACAGATAGTTCATCTGGAAACGAAGTCCCGAGCACTTCAACCGCTAGTCCAGAAGCTTCAGTGTCAGAAACACCAGTACAAGATGTCCCGAGTACATCTGTGGAGCAACCTGCCGTGCAAGATGACAACGATGCGTCCAATACGCAACAAACAGTTGATGCACTACCAAGGACACAACGTTGGACTAAGGATCATCCCCTGGACAACGTGATAGGTGACGTACAATCTGGTGTCACAACAAGATCTGCAACAGCTAACTTCTGCATGTTTTCAAGCTTCCTCAGTTCCTTAGAGCCAAAGAAAGCGGCTGAAGCTCTACGTGATCCTTTCTGGATTTCTGCTATGCAAGACGAGCTTCTACAATTCGAAAGGAACAAGGTATGGCGCTTGATCCCAGTACCTAAAGGTAAATCCGTTATTGGAACAAAGTGGGTGTTCAGAAATAAGAAAGACGAAGCTGGAGTAGTCGTGAGAAACAAAGCTCGTTTGGTCGCCAAAGGGTATTGTCAACAAGAGGGCATTGACTATGATGAAACATTCGCCCCGGTTGCAAGGATCGAAGCCATCAGAATCTTTCTAGCCTATGCAGCGCACAAAAACTTTACAGTCTATCAGATGGATGTAAAGTCGGCCTTCCTGAACGGCGTTCTGCATGAGGAGGTCTACGTGGCTCAACCTGAAGGTTTCGTTGATCCTCATCACCCTGATCATGTCTATGTTTTAGACAAAGCGCTTTATGGTCTTAAACAAGCACCGCGAGCCTGGTATGAAACTCTCACTAAATTTCTACTTGCTTCTGGTTTCAAGAAAGGTACAGTAGATACAACCTTATTTCTTAAAAGGCAACGTGATGACTTGATTCTTATTCAGATTTATGTTGACGACATAATATTTGGGTCGACAAATCCAAAATTTTGTAAGAACTTTTCAAAGATAATGGAAACAAAGTTTGAGATGTCGATGATGGGTGAATTAAATTTCTTTCTTGGTCTACAAGTAAAGCAATTACCCGAAGGCATATTTATTAATCAAGCTAAATATATAAAAGATATTTTGAAAAAGTTCAATATGTCAGATAGTTCGGTCATGAAAACACCAATGGCTACTGGTACACTCTTAGACGCGGATCCCTCCGGGAAACCTGTTGATCAAAAGGTGTATCGTAGCATGATTGGTTCTTTACTTTATCTGACTGCCAGTCGCCCGGATATAATGTTTGCCACATGCTTTTGTGCGAGATATCAGTCTAATCCTAAAGAGTCGCACTTAACTGCTGTTAAGCGAATCCTTAAATATCTCAAAGGTTCTCCTAATCTAGGCCTTTGGTATCCAAAGGATTCTCGTTTTGAACTAACTGCCTTTACAGATGCTGATCATGCTGGTTGTAAGCTAGACCGGAAAAGCACCTCTGGATCATGTCAATTCATAGGTGACAAACTTGTGAGTTGGACTTCAAAGAAACAAAACTGTGTTTCAACATCCACTGCCGAGGCTGAGTATGTAGCTGCTGCTAGCTGTTGTTCTCAAGTCCTCTGGATGACGACACAGTTAAGGGACTTTGGATACAACTACAAGCGCATTCCGATTTATTGTGATTCCAAGAGTGCAATATCTATAACTGCTAATCCGGTACAGCACTCGAAGACCAAGCATATAGATGTACGCTATCATTTCATCAAGGATCATGTAGAAAAAGGTAATATTGAAATGCACTTTGTTCAAACTGACTTCCAGTTAGCTGATCTTTTCACCAAGCCATTGGATGAAAAGCGATTTCAATTTCTCATCAGCAAACTTGGTATGTTGAACATGTCTTAGACCTTACTCATGATTCAAGGGGGAGTATTACAAATCTTGATAGTGTGTTATTTTCCAACTGTTGTTAACGAGAAAGGAATCATTTTCATAAATGATTACCATTGTTTCTTTCACTTATGCAGGTTGGTTCAAGTGACTATGGCTTCTAATCACATCGGATTAGAACCCGCACTTCAGTGCCTTATTTTTCTGTTTTTTCTTAATCTTTAAAAAAAAAAAAAAAAAAAAAAAAAGAACTCTATAGTGATTTAAGGGGGAGAATATCTGTGATATTAACAGATTTTTGGATACTTAAATGCTTATCTGACCGTGTGTTCTTAAAGATAAATACTTGTGTTTTATCTTGTCAATATACTTTGTCAAGTATTCATACACATAACGGTTCAGAACATTCTATTTTGACTTTGTTATTACCATGTATCAAAAGTTAAATCTTTCTATGGTAATACTCACGTTCTTTGTATTCACTGTTGATTGAATCAAACGTCATTTCATGTGCTTTCATTGAAAATATGTTTATATATTGTTCATATAAACAACATTCGTTTTTGATTCTCCAACATATTGTTCTTCATGACAAATCTCCTATGAGCTTAATTGTCAAACTCTTTTAGTTTGAGGGGGAGAATTGCATCGTCAAACATCTTTTGTTTTGACATCTCCGAAAGTCTTATTTCTCATGTAATAAGTGGTATTTGTGCTTACATGTACAATAGCCTGTTGAACAACATGTTTCATTTAGGAAAATACATGGGATTCAGTGTGTGAGCTTAACAGAACTTCCATGGATTCACGATAACCAGTGTTTCCTACCCAGGAAGTATTCCCTGAGTGATTGAGGGGAGAAGGGTCAAAAGAATTGAGTGATGGTGTGTGAAGAGGTAAAATGAAAAGGAGAGATTGGTTAGACGTGAGCATTAAAAGAAAGAGGGTGAGAGATCAGAGTAAAAGAATATTAAACTCTGCACCAAACTACTTTCTGAGCCGGGCAGCCACATAATCTGATTGGTTAACATTCTTTGGTGACCATCATTGAAAAATGCAACTAGCCCATGCAATCTCTTGCATACAACCTCACCAGCTACTCATTCTTTTCTCAAAAAGAGAATGTTTCACATTTTCTGGGGAAGCAGCACATACGCTATTGGTTCTTCATTTGGAAGATACTAATATTGAAAAAGAAGGAAAGTTGCCCCACCTTCGAACCCTTTCTCATGCACATTGAGTCTTTGTACAATTTGTTGCTGTCTCAACAAGTTTACATACTTTGAGCCTTTATTGAAAAGCAATCATCTATGCTTAATTCTTTTATACACATGCACAAGCACACAGAAATATGTTTTCTGTCAGAACGTTCATAGATAACCATGTGTTATTCGATGATTGAATGGAAGACCTGCGGAGTCTACATCAAACCAGCTCCTTATATAGTAACTTTGTGTTACTCAGTGACTCTGTGTCATTGACAGGCATTCTAACTGAGTCATTTGTTGATTCAGGGTTACATCTATTAAACTGTTTGAATTTGAAAAGATTCAAATGGTTACTACTTTCTATTTTAATCTGAAAAGATTGAAATAATCACTCTTTCCATCTGGGAAGACTGCTCTTATTTCCATACAGGGCTCGTTACATGATGAAGACTGTGCTTACGTGATCATACACAATGGGGGAGATTATCTTGATAAGGGGGAGATTGTTTTGCCAAGTTTTGATGATGTTGATTCTCACCACTCATCAAAAAGGGGGAGAAGATATAAAAAGGGGGAGAAGATACAAAAAGGGAGAATACAATCTGAAGATCTGAAGATTTCAAAGATTTTAAAGATTTTAAAGTTTTTAAAGATATCAAGTTTTGAAGCGATCAACGACATATCTGAAGATAAGTGAAGACAAGAGAAGACCCGAAGACAATTGCAAATTTTTTTTTTTTAATCTTGAATCCAAAGGGGGAGATTGTTGGATCAAATAATTGTATTCAAGATTAATGTTAAAGTTAAGGGTTTAAACTGCAATTGTGCTAAAGTTAATTAGAGGGTTTATTATGTAATAAGTTAATAGTTATTAAGCTATTGGGCCCAAGCCCATTAGAAAGCCCATTAAGGTTAAAGCCCATATGGCCTGGGTATTTAAAGTTTTGATTAGTTTAGTTTTAGGTTAACCTTGAAAGAACTCTGATAATTTTCTAAATAGTCGCTGTAAGTTTTCTCTGTAATCCAAGGGTATCAAGAACACTCAAGGGTTTCATTGTTTATTCAAGGGATTGGTACGTTATTATTAATCTTTATATCTCTTGATTATTATTGTGTTGCTTGATTACTTGATTGATTGTTTACCAACTAGATTAAATCTGGGATAACATGTATCTTTTTCCACTTGCACAGTTTCACCTTCTTCAAGTTCAGCCTGTATCTTCCTAGCTAGAGCTTCATCTGATTCAATCAGCTTCTGCTTTTTCATTGGTTTATCAGATTCAACTAGCTTTGCCTTACCTTTCTCTTTACCCATCACCTTCTCAGTGCTAAAGTTCTTTGCTGCATCAACTCTTTCTTTTATGACAACTCCTTTGGCCTTTGAGGTGACCTTGGGAGTATCATGTTTGGCTTTGATGAGTGTTTCTGCAATCTCCAGCTCTGTAAGGACCTCTTTTACTGTTTCTGCTGCTTCTTTCAGATCAGCAGTATTAACCATTTCTGCTGCTTCTTTGCTTGAACTGGCAGTATTAATGGTTTCTACTGCTGTTGATTCTGTTACTGCTTCTTGTACAATATTTTCTGCAGATATTTGCTCCCCCTCAAACTCAACTTTCTCTTGCTCCCCCTTAGCTTTGGCATCTTCCTTATTGACATCAGCTTCTGTCTCCCCCTTTTTGGGAGCATCAGGCACTGGTTTCCTCCTTCTTAGTACAAATTGTTTTCTTCTTTTCTTGGCATTGAGCTTTCCCACCAGTTGCTTAAGTTTTGAAATATGTTGTTGTTGGGAGATGACCACTTGCTACAAGGCTTTGATTTCCTTTCCTTGATTAACCACATCAACATTGATGTTGGCTATTGTTTCCATCAATTCTAAGTAAGTATAGCTATCCTCACCTTCTTTAGGTGTTTTACCCACCCTTGAAGGATCATTGGAATCTTTTTCCATCAATTCATCAGTTTCAGTTATGTCCTCACCCTTTTTGGATGTTTTGTCCATTCTTGAGGGATCCTTGGATCTTGTAGTAGTGACCTTCTGCCTAGCAGAAGCATCAACTACCCCCTTGGTTTCTTGGCACCGGGGTCCTTTGGTTGATTTCTCAGCCAAAGTTGCCATGGGGAAGGTCTTAGAGATGTTACCACTGTCCTTCTCTATGCTAGCAGAAGTAGTGGCAGCCTTATCACCCATATGCTCATCCATCTCCTTAGAGAGCACCTCCTCAGGGTTGGGAGACACCCTATTAGATTCCCTTTGGATATTCTCTATTGGAGAATGCTCCAATAGAGGGCTTTGAGGCTCTTGGTTAATAGTAGGTACAACAAGGGAAGGAGCCTTGTGTACCTTTCTCTTGGCATAAGTCTTGGAAATTTGAGGAATGGGTTTAGCAGCAAAGGACTGAGGAAAAATGTGAGAGAGGGAAGGTTGGGATTGGCTCTCAGTGGGTTGGTCTAATGAGGGCCTTGACCCTGAGGCCATACCTTCTTGTGGTTGGGACACCACCATTATTGTTGAGAACAATGGGGTGTCAACTCCTTCCGAGTCCCTAGCAGATTTTCTCATGTTTGAGAAGACCTTGCCTTTAGGGGGTTTAGGTACATATACCCCATCAAAGTGAGGTATATCCGTCAATTCGTTGGTTATAACTGCCTGTACAAACCTGGGATACATGAAGAAACTCTTCTTGTTGTCCAGGTTTGAGACAAGATCATTGAAGATCATCACTGAAAAATTATATTTTCTAGCAGTAGATAAACATACCAAAGCAGAGGCAATGGGACTGCTAAATTGGCTCCAGCCAGTAGTTTTCTTAGAAATACAGTGCATCAGGGTATGAACAAAGAACCTCCATTGGGGTGTAAATTGAGCTTTGAAAAACTTGAAAATCCCCAATTGGCCTTCATACCCCATCCTGATGAGGTTCGAAAACAAATCCTCATTTGGAATAGAAGATATGCCTGAAGCATCGTCTAGACGTAGACAGATGCGAATGGTCTCCTCAGTAACTGTCAAAGGTTTGTCACAAACCCTTGTTTTGATGCACTGCACTCCATTTTCAGTGCTAGTAGTGGCGTTGGCCCAGAATTGTCGTTGGTGCTCGATGAAGATGGTAGGAGACACAGTGAGAGCATGAGAGATGTGGCTTGACTTCAGGAAGTCGACTATCTGGTGAAAGCCTTCGGCTTGTTTTGACTTTTGGAGCATGGCTATCTCGTTGTGCTCATCAATAAACGCCATTGAAGCCATCTGTACGCAAGGATTCTTGCCTAGCGAGCACTGGACACTTGAGAGAAAAGAGTGAGAGAGAAGATGAATAGTAGACAAAGAGTCGTTATGATCTTTTAGGCGGGGAAAAGGTATTTATAGCTTTTGGATTATAAGCAGTATTAACCTTAAAAAGATTGTGAAAGCAGTATTAACAGTGAGCAGTATTAACTGAGAGCAGTATTAACCACTAGCAGTATTAACTAACTAGCAGTATTAACTGAGCGCAGTATTAACCACTAGCAGTATTAACTAACTAGCAGTATTAACTGAGAGCAGTATTAACTAACTAGCAATATTAACTGAGAGCAGTATTAATTACTAGCAGTATTAACTGAGAGCAGTATTAACTACTAGCAGTATTAACTAACTAGCAGTATTAACTGAGAGCAGTATTAAAAATTGTACTAGCAGTACTAAAACTGTACTGGCAATATTAACCATACTTACACTTTTAAGCTTGTGATGAACTGAGTAATGCTCTACATTTCCTGAGAAAGAACATCAGTAACACCAAGAATAACCAATATACAAGTATTGAACCACTTTTTAAGTAGGATCTTATTCAGAGTTGATCATTCCCACACTTGTTACCAAGAAAGTGAATCTACCCACATCAAAGGCTTTGGTGAATAGATCAGCAAACTGGTTATCAGTATGAACTTTTACAACTTGAATAAGCTTCTTTTCATTGCAGTCTCTTATAAAGTGATACCTGATCTCAATGTGCTTTGTCTTTGAGTGCTTGACAGGGTTATTAACAATGCTAATAGCACTGCTATTATCAATAAAGATTGGAGTGTGTAGAAAGGTTACCCCATAGTCCAGCATTTGATTCTGAATCCATAAGACTTGAGAACAGCAACTTGCAGCTGCTATGTACTCTGCTTCTGTTGTAGATGTGGACACTGTGGTTTGTTTCTTGCACTGCCATCATACTAGTCTTGCACCTAAGAACTGGCATCCTCCAGAAGTAGATTTTCTGTCCAAGTTTGCTCCACCTAAGTCACTGTCTGAGTATGCAAGTAGGTCAAATGATGAGTCATGAGGATACCAAAGTCCCAATCTAGGTTGCCCTTTGAGATATCTGAATATCCTCTTAACAGCTTGATAGTGTGATTGCTTTGGCCTAACTTGAAATCTTGCACACACACAGACTGGAAACATTATATCTGGCCTAGAGGCTGTAAGATACATGAGAGAGCCAATCATGGATCTATAGTGATGAACATCTATATCCTCCCCCTCAAGATCTGCTGTGATCTGCTTGTGTGTCTCCATAGGTGTGCTGGCAGGCTTTGAATCTGAGAAACCAAACTTGGTTAGAATGTCCTGCACATACTTGGACTGACAAATAAAAATACCATTTGACTTCTGTTGGACTTAGAGTCCAAGAAAGAAAGAAAGTTCCCCCATAGAACTCATTTTGAACCTTTGATGCAATAGATCCTCAAACTCCTTGCACATATTGTCTCTTGTGGATCCAAAGATGATATCATCCACATAGATTTGGACCAGCAAGATGTCCTTCTTCTTTCTCTTGATGAACAGAGTTTTATCAATTACTCCTCTTTCAAAGCCATTTTCCAAGAGATAGGATGACAGAGTGTCATACCATGCTCTTGGTGCTTGATGCAGTCCATAAAGTGCCTTATTCAGTTTGTATACTCTGTCTGGATAGCTTGGGTTTTCAAACCCTGGTGGTTGACAGACATAAACTTCTTCTTCAATTGAGCCATATAGAAATGCACTTTTTACATCCATTTGATACACTTTGAACTTCATATAAGAAGCATAGGCCAGGAACAATCTGATTGCTTCTATCCTAGCCACTGGTGCAAATACTTCTTCATAATCTATTTCTTCTTCTTGTGTATACCCTTGTGCCACCAACCTTGCTTTGTTCTTTACTACTCTTCCTCTCTCATCTCTCTTATTCCTGAAGACCCATTTTGTACCTATTGCTCTGTGACCTTTAGGAAGGTCTACCAGATCCTAAACATATTGCAGCTTGAATTGTAGCAGCCTTTCTTGCATGGCTTCTATCCAACTGGAATCTTTCATAGCATCATGAGCCTTCTTAGGCTCAAGCTGGGATAGAAAGCAAGAAAGCATTGTATGTTGTTGGTCTTGCATATCTTGCAGCCTACTTTGATTTCTAGTCATCATAGGAGAAGAGATATCTCCTATTACCAGCTGAGGAGGATGATTCTTTTGTGTTCTGGTTTGATGACTAGGTTCTTCATTGAGTCCCACCTCTAGATTAGTGTCATTCAACTCAACTGAAGTGATTTCAGCAATTACTTCTGGTTCTGTATTGTCTTGACTCTCCTCATCTCTTGTTTCTTCTTCACTCTGATTTGGTTCAGTAGATGGCTCCTTTTCACAGTCTTCAACAGGAGCCACTGTAGGTATGGGAAAAATCACAGACTGAGGTATGTTTTCTTGAACTTGTGTAGTCCCTGATCCTCCATTACCTGAACCTGCATAATCATCACTACTGAAACCAAAAGAGTTAGTTAGTGAATCAATGTCAAACAGCCACTGAGGACCAGACCCAATAGGATTTGGTGTGTTCTCATTGCATTTGACATTGTCACTTTCCTCAATTATTCTAGAAGAAGAATTAAAAACTCTGTAGGCCTTACTTTGAGATGAGTAACCCACAAGAAATCCATCATCTGCCTTGCTATCAAACTTTCCTAAGTGAGATTTGGTATTGAGAATTGTACAAGGACACCCAAATGGTTTAAAAAATCCAATAAAGGGTTTTCTTTTATTTAAGAGCTCATAAGGTGTCTTGTTCTTTGGCTTAACCACTAGAACTCTGTTTTGGACATAACAGGCAGTATTAACTGCTTCAGCCCAAAAAGTAATTGGCAATTTTGAATCAGCTAACAGAGATCTAGCAGCCTCAATTTGTGTCCTATTCCTTCTCTCAGCAACTCCATTTTGTTGTGGAGTCCTAGGAGCACTATATTGTCTCTCAATGCCTTTCTCTTCACAAAAGGTGTTTAGATCAAGATTTTTAAATTCAGTTCCATTGTCTGATCTAATGACTTTTACTTTCTGATTAGTTTGGTTTTCAATTCTTAGAATAAATGATTTGATCAGTCCACTTGTCTCATCCTTAGTCCTTAGAAAATATACCCAAGTGAATCTAGAGTAATCATCAACAATAACTAGGCAATATGATTTCTTCCCTATGCTCATCACATTTGTAGGACCAAACAGATCCATATGTAATAACTGGAGACAAGAAGAAATTGTATTTAACTCTTTGGTCTTATGAGAAGTTTTGTGTTGTTTGCCTTTAAGACAAGCAACACAATGATCATCACATGAAAAGACTTTTGATGGTAAACCTCTTACAAGGTTGTTTTTAACAAGTTTGTTCATTGTCTTGAAGTTCATGTGAGACATCCTTCTGTGCCAAAGAGAGGATTTATCCACAGAAGCTTTTGAAACAAGACAGTTCAGGGATGAATCACTTGAAACATTGTCCATGTCTAGACAGTAAACATTGTCCTTTCTTGGAGTTCTAAGTAGTATCATGCTTTCATCAACTACTTTGAATCCTGGAGCAAGGATCATACATTTTGTATTGGTAAATAATATACTATGTTGTTTGTCACAAACCTGTGATACACTTAACAGGTTGTACTTTAACTGATCAACATAGTAGACATCCTCAAATGTCATCTTACCTTTTGTGACATTACCTTTTCCACTTATTTTTCCACCTGGAAGATTGTCTCCAAATGCAACATGTCCTCCATTGATATGCTTGAAATCCTGAAGACATGACATGGTGCCTGTCATGTGCCTAGAGCAACCACTATCCACATGCCAAATGCTCTTCCCCTTGAGCTGTTGGTTGCCCTGCACATAAGATAAATCAGTTAGTATTGATTAGGAACCCAAGCCAAAGTGGTCTTGGATATCCCTTTCTCATCAAAATATTTGCATTCCTTCTTGACAAGATTTTTAAACTTTGACTCCTCATTGTTGGAGTACTTTGTCACAATAATGGGTTTGGATGCACATTTGCTAGAAGCAGTACTGGTTTTAGAAGAACTAACTGCATTAGCAGCACTTGCATGCTTAGCAGTACTAACCTTGTTAGAAGTAGTAACTGTGTCAGCAGCAGTAACTGTGTTAGCAGTAGTAACCTTTGAAGAAGTACTAACAGTGTTAGAAGCATTAATATTCTCAGCAGTACTAACACTGGTAGCAGCAGTATTACTTCTGGCAGCACTATCCCTGTCAGCAGTACTATTTGATGTAGCAGTACTAACAGTTTTAGTGCTTCTAGGCACCCACATTTTAATACTCTCTTTTAAAACCTTTTTCTTTATTTGGCCTTTGGTTTCAACAGATTTCTTAGCTACATGTTTCTTTCCAGCCTTCCTATAACCAACAGGTTTTTGCACAAATCTTTGAAAGTTCATCCTTTGGTTAATAGGGTTAAAGAAACAGTACTTAGCCAAATGATTCAACTTGCCACATATGAAACAAGGTTTTGGTCTGATTATTTTACTCAGATCAACTCCTTGTTTCTGAGCCCATTGATTATTCCAGTTTCTTTGATTACCTCTCTTTGTACCAGAATTTAGGCTCTCAGTTTTATTGCAAGCACACTGTTTACAAGGGCCAGGATTCACAATAGTGGTCTGTTTGTAATGGACCTTGTTAGCCTTTCCTTTGGTCTTCTCTATCTCTTTAGACTTGACCCAGATTTTTCCACATCCCTCATTGGTGATGATGTTGTTTTCTAAGGGTATCTCTTTACTCACAGCATTGTTCTTATTCTCACTGGCTTCATTCTCAGTCATATCCTCAACAACCACCTCATCCAAAGGATCTATCTTAAATGCTTCCTCAGACAAGTTCTTTTTCTCCTTGGTCTCTATCAAGTCTGACGTAGGAGGGATGTAATTGTTGTTGTAAGGAGGGGGTGTGTTGTTGTAGCCAACACCAGGCTTCATCTTATCATGAATCTGTGACTTTAGAAGAGAATCCATTGCTTTTGAATCATATGAAAACTTTTCTATATCAAGCTTAACCTTAGCTAGTTCTTCTTTCAACTTATCATTCTCTTCTTTTGACTTAGACAGTTTGGTCTCTAACTCATTCTTTTCCCACTTCCAGTAGTTTGTGTCATAAGAATGTTGAAGTTCATTGGCTTGGAAGCCTTTGATTTGATCTTCAAACCTCTCAACTATCAACACATAATCTCTTATGTCCTTTTCTAATCTTTTGAGGTCATCACACATGTTTTGGTTGTGATCCCTGTAACTTTTGACAGTGTCTATGCAAGATTGAGTACAAAGTTTAGAAATTACCTCAGAGGGGAGATCAGACACCTCTTCCATAAGAGCTTGATTCTGAATGGCTTCCTCAGCTTGGTCACTCCAGTCAAACCCCATTCCTTGTTGAGAAACAAGGGCTTGAGCAGAGTTCTTGTTTTGATTGTAGCCTCCATTCTGAGCTTGTTGGTGGTTGTTATTTGGCACACCACTTCTGCACTCTCTAGCAAAGTGTCCTTTCACGCGACACTTATAGCATTCCACCATTGTCTTGTCAAAACCAGCTCCATCTTCTCTTCTTTGAGAGAAGTTGTTTCTCCCAGTTCTTTTAATAAACTTCTTCACCCTCATAGATAACATGGCCATCTGCCATTTAATGTCCATCTCCTCCAAATCATCAGGGTGAATTTGTTCCAGATCATCATTAATCAAGGAGTTATTGCTATGACTTGACAAAAAGGCTTCAAAGACAGTTTCAGTGCCTTTTTCTGAATTCACTCCACTAGCAGCACTAACTGCTTCAGGGTTGGCAGTAGTATTAGCAGATGCTGATAGAAGTGCTGCATTATGAATATACCCAGTGGGCTTCTTCTTAGCTTCTACTTCTGATTCAAAAACTCTTAAATCATTATACAGGTCATCTAGTTCCTTCTCTTCCAGATTGTCACTCTGTCTATATGAGACAGTGTACCTAGTCCATTCATCCCCAAGAGATCTGAGGAACTTCCTGTTGATATCATCTTGCTCCATCTTCACTCCAACAGTAGCCAGTTCACCAATAAGCTTGTTGAACCTGTCAAAAGTTTGAGTCATAGACTCATTCTTTGAAGAAGTGAAGTTCTCATACTGCTGCTTCAGAACATCCCTTTGATTTCTTTTGGTGCTCTTAGTTCCAGCAAATCTTTTCTCTAGAGCATTCCAGAGAATCTGAGCATCAGTGCAGTTGCAGAATTGATGCTGATATTCATTGGGGATGGCCCAAAGCAGAGTGCTCAAGGCCTTCATCTCTGTCTGCCTGATCTTCCTCTCACCATCTGTCTTAGGTGGAGATCTTTTCCCATCTGGTCCAATCTGGCCTTCAGCAGAGGGGCCATTCTCAATAACATCCCACATTGAGTAGTCAGTAAGGAGAATGTATTGCCTGATTCTGATATTCCACATATCAAACTCATTGGGTTTGAGCATTGGAACCTTAGAGACAAGAGTACTGTTTGATTCTGCAAAGTTTTCCATGATGAATGAATGTTTCCGAGAGAACTTGCTCTGATACCACTTGTCAGGATCGAATTCTCAACAAGAATTATGAATACTCAGAAACAATATTAAAGAAACTGCGGAATAGCACTTTAATATTCAATAAGCAGAAAAACAATGAAACAGTGAATCACAATCAACTTGTAAACTTTATTTAATGATTCAAGTTACAAGCTTTTCATTCACAACCTCAATCTTGAAGAACAGGCTCTTTCAAGACGAATTCTACTTCTCTAGAATTAGGAACTATGCCTTGAGGTTGATTTTCTCTCTAGAACAAAAAAAAACTCAGAATTACATATTATTCTAAACGATTCTATACATATATTTAAATTAAAGATAATTACAAAACTTAAAAAGATCTTCAAAATAATCTTCATAATTATCTTCAAGCTTTCCATGTTTATCTTCAGACGCTATCTCTTTAGCATTATCTTCTCATTATCTTAGAAGCAACATTAATCACCTTGATCACCTTGGAAGCATTAACTGAGTCTTGGCAGCATTAACTACTAAGAAGCACTAACCACTAGCAGTACTAACTAGCTAAGCAGTACTAACTTTGTTCAAGCAGCACTAACTTTGACTAGCAGTATTAATTCTACTAGAAGTAGTAATACCTAGCAGTATTAACTTTAAGATCATCTAGCAGTACTAACTCTGAACTGGAAGCATTAATGACTTAGTCATATCTTCAGTTCCCAACAATCTCCCCCTAACTTGACTTTTAGAAGGAGAAGTCAAGTTCTTCAGATGCTCCCAAAATACCATTCTTCAGATCCCTGTATCAACATTTAGCCCCAAACTTTGATTGATCATTCTCTGAATTAGATACTTGGCCATTTCTGAATTTTCAACACATCCAAGCTTCTTCTTCAACATAGCATGAAGCTTCAGTCTGCTGTGGTTGTATACTCTATCCACTAGAAAGTATTCTATGTGATTTCTATCCAAAGTCACTACATATACTCCACTAGTTTCATATAGAGTCCAATTTGTGACTGCTTGAAAGACATTTCTTATGATATGCTCCACTTCTTCAGGTTTGAACATCATATACAGATACTCCATCACCAGTTTTGTAATTGACATCCCTGGAGCTTTTAACTGATCTGCATACACCTTCATCCCTATTTCAAACATTTCTTCTATATCAGATCTTGAGCATGTTCTGACAATCTTGGCCCAAGTGTTGAATACCTCACACTTATCATCCTTCCTCTTGATCCTGATATACTCCTTTCCATCTACTGTCAATGTATCCCAGTGAATAACTTCAGGAGGCTTTACACCAACAGGTTCTGCTGAAATTGGTTCAGGCACTTTGTCCATCACTACCATGTACGTCTTTAAATCATCAGTACTTGAAGGTTCTTTCTTTTCAGATGACTCAGGTGCCCCTTCTTCTTCAGCAACCTTTTCATCCTCTCCTTCTGTTATTCTAGGCTTCTTGATCATCTTTCTCCTAGCCATCATCTTTGTCCTTTTTAAAGTCTTTAGACTTTCACCAATAGTGGCTTCCTTCTTTGGAGTTTCTTGTTCATCAGGGAATGGTTTTTGTAAGAAATCATTGCTCTCGTTCATTCTTTTCTCTATTTCAACCCTTGCAACTTCATCCCCTTGAAGCTTGATCATTTATGCATCATATAACCCTTTAAGTTGCTCAAAAGACATGTTTGAGAACATTTCCACTTTGACACCTACAGCACCCTTGAGGAAAGTAATCATTTTCTTCCTCTCTTGAGCACCCAGGTATGTCTTTGAAGGTTGTCTTTTCTTTGCAGCCATTTTGATCTTTCCAGACTTCCTCAAAGATGTGGCTTTCTGCTTGGCTTGTTCTGTTGCTAGGTTTTGTTGATAGGCTTTATTTAGCTCTGCAGCCATTGCTTTTGCTATCTCTCTATCTTTTTCCACTTGCACAGTTTCACCTTCTTCAAGTTCAGCCTGTATCTTCCCAGCTAGAGCTTCATCTGATTCAATCAGCTTCTGCTTTTTCATTGGTTTATCAGATTCAACTAGCTTTGCCTTACCTTTCTCTTTACCCATCACCTTCTCAGTGCTAAAGTTCTTTGCTGCATCAACTCTTTCTTTTATGACAACTCCTTTGGCCTTTGAGGTGACCTTGGGAGTATCATGTTTGGCTTTGATGAGTGTTTCTGCAATCTCCAGCTCTGTAAGGGCCTCTTTTACTGTTTCTGCTGCTTCTTTCAGATCAGCAGTATTAACCATTTCTGCTGCTTCTTTGCTTGAACTGGCAGTATTAATGGTTTCTGCTGCTGTTGATTATGTTACTGCTTCTTGTACAATATTTTCTGCAGATATTTGCTCCCCCTCAAACTCAACTTTCTCTTGCTCCCCCTTAGCTTTGGCATCTTCCTTATTGACATCGGCTTCTGTCTCCCCCTTTTTGGGAGCATCAGGCACTGGTTTCCTCCTTCTTAGTACAAATTGTTTTCTTCTTTTCTTGGCATTGAGCTTTCCCACCAGTTGCTTAAGTTTTGAAATCTGTTGTTGTTGGGAGATGACCACTTGCTACAAGGCTTTGAATTCCTTTCCTTGATTAACCACACCAACATTGATGTTGGCTATTGTTTCCATCAATTCTAAGTAAGTATAGCTATCCTCACCTTCTTTAGGTGTTTTACCCACCCTTGAAGGATCATTGGAATCTTTTTCCATCAATTCATCAGTTTCAGTTATGTCCTCACCCTTTTTGGATGTTTTGCCCATCCTTGAGGGATCCTTGGATCTTGTAGTAGTGACCTTCTGCCTAGCAGAAGCATCAACTACCCCCTCGGTTTCTTGGCACCGGGGTCCTTTGGTTGATTTCTCAGCCAAAGTTGCCATGGGGAAGGTCTTAGAGATGTTACCACTGTCCTTCTCTATGCTAGCAGAAGTAGTGGCAGCCTTATCACCCATATGCTCATCCATCTCCTTAGAGAGCACCTCCTCAGGGTTGGGAGACACCCTATTGGATTCCCTTTGGATATTCTCTATTGGAGAATGCTCCAATAGAGGGCTTTGAGGCTCTTGGTTAATAGTAGGTACAACAAGGGAAGGAGCCTTGTGTACCTTTCTCTTGGCATAAGTCTTGGAAATTTGAGGAGTGGGTTTAGCAGCAAAGGACTGAGGAAAAATGTGAGAGAGGGAAGGTTGGGATTGGATCTCAGTGGGTTGGTCTAATGAGGGCCTTGACCCTGAGGCCATACCTTCTTGTGGTTGGGACACCACCATCATTGTTGAGAACAATGGGGTGTCAACTCCTTCCGAGTCCCTAGCAGATCTTCTCATGTTTGAGAAGACCTTGCCTTTAGGGGGTTTAGGTACATATACCCCATCAAAGTGAGGTATATCCGTCAATTCGTTGGTTATAACTGCCTGTACAAACATGGGATACATGAAGAAACTCTTCTTGTTGTCCAGGTTTGAGACAAGATCATTGAAGATCATCAGTGAAAAATTATATTTTCTAGCAGTAGATAAACATACCAAAGCATAGGCAATGGGACTGCTAAATTGGCTCCAGCCAGTAGTTTTCTTAGAAATACAGTGCATCAGGGTATGAACAAAGAACCTCCATTGGGGTGTAAATTGAGCTTTGAAAAACTTGAAAATCCCCAATTGGCCTTCATACCCCATCCTGGTGAGGTTCGAAAACAAATCCTCATTTGGAATAGAAGATATACCTAAAGCATCGTCTAGACGTAGACAGATGCGAATGGTCTCCTCAGTAACTGTCAAGGGTTTGTCACAAACTCTTGTTTTGATGCACTGCACTCCATTTTCAGTGCTAGTAGTGGCGTTGGCCCAGAATTGTCGTTGGTGCTCGATGAAGATGGTAGGAGACACAATGAGAGCATGAGAGATGTGGCTTGACTTCAGGAAGTCGACTATCTGGTGAAAGCCTTCGGCTTGTTTTGACTTTTGGAGCATGGCTATCTCGTTGTGCTCATCAATAAACGCCATTGAAGCCATCTGTACGCAAGGATTAATTTTGTTCAACTAACTAGCTAAGCAGTACTAACTTTGTTCAAGCAGCACTAACTTTGACTAGCAGTATTAATTCTACTAGAAGTAGTAATACCTAGCAGTATTAACTTTAAGATCATCTGGCAGTACTAACTCTGAACTGGCAGCATTAATGACTTAGTCACATCTTCAGTTACCAACAGTGCTGCATAAACTTCAAAGCATCCTTAAGCTACCCCTAGAATGTAGCTCTTATCCTCGAAGTATCAACTGAAATATCATATCTGATGTAGACAATAACCTCGACTGAGTGCACAAAAAGACAACTTTTTCCTCTAGTAAATCCAACACATTCTTTAACGCCCACAAGAATGATATGTGTGGATTATGGAGTGACACCCAAGTGCATCTTCAGTATATAACATTTGATCTTTCTGTGAATCATAAGTTGAATTTAGAATTCAGCTTAAGAACTTCATCTAATAAGCATACGGGCGGTAGCATCCGGTAGCAACACTACAAGGCAAGGGTAGAAGGCAAGCAATTGTTCAACAACTGATGAAAGGTACTCATTTTCTTACTGGTTTCCAGAATACTGAGTCATCAAACCCGGAACTCCTTTCTTCACAAATCAGCTAGATGATTATCGGCTCTCAGGATTCTGAAGCACAACCAAGTGCATAACAGTGATTGCAGTCGCTCACACTACTGAGTGATCAAGTCAGAAGAATGATAAAGTGATCTCAACGGTCTAACAACTGAAGAAGCTTTCCAGACTGATGATTGAAGATGCTCATGCAGCTAACTCAATCCAAGCAGAGACCAAATCATCAAATCCAGAATCTGAAAAACTTTGCAGATCATGAGCACTCGTGAAATATAGATCAGTTTCTAAGGATATGTGACCAACCAGCTGTCACATATGCATTCCGCGTATAAAGCTCAGGAACAGGGAAAGCTTGTATGAAATAGGATTCAGAACAGTCAGAATTTTCAAAAATCACCAAAACTTTCGCAAATGACCAAAATTCGCATATCACTATAGCAATGTAAGCACAATTCGCAAGATGAACTAAGTCTGAACCACAATTCGCAGAGGCTTGCATTACGAATTCTTCAACTTTCGCAAGCCTCATGGTTGCAAATCCTCGCATTTCGCAGACAACACATTAACGAATTCTTACCTTAGAACATTTTTCATCTTTTGGAAGCCACTTTTCGCAACATACTTACTTGCGAAACCTTTGACATTTCGTACAGAGTGGCCTGCGAATTCCTTTAGAATTCGCACACAACATGTGCACAGTAGTCTGCGAATTCTTAACTTTCGCAATGAACTACTTGTGAATTCCACATTTAAAAAAATTTTGTTGTGTCCAATGTTCTGCGAATGCTTTCAAACAACTCTTCTTCCTGCGAAACTTTCTCTCTGCGAATTCTTCATTCTTTGCGAGTTCGTCATCAAATCCTGCGAATTCTGTAGATCTGGACGAATTTTCAACTTTTTCTTCAACAAATCTTTCAAAACTTCGATTTTTGAGTTGATACTTTATCCACAGGTTCGAAAACAACTAATAAGCACATTTGTAGTTGAAAACTTTATCTAAATCTGACTCTAAACCACCATTCGATTCAACCACAGTAATAACAAGTTTTCGAACATAATGAACTCAAAATCAATCGATTCGACTTTATGGATCGAAATTGTTACAATCAATTGATTCTATAATGATAAATTATAACTACTTAATCAATTAATCATCAAAGAACAATCTATTTCACAATAAAACACAGAAATCGAAATTCAACAGGACTGTTCCATTCAAACACAATCAGATCTCAGATCGTGCAGAAAGATGTTTTTTGTTTAGCTATGATACCAATGGTGAGGTCCAATTGAGATCATGATTGGTATTGATTGATGATAAACAAGAAGATTAGGGGATAGAAATCAGTATATTATTGAAAGCAATAAAATCTACACTAAGAGAGACCAAGAACACAATGCGGCTACATTGTGGCTGATTTCACAATTACAAAAATGAAAGGTTAAACCTAAAATATATTACAAGATTCCTATATATACCCCATACTCCCTTGTATACAATGTAAGCCCAAACCCAATACAAGGCCCAATATACATATTGTAGATTACTTTATAAAACTTCTAATAAGAACATAAAATATATTCTAACAAGAATCATTCAAATAACAAAACCTAGATGTAGATTTTGAACTGCAATAGAACTAAATCCAAATGAAAACCCTAAATCAAAAGTGAATAATATGTAACACAAATTTATCCATGAAATTTGTGATACATAAGAAAAATCCCTTACATCAGATCGCTAAACATAAAACCTAAACATTTTTACAAAAATCCATTTTTGAATCTGCTTTTCTGAAAATCAAATCAAAATCCTAAATAAATCAAAACCCTAGTCCGTGCACTAATGCAAAACGACTTTTGGTATTGATTTTAAAAGAACATGTTTGTAACAATTATTAGTATAAGTCAAAGAAAGAGTTAGGGGTTGTTTGGTATATTCCAAATTGTAGGGTTTTAGATAAATTTGTAACCTTTAAATGCAGCGAAAAAATATATTTTTTGGTTACAACGATAGAAAACTTTTCTAAATGATCAAAACCCAAACGGATCCAATGATGTATTTAATCAAAACTCAAAATCACACCATAGGGTGTTTAGAGATGTACCTTTCAGGTTTATTGTGGTTGAACGAACTGAGCACTTAGAAACCAAACGAGGTTTCCTCTAACGGTATCCACACACGAACACGCGAAATTCCACCGGGTGCTAGCCCAAAAGAAACCTTAAAGCTAATATGTGTGAAAGTGTATATCAGATCTAGAGGATTGAATCAGCTTATTAAAACTGTCTGGCCTATCACCCTATTTATATCGTCGGGTGTTCCAGAAAGTTTATAACTCTTATAGAGGTAATTATTATCTGTAATTAATTAAATAGTTATTTAAATTCAGATAACTATTTGAATTTGAATAATTATAATAATTTGAATAATTATAATTATTTGGATAAATACTAATTATTCATATTTACAGATAAAACCTTGTAATTATCATAATTACATTATTTACACATATTATATAATTATCCTTTCAGAATAATCATTTAACCGTCAAACTTGACTTTACCTAGTTTATTTGTAATGGAAGCAAACGTATTCTTTGTGTGCGACCCTTTAGGTTTACATAGTCATTGGTAGTATTCTTGTGCGACACGTGTCGTGGGCATACATTAACCTTCAGTCTCCGACTTGCACACGATACACAATAGCACAGACGGTGGTAAGCGTCTAGCAACACGTCACCACCCCCAAGGCTATGTAAATGTGCTTTTACTTTTAAGCAATTCGATTGATCCAATCAATCATATAGTAGAATCATTCATTATCCTTTTGCTTCACGATATTTTATTTTGAACTTAAGGCATAGATCTATCTCATCATTTATAGTTCAAAGGTTGTTTTTCTCGATCCCAACATATTTGATTATACAAGTGTCATTAGTCCAACTAATCCACTTGTTCATGCATGTAAATCAAACTATGTCATCGAGGGCCCTAAAATATCTCTCTCATCTTGAGAGGTGCAAATCCCTTATTGCATGTACACGACTAACTACACAATTCATGTTATACCTAATATAGCCCTCATGATTACGCGGTTAAGGGTAACGTTAGACTACACCAAAGTATAACACTCCTTATGCATTAGGTCCCAATGCACATCTCAGGTCTAAGGATAAATAATGTTGTACTATTTCAAGACTCACTGTTAAGTCTGATTTTATAGTAATCATTGTATTTATAGACTTGGTCTTATACTCTGTTTAATTGTCTCATACTGTGTTGTATCTGACCAGGGTATTTAAGTCCCTTTGGTCCTTGTTCCTTGTAACACTTTCACGCTTACATTCAATACATTTGTTACTTTGCGCTTCACTTGCTCTCTCTCTCTACTTTCTCTCTCTAGGATTTAGAGATCTTGTATTCACAATTGGTATCAGAGCCAATCTAGATCTTGAGGGAATTGAGAGATTTGTTTTTCGTATCTGTTTTTGTACATTAATTCGAAAATTTGATTGATTTTCTTGAATTTTTTCAAGAAAATCTCGTTTTTGAATTTTTTTTACAAATTTGGCTTTGTTTTTGAACGATTTCTTGTGAAAATTGGTTTGTTGGATTCGATTTTGTTTGCTAAACACTTTTAATTCACATCAATTTGCAAGAAAAACAAGTTTTGGTGTTCGATTTTGAATTTTTTCAAGTTTTTGGAAAAAACGCGTTTCACGTACTGTTTCTTTCTCGAAATCTTGATTTTGTGCTTTTTAATCGAAATTTTTGTTTCAAATGTGTTAGAATTTTGTTTTCATTCAAATCTGTATGAGAAATTTTCATCAAAATTCAGTTTTGTAATCGATTTTTGGAAGTTTTCTTGTTTTTTGGAAGTTTGCGTCAGATTTGAACTTTGCGCCAGTTCATTGTGGTTTGCGCGAGTTCATCATTTGGTTTGCGTGATCTTACTAATCTTGTTTTAGTGCGTTTCAGGTTTTCATCAATATCACGCAAAGTTCAAACTTTGCGTCTCTCTCCTATCACGCTAAGTGAGCTTTGCGTCTCTTTCAGCTCGAGAAAAGATCAGTTCTCGCCATCAACAGCTCACGCAAAGAGCAAATTATCGTCTTGAGTTCTTCACGCAAAGTAATATTTGTGTTACTCGTGCATTACGCAAAGTATACTTTGCGTCTTCAGCTCATCACGCAAACCTCATTTGCGTCACGTTCTGCTCACACGAAGTTAGATTTTCGTCTTTAGTGCCTCTCGCAAATTCAAGTTTGCGTCTTACTTGGATCACGCAAATCTAGTTTGCGTCACCAAATGCTCGCGATAAGTACAGTTTGCGTTTTCTTCTGTTCAAGAGAATCTCAGTTTGCGTCTTCTGCCTCTAACGCAAACCTCAAGTTTGCGCTAGTTCTCAGTCCAGACTTAGAATTTTTCTGAGTTTCTGAAATATGGATTCTGCGAAGTTTGCTTTCCAAGCTCAGTTTTACAAGAATGATCTGATGATGCAATTAGGCACAGAAACTCGTCCTCCAGTTCTAGTTGACGAAAATGAATTCACTCAATGGCAAGATAGGTTCCTGAATTTCATCGAGCGTCAAGCTAATGGAGATAACATGATGAAATCTCTAACTGAAGGACCTTTCATAAAGCCTAATGAAGAGACTTCTACAACAACTGAAGAGGCTTTGCGAATGAAAGTTGATCGAGAATTAAAAGCTAATCTGATGCTAGCATTACCAAACTCTGTTTACAACCGGGTTGATCATTGCAAGGATTATCCAAATCTGTTGTGGGCACAATTGGAAAAGATCATGCTTGGTTCATCGGTCGCAACTCAACTCCGCCATACACGTTATATGAACAATTTTGAGGAGTTTAAGGCCAAATAATCTGAGTCTCTAAAGAGTGTTTTCGACAAATTATGTACAGTGCTGAATGATCTGCGAAAGATAAATGTGAACAATACAGAGGTTGAGACGAATCTAAAATTCCTCAATGCTCTTCACCCTGAATGGAACAAATCTTGTCACAGATTGAGGAACGATGTTCGGATCTCTACTATGCAGATTCAGGAATTATATGAGATTCTGATGATTGATGAGAGCTTGGTGCTAGAGAAGAAATCAAAGCTTGAAAATAAGAACAAAAAGTCAGTGGACCCGATTGCTCTCATCACGAAACAATTGACAGAACAAGCATTGTCTGATAATGCTTACGACGGGTCAACTGATGATGATGGCGAGGCACTGCAGCAAGCTATGATCCTTCTTTTTCAACATTATCAAAAGAAGTTCCAACCTAGGTCGAGTTCAAATAATATTCGCTTCACTTCTGGGTCCAAGAATGCTCAAGTGCCCGAGCCAAAGACTGTTGCATGCTACAATTGTGGAAAGTCGGGTCACATATCTACGGAGTGTAAAGTGAAGAAAGTTAGGGACTCAGCTTACTATCGAAAGAAACTGGAACTGGCCGAGAAAAGAGAGAATGGAACTGCTCTTCTTGCTGAAGAAGAATTCTGGCTGGATCACTCCGATGATGAAGCTGCAAATGTGGAAATTGCTCAAATGTGCTTCATCGGAGATGATCAATCTGATGATGATGATGAATCCTCAACTGATGAAGATGAGGTAATCTATGAATTTGATTACAATTTTA
This sequence comes from Arctium minus, assembly GCA_954870635.1. Lineage (NCBI taxonomy): Eukaryota > Viridiplantae > Streptophyta > Magnoliopsida > Asterales > Asteraceae > Arctium > Arctium minus. The sequence continues at coordinate 22,320,535 of OX941082.1, forward strand.
TTTCTTCACAGTTGAATATTATGATCTCTGCTTTACATGATCTTCGTTCAAAACTCTTATCTGAAAATAATTTAAATTCAGAAAAGTCAGATTTGATTGAAAAATTGAAGATTTCTTTGAAAGATGAAAAATCTATTTTGGAAAATACAAAAGACATCTTTCAAAAGAAATTAGATGATTTGGAAAAATCAAATAAGTCTTATCTTGAATCTTTGACTGATATGACCACTTTAAAAGATAATTTTTCGGCTAAAGTAACAGAGTTGGAAGAAAAATTATACCGAAGGGATCAAACTGATCAAACCATATTTATGCACAAACCAAGGAGTTATAAATCCATAAAAGAAAGATGGGGACTTGGTTTTGAAAATCCTAAATTTTTAGATAAAGCTAAAACTGAAGTTCCCACTATATATGAATACGATTATCTAACACTTGCATATTATGCTCCTCAGTTCAAATTTCATTGGACAAGCGAAAAGCAAGTGTTAGAAATCGAAAATGAGAAAAGGACAAATAACAAGAAAAAGGAAATTCCTTTTGTTTACACGAGAGAAAATGCAAAATATTTTCCTGACAAATCGAGAAGAGGTAGAAAAGGTTTAAATGACATATCTCCTGTCAAATCTTCAGTGTCTGATGATTTTGTTGATATTTTTGCTAATAAATCTGATAAGGAAAATATATCTCCAATCATTTATGATTCTAAGAGATATACACCTCCTTTAATTTTAGAAAGCAAAATCATTGATCTTGAAGATAAGATGGAAGATCAAAATATTTTAAAAGAAATTGAATCTGATATTATTCTTTCTTTCTTGACTTCTAGTCTTGAAGAAAAATTATTTTCACAAAAACAAGATTCTATTTCTAGCCTTTCTTCTGATTGTCAAGTAAACAGAATGGAAATTTCTAAATCTGATATCTTTTCTCAAAATAATTCTGACTCCGAGGTAAGTTCAAATTTTTTGTCTGATCAGATTGGTTGCTTAGGTAAAATTATTTCTTCTGATTTAAATATTAATTCGGAAATTCTTGATGACTCTTTTACGCTAAATGATCAGTATTATAAACCAAAGCGTAAAAGAAGACGGTCAAAGAAGTCGAAGAAACAAGATAAGTTCTTTCTGACAATTCTAATTTTTCTGATTCTAATATTTCAGATAGGACTTTGAGCAAGTCATCGAAGCAGATTTGGAGAGCGAAGCGGATATCTGATGAATTTCAGACTGATGGATATAGATATGTAGACAAATATTATAAAAGTGATTCATTTGCTGTTTGTAAGAAAATTTCAAATATTCAATAAAGCAAATGATTCAAATTTCCAAAAATGTCTCATATTCTTCTTCTGATTCTAGTTCAGATGATTATGCTTTGTATTCATCTGATGACTGTGCTTATTATTCTGATGATCTTTCTCATGCTTTAACTGTCAAATCTAATATATATTTCCCCATACGAACTGCAACTAACAAACGTGGGCCCAAATTCAAGTGGGTACCAAAATCTCAATCTGACTCAAAGTTGCAGGCATCTCATGTCAAGGGGGAGTAAGAAAAATTATGGCTCTTGAATAACACAGTTCAAGACCCGCACCTCAATGTCAAGATTATGGCTTCTGAGTAACACAGCTTAGAACCCGGACTTAAAAGGAGTATGACTTCTAGACATGACAGTCTAGGACTCGTTCTTCAATGCTTTATGCTTCTGACTAATGAGAAACTGTGATTACATCTACTCAATTTCCGCTGCATTTATATTTGATAATGATGTTGTTCCAGTTTTCTCAAATGTTTTAAAAGAATCTGAGCAAATTAATTTCGACTCCTGAATTTGTTCAACCCAATTTGTTTCAAATGAGACACATATTCGTTATACATTATGTGGAAGATGATATTATTGAATTATATTTTGTTTCAGCTGAATATAAACTTGCTGATCAAATATTTCTATTTTTAAAATCTCGGCATGTTGTTTTAAAGTTTAAACCTTTACAAATTTTATTCTAAAGTAAAAGTTTTACAATTTTTCTTTCTTTTGAATAAAATGTGTGTCTAGGATAAATTTTCAAGTTGCTTTGTTTATATCAAAGTTTTATATGTTCAACTTTCAAGTCTAACAAAAGTCGAAAAGTCAGCAACATGTTTGTAGCTTTTGATATTGGTTTAAAGTTGTGTGATTCGGAATATTCATAGTTTAACAATGCTTAGAAAACCTAAAAAGTTGGAATTTTGGATCGTAATGAAAATATGGGCTAAGCACTTAGAGGTAAAACCTTGTGTTTGAGATGATTTTTAAATTCTTATAAATCAGAAATCTCTAAGTTTAAAAGTTTGTACCTGTGACCTTTCTGGTTTGGGAAAGTAAGTTCTGTGGGATGCTTGTCATCTGGTCCCCTAAGGTCAATTGATCTGGGAGTGATCGAACCCAAATCCTACAATAGAATCATATCGAAAGTCATGTTCTACTGGTATGAATGGGTTTAGGATGTGTCGATGTAGCCTTTCTAATCTGGGAAAGTAAGTTCTAAGGGGTGCTTGACACCTAGTCCCCTAAGGCCAACTGGTCTGGGAGCGGCAGACCCAAATCCTACAATAAGGTCAGATAGAAAGTTACGTTTACGGCATGTCTTTTACTTACCGAACTTTTTGATTAAAAGATGCCAAATGTGCACAAGCTTAAAAGATGCCAAAGAGCACACTCATGTAAAGATGCCATAGAGCATAATGCTAAAAGATGCCAATGGGCACACATCTCATGATACTTGGTGATATTTCTAAGTTGCAATAAACCTGTAAATTTGTGAAAGTATGAATTCTTGATGGATTAGTGTGATTGCATGCAAAGTTCTCTATTATATTTTTAGAATTGCATTTTCTTGAAGCTAATCAAAGTTCCCATGCGAGCACACTGAATAGATTGATGAAAGTTTTTGAAACTGAACATGTCTTAACTTGATATGCAAATAAAACTTGTTTCTGTATCCAAAAGCATACATTTGATTTCATCTGATGGATTTTATTGTGATTTTTTACTAAGTAGAATTTTATTTGTTTCTGTTTAAATTTTTATATATTTAGTCGTTTCAAAATACATATTCAGTATATTTTCTTTCTACATTGATGTTTCATTTCTTGTGTTCTCATTTTTTCTTTTAATGGATTTGAGCATTATTCAAGGGGGAGTGAAGAAGGAGATTATTTCTGAAAAGATCATATCTGTTTTTGAGGGGGAGTATCTGGTTTTCTACATGAATGTTAACTTGAATTGTCATATCTAGTGCATTTGTGTAGGGGGAGTCAAAGAGCTTAAAAAGCTAAAATTTTCTGAGTTCAAGTCAGATTTGCGCCAACAGTTGGTCGCGCAAACCTCACTTTGCGCCACCTTCAGCTAGCGCAAACCTCCCTTTGCTCCACCAATGTGTAGCGTAAATCCTCCCTGTTTTTCCTTTACTTTGATTTTGTAGATCTTAAGTTGTCTCGTCTCCAAAATTTGCATGACCAAGTTGATCTCGATCATCAAGGTCATGAGGGGGAGAAGTTAAGGAGATGTTAAAGAGACAAAGAGCTCAAAAGTTTATCTGTTGATTAAGATTCGCTCAAGATTCTATTTTTCTCAGCCATACTAGTCTTTTGTTGTTCCAGCTCCGAGACATCTGGTCTGGTACATAACATGGCATACATAATTGAACCGATGGCCGAAGCATAGAGAACACCCTTCATGCGATTCATGTCCTACTTAGATATAGGACTCTGAGTTTTGCTCAGATGTACACCATGTACCATTGGCAAGTTTCCTCTCTTAGAACCCTCCATCTTGAAGCGTCTTAAGATCTTGTCAATATATGTACTTTGGCTTAATCCAATTAAGCGTTTTGATCTATCACGATAGATCTTTATACCAAGGATATAAGCTGCCTCTCCTAGATCCTTCATCGCGAAACACTTCTCTAACCAGGCTTTTACACCTTTAAGGGTAGGGATGTCATTTCCGATGATCAATATGTCAACGACATATAGGATCAATAATACTATTATGCTCCCACTAACTTTCTTGTATACACAAGGTTCATCTTCGTTCTTTAAGAAACCAAATTCTTTGATCTTCTCATCAAAACGAAGATTCCAACTACGAAATGTTTGCTTCAGTCCATAAATGGACTTTTGCAATTTGCATACCTTTTCAGGAAAATTTGGATGTTTAAAACCTTCTGGTTGTACCATGTATACGTCCTCGCTTAAAGTTTTGTTAAGGAACGTGGTTTTAACATCCATTTGCCATATTTCATAGTCATGATATGCAGCTATGGCAAGAAGTATCCTGATGGATTTAATCATGGCTACTGGAGAAAAAAGTTTCATCATAATCTACTCCCTGAGTCTGAGTGAAACCTTTAGCTACCAACCTAGCCTTATAGGTATGTACAATCCCATCCATGTCAGTTTTCTTTTTGAATACCCAATTGCCGCTAGGTGCATCTACCAAGTTCCAGACTTGGTTATCTGGCATGGATTGTATTTCAGCCTTAATGGCATCTTGCCATTTATTAGATTCTAAACCTTATACGGCTTCCTGGTAGGTTACAGGTTCATCATGAACCGTATCGTCACTGCCAATGAGATAACCATATCTCTCAGGCTCTTGACGATTCCTATCCGATCTTCGGATTGTTTGTATCTCGTTATTACCTTCAACATCTTGTTGAGGTTCAACATTTTGTTGATTGTCAGTATCAACCATTGTTTCATCTTGTGTTTCTTGAATTTCTTCAAGATCTACTATGTCCCCCGTTCTGGTTCTTTACAGAAAATCATTTTCTAAGAACTCACCGTGGCGTACAACAAAAACTTTTGTTCTCGCTGGGTTTGTAGAAGTAATATTCAACTGTCTCTTTTGGATATCCTATAAAGATGCATTTTTCAGACCTGGAATCAAGCTTCCCATAAGCTTCTCGCTTAACATAAGCATCAAAACCCCATATTTTCATATATGACATTTTTTTGGATCTTCCCAGTCCATAATTCGAAAGGGGTTTTATCGGTCTTTTTGGTTGGCGCACTATTTAGTATTCGGGCAGTTGTTTCTAGGGCATAACCCTAGAAACTTTTAGGCTGAGTGGTACGACTCATCATAGAGCGAACCATGTCCAACAAGGTTCTATTCCTTCTTTCGGACACACCGTTATGTTGCGGTGTTCCGGGTGGAGTTAATTTGGATACTATCCCGTTATATCTTAGATGGTCAATAAACTCTTGGCTTAGATATTCCCGACCCCAGTCCGATCGAAGTGTCTTTATCTTTTTGCCAAGTTGATTCTCTACTTCATTCTGAAAATCTTTAAAAAACTCAAAGTTTTCAGATTTGTTTTTCATTAGGTAAACATACCCGTATCTACTAAAGTCATCAGTAAAAGTAATGAAGTAGCGATGACCATTTCTTATGGTTGAACTAAAGGGCCCACACACATCAGTATGTATAATCCCTAATAGTTTTGTTGCCCTTTTGGGTTTGCCTTTAAAAGGCGCCTTTGTCATCTTGCCCATTAAGCAAGATTCGCATACATCATATGAATCATCACATGATTCCAACACTCCGTCCGCCTGGAGTTTGGCTATGTGTTTCTTGTTTATGTGTCCAAGACGACAATGCCACAAATAGGTCTCGTTTAAGTCTCGCTTAATTCGTTTATTGTTTAAGTTGTACATTGATTCATAATTACAGCTATTTTGCATATCAATTTCATAAATACCAATGTGTGGTTTGGCCACAAAATACAAAACATTGTTAAGATAAGCTGAAATTGAATTATTACTGAAAGTAAACATAAATCCAGTTTGTTGTAACCTAGAAAAAGAAACGATATTCCTAGTAATGCTAGGTACATATAAACACTTGCTAAGTGCTAAAATAAGACCATTTGGTAGCTTCATGTCATAAGTCCCCTGAGCAATAGTCGCTACCTTAGCTTCATTCCCCATTCGAAGCTCCATCTGACCTGGTTTCATTTTCTCTTCATTTCTTAGTCCTTGAAAAGTAGTACAAATGTGAGTACCACACCCAGTATCCAATACCCAGGAATCAGATTCAAAAGTGAACAATTCAATGGTAAACATACCTGCAGGTCTGGCTCCATTAGCCTTCTGCTTCTTCATTTCTGCCAATAGGGCAGGGCAGTTTCTCTTCCAGTGTCCATTCTGGTTGCAGTTGAAGCAAACGGTTTCCTCAGGAATATTTCCCTTGCCGTTTTCCTTGTTCGAGCTTCCAACTTTTCCTTTACCCTTGGTAATACTGTTAGATCACATATCTATTGGATTCAAGATCATCCAATCTGAAGATCCAATCTGAAGCTAAAGCCGGAAAGTCGACTCTCGATATAAAGTCTAATGTCGTTTGTAATAAAATGTAAAAGTAATTAATGTTTATTGTATTTAATGTTTTGTCTAAATATCTTACAAATGGATATTTAGATATTAATTGTTTGTTATTGTTAGTTTAGTTTAGTTAGTTGATATCTTTAGTTAGATATTATATTAGAATATCTAGATAGTATCTAGATATTGTTAAAGTTAGATATTAGTTAGAAAAGTGTGTTGTAGAAGCAATCGATCATAATATCATATCAGAAAACACACACTTAAAGGTGAAAAACAGAGAACACATCCAAGCTTGAATAGATCAATCCTGTAACCATTTCTATTAATCAATACAGGTTGGTAATCATATTGTGTTGTTAATCTATAAAACTTGATAAACATTGTGGACCGACAATTGGTATCAGAGCCTGATAATAAATTAAAATCAAGTTTAAAGAAAAACGACTCTGTGTTCTTCATTTCAAAATCATTTTCGTGATTTAGTGTGTTTTTGGGTTAGAAATCGATCAGGTCTTGATCGATTTGTGTGCTAAATCGAGTTGGTAGTGTTTGATTTAAGTTTAGAACTTCAATCGATTCAAATTCTGGGATTTTAGTGCAAAACTTTTCACGACCAAAAAGTCACTGTGCCATCGATTTTTTCTTCAAAAAGTGATTTTTATCGAAATTGAGTGGTAACAAACTGTTCTAGAAGTGTTTGTGGTCATTTGTTAGGAGTTTAGGACTGCTAATCGTTGTGAAAAAGGTTTTTAGTTGAAATTCGAAGTTGCAGGGACGAACTTGCGCAAACCTCAACTTTGCGCAACCCAAGTGATACGCAAAGCCCTACTTTGCGCAACCCAAGTGATAAGCAAACCTCAACTTTGCGCAACCAACTGCTCGCGCAAACCTCAACTTTACGCAACCAACTACTTACGCAAACCTCAACTTTGCTTAACCAACTACTTGCGCAAACCTCAACTTTGCTCAACCAACTGCTTGCGCAAACCTCAACTTTGCTCAACCAACTGCTTGCGCAAACCTCAACTTTGCTCAACCAACTTCTTGCGCAAACCTCAACTTTGCGCAACCAACTACTTGCGCAAACCTCAACTTTGCTTAACCAACTGCTTGCGCAAACCTCAACTTTGCTTAACCAACCTCTCGCGCAAACCTCTCTTTGCTCAAATACAAGATTTAAATCTTTTTAATCAGAATGACATCCAGAGAAGCTCTTGCAATCGGAACTGACACCAAGCCACCAGTTCTCTTTAAAGGAGAATACGAACAGTGGAAAGATCGGTTCCTGAACTTTGTTGACAGACATGAGCTGGGTGATTTCATCAGGCAATCGATAGAAGAAGGGGTTATGAAACCAGTTATGACGACTCGTTTGGTTGGAACTGTGCCGACACAGTTTGAACTTAAGTATCATGAGCTAGAAGATGATAACCTAAAAAGAGCAAAAGGTGATAAGTTAGCTAAGTCATACATTCTACAAGGAATTCCAAACGAAATCTATGTAATGATTGACAGCTACAAGGCCTCGGGCAAGGAAATGTGGGATCAGCTAGAGAAGATGATGTTGGGTTCAAAGGTTGGGAATCAGCTGAAAATCTCCAACTGCCTAATTAATTATGAAGAATTTAGAGGCAGAGTCGGAGAAACTTTAGAAGAAACTTATGACAGATTTGTGACCTTGCTAAACGAACTAAGCAAGAACAAGGTCACCAAATCTCAAATAGAGCTAAACGACAAATTCCTCAGTATTCTACAGCCGGAATGGAAAAGATTTGCCAGGCAGATGAAGCAGATCAAGGATCTGAATGAGATTCCACTTCATGAGGTGTATGAAACCCTCAGACAAAATGAAGAAGAGGTGGATGAAATTCTAGATGAGAAGAGGCAAAAAGGAAAGACAGTTAAAGACACAGTTGCTCTTGTTGTCAGGAAGAAGAAGAACAAGACGATTGTATATGAATCAGAAGAAAATGAAGCTTATGAAAACTCTGACTCGGATGAAAATGACCAACTGAAGCAAGCAATGCTTCTGCTGACAAATGCTTTTCAGAAAAAGTTCTACAAAAAGCCAACATCAAACAGTTAGAGGTATTCTTCTGGTCCTAATAACTATGTCCATAAGGAAAGGGTTGAAGGAAGTAGATATGAAGGAAAGAAGTTTGAAGGGAAGAGATTAGAGGAAAAGAAGCCTGAAGAGAGAAGGTATCATGCTGAAGGAAAGAGAATAGAGGAGAGGAAACCGGAAGAGAGAAAGTTTAAAGCTGAAGGATCCAGTCAGACAGAACCACCTACGTGCTACAACTATGGCAAAGCAGGTCACTATGCCAGAGACTGCTGAAGGCCAAAAGTCAGAAACTCCGATTACTACAAGAACAAGATGCTTCTTGCAAAGCAACAGGAGGCGGGTAAGGCACTGATGGCAGAGGATGAATACTGGCTTGATCATTCAGACGAGGAAGAAGAGGATGAAGAGAGAGATGAAGCAGTCAACATGTGCTTGATGGGAAAACAGGAATCAGACGCTGAAGCAGATTCAGAAGAGGATGAAGAAGATGAGGTATGTGATTTATCGAATTCAGATTTCATGAATAAAATGCATGCCATGAATTTAAAAATCCAAGAGTTAGAGTCGAATCTTAAGCGGGAAGAGGGTGTCATTACAAACAAAAACCAATCGATACAGAAACTTAGCGATGAAATTGCTGAGAAGAAAGTATTGGTTGAGGTTTTACATAGAAATAATGACACCAGCGCAAAGGAACAGACAATAATTCTTAAAGAAAATTCTAAACTCAAGTCTAAACTGAGAAAAAGTGAGCTTGATTTTTATGAGCTTATGAAAATGCATTCTTCATGTACTGAAGAAAACAAAACTTTAATTGCAAAACTAGATGCTTTGGAAAAGAAGTTATAATCATTAGGTCAAAGTGAGAAAACCATTCATCTTAACAAACCAATAGAGAATAAAGACAATTGGGGAATCGGTTATAAGAATCCTCACTATCTTCAAAAAGGAATATCTGAAGTGCCTGCACTTTATGATCTTCTTTCTTTGAAATTAGCTCGAAGAATCCCTGAGCTTAAAGTTTTCTGGACTAAACTGTCTGAAAAGGATGAAGCCAACGAAACTGAAAAACGTTTGAAATCATCTAAAGTTCACCTTCCATTTTATTATGCCAAAGTGAATAATAGTTATAATGAAAATCCAGTTTATCAAAAGAAGAAATCTCTTTCAAATGACTTCTTTCAAAGTTATTCTGAAAAAGAAATGGAGGCGAAGCCTATTCAAGGTAAACTATATGTCCCTCCTCTCGTTTTAGAAAGTAAAATTTCTGAACTCGAGAATTCTTTAACAGATGAAAGACTTTTGATGAATATTGAACAAAAAGTTTTTTCAACTGTGTTCACAAATTCTGTTCTTTCTAAGGCTTCAAACTCTGAGGATATGTTTGGTTCATCAAATAAAGTGTTTGATTTTCTGAACTCTGACGGTGGTTTAGATGATTGTTTTGAACAATTTGACTTTAATGCAAAACTTCCTAACCATTCATCCTTTGTTAAGAAATCTTTAGGAAAAACCAGTATGCCTGTTAACAGTGCAAAATCAACGAAAGTTGATAACTCAGTCTTTCTGAAAGCTAAAAATGCTAAAGGTAAGAATACATCTAAGCATTCACAGAAACCGAACACTACTGGTAATCCAAAAAAGAAGCATTCGTTTTTTGCTCAAAAGTATAACTCAAGAGTTTCACATGTTTCAGATCTGAGCAAGCAAAGGCCAGAAGTTAATTCTCAGTGGCAACCGAAACAGAAGCTTGACAAGACCGTTAAATCGTTTTCTAGTGTTAATTGTGGTAAGACTTCGCCTAGTAAAGATGTCTTAATTGCTGATGTTGATATTTTGAACTCAAAACTTGTTGTTTCTCGTAAACAATATACAATGAAGCAATTATTTCAGTTATCTTTATCTGCTAGAAAGTCTTCTATTTATGATAAACATGTTTCTACTTCTTCTCAAGATTCTGAAGATTGGTTTGGCAATTATCATGTGCATTCATCTAATTCTAATTCTTCAAATGCATTTCAAAAGAAAAGAGGACCCAATTTGAAATGGGTACCAAAATCTTGTGCTAACACAGTAGGACCCAAATTCCAGTGGGTACCTAAGGCTAAATCTGTGTTGCAGGCACCCAAAGTTTAAAAAGGGAGCTTATAGATATGAATTCTAGACAACACAGTCTAGGACTCGTTCCTCAAAGAAATTAGGTTCTTGAATACAACAGTTCAAGACCCGCACTTCAAAAATAAAACAATGGTTTCTTGACACGTCTGTTCAGAACCCGTGCTTAAGAAGAGAATATGGATTTTGAACACATCAGTTCAAGACCCGCTCCTCAATGCTCAAGAGTCTTAATTACATCTTTGTTTTAAGACTATTTAAATCAATTGTTTCATTATTTCTCTTGTGCAGATCCGTCATATGTGGTACTTGGATAGCGGATGCTCCAAGCATATGACTGGACAAAAAGATATGTTGTCCAATTTTAAAGAGAAGTATTGCAGATCAGTCAGATTCGGCAACGACCAGTTTTCTCCAATAATGGGATATGGTAATGTACAACATGACAATGTCACGATCAAGAAGGTGAGCTATGTCGAAGGCTTACGGCACAACCTGTTCAGTATCGGCCAGTTTTGTGACAAAAGCTTAGATGTCAATTTCAAAGCCAAGACGTGTTCAGTTCGCACTGAAGAAGGCGATGAACTCTTGGTCGGAACAAGAAATTCAGACCTCTACACAATTAACTTGTCAAAAATCCAGACTGACAAACAGGTTTGTCTAATGACGAAAGCCTCGATGCAACAAAGCTGGTTATGGCATCGAAGGCTCTCTCACCTCAACTTCAGGCACATCAACAATTTGGTCAGTGGAAAGCTCGTCAAAGGACTTCCAGAGCTCAAATATGAAATAGAACATCTTTGTGCAGCATGTGAAAAAGGAAAAATGAAGAGGGCTCCACATAAACTAAAGCCTGAACCGAGTACAAGTGCTCCGTTAGAGTTATTGCATATGGACTTATGCGGTCCGATGCGAACTCAAAGTCTGGGCGGAAAGAAGTACATACTCGTGATCGTGGACGATTACTCGCGATACACATGGGTTAAGTTTCTACGTTCAAAGGATGAGACACCAGATGTTCTCATCACATTCCTAAAGACGGCCCAGGTGAATCTGCAGAAACCGGTCAAGCTTCTAAGAACAGAGAATGGCACAGAGTTCAAGAACAACAAGGTTGAAGAATATCTCGAATCTGTCGGGATATCACATCAATACTCTGATGCTCATACGCCTCAACAAAATGGAGTGGTCGAAAGAAGAAATCGTACGCTAGTCGAGGCTGCTCGTACTATGCTAAGTCAATCAGACTTACCTCTATTTTTGTGGGCAGAAGCTGTATCGACTACGTGTTACACACAGAATTGCTCCATGATACATCGAAGATTTAAGAAGACTCCTTATGCGTTAATCAACAAACGAACACTGACAATCAAATATTTCCATATATTTGGGTGTAAGTGTTTCGTGCTAAACGATAGGGAGAGTCTCAACAAGTTCAGTGCCAAGGCGGACGAAGGAATCTTCATTGGTTATTCCTCTACATCAATTGCATACCGTGTTTATCTCAAGAAGTCAAAGACGGTTATAGAAAGCATCAACGTAACGTTTGATGAAGAGGTGGCTTCTGAACATCAAAGTTCAGAACCCGTTATAACAGGAGTACTAGCTTCTGGGCAACTCAGTCCAGAACCTGCGTCTCAACAGAACAAATCAGATGAAGCATCAACGTCAACTAATCATATATCTGATTTAGACTTATTATTTGAATTGTTTTATGATGAATTTCTTGGATCTAATGTAAAGAAATCTGTTGTGGTTGACAGGATGGAAGACTTAATGACTACTCATCCAACCAGTTCAGATATTCCTATTGAATCCAACACCCCGATTCAACAAGAAGTTCCAATTCAAATGCCAACTCCAACAGTTGAAGAAGTGACAAATGATGAAGAGACAGGAGTAGCTGAAACAGTAGGATGTTCTGTACAGATCCATCTACAGCCGGACCAAGCTGTACCTGCTGAGCCTTCTGAACCTATCACTTCAACTGCAATAATCATTCCTCCTGAACAAGCTGAAGAAGGTACAACTGGATTTATAGATGATACAATTGACATACATTCATATAATCCACTGCCTCATGAACATAAATGGACCAAAGAGCACCCGATAAGCCAGATCATTGGCGATCCATCAAAATCGGTACAAACTAGGTCGGCATCAATGAACATGTGCATGCATGACTCCTTTTTGAGCAAGTTCGAGCCAACTCGCGTATCAGAGGCACTTGCTGATCCATAATGGGTGATATCAATGCAATAAGAGCTGAATCAGTTCGACGCACTTCAAATCTGGACACTCGTACCAAAGCCACAAGGTAAAATAATTATAGGTACGAAGTGGGTTTTCAAGATAAAGAAAGACGAATGTGGTACCGTTATCCGAAACAAGGCAAGACTTGTAGCCAAAGGATACAGACAAGAGAAAGGAATCGACTATGACGAGACTTATTCTCCTGTGGCGCGATTAGAGGCAATTAGAATGTTTCTAGCCTACACAGCCCACAAGAACTTCATGGTCTTTCAAATGGACGTGAAGACTGCCTTTCTGAATGGCATTCTGAAGGAGGAAGTCTACGTATCTCAGCCAGAGGGTTTTGTCAATCAAGAGAAGCCAAATCACGTCTACATTCTCGACAAATCACTCTACGGTCTGAAACAAGCTCCTCGAGCCTGGTATGATGTCCTTTCCAAATTTCTAGTCAAGTCTGGTTTTTCAAAGGGAACGGTGGATACCACTTTGTTTATCAAAAAAAAAAAAGCCGATATCTTTTTAATTCAAATCTATGTAGATGATATTATTTTTGGATCTACAAATCCTAAGTACTGTAAGAATTTTTCAAACCTTATGGTGTCTAGATTTCAGATGAATTTGATAGGAGAGATGAATTTCTTTCTTGGATTACAAGTCAAACAATTTTCATCGGGTATTTTTATCAATCAATCCAAATACATTATGGATATTCTTCGGAAGTTCAAAATGGAAAATTCAAAACCGATTGGTACCCCAATGGCACCAGGTACTAAGATTGGCACCGATCCTTCAGGAAAGGCTGTTGATGTTAGGACTTATCGAGGGATGATAGGCTCTTTAATGTATCTTACTTCTAGTAGGCCAGATATAATGTTCTCAACATGCTTATGTGCACGATATCAGGCCATTCCTAAAGAAATCCATATGTCTGTTGTGAAGCGCATATTTAGGTATCTGAAGGGGACTGCAGATCTTGGTTTGTGGTATCCTAAAGATACAAGTTTTGAACTAACAACGTATACAGACGCAGATCATGCAGGTTGTATGTTAGACAGGAAGAGCACGTCAGGACATGTACAGTTCCTCGGTGATAAGCTCGTAAGTTGGGCATCGAAGAAGCAACTTTGTGTTTCAACTTCCACGGCCGAAGCAGAATATGTAGCTGCTGCTAGCTGCTGTTCTCAGGTCTTATGGATGAGAACTCAATTGCGCGACTACGGTTTCCACTTCAACAAAATCCCGATATACTGTGACTCCAAGAGCGCCATCGCCATAACAGCGAATCCTGTTCAGCACATCAAGACCAAACACATAGACGTCAGGTATCATTTTATTAAAGATCATGTTGAAAAAGAAATAATTGAACTTTTCTTTGTAAAAACTGATTATCAGCTTGCCGATTTGTTTACCAAACCTTTAGACGAAAAGAGGTTTAACTTTCTTGTCTCTAAGCTTGGTATGCTAAATCTAAAGATTTAATCAGTAGTTACCTATCAAAGTTTTTCTAATTGTATAATTTTTCATCATTTCTTCATTCTTAACTCTGATTGATATCTGCACTTCTATCTTTTGTTCATGATCCAAGGGGGAGTATGAGAAGAAATTGACAAGTGGTCAATATTACTTCGAGGGGGAGCTCATAAAATTTTTGCATGTACCTTTTAATGCCAAATTTTTTTTGTAATGCAAGATTTTAGGGGGAGCTCTTCAAGTCAGGGGAGTACGGATATGACTTCTGATTATTTCTAATCAGAACTCGTACTTTAAAAGTTTTACTGCTTTTTGTCTTTTCAATTTAAGTGAATAAGTTTTACTTTGACTTGACATAAGACTTTTGCAAAAATTTTGAGAGAAGCTTACAAGTTCATATGTTTATGACTTAAATCTTAGCTTCATGAGATGGAAGATCGTACGTAAAGGTATAATTCTATATCTTCATCTCATATATGGTTGAAAGGAGGACAACTTTCAATCATAGAAAACATCGTTTTTCAATGTTCAAACCACTTCCCGACTCTCAAAACGAATTCATGAAATGAAAGTGTGACTTTAAATGTTTTCAAGACCAACATTGTGCTTTAACTGAAATAGTTAAACCATTCTGAGCATCACATGCTTTCTAGGAAAACATGAATTTCCTTGTGCTAGGAATTAACACAACTTCTATGGAATCACCTTAACCAGTGATTTCTACCCAAAAAGTTAATCCATAGTGATTGAGTGTGAAAAGTCAAAAGAAATGAGTGTGTTAAACAGAGAAAGAGAGTTTGGTTAGAGTAAGCTAAATGTTTAAAAGAAACAGTGTGTGAGAATAGAGTTAAAAGAATATCACAACTCTGCACCAACTTTTTCTGAGTCGGGTAGCCACATTTCTAATGTTTCACATTTCTTTGGTGATTATTATTGAAACAGGCAACTAGCCCATGCCAACTCTTGATCAAACCTCACCAACTACTCATTTTCTTCTTAAAAGGAAAGTGTTTCACATTTTCAAAGGGGAAGTAGCACATATGCTATCTGATTTTCATTTGGAAAATCTGGATATTGAAAAGAAGGAAGTCTGCCCCACCTTCGCACTGCACTCATGCACATTGAGTCTGTGTTTAACTTACTGTTGTCTCAGTGGTTTACACAAATTTTGAGCCTATAAGCAATCATCATTCTTTCTATCACAAGCACGAACACACAAGGAATTTGTTTCTTTGTCATAACGTTTATAGAAATTACCTTTGTGGTGTTTTCGATGATTAAATGGAAGCCCTGGGGGAGTAAACATCAAAAAACTCCTTTCCAATGTGTATTCGTTACACACAGTGACTTAGTGTTACTGACAGGCATGTTAACTGATTCATTAGTTGATTCAGGTGTTACACGACTATTTTGTCTAGATTTGAATAGATCTGGATGAATATCTAGTGAATTGACGGATCAGTGGCTCCAAGTGACAGACATTTCTTACTCAAAGTTTTGATGAAGTCGTTGCACTTTTCATCAAAAAGGGGGAGAATCTAAAGCATGAAGAAATGTCCAGTCCATTACATTACAAGACATTGGAGAAGAGAAAAGCTAACCAAGCACTGCGAGATCAAAGTATTCTGAAGACATGCTGAATTCAGATAAATTTTCTTTGAAGATACTTTGCTAAAGCATTCTGAGCTAGAGAAAGAGATTGCATCTTCTGAGCTGAACAAGAAGACTGAATTGCTAAAATCTTTTTTAGTAATGATCTTGATCCAAAGGGGGAGATTGTTAGATCACATATCTACCGAAAAGTCGACTCTCGATATAAAGTCTAATGTCGTTTGTAATAAAATGTAAAAGTAATTAATGTTTATTGTATTTAATGTTTTGTCTAAATATCTTATAAATAGATATTTAGATATTAATTGTTTGTTATTGTTAGTTTAGTTAAGTTAGTTGATATCTTTAGTTAGATATTATATTAGAATATCTAGATAGTATCTAGATATTGTTAAAGTTAGATATTAGTTAGAAAAGTGTGTTGTAGAAGCAATCGATCATAATATCATATCAGAAAACACACACTTAAAGGTGAAAAACAGAGAACGCATCCAAGCTTGAATAGATCAATCCTGTAACCATTTCTATTAATCAATACAGGTTGGTAATCATATTGTGTTGTTAATCTATAAAACTTGATAAACATTGTGGACCGACAGTAACCACCCTTTTCTTCTTGTTTATCCCACCTTTAGGTCTGATCATCAACACCTGTTTTGGTTTGGATAAATCCAACTTGGATTTCTTATTTCTCTCAGCAGTTTTAAGCATGTCGTGAAGCTTCGTGAGAGTTTTCTCCAAACCATTCATATTGTAGTTCATAACGAACTGGTCATATGCTTTGGATAAAGAATTAAGAACCATGTCGGTTGCCAATTCTTGACCCAGTGGGTAGCCAAGACGGGTTAATCGTTCAATATACCCTTTCATTCTTAAAACGTGGGTACTGACTGATGAACCCTCAATCATCATATAGGCATGCAAAGCCCTGACTGTATCGAACCTCTCTTCCCTTGCTTGTAACTGAAACATGGATTTCAGAGAGGATATCATATCCCAAGCATTCATGTCTTCATGTTCCCTCAGTAGCTCAGGAGTCATGGATGCTAGCATCAGACAGCTAACATCTAGTGAGTCATTGAGATACTTATCATAAGCAGCCCTGACCTTGGTTGAAGCATTTCTAGCAGGAGGGTTTGGAGGGGGGGTTTCGAGAACATACAACTTCTTTTCGTGCTTAAGGACGACCCTCAAGAAACGAAACCAGTCAACGAAGTTCGTACCGTTAAGTTTATCCTTGTCAAGGATTGATCGTAATGTAAATTGGGATAAGCCGTTTGTGCATACGGTTTGGTTAGAGGCGTTAGCGGCCATCTACAAAATAAGTTCAATTTTAGTAATTCTTTTAAAATCTCAAATTAATTAATTTAACCTTTCAAAAATTTAATTTGAGTTAAGATCCATATATCACCTATTTCCATAAATGGCCAAGCAACTGTTTATGGAACTAGGTTATTTAGGTAGGCATCATCCAGTTATGTTCAACATAACTCTTAGATATCGTCGGATTTCTAATATATCATATATTAAAAGGTATGTTTAATCCCACTACAACGCCTTGAAAATATTCATAGATGGCGCTAAGCACTGTCTATGATATTTTCAAGTAAACTAACCATACTAAGATATCATGATCCCACCTAAAGTTTTAACTTAAGGTTTATTGGACCAGTCGTCCAAAATACGACTATTTAAGTGAATGGTCAAGTAACTATCCACTTAAATTTTGTTATCCTGACGCCTTGTCTTACACTACAATCATCCGATATGATTGGCTAAGCACTGACCATACCAAACTCTTGTAAGTTTAACAAGTACCTTAAATGGATGGCGCATAGTTTACATTTGTGAAAGGTTTAAATTTTAGAAAACTCTTTTCTTTTAAAACGTTTGATTTTATTTTAAAATCTTGTTTTAAAAGTTTTATTCAAAATCGGTTTGTTGTTGATAAACATATCAGGTTTAAAATATCATATTTTAATTACCGATTAAAATTTATGATGTGTTTGATTTTTATAAAATATTTGGTTTGCAATTATCATAACAATAATAAAAGCAATAACAACAAACACAAAATAAACACACAAGATAATATATGTATTTGCCCCTAATGTGGTGTTGTGAGCCAACACAACAACCACGATCAATTCTAAAGACATCTTCAATCTTCTCCCACTGGCCTTACCATCTTGGTGAACTCCAGGGTCTCCGTCTTGATTTCTTGATACTCCGTCTTCGGATAAAATAGGAAAAATACAACAAATTCTATCTATTTACATTTGTCCCTATCTAGAAAATTAAATTAAAAATTAATACATTTTAATTTTCCGACAAAAATAAAACAACCACGGGTCTTATCGAGTCAATCCATATATTATGCAATATTTTAAACATAAAATAAAAAACGGCCGAAATTTAATTAACATAATTAAAAAGAAAAACCGGCCAAGATAATGGGAATAAATTATTATTTGGCAAATATAAAATTAATTGACATATATCAAAACCCAGAAGAATTATTCAAATAAAACGGGTCTTTGCCCAGCCGATTAGGGCACTATCCTATTTCGGTAATCAAAAACGATCAGCAACAGATCTACCGAGACACGTTTACCGACTTAAAGATCTAGTCCAACTTAACTAGGTCATCAGCCCATCCTTTATCCCAGTCAAGAGACCACCGGGAAAAAAACCCGAAACATGACATGCCGCTTGGCTCTATGGCCAGCGGCGGTGGCTAACACGGCACCAAAAACACGTTGATCTGGCCAGAAAAGAGGTGAGGGCCTCGGTGGCAGCAGCCAGCGGTGGCCACCACAATACGTGTCGACTATTTGTGACGGAACATAAACCATCAGCGGCGGCAATCAGGACCGCCTGTCGACCGCTTAGACCTTGGTCTAGCGGTGTCACAATAACGGCTCGAGGACAGAAAGAAAAACCTAAGGGATGACCACCTCCACCACCGAGCTATCGATCGTCGACAGTAGTGGGTGACGATGGAGCGGCAAGGAAACCGTGGTTCAAGCGGTGGTCCTTAATGACCGAGCAAGAGAGAGATGACGACGACCGGAAAATAAACTCACCTGTTATGGATGATCACAGAGGAACAAACCCTTTCCCCCAGCGGTCATGGCCGTCGACCAGGCGGTCATGACTATCGACCAGGCCGTAGCTAAACGCCGAGAAGGAGAGAAAAAGAACCGTCGATGGCTAATCGTCCAGGCGGTGGCTAAACATCGTGACCGACGATGTGAATCGCCGGCGGCAGTAGCCTGCCGGTTACACAGGAAAAAATTTCAGGCCACAAGCGGCTGATAGAAAGCGATGAATGAGGATAAAAAGGGTTTTCAACCTTTCCAAAAAAAAATTCCTTATGTGACCACTAGTCCATTCACTTAGGTTTTAAACTCTATTGGACTCTTTTAAACCCAAAAAGAAAAATGGTCCAAATTAGATTTTAGGTAAAAACGAAAAATAGGGTCAATTTTTTTTTAATTTTAATTTTGCCATTATAATACTATTGTTCCCCTTTTCCTTTTTGATTAAATAACATCAAAGTGGCTCTGATACCACTATAAGGTTTTAGATAAATTTGTAACCTTTAAACATAGCGGAAAAAAATATTTTTTTGGTTACAACGATAGAAAACTTTTCTAAATGATCAAAATCCAAACGGATCCAATGATGTATTTAATCAAAACTCAAAACCACACCATAGGGTGTTTAGAGATGTACCTTTCAGATTTGTTGTGGTTGAACGAATTGAGAACTCTTAGAAACCAAACGAGGTTTCCTCTAACGGTATCCACATACGAACATGCGAAATTCCACCCGGTGCTAGCCCAAAAGAAACCTTAAAACTAATATGTGTGAAAGTGTATATCAGATCCAGAGGATTGAATCAGCTTATTAAAATTGTCTGGCCTATCACCCTATTTTTATCGTCGGGTGTTCCAGACAGTTTATAACTCTTATAGAGTTAATTATTATCTGTAATTAATTAAATAATTATTTAAATTCAGATAACTATTTGAATTTGAATAATTATAAGAATTTGAATAATTATAATTATTTTGATAATTACTAATTATTCATATTTACAGATAAAACCTTGAAATTATCATAATTACATTATTTACACATATTATACAATTATCCTTTAAAAATAATCATTTAACCGTCAAACTTGACTTTACCCAGTTTCTTTTTAATGGAAGCAAACGTATTCTCTGTGTGCGACCCTTTAGGTTTACATAGTCATTGGTAGTATTCATGTGCGACACGTGTCGTGGGCATACATTAACCTTCACAAATATTTTAGTGCAAAATAATTAAGTGGTCAGAATGATTAAGAAGCTCTATATGATTTAGGGGTTGTTCGGTTGTGGCTTAATGGGTTGTATAGCCTATATGGATTATTTGCTCGGCCATAAATAGTTGTTCAGATGTGGCTTATTCACTCAACCAAGGGTTGAATCGCTCAACTAAAAATTATTTGTCCTTTGCATTCAACCATTCAAAAGACACATCCTACCTCTCATTCGGTCAACCCATTTCCCACTCTCTCTGGAGAACCCTCAAACCCACAGATCTACTCCTCTCAAATTGCCGGTCGTCGCAGTCCTTTGCCTCACCATCACCAACCGTCGTTGCCCTCTGCCTCACCATCATCATCCCACTCGCCACCACCACCACCGACAACTCCGTCACTACATGATATCGCACAGTACTATGCTACCAGTGTGATAAATGGGTTCTGATTGAAACCCTACCAGTGTGATAAATGTGTTCTAATTGAAACCCTACCTGACCCTCCCACGTTATTTTTTTCGAATGCACCATGCTTTCGACCACGATGTAACCGCTTTTGATGTAACCGATGATGAACACCCTGCTTTTGGCCACGGGTCCTTCAAGTTCGTAGGTTAATCGCTTAGGTTGCGCGTCTAGATAACTCCCCTCCTCTTCCTTCTTCTAACCGAGATGGTGACGACAGTGATTATCTCCGAATCAAACTCGACGGATGGGATGAAAATGATAATGATGATGATCAAGGTGATCAAGATCGAGACCGAGATCGTGATGGATCTAACAATTTGTTTACAATTTTTATTTAGGGTTTATGAATTTAGGTATCTTATCTAATTTAGGGCTTCATTTGGTAATTTGTTTACAATTTTATGATTTGTTGTTCTTGTTTTATATACAACTTTGCTGTAAATATTGTTGTTTTGTGAATTTTGATGTATAATGTTCAATGTAAACTAAAGGTGAAATAGTCATTTTTATCATTCAGATTGTTTAATCAGCACACCAACCGAACAATAATTTAGCTAGATCTATACAGACAACTTTAACGATACAGACAACTTTATCCACACATGACTTAATGAAAAACCAACCAAACAGCCTCTTAATGCATGACTTCGGCGATACCCAGACCTTGGGTCGGCCTTCGGGTCGGTCCGAGTCCAGGTTTATGGGCATACCAGTCTATGGGTATGCGGGTTCGGTCTTGACCGGGCTTAGTCGTACCTGGGCGGGTCCAGTCGATTTGGGCTGGGCCGGGTCGCCGCGGATTAGTCGGTGCTGCCCAATTGGATGCCTGGATACCGCGGGTGCATGTGTGTGTGGGCATAGCCCAAGTTGTCGTACAAAAAAAAATGCATAATAAAAAATGATTGTTTGGTAAATATTATGAATGAAGAACCTGAATGACAAAAAATTACTATTTTAACCTGAAAATTAATTGTTTGGAACTTTTTGATAAGAAAATTACAACCGTAAAACTAAAAAAATACTAGTAATCAACTTGTATTTAATGTCTAAAAAAGATGTCATATTTGTAAACAAATATTATCAAAGTTTCCAAGTGTTATACAAACATGGAAATTATTTTAAAAATTGTAACCAAATGTTTTTTCCCCTCTTTTCCTTGATAGTAAAAATATATTTTTTTCCATGAAGTTCAAAATAGACTTCGCACAACCACAACATCATACTCAAACTTTGTTGTTTTTCTTTTAATAAACAGTTGGGACGACATAAATTTATGATTATCACCAATTTTTCAAAGGAAAAACTTGATGATTGTAAGATTACATATATCATAAACGTCAAAAGCACATTCCTCACAAATAATTGGATCTATTTACACAAACAAAAGAAATACCTATCATTCATTAACTAGTAATGATCTGACGGTCTGAATCATCTCTAAATGTAGAAACGATCTAAAGTAAATATTGATATATCTACTAAAAGGAAAATTTAGCAGAGGTGTTGATGTCTAAGAAGAAAACAAGATGAATGATCGACGTTTCATTTGGCCTTATTTCCGACTTGTGATATGTCATTTTCATATGGATTATCAGGCAAAGCTGTCCGCAAACTCCACAAGATGATTATGTGTAAACAAAGAAGCACAATGGAGGAGCAGATTTGTAGGGAAAAAATTCCAGTAGAACTCCACCCTTGCAAACAACAAGAAGTTGCAAAACCATAGCATAAAGGAAGTCCCAAGAGTAGCTTAGCCTTAACCCTATGGCAAAAGCAGAATATTGGTTTCCATTTACTTCCACACCCATTTTCATAGTATATTACTAATGATAATTGATATGCTCTTTCAAATTAAATGCTCAATTTTCAAGTAAAAGTTTGTGCTCATCTTTGATTATTTTGGGGGTCCTATTTAAAAGCTTTCCCTTAATCTAGCATATAATGTTGACTACAATAACTTGATTTGTAACTAGCCACATTTTGAACTTGTAGAAACACAAAAAAGTACTCAGTATCCTAAAATCCTTACAACGTTGTAATTAATATATAAGTTCAACTGTGGCATACTCCAAATGAATAAACTTCCCCTACTAAACAAGTAGATGATAAGCACGGCAATAACATAAATTAGAGAAATCCAATTTAGAAACTCAAGCATAAAATTTGACATGTTAATCAAATAAACACAGACTTTTGCTTATGAACTACTAGTCAGCAATTAGTTCATCCACTAAGCCTGGCCATTAATGAATATCATTTGTTAGCTAGAACATGAATACTTCAAACTCACCCAAGGGAAATAACCAAATGCACTACCCTACATTGTAGGTATACTATTTTCAAAAGGCAGACATCTACATTGTTTTCATATTACTTAAATTTCCAGGTCACAAGAGCCACATTATCATTATCTAGATAGGTCGAAAAAGTTATTATTCACTCCATATTTGCCTTTAAACCAAATCAGTTGCAAATGAGTGTTTGGTTTTAGCTTGTGTTGGCACTTGTTACTTTTCATGGCATATATAACACTTTCAATCTCACGCTGTAAATACTTAAGCACGTCTCACATACAAAGTTATGGGGTCGTTTGATCCCAGCCAAAATTTTAAAAAAATCTAGATTTAGCTTTGAAGTTTTTTTTATCTTCACAAATGGCTTAGTAATACTTAAAGAACACATTCAATTTTTACTAGACCACATTTAAATTTTTTCCATAAAAACCAAAAGAAATAAATTCATCTCAATATCTTGTGTATTGTTTTGTTAAATCCATTTATTAAGCATCTTAATAACTAGTTCTTCTGTATTGTTTTATTAAATTCATCTCATTATCTTGTTATGTTAGCGTTAATATAAACTGGTTTATCATATATTAATTATTTTATATGTTCAAAGCCTGAAACCAATTATCTACGGACAAAACATATAAAACTATGATATAGTTTGCGATTCGGTTTAACCGAAATAGTAAAGAATAACCGAAATCAACCCGTTTAACGTGAAACCATTTTCGTTCGGGTGGGTTATTCGGTTTTGGAAAATTTTCGACGCTCCTTAAGTCTGATCCTAGTCAACTAATTTTCTAGATCTGCCACTGTTCAAATTGCCCAAGTGTACGAGCTTCAGTCTTAAAATAACCAACACGGTGAAATTAATAAAACATACATTAAAATTGGACAATATCAACTTCATAAATTAACGTATCTCTTTAGTCCAAGTGGTCATAACTAGGGTTGGCAACAGGTACGGTAAAGGTTATCACATACTACTAGAAAAAGGGCAACCACCTAAATCCGTCGGAAATCCGTACAAATCCGTCACTGAAATTTTAAGAAAAAAATACTGATATTTTCTTTAATTTTTGTGACGGATATTTTATCCACCACAAATATTTGGTTAATTGAAATTAAAGTACTTAATTAAATAAATAAGTAACTAAACAAGCAAAATAGAAAATAATTAAATTAATTTAATTTAAAATTAAATTAAATTATTTTCCGTCGGAAATTAATTTGAATTTTTCAAAATATTTTTCTTATTTTAAATATTTTTCTACAAATAATGGTTATTTTTCAAACTTTAAAAAAATGAATTAATTTCCGATGGAAAATAATTTAATTTTAAATTAAATTAATTTCCGTCAAAAACCCGTCGGAAATTAATTCGAATTTTTCTATGTTTTTTCCTTATTTTAAAACATTTTCTATAAATAATGGTTATTTTAAAAAAATCTAATAAATTCGAATTAATTTCCGACGGATTTCCTACGTAAATTAATTTAATTTCCGTCGGAAATCAATTCGAGTTTTTCAAAATCTTTTCCTTATTTTAAAACCGTTTCTATAAATAATGGTTAATTTTAAAAATCTAAGAAATTCGAATTAATTTCCAACGGATTTCCGACTGAAATTAATTTAATTTTAAATTAAATTAATTTCAGTCGGAAATCCGTCGTAAAAATTTTGAAATAATTTTTTTAAATAATTTAATGAATTTTGTGGCGGATTTTTTTTAAAAAAATTACGTTTTTGTTTATTTTTTTCAAAATTCATCTTCGTCCATTCTTATCTATTTCCAATTGAGCTTTACTAGGTTTTATTATGGCTTAGTAGGTCGTATTGGGCTTATGGGTTATGGTGGTTTAGTTTTCTTGTCGAACCGACTAAACAACATACGCATATATGTGGTACATATCTGTACACAAACACGTAATAAGTCACATATGGTGTTAATTTAGGCCTTAATAAGTTATAAAAGGTCATAATGGGATATAATGGTGGTTTAGTGGTTCGTATTGTGGAATAAAGGTTCTTAGTTGTCTTGTCGACCCTAATAGACAACACATGCATCTATGAGTGGATACGTGATGTAACACCCTCAAAACTGGAAATAGCAACTAATTTAAAATTTTCTAAATACATCAATAAATGATTCATCTACAATCACAATTTAAGATTTAACCTCCATACACACATTCATTCTATACATACAGTCTATGATAAGGACAAGTGTTTCTAAACCCAATAAATGTCGCTATCTCCAAAC
Source organism: Arctium minus (assembly GCA_954870635.1). Lineage (NCBI taxonomy): Eukaryota > Viridiplantae > Streptophyta > Magnoliopsida > Asterales > Asteraceae > Arctium > Arctium minus. The sequence continues at coordinate 22,345,756 of OX941082.1, forward strand.
TGCGGAAGAATTCACCAAGCCCTTACACTTGTGGACACTAAGGCACATCTCTTCAATACTGCTAGAACCATACCCCCAACCGGAACCTGATGCACATGCCGCCAAATAAAAAGGTTAGGCTTAACGCCTAGTGAGCTCAAGAGTTTTAACATGAGTAAATACTTTTAAAAGATAGACTTCTCTTAAAACATGATCTTTCAATTGATGCACTTTAAAACATAGAAAGAACTCTTTTCAATGCTATGCGTTTTTCAAAGATAGACACCTTATTTAAAACATGTTTTATAAATTGATTGCAACTTAAATTAGCTCGAAACATACATGTGAACCGACTCCCATTTAAGAAACGTGGATAAAACATTATATTCCAAAACACCCAAAAATCAACTTCAAAACTATAAATATCGTACGTCCGAAAACACTGACACTAGGCCCAAAACTCACGCGACCATAACAAAAGGAATCTAAATACCAAAACACGGGGACAACATATTTCATTCAAACCTTAATATACGAGGAGGAAGGTCCTCATTCATTGTCGACTATATAGAACAAATGACATTACGGTAAAACATCTTTATTTAAATTACTGACAGCCGACAACGGGGGATACCCGTATCCGTTGAGAGTGGAGGAAACACAAAATTATACCACTCATACAACGTTAATCGCATGACACCTTACGACGTCACAGCCAGGTGTCCCTACGACTTCTTTACAAGCGTCACCCCAAGTTAGTTGACGCTTGATGGGTCTTCCGAAGAATCCCACCCCAAAGGCTCGGCACACTTAAAGGTTACCTGTCACAGGCATTTAAAGTGGCGTAGGTCCTAGTGCCTACCGTCCCGGCAGCACTAACAGACTCAACCCTCCTAGCGATCGCTTGTAAAGTTTCCGGTCATAAAACATGGAATACTGAAGGTCATCACCCAACAATACCAAATCAACCATCCAAAACAGACTGACTACGTGCCTATGGATCCAATGCAACACAGTCTAACCTTACCGGACTAAACATGAATGATCAAAGCACTCAAGCCCGAAATCAACCTCAATACGCAACACGGCGCATTTGTACGTACGTCATAACTGGACCCCACATTAAGCCATATAAAACCGGACAAGTGTCCTCAAGACTCCTTTAAAACGACATCGAGCCAAAATACTCAAAACCTCTTTTTGACCAATGATTGACGCTTTTCAAATCATAAACATACTCGACTCATACTATGAAATCACATACTCCAAAACACTTGAATGGACTCCAATACAGTATAAGTCAGAACAAAAGGTTTTCCAAATAGGTTTATACTCTTTATCCTTTCAAAACATCTCATAACACAAAATTAAACCTTTTACTCAAACACCCACCAATACGCCTTTTAACCAAATAATATCACGTATGAAATAAATTACCAAACACACCCATTTATGACTCATTTATCAAAATGCCTAAAAATCCCCAATATGGGTGTTTTACAAGGTTTATAAAACTAAACTTCTCATTTAACCAAAACTCATCAAGTAACTTCTCAAATAATAATTTCATGTTAAACACATAAATACTTTAAAATAAACAATTTGGCATGTACACCGTTTTTATAAATCATATTGAACTCACCGTGCTAGATTTAGGCTAAATCTAGGTTTCACCCAACGAGCTCTTTTGAAGGCCACTTGAATCCTCAAGCCGAGGACTTCCAAAACCTAGATCCACACATACCAAACCGTAAATAACCCTATCCCACCATATAGGAACATTCCTCAAACATTTTACATAAAGATCTCAACTTAGGTCAAAACCCTAATTTCCATAAATGAGGGAGAAGATGGTTACCTCAACCAGAAGCTTGAATCCACCTATCAAAACACTTGAAGATCACCCAAACGAACCATAAGCTTCCAAATCTTCAAATCGTGGAAAGGTTAGATGAATTCCCCAAGAACTTGGTGAGGGAGATGAAGATGAAGGTTTTGTGGCTCAAGATCCACTACAAGAAAATGTGACATTAGTGACCAAGATTTTAGTGACAACTTATATTTTGGTCACTAACTATGACGTTAGTGACAATAAAAAAGATCGTCATTAATTTTTAGTCACTAATATGATTTTTTTAGTGACAAAAAATAAATTTGGTCAATAAGTGGTCACTAAGTTGTAAGATTTAGTGACCAAAACAATAATAGTCACTAAGTTGGGAGTTTTAATGACCAAAAAATAAGTAGTCACAAATTTGAAATGATTAGTGACCAAAACTAGTGGTCACTAACTAGTTGGTGTTATTTAAGAATTTTAATGACAAACCAATGGTGGTCATTAATTTGAAAGAGTTAGTGACTAACAAATAGTTGTCACTAGATTGTGTTTAATATAGTTCATGTTGTTTGAAAAGATTTAGTGACTAAAAATGATAGGTTACTAAGTTGGAAGTTTTAGTGATCAATAAATAAGTTGTCACTAATTTGAAATTATTAGTGACCAAAATTAGTTGTAACTAAATAGTATTTAGTAGATGTTGTTAATTAGAAAGAATAGTGACGAAGACATTATGGTCACTAAATTAAAAGTGTTTGTGACTATAATATCATAAATCAATAAATTCACAATTTTTAACATTTTAAGATAAAATTTTATTATATATTTTAAGAAAAAAAATATTTTAATTAACTTTATTGATTTAAGTTAATTATCAAGCCCAAAATCTTACAACTCTTTTAGAATAAGTAAACGGTATCCAACTATTGCTTTATAAAATTTAAGCCCAATTCATCAGAGATCGAGTCCAGAGATCGAGTCCAGAGACTTATCGAGTCCAATCGAGTAGCCTACACAACGATTCATCAGAGATCGAGTCCAGAGACTTATCGAGTAGGACGCTAGTTCCATCCATTTCCTACGATTCATCAGAGATTGATTAATCAGACATCGAAGTATCAGACATCGAATTCCATCCATTTCCTACGATTTCCAACCCTCAATCACAACGATTTCAAGTCTCTATCACAGCGATTTCTAGATTCGGCTCCTGCACCCCTCAAATCACAACGATTTCCAGCCCTAGTTCTGTTTTTTCGGTTTGTTTCCAGGTTAGTTACTTGAACAATGAATATTAAAACTAGTTATTTGTGCAATGAATAGTACGTAGTTGTGCTTTTCCTTTTCCGATGAGTTATTTGTTCGATTATTCTCAATCGGAGTTGTAGTTGCAGTCGTGACGATTCATCACTAGTTGCCCACCGGTAGCCTTTGTTGCTCACCTCTCGGATTTGGTAAGTCCATCATTATCATTTTCAGGCTAAATATTCTTCGATGCTCTCTTGTATTCCATTTACTTGTCTTCTCCGTCTGCTCGCGTCCAAATACTTTAAATTAGGTATGCTTTACTTGATGTTGCTTCGAATTTTTGTAAGTCCATCATTATCATTTTGTTCTTTGATGTTGTTTCGAATTTTTCTTGTTTGAATATTCATAATAATATTGTTGCTGCTTCTTTAAATCCTCAAATTCATTTTGAACAATAATGCTTAACAACATTTGTCAAAGAGATATTCATTGCTTCTGTTTGAATCAGATGGTTGAATTAGTAGCGTACTTCATTGGATTTGTTATCTTCAAGAAGAACTATATTATTCATATGCCGACCCTGTTGTCATATTACAAAAACAGGGATCTATGGTTGAAGAGAGATTTCCTTTTGCTAAATCATCTAAATTAGAACACTGAGGCGGCCAGTGACAACATGTAAGCTATCAATGAAGAAACCAAGTAATCATCACAAGCTATAGTAAAAATTAGAAATCAGTTTAATTTGCTCATGCATTTCTGATGTTGGATAAATAGTTAAATTCCTTGAAGGATAAAAAGCACAAGTTGTTCCAGCTTAGAATTACCCACAAGCCATTTATAGTCTAGAAGATAGCTCTGGAATTGATGGATGCAGTCATCCTACCAGGTGCCTTATCATGTCTTTCCACTTCTGTTTTCAATTTCACCTGGTGAAAAGTAATGCAAGTTGACTTCCATAGTTTAAGAAGTAGTTGGCTATTTTATTACAATAATTTTATTCCGAGAACTTTTCATATCACATTTTCTATTGTTATATAACCAATATATCCCTACTTCAAATTCAAATTTGCTTCAAATAAGGATCACTAATTCTAAAACTTACCAGCATAGCAGCAGTTGAAACATAAATTATAAAAGTTCATTGAATGGAATCTATTCACATGTCTGATGGGATAACACTCCATGACCTAACACTTTTGACCAATCAGTTGAGATAATGAAAGAACCATACTACTACCTTGTTTCTTTAGAAGTCAACTACAAACAAAAAACTAACACACAATCACTTGTTTCTCCTCATATACTTGTTGAGATGAAGTATCTTGAACTTTTGAGTGATTAATTTCAAATTTTAAATATTTTGAGCCTCCCTGCCAGAAAACATCCTAATTCCAGCCACTGAAGAATGCTTAAGAACTCTTGAACTTTTGAGTTATATTTTTTGTTCATGTTTACAAACTCTTAGATTATTTTATAAATTACAATCAGATCATTATTTTTAATGTTTTTGTAATGAGAAATTTCAGTTTCTATGCTTACTGTAGCATCACATGTCAAAAATATTCTCCGATGTTGCACTTTTCCAAAAATATGTTTATCTCTTACTTTCTATCCTAAATAACCCTCCTTTTGTAATTTATTCACTTTCCCTTCCTCTTATCTCCCCCCATTCATATTCTCTCTATTTTCCATCTTTTCTTTCCCTTAACTACACTTGGGTAAGGGGTGAGCATAACCCGCCCAACCTGAAAAAACCGACCCGACCCGACCCGGAAAAGTGTAGATGTTAAACATCTACACTTGGTTCATTGTTGTTTGTACTTTGTAATGTAAAATAGTTGTTTGTATTTGTAATGTAAATTAGTTGTTTGTATAATTGTATGTAAAAAATAGTTGTTAATCACTTAATTGTTTGTATAATTGGTTCATAGTTGTTTGTATAATTGGTTCATAGTTGAGTTAAAAATAGTAGTTGTGCTTTTCCTTTTCTGATGAGTTATTTGTTTGATTATTTGTTGAGTTATTTGTTCAACTAAAATTGAAAGCTCACGATAAAACCACTGTATTCTCTCATTTGATGCAAAAAGGGATTTCTGCTAGTTATGATAGATGGATATATCATGGTGAGTCTTGTGATGTTTCCGATGATGGTGATGATGATATATCCTTCAATGAAAATGATGAGGCTAATGATGATGACCTTGATGAGATGTTAAATAACATAGGTCAAAGTACATGGGGTGATGATTGGCATACTAGTGGTGGATCTTCTTCTACTTCAGACAAAGATTTAGAAACCATTCGTAGATTAGAAGATGAATCACACCAAGATCTTTATCCAGGATGTCAAAATTATTCGAAATTTTCGTTCATTGTTACTATTTTACATTTGAAAACAATGAGTGGTTGGTCCATCAAATCCTTTGATGCCTTGCTTGATATATATTCAAAAAAGCCTTGCCAACTTCAGCCTTAGTTCCAAGGAACTTCTATGAAGCAAAAAAATACATACATGATTTGGGGTTTATAGGAGAAAAAATACATGCATGTGTCAATGATTGTGTTCTTTACCGAAATGAGTATGCATATCTTACCTAATGTCCAAATGATGACTGCAAAGATCCTTGGTTTAGCAGAAATGATTTGAAGTTTCCACGAAAGGTGCTTCGATACTTTCCTCTCAAACCTAGGCTTCAAAGGTTATTCATAGATAAACAAGTTGCTTGTGACATGAGGTGGCATAAGGAGAAACGAGTTAACGATGATAACATACTTAGACATCCTGCAGACAGTGAGGCTTGGAAACACCTTGATAGAGTGTTCCCTTCATTTGCCAATGATCCACGCAATGTACGTTTAGGGCTTGCAACCGACGGATTTAATCCATTTGGCAACCTAAGCAATTCATATAGCATATGGCCAGTCTTTGTTGTCCCATATAATCTGCCTCCATGGAAATGTATGAAAGACCTATACTTGTTCATGTCTATGTTGATTCCTGGTCCCAAATCGCCAGGCATTAATATTGATGTTTACTTACAACCATTGATTGATGAGCTAAATGAGTTGTGGGTTGGTGTTAATGCTTATGATGCACATAGAAAAGAAAGTTTTACACTGCGAGCAGCTCTTTTGTGGACAATAAATGATTTTCCTGCATATGGTATGCTATCTGGTTGGAGTTTCAACGGATACAATGCATGTCCATTGTGTATGAATGAAACATCATCTCATTACTTAACTCATAGTAGAAAAATATGTTACATGGGTCATCGAAGATTTTTGCCATCCTCAAACCAATGGCGAAGGGATAAAAAGAATTTTGATGGCAAAGTTGATAATCGGGAGCCAATCGCACTAAAGTCTGGCCATGAAATATTGTTGGATGTTGATTCTACTATTAATGAGCCATATTGCTTTGTTAATAAAAGAAAGCGTAAGAATTTTGATGGCAAACGAGGTTGAAAAAAAAAGTGTGTTCTTTAAGCTTCCGTATTGGGTTGTGCTAAAATTGAGACATAACATAGATATCATGCATGTTGTTAAGAATGTCACCGAGAGTTTGACAGCCACACTATTCAACACTGAAAGCAAGACTAAGGATACATGGAAATCTCGTAAGGATTTGATGGACCAAGGGTTGAAGAAGAGTTTACATTTGCAACCATATGGTAATTCGTTCATAATGCCTACGGCTTGCTACCACTTGACGAAGGATGAGAAGAAAAAAGTATTAAACTTTCTGAAGTCACTCAAGTTCCCAGATGGATTTGCCTCGAATATATCTAGATGCATAAAAGGGGAAGAATTTCGGTTGTCTTGCATGAAAAGTCATGATTTTTATGTCTTCATCCAACGAGTGTTGCCGTTATGAATTAGGGGTTGCTTGACAAAGGAAGTTCGTCTTGTATTGTACGAACTAAGTGACTTTATCCAGAAATTATGCACCCGGAACATGTACTTAGATGTTCTTGAGAAAGAAGAGGCAAAAGTTGTTGTCATTTTGTGTAAGTTGGAGCGGCTATTTCCTCCATCATTCTTTGACATCATGACTCATCTTTTGATTCATTTTCCATATGAAGCAAAAATAGCAGGTCCCCCTCAATATCGATGGATGTTCCCATTTGAGAGGTAATTATATTTCTTAAAATGTTTAAAGTTATTATTCATGTTTTATTATATTAACTTCTTATCATTTGTTCAGGAAAATGCGTACTTTAAAAAGATATGTTCAAAACAAAGCTCATCCAGAAGGATGTATTGCTGAGAGATACATAGACAATGAATGTCTAACTTTTTGTTCCATGTATTTGAATGATGTTGATACCGTCTTCAACAAGGTTGAGCGCAACAATGAAATGATGAACAGTAGTGGTGACATATTTGTATTCTCTTGTAGAGGGCGTCCATTGGGTAGTCTTCAAATATGTGAAATAAGTGACACCGAACTGGAGAAGATTCATACATACATTTTGAACAATTGTCATGAAATGGAAGAGCTAATAAAGTAAGTACTCTTTTATCATGTAATTATGATTTATATATTTTTATTTTTAGTATAATAACATTTTATTGGTTTGTTTAACTTATATAGTGCACACAAAATTGAACTTGAGGGAGAAAACTGTAACAATGTAAATGAACTTCATGACAAACTATTTGCTTCATGGCTTCAACAACGTGTAAGACCTACGTATGAGATTTGTTTTTAAATATATATATATATATATATATACAATACATACGTAACAATTTTAAACTTTGTTAACCAATTATATGTTCTTTCTAAATTATATGTTCTTTCTATTCACGTGAATTCTTATCCACAATCATTTGCATCTGAAATTCGTATATTGTCGCGTGGACCCTTACATTCTGTGAATCGATATAGTGGATGTATGGTGAATGGGTATAGGTTCCACACCCAAAGTCGTGAAAAGAATAGTAAAACTCAAAATAGTGGAGTTGTAGTGCAAGGTGATCATGGGGAAAACATTATTGATTTTTATGGGATATTACAAGAAGTCATCGAGGTGGAATACTTAGGAGAAAATAAAAGAGTGTTAGTATTCAAATGTGATTGGTTTAATATTGGTGATGGGAATGGACTACAAATTGACAAAGAATCTGGGGTTGCTAGTGTTAATATGTCTCGGAAATGATACATAGATCAACCATACATACTTGCATCACAGGCCAAACAAGTTTTTTTTGCACGTGATTTAAAATTGGGCAACAATTGGCATGTGGTGCAAAGTAGTACCCCTCGAACATTGTATGATGTTCCTATACAGATTGAAGAAGTATATCAAGAACAAGAGCCACATTTAGATCTAATCGTGGATCTAACAATGCATTTTGATCAACCATCGTTAACAAGAGGAATTGACCCATTGGAATTAGTAGATGCATCAATCATTGGTCATGAATCAAGTAGACGATCAAGTCAAAACCCTCATGGCATGGATGAAGGGCTTGTTGATGATGATGACAGTAACCCAACAGATTCAGAATCTTCTCATGAAGAGGAATTGTGGCAAGATGATTGTACTGATTCGGAATAAACGTGTTTAATTTGGCAGATATTTTTAGTTAAATGGCTGGCCCTGGAAAAGGATTATTGAAAAGGTTTGGTCCACAAACGTCAAGTAGCAGCCATGGTGTTTCACAACCTCAAAAATCAAGTAGCAACCGTGATGTTACGAAGGGTCACAAGTCAAGTAGCAGCCGCCATGTTCCACCACTTCATAAGTCAAATAGCAGTCGTGATATTGGACCACCTCATATGTCAAGTAGCACCCATGAGGTTCCACAACCACAAAAATCAAGTAGCAGTCGTGATGTTCCAAAGCCTTATAAGTCAAGTACCAGCGGCAATATTCCACCACCTTGTGAGTCAAGTAGCAGCCGAGATGTTCCGATGGAGAACCAAGGCCTAGAGGAAGATCATCTAGAAGAGGATCAAGAAATTGATTCTCTACAAATTGAGATAGGCACGAGTGATCCTCAATTGGAAGAAAACATTGGTCCAGCTTCTTTCGGTATGTTTGTTATTTTAGTATAGATGAAGTAGCTGAAATTAGAATATTTTATGATTAATATCAAATTTTTGTGTTGAATACATTTTCCAGGCACATCCAATACTCGAAAAGAATCAAGGGTCTTAAGTGAAACGAGAAAGAGACGCTTGGATAAGGGAGAACTTGTTTTTGAAGTTGATAAATGTTGGATCATAATTGTATTCAAGATTAAAGTTAAACTAGAGGGTTTAAACTATATTTGTTTGATAGTTACAGTTCAGGGTTTAAACTGTAATATGTTAATAGTTATTTGTAAATGGGCCTAAAGCCTGTTAGAAAGCCCATTAAGGTTAAAGCCCATATGGCCTAGGTATTTAAAGTTTTGTTTAATTAGTTTTTAGGTTAACTCTGATAATATTCTAGTTAATAGCCGTACGTATTCTCTGTATTCAAAGGGTATCAAGAACACTCAAGGGTTTCATTGTTTATTCAAGGGATTGGTATGTTACTCTGATTTATATATCTCTTGATTATTATTGTGTTGCTTGATTACTTGATTGTTAATCAACTAGATTAAACTGGGATAACAATTGGTATCAGAGCCAAAGAATCAAGTTAATTGGATTAAATCTGTGTTTATCGGTTTATCACTGTGTTCTTCGATATATATAAATCTGTGAAAATCAACCTCATGAATTAACTTGTTTTTAGGCTGGAAATTGATATGATTTGATGAGTTTTATGCTGCTGAAAGTTATCTAATTAGTTAATTGCAATTAAAATCTCAAATCGATTGGTTTTTTGGTTGATTTATGTTTACTGGGTTTGTATACAAGTCGCACTGTGTTCTTCAAATTGAATTCTTAAAAGCTGATTTTAATCTTCAAGTTTGATTGCATTGTGTTCGATATATGTTATTTGGTGCAAAAGGTTGATATTTGGATTCAATTTTTGTGTTTATTGTGTTTTCTGGGGAAATCTTCATCGTTCTGGGTCGACTTAAGAACATATCGGTCGAAAGCATTAAGAACATATCGGTCGAAAGCATTAAGAACATATCGGTCGAATAGTTTTATCGGTCTTAACACCATTCAGGTCGAACACTATACCGGTCATAGCACCTTATCGGTCGAACATAGTATCGGTCCATTCACTATCGGTCGAACTCAGTTTATCCTTCAACCGGTACACTCACAGACCACCTCGGTCGATACCTTGTCTGGTCGAATCAATACCGGTCGAAGTGGTTTACCGGTCTTACAACCTCCCGGTCGAAGACTTTTATCGGTCGAATATTTTTATCGGTCTTCACTATACCGGTCAACTATATTCCCGGTCGAACAAAGTACCGGTACAAGCAACTTACCGGTCGAACTCTCTATACCGGTCTTAGTCGTTTACCGATCGAACATAAGAGCGGTTGTTACATTTTACCGGTCTAAGCAAAACCCCGGTCGACTCAATACCGGTCGAAGCACATCCCCGGTCGATTTTTTTGCAAACTGTAATAGGGCATCTAATTGTCAAAAAAAATTTCTCTAGGGGCGCTGCCCCCATACCCCCGCAAGGGCGTTGCCCCTTGACCCCACCCGCTAACCGGGTAGCGGGACCCCCGTGCTAAGTCTGCGAAGGGGGACAAAAGTTTTGTGCTTGATCAAAATTTTCCTAATTTCATTATTCAGTATTATTTCTTTGTGTTTTATACTGTGCAAATTATGCACTTAATTATTTTTTGGAAATTTATTTTTCTGAAAATTTTTTAGTGTGGTTTTTATTTTGATTCTAACGATCTCATCTAGTTGATTCTTTTGGTACAGAAAAGTTTGATTACTAACCATACAGCTAGGATGTCGTATCAGCTAAATATGTCTGCAGGATACAACCTTGATTTTAGCGACATGACTCTTTCTGAAGTAAAAGAAAAGGCTAAACATCTTGCTAGACAATCGTCAAGAAATAGAGACAGGGCTGATGATTGCGAGAGGGAGATTACAAAGCTCAAATCCGAGATGTTACCTCTTGAAGCTGAGATTGAAAATCTAAAGATTCAGAACTCATCTCTTCTTATTCATATCAAGGCTTTAAAAGAAAATTCAAAAGATTCTGACTCTATAATTGATCTTGCAGGAATAATTGCGTCTAAAGAAAAAGAGATCTTAGACCTTCAAGCAAAGCTAAAAAGATCTGAATCTAGCTCAACATGGTCAAAGAAGGAACTAATGCAAAGAGAGCTAGATAAATTGAGAAGAAGAGCAAACATTGCTAGGGAGACATCTGAAGAGCTTAGAAAGTCAGAGTCTCGAATTTTTGCTGAAAGGGATTCTTTAAAAGAAAAGGTTCTCAGTCTTGAGGTTGAGATTGAAAAGCTGAAAGAGAAGGCAACCCAAGACAGAGACAATACAACAACTCAAGATGAATTGTTGAAGATAGAGAAAGAAAGAAAAGAATTTGCCAAGAAATTCTCTGACTTCTCCAGAAAAGCCTTTGAAGAGAAGAAATCCTTAGAACTTCGATGTGTTAAACTTTCTCAACAAGTTTAAGACTTTGAGAAGGTTATCATTCTAGAGAGAGAAAAGGCTGAGAATGAGAAAAAGAAAGTTGAGCTGAAGAAAGCAAATATAGACTTTTCTGAAGAAAAGAAAATATTTGAGACCGAGATAGCCAAACTGACAAGAAAGCTGTCTGAGTTATCAACAAACATCATGAAGGAGAAGAATGCAAAATTTGAATTGCATAAGAAGTTTGATCTGATCGAAAAGGAAAGAAACAGTTTGTCTTCAAAGATAAAGGAACTTGAAGAGATCGTGTTCAAGGTGAAGTTGACTAAGCACAAGACGCCAGAGTCAATAGCTCAATCACCGAAAGATGATCTAGCTGATTCAAATAGTTCATCAAAAACAGCTTCAAGTTCACATTTTTCAAATGTTTTCTATAATCCTTTCTATGATCTAGATGATTGTCTTACTTCTAAATCTATTGATCAGATTCGTCCTTCTAACCTTTTCTATGACAAAAATGTTGATGGTTCAGGTAACTTCAAGAAGACAAAGTCTCAAAAGAAAAGCTTCTGGAGAAAGGATGATGAGAATAATAAAGGTAATTGGATATGGAGAGTTAAAGGATCTCCGGAGGAAAAGAAAAAAGCAGAATCATTTGTGCATACAACGAATACTAAATGGAACAATGCCTCTAAAAGTAAAACTTTTGGCAAACCTGATCTGGTTTACACTATTAATCAACTGATCAGGTTAGCACAAAAGAAAATTAGTTGTTCCTATTGTGGCTTGAATGATTTTGTAAGAAAAGATTATGTAAATAACTAGTATGGTTCTTATTTCATATCTCCTACAAGAACTGCAACTAACCCATTAGGACCCAAATACCAGTGGGTACCAAAAGCTAAATCTGTGTTGCAGGCACCCAATGTTTAAGGGGGAGGAAGAACTATGGCTTTTGAACAAAACAGTTCAAAACCCGGACTTAATTGTCAAAAAGAAGGTTTCTAAGTAAATCAACTTAGAATCCAGACTTCAACGAAGAATGGCTTCTAATCACATTAGATTAGAACCCGCACTTCAGTGCTTTACTTTATTTTTCTGTCTTCTGTTAAAAAAATTATAAAATTAAGTTAAAGGCGAGAATATCTGTGATGCTAACAGATTTTTGGATACTTAAATGCTTATCTGACCGTGTGTTCTTCAAAGATAAATACTTGTGTTTTATCTTGTCAATATACTTTCTCTAGTATTCATACACATAACGGTTCGGAACATTCTATTTTGACTTTGTTATTACCATGTATCAAAAGTTAAATCTTTCTATGGTAATACTCACGTTCTTTGTATTCACTGTTGATTGAATCAAACGTCATTTCATGTGCGTTCATTGAAAATATGTTTATATATTGTTCATATAAACAACATTCGTTTTTGATTCTCCAAAATATTATTCTTCATAATAAAATGATATGAGCTTAATTGTCAAACTCTTTTAGTTTGAGGGGGAGAATTGCATCGTCAAACATCTTTTGTTTTGACATCTCCGAATATTATATTCTTCATGTAACAAGTGGTATTTGTGCTTACATGTACAATAGCCTGTTGAACAACATGTTTTTTTTAGGATCATACATGGGATTCAGTGTAAGAACTTAACAAAACTTCCATGGATTCACGATAACCCGTGTTTCCTACCCAGGAAGTATTCCCTGAGTGATTGAGGGGAGAGGGGTCAAAAGATTTGAGTGTTGGTGTGTGAAAAGATGTAAAATGGAAAAGAGAGATTGGTTAGACGTGAGCATTAAAAGAAAGAGGGTGAGAGAACAGAGTAAAAGAATATTAAACTCTGCACCAAACTTCTTTCTGAGCCGGGCAGCCACATAATCTGATTGGTTCACATGCTTTGGTGACCATCATTAAAATAGGCAACTAGCCCATGTCATCTATTGCATACAACCCCACCAGCTACTCATTCTTTTCTCAAAAAGAGAATGTTTCACATTTTCTGGGGACGCAGCACATACGCTATTGGTTCTTCATTTGGAAGATACTAATATTGAAAAAGAAAAAAAGTTTCCCTACCTTCGAACCCTTTCTCATGCACATTGAGTCTTTGTACAATTTGTTGTTGTCTCAACAAGTTTACACACTTTGAGCCTATATTGAAAAAGCAATCATCTATGCTTAATTTTTTTTTCTAACACATGCACGAGCACACAGAAATTTGTTTTCTGTCAGAACGTTCATAGATAACCATGTGTTATTCGATGATTGAATGGAAGACCTGGGGAGTCTACATCAAACCAGCTCCTTATACAGTAACTTTGTGTTACTCAGTGACTTTGTGTCATTGACAGGCATTCTAACTGAGTCATTTGTTGATTCAGGGTTACAACTCTTAAACTGTTTGAATTTGCAAAGATTTAAACGGTTACAATTGACTATTTTTATCTGAAAAGATTGAAATAATCACTCTTTCCATCTGGGAAGACTGCTCTCATTTCCAGGGCTCGATACATGAAGATTGTGCTTACGTGATCATACACAATGGGGGAGATTGTCTTGAAAAGGGGGAGATTGTTTTACAAAGTTTTGATGATGATGATTCTCACCACTCATCAAAAAGGGGGAGAAGATACAAAAATGGAGAATTATCAAAGAAGGAGAATATAATCTGAAGACTGCTGAAGATTTTCAAAGATATCAAAGTTTTGAAGATTTCAAAATTATTTAAAGATATCAAGTTTTGAAGCTATCAACGTCATATCTGAAGTTTTTTAAGAAAAGAGAAGACAAGTGAAGATCTGAAGATTATTGACAATTTTTTTTTAATCTTGAATCCAAAGGGGGAGATTGTTGGATCATAATTGTATTCAAGATTAAAGTTAAATTAGAGGGTTTAAACTGTATTTGTTTGATAGTTACAGTTCAGGGTTTAAACTGTAATATGTTAATAGTTATTTGTAAATGGGCCTAAAGCCTGTTAGAAAGCCCATTAAGGTTAAAGCCCATATGGCCTAGGTATTTAAAGTTTTGTTTAATTAGTTTTTAGGTTAACTCTGATAATATTCTAGTTAATAGTCGTACGTATTATCTGTATTCAAAGGGTATCAAGAACACTCAAGGGTTTCATTGTTTATTCAAGGGATTGGTATGTTACTCTGATTTATATATCTCTTGATTATTATTGTGTTGCTTGATTACTTGATTGTTAATCAAATAGATTAAACTGGGATAACAATAAATGTGTCGGACGTATAATTGGGGAAGACAACCAACGATTTATCACCAAGGGTGGGTGTCTTGTGCGTGACAATGCAAAGTTTGTTGGAAAGACTTGGAGAAATCAATCAGATCTGTTGAGGGAGGATATCATCAATAAATGCATGGTAAAGTGTTATTATTGTTTGATTTTCCAATTAAGAATCTGTTTGATTGCATTGTACATTTGTCGGTTGATTACAGGAAAATTTGAATTACGACCCAAATTGTCGGTTGATGGTACGTGCTATACATACACAGTTGGCCAACCAACATAAGAATAAAATGTATAGGTTGCATGTTCATTACAAAAAGTTTTCTACCAAATATAAGGCAACCAGACATCCCCCCAATGGTATAAAGAGCAACGTTGATTGGGTAAAACTATGTGAAAAGTTTGCAAGCGAAGAGTTTCAGGTTTTTACTTATTGTTGGATCAAATAATTGTATTCAAGATTAAAGTTAAAGTTCAGGGTTTAAACTGCAATTGTGTCAAAGTTAAATTAGAGGGTCTAAATTATTTGATAGTTATAGTTAAAGGGTTTAAATTGTAATAGTTTAATAGTTATTAGCTATTGGGCCCAAGCCCATTAGAAAGCCTGTTAAGCTTAAAGCCCATAAGGCTTAGGTATTTAATGTTTTGATTAATTAGTTTTTAGGGTTTAATCCTGTCATTAGTATCATTATCATAATTTTGTTTAGAGAGAGATAGCAAGTTTTCTCTGTATTCAAAGGGTATCAAGAACACTCAAGGTTTCATTGTTTATTCAAGGGACTGGTATGTTACTCTGATTTATATATCTCTTGATTATTATTGTGTTCTGTGATTGTTAATCAACTAGATTAAACTGGGATAACACTTATCTTTTGTCTTTTTAGCTTTTAATATTTGTTGATAAGAAACATTTGTGAATTATAATTATTTCCAATTATTTAACTTCGCAGAAGATGAGCACTAAAAATAAGAAAAATCGATCAATGAATGAAGTTCCACCCGCTGTTGTCACAGTTTCTATTGCAAGGATAGTTGATAAGGTAAGTAGCTTAGTTTTTTGGAACTTAAAATTTTCATTTCTTTCCGCATATTTATCTTATTTGTATTATTATTTCTATTTGAAATAGAGAAGGAGAACAAGTATCAGCAATTGAACAATATAGGATTGGTCATTTTTCAACAGAGAAAAATAAGATGGTCAATGAGAAGGCCGATGAAATTTGGGTATTTTTCACTACTCTTTACTTTGCATTTAAATATGATTTATTGCCAAGAGATTGTGCTTTTTAAGAAATCAATATAGACAATGATCATGAAAAATGTTTGAGCCACATTTGTTCTTTTTGCTTTCTTGGTTTAATTACAAACCAAACCAAACAAACCCAGTAAATCTCCACTTGAACCTCCCCTCGATTCCTCACGTTCCGAATTTCTTCTGCAGCATGATCATGATCCCTGTTTCTGATAGGGTTTGGAGTGTTATAATACCTTATTTAGGACCACTGTTTCATCATACTGCAACTCTATATATCCCCTAATTTAAATATAAGGTAAACAGGATAATAATTAGTACATGAATTGAGGTAAATAGATGCAGGAAAAAACCCAAGTACCTGACCCTAAACAACATGCCTTTTCTTGTTTGGTTAGAGTGATCGGCACAACCACTATTATGCCACTACACTGCTTATAATAGTGCCACTTCTATAAAACCGGTCAACAAATCGATCACAGCACCTCAACTAATCACAAACACCCAACTCCTGAATCAGTGGTTGTATCCTCCATGGACGCATCAACATACCCAACCTAGGATAGAAAAAGTTGTAATATCAGTACATGTCCATCAATATGGTTCTCCACATGCATCATGCACCCAAGTTAGTCATAAGCTTCAGCTCCTTGATTTTTAGTTGCATACCATTCCAGTAACAAGTGATGTATTGAGTTGGTTTTCACAACCATGAGCATGATTGTATCAGGACCAGAAGTCAACTATAGATCAACAGCTATAACTTTCTTTGGAAAGAATAGTGCACGTCTGTTTAGAAGGCCCTCAATAATAGGTTGTATGCCATGTGAACAAGCAGAAACATGCTTTCCAGCAAATAGCGCCTTTACAACAAAATAATCAGACATCATTCAAGAATGGGAGCCTAGCATATTGGGACAATCAAGTGTACTCAAGGGTCACGTCGTCATGGTTAGAGGGGCTTCACAATCTATTCAGAAAAAAGGCAGGACAGACAGCAGAATAGTTGAGAAGATGAAAAGCCAAGCAGAGATGAAGATGCTAGAAGAAAAGAAATATTCACTATACGTTTTTCTTCAGAAGTTCTCTTTAGGAAGCATAAGGTATTAAAACAATAGAACATCCAAGGTTACAATAGCAGGCTATTACCAGACTGCATGTCACATAAGGTATAGGCCCTCACAAAACATCTAAATCCTGTGTTGTCACTGCGATCAAAATATGAAATTGCAGTCAGGATTGTGATTCGAAATAGCAGTTATCCGATGGTATAACAGTCTAAAAATAGTGGTCCATATAATAATTAGAATTATATGTGTATATATACAATTCAACATCAAAACATAAACACAAGAATAAACAAATCAAGTTTTCTTCTTGTCTTTTTGCTTCTTGTCTGTACTTCTCCATCAGATTGTAGATCCTTTCTTGCTCAACGAGCAGATCACCATATCGAATCTGTAAAGTTTTCTCCAAATCTTTTTGCTTTTGGACATCTTCCCAGATGCTATTAATACGGTTTGATGCTGCCAACTGTTCTTGTCTTTGTAATGCTTGGAAGCACTCATACTGTGTTCCAGCTGTGTCCATCTGCTTGAAGGTTGCCTCTACTTGTGACCAGATTTTTGCAACACCCATAAAATTTACTGATCATATTCCCTGTTCAAACAAGAAAATATCGTTTAGCAACGATACTCATAAAATCTCTAAGCATTATAATACCTTTCAGATCTTGGACTTCATTGTACAACTTCCGATTTTCTGTTAGGACTGTGTGGTAATTTTGCGCAGCATCTACAAGCCCCTGAATCTTCATTCCTATTCAAAGTAATATACCGAAAGTCAAGAAGGACATGAAGGCAAAACAAACGTAGTTTATTACATGAAAATAGATGAAAAAGCCGAAAATCTACCAAATTGATTGATTTCTTCCGAGTAAATCTGTTGTGTGTTCAGAATTTCTTGCTTAATAGACTCAGAACCCATCCTCAATCCCTGCCAGTTAAACAATTCCACGTTAAGCACAATTTCTAGAATACCCGCTTAGTCTAAATAATAATAATATAATATTTATGTGAATGAAACTATAAAAGAGATGTACTTGTTTGATTACGAGGAGGCCTTAGGTGTGGCAAAAAAAATCCAACTGTGTGGCCTTTGTAGCTATTTGTCACTGGTCTCACCATTTGTTAGGTATGAACACCTTCTTATGTGGTATATGTATCAGCCACATGGTTTTGTTGATTTGAAGGAGGTTGCTAATGTTTTTTGTCTTCCGCTCTCAAACAGTAGTCTTCCATAGCTTGGTTTATACAATTCTGATAGGTTCTCCTATAGAGTATTTGTGTTGCTAACAACCAAATGATAACTCCAACTGCAGCCCTATACTAAACTGATCCATACTGCTTTGATGAAAACTAGGCAAAACCAAACAATATCCATGTCACCATTGAAAAATGATTTGGTTTTGTTTTGATATGCAGAATGAATTACTAAGTGAGGAAGCTGCTTCTTCTTGTTCACCGGCAGAAATTTGTTTGAAAAAGTTGCATCGTATTCCTGGACATATAAAGGGACGTGCCGCTTCGACAAAACAAATTTTAGCCACAGAAAATCTACGAATGGAGTTGGAATTGGAAAAGAAGAAATCAAAGGATTTAGAGGAAGAAGTTAAGAGAATTAAAGAAGATCAACTGAAGTTTCAAGAGGACCAAAACCAAATGAAGGACTATATGAACAAGATGATGGCACACATGTCAAAGTTTTATCCATTGGGATTTGAAGACTAAGAATCGTATGTTTACTTTTCGTTAGGCATTAAGCGTTCATTAGTGATAAGAAGTAGACATGACGATCGCATACTTGTTTTTTGTTTGGATCAAGAATTTTATACGTTACGAAATGGAATTAACACTTTAGATTTCTATATATACAAATTAGCATGTTTTAGTTTTATTGTGTAAACAATCATATTAGAAAGTAGTGACATTTTTTTTCTTTTTCATACTTCCTTAATTAATGACCACTTTTTTCGGTCACTAATGGAAGTTAACGGACGTTAATGGAGCCGTTATCTTGAAGAATTAGTGACGACTTTTAGTGATTTAGTGACAATTTTTAGTGACCAAAATAGTCGTCACAAACACAGTGACCACCTTGATTTTGTCACTAATTAGTGACCAGTTTTACTTTTGGTCACTATCGTAAATCAGTGACGGACCTTTAGTGATGAAAAGTGACCACCAAAATTATGGCCACTAAATAATTTTAGTGACCAATTTTAAGGTTGTTAGTGACCAATTTGTTTTTGTCACTAATTGGCTTTTTTCTTGTAGTCATCCCAACTAGCTAGATGGTGAAGAATCATATGGTTCAAAGGGAAAAATCCTCAAAATGGGTTAGGGTTCGACATTTGGGGTTTGGGAGAGAAGAGGGAAGAAATCTAGGGTTTGGGTTTGAGAGAAATGAGGCTAATGGCTGAAAAAATTGGCTTTTAGCTCAACCAGTGTGTCACGCGGGTTATGTTGCGACCTTAAGTCGCGACATAAGTCGCCCGTTTCCTCCAGAACTCACTTACAGTGAGTTACGCGGCTTGTGCCGCGACCCCAAGTCGTGCCACAACTCGCGGCAGTCCAAAACTCGGTTTTCTCGCGTCTTCTCACCTGATTCGATCCTCGATGATTCCATAGCAAATCTCATCTGATTTCCCAACACATTTACGTTCCAAAAGCCAAAAGACTCCCGAACTATCATTAAAGGAAGTCTCCAAATTACGGGTGTTACAATCCTCCCAACCTTAGAATGATTTCGTCCTCGAAATCTAGATTCCCATGAAACCTTGTCCGCAGAAGAATTTCCTTTAACCCTTCCTCCAGCACCACTGTGATGCCCCTTGCACTGATACACGCCAACTACCCCTCATGGCACATTACACTCATGGCCGAGTGAACACTTAACTCACCAAAGTGACATTAACCCACAAGATTACGGTCGTCTCCCAACCTTAGAATGATGATCACTACCTCTAGGGTAGTTTGTGACCTCAACATTTCACCAATCAAATTCCTTCGGATCATCACGGTTCCGAACCCAATATCAAAGATCATAACTAAACTTCCAAAATCCTCAGATTTCAACTGATCTATTCCTAATGTTGATAAAGTTGACCTCCTAAGGTGCACCAATGCGTCCTTCAGGCAACTGGTTAACCCGGACTCGGTTAACACTCAACTCCGTTCCAACCCCAACCTCACAATAATCCTCTAATTCAACCTTTTTCACCATGGAAAAGCTTATACACATCGGTACTTACTTAACAATATCTAACCTTCTTCAAATTTCCATTACCGAAAGGTCATTATTTCCCATGATCCAACCGGGATATTTCCGAATATCCCACGATCTTTTGACTTCAAGAACACAAGTTGACACCTAGGACTAAACGGTGACCTCGAAAACGTGGGCATCCCACCCAAAATTTCAATCCAAACGGATGGTCGCACTAAGCATGACACCAAATAGAGTGCTAAAAATCCCAAATCTTACATTTCTAGCCAACGGACAACAAGAATTTTTTTCCTTGATCGTGAAACCCACAAGGACGGTATACCATCACATAAATCATGATGTCGTATCGACGAGCAATCCACCAAAACTAACCCAATCTAATCGCAGATAATCACTCAAAAGCCTTATCCCGCATGATTACCGATGTATGAAATCACCCCTTAATTAACTGGGAAGACTTAAATCTACTACCTCCAATAATACAACCGCGCACAGATTCGAAAACCCAAGTCCAAATTTCAAGACTGACCGCAAGTCAGATCATCCGACGCTTCAACTCCCAAGGACTCCCTTAGTCCCTAATTACAACTCCTTTCACGACAGGGGTTTAAATCTGTAGGCCTAATGAGTTCAAGGTTTTTCCACCAGTATGCCAATTTGAAATTTATAAAACTTTCAAATACATAAGCTTTTCAACACTTAAACGTGCAGTAAAAATACACTACCGATCACTCGATAGGTTTCAAAATTGATTAACAACACAACGCATATGAAATAATTTCCAAAACTCATTTGTTCAGTACTTAAGTTAATAAGGACAATAATAAAGCATGCACAACAATTTTCCCAAAACAACATGTGAGATAACATCTATTAACAAAACTCATAAATTAACGCACACAATTGCATATGTACATGTTCCCAGAAATTATTTACGTGACGCACAATGTCGTAAGGTAAAATGATCATTTTCAACAAAATTTTAACGAGACACGACGCCCAACAAGCTCGTAAATTTACATGCAATAAAATTTAAAACCCATGCATCTCAAATTACACCCACGAACTCAAAAAGGTTGTAGAACTATACCTTGTAAAATTAAACACGACTCGTTGTCAGGATCGAATTCTCAACAAGAATTAATTCTCAGAAACAATATCAAAGAAGTTTGCGGAATAACACTTTGATATTCAATGAAACAGTAAATCAATACAGAAAATATGAAGAACAAATTGTAAACTTGTATTGAATGCTTTGAAGTTACAAGACTACACACTCAACCTCAATATTGATGAACAGGCTCACCAATACGAATTCTACTTCTCTAGAATTAGGATCTATGCCTTGAGGTTAATTTTCTCTCTAAAAGAATGAATTAAGTTCCGTTTCTCAAACTATTCTAAACTATACAATATATATACTGAATACAAAAGATAAATACAATAAAATATCTTCAGTATATCTTCCATGTATATCTCTAAGCTTCCATGTATATCCTTTCATACGAATCTTCATCATATAAGCAGTATTAATCTTCAGCAGCATTAACTTCCTTCTAGCAGCATTAACTACTAAGCAGTACTAACTACTAGCAGTACTAACTAGCTAAGCAGTACTAACTTTGTTCAAGCAGCACTAACTTTGACTAGCAGTATTAATAGTACTAGCAGTAGTAACACTCAGCAGTATTAACCTTTAAGTCTTCTAGCAGTAGTAACATTGAACCAGCAGCATTAACCATACTTGATGAATTCTTCAGTTCCCAACAATCTCCCCCTAACTTGACTTTTAGAAAGAGAAGTCAAGTTCTTCAAATTTTCTTCAAGATGCTTTCAACACCTCTCATTCAGTTGCCCAAATTTGGATCTAGGCCCAGACTTTGATTGATAGTTCTTCTCACCACAATTCTGGCCATTTCTGAATCCTTAGTACATACTAGCTTAGCTTTCAGCATCTCTTCAAGTTTCTGCTTGCTATGATCATATATTTTGTCAACTAGGTAGTATTCATGATAACATTTATCAATTGTAATCATGTACACACCACAGTTTTCAAAGAGTATCCAATGATCAATCTTTTTGAACACATACTCATGATGAAGATCTTTAATCCTATGCACCACCTTCTCTGGATCAAACATCATACATAAGTATTCCATTGCCACTTTGAGAAGATTTTCTTCAGTACCTTTCAACACAGGCTCATAGAGTTTCATTCCCACTTTGTACATTTCCTCTATGTCTGCTCTTGAACAACCTCTGATTACTCTCCCCCAGGTTGAATATGCTTCAAATGCACCACCAACTCTTTTAAGTCTGAAGAAATCCTTTCCATTATCTCTTAGAATGTCCCAAAATATAATCTCTGGAGCCTTCATGGAGATTGGAACAGCCTGTACAGGTTTTACTATAGTCATATACAGCCCCACATGCTCATCTGATTGCTCTTTGGACTGTTCTGAGTTCTGCACAGGTTCTGCTGAAGGTGTGACTGAAGATTCTGCTTTAGTTTCTGCTCATTCTTCCACTCTTGGCCTTTTAGACTGCTTTTTGGAAGCAATTGTCTTCACCCTCTTTGCAGATTTGATTTCTATACCAGCATTCTCTTGTTTTTCCTTCATTTCTTCAGCATTATCCTTTGAAGGTGTGGTCTCCTCAGGGAATGGTTGTTGAATATTTAGGTCATACCTCTCCTTCATTCTTCTTTCAGCCTCTTCCCTTTGAGATGAGTCCTCTTGGAGTTTAGCCATTTCTTTCTTGTACAATTCCTCAACCTGACTGTATGCCATATTGGTAAACATTTCCCCTTTGACACCAATTGCACCTCTCAGGAAGTTAATCATTCTTCTTCTTTCCTGATTGGACAAAAAGGTCTTAGAAGGTTGTCTTTTCTGCTTCATTACTGGCATTCTTTGCTTAGACACTTTCACAGAGCTTTTCTTGGCTTCAGCTGCTGCTTTTAAACTTTCTTGATACTCTGCATTTAGTTTTCTGGCCATTATCTTTGCAATCTCTCTATCTGTTTCTGTTTGAATCTGTTCCTCCTTTTCCATTTGCTCTTGAAGCTGCTTTGCCATTTCCTCATCCATTTCAATCTGACTCCTTTTCTTTGAAGGCAATTCAGTTTCAATAAGCTTTTCCTTTCCCTTTCCCTTTGTATCTTTCACAATTGCTTTACTTGATTCTTTTCTTTTCTTTGATCCTCCTCCTTCATTAATGATCACTCCCTTGGCCTTTTGACTAGCCTTAGGAGTGTCATTCTTGGCTTTAACCAATGTCTCTGCAATCTCCAGTTCCTCTACAGAGAGCCCTGTTACTGCTTCTTCTGTTTCAGCAGCATTAACTGTTTCTGCAGCATTAACAGTTGTTGCTGCTTGAGCAACTTCTGTTTCTGCCTCTATTGCATCCTCTGTCTCCCCCTCAACTTCAACTCTCTTTTCAGCTGAACTTTCTTTTTCTGTTTCCCTTTCTTGCTTCTCCCCTTTGTTGGAAGCATCTTGAGCATTGTGCCTCTTCTTTAGTACAAACTGCTTTCTCCTCTTCTTTTGCAATAAACTTGTCACCATTTTCTTTAGCTTGGCAATCTGTACTTGTTGGGACAGAACTATGAGTTTGAGTTCTTCTATATCTTTGCCCTGTTTGAGTACATCCATGTTGATGTTTCCCATGGTTTCCATCAATTCATAATAGTTATATTTGTCCTCACCTTCTCCAGAAGTGTTACCCTCTGTTGATGGATCATTGGATCTTTTTGTAGTGGAAGTCTTCTGCCTAGCAGAAGCACTATCCACCCCCTTGGTTTCTTGGCACCTGGGACCTTTGGATGAGTGCTCACCCAAAGTTGCCATGGGGTAGGTCTTATGTATGTTACCACTGACCTCCTCTGTGCTAGCAGGAGTAGTGGCAGCCTTATCACCCATATGCTCAACCTCCACCTCAGTGAGCACCTCCTTGGGGTTGGGAGACACCCCTATGGTTTCCCTTTGGATATTCTGTAAAGGAGAATTCTCCCTTAGAGGGCTTAAAGGCTTAGTGGGTGATGGTACAAGAAGGGAAGGAGCCTTCTTTACCTGTTTCCTTGTATAAGTTTGGGTAATTGGAGAAGTGGGCTTATTAAGTAGGGACTGTGGGATAGAAATAGAGTGGGAAGGTTGGGCTTGGCTAGCAGTGGATTGATCTAATGGGGGCCTTGACCCTGCAGCCATACCTTCATTGGGTTGGGACACCACCATCATTGTAGAGAACAATGGGGTGTCAACTCCTTCAGAGTCCCCAGCAGATCTTCTCATATTTGAGAAAACCTTGCCTTTAGGGGGTTTAGGTACATATACCCCAACAGGTTGAGGTATATCCGTCAATTCATGAGTAATGACTTCTTGAACAAACCTGGGATACATAAAGAAGCTCTTTTTGTTTCCCATGTTTGAGACAAGATCACAGAAAATCATTTTAGAAAAATTATACTTTCTGGCAGTGGCCAAGCACACCAAAGCATAAGCAATAGTGCTGCTGAACTCACTCCATCCAGTAGTCTTTTTGGAGATACAATGCATAAGAGTATGGACAAGGAAACGCCATTGGGGTGAGAATTTTGCTTTAGAAAATTTGAAAACTCCCAATGGGCCTCCATACCCCATTCTTGAAAGATTTGAAAACAGTTCATCGTTTGGGATAGAGGTTATACCAGAGGCATCGTCTAGACGTAGACTGATGCGAATAACCTCTTCAGAAACTGTTAGTGATTGATCACAGATTCTTGTCTTGATCATCTGCACACCATTCTCAACAACAATGGTTGCATTGGCCCAGAACTGCCTTTGATGCTCGATATAGATTGTAGGGGATACAATAAGAGCATGAGCAATGTGGCTTGACTTGAGGAAATCCACAATCTGATGAAATCCTGCAGCTTGCTTTGGCTTTTGTAGCATCGCAATCTCATTGTGCTCGTCGATGAAAGTCATGGATGCCATTGGTCTTAGTGAAAAGCTTGCCTGAAACTTCGAACTTGAGAGAGAAAAGGTTTTGAGTGCAAGAGATCAGTATGCAAAGAGTCGTTATGAACTTTTAGGCGGGCAAAGAGTATTTATAGTATTTGGAACATAAGCAGTATTAACCTAGAACAGTATTAACTAACTAGCAGTATTAACTACGAGCAGTATTAACTAACTAGCAGTATTAACTACGAGCAGTATTAACTAACTAGCAGTATTAACTACGAGCAGTATTAACTAACTAGCAGTATTAACTACGAGCAGTATTAACTAACTAGTAGTATTAACTACGAGCAGTATTAACCACTAGCAGTATTAACTGAAAGCAGTATTAACTACTAGCAGTATTAACTGAAAGCAGTATTAACCACTAGCAGTATTAACTGAAAGCAGTATTAACTACTAGCAGTATTAACTGAAAGCAGTATTAACCACTAGCAGTATTAACTGAAAGCAGTATTAACTACTAGCAGTATTAACTGAAAGCAGTATTAACCACTAGCAGTATTAACCACTAGCAGTATTAACTACCTTACTCCTTTTAAACTTGCTAATCACTGAGTACTGCTATGCATATCCTTAAAAAAGAAGATTAGTAACTCCAGGGATAATAAACAGGTATAAAACCACTTTTTGAGAAGGGGATTATTCAGAGTTGGTCATTCCCACACTTGTTACCAAGAAAGTGAATCTACACACATCAAATGCTTTAGTGAATAGATCAGCAAACTGATTATCAGTGTGAACTTTGACAACTTGAATAAGTTTCTTTTCATTACAATCTCTGATAAAGTGATACCTGATCTCAATGTGCTTTGTTTTTGAGTGCTTGACTGGATTATTCACAATGCTAATAGCACTGCTGTTGTCAATAAAAATTGGAGTGTGTAGAAAGGTTACCCCATAATCCAACATTTGATTCTGAATCCATAAGACTTGAGAGCAGCAACTTGCAGCTGCTATGTACTCTGCCTCTGTTGTAGATGTGGATAATGTGGTTTGTTTCTTGCACTGCCATGAGACTAGTCTTGCACCCAAAAACTGACATCCTCCAGAAGTAGATTTTCTGTCCAAGTTTGCTCCACCTAGGTCACTGTCTGAGTATGCTATTAGGTCAAAGGGTGAGTCATGAGGATACCAAAGTCCCAATCTGGGTTGCCCTTTGAGATATCTGAATATCCTCTTAACAGCTTGAAAGTGAGATTGTTTTGGCCTAACTTGGAATCTTGCACATACACAGACTGGAAACATTATATCTGGCCTTGATGCTGTGAGATACATGAGAGAGCCAATCATGGATCTATAATGATGCACATCCATATCCTCCCCCTCAAGATCTGCTGTGATCTGCTTGTGTGTTTCCATAGGTGTGCTGGCAGGTTTTGATTCTGAGAAACCAAACTTGGTTAGAATATCCTGCACATACTTGGATTGACAGATGAAAATACCATCTGACTTCTGTTGAACTTGGAGGCCAAGGAAGAAAGTAAGTTCCCCCATGGAACTCATTTTGAACCTTTGATGCATTAAATCCTCAAACTCCTTGCACATGTTGTTTCTTGTAGAACCAAAAATAATGTCATCAACATAGATTTGGACCAGCAAGATATCCTTCTTCTTTCTTTTGATAAATAGAGTCT
Organism: Arctium minus; assembly: GCA_954870635.1. Taxonomy (NCBI): domain Eukaryota; kingdom Viridiplantae; phylum Streptophyta; class Magnoliopsida; order Asterales; family Asteraceae; genus Arctium; species Arctium minus. The sequence goes on from OX941082.1 coordinate 22,372,770, forward strand.
TATCAATGACTCCTCTTTCAAAGTCATTTTCCAAGAGATAGGATGACAGAGTGTCATACCATGCTCTTGGGGCTTGATGTAGTCCATAAAGTGCTTTCTTTAATTTGTATACCCTGTCTGGATAGCTTGGGTTTTCAAACCCTGGTGGTTGACAGACATATACTTCTTCTTCAATTGATCCATAGAGAAAAGCACTTTTTACATCCATTTGGTAGACTTTGAAGTTCATGTACGAAGCATAGGCTAGGAATAGTCTGATTGCTTCTATCCTAGCTACAGGTGCAAAAACTTCTTCATAATCTATACCCTCTTCTTGAGTATAGCCTTGAGCCACCAGCCTTGCTTTGTTTCTTATAACAATACCTCTTTCATCTCTCTTGTTTCTGAAGATCCATTTTGTGCCAATTGCTCTGTGACCTTTAGGAAGGTCTACTAGATCCCACACATCTTGTAGCTTGAACTGTAACAGTTCCTCTTGCATTGCTTCTATCCAGCTGGATTCTTTCATAGCATCATGTGCCTTTTTAGGCTCAAGCTGTGATAGAAAACAAGAAAGCACTGTATGCTATTGATCTTGCATTTCCTGAAGTCTGCTTTGATGTCTAGTTATCATAGGAGAAGAGATATCTCCTATTATCAACTGTGGAGGATGATTCTTTTGAACTCTGGTGTTGTAACTAGGTTCTTCATTCAATCCAGCCTCAAGATTAGATTCATGCAACTCAACTGAAGTGTTTTCAGATGCCACTTCATTATTTTCTTGAGTCTCCTCATCTCTAGTGTCTTCTTCACTCTGACTTGGTTCAGTAAATGATTCCTTTTCACAGTCTTCAACAGAATTTACTGTGGGTATGGGAAAAATCACAGATTTAGATATACTTTCTTGAACTTGTGTGATCTATGATTCTCCACTACCTGTTCCTGTATACTCATTACTGAAACCAAAAGAGTTAGTTAGTGAATCAATGTCAAATAGCCACTGAGGCCCAGACCCAACAGGATTTGGTGTGTTCTCGTTGCATTTGACATTGTCACTTTCTTCAATTATTCTAGTAGAAGAGTTAAAAACTCTGTAGGCCTTACTTTGAGATGAATATCCAACAAGAAATCCATCATCTGCTTTGCTATCAAACTTACCTAAGTGAGATTTGGTATTTAGAATTGTACAAGGACACCCAAAAGGTTTGAAGATACCAATAAAAGGTTTTCTTTGATTTAAAAGCTCATATGGGGTCTTGTTCTTTTGCTTGACCACTAGAACTCTGTTTTGGACATAACAGGCAGTATTAACTGCTTCAGCCCAGAAGGTAATTGGCAATTTTGAATCAGCCAACAGAGATCTAGCAGCCTCTATTAGTGTTCTATTTCTCCTTTCAGCAACACCATTCTGTTGAGGAGTCCTAGGAGCACTAAATTGCCTCTCAATACCTTTTTCTTCACAAAAGGTGTTTAGATCATGATTTTTAAACTCAGTTCCATTATCTGATCTAATGACTTTTACTCTTTGATTAGTTTGGTTTTCAATTCTTAGAATAAAGGATTTGATAAGATCACTAGTTTCATCCTTAGTTCTTAGAAAATATACCCAAGTAAATCTGGAGTAATCATCAACAATAACCAAGCAGTAAGATTTCTTGCCTATACTCATAACATTTGTAGGACCAAACAGATCCATATGCAGTAACTGGAGACAAGAAGAAACAGAATTTAACTCTTTGGTCTTATGAGAAGTTTTGTGTTGTTTGCCTTTAAGACAAGCAACACAATGATCATCACATGAAAAGACTTTTGAAGGTAAACCTCTTACAAGGTTATTTTTAACAAGATTGTTCATAGTCTTGAAATTCATGTGACACATCCTTCTGTGCCAAAGGGAGGATTCATCTACAGAAGCTTTTGAAACAAGACAATTTAGAGATGAATCACTATCAACATTGTCCAAATCAAGACAGTAAACATTGTCTTTTCTTGGAGTTCTAAGTAGTATCATGCTTTCATCAACTACCTTGAACCCTGGAGCAAGAATCATACACTCAGTATTAGTAAATAATATACTATGTTGTTTGTCACAAACTTGTGATACACTTAACAGGTTGTACTTTAATTGATCAACATAGTAGACATCCTCAAATGTCATCTTACCTTTGGTGACATTACCTTTTCCACTTATCTTACTACCAGTAAGATTGTCTCCAAATGCAACATGTCCTCCATTAATATGCTTGAAATCCTGAAGGCATGACATGTTGCCTGTCATGTGCCTAGAGCAACCACTATCAACATGCCAAATGCTCTTTCCCTTGAGCTGTTGGTTGCCCTGCACATTAAATAAATCAATTAGTATGATTGGGGACCCAAGCAAAAGTGGTCTTGGGTCTCCCTTTCTCATCAAAGTATTTACATTCCTTTTTAATGAGGTTTTTAAACTCAGAGCACTCTTTATTAGAGTACTTTGTCAATATGATTGGCTTAGCAGAACCAACACTAGAAGCAGTACTAACCTTAGAAGTACTAACAGAGTTAGCAGTACTAACAGGTTTAGCAGTACTAACCTTGTTAGCAGCATTAACATTGTTAGCAGTAGTATTACTTCTAGCAGCACTATCATTGTTAGCAACACTATTTGTGGTAGCAGTACTAACAGTTTTAGTGCTTTTAGGAATCCACATATTGACACTTTCTTTAACAGACTTTTTCTTCATGTGGCTTTTAGTTTTAACAGTTTTCTTAGCCACATGGTTCTTTTCAATTTTCTTATAACCAAATTGTTTTTGCATGGATCTTTGGAAATTCATCCTTTGTTTCATAGGATTGAAATAACAGAATTTTGCAAGATGATTCAATTTGCCACAGATAAAACAAGGTTTTGGTCTATTGATTTTACTCAGATCAACCCCTTGTTTTTGTGCCCACTGATTATTCCAGTTTCTTTGATTTCCCCTCTTTTTGTCCTGTTTTTGGGGCTCATTCTTCTTACATGCACACTGTTTGCAAGGACCTGGATTCACAACTGTGGTCTGTTTGTAATGGACCTTACCAGACTTTCCCTCTGTCTTCTCTATGTCCTTGGATTTGATCCAAGCCCTTCCACAATCCTCATTGGTGATAATGTTATTCTCTAGAGGAATCTCACCACTCACCTTGTTCTCCTTACTCTTGCCAACCTCTTTCTCAGTCTTATCCTCAACAACTACCTCATCTAAGGGATCTATTTCAGTGGCTCCCTCAGGCAAGTCCTTCCTATCTTTGGTGTCTAACAGGTCTGAAGTAGGAGGAATGTAATTGTTGTTATATGGTGGAGGTGTGGCATTGTACCCAATTCCTCTTCTCAGCTTATCATGAATCTGATTTTGTAGTAAAGAGTCCATTGCTTTAGAAGCATTGGAAAACTTTTCTACATCAAGCTTAACCTTGGTTAGCTCCTCTTTCAGTTTTTCACTCTCCTCTTTAGATTTGGTCAGTTTAAGTTCTAAATCCTTTTTCTCCCACTGCCAGTAATTGGTGTCATATGAGTGTTGGAGTTCATTGGCTTGAAAACCTTTGATCTGATCTTCAAATCTCTCTACAATCCTTACATAGTCTTTTATATCTTTTTCTAATCTCTTAAGGTCATCACTCATCTTCTGATTGTGATCCCTGTACCTTTTAACAGTGTCTATGCAAGTTTTAGAACAGAGATTAGAACTTACCTCAGATGGGAGATCAGATACTTTAGCCATAAGAGCTTGATTCTGAATAGTTTCTTCTGCTTGATCACTCCAATCAAACCCCATTCCTTGTTGAGAAACAAGGGCTTGAGCAGAGTTTCTGTTGTTATTGAAGCTTCCAGATTGAGCTTGTTGGTGGTTGTTGTTGTGAGACACTCCACTTCTGCATTCTCTAGCAAAATGTCCCTTCAGATGGCATTTGTAGCATTCCACCTTTGATTTATCAAACCCTGCTCCATCTTCTCTTCTTTGGGAGAAGTTGTTTCTCCCAGTCCTCTTTATAAACTTCTTAACCCTCATGGAGAGCATGGCCATCTGCCATTTAATATCCATCTCTTCCAGATCATCGGGATGAAGTTGTTCTAAGTCATCATTAATCAAAGAGGAATTTCCATGATTGGAAAGAAAAGCTTCAAACACAGAATCAGTGCCTTTATCTTGATTTGTTCCATTAGCAGCATTAACTGATTCAGGGTTAGCAGTAGAATCAATTGATGCTGATAGGAGTGCAGCATTATGAATATATCCAGAAGGCTTCTTCTTTGCCTCCACCTCAGCTTCAAATACTCTAAGATCATTGTACAAATAATCAAGTTCTTTTTCTTCCAACTGATCATTCTGTCTGAATGACACAGTGTACATGGTCCATTCATCTCCAAGGGACCTTAATAACTTTCTGTTCACATCATCTTGATCAATCTGTACTCCCATAGTAGCTAGTTCACCAATTAGTTTATTAAACCTGTCAAAAGTTTGAGTCATGGACTCATTCTTAGTTGAGATAAAGTTTTCATACTGTTGCTTTAAGATTGCCTTTTGATTTCTCTTGGTACTTTTGGTACCTGAGAATCTCTTCTCTAGAGCATTCCAGAGCATCTGTGCATCAGTACAATTGCAGAATTGGTGTTGATACTCATTTGGAATGGCCAAGAGCAGTGTGCTCAAGGCTTTCATCTCTGTCTGCCTTGTCTTCCTGTCTGCATCTGTCTTTGGAGGGGTTCTTTTGCCATCTTCACCAATCTTTCCTTCATCAGATGGGCCATTCTCAATGATGTCCCACATAGAGTAATCTGTGAGGAGAATATATTGCTTGATTCTGATCTTCCACATGTCAAATTCATTGGATCTGAGCATTGGAACTTTTGAGACCAAAGTACTGCTTGATTCTGTAAGATTTTCCATGATGAATAACTGTTTCTGAGAGAGTTTGGCTCTGATACCACTTGTCAGGATCGAATTCTCAACAAGAATTAATTCTCAGAAACAATATCTAAGAAGTTTGCGGAATAACACTTTGATATTCAATGAAACAGTAAATCAATACAGAAAATATGAAGAACAAACTGTAAAGTTGTATTGAATGCTTTGAAGTTACAAGACTACACACTCAACCTCAATATTGATGAACAGGCTCACCAATACGAACTCTACTTCTCTAGAATTAGGATCTATGCCTTAAGGTTAATTTTCTCTCTAAAAGAATGAATTAAGTTCCGTTTCTCAAACTATTCTAAACTATACAATATATATACTGAATACAAAAGATAAATACAATAAAATATCTTCAGTATATCTTCCATGTATATCTCTAAGCTTCCATGTATATCCTTTCATACGAATCTTCATCATATAAGCAGTATTAATCTTCAGCAGCATTAACTTCCTTCTAGCAGCATTAACTACTAAGCAGTACTAACTACTAGCAGTACTAACTAGCTAAGCAGTACTAACTTTGTTCAAGCAGCACTAACTTTGACTAGCAGTATTAATAGTACTAGCAGTAGTAACACTCAGCAGTATTAACCTTTAAGTCTTCTAGCAGTAGTAACATTGAACCAGCAGCATTAACCATACTTGATGAATTCTTCAGTTCCCAACACTCGTTCAGACTAAAATTTTCCAGAAAATTCCGACTCGAGGACAGTGGGACAACTCTTCCTTTAAACCTTAACATACGTGGAGGAGATCCAATGTCAAGGTTAAAAATTCTACAGTTACTTGCCCAATACCACATATGGCATTAAAACACGGATCTTAAGATGTCCAAAGATAGCGTTAAACACAGAATAGGGAGGGGGAGATTTTTCAATAAAAATTGCAATAACTTGCAACAAAACAATTTCCATGTATGCTTAAGCTCACGGTTTAAAATCTGATGAGTGTTAATGTTTTACCAATACTTCAAAGTGTAACACATTTTATGCTTCGAATACATGAGAAACAATTGATGCAAACTTATTTTAGAAATAAATTTCGCGCATGAATTTGGTCGGCACCCAGCATCTTAGGACTACACTCCTCCCTTATCCCGACATGTTATCGTCATTCGGATGCATCCAACACCTTAGAGCACAATCCCACCAATTGATTAACTTACAATTTTCCTCGAAATAGAATCGGTATGTCGAACCGATAGTTCTATTCCAACCAATAACTCTGACCCAAGATGGTCAACTTAATGCATTCATCACACTTACCTATCACCCCCAAGTGGCATTGCTATAAACATCAACCTTTCCTTAGATCACTCGCTTATAAACTTTCTCACTACCCCAACGGTAATCATACCAAGGTAGTTCAAGTATACACATGTAACATGTAGGTTCACCATAACACTGGTCAGGTGCCATTATAAACGTACCGTACACGTTCATCCTTGTGACCCTTGATGAGTTCCCCGTTTCTAACGACTCGATCAACTCCAAAATATCTTATCTTAAGGTACCTAGGTGTGCATTTTCACTTACAATCACTTATAAAAACGCTAGTTTGAGTCTAGGTATCCTATAATCAATACCTAATTCTCTCAAAATTAAGCTCTGATACCAACTTGTAACACCCTCAAAACTGGAAATAGCAACTAATTTAAAATTTTCTAAATACATCAATAAATGATTCATCTACAATCACAATTTAAGATTTAACCTCCATACACACATTCATTTTATACATACAGTCTATGATAAGGACAGGTGTTTCTAAACCCCATAAATGTCTCTATCTCCAAACTGCGGAAGAATTCACCAAGCCCTTACACTTGTGGACACTAAGGCACATCTCTTCAACACTGCTAGAACCATACCCCCAACCGGAACGTGATGCACATGCGCCGCCAAATAAAAATGTTAGGCTTAACACCTAGTGAGCTCAAGAGTTTTAACATGAGTAAATACTTTTAAAAGATAGACTTCTCTTAAAACATGATCTTTCAATTGATGCACTTTGTTGGGTCATCTGAAGATTTGAAGATGACCTCCTGATCTTTCATCTTATATCATCCTACTTAGAATATGTTTAAGGTTCTTTTAGCAGCTTGGTTTCTATACAAATGTTCGGTGAAGTCGAAGATCAGCCGAAGAAGACAAAGAAGGAGTACATCTCTCAAAGCGGATTGAAGATAGTCTCCTCAGCCTAAAGCCAAGCATGCCCAAGTGATCAACACCATCAGCCAGGATGGTGTCAATCACATGTCTCTCAGGAGTATGAAGGTGTCCTCACATCTTCAGGAGTCGAAGACCTCTCAGGTCTTCGGCAGCCGATGATCTCATCTCTCCTTAGAGTATGAAGGTGTTCTCACATCTTCAAGGAACAGCCGAAGATTTCTCAAGTCTTCGGTAGCCAATGATCTCTCCTTAAGACATGAAGGTGTTCTCACATCTTCAGGAGCCGAAGATCTTTCAAGTCTTCGGCAGTCTATGCTTAAGGATTTCTTTCAAACACATTGTACTTTTCTGACAAAGTATATTGTGATATCTTGCATTGACGTGGACCTCATCTGGAGATCAGATCAAGTAAGTCTTGTCTACTACACCATTTTAAGGAAAGGTCTCTACCATCCTTCTGCAGGTCAACACTTCAAGCCAAAACACCTCAAGACAAAAGGTACACCCTGTACCTTGCTGAAGACCTGTGTCCATCCTTTGCTCAACAGGTGTCTCATGCATTTAATGCATAAGGCACTATATATATGGAGGATGGTTCAACATGCAAGATCACCAGCTCTCAAGCATTCAAGCTCTCTAAGTGCACTGGCATTCTCTCTCTAAGAAGTTCTTATTGTTTTCTAAGTGTTTTACAATTGTTCTTCATTTCTCTTTGTGTAAGATTGTTTGAATAGATTTCATCTATTCTCTTCCGCAACAATCAAAAGTTTTCTATGTGTAATTCTTGATTTCAAATCAATAAGAATTAAAGTAAGTGAAAAACTGTGAGTATTGTATTCAACCCCCCCTTCTACAATACTTTTCTTCTTTACTATTTGCTATTTGGGACCAACAAGTGGTATCAGAGCGGTTTAGTTTAACACAATAAACTAGATCCGTGATGGCAACCTCTTCTTCTTCTTTAAAAAATGATTCTTCTCAAAACTTCAATGTTGGTTCATACGACAATGGCTCTATAGCCAAACCACCAAGGTTTAACCCCAATAACTTTTTCTTGTGGAAAAGTCGTATGATACTCTTTCTAGAAGGAGTTGACAGCAGATATCCAACTATTTTACATGAAGGTCCTTTTATTCCTAGAGTTTGGGACCGATATAATGCAGGCAAGGGAAAAGCTGATGAGGACTCTTCTGAAGAAGAAAGAACTTCAGCTAATGGGAGATACATTCTAAAGGACCCCATTAAATACAATGATGAAGACAGACGTCTTATAGCTCTTGATACTAAAGTCAGAGCCATCATTGCCCTCTCTCTGCCTGATGAGGTCTATCATTCTCTTGTTAACCTTTCTACTGCAAAAGAAATGTGGTCCACTTTGTGTGTTCTTTATGAAGGTACGTCTGAGGTGAAAAAGAGCAAAAAGATTGCTCTTGTAAGAAAGTATGAACTCTTCTCTCATGAGAAGGGTGAGTCTCTCTCAGACTACTACAATCGCTTTAACAGTCTTCTCAATGATCTTAAACTTGTGGGTCGCATATATGACAATGAGGAAGTCTTGTGCAAGTTCATGGACTGTCTTCCTGAGTTTTGGGAAAACATCTGTACTTGTATCAAGTCTACCAAGGATCTTGACTCTATGCCTCTCACTGCCTTGTATGGCACCCTCTTCAACTATGAACAGTCTAAACTGCTTAGGAAGTCATTCACAAAAGACATCAAAGGCTCTTCTCTAGCCCTTGTCGGTGAATCTTCCAAAAGTACTGTGTGTGTCCCTAGGATCACCTATCCTTCTGACTCTGACAACGATAGTCAAGAGGACCCCAATGACCCTTCAGAAGCCTATCTCAGTGAGGCTGATGATGAAGGAGAGGAGACCTCTGTGGCTCAGTTGTCAGATGGTGTTGCCATGCTGGCTGGCTTTTCTAAAGGCAAACCTCACTTCCCTTCTAGAAAACCCAGGTTTTCTAGAAAACCCTCCTCTACTTTTTCAAAAAATGTTTCCTCTGACAAATCAAATGAGGAATGTTACAGGTGTGGGAGGAAGGGACACTTTGCTTCTGAATGCAGAAGCAGGTCCTCTGATAAGTCTAGACTGCCCTCCTCCAACCGTACATCCTCTAGGTTTGTCAGAACCAAGTCTGATTCCCTTCAACCCTCTTTTCAAAAATCAAAAACTTCTGCTCCTTCAAACTCTGACCGTGCTGAAAAGTACAAGGCCAAATACAAGAGAGAGAAGGAAAGGAATGCTCTTCTAGCCAACAAAGGAAAAGGTCTTCTCGCCGAATCTCATGATTGGGCAGATGAACCAACTTCCGAAAGTGATAAGGAAATGGCCAATCTCTGCTTTATGGCTAAAATAGATGATGCTGATGATGGTGAAACCCCTTCCACCTCCATGGCTCTTGTGTCTGCTGAGTGCTCCACATCATCTTCTCAGGTACATCCATTTTTCTCTCTCTCTGATGCTGAGAAAATTGAAGCCTTTGACTCTTTGACCATTGACTTCTATGAAGCCAAGGATGCAAAGAAGAAAGCAAATGCTCAGATAAAATCTCTTTCTTCTCAACTGCAAATCTGTCTTTCTCAACTAAAACACTTTGATAAAATCAAGGTTGAGCTTGAGGATTTGAAAACTATAAATTTTACTCTTGCTAAAGAGAAAAATAAACTTCTTAAAAAGTTTAAAAAGGAGCAAGAAACTGTGAAAAAGTGGACAAGCTCGTCCAAAAATTTAGAAAGGATTTTTCAGGATCAAATATCTTGTGATGACAAGTCTGGACTAGGCTTCGGGAAATACGACCTTGAACCTCCTTCTGACACTCATGCTCCTTTCTCTCTTCCCTCATTCTATGAATCCTCTGAAGAGAACTATGACAACTCTGAACCTTTGGACTCTTCTGATCCCTCTAAAGATCTCAAGTTTGGAATGTTCATCAAAGCTAAGAGCATTGATTCACCCAATGAAAGTGAGGAAACCCAAGACTCAAATGACCCTTCTAAACCCATTATTGAGTCTATGTGTTCCTTAAAAATAAATGAGCCTTCCTCTTCTGAACCCAAACCTTCTTCTTCTAAGCCTTCTTCAAACAAAATCTCTTTCTCCAAAAAGGGAAAATCTATTGCCAATCTTCCTCACCAAAAGAAACTTCCCAAGAAAAACTCAAAGAAACCATCTTCTCTTCCAATCCCCAGAGCTGTGATGTTAAATAAACTAAATTTCAAGACACCCTCTTCTATTCCTTCAACTGAATCTGGCAAAGGTATCTTGGGTCCTAAGCCTCTTGACTTTCCTCTAACCTCCAAGGCCATGAAAGTCAATGTGACCAGTCATCACAAGGAATCTGGTCAAAGCTCCAAAAAGGTTTTTACATATAGAAAATGTTATAACTGTGGTAATACCTCTCACCTTGCTAAGAATTGTCCTCTGGAGAGAATTGATAAAAATTATTCCAAGGATACTTCTTCTCCTTCTAACTCAAAAGGACCCATTTCCAAATGGGTACCAAAGAACTGATTTTCTTGTGATTGCAGGGTCTAGGGCACCAACAAATCTGGTATCTCGACAGCGGGTGCTCAAGACATATGACCGGCAACAAATCTCTCCTTGTTGACTTCGTACCTACCAAAGGTCCTTCTGTCACCTTTGGTGATAACTCTAAAGGAAGGACTAAAGGTTATGGAACACTCTCAAATGGTTCCATCACCTTTAATAAATTAGTTTATGTTGAAGGCTTGATGCACAATCTCCTAAGCATAAGCCAACTGTGTGATCTGGGGTACAAGGTGATGTTTGAATTATCTTCATGCATCATTTTCAACGAAAAGATGGAAACTGTACTCTCTGGCTACCGCAAAGAAAATGTCTATGTCATAGACATGGGACATAGCTCATCCTTCGGAACAAACATCTGTTTTGTCTCTGAAAACTCTGCCAAAAGATGTTGGCTTTGGCACAAGCGTCTCTCTCACCTCAACTTCAAGACTTTGAATGTCCTTTCAAACCAGGAGCTTGTTACGGGCATGCCAAAGTTATCCTTTGTGAAAGAAAAGATGTGTGCTGCATGTGAGAAAGGGAAACTCACAAAATCTTCCTTCAAGTCCAAGCAATGCTTCTCCATCACTCAGCCTCTTCAGATGCTCCACATGGATCTGTGTGGACCAGTCAGTACTCCAAGCCTTGGTGGTAGAAGGTACATTCTGGTTATTATTGATGAATTCACTCGCTATACTTGGGTATTTTTTCTCAGGTATAAAAGTGACACTACTGAAGAAATCATAAAGTTCATCAAAAAGTCTGAAGTGTTGAATGGGCAGCTGGTAAGATCTGTAAGAAGTGACAACGGAACAGAATTCAAGAACAGTATGTTGGATGACTTTTTCAATGAAAAAGGAATCTCTCAGAACTTCTCTGCCGTCAGAACTCCGCAACAGAACGGTGTAGTGGAGAGAAAGAACAGAACGCTATGTGAAGCTGCCCGATCCATGTTGAGTGAATCTCACCTCCCTACCTACTTTTGGGCCGAAGCAATCAACACTGCATGCTTTACCCAAAATAGGTCCATCATTGTGAAAAGACACAATAAGACTCCTTATGAAGTCTTTTATGGTAGAAAACCCAACATTGGTTTTCTTCATGTCTTTGGGTGTGTCTGCTACATTCTCAATGATAGAGAAAATTTGGGAAAATTTGATCCCAAAGCTGACGAAGGAATCTTCGTGGGATATTCTCTCACTTCCAAAGCTTTCAGAGTCTACAATCTCCGACGGAAGTGCATTGATGAATCCATCCATGTCAAGTTTGATGACCTCAAGATATCATCACTCTCTTGTGATGATGAAGAATTGAACAGATGGATGTCCTCCTGTGTTGATGATGGTCCTCTTCCAACATCATCAGACATTCCCTACACAGTTCCCACTTCTCTCTACCAAAACAATGAACCCTATACATCTCATAACCCCTCTTCTCATCAAGAGAATGATCCTCAGCCTACCCAACCTCAACATACACTCCAAATCATCCCAGTCTCTCCATCTAACATCCACTCCTCACCTATACAAGCCGATCCTTCATCCATCTCTCCTCAAAATTTCCCTTCCAACTCTCCTCTACAAATCTCTTACCCTCCTCCTTTACCTCCTGCCCTCAAGTGGACAAAAGATCACCCCATTGATCAAATCATTGGTGATCAACAAGCTGGTGTACAGACTCGAAGAGGCGTTGGTAACATTTGTCTCTATGTGAATTTCCTTTCTCTCATTGAACCAAAGAAAGTTGACGAAGCTCTAGCTGATCCATGTTGGATCACTGCCATGCAAGAAGAACTTTCTCAGTTCGAAAGGAGTAAAGTCTGGAGATTGGTTCCTCGTCCTTCCCGAAAAACCATCATAGGAACCAAGTGGGTCTTTAGGAACAAAATGGATGAAGAAGGCACGGTGATCAGAAACAAGGCTCGACTGGTTGCACAAGGCTATAGGCAAGAGGAAGGAATTGACTATGATGAAACATTTGCTCCAGTTGCCAGACTTGAAGCCATCAGAATCTTCCTTGCTCATGCTGCCTACAAGAACTTCAGAGTCTTCCAGATGGACGTCAAGAGTGCCTTTCTGAATGGGGAGCTAGCTGAAGAAGTCTATGTGAAACAGCCCCCTGGCTTTGAAGATCCAGTCCATCCTGACTATGTGTACAGGTTAGACAAAGCCCTCTATGGTCTAAAGCAGGCTCCCCGTGCCTGGTATGACACTCTTGCTGACTTTCTCCTAAAGAACAAGTATACAAGAGGTAAAATTGACAACACTTTGTTCATCAAGCAAACCTCAGGTAATCTTATTCTTGTTCAAATTTATGTGGATGATATCATTTTTGGTGCCACTGATGAGTCACTGTGTGATGAGTTTGCCTCTCTCATGAAAAGCCAATATGAGATGAGTATGATGGGGGAGCTTACCTTTTTCTTAGGACTTCAAGTTAAACAATCTTCAGACGGCATCTTTATAAATCAAAGCAAATACATACGTGATCTTCTGAAAAAGTTCAATTTTGAAAACTCCTCCCCCATGAAAACTCCCATGGCACCACCTTTGAAACTCCATGCTGATCCGGATGGTGTATCTGTGGATATCACCAGCTACCGAGGCATGATTGGCTCTCTTCTTTATCTTACTGCGAGTAGACCAGACATTATGTTTGCTACTTGCCTGTGTGCGCGTTACCAAGCCAATCCGAAGGAATCTCACTTGGCTGCGGTTAAACGCATTTTTCGGTATCTGAAAGGTACCATGAATCTGGGTCTCTGGTATCCCAAAGACTCAGGTTTTAATCTAATGGGGTATTCAGATTCTGATTTTGCAGGCTCTAAGATTGATAGGAAGAGCACCACTGGCAGCTGTCAACTCCTTGGTGGCAAGCTTGTTAGTTGGTCCAGCAAGAAGCAGAACTCAGTCTCCACCTCTACTGCTGAGGCTGAGTATGTAGCTGCTGGAAGTTGCTGTGCTCAAATCCTCTGGATGAAGAACCAACTGAGAGACTACAATCAACTGTACTCTCAAATCCCGATTCTGTGTGACAACTCAAGTGCGATCGCAATCGCAAACAATCCAGTGCTGCACTCTCGTTCCAAGCACATCGACATCCGGTATCATTTCATCCGGGATCACATCTCCAAAGGTGATGTCGAACTCCATTTCATCCCTACCGACCTCCAACTGACGGATCTCTTCACCAAGCCTCTTGACGAAGCTAGGTTCAAGTTCCTCATCGGAGAACTCGGTATGTTAAATGCCGATTTTTAATTCAAAAAAAAAAAACAAAAAAAAAAAAAATGAGAGAAAGAAAAGAAATACAAACAAAAAAAAAAAAAAAAAAAAAAGCAATCAAAAAAAAAAAAAAATCAGTATTTTTTCTCTCCCCTTATTGTTTTTCTCCTCATCTCACTCACAACCCTCTCTCTCTCACCCACTTCGGCTCCCTCTCCCTCTCCCTAGCCGAACCCCATCCCCCCTCCCTCCCCTCTTCGGCTCTCCCTCTCCCTCTTCGGCCCCTCTCCCTTCGGCTCTCTCTCTTCCCTCCCTCTCTTCCCCCTAGCCGAACTACCACTCTCCACCGAACCCTCTCCCTCACCTAAACCTACCGAACCCAAACAACCCCTTATAACTCCCTAGCCGAACCCCCCTTCAACCAAACCACCCCTAGCCGAACCCCCTTCCCTCTTCGGCCCTCCCTCTCCCTAGCCGAACCCCCATCCCCCCCCCTCCCCTCTTCGGCTCTCCCTCTTTCGGCTCTCTCTCTCTCTCTCTTCCCTCCCTCTCCTCCCTTCGGCTCTCTCCCTCTTCGGCCTCCTCTCCCCTCGCCGATCTCTCTCTCTTTCCCTTCCCACTTCGGGAGCCGAAGCCCCCCCATCCCCTCCCTTCTCCCTTCGGCTCCCCCTTAGCCGAATTCCCTCACCCCCTCCATCTCACTTCCCTTAGCCGCAGACCTTCCCTTCCCTCTCCCTCTAGCCGAAAACACCCCCCCCCCCTCCCTCATTTTTTTTCGGCTAACACCCCCCTCCTCTCCCTCTAGCCGAAATCCATCCCACCCTCTTCTTCTTTTTTTTTTTTCTCGGCTAACCCCCCCTCCCCAATTTTTTTTTTTCTTTCCCTTTTCCTTTCCCAAGACTCACCTACCCATCCCATCCCTCCTTTTTCTTACACCTCCTACTTCTCTTCTCATCCTACCACTCCATACTTCTTTTTTTTATTTTTTTATTTTTTTTTCTTCTTTTCCAAGACTTTCACCCAACCATCCCATCCTTTCTTCTCCCCACATCCTACCTTTCCCCTTTCCCCTTCTTCCTTCCATATCTCCTTTTTCTTTTTCTTACACTTCTCTCCTTTCCCCAAACATATCCTCCCCCTTTCTATCACCTTTCCCATCCTTACCATACTTACACAACCCTCTCTATTATCTTCTCCCTACTTAGCCTACCCATTTCAAATCCCTTCCATTTCTATTTCCCTCCTATTTTCACTATAAATACCACCCTTCCTCCTTCATTTTTTTCACCACCACCACAACAAACACCCATCTCATCTTTCTCTCACTCATCACCTTTCTTCCTCCTTCTATATTTTTCATGGCTTCCTCCTCTTCCCCCAACCTTGTCAAGAAAAATGTGTTCACTTCCCCCACCTCTCATTCGGATCTAATTTTCAACCCATGCAATCATGTTGCACGGTTGGAAAGTGATCCCAAACATAGTGAGTTTGACCCGATTGCTTCCTTCCTCATGAACTCTCCTCTTCACTATGCCTTGACATACAATCCACCAAAAATAAGCAAATTGCTCATTGGCAATTTTTGGCTTACTTGTATTTATGACGCTACATCCGAGAAAGTGTCGGCTTCCATCCTCTCCGATCCCGCCTCGCCGGATCTCTCTTTCGGGGTTGAGGATGTTCGTTCGGCACTTCATCTTCCTATCTACTCACCCTATGAGAAATTCCCTCTTGGCACTGAGCATGAGGAAGTTGTTGCGGCTCTGAACTACATCCGTGGAGAACATGACAGGAGTCCGGGCACTCTGCTTCGCAAAAACATGGGAGGTATCTGGCATTTCTTCTTCTCTCATGTTATTTTATGTCTTAGCAAGAAAACTACTGGACATGATCAATCTCCCTCTTCCATCACCCAACTGGCACATTCTCTTATCTTTCAAAGAAAGATTGATTTTGCACGGTATTTCTTTCGTGAATTAGTCAGTGTCATCACCCCTCACAAGCGGCCCCATGTCGCTTTTCCTCGGTTTATATGGCTCATCATTTATCAGAAATTTGCTACTGCCATTGATGCCTCTCATAGCATCACTTTTGACTACAAAGCGCCGATTATGACCAAACCCCTTCTTCATAAGGGGCCTTTGGCAACTGACAACCCTCTGCTCCCAGGTATGATCTCTTTCCTTACTTCTCCCAATCTACAGTGGGGAGATGCCAAGGACACTCCAGTGTCCAAAGGTCCCTCCTCTGTAGTGGACCCTTCCCCCTCACCTCTTGTGATGTCGGCTAGCACTATCTCATCATCAGCTACCGACACCGCCGCACCTGCCCAAAGGGCCATACCACTGAAAGGACCTTCGGTGGTTACCCAGGCCTCACCCACCACCTCAAAGCGGCGGCACTCTACCTCTTCCCCTCCCTCTTCTCCCAAAAGAACGAGGAAGGTTTCTAGGGCCATCCCACGTACTCCATCCTCCGATTCTTCACAATCGATGGATATTGATATTTTCCCATCCGGGCCCGGGGATTCCGACATACCCACTGCCACCACCTTTGTATCCTCACAAAAGGATGCAACTGTAATATTTGGGGACCCTCAACTACCCTCTTCCACTCTCTCCTTGGTGGATGAGGATGACTTGGTCTTCTCCCCGGACCAAGGATCTGCCTTCTCACTGCACGGCCTGTCACCCGACCAATTTTTGGTCGATGCTTATGCACCGCCCGGTGAAACACGGGTCTTACCGAAGGCCAGTGTGGAGGGTGTTTCACATTTTTTGGCTTATTTGCAACAGGGAAACGAGCAGGTGTCACCTTCCCCACTTCCTTCTACCTCTACTGTGCGGGATGCTCCTACCTCTGCTCCCATCATTCCCCCAGAGGTTCTGGCCGATATTCAGGAAGCCAACCGACAGCACCGCCTCATTGGTGCTCAGTTTCGTGAACATCAGACCATTCTGGGCTCTCTTGTCAAAGTCACTTGTGACAAGCTGTTATCTCTTGAGACCTCCAATCAGCACCTCACAGCCTTGGTCACTGCTCTTCAAGCAGCCTCTAGTGCTCGTGATAAGGAGGTTCGTCGGCTTCAAGCGGCTTCAGAGTCTCATCGGGACATCACTACTCAAATTCTTGAGTCCTTGCAGTCTCTTCATCAAAAGGTTGATTCTGTGCTGGTTGCTCCCCCGTCAGCCGCTGAGGGGGAGAAAGAGACGGTTCCCATTCCTTCAGACAGCGGCTGTCAGGGTCCCACTCCCATCACCAATGCTCCAACTGAGGGGGAGCATTCTAGACAGAGCAGAGACAAAGGAAAGAGCAAGCTATCTCCAGATGAAGAGGCCCTTTTATCTCAGCAACAAAAGTCTACTTCTCTAAAGGCTTTTGTTTCTGAAGCTGATAGGCTCAAACTTCAACCACCAAACAAAGTCACCTCTGACTTTGGCCTTTCTAAAGCTAAGCTTGATTCTCATGACATCCCTTGGTACCGAAAGACTTTAATAGAAAGAAAGTTGAAGTCTAAAATTGTTGAAATAAAGCTTGGCACCACCAAATGCTCAGATGAGGTTCGGATGTTAATCATTAGAGAAGACAAAAGTCATCACTCCATCAAATTCAGCGATCTTGAAGACTATGGACTCTCTGAATGGTACGAACTCTCTGAACTCTTATCTAAATCTCTTAGTAGGCACAAAGTTTTGTCCAAGAAGACCATCAATCGTCTTCTTGAAAAAATGAAAGACATTGCAAAAGATTATAAGCATTCTCCTGAAGAAGAAGCTCAAGTTCAATGTCTCAAAAAGATGTGTCTCTCCTCCTCTCCACAACTCTCCTCTTCTGTCACTCAAAACCTCTTCAAGGACATGGTTGCCAAGGGAATGATTCCTGATATAAAGAATCTAAATCTGAAGACTCCAGGTGGTCCATGTCCAACCCATATTTCAGGCACTACTGGTACTGTAGTGTTTAGGCCAACCAAAGGAGTCTTTTTCCTTAATGAAAAGGAAACTCCCATGTTCTTCAGACATAAGGAGATCCCCATTGCTGACACCAAATTTCTGGTTGCTATCCTATCACTTATCCCCATAAGTTCTGAAGGTTCTCTCTTCCGTCGGGATATTCTTGCTGAGCTCCACAAAAGACAGAAGAAAGAATGAGGTTCTTCTCTAAATCCTTTTATCTTTCTAATGTACTTGTAACCGTTGTTTTGCTAAGTGATATTTAATACAAATGCATTTCCTCTATTTAGTTTGTACAAATATATTTCATTCTCTTATTCTTTTGTAAATGTTGGATATACTTTATAAATCCTTATACAAAAAAAAAAAAAAAAAAAAAAAAAAAAAAAAAAAACTATGTGAAAAGAACCCAAAAAGAGTAAAGATGGGTCAAAATGAATTTATTCAGTATACTATTTGTTTTATTCTTTAGTATGGATGTCATCCTCAAATAGGGGGAGATTGTTGGGTCATCTGAAGATTTGAAGATGACCTCCTGATCTTTCATCTTATATCATCCTACTTAGAATATGTTTAAGGTTCTTTTAGCAGCTTGGTTTCTATACAAATGTTCGGTGAAGTCGAAGATCAGCCGAAGAAGACAAAGAAGGAGTACATCTCTCAAAGCGGATTGAAGATAGTCTCCTCAGCCTAAAGCCAAGCATGCCCAAGTGATCAACACCATCAGCCAGGATGGTGTCAATCACATGTCTCTCAGGAGTATGAAGGTGTCCTCACATCTTCAGGAGTCGAAGACCTCTCAGGTCTTCGGCAACCGATGATCTCATCTCTCCTTAGAGTATGAAGGTGTTCTCACATCTTCAAGGAACAGCCGAAGATTTCTCAAGTCTTCGGTAGCCAATGATCTCTCCTTAAGACATGAAGGTGTTCTCACATCTTCAGGAGCCGAAGATCTTTCAAGTCTTCGGCAGTCTATGCTTAAGGATTTCTTTCAAACATATTGTACTTTTCTGACAAAGTATATTGTGATATCTTGCATTGACGTGGACCTCATCTGGAGATCAGATCAAGTAAGTCTTGTCTACTACACCATTTTAAGGAAAGGTCTCTACCATCCTTCTGCAGGTCAACACTTCAAGCCAAAACACCTCAAGACAAAAGGTACACCCTGTACCTTGCTGAAGACCTGTGTCCATCCTTTGCTCAACAGGTGTCTCATGCATTTAATGCATAAGGCACTATATATATGGAGGATGGTTCAACATGCAAGATCACCAGCTCTCAAGCATTCAAGCTCTCTAAGTGCACTGGCATTCTCTCTCTAAGAAGTTCTTATTGTTTTCTAAGTGTTTTACAATTGTTCTTCATTTCTCTTTGTGTAAGATTGTTTGAATAGATTTCATCTATTCTCTTCCGCAACAATCAAAAGTTTTCTATGTGTAATTCTTGATTTCAAATCAATAAGAATTAAAGTAAGTGAAAAACTGTGAGTATTGTATTCAACCCCCCTTCTACAATACTTTTCTTCTTTACTATTTGCTATTTGGGACCAACACACTTTAAAACATAGAAACAACTCTTTTCAATGCTATGCGTTTTTCAAAGATAGACACCTTATTTAAAACATGCTTTATAAATTGATTGCAACTTAAATTAGCTCGAAACATACATGTGAACCGACTCCCATTTAAGAAACGTGGATAAAACGTTATATTCCAAAACACCCAAAAATCAACTTCAAAACCATAAATATCGTACGTTCGAAAACACCGACACTAGGCCCAAAACTCACGCGACCATAACAAAAGAAATCTAAATACCAAAACACGGGGACAACATATTTCATTCAAACCTTAATATACGAGGAGGAAGGTCCTCATTCATTGTCGACCATATAGAACAAATGACATTACGGTAAAACATCTTTATTTAAATTATTGATAGCCGACAACGGGGGATACCCGTATCCGTTGAGAGTGGAGGAAACACAAAAGTATACCACCCATACAACGTTAATCGCATGACACCTCACGACGTCACAGCCAGGTGTCCCTACGACTTCTTTACAAGCGTCACCCCAAGTTAGTTGACGCTTGATGGGTCTTCCGAAAAAACCCACCCCAAAGGCTCGACACACTTAAAGGTTACCTGTCACAGGCATTTAAAGTGGCGTAGGTCCTAGTGCCTACCGTCCCGGCAGCACTAACAGACTCAACCCTCCTAGCGATCGCTTGTAAAGTTTCCGGTCATAAAACATGGAATATTGAAGGTCATCACCCAACAATACCCAATCAACCATCCAAAACAGACTGACTATGTGCCTATGGATCCAATGCAACACAGTCTAACCTTACCGGACTAAACATGAATGATCAAAGCACTCAAGCCCGAAATCAACCTCAATACGCAACACGGAGCATTTGTACGTACGTCCTAACTGGACCCCACATTGAGCCATATAAACCGGACAAGTGTCCTCAAGACTCCTTTTAAAACGACATCGAGCCAAAATACTCAAAACCTTTTTTTGACCAATGATTGACGCTTTTCAAATCATAAACATACTCGACTCATACTATGAAATCACATACTCCAAAACACTTGAATGGACTCCAACACGGTATAAGTCAGAACAAAAGGTTTTCCAAATAGGTTTATATTCTTTATCCTTTCAAAACATCTCATAACACAAAATTAAACCTTTTACTCAAACACCCACCAATACGCCTTTTAACCAAATAATATCACGTATGAAATAAATTACCAAACACACCCATTTATGACTCATTTATCAAAATGCCTAAAAATCCCCAATATGGGTGTTTTACAAGGTTTATAAAACTAAACTTCTCATTTGACCAAAACTCATCAAGTAACTTCTCAAATGATAATTTCACGTTAAACACACAAATACTTTAAAATAAACATTTTGGCATTTACACCGTTTTCATAAATCATCTTGAACTCACCGTGCTAGATTTAGGCTAAATCTAGGTTTCACCCAACGAGCTCTTTTGAAGGCCACTTGAATCCTCAAGCCGAGGACTTCCAAAACCTAGATCCACACATACCAAACCGTAAATAACCCTATCCCACCATATAGGAACATTCCTCAAGCATTTCACATAAAGATCTCAACTTAGGTCAAAACCCTAATTTCCATAAATGAGGGAGAAGATGATTACCTCAACCAGAAGCTTGAATCCACCTATCAAAACACTTGAAGATCACCCAAACGAACCATAAGCTTCCAAATCTTCAAATGGTGGAAAGGTTAGATGAAGTCCCCAAGAACTTGGTGAGGGAGATGAAGATGAAGGTTTTGTGGCTCAAGATCCCAACTATCTAGATGGTGAAGAATCATATGGTTCAAAGGGAAAAATCCTCAAAATGGCTTAGGGTTCCACATTTGGGGTTTGGGAGAGAAGAGGGAAGAAATCTAGGGTTTGGGTTTGAGAGAAATGAGGCTAATGGCTGAAAAAAACGGCTTTTAGCTCAACCAGTGTGTCACGCGGGTTATGCCGCGACCTTAAGTCGCGGCATAAGTCGCCCGTTTCCTCCAGAACTTACTTCCAGTGAGTTACGCGGCTTGTGCCGCGACCCCAAGTCGCGCCACAACTCGCGGCAGTCCAAAACTCGGTTTTCTCGCGTCTTCTCACCTGATTCGATCCTCGATGATTCCATAGCAAATCTCATCTGATTTCCCAACACCTTTACGTTCCAAAAGCCAAAATACTCCCGAACTATCATTAAAGGAAGTCTCCAAATTACGGGTGTTACACGTGCACACAAACACATAAGTCCCCATTCGTGTTATTGGGGCTTAATAAGTCATAAAACCTCATATTGGGTTATAATGGTGGTCGAGTGGTTTATATCAGGGTATAATGGTTCTTAGTTGTTTGATTGACCCCGAATACATGACACATGCATCTATGAAGTGGATACGTGTAAAGAATCACATAATAAGTCATCACTTGTGTGTTGGGGCCTTAATAAGTCAACAACGATCATAATGGGCTTTGATGGGTTAATTAGGATTTGATGGGTTATACTGATCTTAAATCGGTTCAATTGGGCTTAAATCAGTTCAATTGGGCTTAAATCGGTTCAATTGGGATTAAATCGGTTCAATTGAGTTTTAATAGGTTATATTGGGCCTTAATAAGTCAACAATGCTTATAATGGGCTTTGATGGTTCTATTGGGCTTAAATCGGTTAAATGGGGTTTTACTAGGTTATATAGGGCCTTAATAAGTCAACAACGATCATAATGGGTTTTGATGGGTTCAACAGGGATTTGATGAGTTATATTGATCTTAAAGTAGTTCAATTGGGCTTAAATCAGTTCAACTGGGCTTAAATCGGTTCAATTGGGCTTAAATCAATTCAATTGGGTTTTAATAGGTTATATTGGGCCTTAATAAGTCAACAATGCTCATAATGCGCTTTGATGGTTCTATTGGGCTTAAATCAGTTCAATTGAGTTTTACTAGGTTATATTGGGCTTAAATTGATTCAACTTGGGTGAAATCGGTTATATTTGGCTTAAATCGGATATATTGGGCCTCAATTAGTCACCAACAATCATAATGGTCTTTGATGGGTTCAATTGGGCTTAAATCGGTTCTATTGCTCTTTAATGGGTTATACTGCATGTGAATCGGTTAATTGAAAAACTAACGATAAAGGCCATTACAGTTCATTAAGAGCCATCGAAGTTGGTCAATGTCCATTATAGTTCATTAACAGCTACTGAAGCTCATAAAGGCCAAATAGAGTTCAACATCAACAAACAAGTCTATTACGAACTATTAGTGCCACTAAATCCCATCAAGACCCAATTAAGAGTCATTGAAGCACACGAAAAACCAACGACGTTGATTAACACAACTGAGTTCAATATGACCCGTCAAGTATTTAATACATACTATACATGTTCATACTTATTTAATGTATGATCGAGATTGACTTGAGCTCGACAGGTCTTAAGTTTAATAGGAATTAGCTAATTACATGTTAAGTTTTAAGTATTTTGTCATACAACTCAATGATAATCCACCACATATATATATTTATACTTATATTTGCACGTATATTTTTCGTTTCACTACGTGAACAAAAAAAATGCACCTGTATTTTTTTCGTAATGTAAACACTAACATATTTAAAAAAAATATCTTAAATCATATTATTTGATGAAAAAAATCATGTTTAAATAAAAAATAGATATTAAATTAAATATTAATATTTAGTTTAAGATTAGACATTTTATAATTTTTATTTCACCACATATATACTGCATTAAGTTATGATTTTAATTTTTTTTAATAAAATAAAATTTACCAAAAAATTAGAATTTATTTCCCATCTCCCATTTCCCCCTCATTTTTTTCTATCTCCTGCCCCTTCATTGCCTTTACCTCGCCTCCTTCCAATTCATTCTCACAAAACCCTAAACCATGGTATATGAGCTCTCTAAAAACAATTTGAGACTTGATTTCTCATGATGTTAAACGATTTCAGGTATGATTTCCCACTCGATTTTTGTCACTCGTCTGTTTTTTGCTCGATTTGCACGATTTCAGTGTCGATTTTGGATTTCAGACTCAATTTAGCTACGATACCAGGTCTTTGCTCGATTTTTATTCATGTATCTGATATTTCAAATGATTTCAGACAGGTACGCTCCATAAGTTAAACATAAGTCTACTAGTTTTCCTCGATTTTGATATATCCTAAGGCTCAATTTTGTTACTAGTTTCTTGGATATTTTGTTACATTTTGTTGCTCTGTTTATGTTTGAATCCCATCAGAAAATCCTTCGTTTTGCTGGGGATCTCTCTGTTCTTGTTTTTGGTTTTCAATTTTATCCACTTAAAAGAAATTTTATTTTTTGCTTCCTTTCTAAAATTTTTATGCAACTTCTTGGTGATGTTATATGTATACAGCTCATACCTTGCAGAGCTATTTTTATGCAAGTTCTTGGTACAGTGGATTGGTTTACAACCCCAAACAGTCCTATTAGGTAGCTGATTAATTGCACTTCACACAAATTTTCATCATTTTGTAAAAAAAATTCTTTTCTGTATTAGCTTGCCTAGCTATTGCTTTTTATAAACAGTCAGATACAATTTGGTTAGCAGTGAGGCTGAAACCTACAGGCCACAACCATTGGTTTAAGAGACTTGGTATCAGTTGGGCCAAAACAACCAGTTTCATACTTGTTATAGATTTTAAAATAGACCCATCTAATGAAAATATCTCCTTTTGTTGTCAAATTTGGCTTTTATTTTTATATATTATTAGAGTAAACTACAAATTTAGTCTATGTGGTTTGTCTATTATAATACTTTTTGTCCTTACGGTTTAAGATGATCTTTATGGTTTGTAAAAGCGCCTGGATGTGGTCCACTATTGGTTTAGGTTTTTCTTTCTCTTTGTTTCAGATTTATCATCTTTTACTACTGTTGTGCTGATTTCGTACTCCTTAATGTAGTTTTATTTTTTCTTTGAAGTTTGTACCATAACGTCAGACAGATCATTGGTTTAAGGAATTTTTAGGATCTTGCAAGTACGGGAACTTCTATGTATTTCATTTGAAGTGTTTGTTATTTAAATCACTTTTGTAATTATGTATTGTGTGATGTTGTACCTGAATTCTTTGTTCTTTTGCGTACCTGGATTTTTGAAGTGTCCTAACATGTGTTTCTGTTGATTCAGAAATCTGAAGGTGGATTATTTGTGGACATGAACACGTCTCTTGCCTTTGGGAAGGATTATGTTGGCTGGAATTTTGAGAAAACTGGTATCCCGGTTTATTTGCATATAAAACAAACGAAGAAGTCGATTCGTGAAGATAGACCTTTGAAGAAAGCTACTCTCTTGGCTATAGGTATTGACTGCAACAATTTTTTGTCATTTTAATGAAGTCACTTTGAGAGGATCAGACATAATCATCCAAAAAGTTTAAGTTTAGATGTTTAGGTCTTGGTATCATGCACACAACATGGTATATTAGTCCTTTCGACAAGTGAATTATGTATGCAAACATGATCTAAGTACAATGCATTCCACCACTAGCAGAATAAGCATAAAAATTTAGAAATTGTATAAGGTGCTTGAATTGGATTTTGAAGAGTGGGTGGTTAGAAGTTGTTCTCGTAGAATATGCGGTTCCATAGCAGAAGAAAAACTGGAGTGATTATAGTATTTTGGAATCATCATCACTGGCATGCCCTCTAGTTTATGGTTTACCGCATTCTCGTATATGAATTTTATAATTTTGCACCAGAGTGCAATTATTCTTTGAAACTCCTGACATATCTTCTTATAGTATGGTGCACATATTGTTTTTTAAGCTTTTATGTTATACAAGTATGTAGTATGTCACCTGGCTTGCAAATTTTGTGTCACTTTTGATTAAAACACACTGCATTATGCAATCTAAAAATCATGGTACTAGATGTTGCATTACTGTTTTCATGTAGTATGAACAAGACTTATGCACCGCTTAGAAAAGCTTATTTATGAAACCCCATGCATTCATTCTTCAGTGGTAGCCGTTATGAGTGTGGGGTCCAGACATGTTAGAGATCTTATTGGCTAGTATGTTGCAGTTTTGTTCAGTTGCTGGTTTTGTCTGTTTTTTTAACATGTGGTGACTATTGACGGTAAGTACTTACCGGGTAAGTTTTGGGTAAACGACCCATTAGTTTTACATGTTTTTTATTTTTATTTTTATTTTACAAGTTTATTTATGACTATCTTCTAATAGATTTTAAGTTTGATCTGTGAAGCTGAGTTGATGGTGTTTTTTTTTTGAGAAGGGTGTCCTATGCTATGCATAGACTAATCCCTTGGTAAATTATGACCGTAAGACATCAGTCCTGATTAAACCTCAGTGGCCACAATTGTTGTGTACACCTGGATTCACTGGCCAGATGGGATATTCCACCACATCCCCCAGGGCCTTACCCAGTACGCCACAACCCTTGTGGTTTGGTGTTGTGTTGTTGCAGAAAGAAGATTGTAGAAACGTTTTAGAAGAAAACAAAGAATCAAAAGCGTTGCTTAATGTGGACACCCAACAGTAAACGTGTTCAACATATGTGTGGCTTGAGGTTTGGTTCGGATAATTACTTGTTTTCGACATCAAGACTCGAGTTTTGTTGCAAATGAGTTGTCAAATTGTTGTTGTATGAGGCACAACTCAATATGTTTTTTTTGTTACTTTAGTTTTGAATTTTTTTTAGTTGAATGTGAATATTTTTGTAATTTTGCACGCTTAGTAATTTGTAATATTATTTGCTATTTGGATAAAATTTTAATTAATATGAAAATTCAATATTTTAGCATTTACAAGTTTTTAACGTTTTAAAGTCATTTTTTAAATTTTTTTTATATATACAGTTAATTTCTGGCGGTTTGCCAACGGATTATCCGTCAATGAATTAAAAGAAATAATTTTACAATATACCAATTATAATTTAAAAAAAAACTTTCGGCGGATTTCTGTCGGATTATTTAAATAATAATTTAAAAAAAAAGAAAAAAAATTGGCAGATTTACGGGCAGATTCTGTCGGAAATTTGTTTTTCTTTTTAGAGTGAATTGTGGATTTGGTCCGTGTAGTTTAGTGATTTCTTTGACCATGGTCCTCATTCTATGTTTATTGTGGATTTGGTTCTTGTGGTATTCAATTTATTTTGGTCATTGTCCTTCTGACTAACACTTCCATTAACTTTGTTAAATCAAGGACCATTTTAGTCATTTTGCCTATTTTTTGTCCTTTTTTGATAAGAAAAATATAAACAATATTTTTATACACACAAACACACATGCATATACACATGTATACATATATATATTGTATGATTTAATTCGATATTAAAATAAATAAAATAAGACATTATTGTATGATTTAATTATTTAATTTTTTTTAAATTAATTATATTAAATACGATTTAATTTTATTATTTTATTGTAATTGTGAAAAAATATATAGTTTTATTGTTTTAATGTAATTAAAATTTCAATTTAAACAAATCAGATCATAAAACTATATCTTATTTATTTAGATCGAATAAAATAAAATATGGTTTTATGATTTGATTTATTGAATTAAAATTTTAATTAAGTTAGAGACGATTTAATTATATTGTTTTTTTACTATCATTGCAACAAACAAGCTTATTGTTGATATTTTAACACCAAAAATCATTGAAAACCGTTGAGAAATGAACTATAATTTTATCATCTTAAAATTAGAAGCTTCAATTTTCATATTGTTTTTAGTATGATAAAATTAAAGTTCATTTCTCAACGGGTTTTAATGATTTTTTTGTGTTAAAATATCAACAATAAGCTTGTTTGTTGCAATGATAATAAAAGAACAATATAATTAAATCGTCTTTAACTTAATTAAAATTTTAATTCAATAAATCAAATCATAAAACCATATTTTATTTTATTCGCTCTAAATAAAATAAGATATATTTTATGATCTGATTTGTTTAAATTGAAATTTTAATTACATTAAAACAATAAAATTATATATATTTTTCCACAATTACAATAAAATAATAAAATTAAATCGTATTTAATATAATTAATTTAAAAAAATTAAACAATTAAATTATACAATAATGTCTTATTTTATTTATTTTAATATCGTTATATATATATATATATATATATATATATATATATTTATATACATGTGTGTGTGTGCATGTGTGTATAAAAATATTGTTTATATTTTTCTTATCAAAAAAGGACAAAAAATAGGCAAAATGGCTAAAATGGTCCTTGATTTAACAAAGTTAATGGAAGTGTTAGTCAGAAAACCATGACCAAAATAAATTGAATACCACAAGAACCAAATCCACAATAAACATATAATGAGGACCATGGTCAAAGAAATCACTAAACCACAGGGACCAAATCCACAATTTACTCTTCTTTTTAAATTTCCCTTTATAAATTTTTTAATAAATAAACTGTTAAAAATAAATTAAATAATAAATTTTTTACCCGTCGGAAATCCGTAAGAAATTAATTAGATTAAGGAAATGTTGTTTAATCAAACTTTCTTAAAAAATGGGAAATAATTTCTGACGGATTTTCGACGGAAAAATCCATCGGAAATGATAAATCTGTTGAAAATGTCATTTTCTGGCGGGAGACTTTTCGACAGTGGAATCCACCGGTAATTACATTTTCCAACGGATTTTGCCGTCAGAAATGGCCTTTTCCCTAGTAGTGTATTACATTACCCAATTAATTTAAAATAGCGGGTGACAAAATGAGTAATTATTCATCTCATAAAACTTTTATCTATATCATACCCTACCCAATAAAAGTAGCGGGAAACGAAACGTGTAATAGATAAATCATAAAACAAAATTTCATAATTGTACTACAAATGATATTGTTAAACCTCTGACATATATGTAAAACATCAGTTCAAAAATGTAGTTATTTATTTCGTATATAATTTGTTCTAGTAAACATTTTATTACTCTAAATATAATCATGTATAATATTTTTAAAATAATATAAAATTATAAAACAACATTTTTTATTATATTTATTTTTCCAACTCCGTCTTGTTTCTTATTTAATTCATTAACTATTTTACTCGATAAATATAAAAAGAAAATTAAATTACACATTAATATACGACAATATTATAAAAGATATTAATAATTAACTTCATATAGTTATGTGTATATATATATTTATATTAAACTTTATATAATTATACATGCATATATATCTATACCTTATAATGCATTCAAGCATAACTCTTAATCACAAGCCACAATGCATATGGTACTACCATTTATGCATAGAAGCCCAAAAACTATGAATTACTACTCTATATGCATAAGGTACAAGCTTTTAGTGCAGCAACCACTACCACCTAATAGGGTTACTCCATTCTTCTCTTTTCATAAATTCAAATTTCTTCTTTTAAGTACAACAAAGACAGAGTATCAAATATCAATGCAGACTTGGTAACCTTTCACTTTTATGTATAAGCTTTTATGGCTTTTTCTTCCAGAAAACCTGACTTGCCAAAATAAGCTTTGCATTTTCAAATATCCTCTGGTATTCAAATTTCAAACACCTTCAAAAGTCAACACCTACAAAAACATATTTGTATTTTTCCATCTCTATCTCCCACTACGATTTAAAATTCTCCATTTAAAACACTAGATATCTCTTATCTCTCTAAGAGGAGGTTTGTATCAAAAGACCACCAATCACTACTCGATTTCAAGACTAAACCCACATCACTACCATATTGAACAACCCTTTT
The DNA here is from genome assembly GCA_954870635.1 of Arctium minus. Lineage (NCBI taxonomy): Eukaryota > Viridiplantae > Streptophyta > Magnoliopsida > Asterales > Asteraceae > Arctium > Arctium minus. Next base: position 22,401,895 of record OX941082.1, read on the forward strand.
GCCTCTTTCCCAATGGATCCCATTACTTGAAACCGCCAACCCAATTGAACCCAGATCCAGATTCCCACCGGATCGCCTATGATACCACATGTACCACCTCTCTTCTTCATCGTTCAAGAACCTCTTCACAACAGGAGAACCAATTTCGATACTGTCCCAAGAACTCTCGGAACCCAAATCAAGAACCAAACCTCTCGAAAAATCGAAGAATTTGGGGGAGATTTGTGTTGGTTTGAGTTGGGTTTTTGTGGGTTTTGGATATTAAAGTTGGGATCAGATGAAATGGTTGAATCTTGATCTTTGATGACGTTATCTTTATCATCTGAAATTGTGGGTTCTGTGGAACAATGGGTTCGAAAGATTGGGTTTTTTATGGGGATTTCTAGGGTTTGAATAAAGATGGAACAGGTTTTTTGGTCTTTTGGAAGATATGGTGATTGGGTTTCTTTATCTTGGAGTTGGAGTGGTGGGAAATAGGAGGGTGGTGTTAATGGTGGCATTGAGTTCCATGGGGAAGATGAGTGTTTCAGAGGAAGTATGGAAAAAAGATGAGAATGAAAGAGGAGTTGGCAGGGTGTGTACCAATAAAATGACGACACGTGTGTGGTTTTGATATTGGTTTCTAATTTGATTTTGATTTTGATATTGTAACATAAATCCATACTTTTTTCAAGAAGGAGACTCTTGGGATAATGATGATGATGATGATGATTCTCCAGATGAGGTGGAGGTGGTGGCTGATGATGAATAGAGTATTACTACAGAAAATATCTCTTGGGATAATCTCAACTCCATTACTGTTTGAAACAGTGCCAAACTTTGACTTGTAAGGTCAAATACATGTCTTTCTAAAAGCGAATGTGTTACATGTGATAAATTTTACAAGAAATGCATCTATGTAGCATTTGTTGTAAAGTTTAATGTTGTTATGAAATTAACTTGTGTTAAATAAATTAATTAGAATTTGTAATCTAGCTTGGAGTTGAAGTTTTTTTTTGTTTGACCTTAAAATCAACAGGGGAAGAGAGTACAAAATGGAAGCAATCGTGATTTTCAAATTTATATGCAACAGTTATGATACTTGGTGGTTATTGGAGTCGTAGGGTTCATGAATTAATGGCTAGAGATTTTCGAGGGTGTCAATCCACAACAGGCTTCACTTATCAAAAGTTGTTGCTCTTGGTTCGTTTCTTGTCCAATCTTTGTAGCCAATTAGTTAAAATTTCTCCTGGTTAACTTGATCTCACAACCAAATACAAGGTGGGTGTTGAGGAAAAATAAAATAAAATTTTTAAAGAAACAACATCTGAGGTAACTAACAATTAGCAAAGTTTAAAGAATCCAAGAGCTATAGCCCACAAATCGACAAACCTTAGAAGGATTTGCAGTTTGTCTTGTAAAACATGTTTTAGTAGCCTTAGAGTATGTTTATCAAATGCTAATCGGGTAAGTGCTTTCTTTCTAAACCACAAGCAAGTGCAAAAAAATAAAATAAAAACAACAACAGGTAAGTGCTTTCTTTCTTGAAAAACAGGTTAGGGCTTAGCGGGGCTGTGATTTTCAAGTAAGATTGGCTTGCAGAAGAGTGAGATTTTCAAGTATTGTTCTTTGGGAATTGGGTGCATTTACAGTTGTTGTACCAACTACATTTTTTTTTTGCCAGGAATCTCCTTCTGAGCTTATTGCTTTTAGAACCATGAGTGCCAAGAAGAGTGGATTAATATTAACAGAATGTGCTTCAAGATCTCAAGGTCCTAACATTGTTGGGTTTGACTATTTGAGAGGGAATTACCATGATAAAATAGGGATTTTTTATTTGAGTGGAAATTACCTTGTTGGGTTTGATTATTATCATTTTTGATGTCGGATTTTGATGACAAATTCCATTTTTTAGTTTATTTCTTTTCTCCCATTTGTAACATCCCGTTTGTAACATCCTAGACTACCGCACTAGATATTGTAAAAGCGAATTTGTATTTGGCATTTATGATTTGTTTGTTTAATTTTTACATCCCGCCGCATTGTGCGGGTACCCAACTAGATGTTCGTCCTAACTACCACCTAAATCCAACATACAAGCTTGAAGCTAACCTTAGAATTGTTGTAGTTACATCATAAGTTACAAGTCGTACCATATGAGGCACTAGAGAGTATATAACTCCTAATTTTTTGAAGTGATTTTTGTAATGTTAATGTGAAACAAGTTTGTGAAAGGCTAAGACCACTGTTGGATCATAATTGTATTCAAGATTAAAGGGTTTAAACTGTATTTACTTGATAGTTAAAGTTTGGGGTTTAAATTGTAATAAGTTAATAGTTATTAAGCTATTGGGCCTCAAGCCCATTATGATTAAAGCCCATATGGCCTGGGTATTTAAAGTTATGTTTAGTTTAGGTTTAGGTTAGAACCTTTCATAATTTCATAATCATTGTTTAGAGAGAAAAGTAGCCATATTATTCTCTGTATTCAAAGGGTATCAAGAACACTCAAGGGTTTCATTGTTTATTCAAAGGATTGGTATGTTATTCTGATTTATATATCTCTTGATTATTATTGTGTTGCTTGATTACTTGATTGATTATTTACCAACTAGATTAAACTGGGATAACAAGTGGTATTAGAGCCTAAAGAATCAAATTTTTTTTATATTACTGTTCATCGTGAAAGTTAATGTTCATCGTATTCTGAAAATCGATTGCATGAATTAATGTGTTTATTGGTTTAAAGTTGATCTGATTAGTTGAGATTTATGCTTCTAAATGCCATCTGATTGATTAAGTGCATGAGAATTAACAAAGTGATTGAATTGTGTGATTTTGAGTTTTCTGGGTTCGACATAAGTTATCTATCGGTCATTACTATGCTTATCAAATCGAATGCTTAAAAGTTGAAATTGATCTCTGAGTTTGATTGTATTGTGATTGGTTCATGTTTCTGAGTACAAATGACTGATTTTTGCATCTGATTGTGAGTCTGTACTGATTTTCTGGGTTGATTATTACGTCTGTTCATCGACTTCTGGGTTGGTTAAGAACATACCGGTCGAACACCATTCAGGTCAAACATTCTATCGGTCTAAGCATTCATATCGGTCTAGTCCTTTACCGGTCGAAGTAGTTTCTCGATCTTTACACTCTATCGGTCGAACAACCTATCGGTCCTTAGTCTTACCGGTCATAGCATTATATCGGTCGAACATAGTCTATCGGTCTAATTAAATATCGGTTGAATAGCTTATTGGTCCATACCTTTGTATCGGTCTAAGACACTATCGGTCAAAGCACAATCTCGGTCGAACACTATATCGGTCTAATCCTCCACCGGTATTTACAAGTTCCCGGTCGAACATAATATCGGTCTAAGCGAGTTCCCGGTCGAACAAGTTACCGGTCTAAGCATCTTTCCGGTCGAACACGGTTTGCGCATCCCACTAGACCCGCAAACCTCTACTTTGCGCATCCCAAGTGGTACGCAAACCTCACTTTGCGCAAGTACTGCTCATGTCACTATTCATGTTCACGTCACTATTCACTGTTCACTTTTGCGTAATTTTTTTTCTCTAGGGGCGCTGCCCCCATACCCCCGCAAGGGCGTTGCCCCTTAACCCCACCCGCTAACCAGGTAGCGGGACCCCCGTGCTAAGTCTGCGAAGGGGGACAAAGTTCTGTTCGAGATCAACATTTTCTTTTTGTTCAGTATTATTTGAAGCTTTATACTGATTGAAAAGACTGCATTTAATTATTTTCGGGAATTTATTTTTCTGAAAATTTTTTAGTGTGGTTTTCATTTTGATTCTAACGATCTCATCTAGTTGGTTGTCTTGGTACAGATAAGTTTAATTACTAACAAGTGGTACAACTAAGATGTCGAATCAGCTAATGATGTCTGAAGGTTACAACCTTGATTTTAACAACATGACTCTTTCTGAAGTAAGAGCAAAGGCTAAACAACTTGCTGGACGGTTATCAACATCATCTCGCATGATTGATGAGTATGACAAAGAGGACAAAATGCTCAAAGCTAAGAACAAGGCTTTACAGATTCAAAACTCATCTCTTCTTATTCAGATCAATGCTTTAAAAGAAAATTCAAAAGATTCTGATTCTTTAATTGACTTTGCAGGAATAATTGAGTCTAAAGAAAAAGAGATCTTCGATCTTCAAGAAAAGTTTAAAAGATCTGAGTCAAGCTCTACATGGTCTAAGAAGGATTCAATGCAAAGAGAGCTTGAGGAGCTTAGAAGGAGTACAAGTGTTGCAAGGATACTAGTACAGGACTAAGACAGATAAATTCTCAACTCTGTGCGGACAGAGATAAGTTTAAAGATAAAGTTCTCAGTCTTGAGGTTGAGATTAATAAGATGAAAGAAAAGGAAACCCAATACAGAGACAATGCAACAGCTCAAGATGAATCATTGAAGATTGAAAAAGAGAGAAAAGAATTTGCCAAGAAATTCTCTGACTTCTCCAGAAAAGCCTTCGAAGAAAAGAAATCTTTAGAGCTTAGATGTGTTAAACTTTCTCAACAAGTTTCAGACTTTGAGAAGGTTATCATTCTTGAAAGAGAAAAGGCTGAGAATGAGAAGAAGAAAGCCGAGCTAAAGGATACAAATACAGACTTTTTTGAAGAAAAGAAGATATTTGAGACCGAGATAGCCAAACTGACAAGAAAGCTATCTGAATTGTCAACAAACATCATAAAGGAGACGAATGCAAAATCTGAGTTGGATAAGAAGTTTGATCTGATTGTAAAGGAAAGAAACAGTTTGTCTTCAAAGATAAAGGAACTTAAAGAGATCGTGTTGAAGGTGAAGCTGACTGAGCACAAGACGCCAGAGTCAATAGCTCAATCACCGAGAGATGATCAAACTGATTCAGATTGTTCACTAAAAAAGGATTCAAGTTCACATTTTTCAAATGTTTTCTATAATCCTTTCTATGATTTAGATGATTGTCTTACTTCTAAATCTACTGATCAGATTCGTCCTTCTAACCTTTTCTATGACAAAAATGTTTATGGTTCGGGTAACTTCAAGAAGACTAAGTTTTAAAAGAAAAGCTTCTGGAGAAGGGATGATGAGAAAGAAAGAGGAAACTGGATCTGGAGAGTTAAAGGATCCTCGGAGGAGAAGAAGAAAGAAGAATCGTTTGTGCATACATCAAATGCTAAATGGAACTATGCTACAAAAGGTAAAACTTTTGGCAAACCTGATCTGGTTTACTCTATCAATCAACTTATCAGGTTAGCACAAAAGAAAATCAGTTGTTCCTACTGTGGCTCAAATGATTTTGTAAGAAAAGATTATGTGACTAACTGGTATGGTTCTTACTTCATATCTCCCACTATAACTGCAACTAATCCATTAGGACCCAAATACCAGTGGGTACCAAAAGCTAAATCTGTGTTGCAGGCACCCAAAGTTTAAGGGGGAGAAAGAACAATGACTTCTGATTACTACAGATCAGGACTCGTGCCTCATTGTCAAAATGAAGGCTTCTAAGTAACTCAGCTTAGAACCCGTACCTCAACGGAGTATGGCTTCTAATCACATCAGATTAGAACCCGCACTTCAGTGCTTTATTTTCTGCTTTATGTTAAAAAAAAAAATCTTCAGTTAAGGGGGAGAATATCTGTGATTTTAACAGATTTTTGGATACTTAAATGCTTATCTGACCGTGTGTTCTTAAAGATAAATACTTGTGTTTTATCTTGTCAATATACTTTGTCAAGTATTCATACACATAACGGTTCAGAACATTCTATTTGACTTTGTTATTACCATGTATCAAAAGTTAAATCTTTCTATGGTAATACTCGCGTTCTTTGTATTCACTGTTGATTGAATCAAACGTCATTTCATGTGCTTTCATTGAAAATATGTTTATATATTGTTCATATAAACAAAATTCGTTTTTGATTCTCCAGCTTATTATTCTTCATGACAAATTGATATGAGCTTATTGCCAACCACTTTTAGGTTGAGGGGGAGAATTGCATCGTCAAACACAACTGTTTTGACTTCTCCAAAATTTTTATGTTTCATGTAACAAGTGGTATTTGTGCTTACATGTACAATAGCCTGTTGAACAACATGTTCTATTAGGAAAATACATGGGATTCAGTGTGAGAACTTAACAGAACTTCCATGGATTCACGATAACCAGTGTTTTTACTACCTAGGAAGTATTCCCTGAGTGATTGAGGGGAGAGGGGTAAAAAAAGAATTGAGTGATGGTGTGTGAAGAGGTAAAATGGAAAAGAGAGATTGGTTAGAAGTGAGCATTAAAAGAAAGAGGGTGAGAGAACAGAGTAAAAGAATATTAAACTCTGCACCAAACCACTTTCTGAGCCAGGCAGCCACATAATCTGATTGGATCACATTCTTTGGTGACCATCATTGAAATAGGCAACTAGCCCATGCCATCTCTTGCGTACAACCCCACCAGCTACTCATTCTTTTCTCAAAAAGAGAATGTTTCACATTTTCTGGGGAAGCAGCACATACGCTATTGGTTCTTCATTTGGAAGATACTAATATTGAAAAAGAAGGAAAGTTGCCCCACCTTCGAACCCTTTCTCATGCACATTGAGTCTTTGTACAATTTGTTGCTGTCTCAACAAGTTTACATAATTTGAGCCTATATTGAAAAGCAATCATCTATGATTAATTTTTTCATACACATGCACGAACACACAGAAATTTGTTTTCTGTCAGAACGTTCATAGATAACCATGTGTTATTCGGTGATTGAATGGAAGACCTGGGGAGCCAACATCAAAACCAACTCCTTATATAGTAACTTTGTGTTACTGACAGGCATTCTAACTGAGTCATTTGTTGATTAAGGATTACAACTCTTAAACTGTTTGAATTTGCAAAGATTTAAACGGTTACAATTGACTATTTTTATCTGAAAAGATTGAAATAATCACTCTTTCCATCTGGGAAGACTGCTCTTATTTCCATACAGGGCTCGTTACATAATGAAGACTGTGCTTACGTGATCATACACAATGGGGGAGATTGTCTTGAAAAGGGGGAGATTGTTTTGATATGTTTTGATGATGATGCTTCTCACCACTCATCAAAAAGTCAACGACATATCTGAAGAAAAGTGAAGACAAGTGAAGACCCGAAGACAATTGCAAAATTTTTTTAATCTTGAATCCAAAGGGGGAGATTGTTGGATCATAATTGTATTCAAGATTAAAGGGTTTAAACTGTATTTACTTGATAGTTAAAGTTTGGGGTTTAAATTGTAATAAGTTAATAGTTATTAAGCTATTGGGCCTCAAACCCATTATGATTAAAGCCCATATGGCCTGGGTATTTAAAGTTATGTTTAGTTTAGGTTTAGGTTAGAACCTTTCATAATTTCATAATCATTGTTTAGAGAGAAAGGTAGCCATATTATTCTCTGTATTCAAAGGGTATCAAGAACACTCAAGGGTTTCATTGTTTATTCAAGGGATTGGTATGTTATTATGATTTATATATCTCTTGATTATTATTGTGTTGCTTGATTACTTGATTGATTATTTACCAACTAGATTAAACTGGGATAACAACCACCCATGACAAGTTATATATATATATATATATATATATATATATAAATATAAAAGCGACGTAAACATATAGAATTCCAAGTCATGAACATAGTATTGTTGAAAATTGCACAATGAAAAGGTCTAATGTGGTTGGATCGGGAAGCAAGAAAAGTTAAGTCTATGACACAAGGTCACTAGAATTATTGCAACAATTTGGCGAAGTATTTTACCGATGAGCCTCACCCCTCAAATTTCAAATGATGTATGTACGATACCTTTTTTAAGAAAGTGCATAGCCAATGAAGCAAAAAAAAATCCTTTATAGGAAATAGAGGATATAGAAAAGATGAGTTCCTCGGAGGAAACACAAAAGATTGTGAAGAGCATAATCCGGATTACTATGAAGCAACAAGGTTCATTTAAAAACTTTAGTGGTATTAGAAAATCTTAGGTTTTGATCTAATAAGTTAAAGAACACTTCTAACGACGAATTAAAATGTATATGTGTATATATATATATATATATATATATACATAGGGGCCTAATCATATGAGATCTTAGTATTTTGTGGTAACCGTGAGATCCAACCACAACCAATCATTTTTTTTATTTACTATTTTTTATATATTAATTTTGAGGGTATATTAGTAATTTGAGTAATTTTTGTTTAATAAATAATTATTTTATTTTACAGATTTATATCAATCAAGATTACGTTTCCTAATAATACTCAACTAATTGATTTATCAAAATCAAACCTATTCAACATTCACGTTTCTATTTTTTTTTTTTTGCAGGTCTAAAGAACTGCTCAACGAAGAAGAAGCTGTTGGATTGGAGGAAGAAGGACCGTGTTCAAAAAAGGTTGTTGCTTGTGTTTGTCGAAGTTGGCTCCCCTTAGTTGGTTTGTGGTTCAATGTGATCATCTTATTAATCCCATTTTGACATCCATGGTGGTTCACTGTGATGATCCCCTGCATCCCACTTTGATTCATATTGTGATGTCTTTATTCGATAAACAGGTATAAAAACCACAAAATATTCGGTTCTCACAGTTACCATTGATTATGATTTTTTATGGTAATCACAATGTAATACATTTGGTATCATAGTGGTACCACAGTTGGTATTACCGTCGTATCATAATGGGTATCACATTTGTATGTTAATCACAGTGTAACACAATGTTCTTTGAGTGCATCACAATAGTAATCACAGTGTAACACGATGTTAATAACAGTGTAACACAATGTTCTTTTAAATGCATCACAGTGGTACATTGAGTACATTTGTAGTGAATGAGAGCACTGATCACGACGTATCACCACCTTTTGAATTAACAACAATTTTTCCATCATTGTATCATCAAGGAGATCAGATTTTTGCAAGATCATCATAGTGTATCAGATCCCATTTGCTGTATCACATCACGGTTTATTATATCACCAAGAAAATATGTATACAGTTTCAATATTTTGAGATTATCGCCAATTGATTCCATGCCAAAATTATCGGACCCGCCTAAATTAGATCACATTTAATTATAATATTTTTTGACATTTTACCCTTTTTACCTATTTTAATGGCCTAAATTTGTGTTTTAATTATTATTTCTCTTAATTATTTTACACCATTGATTATTAAATTGGATGGATGAGATTAGATCTCATAGTTACCACAAAATAGTAAGATCTCTCTTGAAAGACCCCTATATATATATATATATATATATTCATATCAAACTCTTAAAGACAACTCTTCAAGCATGAGGTACAATCATTTTAAGCATGATTTTCAAAAAACTATGAATTACAAGTGTTTAACCATAATGTACAAGTTCTTAAGGCATACAAAGAAGTATGTCCACTTAACACTTTTAGCTCACCCACCACCAAATTAGAAGGTTTACATAATTCTTTCATTTGTTGAGAAAAGTCTTCTACTCTCTTCAAGCTATAATCTGCAAAAGAAAGGATCTCCAAATTTTGTATGCTCCCAATGTTGTCCTATTATGGTAGGTTCAAAGGTCCTTTTGAAAGATCAGGTTAACTTTTTTTAAAGATGTTTTTTTTAAGGAAAAAGCTTTTTTGAAGAGGTAACTTACAGGGGTTACTTTTGAAAAGAGACTCTTTTTTTGAAGAGGTAACTCTACTCTGCGTAGTAAGGTGCCTCTCTTTGCCCCAACAATTGTTCCTGTTTTTATTTGAAAAAAGAAAAATATGGTCATGTGGATGCACCAAATTTTGTCTTTTATAATATAGTAAATGCAAAAAACTGAATACAGAGTTGAGATTTACAAGAATGCATAGATCTAACGTTTTTTTGTATTCTTTCTCTATCCTAAATCTGTTTAGTTCTCAAGAGTGGCAATCAGCCACGTACCTCATTTATATGTCTCTCCATTATATAAATGAGGGAAAAATAAGAACCTGAAACTTGAATGGATCGTGGATTGGGAGAGCGAACAGGAAGAATCCAAGTGATTACTGATTTGGGTGTTTGGTAATAGATGAAATCTACCAAATGTATTCAGTCGCCACTATATAAACTTAAGTTAGGCTGGGATAAAAATTGTTGAAATAAATTGAATCAAATACAGAAGAAGAAAATATGTAACACTCCAAGTGATCATCTCTTATATATAATACGCATTCAAGAAGAGCAATCGTTGTCTGCAAATATTATTCTATCATTGTCTGCAAATATTATTCTATATGACCTGCAAAAAAGCATGTCATGATCGAAATTCTAAACAAGAATTTAAACTAAACACTCAGAAACTATGTTAAAGAAGTCGCGAAAAAACACTTTAACAATAAATCAATCAAACAGTGTATAAACTCAAATCACAAGTTATATTGATTAACTTAATGATTACAAACAAAACCTCAATCTATTGAACAAGCTCAACAAACGTTCAATACTTCTCTATTGAAAGGACTACAAAGAACCTTGAGGTTAATTCTCTCTAAACGTATAAAACTATCAAAAACTATATCAAACTATCAAAGACTTCTAAACTATATATACAAAACTGATTACAAGATAATTACAAAAGAAATATTGATCTTTAGTATCCATTCCATAATTATCTTCATCTTTATCTCCAGCTCCTACTCTTTCGTTCAAAGTCTTCTTTATCTTCACGATCCTCATAAGCAGTATTAATCATCCAGCAGCATTAATCTTCTCAGCAGTACTAACCATGTTTGCAGTATTAATCATGCTTGCAGTAGTAAATCTTCAAGCAGTACTAACTACTAGCAATACTAACTCTCCAAGCAGTACTAACTATTCTTCTAGCAGTAGTATTCTTCAAGTAGCAGTATTAATATCTTCAGCAGTATTAATCTTTAAGCCTAGCAGTAGTATTCCTCCTTAGCACATTTCAGACCCAACAATCTCCCCCTAACTTAACTTTTCAAATTGAGAAGTTAAGTTCTTCAGCATAGGGTCTTCATGATGCTTTCAAAACTCTAATTCAATTCCCAAGATTTGGATCTAGTCCCAGACTTGATTAATTGTTCTTCTAACCACAATCCGTGCCATTTTTGAATTTTTAGAGCAGACCAACTTTGCATTCAACATTCCTTGTAGCTTTGCTCTGCTATGGTCATACACTTTGTCCACCAAGTAATACTCATGATAGCTTTTATCTATAGTAAGCACAAAGACTTCACAGTTTTCAAACAACATCCAATTATCTATTCTTTTGAATCCATTCTCAAGATGCAAGTCTTTGATAGCATACTGCACTCTCTCAGGCTCAAACATCATACACAAGTATTCCATAGCCATTTTTGTTAGACTCATCCCAGCTTCTTCCAACACTTTACCATATAAGCTCAGTCCAACTTTGTGCATTTCTTCCAAATCAGACCTGGAACAACTTCTGATAATTTTACCCCATGTTGCATACACTTCATGATGATCACCCATTCTCTTGATCCTGAAGTATTCTTTGTCTTGGTCTTTCAGAATATCCCAATGAATGATTTCAGGAGCATTCATTGAAATAGGATCAACCTTCAGAGGTTCTTTATCAGATACTGTCATGTTACAAATCAAATTGCACATCAGATTGTCTTGGTTGACTTGTAGGATCTTGATTCTGCTTTAGCACATGTTCTACTGATTCTGCTTCTGCTCTTTCACTTTCATTCTCTTTTTCAACTTCTTCAATTCTTGGCCTCTTTGCCTGTTTCTTTGTAGCAATAGATTTCTTTCTTTTTATAGCTCCAATTTTCTGAGCTAAGGTCTCTTCTTCCTTCATTTTTGCCTTTTCTTTGATAGGAGTGCCTTCTTCACTGTCAGGGAAGGGTTGTTGTATGTTGAGGTCATGCCTTTGTTTCAACCTCTACCCTTTGAGTAAAATCCCTTTTTAGCTTGGCCATCTCCTTCTTGTATAACTCTTCTATCCTTCCAAATGACATGCTGGTAAACATTCCTTCAGAAACTCCAATAGCTCCTTTCAGAAAGTTTATCATTTTTCTTCTTTCTTGATTAGCCAGGAATGTCTTTGAAGGCTTTCTTTGGATTTGTTTAGTTGCTCTCAATGTCACTTTCTTGGCAGCAGCAACAGTCTTCAACCTCCTTTGATATTCTTCATTAAGCTTAGTAGACAAATCTAAAGCAATTTCTCTGTCTTTTGCAGATTGAACCTCTTCCTCCTTTTCCAACTCTTCTTGCAACTTTTTGGCCATTTCTTCATCAAGTTCTATTTGAGTCTGCTTCTTTGATGGATTTTCAGACTCAATCATCTTCTCCTTTCCTTTCTTTTTGGCCTCAACTACACTGAACTCTTTTCTTTTTTTATATGTTTCAACTTCTTTGATTACTACTCCCTTGGCCTTTTGAGTAGCCTTGGGAGTATCAGTCTTTGCCTTCACTAGAGTCTCTGCTATTTCTATTTCCTCTGCAGACATACCTGTTTCAGCTGCAACTTTATCTGTTTCTACTACTGTTTCAGTTTCTGCTGCTTTTTCAGTTACTGCTGCTCTACCAATTTCTGCTGCTTTTACAAAAGTTTCTGCTGCTGATTCAGTTTCTACTTCTTCCTTCTTTTCTGCTTCAGTATTCATCTCCTTTTCTTTTTCAGCACCAGTCTCCCCCTCAAACTGAAATTCCATCTCACTTGTACTCTCCTTTTCTATTTCAGCTTCTGACCTCTCCCCCTTTTTGGAAGCATCATTAGTCCTTCTCTTCTTTAATACAAACTGAGTTTTCTTCTTCTTGTGCACCAGTTTGAGCACCAACTTCTTGAGATGGGCTATCTGCTCTTGTTGAGACAAAATCACCTTTTGCATATCTTTTATCTCCAAGTTTTGATTGTGAACTTCCAGACTTAATGTACCAAGAGTATCCATCAATTCATCATAAGTATATATGTCCTCACCTCCTTTAGGTGTTTTTACCACCCTTGAAGGATCCTTGGAGCTTTTAGTAGAGGCCTTTTGCCTAGAAGAAGCACCTTCTACCCCCGTGGTTTCTTGGCACCTGGGACCTTTAGATGATTGCTCATCTAAAGTTGCCGTGGGGAAGGTCTTAGGGATTTTCATACTGTCATGTCCTACACCTTGTGCAGAAACAGTAGTGTGAGCCTTGCTGCCCACATGCTCATCCTTCTCCTTAGAGAGCACCTTCTTGGGGTTGAGAGATACCCCTGTAGTTTCCCTTTGGATATTCTCTAATGAAGAATGCTCCATTAGAGGGCTTGCAGGCTGTTGGGGTGAAGATACAGACAGGGAATGAACCTTCTGTACCTTTTTCCTTTGATATGTTTTTGTGATGGGGGAAGTTGGCTTGACAATAGGGATCTGAGGAGTATCAATTGAACTGAATGGTGTGGGTAGGTCATCAGTTGGGTGGTCATATGTGGGCTTTGACACTGATGCCTCACCATGGGAATGAGACATAACCATCGTTGTAGAGAATAATGGTGTCTCTTGTCCAGAAAAGTCCTTGCTTGGTCTTTTCATGTTTGAGAATACCTTCCCTTTGGGAGGTTTTGGTACATACACCTCTTGAAAAGAGGGTAGATCCGTCAATTCATTTAGTAGAATCTCTTGTACAAACCTAGGATACATATAAAAGCTTTTGGTTTTGGTATCCAGGTTTGACATTAAATCATTGAAAATCATTTTAGAGAAATTAAACTTTCTAGAGGTAGCTAAGCAGACTAGAGCATAAGCTAAGGTACTGCTGAACTCACTCCATCCAGTTGTTTTTCTAGAAATACAATGTTGAAGGGTATGAACAAAGAATCTCCACTGAGGTGAAAATTTGCTCTTGAAGAACTTGTAAACCTCAATGGGACATTCATACCCCATACGATTAATAGACTGGAAGAGATCTTCCTTGGACAAAGAAGTAATACCTGAGGCATCATCTAGTTGTAGATGAATGCGAATACAATCCTCTGTGATGGTGATGGGTTGTCACAAACCCTTGAGCGAATAACATGGTTTGCTTCCACAGTCTAAATTGAGGCATTTGCCCAGAACTGTCGCAAGTGTTCCACATAGATTGTGGGATTGACAGTGAGTGCGTAGGCAATGTGCGACGATTTGAGGAAATCCACTATCTGATGAAAACCTTCTGCTTGCTTGGGTTTCTGTAGCATTGCCAACTCATTAAGATCATCAACAAACACCAGTTCTGCCATCTTCTTGATCGAAACTAGGGTTACGCACTGGTAAGGAAGGAGTCGAGAGAAAGAGAGAGAAATTCAAAGAGCCGTTTGGATTTTGGCGGTCAAAGAGGGTATTTATTGGTGGAGGGTTTCAGTTAGAAGCAGTACTAAGTACCCTAGCAGTATTAACAAGCCCGCAGTACTAACCCATATTAGCAGTAGTAACACATACTAGCAACATTAACATAGACTAGCAGTATTAACACAGACTAGCAGTAGTAACACACACTAGCAACATTAATATAGACTAGCAGTATTAACACAGACTAGCAGTAGTAACACTGTCTGGCAGTAGAAATAAGGTAAGCAGTAGTAACTTTGCATTAGCAGTATAAACCACCAAGCAGTAGTAACCATACTTTAACCCTATTTGTACTGGCAGCAGAATTAATAGTGAGAGCAGTATTAACTTAACTAGAAGTACCAAGTTCCCAATTTAGCAATGCAATCTGGAACACTTAAACACACATAGTTAGCAGCACCATGCACAATATATTATGAGAAAGTAAACATGAAGGAATTTATATAGAAATGGTACATAAAGAAAATCAAAAGATGCTTATTCAGTGTTTATCATGCCCACACTTGTGACCAAGAATGTGAATCTACCAACATCAAAAGCTTTGGTGAATAGATCAGCAAATTGGTTACTTGTGTGTACTTTCAAAACTTGAATTAGCTTCTTTTCATTGCAATCTCTAATAAAATGGCACCTTATTTCTATATGCTTGGTTTTAGAGTGCTTGACTAGATTATTAACAATGCTTATGGCACTGTTGTTGTCTATGAAGATTGGAGTGTGCAGAAAGGTAACACCATAGTCCAACATCTGATTCTGAATCCATATCACTTGTGAGCAGCAGCTTGCAGCAGCTATGTACTCTGCTTTTGTTGTAGAGGTGGACACTGTGGTTTGCTTTTTACACTGCCATGAAACTAGTCTTGCACCCAAAAACTGACATCCTCCTGATGTAGACTTTCTATCCAAGTTTGCACCACCCAAGTCACTATCAGAATATGCAAGTAGATCAAATGGTGAGTCATGAGGATACCAAAGACCCAACCTAGGTTGTCCTTTGAGATATCTGAAGATCTTCTTGACTGCTTGAAAATGAGATTGCTTAGGTCTTACTTGAAATCTGTCACACACACACACACAACAAACATAATATCTGGCCTTGAAGCTGTTAGATACATGAGGGAGCCTATCATAGATCTATAGTGATGAACATCTACATCCTCCCCCACAAGATCTGCAGTGATCTGTTTGTGTGTTTCCATGGGTGTGCTTGCAGGCTTTGAATCTGAAAATCCAAATTTGGTAAGTATATCCTGCACATACTTGCATTGGCTGATGAAGATACCATCTTTCTTTTGTTTAACCTGTAGCCCAAGAAAGAATGTAAGTTCACCCATAGAGCTCATTTTGAATCTTTTGTGCATCAGCTCCTCAAACTCTTTGCACAAATAATCTTTTGTGGATCCAAAGATGATGTCATCCACATAGATTTGCACAAGCAGGATATCCTTCTTCTTCCTTTTGATGAACAGAGTCTTGTCAATTATTCCCCTTTCAAAACCATTTTCCAAGAGATAGGTAGACAGAGTGTCATACCATGCTCTTGGTGCTTGATGTAGCCCATAGAGTACCTTCTTTAATTTGTATACTCTGTCAGGAAAGTTAGGATTTTCAAACCTTGGAGGCTGACATACATATACTTCTTCATCAATTGTCCCATATAGGAATGCACTCTTGACATCCATCTGATAAACTCTGAACTTCATGAAAGAAGCATAGGCTAGAAACAGCCTAATTGCCTCAATTCTAGCTATTGGAGCAAATACTTCTTCATAGTCTATTCCCTCTTCTTGTGTGTACCCTTGTGCCACAAGTCTGGCCTTATTCTTTATTACAATTCCTCTCTCATCTTTCTTGTTTCTGAAAACCCATTTAGTACCAATTGCCCTTTGTCCTGGTGGAAGGTCAACTAGATCCCATACATCTTGCAGCTTAAACTGCAGCATCTCCTCTTGCATTGCCTCTATCCAGCTTGGGTCTTTCATTGCATCATAAGCCTTTTTGGGTTCAATCTGGGACAGAAAGCAAGATAACAAGCCTGTCTGTATGTCTTTCAATCCCCCTAACTTGCTTTGTTGCCTTGTGATCATTGGGGAATTGATGTCACCAATCACCAATTGAGGAGGATGATTCTTCTGAGTTCTTGTATGATTGACAGCCTCCTCATTAAGATTTGCTTCGAGATTGGAGTCATTCTTCTCTGGAGTGCTTCCACCATACACTGAAGAATTTTCTTCATCAGTATCATCTTCTGACAGTATGGGCATCTCAGGTCCTGTGTTTCCTGGATTATGATCATCCTCTTTATCACTCTTATTCTCTTCATCACCTTTGTACTCTTCATCTGGATCAGAATCTTCTGAATCATCTTTCTTTTCTTGCTGGCAAAATTCAACAGGATCAGTAGTAGGTATGGGGAACAACACAAACTCTTGTTTCTGTGCTTGTACCTGTTCTGAAGTTGTTCCTGCAGTTTGCACATTACTAAAACCCAAAGCATTAGTTAGTGAATCAATGTCAAACAACCAATCAGGACCTGTACCAATTTGATTTGGTGTGTTCTCATTGCATTTGACATTGTCACTTTCCTCTATAATCCTTGAAGAACTATTAAAAACTCTATATGCCTTACTCTGAGATGAGTATCCAACAAGAAATCCATCTTCAGCTTTGCTTTCAAACTTGCCTAAGTGGGATTTGGTGTTGAGAATAGTGCAAGGACACCCAAAAGGTTTGAAAAAGCCAATAAAAGGTTTCTTCTTGTTAAAAAGTTCACAAGGTGTCTTGCCTTGAGATTTGACTACTAGAACCCTGTTTTGGACATAACAAACAGTATTAACTGGTTCTGCCCAAAAGGTGATGGGTAGCTTTGAATCTGCCAACAGAGATCTAGCAGCCTCAATTAGTGTCCTATTTCTCCTCTCAGCAACACCATTTTGTTGAGGAGTTCTAGGAGGACTATATTGTCTCTCAATACCTTTAGTCTCATAAAAGTTGTTTAAGTCATTGTTTTTAAATTATGTTCCATTATCAGATCTAATGACTTTAACTCGTAGATTAGTTTGGTTTTCAATCCTAAGAACAAAGGATTTGATCAGTCCACTTGTCTCATCCTTAGTCCTCAGAAAATATACCCAAGTAAATCTAGAGAAATCATCAACAATGACTAAGCAGTAGGATTTCTTTCCAATACTCATCACATTAGTAGGACCAAAGAGATCCATATGCAATAATTGAAGAGGTGAAGAGATTGTATTTATTTCTTTGGACTTATGAGAAGTTTTGTGTTGCTTGCCTTTAAGACAAGCAACACAGTGATCATCACATGAAAACATTTTTTGACGTAAACCTCTTACAAGGTTGTTTTTCACAAGAATGTTCATTGTTTTAAAATTCATGTGACACATCCTTCTGTTCCAAAGAGATGATTCATGTACAGAAGCCTTTGAAAATAGACAGTTTAATGATGAATCAGATGATACATTCTCTAAGTCCAAACAATAAACATTATCCTTCCTAGGAGTTCTAAGTAGTATCATATTTTCATCAACTACCTTGAATCCTGGAGCAAGGATAATACATTCAGTCTCAGTAAATAATATACTATGTTTCTTGTCACAGACCTGTGATACACTTAAAAGGTTGTATCTCAATTGCTCAACATAGTATACATCTTCAAAGGACATCTTACCTTTTGATACCATACCTTTTCCACTAATCTTATCACCTGCTGGATTGTCACCAAAAGCAACATGTCCTCCATCAAACTTTTTGAAGTTTTGAAAGCAGGCCATGTTACCTGTCATGTGCCTAGAGCAACCACTGTCTACATGTCAAATGCTCTTCTTCTTGAGCTGTTGGTTGCCCTGCACATAAGATAAAACAGTTAGTTTTTAGAGGGAACCCAAGCCAAAGTGGTCTTGGGTTGGCCTTTCTCATCAACATATTTATAATCAGTGATCTTAGTCTGGATGAGATGATCAGATTTAGGAATCTTATGGCTAGAATACTTTGTCAAAATTATGGGCTTGGCAACATTAACACTGGTAGCAGCACTATCCTTGTTAGCAGTACTAACTTGGTCAGCAGTAGTATTGCTATCAGCAGCACTATTTTTGTTAGCAGTACTATTTGAGGTAGCAGTACTAACAGGTTTCTTGACTTTTGGAATCCAAATCTTGACAGAGGTGTTTGCTTTCTTGTTCTGAGAGTTACTCCTTGACTTGATTGGAGTATTTTCTTTTGATTTAGCAAACTTATTCTGAATATGAGATTTTGCAGTCCCAGTTTTTATTGGTACTGTTCTCATATTAGCAGCCATGTGATTTCTTGATTGCTTCCTATAACCAACTGAATTTTGTGCTTGTCTTTGAAAAGAAAATCTTTGGTTAATAGGATTGAAATAACAGTGTTTGGCTAGATGATTCAATTTGCCACAGATAAAACAGGGCTTTGGTCTATTGACTTTGCTTAGATCAATTCCCTGTTTTTGAGCCCACTGATTATTTCTGTTTCTCTGATTTCCCCTTATTTTATCATGTTT
This sequence comes from Arctium minus, assembly GCA_954870635.1. NCBI lineage: Eukaryota > Viridiplantae > Streptophyta > Magnoliopsida > Asterales > Asteraceae > Arctium > Arctium minus. The sequence continues at coordinate 22,420,761 of OX941082.1, forward strand.
ATGGGGCTTGTTCTGTTGACAAGTACAGGGATTTACAATAGAGGTTTTCATGTAGTGAACTCCCTGTATCTTTTCCTTTCCTTTCCTGGAGGTCTCAGCTTTCTCACTTTTAACAGTCTCTTTCTTTGTCTTGGACATCTCCACTTTATCACTCTTGATAAATGGTTTACCTCCTCTCTAATTTGTAAGAATATGGTTTTCTAAGGGAATATCTTTATGGTCTTCCTCATTCTTACTCTCAGAATTCTCTTCTTCAGAGTCTGCCTCAACCACTACTTTGTTTAAAGGATCTACTTCTGTGGCTCCTGCAGGTAAGTCATTCTTATCCTGTCTTTCTAAGAGGTCTGAGGTGGGGGGAATATAGTTATTGTTGTATGGTGGAGGAGTGTTGTTGTAGCCTATTCCTCTCTTTAGTTTGTCATGAATTTGAGATTTAAGTAAAGAGTCCATTGCTTTAGAAGCATTGGAATATTTCTCAATATCTAGTTTGGCCTTCTCAAATTCACTCTTAACCCTTTCACACTCCTCTCTAGACTTTTCTAGCTCAATATCTAACTGATTCTTCTCCCACTGCCAGTAGTTGAGATCATATGAATGTTGAAGTTCATTAGCTTGGTATGCCTTTATTTGTTCTTCAAACTTCTCAACAATTACAACATACTCTCTTCTATCTTTCTTTAACCTTTTAAGGTCATCATACATGCTCTGATTGTGATCCCTGTACTTTTTAACAGTTTCAAGACATGCTTTAGAGCAAAGGTTAGATTTTACCTCAGTTGGGATTGCAGTGCTTGATGACTCTGAAACTTCAGCCATCAATGCTTGGTTCTGTATTGCCTCCTCTGCTTGATCACTCCAATCAAAGCCCATCCCTTCTTGTGAAACAAGAGCTTGAGATGAATTCCTGTGATAGTTAGTGGACTTTGATGGTTGATTATTCCTTCCATGCTGTTGAGCAGTTCCTCCTCTGCACTCTCTTGCAAAGTGTCCCAGATTATGGCATTTGTAGCATTCCACCTTGGATTTATCAAAGCCAGCACCATCTTCTCTTCTCATGGCAAAATTGTTTCTACCTGTTCTCTTGATGAATCTTTTGACTCTCATGGTGAGCATTGCCATCTGCCATTTGATATCCATCTCTTCAAGGTCATCTACATTGATCTGCTCCAGATCATCATTGATAAGAGCAGATTTAGCATGACTAGCAAGGAATGCTTCCAAAACAGAATTACTGGACCCATCCTGTTTTAAGCCATAAGAAGTACTAACTGATTCTGTATTTTCAGTAGAATCAGTAGTGGATGATAGGAGGGCAGCATTATGAGAGTATCCAGATGGCCTTTTCTTAGATTCAACTTCTGCTTCAAACACCCTTAGATCATTGTAGAGATCATCAAGGTCCTTATCCTCCAGATTATCATTCTGTCTAAAGGATACAGTGTACATAACCCATTCTTCACCAAGAGATATTAGAAATTTTCTGTTGACATCATCCTGGTCCATCTTGACACCAACAGTGGCAAACTCTCCAATCAACTTGTTAAATCTATCAAAGGTTTGAGTCATGGACTCATTCTTTGTAGACATAAAATTCTCATACTGTTGTTTGATAATAGCCTTCTGATTTCTCTTAGTGCTTTTAGTACCTGAAAATCTCTTCTCCAATGCATTCCACAGGATTTGAGCATCAGAACAGTTGCAGAATTGATGTTGGTATTCATTAGGAATTGCCAAGAGCAGAGTGCTCAAGGCTTTCATCTTAGTCTGCCTCATCTTTCTTTCTCCATCAGTCTTTGGTGGAGTTCTCTTTCCATCTGCTCCCATCTTTCCTCCATCTGAGGGGTCATTCTCAATGATGTCCCACATTGAGTAGTCTGTAAGAAGAATGTACTGCCTGATTCTGATTTTCCACATGTCAAACTCATTGGGTTTGAGCATGGGAACTTTTGAAACCAGAACACTGTCATGAGATCCGTCCATGATGATTTTTGATTTCTGAGTTGATGGCTCTGATACCACTTGTCAGGATCGAAATTCTAAACAAGAATTTAAACTAAACACTCAGAAACTATGTTAAAGAAATCGCAGAAAAACACTTTAACAATAAATCAATCAAACAGTGTATAAACTCAAATCACAAGTTATATTGATTAACTTAATAATTACAAACAAAACCTCAATCTATTGAACAAGCTCAACAAACGTTCAATACTTCTCTATTGAAAGGACTACAAAGAACCTTGAGGTTAATTCTCTCTAAACGTATAAAACTATCAAAAACTATATCAAACTATCAAAGACTTCTAAACTATATATACAAAACTGATTACAAGATAATTACAAAAGAAATATTGATCTTTAGTATCCATTCCATAATTATCTTCATCTTTATCTCCAGCTCCTATTCTTTCCTTCAAAGTCTTCTTTATCTTCACGATCCTCATAAGCAGTATTAATCATCCAGCAGCATTAATCTTCTCAGCAGTACTAACCATGTTTGCAGTATTAATCATGCTTGCAGTAGTAAATCTTCAAGAAGTACTAACTACTAGCAGTACTAACTCTCCAAGCAGTACTAACTATTCTTCTAGCAGTAGTATTCTTCAAGTAGCAGTATTAATATCTTCAGCAATATTAATCTTTAAGCCCAGCAGTAGTATTCATCCTTGGCACATTTCAGACCTAACAAAGCATTTACTTCAATTGTTTGTAGGTTGTGTTACCAGATAGGTGCATTTAGGGTGTGATGTGTCCTTTCACCATCCATTTTTTATTATTAGTATATTATTAGCATGTATGTATAATTTAGAAAATCGGCTAGCCAACCTTCTGAAGATTGATCTAGACCCTCGTAACCAAATCCAGTTGCAGATATATCATCTAGAAATAATGAAATAGTACATTCTTATCAAATTGTAAAATAGGAAATCATTTTACAATTATGCAAAACCAAGCATCCAACGTGAATGTTGTAGAACACATTTGTTTCATGTGAAACAATTATTTCATGTAGGATTTAAGTGACCATGGCTGAAATTTTTATGAGGTAAATGAGAAATATGGTAGGCAGTCATTTACTCAACAGACAGATATAATCACAAATATAATTACAATCAATCTCAAACACATAGATATTGAACTATCAAGCTCAAACTCCCAAACACATATACATACAACAGTCCCATAAAACCTGTAAAAAAAGCAATTAAGTTTGAACATCTTTTTGCCAGTGTAAAATAGAGAAGTTTTGATGTAAAAAGTCATTCTCTTTTATATATGGTAACACCAAGAAACATATATTTACTCCCTCCCACCCTAACTATGCACAGATCCAAAAACCAAACCTTGTACCCAAAAGAATAATGTCCCAAACCCAGATACCAATGTTAGGAACATAGCTTGAGTGTATAATGCCACATAAAGTAGTAGATGCCAAGGTCTCCATGATATCTAGAAAATTAAACCAAATCCAAAGTCAAAACCCTAATAGAGTTTCTTTTACTTCATTAACATTTTAAATTTGATTTTAGAAATATTATTGATCCACCAAACAATTCTCCATTAATCCTTCCATCATCGATCAACCAACTTAAAACATAACCACAATATGCAGACTAGAAAACACATAAAATAAAGAAAATAAATTTGCAGAACATGCTTATGGATTGACGCTTCACATATCTTATCATATTATGAATTTACGGATGTGCATTTTTACATATGATTGTAATGTCTGTTTTGTTTAGTCATTAATTTCGAAAAAAAAAATTAACGAGTTGTGAATATATGGATTTGGAAACTCGGCACTTTTGCGATTATTTTCCTAGATATGTTGTCAATAACATACTTTATGGTAGTAACTGTTTTGCAATTAAATCATACTAACCTATAAAAAAAATTGAGAGAAAAGGAGAATAATATGAACAAAAAACATGATGTCATATAAGTTATTAGCTTCGGAATTGTGATTCACCCGCGCTGCATCGCGCGGGTAGATAGCTAGTATATATATATATATATGTATATATATATATAGAGAGAGAGAGCCCATTCATTTGCTAACCACCGTATTAGTGCTAACCAATTTTCGACCAATCAGAAGCTTTCTACGTGCATTTTCTTTTTATAAACCGTTTTTATATTTTATTTTAATAGAAGATCAATTAATTGTGGACCATTGATCTAATCAATCTACGGTTGAGATTGGTTAGCACGGTTAGCACCAATACGATGGTTAGCAAATGAAGGGGACCCTATATATATATACATATATATATATATGTATGTGTTTATTATATCGTAACGAATAACGGATAATGGTAACGAAAAGTTGTTTTTTCATACCCCTACCCACTAGAATATCGGGGTAAACGGGTAATAGATAAGTGGATAAATGAACAAAAATTTCTTTATCCATACCATTATCCAACGGATCTATAAACATAAATAGGTAACGGGTTTACCCCTACCCATTGCCAATCATAATCCTAACACATAAAAATGTTGACTAATCTCACTAACATTGTACTTTACAGTTATATGAACACGAACATCAACTTTTGAATTTGAATAGTCCTCTTAGTCGGTTGATTGGATTGAATCTCTTTCTTTTGAATCGTAACCTAAATAATATATAGAGTTGCTAAATTTCTAACCTCATTTGTCTTGAATTTCTAGCTCTGTCCCTCTCTCTCACACGACAATCATACAGATGCTTAGATGATATTTTCTTACATATATAAGGCACGTGAAAAATGGAGTTTAGATTAAAAAAAAAAAGAATAAAAGGTTGTTGGATTGTTGTGAGAAGGAGATGGGATAGAAAACCATGACCAGGAGTCCTATGTCAATAAGCATGGACGAGAAAGAAAGCTAATAATAATAATAATAATAATAATAATAATAAATAAATAAATAAATAAATAATACCCGTATTTGATTGTTTTTCTTTGTCAAATCATTTAAAAACATATGGTTTGTCTAATGTTAAATGTTTTTGGGTTTGTTCAGATTTAAATGTTTAATTAAAGTTAAAAAATTAAAGATTATAAAAAATCAAACTAAGGGGTTGTTTGTTTTTTCAATTTCAACACTTATTTACCTATTATCACTTATTCGATCAGACGTTCTTAAAATAAGTGTGTTTGTTTTTTCTACTAATTCAGATCCACTTATCACTTTATTTCCACTTACCGAAAAAGTGATTAGGTTATCACTTATTTTTCACTTGTCTCCAAAGGCCGCTTTTCTCCAAATCACACAGCTTCTCTCTGGTCTCCAAATCTAGCGACGTCTTCCACTTTGCCTCTCCAAATCGATAGCTTCGACCCCAAATCGGGACTCCAGACCTGCAAGTCCATTGATCTCCTTCTCCATTTGCAAGGTTTTCGATCTCCATCTCCTCCAGGTATGTCGATTTCATCACTATGGTTCCTTCCCTGTCGATTTCATCACTATGGTTCGATTTTATGCTTCTGTTGGCTTTTATCACTATGGTTCGATTTTTGCTTATGTCGATTTCATAGAGATTTTATGGTTCTGTTGGATTTCATCCAAGGTTCTAAATGGCGTGAGGCGTGGCGTGGCGGCGAGGCCAAACCTCAAGCCTTAGGAGCCACGACGAAGCATGGCGTTTTCAAGGCGTGACTTATGGCGTCAAATTTCTATTTCATATATAATATTATATATAAAAACGTATGTTTTGTAGTGTTACTCAGTGAGTCAATAGTAATAGGGAAGTTAATTTAGGTTGTATATATAAAAAACTTGCAAATAAGACATTAAAAACGTAAAGAAAATAAAATATCTCATTACAATAATCGCGCATTAGGCCATGGTGTGCCATGGGCTTAACGTGGCATGACACACAAGCCTTGGTGCCATGGCGGCTGTGCGGCGAGTTTTTTAGAACATTGATTTCATCTCTATTCGATTTTTGCTTCTGTCAACTTTTGTTCTTAAATCGAATCTGATTTTATGCCTCTGTTGGATTTTTGCTTCTGTTTGAATAAATAAACATAGTCATAATCATAAAATGCTACTTGTATGAATTACATGTATTGGATTCATTATTTGGTATAAGATGGAAGACCTGTAAGTATAGGTATTGGATTCATTATTTAGTTGTAACCTGTATGAATTACATGTTCAAGTCATAAGATGCTAGCCCTCCCTCTTCTATTGAGCAGAACCAGAAACAAAACAGTTTGACATGTTAATAATCCACTAAAAATATTGAAGTTCTTCTTTATCATTCACTGTTGTTTAGCATACGCTTTTTTTAAACTGTACTTGTATGATCTCTTAACGAAAGGCAAATAGTTGTTGTAAATATTTCATGATTTCATCACTATGGTTCCTTCCCTGTCGATTTGGTTTTGTTACAAGCTGTGATTGGTGTCACCAATTTGATAAGTGAAGAAGATGTGATCAGTGATCTATCCACCAATTCGACAAGTGAAGAAAATGTGATCACTAATTAATGCTCATATTAATTAATTATAATATGAGAAGATATGTTTTTCTGGTGATTACTTGTATCTATCTTGCTAATTTCATGATTATATCTTGCGAATTTGTTTATCATGGTGGTTACTAGTTTTTCTGGCTTTGGGCTGCCGGTGGGAGAATTTGATTGTTGATGATATGTTTGTTCTTTTCATACAATATTTCGTAGGTCATTTTTGGTGAAGAGCTTAAACAAGGAAATGGAATGTTCAGAACGTGGCATATTGGGAATTTGTTAGCTGTTTGATGTTTGCATGACTAGATCAAGTATAGTGCAAAGTTTAGTCATGGTTGACAAATTTGGTTATTAAAGATCAAGCTTTAGAGGCATCTGGGTTCAACCTTCTGCTGCACATGCGTTTAACATATATCACATTTGTGTAGAGAGTATAACATAAGGCAATTACGTGTGAATGATATGTAAAGTGTATTTGTATCAATTGCTACTTTAATAGGATTTGAATGTAAAGGAATATTGATTTTCGTTATATGAAACTTCATTCATATTTTCAATTTGTTTGGATCAATCGACGTACTTTGATAGGATTGGGATATTTGTGGTTCATCTAATATTTGTTTTTATGATTTTCTTGAATTCCACTTGATTTGTATATGTTCATTCACGTGAATAAAGTGGGACAAATGAAACCATCAAATTGTAGTATAATTTAATTAAAAAAAGAATTGATTCAGATTTCAGACGTTTTTTGTTTACAAAAACAAACAGTCTTATTGTTTCAGATTTCAGACTTCAACACCACCTCTTAAAAATCAGAAGTGAAATCAGACTTCAGACTTTAACACCTCTTAAAAAACAAACGCCACCTAATACTATTTTGGTTCTAAACTAAGCATTTTTAATAGTACTGATCACAGATAAATTTTCAACATTCATAATTATTACACTTTTTATTAGATTAAATGACAATGTTATTATAATTAATTTATCTATCTTATCAACTTTTAAACGTTTATGTATTAATTAAGGCTAGATTTAGAAATTTAATTATAACCAAACATTTGTTTTCAGACAAACATAAATAAAAATATAAACATTTGTTTTGAGATAAAAATTGTGATTAACTAACCATAAAAAAAGTTTGTCGTCTATCCCATTAACAAGCGATGTAGCGGCATAAGACCATCTACCGTCTTTCAAAAAGACTTGCAAAACATTTTTCTAAAAGTTAAAGGACAATTGCATTGCTACATAGTCATGTGGGTCCATCTCCATCCTTCCCTTTTCTTTTTCCTTTTTAATTGTATAAATAAACTAATTTTTTATATAATTAACTATTCATTTTTAAATATCATATGTATTAAATAAATGATATTTTTTATGGAATGTTTTTATTTAAATTACTAGTTTGGTTTAAGGGTGCTAAAAAAACCGACTAACCCGATTAACCCAACTCCACCAACCCGTAAAAAATCAACCCGAGGTAATCCGACGTATAATCGATACAATATTAAGACAACTCGAACATATTGGGTTGATATTGGGTTAGACTCAAATTAATTTGACCAACCCGATAACCCGATAGAAGTTTTATCGACTTTTCTAAAATTATTTATATCTCCCTTTAATATGTATAAGTTACCAAAAACAACTCGGCATTAACGAGCAATGGAACTTATAAAATGACATTATTGGAAAATTATATGTAATACCTAAATATTTGACAAACTCGTATATTCTTTTGAATTATGGATCGTATTTCAAAGAAGTTTTTTCTTATTTTTATGTTTTCAATATTGTTTTTACTTTGTTTAAACATAAACCGACCAACCCGAACGGGTTGGGTTGGATTGCACTTTTGTTTGGGTTGGGTTGGGTTGGGTTGAAAATTCTTAAACTGCCGACATTGGGTTGGGTTGTTGAAATGTCTTCAACCCGATCAACCCAACCCGTGAGCACCCCTAGTTTGGTTACTAAAATTTTAGTTTTGTTCTATATTTTATAATACATTTATTATTTATATTATAAATAAATTATTTTTAATAGTTTTTATGATATTATAAATTATTAAAATATGTAAATATAAATTATAAAATAGTTGGTGAAGTGATAGTAAGAACCACTTTTGAAAGATTTGTATAATTTCATTGATGTGAGATATTATTGCAAAGCTGAGTTACACTGTTGAAAGATAATTGATATTGCATTAATATTAAGATAATAAATTCATTTTATATATCAACAATGTTGATTTTAGTTTCATTCTGCAAATTACATTACTAATTATATTTTAATTAAATGATTTATTAATTTATTAAAAATTGATATATATATATATATATAGAGAGAGAGAGAGTCAAGCTCAAACGAGAATGATATCTATTTAAACTTAAATTAAATGATTTATTAATTTATTAAAAATTGATATATATATATATAGAGAGAGAGACAGAGAGTCAAGTTCAAACGAGAATGATATCTATTTAAAAGAATAAGAGAATAATTCTGGGGCAATCATTTTTTTAAATAATACCTTAAATAGAACTTTCTTAAAAATCGTCTAAAAGGGCATATGTGTCATTTGTTATATACATATTATATATGAAAACTCATTTATTTTTCTATAGATTATGTAACAAATTTAATTAAGGTATTTTTTGATGATTTTTTTTTATAATTTTTTACAACATTAAAATAGATGTGATTTAGTTTTTCATTTTAAATATTTATTTTTATTGAATTAGTTTATTTAAGAACTTTTTTTTACAATTTTTATCAAAAATCACATGTGATATCCACAATTAATCGACATTTTTTTCCTAAAAAAGACTCGCTAATTTTCTTTTATGTATCAGTATGTGATGTTATACATTTTAAATGTGTTGTGCTACAGATCACACATGATTTTGTTTTCATTTTTTTTTTCAATGTTTAATTTGAATTATTGTTTTTCAAATTTTAAATCATATATGATTAGGAAAACATTTTGAAAAAAAATTAATTCATTGTGAATCAAATGTGATTTTGATGAAAATTATGAATTACGTTTTGATGTACATGCGATCTTATACATTAATTTTAATTTTGTTTTGTTACACATCACATATGATTTTGTTTTCATTATTTTTTTTCAATGTTTAATTTGAATAATTGTTTTTCAAATTTTAAATCACATATGATTATGAAAATATTTTGAAAAAAAAATTAATTTATTGTGAAACACATGTGATTTTAATGAAAAATTATGAATTACGTTTTGAAGTACATGTGATATTATACATTAATTTTAATTTTGTTTTGTTACACATCACATATGATTTTGTTTTCATTATTTTTTTTCAATGTTTAATTTGAATAATTGTTTTTCAAGTTTTAAATCACATATGATTATGAAAATAATTGTTTTTCAAATTTATCTGTATGCACAAGTGCATACCGTCCAGATGAAAGGCTACGAGGATGTTCTTCAGTTTTCCATTTTTTTGAGGTGATCCCCTGAACCTGACCCTATATATATATATATATATATATATATATATAGGGGCATGTTCAAACGAGAAGGTAGTCAATTTGAGAGAAAGCGAGAAGAAATAAGAGCCACATAATTTATTAATTAAAAAATAGCATAAATAAATTATTTTTTTTAAAATTAGGATAATTACAATTTGAATTGGATAAATCCTTAAAAATCTCATAATATCTTTTAAATTTATTTATTTTTTAATTTAATAAATTCATAATTTTTTTTATCAAATTTATATTATTATTTTCTAGATAAAATCATAATTTTCATCAAATATCACATGTGATATCCATAACTAATTCATTATTTATTTCACCATTTTTTCTCTACTTTTTAGATTTACGTTTTGAATTACATGTGATTAACTTCGTTTAACATGTGATATATTATTATGTATCACATATGATCCCACTAGGTGGATTTTTATAAATATCACATATGATAATATATGTCTGAATATAAATGACGCATAATCACATGTGATAATATTAACATCACAAAAAGATCTATAAATATAAATATACATAATCACATATGATTAACTAAAATATATACAATTATCACATATGATAATATTTATATCACAAAAAGATCTATAAATAAAAGTATATATAATCACATATGATTAACGAAAATATATATACAATTATCACATGTGATAATATTTACATCACAAAAAGATTTATAAATAAAAGTATACATAATCACATATGATTAACGAAAATATATACAATTATCACATGTAATAATATGATATGTGATATGCATAAATATTCATATAATGATATCACATGTGATATTTGGTTAAAATTGTGAATATTTTTTTATTAAAAGTATATTTAGAAAAAATATTAATAAATAATTGAAATTACAAATTAAATAAATCTAAAAATATAATGAGATTTTTAAGGATTTATCCAATTTAAAATGATAATTATTCTAATTTCTAAAACTATTTTTTATTTATGAGTTTTTTAATTAATAAATTATGAGGCCCACATTCCTTTTCGCCTTCTCGCAAATCAGTTTGCTTCTCGCATGATCCTCCCCCTCTCTATATATATATATAAATATAAAGAATAACTAATAAGAATCTCATGTTTATTTCACGAACACGTTGAATGTGTAGGAGAGCGGGTTCAATTCCTCAAATGGCCAACTTGATTGGGACTTAACATTAATTCATTGGGACCAACAACAGAGGAAATAGAAAGCATGTAAGCAACCTTTTCTTAATATTTTTACCTTTAGTTCTTGATTGAAGGAATGGAAAACCAACATATTGAGAGCATCTCAACAGCATTATATCTTGTTTGCTATAATAGAGAATCAAAAGTGAAAATCTCTAAAAAATATTACATTCAACTCTAACAAATTTGCTATTTTAGAAACTTTAAAACAACTTATATTATTATAATATTCTCTAATTTATCATCCCAATACACTTCAAAAAAACTTAATATAAAATGATAAAAATTGAATCTTATTGGTGGGATTGAATAAGATAATCAGTTATCTCTCCAACCATCAAGTTTTAGAGAATTTCTCTAAACTTAGAAAATTTCAAGTTTTCTCTATTTTAGCAAACAAGATAGCAAAGCTATTGGAAAAGTTTAAAGAACAAAAACCCATTATTTTCTATTTTAGCAAAGCTGTTGGAGATGCTCTGATATCCGATGTCGTTACTTGAAAAAAGATTCTCAAGCATGATGTATCTGTTTCATATGAAACTCTTTTATATATTTTTTGTTAAACACGTAATTAATTTCATATTATGAAATAAATACATGTAAAACAAATGCATTGTAAAACAAATATATATATATATATACACACACACATATATATAGGGGCATGTTCAAACAAGAAACTAAACATTTTGCGAGAAGGCGATAAGTGTTTAATCATATATGATACACAAACTTAATCATGTATAATTAAACACATGTTACATTGACAATACATAGACGTTTAATCATATATGATTAAGCACAGTCACAGATCGTGTAATCATATATGATATCTCACTTCTCGCTTTCTCGCAAAATATTTAACTTATCGCAATGATATTTCCTCTCTCTCTCTCTCTCTCTCTCTCTCTATATATATATATATATATATATATATATATATATATATATATATACAACAAAGCTAAACCCCAACCTAAATGAGAAATCACTATTCATATTTATCTTTGTTCTAATTTTTGATTTATTTTAAAATTATTTCAATACATTAATTGTCATTAAAAAACCATTTTCTTCTTTTAATTTAATTCATCAATATATAACCCTTTTCATTTAATATATAAAATTAAAAAACTTACTACAAACATCAATTTATATAAATCAAAATTCTTTTAATTTATATTAGAAGAAGGCTACATAAAATTTGGATTATCTTAAAAAAGCCTCTCATTAATTCTAAAATCTTTATTTTATATTTTTAATTGTGAATAATATATATATATAGAGAGAGAGAGAGAGAGAGAGGAGAGATCAATTGGAAACCATCATTAGACTAAAAAACTTTGGAAACCAATATTGACCAATCAATGAATTTCTTTTTTTTACTTTTTTTAATTGATAAAAATATTTTAGTATTTTACCTAATTTTGTAATATATATGGTAATTATTATTATTATTCTTATTAGTATATTAATTATTTAATTTGGATGCATTTTATATATATGGTAATAATTGATGTTATATTAATTTAAGGTATGCACTTTTTGATTCCGATTTCAATTTTTTTAATTTAAAATATTCATTTTTTAAATCCTATTAATTTAAACTATTTTCTTTTATTTCGATTTCAGTTTCATATTAATTAGAATAATTAAGATAAACTATTTTTTATTTATTTGATTTCCGTTTCATCAAATTTTGGAAAAGAGTTATTTTTATAGAAAATTCAAATATTTAATTATATTTAAAATCAATATTTGTTTTCATTGAATTGAAATATTTTTAAAATATATTCTTTTCATTCTTTGTTATATATTTGTATGGTTTTTTTAATTGGAGTGTAAAGAATTAACCATACGGAGTAATAAAGAGTAACATGTTTGATGGTGTTTCGGCTAACGAAATTCATGTTCGAGATCTACTCGACAACGATGAAACGTTTTTATCGTATTTTATTCGCCCGGTTGATGAAATTCCTAGTAATGATTCTGATAAGATTCCCGATAGATGAAACACGTGTTTAATGAAACGATGTTGAAACTCATGAACCGATACGTGTTTCATCAAATACATGTTTGATGAAACAATGTTGAAACAAATGAACCAATAGATCAAACACGTTTACACACGTTTACACATGATGAATTTGTGATAGATAAACAATGTTGAAACGTACTGTTTCATCAAATACGTGTTTGATGAAACAATATTGAAACTCATGAACCAATTTGTTTCATGGCTTTCATTAGATTTCAAACAATGCACACAAATGTTTCATCAAAAATCGATTTATCAACAAAAATAGGTTTAATCAATAATGTGTGTGTATATCTTTTCATCACTCCATCCTTTCACGAGCTTTTTAATAATCCTCTTAATTAATTAAGTATAGATATATAAAAAGAACCCTAAATTAGGTCTATTGATCATTATGTTTAACGATGCAAGAGAGTTATATAAAGAAACAACAAGTTTAAAAAGCTTCCTTATTCAACGGATTTCATCTTGTTACCAAAATTGAAACAAAAAGATAAAAGACATTTTTGCCCTTTTAGCCTATTGTTATTAATTCTCATTAATAAATTAATTCATTTATTACTATATTTAAATCAAATGAATCTTGACCATTGATTACTAAGATCAATGGTATCTAGATGGTTTTCAAAGTTTGTAATCTAATATAGGTTTCCAATTGAAACCAAATATATTATATATATATATATATATATATATATATATATATATATATATATGAACATTTAATACTATCAATCAATATATAAAGCGTACAAGAAGTTGTGATGACATTTTAAAAGGGCATTGGTTGGTGGATATTTTTTATAAAATTGTACAGTTGGATACCTATTTTTTTGGATCCGAATTCATAAAATTGTTAAATAATAAATGTCATAGAAGAGATTTATCATTTTATCTATTGCCCGAGTTTTTGAAAATTATGAAAAAACTATCATCATTAATGACACACATATTAATGATGACACACATATTAAATGCAATATTCGATTGTTATCAATATCAAACGCTAATATGATACAGAGTCATGTACTCAAATTATGATATGCAAATTCTTGCATAAGACTATATATAGTGATAAGATCTGTAACACACATCGTTACAACTCCATCACATCACAAATGCACAATATCTCTACTAAGGGAAGCCTAAGATGATATTATGTTATTATTATGAAATGGCTGTTTCTTCTTAATGGCATGGTGATTCGGATAGAGTTCTTGACACATTTGTACTTATTTATAAGTCATTATTTTCCAGTATTTTTAAAGGAGGATGAATCCCTTGGGTCGGACTGGCATGTGAGGTAGGAGTCGGAGCAGACCACAACTGAACTCGTGGTGAGGGATGTCAAACATGAACAGAGGGCCTCAAATCTGAAGAGACAATGAGATCGCTACAACAACATTGGATGTCCTTCGCTATCCCTTATGTCCGTTTATATGTTAAATACAATATATTTTTGGAGAAATATACAATTTAAATATTAATTACTTTTTGTTCACGATTGTTTTTAAATATTTAATAATGTATATATGTAACAACCCGACATCTCATATAACATATAACATGTAATTCATACACAACAAACCATATTGAGTTATAGATTAGGTTCCATATTCCAAAACTAGATAATCTCGAGTCACTACAAATTTTTCGCTAAAGTTAATATCATACATGAAATCTATTTATAAAGATCAAAACAACTTGTAGATACACTTCAATCAACTTCACATAAAAACACTCAATTAAGTAAGATCACATTTTCCCCTTTCCCTTATCATCCATACGTACCTATCCTGAAATCCATATTTATAAAACAAAATGATGGTTAGACCGAATGGTCTACTGAGATAATCTCTGTCATTCTAAAATAATGCACCAAGACAGTTAATATAAAACATTTCTCAATATCACATTCGTTGGCACTCAGACACAACGTAACTCAATTAATCATATCATTGACATTTAAGCACAACACGATAAACAAATAGTTGGCGTTCTAGCACAACGTGAAAATAGTATTGTTGGCGTTTTAGCACAACGCGATAATAACATAGCTGGCGTTCTAGCACAATGCCATAGTAACATAGCCGACATTCTAGCACAAAGCGATAAACATCGTAATACTGAAACATATCCAATGATAGAAGCACAATCCTCTAGATCTGGCATGCCCGTTGTACGAAACTTGTTTATATTCGCACAATCACTTATTTTTTGAGTGCTCTTACTCGCAGAATGTATGGAATGTTATTAAAGGGGATGTGGACATGGCCATTTTTGCAAACTCGTGGTATAACACCCGTAATTTTAGAAATTCCCTTGATGGTAACAAGGGAGTCGTTTGACTGTAAAGGTATTGAGAAATCAAGTAAGTTTTATAATGGAACCATCGGGAATTGAATCGGGCGCAAAAAACGCGAGAAACGGGGGATTCCGGAGGTCCCGCAGGTTGGTGGGCGACCCTAGGCCGCGACCTAGGGAGCGTAAGTCATTGGAAGTGATGCTGAGGAAGCGCGCAGTTTACCCCGCGACTTCCAAGCCACAGGCCAAACCACGGGGACGACCTGAGGGTTTTAAACTTGATTTTTAGGGATCTAACTTCATTCTCTCATCACTTTCTCCTCCTGAATCCGATTTTGGTGATTCTTGAACCTAAAATCTTGTCTTTTGGAGCTTTTCAAGTAGAGATAGAAAGGGGTTGAAGATATTGGGTGGATCCAAGGGTTTTTGATCGAGGTAACCAACTCATCTCTTCATCTAAAAAGTTAGGGTTTGGTGTTCTTCATCTTCTTTTGTATTCTTAAGGTTTGGTAAATCTTTGTGAATGTTGTGGTAAGGAAACCTTGTGGAAACCTTGGAGCTAGTGGAAGGATTCAAGATCTCATCTAAGAAGATTCAAGTTTTGGGGGGTAAAACCTAGATTTAGCCTAAATCTAGCAAGGTGAGTTCAAGTTGATTTGTGAAAATGTTGTACATGCCAAAAATCTCTATTTTTGAGTATTTATGTGTTTTACATAATTATTATGAAATGTTGAAAGCTATGATGAGTTTTGCTACTTGAACAAGTAAGATTTTATAAATTTTGGGAAACACCATATTTGGGATTTTTGGATATCTTGGAAAAAATAAGTCATTTTAAAGTGTTTTGATGATTCATTGTATAAATGGAAATTATTTGGTAAAAAGACGCTTTTAGTGTTTGTTTGGGTAAAAGGATTGATTTTTGTGTTATGAGACGTTTTGAAAGGATAAAGAGTATAAATCTATTTGGAAAACCATTTGTTCCAACCAAAATTGTATTGGAGTCTACTCAAGTATTTTGGAGCATGTGTTTGCATGACATGGGTCGAGTGCATTTATTATTTAGGAATCATTAATCATTGGTCAAAAGGGATTTTGAGCACTTTAGCTCGGTGTTGACTTAAAAGAGTCTTGGGGACAACTGTCCAGTTTTAATGGCTCAATGTAGAGCCCAATTATGATGTACGTACTAATGCATCGTGTTGCATATTGAGGTTGGTTACATGCTCGAGTACGTTGGTCATTCATGAGTAGTCATGTAATGTTAGACTGTGTTGCATTGGATCCATAGACACGTAAGTCAGTCTATTTTTTATGGTCAATTGGGTGTTGCGGGATTTGACTCCGGAACCCATCTTTTATGACCTTAACCTTTCAAGTGGTCACTAGGAGGGTTGAGTCCGGGGTGGTGCTACCCTGTGTGGGTAGGCACAGGGACCTCCGCCATTTGGGGTAATGCCATGGTTGTAACCCTCGAATGTTGTTGAGCCTTGTGGTAAAAATCCATGAGGATAGAAACTAAGGTCAACCGACTTTTTGGGTGAAACTTGATGAGGATTCGCAGAGACATTGAACTTCGGGTCGGACGTGTCATGCGATTAACATTGTATGAGTGACATACTTTTGTATTCCTCCACTCTCAATGGATACGGGGTCTCCCCCGTTGTCGGCCATCAGTACTTTGGATATTTAATTGTCCATGTTTTTACATTTGGATTTCATTCTATTTCATGGCCGCGTGAGTATTGGATTTAGTCCCATGTTTTCGGTGGCAAATTATATTTATATGGATTGTCTTCCATAATTTATGAGTTGAGTTTTATGCCCCACCCGTGTTTTGGGTATTTTGGGATATAAAGTTTTATCCGCATTTTTACAAATTGGGAGCCGATCTCTATTCTCCTTTTGAGCGAGCTTTGGGTTGCAATATTTTATAATGAATGATTTGCATTGAGGTGATCATCTTTGAAAATGCATGTTATCGGAAAACGAGTCGTTTCATAATTAAAGTAAAGCATTTGGAAAGATCATGATTTAAATTTCATTTTTCCCTTTTAACTATGTTTATTCGTGTAAAACTCTTGAACTCACTAGGCGTCACCCTAACCTTTTTATTTGTCGGCATGTGCAACAGGCTACGTTTGGGAATAGTCCTAGTGATACTATGAAGAAAGAAGTGCTAGTTGTGTGCTCGTGATGTGAGTAGCTTGGTGAAGTCTTCCTCGTTAGTTTGTGAAGAGCAACTTGTATTGGGGTTATGTAGTACCTGACTCCGGTCTAGTCCTTGTATCTTATTGGAGTTTATATTTATTGAGGTTAATTATAGAATTTGTATTTGAGGCACGTTAAGTTTTGATTTGTTGAAGGAAGTTTTATCCCTTTCTTGATGTTATAGCGAAATTTTTAATTAGTTGCTCTTACCAAATTTGAGGGTGTTACACGTGGGACTTAATCGTGCATGGAATTACTAGTGGCTCTTGTTTTCCTCATCGATCCATTCAGAAGATTTCGCTTGCTGCCGTTGTCTACTATATTTGGCAAGAGAGGAACTTCCGGGTTTTTCAAGGAAGAGAAATGTTACGCAAGTTGTGAAGGTAATTAGGGACATGGTCCTTAATAGATTGGCTTGGAGGAATCAGACTGCTATTCTCTCTACTGAGTAGATGTTTTTTTCTATCCGTTTAGTGTCGTGGCTGGGCTTTGTGGTGTTTTTTTTGGGGATCCCTTTTATTTGGCGTTCTTTTTGTATTTTCGTTTTGGTTTGTTTTTGCTTATAGCGACTTGTGCTATGAGTCTCAGTTACTTTGGGTGAGGCTTTTTCCTTGACCTTCTCTGTTCTTGCGTTTTTTTTCCTTTCTTTATAATATTACCGGGTTGTTCCAAAAAAACAACATCTCATATATCCATAAAGCTCCATATCATAAAATTATCCATTTTATAAAATATGCATTCCAGTTCGAAAATAGTTACAAGAAAACTCACCTTGGAATGATATATGAAGCCATAACGCTTAACCGACTCAAACGATCAACACCGATAACGAACTTCACAACCGAACACTTGAATTTGAATTACAGAAATACAATTACAAACTAATAAATTAATTCTACTCCATAACTCTTAATATCCTCTAAGGCACCTAAACGATAACCCCAAAAACCTCGAAACGACACGAAATGAAAAAAACGAAAAACACCACCACAGGGGCTTACGTGACTTACCACACGATCTAAATCGCGGCAGAAGTCGCGTAAATTTGGGAATCTTTGGGGAGGAAAATCTCACCAGTTCTCAAGGAGACTTTCAAGTGAGTTTGAGCTCCCTGAACTAGCGCCAACGTCACCTTATCGTACCAGTACCAAAAGTGATTTTCAAGTGAGTTTGAGCTCCCTGAACTAGCGCCAAAGTCGCCCTGGTCACTGCCAGTTCGTGAATTTTTCCCTTTCATTTCTCGTCTCGACTCGGGGATCAAGGCATCGTTTCAGGAGTTCACTTAAGGTTTAGTATTAAAGACTTTTAAGGGTTTTACGTGCGATTAATACCTTATTTATCTTGGATAATTCAGGTGTTCGGTTTGAGCATAATTGAGTATTTGGACGTGTGGTGCCAGATCTCATGTGAGTTCCCTTAACCTTTTTACGCACGTGATATGTTTATAAATGTGTTCTAAACACTATTATGGTTCTAATATTTCGGCATGATTTACAATTATGGATGCCTTGATCATATGCTTACTTAATCTTGTTTATTATTGAACATACGTTGTCTAATGGGGTTAATATCATGATATTATGATTTGGTTGTGATTTTGGGGTTGAACAGTGGGATTAGGATACCTCAGGATCGGGAGAATCCCTTGAGAGTTATATTACACCGTGTGCCTTGAATTCATTTCATGTGCACATTGGTCTGGCATTTACTAGGGGTCATGGTGATCTATTGGATCCCTGAATATAGACATCACAGTGGAGTGATGGTTGGCTATGAACACTATGCAAAATCCCATGATTAGGTGGAATATCTTTATGCTATTTGTTGGGTCATCTGAAGATTTGAAGATGACCTCCCGATCTTCCATTTTATATCATCATACTTAGAATATTTTGAGGTTCTTTTTAGCAGCTTGGTTTCTATACAAATGTTCGGTGAAGTCGAAGATCAGCCGAAGAAGACAAAGAAGGAGAATATCTCTCAAAGCGAATTGAAGATAGACTCCTCAACCTAAAGCCAAGAATGCCTACTTGATCAACACCATTGGCCAGGATGGTACCGATCTCAGTCTTCAGGAGCCGAAGACCTCTCAGTCTTAGGAGCCGAAGACCTCTCAGTCTTCAGGAGCCGAAGAACTCTTCGACAACCGAAGACTTCTTAATCTTCAAGGCCTGAAGATTTCTCAAACACATTATACTTTTCTGACAAAGTTTCTTTGTGATATCTTGCATTGACGTGGACCTCATCCGAAGATCAGAAAAAGTATGTTTTGTATTTTACACTATTTTAAGGAAAGGTCTCCACCATCCTCTGCAGGTCAACACTTCAAGCCAAAACACCTCAAGACAAAAGGTACATCCTGTACCTTGCTGAAGACCTGTGTCCATCCTTTGCTCAACAGGTGTCCCATGCATTTAATGCATGAGGCACTATAAATATGGAGGATGGTTCAACATGCAAGATAACCAGCTCTACAACCTTCAAGTTCTCTAAGTGCCTGGCAACTTTCTCTCTACGAAGTTCAATTGTTTTCTAAGTGTTTTATAATTGTTCTTCATTCTCTTTGTGTAAGATTGTTTGAATAGATTTCATCTATTCTCTTTCGCAACAATCAAAGGTTTTCGATGTGTAATTCTTGATTTCAAATCAATAAGAATTAAATTAAGTGAAAAACTGTGTATATTGTTTTCAACCCCTCTTCTACAGTACTTTTCTTATTTACTTTCTGCTATTTGGGACCAACAAGTGGTATCAGAGCGGTCTAGTTTAACTCAATAAACTAGATCCGCAATGGCAGCCTCTTCTTCTTCTTCTTCTTTAAACAATGCTTCTTCTCAAAACACCACTGCTGTTTCATACGACAATGGCTCTATAGCCAAACCACCAAGGTTTAACCCCAATAACTTCTTCCTGTGGAAAAGTCGTTTGATACTCTTCTTAGAAGAAGTTGACAACAGATATCCTACTATCTTACATGAAGGTCCTTTTATTCCTAGGGTATGGGACCGGTACAATGCCAAAAAGGCAGATAAGGGAAATGCTGATGAGGACTCTTCTGAGGAAGAAAGAACTCCAGCAAATGGGAGATACATTATAAAGGATCCCAACAAATATAAGGATGAAGACAGACGTCTTATAGCTCTTGATACTAAAGTCAGAGCCATCATTGCCCTTTCTCTGCCTGATGAGCTCTACCATTCTCTTGTTAACTTTTCTACCGCAAAAGAAATGTGGTCCACTCTGTGTGTTCTCTATGAAGGTACGTCTGAGGTGGAAAAGAGCAGAAAGATTGCTCTTGTAAGAAGGTATGAACTCTTTTCTCATGAAAAGGGTGAATCTCTCTCAGACTACTACAATCGTTTTAACAGTCTTCTAAATGATCTTAAACTTGTGGGTCACATCTATGATAATGAGGAAGTTTTGTGCAAGTTTATGGACTGTCTTCCTGAGTTTTGGGAAAGTATATGTACTTGTATCAAGTCTACCAAGGATCTTGACTCTATGCCACTCACTGCTCTTTATGGCACTCTCTTCAATTATGAACAGACTAAACTGCTAAGGAAACCCATCACAAAAGACATTAAAAGCTTTTCTCTAGCTCTTGTCAGTGATTCTTCCAAAAATACTGTGTGTGTTCCTAGAATCACTTATCCCTCCGATTCTGACCGTGATAGTCAAGAGGACCCTAATGATCCTTTAGAAGCCTACCTTAGTGAGGCTGATGATGAAGGTGAGGAAACTTCTAGTAACCCTCGATTCTCTTATGGAAAATCCAAGTTTTCAAGAAAAACCTCCTCTACTCTTTCTAAAACCGCTTCTTCTGACAAATCAAATGAGGAATGTTACAGGTGTGGGAGGAAGGGACACTTTGCTTCTGAATGCAGAAGCAGGTCCTCTAATAAATCTAGACTGCCGTCATCTAACCGTACCTCCTCTAGGTCTGTCAGAACCAAGTTTTATTCCTACCAACCTTCTTTTCAAAAGTCAAACTCATCTGTTCCTTCAAACTCTGACCATGCTGAAAAGTATAAGGCCAAATACAAAAGAGAGAAGGAAAGAAATGCTTTTCTAGCCAACAAAGGAAAAGGTCTTCTTGCTGAATCTCATGATTGGGCAGATGAACCAACTTCTGAAAGTGACAAGGAAATGGCCAACCTTTGTTTCATGGCTAAACTAGATGATGTTGATGACTGTGAAACTTCTTCCACCTCTATGGCTCTTGTTACTGCTGAGAGCTCCACCTCATCTACTCAGGTACATCCATTATTTTCTCTATCTGATGTTGAGAAAATTGAAGCTTTTGACTCTTTGACCATTAACTTCTATGAAGCCAAAGACGCAAAGAAAAAGGCAAATGCTCAAATAAAATCTCTTTCTTCTCAACTACAAATTTGTCTTTCTCAGCTAAAACACTTTGACAAAATCAAGGCTGAGCTTGAAGATTTGAAAACCATAAATTTCACTTTTGCCAAAGAGAAAAATAAACTTCTTAAAAGGTTTAAAAAGGAGCAAGAAATTGTGAAAAGGTGGACAAGTTCCTCCAAAAATTTAGAAAGGATTTTTCAAGATCAAATACCTTGTGATGACAAGTCTGGACTAGGCTTCGGAAAATCTGACCTTGAACCTCCGTCTGACACCCATGATCTTTTCTCTCTTCCCCCATTTTATGAATCTTCTGAAGAGAACTCCGACAACTCTGAACCTTTGGACTCCTCTGACCTCTCTAAAAATCTCAAGTTTGGGATGTTCATCAAAGCCAAAAGCATTGGTTCACCTCCTCATGAAAATGAAGAAGCTCAAGGCTCAAATGACCCTCCTAAACCCATCCTTGAGTCTATGACCTCCCTAAAAATAAATGAGCCTTCCTCTTCTAAGTCCAAACCCTCTAAAATTCCAACCAAAGTTCCTCATCCATCTTCAAATAAATTCTCTTCCTCTGAAAAAGGAAAATCGGTTGCCGATCTTTCTCCCAAAAAGAAATTTCCCAAGAAAAACTCAAAGAAATCCTCTTCTCGTCCTATCCCAAGACCAGTGATGTTGAAAAAGCTGGATTCAAAGACACCCTCTTCTATTCCTCCAACTAACTCTGTTAAAGGTATCTTGGGTCCTAAGCCTCTTGACACTTCTCTATCCTCAAAGGCCATGAAAGTCAATGTGACCAGTCATCACAAGGAAGCTGATCAAAGCTCTAAAAAGGTTTTTACCAATAGAAAATGTTATAACTGTGGTAATACCTTTCACCTTGCTAAGGATTTTCCTATGGAAAGAATTGATAAAAATGCTTCCAAGGATTCTTCCTCTTCTTCTAACTCAAAAGGACCCATTTCCAAATGGGTACCAAAGAACTGATTTCCTTGTCAGGGTCTAGGGCACCAACAAATCTGGTATCTCGACAGCGGGTGCTCAAGACATATGACCGGCAACAAAGCTCTTCTTGTTGACTTCGTGCCTACCAAAGGTTCTTCTGTCACATTTGGTGATAACTCTAGAGGAAGTACTAAAGGTTATGGAACACTCTCTAATGGTTCCATCACCTTTAATAAAGTAGCTTATATTGAAGGCTTGATACACAATCTCCTAAGCATAAGTTAGCTGTGTGATATGGGGTTCAAAGTGATGTTTGAATTATCTTCATGCATCATTTTCAACAAAAAGATGGAAAACGTACTCTCTAGCTACCGCAAAGAAAATGTCTATGTCATAGACATGGGACATAGTTCATCCTTCGGAACAAACATCTGCTTTGTCTCTGAAAACTCTGCAAAAAGATGCTGGCTCTGGCACAAGCATCTCTCTCACCTCAACTTCTAGACTTTGAATGTCCTTTCAAACCAAGAGCTTGTTACGGGCATGCCAAAGTTATCCTTTGTGAAAGAAAGCTGTGTGCTGCATGTGAGAAAGGGAAACTCACAAAATCTTCCTTCAAGTCCAAGCAATGCTTCTCCATCTCTCAGCCTCTTCAGATGCTCCACATGGATTTGTGTGGACCAGTCAGTACCCCAATCCTTGGTGGTAGAAGGTGTGTCCCAATATGCAATCATTCAATCAAGTAAACAAATAATCAACACAATAATGCAAACCTGATATTGATTAATCAAACGATTCAACGAGTTACAAGTTCTTGAAATCGATATCTCTCTCTCTGTTTCTCTCTTCACAGCGCACCACCACCAACAGACTAACCTCTCAATAATGATATTATCTAATTAAGATAATCTAATAACCTCTCTTAACCTAATTAACATAAAACTAAAACTATTTTATACTTAGGCTAGATTAAGCCTAATGGGCTTTCCAAGGCTTGGCCCAAATACACAAATAACTAAAATCTAAAGCCTAATAAAATAAATACGAAAACATACTTTGACTATTTATTACAAAAGGACCCTAGACTATTTGTTGAGACGACTTTATCAGCTTTGACTTCAGATTTCCATCTTCAGATAATTATGATCTTGAATCCAATAAATATGTGCTTTAACAGAAGGTACATTCTTGTTATTATTGATGAATTCACTCGTTACACTTGGGTATTTTTTTCTCAGGTATAAGAGTGACACCACTGAAGAAATTATAAAGTTCATCAAGAAGTCTGAAGTGCTGAATGGGCAGCTGGTAAGATCTGTAAGAAGTGACAACGGAACATAATTCAAGAATAGTATGTTGGATGACTTTTTCAATGAAAAAGGCATCTCTCAGAACTTATTTGCTGTCAGAACTCCACAATAGAACGGTGTAGTGGAGAGAAAGAACAGAACGCTATGTGAAGCTGCCCGATCCATGCTGAGTGAATCTCACCTTCCTACCTATTTTTGGGCCGAAGCAATCAATACTGCATGCTTTACCCAAAATAGGTCCATCATTATGAAAATACACAATATGACTCCTTATGAAGTCTTTTATGGTAGAAAAACTAACATCGACTTCCTTCATGTCTTTGGGTGTGTGTGTTACATTCTCAACGCCAGAGAAAATTTGATCCCAAAGCTGATGAAAGAATCTTCGTGAGATATTCTCTCACTTCCAAAGCTTTTAGAGTCTACAACCTCAGAAGGAAGTGTATTGATGAATCCATCCATGTCAAGTTTGATGACCTCAAGACTTCATCACTCTCTTGTGATGATGAAGAATTGAATCGTTGGATATCCTCTTATGTTGGTGATGGTCCTCTTCCAACATCATCAGACATTCCCTATACAGTTCCTACTTCTCTCTACCAAAACAATGATCCCTCTACATCTCACAACCCCTCCTCTCATCAAGAGGATGATCCTCAGCCTACCCAACCTCAAAATACACTTCAAATCATCCAGTCTCTCAATCTGATACTCATTCCTCACCTATACCTGCCGATCTTCCATCCATCTCACCTGAAAATATCCCTTCCAACTCTCCTCTACAAATTTCTTACCATGCTCCTTTACCTCTTGCCTAAAGTAGACAAAAGATCACCCCATTGATCAAATCATCGGTGATCAGCAAGTTGGTGTTCAGACCAAAAGAGGTATTGGAAACATCTGTCTCTATGTGAACTTCCTTTCCCTCATTGAACCAAAGAAAGTTGACGAAGCTCTAGTTGATCCATGTTGGATCACTTCCATGCAAGAAGAACTTTCTCAGTTCGAAAGGAACAAAGTCTGGAGATTGGTTCCTCGTCCTTCTAGAAAAACCATCATAGGAACCAAGTGGGTCTTTCGGAACAAAATGGATGAAGAAGGCATGGTGATCAGAAACAAGGCCCGTCTGGTTGCACAAGGCTATAGGCAAGAGGAAGGAATTGACTATGATGAAACATTTGCTCCAGTTGCAAGACTTGAAGCCATCATAATCTTCCTTGCTCATGCTGCCTACAAGAACTTCAGAGTCTTCCAGATGGATGTCAAGAGTGCCTTTCTCAATGGGGAGCTAGCTAAAGAAATCTATGTGAAACAACTCCCTGGCTTTGAAGATCCAATCCATCCTAACTATATGTACAGGTTAGACAAAGCTCTCTATGGTCTAAAACAGGATTCTCATGCCTGGTATGACACTCTTGCTGAATTTCTCCTGAAGAACAAGTATTCAAGAGGTAAAATTGACAACACTCTGTTCATCAAGCAAACCTCAGGTAATCTTATTCTTGTTCAAATTTATGTGGATGATATCATTTTTGGTTCCACCGATAAGTCACTGTGTGATGAGTTTTCCTCTCTCATGAAAAGCCAATATGAGATGAGTATGATGGGGGAGCTCACCTTTTTCTTAGGACTTCAAGTTAAACAATCTTCGGAAGGAATTTTTATAAATCAAAGTAAATACATTCGTGACCTTCTGAAAAAGTTCAATTTTGAAAACTCCTCCCCCATGAAAACTCCTATGGTACCACCTTTGAAACTCCATGCTGATCCGGATGATGTATCTGTAGATATCACCAGCTACCAAGGCATGATCGACTCTGTTCTCTATCTTACTGCAAGTAGACCAGACATTATGGTTGCTACTTGCCTGTGTGCACGTTACCAAGCCAATCCGAAAGAATCTCATTTGGCTGTGGTTAAACGCATTTTTCGGTATTTGAAAGGTACCATGAATCAAGGTCTTTGGTATCCCAAAGACTCAGGTTTTGATCTAATCGGGTATTCAGATTCTGACTTTGCAGGATCTAAGATTGATAGGAAGAGCACTACTGGCAGCTGTCAACTCCTTGGTGGCAAGCTTGTTAGCTGGTCCAGCAAGAAGCAGAACTCAGTCTACACTTCTACTGCTGAGGCTGAGTATGTAGTTGCTGGAAGTTGTTGTACTAAAATCCTTTGGATGAAGAACCAACTGAGAGACTACAATCAACTGTACTCTCATATCCCGATTCTGTGTGACAACTCAAATGCGATCGCAATCGCAAACAATCCGCTGCTGCACTCTCGTTCCACGCACATCGACATCCGGTATCATTTCATTTGGGATCACATCTCCAAAGGTGACGTCGAACTTCACTTCATCCCTACCGACCTCCAACTGGCGGATCTCTTCACCAAGCCTCTTGACGAAGCTCGGTTCAAGTTTCTAATTGGGGAACTCGGTATGTTAAATATCGATCCTTAAATGTTGTTTCTTTTGTCTTAAAAAAATGAGAGAAAGAAAAGAAAATCAAAAAAAAAGAAAAAAAAACATGAGAGAAAGAAAAGAAAAGAAAATGAAAAAAAAAATGAGAGAAAGAAAAGAAAAAAAAAGAAAAACATGAGAGAAAGAAAAGAAAAACATGAGAGAAAGAAAAGAAAATGAAAATGAAAAAAAAGAGAAGAAAAGATAATAAAAAAAACCAAAAAAAAATGTATTTTTTTCTCCTCTCTCTATTTTCGGTCCCTCTCACTCTTCCTCCCTCCCTCTCTTTTGGCTTCTCTCTCTCCCCCTCTTTTTCGGCTTCTCTCTCTCTTGTCCCCTCTCCCACCGAACCAAATACCTCCCTCTCCCTCACCCTCTCCTTCTTCGGTCCCTCTCTCTCTCTTTCCTCACCTCTCTTTCGGTGTCTCTCTCTCTCTAGCCCTCCCCTCTTTCGGCTCTCTCTCTCTCACCACCCCCACCGACCCTCTCCTTCCCTCTTTACCTCTCCCTTCGGTTCTCTCTTTCCCACTTTACCTTTCCACCGAAATCCCACAACACCCCTTATACCTCCCTCGGCCGACACACCTCCCCCCTCCCTTCCCCTCCTTCGGCTTCTAAGCCACCGACCCCAACACCCTCACCCCCTCACTCCTCTCCTTCGGTCCTTAACACCCACCGAAACACCCCCTTATTCCCCCCAAGCCACCGAAAATCTCTCTCTCCCTCTAAGCCACCGAACCAAACCCCCTTATCTCTCCACCTCATTTTCGGCACCTACATCTTCGGCCCACACCGACCCCACCGAACACCCCCTTATTTCTCCCTTTTCTTCGGCCCAAGCCGAAATCCGAACACCCCCTTTCACCAACCTTTCGGCCCCCCCACTCCACCTCCCTTCCCACTGAATCCTCTCCCCCCAACCTCCTTCCCTCGGCCGAAGCCCTCTCCCCCACCCTTACTTCTCTTCGACCTCCAACCAAACCCATATCCGAAGACCCCACTCCCCCAACAACCCCTTATAACTTCCCCATTCGGCCTCCTCAACCCCCCGAACCACAAGTCGCCACTCCTTATATCTCCCACCGAATACAACTCCAACCGAACCAATCTTTTTTGGTTTTGTTCGCCCCCCCTTCCCTTCATTCGGCCGAACCCCTCCCCCTCATTAATTTTTTGTCCTTTTCTTTTTCAAATATTATCCACTTCCCATTCCAACCAAAACCAAAAACCACCCCTCTCTCACCCATCATTCGGCCGACCCCCCCCCCCCCACTCATCCCATTTTTTTTGAATTACTTTTCTAACCTTTTTTTTTCTTTTCCCCTTCCCAAGATTTTCTCCTACCCATCACATCCCTTTTTTTCTTCTCTTACACCTCCTCCCATATCCTACATTTCCAAATCTTTCCATAATCTTTTCCTTCTTCCTTTTCCCCATTTACTAGACCTCCTCCATCATTCCTATCACTCCCTACTTTCTTCCATATCCCTACCATCTCTCACCATAATTAACTCCCTTTTTCTACTCCTTTCTCTCTTTCTTTTCTTTTTCTTTCCTGTAAAAAAAAACCTATAAAAAAATGGGCCACTGAATTTATGAGTTTTTCGTGTCTTGTAAATTTTCTGTGTGTCGGTACCATTTTTTCTATCTGTTGGTGTCATCATCAAATAGGGGGAGAAAAATTATTGGGTTTCTAATTGATTTGGTGATGACTCTTCGTCCAACACTAAGAAAGTCAAGAAGACCTCTCTCAACAAGGGCTCTCTATTTACCAATCGAGCTCTCAGCCCAGGTATGATTTCCTTCATAAACTCTCCCGATCTACAATGGGGTGATGATCGCAACACTCCGGTGTCCAAAGCTCCCTCATCTGTAGTGGCCCCATCTGCCCCGTCCCAAGTGAAGCCTACTAGCAAGAAAAAATCTTCAAAGGCTTTCGGCACCTCCGCACTAGCTAAGATGACCATACGACCGAAAGAACCTTCGGTTGTTGCCACGGTCACACATCCCTCTTCAAAGCGGAGGCACTCACCTTCTTCCCCTCCCTCTCCTCTCAAGAGGCTGAGGAAGGTTTCAAGGGCCAAACCACCTACTCCATCCACCGATTCTTCAAAATTAGCAGTTGTTGAAATTCTCCCATCTGGGCCCGGGGAATCTGCTAAACCTACTGTCACCTCCTTTGTATCCTCACAAAAGGATACAATTATAAAATCGGGGACCCCTATTATTCCCTCATCAACCTTTTCCTTGGTTGATAAGGATGACTTGGACACCTCCCCAATCCAAGGTGTTTCTTCTCCACCTCACATCCTATCACCCGGGAGTCTCAGTCCCGATGATTCGGCATGATCCAAGGATGAATCTGCCTTTCAAGAAGCAGGTTCGGAGGATCCTGAAAACTTTCTGACCTCTTACTTTCTGATACCGTGAATTAGTTGAGGGGGAGTATGTGTTGAGGGGGAGCAACATACCACTCATGCTTAAACTCTGCTGAAACCTATTTTGCGATGGACTGTGTGATCAAACCCATCAGACATTAGTTGAGGGGGAGTATGAATTGAGGGGCAGCATCCAACCACTCAAGTTCAAACAATTCTGGCTATTGTCTTCTATATATTTGTATATATTTATTTGCTTTGTCATTCTTTATTCATTGTATTTATTTACTCGTTTGAACAACTATACTTATTTTTTTTCATTCATTTGTAAATGTCGGGTATACTTTAAAAAAATCAAAAACAAAAAAAAAAAAAAAAAAAAAAACAAAAAAAAAAACAAAAAAAAAACAAAAAACAAAAAGAATGGTCTATGTGAAAAGAACCCAAAAAGAGTAAAAATGGGTCAAATTGAATTATTCAGTATACTCTTAATTCTATTCTTTAGTATGGATGTCATCCTCAAATAGGGAGAGGTTGTTGGGTCATCTGAAGATTTGAAGATGACCTCCCGATCTTCCATTTTATATCATCATACTTAGAATATTTTGAGGTTCTTTTTATCAGCTTGGTTTCTATACAAATGTTCGGTGAAGTCGAAGATCAGCCGAAGAAGACAAAGAAGGAGAATATCTCTCAAAGCGGATTGAAGATAGACTCCTCAGCCTAAATCCAAGTATGCCTACTTGATCAACACCATTGGCCAGGATGGTATCGATCTCAGTCTTTAGGAGCCAAATACCTCTCAGTCTTAGGAGCCGAAGAACTCTCAGTCTTCAGGAGCCGAAGAACTCTTCGGCAACCGAAGAACTCTTCGGCAACCGAAGACTTCTTAATCTTCAAGGCCTGAAGATTTCTCAAACACATTGTACTTTTCTGACAAAGTATCTTTGTGATATCTTGCATGGACGTGGACCTCATCAGAAGATCAGAAAAAGTATGTTTTGTATTTTACACTATTTTAAGGAAAGGTCTCCACCATCCTCTGCAGGTCAACACTTCAAGCCAAAACACCTCAAGACAAAAGGTACATCCTGTACCTTGCTAAAGACCTGTGTCCATCCTTTGCTCAACAGGTGTCCCATGCATTTAATGCATGAGGCACTATAAGTATGGAGGATGGTTCAACATGTAAGATAACCAGCTCTACAACCTTCAAGTTCTCTAAGTGCCTGGCAACTTTCTCTCTACGAAGTTCAATTGTTTTCTAAGTGTTTTATAATTGTTTTTCATTCTCTTTGTGTAATATTGTTTGAATAGATTTCATCTATTCTCTTTCGCAACAATCAAAAGTTTTCTATGTGTAATTCTTGATTTCAAATCAATAAGAATTAAATTAAGTGAAAAAGTGTGTGTATTGTTTTCAAACCCCCCTTCTACAATACTTTTCTTATTTACTTTATGCTATTTGGGACCAACACTATTGTTGAGCCGTTATGGCGGATTTGATGTTAATTCTTTTTAAAACTATTTAAACTATCTTTTGAGAGGGAATTCACTAGACCTTATGGTCTAACCCTCACATTTTCAAAACTTAAAACCATTTTTAGGTAAGAAAGTGGTTGGGAGATCCTCCAAGGGAAAGGAGAAGGTGTGAAGTCACTAGATGAGGCGAGACATAGAGAGGATCCTATAGTTACCTTTAGATTCTATAATATCTCAGTTGTAGATGTTTTTACCCGCTGCAAATCTTGAGAATATTGTAATACTTTGAATTGGAATGTTGGGACTATAACACCCTCGAATATGGAAATAGCAACTAATTTAAAAATTTTTAAATACATCGATAATTGCTTCATCTACAAACACAATTTAAGATTTAACCTCAATACACACAATCTATAAACAAGACGGGTGCTACTAAAACCCAATAACAGTTAATGTCTCCAACCTGCAGAAGACTTCATGAACAACTTACTCTTGCATAAAGATAAGGCTCAACTCTTCATGAGGCTACTAGAGTCCGAACCCTCAACTGGAACCTGATGCACATGCCGACAAATAAAAAGGTTAGGCTTAACGCCTAGTGAGCTCATGAGTTTTAACATGAATAAATATATCTTTAAAAGAAATAAATTCAGTCCAAATTAAGATCCTTAGAAATGATTTACTTTAAAATGGAAACGACACATTTTCCCCATAATATGCATTTTTAAAGATAATGCTCCCAACCACTCATTCTTTATAAAACGATGCAACCCATAACTCACCCAAAACGGGATTATAATTCGACACCCAATTTGTAAAAACGTGGATAACACTTCATGTCCCAAAACACCCAAACACGGATGAGGCATAATACTCGACCCTTAAATAGCGGAAAACTGTTAGTCCAATTGAGATCATGATTGGTTTGATAAATGATAAACAAGAGATTGTAGGGAAGAAATCAGTAGATTATTATGCAAGAAAATAAATCTACATTACTAGAACAAGAAACAGATGCGGCTACATTGTGAAGGATTGTTGATTGCAAGATTGAAAGGGTTACAAGTTAACCTAAAACACAACTACATGATTTCTATTTATACTCCCTTGTCCCTTGTACATTAAAAGCCCAAACCCAATACAAGGCCCAATACACATTAGTAGATTACTTTATAAAACTTCTAATAAGAGCATAAAATATGTTCTAACATTCTCCCCCTAAGTTTTGTAAAGTAATCATTTTTTTGATCAGCTCCAGCTTCAGCTCCTCTCCCCCTTGATTTCTTTATAAAACTTAGTGTTGCATAAACTTCAAAGCATCCTTAAGCTCCCCCTAGAATGTAGCTCTTATCCTCGAAGTATCAACTGAAATATCAGATATGATGTAAACCATAACCTCGACTGAGTGCACATAAAGACAACTTTTTCCTCTAGTAAATCCAACACAATTCTTAACCCCCACAAGAATGATATGTGTGGATTATGGAGTGACACCTAAGTGCATCTTCAGTATATAACATCTGATCTGTCTGTGAACCATGAGTTGAAATAAGAATTCAGCTTAAGAACTTCATCTGATAAGCATACGGGCGGTAGCATCCGGTAGCAACACTATAATGCAAGGGTAGAAGGCAAGCAATGTTCAACAACTGATGAAAGGTACTCATTTTCTGACTGGTTTCCAGAATACTGAGTCATCAAACCTGGAACTCCTTTCTTCACAAATCGGTTGGATGATTATCGGCTCTCAAGATTCTAAATCACAACCAAAGTGCAGAACAGTGATTGTAGTCGCTCACACTACTGAGTGATCAAGTCAGAAGAATGATAAAGTGCTCTCAACAGTCTAACAACTGAAGAAGCTTTCCAGACTGAAGATTGCAGATGCTCAGGCAGCCAACTCAATTTAAGCAGAGACCAAATCATCAAATCCAGAATCTGAAAATATTTGCAGATCATGAGCACTCGGTGAAATATAGATCAGTTGCTAAGGATATGTGACCAACCAGCTGTCACATATGCATTCCGTGTATAAAGCTCAAGAACAGGGCAAACTTGTATGAAATAGGGTTCAGAACAGTCAAAATTCTCAAAAATATCACCAACTTTCGCAACCAACTGAAATTCGTAGATCCTTATAGACATTAGAGCACAGTTCACAATATGCATTAAGTTTAAAGCACAATTCGTAGAGGCTTGCATTGCGAAACCTCAACTTTTGCAAGCCTCATGTTCGCGAATCCTCGCGTTTCGCATTACTTATATTCACGAAACCTTCAGAATTCGCAACCCACTATCCTGCGAATTCTGGACTTAGAACATTTTCAAAATTTTGGAATCCACTTTTCGCAAACACAACCTGCGAAACTTAGACATTTAGAAACAAATGACCTGCGAATTCCTTTAGAATTCGTACACAACATGTGCACAGTGACCTGCGAATCCTTAACTTTCACAATATAGCCACTTGCGAATTCTACACTTCAAAATTTTGTTGTGTCCAATGTTCTGCGAATCCTTCTCTGCGAATCCTTCTCTGCGAATCCTTCTCATTCTGCGTGTTCTTCTTGAATCTTGCGAAATATGTAGATCTCGAACTTATTTTCTGACTTTCTTCAATCAATCCTTCGAAACATCGATTCATGAGTTGATACTTTATCCACAGGTTCGAAAACGTCATTGAAGCACATTTGTAGTTGAACACAAAGTCTAATTTCGACTCTATGCCCAAAGTCGATTCAACCACAGTAAAAAAAATTCGAACTAAATGAACTAAAAAACAATCGATTCGACTTTCTGGATCGAAATTGTTATATACAGACTGTTCCATTTAAACACAATCAGATCTCAGATCGTGCAGAAAGATTGATTTATGTTAAGCTCTGATACCAATTGTTAGTCCAATTGAGATCATGATTGGTTTGATAAATGATAAACAAGAGATTGTAGGGAAGAAATCAGTAGATTATTATGCAAGAAAATAAATCTACACTACTAGAACAAGAAGCAGATGCGACTACATTGTGAAGGATTGTTGATTGCAAGATTGAAAGGGTTACAAGTTAACCTAAAACACAACTACATGATTTCTATTTATACTCCCTTGTCCCTTGTACATTAAAAGCCCAAACCCAATACAAGGCCCAATACACATAAGTAGATTACTTTATAAAACTTCTAATAAGAACATAAAATATGTTCTAACAAAAACAATCCATAAAGATATAGTGCGTCATCAAAAACATGTAACTCGAATTAATACTCACGCGACTTTGAAATGGAATGAAATCCAAACATTAAAGCATGGACAATTAAATATCCAAAATACTACGGGCCAACAATGGGGAATACCCGTATCCGTTGAGAGTGGAGGAACACAAAAGTATGCCACTCAACAACGTTAATCGTATAACACTTCACGACATAAAAGCCCAAGTGTCCCTACGATTGCTTGACAAGTTCCACCCAAAGAGACAGCTGACCTTAGCGAATACCACCGGGATTACCGCCAAAGGCTCAGCACACGGGGGATACAACGAAGGCATTGCCCCACATGGCGAAGGTCCCAAACGCCCATCATAGGAATACCCATAGTCATAATAGCTCACCCGAACTCAGCCCTCCTAGTGCCTACTTGTAAAGTCAAGGTCATAAAACATGAGTCCCGGAGTCCAACCCCGTACCACCCAACTGACCATCAAATAAGACTGACTTACGTGCCTATGGATCCAATGCAACACAGTCTAAGATTACATGACTACACATGAATGACTAAAGCACTAGAGCCTGTAATTATCATAATTATGCAATAAAATGCATTAAACTGTAAATCATAATTTGGACTCTAAATCGAGCCATAAAAACCGGACAATTGTCCTCAAGACTCTTTTAAGTCAACACCGAGCTAAAATGCTCGAAATCCCTCTTCCCAACAAATAACGGTCCCCCAAAATAATGAAATGTCTTTAAACGATG
Organism: Arctium minus; assembly: GCA_954870635.1. Classification (NCBI taxonomy): domain Eukaryota; kingdom Viridiplantae; phylum Streptophyta; class Magnoliopsida; order Asterales; family Asteraceae; genus Arctium; species Arctium minus. The sequence continues at coordinate 22,455,409 of OX941082.1, forward strand.
TTTATGCAGACACATACCCCAAAGAGGTGATTGACCCAAAACTCATCACGTATTAGGACCAAGGATTAACCAAATAGTTTATGAACTCAAATATCCCAAAATGTCGTACGTCATAAATTAGAATTCATTTGTACAAAAATCACCGAAGATGCATAATTCATAAAAAGGGCTTTATTTGTACCAAATCGCTAAGTATATGTAAAACATGTCATTTACTTGTTGAAACATTCAAAACCCGAATATGAGCATTTCATGGAACTAAACGACCCAAGTTTACCAAATATGAAAACTTATTAAATACCCACACTTGACAAATACCAAGTAAAATGTATTTTTACTTTAAAATACACATTTTGGCATGTACATAGTTTTCACAAGGCATCTTGAACTCACCTTGCTAGGTTAAGTTAAACCTAGGTTTCAATCCACAACCATTAGCCTTCAAAAACATAGATCTCACCCAAAGCTTTCCGAAGACATCCATTCCAACTCTTCAACTCAAGTTTCCAAAACCACTTAGGTTTGGGTGAAAACCTAGAAAATTCTACCATGGAGCTTGAGGTTGAAGATGACAATGGTAGACACTTGCCAAAGCTCTCATTCTACCACTTGATGATGGAGCACTCTAGGAACACAAGAAATTAACCCAAAATGAGTTAGGGTTTGAGGAGAATGAAGAAGAAACGGTTTGGGGGAGAGTGGAGAAGTTTTAGAGAAGAGAAATGAGGAAATAGACTGAAATCCCATACTTAAAAACACCCTGCACCTTGCATGCAACATTGCCCAGGGCAATGTTGCCAGGTGCCTCTAGGCCGCAGTACCTCCCCTGCGACTGTGACGGTGCGACTATGACACTGTCATAGTCGCCGGACATTGTCGCGGGACCTTTCCCGAGCCCCGAAACTCGACTTTTTCACTGCCAATACTCTCGATACTCCAAGGGACTTTAAACAAAACATTTCCCAACAAAACCCCACTGTTTACAAGTCACAGAAACGACCGGGTGATGATACTCTCGACAGCAGCCTCCTTGGGCACAATACACTTATATCCAAGTGCACACTTAACTCACTAAGCAGTCTTTACCCACAAGACTACAATTGTCTCCCAACCTTGGATGACACTTACTACCTCAAGAGCAACTTGTAATCCTGATCTCACACCGGCCAACACCCTTTAGTTGAACCTGCTTCTGAATCCAAACCAATGCTCGACATCGATTCCCAAAGAATTCCCAAAATTCTTAAGGAATCGTCCTTGATATTGGCAACGCCGTCCAATTCGAGGCGTACCCATACGCTCTCTACGTAGCTGATTAAAGCAGATCCAATTATCACTCGCTCAAATATACTCTCAACCTCAAAACGTTCCCTTCATAAATCTTTACCACAACGGGGAAACTTGCACACACATTGACACTTAATCATCAACATCTAACCTACTTTTAATTTCACCACCAAGAGGTCAACATTTCACATGATCTAACGGGATACCCCCAGACATTCAAGGATTCATTGACTTCAAGAAACGATTCAACGTCTAATACCAAAATGGTGACATCAAAACGCGGATATCCCACCCAATACTGCATTCCTAAAGTATTGTCGCATTAAGGTTGACACTTAACAGAGGACTAATATTCCCAAATCCTACATCCCTAACAGACGGACCAAAAAATTCCTTGATTACGGAATCAATTAAGATGGTACACCTTCAACATATGTCACGATGTCGGACTGACAAGCGACCTATTAATTAGAACCCAACCATGCGTAGATAATCATACAAGACCTTATCTCGCAGGTTCACCGAAGCATAGAGATCCTCTCTGAATTAACTGGGGAACAAAACCTAATACCTCCACTATTCAAGCGCGACCCGAAACAAAAGTGAAACTCAAATTCAAGATTGGCCACAAGTCGGATCATCCGTCTCTTCAAATCCCAAGGACTCCTTAGTTCCTTAATTACAACTCCTTTCACAACAGGGTTAAATCTATATGCCTAATGAGTTCAAGGTTTTCAACTAACATGCCGATTTAAACTTTTATAAAACTTTCAAATACGTAAGCTTTACAATAATTGGTCGTGCAGTAAAATCCACTACCGATCACTCGATAGGTTGAAGATTGATCACCGACGCTACACATATGAAGCCATTTCCAAAATTCTTTTGATCAATATTAACGTAAATAAAACAGTAACAAAGGTGAGTAGCAAAATTCACACTATAATCATGAGAATAATTGCCTGCACCCCAAACACGTGAAATAAATGTTTGTATAGCTCCAAAAGAGAACTTCACAACTTTTAACTTTTCCTTCTTTAACCAAAAACGTTGCGGCATAAAACTTTCAACAAGTCTCTTATGCATCAGTTTATTCCCCAAATTTTATGCATCAGTTTATTCCGTTATGGCGGATTTGATGTTAATTCTTTTTAAAACTATTTAAACTATCTTTTGAGAGGGAATTCACTAGAACTTATGGTCTAACCCCACATTTCCAAAACTTAAAACCATTTTTAGGTAAGAAAGTGGTTGGGAGCTCCTCCAAGGGAAAGGAGAAGGTGTGAAGTCACTAGAGGAGGCGAGACATAGAGAGGATCCTATAATTACCTTTAGATTCTATAATATCTCAGTTGTAGATGTTTTTACCCGCTGCAAATCTTGAGAATATTGTAATACTTTGAATTGGAATGTTGGGACCAATAAGAATATGTACTCTTATTGCATGTTTGTGCTATTTTGGATTTTGGGTTGTTATAAGAACCATTCATAGATAATTATCTTTTAGAAGGTTTAACAAACTAACCCATTAAAACCAAGAAAAGGATTACAAGTTCAAAACATATAGAGATCCATGAATAACCATTTTAGGGAGAAATTAATCCAACCAACCTAAGAATCTAGATCAAAATGGTTTACAAAAGAAGATTCTTTAAACCAAATCACAATAACAAACCCATCAAACTCAACCTTTCACTAACAAATAGGTTAATTCTTAATTGAAACACAAATAGGGAAGAACTAAAGAAGTCCATACCTCAAAATAAGCTTTCAGACCCAAACTCCAAAGGCTTCTTCCTTGCTTGCCTCTCAAAACACACACACACACACATACACACACAAAAGCATACACAGGGAACAAATTTGGAACAAAGTGAAGACCAAAAGACGAGGTGACCCACACTATCGGTTTTCTAATTCACTAAGACCCCCACTATGTCAACATAACAAAATCAACCCTGAGCTTTGACTTAAAACATAATAGGGAATTACAACATCTCCCCCTTATAGGAATTCTGTCTCGGAATTCAATCAATATAATAAACGGGGGTATTTCGATCTCATTTCGGACTCCCGTTTCCAAGTAGCATCTTGACCCTTGTGATAACGCCACATAACTTTTACTAATTCGATTGATTTTTTCTCAATTTTCTCTCTTTGTAATCGATTATATATTCTGACTCTTCAACAAAACTTAGTTTCTCATCGACTTGGACTTCTAGTGACGGGATTGCCTGTTCAAGATTAGTTACACATTTTCTCAGATTTGACACATGAAAAGTATTTTGAATACCGTTCAATTCTAATGGAAGTTCTAACCGGTACGCTACATGACCAATTCAATCAGTAATCATAAACGGTCCAATATATCTCGAACTTAATTTACCCCGTTTACCGAATTGAACGATTCCTTTCCAAGGAGACACTTTCAACATTACACTATCCCCAACCTGAAACTCAATGGGCTTACAGCATTTATCGGCGTAGCTTTTCTATGGATCCTGAGCCATTTTCAAACGTTCACGAATCTGACCGATCTTATTAGTAGTCAACGAAAAAATTTCCGGTCTGGCTAATTGTTTCTCACCCATCTCATTCCAGCATAAAGGCGTTCTATATTTTATTCCATATAGAATTTTGAAGGGTGGCGCTTGATTACTCGAGTGATAACTATTGTTTTAAGTGAATTCAACCTAAGGTAAATGCCCTTCCCAAGAACCACCAAAGTAACATGTCTTCGAGTGTTTGAATCTATCGTTCACTCTAACCATCTGTCGGCGGGTGATAAGTAGTATCAACTTTATCTCGGATCCCATCTCTCTCTAAAAACTCTTCCAAATCTTTAAAGTATATCGACTGTCTCGATCCGATATAATCGATAATGGCACGCCATGACAAGTTACCACTTCATCAGTATACAACTTTCCTGACTTTTCTAATGGATATGATTCTTTAATTGGTAAGAAATGAACCGACTTTGACAATTGATCAACAATAATCCACATAAAATCAAAATCTTTTAGAGTTCTCGATAAGTTTGTTACAAAATCCATCGTGATGTGATCTCATTTCCAAACCAGAATTACCAACTATTTCAACTTACCATAAGGTCGTTGATGTTCCACTTTAACCTGCAAACAAGTTAAACAACGCTCCACATATCGAGCAATATCTTTCTTCAGACTCAACCACCAATAGAATTGTCGCAAATCCCAGTACATTTTGTTAGTACCCGGATGAATAGAAAAATGAGACCGGTGAGCTTCATTCAAAACTCTTTCACATATGTCACCCAAACGAGGTACCGAAATTCTATTTTCGAAACACAATAATTCACGATTATCTTTCACTAATATCGATGACAATACCTGCAATTCGTTCCCGATTTAGATTCTCTTCTTTGAAGGCTTCAATTTGACACTTCTTTAGCTCCTCAAAAGTGTTTGGTAACAATTTGGCTTGTAATGCGATAGCTTTGATCGTTCCACTCTTTTCTTTACGGCATAAAGCATCAGCACACTAGATTTCCCCGGGTGATACATGATTTCTCAATCGTAATCATTTACCAATGCTAACCATTGTTATTGCATATTCGGTTCTTGTTGATCGAATAAATGTTGAAGACTCTTATGATCGGTGAAAATTTGGCATTTGGTATCGTACAAATAGTGTCACCAAATTTTCAAAGCAAATACAACGACGACAAGTTCCATATTATGAGTGGGATACTCTCTTTTGTCATCTTTCAATCGACTAGAAGTATAAACAATAACCTTTCCACGCTGCATCAATAAAATTGCTAAATAATGAAGCGAATTGCTTACTTATATTAATTTCTTAACAATCCATTATAACTTACTTTTATTTACTAAAAAATAATCGCGTTAAATTTTGTGTTGTTTGTCCATCACTTATTGCATTTATTCAAAGTATGCACGTGTGTGGGTAAAATTATGTCCATTACTATATTGTGAATGTCAAACATAGTTAAATGTTTTCACCTATCTCTATGTATTAATGCTTTTTTTACATTAAACTTTTTAATTGATACAAAATCACAAATACATTATATATTGTATCAGAAACTTTGATATTGTTGAGAGGAAAGACAATTACCGACTGTTTTCTACTAAATACAAGATATATAATTTTTGACTTTGCCTTTCCTAAAGAGATTAGAGGAAGGCACGATGAAGATACCATGAATGGATATATCAAAAGTTAGTTAAATCACACATTATTGACGACACCATCTTGTTAGGGCTATAAATCTAAATTATATATATTCATTATTTTTATGTTCAACTTTTCTCTTGTAATCATTTTATTTATTTTTACATAATTTTTTTTTTCATAAAGAGGTAGGGTGTCATTATGGCACGGGTGAAATTGAAGTCATTGGAGATGGTAGGAGAAAAAGGGTCTAGATAACTTCAACTACATTATGATCATAATATTTCTATATCTTCCCTACTTATATTTTCATAATAATATATTTATTCATTGCGCAAAGTGCAGTGTTATTAGCTAGTTGAATAATACTTTAAATCCAAGCATTTTAATAAAAAAAATCATTTAAAAAACACATGACGCACTATTTTTCCAATGAACATATCACTACCATTGACGACTACTAACCTACACCTTTCACTACCAATGACAACCACCAACCCACCAGAGCAAAACTCATATGTAGATGAACATGAACAGTAAAAAACTGTAATAATCATTGAAAATTAAATTATAGTGTTTTACTGTTTCAAATAAATCAAGGGGCCAATATAATATATCAAGTAGAGATGTAGAAGGTGCCAAACTAAGAAAAGTTGACGAGTTTTTGTAACCCTCTATTAAACCTTCTTTTAAATTTTGGAGAATGATAGGTGAAGGGTTATTGTGATCTTTTGTAATTAGATCACAATAATTATGAAGGCAATTGAGGATGAGAAAGTGATATCGAGATTGACTATAAAAGGGGTTGGGAAAGTTGTATCTTTAGATATGAACATCAATATCTAGAGATATCTGCAATGCAAAGGTCCACACTTGAAAGGATGAAGTTGATTTTATAGATCGATCCTAATAAGTCCAACATAACTAGGGTGGCAGTGGCTCCTTCGATGACCGTTTCGGGGTTACGATTTATATTTTGACATGACTCTTTTAAAATAGGTTGCATACGCTGCTTTGTATTTTTATGCAAAGCTTGCTAATTTTCTTTGTGATTTTATCATATGTTGCATATGGTGAAAAGTATGATGTTTTGAACATTCAAACATACAATGATCATGTGTATTTTGAATATTTGTATGACAATGGTGATGTACTACAGTGTTGATTGCAAAAACAGAGAGGTTGTATGAGTCTGTTGATCAAGACCCAACTATAAGGACAAACATGTTGTATGAGCTTGTTTGTTTGCGGGATTTAAGCCGGAAGAGCGGACATATGTTGTGTGAGTTCACACTCTCCTTTTGTAAATCCTTTCTTTTCAGCACTGAACACATGAACAAACTGTTGAGACCAAAGGGCCTTTGGCCTAGCGGTATCGGAGTCTTTGGCCTTCTAGGAGGTTAGGGGTTCAAACCTCACCAAAGGTGAGGAGGGTGTGTGAGTTATATTTGTTGCATTTGCCGTATATAAATATTATATACTTCAAAAAGAAAAAAGAATTAGCTTGAGATCTGTTCCGAGAGAAGCCTTTAGATTTGCTCTTTTTATAAGATTTAGAGTTGAAAGATAAAGGGTTAGAACCACAATGATTGCAATGAAGGTGTAACACCCTAAAAATCCGGGTAATTTTATGTTGGGTCTGAAATGAGCTAAGGATGATTAATACTGCCAGATACTACTTCTTGTGTAATTAATACTGCTGAAGGAACTTACTACTGCTAGACAAGTTAATATTGTTAGCATGTTAGTACTGCAAGAAAAGGTTAATACTGCTGAGATGGTTAATGCTGCTGAAAGAATTAATACTGCTTATGAAGAATAAAGCTGCTGAGAAGATAATGATGGAATGATGCTAAAGTCAAGAAGATTTGAAGATAATTATGGACTGGATCACGAAGATTAATTTTTCTTTTATAATTATCTTGTAATTTGTCTTGTATATATATTGTATAGAAGGCATAGTTTAGAAGATATTGATAGAGTTTTCAATATACGTTTTAGTGAGAATTAACCTCAAGATTCATTGTAATCCTTTCTTTAGAGAAGTTCAGAACGTCTGTTGAGCCTGTTCAACAGATTGAGGTTTTTGTTTGTAATCATTAAGTTTAATCAATATAACTTGTGATTTGCATTCAAGTACTGTTTCATTGATTGAGTGTTAAAGTATTTTTCCGCAACTTCTTTAACATTGTTTCTGAGTGTGTTAATTAAATTCTTCATTAGAATTTTTCGATCTTGACAAGTGGTATCAGAACAAGTGTAACTCAGAAAGCAAGAATCATCATGGACGGATCAAGCGATAATGTTCTTGTTTCAAAAGTCCCCATGCTCAAACCCAATGAGTTTGACTTGTGGAAAATCAGAATCAAGCAGTACATTCTTCTCACAGACTTCTCAATGTGGGACATCATTGAGAATGGTCCCTCAGATGGAGGAAAGATGGACGCAGAAGGCAAGAGACCTCCACCAAAGATAGATGGAGAAAGGAAGATGAGGCAGACAGAGATGAAAGCCTTGAGCACTCTACTCTTGGCTATACCTAATGAGTACCAACACCAGTTCTGCAACTGCACAGATGCACAAATTCTATGGTATGCACTGGAGAAAAGATTTTCTGGTACTAAAAGTACCAAGAGAAATCAGAAGGCCATCCTGAAGCAGCAATATGAAAACTTCATGTCTACAAAGAATGAGTCCATGACTCAAACTTTTGATAGATTTAATAAGTTAACTGGTGAATTGGCTACTGTTGGTGTCCAGATAGATCAAGATGATGTCAACAGAAAATTTCTAAGATCTCTTGGTGATGAGTGGACTATGTACACTGTCTCCTTCAGACAAAATGACCAACTGGAGGACAAGGAAATGGATGACCTCTATAATGACCTTAGGGTGTTTGAAGCAGAGGTAGAAGCAAAGAAGAGGCCCTCTGGATACTCATACAATGCTGCTCTTTTATCATCTTCTACTGATTCTGCTGCTAATACAGAATCAGTTAGTGCTGCCTATGGATCAAAGTAAGATGGATCTAATGACTCAGTTTTAGAAGCTTTTCTAGCCAGTCATGCTAATTCCACTCTAATTAATGATGACTTAGAACAGATAAATGCTGATGATATGGAAGAGATGGATATCAAGTGGCAGATGGCTATGCTCACAATGAGGGTAAAAAGATTCATCAAAAGGACTGGAAGGAATAACTTTGCTCAGAAAAGAGAAGATGGGGTTGGATTTGATAAATCCAAGGTTGAATGTTACAAGTGTCACAAGTTGGGGCATTTTACAAGAGAATGCAGAAGTGGAATGCCTCAACAGCATACTAGCAACCATCAACCATCAAAGTCCACTAGCTTCAACAACAAGAACTCTTCTCAAGCTCTTGTTTCCCAAGAAGGAATGGGATTTGATTGGAGTGACCAAGCAGAAGAAGTAGTTCAGAATAAAGCTTTAATGGCTAAAGTTTCAGAGTCAGCAAGCACTGATATTCCCACAGAGGTTAAATCTAACCTTTGCTCAAAATCTTGCATAGAAACTGTTAAAAAGTACAGGGATCACAATCAAAGCATGTGTGATGACGTAAAAAGGTTAGAGAAAATAGAAGAGAGTATGTTGTGATTGTTGAGAATTTGGAAGAACAGATTAAGGCATACAAAGCCAATGAACTTCAACACACATATGATACTAACTACTGGAAGTGGGAAAAGAATCAGTTAGATTTTAAGCTTAAAAAGTCTGAAGAGGAATGTGAGAAGATATGGAGTGATTTTGAGAAAGCCAAGCTGGACATTGAGAAGTTTTCCAATGCCTCTAAAGCAATGGACTCACTTCTAAAATCTCAAGTCCATGACAACCTAAAAAGAGGTTTAGGATACAACAGTACCCCTCCACCCTATAACAATAACTATATCCCTCCCACTTCAGACCTCTTAGAAAGACAAGAGAAAATAGACTTACCTGCAGGAGCCACAGATGTAGATCCTCTTGACAGTGTAGTGATTGAGGAAGAGACCATTAAGGGTAAGAATAAGGATGACCTTAAAGAAATTCCTTTAGAAAATCATATCCTTACTAATGAAGGGGGGGGGGGGGTAAACATTTTGTAAAGAGTGAAAAGGCTGAAAGTTCTAAGAGAGGTAAGGGAAAGGTACAGGGAGTCCATTACATGCAAACCACGGTTGTTAATCCCTGTACTTGTAAACAGAATCAACCCCAACAACATGATAAAACAAGGGGAAATCAAAGAAATATAAATAATCAGTGGGCTTTAAAACAAGGAATTGATCTGAGAAAAATAAACAGACCAAAGCCTTGTTTTATCTGTGGCAAGTTAAATCATCTAGCCAAACACTGTTATTTTAATCCTATTAACCAAAGGATCACTTTTCAAAGAAATATACAAAATCCTGTTGGTTATAGGAAGCAAATAAGGAATCATATGGTTGAGAATGTGAGAAGGGCACCTATAAAATCCCATGCTCAGAATAAGTTTGCTAATTCAAAGAAAAATACTCCAAGTAAACCAAGGAGTAACTTAAAGAAAAAGAAAGCAAACAACTTTGTCCTGGTGTTGGTTCCAAAAATAAAGAAATCTGTTAGTACTGCTACTTCAAATAGTACTGCTGACAGAAATAGTGATGCTGCAAGCAATACTACTGCTAACCCAGTTAGTACTGCTAACAAAGTTAGTACTGCTAACCCAATTAGTACTGCTAATGATGTTAATACTGCTAACAAAGTTAGTACTGCCAATTAAGTTAGTACTGCTTCCAGTGACAGGCCCATTCTTCTGACAAAGTATTCAAGCAATAAGATTCCTCAGTTTGATAATCTCATCAAGTCTGAATATGAATATGTTGATGAGAATGGGAAACCCAAGACCACTTTGTCTTGGGTTCCTATTAAAAACTAACTGCTTTATTATATGTGCAGGGCAACCAATAGCTCAAGGGAAGGAACATTTGTCATGTTGATAGTGGTTGTTCCAGGCACATGACAGGTAACATGGCCTGCCTTCAAAACTTCAAAAGAATTGATGGAGGACATGTTGCTTTTGGTGATAATCCAGCAGGTGGAAAGATAAGTGGAAAAGGTAATGTGTCAAAAGGTAAGATGACCTTCGAGGATGTATACTATGTTGAGCAATTGAGATACAACCTGTTAAGTGTATCACAGGTCTGTGACAAGAAACATAGCATATTATTCAATGATACTGAATGTATTATCCTTGCTCCAGGGTTCAAGGTAGTTGATGAAAGTATGATACTACTTAGAACTCCTAGAAAGGACAATGTTTATTGCTTAGACTTGGAGAGTGTAGCTTCTGATTCATCTTTAAATTGTTTATTGTTAAAAAGCTTCATTGGATGAATCATCTCTTTGGCACAGAAGGATGTGTCACATGAACTTTAAAACAATGAACAAACTTGTGAAAAACAACCTTGTAAGAGGTTTGCCATAAAAGGTATTTTCATGTGATGATCATTGTGTTGCATGTCTTAAAGGCAAACAACACAAAACTTCTCATAAGTCCAAAGAGATAAATACAATCTCTTCACCTCTTAATTTACTGCATACAGATCTGTTTGGACCTACAAATGTGATGAGTATTGGTAAGAAATCCTACTGCTTGGTTATTGTTGATGATTTCTCTAGATTCACTTGGGTCTATTTTCTGAGGACTAAGGATGAGACAAATAGACTAATCAAATCCTTTGTTCTTAGAGTTGAAAACCAAAAAAATCTAAGAGTTAAAGTCATCAGGTCTGATAATTGAACTGAATTTAAAAATAATGACCTAAACAACTTCTGTGAGGAAAAAGGCATTGAAAGACAATACAGTGCTCCTAGGACTCCTCAACAGAATGGTGTTGCTGAAAGGAGAAATAGGACTCTGATAGAGGCTGCTAGATCTCTGTTGGCAGATTCAAAACATCCAATTACTTTTTGGGCAGAAGTAGTTAATACTGCCTGCTATGTTCAAAACAGAGTTCTAGTAGTGAAACCCCAAGACAAGACACCTTATGAGCTTTTTAAAAAGAAGAAACCTTTTATTGGATTTTTCAAACCATTTGGGTGTCCTTGCACAATTCTCAATACCAAAACTCACCTAGGCAAGTTTGATAGCAAAGCTGAGGATGGGTTTCTTGTTGGATATTCATCTCAAAGTAAGGCCTACAGAGTTTTCAACACCTCTTCTAGGATTATTGAGGAAAGTGACAATGTCAAATGCAATGAGAACACACCAAATCAACTTGGTTCAGGTCCTGATTGGCTATTTGACATTGATTCACTGTCTAATTCTTTGGGTTTCATTAATGAGCATAATGCAGGAACAGGGACAGAAAAGGTACAAATACAAAGACAAGAGTTTGTGTTGTTCCCAACACCTACTGCTGATCTTGTTGAATTCTGTGACCAAGATAAGAAAGATACTTCAGATTCAAAGGACACTAAACCAGCTTAGAATGAAGAGGATAGAGGTGAAAAGGAAGATCAACCCTCAGATTCAGGAATCAAAGGTCCTGAGATGCCATGTTTGGAAGAAGATGACACAGATGATGATAACTCTTCAGTTTTTGGTGGCAGCACTCCTGAAAAGAATGACTCTAATCTGGAAGTAGATATTAATGAAGAGGTTGTTCATCAAACAAGAGTTCAGAAAAATCATCCTACTCAATTGGTGATTGGTGACATCAATTCTCCTATAATCACAAGGAATCAAAGCAAGTTGGGAGGATTGAAGGACATACAATCAGGATTACTATCTTGCTTTCTATCACAGGTTGAACCCAAAAAGGCATTTGATGCAATGAAGGATCCAAGCTGGATAGAAGCAATACAAGAGAAGCTACTGCAGTTTGTGCTGCAGGATGTATAGGATTTGGTGGACCTTCCAAAAGGACACAAAGCTATAGGCACTAAATGGATCTTCAGGAACAAGAAAGATGAGAGAGGAATAGTAATAAAGAACAAGGCCAGATTAGTAGCACAAGGGTATACTCAAGAAGAGGGAATTGATTATGAAGAGGTATTTGCACCAGTGGCCAGGATTGAGGCAATCAGGCTATTTTTAGCCTATGTTTCTGTTATGAAGTTCAGGGTCTACCAGATGGATGTAAAGAGTGCTTTCCTATATGGGAGAATTGAAGAAGAAGTGTATGTCTGTCAGCCTCCAGGGTTTGAGAATCTAAATTATCCTGACAGAGTATACAAATTGAAGAAGGCACTCTATGGGCTACATCAAGAACCAAGGGCATGGTATGACACTTTGTCTACCTATCTCTTGGAAAATGGTTTTCAAAGAGGAATCATAGACAAGACTCTGTTCATTCAGAGGAAGAAGAAGGACATCATTATAGTGCAAATCTATGTGGATGATATTATCTTTGGATCCACAAAAGATCAAATTTGCAGAGATTTTGAAAAATTGATGCACAAGAGATTCAAGATGAGTTCTATGGGTGAACTTACTTTCTTCCTTGGGCTACAAGTTAAGCAGAAGAAAGATGGGATATTTATAAGCCAATCCAAGTATGTGCAGGACATTCTTACTAAGTTTGGATTCTCAGATTCAAAGCCTGCAAGCACACCCATGGAGACACACAAACAGATCATTGTAGATCTTGAGGGGGAGGATGTGGATGTTCATCACTATAGATCCATGATTGGCTCCCTCATGTATCTCACTGCTTCAAGACCAGATATCATGTTTCCTGTTTATGTGTGTGCAAGATTTCAAGTAAGGCCTAAGCAGTCACACTTTCAAGCAGTCAAGAGGATATTCAGATATCTCAAAGGCCAACCTAGATTAGGTCTTTAGTATCCTCATGAGTCACCATTTGACCTACTTGCTTATTCAGACAGTGACTTGGGTGGTGCAAAGTTGGATAGAAAGTCAACTTCAGGGGGATGTCAGTTTTTGGGTGCAAGACTAGTGTCATGGCAGTGCAAGAAACAAACCACAGTGTCCACCTCTACAACAGAAGCAGAGTATATAGCTGCTGCAAGCTGCTGTTCACTGGTACTCTGGATTCAGAATCAAATGTTGGACTATGGTATAACTTTTCTTCACACTCCAATCTTCATAGACAATAACAGTGCTATTAGCATTGTTAATACTTAATAATCCAGTCAAGCACTCCAAAACAAAGCATATAGAAATCAGGTACCATTTTATCAGAGACTGTAATGAAAAGAAGCTAATTCAGGTTGTGAAAATCCATACAAGTAATCAATATGTTGATCTATTCACCAAAGCTTTTGATGTGGGTAGATTCACATTCTTGGTCACAAGTGTGGGCATGATAAACACTGAATAAGACTCCTTTATTCTGCTTTATGTACCATTTCTGTATAAATTCCTTCCTGTCTACTTTCTCCTTTTATATTGTGCATGGTGCTGCTAACCTTGTGTGTTTAAGTGTTTCAGATTGCTTCAACTGAATACTTAGTACTTCTAGTTCAGTTAATACTGCTCTGTATATTACTCATGATGTCAGTTCCAATATGGTTAAGTATGGTTACTACTGCTAGGTGGTTTATACTGCCAGTGCAAAAGTTACTACTGCTTGCCTTATTTCTACTGCTAATCAGTGTTACTACTGCTGACATGTGTTACTATTGCTAGTCTGTGTTAATACTGCCAAGTATGTGTTACTACTGCTAATATGAGTTAATGTTGCGGGCCTGTTAATACTGCTAGGGTACTTAGTACTGCTTCTAACTGAAACCCTCCACCTATAAATACCCTTTGTGACCGCCAAAATACAAACGGGTCTTTGAACTTCCATTGCTACTCTTTCTCTCTCTCTCTCGATTTCTTGCTTACCAGCGTAAACCCTAGTTGCGATTCGAACCAATCAGAACGATGGCAGGACTAGAATTCTTTGATGAACACAATGAGGTTGCTATGCTGCAAAAACTCAAACAGGCTGAAGGTTTTCATTCGATTGTGGATTTCCTCAAATCGTCCCACATTGCCTATGCCCTCACTGTCAATCCCACAATCTGTGTGGAACATCTACGACAATTTTGGGCAAATGCTACAATCCACACTCAAGATAGCACTCAGGTCATCAAAACAAGGGTGTGTGATAAACCCCTGACCATCTCAGAAGAGTGTATTCGCATCCATCTACGCTTAGATGATGCCTCAGGTATTACCTCTCTCCCTAAGGAAGATCTCTTCCAAGTTCTAAATCGAATGGGGTATGAAGGTCCCACAGAGGTATTCAAGTTCTTCAAGAACAGATTTTCACCTCAGTGGCGATTCTTTGTTCATACCCTACAACACTGCATTTCAAGAAAAACAACTGGCTGGAGTGAGTTCAGCAGCACCATAGCCTATGCTTTGGTCTGCTTAGCGACTTCTAGAAAGTTTAATTTCTCTCAAATGATATTAAACGATTTAATGTCAAACCTGGATACCAAATCAAAAAGCTTTTATATGTATCAAAGGTTTGTACAAGAAGTACTTAATAAGGAATTGACGGATTTACCTACCTTCAAGGAGGTATATGTACCAAAACTCCCAAAAGGGAAAGTGTTCTCAAATATGAAGAGGCCCAGTAAGGACTTCTCAGGTCTAGACACACCATTGTTCTCTACAATGATGGTTGTGTCCCACTCTCAAGGTGAGGCATTAGACCAACCTACTGATGACCTACCCGCACCTTCCACTACAAAGCATATCCCTCAGTCCCTTCTAAAGAAGCCAACATCACCTATTACTCATACATACGCAAGGAAAAAGGTACAAAAGGTTCCTTCCCTTCTAGTATCTTCACCCCCACAGCCTAAAAGCCCTCTGATGGAGCATTTTCCATCAGAGAATATCCAAAGGGAAACCACAGGGGTGTCTCCCAACCCCAAGAAGGTGCTCAATAAGGAGGAGGAAGAGCATGTGGGCAGTGAGGCTCACACTACTGACTGTGCACAAAGTGCAGGGTAAGACAGTGTGAACATCTTTAAGACCTTCCCCACGGCAACTTTGGGTGAGCAATCATCTAAAGGTCCCAGGTGCCAAGAAACCATGGGGGTAGAGGGTGCTTCTGCTAGGCAGAAGACTCCTACTAAAACTTCCAAGGATCCTTCCAGGGTGGTCAACACACCTAAAGGAGGTGAGGATAGATATAACTATGAGGAATTGATGGAAACTATTGCAAATGTCAACCTGGATGTACTCAAACAGGGTGCAGAAATAAAGGAAATGCAAAAGGTGATTATCTCCCAACAGGGGCAGATTGCTAATCTCAAGAAAATGGTTCTAAAGTTAGTGCACAAGAAGAAGAAAACCAAATTTGTGCTGAAGAAGAGGAACATTGATCATGATACTTCCAAAAAGGGGGAGACTGAAGCTGAAACTGCAAAACAAAGTAAGGATGGGATGGAATATAAATTTGAGGGGGAGATGGGTGCAGAAGCAGAAATTAGCAGAGAATCAGAAACAGAGGTAGTAGCAGAAACCTTTAAGGTAGCAGCAGAAATAGGCCTAGCAGCAGTAAAAGAATCTGAAGCAGAAATGGCAGAGTCAGCAGTAACAGAAAAGGTAGCAACAGAAACAGGGCTATCTATGGAAGAATTAGAAATAGCAGAAACCTTGGTCAAAGCTAAAAATGACACTCCTAAGGCCACTCAAAAGGCCAAGGGAGTGGAAATCAAAGAAGGTGGCCAAGAGCAGAAGAGAAAAGAAGTAAGTGAAGCTGAACTCAAAAGGAAAGGCAAAGAAAAAATGGATAAATCTGTGAAAGCTCAAAAGAAGCAGAAACAGATAGAGCTGGATGAGGAGATAGCCAAGAAGCTGCAAGCTGAATTAAGACAAGAGGAAGAGTCTCAAACTGCAAAAGATAGACAGATTGCTCTAGATCTGTCTATAAAGCTCAATGAAGAGTATCAAAAGAGTTTGAGGGCTGCTGCTAAAACCAAGAAAGTCCATGAAAAAGCATCTATGCCAAGGCAGCCAGTGACTGATAGTGAACCTGTAAAAGCTGACCCAATATCAGTCCAAGCCCCTGAAATTATCCATTGGGATATCCTGTAAGATCAAAGGAAGAAATACTTCAGGATTAAAAGGATGGGAGACAAGTATGAGGTTTACTCTACTTGGGGAAAAATCATCAGAAGCTGTTCTAGATGTGACTTAGAAGAAATGTTCAAGGTTGGAATGAGCTTGTATGAAAAGGACTTGACAGGAGAAGGAATGAGCTTAATAAGACTAGCCATGGAGTACTTATGCATGATGTTTAATCCTAGCAAAGTTCAACATGTTGTCAGAGATCTGCATCTGGAGAATAAATTCCAAAGAATAGACAATTGGATGCTATTTGAAAGGTGTGGAGTCTATGTCATCACTATTGACAAATTTTATCATGAGTACTACCTGGTGGATAAAATTTATGATCACAGCAAAGCCAAATTGCAGGGTATGTTGAATGCTAAGCTGGTATGCTCAAAGGATTCTGAAATGGCCAAGATAGTAGTCAGAAGAATCATCAATCAAAGCTTAGGTTTGGATCTTAATCTTGGGAATTGAGCTTAAGTTTTGAAAGTATCATGAAGACCAAATTTTGAAGAACTTAACTTCTCATTCTGAAAAGTTAAGTTAGGGTGAGATTGTTGGGTCTAAAATGAGCTAAGGATGATTAATACTGCCAGATACTACTTCTTGTGTAATTAATACTGCTAGCTCAATATTACTACTGCTGGTGAGATTAATACTGCTGAAGGAACTTACTACTGCTAGACAAGTTAATATTGTTAGCATGTTAGTACTGCAAGAAAAGGTTAATACTGTTGAGATGGTTAATGTTGCTGAAAGAATTAATACTGCTTATGAAGAATAAAGCTGCTGAGACTGCTTATGAAGAATAAAGCTGCTGAGAAGATAATGATGGAATGATGCTAAAGTCAAGGAGATTTGAAGATAATTGTGGACTGGATCATGAAGATTAATTTTTATTTTATAATTATCTTGTAATCTGTCTTGTATATATACTGTATAGAAGGCATAGTTTAGAAGATGTTGATAGAGTTTTCAATATACGTTTTAGTGAGAATTAACCTCAAGATTCATTGTAATCCTTTCTTTAAAGAAGTTCAGAACGTCTGTTGAGCCTGTTCAACAGATTGAGGTTTTTGTTTGTAATCATTAAGTTTAATCAATATAACTTGTGATTTGCATTTAAGTACTGTTTCATTGATTGAGTGTTAAAGTGTTTTTCCGCAACTTCTTTAACATTGTTTCTGAGTGTGTTAATTAAATTCTTCATTAGAATTTTTCGATCTTGACATTTTAAAAATTGAAAATTCGGCAATACGACATCTGTATTTGGAGCAAACCACCCAAAAAGGGTATAAGTGTATGCGTTTACAAAACCTGTATAAGATGCATGGGAAATCGACAACAAACTAATCTAAACCATTTCTATATAGATTACATAGGTTGTCAACCCAATTCCAAAAATGAATAAATTGTTTTAAACGCCAAGACTCCAAAATATCTATCATCCAAAAATGCCCTCAAGAGACCACGCTCTTCACTCAACCCTTTGACGACCCGCCGCTAAGGGAACCTGATATACATATCATTTGAGAAAAAGTGTTAGGCTTAAAGCCTAGTGAGAACATACAGTTTATATGATAATTTAGTAAGAAATTTAAATACAACATAAGTAAACCGTTTTCACCAATCGCCTTTGTAAATGATTTGATAAACACATAATGACCTTGCAGTCCAAATTACATCTTGCGATGTCGGGAAGACCCGAATTTCCAAGGACTGTGGTGGAACACAAAAGAAGCCACTTTCCAAGTTATTGAGCTCATCATACTAGGATCAAGGCCACGAATACGCCGGTTCGTACTAAGATGTGGGGGAGGACACCCAATGATCCCTAGTCATGCTCATTCGCTAGGATTTATATTTACGACCCACGGCTAGTATCTGGTCCCACATAACCATACCAAGTTGCCACCCTAGGGCCCAATGTCTTAACTAGCTACAAATGGGAGTTATCCCCAAATAATAAGTCGACTATATACCTATGAATCCACTAGTAATAGTCTAGAATTGTCACAATTTCATTTGTGACCAACTATAATCAAACATATAGTTCTCAATATCATCCATTTCCCAAATTACATTTTTATGGTTAACTACTGATAAGAAATATCAAGCCCACCATAAATCCTAAGACCATCACCTTATTTCCAAATATGTTTCCTTACCAAGTAAACCTTTCAAGTATAAAACCATTTTTATGTAACATGGATTTCCTTAACATTAATCCATTTATTTCCTTTTCACAAAATGACACTTTCAACCAAATACACATAGTATGCTTAAACATGAACTTGGCTAAAATGCCATAGGTTGAACATTTACTCATCAAAATGTGAAAACATCCACATATGTAGTTTCAAAACATAGATTGTTACATTGATTTACGAAAATGGTAAGAAACCCTAAAAATCTCAATGGATTTTGAGCAAACCCTAGAACTCCTACTTGGAAGGAACAAAAGATGAAGGTGAAGAGATGATTATCCTTGAACTCTAAATTTCACCACCCTAGAATCACCATAAATGAACCACATTAATAAATGTGAGAATAAATGAGGAAATATTGGTGGTTGGGGAGAATTTACCTTCAATAAACCAGAGAAAACGGGCTGCCAAAAAGAAAGAAAAGAGTGCCCAATGACCTAGAATTCAGAGTTGGGCAATAAATACCCATTGGACACCTGAGACTATGACGATGCGATAATGACATGGTCATTGTCGATGGTCAATGTCGCACCAGCCACCCAACCTTCTGTTGGTTTGGTGCGACTATGACACGGTGACAGTGACCGTGTCACAGTCGCTGGTCAATGTCGCCCAGCACTCCCTCGGGCCCCGAAACTTGTCTATTTCGCACCGAAGGCACCCCGTTCACCTCGAAGTTCGAGTAAGGACTTTTCTAGGTGATAGAAGTTGGATAAGAATATCAACAGAAGATTAAGGCTCTTACCGAAAACTCCGGGTGTTACAGAAGGTGCTTTCATGCTAAATCCAACAAACCTGAACAAACAAAATCTTTACATTTATTTGAACCAAAATTCAGATTACATTTGTTAGCACCAACATAAACGTTTTTGCAGGTAAAACTCTTACAACCATCATTGGGTACATTAGTATTTTTAACAGAAGTACTAAATTTTGAAAAACTCTGTTTTTCCTTCTGTTTAGAATATTTTATCTTCCCATCTAAACCATTAAAGTATTTCCTTTATTAGAAAGTAGAGAAATTTGAGTTAATAGAAGTCTTGAAAGCTGAATTCTCATTTTTAGAAGACTTTTCATAATCCAAATCAGATTTGGTTTCTGATTCTCCTACTTCAAAAACACCGGGCCTTTCATCATTTTTGATCATTAACAATTGAAGAGTTGGTCTGAGACTCAGAGTTTTCATATTCTATTTTTTCTTATAAAAACAATTTTTATCTTCCACAGAGTTTGGTTTAGATTCTTCAAAAATATCTTCAGTTTTAGAATCAGAACCATCCATCATTTCTTCAAAAGCATTGTCATACATTGTATGAATGAATTCTGATAATTTCTCAAACTTTGATTCTTTAACTACAACAGTTTCATCCATCTTTTTCTCATCACTAGGATCAAAGGAAGTAGATTCAGAATTAATTACTTAATCTTCAGAATTGTTAGAATGATATTCAGAATTATCATAATGACATTCAGGTTCAGAAAACTCTTCAACTTCAGTCTTTGATTCAACAAATGAACTTGTGGTAGAAAAGAATGACTCATGTTCAGTATAAGAAAATTCAGGTTTTCTCTTTTTATAACTCGTGTTTAAGTCATCGTATTTAAATCTCACATTCTTAAAACTTGATTCATGTGAATCAATTCTGTTATCAGATATATCATCATCTACTTTCTATTTAACTTTATCATAAGAATCAGATAAAGAACTTTCAAATTTAACGAAAGTCTCATAGATCTTTGTAATCTTTTGTGTGAAAGCACCCATTTTATCAAAACTGTAAAGATTTTCATAGGCGCTTTTCAAAACATTATTTTCAGGTAATCCCAAACCTATTTTTTGGAATATAAAATCTGGTGACTTTGGGATTGTTCGCCAAGAGATTCAGAGTCTATTCAGTTTGACCCCGTTTATACATCAAATCCTCCAATTGTTTAATCTTAGTGTAGGCCTCAGTTCTTTGTTCTAAACCAACTTCAAATTTAATTCTAAGTTCATACTTTTCAGAATTCATATTAACCAAATCCTTTTTCAACTCAGAAATTTTAGCTTCTAACTTAGATTTCTCAGCTCTAATCTCATCTTTTTCTTTTTCTCTATTTTCAGCTAAGCATTTGTAAAGAGCGTTTTCATCTCTATAATTCATAACCATGTGTCTTTCCTGTTTGAGTTTTCTTTCAAAATATCAAACTTAGATTTCATGAAAGCAATTTGAGACATTAAACTTGCAACTTCATTAGTATAATCATTATAGTCAAAAGAATGATGTACCTCAGATTCAACTTCTGACATTGTCTCCTCAGTAGTGTTGGTACTCATCAAATCCTTTGTCATCTTGATCACTTAAGATAAACTGAACTTGATATGATCGTTAATCAGTGATGATCTCGAACAATCTAAAATTTTGATAAAAAGTCAAACTTGGAAAGTCAACTCTTAAAAGTCAAATCAAAAATCAATTCTTGAAATTTTAATTTGAAATTCAACTATTGAAGATCAGATCTGAAAGTCAACTCTTGAAAGATAATCCTGAAACTCAAAGTTAGTACAGACAGTCAACATAAGTACAAGGACTAAAAAGTAAAATTCTAAAACTTCAAGTCCAAGGGTTAAAAGCGACATAAGTTGAAACTTAAGTCCATGGATTGAAAGTGACAATATATGAAACTTCAAAGTCCAGGTACTAAAAGTATACAAAATTGAAAGATAAACTAACTAAGATAACGGAAAAGGACTAATTTTGTAAAGAAAATTAACAGAAAGTTAACTCTAACAAAGTTAACAACACTTAACAGAAAAAGGACTAAAACTGAAAAAAAATTAATGGACTTAACGAACACTTAACAGAAAAGGACTGAAATTGTAACAAACTTAACGGCACATACGGAACAGTGTCATCTTCTCCATCCAACAACCACATTTACAACCCTTTGTTGTGCGACATTGTACTGTTCATAACCCTTTATTGTGTGACATATCACTGTTCATAACCTTTTGTTGTGAGACATATCATTGCTCATAACCCTTTGTGTGACATTTTCATGTTTAGATCCCTTTGATAGGCGACATTTTCATGTTTGGAACCCATTGATGTGCGAGATCCATGAAAATATACTAGCTACCTTCAGATTTGAAAATGATCGATCCAAGATTCTTACCAACTCAGAATTTCTTGATTAAACTTTGAAATGATGATCAACTTGTGTTTAGAAACACAATTAGAGAACGTCTAACCAACTAATTTGGATGAAACATCAAAAAACTTCACCAAAAATCTCAAGAACATATCACTTTTTCAAAACGTCCAAAAACTTAAAATCATCCAAAATCCTCAATAAAATTCAAATTGATGAATGAAATCAATTCAAATCTGTTCTAATATGATAGTCGAATAATATGAATATCAAAATAGATCAAGATTTCATCAAATCGAAAATTTCACCAAAAAAATTGAAGAACATATCGTATTTAGAACAACAAAACTTCAAAATTGATCAAAATCTCCAAATCACTTTGAATATATTGAATGAGAACGAATTGGATTGATAATATGATGAACAAAAGATCAAGTAGAAATCAAATCCAAACAAAAATTTAGACTTAAAAAAAATTAAGAACACAGTGACCTTCAAGAATTTCATGAAATCTTCAAAAAGATCATCATTAAATTTGCTCTGATACCAAATGTTGTTCCAGAATCAAGTTCAAATCACACACAAGATCAAGATCACGTAGTTTTATGTGTATTGATATGAATTCAAATACAATGAAAGCTCTCTCTCTCTCTCTCTCTCTCTCTCTCTCTCTCTCTTTCTAACCTCACAACTTTCTCTCTCTAGATCTTGAACTCACTTTCTTCAAAATGATCATATGTCTCTTACAATTACAAAGACACAAAGATGTTTATACCAGGTCAACACTTTACACTTTGACCTCTTCACTACATTTTACAAGAATGACCATGTAAACCCTTTAATCTTGATTACAATTACAATTTGGTCCAAACACACCATGTAAAGTTGTGTGGAACATGCATGTACCCTCCATAATATAATGTCGTTGTTTGTGAAAAGTATTTATTTATGTCAAATTCATGTTTACCCATGAAGCTTTGTGAAAATTGTTGTTACGAAAGTTATGTTTTACATAAAACCGTGAATTCATTGGGCCTTAGGCTCACTCAAATCATTTTCCAAACTTTCGGAACTCGGGTGAGTATTAGGCTGAAAAGAAGAGTTGGAGAAACAAAAGATCTGAGAATTAATACGTGAAGAAGATTGAGTGCAGATCAATACTTTGATCATATGTAGACTACTATATTGTTTTTAGGAATTATAAATAGATTGATATCTATCTTATGATGCAGAGATCTTATTTCCTCTACTATGTAAGTATTTGAACTTGTGATAGTATTTGTGATATATTGAGGTATTTAAAATTACGGGATGCTACAAAAACCTAGATTTTTCTTTGCATATCAGATTCGTAAAAATTAATCAGAATCAACCAAATAACAAAACGCAAAAGTAGATTTGTCTCAACAAATCATAATTTAAATCCAAATAAAAACCCTAAATCAAAAGTGAATAGATGTTATACAAATCCGTTCATAAATTTCATGATACATAAAAAATCAAACCTTAAATCAAATCTCTAGGAATTGAAAAAAAAATCAAAACCTAAACAAATTTACGCAAATCCATTTTTGAATCTGGGTTTTTGCAAATGAAATTGAAACTCTAAACACATCAAAACCCTAGTTTGGTTAAATCGATATTGAATTCTTCGAGTTCGTCGAATCAAAACCATGGCTTCTTTGAACTTATTGAATCATATCCTAGCTTATTCGAGTTCGTTGAATCAATACTTGTTTTTTCAAATAAAAATAAATCTTCGAGTGGAGGTGGTGAATGGTTGACGACGGTGGTTATTCCAATGGGGAACACTTAATACACTATTATTTAACCCAATACATTTCCCTTGAAACATATATTGGTCCTTACTAGGGATTTATTCCCTTTCAGAAACTAAATCGGTGTCTCGTCATCTCGGTTTGCATTTCCACACACATAAATATTATTTTCCTATATAATATAATATAATTATATCAAACTAGTTTTTAGCATGCTAACACAATATGAAAACATGTAACCATGAAAATCATTCTGAAAACAACCTAGAAGTGTATCCAGATTTCTAAGTCACATTAAGCCTCACCTTGATGTATAATAAGCCTCACCTTAATGTAAATGCTCTTTATCTTCCTTGTTATAATGTCTACCAACTTTCTTACATGTCCACTAAAACAACTATTAACATTCCATCCTAACATTGTTAAACACGTACCTTGATATGTTTCAAGTCAATTAAACAAGAACAAAATAATTTCAAACACCAAACACATTACAAAATCCAAATACTCCTTATACTGTTAAGAGCTTTTGTAATACAATATCTAAACACAATGTTTTTAAAAATCCCTTCTGATTCAGTAGTATCAATAATCACTTTAATTAGAATTATAATTGATTTAAAATTTTTTATAAAATTTGTCCATTGTTTCGGTCTAACATTCGACCACTTTCCAAAACTCCTGATTTGGATATATTACAAAAAAAAAAATCAAATTATAATTGTATCCAAAGATTAATAGTAAACATCTCAAACTTTCTAAATATATATCATAAGGCCTAATGTCAATTAACAAGTAATTTGTTATGAATCTTACAAACAATACAAAATATTTTGAATCCAAACACATCCACATAAAAGTTCACTTTGTCAACCCCACTTACACAAAATATTTTGAATCCAAACACATCCACATAAAAGTTCACTTTGTCAACCCCACTTACACAAAAATCCGTTCGTTAACATCATATGACACTGAAACCATATTAAAATAGATCAACTATAAAAATAGGATTTATCGACTGATTTCTTCGTCGAAAATTTCCGCCGTATTTATGACGGATCCAAAAAAGTCAACCTAATGTTGACTTCCACCACTTAATTTTTAAAAAAAATTAATTTTAAATTCAAATTAATTTTTGGCAGATTTTGTGGCAGAATTTAATTTTTTAATTAATTTAAAAAAAATCCACCACAAATCTTTTATAAATCTGTCATATATTTTAATTATTTTTAATTTTGAGGAATTTAAAAGAAACTACTTTAAATTTTTCATGGACGGATTTATGGCGGATCTTAATAAATTAATTAAATTTCGCTAAAAAATCCATGGGTGAATTTAGAAGATTCTTTTTTATTAAGGAATTTAAAATAATATCTAATTTTAATTAATTAAATTATTCGGCAGATTTGTGACATAATTTAATTTATTAACTTAGTTAGAGTAAATTACGGAATTGGTCCCTTAGGTATGTCGATTATTATGGATTTCGTCCTTTTTCTTTATTTCTTACAAAACAAATCTCCACGTATGCAGTTTGTTATGGATTTGGTCCTTCACATTAACGACCGTTCAACTTCTCCGTAAATATAAGAGTAAATTAGGTTTTTTCCTTTATTTTATCATTTTTGTCTGATCACAGGGACCAAATATGTAATTTACCAAAATGATTTATTTTCTTTTATTAACATAAAACCTAAACATATGAATTGATTATGAACATACAGGGAAGAATACAAGGGTTGTGATGCATTAATAACATATAAACATCAAGATCAAGATCAAGATCAATATCAAGAACACATGAACATAAATCATAATTGTGTACAGTTTGATACCAAAAATTGTGATACAAACCTGAAATTGAAACTTAAATCAGAAATCCTAAATCAAATTATAAATCAAGCTCTAAATCAAACATGCATGGAAAAAGATCAAAACCTAATTAAGCTTAAAACCCAGATTTGTAACCAAATCCATTAGGACCAAATCCAGATCCGGTTCGATGGAACAGAACTACGACGATGCAACGAAGAGACGATGCAGAAAAGACGATCAAAGATCCAAATCTAGATATGATCAAGGAGAAAAATCGTCTTTAGCATTGAGGAGGCGATGCAAGAGAAGCAACAGATCGAGGAGAAGATCTGTTTGGAGCAGATCTCGTCCCTGTTCAGATCAACTTGAAATAGATCCCATATAGAGTAAATCCCGTATGGTTCTCAGTTGCAACAGGGAAAAGAAAGAAGAGAGGGATGCAACGAACGAGTGGAGCATCATATCTCGAACCGAGATTTGAACCCGCCACCTTGAACCGATTTCAAGAAGCTTTCTTGTAGATCTGGGGGCTTACTATGGATGAGAGACAGAGAAAGTATTCTAGAGAAGTCACGCCGACGGAGAAGTTTAAAGAAGTCAAGCCGACAGTTTTTCAGGGGGGCTTTATTGTTGGTGATGATGGAGATTTGGTCTCTGTGGGTTTCAACGATCTAGTTTCAAATATAACACAATTTTGACTACATTACATGTTTGGTCCTTGTGGTATAAAAAAAGGATAAAATAAAGGTAAAAAACTAAAATGACCAATTTACCCTTAGTTAATGGACAAGTTGGAAGTCGTGAGTGTGAAGGAACAAATCCGTGACAATATGCATACGTGGAGGTTTCTTTTGCAATAAATAAAGAATAAGGACCAAATCCGTAATAAATGACATAGCTGAGAGACCAAATCCGTAATTTACTCATTTATTTATTAAAATTCGCCACTGAATATAATTATTAGTTTTTTTAAGTAGTAATATTTTTTTACGGTCGCAAATCGCCATTGAATATATTTTGTTTTTAAAAATATTTAATAAAAATAATATTTGCCAGTGAATATATTAAATCACCGACAGATTATCGGGGGATTTTCTAATTATTTAATTTAATTTCTTAGTAGGCCGATTTTTAAATAATTATGAAAATAATTAGCAGCGGATTGCCTGCGCCTTTATCCGTGTGTGATGATCCATCCGCCGGTGATCCATTTTCCCGCCAAGGTTTTCTCCGGTCGTGAGATCCGCCCATTTTCTGACGAATTTCCGGCAACCCAGTTCGTCAATGAAAGTCCAGAATTTAGTAGTGAGTTTTAACGTAAAAATCATACTTAAAAGCGACGGATTTTCTCGTGAATCCACTGTTACAATTTTACTTCTTTTCTGCTTCAAGAACACTAAAAATCACAGCTTTTGCTAACAGTTGCTATTGATTTATACTGGAACTCAGGGAGAATGTATTGATAATTTAATTTGATTTCGTTGGTCTATAGCTAAATGTGTGGGATTAGAATTATTAAAACTAACAAATGAATGATTACAACATTTTCTTACAACTATTATCTATCACAAACGAATCATCTTCAAAAGATTTGAAGATGATGAACTAATACAAACCCTAAACTAGAGAGAGAATTAGAAAGTCTGAAAATATTGTGTTAAAAGAAAATGATATGAATGAATGAGTTAACCCGAGCAAGAAGCTCGTTTAAAACGTTTTATTATTGCAAAATAGTCCTTCCAGCCCTTGCAGCTTAATCCCCTAATTAATCACAAATTGCTCCATTACCCTTGAGACTTCTACAAAAGTAATGTTCAGTCCCTGAACTCCTAATAAAACACAAAACAAACAAAATAAGTTAGAAAAGATATCAAGATTGGTCATATTTAAAAATTATCTTTCAACACCCGCCCTCAATCTTGACATCGAAAAAGATCCATCATATTTAATTTAGAAATGAGATAGTTGTGTTGATTTAAACCAAGCGATTTTGTGAAAATATCAGCTGGATTTTCTAAAGATAAAACTTTTACAGTTTTCAGCATTCCAGATGCAATCTTATCTCTTACTTGATGTATATCTATCTCAATATGTTTAGTCCTTTCATGAAATACAGGGTTATTAGCTATTTGGATGGCAAATTTATTGTCACAGTTTAAATTTACTGGAAGCAAATTTTTTAATTTTAAATCTGCTAAGATGTTAAGAACCCATATTATTTCACATAGAGCAGAAGCCATTGCCCTATATTCAGACTCAGCAGAGGAGCGTAAAACAGTAGGTTGTTTCTTGATTCTCCACGAGACCATACAATTTCCTAGAAAAAGACAGTACCCGGTAACAGGCCTCCTTGTTGACAAACACTTGCCCCAGTCAACATCAACAAAGGCAGAAAGTTTAAAATCAGAATTATAACAAGCAGAAAAATTAACACCCTTACCTGGAGAGGCCTTTAAGTATCTTAGAACACAAAGAGCCAGTTTCAAATGAGACTGACGAGGAGAATGCATGAATTGACTCAGACAATGAACATCAAATGCTATATGAGGCCTAGTAGCTAACAAATAGATAAGTCTGCCAATCAATTTCTGATATTCAGTAAAATCTTTCAAAGGAGGATCCTTTGATTCAGACCCAACGGAATCAGTAACTATTAAGTTCATATCCATAAGGCGTGTTAATAGGTTTACACCCCAAATATCCAAAATCACCTAATAGTTCAAGACAATACTTTCTTTGTGACATGCATACTCCATTCTCAGTTTCTAAAATTTCAATTCCTAAAAAAAACTTTAACAAACCAAGATCTTTTATTTTAAAGTTTGATTGCAAATGACTTTTAACCTTTTGAATTTCAGAATTAGAATTACCTGTAAGCAGGATGTCATCCACTTATACAAGAATAACAAGAAATACTTCACCAGTATATTTGGTAAACAGTGAATAATCACTAGTACTTTGAACAAAACCATGATCAAGAAGACAGTTAGAAAGTTTCTCATACCATTGTTGCGGTGCTTGTTTAAGTCCATACAAGGACTTCACAAGCTTGCACACACGCTTATCATTAACAGAAAAATATCCAGGAGGTAAAGTCATATATACATCTTCTACTAAATCACCATAAAGAAAAGCGTTATTCACATCAAGTTGGCATAATGGCCATCTATTTTGAACAGCTAAAGCAATAACACACCTGACAGTGACCATTTTTACAACAGGCGAAAAAGTTTCTTCATAATCTATATGTTCCCGTTGACTATACCCTTTGGCCACAAGACGAGCCTTATACCTTTCTATTTCCCCAGTTGATTTATATTTAATTTTATAAATCCAACGACATCCTATTGGCTTTCGACCAGGGGGTAAATCAGTTAAGACCCAAGTACCATTTCTATAAAGTGCCTCCATTTCCTCATTCATGGCATTAACCCAATTCTGATCTCTACTAGCTTCAAAAAAAACTTTCAGGTTCAAAAGACTTGTTTAACGTAGAAACAAAACAAAAATTGATTGAATTAAGACGAGAATAATTGACAACCTTTTCTAATCCATATTTGACTTTCCCTTCTACAATATAATCATCAAACCTACGTGGAAGATTAGAAGTACGACTAGATTTTCGAACAAAAGAAACACCCTCAGAAGGGGACCTCAAATGATCATCATTTTCAGGTTGAACATTTAAATGATCATCATTTTCAAATGATCATCATTTTCAAATGATCATCATTTGCAGCTCGTGAACCACTGGCAACCTCGGTACTACCAGGATCATTTGATCCGGCAGCTCCGTTGAACTTACCATGAACAGTACCAGGATCCGCAGACCCAACAACTCTACTTTGGCTACCAAAATGGTCACGATTGCAAGTGTTATCATAAATTTCACCAGACAAGTCGATTTCATTTTCATTTTGAGGATTCACCCTAATTTCATCATTGGGTAATTCAGAGGACAAATCATTAGTTTGAAAAATAATAGAATCAAAGAAATTTAAAGAATTTATTTCACTAGAATTATAACTTGGTTGATTTGCACTCATTTTGAAAGGAAATATAGTTTCGTAAAACTTCACAGCTCTAGATATAATAATTTGCTTTGAATCCAAACTATAAAGTCTGTAGCCCTTCTTGGAATTAGAGTAACCAAGGTGAACACATTTTTCAGACCGAGAAGAAAATTTATCAGACACATTAGGTTTCACAGCAAAACATAAACACCCAAAATTTCTAAGATGAGATAAAACAGGTGCAAAACCAAACACAAGCTCATGAGGACTCTTTCCATTTAACACAGAAGAAGGAGTTCGATTAATAAGATAAGTAGTTGTTAAAACACACTCATTCCACATGATTAATGGAACATTTCCTTGAAACAATAAAGCTCTAGCCACATTCAACAGATGTCTATGCTTGTGTTCAACCACCCCATTTTGTTGAGGTGTATAAACGCAAGTAGTTTGATGAACTATACCATTGGATTTAAAAAACTCACCTAACTTGTTATTAACGAACTCAGTATCGTTATCACTCCTAAAAATTTTAACACGTTTCCCAAATTGAGTTAACAGTAAACTGTGAAAAGCAACAATATTATCAAAAACTTCATCCTTGCTTTTCATCAAGTACACCCAAAAAGATCTAGTGTAATCATCAACAACAGTCAAGAAAAACCTATAGCCCTCTCTACTTTGGACACGATAGGGTCCCCATAAATCTAAATGAACTAATTCTTCAAGAACTTTAGAGGTATGATTGCTTAAGTTGAACTTATCTCTGGTTTGTTTTGCCTTATGGCAAATATCACACGGTAGAGATGCATGCTCACTGCCAAGATCAAGGGTGTCCTTCAGGACCCAAGGACTTGATCAGCCGGATGACCCAGTCTACTATGCCACAACTGGCGTGACACATAGCATATAATGGACATATTAGACTTATTAGGAGAAACCTTAGAAATATGCGAGTCAGAAGACTCACCCTTAGACATTTGATCAAAAAAATATAAACCTCCTTGTTCGCTACCAGTCCCCATAATTCTTTTGTGAGGAGAACCCTGAAGAAGGTAACACTTGTACTCATCAAACCCCACAAAAATTTTGCTATCTCTAGCAATTTTATGAACAGATAAAAGATTAACATGAAAGTCAGGAATGACAAGAACATCAAATAAAATGACTCCATTATTAAGTCTGTAATTTCCAATGTGATTAATCTTAGCTTCATCTCCATTAGGTTGGGTAACTTTAAGATTTAGGTCAGAAATGTCAACAATATTTTCAAGTTGAGAAGTAGAGGAAGTCATATGTTGATTTGCTCCAGAGTCAATTATCCAACCAGGTTGAGAAAAACTAGAGGAGGAATTAGCTATATTTATCATATTGACAGAAAACATACCTGCCATGTTAACAGAAATGTTCTCAGACTGTTTTTGATCAAGAAGAGAAAGTAACTTATTGATTTGATCCTCTGTGAGAGATGTTGAAGAGTTCTGACCACAGCCAGAAGTATCCAGAGAAATGACATTACTTGATAAAGGATTAAAAGATTGACTGTTTTTAGATTTTGTGAACTGAAAATCTTTTGGAAAACCAATTAATTTGTAGCATCTCTAGATAGTGTGCCCAGTCACTCCACAATGTTTGAAAAGGAGAGGAGGCTTCCCTCCCTTTTTTTTTATTATCACTAGTTTTTCCAAAGAAAGCAGTGTGTTGACCTTT
The DNA here is from genome assembly GCA_954870635.1 of Arctium minus. NCBI lineage: Eukaryota > Viridiplantae > Streptophyta > Magnoliopsida > Asterales > Asteraceae > Arctium > Arctium minus. Next base: position 22,486,583 of record OX941082.1, read on the forward strand.
AGTATCAGAAGATCGAGTCACCCCACGATGTGATTCTTCTCTAGATACTAAGGAAAAAGCAGTTTTAACACTAGGAAGAGGATCAGTGGTTAAAATGTTACTACGTATATGAGTGTAAGTATCATCCAATCCCATCAAAAACTGCATAAGTTTTATTAGCTTATTATGTTTTGAAAAATCATGAGCAGCATTGCAAGTGCATGAAGGCAACTTAACCAAGGCATCAAACTGCTTCCACAGTGCATTAAGCTTGTGGTAGTAGTCAGAAACAGATGCACCACTTTGAGTGAGAGAGTTAATTTTTTGATGCAAGTTGAAAGTAACAAATCCGTCTATTTTATCATAAGTTTCTTTTAATTCAACCCACACTTCAGAAGCAACACGAGAAAAAACTTGACTAACAAACAGATCATCAGAGATAGAGTTAAGAATCCAAGATATAACAACAGAATTACACCTATCCCATTGTTTTCCCAAGACATCATTATCAGTAGAACGAACAACAAAACCATCTATGAAACCAAGTTTGTTTTTAGTCTCTAAAGCAAGAATCATAGCACATGACCAAACCTTATAGTTTTCAGTACCACTAAGTTTCATGGTTAAAATAGATGCTCCTGAAGTATCACTAGGATGCAAATAGAGGGGATCCCCAAAGTCCAGTTTAGCAATCAACGATCGCTGATCTGGTTCTTTGGAAGATTCAGCTCCAGTCATAGTGATAAAACAACAGAAGACAAACAACACATACAAGGACAAAATCTGAATACCTTAGAGACAGGATTCCTTGCCACTCAATAGGTGGTAGGTCAAGTCAACTATACAGATGTCCCAAAAAATGCACACCAAGAGAAGGGAAGAGAGAACTTACAGAGGAGAGAGAAGGAGAAGAAGCCTGAGACAACTTACAGAACAGACCTTAGTCGAGAGCACAGCGGAAAGAAGAGACCAGATTTGGAACCTTAGGAAGGATCCAAATAAGCGAGCCCAAAACCGCAGGTAGATCACAGAAAAAACCTGAACATACACCGAAACTAATGGCCAAAAAAAACCGAGGGACGAGAAAAGTCCATCAGGAAACTTGTACTCACATACGAGTAAACAGGTCTAAGTAAACAAAAAATATGAAACAGATCTAACAACAGAACAAACACTAAGAGCCAAACAAAAGAAAATCCTTAACTCTCACCTTGAACCGAGATCTATAGACTGATTCACGATGAGCAAGAAAAAAAACAACAACATAAATTAACCTCAACAGATGAGTTCGAATAAAACAAACAGATCTGGATATTTACTTAAATGAGATCGAAAGGAAACTCAAACTAGAGGACAAGTTCTTTAATTAATCAAAAAGAAACAGATAAGATCAACAAAGGATAAAATCCTGATTCATGTCATGAGAATGGCTCCTCACTAAGAGTAAAACACACAAAAAACGAACATGAGGCCAAAAAAAAACTTGAATATTCTCAGAAAAAGCTTCTTGAACCTAGATCCATAGAAGATCTGATCCAAGGAGACGATGAGATACAATGGTCAATGAGATACGAAATAAAGATCTGTAACAGATCTGGATATTCTCAGAATAAAGCTCTTGAACCTAGATCTATAACAGACCCGATCCAAAGAGACGATGAGATACAATACAAAAATAAAGTTCGAGAAAATAGCCCCAAGAGGGTCATATCTAACTCGATTGAACTGATAAAACACAAAGATCTATAACAGATCTGAATGTTCTTACAAACAACTCCTTGAACCTAGATCTATAACAGATCTGATCCAAGGGAACAATGAGATACGATACAAAAAGAAATTCGAGTAAATCACCCCCAAGGAGGTCAGATCTGACTTGATTGAAGCAATAAAAACACAAAAAAAAGACTAGTAACACTCTGGATCAGATCTAGAGAGACGAGATCCAAAGGTTCAAGTGTCGAAGAGATGATCTCCTCAAGTAAAAAACTAAAGGAAAAGAAAGAAAAACGATGAAGAATACTTGAAACGATTCAAGGATTAAACAAGCAAGAGAAACGAGAAGCTACCTGTTTGTCGACGAAGATGATTTTAGAACTGGATCGGCCCGTGAACAGATCTGTTTGTCGACGAAGATGATTTCAGAACTTGATCGGCTCGTGAACATTCTTCTCTAGCTTTGCTACCATAATAAAACTAACAAATGAATGATTACAACATTTTCTTACAACTATTATTTATCACAAACGAATCATCTTCAAAAGATTTGAAGATGATGAACTAATACAAATAGGCATGGAAATGGGGCGGGGATGGGGCGAGGACCTCAATCTCTATCCCCGTCCTCGTCCCCATCCCCGCCGGGGAATATGATCACATCCCCATCCCCAACGGAGAACGGGGATCCCCAACGGGGAATCGGGGATTTTTTCCCATTTATAGAAACTATTTTAAATCAAAAATGTGAGAAACAACATATCTTTAAATTTCACAAATTTCCAATAAACCTAAAATCAAAAGGAATTTAATTTTATACAAACAATCACATCATATGATACTTAATTAGCTAAAACCAATATAAATCCAGTTTAATAAAAAAAAACTTAACGTCACACGTCCAAAACATATCGAGTAATATCCAAAACACATCGACTACTTGTATTTTGATTTGATATCCAAAAGATTACATACTAACATCTACAAAATGACAATTTTTTATTCTAAACCTAGTTAGAAAATACAAAATTATGAATTACCGATTTAGTTGAAATAAATAATATATTTAATTTATTAATTAATATATAACGGGTACGGGGAAGGGCGGGGCGGGGAGTACGATACCCGTCCCCGTCCCCGTCCCCATCCCCAGTTTGAGACAAACGGGGATCCCCGTCCCCGTCCCCATCCCCATCCCCGGCTTAGCGGGGAATCCCCGTCCCCGATCGGGGCGGGTGAACCGGGTTCCCCAACGGGTTAGGGGCCATTTCCATGCCTAAATACAAACCCTAAACTTGAGAGAGAATTAGAAAGTCTGAAAATATTGTGTTAAAAGAAAATGATATGAATGAATGAGTTAACCCGAGCAAGAAGCTCGTTTAAAACGTTTTATTATTGCAGAATAGTACTTCCAGCCCTTGCAGCTTAATCCCCTAATTAATCACAAATTGCTCCGCTATCCTTGAGACTTCTACAAAAGTAATGTTCAGTCCCTGAACTCCTAATAAAACACAAAACAAACAAAATAAGTTAGAAAAGATATCAATATTGGTCATATTTAAAAATTATCTTTCAACAAGAATCCGACTCCAACTCTTTCTTCTAATATCAAGGAATGATCCCATGCTTAGTTTTCCGAAAATCCATTCCCTATACTTGTAATTAAACCCATCACTTCCATGAAATTGGCTAACTAGTCATTGGACTTGAACCTTTTCTAAATTTAAAACTTTAGTTCCTTATTTGAAACAACTATTACAAATATGTAAGGGAGTACCACTATAATGTTTAGTTACTTGTTTGGGAACAATAGAGGTTTTTATATATGGAAGTATATTAATTCTTTTCTTAAAGTGAGTGTTGATATGGTTATAGGTTCGAATGTACAAGCTAGGTAAAGGCCTTGGAATGAAATATTTGGTTTCATTGTGTTTCCAAATCAAAGATATTGGTACATTAAAATTATTCTCTCCGTCCCAAAATAAGTGTCCACGTTTCTATTTATATTTGTCCCAAAATAAGTTATCATTTTTAAAAGTAGAAAACTAAATTCTCAAATTTACCTCTAATTAATGCACAAATATCTAAGAGTTGTGAAGAGAGAGACATTAAATAAGGGTAAAGATGTCTTTTGGTTAACACTTAACAAAAAAATGTAATTATTATGCATGTCTAAAACTATGTGTCATTTCAATTGTGGACACTTAATTTGGGATGGAGGGAGTATCTTTTATTAACATAACGTTCATGGTGTTTTACTTTCATAAACTTATATGTTTTAAATTCTTGAACTATTTTGAAAGCATGCGACCACGCAAAACTTGTTATATTGTTAGTGTACTGAACAGATATGTGGGACGTTATGTTAAGTTGATGGATGAGTCATTCTATACAGGTTAGGTATTTGATGAGTAGGTGGTCCATAATACACATCGACATGTACAAAGTAGAGGTTTTACTTTATGCAATTAAATATTAATCTTCTACTAAACAGGAAGTTTTTTCCCAGCTAGGATTTCCGGCGGGTTTGGCTAACTTCGCCGGAAATCATTTCCAACAGAATTTCCGGTGGATTGACTTTTTTCGACGGATAAATCTGCCACAATTTTTTTTATTAATTTTCTGAAACTCTTGGACTTCACTAATTAAATAAATCATAGAGCTTAAATCAATGGCGGATAATCCGTCGGTAATTTAATTATTTAAATATTATTTTTCAATCAATTTTTAAAAAAATAATATTAAATTACCGGCGGATAATCCGCCACTAATATGCCGGTAATTGCCTAGTTCCAAAAAAATCATGTTTTTATTGATTTAAAATTTGTAAATTATGTAAATATTAAAAAAAAACTGCTAAAAACTGTTAAAAATGTGAAACCAAATATCATACATTAATTAAATCCCAATACAATTGTTCGGACGGAATAAATACAACGAAAATTAAATTGTTCACACGAAAATTAAATTGTTCGGTTCATTGATATGAAAATTGTTCCAAAAAATCAGAACTTCGACGTCAATTGCAGTGGGAACCCTGGTTGGTGAGATCGACTAAGCCTTTTGACTAACTCCATTTGGATGAAGGAGAAGCTCCTTCTTCCAGATCTCTTCTCGAATGAGCAAGTCTTCATGCTCCTTCTTTCGGATCTCGTTTCGAAGGGGCAAGTCTTGAGTAATTCGTGAATCTACAAATACAAGAAACTTTAGAATTTTTAATAAGACGATGCACCACTCGGGTTTCCCTACCCAAAGCCGAATAGTAGTCATTTCTTGCTTCCCCCATCGCCTATTGCCACAGATCTATATGAACTAGGGGATAAGCGGAGGCATCCTCGTCTTACTTTTGGATGAGATTGGTTGAATAGTTATTTGGTGGTTTAAAAAATACTACAATTCAAATTCGACAGCATAACAACTGTAAATAAGAAGTGCTAAACGTATGAGAAGTAGATAAGTGATCATAGCCCTTCATTTGATCAACATTTGCGGTTTTGACTGTGAAACACCGGATAATTTCTCGCATGGTCTGTAGAAGATAGAGGGGTAGTTTGTAACTTTTACAAATAAATGGCAAACAAGTTCACATGTGAACCCGTATGAGTCACATATAAACTATATGTTCATATGTGAACCCATTGATTAGTTAACATGTGAACTATTTACCTGATTCACATATGAACCTACGGGTTCATATGTGAATCAATTAATTATTTCATATGAGAATCCGTTAATTAATTTATATATGAATCACAAGGGTTCATATGTGAACCTGTCAATTAGTTCACGTGATTCACATATTAATTCATATGTGAATTATTTAAAATAATTCATATGTGAATTACACGTGTTTACATATGGATATATAGTTCATATGTAAATCACACGCGTTCGCATATGAACCTTTTTGCCTCTTATTTATAAAAGTTACGAAACTACTACTCTATTTTTGGCATAGCCGCAAAATTTGACTAGTCAAAGGCGCAATTCTTGACCAGTCAAAGCTGCAATTACTGACCAAGTCAAATTCGATCTTGACCATATGAAGGGTTAGGATAATTTCTCTACTTATCACATATTAAGCACTTCTCATTTGAACCTATGGCTATATATATATATATATATATATATATATATATATATATATATATATATTTATATATGTCGTGTCATTTGCAAACTACACTTATAATACAAATCTTGCAACCTACCTAATAATCATAGATTAGAATAATCAAGGGCCAAGATGAAATTGGGCTATTTTTGTTAAGTAAGAATAAATTTAATTTAATATTCTAATTAAAATACCCTGGAAGGACATAATGGTCCATTTCACCTTCAATTTCAAAATAGCAAACATGATCAAATCCTTTAATCAGGGTACGTGATAACTCCACCACCATCCATACGACTCCAAGTGCCCCTCCAAGAAAGTACTCCACCATCGACCTCCCTTTTCTCCAACGAATCATTTTCCTCTCGAGATTCATCTCCATATTTGAATACCCATAGCCAGATTGGTTTTTCATTGTGATGAACTAATAATACATGTTTCCCTTCTTAGTTGTTCATCAATGGCACACACAAGGAGATGAACCTGTTTCATGAATACGGAGATGAACTAGTTTCATGAAAATGGAGATAAACATAGATGAAAACGGAGATGATCGAAGATGAACATGTTTGTTTGATGAAAACGTAGATGAAAATGGAAATGAATGGAGATAAAAACATAGATGAACCTGTTTCATGAAAACGGAGATGAAATCGGAGATGAAATCGGAGATGAATCTATTTGTTTTTGATGAAAACGAAGATGAACATGTTTCATGACGAACCGAGTCCTAAGAAAATCCCAGAAATCTTGAATTCCATTTCAATCAAGGGTTGATCGTGACGACATCAATCGGGTTGAACAACAAACTGAATCTTGAGAAGTGTGATGGATTGAGGTCTTTGAGAGTTGAAAACGAATATGACAACTTTTAGTTGAAAACACAACAAAAATGGGATAATTTTTAATTATAAGAAATAAATACCATAATTAGTCAATTACCCCTTTATACATATCGAAAAATAATGGTAGATGATAACTATCATAAATAAATGGACAAAATAGAAAAAACACAACCTTGCCCTTATTATTAAAATTAACAAAAAAAATGAAAGGAATTCATTGATTGGTTAGAATTGGTGTGGAAAATTTGCATCATAAGGGTGGTTTTCATGAAAGAATTTCATTAACTTAACCAATTAAATCGACGGTTTCCACGTTTTCAAAATTAAGGCGATTTCCAAATAAAACTACCCCTATATATATATGGTGTATATCATATGCAAACCTCCTATACATTAAAAACTCTATAAACCAATATATATAGGCCATACATATTTAACTTCCATATTAATAGTACTCAGTTTATAAGACAACATCTTTTAGTTTATAAGACAAAGTTAAACGGCCTAATAAGTTCTATCAACGAAATTGGTCAATTTAATTTGATAGAACACAATAAATAAATATTCTTATAAACCTTTTATATGATTCTTTTGGATGGTGACTATTAAATTTTTTTATTTGACATTTTTCAAAATTGTCATATAAAAATGCTAATAAAACGCTTATTTTTTTGTATCCTATTACACTACAAGAAAATTGTTATTTAGTGACGAAAAAAATTTGGTCACTAACAATATAAAATTGGTCACTGATGCATTTTAGTGACCAAAATTTGGGTGGTCACTTTTCGTCACTAAAGATCCGTCACTGATTTACGTTAGTGACCAAATACAAAAATGGTCACTAATTAGTGACAAAAATAGAGTGGTCACTGTGTTTGTAACGACTAATTTGGTCACTAAACGGAGAAAGTCGTCACTAACTTGATTAAATTAGTGATCACCACAAAATCGGTCACTAATTGAGTTCAAGATAACGGCTCCGTTAAAGTCCGTTAGCACCATTAGTGACCAAATATGTGGTCACTAGTGTTAATAGTTGTTAATGACAAAAGAAAGTGGTCACTAATTATAAATTGTGAAGAAAAAAAAATCATCACTAATTTCTACTATAATTGTTATTGCATTAAAAATAAAACCTAATGATTTATAACAATGAAAATCTAAAATATTAATTACATTGGCGCAAAATAAATTTCAATTTAAATTGGTAATAGTTGTGCTAATTACCATTATTCTGTGTGATAATTCATTGACTGCAACAACCGAGATCTTCTTGTCATGTTCATATTTACTTGATAAGTCCCTTAACTGTTCAAATTGTTTCTCCATCTTTTGGTCTAATCAAGAAAAAATGGAAGTCAGTAAGCATACAAAATCATAACACAAAACTTCCTCTGGAATTGTGTTTAATCAATTCCAATATTAATCAAGATTCTAAACCATCTCAGATCAATAATTTCCGACCAAAAACTGGGTGCGCTTTCTCTTTTTTTTGGTGCACTTTCTCTTTATTGCAACCTCTTTCTCTTTATTGCAACTAGTGATGGCCAAAAATCGGGCTCGGGCCGAGCCGGGCCAAAACGGGCTTCGGGCCCAAACAGTGAAAGTAAAAACCGGGCCAATCAGGCTTCGGGCCGGGCCGGGTTTCACCCGAAAATGTGTGGCCCAGTTAAGCTTGGGTTAGACCGGTTATAGGAAAACCGGGCCGGGCCGGGCCCAAAATCGGTCCAAGATCGGGCCTCGTATATATATATATTTTTAATAATTTTTTTATATAATAACTAATTACTAAACTTTAAAAAATAAAAATTGGATTGGATCACTAAAATACACTTTAAAAATACGTTTTATTTATAAGAAATCTTTAAAATACACTTTAAAAATACATTTTATTTATAATTTTAAGTTACAAACTTACAATACAAGTATTTATAGGGGTTTGGGGGGGTAAAAAATACAAAAAAAGTTCAAAAAACGTATATAAACGGTAACATAATGTCTCCTCTTCTTTTAAAGTACGAATCGGGTCGGGTCGTGAACCGGGCTCGGGCCGCCAAAAACGCTAAAAACCCAAACCGGTCCATGATTTCGGGCTTCAAACCGGTTTGGCATCGGGTCGGGGCGGGGCGGGTTTTGAGGCGGGTTGGGCTCGGTTAACTGGTCGGGTCGGGTCGGGCCGAGATGGCCATCACTAATTGCAACCTCATCAGGTTCTTGCAACATTTGTTTGAACAAATCATCTTTGTCCAAACCACATGATCCACATAATTTTAGAGTCAGATTGAATAATTTAAGAATAAGAGCAGAGATCATTCATTGGTGAATACAACAGTTACATTTCCGACCAAAAACAGATGAAAAACCTATTGGCCAATAGATGAGAATAAGTTTAAAGTGGATAATCTAGAAAAGCAGAAAAATTAAATTTTTAATTATCCTGTATTACCTGTTCAACTTTTTAATTAAGACATTTTGCAACTCTCTTTTCGTATGGTTAACTTGATATTGGGTCAAAAGAAATATAGACAGCCCGATGAACTGATGTTCTTTTGGAGAAAAGAAAACGAAGTCAAAAGAAAGAACGAACGGGTCAATAAAAGGATAGTAATGTCACAATTACCATAAATTGCATGATGGCCTTGGGCACATAGTCCTCGAAATTCTTTCGGACGATATCATAATATGATCTCAACAACAACTTTTGTATTATAAATCATATAAGATGCACCTGCTCTTTGAAATATGAGAGACCTATACAGATTTATATCTTAAGTCAATATGCTTAGAATCTTACCAACAAAAGCATCTCCAGCACCAATGGTGTCATTAGACTTCACTTTCACACTAGCAACTCTACCCTTAAATTGTTGCAAAACACACAAGATTTGCCAAAGTAAGTTGGTATTTTTATAATTAACTCTTTTCGGAATCTGGGCATCACACAAAATCCAAAAAAATGGTGAAAGTTAGAATCTTGCCTTGGTGTAGTATCTACAACCTTTTGCTCCTTCGCTAACAAGTAAAAGTTTCAGATTGGGATGAAAAAGTTTATTCAACACCAGATTATCATCATAGGGATCATCACTCTCGCTCAAGAATGTAAGTTTGTCCTCACTCACCTGTAAATACACATGGATTGATTATGAGATGTTGATTTACATGATGGTGTTAAGACTCTAAATATCTATACCTTAATGACATTTGTTCCGTCCTCACTCACTTGTAAATACACATGGATTGATTATGAGATGTTGATTTACATGATGGTGTTAAGACTCGAAATATCTATACCTTAATGACATCTGCTTGGTCCCATATGCCCATTATGACCTTTCGAGCAGCATCTTCCGATGACCATAATGCCAATCTCAAATTCACCTAGGATAACAGAAGAATACATCTATAATTAATATATGTAAGCAATAAAAATTTATGATTTTGAGTCTCAAGTTGAAATCTCTCAATATCATATTCTCTCACACCACAATTGTTGTTTGACGCCATAAAATGCAACCCACCGCTACAAAGTAACACATTAATCAAAACTGTCAACTTACCAAAAAGAATATATTTTATAGTAAAAAAGGTACATCCTAATTCACAATTACCTCAAGGTGTCGTATATCTCAATAGCATTTGTTATGGCATTGTATTCATAAGTTGTTCTTGTACAAAAAATTACTCCATGTTTTTCCAACCTCAGCATCATTTTATACATGCAAGTTTCATATTAAAGATGAAACTAAATAAAAAAAATGTATAAATGATTGTTGAATGTTGCAGGTGCATGCACTGCAACCAAACATACAAATGAAAGGTGGAAATCTTTCATTTACCAAATGAACGTAGGATTTTTTTCCCGGGAGGGGGGGGGGGAAGATGTACACAGCCGGTGCACCAAGCGGTTAGTGCTAATCAGGGAACCGTGCAATCAGTGGTCCTCTTTAATCCTCTTGAGCAAACAAGAAATGAGGTTGTGATGTTCATTAACGAGAGGCCTGATTTAAGCATTTTAGACTTTAATTGGACATGTGTTAAAAGCCAAATATCTTCCAAGTTGCAGCACAACAAAATAAAGATGTTCATCGGAAGGCATAGAGTATTCTGGAAAGCTTTTGTCCCTGTCATGGGGTTGCAGACATATTATGTCATGGGGTTGCAGACATATTATAATGCTAATGGTTTTGTGGGATGCGAAAAGGCCTAACTAGCAAAGTGGAAATTTTCCTCTAATGCCAACAGTTTACCTTGTCTTGCTCCATATAGTTGCTCAAAGCTGGAAGGTGATTCGGTCCAGATTAGAAATCGGCATCAAGATATTACTTTCAATGCCAAATTTGGTTTATTACAGAAAGTAACCCAAATGAAAGGTACTCAAAATGTTATTGATGAAGAGATGGCTATGTACTCTAGTCCGGAGAGTGGGGCTTACCTTTTTTAGTCGAGTGGTGAAGCCATGACGATTACCTAGGCGGGCGGTGAAATAGTGATTTCCAAAGGGTTTCTGAAAATTTTCTCACATCCAAAAACAGGTTGGAACAAATCCCCGGTCTCTCACAACACCGGGTCTCTACAACTAGGAGAGCAGTGCAGCCAAGGAGGCAGGACCTTCTGTTGGGATATGAGGAGCCAACAAGGCTCTGATACCAAGAAAAATAGATACTAAAAAGGTGCAATTATTCCATTAACAATGCATATATATAGTGGGTCATAGGCAAAGATAATAATAAAACCTAAATATAAGCCTAATAACAGAACATACATGAAGACATGATTAACCCTATTAACAGTTCACCCTATGAAAACAGGAACGAGGGAAGTTGTGGATGAGATATTTAAGCCGATAAGAGACTGACCAGAAAAAACAAAGGTCGTTTCTCCATTAATTTCAGTTCGCTTTGCAGAGAGAGCACGTATAGTAATGGAATGATTCACACCTGACTTTTCCCTAGAAACATCCAACAAGGTAAATGGTAAGCATAAAACTCCAAGGGGAAATTTGTACACAAATCTTTATTTTACTATTATTCTACACTGTAAACCAAATCAAATCAATTAACAAAGAACTTCAATTATAATTAAGAGAAAGAAAATCAGTCTTTTTGAGCCTTGGGTTTGAAGCATGTCTATGCTACTAGCTCAATGGATGGCACTCTCTTTCAATTAACAAAATGAGAAATGGTTCCTAGGATTAGATATCGCTCATCGGCCCAGAACTCTTAAATACAAATCTCGTTTCTCGAGAAAGGCAACAGTTCATGTGCCTGGTTGGAGATGATCTGTCTTAACTCTTCACAACCCCTAGTTCTGATAACCCCAACCTAGCTTGCATCAAAAGCTAGGAATCAAAATATATCCAAGATATGGTACATAAATGGCTAACCTATTGAATGTACTTGATTAACACTTGTGAGGATAATTAAGCACGTCACAAATTGTTGATGAAATCACAATTAGAGAAACATAGATGTTCACTTAGATTCCCCACCAGAAGGATTGTCCTGATTAGACTTTCACATTCATCAATTACAGGTTGTTTTACACTTTTCTAGTTTTATACCAATATATAATTCTCTTTAAGAGTATGGAGCCTTGTGTAACACTCGAAAAAAAGGTGTAATAATTGGGAATAAAGGTTGAGGGGAGAAAATAATTCAAACTCAAGCGAAGGGTTAAAAGTGAAAAATAGAGAAAAGATTAAGGGTGATGAATGTAACTCTCAGGGAACTGTTTTGCCAAATTTTTGAAATTTCAAAAATGGGTCGTGGCATGAGAATGTGGCGGCAGCAGTTAAGGATTTTGGATTCGTTTATGAATAAAATTAATTAAGCATCCATCATTTTATTTTGAGAGTTTTATCGAGAGTGGTAGAGAGAGAGATCGAAAGAGTGAAAGGAGAGACTCGGGAGAACGGAAAAGAAGAGGCGACGAACGGGAAGGCTACGGTTCAAGTCGGGGTTCGATCACAACGTCATTGGGGTAAGAATCGTACGAGTTTTCTGTAAGCTTTTCGTTTTTCCGGTAGCCTATGTTGGGCGTTTTTATTTAACGAAACAAATCGATGACCGGTATAGTTTTAAACTCGAAAATATTGTTCGATTTGAGAGTCTCTTGGCTAGACTTAAAACCGGTGTTTTTGCACGACTTTAGAGCCAAACTGACGAACTAGTTGAAGGCATCGAAAATGTGTTATTTTTCTCAAACAAAATCTCAGTAGTAGTCGCCATTTTCCCAATCGTTAAACTCGATCGAAATGTTTCCGGGTCTAAAATTTAGGACTAACGAATGGAACGGAAATCCAGCGTTTTTACGGAAATGATTTGGGTCAAGGTTTTTACGATATCGGAGTGTTTAAATTTCTTAAGGCATGTTTTGTCATGGTAGTCTTTAACGGGTAAAATTAACGGAAGAAAAACGGAGGAGTCGATCGATGTAAAACTTTACAAGCCATGTATGTGTATATATATATACACATCCGTATGTATGCATATAAACATGGATGGTTGTGGTGCATGTTAATATGCATGTGGGTATGAAAGGAGAAGGGTTTTATATTTAGCGACGGTTTATAAAATAAAAAGAAAGAAGAAAGGAATTTTTGGGGAGGATATAAGTTGGCATGGACATGCACGTGATGAGGTCACTGCAGGTGTCGAAATTTATACAAATAAATGTATTTTGATAATATATATGACTATGTGTGTATATATATTAATGTGCAATATTGTATGTATATATATATATATATATATATACGTGGCATATATATATATATGAGGGGTAATGCATATTATATATATATATATATATATATATATATATATATAGATGCGGTCATACGTAAATATGATATATTTTTATATCGTGTGGTTTAATGAATCGGTAAAGAAAGGTGTAGGTGGTGGCCGGGTTCTAAACACCTAATTTATTAAGGAGATTAAGTAAAATGTTACGACATGATTTTAAAAGCTCGTAAACGGCATTTATTATTTTAAGAAAAGGATACTTAGAAATGGTTACGATTTATGTAGGATTCGGGAGCTATATTGCGACGGGTGAACCTACATTAAATCGAGGTGAACCTACATTAAATCGAGGTGAGTCTTCATGAGACTTTTCTGGGATGCATACATATGTAAATAAAAATTATGTTGACATGATAATTTTGTGGAGTTATGTGGAGCATGATGATGTATTTTTATATGCATGTTTACGACAACATGTTTACATATATATATATATATATATGTTATTTATGTGGAGTTACGTATGTTATGCATGATGAAGTATTTTATCTACATGTTTATGAGTGAATGTTCCATGTACATTATTTTTATATAGAAGATTGCATGCTATTATTTAATTGGTTATAAATATTTTGTTTTAACATGCTATATGTATTTTGGAGTTGATTTCATGTGGCACATTTTGGTGCCGATATGGGGTATGGGATTGGGCTCGATATGTCACGTTGAGGAGTGGCACGACCCCGTAATGTGTGTCGGATGGGTGTGACTCGTGCAACCCAGGGAATTCCAGTGACAGAGCAGACCTACCCAAAGGAGGATTGGCACGACCCCGTAATAGGTGCCGGACGGGTGTGAGTCGTGCGACCCAGGGAATGCCAGTGATAGAGAGGACGAGGAGGGTTAGGAGATCTCATTGGTCTCAAATGTTTTTCTGAAAACAATATGCATACTATTTTATTGGTACTTGTTATTTTTATGCTTGATGGAGTGTGTGTATTTATGTGCACGTAAACCATGAACTCACTTAGCTTTTTTAGCTAACTATTAGTATGCATCTCAGGAGCCGGTGATTCAGGTGTGGACAAAGGGAAGGGCAAGGCCTAGATAGATTTCTTATCATTATGTTCTTTTAATGCTTTTCTAGTTAAAACTTATTTACTATGTAATTGGAGTTGTTGTGTAACATAGTCCGGTATGGGACGGACTAATGTTGGAGACTTGTATTTACTTTATGTTAAGACTTCCACTGTGGTTGTGGATCTAATCTTATCTTATAGTCATATCCGACAACATAAGGTAATACTTAGAAGGAATGATGTGACATTACCCAAGGGTGGATTTGGGGGGTGTTATAGGTTGGTATCAGAGTCGTAGTTTAAGAGAATTAGGTTAAGTAGTTAGCCTAAGCTTAAACTGGACGTTGTTTGGAGAGGAGGGGATAGAGATTTCGTTATGCAGGAGTAAGTGTATATGATTGTTTATGTCCTAGCATTATCTTGCTTTATATTAAGTTTGACCCCACTATGATACCTGACCCAATATACTTCTATGGCTTGTAGGACATGGTGGACATGTCACACTCGGATAGTGGCTCGGAGGGATACACCTTGGAGAGACAGATAGAGGCTGGCATATAGTACGAGGAGGTTGACCAGCCAGTCGGGCTTGCACAGGAGAGGATTGAAGTCCCTTTCGCCATGATTCAACATTATAATGAGTACATAGAAGAGTTGCAGCATCACATCTTTATGACAGTGGTAGCATATCGGACAACCATACGGGAGGCATGGATAGCATCCAGGTCGTTTTGGACCAGGGTCATAGACTGGTCCAGGTACATGTGGGAGGTTTTACGGGATGTATATACAGGTGCGACAATATATATCGGGCAGTGGATTAGTTGGTTCCAGCAGGGACCGCATGTGGAGCTTGCCTTCTACTTCCACCCGATCCAGCCCTACCATCATTGGCTTGGGTTCCGTTATTATCGATTTGAGGAGCCGATGATCTAGGGGCACCAGGACCATGAGGAGGAGATGGAGGAGGATGAGGATGAGCACGAGCATGAGGAGGAGCGATGACGATGGAAGATTTCTGTTTATAAATATTTCTTTATTATTCATATTAGGAGAATGCTAGTTTCTTTTTAAGTCTTTGGTTGGGATTGAATTGCTAGGAATTTGTATTTTGTCGTGCATGTATGGTTGGCTTTAGACTCAATTATCTTATTTTGGTTGCCCTTTATTTATGTTCAGTAAAGTTTATTAATGTACAGACTTATTAGTTATGTGAATGAAAATGTCGTTTATTTTAGTATGTGACCTTATGTGATGATGCCTATTTAGATTGTGGTTAGGAGTAAATATGGAGATTAACGGTTCCTTTTTGTATCAGTATGGCGTCTAGAGGATCAAGGAGAATTGAACTCATCGGGGAAGGTGCCCATGATGCGGTACCACCGGTGGGCCGAGGCCGAAGTCGAGGTCGCGATGATGGTCATACCGCCAGCTCTAGTGCCACCCCGTCTGTACTTGCTAGTATAGCCACAGGGAGAGGTCGAGGACGTGGGAGGGCACAACGAGGAGGAGGCAGAAATCCTATGACCGAGGAGACGATGGCTGATAGGATGACACAAATCCTCCAGCATACCCTACCTGGTATCATAGAGGCAGCGTTAGAGGCCAGACTAAAGAAACCGATAGAATAAGAGAAGACTGAACCAATAAATACTGAGATAGGAGACCAGAAAGATACTGAAGCAAGTAACCACGAGAATACTAAGGTGAGTATGAATGAAGAGGACAAGATAGTGGTTCCAACCACAAAATAGAATGGATGCAACTTTAAGGACTTCAGTAACACACGCCCGAAAGATTTTAAGGGTATCGAGGGGGTAGTAGCCCTAATGAACTGGATAAAGAAAATGTAGAGTTGCTTCAAGATCTGCAAGTGTTCTGAGGATCAGAATGTGACATGTGTGGATACTACCCTGGTTGACTCGACACTTGACTGGTGGGATACCGAGTGCGAGATTAGAGGAGAGGGTGAAATTGCTTCTATATCTTAGGAGCAAATGAAGAAACTAATGATGGATAAGTACTACACCCAGTCAGAGGTGAAGAAATTGGAGTTAGAATTCTTGAGGTTGGAGCAAGGGTCATCTTCAGTTGATGAATATGTCAATGAATTCTTGGAGAAGGCAAGGTTTGCAAGTTCTCAAGTGGCGATAGAGCAGAGAAAGATAAATCATTTTAAGGACGGTCTCCAAATAAAAAATCAAGAAATATGTTGACATGAACGCCCCAAAGACATTCTGTTGGGAACTGAAGAATTCATCAAGTGTGGGTAATGCTGCTGGTTCAATATTAATGCTGCTAGAAGACATAAAGGTTAGTACTGCTGAGTGTTACTACTGCTAGTGTTAATTAATACTGCTAGTCAAAGTTAGTACTGCTTGAACAAAGTTAGTACTGCTTAGCTAGTTAGTACTGCTAGTGGTTAGTACTGCTTAGTAGTTAATGCTGCTAGAAGGAAGTTAATGCTGCTGAAGATTAATACTGCTTATATGATGAAGATTCGTATGAAAGGATATACATGGAAGCTTAGAGATATACATAGAAGATATACTGAAGATATTTTATTCATTGTAATTATCTTTGTATTCAGTATATATATATAGTATTGTTTAGAATAGGATGATAACCTTTAACTTTCAGTTTTCATTCTTTTAGAGAAAATCAACCTCAAGGCATAGATCCTAATTCTAGAGAAGTAGAATTCGTATTGGTGAGCCTGTTCATCAATATTGAGGTTGAGTGAGTAATCTTGTAACTTCAAAGCATCAAATAAAAGCTTACAGTTTGTTATTCATATTTACTGTGTTGATTTACTGTTTCATTGAATATCAAAGTGTTATTCCGCAAACTTCTTTGATATTGTTTCTGAGAATTAATTCTTGTTGAGAATTCGATCCTGACAAGTGGTATCAGAGCCTGATTTCTCGGAAACAAACTATTCATCATGGAAAATCTTACAGAATCAAGCAGTACTTTGGTATCAAAAGTTCCAATGCTCAGATCCAATGAATTTGACATGTGGAAAATCAGAATCAAGCAATATATTCTCCTCACAGATTACTCTATGTGGGACATCATTGAGAATGGCCCATCTGATGCAGGAAAGATTGGTGAAGATGGCAAAAGAACCCCTCCAAAGACAGATGCAGACAGGAAGACAAGGCAGATAGAGATGAAAGCCTTGAGCACACTGCTCTTGGCCATTCCAAATGAGTATCAACACCAATTCTGCAATTGTACTGATGCACAGATGCTCTGGAATGCTCTAGAGAAGAGATTCTCAGGTACTAAAAGTACCAAGAGAAATCAAAAGGCAATCTTAAAACAACAGTATGAAAACTTCATCTCAACTAAGAATGAGTCAAGGACTCAAACTTTTGACAGGTTTAATAAACTAATTGGTGAACTAGCTACTATGGGAGTACAGATTGATCAAGATGATGTGAACAGAAAGTTCTTAAGGTCCCTTGGAGATGAATGGACCATGTACACTGTGTCATTCAGACAGAATGATCAGTTGGAAGAAAAAGAACTTGATGATCTGTACAATGATCTTAGAGTATTTGAAGCTGAGGTGGAGGCAAAGAAGAAGCCTTCTGGATATATTCATAATGCTGCACTCTTATCAGCATCAATTGATTCTACTGCTAACCCTGAATCAGTTAATGCTGCTACTGGAACAAATCAAGATAAAGGCACTGATTCTGTGTTTGAAGCTTTTCTTTCCAATCATGGAAATTCCTCTTTGATTAATGATGACTTAGAACAACTTCATCCAGATGATCTGGAAGAGATGGATATTAAATGGCAGATGGCCATGCTCTCCATGAGGGTTAAGAAGTTTATAAAGAGGACTGGGAGAAACAACTTCTCCCAAAGAAAAGAAGATGGAGCAGGGTTTGATAAATCAAAGGTGGAATGCTACAAATGCCATCTGAAGGGACATTTTGCTAGAGAATGCAGAAGTGAAGTGTCTCACAACAATCACCAACAAACTCAATCTGGAAGCTTCAATAACAACAGAAACTCTGCTCAAGCCCTTGTTTCTCAACAAGGAATGGGGTTTGATTGGAGTGATCAAGCAGAAGAAGCTATTCAGAATCAAGCTCTTATGGCTAAAGTATCTGATCTCCCATCTGAGGTAAGTTCTAATCTCTGTTCTAAAACTTGCATAGACACTGTTAAAAGGTACAGGGATCACAATCAGAAGATGAGTGATGACCTTAAGAGATTAGAAAAAGATATCAAAGACTATATAAGGATTGTAGAGAGATTTGAAGATCAGATCAAAGGTTTTCAAGCCAATGAACTTCAACACTCATATGACACCAATTACTGGCAGTGAGAGAAAAAGGATTTAGAACTTAAACTGACCAAATCTAAAGAGGAGAGTGAAAAACTGAAAGAGGAGTTAACCAAGGTTAAGCTTGATGTAGAAAAGTTTTCCAATGCTTCTAAAGCAATGGACTCCTTACTGCAAAATCAGATTCATGATAAGTTGAGAAGAGGAATTGGGTATAATGCTACACCTCCACCATATAACAACAATTACATTTCTCCTACTTCAGACCTGTTAGACACCAAAGATAGGAAGGACTTGCCTGAGGGAGCCACTGAAATAGATCCCTTAGATGAGGTAATTGTTGAGGATAAGACTGAGAAAGAGGTTGGCAAGAGTAAGGAGAACAAGGTGAGTGGTGAGATTTCTATAGAAAACAACATTATCACCAATGAGGATTGTGGAAGGGCTTGGATCAAATCCAAGAACATAGAGAAGACAGAGGAAAAGTCTGGTAAGGTCCATTATAAACAGACCACAGTTGTGAATCCAGGTCCTTGCAAACAGTGTGCTTGTAAGAAAAATGAGCCCCAAAAACAGGACAAAAAGAGGGGAAATCAAAGAAACTGGAATAATCAATGGGCACATAAACAAGGGGTTGATCTGAGTAAAATCAATAGACCAAAACCTTGTTTTATCTGTGGAAAATTGAATCATCTTGCAAAATTCTGTTATTTCAATCCTATGAACCAAAGAATGAATTTCCAAAGATCCATGCAAAAACCCTTTGGTTATAAGAAAATTGAAAAGAACCATGTGCCTAAGAAAACTGTTAAAACTAAAAGCCACATGAAGAAAAAGTATTCTGTTAAAGAAAGTGTCAATATGTGGATTCCTAAAAGCACTAAAACTGTTAGTACTGCTACCACAAATAGTGCTGCTGACAATGATAGTGCTGCTAGAAGTAATACTACTGCTAACAATGTTAATGCTGCTAACAATGTTAATGCTGCTAACAAGGTTAGTACTGCTAAACCTGTTAGTACTGCTAACTCTGTTAGTACTTCTAAGGTTAGTACTGCTTCTAGTGTTGATTCTGCTAAGCCAATCATATTGACAAAGTACTCTAATAAAGAGTGCTCTGAGTTTAAAAACCTCATTAAAAAGGAATGTAAATACTTTGATGAGAAAGGAAGACCCAAGATCACTTTGGCTTGGGTCCTCAATCATACTAATTGATTTATTTAATGTGCAGGGCAACCAACAGCTCAAGGGAAAAAGCATATGGCATGTTGATAGTGGTTGCTCTAGGCACATGACTGGCAACATGTCATGCCTTCAGGATTTCAAGCAAATTAATGGAGGACATGTTGCATTTGGAGACAATCTTACTGGTGGTAAGATAAGTGGAAAAGGTAATGTCACCAAAGGTAAGATGACATTTGAGGATGTCTACTATGTTGATCAATTAAAGTACAACCTGTTAAGTGTATCACAGGTTTGTGACAAACAACATAGTATATTATTTACTAATACTGAGTGTATGATTCTTGCTCCAGGGTTCAAGGTAGTTGATGAAAGCATGATACTACTTAGAACTCCAAGGAAGGACAATGTTTACTGTCTTGATTTGGACAATGTTGATAGTGATTCATCTTTAAATTGTCTTGCTTCAAAAGCTTCTATAGATGAATCCTCCCTTTGGCACAGAAGGATGTGTCACATGAATTTCAAGACTATGAACAATCTTGTTAAAAATAACCTTGTAATAGGTTTACCTTCAAAAGTCTTTTCATGTGATGATCATTGTGTTGCTTGTCTTAAAGGCAAACAACACAAAACTTCTCATAAGACCAAAGAGTTAAATTCTGTTTCTTCTTATCTCCAGTTATTGCATATGGATCTGTTTGGTCCTACAAATGTTATGAGTATAGGCAAGAAATCTTACTGCTTGGTTATTGTTGATGATTACTCCAGATTTACTTGGGTATATTTTCTAAGGACTAAGGATGAAACAAGTGGTGTTATCAAATCCTTTATTCCAAGAATTGAAAACCAAACTAATCAAAGAGTAAAAGTCATTAGATCAGATAATGGAACTGAGTTTAAAAATCATGATCTAAACACCTTTTGTGAAGAGAAAGGTATTGAGAGACAATATAGTGCTCCTAGGACTCCTCAACAGAATGGTGTTGCTGAAAGGAGAAATAGGACACTAATAGAGGCTGCTAGATCTCTGTTGGCTGATTCAAAATTGCCAATTACCTTCTGGGCTGAAGCAGTTAATACTGCTTGTTATGTCCAAAACAGAGTTCTAATAGTCAAGCAAAAGAACAAGACCCCATATGAGCTTTTAAATAAAAGAAAACCTTTTATTGGTTTCTTTAAACCTTTTGGGTGTCCTTGTACAATTCTAAATACCAAATCTCACTTAGGTAAATTTGATAGCAAAGCAGATGATGGATTTCTTGTTGGATATTCATCTCAGAGTAAGGCCTACAGAGTTTTTAACTCTTCTTCTAGAATAATTGAAGAAAGTGACAATGTCAAATGCAATGAGAACACACCAAATCCTGTTGGGTCTGGACCTCAGTGGCTATTTGACATTGATTCACTGACTAACTCTTTTGGTTTCTGTAATGAGTATACAGGAACAGGTGGTGGAGAATCAAAGATCACACAAGTTCAAGAAAGTATATCTAAATCTGTGATTTTTCCCATACCCACAGTAAATTCAGTTGAAGACTGTGAAAAGGAATCATTTTCTGAATCAAGTCAGATTGAAAAAGACACTAGAGATGAGGAGACTCAAGAAAACAATGAAGTAGCACCTGAAAATACTTCAGATGAGTTGCATGAATCTAATCTTGAGGCTGGATTAAATGAAGAACCTAGTCACAACACCAGAGTTCAGAAGAATCATCCTCCACAGTTGATAATAGGAGATATCTCTTCTCCTATGATGACTAGACATCAAAGCAGACTTCAGGAAATGCAAGATCAACAGCATACGGTGCTTTCTTGTTTCCTATCCCAGCTTGAGCCTAAAAAGGCACATGATGCTATGAAAGAATCTAGCTGGATAGAAGCAATGCAAGAAGAATTGTTACAGTTCAAGCTACAAGATGTGTGGGATCTAGTAGACCTTCCTAAAGGTCACAGAGCAATTGGCACAAAATGGATCTTCAGAAACAAGAGAGATGAAAGAGGTATTGTTATAAGAAACAAAGCAAGGCTGGTGGCTCAAGGCTATACTCAAGAAGAGGGCATAGATTATGAAGAAGTTTTTGCACCTGTAGCTAGGATAGAAGCAATCAGACTATTCCTAGCCTATGCTTCTTACATGAACTTCAAAGTCTACCAAATGGATGTAAAAAGTGCTTTTCTCTATGGGTCAATTGAAGAAGAAGTATATGTCTGTCAACCACCAGGGTTTGAAAACCCAAGCTATCCAGACAGAGTATACAAATTAAAGAAAGCACTTTATGGACTACATCAAGCCCCAAGAGCATGGTATGACACCCTGTCATCCTATCTCTTGGAAAATGACTTTGAAAGAGGAGTCATTGATAAGACTCTATTTATCAAAAGAAAGAAGAAGGATATCTTGCTGGTCCAAATATATGTTGATGACATTATTTTTGGTTCTACAAGAAACAACATGTGCAAGGAGTTTGAGGATTTAATGCATCAAAGGTTCAAAATGAGTTCCATGGGGGAACTTACTTTCTTCCTTGGACTTCAAGTTCTACAGAAGTCAGATGGCATTTTCATATGTCAATCCAAGTATGTGCAGGATATTCTAACCAAGTTTGGTTTCTCAGACTCAAAACCTGCCAGCACACCTATGGAAACACACAAGCAGATCACAGCAGATCTTGAGGGGGAGGATACGGATGTGCATCATTATAGATCCATGATTGGCTCTCTCATGTATCTCACAGCATCAAGACCAGATATTATGTTTCCAGTTTGTGTATGTGCAAGATTTCAAGTTAGGCCAAAGCAATCTCACTTTCAAGCTGTTAAGAGGATATTCAGATATCTCAAAGGGCAACCCAGATTGGGACTTTGGTATCCTCATAACTCACCTTTTGACCTAATAGCATACTCAGATAGTGATCTAGGTGGGGCAAACTTGGACAGAAAATCTACTTCTGGAGGATGTCAGTTTTTGGGTGCAAGACTAGTCTCATGGCAGTGCAAGAAACAAACCACAGTATCCACATCTACAACAGAGGCAGAGTACATAGCAGCTGCAAGTTGCTGTTCTCAAGTCTTATGGATTCAGAATCAAATGTTGGATTATGGGGTAACCTTTCTACACACTCCAATCTTTATTGACAACAGCAGTGCTATCAGCATTGTAAATAATCCAGTCAAGCACTCAAAGACAAAGCACATTGAAATCAGGTATCACTTTATAAGAGATTGTAATGAAAAGAAACTTATTCAAGTTGTCAAAGTTCACACTGATAATCAGTTTGCTGATTTATTCACTAAAGCTTTTGATGTGGGTAGATTCACTTTCTTGGTAACAAGTGTGGGAATGATAAACTCTGAATAATCTTCTTCTCAAAAAGTGGTTTTATACCTGTATTTTGTTATTCTTGGTGTTACTAATCTTCTTTTTCAGGACATGCATAGCAGTTCTCAGTGATTAGCAAGCTTAAAAGGAACAAGTGTAGTTAATACTGCTAGCCGTTAATACTGCTAGTAGTTAATACTGCTTTCAGTTAATACTGCTAGTAGTTAATACTGCTAGTTAGTTAATACTGCTCGCAGTTAATACTGCTAGTAGTTAATACTGCTAGTTAGTTACTACTGCTCGCAGTTAATACTGCTAGTAGTTAATACTGCTAGTTAGTTAATACTGCTCGCAGTTAATACTGCTCGCAGTTAATACTGCTAGCAGTTAATACTGCTAGCAGTTAATACTGCTAGTTAGTTACTACTGCTCGCAGTTAATACTGCTCGCAGTTAATACTGCTAGTAGTTAATACTGCTAGTTAGTTACTACTGCTCGCAGTTAATACTGCTAGTAGTTAATACTGCTATAGGTTAATACTGCTTCTATTCCGAATACTATAAATACTCTTTGCCCGCCTAAAAGCTTATAACGACTCTTTGCATACTATTCACTTGCGCTCTAAACCCTTTCTCTCTCAAGTTCGAAGTTTTCAGGCAAGTTTTCACTAAGATAAATGGCATCAATGGCGTTTATTGACGAGCACAATGAAATCGCAATGCTCCAAAAGCCAAAACAAGCAGATGGCTTTCATCAGATAGTCGACTTTCTGAAGACTAGTCACATTGCCCATGCTCTCACTATGTCTCCAACTATCTTTATAGAGCATCAGAGGCAATTCTGGGCACATGCCACCATTGTTAATGAGGATGGTGTGCGAATGATCAAGACGACAGTATGTGGCAATCCATTGACAGTTACTGAAGAGATAGTTCGCATCAGTCTACGTCTAGACGATGCCTCTGGTATAACTTCTATCCCTAATGATGAACTGTTTTCTACTCTGACAAGAATGGGGTATGGAGGCCCACTGGGTATTTTTAAGTTCTCAAAAGCTAAATTTTCACCCCAATGGCGTTTTCTTGTTCATACCTTGATGCACTGCATTTCTAAAAAGACTACTGGATGGAGTGAGTTCAGCAGTACCATTGCTTAAGCTTTGGTCTGTTTGGCCACTTCCAGAAGGTACAATTTTTCACAAATGATTTTCAATGATCTTGTCTCAAACATGGGAAACAAAAAGAGCTTTTATATGTATCCCAGGTTTGTTCAAGCAGTTATCAACCATGAATTGACGGATATTCCTCATTCTGATGGAATTTATGTACCAAAACCCCCCAAAGGCAAGGTTTTCTCAAATATGAGAAGATCTGCTGGGGACTCTGAAGGAGTTGACACCCCATTGTTCTCTACAATGATGGTGGTGTCCCAACCCAATGAAGGTATGGCAGCAGGGTCAAGGCCCCCATTAGATCAATCCACTGCGAGCCAAGCCCAACCTTCCCACTCTATATCTATCCCACAGTCCCTACTAAATAAGCCCACTTCTCCAATTACCCAAACTTATCAAAGAAAACAGGTAAAGAAGGCTCCTTCCCTTCTTGTACCATCACCCACTCAGCCTTTAAGCCCTCTAAGGGAGAATTCTCCCCTAGAGAATATCCAAAGGGAAACCACAAGGGTGTCTCCCAACCCAAAGGAGGTGCTCTCTGAGGAGGAGGTAGAGCATATGGGTGATGAGGCTGCCACTACTCCTGCTAGCACAGAGGAGGAAAGTGGTAACATCAATAAGACCTCCCCCATGGCAACTTTGAATGAGCAATCATTTGAAGGACCCTGGTGCCAAGAAACCACAGGGGTGGATAGTGTTTCTGCTAGGCAGAAGACATCTACTAATAAAAGATCCAATGATCCTTCAATAGGGGGTAACACTCCTGGAGAAGGTGAGGACAGATATAACAATGATGAATTGATGGAGACCATGGGAAACATCAACCAGGATGTCATCAAGCAAGGAAAAGAAATAGAGGAGATGAAGCTGATTATTCTATCTCAACAAGTTCAGATCACCAAACTGAAGAAAATGGTGACAAGATTGTTACAGAAAAGGAGAAGGAAGCAGTTTGTGCTAAAGAGGAGGACAAGTGTTGAAGATGATTTCAACAAGGGGGAGAATTCAGAGGCTGAAGCAGAAAAAGAAAGTATTTCTGAGATGGGATTTGATGTTAAGGGGGAGAAAGCTGCAGAAACAGAAGCACAAGAAGTAGAAACAGATAATGTTCAAGCAGCAACAGGGCTATCTGTTGAAGAATTGGAAATAGCTGAAACCTTAGTAAAAGCAAAGAATGACACTCCTAAGGCTACTCAAAAGGCTAAGGGAGTGGTCATCAATGAAGGAGACCTTGAAAAGAAGACACAAGAAAGAAGTGAGGCAGGGTTGAAGGATACAAAGGGTAAGGCTAAGATGATTGAACCTGAACAACCTGCAAAGAAGAAAATTCAGATAGAACTGGATGAAGAAGTGGCAAAGCAGCTTCAGGCAGAAATGGAAAGGGAGGAACAACTTCAATCTGAGAAGGATAGAGAGCTTGCACTGAATATGGCCAGAAAACTAAATGAAGAGTATCAGAAGGGCATGAAAACAGCAGCTCAGGCCAAGCAAGTACAAGTAAAAAGAATGCCATTCAAAAAGCAGAAAAGACAACCCTCCAAGACCTTTTTGGCCAATCAGGAAAGAAGAAAGATGATAAACTTCCTGAAAGGTGCAATTGGTGTTAAGGGGGAGATGTTTACTCATATGGCATACTCTCAGGTTGAAGAGCTATACAGGAAGGAAATGACAAAGCTCCAAGGGGATTCCTCTCAAAGGGAAGAAGCAGAAAGAAGGATGAAAGAGAGACATGATCTCAACATCCAACAACCATTCCCTGAGAAAACCACACCTTCCAAAGAAGAAGCAGAAGAGAAGAAGGAAGAACCTGGAAATGTTGGTAGAGAAGCCAAGTCTGGAAAAAGAGTAAAAACAATTGCTCCAAAAAGGCAGTTGAAAAGGCCTAGGGTGGAAGAACCTGAAAAGGAAGCAGAACCTTCAGTCACATCCCCAACAGAGCCAGTACAGAGTCCAGAGCAGGTCACTAAGCAAACTGATGAAAGTATGGATCCGTACATGACAATAGTGGAACCTTTGAAAGCTGTTCCAATCTCTATGCAAGCTCCAGAGATCATCTTCTGGGATATTCTGAGAGACAATGGAAAGAATTTCTTCAGAATCAAGAGAGCTGATGGTTCATTTGAAGCTTATTCAACATGGGGGAAAGTCATCAGAAGTTGCTCAAGAGCTGATATGGAAGAACTATATAAAGTTGGGATGAAACTTTATGAACCTGTGTTGAAAGGTACTGAAGAGAATCTTCTCAAAGTGACATTGGAATACTTGTGCATGATGTTTGATCCTGCAAGAGTGCACCATAGGATTAAAGATCATATGCATGAGTTCATATTCAAGAAGATTGACAAATGGATACTGTTTGAAAACTGTGGAGTATACATGATTACTATTGACAATTGTTATCATGAATACTACTTGGTGGACAAAATATATGAGCATAGCAAGGAGAAGTTAGAAGGGATGCTTAAAGCTACACTGGTTTGTACAAAGGATTCAGAAATGGCCAAGATTGTGGTGAGAAGAACTGTAAATCAAAGTTTGGGCCTAGATCCAAATTTGGGAAATTGAATCAGAGGTGTTGAAATCATCTTGAAAGAGATCTGAAGAACTTGACTTCTTTTCCTAAAAGTCAAGTTAGGGGGAGATTGTTGGGAACTGAAGAATTCATCAAGTGTGGGTAATGCTGCTGGTTCAATATTAATGCTGCTAGAAGACATAAAGGTTAGTACTGCTGAGTGTTACTACTGCTAGTGTTAATTAATACTGCTAGTCAAAGTTAGTACTGCTTGAACAAAGTTAGTACTGCTTAGCTAGTTAGTACTGCTAGTGGTTAGTACTGCTTAGTAGTTAATGCTGCTAGAAGGAAGTTAATGCTGCTGAAGATTAATACTGCTTATATGATGAAGATTCGTATGAAAGGATATACATGGAAGCTTAGAGATATACATAGAAGATATACTGAAGATATTTTATTCATTGTAATTATCTTTGTATTCAGTATATATATATAGTATTGTTTAGAATAGGATGATAACCTTTAACTTTCAGTTTTCATTCTTTTAGAGAAAATCAACCTCAAGGCATAGATCCTAATTCTAGAGAAGTAGAATTCGTATTGGTGAGCCTGTTCATCAATATTGAGGTTGAGTGAGTAATCTTGTAACTTCAAAGCATCAAATAAAAGCTTACAGTTTGTTATTCATATATACTGTGTTGATTTACTGTTTCATTGAATATCAAAGTGTTATTCCGCAAACTTCTTTGATATTGTTTCTGAGAATTAATTCTTGTTGAGAATTCGATCCTGACACATTCGTTCAAGCTGTGGAGATGGCAACAGTAGTAGAGGAGAATAATGCTAAGGCAATGGGAGAGAGGATGTAAAATAAAAGAAAGTGGGAAGGCCCAAGCAAGATAGTTAAGAAGGCGAAGGTGAGTTCATCTGCGGTGAAGATAAAAGGAGGGATCGTTGTTCCTCAGTGTGGTAAATGTGGGCGAAGGCACAGAGGTGAGTGTCGGGCTGGAAGTATGTCTTGCTATAGGTGTGGAAAACCAGGGCATACGATGCGTGAATGTCCGGAAAGGAAGGCTTGTTATGAGTGTGGTGCGGAAGGGCATCTGCAGTATGAGTTCCCTAAGATTCAGAAAGAAGCACTAAATAGTGTGAAAGCATCAGCTGAAGGTGCATGAAGGAGTTTCAACAAAAAGAAGGATGTGCCCAAGGGACGTGGCTGAGCGTACAACATGACATTGGAGGAGGTTGGGAGACCCCTGACTTCGTATCAGGTATGTTCCCTATTAACAATGTCTATGCTCATGTATTATTCGATTCGGGTGCAAATGGTAGCTTTGTGTCTAATGCTTTCCGCCACTACTTGAACAAAGATGCCTATAGATTAGAGAAAAGTTACACTATAGAAACGGCTGACGGTGGTCAAGTTAAGGTAGAAGAGATAATTGATGGTTGCACGATCTGTATAGATGGTAAGGAGTTGCCTGTCATACTAATGCCGATGTGTTTAGGAGGTTTTAATGTGGTCTTAGGCATGGATTCGTTATCCGAAAACCATGCTCAAATCGTATGTAATAAGAAGTTGATCAAGATTCATACCCCAGAGGGAGAGATGGTTCACGTCTACGGGGATCGAAAGAAAGACGACACTAAAGTGATCACGGCCTTGAAGGCGAGAAAGTGTCTTCAAAAGGGGTGCATAGCTTACTTAACTTATGATATAGACACCAAGCTAGAGGAGAAGACGATAACAAGTGTACTAGTAGTAATGGAATACCCAGAAGTGTTCCTAGAGGAATTTCCAGGGATACCACCGGAACGTCAGGTGGAATTTCGAAATGACTTGGTGCCAGGAGCAGCATCAATCGTAAAGACACCATATCGGTTGGCTCCGACGGAGATGCAAGAATTAATGAAGCAACTCCAAGAGATATTGGATAAGGGGTTCATACGGACCGAGTTCGTCACCCTGGGGAGCACCGATATTGTTCGTCAAGAAGAAAGACGGTACGATGAGGATGTGCATCGATTACCGGGAGCTAAATAAGATCACGATCAAGAATAGGTACCCATTACCAAGGATCGATGACTTATTTGATCAGCTTCAGGGAACAAGTTATTTCTCGAAGATTGACTTTAGATCTGGTTACCACCAGCTAAAGGTTCGAGAGGAGGATATATCAAAAATGGCTTTCAGAACTCGTTTTGGGCACTACGAGTTTCTAGTAATGCCTTTTGGGTTGGCGAATGCACCAGTTGCATTCATGGATATGATGAACATGGTTTGTGGACTCTACCTAGATAAGTTTGTCATAGTCTTCATTGAGGACATACTTATCTATTCGAGGAGAAAGGAAGAGCATGAGAAACATTTGAGAGCGATTCTCAAGCTGTCAGCTAAGGAGAGGTTGTATACCAAATTCTCGAAATGTGAATTCTGGCTACGAGAGGTGCAATTTCTTGGCCATGTGGTTAACGCAGAGGGGATCAAGGTAGATCCAGCCAAGATTGAGACAGTAATGTATTGGGAGTCACCTAAGTCAACGTCAGAAATCTGAAGTTTTCTGGGCTTGGCAGGCTATTATAGAAGATTCATCCAAGATTTCTCAAAGATAGCGACGCCCTTGACGACCATGACTAGAAAGGAAATTAAGTTTGATTGGGGTCAGAAACAAGAAGAGGCGTTCCAAACGCTTAAGAAGAGGTTGAGCATTGCACCAGTACTGTCTGTACCAGAGGGAACGAAATATTTCATTGTATACAGTGATGCTTCAAAAGTGGGACTAGGGTGCGTATTGATGCAAAAAGGAAAGATTATATGTCCATGCCATGTGGATGGATATTCATGTATATTTGATTGACCAAATTCGAGGAGCTTAAAAGAAGGCCTTGTTGGAGGAAAACATCAAGAAGGAGAGGATGGTCGGACAGGTTAAACTGTTGACCGTCGGGCCAGATGGTGTATATAGGTTTGGGAATCGGGTTTAGATTCCTCGCAAAGGAGATCTAAGAGACATAGTGTTAGGTGAAGCGTATAAAGCCAAATACACTATGCACACAGGCAATGATAAGATATATAAAAGTTTAAAGGAGAGCTACTGGTGGCCTGGCATGAAGAAGGAAGTAGCGAAGTATGTAGAGAAATGTTTGACATGCCTACAGGTGAAGAAAGAACATCAGAAGTCGTCAGGTATGTTACAACAAATGGAGATCCCAGTATGGAAATGGGAGATGATCACGATAGATTTCGTGACTAAGTTGCCAAAAACGGTGAAAGGACATGATGCAATATGGGTGATAGTTGACCGACTCACAAAGTCTGCTCACTTTCTACCGATTAGCGAAAAGTATTCTCTAGAAAGGTTAGCGCAATTGTATGTCAATGAGATAGTCTCAAGGCATAGAGTGCCACTTTCGATTGTCTCAGATAGGGATATAAGGTTCACATCGAGATTTTGGGCTAGTTTTCAACAAGAGATGGGAACTTGACTGAGCTTGGGCACTGCATATCATTCTCAGACTGACGGTCAAAGTGAGAGGACAATACAAACCATGAAGGATATGTTAAGTGCTTGAACTATCATTTTTGGAGGGAGTTAGGATAACCATCTTCCGCTGGTAGAATTTGCTTATAACAATAGCTACAATTCTAGTATCAAGGCAGTGCCGTTTGAGGCATTGTATGGCCGTAAATGTAGGACGCCAGTGTGTTGGGCTGACGTCGAAGAAAGGCAGCTGTCTGGACCGAAGTTGGTCCAACTAACTTCAGACAAGATAGTGCAAATACGGGGAAGGTTGAAAATCGCGAGTGGCAGGCAGAAAAGGTATGCGGATAAGAGGCGTCGACCTTCGGAGTTTCAAGTAGGAGATAAGGTGATGTTAAAGATATCACCATGGAAAGGAATCATATGATTCAGAAAGAGGGCAAGCTAAGTCCAAGATATGATGGACCGTTTAAGATTATTGCACGGATAGGAGTGGTGGCTTATCGGTTAAAGTTGCCGGAAGAGCTCAAAGGTATACATGACACATTCCATGTGTCAAATTTAAGGAAGTGTTTGGCTGACGATTCAGTCGTGGTGAATTTAGGAGAAGTTGGGCTAAACGATAAGCTCGAATATATTGAGGAGCCAGTCCAGGTGTTGGATCGGAAAATGAAACGATTGAGGAGCAAAATTATACCTTTGGTACTAGTCAAATGGAGATTTCATAAAGGGTCGGAAATGACCTGGGATCCCGAGTAGGAGATGAGGGTGAAATACCTTAAACTATTTTCAAGTGGTGTGAATTCCGGGGACGAAAATTCCTAAAAGGAGGGGAGAGTTGTAACACTCGAAAAAAAGACGTAATAATTGGGAATAAAGGTTGAGGGGAGAAAATAATTCAAACTCAAGCGAATGGTTAAAGGTGAAAAATATAGAAAAGATTAAGGGTGATGAATGTAACTCTCAGGACCTGTTTTGCCATTTTTTTGAAATTTCAAAAATGGGTCGTGGCATGAGAATGTGGCGGCATCAGTTATGGATTTTGGATTCGTTTATGAATAAAATTAAGCATCCATCATTTTATTTTGAGAGTTTTATCGAGAGTGGCATAAAGAGAGAGATCGATAGAGTGAAAGGAGAGACTCGGGAGAACGGAAAAGAAGAGGTGACGAACGGGAAGGCTACGGTTCAAGTCGGGGTTCGATCACAACGTCGTTGGGATAAGAATCGTAAAAAAAAAATTAAGCTTTTCGTTTTCCCGGTAGTCTATGTTGGGCGTTTTTATTTAACGAAACAAATCGATGACCGATATAGTTTTAAACTCGAAAATATGGTTCGATTTGAGAGTCTCTTGGCTAGACTTAAAACTGGTGTTTTTGCACGACTTTGGAGCCAAAACGACGAACTAGTTGATGGCATCGAAAACTTGTTATTTTTCTCAAACAAAACCTCACTAGTAGTCGCCATTTTCCCAATCATTAAACTCGATCGAAATGTTTCGGGGTCTAAAATTTAGGCCTAACGAATGGAACGGAAATCCAACGTTTTTTACGGAAACGATTTGGGTCAAGGTTTTTACGATATCGGAGTGTTTAAATTGCTTAAGGCATGTTTTGTCATGGTAGTCTTTAACCGGTAAAATTAACGAAAGAAAAACGGAGGAGTCGATCGATGTAAAATTTTACAAGCCATGTATGTGTGTGTATATATATACACGTCCGTATGTATGCATATAAATATGGATGGTTGTGGTGCATGTTAATATGCATGTGGGTATGAAAGGAGAAGGGTTTTATTTTTAGCGACGGTTTATAAAATAAAAAGAAAGAAGAAAGGAATTTTTGGAGAGGATATATGTTGGCATGGGCATGCACGTGATGAGGTCACTGCATGTGTCCAGATTTATACAAATAAATGTATTTTGATAATATATATATATATATATATATATATATATGACTAGGGTGGTTCAAATGAAAACTCATCTTTCATTTTGCACATGAGGACAAATATTAACCATTGATCAAGAATTAGAAAACTAATCAATGGTTAATACATAATAAGGTTAATTGGGAAGTGATTAAGGACAAAATTGTAATTTTGAATCAACACCAACCTTCTTTGACTTTTTATTTTTAATTAAAAAAATTTACCCCCTTAAACTTTAAAATAATTTATCTTAAAAATTACTAATATTTTAATCAAACAAATTACATCAAAAAAACGAGAATTTCGTGTTCTTCGATATGACATCCATCTCGATATTTTTTTTTGTTTTAACCGTTTTTTACGTGAAATTCTATATAAGTGTTATATTCATTATGAATATGCATGCACGTCTTCGGGTGTCCACATTCAGTATGAATAACAAATGTGAACGTTCATTCACTATTCATGATGAATAATACCTTATGCAGGATGTATAATACAATATTCAGGATATTTTTCGTTTTAACTGTTTTTTACGTGAAATTTTATATATGTGTTATATTCATTATAAATATGCATGCACGTCCTCGGGTGTCCACATTCAGTATTAATAACAAAGGTGAACGTTCACTAATTATTCATGATAAATAATACAGTATTCAGGATGAATAATACAATATTCAGGATGAATAATACACGAATCCATGATTCATGTATTATTTATCATGAATCGTGTATTATTCACCCCGAATGTTCTATTATTCAATTTGAATGATACATTATTCATGATGAATAATATAGTATTCAGGATGAAATACACAACATTCATGACGAATAATACATGAATTCATGAATCGTGAATTACTCACCCTGAATGTTGTATTATTCATCCTGAATGATACATTATTCATGATGAATAACACATGAATGACCTGTGAAGATGTGGAGACGTGACACGCTCTCTTTTGTTCCCCAATTCACAACAGAATTATTCGATAGGTTCTCGATTCGTCTTGATGGGTGTTGGGTTACGGTGCTGAAGAAACGTGATGTCTTACAACGTTGAAGAAAGTGTTGAAGAAGGTAATGTCGAGTTACATACTTACGGTGTCGAGGCGTTGTACAAACATATATAACATTATAGCGTTGTCGAGTTACATACTTACGGTGTCGAGTTACATAAATATTCATTATGAATACAACACATATATAACATTTTACGTAAAAAAACGGTTAAAACGACAAAAAAACTATATCGAGATGGATGTCATATCGAAGAGCACGAAATTCTCGTTTTTTTGATGTAATTTGTTTCATTAAAATATTAGTAATTTTTAAGATAATTTATTTTAAACTTTAATTGGGTAAAAAGTTTTTTAATTAAAAAAGAAAATAAAAATTGAAATGTGGTAGGCGTGTATTTAAATTTTTCTTCCATTTTTACCCCTAAGCATTTTAAAATTAAGGGAAAATTGCATCAAAATGGAACCAACTTTCATCTGATTCCTATTTTGGGGAATCAACTTTCAAAATCGTCATTTAAGGGTCTAGACCAAACTTTTTGTTTATTTAAGGGTTTGGTTAACTTATTTAACAGGTAACCGGTAATTAGAGATGATGTGGCATATAATTATTTAAAAAAATATTAGGTAAAATATTAGGTGGAATTATTATGCCAAATTATCATTATTATTTATAAAAAAAATAAAATCAAAACAAGAAACTCAATCGACTCCCGCCTCCCTCTTCCCATCGTGATCGTCTCATAACTTCATCCCTTCCTCCATCGCAGCCCTAGCCCCACCATCACCCTTCTGTCGTCGATGCTCCACCGTTCTGCCGTCGCTCCTTCTCCGACCGGCGCCACGTCTCCGGTCGACGCTTCATTTCCGGCAGCCGCTCCCTCTTTGGCAGTCACTCATCAGGTTTAATCGATATTCCCTTCCCTTCTCTTTTCCAATCTAATCAGTTTCTATAATCAATACTCCCTTCTCTAAAGGACTCAGATTATTTGTTTTACGATGGTCGAATGAACTCATATTATTTTGTTTCTAAAACTAACCCATTAAATATGGCCTAGAACAAAAGGTTAAATCACCGTCAAAGAGCACAATGACAGTGATAACCAAAGGAAGATTGGAAATACAATGGCAATGAAGATAATAAAGAAACTAAGGCAGTGATACCCAAAGGAAGATTGGAAATTAAATCATTTTTAAAACAATGGCATGTCAATGGATGGTAACAAAATGCACAGGTTCTGCACATGATAACAAAATGCACAGGAAGATTTTTTCAAAGGTTTATTGTTCCAGCGATTTTTATGTCTATCAGGTTTCATTTTTTCCTGTGATTTTTTCAAAAGATTATTTTCATTGTTCATTGGGTAGCCATTCCTTTGGATGCATAGGCTCTTGAAAATTAGGATTCATATTTGAAATATTTTCATATGACTATCATTATGAGATGTATAAGTTTGATAATCCAAGAATCCTCTAAATCTTAGAGAGAGAAAGTAGAGAGAGAGACTATATGAAGCGTAAAGTAAGATTGATATGGAATATGCATTAGATCCTTACAAGACAAAAAGCTAAAAGGGACTTAAATACCCTTGGTCAATACAACACAGTATATGACACTAAACACAGTATTAGACCAAGCCTATAAATACAATGATTACTATAAAATCAGACTTAACAATCTCCCCCTTAGTAATCATTGGCGCTGTGATCTTCAATATCCATCTTCTAAAACAGCAAGGACCATCTAAGCGACTTTGTGAAGCAGCTTCTTGACTTAAAAAAAATTATTCTTATCATCTTTTAAACTCTGTTGCCTTTGCTGCCTTGACAAGACTGGATAACATCTTGTGCTCTAGACGATACACCTCTTTTTAAATGAACTTGAATGAACTGTGGTGATCGGAGCAGAAACAACAAAAGACAAGAATAGCAGAGAAAATTGAATCTTGAGCGAGTCTTGATCAGCAGATAAACGTTTGAACTCTTTGTCTCTTTATCATCTCCTTAACTTCTCCCCCTCATGACCTTGATGATCTAGATCAACTTGGTCATGCAAATGTTGGAGACGAGACAACTTAAGATTTGCAAAATCAGAGAAAAGGAAAAATAAGAGAGGTTTGCGCGACATGTTGGTGGCGCAAAGTGAGGTTTTGCGCTAACAGAAGGAAACGCAAAGCGAGTTTTGCGCTAGCTGAAGGATGCGCAAAGCTTGGTTTGCGCTAGAAGATGTTGGCGCAAATCTAAGTTTTGCTCTACCAACTGATGGCGCAAAAATGACTTGGAATCTAAAAATTTTCACTTGTGAAGCTCTTTGACTCCCCCTACACAAATGCACTAAATTTAACAATTGAAGTTAGCATTCGTATATAAAATCAGATACTCCCCCTCGAAAATAGATAATATCATTCAGAAAATATTTCTTATTCACTCCCCTTTGAATAATGCACGAACCCATTTATAAAGATATGAGAACATAAGAATTGAAACATTAATGTAGAAAGAAAAATAAATTGAATATGTATTGTGAAACGACTAAATATATAAAAATTTAAACAGAAACAAATAAAATTCTACTTAGTAAAAATCACAATAAAATCCATTAGATGAACTCAAATGTATGTAGTTGGATACAAAAACAAGTTTTATTGCATATCGAGTTAAAACATGTTCAGTTTCAAAAACTTTCATCAATCTATTCAGTGCGCTAGCATGCGAACTTCAATTAGCTTCAAGAAAATGCAATTCTAAAAATATAATAGAGAACTTTGCAAATAATCACACTAAACCATCAAAAATTAAGATTTTCACAAATTTACAGGTTTATCACAACTCAAACATATCACCAAATATCATGAGATGTGTGCTCATTGGCATCTTTTAGCATTGTGCACATTGGCATCTTAACATGAGTGTGCTCTTTGGCATCTTTTAAGCTTGTGCACTTTTGGCATCTTTTTAATCAACAAGTTCGGTAAGTAAAGAACATGCAGTAAACGTAACTTTCTATCTGACCCTATTGCAGGATTTGGGTCAGCCGCTCCCAGACCAGTTGGCCTTAGGGGACTAGGTGTCAAGCACCCCTTGGAACTTACTCTCCCAGATCAGAAAGGCTACATTGACACATCATAAACCCATTCATACCAGTAGAACATGACTTTCGATCTGGTTCTATAGAAGGATTTGGGTTCGATCACTCCCAGATCAAATGACCTTAGGGAACCAGATGACAAGCATCCCACAGAACTTACTTTCCCAAACCAGAAAGGTCACAGGTACAAACTTTTAAACATAGAGATTTCTGAATTTTAGATATATAATATTCATCTCAATTACTCAGTTTTACATCTAAGTGCTTAGCCCATATTTTCATTACGATCCATAAATCTGACTTTTTAGGTTTTTTAAGCAATGTAAACTATAAATATTCCGAAACACACAACTTTAAAGCAGTATCTAAAGCTACAAACATGTTGCTTACTTTTCGACTTTTGTTAGACTTGAAAGATGAACA
Source organism: Arctium minus (assembly GCA_954870635.1). Classification (NCBI taxonomy): domain Eukaryota; kingdom Viridiplantae; phylum Streptophyta; class Magnoliopsida; order Asterales; family Asteraceae; genus Arctium; species Arctium minus. The sequence goes on from OX941082.1 coordinate 22,523,499, forward strand.
TATAAAACTTTAATATAAACAAAGCAACTTGAAAATTTATCCTAGACACACATTTTATTCAAAAGAAAGAAAATTGTAAAACTTTTACTTTATAGAATAAAATTTGTGAAGATTTAAACTTTTAAATTCAACATGTCGAGAATTGAAAAATAAAAACATTTGATCGGCAAGTTTATATTCAGTTGAAACAAAATATAATTCAATAATACCATCTTTCACATAATGTAAATTGAATTTGTATCTCATTTGAAAAAAAAATTGGGTTGAACAAAATTCAGGAGAAAATTGAACAAGATTCATGAAAAGATTTGAGAAAACTGGAGAAACATCATTAATCAGAGATAAAATGCAGCGGAATTAAGTAGATGTACTCACAGTTTTTCATTAGTCAGAAGCTTAATGCAATGAAGAACGAGTCCTAAACTGACATATTTAGAAGTCGTAGTTCTTAGAAGTATGGGTTCTGAGCTGAAGTACTCAGAAGCCAAAGACTTTCAACTTTGAAGACCGGGTTTTGAACTGTTGTGTTCAAAAGCCATAGTTCTCTTACTCCCCCTTGACATTAGATGCCTGCAACTTAGAAGAAATTTGAGATTTTGGTACCCACTTGAATTTGGGCCCATGTTTGTTAATTGCAGTTCTTATGGGGAAAAACTTGTTAGTTTTAACATAGAAAGCACGAGAGAGATAATCACAAGAATGAACAGAAGAATTAGAAGAAGAGAAAGCATAATCATCTGAACTCGAATCAGAAGAAGAATATGAGACATCTTTTGAAATTTGAATCATTTGCTTTATTGAATATTTGGAAATTTTATTACAATAAGCAAATGAATCACTTTTATAAATTTTTTCTACATATCTATCTTCATCAAACATAGAATCAGTAGATGTCCGCTTGATTCTCCAGATCTGCCTTGAAGGAGCGCTCAAAGTCCTATCTGAAAATTTTGAATCAGAAGAATTAGAATTATCAGAAATGACTTTATCTTGTTTCTTTGACTTCTTTGACCGTCTTCTTTTACGCTTTGGTTTGTAATATTCATCATTTAGCGTAAAAGATTCATCAAGAATTTTCGTTTTAATATTTAAATCAGAAGAAACAAATTTACCTAAGCAACCAAACTTATCAGACAATATATCTGAACTTACCTCGGAGTCTGAAAAATTTTGAGAAAAACTTTTAGAATTAGAAACTTCCTTTTTGTTTTCTTTAATAGAAGAAGAAAGGTCAAAAATAGAAAATGAATCTTGTTTTGGAGAAACTAATTTTTCTTCAAGACTAGACGTCATGAAAGAAAGAATAATATCATATTCAATTTCCTTTTGAATATTGTTATCTTCCATTTTATCTTCAAGATCAATGATTTTGCTTTCTAAAACTAAAGGAGGAGTATATCTCTTAGAATCATAAAAGATTGGAGATATATTTTCCTTATCAGATTTATTGACAAAAATATCAACAAAATCATCAGACACTGAAGACTTGACGGGAGATATATCATTTAAACCTTTTCTGCCTCTCTTTGTTTTATCAGGAAAATATTTGGCATTTTCGCTCGTATAAACAAAAGGAATTTCTTTGTGAGTATTTTTCATTCTTTTCTCATTTTCGATTTCTAACACTTGTTTTTCATTCAACCAATCAATTTTAAATTGAGGAGCATATTGAGCAAGTGTTAAATAATCGTATTTATATAAAGTTGCGGATTTTTCTATCGCATTGTTTAAACAATGTGGATTTTCAAAACCAAGTCCCCATTTTTCTTTTAAAGCCTCATAATTCCTTGGTTTATTCATGAAAATTGTTTGCTCAGTTTGATTCCTTCGATATAACTTTTCTTCTAACTTATTTATTTTATCCGAAAAATCATCTTTTAATTTGGTCATATCAGTCAAAGACTCAAGATAAGTCTTATTTGATTTTTCTAAATCATCAAATTTCTTTTGAAAGATGTCTTTTGTATGATCCAAAATAGATTTTTCATCTTTCAAAGAAATTTGTAATTTATCAATCAATTCTGACTTTTCTACATTTAATTGCTTTTCAGATAATAACTTTAAACGAAGATCATGCAAAGCAGTTATGATTATGTTCATTTGAGAAGAAATAAACGTGAAATCAAACTCAGTAAGTACCTCATCTTCATCAGAATCATCACCATCACTTTGATCATCTATGATTAAGCACATTTGAGCAGTTTCCATATTTGCAGCTTCATCATCGGAGTGATCAAGCCAGTACTCCTCTTCTACGAGCAAAGTTGTTTCGTTCTCTCTTTTCTCGGCAAGTTCCATTTTCTTCCGATAGTATGCCGAATCCCGAACCTTCTTCACTCTACACTCCTTAGCTATGTGACCTGGCTTACCACAGTTGTAACAGGCAGCAGCTGTCTTTGGCTCGGGCACTTTGATTTTAGACCCAGAAGTGAAGCGAAGATTGTTGGAACCCGACCGAGGTTGGAACTTTTTATGATAATGCTGAGAGAGAAGGATCATTGCTTTCTGAAGAGCCTCGCCATCATCATCAGTGGCCCCGTCATAAGCATTATCAGACAATGCTTGTTCTGCCAGTTGTTTTGTGATGAGAGCAACTGGGTCCACTGATTTCTTGTTCTTATTTTCAAGTTTAGCCTTCTTCTCTATGACAATGCATTCATCTGTCAGCAAGATCTCAAACATCTCTTGGATTTTCATTGTAGATATTCTAACATCATTCCTCAATCTGTGACAAGACTTGTTCCATTCTGGCTGAAGTGCATTGAGGAATTTCAGATTTGTTTCAAGCTCAGTCTTTTCCACTTTAATTTTCCTCAGATCATTTATCACGGCACATAATTTGTCATAAACAATTTTCCGTGACTCCCCATCCTTGGTTTTGAATTCTTCACAGTTGTTCATATACCGTGTATGCCGAAGTTGAGTTGCAACTGAAGATCCAAGTATAATCTTCTCAAGCTGTTTCCACATAAGATTAGGATGATTTTTGAAACAATCAATCCTGTTGTAGATAGAGTTTGGCAATGCTAGCATCAGATTTGCCTTTATATCACGATCGGCTTGATATTGCGATAACTCATTGGGTGTATATTCTTTGGTAGGATTATATAATCCAGAAGCCAGAATGGGTTTTTCAAAAGGTCCTTCAGACAGAATATTCATCATGTCATTTCCGTTCTTTTGACGCTCGATGAAGTTCAGGAACCGATCTTGCCACTGAGAAAACTCGTTTTCATCAATCAGAACAGGAGGACGATTTTCTGTACCCAAAGACATCATAAGATCGCTTTTGTAGAACTGAGCTTGATAAGCAAACTTTGCAGAATCCATATCTCAGAAATCCAGAAAAATTCTAAGTTTTGAGTTGGCGCAAACTAGATGTTTGCGTGAGAAGCAGATAGCACAAACTGAGATTTGCGTGATCAGTTGATGGCGCAAACAAATTTTGTGTGAGGCATTGAAGACGCAAACCAAACTTGCGTGAGTTGTATATGGCGCAAACTTATGATTTGCGCTAAACACTGATGGTGCAAACTTGAGTTTGCTTGATGAACTGAAGACGTAGGAGATTTTCGCGAGCAAATGGAAACGCAAACTATGATTTGCGTGAGTCGATGAAAGTGCAAACAAGGATTTGTGTGATGAACTGAAGACGAGAACTTTCACTTTTACTTGAGCAGAAGATAACGCAAAACTGACTTTGCGTGAGTAAGAGATGACGCAAGGTGTGACTTGCGCGATTCGTTTCAAACGCAAGTTTACTTTGCCCGAATCGTTGATGAAGAGAAATGCACTTTTCGAGAACTTTACTGAAAGAACTGACGCAAAGCAGATGATGAACTCGCGCAAACCACGATGAACTCGCGCAAAGTTGAAATCTGGCGCAAACCGCTGAGAATCAAGAAAAATCAACAAAATTCGATTACAGATTAGAATTTAAAGATGATTTCTTCCACATATATGTTCGAAAAAAAATTTATAACAACTTCTAAACAACAAACTCGATTAAAAACAACAAAAAACAATAATTTTATAAACCAACAGTTCGTGAAAAACGATTTTTCCAGAATTCGAAAAACTTCAAAATTGAACAATCAAACTTGATTTTCTTGAAAAATGATGTGAATCAAATATGTTTTACAATGAAAAACGAATCCAACAAACCAAGTTTCAGAAAAATTCGTTCACAAAACAGTCCAAATTTGATGAAAAATCCAAAAACGAGATTTTCTTGAAAAAATTCAAGAAAATCAATCAAATTTTCAGATTAATTCACAAATTCAGTATTCGAAAACAATTTCTCTCAATCCTCTCAGATTGAGATTGGCTCTGATACCAATTGATAATCCAAGAATCCTCTAAATCTTAGAGAGAGAAAGTAGAGAGAGAGACTATATGAAGCACAAAGTAAGATTGATATGGAATATGCATTAGATCCTTACAAGACACAAAGCCAAAAGGGACTTAAATACCCTTGGTCAATACAACACAGTATATGACACTAAACACAGTATTAGACCAAGCCTATAAATACAATGATTACTATAAAATCAGACTTAACAAAGTTGTTAGTATATTTGAAAGATTTTTATATTGCTTCCTTTGTTTTCATATTAAGATTTTCAAAGAATTTATTTCCAGGATTGAAAAGCAATATTATTGAAGAGGATAATGTTTCCGATAGTGATGATCAGATTAGTTTTCCGGCGATGATGACGAGGTTGCTAGCGTAGATCATTTATCGGAAGGGGATGATGAGATTAGAGATGTTAGAATGAGGAAAGTCAATAGGGAAGTGGAAGATATTAATGTTGAACATACGATACATTCTTCAAATGAAAATGAGGAACAACCGCAACCATATCACCATGATGATAACATGGAAAGAGAAAACGAGGAACAACCACAACCATATCAAAGGACAGATTTTGCTAAACATTTTGTCCCCCAAAATCCAGACGCATACCTGACAGACCTACAATAGCCATAATGTAACACCCCGATTTCAAAAAGGTATCGTTTCAAGTTAATACAGAAATCGGTATTTTAAGGGGGAAAATAAGATATGGGATTTTGGACTTGAATCCTAGATTTTATAGTCTTGATGGATGAAGGATTCAATTACGAGTCCAACGGTTCTTTCCGGAGCGAAATTGGAGCTATAACTAAGAAGTTATGGCCAAAACAGTGAACGAGAAGAAAACCAAGGGAAGCGGGAGACTTATGTCGCGACTTAAGGTCGTGAGGTAAGTCGCGAAACCCCCTGGTCGGGCTTAAAACCCGATTTTCAGCCACCAAACTTCATTTCTTCATATCTTCTTCATCACAACTCCGATTTTGGTGATTCAAGTTGCCATGGTTTCGTTTTTGAGAGCTCTTCAAGGATTTAGCAAGAGATTGGAATTCTATTGGAGTATACATGAGTATTTTGTGGTGGTAAGATTCTCTCTCTCTCTCTCAATGTTAAGCTAGGGTTTGATGGTTTCACCCTTTTTTCTTTTCCTCCTTCATCTTGGTTTTGATTCTGTTGACTTGTGTGGTGAAGGTGATCTTGTAGATGTGTCGGATCTAAGATCTAGGGATGTTTCTTGGTGGTTCGAGCTTTCATCAATGGTGATTCAAGTTTTGGGGGTAAAACCTAGATTTAGCCTAAATCTAGCAAGGTGAGTTCAAGTTGATTTATGAAAACGTTGTACATGCCAAAATGTCCATTTTAAAGTGTTTTTGTGTTTTACATGAAATTATCAAATGTTGGGTTAGTTGGTAATCTTTGATTATTTGAAGTATTTAACTTTATAAACTTTGTAAAACACCCACATTTGGGATTTTTGGGCATTTCGATAAATGTGTCATAAATGAATGAGTTTTTGATTATTTATTGCATAAATGGGTCTTTGGTCGAAAATACACTTTTAAGTGTTTGTCGGGTTTATGCATCATTCATGAAAAGGGGGTGTTTTATAAATTATTACTTGCACATTTATGTGAGGTACACGAAAGAATGTATATAGTCTCATTTTATGATTTTCATTCTTATCAGTAGTTAACCATCAAAATGTGATTTGGGAACTATATGGCAATATGAACTATATGTTTGATTATAGTTGGTCACAAGTGTATTGTGACGAGTCTAAACTATTACTATTGGATCCATAGGTATTTAGTTGACTTATTATTTGGGGGTAACTCCCGTATGTAGCTAGTTGAGACATTGGACCCTAGAGGGCAACTTGGTACGGTTATGTGGGACCGGTTACTAGCCGTGGGTCGTAAATGTAAATCTTAGTGAATGAGTATGACTAGGATCATTGCGGCCTCGATCCTAGTATGGTGAGCTCAATAACTTCGAATGTGGCCTACTTTTGTGTTCCGCCACTAGCCTTGGAATTCGGGATTCCCCCGTCACCGAGAGGTGTCGTTTTGGGGTATTTAGTTTTATCCTTATTTTCAGTGACGCTTTGAGTTTGGGTTATCTCCCTTATGCTACAATCTTGGAGACTTGAGTTTACTCATATTTTCGGTTGTTTGTTTTATAAAGTTATTCAAATGTCATTATTTGAGCATTACCATTATCCTCGTTTTGAGTAAGCGCTGGGTTGCATTATTTCATGAAAGAATGTTTTAGCGTTGAGACGTCCATCTATAAAATGCATATTATTGGAGAATGAGTTGTTCTCTTATTTTAAAGTAAATCATTTTAAAGGACCATGATTATAAGTTACAATGCTTCCGTTTTACGTTTTCCTGTATAATCATGATATAAAACTCTTGAACTCACTAGGCGTTAGCCTAACCTTTTTATTTGTCGGCATGTGCAACAGGTTCCGGTTGTGAATATTTCTAATGACACTGTGAAGCGATGAGTGCTAGTTGTGTACTCGAAGAGATGATTAGCTTGATGAAGTCTTCCGCATTTATATTTGGAGATAGCGATTGTTATTGGGTTATAGTAACACTCGACTTTAGTTAGTCTTTATGTAAGACTTTAATTATTTGTTGATGGTTCAACCTAGAATTGTATTTCAATTATGGACTATTAGTAAGAGATTTTATTACCCTTTAAGGTATTTTTGAAAGATTTTAATTAGTCGCTATTTCCAAATTTGAGGGTGTTACACATAAGGAAAGATGCAAGTGAAGGGGGTAGTCAAAGTAGAAGAAGTGCATACGACCATGAAGTTGTAGCCAAATCAGGGTGGAAGATGACTTGCATAAATTGTTTGAAGGTTGGACACAATTCAAGGAGTTGTAAAAATCAAAAGAAAGATGCACCGATTCGACCGAAAAATCTAATTGGTAGGCCAAGAAAAAACAATACACAAGAGGAAGATTTAGTTATTGGAACCAAAATAAGAGGAAGGGGTTCTCAAGAGGTACCGGTTCACGGGAGACTATTATATGGGTAAGTATAATAATTCGGTTCACGTTGTGTTTGAATATTATATATATATATATATATATATAATCAAATATTGTAGCTAAAAAATGTTTATTTTGCAGAGTTCACGTGTTAATTTTGAGACGGGTATACCAACTATTCTTGATGAAATTCGATCAGTTCCACAAGAAGCAATCGAAGAATGAAGATTTTCATCTATTTTTCTAATTAATCAATGTTTTGTCATCGACTTTATTCTAATATTAACAATTTGAATGTTATGAACTTTTATTTTGGTTGCCGAAGTCGATTTGAATTTTGAAATTGATTTGGATTTGTTGGTTTAATTGGATATTTGTTAAAGTTAATTTTTTTTATTGCATTGATGAGAAACAAACTTTAATTTAATATGTGAATTTTTTTTTTGAAAAAACCTTTAATTGTTGATACGAGATATGTGGAACAAAAAACAAATTTTATTAGATTATTTTTTTATTAAATTTATTTTAATTGAAATAAAAAACGAGATATTAAAATAAAAAATGAGATGTGAAATAATTATTTTTCAAATAAAATTATGTGTCATGACGCCATGTCAACATTTTAGATTTATTTTTATAATTATAATAATGATGTGGAATCTTAGTTGGCAAAAAAATAGGGTGATGTCATCATTAGTAGGTCAACAAGTTAACCAAACCCTTAAATAAACAAAAAGTTTGGTTTAGACCCTTAAATGACGATTTTGAAAGTTGGTTCCCCAAAATAGAAATCAGATGAAAGTTAGTTCCATTTTAATGCAATTTTTCTTAAAATTAAAAACTCTATTTAATATGAATTGTTGGATTAAAAGAGATCGAGTGGCTGAGATTTGTCCTCACGTGCACAATGAAAAATGAGTTTTCAGTTGAACTTTACTCTATATGATTATGTGTGTATATATATATATACTAATGTGCAATATTGTATGTTTATATATATATGTGACATATATATATATATATATATATATATGAGGGGTAATGCATATTGTATATATATATATATACATAGATGTGGTCATACGTAAATATGACATATTTTTATATCGTGTGTTTTAATGAATCGGTAAAGAAAGGGTGTAGGTGGTGGTCGGGTTCTAAACACCTAATTTATTAAGGAGATTAAATAAAATGTTACGACATGATTTTAAAAGCTCGTAAACATTTATTTATTTTTAAGAAAAGGATACTTAGAAATGGTTACGATTTATGTAAGATTCGGGAGCTATATTGTGACGGGTGAACCTACATTAAATCGAGGTGAGTCTTCATGAGACTTTTCTGGGATGCATACATATATAAATAAAAATTATGTTGGGATGATAATTTTGTAGAGTTATGTGGAGCATGATGATGTATTTTTATATGCATGTTTACGATAACATGTTTACATATATATATATATATATATATATATATATATGTTATTTATGTGGAGTTACGTATGTTATGCATGTGGAAGTATTTTATGTACATGTTTACGAGTGAATGTTCCATGTACATTATTTTAATATAGAAGATTGTTTGCTATTGTTTAATTGGTTATAAATATTTTGTTTTAGCATGCTATATGTATTTTGGAGTTGATTTCATGTAGCACATTTTGGTGCCTATATGAGGTATGGGATCGGGCTCAATATGTCACGTTGAGGAGTGGAACGACCCCGTAATGGGTGTCGGACGGGTGTGAGTTGTGCAACCCAGGGAATGCCAGTGACAGAGCAGACCTACCTAAAGGAGGATTGACACGACCCCGTAATGGGTGCCAGACGGGTGTGAGCCGTACGACCCAGGGAATGTCAGTGACAGAGAGGAGGAGGAGGTTTAGGAGATCTCATTGGTCTCAAATGTTTTTTCTGAAAACAATATGCATGCTATTTTATTAGTGCTTGATATTTTTATGCTTGATGGAGTGTGTGTATTTATGTGCACGTAAACCATGAACTCACTTAGCTTTTTTAGCTAACTATTAGTATGCATCTCAGGAGCCGATGGTTCAGGTGTGGACAAAGGGAAGGGCAAGGGCTACATAGATTTTTTATCATTATTTTCTTTTAATGCTTTGCTAGTTAAAACTTATTTACTATGTAATTGGAGTTGTTGTATAACATAGTCCGGTATGGGATAGACTAATGTTGGAGACTTGTATTTACTTTATGTTAAGATTTCCACTGTGGTTGTGGTTCTAATCTTATCATATAGTCATATCCGACGACATAAGGTAATATTTAGGAGGAATGATGTGACATTACCCAAGGGTGGATTTGGGGGGTGTTACACCTTGTAAATCTATGAACATGCTAGATACATAATTGCAGTGTAGTACATAGACAAAATTGTCATATTTGACATTGTTCAAGCTGTAACAACAATCGATCACTGAAAGCAATTCTATCTTGTAAAACATTTACAATTTTTCACTAATTTCAAGATATCAATATTAGTAAGGATCGTTAGTTACATGTTCAAACATGATATAAGCGTCTAAATTAAAAAAAGAGACAGACGGCGAGAGTCGACGACGGAGAGAGCCGACGGACGGAGAGAGCCGACGGACGGCGAGAGTCGTCGAACAGTGAGAATCATCGGACGACAATAATCGTTGTTGGGAAATTCAGAAATACACAAGTACAGTTAGTACTGCTAGAAGAACTTGATTACTACTTCTGAGATTAATGCTGCTGAGTGAAGTTAATACTGTTGATCAAGATTAGTACTGCTAAGTCAAGATTAATACTGCTAGAGGAGATTACTACTGCTAAGCAATTTTAGTACTTCTAGTAGTTAGTACTGCTGAATATTAATACTGCTCAAAGTATTAATACTGTTGAAGACTTAGTGCTGCTTATGAGATTATCAAGATTCATGCAGATCAAGTTTGAAGATTATGGAAAGCTTGGAGATAAAGATGGAAGATTGTTTTGAAGATCTTTTATTATTTGTAATTATCTTTTATCTTCAGTATGTATAGAATAGTTTGTAATTGATAGAATAGAACTTAGAGAATTTAGAATTTTTGTTTTGATAGAGAGAATCAACCTCAAGGTTTGTAATCCTAATTCTAGAGAAGTAGAATTCGTATTGGTGAGCCTGTTCATCAATATTGAGGCTGACTGTTGAATCTTGTAGCTTTACAATCATTCAATAAAGTTTACAAGTTGTTCTTCTGATTCACTGTTTTCATAGATTATTGAATATTAAAGTGTTATTCCGCAAACTTCTTTAATATTGTTTCTGAGTGTTTATTCTTGTTTAGAATTAAGATCCTGACAAGTGGTATTAGAGCAAGTATTCTCAGAAATCTTATTCATCATGGAAAACACAGCTGAATCAAACAGTACTCTGTTTTCAAAGGTTCCAATGCTCAGACCCAATGAATTTGACATGTGGAAGATTAGAATCAAGCAATACATTCTCCTCACAGATTACTCTATATGGGACATCATTGAGAATGGCCCATCTGATGCAGGAAAGATTTGTGAAAATGGAAAAAGAACTCCACCAAAGACGGATGCAGAAAGAAAGACAAGACAGACAGAGATGAAAGCCTTGAACACACTGCTCTTGGCCATTCCCAATGAATATCAACACCAATTCTGTAATTGCACTGATGCACAGATGCTCTGGAATGTCTAGAGAAGAGATTCTCTGGTACCAAAAGTACCAAGAGAAATCAAAAGGCAATCTTGAAGCAACAGTATGAAAACAGTGAATCAGAAGAACAACTTGTAAACTTTATTGAATGATTGTAAAGCTACAAGATTCAACACTCAACCTCAATATTGATGAACAGGCTCACCAATACGAATTATACTTCTCTAGAATTAGGATTACAAACCTTGAGGTTGATTCTCTCTATCAAAACAAAAATTCAGAATTCTCTAAGTTCTATTCTATCAATTACAAACTATTCTATATATACTGAAGATAAAAGATAATTACAAATAATAAAAGATCTTCAAAACAATCTTCCATCTTTATCTCCAAGCTTTCCATAATCTTCAAACTTGATCTGCATGAATCTTGATAATCTCATAAGCAGCACTAAGTCTTCAACAATATTAATACTTTGAGCAGGATTAATATTCAGCAGTACTAACTACTAGCAGTACTAAAATTGCTTAGAAGTAGTAATCTCCTCTAGCAGTATTAATCTTGACTTAGCAGTACTAATCTTGATCAACAGTATTAACTTCACTCAGCAGTATTAATCTCAGAAGTAGTAATCAAGTTCTTCTAGCAGTACTAACTGTACTTGTGTATTTCTAAATTTCCCAACAATCTCCCCCTAACTTGAATTTTAGGAAGAGAAGTCAAGTTCTTCAGATGGTCTTCTTAGATGCTCCCAAAACTTCATGGCTCATACACCAGTATTTGCATCCAACCCCAAACTCTGATTGATTGTTCTTTGAATCAAATACTTAGCCATCTCTGAATATGGAACACATCCTAGCTTCTTCTTCAACATTGCATGAAGCTTTGGTCTGCTGTGATTGTACACTCTATCCACTAGGTAGTACTCTATGTGATTTAAGTCCATAGTTAGTGCATATACTCCACTAGTTTCATATAGAGTCCAATTGTTGACAATTTTGAACACATTTCTGATCACATGCTCCACTTCTTCAGGTTTGAACATCATACACAGATACTCCATCACTAATTTTGTAATTGAAATCTCTGGAGCTTTCAGTTGATCTGCATACAACTTCATTCCTATCTCAAACATTTCTTCAAGATCTGACCTGGAGCATGTTCTTACAATCTTTGCCCAAGTGTTATACACTTCAAACTTCTCATCTTTCCTCTTGAGCCTTATGTATTCCTTCCCATCAACCTTTATTGTGTCCCATAGAATAACCTCAGGAGGCTTCACACCAACAGGTTCTGCTGAAATTGGTTCAGGCACTTTGTCCATCACTACCATGTATAGATTTACATCATCAGTTCTTGTTGGTTCATTCTTTTCAGATGACTTAGGTGCCCCTTCTTCTTCAGCAACCTTCTCAACTTCTCCTTCAGCTATTCTAGGCTTCTTGGTTGACTTTCTTCTTGCCATCATCTTGGTTCTTTTTAAAGTCCTTAGACTTTCACCAAGAGTGGCTTTTTTCTTTGGTGGTGTTTCTTGCTCATCTGGAAAAGGTTTTTCTATCATAAAATCATTGCTTTCTTTCATTCTCTTTTCCATCTCCACCCTTGCAGTTTCATTCCCTTGAAGCTTTAGCATCTCTGAATCATATAGCTCTTTAATCTTCTCAAAAGACATCTTTGAGAACATCTCCTTTCTGACTCCTACAGCACCCTTGAGAAATGTAATCATCTTGTTTCTCTCTTGAGTACCAAGGAATGTCTTTGAGGGTTGTCTCTTCTTTGCAGCTGTTTTGACCACCACAGATTTCTTCAGATTTGCAGCTTTCTTCTGTGCAATTTCAGTTGCCAGGCTTTGTTGATAAGCTTCATTCAGTTCAGCAGCTAGAGCCTTAGCCATTTCTCTGTCCTTTTCAACCTGAACCCTTTCTTCTTGCTCAATATCAGCTTGTATCTTCTTGTCCAGATCTTCATCTGATTCAACCAACCTTTGCTTTTTGATTGGTTGATCAGATTCCACCATTTTAGCTTTGCCTTTGTCTTTGCTCACCTTCTTCTCTACATTTGCTTTCTTGATCACTTCACCTTGTTCTTTGATGACAACTCCTTTGGCCTTTGAGATGACCTTGGGAGTATCATGCTTGGCTTTGATTAAGGTTTCTGCAATCTCAAGATCTGTCAGAACTTCTTGCACTATTTCTGCTGCTTCTTTCAGTTCAACAGTATTAACAGTTTCTGCTGCTTGGCTTGAACCAGCAGCATTAACAGTTACTGCTGCTTGCTCTTTTGCTGCTGCTCTGCTTGATGTTTCTGCTGCTTGTACAGATTCTTTACTTACTTCATCAATCTCTCCTTCAACACTATGTTTCTCCCCCTTATCTGTATCAGCTTCCAATTTGTCCTCAGCTTCTGACTCCCCCTTTTTTGGGAGCATCAGTTACTGGTTTCCTTCTTCTAAGCACAAACTGCTTCTTCCTCTTTTTCTGGACTAAGCTCTTCACCAAGTTCTTCAGTTTGGAAATCTGAGCTTGTTGAGACATGACTATTAGTTTAAGCTCTTCTATGTCTTTCCCTTGGTTGATCACATCCATGTTGATGTTGCCCATTGTTTCCATCAATTCATAGTAGTTATATCTGTCCTCACCTTCTCCAGGAGTGTGACCCCCTTTTGAAGGATCATGGGATCTTTTTGTAGTAGAGGTCTTCTGCCTAGCAGAAGCACCTGCTATCCCCATGGTTTCTTGGCACCTGGGACCTTTGGATGATTGCTCACCCAAAGTTTCCATGGGGAAGGTCTTATTTATGTTACCACCGACCTCCTCTGTGCTAGCAGGAGTAGTGGCAGCCTTAGCACCCATATGCTCAAACATCTCCTCAGTGAGCACCTCCTTGGGGTTGGGAGACACCCCTGTGGTTTCCCTGTAGATATTATCTAATGGAGAATTCTCCATTGGAGGGCTTAAAGGCTCAGTGGGTGAAGGTACAAGAAGGGAAGGAGCCTTCTTAACCTTTTTCCTTATGTAAGTTTGGGTTATTGGAGAAGTTGGCTTTTGAACAAGAGACTGAGGGATTGATATGGAGGGTGAAGGTTGGGATTGGCTAGCAGTGGGATGGTCTAATGAGGGCCTTGACCCTGCTGCCATACCTTCTTCATTGTGGGACACCACCATCATTGTAGAGAACAATGGGGTGTCAACTCCTTCCGAGTCCAATGGAGATCTTTTCATGTTTGAAAAGACCTTACCTTTGGGGATTTTTGGTACATATACCTCATCAAAGTGAGGCATATCCGTCAATTCATGAGTTATAACTTCCTGTACAAACCTTGGGTACATGTAAAAACTCTTTTTGCTTCCCAAGTTTGATACAAGATCACTGAAAATCATTCTTGAAAAATTCTACTTTCTGGCAGTGGCCAAGAAGACCAAAGCATAAGCAATGGTACTGCTAAACTCACTCCATACAGTAGTCTTTTTGGAGATACAGTGCATCAGAGTATGAACAAGAAAACGTCATTGGGTATAAATTTTTGCTTTTGAGAATTTGAAACCACCCAATTGGCCTCCATTCTTGACAAATTTGAGAACAAGTCCTCATTTGGAATAGAAGTAATACCTGCAGCATCATCTAGACGTAGACAGATGCGTATCACCTCTTCAGAAACTGACAAGGGTTTGTCACACACCCTAGTCTTGATTATCTGCACACCATTCTCTATGACTATGGTGGCATTTGCCCAGAATTGTCTTTGATGCTCTATGTAGATAGTTGGCGACACAGTAAGAGCATGGGAAATGTGGCTGGACTTGAGAAAATCCACAACCTGGTGAAATCCAGCAGCTTGTTTCGGCTTCTGTAGCATCGCAATCTCGTTGTGCTCATCAATGAATGCCATGGATGCCATTGTGCTTGAGTAATCTTGACTGCAACACTTGGTGCTTGAGAGAAAAGGGTTAGAGAGCAGATGAATAGAAAGCAAAGAGTCGTTATGAACTTTTGGGCGGGCAAAAAGGGTATTTATACGATTCGGGACATAAGCAGTATTAACCACTGGCAGTATTAACTAACTAGCTGTATTAACTGAGAGCAGTATTAACCACTGGCAGTATTAACTAACTAGCAATATTAACTGAGAGCAGTATTAACCACTGGCAGTATTAACTGAGAGCAGTAGTAACTCCTAGCAGTATTAACTAACTAGCAGTATTAACTGAGAGCAGTATTAACTGAGAGCAGTAGTAACTGTGCACTGGCAGTATTAAAACTGCACTGGAAGCATTAACTATACTTACACTTTTTGAAGCTTAAGTTACTCTGAGCAAGGTAATAACTTCCTGAGAAAGATGTTAGTAGCACCAAAGAATAAACCAATAACAGGTATGTAAACACTTTTTAAAACATGAGCTCATTCAGAGTTGATCATGCCCACACTAGTGACCAAGAATGTGAATCTACCCACATCAAAAGCTTTAGTGAATAGATCAGCAAACTGGTTGTCAGTATGAACTTTAGCAACTTGAATTAGCTTCTTTTCATTACAATCTCTGATAAAGTGATACCTGATCTCAATGTGCTTTGTTTTGGAGTGCTTGACTGGATTGTTAACAATGCTTATAGCACTGCTATTATCAATGAAGATTGGAGTGTGAAGAAAGGTTACCCCATAGTCCAGCATCTGATTTTGAATCCATAGAACCTGAGAGCAGCAACTTGCAGCAGCAATATACTCAGCTTCTGTTGTTGATAAGGACACTGTGGTTTGTTTCTTACACTGCCAAGATACTAGTCTTGCACCCAAAAGTTGACATCCTCCTGAAGTAGACTTTATGTCCATGTTAGCACCTCCCAAGTCACTATCTGAATAAGCAATCAAGTGAAAGTTGGATTCATAAGGATACCAAAGACCTAATCTAGGTTGCCCTCTTAAGTATCTGAAAATCCTTTTAACAGCTTGCAGATGTGATTGCTTTGGCTTGACTTGGAATCTGGCACACAAACAAACTGGAAACATGATGTCTGGTCTTGAGGCTGTGAGATACATGAGAGATCCAATCATTGATCTATATATATGGACATCAACATCCTCCCCCTCAAGATCAACAGTGATCTGTTTATGAGTCTCCATAGGTATGCTTGTTGGCTTTGAGTCTGTTAATCCATATTTTTCCAGGATGTATTTCACATATTTTGATTGGCTTATGAAGATTCCATCTTTCTTCTGTTTCACTTGAAGCCCAAGGAAGAAGGTAAGTTCACCCATTGAACTCATTTTAAAGCTCTTATGCATCAACTTTTCAAAGTCTCTACACATCTGATCTTTTGTGGATCCAAAGATGATATCATCCACATAAATCTGAACCAATAGGATGTCCTTCTTACTTCTTTTAATGAAGAGGGTCTTGTCAATTATTCCTCTTTCAAACCCATTCTCCAAGAGGTAGGTAGACAGAGTATCATACCATGCTCTTGGGGCTTGATGCAGACCATAAAGTGCTTTCTTCAGTTTGTATACTCTGTCTGGATATGATGGATTTTCAAATCCAGGGGGCTGACAGACATATACTTCTTCATCAATTGTGCCATACAGAAAGGCACTCTTCACATCCATTTGGTATACCTTGAACTTCATGTATGAGACATAGGCTAGAAATAGCCTAATTGCTTCTACCCTTGCCACTGGAGCAAGCACTTCTTCATAGTCAATGCCTTCTTCTTGAGTGTACCATTGTGCCACCAGCCTTGCTTTGTTTCTTATCACAATGCCTCTCTCATCCTTTTTTTTCCTGAAAATCCACTTGGTACCAATAGCTCTATGACCTTTTGGAAGGTCCACCAAGTCCCAAACTTCTTGTAATTTGAACTGCAGTAACTCTTCTTGCATAGCTTCTATCCAACTGGAATCTTTCATTGCCTCAAAAACCTTCTTAGGCTCAATTTGAGATAGAAATCATGAGAGTATTGTGTGTTGCTGATCCTGCAGTTCTTGAAGTCTGCTTTGATTCCTTGTTATCATAGGATAAGAGATGTCTCCTATGACCAGCTCTGGAGGATGATTCTTTTGAGTTCTAGTCTGATGACTAGGTTCTTCATTGATTCCCACATCCAGATTGGAATCATTTAAATCAGCTGAGGGGATCTCATCAGCTGCTTCTGGCTCTTCATGCACTTGATTCTCCTCATCTCTTCCTTCTTCTTCACTCTGAATTGGTTCAGTCATTGTCTCTTTTGCACAGACATCAACAGGCTCTATTGTAGGTATGGGAAAGATCACAGACTGAGGAATAATGTCTTGTACTTGTACTTGTTCATCCCCTGATCCTCCACTTCCTGAACCTGCATGATAATCACTACTGAAACCCAAAGAGTTAGTTAGTGAATCAATGTCAAATAACCACTGAGAACCAGATCCAATAAGATTTGGTGTGTTCTCATTGCACTTGACATTGTCACTTTCCTCAATTATTCTAGAAGAAGTATTAAAAACTCTGTAAGCCTTACTCTGAGATGAGTAACCAACAAGAAAACCATCATCAGCCTTGCTATCAAACTTTCCTAAGTGAGTTTTGGTATTGAGAATGGTACAAGGACACCCAAAAGGTTTGAAAAATCCTATAAAAGGTTTTCTGTTATTTAAAAGCTCATATGGTGTCTTGTTTTTAGGCTTGACTACTAGAACTCTGTTTTGGACATAGCAAGCAGTATTAACTGCTTCAGCCCAGAAAGTAATTGGTAGTTTTGAATCTGCCAACAGAGATCTAGCAGCTTCAATTAGTGTCATGTTCCTTCTCTCAGCAACACCATTTTGTTGTAGAGTCCTAGGAGCACTGTATTGCCTCTCAATTCCTTTTTCCTCACAAAAGGTGTTTAGGTCATGATTTTTAAATTCAGTACCATTGTCTGACCTAATGACTTTTACCTTTTGATTAGTTTGGTTTTCAATTCTTAGGATAAAGGATTTGATCAGTCCACTTGTCTCATCCTTAGTCCTTAGAAAGTATACCCAAGTAAATCTAGAGTAATCATCAACAATAACTAGGCAGTATGATTTCTTACCTATACTCATAACATTTGTAGGACCAAACAGATCCATATGCAACAATTGAAGAGAATTAGAGATTGTGTTCAACTCTTTGGACTTATGAGAAGTTTTGTGTTGTTTGCCTTTGAGACAGGCAACACAATGATCATCACATGAAAAGAATTTGGAAGGTAAACCTCATACAAGGTTGTTTTTAACAAGTTTGTTCATTGTTTTAAAGTTCATGGGACACATCCTTCTGTGCCAAAGTGATGATTCATCCAAAGAAGCTTTTGAAACAAGACAATTAAGGGATGAATCAGCTGAAACACTTTCCATATCTAAGCAATATACATTATCCTTTCTGGGAGTCCTTAGTAGTATCATCTTTTCATTAACTACCTTGAATCCAAGAGCAAGGATAATGCATTCAGAATCTGTAAATAATATACTATGTTGTTTGTCACAAACCTGTGATACACTTAACAGGTTGTACCTTAACTGCTCAACATAGAATACATCTTCAAAGGTCATTTTACCTTTGGTTACATCCCCCTTACCACTTATCTTACCTCCATCTGGAGTATTACCAAAGGAAACATGCTCACCATCAATTTTCTTGAAATTCTTGAGGCATGACATATTCCCTGTCATGTGCCTTGAGCAACCACTATCAATATGCCAGATACTCTTCCCCTTGAGTTGTTGGTTGCCCTGCACATAAGATTAATCAATTAGTATTGATTGGGAACCCAAGCCAATATAATGATTGTTGGGAAATTCAGAAATACACAAGTACAGTTAGTACTGCTAGAAGAACTTGATTACTACTTCTGAGATTAATGTTGTTGAGTGAAGTTAATACTGCTGATCAAGATTAATACTGCTAAGTCAAGATTAATACTGCTAGAGGAGATTACTACTGCTAAGCAATTTTAGTACTGCTAGTAGTTAGTACTGCTGAATATTAATCCTGCTCAAAGTATTAATATTGTTGAAGACTTAGTGCTGCTTATGAGATTATCAAGATTCGTGCAGATCAAGTTTGAAGATTATGGAAATCTTGGAGATAAAGATGGAAAATTGTTTTGAAGATCTTTTATTATTTGTAATTATCTTTTATCTTCAGTATATATAGAATAGTTTGTAATTGATAGAATAGAACTTAGAGAATTCTGAATTTTTGTTTTGATAGAGAGAATCAACCTCAAGGTTTGTAATCCTAATTCTAGAGAAGTAGAATTCGTATTGGTGAGCCTGCTCATCAATATTGAGGTTGAGTGTTGAATCTTGTAGCTTTACAATCATTCAATAAAGTTTACAAGTTGTTCTTCTGATTCACTGTTTTCATATATTATTGAATATTAAAGTGTTATTCCGCAAACTTCTTTAATATTGTTTCTGAGTGTTTATTCTTGTTTAGAATTAATATCCTGACAATCGTCTGACCGCAAAATCGTCAGAAGGAGAAAGGGCCGCATTTATGAAAAATTAGTGCTAACTATGTGGAATTCTATGTACAGATTATACTTCTAATTTATTTTTAAAAAAATATGTTATCTTTTAGATACACTTGTAAAGCGTAACTAAAATCTATTATCCATTAAAAATTATAGAAAACGTATTTTAATTAGTTTTTAAAGAAGCTTTATAAAATGTAACTAAATATTTTTTTTTTTTACTTTTAGAGAAGCTTTTATGTAAAAACGTCTCTAAAACTTCTAGATAGTTTTTTTAATTGGTAGAATTTGTATGAAAAAAGCGTCTCAAAAAGTCAACATACCTTTAGATACGTTTTTCAATTATGTCAACCAAGTTCTTCTCTAAAAGTTATCTTTAAATACACTTATAAATCCTTCTTTAAAGCTTTCTTCTCTAAAACTCCTTTTTCTTGTAGTGATTATTTTTTAGTCATTAATACTTTTAACTTAGTGACCATCAAAGTTTGGCCACTAACTCTTCCGGTTCATTACAATTCTTTTATTAGTGAAGACTAGTTAGTGACTATAACTTTTGTCACTAACAATTCTAATTTAGTGACTACTAATTTTTGGTCACTAACCATTCAAATTCATTATAATTCTCTAACTAGTGAAAACTAATTAGTGACAACTTTTTTTTGTCACTAACAATTCTATTAGTGACCACCAATATTTTGTCACTCATAACAATTAATTAGATTGCTCAACAACTGATAAAATTTGTTAAGTCATCCGACTAATATTATCCTAACAACTTATTAATTATAATGTTACTCATTATACTTAATATTTCAATATATTTTGGCATAATTGCTTTTAAAACAATCTTTCTGATTGTATACAAGCATGCATTGTATATGTTTTTGTAAAAAATAAGGTTTTTAATTATAAACCTCGAATGATGATATATGGGTGCATATATAATATACGACCATCCATAAAAGCAATATATTTGTTAATTGTTGACTAAGGGGTTGTTTTTTTTTTTTTTTTAAACCTCTTAATGGCTCTTAACTCTGAATTGTTCAGACATTTTTACACATCACCTCTTATTAATCATAACTAAAATAAGACTTCAGACTTTAAATCTCTTAAAAAACAAACGACACCTAAGACAAATATGATGAAATGATAGCTTTCTAAGATGCAAATATTATCTAAGGTCTTTCTTTATTTGAGTGTACATACCTCGAATTTAAGGAGGAATTGATTAATGGTGACATAATATTGTTTTTCATGTTTGCTTTTAATATCATGCATGTTAAAGATTCTTTACTGCAAAGTGAAAGCTATCTCATATTTTGAGTAAAAATTTATATTACAAAATATGTTATTTGTACCATTGATAAATAAATTACCAACTACATAGAAACTTATCACCAAGATAATTGCATTGATGGGGAACAAAGTTGATACGTCTATTTTTTGATTAAATTATTGATGAATTAATATTACAAAGTAAAACGAGTAAAAGCAGGTGTAGATGAAGAATTGCAATGTTGAATACCTCCAAATCAGAAAACTCCAAAAATGAAAAGAAAATAAAAGTACGAAACTGTATCCATCATCGCCTTTACTATCATTTGATTATGCATATAATTGAAAAGGAAATCAATGATTTGATGAATTTCTTGGAAATCACCAAGACCATTGCAACGATCGACCGAAAAAGAAGTTGATATATCTTAACATTTTTATAAAACCACATGGGTTGTGGCGTAGTAGTTAAGGCCTCGGGGGATGTGGTGGAATATCCATCTGTCTAGCAAATCCAGACGTACACAATAATTATAGCTACTGAGTTTATCAGGGCTGAATTTTTCTTGTCATAATTTATCGGGGTTAGTGTAGGCATAGCCTAGGACATCCTTCTAAAAAACATTTTTATAAATTTTTCATGAATAATTTTTGATGAATAATCTCTCTCTCTCTCTCTCTCTATATATATATATATATATATATATATATATATATATATTATAAACATTAAATAACCCAACAGCTAGAACATTGAGAATTTGCATGCCTTTCGATTTGAATTTAAAGAATGAGAATGGTGTGCGAAAAGAATAACTACTTGCAAGGAAACCAAGATTAGAAAAACTGGTGTCAAATTATTAGAAAAACTTTCCTCCCAAATGTGGGAGGAAACGGAAGAAAAAAGAAAGAAATGAATTTAAAAAAATTAAAAATATTTATAAAATTACGTATATACCCATTAATTACTTTCTACTACGAAATAAGTAAGGGACGTTTGGTTCGTAGAATGTTTTTGGAAGAAATGGAATCTGTCAAAGGAATTTGACTTTGAAGGAATTGAAATGGAATGTTGTCAGGTTTGACCACCTGTTTGGTTGACAGAATTGGAATGAAATCTGTTAAATGAATTGAAATTTTTCTGTTTGGTTCACAGATTGTAGCTTTAGAATTGGAATGGAATTTTGGTAAATGACCAAAATACCCTTTTTGATTATTTTAATTTTTTTCAACAAAAAATATTTTAATGAAATAGTCATTAAATAGTTTAATTATTAACTAAAATTGCTTTGATTATTTTAGCACACGAATGATGACGCGCACGCGAGAGAGAGAGAGAGAGAGGAGATGAAAGGAGAGAGAGATCAAAAAGAGAGGAGGGAGAGGAGAGAGAGGAGGGAGAGAGGGAGTAGAGAGAGAGGAGAGGAGAAAGAGGAGAGAGAGAGAGAGAAAGAGAGGAGAGAGAGAGGAGGGGAGAGAGAGAGAAAGAGAGAGTTGGTGTCTGCTGATAATCAATATCAGTAGGGTTTAGTTTGGGATAAGGGGTAATTTTGGAATTATGAAAATAACAAATTCCATTCCATTGAAATATTTGGGTTTGATGATGGAATGTTAAAATCCTTAGGTATGGAATTTAATGTAATTGGAAGATTCCATTCCATTGAAAATTTTGAACCAAACAAGGGAATGAAATCTGGTCAAAATAATTCAATATTCCAATTCCACTAGATTCCATCAGATTCTGGGAACCAAACGCCCCCTAAGAGTATATTGGTAAAAGTAACATATTTCCTTTCCTTTCCTTCTTACTCGAGAACATGAAAATTTATTTTCTTTTCTTTCCTTTTCTTTCCTTTCTTTTCCTTCAATCTCAAGAACACAAATACAAATATTTCTTTTTTATCCTTCTCTTTCTTCTCTTTTCTTTTTCTTCCCTTTCTTTTCTTTTCTTCCCTTCCAAAACTCGAGAACACAGCCTAAACACTGTGACGTCTAAGGTAAATTAATTAAAGAAAGGAGAGATTTGATATAAATATAAGATACAAAGTTAAGCTATAATGGGAATGAAATAATATTCAACAAATAAAACCTTGGCCCTGGCGTTTCAATTTTCAAACCGGTAATAGCTAAAGGCAAAAAAGGGAGGGGAAAAAGGAAAATAGATAATAGGACATAATTGAACTTAGCATCAACTTTTGAGTACAAATCCTTTTCAGCTCGACAATTTTATAAAGAAATAACATTAAAACTCCTATGCACCTCAGTACAAAACCAAAGATGTAAATTTCATTAATCGAAATTATGTTACTTTTGGAAGATTGGGAAATTTGTGGAGCATGACATTTAGAATGTGAAAATGATGTTCATATACGGTAAAATTAAAAAAGAAATGATTATTTTGAAAATAATGTTACTCCTTCCGTCCCAAAATAAATGTCCACAATAAAAAGGCACACAGTTTTAGGAGTGTGTAATTATTACATTATTTTATTAACCAACGTACAATTTTACCCTTAATTATAGAGAGAGAAGTTTTTTCTCCGTCACATAATTAAGGGTAAAATGGAAAAATGGAAATTAATTTTGAAAGTGGACACTTATTTTGGAACAAACAAAAATAGTAATGTAGACACTTATTTTGGGACGGAGGGAGTAATACTTTGTATATTGATATCATTGTTGTTGATTTTTTTTTATTATCTATAATGATAATTATTGTGCAATTTAATTAATAGAAAATTACATTAAAATGTGATCAATTTTGGTCTAATTACTATCAACGGGAAGCATCTCTCAAACTCATCGTTATTTAAGGGTTTGGAACAAACTTTTCATATAGAGTTAATTATAAATTTCGTCCCCATGGTTTGGTGAAAATTTGTATCAGGTCCCTCAAATGAAATAATAATAGGAATGGTCATTGTAGTTTCATTTTTGTTATGGATCAGGTCCCTCATGTTAATATCTCTTTAAAATCTCCATTAACTTTGAAGCATTTTCATGTTTTCGTTGTATTATGAAATTTTTAATTATTTCAAGGACTTGTTTTGCCAATTTATAAAACTCACCAATAATAACAAAAATAAAAAATAAAAAATAAAGAAACAAATAGCACACCCCATATACGGCTTCTTCCCCAAAGTCACCTCCATCCCTTCCCAGCCTCTCACCTATAGCGCTTCCCGGTCCCTCACCTCCATCCCTCACCATCTTCGATTTCTGGAACAATCGTGCACTGCCATTAACCGAACATAACAGAAAAAGCTTCACTGAACGAAGACATTTATCAAGTCAATCCAGGTGAAGAAATCGAACCTATCGTTTCTTCTAGCGAATCCTTCGGTTGAAGAAATCGAAGGAGGCTTTGGAAATCGACGAAAATTGGATGTTCTACATCTTCTCCATCTTCTTCTTTGTAATTTTGGGTTTTGATTAGGGTTCTGATCAGGGTTCTGGATGGTTTTGGCAATGATCTTTTAATATGGTAGGGTTTTTTTATTTAGAATTAGGATTCTTGATGTTGTTGTGTTCTTGATGAGTTATTAACAAATTTCGATTGGTGTTCTTGATTTAACTAGAATTTTTTCTTTGGGTACATATGGTATGAATTTTAGGGTTTTCTTTGTGTCCAGATGTATACAAAAAAAAAAGGTTTTGTTGTTGATTACTTGGTTTGTTCTTAAAAATGGGGTTTGTTTTTTATTTTGTTATTAAAAAAATTGATTTGTGTTGTTGATTTTATTCTTTAAAAAAGGTTTGTATTTTTGATTTTGTTCTTCAAAAATGGGGCTGTGTTGTTTATGTTCTTCGATTATTTTTATGGGTTTGAATCTTTGTTTTTTGGTTTGATTTATTTTAGATATGATTTTTGGTTTGATTTTTGTTCATGGGAACATGGGGATATGGGGAAGAGATGTGAGACATTGGCAAAACAACTATGGGTTTATAAGAGATATATTCTATTTTGAGGGAAAAAGATAATGAGAAGATGGACTATGCCACATGGCCCCTACAAATAAAGGATTGAAGAGATAGAAGAGATAGGAATCTGGGTTTGATTCTTGATTTTTAGAAATTAGCAAAATAGATCCTTGAAACAATTAAAATTTTCATAATACAACAAAAACATGAAAATGCTTCTAAGTTAACGGAGATCTTAAACAGCTGTTAACATGAGGGAACTAATCCATAACAAAAATGAAACCTGAATGACCATCCCTATAATTATTTCATTTAAGGGACCCAATCCATAACTTCACCAAACTCAGGGACGAAATTTGTAATTTACTCTTTCATATATTTGAGGGTCTCATAAACCGTTTAATAGGTAACCAGTTATGGCAAATTTATTAATTATTATATAAATATTACCTATATTTAAAAAAAACACCTTATCAATAATTAAAAAAAGTCGATACAAATTAAACAATCCAGTGAAATCAAAGAACATAAGTATACTTGAGGGTCCTTGTGATTGAACACGATCTTTACCAGATAATCAAACACAAAACAAGATACGATTTACCAAACTGTTTAGATTACAAAACGATGGATTACAAGGTTGATTTCTTCTCTGATAAGCTCTATGTGAATAGTGTTCTTAGATCTTAGATTGTCTAGAAGTGTTAGATATTCTTCTCACCTAACAACTAACTAGATAATATCTAACAAAGATATTATCTAAACTAATAAAATAATATCTAAACATAATATCTAGATATTTAGGAACTAATAACTAAAACACTAAAATACAATAAACTAACTTTGACGCTTTATTACAAACGGACTTTAGACTAATATTAAGAGTCGACTTTCCAGCGTTAGCTTCAGATTGCAAACTTCAGATTGGATGATCTTGAATCCAATAGATCTCTGCGCTAACAATCTCCCCCTTTGGATCAAGATCATTACTAAAAAGATTTAGCAATCCAGTATTCTCTTTCAGCTCAGAAGATGCAATCTCCCTCTTAGTCTTCAACAAGTAGCAATCTCCCCAAAATACGTAGATAAACTCTCTTTCAGATGATGGGAAGAAATTATCTTCAGATTTAGCTCAGAATGCTGTAGCAAAGTATCTTCAAAGAAAATATCTTTCAAATCAGCATGTCTTCAGAATACTTGCTCTAAACTTGTGTTGTTCCCCATTTCTTGTGTAGCTCTTCTCCCCCTTTTTGATGAAAAGAGCAACTAGTTCATCAAAACTTTTATGTCAAGAAATGTCTATCTTAAGGAGCTTCTGATCCGTCAATTCAAAAGATATTCATCCAGATCTTTTCAAATCCAGACAAAATAATCGTGTAACACCTGAATCAACACATGAATCAGTTAAAATGTCTGTCAGTAACACCAAGTCACCATGTGTAACGAATACACATTGGAAAGGAGCTTTTTGATGTTCACTCCCCCAGGGCTTCCATTCAATCATCGAAACACCACAAAGGTAATTTCTATAAATGTTATGACAAAGAAACAAATTCCTTGTGTGTTCGTGCAAGTGATAGAAAAAATTAAGCACTTGATGATTGCTTATAAGACTCAATATTGTGTAAACCACTGAGACAACAGTAAGTTAAACACAGACTCAATGTGCATGAGTGGAGTGCGAAGGTGGGGAAGACTTCCTTCTTTTCAATATCCATATTTTCCAAATGAAAATCAGATAGCAAATATGCTGCTTCCCATTTGAAAATGAAACATTTTCCTTTTAAGAAGAAAATGAGTAGCTGGTGGGGTTAATCAAGAGTTGGCATGGGCTAGTTGCCTGTTTCAATAATGTTCACCAAAGAAATGTGAAACACTAGAATGTGGCTGCCCGACTCAGAAAGTAGTTGGTGCAGAGTTCTGATATTCTTTTAACTCTGTTCTCACACCCTCTTTCTTTTAAACATTCAGTTTACTTCTAACGGAACTCTCTTTTGCATTATATCTCATCACACAACCCACACTCATTTCTTCTTGATTTCTCACACTCAATCACTATGGATTAACCTCTTGGGTAGGAAACACTGGTTAACGTGTATCCGTAGAAGTTGTGTTAAGTCCTAGCACACTGATCCCATGTTTTCCTATGAAGCATATGATGCTCAAAATGGTTTGACTTAATCAGTTAAAGCTTAAATTATATCTTGAAAACATTGAAAAATTACACTTTCAAATTATAAAATCTGGTGAAGAATCGGAAAGTGATTTGAACATTTAAGAACATGTTTTCATTGATTGAAAGTTGTCATTCTTTCAACCATATATGAGATTAAGATAAAGGATTATACTTTTACGTGCGATCTTACATCTCATGAAGCTAAGCTTAAAGTCATAATAGATATGAACATGTAAGCATCTCTCAAACTGCAAAAGTCTTAAAGTCAAGTCAAAGTAACGTTATTCACATTGAATTAAAAGACAAAAAGCAGTAAAACAATGAAAGTACGATTTCTGATCTGAAATAATCAGAAGTCATATCCTAACTCCTTTGACTTGTAAAACTCCCCTAAAATCATGCATCACAAAAATTTGACATTAAAAAGGTAAATGCAGAAATTAGTGAGTCTTCTCCTCAAATTAATATTGACCATCTGTCAATTTTTTCTCATACTCCCCCTTGGATCATGAACAGAATATTTGAAGTGCAGATATCATTCAGAAATAAGAATGAAGAAATGATGAAAAAGTATACAATTAGAAAACTTTGATAGGTAACTACTGATTATGTCTTAAGATTTAGCATACCAAGCTTAGAGACAAGAAAGGTGAACCTCTTTTCGTCTAAAGGTTTGGTAAACAAATCTGCAAGTTGATAATCAGTTTTTACAAAGAAAAGTTCAATTGTTCCTTTTTCGACATTATCTTTGATAAAATGATACCTGACATCTATGTGTTTGGTCTTGGTGTACTGAACAGGATTCGATGTTATCGCGATGGCGCTCTTTGAGTCACAGTAGATCGGGATTTTGTTGAAGTGACAACCGTAGTCGCGCAGTTGTGTTCTCATCCACAAGACTTGAGAACAACAACTAGATATTCTGCTTCGGCCGTTGAAGTTGATACACAAAGTTGTTTCTTCGATGCCCAACTTACGAGTTTATCACCGAGGAACTGTATATGACCTGACGTGCTCTTCCTGTCTAGCATACAACCAGCATGATCTGCATCTATATATGTTGTTAGTTCAAAGCTAGTATATTTAGGATACCACATACCAAGATCTGCAGTCCCTTCAGATACCTAAAAATTCACTTAACTGCAGACAAATGGGATTATTTGGGATTGACCTGATATCAAGCACATAACCATGTAGAGAACATTATATCTGGCCTACTAGAAGTAAGATACATCAAAGAACCTATCATCTCTCTGTAAGTCCTAACATCAACATCCTTTCTAGAAGGATCGGTGCCAATCTTAGTACCTGGTGCCATTGGGGTACCAATCGGTTTCGAATTTTCCATTTTGAACTTCTGAAGAATATCAATAATGTATTTTGATTGATTGATAAAAATCCCCGATGAAAATTGTTTGACTTGTAATCCGAGAAAAAAATTCATCTCTCCCATCATATTCATCTGAAATCTTGACACCATAAGGTTTGAAAAATTCTAAGGTTTGAAAAATTCTTACAGTACTTAGGATTTGTAGAGCCAAAAATAATATCATCCACATAGATTTGAATAAGAATGATATCGGATTTCTCCTTTTTAATAAACAAAGTGGTATCTACCGTACCTTTCGTAAAACCAGACTTGACTAAAAATTGAGATAGGACATCATACCAGGCGCGAGGAGCTTGTTTCAGTCCATAGAGTGCTTTGTCGAGAATGTAGACATGATTCGGTTTCTCTTGATTGACAAAGCCTTCTGGTTGCGAGACATAGACTTCTTCCTTTAGAATGCCATTCAGAAAGGCGGTCTTCACGTCCATTTGAAAGACAGTGAAGTTCTTGTGAGCTGCGTAGACCAAAAACATTCGAATTGCCTCTAAACGCGCAACAGGAGCATAAGTCTCGTCGTATTCTATTCCTTCCTCTTTCCTGTATCCTTTGGCAATAAGTCTTGCTTTGTTTCTGATAACAGTACCATCTTCATCTTTCTTGATTTTGAAAACCCATTTCGTACCTATAATGGTTTTACCTTGAGGTTTGGGTACGAGTCTCCAGACTTTAAGTGCGTCGAACTGATTCAGCTCTTCTTGCATTGCAGTCACCCAGTCTGAATCGGCAAGAGCCTCGGATACGCGAGATGGTTCGATCTTGCTCAGAGAGGATTCATGCATACACATATTCATTGAAGCTGACCTAGTTTGCACCGGTTTGGTTGGATCGCCAATGATTTGGCTTATCGGGTGCTCTTTGGTCCATTTATGTTCATGAGGGAGTGGATTATATGAATATATATTAATATTATCATCTAAGAATCCACTGGTACCTTCTTCAGGTTGTTCAGGAGGAATGATGGTCGCAGTTAAATTAGTAGGTGCAGAAGGCTCAACAGGTACAGCTTGGTTCGTCTGTAGATTAGTCTGTATAGAACATCCTACTGATACAACAACTTCTGTCTCTTCATTATTTGTCACAACTTCAACTGTTGGAGTCGGCATTTGAACTGGAATTTCTTGCTGAATCGAGGAGTTGGATTCAGTAGAGATATCTGAACTGGTTGGATGAGTAGTCGTTGAGTCTTCCATCCTGTCAACCACAACAGATTTCTGCACATTAGATCCAAGAAATTCATCATAAAATAGTTCAAATAATAAATCTAAATCAGATAAATGATTAGTAGACGTTGATGCTTCATCTGATTTGATCGCTTGAGACGGAGGTTTTAGACTGATTTGCCCATAAGCTAGTACTCCAGTTATCACGGGTTCTGAACTGTGTTGTTCAGAAGCCATATCTTCATCAAACGTAACGTTTACGCTTTCAACAACTATTTTTGACTTCTTTAGATATACACGGAAGGCAGTAGATGTAGAGGAATAACCAATGAAGATGCCTTCGTCCGCCTTGGCACTGAACTTGTTCAGACTCTCTCTATCGTTTAGAACATAACACTTACACCCAAATATATGGAAATATTTGATTGCCGGTGTTCGGTTGTTGATTAACGCATAAGGAGTCTTCTTGAATCTGCGGTGTATCATGGATCGATTCTGAGTGTAGCACGCAATCGATACAACTTCAACCCACAGAAATAGAGGTAAGTCTAATTGACTTAGCATAGTACGAGCAGCCTCGACTAGCGTACGATTTATTCTTTCGACCACTCCATTCTGTTGAGGCATACGAGCAACAGAGTATTGATGTGATATCCCGACCGATTCGAGATATTCTTGAACTGTTTTGTTCTTGAACTCTGTGTCGTTGTCTGTTCTTTGAAGCTTGACCAATTTCTGCAAATTTACCTGGGTCGTCTTCATGAATGTAATGAGAACATCAGGTGTCTCATCTTTTGAACGTAGAAATTTGACCCAAGTGTATCGCGAGTAATCGTCCACGATAACTAGTATGTACTTCTTTCCGCCTAGACTTTGCGTTGGCATCGGACCGCATAAGTCCATATGCAACAACTCTAACGGAGAGCTTGTACTCGGTTCAGGATTTGGTTTATGTGGATCTCTCTTCATATTTTCCTTTTCACATGCTGCACACAGGTGTTATTTTTTATACTTCAGCTCTGGAAGTCCTTTAACTAGTTTTTCACTGACCAACTTGTTTATGTACCTAAAGTTGAGGTAAGAGAGTCGTCGATGCCATAGCTAGCTTTGTTGCATCGAGGCTTTAGAGAGTAGACATACCTGTTTGTCAGTCTGGACGTTTGACAAATTAATTGTGTAGAGGTCGGACTTTCGAGTGCCTACCAAGAGTTCCTTGCCATCTTCAGTGCGAACAGAACACCTTTTGGCCTTGAAATTTACCTCTAAGCCTTTGTCACAGAACTGACCTATACTGAAAAGGTTGTGTCATAAGCCTTCAACGTAGCTCACCTTCTTAATCATGACATTTTCGTGTACCATATCACCATATCCCAGTATTAGTGAAAACTTGTCGTTCCCAAATCTAACTGTCTCGCAATATTTATTTCTATAATTGGACAGCATCCCTTTCTGCCCTGTCATATGCTTGGAACACCCGCTATCCAAGTACCACATATGACGGGTCTGCACAAGAGAAATTACGAAACAAGAGATTTAGGTACCCACTTGTAAATGGGTCCTACAGTGTTAGTACATAATTTTGGTACCCATTGAAATTTGGGTCCTCTTTGCTTTTGAGAATCAATTGAAGAATTTGAATGATAAGAGTGAACATGATATGTGCCAAACCAAACATCAGAATCTTGACAAGAAGTAGAAACATGTTTATCATAATATGAAGACTTTCTAGATAGCAGATAAAGATAACTGGAATAATTGCTTTATAGAGTATTTCTTGCGAGAAACGACAAGTTTTGGTTTCAAAATAGCAACATCAGCAATCAAAACATCTTTACTAGTCGTAGTCTTATTACAATCAACACTAGAAAGAACAATCTCGTCAATCTCCTGTTTTGGTTTCCATTGAGATTTAACTCCTAGCCTTTTCTTGCTCAGATCTGAAACATTTGAAACCTTTGAGTTAGACTTGTGAGTTTCAAACGAATGCTTCTTCTTTGGCTTACCAGTAGTGATCAGTTTCTGTGAATGCTGAGATTTCTTCTTACCTTTCGCATTCTTAGTTTTCACAGAAGCTGTTTCATCAACTTTAGTTGATGATTTGCTTTTCACAAACATACTGGATAATCCAAAGGAATTCACAACAAATGGCGAATGATTAGGAAATTTGGCATTAAAATTAAATTGATCAAAACAATCATCTAAAACACCATCAGAGTTTAGAAAATTTAACCCTTCATCTAGTAGACCAAACATATCTTTAGATTTTGAAGCCTTGGTTGTTTTAGAAAGAACAGAATACTTTAGCACAGTTGAAAACACATTTTGTTCAACATCAATCAAAAGTCTTTCATCTGTTAAAAAATTCTCAAGTTCAGAAATTTTACTTTCCAAAATGAGAGGAGGGACATAAAGTTTACCTTCAATAGGCTTAGCCTCCATTTCTTTTACAGAATAACTTTGAAAGAAGTCATTTGAAAGAGATTTTGAATGAACATCACTATAACTATTATTCAGCTTCGCATAACGAAATGGAAGTTGAACATTAGATGTGTTCTTTCGTTTTTCTGATTCCTTGGCTTCATCTTCTTTAGACAGTCCAGTCCAGAAAACTTTAAGCTCAGGGAATCGTCAAGCTAGTTTCAAAAATGTAAAATCATAAAGTGCAGGCACTTCAAATTTACCCTTTTTAAGGTAGTGAGGATTCTCATAACCAATTCCCCAGCTCTCTTTATTCTCTTTGGGTTTGTTTAGATGAATGGTTTGTTCAGTTTGACCCAATGAGTATAACTTCTTTTCCAAAGCATTTAATTTTTCAAGTAAAGATTTGTTTTCTTCGGTACGCGAAGAATACATTCTCGTAAGCTCTTTGAAATCAAACTCACTTTTTCTCAATTTTGACTTTGTTTCAACAATCTCTTTAAGAATTATGGTCTACTCTTTTGCACTGGTGTCAATGTTTTTATGTAAAACCTCAATCAATACTTTCTTCCCAACAATATCATCGCTAAGTTTCTGTATTGATTGGTCTTTTTCTTTAATGACACCATTTTCAAGCTTAAGTTTAGACTCTAATTCTTGGAGTTTTGTCATCATGGCATGCATTTGATTTAAGAAATATGATTTAGTTAAATCACATACCTCTTCGTTGTCATCTTCATCGGAAACAGCTTCATCTTTTATTTCCATCTTGCCCATGAAGCATAGATGCGCTGTCTCGTCCTTCTCGTCTTTGTCATCTTTTTCGTCTGATTGATCCAGCTAGAACTCATCTTCTGCCATCAATGATTTTCCAGCTTCCTGTTGCTTGGCAAGAAGCATTTTATTCTTGTAGTAGTATGAGTTTCTGACTTTGGGTCTTCGGCAGTCTCTGGCAAAATGTCCAAATCTACCACAGTTGTAGCACTTTGGAGGTTCTGACTGACTAGTTTCTTCAGCTTTATACCTTCTCTCTTCCGGATTCCTTTCCTCTATTCTCTTACCTTCAATCCTCTCTTTGTGAACATAGTTGCTTGGACCAGAAGAATACCTCTGACTGTTTGAGCTTGGCTTTTTGTAGAACTTTCTTTGAAAAGCCTTTGTCAGCATAAGCATAGCCTGCTTCAGTTTTTCACAGTCATTCGAGTTAGAGTTTGCTTCACTATCAATTTCTTCTG
Source organism: Arctium minus (assembly GCA_954870635.1). Classification (NCBI taxonomy): domain Eukaryota; kingdom Viridiplantae; phylum Streptophyta; class Magnoliopsida; order Asterales; family Asteraceae; genus Arctium; species Arctium minus. The sequence continues at coordinate 22,556,562 of OX941082.1, forward strand.
ATTCAGACACAATCATCTTGTTCTTCTTCTTTTTCACAACAAGAGCAATTGAGTCAGCACTTGTCTTTTCAGCCTGTTTCTTTTCATCCATGATTTCATCCACCTCTTCTTCGTTCTGTTTGAGGGTTTCATACACCTCATGAGGTGGAATCTCGTTTAGATCCTTGATTTGCTTCATTTGCGTAGCAAACCTCTTCCGTTCAGGCTGGAGAATGCTTAGGAATTTGACATTCAGCTCTATTTGCGATTTGTTGACCTTGTTCTTGCTTAATTCATTCAGCAAGGTCACAAATATGTCATATGTTACTGCTAGTGACTCTCCAACTCTGCCTTTGAATTCTTCATAGTTGTTTAGGCAGTTGGATATCTTCAGTTTGTTTCCAACTTTTGAACCTAGTATCATCTTCTCTAGTTGATCCCACATCTCTTTGCCAGAGGCCTTGTAGCTGTCTATCTTCACATATATTTCATTTGGAATACCTTGAAGAATGTAAGACTTTGCTAATCTATCAGCTCTTGCTCTCTTTAGTTCATCACCTTCGAGTTCATCAAACTTCAGTTGATATTTTACCTCATCAGTCCCCTCTGTACGAGTCCTCATAACAGGTGCCATAATTCCTTCTTCCAAGGATTTCCTGATGAATACTCCCAAATCATGTCTTTCAATGAAGTCCATGAACCGATCTTTCCACTGCTCATACTCTCCCCTGAAGAGTACGGGTGGCTTTGTGTCAGTTCCGATAGCTAGAGCTTCTCTTAAAGTCATTCTGATTAAAAAAGACTAAGTCTGGTACTGGCGCAAAAGGCACACTTTGCGCTAAAGGTGGTTGGCGCAAAAGAGTTTTGCGCGAAGTGTAGGTGGCGCGAAGTAACACTTTGCGCTAGAAGACACTGGCGCAAAAGAGTTTTTCGTGAGATGAGGGTCACGCGAAACAGAACTTTGCGCGAAGTGAAGGTAGCGCAAACTTTAGTTAGTCTGGAAGATGGAGTTTTGCGCTAGACGTTAGTGGCGCAAACTTGAACTTTGCGCGATAAGCTGATGGCGCAAACTTTGAAGATAGAGATTTGCGCGAGATGTTGATGGCGCAAACTTGAACTTTGCGCTAAACGAAGCTGGCGCGAAGGACACTTTGCGCGAGTAACTAATAGCGCAAAAGTAACTTTGTGCGAGTAACTTTGAAGTACTTTTGACTTTGGCGCAAACCTTGCTATGAACTGGCGCAAACTTGAACTTTGCGCGAGTTCATCCCTGTTCTTTGAAAAATCGATCTGATCGCTCAAATAACCCTGATTTTCAACGATTAGCAGTCCAAAATTTTAACAAATTGACCACTAACAGTTTTAGAACATATTACAACCTTTAGATCTGAAAAACAATCACTTTTTGAAGTTTAAATCGATGGAACAGTGCAGTTTGAAGTCGTGAACAGTTAGACACTAAAATCGCAAAATGGAAATCAATTAAAGTGCAATAATGAAATTAAAGTATACCACAACGATCTACAACAAATTTCGATCACTACCTGATCGATTTCAATACCAAAAACACCCTAAAACTCGAAAATGATTTTGAAAATGAAGAACACAGTCGAGTTCTTAAAATTTTGAGTTTGATTTGGTTTTAGCTCTGATACCAATTGAGGGTCCTTGTGATTGAACACGATCTTTACCAGATAATCAAACACAAAACAAGATACGATTTACCAAACTGTTTAGATTACAAAACGATGGATAACAAGGTTGATTTCTTCTCTGATAAGCTCTCTATGAATAGTGTTCTTAGATCTTAGATTGTCTAGAAGTGTTAGATATTCTTCTCACCTAACAACTAACTAGATAATACCTAACAGAGATATTATCTAAACTAATAAAATAATATCTAAACATAATATCTAGATATTTACGAACTAATAACTAAAACACTAAAATACAATAAACTAACTTTGACGATTGATTACAAACTGACTTTAGACTAATATTAAGAGTCGACTTTCCAGCGTTAGCTTCAGATTGCAAACTTCAGATTGGATGATCTTGAATCCAATAGATCTGTGCGCTAACAATACTAATGTGAAACCTTCTTCTTCCACAACGCCCCCTCCCGTGCTCGCGTTAGCTTCCTCCTCTAGTCCTCTCCCTTATCTTCTCCATCTTTGGTGATCACCGACACCACCCTCCATATCGACATCTACCAATAGTATGGCCCTGCCACCACCTCCATACACATAAACATCGCACCACTCGAATTCAAACCTCACACCTCTGACCTTCCACCATTAGCATCGCAGTCGTTTCATAACCTGAAACCACCACTTTTTCTTGCAAACTATTTCTGGTGGTGGTGGTGACAACGGTGATTATGGTCGTGGTTACAGTACTTGGGTTTATTGTTTGGTTGGAAGTGGTGATGTCGATCATGTCAATGGATTTGGCAATTAGGTTTATTGTTTGGCTGAACAATTACCTCAAAGATTTAGGGTTCTGATTTAAGTGAACTCCGGTGAAAGACAAAGTTCACCCCCAACACCCCTAACCAGCTAAAATCACTTTCCATATGGGTTTTGTTGATTTGCTTCAACCATCGATATGGTTTTTCAGTTTCACCATTTGATGTTTTCTGCTAAATTCTTTTGGTGTATCTAGTTGGTTTGGATATGGAGCTCGATTCTGTCGTGCAAAGAAGGAGTACAGTGAACGGGGGATTTATGGGTGGTGGTGGTCGGAGATGGGGGGTGGGTTGGAGGTGGTGGTGGTAATGGTTGTAATTCGTTGACGTTGAGGCTATATACGGAGGCGGTGATGTTTATTTTAGGGGGAGGGTGTTGATTATATTTTAGGGTTTTTCGTTTTTGATTTGTTTAGTTTTTCATTTTAAGTATATTAGAAGTGTTTTTACATTAACTTTAAATTTTATACATTGAAAATATTTTTTTAGTCGAAAATATGTAAGAATGGAAAAGAGTAAATTTATCCGTTAATTTTTATGTTTTATTTTATAATATGATATGGAATTTTAACCGTCGAATATAAAAATGTTTGTGAGCCACGTCCTAACTATTGTTAACATGTCATCATTTTAGATATATTGTTTTAATTGTAAGTATGAAATGGAAATCTTAGTTGGCATTTTACTTGGTGCGATATCATCATTAGTAAATCATCAGGTCAACATAACTCTAAAAAAATATAAAAAGTAATTCGCCCATCCTAAAATGATGAATTTAAAAGATGGTTCCACCAAATAGAAACAGACCAAACTTAGTTTCATTTTAATGCAATTTTCTATTTGTGTAACAAAGATAACTTTTTTTTGGTTAATGATATCTTCTTTATAGCACAAATGGAAATGTACGTTATATATATTTTAAAGAGTCAACTAATAACTTTATATTATAATCACATACACATTGCCTCTAGCGTGTAGTTCAATTGGCAAAGAGGCGAAATGACTTTGTCTAACTACAAGGTATTTGGAGATAATAAAGGACTGGATTATCTCAAGAATCGTGTATAGGAAAACACTTTTCGAATACAAGTATTCGACCCTATTAGCCTTGGGTTCATGAATTTCATATTGTGAAAATTCCTGAGTTTTTTTTCTCTCTACTTCAAAGGCTGTGAAAATCGAGACTTGATGTGTTTTAAAATTTATAACCGCAGGCGTACGAGAGGTGTAGCATACGGGTCGATCACAGGGAGGCGATGAACTAAACACGAACTCGTTCTAGACTATGGCCTAGCTACGGGAAATATCAATATTTTGATTTTTATATTAAAACTAATTAAATAAATAAACAAAAGGAGGAAGAAAAACAAACTAACGGACATTGGGTAATGTCAACTTCAGATTTTAGTAATGGTGGGAATTCGTTATGCAAAATTATTTCAACCCTCTTTCGAGATGGAAAAACTTTTCTAACTCAAGACCCATATTTACTTTCGCAATATGTGTACGTTGGGAAGAAACTTTATGATTTAAAACGAATATTTTTCCCAATCAACGACCCTAACTATTCGAAAATGTTAGAGCCGTTGTCATCGATCAATTTAATCTAAGTAAAAGATTAAAACTTTCGTTTCATCTAAAACTAATCGAATTAACTAAAGACGTTTTATAAAAATTGGTTAATCAAACATTAACTTTCGTTATATGAAAAATCAACCAATTAAAACTCAAAAGTTATTTATAAAAACAATTGATCAATACCACAACATCTATCCAATGTGACGATTACCCAAATGAACGTTAACTAAACTACGTAATAAAACACAAACATAAATCTAACGAAAACAATAAAATTAATCTACGAAAACTATAAAGATCGATCCAAGGAGTGTCACTCTCCAAGAATCGTTTTTAGCCTACGAAAACGGTAAATAAAATTAAGAGCGGTGCAAGAAATTAAAAAAGGAGAAGTAAAAATAGGGATAGAAATCCAAACATATAAATAAAAAAAATGGAGAAACGAAGCGTTACAACAGTGTTGAATGTCGATGAGAATCTGTCACATTCCATCTTCATCTTTGATCCGTCGAAACATCGCATATTCAAATCTTCAAAGGACTCGAGGAACGAATGATTACAAATATGAAAAACTAAACTAAATCTAAAATCTAAACTAAAGAAAAAGAAGAAAAAACTAAAATCTAACAATTGAAATCTAAACCAAATACAAAACTCTAAACTAAAAACAAAAAAAAAGAAAAAGAAAAAGAAAAAAAAGATGATGGCGGCGTGGAGGGTGGAAGAGAAAAAGATGAGATATTCAAAAACCTAAAAAACATTTCATATTTATAAAACAAACTTTCCAAAACAGCCCTCAACTTTTCAGCTCCTTCAAAAACAGCCCCGCTTGATTTCTTTTCTTTCAAAAGCTCATTTATTGAATTTCTTTCTTTCAAAACTAGTCCACCACATAAATAATGATCAAATACTTCAAATCCATCATCATTCATGTCCACGCTTTCAAGGTAAAATATCTGTCAAAACCCGACAAAACCACAAACATGCCAATGTAATATCCCCAATCGATTATTAAACGAAAATTAACTAAAAATATAATAAATCTACGTGCAAACAATTAAACTAAATGCAAAATGTAATTATAAACTACTATGATGAATGCATAAAATGCACTTAACAAAATACCCACAAGCTAAACCTTTCTTGTCCCCAAGAAAGATATTAGAATTTATTACGGAATGGGTGAAAAGAAGAAAAGGAAAAACAAGTAACGATCTCCACGAAAATTAAAGCGAGTTAATACACGGGCTCACTAGTCACAATCTAATGTTAGGATTCCCAATGTACAAATGCAACTTGCTACCATGTGTTCAGATAAAAATAGTAGTAGAAACACATATTTCACCGAAATGTCAAACTGACACAACACCAAACAAAGCATATCACAAAAAATCGCACCTAATAGAATTTTACAAACATTACCGTAGCCGCTAAGGGAGGGGAAATATGATCTACATGGATGGAAACTCACGGTTTCGCTCAAATCACTCTAGTGTGTTTAGGATGTGTATACGCTCAATGCCTACCCAATCGAGAAATATGAAATGCATTCTTGACGCGTTTGAAACAATTCTCAAGTCTAAAATTTTTTCATAAAAATTGCATAAGATGAGGACTTTCGGGTAAAGTTAAGGGTTAAAGTAGGGCTTTGGTTATTAGGGTTTGAAAAAGTATTTTGGCTTGTTTTTGTGCACATAGATTCCTTCCAACAATTTTCAACGGATCTCAACTTATTCTTTGCGAAACTAACTATATAAATGCACCTTTTTTTTGCATTTTTCTTTTTGACTTTTTTTTTGGATACCACAAACTATGTTTGTTTATGGAGTTCTACCAACCCACAAGCTATGCTTGTGCATACTACTCAAACTAAAATTGCTTCAATCCGTTATTAATTTTGTTGAAAGGAGAACTATATGTGCATTTTTTTTGTGGTTTAGGTGTTTGGTGGTAAAAAAAAGGGTGAGTGTTTAGGCTCAAATTTGGGTGCAAAAAGATTTTTTTTAGGTATATATGGATGGTATTAAGAAAAAGATGGCCTCTATGCAAAATATTATAATAATCTTAGACGAGAAACGAATCAAAAACCTAGAAATACACCTCGATGGGAGGTAACACACAAGAAAAGAAAATGGGATCGATTATATATGTGTCAATCCAATACGGCCCAAATTCTTACAAGGTAAAGTCCATCCAAGTAATCATAAGTATAGTGTAGGGGGACTACGGTAAGAAAGTTAATCCAAAAAGTTACGTGGAATAATATGCAATGTAGTGCGTGCAACTGACTAACTAAGGGAAAAACGTGTTTCTAAAAAAAATCCTTATATCATGGATAAAGTCGTCGAAAAATACATTAGTACACCTAATTAAAAGATTGAGGGTAAGTGAGGGTGGTTACTACAAGCTCTAAAATCGTGGATAAACGCTAAAAATCTTTTTGGATTTTTTTTTAAAACTTTTTATGCAATGCAATGATATGATGCAAAATGCAACAAAAATGGGAAAAAATGCATGGGTTATAACTAAATGCATGAATGCTCAAATAAAAGAGAAAAGAAGTAAAAAAAAAACAAATACCCCACCCATAAGCTAAAAATGAGCATTGTCCTCAATGCTTGACTACGGGTAAGGGAATCAAAATCAACGCGGGGAGCGTGGTTCAAGAATCACATATATGACAGCGCTACATGATGAATAATGGATGCATTTCAGTGCAAAGTGATCAAATCATAATGTTTGCCCAGTGGTGGCAACCCAACTAATGCAATAATCATGCATATCAAGTACTACTCGAATGAAACAACAAGTCAACATACACATAATGTTAAAAGAACGAATTTACCGGGTGTATGAAACCGAAGACTTTGTTGCTTTTTGATGCTTTGAAGCTCCTAGAAGCACTTGATCACCTGTAAAAACATGATTCATAAACAAAGGGGGATTTGACGGTTGTCAGCGCTGCCACGGTGGGGAGATGACGGATGCCAAATTTAGATAGTCGGAGGAGGGAATGAAAAAGAGAAGACACTTTGGACGGTGGAATTAGAACTATAGGGGAAAAGAGATAACGAGAAAGAGAAAAAGAAAAGGAAAAGAAAGAAAGGGAAAAAAATTAAATAAATAAAAACTTTTTTTTAATAAACAAAAAAAAACGAAGAATAAATAATCTAAAAGAGAAAAAAAAACTTTTATTTATTTTTTATTTTTTTAGAGAATAAAATAAAGTAAAAAAAATCAAACATATAAATAAATAAAAACTTTTTTTAGATAAAATAAAGTAAAAAAATAATAGAAATAAAAATTAATCAAAAAAAAACTTTTTTTTGTATTTTTTCACGCCAGTGACCAAAATCGTCACGCCAGTGACGACGGACAGAAAGTTGGGGTTCTTTATACCTGCTCCTTTCACACCAATGACCAAACTCGTCACGCCAGTGACGAGAGGCAGAAAATTAGGAGACTTGAAATCTGAACCAAAAATTAAACAAGAGGAAGAATGGCTCGTTTATCGTCGTGAGCTTGACGAAGAATAAAACGATTACGGAGAAGAGAGTGCATAAATCGGCAAAAGTCAAAGGATTGACTTAAATGGTCGTCAATTCATACGGGTCATGTAAACACATAAGAGTCATACTGGATAACCAGTGTGTTTTCATTATAAAGCAAGTTACACAACCCATAACCGAGAATTAAATAAGGGTAGAGAAAGAAGGATTGGTGATGTTCGGCTTGACATAAAAAAAAATACCGAATCCGAGTAAATAAAAAAACACGTGAGACGTATTAAAACAAGATTGAGTTATCATCACACATCACCTCTAATGGTGATAACTATCTCTATCATAGAAAAAAAAAACACGTCTCAACGGTCCGTCACTCGACACTATTAAACATGATTAATTGAACTCCGTAAAAAGAGGTTAATTAACGGATAAAAAAAATCAACCACACAGCCTGGTGTATAAGGACGAAAAGAAAATGGGAAAATAGAAATGGGATAAAGACGTAGACTAGTAAATCCAAAACAACGTCCATGTTAGCCTGATTGTCTCCCCGGCAACGGCGCCAAAAACTTGATGTGTTTTATTATTTATAACCGCAAGCGTACGGGAGGTGTAGCATACGGGTCGATCACAGGGAGGCGATGGACTAAACACGGACTCGTTCTAGACTATGGCCTAGCTACGGGAAATATCAATATTTTGATTTTTATATTAAAACTAATTAAATAAATAAACAAAAGGAGGAAGAAAAACAAACTAACAGACATTGGGTAATGTCAACTTCAGATTTTAGTAATGGTGGGAATTCGTTAGGCAAAATTATTTCAACCCTCTTTCGAGATGGAAAAGCTTTTCTAACCCAACACCCATATTTACTTTCGCAATATGTGTACGTTGGGAAGAAACTTTATGATTTAAAACGAATATTTTTCCCAATCAACGTCCCTAACTATTCGAAAATGTTAGAGCCGTTGTCATCGATCAATTTAATCTAAGTAAAAGATTAAAACTATCGTTTCATCTAAAACTAATCGAATTAACTAAAGACGTTTTATAAAAATTGGTTAATCAAACATTAACTTTCGTAATATAAAAAATCAACCAATTAAAACTCAAAAGTTATTTATAAAAACAATTGATCAATACCACAACGTCTATCCAATATGACGATTACCCAAATGAACGTTAACTAAACTACGAAATAAAACGCAAACATAAATCTAACGAAAACAATAAAATTAATCTACGAAAACTATAAAGATCGATCCAAGGAGTGTCACTCTCCAAGAATCGTTTTTAGCCTACGAAAGCGGTAAATAAAATTAAGAGCGGTGCAAGAAATTAAAAAAGGAGAAGTAAAAATAGGGAGAGAAATCCAAACATATAAATAAAAAAAATGGAGAAACGAAGCGTTACAACAGTGTTGAATGTCGATGAGAATCTGTCACATTCCATCTTCATCTTTGATCCGTCGAAACATCGCATATTCAAATCTTCAAAGGACTCGAGGAACGAATGATTACAAATATGAAAAACTAAACTAAATCTAAAATCTAAACTAAAGAAAAAGAAGAAAAAACTAAAATCTAACAATTGAAATCTAAACCAAATACAAAACTCTAAACTAAAAACAAAAAAAAAGAAAAAGAAAAAGAAAAAAAAGATGATGGCGGCGTGGAGGGTGGAAGAGAAAAAGATGAGATATTCAAAAACCTAAAAAACATTTCATATTTATAAAACAAACTTTCCAAAACAGCCCTCAACTTTTCAGCTCCTTCAAAAACAGCCCCGCTTGATTTCTTTTCTTTCAAAAGCTCATTTATTGAATTTCTTTCTTTCAAAACTAGTCCACCACATAAATAATGATCAAATACTTCAAATCCATCATCATTCATGTCCACGCTTTCAAGGTAAAATATCTGTCAAAACCCGACAAAACCACAAACATGCCAATGTAATATCCCCAATCGATTATTAAACGAAAATTAACTAAAAATATAATAAATCTACGTGCAAACAATTAAACTAAATGCAAAATGTAATTATAAACTACTATGATGAATGCATAAAATGCACTTAACAAAATACCCACAAGCTAAACCTTTCTTGTCCCCAAGAAAGATATTAGAATTTATTACGGAATGGGTGAAAAGAAGAAAAGGAAAAACAAGTAACGATCTCCACGAAAATTAAAGCGAGTTAATACACGGGCTCACTAGTCACAATCTAATGTTAGGATTCCCAATGTACAAATGCAACTTGCTACCATGTGTTCAGATAAAAATAGTAGTAGAAACACATATTTCACCGAAATGTCAAACTGACACAACACCAAACAAAGCATATCACAAAAAATCGCACCTAATAGAATTTTACAAACATTACCGTAGCCGCTAAGGGAGGGGAAATATGATCTACATGGATGGAAACTCACGGTTTCGCTCAAATCACTCTAGTGTGTTTAGGATGTGTATACGCTCAATGCCTACCCAATCGAGAAATATGAAATGCATTCTTGACGCGTTTGAAACAATTCTCAAGTCTAAAATTTTTTCATAAAAATTGCATAAGATGAGGACTTTCGGGTAAAGTTAAGGGTTAAAGTAGGGCTTTGGTTATTAGGGTTTGAAAAAGTATTTTGGCTTGTTTTTGTGCACATAGATTCCTTCCAACAATTTTCAACGGATCTCAACTTATTCTTTGCGAAACTAACTATATAAATGCACCTTTTTTTTGCATTTTTCTTTTTGACTTTTTTTTTGGATACCACAAACTATGTTTGTTTATGGAGTTCTACCAACCCACAAGCTATGCTTGTGCATACTACTCAAACTAAAATTGCTTCAATCCGTTATTAATTTTGTTGAAAGGAGAACTATATGTGCATTTTTTTTGTGGTTTAGGTGTTTGGTGGTAAAAAAAAGGGTGAGTGTTTAGGCTCAAATTTGGGTGCAAAAAGATTTTTTTTAGGTATATATGGATGGTATTAAGAAAAAGATGGCCTCTATGCAAAATATTATAATAATCTTAGACGAGAAACGAATCAAAAACCTAGAAATACACCTCGATGGGAGGTAACACACAAGAAAAGAAAATGGGATCGATTATATATGTGTCAATCCAATACGGCCCAAATTCTTACAAGGTAAAGTCCATCCAAGTAATCATAAGTATAGTGTAGGGGGACTACGGTAAGAAAGTTAATCCAAAAAGTTACGTGGAATAATATGCAATGTAGTGCGTGCAACTGACTAACTAAGGGAAAAACGTGTTTCTAAAAAAAATCCTTATATCATGGATAAAGTCGTCGAAAAATACATTAGTACACCTAATTAAAAGATTGAGGGTAAGTGAGGGTGGTTACTACAAGCTCTAAAATCGTGGATAAACGCTAAAAATCTTTTTGGATTTTTTTTTAAAACTTTTTATGCAATGCAATGATATGATGCAAAATGCAACAAAAATGGGAAAAAATGCATGGGTTATAACTAAATGCATGAATGCTCAAATAAAAGAGAAAAGAAGTAAAAAAAAAACAAATACCCCACCCATAAGCTAAAAATGAGCATTGTCCTCAATGCTTGACTACGGGTAAGGGAATCAAAATCAACGCGGGGAGCGTGGTTCAAGAATCACATATATGACAGCGCTACATGATGAATAATGGATGCATTTCAGTGCAAAGTGATCAAATCATAATGTTTGCCCAGTGGTGGCAACCCAACTAATGCAATAATCATGCATATCAAGTACTACTCGAATGAAACAACAAGTCAACATACACATAATGTTAAAAGAACGAATTTACCGGGTGTATGAAACCGAAGACTTTGTTGCTTTTTGATGCTTTGAAGCTCCTAGAAGCACTTGATCACCTGTAAAAACATGATTCATAAACAAAGGGGGATTTGACGGTTGTCAGCGCTGCCACGGTGGGGAGATGACGGATGCCAAATTTAGATAGTCGGAGGAGGGAATGAAAAAGAGAAGACACTTTGGACGGTGGAATTAGAACTATAGGGGAAAAGAGATAACGAGAAAGAGAAAAAGAAAAGGAAAAGAAAGAAAGGGAAAAAAATTAAATAAATAAAAACTTTTTTTTAATAAACAAAAAAAAACGAAGAATAAATAATCTAAAAGAGAAAAAAAAACTTTTATTTAATTTTTATTTTTTTAGAGAATAAAATAAAGTAAAAAAAATCAAACATATAAATAAATAAAAACTTTTTTTAGATAAAATAAAGTAAAAAAATAATAGAAATAAAAATTAATCAAAAAAAAACTTTTTTTTGTATTTTTTCACGCCAGTGACCAAAATCGTCACGCCAGTGACGACGGACAGAAAGTTGGGGTTCTTTATACCTGCTCCTTTCACACCAATGACCAAACTCGTCACGCCAGTGACGAGAGGCAGAAAATTAGGAGACTTGAAATCTGAACCAAAAATTAAACAAGAGGAAGAATGGCTCGTTTATCGTCGTGAGCTTGACGAAGAATAAAACGATTACGGAGAAGAGAGTGCATAAATCGGCAAAAGTCAAAGGATTGACTTAAATGGTCGTCAATTCATACGGGTCATGTAAACACATAAGAGTCATACTGGATAACCAGTGTGTTTTCATTATAAAGCAAGTTACACAACCCATAACCGAGAATTAAATAAGGGTAGAGAAAGAAGGATTGGTGATGTTCGGCTTGACATAAAAAAAAATACCGAATCCGAGTAAATAAAAAAACACGTGAGACGTATTAAAACAAGATTGAGTTATCATCACACATCACCTCTAATGGTGATAACTATCTCTATCATAGAAAAAAAAAACACGTCTCAACGGTCCGTCACTCGACACTATTAAACATGATTAATTGAACTCCGTAAAAAGAGGTTAATTAACGGATAAAAAAAATCAACCACACAGCCTGGTGTATAAGGACGAAAAGAAAATGGGAAAATAGAAATGGGATAAAGACGTAGACTAGTAAATCCAAAACAACGTCCATGTTAGCCTGATTGTCTCCCCGGCAACGGCGCCAAAAACTTGATGTGTTTTATTATTTATAACCGCAAGCGTACGGGAGGTGTAGCATACGGGTCGATCACAGGGAGGCGATGGACTAAACACGGACTCGTTCTAGACTATGGCCTAGCTACGGGAAATATCAATATTTTGATTTTTATATTAAAACTAATTAAATAAATAAACAAAAGGAGGAAGAAAAACAAACTAACAGACATTGGGTAATGTCAACTTCAGATTTTAGTAATGGTGGGAATTCGTTAGGCAAAATTATTTCAACCCTCTTTCGAGATGGAAAAGCTTTTCTAACCCAACACCCATATTTACTTTCGCAATATGTGTACGTTGGGAAGAAACTTTATGATTTAAAACGAATATTTTTCCCAATCAACGTCCCTAACTATTCGAAAATGTTAGAGCCGTTGTCATCGATCAATTTAATCTAAGTAAAAGATTAAAACTATCGTTTCATCTAAAACTAATCGAATTAACTAAAGACGTTTTATAAAAATTGGTTAATCAAACATTAACTTTCGTAATATAAAAAATCAACCAATTAAAACTCAAAAGTTATTTATAAAAACAATTGATCAATACCACAACGTCTATCCAATATGACGATTACCCAAATGAACGTTAACTAAACTACGAAATAAAACGCAAACATAAATCTAACGAAAACAATAAAATTAATCTACGAAAACTATAAAGATCGATCCAAGGAGTGTCACTCTCCAAGAATCGTTTTTAGCCTACGAAAGCGGTAAATAAAATTAAGAGCGGTGCAAGAAATTAAAAAAGGAGAAGTAAAAATAGGGAGAGAAATCCAAACATATAAATAAAAAAAATGGAGAAACGAAGCGTTACAACAGTGTTGAATGTCGATGAGAATCTGTCACATTCCATCTTCATCTTTGATCCGTCGAAACATCGCATATTCAAATCTTCAAAGGACTCGAGGAACGAATGATTACAAATATGAAAAACTAAACTAAATCTAAAATCTAAACTAAAGAAAAAGAAGAAAAAACTAAAATCTAACAATTGAAATCTAAACCAAATACAAAACTCTAAACTAAAAACAAAAAAAAAGAAAAAGAAAAAGAAAAAAAAGATGATGGCGGCGTGGAGGGTGGAAGAGAAAAAGATGAGATATTCAAAAACCTAAAAAACATTTCATATTTATAAAACAAACTTTCCAAAACAGCCCTCAACTTTTCAGCTCCTTCAAAAACAGCCCCGCTTGATTTCTTTTCTTTCAAAAGCTCATTTATTGAATTTCTTTCTTTCAAAACTAGTCCACCACATAAATAATGATCAAATACTTCAAATCCATCATCATTCATGTCCACGCTTTCAAGGTAAAATATCTGTCAAAACCCGACAAAACCACAAACATGCCAATGTAATATCCCCAATCGATTATTAAACGAAAATTAACTAAAAATATAATAAATCTACGTGCAAACAATTAAACTAAATGCAAAATGTAATTATAAACTACTATGATGAATGCATAAAATGCACTTAACAAAATACCCACAAGCTAAACCTTTCTTGTCCCCAAGAAAGATATTAGAATTTATTACGGAATGGGTGAAAAGAAGAAAAGGAAAAACAAGTAACGATCTCCACGAAAATTAAAGCGAGTTAATACACGGGCTCACTAGTCACAATCTAATGTTAGGATTCCCAATGTACAAATGCAACTTGCTACCATGTGTTCAGATAAAAATAGTAGTAGAAACACATATTTCACCGAAATGTCAAACTGACACAACACCAAACAAAGCATATCACAAAAAATCGCACCTAATAGAATTTTACAAACATTACCGTAGCCGCTAAGGGAGGGGAAATATGATCTACATGGATGGAAACTCACGGTTTCGCTCAAATCACTCTAGTGTGTTTAGGATGTGTATACGCTCAATGCCTACCCAATCGAGAAATATGAAATGCATTCTTGACGCGTTTGAAACAATTCTCAAGTCTAAAATTTTTTCATAAAAATTGCATAAGATGAGGACTTTCGGGTAAAGTTAAGGGTTAAAGTAGGGCTTTGGTTATTAGGGTTTGAAAAAGTATTTTGGCTTGTTTTTGTGCACATAGATTCCTTCCAACAATTTTCAACGGATCTCAACTTATTCTTTGCGAAACTAACTATATAAATGCACCTTTTTTTTGCATTTTTCTTTTTGACTTTTTTTTTGGATACCACAAACTATGTTTGTTTATGGAGTTCTACCAACCCACAAGCTATGCTTGTGCATACTACTCAAACTAAAATTGCTTCAATCCGTTATTAATTTTGTTGAAAGGAGAACTATATGTGCATTTTTTTTGTGGTTTAGGTGTTTGGTGGTAAAAAAAAGGGTGAGTGTTTAGGCTCAAATTTGGGTGCAAAAAGATTTTTTTTAGGTATATATGGATGGTATTAAGAAAAAGATGGCCTCTATGCAAAATATTATAATAATCTTAGACGAGAAACGAATCAAAAACCTAGAAATACACCTCGATGGGAGGTAACACACAAGAAAAGAAAATGGGATCGATTATATATGTGTCAATCCAATACGGCCCAAATTCTTACAAGGTAAAGTCCATCCAAGTAATCATAAGTATAGTGTAGGGGGACTACGGTAAGAAAGTTAATCCAAAAAGTTACGTGGAATAATATGCAATGTAGTGCGTGCAACTGACTAACTAAGGGAAAAACGTGTTTCTAAAAAAAATCCTTATATCATGGATAAAGTCGTCGAAAAATACATTAGTACACCTAATTAAAAGATTGAGGGTAAGTGAGGGTGGTTACTACAAGCTCTAAAATCGTGGATAAACGCTAAAAATCTTTTTGGATTTTTTTTTAAAACTTTTTATGCAATGCAATGATATGATGCAAAATGCAACAAAAATGGGAAAAAATGCATGGGTTATAACTAAATGCATGAATGCTCAAATAAAAGAGAAAAGAAGTAAAAAAAAAACAAATACCCCACCCATAAGCTAAAAATGAGCATTGTCCTCAATGCTTGACTACGGGTAAGGGAATCAAAATCAACGCGGGGAGCGTGGTTCAAGAATCACATATATGACAGCGCTACATGATGAATAATGGATGCATTTCAGTGCAAAGTGATCAAATCATAATGTTTGCCCAGTGGTGGCAACCCAACTAATGCAATAATCATGCATATCAAGTACTACTCGAATGAAACAACAAGTCAACATACACATAATGTTAAAAGAACGAATTTACCGGGTGTATGAAACCGAAGACTTTGTTGCTTTTTGATGCTTTGAAGCTCCTAGAAGCACTTGATCACCTGTAAAAACATGATTCATAAACAAAGGGGGATTTGACGGTTGTCAGCGCTGCCACGGTGGGGAGATGACGGATGCCAAATTTAGATAGTCGGAGGAGGGAATGAAAAAGAGAAGACACTTTGGACGGTGGAATTAGAACTATAGGGGAAAAGAGATAACGAGAAAGAGAAAAAGAAAAGGAAAAGAAAGAAAGGGAAAAAAATTAAATAAATAAAAACTTTTTTTTAATAAACAAAAAAAAACGAAGAATAAATAATCTAAAAGAGAAAAAAAAACTTTTATTTAATTTTTATTTTTTTAGAGAATAAAATAAAGTAAAAAAAATCAAACATATAAATAAATAAAAACTTTTTTTAGATAAAATAAAGTAAAAAAATAATAGAAATAAAAATTAATCAAAAAAAAACTTTTTTTTGTATTTTTTCACGCCAGTGACCAAAATCGTCACGCCAGTGACGACGGACAGAAAGTTGGGGTTCTTTATACCTGCTCCTTTCACACCAATGACCAAACTCGTCACGCCAGTGACGAGAGGCAGAAAATTAGGAGACTTGAAATCTGAACCAAAAATTAAACAAGAGGAAGAATGGCTCGTTTATCGTCGTGAGCTTGACGAAGAATAAAACGATTACGGAGAAGAGAGTGCATAAATCGGCAAAAGTCAAAGGATTGACTTAAATGGTCGTCAATTCATACGGGTCATGTAAACACATAAGAGTCATACTGGATAACCAGTGTGTTTTCATTATAAAGCAAGTTACACAACCCATAACCGAGAATTAAATAAGGGTAGAGAAAGAAGGATTGGTGATGTTCGGCTTGACATAAAAAAAAATACCGAATCCGAGTAAATAAAAAAACACGTGAGACGTATTAAAACAAGATTGAGTTATCATCACACATCACCTCTAATGGTGATAACTATCTCTATCATAGAAAAAAAAAACACGTCTCAACGGTCCGCCACTCGACACTATTAAACATGATTAATTGAACTCCGTAAAAAGAGGTTAATTAACGGATAAAAAAAATCAACCACACAGCCTAGTGTATAAGGACGAAAAGAAAATGGGAAAATAGAAATGGGATAAAGACGTAGACTAGTAAATCCAAAACAACGTCCATGTTAGCCTGATTGTCTCCCCGGCAACGGCGCCAAAAACTTGATGTGTTTTATTATTTATAACCGCAAGCGTACGGGAGGTGTAGCATACGGGTCGATCACAGGGAGGCGATGGACTAAACACGGACTCGTTCTAGACTATGGCCTAGCTACGGGAAATATCAATATTTTGATTTTTATATTAAAACTAATTAAATAAATAAACAAAAGGAGGAAGAAAAACAAACTAACAGACATTGGGTAATGTCAACTTCAGATTTTAGTAATGGTGGGAATTCGTTAGGCAAAATTATTTCAACCCTCTTTCGAGATGGAAAAGCTTTTCTAACCCAACACCCATATTTACTTTCGCAATATGTGTACGTTGGGAAGAAACTTTATGATTTAAAACGAATATTTTTCCCAATCAACGTCCCTAACTATTCGAAAATGTTAGAGCCGTTGTCATCGATCAATTTAATCTAAGTAAAAGATTAAAACTATCGTTTCATCTAAAACTAATCGAATTAACTAAAGACGTTTTATAAAAATTGGTTAATCAAACATTAACTTTCGTAATATGAAAAATCAACCAATTAAAACTCAAAAGTTATTTATAAAAACAATTGATCAATACCACAACGTCTATCCAATATGACGATTACCCAAATGAACGTTAACTAAACTACGAAATAAAACGCAAACATAAATCTAACGAAAACAATAAAATTAATCTACGAAAACTATAAAGATCGATCCAAGGAGTGTCACTCTCCAAGAATCGTTTTTAGCCTACGAAAGCGGTAAATAAAATTAAGAGCGGTGCAAGAAATTAAAAAAGGAGAAGTAAAAATAGGGAGAGAAATCCAAACATATAAATAAAAAAAATGGAGAAACGAAGCGTTACAACGGTGTTGAATGTTGATGAGAATCTGTCACATTCCATCTTCATCTTTGATCCGTCGAAACATCGCATCTTCAAAGGACTCGAGGAACGAAGGATTACAAATATGAAAAACTAAATTAAATCTAAAATCTAAACTAAAGAAAAAGAAGAAAAAACTAAAATCTAACACTTGAAATCTAAACCAAATACAAAACTTTAAACTAAAAACAAAGAAAAAGAAAAAGAAAAAAAGATGATGGGGGCGTGGAGGGTGGAAGAGAAAAAGATGAGATATTCAAAAACCTAAAAAACATTTCATATTTATAAAACAAACTTTCCAAAATAGCCCCCTCAACTTTTCAGCTCCTTCAAAAACAGCCCCGCTTGATTTCTTTTCTTTCAAAAGCTCATTTATTGAATTTCTAAAACTCAAAAGTTATTTATAAAAACAATTGATCAATACCACAACGTCTATCCAATGTGACGATTACCCAAATGAACGTTAACTAAACTACGAAATAAAACGCAAACATAAATCTAACGAAAACAATAAAATTAATCTACGAAAACTATAAAGATCAATCCAAGGAGTGTCACTCTCCAAGAATCGTTTTTAGCCTACGAAAGCGGTAAATAAAATTAAAAGCGGTGCAAGAAATTAAAAAAGGAGAAGTAAAAATAGGGAGAGAAATCCAAACATATAAATAAAAAAAAATGGAGAAACGAAGCGTTACAACGGTGTTGAATGTTGATGAGAATATGTCACATTTCATCTTCATCTTTGATCCGTCGAAATATCGCATCTTCAAATCTTCAAAGGACTCGAGGAACGAAGGATTACAAATATGAAAATCTAAACTAAATCTAAAATCTAAACTAAAGAAAAAGAAGAAAAAACTAAAATCTAACAATTGAAATCTAAACCAAATACAAAACTCTAAACTAAAAACAAAGAAAAAGAAAAATAAAATGAAAAAAAGATGATGGGGCGTGGAGGGTGGAAGAGGAAAAGATGAGATATTCAAAAACCTAAAAAACATTTCATATTTATAAAACAAACTTTCCAAAATAGCCCCCTCAACTTTTCAGCTCCTTCAAAAACAGCCCCGCTTGATTTTTTTTCTTTCAAAAGCTCATTTATTGAATTTCTTTCTTTCAAAACTGGTCCACCACATAAATAATGATCAAATACTTCAAATCCATTGTCATTCATGTCCACGCTTTCAAGGTAAAATATCTGTCAAAACCTGACAAAACCACAAAACATGCCAATGTAATATCTCTAATCGATTATTAAACGAAAATTAACTAAAAATATAATAAATATACGTGCAAACAATTAAACTAAATGCAAAATGTAATTATAAACTACTACGATGAATGCATAAAATGCACTTAACAAGACTTATTACCCATATTCTCGTTTTACAAATTTAAATGAGAGATCGACAGTTATTCGCGGTTAAATTGTTATAACCTTTAATAGATAAGGTCGAAGGGTAATTACAATCGAATCTGAGTTCTGAAACATGCAGGTCCAGAGCTCTGGATACACTCGACCAGAGATAAGAGTCATCTTTGGACTCACTCTTCCAAAGATAGTTCAAAGCCCAACCAGAGATGGCACGAAGACCAACCAGAGCTCTGGATGCAGGATGCATCAGGACTTACCACATTTCCAAGTTATCCAGAATTAGGATTTAGTACGTCCAGAGCTTTGGATGCCTTATTCCAGACTTACCATCGCCAAGGGTCTCTGTCTCTTAGAACCCCACTAGGGGCACTACCCCTAGGATCCCGCAAGGGAGCGTAGGCCCTTGACCCCCGCTTTATGGCGATCTAAGATGATAGGGGTAACATTTGTGAGTGTGCAATTCACACCTCCTAACTCATGTATGTTTGCCTCATCACCTTAATCGGGCTCAAGTACATCACAACTACACCAAAATGATTGATGACATTAAAATTACCAAAATTGCTCCCCCATTTTAGTGTAATCATTTGATTCACTATACATAACATAAACATGTAAAAATCAAACAAATGCATAAATAAAAATGTCACGAAGATTGAATCAGAGTGTTTTAAGAATTGAATCCATCAACCCATTTGATTACATGAAGATAATATAGACATGAGTTTGTTAAAATCTAGATAACATACTTGACACATTTGTAGAGGCCTTGCGTCCTTATCCTTTCATAAACATATTGAAAACCAAGTCGAAAACTTTCTTGAAGAGGCCACACTTCCACATAGGTGATTCTTTTATGTCTTGCACATGCATATGTAATTTTTCAAAAGAATCATTAAAAAAGAAATTTTCAGCCTTTCAACACTTGTAGGTCTAAGCACATACCTTGGGATGTAATTCTTTATAAGTCTCAACCATCGGATTTGTACATAATACATATAGACATCTAATATTCAAACACTTAGAAATAAATTCTCTTCTTTGTTTATAGAATATTCTTCAAAGATGGTTTCGGCCAAATCCGCTTCTTCAGAGTTGATCAAGTTCAAATTGCCGACAACTTCTTTCTCTCTAGGATTCTTTAGATCATCCCAATTGGGGCTCATGTAATTGCTCTCTTCAATGCTGTGACTGATGAACTGAAGAAGAGGGAGTGCATTCAAAATGACCCTTTTGAAGAATCTTAGAAAATTTTATCTTTCTTTGAATTGTACTTGAATTTTGCTGTCTTGTACTCAATCATATGAGATTAATACAAGTGCAATTTTCTTTAGTAAATAGTGTTTATAGATTATTCTTTTATTTATTTTTATACTTGTATGTATCGGATACCTTAAAATAATACAAAAAGAGACCAAAAGAATGTTCTATGTGAAAAAGAACCCAAAAAGAGTAAAATAAGGTCAAAATGCGTTATTCATTTACTTACTCTTTTTAAGTATGGGATGTCATCATCAAATAGGGGAGATTGTTGGGTCATCAGGGATTTGAAAATGACCTCCACTCGGCTTGTTAATTCATATTTGTAATATGTTGATCATCCTTATACTTAGTTTATTTCAAGGTTCTAGTCGAAAACCAATTGAAGTCAGCAAGAAGCAAGTCCTCTGATGCAGATCAAGACAAACTTCCAACCTCACTAAGCTACCTATCTACCAAAGTGCCTCTCCTCAGTCGACAGATGACCAACCTACCGATCCACCTTTCTTTGATCGTCATGCAGTCCTCTTACCGAATGAACCTTATTTCGGTAAGATTCTTACTAGTCGAATTCTCATCATTTGGCTAGTCCCTTCATTCCCAGCATTCTTCTGACAAAAATGATGGAACATTCAATTGCATAGAAGATTTTCACCCAAGTTCTGAAATGATGGGACCTTCTCCAAAAGATCAGAAAAAGGATATGTGCCAAATATATTTTATTAAGGTATTGTCTTATCAAGGTACAAGGGTCTACTTTGCTTCTTGATAAGTCATATCAAATGTCTTATTCCTTATGCAAGAAAATCTTTGGTATCCAATACCAATTTGACAAGTGTCCTTTGCATTTAATGCACAAGTTGTAGTGCACTCAAGAAAGTTGGCAACCTTGTTCTCTCATCTTCATAGCTTTAATCTTTGTGTTTTTAAATTGTGTTCTTGTTTCTTTGTGAAAGATTGTTAGAATAGTTTATCTATTCTTTCCGCAACAATCTTAAAAGTTTTTCTATGTGTAATTCTTGATCGTTATATCAATAAAAATATTAAAATTAAGTGACAAATTTTGTGTATTGCATTCAACCCCCCTTTCTACAATACTTGCTTTATTTCTGCATTTCCTGTTGGGACCAACAGAATAGAAGTCACAATCCGATGAAAGCTCTTAAGCAACCATCGGATTGTTACCCTCATCAGATTCTCATACCCCTTTGAATTATTTCATGCATTTAATATCCGACAAAATTATCCTATATAAATGCCTATAACTGGTAATTGTTGTATAACTTATATTTCAAAATAAACAAATAGGATTTTTACTTGTAAAAGTCTTATTTCTATTTGTATTGTTTTAAGAGTAAAAAGCCTTCAGCAAAATCGAAGATTAGTTGAAGAGTGCTCAGATTGTTACCAAAGCGGATTGGTTTGTCGACTAGCCTAAAGAAGATCAATACAAGATACAGTCAATATGTAGACTGACAAAAACTACTACTGGCAAGCCGAATTTGAAGTGCAAACTTGACCAACAAGTTTGGTTCACCAACTCTTCCTGACTCTCATCCTAAATTATAGAAACATGTAAAAGTGTGTCAGTATTAAGTATGTTCCAAAGTATTATTTAAATACTTAACATACTTTACCACCCCCCTCTGCACACAAAAGGATGGGAAGGGTTAACACTTGTCTACATCAACACAAAAGGCTGAAGTGAAAGTACAAGCATGCATGGATCAACAATTCCGACGGATACATGTGTTAAAAGTTGTAAGAGAGCATTTAATGCAATGAAGGCTATAAAATGACTTCATTGTGTTAACTTGCAAATCACCCATTTTGAAAAGAACTTCTCAGTGAAAAGCTTCAAAGTAAATTTGGCGTCAATATCTGAGAGATATCTTTATCTCTCA
This sequence comes from Arctium minus, assembly GCA_954870635.1. Classification (NCBI taxonomy): domain Eukaryota; kingdom Viridiplantae; phylum Streptophyta; class Magnoliopsida; order Asterales; family Asteraceae; genus Arctium; species Arctium minus. The sequence continues at coordinate 22,579,003 of OX941082.1, forward strand.
GATCTGAAAGGTCTTGAGTCCTAGTTTTCGTAACTTATCTGTAATTTTATGTTTGAAATAATCTAAAATTAAGAAGAGAAAATTTACATGTTTGTATTCAACCCCCCCTTCTACAAACACTTTATGTGTAAGTCATTGTGGTATCTCATTATTAGAAATATATAGCGACTTTAAACCCATCCCGATCACGGACTTGTGTACTAAGTCCCTAGCTAACCCCTTTGTTAAATGGTCGACTAAATTATTATGAGTTCTAACGAACTCTATGGATATCATCCCATGCATGATTAGTTCTCTAACCATGTTATGTCTTACTCCCAAGTGCCTCGATTTTCCATTATATACTTGGCTATATGCCTTAGTCAAGGTTGTGACACTATCACAATGAACAAAAATTGGTGATATCAGTTTTGTCCACAAAGGAATCTCGTAAATTAGATTCCTTAGCTATTTCTCCTCTTTACCGGCGGCCGCCAAGGCTACAAATTCAGATTCCATTGTGGAATTTATGATGTAAGTTTGCTTCTTGGAGGCCCAAGAGATGGAACCTCCACCGAGAAATAATGCCCATCTACTAGTAGAAGAATGATCTTCCATATTGGATATCCAACTCATATTCGTGTAGTCTTCGATCACCAAAGGAAACCCAATATAATTTATACCATAATTCAGGTTTCCTTCAGGTATTTGAATACTCTTTTTACCGCTTGACAATGGTGAGCACTAGGTATACTAGTAAACCTACTCAACCTTCCAACGACATAGGCAATGTCTGGTTGTGTGCTTGTCATGGCATACATCAAGCACCCTATCGCTTTAGAGTATTCTAACTGTGAAACAACTTCACCCTTGTTTGGCATTAGCTTTTCACTAGGATCCATCGGAGCACTTACAGGTAAACAATTTAACATATTAAATCTCTTTAACACTTTCTCAACGTAGCGAGCTTGTGTTATGGCCAAACCTTTGTTCTCCCATTTAATTCTTATCCCAAGATCACTTCGGCCACCCCCAAATCCTTCATCAAGAATTTGGATGCCACAAATTCTTTTTTCAAGTCAACTTGTCTTTGGTTCGTGCCAAAGATTAACATATCATCTATGTATAGACAAATTATGACGCCTCTACCGGAATCATCAAATTTGCTATACACATATTTGTACAATTGGGTTATATGGAAACCATTAGACAATACAACTTCATTAAACTTTTGATGCCATTGTTTTGGGGTCTGTTTCAAACCATAAATTGATTTAATTAATTTACACACTTTATGTTCATTCCCCGACATCACAAATCCTTCTGGTTGCTTCATATAAACTTCCTCCTTTAAATCACCATTAAGGAATGTCGTCTTGACATACATTTGGTGAATTACCAAGTTATTAATAGCTTCTAATGCTATTAATGATCGAATGGTGGAGATTCAAGCAACCGGTGCATAAGTATCGAGCACTAAACTTATACACCGGTGTATTACCAACCGAGCCCTAAACTTATGGATAGTACCATCGACTTTCATTTTCTTCTTGAAAATCCATTTGCAACCCAATGGTTTGCAACCTCGTGGAAATTTGACTAACACCTACGTGTTATTTCCCATGATAAACTTCATCTCATCATTTATTTCCTCCTTCCATAAGGCAATGTCATGAGACTTCATAGCCTCATGGATCTTCGTTTATGCTATAACAATAAGAATATTGAGATCCAATATCATCTCTTGAACCTTCAACTAAGTATAGTTGAAAGTCGGGACCAAAATATTTTTCTATTCTTCCTCGTTTACTTCTTCGAAGCTCGGGAATTTCTAAAGGAATTTCCTTTTCCTTTTCTCCATCCTTGATTCCAATAGTACTAGGAATCATGTCTTTTGGTTTCAGTATGGAAGTAAGTCGATTCTTATCGAAAATAGCATCTCTCGATTCTATAACAGTATTAACCTAAAATAGAATCTTTAGGTTCAATAACATAGAACCGATAAGCTTTCGAATGATCGACATATCTGATGAATATATAATAAATTCCTCTTTCTCCCAATGTTTTCCTTTTGGGATCCGGTAATCTAACCACAGGTCGACATCCCCAAACTCGTAAATAATTCAAGTTTGGTTTCTTCTTGAACCAAAGTTCATAAGGAGTAACCTTACTCCTTTTATTTGGTACCCGCTTCACGAGATAACAAGCCGTCAACATGGCTTCAACCCAAAATCCGTCACTAAGACTGGAGTAGGATTAAAACCGAGTTAACCATTTCTTTCAAAACTCGATTTTTTTAGTTTCGCAACACCATTTTGTTGAGGTGTGTACAACATTGTGGTTTCATGTATAATTCCAACAAATTGTATATAAAGAGGATCAAAATATTCACCGCCTCTATCGGTTCTTAACCTTTTAATCAAGATATTTTGTTATCCACTTCGGTTTTATAAATATTAAATTTTTTAAAGCTTCATCCTTTGAATGAAGTAGAAAAAGGCAACAAAACCTCGAAGCATCATCTATAAAAGTAGCAAAATATTTCTTGTTTCCAAGTGAAGGAGTCACATGAAAATCACACAGATCACTATGATTAAATCCAAAACCATAGACGATCTTTTAATTTATGGAAAAGGTTGACGTGTGATTTTCATAAACATGCAAGTCTTACACTTTTCCAGATTTAAATCAAAGGAATGAATCATGCCATCCTTGGAATTTCATGCATTAATTATTTTATAATGCACATGTCCAAGTCTCGCAAGCCACAAAAGGAAATTATTACTATCAACCATGCAAACAGAATTTTCACATGTAAATTTTTATTTATTAAATTTAACATGAAATTTCTAGAATTTAAGTAGCCAAACCTAATAAACACACCACGTCGGGATAAGATATACTTATCTCTTTCGCATACATGTTTGCAACCCAACTTGTTCAACTTACTACTGGAGACTAGATTCTTCTAGATTTTTTGTACAAATAAAACATTACTCGAAGTTAATAAATTCCCAGAACTGAAAGTAAGATCAACATGACCCAAAATTGGAGGCTGAAGCACTAGACTCGTTGCCTATATGCAAGACTGATCCATCTTCCACCGGTTCGAACTTCTTGAACCATCTTTAATCCTTACACACGTGACTCATGGAACCTGAGTCTATCTACCATGCGATGTCATCATCATCCGGTACATAAAATGCATAGGAAATTAGTGGTACATAATTCTCATTTGAATTATTAGAAAGATTCGAATTTTGGTTTTGGTTTTGGGGTTGGTCATTCGACGCTTGTACCGCCCCACTCGTACTCTCCATTCTTGTTATCTTTACTGACTCGACAATCTCTCTTGAAGTGTCCTGTTCGACTTTTTGTTGGGTCCATGTTTTGGGTTATCAGACATTCACTTTTTTCCCTTGCCGAAGTTCTTCTTGGTCATGTGTTTACACTCCTCAAGCATGTTGACATTAGATGAACTTGGAACATCCTTATCCTTGGCCTTACCACTTTCTTGCATACGTAATGATTCCTCAATACATAAGTGGCTGCCAAGTTGCACCAAGGAAAATTCTTCCTTTTTGTGTTTAAGTGTGTGCTTGAAATCTTTCCAAGAAGGTGGAAGCTTGTCAATAATACTCGACACCGACATGGATTCATCCATATTCAAACGATGTTAAGTAAATTGACCAAGGATCCGGAGCAAGTCATTGTATTGCTCCATTACGGACATGAAATCGATCATATTGTAATTGTTAAAATTACTCATTCTTACTCGAAGCATCCTAGGCCATGTATTTCGGTTCCAAGGCATCCCATAATTCCTCCGTAGATTCTACATTCTGGTACACGTCAAAAGCATCGCACATACCTTTAAAAATATGCTCACGGCATATGTTGTCGTCGTTCTCCCACTGCGTCTGACGGCCTCCATAGTTGAGTCTTCAAGGATCTCGGGTATGAGGGTGCTAAGAACATACACAACCTTCAAAATAGTGAGAAGGAAGTTCATATTATTTTGCCACCGATGAAAATCGTTTCCTTGAAACTTTTCTCGTTTGTCAAACTTCGACGTCATGTCTCGAACGGATTCCTCATGATTTGCCATCGTTGATCAAATAAAAAATTATTGTATTCGAATGTTAGGGACTGGTATTCGGATATGATAAAGGACTATATAATCTTAAGAATCGTGTATATGAAAACACTTTCCAAATACAATAATTCGACCCTATTACCCTTGGGTTTACAAATTTCGTATTGGGATAATTCTTGAGTTTTTCTCTATCTATTTCAAAGGATGTGAAAATCGAGACTTATACCAATATTCCCATTTTACATATGTAAATGAGAGATTGACATTTATTGGCAGTTTAATGTTTATAACCGTTAATGGATACGGTCGAAGGGTAGTTACAACCGAATCTGAGTTATGAAACATGCAGGTCCAGAGCTCTGGATACACTCGACCAGAGATAGGAGTCATGAAAGGAGTCATCTTTGGACTCACTCGTCCAGAGATAGTCCGAAGCCCAACCAGAGATACGAAGACCAAACAGATATGGCACAAAGACCAACTAGAGCTTTGGATGCATCAGGACTTAGCAAATTTCTAAGTTATCCAAAGTTAGTAGTTAGTACGTCCAGAGATCTCTGCATGCCTTAGTACGTCCAGAGCTTTGGACCACCGCCAAGGGGATCTGCCTCTTGGAACCCCGCTAAGGGTGCCTCCCCTACGTTTTATAGTGATCTAAGGTGATGGGGGAAACATTTGTGAGTGTGCAGTCCGCACTTCCTAACTCATGTATGTTTGCCTCATCACCTTAATCGAACTCAAGTAAATCACAACTACACCAAAATGATTGATGGCACTAAAATCACAAACAAGCCTGATGTGAAGCCCCTTAGCCTTACCCGTTGAGTGACCCCCAAAAGAATGCCCCTCACATTTATGTCCTTAGAGGCGGGTTCCGTATGGCACTGGATGGGTTGACGGTGATCTACTTTTGCCCAATAATCACATGCACATTTTTCACTATAAAACAATTATGATTTAAGATTATACAATTACAATTTTTAATCCTTTCCATCATGTCTTCTCTTGCACAGTGCCACTTGTAACATATATTTATGATTTTCGTTTTATAAAAGGTAATTTACTTTTTAATGAAATTATTACTATTGTTATTTTTATCATCTTTATCTTCTTCATCGGCACAGTAGCACCACAAATAAAGTTAGGTCCAAGGTTCTGGGGCTAATTGAGGAATTCATTGAGAGATGAGTTCAAGGGCTAGATGCATGGTAACACACTAAAAGTGAGGAAATGACTCAAATGAGTCTATGAATGTTTGAAATGAGACAGAAAGAGGGAACGGTTAAGAGAGGTGGAAGAACCTCGATCTCACAAATTAACCATATTATGATGGCAAAAAATTAGTGTCATTTATGTCATTAACTGTGAAGGAGAGAAAAAAAAATCAACGAAGAAATATGTAGACCTAGAAAGGAGTTAGGTTCTGAAAGAAAAAAGGGCAGATGCTTTGGAGGCAAAATCATGGAGCAAGGTGCTACTTCAATGTAGCAAAGTCAAGCTACAATATCAGGTGAACTTTTTATGTATTTTTACTGCATATTTTAAACCATAAAGTAGGACCGAGTTTTCCCAAGTTAAGTAGCAAGTTGTGGCTATACAAAACAACGAAAACTAACATTGAATAGTATGAATCATCTTGAGTATGGCATTTGAGAACAAGAACATATGAATTATATGTGAGTTATAGTTTTGTAACGACTCGATTTCCAATAATCACCTCAAAACTATAAATCGATCACAGATCACAAATACAGGAACCAACAAATATGCAAATTGTAAAACCATTCAAATATGATTTGAAAAGAATCAACTAAAATAATCCTTCCATAATCATCTCAAATACAGTGACGTTAAGAATATTTCTAACCGCAATAATAAGTAAAATATTTACTAATCGATCCAACAAAGATCCTTTAACATAAAGTTCTAAAATCTCTACTAATCTCGCAACAAATAAAGTAAATAAATAAAACCAGAGATTTAAATTCTTACCAATCTATAATTACCAGAACCTTTAACCGAAAACATAATTAACCAAACAATATTAGTGAATCGGTAATTGTAAACAACCTTCACCATAATAATTACCGCTTACCATTTTTCCCAGGCTAGCAATCACAATATAAAATTCACCTGAAATGCATATTTTTAAAACAAAATGAGGGTTAGATCATATGGTCTAGTACGTAAATCACTGCCAAAGAAATAATTCAATAACATCACTTTGACATAATGTCATAATCATTTAGTCATAAAGTAGGCTCTCAGGCACTACAAATCAGTTAGTCATAAGTTGGCACTCAGGCACAACATTCCTCCCAGATAACAAACAATAAACAATTGCCACAATTCAATCACATACATCCAGAAAAGATTGCAATCAATATCGGTTGTGTCCCACCACACGAAACAAATTTGTGGGTTATATATATATATATATATATATATATATATATATATATATATATAACCTCCTGATCGGACCATCACAGTCCTAACACACCCGCCTTATGTTGTGAAAGTCCCTTTTGACCCAAGAATTTATAATCACCACATGTGTTAATTCTCTAACAACATGCACTCAAAAGCCATATCACAGTTAACGGTAATAATTCAAACATACCAAATAAGGTATAACGTTGACATAATAACCATTTGACAACATATGCATTTCAGTTACAAAAATGGTTAAAAAAAACTCACATCCGGTCCAATTATTCTACACCGAGTCTTAACGGTTAAAATTTCACAAACCAAACACCTGAATTAATCGAATTAGAAAGGTATTAAGCCACCTTAATTATCTCATCTCCTTTTTATGATCCTTACATCTACCGTTGAAAACAATGCCTCAATCCTATCCTGAAATGGAAAAATGAATCAAATCGAACTGCTCCCAGATAGTGGGTTACGCAACTTGCCAAGTCGCGCAAGTTCATGTTTGTGCAGGTTCTTCCACAAAACTGATCAGTTCCGAATTTTAACCCAAAATCCAATCCAACCTAAAATTTCAAAATATGATAATATTCAAAGTTAACAATATGAACCACATATGATTTAAATTCATTTAATCCATATTGAACATGGATTAATCTGTCGAAAATCACTCAAATATTAAGAATCTAAACTTTTGAATTTAAAACCCTTATTCCTCAAAAACTCAAGATTTAACCTTAAAATCTCAAAATCCCACCAATAAATCTTTACCATTAATCAAGAAACATCAATAAATGATCATAAAAAGTCTTTCACAAAAGACTTTAAAATAAACTTACCCAAAACATAATATTTCCAAGAACCCTAAATCTCTACCCAACAAATGGAGATACCTTAAACATAAAATAAAGGAAGAAATTATACCTTTTAATTAAAATTGCTTCAATCCATCGATTTATAACAAAATTTTCTTCCCCTTTTTCAATTGTCAACCATCCTCAAAGTGTTTCCTCCCAAAACACACACAAAGGTGTGTTTGGAGAATGAAGTCGGTAGAAAGATATGAGGACAATTCCTCATTTAAAATCCCATTTGGCCCCTCATGAATCAACAAATTATACAAACAACTTTTGAACTTCCACTTTTGTCAAGCTTAAAATTTTGGGTTATTACAATCTCCCGCTCCGTAACAGAATTTCGTCCCAGAATTCATTCAAGCAACAAACGAGGATAACTAAATTACCAAAACGAGATTAACCTCTTCCAACACATTAATATGTTTAGGGAAACCCCAAAGAACTTTCACATGATCAATCTCTTTACCCCTTAAAATAAGATTCTTTGATTCTACTTGAAACAATCTATTAAACCAAAGTATGAACACCTACAGATTACCATGCTTTCACCGTGCTACTCTGATTAAACTCACGAAACACCCGATTTCCTTAATAATCTCAAGCTCAGTCAATAATCATGAAATTAAATTCAACTTATTTTCCAATTCTAACTTACTCAACACCCTAAACTCAAAGATCTAAAACGCGCAACAAACATTACCCATTTAGATCAAATCAGGACTTACGGTTTTTAAAGCACGTTTAACTTTAAATTCCACAAACAACTATTTAATCAACCATTTAAATAGAATATTATCTTAGCATTTATCACTTAGATTCAAAACCAAGAATCCCTGAATAAACAAATACGCTATTCTCAATAGCACCCAAACATCAAGAGTTCAATCCCGCACAAAAATATTGCACCCTTAATACAACAGTAATCGCCAACTCATTAACACTAACCACTTCATTTGAACTTTACACGCATCATCCAACATTTCAATACTCAAATGATCCACTACTCAAAGTCAATCTAAATCTTAAAACAAACATAAGCGGAATTTGCCGCCGAATCACCTAAACTCTTTTTCGTACTCTCTCAAGGAGTAAATATACCTAACATAAAACAATTTTAAACATAATTCCACAATTTCTATATCACTCGACAACTTTCTTATTAAATCAATAACCATTTATCTCTATATACCACTTTCACTTTCCAACACTATCACAACATACTGGTGATCACTCAACATTATTTAAACAAACCTAGAACAAGATCAAACACCAAATCCACTTGCAAGATCAAACCTAACCAAACAATTCCACCAAAGTCCACAATCAAAATATTAAACAATTCCAGCATGCCAGATCATCATAAATAACACTAAATGCTTCAAAATACAACACATTTCTCTATCTCTAGACGGAGTTAATCACACCACTTGCATTCCTTTACACGTAAGGAATATATCAATGATTAAATCAAAATCTTAAATTTAATACCAGAAACCATTAAGCAACTAAATCTGACACTTTTATCAATGTCCAATTGAAACAAAATAAACTTATCCATACTTACTAAACAACGAAATAAAAACATGAGTTCTTCATTTAGGAAGTGTCCAAATACTATTGAAACCTTCAATTTTTCATTTCGACATAAGCATATTATTGCCTATAAATCCCGATTCCTTGATCGATGTCACTTTTCAATCTTGACTTCCCATCAAGAACCTCCCACATAAAATTCATATAATAACATACCTTGCAATAACAATCTAATGCCATCACATACCATAATCACAAAACTAGTTGATAAATCAAAGTCTTGCACATCTACTTTGGCATACGACACCAAACCACAATCATCATCATGGCACTTTTTAAACATTCAATAGATGATGCTTTCTTCACACCAACTAATTCATCAATATCAAATTATTAAAGTCATATCATGAGTTACTTTTCTCTAATATAGATAAAACACAATATCAAATATTTCATTTATCTCAAGGGCATCACTACCATAACTCATACTGACACCCATCCTATAATATCAACACAAATCCATTCCTTAACATAACAGCAAACCCTTTATCATATCATTTCTTACACCTCCAACTTAGCATAAAAAATGTCAAACACAAAATCTTAAATATTTAATTAACTTAAATCACTCCATAATGGAAGCTCATTAACATCGATCTCTTCTCATCTGACCGAACCCATCTAATCACATGATAATTCTACTACAAAACCATACCACAAAATCCATCACAGTACATTCAAAATATTTGTTGAACATTGCTTTCTTCACCCTAATCATAACACTAATTATATAAAGCCATTTCATGGCTTAAATTCTCAAATCTAAGGGAAGTACTAGGTAAACACTTATCTCCCTTGAATCACTTTTCTATACCAAGAACAATTCATAAACATTAAACTCTTATAACATTACTAATAAAATAATAAAATACTGCTCCTCAGCTCAAGACTAAGCTATCAGCAACCTAGTTCACTTAAATTAAGGCTCTCATACTATCCACAATGACCTGATTTCCAATAATCACCTTAAAATCATAAATCGACCACAAATACAGGAAATGGTAGTGCTTAGAATACACCTACAAACATGTGCTAATTAAACCTCAAAGCAAGTATACAACGAGATCTAATATCGTCTTTCAAGTAATAAAACGGTAAAGTATCATATATCATCCCACAGAGATTGGAGTAAAAGTTGATTAAAAAGTAAGAGAAAGAAAAGATTTCAGATGGCGATTTTGAAGACTTTGATTTGGTTTGGTTTGTTAGTTGATTATAACAGATAATAAAGAAAGCAAGCCAGGGTGTAAGACTTATAGGTGAGACTTAAACACAAATTCCAGCAGACTTATGCTACAGGCATGCTGCAACATGAGTTGGCCATAACTAGTTCCACCATCTATTTTGAGGGTATTCCTCTCGGACTTCAATATTCACACTACAGTTTAGATTCAACTCACATCTCTGTGTAGTCTCCAGCTATTTATAGTGTAGAATAAAGTCCTCAAAATATATGGATGAACAAATCTCTTTGCATCAAAAACCGCTCTTTCGAGTCGATTCCCATATCATTCAAGTTGACGTGTTCAAAGTGGCTTATCTCTAAGTCCACTATACTTTAACACTTTTGATTAGTGATAAAATTTTCGAGAACAAATCAGTTTGGAAAATATGATAACTCTCATTATCAGTAACTCTCTCAAGTCTACTTCTTATATCATTCAAACTGACGTGTTTTTGATGGCTTATGTCTAAGTCTACCGCACTTTAACACTTTAGCAAGTGATCAATTCGTCAAGAAGTGTCATTGAATTTTATAAAACTTGAAATGAAATGATGGAACATTGTTATTGCGAAACAATGTCCACCTTTCTTTGGTTTAAAATCTCACATTTCCGTCTCACACCCAAGCTAATAAATTTGGCTACTCATAATTAAAGATATAAAGCGATAAATGATGGAAAGTAAATGCATAAATGTAAATGACATAAATTAAATGACAGAATATAAATGACGGAATGTAAATTGCGTAATGTAAATAAAGCGTAATAAAGAAAGTAAAAATTACAAGAATTAAAGGAAGACAAGAAAGTAACTTCAAAAGATTAAGTAATATTGCAAGACTCCAAGAGTGATTCAAACTCTTTGGAAATCCAATTCTACATATTAAATGCACCAACCAACTCCTTCTATTTATACTAATATAGAAAGGAGGGTAAAATGGTCAAAAAAAACAAAGCTTGGTGCTTAAGCTATTGAAAGTATAAATAAAAGTACACTAAAGTTAATAACCAAAGGATAATAAGGACTAGAGTTTATCCAAAATACATCAGCCATAAATCAAGTCTAGAAGGTTCCAAAAGCCACGGGTCATAACGCACTCTTCGCACAACAAATCCACTTTGAAGTTGACTTTCTTTTCTCTCTGAAGTGCCCTTGTGAACGAGGCAGAAGAAAAAGAGCGAAGTTCTTCTCTTAAGGTCAGAACGAAGAGAAAGGAACAGCGTCGTCCAGTAAGTAAGCAGGTAATAGTCAACCAGCAAGTTGGGCCATTCTTGCCAGTTCGATCAGATACAACAATCCCAAAAAGTCTATCCACAATAAGCTCCTTCTAGCTTGTCCATTAAGCTCACCCTTCCCAAAAAAAAAAGCTCCAATCTCGGCTGCTGTAGGAATGTTGCAGACTACTGCACTTATAAATCTGCCCAAAAAGACACCAATTAGCTATCCAATGCAATAAAACAAGTCATTCACATCTTTAGCTCCAAGAAACAAGAAAAGGGAAAATAAGTAACTAAAATGACTCAAATGTTGGGATTAGAAGGTAAAATGTTATGCTAAAATGAAGATAAAAGAGCATAATGGCACTAAATAATTAGTGCCATCACAACCCCAAACTTAGAACTATTGCTTGTCTCCAAGCAATTAAGACACAAAAAAATAAAAAAATGACTCAGGTTAGTAAGATTTGCAAGATGACTGCATTAAGTGCATACATGTAGGTGATCAATCCAAGAATGCATGGTATAACCCTTCATAAATCCAAAGTGTCCATGATTTCTATCTACCATGAGTATGGACCATATGCTAGCAAGATTTTCTTTTTGTTATGGTACCCACATCTTACAATCAAGATCAAAAGGACTTTTAAAGAACTGGATCACTCATTTATTGCTTTTTCTTTTTCTCACTTTGCCTCTTATTTTCACCCTTTGCATCATTTCAAAAAATTTCACATTTGGCACTTTTGTGCTCTTTTGAATGTAATGCACTTAGACCCTATGGGATTTTTTTAGTGCCTAAGTCCAAACATGGCAGATTTGAAGAGCTATGCTCTTTTTCTGTTTTTAAGCTTTTGCCATGGTGGACTTTCCTAACCCCAAACTTGAAGATTTACAATGCCCTCATTGTTTTTGTGTGAAAGTATATGCAGTATATGGATTGGGTTCAAGTGGCTAATATTGAGTATCAAAAGATGGCCTAAATTATTTCTCTTGTGAGATGTGGACCAAATTGTGTCCCAAGCAAAACAATATTAGTTCTAGCAAGAACTACACAGTGATATATAGACCATGATTGTATGCATTTATTATGGATATAGATGCATGCTTAAACTAATAACCAATGCTCATCTTGCAAGAAAATAAATCCTAAAAATAGCAAAGACAATTCCTAGATTCAAAAATAAAAAATGAACAATGAAAATGGAGCTAAAGGGTAATGAATAGAACTTGTCCTACTCCATTTGAGTAGGGTATGGATCCTATGGTGGTGCAGCAGCAGAGGTGCCCTCCATTCCATCCTTGTAAGCCTTCAGCACCTCCCTCATCTCTTGATTCTCAGTGCACAACCTGATGTTTTCCTGTTTGAGTGCCTTCACTTTCTTTCCCAATTTCTTGATCTTTCTCTCATATTTATCCAAAGCAACCTTGAGTTTCTTCATATTTGTTTTAACTTTCTTTTGCCTTTTGTCCACCAACTCAGTTTTTATCATGTCTACTCTATTATGGAACTCCCTTATTTGATCAATCAGTACATCCATGTGGCTTATGTTTTGTGCAAGTAGGTCTTGCATCATGGTAATCACACCTTGGTCAGTAGTGGTTCCTCCTAAGGCTTCTATGTGCAACATCAACTTGTCTACCAATTTCTTTTCTTGATGAAAATCTAGGGTAGATGATATGATGACAGGAAATTTGCCTTCTTGTTTTAGAAAAACATATTTCAAATGAGAGGGGAGTTGTTTCAACTTCATGTCAGGTGGTGAAACAATGGATGGGGCGAAGGGTTTTTGCTCACTATTTTCAAACAACTCAAAAGTTTCAACATTCAATGGGACAATCTCTTCTTCTCTTAAGGCAAGCTCACCAACATCATTTTCATCTTCTATGGCTATTTCCTCGTCATCCTCATCCTCCAACTTAAAGGCTTTTCTAACTCCTTCATCATAACATAATGATTCAATCACACTTAAGTTTGAACAATCCTCTACCTCATCAGGATATTTCAAGGAATTGAAACATTAAAAGTGACTTTTTGGTCTTGGAGTCTCATGGTCAGTTCTCCTTTCTGGACATCTATAAAAGTTCTTTCGGTGGCTAGGAATGGTCTTCCTAAAAGAATAGCAATTCTTCCTTCTGATTCCTTAACCTTTGGGGAAAAGGCACATAAGGAGGAACTGGTTTTATTATAAATTTGTTTGAATGTGTTGAGAATGATGGGTCCTTTATGCCTTTTGGTCTCACTCTCTTGTGGTATGATTGGAATCACCACATTACTCTTTGGGTTGTCAACACTACTTTCCACTGACTTTTTCTTATTGACATCTTCTGGAAACAATAAAAGGTAGTCAGATCTTGGAGGGACAAGATTGGTTACCTCAGACACTTGGATTCCTAGTGTCTTGGGTGATATTTCAACAACAGGGCCAATGCCGTAGCATCAAATTCTGACAAAATAATTTTTTTCAAATTCAGCTTTGGTTATAGGTTCAGATTGTTTTTGCACAACCCCTGTCAGTTTCTTACCACTCCTAATGGTCACTGCTTTCACATGCTCCTTTCCTAAAGTTCTTGGGACTTCCGTGTTACTGGGCAAAGTTCCCATGGCCCTATTGGTCTGGTTGAGTGTGAGTTGACTAATTTAGGTTTCCAAATTCCTGAGTATTGCACTGTGTTGATTAAACATAGATTGGTTTTGTTGTTGTTGAACTTGATTTTGGGATATAAAGCGATAAATGATGGAAAGTAAATGCATAAATGTAAATGACATAAATTAAATGACGGAATATAAATGACGGAATGTAAATTGCGTAATGTACATAAAGCGTAATAAAGAAAGTAAAAATTACAAGAATTAAAGGAAGACAAGAAAGTAACTTCAAAAGATTAAGTAATATTGCAAGACTCCAAGAGTGATTCAAACTCTTTGGAAATCCAATTCTACATACTCTAACTCCATAGGTAACTTAAGTCTAGATGCACATCCAAAGTTTCAAACTTAGGAAATTTCCTAAGTTTGGATGAATGTTCAGATTTTCAAACTTAGTCAAATTTACTAAGTTTGATTTTAAAGACTCTAAGTCTGATTCCATAGTCCAGATCTCTGACTCTATGGTCCAGACTTTAAGATTTAGACATTTCAGTGGTAACTTTAGAACTCTGATCTAAAGGATCATATCTCTGATTACACTACCTCAGACTTATACTTAGTGAAATTTTTACTAATTTTGACTCTTTAAGATCTCTGATTACACCACTCTTTAGGACTTTAAGATCTCTAACTACACCACCGTTGATAAGTGTATAGAAGTATACACTTTAGCACCCATTTAGGACTTCATTTTACCTCATTTTACATCTTTTCCAATCTTATCTTGAGTGTTTTTGTCTTATTTTACACTTTTAGTTTGATTGGAGATAGGATGTAGGAAGTGGTAATGTTCTATGTTTATTGGTGAAAACAATGCCAACGACTGTTGTTGCAGCTGACAGCAGTCGGCTCAATCCATGGTAGATTTTCTTTTGATGAAGATTTTTTGGAGGCATCTTGGACGTACAAGGTAGAGGAGGAGTGATAGAAGATGCCCTGAAGATGCCTTGATTTGTCTCCTTAAGCATCTTTACTTTTGATAATTGTACTTAATATGCTTGGTTATAACCATTAGACAATTTACTTTTGTACTCTTAAGCATCTTTTGATTCAGTTAGCTTAGTATAAGTAGGAAGTAATGTTTAATGTTTGAAGGCATCAGTTGAATCAAAGATTTTTAATAGCTTTGTATTCTAGTAGTTTAATATATTGCAATCTTTTGGAAATTGTTCTTACTTACTGTCAGTTGCTACAGCAACCTTTACAACATTCATTTACTTTTCTTGCAAGTTCACATTTCAAGTCATTTACATTCATGTCTTCTACATTCAGCCATGCTCGGGTAAACACCTTAGTGTGGGAGTAAGAGAAGGTTGTGAGATTAAGCCAGAGTGTTAGTGGATATTTGCTTGTTAATAGCAATTACTTCACTATTCACAAGTGGTGCAAACATTTCATCTAGTAATCTTTGACAAATTGACACATGTTATTTTATTTAGATGAGTTGGACTTCAAATTAAGACAACACAAATGTTTTTGCTAAGTGTGTTATAGAGGCTATAGAGAGCTACAACAACCTTATGGGTTGCAAAACTATATGGAAAGAAAGGAAAGATCTATACTAGTTTGGTTCTTGATGCATCACCATGTGAACTGCCAACATATGGTTTAATCTGAACTTCCTTGGAAGGCATTCAATCCAGTAGTGTTTGTAGAGAGTTATTGATGCAACACCCTTGTGATGCTTTAGCAATGGTCACTGCACCCTGTACTATCTATTACTTATTGTTACATTCCAGGACTTTGGTTACCAACACTCAAAATATATTGCTTCTTTTTTACTGTTGAAATCTTGTTTTAAAGTTGACTTTGGTTACTGTTCTTGCTTTGAAAATCCATAAGATACGATATCTGGTATTACTTACCATTATTACTTGCTTTGGACGATACTAGTGAGCCATGTATACTTGCATGATTTGCTTGTTGCTATAGCCTTTTGGGTTATATCCAATCCACACCAACCGCCAAGGGGATATGTTCCTAGATGCCTCACTAGAGGATCTCTCCCTAAACCCCCGTAAGGGGGTGCAACCCCCTTGATCCACGTTTTATGACGATCTAAGGTGATAGGGGCAACATTCGTGAGTGTACACTCCACACCTCCTAACTCACTTATGTTTGCCTTATCACATTTATCGATCTCAAATGAATCACAATCACACAAAAATGATTGATGACACTAAAATCACCAATAACAATATACCATGAAAATGATAGTTAAATGTCTTTTTGATCAAAATTTCGATTTAAAATATTTGAAATGAGATATCGTCTAGTTTCTCACTATATATGCTACACATATTTGAAACCATGGTTCTAAATAACCGTTATGGCCTCGTTATGGCACGTTATGGTGTTGAGGTTTGGCTTCGCCTCCAAGGTAAACCCTGCTGCTTTACTCTAAGGTTTGGCTTATGTTGTAACGCGTTATGTTGTGCTTTGGAGCATTATGGCATGTTACGGTACGTTACGACACGTTATTTTTTAAAGACGTGATTTTTTGTGTTTTTTTAAATATAACTTACGGGATAAATGATAATTTTGTACAAAACCTAAAACTTAAATAAGAACTTGTCAAAGACGATTTTCAGGTTCTCCAATCTGTAACACCCTAAAAATAGGGGTAAATTTAAACTTGGATAAGGCTACAAATAGCATCTTAAATAGAAATTAATCACCCAAAATGGGAAACCATAATAGCGTTCACAAATTCTATGAATGGACAATAGGTTAACAACAAATTAATCTAAATCATTAAATCTAGATTATGGTGGTTGTCGATCCAATTCTCCCAAAATCTCTATTCTTTTTCTGTATGCAAATGCCTAAGAGGTATGTCACCAAAAGATGCCATGATGACCAACACTCGTCCATCAAACTTTGGACGCCCCACCGCTAAGGGAACCTATTATACACGTCATTTGAGAAAAAGTGTTAGGCTTAACGCCTAGTTAGAACAAACAGTTTATAACAATAATTTGGAGATGATTTGAATATAAATAGTTAACCTTCCAATGAGATAAGTAAATAAAGTATAACAACATCCACATAAGAACCTTTCGGTCCAAAAACATCTTACGATGACAGGGGAGACCCGATTTCCAAGGATTGTGGCGGAACACAAAAGTAAGCCACTCTCCGAGTTGTGAGCTAAATATTTAGACCCATGGCCACGAACAATGCCGGCTCGTACTCAGATGTGCGGGAAGGCACCCGAGGATCCAAGTCATACTCATTCACTAGGATTACATTTACGGCTCATGGCTAGTAAACGGTCCCACATAACCGTACCAAATTGCCTCCGAGGGCCCAATGTCTCCCCTAGTTACAAACTGGAATTATTCCCAAAATTTAAGCCGACTCTATACCTATGGATCCACTAGTAATAGTCTAAAGCTTGTCACCATTTCATTGGTGACCCAAACCATGAACACACACATGGTCTACATCAAAATTCCCAAAATCATTTATTTAGCTTCACAAAGGAAAACTTGCTATTTGATAGAGAGAACCATTTAAATCAATAACTAACCACATTTTCCATCTTCCTAAAATCACTTTTATTAAGAAAGTCTCATCATATTATGAAAGTATAATTTTAGATATAATGCACATGTTAACATAGTTACCCACAAATGTATAAGACTAATCTCACTTTATATCTCAAAACATTTAATACTTCATCATATCCCAAAATGGTATAAAACCCCAAAATCTCCAAAATGCTAGGTTAGGTCAAATTAATTTTAAACATGAATAGTTGAACAAGGAGATGATTAGGAGTCTAAAATCATAGTTTTGACATGCATAAGGTTTTAAAAGTTGAGAATGTACTCACAATATGAGTTTTGCAAACCCTAGAAAACCTAAGTGTTCTTGAAGAAAAGAGAGTGACTTAGGAGCTCTTGAAGATCTAGACTTGCAATCTTAGGTTGATGATGAAAATCTTGATGAAATGATGGTTGAATCACCTTAATGCAGCCCAAAATCGCTTCTTGCCCTAAAATATTGTTGGGAGTATTTAAGAAGGAGAATAGGAGAAATAAATAAGGTTAGAGGCTGATTTCAACCTCTTATTTACGCACAGAGGTCGCGCGCAATTGCTGGCGCGGATGGACCCACGCGGAGAGCCACGCGGAGCACTGGAGTCGCACAAGGGCAGAGTCCCACGGGGAGTCACGCGGAGCACTACCGACCCAAAAGACCTATTTTATTTTGGTTGCCTCACTCAACCTCCAACTAAGACAAAATTCTAGGCAAAAAGAGAAACCAAGAACTAAGACTAGGCTAAGAGCGATATACAGATTTAAGGGAATATTTTCTTACCAAAAATTCGGGGTGTTACACAATCTCTCCGACCACCATCATCTCCACCGTCGCAGCTGCAACCACCACTCTCTATCTAATTCTCTGTCGCCGCCACCACCACCCGTAACCCACCCCCTCCATCGTTGTAACACACCCCCTTCATCGTTGTAAAACCAACAACCATCATCGATATAGTCCACTGTGACTGAGTTCTAAGTTATCTGCAACCTCCGACTCCTCCATTGTTGATGCTACAGTACCCACCGTGACTGAGTTCTAACCATATATGTATGTATGTATGTATATATTATATGTTACATGTGGGTTATGTGTGTGAGTTGCAGGTGGGTTTAGGGAGAAAGGAAATCACCGATGGGTTTTGGGATAAGGGTCATCGTCGATGGGTCTAAGGAGATGGGTGATTACCGGTGGGTTTAGGGAAATGGGTAATCAGCAGTGAGTTTAGTGATCGTTTGGGATTCGTTTTGGAGAAGACAGAAGGTTGGGGGAGATGGTGACCATAGGTTGCCGGAGGTTGGGGGAGATGGTGACCCGAGGTTGGGGGAGATGGTGACTGGAGAAGGGGATGTCGCCGAAGATGGTGACCATAGGTTGCCGGAGATCATCTCTCTACCATGAACCAACATCCACCAAACCACCAACGCATCACGACAACCATCGCCGGAGATATATGTATCGTCTCTGTGTGTGTGTATATATATAATATATATATATATATTATATATTATATATATTGTAGTTACAAAACAGGTCCCTAATATTTTATAATTTTTACAAAAAATTAAAAAAAAACAAAGAAAAATAGCAAAAAAAAGGAAAAAAAACATGGTTGGACCAAAATACCTCTGACTTAACGGACAAATTTAATGGAGTTAGTGATCAGAGACGATTATCAAAGCAAAATGCATACCTGAGGGATGATTAATGTAGTTATTGAAGTTTAGGAACGATTTTCAAAGAAACTGATAAACCTCAAGGACCAAAATTGTAGTTTACTCATAATTTTATTCCTACTACAAAATTTCTTTTCAACATAATTGCGCCTATTAATCTTCAAATCACAGAATTACACGTGTTTCTAAATATATGTTGTTTTCTTGATTGGATTCATCCATCATCCTTTGCTTACACGGACACGCATTATAAAAATTTTTAAAAAAAAAAACCCAGAAAAAAACATACACTTTTATATATATATATATATATATATATATATATATATATATATATATAGGGAGAGATTCATTTGAGAAATGATAAATATATGAGAAATAGAGAAGTAATCTTAACCATTCATCTGGTCAACATTTGCGGCTTTGACCGCGAAACATAGAATAATTTCTTGTGTGGTTTATAGAAGGTAGAGGGGTAATTTCGTAAAATACACGGGATGAGTTCATATATGAATATGTATGAATCACAAAGATTCATATATGAATCTGTTAATTAGTTCAACTGATTCATATATGAATCTTTGTGATTCATACAGATTCATATATGAATCACAAAGGTTCATATATGAATCTGTTAGTTAGTTCAACTGATTCATATATGAATCACAAAGGTTCATATATGAATCAGTTAAAAGAGTTCAGTTGTGAATTGCACTGGTTCATATGTGAATTATACATGTTCATATATGAACACAGCCCGTGTGTTTTGTAAAATTTACAAAATTGTACTTCTATTTTTGGGATAGCCGCAACTTTTGACCAGCCAAAGCCGCAACTTTTAACCGGTCAAAGCCGCAATATTTGACTAGTCAAATCCGATCTTGACCATATGAATGACTAGGATTACTTCTCTATTTCTCATATATTTACAATTTCTCAAATGAACCAAACACTATATATATATATATATATATATATATATATATATATATAATATATATATATATATATATATATATATATATATAGTGGAAGGATATTTTGCAACCCTGAAAAATGTTGCAACCCACATCTTAACCGTTGGATTAATGATCGACGGTTATTTTATATTTATTTTTCTATTTTTTTAATTAAAAATATTGTGCCCCATATCTATTGTAACCGTCGATTATGAATCCGACGGTTAAGATGTGGGTTGCAAGGTTTGCAACCTTTTTAAGGGTTGCAAATAAAACAACCCCTATATATATATCCTATATATATATATATATATATATATATATATATATATATATATATAGTGTTTGGTTCATTTGAGAAATGGTAAATATATGAGAAATAGAGAAGTAATCCTAGCCATTCATATGGTTAAGATCGGATTTGACTAGTCAAATATTGCGGCTTTGACCGGTCAAAAGTTGCGGCTATCCCAAAAATAGAAGTACAATTTTGTAAATTTTACAGAACACACGGGCTGTGTTCATATATGAACATGTATAATTCACATATGAACTATATGTTCACATATGAACCAGTGAAATTCACAACTGAACTCTTTTAACTGATTCATATATGAACTTTTGTGATTCATATACGAATCAGTTAAACTAACTAACAGATTCATATATGAATCTGTATGAATCACAAAGATTCATATATGAATCACAAAGATTCATATATGAATCAGTTGAACTAATTAACAGATTCATATATGAATCTTTGTGATTCATACAGATTCATATATGAACTCATCCCGTGTATTTTACGAAATTATCCCTCTACCTTCTATAGACCACACAAAGAATTATCCGGTGCTTCGCGGTCAAAGCCACAAATGTTGACCAGATGAGTGACTAAGATTACTTCTCTATTTCTCATATATTTACCATTTCTCAAATGAACCTCTCCCTATATATATATATATATATATATATATATATATATATATATATATATATATATATATATAGGGTCATTCAAGGGAGAACTGTATATTTTGTGATAACTGTAAGATCCAATTTTATCCACACATCAAAGAATAAATTAGGAAATTAATATATTTGGTAATTTGACTTTAATTTTAAACTAAAGGGCATTTTAGGTATTATGACTCTCTCTCTCTCTCTCTCTCTCTCTCTCTCTCTTTCTCTCTCTCTCTAAAATCTAACCTTCGAGACCCACATACAAACATTCATTAGTGTGATACCCAAACATTCATCAATGTGATACCCAAAGTAAATATAAGACCCACTATGATACAACTATAATATCAATGTGATACAACTATAATACACAATGTGATACCTAAAAACATGTACAATGTTAAAAAAATATACATTCAAACGATCATGAGCGTGATACTCAAAATACATACAAGATGCACTGTGATACCCACTATGATACCCACTGTGATACATTGTGATACCATTATGGAGAGGCGTGCGTTATCATACGTTTCAAAATGATAAGTATGGTAAATTATAATCAATTAGGTAATTATGGATTGAGTAGTTAATGATTTTATTTATAATAAAAAAATAAAAATTGTTAAATTACATAATTATCCTCTTACTTTATTTTAAGTATGACATTAATTATATGGAATGAGTGGCTCATATTGTATCTCACGGTTACCACAGACTAACTAGTTCTCATTTGATTAGGCCCCTATATATATATATATATATTTTTTTTTTTTTTTTTTTGAGAGAGAGAGACAACTTCATAGGAGAACCATAATCAAATAAGATAACACGAAAAATGATCAAGTCACATGTGATTTTACACTAAAATTATGTATGAAATCACAAGTGATTCACACGACTTCGGCAGCGACCTTTGGTCGCGGGCCAGGTCGATCGGCCACTCACCTTGTGTTGATCGGGATCCATAATCGCATGTAAAATCACATATTATTTGGTTGTTATCTTATTCATCTATTTTTACCATGTTCTCATTTGATCCTACTTCTACATACATAGAGGCTTAATTATTTGGGAACTTCACATTTTGCGAGATTCGTGAAATCAATTTTAAGCCCAACATATTTTAATTAAGTTGTTTGATTCCTAAATTAATAACAAAAGGGTGATTATGTAAATTTTCCCATATGACAACTCATCCAATTAATCTATACTATATTATAAAACACGGATAAAAAACTCTTAAATACAAATTATTAGGCACAAGGGTGATTATGTAAATTTTCCCATATTTTAAAAATCTCTTAATTTACAACTTTCAAAGCACAAGATACATATTACTACTGCAGACTTCTAACACCCACCAATTTGGTATGTGCAGAACCTTCCTTTTATGCAAACTTTTCCATGTATCACTATTAATTAATATATTATATTACTATAAATTTGTTTTAATTATATTATTAAATATGTAATTGGTTATTTTTTCTAAATTTCATTAAAATATATAAGATAATCATTGAATTCTAACAAAATACTTAATTTTTTTTATATAAAAAACATTATATTATTAAGCCTAAATTAAACAAATTTATAAAAAAAAATATTATCACTTTCTCAAAACCATCCAAAATCGTACTGTAAATCAACAAAAAAACAAAAAATAAAATGAAAAATTAAAATCGTGACGTATCTCGCTGCATTGCGCGAGTACGCTTCTAGTATATTAATAATTATCATATATATATATATATATATATATATATATATATATATATATATATAGGACGGTAATCAAATGAGAACCAAAAAAAGATTAAGGACCGTGAGAACCAATCTCAATCATCCAAACGTTTTAATCAAAGACAATTAAAAAAGGTGGCATTTTTGTAATATATGTGAAAATAGTATCTAATCTCATGTCTAATCTAGAAGTTTCAGGGTAAAATTGTAATTTGAGTTTTTGAAATAAGAAGATCACGATTAGAAACCCCAATTCCAATTCCAACTGAAGACAATTGAACAAAAATCACCTGAGCTACAAGCAGAATCAGTTGAGCTTCAAAACGAGTTGAAGGCTTTCAAAGAGAAGACTGAGGGATTGGAATATGAGAACGCTGAGCTTAAAAAGAATTTATCTGATTTGGAAAAACAGCTTGTGGCAAATCAAGCGGATTTTGAAAGTGAAAAGAAATTTTTTTCAAAGAAGTTCTCAGATTTCTCCAAGAAGTGCTATGAAGAAAAGAAGTCGGTGGATCTTAAATGCTTAAAATTTTCTCAACAAATCTCAGATTTTGAGAAAGTTCTGATTTTAGAAAGAGAGAAGTTTGATAAAGAGAAAAATGTCATAGAACAGAAAAATGTAGGAATTTTTAAAGAATTATATGGCCAACGAAATGATTCTGAAAAAGAATTTGAAGAAGAACGCTTAATTTTTGAAAATGAAATTAAAAAGCTGACTTCCAAATTGTCTGAACTGTATGCCACTACGCTGAAAGAGCAAAGAACGAAGTCTGAATTCAAGACAAAGATTGACTTACTTGAGAAAGAAAAAAATATCTTTGCTTCAAAGATAAAAGAGCTTGAAAAATATGTTTCAAGTTCAAATCATAAATCTGTCTCTTCAAAAAGGTCAGTCAAATCATTTAATCAGATTTGTCGCACTAACCTTTTCTTTGATGAATATTTAGATGGTTCAGATTCTTATCCAAGGAGAAAAAGTTTCAAGAAAGAGAAACTGGTCTGGATAAAGAATCCTGTCAAAGATGATAAGGAAAATGAGCTGAAAGAGAACACATCATGTGTACATGTTCATAAAGCAAAGATGAACAATGCACACAAAGGTAAGAAGTATTATTGTTCTATCTATAGTACACATGATCATATTCACAAGACCAGTGATCATTTCTGGTATAGTTCTTACTCCATTTCCCCCACACGAACTGCAACTAACATTTCTAGACCCAAATACCAATGGGTACCAAAGAAGAAAACTGATTCTGTGTTGCAGGCACCTTAAGCCAAGGGGGAGTAAGAGATAATGGCTCTTGAATAACACAGTTCAAGACCCGCACCTCAATGTCAAGAATATGGCTTCTAAGCACATCAGCTTAGAACCCGAACTTCAAAGGAGTTTGACTTCTAAACACAACAGTTTAGGACTCGGACCTCAGCGATCAAAAAGACCTTACTCCTGTATGCTTGCATCCGATGGATATTGATGGTCTTCATCCCAAGAGAATTGATCTGATCTCTATCCTATACTTTTTCTTTGCTAGATTTTTCTGATATTGATGGTCTAACAATTCAAAAGGGAGTGTTTGATCTCTATCCTGTTTTATTTGTAATATTTCAGATGCTTAATTTAAGGGGGAGTTAAGGTGGTGACTTCTGATCACATGACAGATCAGGACCCGTTCATCAATGATCAAAGACGGATATTGTGCTAATATCCAGGGGGAGCTTAAAAGATATAAATCATTTAATCATGATTTGAGGGGGAGCTGAAAAGGTAAATATCTTCTGATCCTAGATCTCGGATTGTTTGAAAGAAGAACAACTTTCGAACATGAAAAACAGTTTCTTAAATGTTCAAACCACTTCTTATTCT
This sequence comes from Arctium minus, assembly GCA_954870635.1. Taxonomy (NCBI): domain Eukaryota; kingdom Viridiplantae; phylum Streptophyta; class Magnoliopsida; order Asterales; family Asteraceae; genus Arctium; species Arctium minus. Next base: position 22,603,809 of record OX941082.1, read on the forward strand.
CAAAAGATTTTATGAATTTAGAAGTGTGATTTTAATTGTTTTTCAAATTTTGAGCTTAATGTTTAACTGACCGTGTGTTTCCAAAGATCAATACTTGTGTATTATCTTGTCCATATACTATCAAGTATTCATACACACCGGTTCAGTATTTTATTTGAAATTGTTATTACCATGTCTCAAATTCAAACAATTTTTCGATGGTAATACCCCCGTTTGAAATTCAAAGTTGTTGAGCATCATTCATTTTTTACATATTTGTGCTTTCATCATCCAATTCTTTGATACCCAAACCATTTGATTTGATCTGTTTGATTCATTGTCAGATTCTCAAAACAATTCTCTTGACTTCATTTCATTCATTCAGTATTCTTGTTTTGAGAAATCTTCAAAGTTCAAAATGCTCAAATTTCATATCTGATTTTTGATGAGCATACATACACTGACATATGATTTCTTGTTCTTTACATGTCAAGAAAATCATTGATAAGCATGTACTTTTAGGAACATAGGATTCAGTGTGAGTGCTTAATAAATCTTCCATGGATTCACGATAACCAGTGTTTCCTACCCCAGAAGAAATCCTTTGAGTGATTGAGGGGAGAGGGGTCTAAAAGAATTGAGTGTGGGAGTGAGCAGAGATAAAATGGAAATGAGAGATTGGTTAGATGTGAGCTTATATGTTTAAAAGAAAGAGGGTGTGAGATCAGAGTTAAAAGAATATCAGAAATCTGCACCAAACATCTTTCTGAGCCGGGCAACCACATTACTGATTGGTTCACATTTCTTCCGTGACCATCATTGAAATAGGCAAATAGCCCATGCCATCTCTTGCATCAACCCCACTAGCTACTCATTCTTTTCTTAAAAAGAGAATGTTTCACATTTTCTGGGGAAGCAACACATAATCTATTGGTTCTTCTCTTGGAAGATACTGATATTGAAAAAGAAGGAAAGTTGCCCCACCTTCGACCCTTTCTCATGCACATTGAGTCCATGTATAATCATTGTTGTCTCAGTGATTTACATACTTTGAGCCTTAATGAAACACAATCATTGTGCTAAAATTCTTTCATACACAAGCATGAGCACACAGAAAATCTGTTTTTCTGTCAGAACATTCATAGAATTACCTTGTGTTTTTCAATGATTGAATGGAAGTCCTGGGGAGTCATCATCAAACAAGCTCCTTATATTGTACATTCGTTGTACACAGTAACTTTGTGTTACTGACAGACATTCCTAACTGTTTCATATGTTGAATCAGGGTTACACGCACATTATGTCTGAATTTGAAAAGATTCGGATATATACAGTTCATGATTCGGCTATTCAGATCAAAGTGCGGAAATTGTCAAAGGGGAGATTGTTAGTTGATCTCAAAGGGGAAAATCAAAGTCTGAGCTGAAATTGATGAAGTTTTGATGATAATGATGCTCACATCATCAAAAAGGGGGAAAATTATACAAAGTTCAATTTCAAGAGTTCTTGTTCAAAGTCCAAGTCAGTATTTCAAATTGCTTCCGCTGATTTAAAGACAAAAGATTCTGAAAAGAAAATTCAAAGATTCAAGAAGGTTTGTTCTTCCAAAGACGGTTCAGAGATCAAAGTGATGAAGATACTTGTTTGTCAAATACTACTTTTCCGTAAACATTTCAAAGATCCGTAAACATTTCAAAGATGTTTCAAAGATGAAGTTTCAAGGCATGTGGACTTTTCAAAGCTTCAAAGATTAAAAAGACTTTTCAAGATTCTTCAAAGGCCAAAAGATTAAAGATTGTGAAAGCTTCAAAAAGACAAAAGTTGAAGAATCAAGGGCTTAAGATCTGTGTCAAATTTTTATTAAATCTTGAATACAAAGGGGGAGATTGTTAAGTCTAAATATTGTATCCAAGATTTAATAGGAAAGTCAATGTTGTAAAAGTCAACAATGTCTTAGTCAAAGCTTGGTTAGTTTTCTTAGCCTTTAAGGCTTTGTATTAGATAGGTAGTATATATAGTGTTGTCTTTGTAATCTTGTAATAACGTCTAGAGGATTATGCTTCATAGTAATATTCAGTAATTGTGGAATACAAGATCTACTTTCTCTCTCTAGATTCTCTCTCTATTTCTTGAGCATATTTGATAAATCTTGAGTAATTACTTGTTGTGATTGGGATTTTATGTTTAACAAAGGGGAAAATCAAATTTCAAGAGTTCTTGTTCAAATTCCAAGTCAGTATTTCAAATTGCTTCCGCTGATTTAAAGACAAAAGATTCTGAAAAGAAAATTCAAAGATTCAAGAAGGTTTGTTCTTCCAAAGACGGTTCAGAGATCAAAGTGATGAAGATACTTGTTTGTCAAAGACTACTTTTCCGTAAACATTTAAAAGATCCGTAAACATTTCAAAGATGTTTCAAAGATGAAGTTTCAAGGCATGTTGACTTTTCAAAGCTTCAAAGATTAAAAAGACTTTTCAAGATTCTTCAAAGGCCAAAAGATTAAAGATTGTGAAAGCTTCAAAGAGACAAAAGTTGAAGAATCAAGGGCTGAAGATCTGTGTCAAATTTTTATTAAATCTTGAATACATAGGGGGAGATTGTTAAGTCTAAATATTGTATCCAAGATTTAATAGGAAAGTCAATGTTGTAAAAGTCAACAATGTCTTAGTCAAAGCTTGGTTAGTTTTCTTAGCCTTTAAGGCTTTGTATTAGATATATAGTATATATAGTGTTGTCTTTATAATCTTGTAATAACGTCTAGAGGATTATGCGTAATTGTAATATTCAGTAATTGTGGAATACAAGATCTACTTTCTCTCTCTAGATTCTCTCTCTAGTTCTTGAGCATATTTGAGTATTTTTGAGTAATTGCTTGATTGAATTGGGATTTTATGATTAACAATTAATCACATTTTTATGATGAATATGGGTGTGTTATTTGGACGTGTTATTCATCATGAATCACGCATTTATGATGAATATGTTACAACATTCATGATGAATAAAAAAATCCATATTTCTAATAAGTATGTCATGTGTCACGTTGTGAACAGTTCCAGAGTTCCTACTCAATTTTAGGTTCCTAATGGAACCTGCCCTTATATATAATATTTATGCAATAGATGATGAAAGAATTTTTGTAGTGAATGTTACGATAGAGAAAACAATATAGCATATCAATTGAGAGGATGATGATCTCAGCCTGTAGTTTATTTCCTGGGAAATTGACCCAAATGGCCATACTATGCGGAGGGATTGGTCTCCTAGCCATCCCTCTCCCTGACTTGCACAAATGTCCCTACCTCGCAATTGAGCAGGGGGTGCATACCCCTACTCAATTGCGCACCCATTAAATAAAGTGGTTGGGTTTTAGGTCTTTCTTTAAGATAAAAGGCAGAGGTCCCAGTAGCTATGGAGGATGAGGTTCACAATGAAGTAGGGGTGCGCAATTGAGTAGGGGTCCTTGTCGCTGCATGAGTGGTAGCTCACGCTTAAAAGTCCTCTGACACGAGTCCTAGTCGTTGCGCTGCGGTCCGTTTCCCGGCTTCGCTTGCGCAATTTGCACTTCTGATTGGTTCCATCCATCCCCAACCCTAATGAATCGAGTATGAAGGGGTCAAGCGGTTCGAGTTATCGGTCGGTTCCCGTTCACCTTCCCCCTCATAGTCCATTAGTGGGTAGGGTGGTAAACTTAGAGGCCGTCGGCCTCCTCTTCAGACGTGTCCTCGACAACCTAGCGGTTCTTCGGTCTCCGCTTTTGGGGGCGGGAGTGCTTGGTCGCTGGGCTTTCCTTTTCCTCAACCAATTCGGTTGTGTCAGCCGGTCTAACATTTTGTTATGGGCTGGGTTGGCTGGACAACGATGGATTGAAGGTAAGATAGATTTGAGGCTGGACAACGATGGATTGAAGGTAAGATAGATGGCTTGGCTGGACAACAGGACCTTCGATCTACCATACGGTAGAATACTACCGAATTCATTCTATTGAAGCGTAACATTTCATTTCCTGTTGCATTTCTTTGGTTTGGAAGTTCCAGAATGTTGTATGTGGATTTCTAGCCCCCTATATTATATGATATGCCAAAAGATTGATTCAAGTTCCATGCTGCTCACCACTCCTCGAGGCCAAGGACGGGGTCGAATCGTCATTCCAGGATTTGCAGTCCAATACATTTCCATTATGTTACCTAGACAAACCCGCCACCTCATGTGCCAAAGTCAAACGGTTGTTCTTCCTTCCCCGCTCCCTCTTTTTTGACATATGCGGCGGCGGGTTACCAGAGAAGAGGGGACAACTTCTTTCTCCTTTGCATTGCTCAATCTTCCTTTTCTGATTGAAAACAGCAAGCCACTCCACTACTGGTACAAAGGCCAGATAGAAGGTTGCTTATATGTTCAGGCTCGAAAATCTCTCTTTTACCTCTCCTCCCTGTCTCCATTCTGATTGATTCGCTTCTTCCTTCGCGCAAGCCTTTGGTTCGCCCCTTGTTGTGTTGCATTTTCTGCTCCTCCGCTTCAGTCTGCCTTCTTCGGATATCCAGAGCCCGACGTTGATTTCCGATTTCAATGTCATCTCTAGGTTTTGGGCGGCCCATCTGGTTAGTTCGGCTCTAATTGCTGGAAGCCCTGCAGTTGTTCGGATGCGTACTCCCCGTCCGCCTATCTCACACTCCCAAAGCATATTTTTATTTCATATTTCATTTTCCTTCGCCCGTTCATTTCTTTCAAGCGCCCTTAGACTCGTTACGTTGTTCGACTGGACTCGTTAGCTCCGCGCTCTATTCGGTCGGAACCCGGTTCGTCAAGAACCTTCTCTCATAGATTCCCTTCACCAAGTCATCGCCATCAATCCGCTCTTATCCCTTGGTGTCAAAGGGCGAGTTTTTTTCTTGCCAATAATCTATGGTAAGACGGTCATGAGTACTGCTTGCGATATAAAGGGTTATCTATCTCAATACCTTACTCATAAGGAATGTTTTGATCTTGCTAAAATCTGCTTTAAGTTCTGGAAAGTTAGATATCATAACATGGATTGTCTGATAAGATTGATCCGTAGTATAGGTTGGCTCGCATCAACTAGTGGTCGCTCTGTACAGTATAATGTGGATTACTTTACAACAATACAAGACTATATGAAAATGGATTCAATCAATATATGGTTTTATGATAAATTGCATAAGAAGAGACGTAAAGTGACTCTGAGAGTCTCTTCTGATAATCGAGATAGCAAGAAGACTGAGGTATCAACCTTTGTCAACTTCATTCATCAGAAGGATGCCTATATTGCTATGAAAGTGGTAGAAACCATGCTTTATATGAAGGCTCCTGTCTACACTGTTTACGACAACTTTCTAACTCTCCCATATTTTAGCACTAAAGTAGCGGACCCCTACACAAATGCTCACCCCCTGCTCAATTGCGCAGGTAGGTACATTTGCGCAAGTCAGGGAGAGGGATGGCTAGGAGGCCAATCCCTCCCCCTAGTATGGCCATTTTGGCCAATTTCCCTTATTTCCTTCTATTTTGTTACATATGTAAACTCCTTCATGTCACAAACTTTAATAATGTCAACTTGGTACTGTAGGGAAAGTATGTCACTAAACCTATCTAATGCAAAATATTAATAAAACCAATTATTAGTTCTTTTAATCATATTTGCTTTTCGTTCCTCATGATACGTACATTTTTGCCAATATATACATTATCCTTATTCTGTTTTGAATTGCAATTAATCCCTAATAAAAAGAAATATAGCTCCAAACGGAATATGTATTATTAGTTTAGTAATGGTTTGGAGCAGCAAACTTGGATTCCTCAAGAATCTTATTTTTCGGTAGTACAAAGCGGGAATTGGCCCAAAAAATTGGATAGGGGTCAATACATATCATCATTGAAGAAACGACACTGAATTAGTAAAACGGATCAATACAAGTCAACTCATATGTTGTTTTATTGGTGAAACAACACTGAATTAGTAAAACGAATCAGTACAAATCAACTCATGTGTTGTTTTATTGTTGAAACTACACTGTTGTTATTTCAAAAGCAAAACAAAAAAACAGTTGTGTTATGAACCAATTGATAAAATAGTAAAGATATTAATAAAATAAATATGGAAGTTAAATATATGTGGTTTATATCGGTCTATAGAGTTTCTAACTTATAGAAGATTTTTATATGATTTTATGTCTATATATATGTGTGTATATATAACTTCACGATATGAAATAAAAATTACTTCAATAATCATATTGTAAGTGTAACTTTTATGTGCAATCATATTATGTGTCTCGATGGACGAAGCCAAAATTGTGGAGGTCATCAGAAACATAAAAACTAGCTACTGGGAACAGTGAATTGCTTCAGGGGAAAACCTCAAAAAAGGGAAAACTAAAGAACACTCTTCATCTGGATAGTATGCATTTGTCCATACAAATAATTTATAACATACACGCGCGCATATGCACAAGTGCATAATGCACACGTGCATAAAAACCAAAAAAAAACAAATTAAGTTACTTGTATGCACAACGTTCAGATTAAGGGCTACCAGGGTGTTCCTCAGTTTTCCATTTTTTTTGAGGTTTTCCTTTGAACCTCCCTATATATATACTACCTTAATATTGGTTTACACCAATTGTCTTAAGTACAACCACTAAAACATAAGTTACCATCATTTTATGCATAAATTTTTTAAAACTCTTAAAGACAAGTTCTAATGCATAATGTACAAGTATTTAAACCTTTTGTTTTTTTTACACAAGGTCGACCCTTCTCTGACTTCAGGTCTAACCCATATAACAGTAGCCCATACCCTGAATACTTCTCCACAACACGCTTCTTCTTCTTCTTCTCTTTCACTTCTTACAGAACTCACACCATACTGAGAGTACGAACCACTCTCAAATGGAAGATTTCTTCTACCTGCTACTTGATGGCTCCCAAGATTTCACGCTTATACTTGAGTCCCGTTAAATCTCCTCTCTCTCTCTCTCTCAAGCACAATCGTATCCCAAGCTTTATCAATTTGATTTTGATTTGAAGAATTGGCATCTACAAGATTTAGATTTAAGGTATTGTATGAAAAAACCCTAACTCTTGGTTTCATCCATTTAATATAAATCAATCTGATGTGTTTGATTTTGATTTTTTTTGTAGATAAACACCTCACATCTGATTTGGGTTCATCTGTTGATTTGGGTTCACTATTTAGGTATGTTTAGCTTCGATCTTCTATCATTTAATATTATCGAACATTTTCCTGTGGTTTGTATTCACTTGTAATGTGTGAAAATTTTGGGAGTACCAAAAGATGAGTGTTTAAGCTTGATTAATAGATATATGTATGAATGTTTAAGCTTGATTAATAGTTATATTAATCTGTTGAACTAATTTGGAGTTTAAATGTATAAGAAGAAGAGTTTAATTTGCATACTCTTATTCTTCTCTTTCACGTCTAATTTGGAGTTCAAATGTATAAATGGGTCTGTGTAATGTGTGATTTTTTTTTGTAGTTTAATTTGCATTATATATATACGTATGTATATGTATAGATTTGTTTAAGCTTGATTGATAGTTATATTAATTTGTTGAATTGGGTTGGAGTTTAAAGAGATAAATGGGTATGTGTAATAGTGTGAAAAGTTTGGGATATTTTTGTAGTTTAATTTCCTTCCTGTGGTTTGTATTCACTTTTCATCCTGAAAATAAAAACTTATGAGCATCTCCAATAGAGTTATCTCTAACAAGTTTCCCCTGAACCTAAATCTATCTGGCTTGCCTTGAATAGTAAAATGATTTCATCTGCCTACTGGTTTAATTGGTTGGTTACGTAGTACTCTAAAATATTATAACATCCTAAAATTCAGAGTAATTTAAAACTTCAACAATAAGGCAATATGACATCAGCATTGCTATAAGCTTCTCAAAAAGTGTATCAGTCCTTAAGACTTTACAAAAAAACCTGTACGGACATAGAATTCGTCAACAGACTAATCTAAACATAACTATCTAGATTACATCAGTTGACAATCCACAATTCATCAAAAGAATGGGACTTAACAATGCCCAACTATCAACACATAAAATCCTCTCAAAAGTGCCTCGAGACCAAACTCGTCTCTCAAAACCCTGTGCATCCCACTGCTAAGGGAAACCTGATATACATATCAATTGTGAAAAAGTGTCAGACTTAAAGCCTGGTGAGAACATACAGTTTATAAACTCAAAAGATATAAACATTTGTATTATAAGATAATATTTCCAAAGAGGTTTAATCTTACAATTGAAACCTTTGCCACAACCGGGCTTTTTCGTTATAAACATGTTATCAACTGACCAACGATAAAACATTTTACCAAGGATTGTGGCATAACACTAAGTAAGCCACAATCCGAGTTATGATCTAAACAATTGGAATCCGAGGATACGAACACATAAGTCCGTGCTACAACGTGAGATCTAGCCCCAAGCAAAACCAATGTATACTCTTTCACTAGGATCACTATGAACCATGGCTAGTATCCGACCTCACATAACCGTACCAAGTTTCTCCCGAGGATCATATGTATCCATAGTTACAAAATAGGGAATATGACATCCCAATAATACAGTCGACTCAAAACCTAGGGATCCGCTAGTAATGGTACAGACTCGTCACAACAACATATGTGACCAACCATAAATAAACATATGGTATAAACACATTTTATAAACAAAATGTCATTTCCAGTTCAACTTCTGGTAAGAATGAAAATCATTAAAATGAGTTCTTAAACATTCTTTTAACATACCACAAAATGTACAAGTAAAATATCATTTTACTTCAATAAGATAAGATCCATCATTTAGTAAACACAATGATCGGGAACCCTAAAATCTCCCAAAACTCAAGTTATATCAAATATGTAGAAAACTTAGATCTGAAACCATGGAGATATATAGGAGTTCCAAAAGGTATCTTTTGATATGTATACAGTTTAAAATGATAGTAGGAACTCACCAGTAGGTTTCAGAATAAAACCCTGAAAACCAGATAACGATCACGTCGTAGAAGTGAAGCTTAAAACACCGAAACCTCGGATTTAACACCAAATAATAACCACCAAATCTAGAGAGAGAGAGAACGATTTAGAGAGAGAGAGAGAGAGATTTCGAGAGAGAGAAAAGATTCTGAGAAGTGAAGATATTTTGGGTCAAAACCTTTAAGTCGGCCAGGCAACTACGCGGGTTATGCCGCGACTTCAACTCGCGGCATAACTCGCCCGTGTCCCAAAACCCAACATCATCCAGTGGGTTACGCAGGTTGTGCCGCGACCTCTAGTCGCGGTGCAACTCGCGTAGTTCACTTCTTGACCCCAAAATTCACAAAATCCAACTCAACTTCAAACCAAACACGGTGTTAACGACAACAACTTAACACAAGAATACAACGATGAAATATAATGAAAATCCAGGGTGTTACAATCCTCCCCAACTTGGGAATGATTTCGTCCCCGAAATCCCAACTATACAAAAAGATGAGGATATCTTCGCTTCATATCCTCTTCATCTTCCCACGTCACATTGGCTCCCCGATGATGCTTCCACTGCACCTTGACCATAGTGACCTCTTTATGACGCAACTTCTTAGACTTCCTCTCTAAGATGGCGTCAGCCTCCTCTACACAACGGTTACCTTCGTCTACTGTCAACTCGGAGAGAGGAATAACGCTTTCCTCTTCCGCCAAACACTTCCGAAGGTAACAAATATGAAATGTGTTGTGTATTCTGCTCAACTCTGGCGGCAGTTCTAATTGGTAGGCTTGCAAACCCACCCGCTTGAGCACTTCGAAAGGTTCGAGGAAACGGGGACTCAGCTTCCCTCGCTTTCCGAACCGAATAATGCCCTTCCATGGCGATACTTTAAGCAACACACGATCGCCTACTTGGAATTCCATCGGCCACTTCTTCTTATCGGCATAACTCTTCTGCCGATCCTGAGCCGCTTTCAATCTTTCACGAATACATTTGACCTTATCGGCCGTCTCCTGCACGATTTCAGGTCCGGCGAACTGCTTTTCTCCTGTTTCAAGCCAACATACGGGAGTTCGGCACTTTCACCCGTATAATGCTTCAAAAGGTGCCATCCCAATACTCGAGTGGTAGTTATTGTTGTAGGCGAACTCCACCAAAGGTAAGTGAGAGTCCCAGCTACCCCCGAAATCGATGACACAAGACCTCGACATGTCTTCCAATGTCTAGATCGTTCTCTCGCTTTGCCCGTCGGTTTGTGGATGGTAAGCCGTACTCAACTTAACTCGCGTACCAAGCTCTTTCTGAAACCCATCCCAGAAGTTCGAAGTGAACCGACTGTCGCGATCCGACATGATCGACAAGGGTATGCCGTGCCTCGAGACCACCTCATCGATGTATAGTTTTGCTAGCTTGTCCATCGGTAATGTCTCGCGCATGGCCAAGAAGTGAGCGCTCTTTGTCAATCTATCAACTATCACCCAAATGGTATCGTGATCTCGAAGAGTTTTAGGTAACTTTGTCACGAAGTCCATAGTGATATGCTCCCACTTCCACTCGGGAATCTCTAGAGACTGAAGGCCCCCATACGGTCGCTGATGTTGGGCCTTAACTTGTGAACACGTCACACAACGCTCAACGTAACGCGCTACGTCAAGTTTCATTACCGGCCACCAATAGTGTAGCTTCAAGTCCTTGTACATCTTTGTACTCCCCGGATGAATGGAATACTTGGACTTGTGTGCATCTTCGAGCAGCAGATCACGGTTATCCCCAAGCTTGGGTACCCATACGCGATCGTTGAACAGTTTTACCCCACGGCTATCTTCCGTTAAGAGCAAACGTTGTTTTGTCATGACTTCCTCTTTGAGATTCTCTTCTAACAATGCTTCAACTTGCGATGCTTTGATCTTTTCGACAATACTAGACACCAACTCGATTCTCGAATGGGTAGCCCGAATACAACCGCTATAGTCCTTCCGACTTAACGCATCGGCTACCACGTTTGCCTTACCAGGATGGTAAAGCAACTCACAGTCGTAATCTTTAAGCAACTCGAGCCACCGCCGTTGTCTCATATTCAACTCTTTCTGACCAAAGACATACTTCAGGCTCTTATGATCTGTGTAGAGTGTACACTTCGTGCCATAGAGATAGTGTCGCCAAAGCTTCAGGACGAACACCACCGCTGCCAACTCCAAATCGTGGGTAGGATAGTTTTCTTCGTGTATTTTAAGTTGCCTCGAGGCGTAAGCGATTACCTTACCCCGTTGCATCAACACACAACCTAAACCCATTTTTGAAGCGTCGCTATAAACCACAAAGTCTTCTGACCCTTCAGGTAACGACAAAATCGGAGCTTCACACAACTTCTTTTGAAGTATCCGAAACGCCTTCTCTTGTATTTCGGTCCATTCAAACTTCACATTCTTCCGAGTCAAAACTGTCAAGGAAGAAGCAATTTTCGAAAAGTCTTGGATAAATCTCCGGTAGTACCCTCCAGACCCAAGAAACTTCGGATCTCTGATGGACTCTTGGGAGATTCCTAGTTCATCATAGCTTCAATCTTGGAGGGATCCACTTTCACTCCGTCTCGAGTGACAACGTGACCCAGAAATTGTACCTCTTTAAGCCAAAAGTCACACTTGGAAAACTTGGCGTACAATCTTTCCTTTCTCAACACTTCAAGCACATCTCGTAGATGTCGTTCGTGTTCTGACTCGCTCTTGGAGTACACGAGTATGTCATCAATGAATACTATGACCGACTGGTCGAGGAATGGTCGGCACACTCTATTCATCAAGTCCATAAATATCGCCGGTGCGTTCGTTAGACCGAAAGGCATTACAAGAAATTCATAATGGCCGTAAAGCGTTCTGAAAGCTTTCTTCGGAACATCTTCTTCACTCACCTTCACTTGGTGATAACCCGAACGTAAGTCGATTTTGGAAAAGCAACCCGCTCCTTGAAGTTGATCGAACAAGTCGTCTATTCTCGGAAGCGGATACCTGTTCTTCACTGTAGCTTTGTTCAACTCATGATAGTCGATGCACATTCGCAGCGTGCCATCTTTCTTCTTTACAAACAATACCGGAGCTCCCCAGGGTGACGAACTCGATCTTATAAAGCCCTTCTCCAAAAGCTCTTGGAGTTGTGCCATCATTTCTTGCATCTCTGACGGTGCTAAACGGTAAGGAGCTTTAGCAATTGGTGCTGCTCCAGGCACAAGATCAATCCGAAACTCTAACTGGCGGTCGGGTGGTAACCCGGGCAAGTCGTCCGGAAAGACATCTGGAAACTCACGCACAATCTTCACATCTTCCAGCTTTGATTTCTCTAACTTGGCATTGATCACGTAGGCTAGGAAAGACGAACATCCTTTTACTATGCACTTGCGTGCCTTTGCCATTGTGATTATTGCCACTTCACCTTTTCTCTTATCACCATAGATGACAATGACTTCGCCAGAGGGGTTGGGAAGTCGAATCAACTTCTTAGAACATACGATCTCGGCGCGATTGTTTGACAACCAATCCATGCTGACCACAATATCAAAACCCCCGATTAACATCGGCAGTAGATCGATCGAGAATTCTATCCCTTCGATACTAAGAGCACACTGCTTCAGAACATCGTGGATCAGAACTTGACTACCATCAGCTATTTCTACTACTAATGCATCCTCAAGACTAGTAGTGGGCATAGCAATCTTTTGACGGAACAATTCAGATATGAAAGAGAAACTGGCACCCGTATCGAATAAAACACGATCAGGTATAGAGTTTATAAGAAATGTACCCGATACCACATCAGCGGATGCCTTGGCCTCATCGGCCGTCATCTGAAATGCTCGACCCTCCCCTTCCTTGCTGGCGTGCTACCCGACACAAGCTTCGGGCAATCTCTTCTCACATGCCCCGGTGCCTTGCACTCATAACAGACGAGTCCTCTGACCGAACAATCTCTGATAGTGTTACCAGGCTTCCCACACTTATAGCAAGTTTGAGAAGTGGTATTACAGTCACCATGGTGTTTAGTTCGACACTTGTGGCACCACCTAGCTTCCTGCTGATTGCTGAAGTTTCGGTTTCCGCCAAAAGGTCGTGACCTCTTGGGATGAGCAGAATTGCCCTCCCACTTTCTCTTATCAGCCACCACCACAGCTTTCTCAGCTTTGTTCCTTGCGAACATCTCCTCCATGTACTGAGCTTCTTCAACCATCTCGCGGAGGTTAGAAGCTTTAGAATTGTGGACCATAGATTGCATGTCTGCGGGTAGGCCATTCAGATAGGCCTTCATCTTATCCTTCTCTGTTGGGGCAGCGTGCCCCACCAGATCAAGCTTCTCCATGAACTGACGGGTGTACTCCCTCACCGTCAGGCTTCCCTTTACCAGAGACCGGAATTCTTTCTCGATTCGATCCATTGTTCTTTCATTGCAGAACTCTTCTAATAGCTTTTTCTTGAACTCGACCCAAGACAACTGAGCCAGCACCGCAGGAGATATGGTGGATTGAACAACATTCCACCAAATGAGCGTAGTATCCCTCAGCAGTTGGGTATCGAACCGCACTCTCTGATCATCTCCGCATTCGGAAGAGCCAAAAGCTTGCTCGACCGCTCGAATCCACTTCACACACACTGACAATCCCGTGCTCCTCAGCCCTGACTCCTGCACCAGCGCCTCCAGGGCCCGCTACAATGTTTTCCACAACCGTCTCACTCCTCCGATTGTTCACATCGCGGTCCTCAATCACTTTAAGCAGAAATTCTTGCTGCTTTGCCATCTCTTCCCTCATTGCCAACATCATGTTGGCCATCAATTCAGACGGGGAACTAGCATCCCTGATGACTGGGTGGGACGAAGCCAGGTCTACACGCGGAATGACCTCTGGCCCCCCACCTAGTATTTATTGAACAGGTGGACGCACAACAACCTCAACTCCTTCTGGTTGGTCAGCGGTGGAGGCTGTCGCTTCCAAACCATCAACACGCGTACGCGGTCTACCACGCGTATTCACCATACTAAACTGCTTCACAGAACAGAGAAAGAGATAAGAAAGAGATTGAATAAACACAAAGGAAACGTACTACCACATTACCAATCGTCATAGCAATAGAAGTTCAAGCACACTTACGTACGATATCCTCATAATAACATTAGCTAAGTGAGATTATGAACATATAACACATAAAGGTTCTCGTCCCGATCACCACAACGCCTGATAAGCGTACTTTCCGTTGACTCTAAGACTAACCCATCTTAGAAGCTCTACCCAATCTCACAGATCAATTCTTATCATACTCGGTCTAAGTCTAGACATCTTACATTCATGCCTAGTTCACTTAAACTAGAGCTCTGATACCAACTTATAACATCCTAAAATTCAGAGTAATTTAAAATTTCAACAATAAGGCAATATGACATCAGCATTGCTATAAACTTCTCAAAAAGTGTATCAGTCCTTAAGACTTTACAAAAAAACCTGTACGGACATAGAATTCGTCAACAGACTAATCTAAACATAACTATCTAGATTACATCAGTTGACAATCCACAATTCATCAAAAGAATGGGACTTAACAATGCCCAACTATTAACACATAAAATCCTCTCAAAAGTGCCTCGAGACCAAACTCGTCTCTCAAAACCCTGTGCATCCCACCGCTAAGGGAAACCTGATATACATATCAATTGAGAAAAAAGTGTCAGACTTAAAGCCTGGTGAGAACATACAGTTTATAAACTCAAAAGATATAAACATTTGTATCATAAGATAATATTTCCAAAGAGGTTTAATCTTACAATTGAAGCCAAGGATTGTGGCATAACACTAAGTAAGCCACAATCCGAGTTATGAGCTAAACAATTGGAATCTGAGGATACGAACACATAAGTCCGTGCTACAACGTGAGATCTAGCCCCAAGCAAAACCAATGTATACTCCTTCACTAGGATCACTATGAACCATGGCTAGTATCCGGCCTCACATAACCGTACCAAGTTGCCCCCAAGGATCATATGCATCCATAGTTACAAAATGGGGAATATGACATCCCAATAATACAGTCGACTCAAAACCTAGGGATCCGCTAGTAATGGTACAGACTCGTCACAACAACATATGTGACCAACCATAAATAAACATATGGTATAAACACATTTTATAAACAAAATGTCATTTCCAGTTCAACTTCTGGTAAGAATGAAAATCATTAAAATGATTTCTTTAACATTCTTTTCACATACCACAAAATGTACAAGTAAAACATCATTTTACTTCAATAAGATAAGATCCATCATTTAGTAAACACAATGATCGGGAATCCTAAAATCTCCCAAAACTCAAGTTATATCAAATATGTAGAAAACTTAGATCTGAAACCATGGAGATATATAGGAGTTCCAAAAGGTATCTTTTGATATGTATACAGTTTAAAATGATAGTAGGAACTCACCAGTAGGTTTCAGAATAAAACCCTGAAAACCAGATAACGATCACGTCGTAGAAGTGAAGCTTAAAACACCGAAACCTCGGATCTAACACCAAATAATAACCACCAAATCTAGAGAGAGAGAGAACGATTTAGAGAGAGAGAGAGATTTCGAGAGAGAGAAAAGATTCTGAGAAGTGAAGATATTTTGGGTCAAAACCCTTAAGTCGGCCAGGCAACTACGCGGGTTATGCCGCGACTTCAACTCGCGGCATAACTCGCCCGTGTCCCAAAACCCAACATCATCCAGTGGGTTACGCGGGTTATGCCGCGACCTCTAGTCGTGGTGCAACTCGCGTAGTTCACTGCTTGACCCCAAAATTCACAAAATCCAACTCAACTTCAAACCAAACACGGTGTTAACGACAACATCTTAACACAAGAATACAACAATGAAATATAATGAAAATCCAGGGTGTTACAAATATCTTAAACATGAGTTCTTTTATGTATGAGGTTAACATATTACATATGTGTTTAACGAAAGAACGAGCTACCTACATGATCATTCTTGACAACAGTTACAACAAATGTGATGTAGATGTTAAAAAAGGTAAGCACCGTAAGTGTATGGTACAAAAATTGAAATACTTAAGGTATTTCTCATTAATTTCACTAAACAACACGCTTACCACACTCACACAGTACGAGAAGACTTGCTGTGTAATAACTGTGAGGTAGTTAAGTTTTCCTATCAATCATCGGTATCTTTCTGGATCTTTTAGAGGCTCCCCGTTGACCTTCTACACTGTGCAGTCACAGGTTCACTGTAATATTTGTTGTTTAGCTGGTCCTGATTATTTCTCCATGTTTATATATGTTGATTTATAGCATCCCCGTGACAAGTTTCAACCTCTGATCAGATGAGAATACTGCATACATGGGTGCATTGGATATTCTTCATTTACTGTTGGTTTGGAGCTGCCGCCCTTGGATTTAAGCTTCTTATTTTGTTCCTCATCAGCCTTAATAATGGTTTGTTTCATACACATGGTGGCTGTTGTTTTTTGGTTTATCTATCATCAAAAATGGATTTTGGAAGGCTGTGGGTTTTTTTGGTCCGGGTCATTTCCGACCAAGTGATTTATATGAATCATTAATGTTTCGTTCATGGAGTTTCTCCCATAAATTGATTTATATCACCTATTTTCAAGCTTATAAAAGGAATTGCTTCTATTAACTTTTAAAGAGTGTTTCGATCCGTAGTTCTATCCTGGGAAGGGTCAAAAAGTGTATCCACCCGGTCCGGGGCTTATGTGCATGTTGTGGATACTATCATTTTATTTGTTATTTTTAACATAAGAACCTGGTTCAACATGGATAATATAAGGTACTTGGCAATTCAATTAATGAACAAATTTATGTAATAAGATTGTTGAAAGTGGGACAACCATTATTAAACACTTTGGGATGGGACGTGGACCGAGGAAATAGGATGTTATTGGGTTCTTAAACAAAGGACCAAAACATCATTCTTTTTCTGTGATGTCTCACATGTTGTGTAAGAATGGGGTAGGATTCAAAGTATTTTTCATGATCTGTTTGATAGCAATATCATCAACCAGATGAATGCTATATTTAAATTGAGCTAAAGAAAGTTACTGTGATCTTTAGCATATCTTAGGCTATATATTGTTTTGATGCCTAATAGTAATAGTATTTGGATTAGATTCAATCATGATCAGATTGCTCAATATGTATTCCTATTTGTTCACTCGATGCATTGCACGGGCACACTGCTAGTATATATCTATATATATATATATATATAAGGATGGTTTCTGGTGTGAAGTTGAGTTAACGGTGAGAAGCGTGAGAAGTGATTATCAATCGTTAGATGAGAAATGCACGCACATTAGGAGAAGATGCACCGAGATTAGATGCATTGAGATGTACCAGATCAATTTCTTTCTAAGCCGCAATTCATGGGAGGGTTTGAGATTAAAAGAGATCAACGGTTCATATTCAATTCCTACGTTTCTCACCGTTAACTCAATTTCTCACACGATCCTTCGCCTATATATTCAACATTTGCGGTTTTGACCGTGAAGCACCGGATAATTCATTGTGTGGTCTATAAAAGATAGAGGGGTAGTTTCGTAAAATACGCGGGATGAGTTCGTATATTAACATGTATGATTCACATATGAATTATATGTTCATATATGAACCAGTGTAATTCTGTTAGATCACAGATTTATTGGATTCAAGATCATCAAGATTGAAGATGAAAGATTCAAGAAGTCTAATCTCCAAAGTCAAACTCAATAAAAGTCTAGGTCCTTTGTAATAAATAATTAAAGTTATTTCCTTGTATTTTTGTTATTTTTGTCTTTTCCCTAAATAGGTATAAGGTATTTAGGTGCTAGGGTTGTTGGTGAAAAAGGTGTGCCAAAATAGAATACATCAGCCGCCAACTTCATTCTAGAGAGAGAGAGAGAGCTTAGAGAGAGAAAACATCCTTCAAGAGAAAAACCTTGTAAATCGTTTGGTATTGTTGAATCAAAAACAGGTTTGTTAATCTCTTGTTGTGAATATATGTTTATGTGATAAGAAACTGAAATTACAGGGACAATCAATTGGTATTAGAGCTAAATCTAGATTGAAATAAAAAAGAACACAGTTCGGCACTGTTCTTCGATATCCAGAATTGATTCTTGAGTGTTTATGTGTTTTTCGGATTGGAATCATTTGGTTTGAGGTCGTTTTGTGTATTAGATTGGTTTTGTATTGTTTTATTTGAGTATTGCACTGTAATCGATTGTCATTTTGATGATTTTGATGTTTTTGGTCTTCACGAGTTCACTGCACTGTTCCATCGATTGATTTTTCTTAAAGTGTTTGTATTTGAAATTACTCGCTTGTAATATGTTCTAGATGATTAGGCAATCTTATTGTCAAAGTTTCGGACTGTTAATCGATGTCTAGATAGGTTTTTGGGATTTTTAGAGTCGTTTTTCGTAGCAGGTGAAGAATTCGCGAGATTGTTCAAGAATTCGCATTTTTGCGCCAGATTCAAGCGACTCAGTGATTAGCGCAAAGTTGTCTTTTACGCCACACCGGTGAAAGCTTGACATCGGTCAACACCGGTCGGGGAAGACCTCGGTCCACACCGGTCGCTAATCCCACACCGGTCGCAGCAACGCACCGGTCGCACTCACACCGGTCAGCCTCAAGACCTCGGTCGCGACACCGGTTTCTTTGCGCCATCAGTTCTTCGCGCAAACCTCTTCTTGCGCTACCTTCTCCTCGCGCAAACACCCACTTGCGCCAGCTTCTCTGCTTCCAGACTTAGCGAATTTCAGGATTTCGCGACAAGTTCTTTTAGCGCGAGTAGTCTTTTGCGCCAACATCTTTTAGCATAAAATCTTTTTTGCGCCACAGCCCTTGGCGCATTTCTGAGTTTAGCGTAATTCTGAATTTTGCGCCAGCCTTGCCTAACGCAAACTGTCTTTTGCGCATCTGTCCTTAGCGCATTTTTGTATTTTGTGCCAGATTATCTTATCTCCATTTATTATTCTCAGTATAAATATGTATTCATTTGATTTTATCTGGACTAACGATCAATTTCAAGTTCCTTATTTCATATTTTCAAAAAACAGGATGACATCAAGAGAAGCTCTCGCTATTGGAACTGATGTGAAGCCACCAGTACTCTTCAAGGGAGAGTACGAGCAATGGAAAGACCGATTCTTGGATTTCATCGATCGACATGACTTGGGAGATTACATCAGAATATATTTAAAGGATGGGATTATGACACCTCCGACCAAGACACTCACTATAGTTGGAGAGAATGGTGAAGAAGAACAGAGAGAGTATCCTGAACTGGTTGAGGAATACTCAGATGAGTAGAAAAAGAGACATAAGGGTGACAGACTGGAAAAATCATTCATTCTCCAAGGCATACCGAATGAGATTTATGTCAAAATTGATATCTACAACGCTACTGGAAAGCAGATGTGGGATCAATTAGAGAAGATGATGCTCGGATCAAAGGTCGGCAACCAACTTAAAATATCCAACTGCCTCAATAACTATGAGGAATTTAAATCCAAAACTAGAGAATCTTTGGAAGCGACTTATGACAGATTTGTGACTTTACTTAATGAACTGAGCAAAGAAAAAGTAAAGAAGTTACAAATTGAGCTTAATATGAAGTTCCTCAGTATTCTTCAACCAGAATGGAAGAGGTTCACTAGACAGATGAAGCAGATGAAAGAACTGAACGAAATTCCACTCCATGAGATCTATGAAACCCTCAGGCAGAATGAGGAGGAGGTAGATGAGATCAAGGCTGAAAAGAAAAAGGCTGAGAAGACAATTGTTGATCCGGTTGCACTCGTTGTGAAGAAGAAAAAGAAGAAGACGATAGTGTTAAACCCAGATAACTAGTTGATAAACAATCACACACAATAAATATCAAGAGATAAACAGATCAGAATAACATACCACGATCCCTTCATTAATCAATGAAAACCTTGTGTGTGTTCTTGGTACCTTGATACGTACAGGTTACAGAGTACGGCTACCTCTAACTTTCTTAATTATGCGAATTATAAGAGGTTCATCCTAAACCTAATAATCAAAACCTATTTATACTAAGCCGTATAGGCCTAATGGGCTTTTGGGCCCAATTACAAATAACTATCAAATAAATACAATTTGAACCCTTAACTTTAATCTTGAATACAATTTCTGAGCCAACAATCTCCCTCTTTGGATTCAAGATTAAAAAAATTTGGCAATAATCTTCGGGTCTTCACTTTTCTTGAAAACTTCAGATACAGTCTTCATGATCTTCCTTTTTCTTTAACTTAAGTGTCCTTCTGACGATCATCCTCAATCAGACTTTTGATGAATCGAATAAGTTCAGACACTTTGACATCTTTGAAATCTTCAACATTTTTCAATCAAAAAATTCTTGCATTCTTCTTGTATTCTTTCAATCAAAAAATTCTTCCATTCTTCTTGTATTCTTTCAATCAAAAAATTCTTGCATTCTTCTTGTATTCTCCCTTTTGATTATTCTTCCCCTTTTTGATGAGTGGTGAGAATCATGATCATCAAACATAGCAAAACAATCTTCCCCTTGTTTTTATAGTCACCAATGAAGCGCTGTCTTCATGTATAGATCCCTGTGTGGAAATAAGAGCAGTCTCTCCGAATGGAGAAAGTGATTATTTCAATATTTTCAAATTCAAATAAAATAAATGTGGTAACCCTGAATCAACAAATGACGCAGTTAAAATGCCTGTCAGTAACACACAGTTACTGAGTAACACAGAGTTACTATATAAGGAGCTGGTTTTGCTGTTGGCTCCCAGGACTTCCATTCAATCATCGAATAACACATGGTTATCTATGAACGTTCTGACATAAAACTAATTTATGTGTGCTCGTGCATGTGTATGAAAGAATTACGCATAGATAATTGCTTTTCAATATAGGCTCAAAGTATGTAAACTTGTTGAGACAGCAACAAATTATACAAAGACTCAATATGCATGAGAAAGGGTTCAAAGGTGGGGCAACGTTCATTCTTTTTCAATATTAGTATCTTCCAAATGAAGAACCAATAGCGTATGTGCTGATTCCCCAGAAAATGTGAAACATTCTCTTTTTGAGAAAAGAATGAGTAGCTGGTGGGGTTGTATGCAAGAGATGGCATGGGCTAGTTGCCTATTTCAATGATGATCACCAAAGAATGTGAACCAATCAGATTATGTGGCTGCCTAGATCAGAAAGAAGTTTGGTGCAGAGTCTGATATTCTTTTACTCTGTTCTCTCACCCTCTTTCTTTTAATTCTCACTTCTAACCAATCTCTCTTTTCCATTTTACCTCTTCACACACCATCACTCAATTCTTTTGACCCCTCTCCCCTCAATCACTCAGGGAATACTTCCTGGGTAGGAAACACTGGTTATCGTGAATCCATGGAAGTTCTGTTAAGCTCACACACTGAATCCCTTGTATTTTCCTAAAAGAACGTGTTGTTCAACAACCTTTTGTACATGTAAGCACAAAGGAATACAAACATGAAGAATAAAATGTTGGAGAAATCAAAAACATAAGTTGTTTTGATAATGCTATTCTCCCTCTCAAACTAAAAGAGTTTGTCAATTTAGTATCCAAAAATCATTTAAAAACACACTTCACAATTCAGGAAAATCTTTGAAGAATAGGAAAGTTTGAACATTTAAGAAACCATTTTCCACAAGTGAAAGTTGTTCATCTTTCAACAAGTGATAGAGTGTAAGGATTAGAAGGATATACATGTAAGTCAGAATCCTTAACTCCCCCTGGAATGAATATTTTCATTTAAGTATCTTTAACAAAAAAAACTCGTATATCCTCCCCCTTGATACCTGTAAAAAGTCAATTTAATCAGAAAAAAAATATGACAATGATAGTAAAAATCATATTTATCTCCTCCTAAAAGATATAACAGTTAACTCCCCCTCAAATCAAAATTTTCTATAAAAGATTTTATCATTTAAGCATCCTATCATAAGAAAACATTTGAGTATGTGTTTTGAACTTTAGTATTCAAAAACCATGATTACTTATTCTTCGGTGAGAATAGTATCATTCATTTTACCAATGAAGATCGAGTCCTAAGCTGTTATACTTAGAAGTCAATGTTTTGACAATGAGGCAAGAGTCCTGATCTGTAGTAATCAGAAGTCATTGTTCTTTCTCCCTCTTAAACATTGGGTGCCTGCAACACAGATTTAGCTTTTGGTACCCACTGGTAGTTGGGTCCTAATGGGTTAGTTGCAGTTCTAGTGGGAGATATAAAGTAAGAACCATATCAGTTATTTACATAATCTTTTCTTACAAAATCATTTGAGCCACATTAGGAACAACTAATTTTCTTTTGTGCTAACCTGATCAATTAATTGATAGTGTAAACCAGATCAGGTTTGCCAAAAGTTTTACCTTTTGAGGCATAGTTCCATTTTGCATTTGATGTATGCACAAATGATTCTTCTTTCTTCTTTTCCTCTGAAGATCCTTTAACTCTCCAGATCCAATTTCCTCTATCTTTCTCATCTTCCCGTCTCCAGAACCTTTTCTTGAGAGACTTGTTCTTCTTGAAGTTACCTGAACCATCAACATCTGTGTCATAGAAAAGGTTAGAAGGACGAATCTGATCTTTATGTTCAGAAGTATGATCATCAATTACATCAAACAAAGGATTATTAGAAACATTAGTAAAAATTGAACTTGCTGCTGAATTGAATGAGCATTCGAATGCAGTTAGATCATCTCTCGGTGATTGAGCTATTGACTCTGGCGTCTTGTGCTCAGTCAACTTCACTTTGAATACGATCTCTTCAAGTTCCTTTACCTTTGACGATAAACTATTTCTTTCCTTTGCAATCAGATCAAACTTCTTTTGCAATTCAGATTTCGTCTTCTTTTCCTCCAGAATGTTTGTTGACAACTCAGATAACTTTCCTGTCAGTTTAGATATCTCAGTCTCTAGATCTTTCTTTTCTTTAGAAAAATATTTATTTATATCCTTCAGCTCAGCTTTCTTCTTCTCTTTCTTAGCCTTTTCTCTCTCAAGAATGATAACCTTCTCAAAATCTGAAACTTGTTGAGAAATCTTAACACATTTAAGCTCTAACGATTTCTTCTCTTCAAAGGCTTTTCTGGAGAAATCATAGAATTTCTTAGTAAATTATTTTCTCTCTTTCTCAATCTTCAACATCTCATCTTGGACTTTTTTGTTGTCTCTGTCTTGGGTTGCCTTTTATTTCATCATATTAATCTCAACCCCAAGACTAAAGACTTGATCTTTCAGTTTATCTCTTTCCGCAAAAACTTGAGAATTTGTCTTTCTAAGCCCTTCAGATGTTTCTCTAGCAATGTTTGCTC
The DNA here is from genome assembly GCA_954870635.1 of Arctium minus. Classification (NCBI taxonomy): domain Eukaryota; kingdom Viridiplantae; phylum Streptophyta; class Magnoliopsida; order Asterales; family Asteraceae; genus Arctium; species Arctium minus. The sequence continues at coordinate 22,627,182 of OX941082.1, forward strand.
TTCTTCTAAGCTCATCAAACTCTTTTTGCATTAACTCCTTCTTTGACCATGTAGAGCTTGAATTAAGACTTTCAGACTTCTTCAGCTTTTCTTGAAGATTTAAGATCTCTTTTTCTTTAGACTCAATTATTCCTGCAAAATCAATCTTTGAGTTAGAGATACATTCTGAGCAAACAAAGTCTTTCTCTGAATCTTTATCATTTTTCAATCTGCCAATATGTTTTAGAAGAGACCAGTTCTGAATTTTCAGATCTTTATTCTCAACTTCTAATGCTGGAATCTCTAGCATATATGCTAAAGCACAACCTCTCTTGGTTAGCACCGTAATTCCTTTCTCGTCTGTGTAAGGCATGATAATATCTGTACCACTTAAATCAACTAGATGAGATCTTTAGAATCAAGAATTAGATAAAAACTACACTAAAATTTTTTCAGAAAAATAAATTTCTAAAAATAATTCAAATACAGATATCGCAAACAGTATAAAACATAAATAGATTAAACACAGAAAATCTGGCGCAAAAGTAAGATTTGCGCAAAAGGACAGTGGCACAAAAGGCAACTTTGCGTTAAGAGAACCTGGCGCAAAGGAGTTTTGCGCTAAAGGAGTCTGGCGCAAAAGTCAACTCGCACTAAGAGGTTTGCGTGAGAAGTGTGTCACGAGAAGTTAGACTTTGCGTGAAGAGCGAGTGACGCAAAGAGAGATTTTGCGCGAGGTATGGGTCGCGCGAACTGAGTTTTGCACGAGTAAGAGGTGGCGCAAAAGTTATGTTTGTGCGATGAACGGATGGCGTAAACCTGAGGATTGTGCGAATAACTGATGGCGCAAAATAAATCAAATAATGCGATCGGTGCCTTGCTTGACCGGTGTCTTGCTCGACCGGTATCTCGACCGGACCTGTGTTTGCGACTGGTGTCACGTTGACCGGATCCATCGACCGGTGTCCTGTGTAACGACCGGTATCTTGTGACCGGGATGGTGCGACCGGATCAAAGTATCGACCGGTCTCTTGCCGACCGGTCCTGAGTATCGACCTGTGTCTGAGTGACCGGTATTTTACCGACCGGGACCGGACTACTTGAATAACGACCGGTGTTCTTAGTTCGACCCAGAACACGATTTTCAACCCAGAAAACACTTTAATCGATTATAAAGCAGAGTAAAATCCATATCATATATCCACAAACATATAACGATCAATACCCAAACAAACTTGATAATTAAAAACACCTTTTAAGCTTCAATTTGAACAGGACAGAAATCGACAGTTCACGAACAGGGATATCACAAATCTTCAAAATACTAATCGATTTCAGTGTAATATTGATATTAATCAACACAGAATCAATTTAGCACTGATTTTGAACACAACCCAATCAGTTTCTTATCAGATTTCACTCAAAAAATTCAAGAACAAATCTGGATATCAAAGAGCAGTGTTCGACTTTTTCACGAACCCAGTTTTCAAAAATCCTCAAAAGCCAATCGATTTGTGATATTAAGTGAAATTAAACTATCAGATAACATTCAATAACATGAAACGCATCTAATCATCTCAATTTTATGCATAAAAACACATTAAATCAACCAATCGATCTTCACACAGTAAGAAGTCGATGAACACAGTTTAATCCAAAAAGCTTGATTCTTTTGGCTCTGATACCATTTGTTAAACCCAGATAACTAGTTGATAGACAATCACACAAAATAAATATCAAGAGATAAACAGATCATAATAACATACCATGATCCCTTGATTAATCAATGAAAACCTTGTGTGTGTTCTTGGTACCTTGATACGTACAGGTTACAGAGTACGACTACCTCTAACTTTCTTAATTATGCGGATTATAAGAGGTTCACCCTAAAACCTAATAATCAAAACCTATTTATAATAAGCCGTATAGGCCTAATGGGCTTTTGGGCCCAATTACAAATAACTATCAAATAAATACAATTTGAACCCTTAACTTTAATCTTGAATACAATTTCTGATCCAACAGATAGTTTCTGAATCAGAAGAGGATGAAAGAGAGATTAACTCTGACTCTGACGACTGTGATAACCTGAAGCAAGCTATGCTTATGTTAACCAAGGCTTTTTAAAATAAGTTCTACAAAAAGCCTAGTTCAAACAGTCAGAGGTACTCATCTGGTTCAAGCACTAGTACAAAAATGACTTTTTGTGACGGTTTGAAAAATAGGTTTGTAACGGTTTGATAAAAAACCATTACAAAAAGTCACATAAAAAGTTAGAGAATTGTTTTAGTAATAGTTTTTATAAAGAAACGTTACTATTACAAAAAAAGTAGAAACAAAAAGCAACGTTTTAGATAAAAATGTCAATAAAAGGTTCTCTAAGGTAACGGTTTAGGGCGGTTTTGAAAAACCGTTGCTTTATCTTGTGATGGTTTTTAAAAACCGTTGCCATATAAGATTTTTTAATAACGGTTTTTTTCTAAATCGTTGCTTTAAGTCGTAACGGTTTTAAAAAAAAACATTACTGAAAACTAATATATGTATCACGACGCTTACTTTAAAACCCTTTCCAAAAGTCACCAAGTTTTGTGGCAACGGTTTTACAAAATTTACGTCACCAAAAGTTAGTGTATGACAATGGTTTTTGAAAAAATTACGTCACTACATATCATGCTTTGGTAACGACATTAAAACATTTACATCACAATATCTCAAGTTATATTGACGGTTTTCAATAAATATGTCACCATATGTCATGATATGGCGACGGTTTTGAGTATGTTACGATATGTCATTCTACGGTAACAATTTTGAAAATTAAATGTCACCGTATGTTATGTTATGGTGACGGTTTTAAATAATAAACGCCGGTGTCATCCTATAGTGACGTTTTTGAACAACAAATGTCATCGTACGTCATGTTAAAATGACGATTATAAAAGATAAACGTCAAGGTAGCTCATGTTATGGTGACGGTTTTGAAAAATAAACGTCACCAAAGGTGATGTTAAAATGACGGTTTTGAAAATTTACGTCACCTAATGTCATGCTACTGTGACGGTTTAGAAAAATAAATGTCACCGTACGTCATGTTATGTGACGTTTAAAACATAAATGTAATCGTACGTTATGCAAGGGTGACGATTTTGACAAAAAAACGAGTCACCCTGTGTCATGCTATTGTGACGTTTTCAAATAATAAATGACGATCTATATCATGTTAAAATGATGTTTTTAATAATGAACGCCATCTTATGTTATCCTATGGTGATGATTTTAAAAAATAAACGTAACCCTATGTCATTTTACAATGATGGTTTTGACATCTAAATGTTATCATATGTCATTTTACAGTAACGTTGTTGAATGGAAAACACAATATATAATGGTACGATGACATTTTTAAATGATGAACTTCACCGTATGTCATTTTATAGTGACAATTTTGATATAGTTATGTCACCGTACATCATAATAAACATGTGACAATGGTTTTGATAAATTTATGTCACCATATGTTAGGTTACACTTACAGTGATGCTTCTGAATAATAAACGCCACTATAAGTTATGCTCAGGTGACAATTTTGAATAATAAACATCACTATATGTCATATTACTGTGAAGGTTTTGAAAAATAAACTTCACCATTTGTCATAATAGGGTGACAGTGTGGAAACATATAGTGACGGTTTTGATTGATAAACGTCACCGTATGTCATGTTATGGTGACGGTTTGATAAATTTACGTCGTCGTATGTCATGTAACGATGATTTTGAGAAATTTACTAACGGTATGTAATGTTACGGTGACGTTTTAAATGATAAATGTCACTGTATGTCATTTTATAGTGACAGTTTTGATAAAGTTACGTCACCGAATGTTATGATTCCATGACGGTTTTGAGAAATTTACCTCATTGGTTGTCATGATACAATGATAGTTGAGGATTTTATGTCGTTTTATGTCATGACACAGTAACGGTTTTCATATGTAGTAATGGTGCGCACAAACAAGTCCAAAAAACCCATTCGGTCCAGGCCTCGGCTTGACCTGTCATTTTGGATACGTTTTTCTCTAAGGAAACCAATACTTTAATTTTTTGTTTTTGGCACATAATTGTAAAGTATAACATATGTTTGTTCGACAAAAAAATCAAAAGAAAAAGAACTCAAACTAGATGCAGTCTGGTCTGGCCCCATTCCCTAAAAAGCCAACCTAGTTGTCGTCCGATCTGGATAATCTCACCTCAGACTGGTCCGAATCAAATATTCTGATCTACCGTTCCGGCCAGTCTGCGTATTCGTCCTTTTGTTTTTGTCCACCATCAATAAAATTACAATATTTACTTTATGTAATTTATGAAAAAAAAAATAGTCCAACAATTTTCTTGCTAAAGATTAACGATTACAAAGTTACCATTTTATATTTATGTTTTTAGATACCTAATTTTTTTCTAATCCCATAAACAATCCAAATGTATGTGGAAAAGAAATAATAATTTTTGCATGTTTCTGACAAAATCATAAAAACATGTATACTATAAGAATATGAAAAGTACGATGGTCAAATATATGGAATGAAAAAATAATAAGATATTGATATACTCTTGGCTTCCAAGATTGTTCATTTTGTGAACAAGCAACATGTCCAAATTGTGGACAACGTTTTTTTTGACAAAATAAAAATAATAACTTTTTAATTTAGTAATTTACATTTACAATTACCCCATGTATCAGTCCTAGTAAATACCTATGCTTTATAGAATAGGCACTACAAGAAATACATTAGTTAGTGACCAGAATTTTAGTGACGACTTATTTGGTCACTAGTTTTAATGTTCGTGACAATAGAAAAGATTGTCACCAAAATTTGGTCGCTACAAAAACTAAAATTTGGTCATTAAAGTGATCACTGATTCTCATGGCTAAAATAAGATTATTCATATATGTCTAATTTAATGACTAAATTTGTGACGATTATGCCTTTTGTCACTAATATTACAAATCCATGTGTTTTGTGACGTAAATAATGGTCACTGAGTTGAAAGAGTTAGTGACAGAAAATAGTTACTTATTTGAACTACGTTGTAACTAAAAAAATAGTTGTCACTAAGTACTAAAGTAGTGCCAGTTGATATATTGAAAGATTAGTGACTAAAAATTAAAGTGGTAGTGAGTCACTAATTTCAAAGACTTAGGGGTTGTTTACTTGGCTCTTATTAAATAAGAGGCTCTTACCCTAATAAGTGTTGGGGTGTTTACTAACCACTTAATCTGAAAAGAGGATCTGACCGTTCCTCTTACTGGATGAAATTCGGCCAGCAACTATCCCCACTCTTATAGTGGTCAGAGATACTCCCCTGATATTTTTCCCCTTTTATCCTCCATCCTTCCCTATTTATTTCATCGATAAACATTCAAAGAAGTCATCAACGTTCAATCGCAGGTCTCAATCGCAGGTCTCAATCGTAGCTCTCAATCGCAGGTCTGCAGTGTTCTCTTCATCTTATAGTGTTCTCTTTCATCGATCCCCTGATATCTTATAGTGTTCTCTTCATCGATGAAAGCTCTCAATCGCAGGTCTGCAGTTTTTCTTTGCTTCTGATTTCGATAGTTGTTGGTCTGCATCCACGATAGTTGTTGGTCTGCATCGAAGGGGAACTTATTTGCTGCGTTTTTTTCTAGTCGTTCACTGCCTTACCCTCGTGATCTCCATTACGATATCAGGTACACAATGCTTGATTCATTTATATATTTAGGGTTCTTGATTTGGGGTTTTCACCTACAATTTCTTTTTTCACTCAATCAAGCACTTGAACAATTTATGATTCGTTTATTGCATAGATTTGGATGTGAAATTTGGTTAAGATTGTAAAATCAAAGAATGGTCATAAGGAGGGACTGTATCGATTAAAGACTTAATGTTTTTCAAATGTGTAAACACTAATGTCCTAAATTGCACGAGGCACGACCTAGCGGTCAAGCCAGCCTTATAAACCACCGGGCTTTTCACGACATGGCTTAAGGTAGCAAGTGTGTATGTATATACATATGTACATTTATGTTTCTACTGTTACACAACGATATTGAACAATTTAAATTAACATCAAAAAGATGTAAAAGTTATATTGATGTATAAAGCTTACAAAGAGTATAAACCTTGAAGTCAAAAAACACGCCATGGAGTGCCTTGGTGTCACGCCTTAAACAGCCGACATGGCTGTTACAGGCCGTGAACACCGCACCTTGCCGCCGTTGCACGCTTTTTAGAACACTAGTAAACCTACATGAATCTATTGTATCTAACCAAATGACAATCAACTAAATTACTAGCCATCAAATGTATGTATAAAGGGTTGATTTAATGGTGATTTTAGTCATACACTCATACCTCGGTGGGATTGGATCACAATTAATATAGTACAACCTAGTCTGGACTTCCTTATTTAGTTTGCACCATCCCTTCTCGAAATAAGCCTGCAAAACAACATTTATAGCCTTCTAAACGTTTGCATATCAGAAGGTCAACTTCCCTCTGGCATTATCTTACTTAATCAAACTGTATTGTTTTGACAGAATTGCATATCTATCATAATAGTAATAATAGCCCAAGTAGTAAAGGCTTATTGCCATTCAAGTAATAATAGCCCCTTTGTGAAGATGATGAATGTGCTACTTCAAATATCTAAGCATACCACCTTGATGTTTATGCATTATCATGCTTAACACGTGAACTGAATCTTCCAGATCATTTGTTTAATTTAGAAGTTATATCTATGTAGACTGGTCCATAATAAGTTTTGTAGAGGGGGGGGGGGGGTTCTTCAAACTCATCATAGGTTGTTGATTCTTGATTCATTGGTAAAAGACATGATATTCTTTATATATTTTAGCACTAGATATAGCCATATAGGAAATACTTTTAGAAGAAAACTAATCTGACCAGGATGTTGTTTTCTCTAAATATATTGTGTCCTCCTCGATATACGCTGTTAGGAGCTAAGATTACAATTCAATCCACTTCTCACATACTTAGTAGCCACCCACATTTGCTTCAAGAGTAAATAAAGATTCACAAACAGTTGCCAGTGATAAACAAATAAAGCTTTAGAGGCACAAATTCTCAAGATGATGGTGAAGCAATATGATCAACAATATTTGCAAGGTTGAAGTAAAATTTTCCTAACACCATTCGTACAGCCAGACTCATGTAACAGCCAAGTTCAAGCTAAGTTGATCACCAGTACCAAACAACACTATCTTGAAGAAGCTAACACTATTCTAAAAGGGAAAATTGCATTAAAATGGAACCAACTTTCACCTAATTCCTATTTTGGGGAACCAAATTTTAAAATTATCATTTTGGGGTTTGAATCAAACTTCTTGTTTATTTAAGGGTCTGGTTTACCTATTGAACAGGTAACAGGGTCTTGTTTATCATAATTAGGTAATTTGTTCATAGTTTCAATTCTATAATCATATGTGATATCTCATTTTACACCGTGTTTATATATTCCATTCCATCAAAACTTATAAATATTTATACCATGTTTCTGTTGGTTCTGAGGCAATTTACTTTACTTGAATACAATATGAAATTTGATATGTTTAAAATTCATGATATGTTGCTTAATTTGTCTAGATATGACAAACTTTGGTGAATCTTCCCAATCAAAAAAACCTAGAGTTAATTGGAAAAAAGAAAACGTGGTGAAAACATTTATCGAATATTGTCTGCACGAGATCTCCGTAAATGGACGAGAAGGGGGTAGCCTTAAGGCGGTTTCCTGGAAGAATATAGCAAATTCGCTACAAAAGAATCATAATTTTATTGTTGAACAACGGCAAATGAAAAATCATTATGATTACCTCAAAGGGAAGTATGGAGCATGGGCAAAGTTAAGAAACAAAACGGGTAACGTTTATGATGCTTTGACAAACATGTTTAATTTGTCAGAAGAGGAATGGCAGATGGAAATGAATGTCACATTTTATCTTTTTCTATTTAGAATATTCTTAAATTCTTCTTATCTATATACTTATAAAAAAATTTATAAACAGCAAAACAAATTTGTTGAGAAGTTGCGGACTGCACCTCTACCCTATCCTGAACTTTGTATTCAACTGTTTGATGGTGTTGCTTCCACCGGTGTCGGAACTTGGGGACCGACTACCACCGTTCCAAACCCTTCTAGCATGGCTCCTGAAAGTGTTGAAGATTATGATACACAAGACTATTATGATTTAACTCAAGAACCACTTCCTTCAGAAGAAGACGTTCTCTTTCGTCCCCAACCTCAAAGGAAAAAACAAAGAGGAAAACAAAATTCAGTAAATGAGAATGATTTAGCAAAGGTTGTGACACATGTTAAAGAGATCTTGAACAAACCGGGGGAGGATGAAATGGATCTTTGCATTGATAAGTTGGAAACACTTGGCTGGGAACAATCTCCATTGTATGATATAGCACTTTATATATTCGGCCAAAGCACGGACTATCGAAAGATTTGGTTACGTTTGAACAATGAGAGATGTGAGGGGTGGGTTAGATTTACAGGTGGTAAGCTCGGTTTATTTTAGTTAGAAGTGAAGTTTGGTTTTGTTTTGTTTTGAACAATGTTTTTCGATGATCTTTTTTAGGATGTTTTTCTTTAGATGGTACTATGATTGATTTCACATGAATAAATGGCTATTTCAATTTGATGGAATGTGTGTTTTAAGTTGATGTTTGTTTATTTTTTGTATTGGTTGTTTAAGCTTGATGTTTTATCTATGATATTTTTGAAGCATAAGATGATGTTCTTTTGTGTTTTATATTTGCAAGGTCATACATGGATCAAAATAAAATCATTCTAATTGTAGGTATTATATATTGGTATTTACGAAGAAGAGCTTCAACAAGAATATAAAGGGTGAGAGATAACACTTCAGTTTTGAGTGGACATGTGTATACACAAGAATTATTGAGTGGATCCAATACACAGTGTCATGAATTAGTGCGTTTATCTCGTGATGCCTTTATAATGTTATGCAACCATTTTAAACAAAAAAACTGGTTGTAATCAAGTAGGCATATAAGCGTTGAAGAGAAGATGGCGATGTTTTTGACAATTGTTGCTCACAATGAACGCTTTAGAATGGTTAAACGTAGATTTCAACACTCCACGAGGACTATCCATAATTGTTTTCATGAAGTATTGGGAGGAATGATGGAATTCGCGAGAGAGGTCGTAGGGCCAACATCCTTTGATGGAACAACAAATACATCAGAGAGATTTAGGCACCTCAAAGAAATATTTCCGGTATGATTTATGTTATTGATTTGATGAGTCCTAAATCTTTTGATATTTTTTTACAAGTTTCTTATTGCTTTTTTGTTTTTCACAGGGGGCTATAGGTGCGTTAGATGGAACCATGATACATGCAGTTGTGCCCAGTGATCAACAAGCAAGGTATAGAGGAAGAGGAAGGGGGGAATGCTACCAAAACGTTTTAGCAATTTGCGATTTTAATATGATATTCACGTTTGTTTGGGCCGGATGGGAAGGCATTGCACATGATTCTAGAGTTTTGAGAGAGGTTGCATTTAACCCAACTTCGGGATTTCCGTTTCCTTCATCGAGTAAGTATCGTTTATCTTAACATTAAAATGTTATTATTTTTCTATATTGCTTAAGCTTTCGATATAATTGCAGATAAATACTATCTTTGTGATGCCGCATATACTTGCACCCGGGGATTTATGACACCATATCGCAATACAAGGTATTGGCTAGCAGATTTCCGACGTCGGCGGGCATTAACTAAAGAAGAAATGTTCAATCATGCTCATGCACAACTTAGAAATGTTATCGAGCGTGCATACGGTGTCTTGAAAGCAAGATTTCCAATCCTGAAGCAAATGGCTCCTTATCCTTTTCCAATACAGAAAGACGTGGTGATTGCTTGTTTTGCGATTCATAATTTTATAAGGAAATGCAATATCCAAGATCGATTGTTTATGGAATATGATGAGAACACCATGTTTACCTCTACTGAAGAACAACATGAAGGAAGCGGTGGAATAGAAGTGGATGAAATGGAGTGGAGTTCTCAAGACAATGAATATATGACTAATTTGCGTGATCAGATTGCAAATCAATTATTGTCCAATGTTTAAAATATGATTTGAACACAAATTATTATGTTGAAGTTCAATTTATTTTCTTTTTTAAATATATTTCAATTAAGAAATTTGTATTTTTTTTGTCATTCAACAATTATTCATACATAATATTAGGTAAATAGTAGCATTATTTTTAACAATTTATCATATATAGGGTTATAATGGTCATTTTTTGTCGGTCAGCACCAAATCCAAAATACTTGGTAAACAGTAGTTTTCTAACACTTATTCCAGACAGAGACGCTTATTCTAGTCAGACCTCTTGTTCTGGACAACGCTTACCAACTATTGTTGGTAAACAGCCCCTTAGTGACTAAAAATGGGTGTCACAAAATAGTATTTAGTAGTTCATGTTAATTGAATAGATTACTAACAAAAAAATAGTGGTCATTAAAATAAAATTGTGTAATAAAAAATAGTTGTCAATAAAATTAAAGTGGTAGTGACCAAAAATAGTTGTCACTAATTTCAAAGACTTAGTGACTAAAAATAGTTGTCAGTAAATAGTATTTACTAGTTCATGTTAATTGAATATATTAGTGACAAAAATAATAGTTATCTTTAAAATAAAAATGTTTGTAACAAAAAATAATTTCAAAAAGTTAGTGATTAAAAATTCAAAATTAAATTAAAATTCAAATTATATTAAACTTCTTATAATTATATATATATATATATATATATATATATATATTTATAATTACAATTTATAATTCAAAATTTAAGAAAATTTACTTTTAGTTTTAGAAACCATTTATTAGATTATAATTATATTAAAATTGAATAAGAATTTTATTTAAATTATTTTTCATCGAAAATTAATTTAACTAAAATTAAGTTAAAATTCAAATTATATTAAAATATAAAATTATATTAAATTTCAAAGTTATATTAAAGTTTTTAGAATTATATTTATTTTAAAATTTAATTAAAATTCAAATTTTTTCAACGGATTTTCGACAGAAATTAACTTTACTTTATTATATTTAATTTCTGTCGGACATTCGTCGGAAATATCTTGAAATAATTTTTTTTAATTTTTTAAATTAGTTTAATGAACTTTATGGCGGATTTGTGGCAAATTTTTTTAAAAAATTACATTTTTGTGTAATTTTTTTTTCAAAAATCATCTTCGTCTATACTTATTCATTTACAATTGAGTTTTACTGGGTTTTATTGTGGCTTACTGGTTCGTATTGAGATATGTTGGTTTAGTTGTCTTATCGAACCGACTACACACCACACACATATATGTGGTACATATTAGTACACAAACACATATTAATTCGGATATGGTGTTATGTTGGGCCTTAATAAATTAGAAAATGTCATATTGTGCTATAATGATGGTTTAGTGTTTTGTATTATTGTATAATAGTACTTAGTTGTCTTATCGACCTCTAATAGACAACACATGCATCTATGAGTAAATACATGCACATAAACACATAATAAGTCACCACTAGTGTCATTGGGCCTTAATAAGACATAAAATGTCAGATTGACCCATTTGGGCTTTAATGTATCAAACCGGGCTTTAAGGTATCAGTTGAGCTTTAATGGATTCATTGGGCTTTATTGGATCCATTTGGTCTTTAATGGATCGATTGGGATTTAATGGATCTATTTGGGATTTAATGAATCGGTTGGGCTTTAATGGATCCACTTGGACTTTAATGGATGCACTTTGGCTTGAATGAACCCATTTGGGCTTTAATAGATAGGTTGGGTTTAATTGATCGGTTGGGCATTAATGGATCCATTTGGGCTTAAATGGACCCATTTGGGCTTTAGTGGATCGGTTGGGTTTTAATGGATCTACTTGGGCTTTAATAGATCGATTAGGCTTTAATGGTTCCAAACGGGGGCTTAAATGGATTGGTTGGCTTTAATGGATCCACATGGGTGTGTATGGATTGGTTGGGTTTTAATAAATCGGGTTCGCCTTTAACAGGTAGATTCGGCATGTATCGGTCCACAACACACATACACACATTTGGGTTTTAATGGATCCACTTAGGCTTGAATGAACCCAGTTGGGATTTAGTAGATCGGTTAGGCTTTAATGGATCCACTTGGGCTTTAATGGACTCATTTGGGCTTTAATATGATTCCATTTAGACTTTAATGGAACAAATTTAGCTTTAATTTATTGATTGAGTTTTAACGGATCTATTGGGCTTTTAACGTATCCAATTTGGCTTAAATGGATCTAATCGGACTTTAATGGGTTTTATAGAGAGTTAAAGAGTTATATTGGACTCTTATTCGATTTTATAAGATTTATTTGGTTTTACTAGTAAAATGTTAAATGTAATAACAATAATAATAACAACAAAGTGTTTCTGCTAAATTATATTTTTATATTAGGTCTTATTGGTTTATAATTTTTTTATATTTATCATTTGTAAAATACTTATATATATACATAGATGCATATTCTGATATTCACGAAAATACTTTCCTCCAAAAACAATTCCTTCTTTTTATTTTCCCTCCTAAAAACCTCTAAACCCTTTACATCCCCAAATATTTTCCCTCTTTCCATTCCCCCAAAATATTTCCTAAACCCTCACACCCCCCCATTCTTCTCAAAACTCTTACCCCTCTCTAGGTTCCCAAAGTCCACGACTCCCTGCCTCCCCCGCCTAGCCCTCGTCCTCTATCACGGTAGTAGCCGCCGCCTGTAACAACATCGGCAAAGTCCTCCAGATAAAGGGGACCGTCATTCTACCTCCTCTCTCTCTTAAACTCAAGGTATATTTCCCTCTGTCGGTAAGCGAATGCTTGATACCGTCGAGTCCATATCCGCCTCATCGACGACCTCCTCTCGACGCTAGATGAAAAGGATGGGACCACTGATGCTGCTGCTCAGTATGAAGAAAGCTCATCCGTTGAAACCCAATCTTAGAGCTGTTGTAAACGGTTAGGGATTCATATTTGTAGCTTTATCCATCAGATCAATTAAATTTCTAGGGTTTTGATTTGATGAGGGTTTGGTTATCAGTTTTTCAGATCTAATATTGATCTTGTGTTTATTTTTTGTTTGTAGATTTCTGTCTTAATCGTACCATCAGTTCTAGGGTTCTGGAAATCACTATGTTATATATCATATGCTCTTAAATTTTTTGTGTTAATTTCATGTTTATTTTGGGATAGAGGAAGTACTATTTTTCAGCATGTAGGGCATCAATAGGAGAAAACTTTTTTAATGGTTTATTCAGTGGCCAAGAGAGATCTATTATGTATGACCCCCAGCCATTCAAGCCATATTTCTGCTATATAGTGGCAACATACTTATTGGAACCAAGATCATAGATTTTATAGAGTTTAATGCAGTCATATGGTTGGAGAGGTTACTAATTGATATTTCTCTTGTTCTTGTTGCGTGGATGACATCAATCGAGAGTACGGTGGAAAGGTCACTTTAGAATATCTATTAGTATGCTGGTTTGGTTCAATTCAAAATTTGAACTCAAACTCGACCACCCATGTCTGTCATGAGAAGCTTTTCTTTCATCTCAAATCCTTGAAGCTTGGTTCAACTTATATAGGATGTTCAATTCACATTGCATTCACTATCGCCACCTTCACATACCCCATGTAGCTAACTAAAAATATATCCAGGCATCACCGGTCAAACCTTCCCGTCCATGTGAGTTCTTGGGGATGATCAGCTGACACGAGCAAAATGCTACCGTAAATAATAGCAATTTTTAGAACTACGATTAGTTTATTGCACTATGCCGAAATGCTTTATGTGGACTAATGTCAAGACTTGATCAATTCAAGAAAGGAGGTTATCAAATTTTTGGTTCAACCGATGCTGAAGTTGTTAAGAGAAAATAAGTTTGTTATTGAGGAAATTCTACAAAATATGTGCTTGATTTTGATTTTATTTTGGTTGTTAATGATGAAATTATACAAATTCTGTTCATCCCTTCTTCTGATTTTTTCAAGCTTTTGATTTTATCATGCTATAAATTAAGTGCTTCTCTTCCCTTATTCTGATTTGGGTTGACAGTGTAATCAGGCTACAACTTGAACGGAAAAGAGTTGTGTAGATCCCAGTGCAGTGCAATCACAAGTAATATGAACAATGATGAACAGATTATAGGCCACAACAACTAGTCATATGATTGATATAACTTCAAAGGGTTAAGGTTTACAGAGAGAATTTCTGATAAGGTTATGTAAACCTAACAACTAGTAAACTGAATTATGAAATTCTCTCTAACAAATGAAATAGAATTAACTTTAAATACGTGGGCTCGCAGGCCTAATGGGCTTATGAGCTTTAAGGCCCAACAAACTTACAAATTTAATAACTTGACATAATTTACCCTGAACTTCTATTTAACTAACAAAGAAGCCCTAACAATCTCCCCCTTTAAATAGAAGTTGATAGTCACGCCAGTTAGGAACAAAAATTTTCCGGAAACCAAAGCTGATCTCGAAATATCGAATCTGAGTCCTGTACTCCAGTCGCTCTTCAATTACACTCAGTGCTTTAAGAACAATTGCTTTGTATGAAGAATCCAGTATCTGAACTCCTTTTTCATCTTGACTCAGCGCACGTTTCAACTTGTCTTTCAAAAACATCAACGTACCATCACAAAATCTGGCAATCTGATCAAAACGGATAAATCGCAGAACACCGTTGTTGTTCACATATGACATACCAAACTCTGGAAACTTTATAACTGTGAATGCAGGTACATTTAGAGCATCAGACGGAACACTCAGATCAGGATTGAACAGATTAATCTTCGGTTGATCACTTTCTAACCCAATCTGAAAATCTTCCACCGAAGCAAGTTTCATTGCGCACTTCATGTATCTTTTCACTGTTTCTAGTGCATCAATGACTTCTCCGGGTCTGACGGTTCTGGTCTTTAGGTCACGTAGAATGTACAGCAGATCTTGTGGCTCCAGACATGGAAAATCAGCATCAGAAAAGCAGTATTGTTGACCATCTTCTCTAGTAACCATAAAGTCCGTATACTTAACCTTCATGAAGTAGGCAGGTATAATCTTATCAACTGATACAATTCTGAGCTTTGTCTTGGAGTACTTGTGCTGAAACTTTCTGTACACGAACACAAGTTCACGCTGTTTTTCTTTGTTTTTCACTGACTGTAGACCATGGATAACGACTTCATCATACTTTCTGATCCAGTGGGCAAAGATCTTTTTCTGACTTTCTTCGAGGAAAGGAACTTTTATTCGGACTCTTTCCCACTTGGATGGACGAACTGGAGTAGTACTAACTGGTTCTCTAACTGGTGAAGCAGGAGGAGATCTCTCGGGAAAAATTGTAGAAGAAAAATCAGGGTGATTAACTGGATAGGTCAATAAAGGAATCACGACAGAAGACTGATCATCTGGATGCAGTATTTCATCAATTTCTTCTTGCATAACCACCAGAGCTCTTTCAGTATTGGCACATTCTTCTGTCGTGTCCGTCACTTCATACGGATCTAGTATTATTTCCCAATTTTCAAGAACTATCGGAGAACCATCTTCAAATTCCTCAGGCTTTTCAACCGTCGGATAATCGTATAGTATCAAGTCTGTCACCGGTTCCCGTTCCTGTTCTTGTCTCTGTCCCTCTGTTCTTGTACCCGTACCCTGTTCAACCTGTTCTGACTCCACTACATGTGTCTCCGGCTCAGATAGACGTTGGCGCTTCTCCCCCTCATGGTGATCAGGATCATCCTGATCATCATGTCGGCGCTTGAGCTGTTCTGCCTGGTTACGGCAGGTATCCTCCACTGCTGAAAGGCGGTCAGTCAAAACAGCTACGGTTTGCTGAAGTGACTGAAGCATAGCTTGCTGGATCTGGAAGGCTTCGGTAGAGACATTGGGCTGGGGTGTAGGTGGAGTAGGTGTGGATGCTTGAGAACGAAGTAGAGATAGCAAATCGGCATCTTGGATGGGTTCGGTTTGAGATTGGGCTATAAGTTTGGCGAGAAGGATAGATTTGAGTTCAGGTATGGAAAGATCCGTGGCTGATAGAGAAGGTGGAATAGGTGTGGTCTCCGGCTCAGTCGCAGGACTTTTGCCTTTGAACATGCGTTTGATGTTGTCCAACTCCTCCCTCATCATAGATTGGACAGCCTTTAGGGCGCCGTCCATGTATTCCCTTGAGACAAACTCATGTGGGGTAACTCCGGGGTCACTTAGACTTCCCGTTGTAGCTACGACTGTTGAAGTCGAGCCTCCTACGTTCACGGTTGGCGTGATGATAGCCGTGGTAGGACTTCCACCCAATCCTTGTAGCCTACCCGAAGGTGGGTTTACTATGGATGTTCCGGCCGGGCCACTTAGGCTACCGGCGATAGCCGAAAAAGGAATCTGTGTCCTAGGAATGGCATGAATCACAAATGGCTCTAGACTCCGTGCAATCAAAGATGGCGAGAACGGGGGCAGCTGTTCTCTTGTTTCAATATCGGCACCCTCCAAGTGAGAGCCCGATAGCGTATGAGCTAAATCCCCGTGAGAATGTGAAACCACCATCTGTTGAGAGATGGTGGAGTGGCTTGGTTGGGCGTGCAAGTGCGCCGCTAGGTCCACGGCGGCTTCTTCAATACCCTGTCCCAACACATGAGACTGGGTAGCAGATGTGGCTACCTGGCTAGACGTGGCTAGGGGGATACAACCGAAGATGGTTGTCCCGTCACTCGTATACTCTCTGAATGCAGTTTACTCCGCCTTTCCCTCACACAACTCACTTCTTGATTTTCAACTAAGACTCCCTCCGCTCTCCTTATCGCTCCAGATGAGGGCTGATCATCGTCACCATCGGAGTCAGAAGACTCTTCATTTGATGGCGGTGATTCAAAATGAGTTTCTTCGGAGTCGGAATTGGCTGCCGTGTCTGTAGTAGCAGCGACAGAAGAGGACTGAACATGAATGGTTTCAGAATCTGTGGCCTCTTCTGCCATTTGAGTCTCGGTTGGTGGCGGTGACAGTGTTTGTCTTGAAGAACTAGGCTGGCTCGTTCCAACGGCACTGCCCACGCCAGAACCCCTCACAATAATAGCTCTCGACACACCCTGTCCGGAAGCCCCAGCTGTCCGGACGCTCCTGCCTCTTATTCGTGGACGCGGACCCTCACGTCGCTCAGGTCTTGCTCCCTGGGCAGGTCCTGCCGGTCCTGGCCGGACCATAGGAGCTGGAATGTTGTGTGTGTGCCTATAAGCTATCACACTCAGTGCCGTGGGACGAGCATGGTCTAGTACCCCGACTGGGATTTGTCGGGCGAAAACACCTTCCGGATCAGCGCGGGAAGGAATCTTGCGTGTTGGATGTTGAGGGCACGTCGGGTGGGTAGAGCGGCGCTGTATCTCGGGATACAGGTTCATGTAGTTCCGGATAATGATCTGTAGGAACCGCATGAATGGAATGAAGTTTGATCGGCGAGATGCAGTAGAACGAACTCTCTGAATGAGTTCAAACCAGAGAAAGTCGGCAAAGTCCACGTGGCGATTGAAGGCCACCGCGTGAAAGATGCGAAGAATCGGGGCTCTCGTCTGATCAATGCCCTTCGTTATCGAAGAAAGGCACCGATTGATGTATGTGAACAACGTGTACCAGATCGTCGATAGGTATTTGCGGTTGAAGGTTGATGGAATCCGGAGTTCTGAGCCGTAACCTAATGAGAGAAGGTCGTGCACAGTGTAGCATCAGTGACCATGGGGTCGAAGTTTTCGCGGCCTGCTACGGATCCGGCAGTCGGTAACCGAAGGAATTGTCGGAAGAGATCACATGTGAGAAGCACTGGTGTGTGATCTATCCGTCCTTCAAGATGAAATCCTCCATCGGCCTCTAACGCATGGAGAGAACTCCATAACTGCTGTAAGTATAAGATTGGTACGGTTGCAGTTTCCGTTAGAGCATAAGAGATTGGATGGCCCCTGAGTATCTCAATGATGACCTGATATTGAATAGTAGGTTGGGTTACATCGAGATGGTAGTTAATGGCTGTAAGAGGGAGGAACTGATACTCGGGAATCAGTTCCGCATCTGCGATTAGATCAATCGTTGGTGGCTGGTTTTGTGCCATTGTACCTGTGAAGAATGAATCGATTAGTACGCAGGTTTGGAAAAAGATAATAGCCGTTGGAGTTATACAGTCATGATTTAAATCACAACGGATAGTAACTCCAAAAAAAATGGAAGAACAAACCCTACTCGTGAATTAGGGTCAGTCACCACGGTGCATAGAACTGCACCAGCACATATAACCACCAAAAACATCTCATTACCACACAGATTGAAAAAAAAATCAAACTATAAGCACCATAAACTTGGATCCGACCAGATAAGAGATTAGACCGGATAAGATTCCACCGGGGTTCTACGAAGACCGGATAAGTGTTCAATCGGATAAGGTCTTCGACCGGAGGATACTAAGACCGGATATATGTTCGACCGGATAAGGTCTTCGACCGGAGGTCACTAAGACCGGAGGTCATTCGATCGGGCATGGTCTTCGATCGGAGGTCTTATAAGACCGGGGCATTTATACGATCGGATAGGGTGTTCGACCGGAGGTCACCTAAGACCGGATATGGTCTTCAACCGGAGGAAACATTCAACCGGGGGTGAGGTTGACCGGGGCGTAACCCTAGATCGGAGGAAAAACCCCCGGAGAGTCGAAACGACGACAGATCGATTGAAGAACAAAACTTAAAATCGATCGATTACAATCGATCGATGCAACCTGAAAAACAACATGTCGATTCACCTACCTGATTGATTGAAGAAGATGAATACGAAGGTGTTCGGTCGTTTGGGGTTCGGTCGAATAGGTTTCCGGGCGAGAGAGAGAGATAGACGAAGAGAAAAAAAAGAAAAAAAATAAGAATAGGGATTTGATCGAATGAGGAGGATGAGGAGGGTTTGACCGGGGTTATAAACCCTCGATCTTGGGCTTGGGCCTGGGAAGAGTGAACACCTGGGCCGGAGAGATCGTGGGCCTGGGCCAACAAAAACAACCAAACAAACAAAAACAAAACCAAAACCACAAAATCTTTTTGTATTTTTCGGTGAAATCTATAAGAAAAAAATCCTAAGGGGAAAAACAAAAAAAATTAACCTATTGAGAGAAAAAAAATGGAAAAGACAAGAGACTAAGCTCCCCCTCGAATGATTACCAAGAGGAGGTCCAAACACAGAACCTCTTACCTGCTCCCCCTCGAATGGAGGATACGTGAGACTTACCAACCATCTGACGCTAGTGCTCCCCCTGAACACATTACCGGGTTGTAGATCCACCACAATCAACTTGCACTTTTCAGAGAACAAGAAATAAACTGCACACAAAATCACGAAAAACAAACACACGAACACAAAAGAAGCGGGAAAAACACGAAATCTACTTTGTTGATACATAAGTTCGTAACGGACACAGAGATGAACGAGTAAAATGCAATAACCGAGGAGTGTGGATAATAGCAACCAGAGACAAGGCACTGGTGCAGTTGTCACAGTCATTCGTTATTGAATGAAACTCGTAGAGAGCTGCGAACGAATCAAACTTTCAGATTTAGCATACCTAGCTTGGACACAAGGTAATTAAATTGTTTTTCGTCCAAGGCTTTGGTAAATAGGTCTGCTAACTGATGCTCTGAATTAACAAAATAGAGTTCGATAGTACCTTTTTCCACGTGATCTTTTATAAAATGATAGCGCACATCAATGTGCTTCGTCTTCGTATGCTGGACGGGATTGCTTGATATGGCTATAGCGCTCTTCGAGTCGCAGTAGATGGGAATCCTGGAGTAATTAAATCCATAATCTTTGAGCTGGGTGCGCATCCAGATGACTTGCGAGCAGCAACTGGCGGCTGCTACATACTCCGCCTCGGCGGTGGAGGTGGACACGCAGTTTTGCTTCTTGGAAGCCCAGATGACAAGACGATCGCCCAAGAACTGAACATGACCCGACGTGCTTTTCCTGTCCAGCATGTTTCCAGCATGGTCAGCGTCCGAGTAGGCTGTCAATTCAAAACCTGTCTCTTTTGGGTACCACAAACCAAGATCAGCAGTACCTTTTAAATATCGGAAAATTCGCTTAACCGCAGCTAAATGATACTCTTTAGGTTTCGACTGAAATCTTGCACACAAGAATGTCGAAAACATAATGTCAGGCCAACTAGCCGTCAAGTACAACAGAGAGCCAATCATACCTCTATAAATAGTAGCATTCACATCCTTACCGTCAGGATCGGAGTGAAGCTTTAGAGTAGTGGACATGGGGGTTTTCATAGATGCAGATTGTTCCATCTGGTATTTCCGAAGAATATCCGAGATGTACTTAGATTGATTAATGAAAATTCATGTTTGTAATTGTTTTACTTGGAGACCCAGGAAAAAATTCATTTACCCCATCATGCTCATTTGAAAATGTTTACTCATTAAGGCAGAAAAGTTCTGACAATACTTGGGGTTCGTGGAGCCAAAGATTATATCATCAACATAAATTTGTACAAGAATGATATCATTCTTCTCTCTTTTAATAAATAAAGTAGTATCAATTTTACCTTTAGAGAATCCAGACTTGACTAAGAAGGATGAGAGTGCATCATACCAGGCTCGTGGCGCTTGCTTAAGACCGTAGAGGGCCTTGTGAAGAAAGTAGACGTAATGCGGATTTTCAGTACTCACGAAGCCTTCGGGTTGCGATACATAAACTTCCTCCTTGAGCACGCCATTGAGGAACGCGGATTTCACGTCCATTTGAAAGACGATGAAATTCTTGTGAGCGGCGTAGGCGAGGAACATGCGGATCGCTTCAATGCGGGCCACCGGTGCAAACGTCTCATCGTAATCAATTTCTTCTTGCTGGCGATGTCCTTTAGCCACTAGACGCGCCTTGTTCCGAACAATGATGCCGTTTTCGTCCTTCTTGTTCTTAAAAATCCATTTAGTCCCTATCACCGTCTTGTTCTTAGGTCGGGGAACTAGGCGCCATACTTTGAGGGTCTCAAACTGGTTGAGTTCCTCCTGCATAGCAATTACCCAGTCCGGATCATTCAGTGCTTCAGAGACAGTGGAAGGTTCGATACGGCTGAGGAACGAGGAAAATAAGCAGTCATTGGCGGTGGTGGATCGAGTTTGAACTGGTGTGGAGGGATCACCAATGATCTGATGAAGAGGATGTGCTCGAGTCCATTTGGTGGTGTGTGGATGAGGTTGATATGTCTGATGGGAGGTATCGGAATCCACATGACCACCTGGGGGTAAATCCTGAACTGCCTCGAGGGATGATGGCCTGTGTGGTGTAAGCTGCGTAGTGGGAGTCGAACTAGGAGTAGAGGATGACTCAGCTGGAGATGAAACGATGGGATGTTCCGGGATTGCCGGAGAGGAAGCTTCGAGAGCCCCTTCAGCAGGAGTCGGTGCAGGAAGTTGAACGGAAATAGGAGTCGGTTCAGGAGCACCGTCATCAAGAACTTGAGAAAGAGGGTGTCTATCACTTGAGCTCGGGGAAGCTTGATCATTGGCAGTAGAGGATGGAGCACCAGGCGAGGATGGACCACCGGAATCGGTAGGGCCAGTGACTTGTGTCACTTCTGGTGCTTGAGCAGTATTCCTGTCACATGACGTAGTATTAGACTTAACATTAAATAAGTCAGTATAAAAGAATTCAAACAGTAAATCCAAATCAGAAAGATGTGCTCTTGACGTAGACGCATGATGTGGATCCACTGGAGATTGTGTAGCCTCCGAACGGAATTGTCCAGAAGCTAACACACCAGTAAGCACGGGTTCTGAACTGAGATGTTCAGAAACCATTTCAGGGGCCTCGTCAAAAGTCACGTTTACGCTCTCAACGACGGTCTTCGTTCTTTTGTTGTAGACACGGTAGGCTTTTGCTTGTTGAGAGTATCCGATAAACACTCATTCATCCGCTTTGGGACTGAATTTGCCAAGATCATCCTTATCATTTAAGACAAAGCAGGTGCATCCGAAAGCATGAAAGTAGTTGATGTTCGGGATACGCTTGTTGATGATCTCGTATGGAGTCTTGTTGAACCGCTTGTTTATGATAGACCGATTTTGAGTATAGCAAGCGGTAGCAACTGCTTCTGCCCAAAGAAATAGAGGTAGCTTGGAAAGAGATAACATCGTGCGTGCTGCTTCAACTAGAGTTCTGTTTCGACGCTCTACCACCCCATTCTGCTGAGGAGTACGAGCGGCGGAAAAAGTATGCGAGATACCCACTGAAGTGAGATAACCGGTGAGTATTTGATTCTTGAACTCAGTGCCGTTGTCTGTACTGATGGTCTGAACTACTTGGTTGAGACTGACTTGGATGCTTTTCAGAAGAGAGATTATCAACTCGGGAGTTTCGTCCTTTGAACGGAGAAATCGGACCCAAGTGTAACGAGAGAAATCGTCAACCATCACTAGGACATACTTATTGTGATTTATGCTTTGAACGCGCATCGGTCCACATAAGTCCATGTGGATTAGCTCAAGGGACCGAGAAGTACTCGGAACGGCTTTCGGCTTGTGAGACGCCTTTTTCATCTTTGCCCTTTTCGCAGGCAGCGCACAGATGATCTTTTGCAAACTTGAGGTCTGGCATACCTTTGACATGTCCACCGAGCACCAACTTGTTGATATTCTTGAAGTTCAAGTGCGAGAGACGACGGTGCCATAGCCAACTTTGTTCAGCAGATGCTTTGGACAACAAACAGACTTCCTTGTCAGGTTTCAAGGACGAGAGGTCAATCGTATAGAGGTTGGTGCTTCGCGTTCCAGCAAGTATTTCTTTACCATCCTCAGTTCGAACGCTACACCGTTTAGTCTTGAAAGTAACCTCGAGATTCTTGTCGCAGAATTGACCGATACTGAAGAGATTGTGACCGAGACCTTCGACATAGGAGACTTTCTTGATCGTGATTTTATCTTTGACAATATCGCCGTAACCCCTGATGGGAGAGGAGTGATCATTCCCGAACCGTACATTCCCACAGAACCTCTCGGTGAAGTTTGTGAGTAGCTCCCTTCTTCCGGTCATGTGTTTGGAGCAGCCTGAATCTAGATACCACACATGACCGTCCTGCAAAACAGGTTATTTCTTTTTAGGTACCCATTCGTAAATGGGTCCTTTGGGGTTAGATTTAACACCCGACTTAGAGACTCGTTTAGAGTTGGGTCTTTGTCTTTCACGGGAAACATCACAATGAGAATGATTATGAGCAATATGATATGAGCCAAACCAATCAGATGCATAACGACTATCAACAAAATCATTTGATCCACAATAAGAACAACATAGACAATCATGAGACAGTTGAAGTAATTGCGGAATTGAAGAAACTTTTAAAGGAAGAGTTTCATTACATTCAACTAGAGGTTTAGAAATAAAAACATCATGATTGTTATTGTTCTTTCTAGACTTTAAGACAGGATCAACTAATTCTGATGTTGCCGAGCACTCTTTTGACTTCTTAGCTACCCAAGCATATTTCACTTCTTCCCGTCGACCATACGTATCTGAAATGCCGTTAAACCCATAGTCAGAGGATTTGAAAATTGACGATTGTGACCTTTGAGAGCGACCGGTCTTTTTCTTCTTCTGTGAACGGATTTTAGATTTAGACTTGGAAGATTTTGAAGAATTGTCCACAGAAGGTTTTTGCGGGGCAGATGTAGAACATTCACCCTCATAAAATTTAACCGGAGGCTCACAGGACTCATTTAAAAAATCAACATGGCTAGGTAGAGAAGGATTAAAGTCAAATTGGCTCAAATTGCTATCTAAACACACCTCAGAATTCAAGAATGCAGAAAACTCTAGTTCCTCATCGGAAAAGACCTTATCACATGAGGACTTCAGAACAGTGGAAGAGTTTGTTGAAAGCAGATCATATGCGGAAGCATTTTTACAATCAGAACACTGATCTGATTCAAGACTTTGAGGCTCTTTTCCTTTAGTTGGTGAAGAGTCACCCATAAAAGCTTTGCAGGAAGATGTGTCAGAAGAAGGATAAGAGTTTTCAGACAGATGAGATATCTCTCGTTGGAGAATGGAAGGCTGAGCTTGAGGGTCAGCCTTGTGAAGTTGCACTTTCAGATTATCTGTTGCCATAGCAGCCAGTTGTGAGTGCAACTTCTTTATTTCCGTCTAGAAATATTCTTTTTCCTCATCCGACATAGTCTCCTTTTTGTTGAAACTGAGAAACTCAATTTGAGATAAAAGACCTTGTTTTTCCTTTTGAAAATTTTCCCGTTCTAGTGCATACGATTCTTCTAGCTGAACAAGTTTCTTTTCTAAAATCAGAGTTGGAACATAAACTTTGGGAGCTAGAGGTTCCTCCTCAGTTTTAACGGTTTTAGTATCTAGTTCAGCTTGAGAGTAGCTATGAAAATAATCGGATGACAGGAAACGGGGTTTGTCGGTATTATAAGTCGCATTTAAAGAATCATAAACAGAAGGAACTGTCCTTTTAGAAAGAACAGAGTTTTCTCTTCTCAACTTATCTTCCAATTCTTCCTCCTCAGTGGGTGTGGTCCATCGTATCTTATATTCTGGAAAGATTTTGTCTAATCCAAAAAATTCAGATGCATATAAAGTAGGAACTTTAGATAAAGCCTTGTTTAAATAATTAGGGTTATCGTACCCGATACCCGCATTTCTGTACTTTGGTTCTTTTGGTGCGATTAGCTTTAGCGTTTGATCAGATTGACCAAATTTATAAAGTTTCTTTTCAAGCTCTTCTAACTGATTAGATAACCTAATGTTCTCATTTTTGTAAGCCACGTTTTGATTTATCAAATCAATTTTCTCGGTCTCAGACGTACGAAGCTTATTGGTCAGGTCATCTACTTTGGTCATTAGGTTTTGTGACTCTATTGAACAACTCACATTCTCTTCTCTTAAATTAGAAATCGTGCACATGTAGCTAGAAATTTCTAAGCTTTGTTTTTCCATAAAGTCAGACTGCTTAGTGACACGGTTTTCCAGAGATGAGAGAAGTTGTTCTTTTTCTTTTAAAAGTAGCTTGTAAGAGTCAAGTTTGTTCATTGAGAGTTGCATCTGATCAAGTAAAGCTTCATGGAAAGGGGCACATACCTGGTAGGGAGCATTATGATCTTCTTCATCAGTATCGGATGGTGATGAATGGTTGCCCATGAAACACAAATGAGCTTCAGCATCCTCAGGTTCTTCATCCGACACTTGTAACCAGTAATCGTCTTCAGCCATTAGAGCTTTACCGGCTTCCTTTTCTTTGGCAAGAAGCAGCTTGGCTCGGTAGTAGTCGGCGTTGCGCACAATTGGCTTGCGAAAATCTTTGGCGAAATGACCTAACCGACCACAGTTGTAACATTTGATCAGTTCCTCTTTCGGCTTTTCTTCATTTCGCCTGTCAGGTTTCTTACCAGCTTCAAAACGACTATTACCTTCAGACTTTTCTCGATGATCACGTCGAGTAGAGATTCTTTGCTTGTTAGAAGTCTTGTTAAAAAACTTCCTCTTTTGAAATGCTTGAGTGAGAAAAACCATTGCTTCTTTCATCTCGGCAATTTCTGGATCCGAGTCGCTATCGGGATCTTCAGGTTCAGAATCACTCAGCACGGGCTCTTTTCCAGATGATCGGCTGACGGACTTGCCTCTTTTCTCAGATACGAGTGCTAATTGATCAATTGCTGGCTTTTCCTCTGCTTTCCCAATAAGTTCCATCACTTCTTCTTCATCTTGGAGCAGCATTTCATAGAGTTCATGAAGATACAGCTTCTCCAGGGTCTGAGTGTGGCGTATATGGGAGACGAACGGTTTCCACTCAGGCTGTAAGTTGTTCATAAACTTTATGTTATTTTCCGTGTTCGTCTTTGTGATCTTATTTTTCTGAAGATCATTCAGAAGCATATTAAACCTCTCGTAGGTTTCCGTCAGCGTTTCACCTTTTCTTGCTTTAAACCCATCATATCTGGTGATACAGTTGGTCACCTTTAGCTGGTTATTGATGTGGCTTCCCATCATCATCTTCTCTATTTGGTCCCACATCTTTTTCGATGAATCTTTGAAGCTATCTATGCAAGCATAGATGTCATTCGGTAGACTTTGAAGAAGGAACGATTTTGCTAGCTTTTCCGCCTCATACATTTCCTTTTCCTCCTTAGTAAAATCACCAACAGATTTCCGAATCTGACGCTCTGGCCTTCCTTCAGCTGGGTTTCCCAGTACCACTTTCATTGGACAATCTTGTGGACCCTCAGTCAGACATTTGTATATATCTTCATAGTTGGATTTTGCTTATATGAAATTCATAAATCGGTCATGCCACTGAGGGTACTCTCCCCGAAAGAGCACCGGGGGCTTTTGGTCAGAACCGATGGCTAGAGCATCCCTTGAGTTCATCTTTACTTCTTAACTTAAAAGCACTGTAATGATCGTTAGGCCAGCAGGATGATCCAAATACAATAAAAATAGAAGAAACACAGAAACACTTAGTCTAACAGAAAATCAGGACAAGTAATATCCGGTCGAGGGTAAGCCCGGAGGAAGCAGGTATCCGGTCGAATGATACGACCGGGGATACACTTATCCGGTCGAAGGTGAAGGGCAGGAATACAAGTATCCGGTCGAAGGCGTTTGACCGGATGTTACAACCACCCGGTCGAAGATAAGACCGGAGTAAACAAGTGTCAGGTCTAATGGGTAAGACCGGGGAAACTCTTATTCGGTCGAATGAATTAGACCGGAGGTAAACTTATTCGGTCGAAGGGATTTGACCGGAGCACAAGTGTCCGGTCGAATACTTAGGTCGAAAGACTTTAAGTAAGATAACCACAAATAAGGATAATATCGAATAACCACTAACGACCGAAGAACTCGAAGAATCCGACCGAAGAACCCGAAGAATATCTGGGATTCGACCGAACTAAAACCCAGATCTTCTCCTTCGATCGATAGAAACAAACAATATCCACCAAAAAATTTTCGATCGAACAGAGATTGATTCAACCTAAACTCAATAGAACCTAAAATCGACCAAACAACCCTATTAACAATCGACCGGACTAAGGATTTCCAAAAAAATATTATTCGACCGAACTATACTGTTTTCAGAAAAAAAAAAACGATCGACTAAAAAAAAACAGAAATCTAACAATCAAAAAACCAATTAATGCAAGTAAATCAATTAACACAAGAAATTGATCTTAGGGTTTCAGACAAACCTTTTTACTGGATCAAACCTTTTTGCCTATCTGCTCTGATACCAATTGTAGATCCCAGTGCAGTGCAATCACAAGTAATATGAACAATGATGAACAGATTATAGGCCACAACAACTAGTCATATGATTGATATAACTTCAAAGGGTTAAGGTTTACAGAGAGAATTTCTGATAAGGTTATGTAAACCTAACAACTAGTAAACTGAATTATGAAATTCTCTCTAACAAATGAAATAGAATTAACTTTAAATACGTGGGCTCGCAGGCCTAATGTGCTTATGAGCTTTAAGGCCCAACAAGCTTACAAATTTAATAACTTGACATAATTTACCCTAAACTTCTATTTAACTAACAAAGAAGCCCTAACAAGTTGGCTTCCAGGAGGTATTGAATCATATGCCTAACTCTAACTATGTAATCATATGCTTTCAAAGGATTTGTAAATATGCTACCTGTCATATCCAACAGCCATAATCCAACAAAAACCTCAAGATATGGAGCCACTGTTGAACACTATCCTTTGGCACACAAACAGTCAAAACAGAATGAAAACCATGTACCTGCAAATCAAAATGTTAGAATATGGACCATATGTTGGGAACTGAAGAATTGCTAAGTACAGTTAATGCTGCTAGCAGAACCTGATTACTACTTCTGAGGTTAATGCTGCAAGTTGAAGTTAATGCTGCTGATACAACTTAATGCTGCTCATCAAGATTAGTACTGCTAGAACAAAGTTAATACTGCTGAGCATAGTTAGTACTGCTGAACTTAATACTGCTCAGAGTATTAATGCTGCTGAAGAATTAATGTTGCTTATGAGATGAAAATTATTTGGCAAGGATGACAGCTGGATTGAAGATATTCATGGAAGCTTGGAGATAATGATGGAAGATTATAATGAAGATCTTTTATTATTTTGTAGTTATCTTTTATCTTCAGTATATGTATAGAATAAGTTTGTTTCTTTAGTAGGGACAATAATTCTGAGTTTTAGCTTTCATAGAGAGAATCAACCTCAAGGTTAGAACCCTAATTCTAGAGAAGTAGAATTCGTATTGGTGAGTCTGTTCATCAATATTGAGGTTGTGTGTAAAAGCTTGTGACTTTCAATCATTCAATAAGAGTTTGCAAGTTGTTCATCAGATTTACTGTTTGTTTACTGTTTCATTGAATATCAAAGTGTTATTCCGCAAACTTCTTTGATATTGTTTTCTGAGAGTTTATTCTTGTTTAGAATTAAGATCCTGACACCATAAATGATTTTGAAACAAGGTTCTGTAGTTGATCAGTGTATGTTATTTTGTAATTTTTTCGTAATTTATATTTACAAAGTCATATCTTTTTTGATCCAGGTTCGATCCGTGTGAATTCCATCATTTCTTCATCTTTTTTTTTCTTCAAAAGGTATGAATTCCAATTTGAAGTCATTCTTCCGTTACTATTTATTATGTGGAACCATTGTCGTTTATGACGGTAATCATCGAGTTTATAGTTAGATTTTACTGTTTTGATTCATTATCATCAACTGCAAGCCATTGATACGTTAAACTTGTTTCCATATAGGTCCAATTTGATTATTATTTTGTGGTTTAAATTGTGAGAAATGAGTGTGTTTTTGGTAAAGTTAATTGCTTTGATGAGAAACTAGTAGAGTTATTTTGGTCCATGGTGGTTTTTATAGAGGGAAACAAGAATTAGAATGTCATGCATAAGTGATCATGTAATACGAGCTAACAAATTAGAAAAGTTCCCATATGTTTCTATCAAAAATCATTGCTCGTTTTTTGCAGGAAATATTTATTGATGAGTGCATCACGAAAACTAAACAATATTCTGGTTATATGGATATCATTATTTACAAATGATTTTATTTCTTTGTTTAGTCAAAAATTTCAAGTTTTGTAATGAGTTATGAGTATATAGGTTTAGAAGCCCAATGCATGTGCAATTATTTTTTTCATTCGATCTTGCTCTTACACCATATAACCTTCAACTTTACATATTAGTTGACTTGTAAATTAACCAAGTGAACCCATGAAATGAAATTGAAAGTGATAAAGAAACATGATTCATGGCTAAACTAATGTTTTGGAATTGTGATTCACCTACGCTTCATCGTGCGGGTACACCACTTATATATATATATATATATATATATATATATATATATATATATATATATATATATCCATTTACGATGCTAAATCAAATGCTAGACTTTTCAAGGGATGGATGTGTGTAGTTTACTTTTTATCTTATGAAGAAATTAAGGTTTTTGTGATTTATGATGATGCAGATAGCTATTGCCAACCCGAACAAATATGTACTTTTGACGCTAACAAAATATGGATTCATCAATCAAGTAGGTAAAGAGTGGGGTTTTGTGAGAGCATGACGTTGTTCAAGTATGCCTTCAGCATGTCCTGATTGCACCAAAAATTCCTAAATCATCGTTGGACAAAAGTATGGCATTTCTGTTTGCATGATGTTATTATATACTCATTCTTTTTTAGGAAGTTGATGCAGGATGCATATCTCATCCTCTTCTCAACCTCACGCCAAACAACCCACAACTGGTTTGTAATTCTTTTACACATACAGACAGAGAATTATTGAGACATTTACATGTGATCCAACCAAATGTGACTAGACTTGTATGTTTGGTGACATTGGAATTGTAAGTTGTATGTTTGGTGACTGGACTAATTAGTTTAATTTATATATCTAGAATGTAGCTCCTTAGTTTTGAGAACAGAGGAATCTTTGGTTTTGAGTTTCAATTTGATTCTTCGGCTTTGTAATTTTACACCTTTTAATCAATTTATAATATTATTTGTTATTTAGGTAAAATTTGTAATTTCATCTTTTTAGTTTTCAATTTTTTTAATGAAAAATTCAGAATTTTCGACGGATAAATTTGTTGGAAATTAATTAATTTCTTTTTAAATAAATTTATTATTATTTAAAAAATAAAAATCCGGCGATTTCCGGCGGCTGTTTTTCCAGCGGCCAAATCCGCCGAAAACTTTAATTTCCATTGGATTTTGCCATCAGAAAAAGTGGTCTGTTTTGTAGTGAATATTTAACGTCTTTGTATTCATACTATAATGATGGTTTTGAAAAATAAACGTCGTCGTATGTCATGTTATAGTAACGATCCTGAAAAATAAACGTCACTGTATATTATGCTACAATGATGGTTTTAACAAATAAACATCACCATATGTCATTCTATGATGACGATTTTGAAAAATAAATGTCACCGTATGTCTTGATACAGTGATGGGTTTAACAAATAAACGTCGCCATATGAACTTCTACAGTGACACTTTTGGAAAATAAACATCACCGTATGACATTTTACAATGACGGTTTTTAAAAAAATTAACGTTACCATGTCATGAAAAGTCGACGATTTTAAAAATAAAAACGTCACCATATGTCATATACAGTGACATTCTTGATAAATAAACGTCACCGTATGTCATGTTACAATGAGAGTTTTGATAAATAAATGTCACTGTATATCATGCTTAAGTGACGGGTTTAACTAATAAACGTCCTTGTATATCATTCTACAGTGACAATTTTGAAAAATAAACGTCACCGTATGTCATGTTACGGTGATGGTTTTGAATAATAAACGTCACCGCATGTCATATTATAATGACTATTTTGAATAATAAATGTCACCATATGTTATGCTATGGTGACGGTTTGAGGAAAAACATTAATTTTTTATAGACCTAAAGTGACGGTTTTAGGTTATAGCAACGGTTTTTTATGTGATTTGATAACGTTTTTTAAACGTAACCAAAAGTGTATCAAAAGTGACGGCAGGATAGGTAACGATTTTTATGTCCACGAAAACCGTTACCGTATACCTATGGTAACGGTTTTTAACCGTCACTAAAGTCCTTTTTTGTACTAGTGAAGTAACTACGAGCACAAGGAGAGAGTTGAAGGAAAGAGGATAGAGGAAAGAAGACCAGAAGAGAAGAAGTATAGAGCTGAAGAGACCAAACAGACATAACCTATAAAGTGCTACAACTGTGGCAAATTCGGACATTTTGCTAAGGATTGCCGAAAACCCAAAGTCTGAAACTCTAATTACTACAAGAACAAGATGCTTCTAGCCAAGTAACAGGAGGCTGGAAAGGCATTAATGGCCGAAGATGAGTTCTGGCTCGACCATTCCGAGCAAGAAGATGAAGAAGGAGATAAGGACGATACAACACACTTGTGCTTGATAGGTCACATGAAGATAGAAGTTGAAGCTGATTCGGATGAAGAGGATAACGAAGAGGTATGTGATTTAATCAAATCATATTTCTTGAATCAAATGCATGCCATGATGACTAAACTCCAAGAATTAGAGTCTAAACTTAAGCGTGAAAAAGGTGTTATTAATGATAAAAATTAATCTATAGAGAAACTTAGCAATGATATTGCTGAGAAAAATGTATTGATTGAAGCGTTCCATAAAAACATTGACACCAGTGAAAAAGAGAAGACTATAATTCATAAAGAGTTAGCTGAAACAACTTCAAAATATAGAATGTGTGAGTTTGAATCTAAAGAGCTTTCTAAAATGTATTCTTCGCTTTCAAAAGAAAAGAAATCTTTAATTGAAAAAGTGAATGCTTTGGAAGGAAAATTATATACTTTGGGTCAAACTGAACAAACCATTCATCTAATCAAACCTAAAGAGAATCTTGAGTGTTGGAGACTTGGTTACAAGAACCCACACCACCTCAAAAAGGGTATATCTGAAGCGCCTGCTCTTTATGATTTTGGATTTATGAAACTGGCACCTCAATACCCTGAACTCAAAGTTTTCTGGACTAGTCTGTCTGAAGAGGATAAAGCCAAGGAATATGCTAAAAGAAAGAACACAACTAAAGTTCAACTTCCGTTTCGCTATGAGAGGTTGAATAATAGTTATAGTTCCGATAAATCAAAATCTCTTTCAAATGACTATTTTGATAGTTATTCTGTAAAAGAAATGGAGGCTAAGCCCATCGAAGGTAAGCTTTATGTTCCTCCTCTCGTTTTGGAAAGTAAAATTTCTGAACTCGAGAATACTCTCACAGAAGAAAGGATTTTGATAGACTTAGAACAAACTGTATTTTCTAGTGTGTTCAAATATACTGAGTTTTCTAAATTATCCAAGGCTTTAAAATCTGATGATAGGTCCGGTTTACTTGATAATGAGTTTGATTTTCTAAACTCTAATGGTTGTTTAGATGACTGTGTTGGTGATTTTGACTTTAATGCCAAACTTCCTGATCATTCATCTTTTGTTGTTAATTCTTTTGGATTACCCAGTATGTTTGAAAAGGTGAAACATCAACGAAAGTTGATAAATTAGTTTTTGTGAATTCTAAGAATGCAAAAGGTAAGAAAAGAAAATATCAGCATTCACAGAAACCAATCACCACTGGAAAGCCAAAGAAGAGGCATTCTTTTGATTCTCACCATTATAACTCTAAAGTTTCAAATGTTTCAGATTTGAGAAAGAAAAGGCTTGGAGTTAAGTCGGAATGGCAACCGAAACAGAAGATCGTTGAGAAAGCTAAATCATTTTCTAGTTCTGATTGTAATAAGAAGACTAATAGTAAAGATGATTTGATTGTGAATGTTGCTACTTCTAAACCAAAACTTGTTGATTCTCGCAAGAAATATTCTATACAACAATTATTCCAGTTATCTTCGTTTGCTAGAAAGTTTTCAAATTATGATAGATATGATTATGCTTCTCGAAAATATTCTGATGTTTGGTTTGGCACATATCATGTTTACTCTTATCATTCTAATGTCTCATATGGTTTTCAAAAGAAAAGTGGGCCCAAATTTAAATGGGTGCCAAAATCATGTGCTAACTCTGTAGGTCCCATTTATAAGTGGGTACCTAAACCTCTTGTTTCCTGATTTCTCTTGTGCAGACCCGTCATATGTCGTACTTGGATAGCTGGTGTTCCAAGCATATGACCGTGTAGAAAAGTTTGTTGTCTAACTATACAGAGAAATACTGCGGAACAGTTCGATTTGGTAATGATCAGTTTTCACCAATTTTAGGGTATGGTGATGTAGTTCACGACAATGTAACGATTAAGAAGGTGAGCTATGTTGAAGGCTTAGGACACAACCTTTTTAGTATTGGCCATTTCTGTGACAAAGATTTAGAGGTAAATTTCAAGGCCAAGAGTTGTTCGGTACGCACTGAAGAAGGTCAAGAACTCTTGGTCGGCACTCGCAAGTCAAACCTTTACACCATCAATTTGTCAAAGATCCAGACTGACAATCAGGTGTGTCTACTCTCAAAAGCATCGATGCAACAAAGCTGGCTATGGCATCGACGACTTTCTCACCTGAACTTTCGCTACATCAACAAACTGGTCAGTGGAAAGCTAGTGAATGGACTTCCTGAGCTCAAGTACGTAAAAGAACAATTGTGTGCAACATGTGAAAAAGGGAAGATGAAGAGATCTCCACACAAACCGAATCCTGAACCGAGTACCAGCGCTCCTTTAGAGTTGTTGCATATGGATCTCTATGGTCCTATGCGAACACAAAGCTTAAGCGGAAAGAAATACGTGTTAGTTATTGTGGACGATTATTCGCGATACACGTGGGTCAAATTTCTACGGTCAAAAGATGAGACACCCGAAGTTCTCATTACATTTCTAAAGACGATCCAGGTGAATCTGTAGAAACCAGTCAAGCTTATCCGAACTGACAATGGCACAAAGTTTAAGAATAAAAGAGTTGAAGAATATCTCGAATAGGTCGGGATATCACATCAATACTCTGTTGCACGTACGCCTGAACAGAATGGAGTAGTCGAAAGGCGAAACCGTACGCTAGTCGAGGTCGTTCGTACTATGCTTAGTCAATCCGACTTACCTCTATTTCTGTGGGCTGAAGCTGTGTCGACTGCGTGTTACACTCAAAATCGGTCCATGATACACCGCAGATTTCAAAAGACTCCGTATGCGTTAATCAACAACCGAACACCAACCATTAAATATTTTCATGTTTTTGGTTGTAAGTGTTTTGTGCTAAATGACAGAGAGAGTTTGAATAAGTTCAGTGCTAAGGCAGAAGAGGGCATCTTTATCGAATATTCTTCTACATCTGCTGCATATAGAGCGTACTTGAAGAAGTCAAAGACTATGGTTGAAAGTGTAAATGTTACATTTGATGAAGAGATGGCTTCTGAATACGTCAGTTCAGAACCCGTGATAACTGGAGTACTAGCTTCTGGGCAAATCAGTCCAGAACCTGTGTCTCAAGCGAACAAATCAGATGGCGCATCAACGTCTACTAATCATTTATCTGATTTAGATTTACTATTTGAACTATTCTATGATGAATTTCTTGGATCTAAAGTGACTAAATCTGTTGTGGTTGACAGGATGGAAGACTCAATGACTACTCTTCCAACCATTTCAGATATGTCTACTGAATCCAACTCCCCGATTCAGCAAGAAGTTCAAGTTCAAATACCTACTCCAACAGTTGAAGTTGTGACCAACAATGAAGAGACAGAAGTAGCTGAATCATTAGGGTGTACTGTAAGGACTGATCAACAGACTAACCATGCTGAACCCACTGAAACTTCTACACCTTCTACTTCAACTGAACCCCCCATTCCTACTGAACAATCTGAAGAAGATACCAATGGATTCAGAGATGATAATCAAGATCAATCTGTATCTAATCCACTCCCTCATGAACACAAGTGGACCAAAGAGCACCCAGTATCACAAGTCATTGGTGATCTGACAAAACCGGTGCAAACTAGGTCTGCAATATCAAATCAATGTATGCATGACTCCTTTCTGAGCAAGATTGAACCTACTCGCGTATTTGAGGCTCTTGTGGATTCAGATTAGGTGACTGTAATGCAAGAAGAGCTGAATCAGTTCGAAGCACTTAAAGTCTGGAGACTCGTACCCAAACCTGAAGGTAAAACCATCATTGGTACGAAATGGGTGTTCAAAAACAAGAAAGATGAAGATGGTACCGTTATCCGAAATAAAGCAAGACTTGTCGCCAAGGGATATAGCCAAGAGAAAGGAATAGATTACGACGAGACTTATGCTCCAATGGCGCGTATAGAAGCAATCCGCATGTTTCTTGCATACGCTGCCCACAAGAACTTCATCGTCTATCAAATGAACGTGAAGACAGCCTTTCTGAATGGCATACTCAAGGAGGAAGTCTACGTCTCGCAGCCAGAAGGCTTTGTTAATCAAGAAAACCGAATCATGTATACATTCTCGACAAAGCACTTTATGGTCTAAAACAAGCTCCTCGCGCCTGGTATGATGTCTTATCTCAATTCTTGGTCAAGTCAGGTTTTACAAAAGGTACGGTCGATACCACTTTATTTATTAAAAAGGAAAAAGCCGATATCATTCTTATTCAAATATATGTGGACGATATTATTTTTGGCTCTACAAATCCTATATACTGTAAGAATTTTTCAAACCTCATGGTGTCACGTTTTCAGATGAATATGATGGGAGAGTTGACTTTCTTTCTCGGATTACAAGTCAAACAATTTTCAACGGGGATTTTTATCAATCAATTTAAATACATTCTTGAAATTCTTCGGAGATTCAAAATGGAAAATTGTAAATCGATTGGTACCCCAATGGCACCTGGAACTAAGATTGGCACTGATCCTTTGGGAAAAGCTGTTGATGTTAGGACTTATAGATGGATGTTAGGTTATTTGATGTATCTTACTTCCAGTAGGCCAGATATAATGTTTTCTACATGCTTATGTGCCAGATATCAGGCCAATCCTAAAGAATTCCATCTGTCTGCAGTTAAACATATTTTTAGGTATCTGAAGGGGACTGCAGATCTTGGTTTGTGGCATTCTAAAGATACTAGCTTTGAACTAACAACATCTTCAGACGCAGATCATGCTGGTTGCATGCTAGACAGGAAGAGCATGTCGGGTTATATACATTTCCTCGGTGATAAGCTCATCAGTTGGGCATCAAAAAAGCAATTATGTGTCTCCACTTCAACGGCCGAAGCAGAATATGTAGTTGCTGCTAGCTGCTGTTCTAAGGTCTTGTGGATGAGAACGCAACTGCGAGACTATGGTTATCACTACAATAAGATCCTGATTTATTGTGACTCGAAAAGCGCTATCGCGATATCCGCTAATCCTGTTCAGCATACGAAAACCAAACACATTGATGTCAGGTATCATTTTATAAAAGATAATGTCGAAAAATGAACAATTGAACTTTACTTTGTAAAAACTGATTATCAGCTTGCAGATTTGTTTACCAAACCCTTAGACGAAAAGAGATTCAATTTTCTTGTCTCTAGGCTTGGTATGCTCAATCTTAAGAAATAATCAGTGGTTACCTATTAAAGTTTTCTCATTGTAAATTTTTCATCATTTCTTTATCATTATTCCTGAAAGATATCTGCATTTTAATATTCTGTTCATGATCTCAGGGGGAGTGTGAGAAGTGCTTCATAGATGATCAATGTTATTTTGAGGGGGAGCATATCTAATTTCTGTATATACTTATCTGTCGAATTTTTGTGATGCATGATTTTAGGGGGAGCATTACAAGTCAAAGGAGTATGGCTATGACTTCTGATTATTTCAGATCAAAACTCGTACTTTAATTGTTTTACTGCTTTATGTCTTTTAATTTCTGTGAATAAAGTTGCTTTGACTATGACCTTAAGACTTTTGCAGTTTGAGAGATGCTTACAAGATCATATCTTTATGACTTTAAGCTTGACTTCATGAGATGTAAGACTGCACGCAAAAAGGTATAATTCTTTATCTTCATCTCATATATGGTTGAAAGAAGGACAACTTTCAATCATAAGAAAACTTGTTCTTAAATGTTCAAACCACTTCCGATTCTTAAACAGATTTCATGAATTGGAAGTGTGATTTTAAATGTTTTCAAGATCTATTTTGTGCTTCAATGTTTAACAAACCGTGTGTTTCTAAAGATATATACTTGCGTATTATCTTGTCTATATACTTTCAAGTATTCACACACACCGGTTTAATATTGACCAATTTTTCGATGGTGATACACCCCGCTTGTATTTCAAGGAATTCTTGAGCGTCATTTCATTTATGAACGTCATTTCAATAATGTCTGTATTTTTGGTTCATATAGACAATATCCATTTTTGTTGACCATAAGCTTTGATTGCTATATCATTTAATTATGATCATTTTTCATACAATGTCAGATTTTTCAAACAAGTATCTTGCATTCTTGTTCATTCATTCAATTTACTTGTTTGAAAATACTTTAATGTTTTAAATGCTCAAATCCGATGATTATATTCTGAGCATACAAACACCTGACTTGTATTTGAGTTTTAACTGATAAAGATAAATCATCTGAGCAACACATGCTTTCTAGGAAAATATGGGATCTTTGTGCTAGAACTTAATTGAAACTTCTATGGATTCACGTCAACCAGTGTTTCCTTCCCAAGAAGTTAATCCTTTAGTGATTGAGTGTGAGGAGTCGAAAAGAAATGAGTGTGGGATGTGTGATGAGGTAAAATGGAAAAGAGAGTTTGGTTAGATGTGAGCTTTAATGATTAAAAAGCAAGAGGGTGTGAGGACAGAGTAAAAGAATATCAAACTCTGCACCAACTACTTTCTGAGTCGGGCAGCCACATTACTAAAGTTTCACAATTCTTTGGTGAACTTTATTGAAACAAGCAACTAGCCCATGCCAACTCTTGACATTAACCCCACCAGCCACACATTTTCTTCTCAACAAGAAAATGTTTCATTTTTCAATGGGGAAGCAACACATTTACTATCTGATTTTCTTTTGGAAAATCGATATTGAAAAGAAGGAAGTCTGCCCCACTTTCGCACTTCAATCTTGCACATTGAGTCTGTGTTTCTCTACTGTTGCCTCAGTGGTTTACACAATATTGAGCCTTTAAAAGCAGTCATATGTGCTTAATTCTTTCTATCACTTGCACGAACACACAAGGAATTTGTTTTCTTGTCATAACGTTCATAGAAATTGCCTTTGTGGTGTTTCGATGATTGAATGGAAGACCTGGGGGAGTGAACATCATAAAAACTCCTTTACAATGTGTATTCGTTACACACAGTGACTTCGTGTTACTGACATACATCTTTAACTGATTCATCTGTTGATTAAGGTGTTACATTCATAATTTGTCTGGATTTGAAAAGATCTAGATGAATATCTTGGCAGGTTGACTGTGAATCAGAGGCTCAGTTCAACAGATCAGCATGGTCAAAGACATTTCTTGGAAAAAGTTTTGATGATGTCGATGCTCTATTCATCAAAAAGGGGGAGAACATAATGTTTGAAGAAATGTCCATTACAAGTTGTGTTTCAAGATATGTTTGAAAGAAGAAAGATTAACCAAGAGATGGGAGAACACAAGTTTAGAGAAAGTATTCTGAAGATATGCTAAATTGATACGTTTGAAAGAAGAAAGATTAACCAAGAGATGGGAGAACACAAGTTTAGAGAAAGTATTATGAAGATATGCTAAATTGAGAGAAATTTTTCTTTGAAGATACTTTGCTAAAAGCATTCTGAGCTGAAACTGGAGATAATTTCTTTCCATCATCTGAAAGAGAATTTTTCTACGTCTCTTGGGAAGATTACAAGATGTGTTAAAGAAAAAGAGAGGGATTGCATTCTTTCTGAGCTTAAAGAGAAGATTGGATTGCTAAATCTTGATCCAAAGGGGGAGATTGTTAGATCACAGATTTATTGGATTCAAGATCATCAAGATTGAAGATGAAAGATTCAAGAAGTCTAAGCTCCAAAGTCAAACTTAATAAACGTCTAGGTCCTTTGTAATAAATAGTAAAAGTTATTTCCTTGTATTTTTGTTATTTTTGTCTTTTCCCTAAATAGGTATAAGGTATTTAGGTGATAGGGTTGTTGGTGAAAAAGGTATGCCAAAATAGAATACATCAGCCGCCAACTTCATTCTAGAGAGGAGAGAGAGAGCTTAGAGAGAGAAAACATCCTTCAAGAGAAAAACCTTGTAAATCGTTTGGTATTGTTGAATAAAAAACAAGTTTGTTAATCTCTTGTTGTGAATATATGTTTATGTGATAAGAAACTGAAAGGGACAATCAAATTCACATATGAACTATTTTAACTGATTCATATATGAACCTTTGTGATTCATATATATGAACTATATGTTAATATATGAATCAGTTAATTAGTTCATATGTGAATCACAAAGATTCATATATGAATCTGTTAATTAGTTCAGCTGATTCACATATGAACCTACAGTTAATTAGTTCATATGTGAATTAGTTAATTGATTCATATATGAATCAATTAAAAGAGTTTATAATATGAATTACACTGGTTCACATATGAACATATAGTTCATATGTGAATGATATAGGTTCATATATGAACTCGTCCCGTGTATTTGTAAAAATTACGAAACCGTCCTTCTATTTTTGGAATAGCCGCAACTTTTGACCAGTCAAAACCGTAATTGTTGACCTGTCAAAGACGCAATATTTGACCGGTCAAAGCCGATCTTGACCGAATGAAAGGATATAATTAATTCTCTATTTCTCATATATTTAACATTTCTCAAATGAACCTCTCCATATATATATATATATAGGGGCTAAATCAAATGAGAACCACAAATATGTTACAAATATATGAGAACCAATATAAAAATATTTTTTCACATAATATATTTTCACCAAATGTTTGGGTTTAATATATTGCTTCACATATATTTGTTTCATAATATGATAGTTTTACATGTATTTGTTTCACCACATTAATATTTTTACGTGTATTTTTCATTTCAGTAGGTGAATCAATTTTTATTTTTCACGTGTAATCTTTTTTCACAAGGTGAACAAAAACATATATGAAACAATATTAATCATAGATTTTG
Source organism: Arctium minus (assembly GCA_954870635.1). NCBI lineage: Eukaryota > Viridiplantae > Streptophyta > Magnoliopsida > Asterales > Asteraceae > Arctium > Arctium minus. The sequence goes on from OX941082.1 coordinate 22,667,488, forward strand.
ATAAAAAAAATCATGTAAAAACATATTTTTTAGAGTAAATTACACCAGGGGTCCCTGTGGTTTACTCAGAATCTAGATATGGTCCCTATTTTGAAATAATTACACCAGGGATCCCTATGATTTGCATTTCGTTTCACCTTGAGTCCCTGGGGGACCTAGGTGCCGTTTGTTTTTTAAGAGGTCTAAAGTCCGAAGTCTTATTTTAGTTATGATTAATAAGAGGTGGTGTGTAAAAGGGTCTGAACGATTCAGACTTAAGAGCCATTAAGAGTTTTTTTTTAAAACAAACAAACCCCTAGAGTGCAACGAAATGCAGAGACCCATAATGAAATTTTCAACAAACCACAGGGACCCAGAGTGCAACAAAACTCAAACCACAGGACCTAGAGTGAAATGAAATGCAAACCACAGGGATCCCTGGTGTAATTATTTTAAAATAGAGACCATATCCAGATTTTAAGTAAACCACAGGGACCTACGGTGTAATTTACTCTATTTTTTATATCGGTTCTTACGGGGTTGTAACATATTTTTTGTTCTAATTTTATTATCGACATATATATATATATAATATATATATAGGGGTGGGTTCAAACGAGAATGGGGGCTGTTTAAAATAATAAAGGGACGAATCTCTGGCAATCATTTTTAAAAATAATTCCCAAAATAGAACTTTCCGAAATGAACCTTAAAAGGGTATTAAGATCATATTATAATATGAATTAATTTAGGATATTATTGACTTCCTAAAAATTAGGGATTACAATATACCATCTTTTTTCTTTATTCATGCAAATCTGGTAAAATCCATATTGGTAATTAATCTTGTTCTGTTTGTTTTTTCAAAAAAATCCTGAATTTGCAACCCAAATCACAAATGATTATATGATAAATAAGTTGAAGGTATAATATACAACCCAAAATCACATATGATTATACCATAAATAAATTGGACAGATAAATGAATTAACAAAATCACATATGATTATACCCAAAATCATGTGTCATTAGACTATAAATGAATTAACAAAATGTTTATCTATAATTCTTAAAACCAAAATCATATGTGATTTTGTTCTAACTAATTTGGGCAGAATGTTTTTACTAACTTTGCAATTTTAAATCATATGTGCTCATCCATTTAAGATCATAAATGATCCAAACGAAAACAAAAATGACCATGATTAATCACTGGATTTCACATCCATGGAATGCATCTTTTAAACCTCCTTCCTCGACTCATAGATCTCCGGTGACTACCTCTGATGAATCCCTCTCTGCCTACCCCATCATCTTTTGAATCTCCGATTACGAAACCCTAATCGCAAAAATCACAACCCATCTGGCTCACCCCGCTCAAAAACGCCTACCTTTGGGTCACCGATTGGAAGCCGTCTGCGGTGTTTCGGTTCGTCGATTCATTGCGGCGACCTGGGGCGGGGCTGGCGGATTTGATGGAGGAGCAGGTGAATATCTTCACGGTGGCTGGCGAATTTGATTGAAGGGTTGAGAGTGAAATATGGATTGGGATGAAATTGAGAAGCGATGGTAGTGGTGGTGTGGCTCACGGTGGTTGCAGATCGAGAGGCTGATGAGGGTGGTGATCGATGGTGGTAGTGGTCGTCGGTTGAGAAAGAGAGTGGAGTGGTGGCGATTGGGATGGTGGCGATGGGGATGGTGACTGAAAGAAAAGGGAGAGACGAGGGAGAGGTAAATAGGATTAGGGTTCTTTTTGTTTTTTTTTTTCCTTTTCTTTTAAACTTAATCAATATTACTAATTTCTTAAAATAAACAATTACTAATGAAAAATGACATTTATACCCTTTTTTATTAAAATAAACAATTATTAATTTCTTAATTATGATTGGTCCAGAATTGTTCTTTTATTCCTTTAAATCGTTACCATTCTCGTATGAACCTATCTCTCTCTCTCTCTCTCTCTCTCTCTCTCTCTCTCTCTATATATATATATATATATATATATATATATATATATATATATATATATGACATGTGAATTTAACCAACTTCTGTCAATTCTCGAGCTCAAATCAAGGGGATTTTATGTGATTACAATCGCAACAACGTTTACGACATTGTTGCACCAAAATCATTAACAATGATTAAGAAACGAGCTGCAATTTACATATTCGAATCTATGATTTTTAGGGTTTATAATGTTCTTCAACAAAACTCAAAAATTAACACTGCTCAAAATGAGATTCAAGCATACCATACCATCTTAAAACCGAACAAAACCATATGAAAACTTCAACAAAAGGTCAAAGATTTATACCCGAAATCCACGTTTCAACGCATATGTTTGTAATATTTCAAGACTTCAAAAGAAAATAGCAAATCAAAACCTTAATCTATAAGTAATTTTTGATACAAGAAAATAAACCGGTATAAAAATGTTTAAAAAAAAACAACGAAAACCAAAACTCACGTATCGAAAATGATTTTGGAACCGAAATAATCATGACAAACCAAGCACCAAACCCTAATATCCAAATCCTCACACCCATTCTCGGTTTCACTCTAATATCAAAACCACACTCATTTCGTTTTCAAACACCATCAAACCAATCCACACCTGAATAAATCACTTCAAACTTAACGCCTGGTTGCTCGCTTGCTTAATTAATTGCTAACGATCTAATCTCCTAACAAGATCCGTTTTGAGTTCCTCTTCGTCAATGGCACCAGGAATCCTAACCACCACATCTTGCAGCATTATCTCATTCACACACGACATGCTTGCATGCTGGATTTGTGCCTTCATTTCTCTCAAAGCATCCATTAGTTTCGCCGCCGGCAAGTTCGCATTCCCGGACTGCACCCTTATCATCGCATCCTCACCCACAATTTTCACTTCCACTTCACCAAAACCACTGACGTTATTAAGATTCTTGGTCGTCACCTTGTTATTATTAATCTTTGATGTAGGTTTCATCGACACCCGAGTTTGATACAAACCACAAGTGTTGCTGTTTTGAAGAGGGTTATCCGCAGTATCAGCCACTTCCAACTTCACTTTCTTGGTTTTCCCTTGGTGGTTGCTACGAGACTGCAACTGAGATTCCAGAAGGTCTACTTTAGCTTTCAATTCGTTGATATAGCAGACAGCATCCGCTAGGAGTGACGCTTTATCCATTCTTGACACGTTTGGGACAACGGATCGCAGGGCGTAGAAGCGTTGGTTGAGCTTCTCACGCCGCTGTCTTTCGGCCTCGACGTGGTTAACAGGAGGATCACGACCACCTGGCTTCTTTCCTTTTTTCTTCTGTATTCGCCTCTCCGTCGTGGCGAGAACGAGCTGGCAGTCGGAATCGGAGTGCTCCGATGCAGTTTCCGCATTATAGGTCTTGGTGGTTGTACCACCAGTACTACTCAACATGTTGTTCCTGTTCAGGCATAATTTTCCAACGTTCATGGACATCTGGTTATCGTGTGTTGTTGATTCAAAATCAATCATGTTCATACCCTCCTCCTCCTCGTGCAACCCGCCAGCCATAAACACCATATCAGCAAAAGAAATAATATTGTGATGATGATGATCATCGTTGAGGTTGTCTAATTTCATCCCTTGATTGGTGGCGGTGTTATCGAGGTGTTGTTGTTTGTGTAGGAAGAAATTAGGTAAGGCATCGGGAGGAGAGCAAGAAGAAGAAGAAGAACCCCCACCGAAAAGTGACTGAGCCTGATGACACAAATTCCACGACTCCTCGATGACATGATGCGAACCCATTTCTACAACACCGTTTGGTGTCGGGATGCAAACCAAAGTCTCCAACCCATGGATCCGAGCTTCTTTAGCTCTCTCACAGTTAAAAGAACGGAGCTGATCCACCCCACTTAACCAGATCAAAGTGTTTGAACCAAAAGCCGTACCGGGAACCGAACCATCTCCGGGGGTAAACGACCTCGTTAAGGAGATGACGTAGAACCATTCGGCGTCGGCACGGTTGTCTGGTCCAAGGAGGGCTTGGATTTCTCTGATAACAGACTTCCTGCTATCAGGTTCGGAATCGGAGGGCAAGGGGGTGATTGGAAGTTCGTTGTTGGTTTGGAGATGACCGTCTCCCCAGGACAAGGAGAGACAGCCATTGGAATCGTCGTTAAAGGTCTGCCAGAAAATGGCGTATGCCCATGGTTGAGGCTGGTTTTCAATAAGGTGTTGGAGCTTTTGTTGTAGGGTATGATCAGAAGGGGGAGGGATTGTAGTTTTGGGAAAGGAGACGATTGAAGAAGATGAAGATGGGGAGACAATTAGATCATCCATGGCTAAAAACTTGCGAACTTTAACTAATTTCCTGTTACTTGGGAGATGATGGTCTAGGATTGCCTCTATGAATCTATATAGCATTAAAAGATAGAACACTGCAGAGGCTGCAGTTGCAATCGTAGCAATTTCTGACTTTCATTTTTAAACTACCTTTTTAACATAATGCCTAAACCCAAATCAAACATTTTTAATTTTTAAATTGTACTTTTTGTGTTTATAATTACTTCTTTTATTTCTTTCAAAAAAAAATTACTTCTTTTATTTTTTATTTTCATTTTACATATTTATAATATTAACTTACAATAAATCATATATTAATTAAAATACCATAAAAATATATTATTTTAATCGTCTCATCAATAACTTTAAAATATACGGATTTAATCGTATTATTAAATATTATAAACACGTATGAATTATTTTCAATACTTACATTTTATATTCTTATAGTTACAAATTAAATAAATAAATATAAAGTGTAAAAATTAAAAGTAATTCGTATACAATAAATTCAATACGCGCGTACCTTACCTTCATATAGGTATCAACCAACCAAACAACCTGCCACACCCCCGACATGACATTTGTTTACTTGCCAAAGGAAATTGATAATGGCATTGGAAATCCCAACGAATATTCTTGTATTTATATACACTGAAAAGTTATTATCATTATAGTTATAGTGACTTTGTTGTCTAACACAATCTATTATCTATGCCTAGAGCTCATGTCTCCAATATTTGCAAACAACGACATTGTCTATGAGTTAAGAAAGCTAAAATTTGTTGCAAAGTTAATCAACATTGTTGGGAACCGAAGATGTGAACAAGTCTTTAATGCTTCTAGTTCAGAATTACTACTGCTAGAAGACTGCAAAGTTAATACTGCTGAGTGTTACTACTGCTAGTAGAATTAATACTGCTAGTCAAAGTTAGTGCTGCTTGAACAAAGTTAGTACTGCTTAGCTAGTTAGTACTGCTAGTGGTTACTGCTGCTTAGTAGTTAATGCTGCTAGAAGAAATTAATGCTGCTGAGCATAGTTAGTACTGCTTATGACTTAAAGAACCGGATAGAAAGGATGACAGCTGGAAAGAATCAAGATATTCATGGAAGGCTTGAAGATAATGATGGAAGATATACTGAAGATATTTTATTTATTGTAATTATCTTTTTATTCAGTATATGTACAGATTTGATAGAATAGTTTAGATATAGATTAATTCATTCATTCTATTTGTTAGAGAGAAAATCAGCCTCAAGGCATAGATCCTAATTCTAGAGAAGTAGAATTCGTATTGGTGAGCCTGTTCATCAATATTGAGGTTGTATGTTTAATCTTGTAACTTCAAGCATTCAATACAAGTTTACAAGTTGTTGATTATATACTGTTTTGGTTTACTGTTTTAGTGAATATCAAAGTGTTATTCCGCAAACTTCTTTGATATTAGTTTCTGAGAATTTATTCTTGTTAATAATTCGATCCTGACAAGTGGTATCAGAGCTAAACTCTCTCAGAAACATCTATTCATTCATCATGGAAAACCTTGCAGAATCAAACAGTACTCTGGTCTCTAAGGTTCCAATGCTTAAACCCAGTGAGTTTGACATGTGGAAGATCAGAATTAGACAATTCATTCTTCTTACTGACTACTCAATGTGGGATATCATTGAGAATGGTCCTTCTGAAGCAGGAAAGATAGGACCAGATGGGAAAAGACCTCCACCAAAGACAGATGGTGAGAGAAAGATCAGACAGACAGAGATGAAGGCCTTGAGCACTCTGCTCTTGGCCATTCCCAATGAATATCAGCATCAATTTTGCAACTGCACTGATGCTCAGATTCTCTGGAATGCTCTAGAGAAAAGATTTGCTGGAACTAAAAGTATCAAAAGAAATCAAAGAGATGTTCTAAAGCAGCAATATGAGAATTTCACTTCTTCAAAGAATGAGTCTATGACTCAAACTTTTGATAGATTCAACAAGCTCATTGGTGAACTGGCTACTGTAGGGGTGAAGATGGAACAAGATGATATCAACAGAAAGTTCCTCAGATCTCTTGGGGATGAATGGACTATGTACACTGTCTCATATAGACAGAGTGACAATCTGGAAGAGAAGGAACTTGATGATCTATATAATGATCTAAGAGTTTTTGAAACTGAGGTAGAATCCAAGAAGAATCCCACTGGTTATATCCACAATGCTGCACTTCTTTCAACATCTACTGATACTACTGCAAACCCTGAAGCAGTTAGTACTGCCAGTGGAGTAAATTCAGAAAAAGGCACTGGAACTATCTTTGAAGCCTTTTTGTCCAGTCATAGCAACAATTCCTTGATTAATGATGATCTAGATCAACTTCACCCTGATGACCTGGAGGAGATGGACATTAAATGGCAGATGGCCATGTTATCTATGAGAGTGAAGAAGTTTATTAAAAGAACAGGAAGGAACAACTTCTCTCAAAGAAGAGAAGATGGAGCTGGGTTTGACAAGACTAAGGTGGAATGCTATAAGTGTCACATGAAAGGACACTTTGCTAGAGAGTGCAGGAGTGTTGTTCCAAACAACAACCACCAACAAGCTCAGAATGGGGGATACAATCAAAACAAGAATCCTGCTCAAGCCCTTGTTTCTCAACAAGGAATGGGATTTGACTGGAGTGATCAAGCTGAAGAAGCCATTCAGAATCAAGCTCTTATGGCAGAAGTGTCTGATCTCCCCTCTGAGGTAATTTCTAATCTTTTTACTAAATCTTGCATAGACACTGTCAAAAGATACAGGGATCACAATCAAAGTATGTGTGATGACCTCAAAAGATTAGAAAAGGACAGAAGAGATTATGTGTTGATAGTAGAGAGATTTGAAGAACAGATCAAAGGCTTTCAAGCTAATGAACTGCAACATTCTTATGACACAAACTATTGGAAGTGGGAAAAGAATGAGTTAGAAACCAAATTGTCTAAGTCCTTAGAAGAGAATGATAGGCTGAAAGAGGAACTGTCTAAAGTTAAGCTTGACATAGAAAAGTTTTCATATGCTTCAAAAGCAATGGATTCTCTTCTAAAGGCTCAGATTCATGATAAAATGAAGCCTGGTATTGGATACAACAATACACCTCCTCCTTACAACAACAACTATATCTCTCCTACTTCAGACTTGTTAGAAACCAAGGAGAAAAAGGACTTGTCTGAGGAAGCTTTTAAGATAGATCCTTTGGATGAGGTAGTAGTTAAGGATTTGACTGAGAAAGAAGCCAGTGAGAATAGGGATAATACTGTGAGTAAAAAGATACCATTAGAAAACAATATTATCACCAATGAGGGATGTGGGAAAATCTGGGTCAAGTCCAAGGAGATAGAGAAGACCAAAGGAAAGGATAACAAGGTCCATTACAAACAAACCACGGTTGTGAATCCTGGATCTTGTAAACAGTGTGCTTGCAATAAAGCTAAGAGCCTAAATTCTGGTATAAAAAGAGGTAATCAAAGAAACTGGAATAATCAATGGGCTCAGAAACAAGGAGTTGATCTGAATAAAATCAATAGACCAAAACCTTGTTTCATATGTGGCAGGTTGAATCATTTGGCTAAGTATTGTTACTTTAACCCTATTAACCAACAGATGAACTTTCAAAGATTTGTGCAAAAACCTGTTGGTTATAGGAAGGCTGGAAAGAAACATGTGATGAAGAAATCTGTTGAAAGTAAAGGCCCTTTGAAAAATAAGGTTTTAAAAGAAAATATTTTACTATGGGTACCTAGAAGTACTAACAGTGTTAGTATTGCTAAAAATACTAGTGCTGCTGACACAGTTACTACTGCTAACAGTGTTAGTACTGCTGAAAATATTAATGCTGCTAACACAGTTACTACTGCTAACAGTGTTAGTACTGCTGAAAATATTAATGTTGCTAACACAGTTACTACTGCTAACAAGGTTAGTATTGCTAAGCATGCAAGTGCTGCTAAGGCAGTTAGTACCTCTAAAAACAATATTGCTTCTAGCAAAAATGTTTCCAAGCCTATTATTGTGACAAAATACTCCAAGCATGAGGAATCAAAGTTTAAAAATCTTGTCAAGAAAGAATGCAAGTATTTTGATGAGAAAGGGGTACCCAAGACCACTTTGGCTTGGGTTCCTTATTCAAACTAACTGATTTATCTAATGTGCAGGGCAATCAACAGCTCAAGGGAAAGAGCATTTGGCATGTTGATAGTGGTTGCTCTAGGCACATGACAGGTAACATGTCATGCCTTCAGGATTTCAAGCATATCAATGGAGGACATGTTGCTTTTGGAAATGATCTTACTGGTGGTAAAATAAGTGGCAAAGGTAATGTCACAAAAGGTAAGATGACATTTGAGGATGTCTACTATGTTGATCAATTGAAGTACAACCTGTTAAGTGTATCACAGGTTTGTGACAAACAACATAGCATATTATTTACAAACACAGAGTGTATGATCCTTGCTCCAGAGTTCAAAGTAGTTGATGAAAGCATGATACTACTTAGAACTCCAAGAAAGGACAATGTTTATTGTCTAGATATGGACAATGTTGATAGTGATTCATCCCTAAACTGTCTTGTTTCAAAAGCTTCTGTGGATGAATCCTCTCTATGGCACAGAAGGATGTGTCACATGAATTTCAAGACCATGAACAAACTTGTTAAAAACAACCTTGTAAGAGGTTTACCTTCAAAAGTCTTTTCATGTGATGATCATTGTGTTGCTTGTCTTAAAGGCAAACAGCACAAAACTTCTCATAAGACCAAAGAGTTAAATTCTATTTCTTCTTGTCTCCAGTTATTGCATATGGATCTGTTTGGTCCTACAAATGTTATGAGTATAGGCAAGAAATCTTACTGCTTAGTTATTGTTGATGATTACTCCAGATTTACTTGGGTATATTTTCTAAGGACTAAGGATGAGACAAGTGGACTGATCAAATCCTTTATTCTAAGAATTGAAAACCAAATTAATCAAAGACTAAAAGTCATTAGATCAGATAATGGAACTGAGTTTAAAAATCTTGATCTAAACACCTTCTGTGAAGAGAAAGGTATTGAGAGACAATATAGTGCTCCTAGGACTCCTCAACAGAATGGAGTTGCTGAAAGGAGAAATAGGACACTAATAGAGGCTGCTAGATCTCTGTTGGCTGATTCAAAATTGCCAATTACCTTCTGGGCTGAAGCAGTTAATACTGCTTGTTGTGTCCAAAACAGAGTTCTAGTGGTCAAGCCAAAGAACAAGACCCCATATGAGCTTTTAAATAAAAGAAAACCTTTCATTGGATTTTTCAAACCTTTTGGGTGTCCTTGTACTATTCTCAATACCAAATCTTACTTAGGTAAGTTTGATAGCAAAGCAGATGATGGATTTCTTGTTGGCTACTCATCTCAGAGTAAGGCTTACAGAGTCTTTAACTCTTCTTCCAGAATAATTGAAGAAAGTGACAATGTCAAATGCAATGAGAACATATCAAATCCAATTGGGTCTGGTCCTTAGTGGCTATTTGACATTGACTCACTAACTAACTCTTTTGGTTTCAGTAGTAATGATTATACAGGTACAGGGAGTGGAGGATCAGGGACTACACAAGTCTCAGAAAGTATATCTCAATCTGTGATATTTCCCATACCCACAGTGAATCCTGTTGAAGACTGTGAAAAGGAACCATCTACTGGACCAAGTCAAGGTGAAGAAGAAAGTAGAGATGAGGAGACTCAAGAAAATAAAGAACCAGAAGTTGCTACTGAAAACACTTCAGTTGAGTTGAATGACTCTAATCTAGAGGTGGGACTTAATGAAGAACCTAGTCATCACACCAGAATACAAAAGAATCATCCTCCACAGCTGGTAATAGGAGATATATCCTCTCCTATGATGACTAGAAATAAAAGTAGACTTCAAGAAATACAAGATCAACAACACACAATGCTTTCTTGCTTTTTATCCCAGCTTGAGCCTAAAAAGGCACATGATGCTATGAAAGAATCCAGTTGGATAGAAGCCATGCAAGAAGAGCTACTGCAGTTCAAGCTGCAAGATGTTTGGGTTCTGGTAGACCTTCCTAAAGGCCAAAGGGCAATAGGAACAAAATGGGTCTTCAGAAATAAGAGAGATGAAAGAGGTATAGTGATAAGGAATAAAGCAAGGCTGGTGGCTCAAGGGTATACACAAGAAGAAGGAATAGACTATGAAGAAGTATTTGCACCAGTGGCCAGGATAGAAGCAATTAGATTATTCCTGGCTTATGCTTCCTACATGAAATTCAAAGTCTATCAGATGGATGTGAAAAGTGCATTTCTTTATGGTTCAATTGAAGAAAAAGTATATGTCTGTCAACCACCAGGATTTGAAAACCCCAGCTATCCAGACAGAGTATATAAATTGAAGAAAGCACTTTATGGACTACATCAAGCTCCAAGAGCATGGTATGACACTCTGTCATCCTATCTCTTGGAAAATGGCTTTGAAAGAGGAGTCATTGATAAGACTCTATTCATCATGAGAAAGAAGAAGGATATCTTGCTGGTCCAAATCTATGTTGATGATATTATCTTTGGATCAACAAGAGACAACATGTGCAAGGAGTTTGAGGAACTAATGCATCAAAGGTTCAAAATGAGTTCCATGGGGGAACTTACTTTCTTCCTTGGACTCCAAGTTCAACAGAAGTCAGATGGAATCTTCATCTGTCAGTCCAAGTATGTGCAGGACATTCTAACCAAGTTTGGTTTCTCAGATTCAAAACCTGCTAGCACACCTATGGAGACACACAAGCAAATAACAGCAGATCTTGAGGGGGAGGATATGGATGTTCATCATTAAAGATCCATGATTGGCTCTCTCATGTATCTTACAGCCTCTAGGCCAGATATAATGTTTCCAGTCTGTGTGTGTGCAAGATTCCAAGTTAGGCCAAAGCAATCTCACTATCAAGCTGTTAAGAGGATATTCAGATATCTCAAAGGGCAACCCAGATTGGGACTTTGGTATCCTCATGACTCATCATTTGACCTACTTTCATACTCAGATAGTGATCTAGGTGGAGCAAACTTGGACAGAAAATCTACTTCTGGAGGATGTCAGTTTTGGTGCAAGACTAGTCTCATGGCAGTGCAAGAAACAAACCACAGTATCCACATCTACAACAGAGGCAGAGTACATAGCAGCTGCAAGTTGCTGTTCTCAAGTCTTATGGATTCAGAATCAAATGTTGGATTATGGGGTAACCTTTCTACACACTCCAATTTTTATTGATAATAGCAGTGCTATTAGCATTGTGAATAATCCTGTCAAGCACTCAAAGACAAAGCACATTGAGATCAGGTATCACTTCATAAGAGACTGTAATGAAAAGAAACTTATTCAAGTTGTAAAAGTTCACACTGATAATCAATTTGCTGATCTATTCACTAAAGCTTTTGATGTGGGTAGATTCACTTTCTTGGTAACAAGTGTGGGACTGATCAACTCTGAATAAGCCCCTTCTCAAAAAGTGGTTCTATACCTGTATATTGTTTATTCTTGGTGTTACTAATCTTCTTTTTCAGGATATGCATAGCAGTACTCAGTGTTTCGCAAGTTTAAAGGAGTAAGTTAGTTAATACTGCTAGTAGTTAATACTGCTCTCAGTTAATACTGCTAGTTAGTTAATACTGCTAGTAGTTAATACTGCTTTCAGTTAATACTGCTTTCAGTTAATACTGCTTTCAGTTAATACTGCTTTCAGTTAATACTGCTCTCAGTTAATACTGCTAGTTAGTTAATACTGCTCGTAGTTAATACTGCTTTCAGTTAATACTGCTAGTGGTTAATACTGCTCTCAGTTAATACTGCTAGTTAGTTAATACTGCTCGTAGTTAATACTGCTCTAGGTTAATACTGCTTATGTTCCGAATACTATAAATACTCTTTGCCCGCCTAAAAACTCATAACGACTCTTTGCATACTATTCACTTGCGCTCTAAACCCTTTCTCTCTCAAAGTTCAAAGTTTTCAGGCAAGAATCTTCAAGGTCAATGGCATCAATGGCGTTCATTGACGAGCACAATGAAATCGCGATGCTCCAAAAGCCAAAACAAGCAGAAGATTTTCATCAGATAGTCGACTTTCTGAAGTCTAGCCACATTGCCCATGCTCTCACTATGTCTCCTACTATCTTCATAGAGCATCAGAGGCAATTCTGGGCACATGCCACCATTGTTTCTGAGGATGGTGTGCAAATGATCAAGATGATAGTCTGTGGCAATCCATTAACAGTTACTGAAGAGGTAGTTCGCATCAGTCTACGTCTAGACGATGCCTCTGGTATAACTTCTATCCCTAATGATGAACTGTTTTCTACGCTTTCAAGAATGGGGTATGGAGGCCCATTGGGTGTTTTTAAGTTCTCAAAAGCTAAATTCTCACACCAATGGCGTTTTCTTGTTCATACCTTGATGCACTGCATTTCTAAAAAGACCACTGGCTGGAGTGAGTTCAACAGTCCCATTGCTTATGCTTTGGTCTGTTTGGCCACTGCCAGAAGGTACAATTTTTCACATATGATGTTCAATGATCTTGTCTCAAACATGGGAAACAAAAAGAGCTTTTATATGTATCCCAGGTTTGTTCAAGCAGTAATAAACCATGAATTGACGGATATTCCTCATTCTGATGGAATATATGTACCAAAACCCCCTAAAGGCAAGGTTTTCTCAAATATGAGAAGGTCTGCTAGGGACTCGGAAGGAGTAGACACCCCATTTTTCTCTACAATGATGGTGGTGTCCCAAACTAATGAAGGTATGGTAGCAGGGTCAAGGCCCCCCTTAGACCATCCCACTGCTAGCCAATCCCAACCTTCCCACTCTAAATCAATTCCCCAGTCTCTTCTTGACAAACCAACTTCACCAATCACCCATACTTACAAAAGGAAACAGGTAAAGAAGGCTCCTTCCCTTCTTGTACCATCAACCACTAAGCCTACTAGCCCTCTAAGGGAGAATTCTCCCTTAGAGAATATCCATAGGGACAACACAGGGGTGTCTCCCAACCCCAAGGAGGTGCTCTCTGAGGAGGAGGTTGAGCATATGGGTACTGAGGCTGCCACTACTTCTGCTAGCACAGAGAAGGACAGTGGTAACATAAATAAGACCTCACCCATGGCAACTTTGAATGAGCAATCATTCAAAGGTCCCTGGTGCCAAGAAACCAAGGGGGTGGACAGTGCTTCTGCTAGGCAGAAGACTTCCACTACAAAAAGATCCAATGATCCTTCAAAAGAGGGTAACACTTCTGGAGAGGGTGAGGACAGATATACTTACTATGAATTGATGGAAACAATGGGCAACATCAACCAAGATGTTCTCAAACAAGGCAAAGAGATAGAGGAAATGAAATTGGTAATCTTGTCCCAACAAGTGCAGATTACCAAACTCAAGAAATTGGTGATGAAGCTTGTCCAGAAAAAGAAGAAGAGACAATTTGTGCTAAGGAGAAGGAAATCTAGGAATGATGCTCCCAAAAAGGGGGAGATCAACATGGAAGAAGCTACAGAAAAGAGGGAGCTTGATGGTATGAAATATGGTGGTGAGGGGGAGAAATTTGATGTTGAGGGGGAGCAGGAAGCAGAAACAGAAAGAGAACCAGTGCAAATAGAAACACAAGAAGCAGCAGTAACAACAGAGCAAGCAGTAGAAATCATTAATACTGCTAGTTCAAATAAAGCAGCAGAGATAGTGAAAGAAGTATTAACAGATCTTGAGATTGCAGAAACCTTACTTAAAGCCAATAATGATACTTCCAAGGTCACTTCAAAGACCAAAGGAGTAATCATCAAAGATCAAGGTGAAGTGATCAAGAAAGATAACAGTAAGAAGGCAATGAACAAAGACAAAGGAAAAGCAAAGATGGTGGAATATGATCAACCAGTCAAAAAGCAAAGGTTGGTTGAATCAGATGAAGTCTTAGCCAGGAAGATGCAAGATGACATTGAAAAGGAAGAAAGAGTTCAGGTTGAAAAGGACAGGGAAATGGCAAAGGCTCTAGCTGCTGAACTAAATGAAGCCTATCAACAAAGCCTGGCAACTGAAATTGCACAGAAGAAAGCTGAAATTCTGAAGAAATCAGTGGTAGTAAAAACAGCTGCAAAGAAGAGAAAACCCTCAAAGACATTCCTAGGTACCCAAGAGAGAAACAAGATGATTATATTTCTCAAAGGTGCTGTAGGAGTCAAAAAGGAGATGTTCTCCAAAATGTCTTTTGAGAAGATTAAAGAGTTGTATGATTCAGAGATGTTAAAGCTTCAGGGGAATGAAACTGCAAGGGTGAAGATGGAGAAGATGATGAAAGAAAGTAATGATTTTCTGATACAAAAGCCCTTTCCAGATGAGCAGGAAACACCATTAAAGAAAGAAGCTACTCTGGGAGAAAGTCTAAGGACTTTAAAGAGAACCAAGATGATGGCAAGGAGAAAGTCAATCAAGAAGCCTAGAATAGCTGAAGGAGAGGCTGATAAGGTTGTTGAAGAAGAAGGGGTGCCTGAGTCATCTGAAAAGAAAGAATCTACAAGTACTGATGATTTAAAGATGTACATGGTAGTGATGGACAAAGTTCCTGAACCAATTTCAGCAGAACCTGTTGGTATAAAGCCTCCTGAAGTTATTCATTGGGATACATTGACATTGGATGGAAAGGAGTACATTAGACTCAAGAGAAAGGATGATAAGTATGAGGTATTCAACACTTGGGTCAAGATTGTCAGAACATGCTCTAGGTCAGATCTTGAAGAAATGTTTGAGATAGGAATGAAGTTGTATGCAGATATACTGAAGGCTTCAGGGATTTCAATTACAAAACTGGTGATGGAGTATCTGTATATGATGTTCAAGCCTGATGAAGTAGAGCATGTGATCAAGAGTGTGTTCAAATCAGTCAACAAGTGGACTCTATATGAAACTAGTGGAGTATATGCAGTGACTTTGGATTTAAATCACACTGAATACTTTCTAGTGGATAGAGTATATAATCATAGCAGATTAAAGCTTCATGCCATGCTGAAGAAGAAGCTAGGATGTGTTCCAGATTCAGAAATGGCTAAATACTTGATTCAAAGAACAATTAATCAGAGTTTGGGATTGGATGCAAACACTGGAATTTAGGCCATGATAGAGTTTTGGGAGCATCTTGAAGAAAATTTGAAGAACTTGACTTCTCTTCCTAAAAGTCAAGTTAGGGGGAGATTGTTGGGAACTGAAGATGTGAACAAGTCTTTAATGCTTCTAGTTCAGAATTACTACTGCTAGAAGACTGCAAAGTTAATACTGCTGAGTGTTACTACTGCTAGTAGAATTAATACTGTTAGTCAAAGTTAGTGCTGCTTGAACAAAGTTAGTACTGCTTAGCTAGTTAGTACTGCTAGTGGTTAGTGTTGCTTAGTAGTTAATGCTGCTAGAAGAAATTAATGCTGCTGAGCATAGTTAGTATTGCTTATGACTTAAAGAACCGGATGGAAAGGATGACAGCTGGAAAGAATCAAGATATTCATGGAAGGCTTGAAGATAATGATGAAAGATATACTGAAGATATTTTATTTATTGTAATTATCTTTTTATTCAGTATATGTACAGATTTGATAGAATAGTTTAGATATAGATTAATTCATTCATTCTATTTGTTAGAGAGAAAATCAACCTCAAGGCATAGATCCTAATTCTAGAGAAGTAGAATTCGTATTGGTGAGCCTGTTCATCAATATTGAGGTTGTATGTTTAATCTTGTAACTTCAAGCATTCAATACAAGTTTACAAGTTGTTGATTATATACTGTTTTGGTTTACTGTTTTAGTGAATATCAAAGTGTTATTCCGCAAACTTCTTTGATATTTGTTTCTGAGAATTTATTCTTGTTAAGAATTCGATCCTGACAAACATGTCAATAGGTAGCGTCGTGAGCTCATGAGATTGATTTAACCATGTGATGATGATCAGAAACTAAATGTCGAATACGATTTGAGCTTCAAGTCAAAATTTCATGTTTTCAAACCAAAGATTATTTGTAATGGAAGGGGTTAAAAGTTGACATGTATCTCTAAGAGAATGTAATACTCTCATTGATTTCCAAAGGATGAATACAAAGATATATACAATGAGACCTCCACTATTCTTGAAAACTAAATTAAGTATAAATTAGGAATTCTAAATAATCTACAATATTTACCAAAGATACAATATTGCTACCCCCCCCCGGCATTGGAAGCTGGAGGTTCCCCTACGCTGAGCCTGACTCGAAAATCGTCAAAAAGGATGCGTCGAAGCCCCTTCGTAAAGATATCAGCTATTTGGTATCTAGATGGGATGTGTAGAGCACGTACTTCTCATCGGGAGACTTTTTTGCGAACAAAGTGAATGTCCATCTCAATATGTTTAGTTCTTTGATGTTGTACTGGATTGTCGGATAAGTATATGGTACTTGCATTGTCGCAATAGACTAAAGTGGCTTTGCGAATAGGACAATGAAGCTCTAAGAGAAGATTACAAATCCAACAAGACTCTGAAACCACGTTTGCAACGCCTTTGTATTCTTCCTCAGCGTTTGAGCGAGATAAAGTGGGTTGAAGTTTTGAAGACCATGAGACGAGGTTATCGCCAAGAAGACACGGTAACTGGATGTGGATTGGCGAGTGTCAGGACATCCGCCCCAGTCAGCATCTGTATAAAAAATCAAGGAGTCAAAAGATGATTTGTATAAGTGTAAACCCAAGTTGAGAGTCCTTTGAATGTATCGAATGATACGCTTTAGTGCATTCATACGTTCATATCGAGGATCATGCATGTGCAAACATATTTGTCGAACGACGTATGAGATATCAGGTCGTGAAAAAGGGGAGGTATTGTAGGGCCCCGACAAGACTACGGTAACGAGTTGGGTCACTGATTGAAAGATGTTGTCTTTATAACGAGTAACGACAATCCCAAGAAAGTAACTAAAAGTCCCGAGGTCTTCATTGCAAATTTGGAGCTTAGGGAGCACATAATGGTTGGCGGAGACAGTCATTAGATGTGGTGAAAATGATATCGTCAACATATAATAAAAGATAAGCAATGTCATTCCCTGATATATGA
Organism: Arctium minus; assembly: GCA_954870635.1. Classification (NCBI taxonomy): domain Eukaryota; kingdom Viridiplantae; phylum Streptophyta; class Magnoliopsida; order Asterales; family Asteraceae; genus Arctium; species Arctium minus. The sequence goes on from OX941082.1 coordinate 22,684,894, forward strand.
ACAGTGAGTGATCACATTTACTGTGAGAGAAACCGAGGGTGTAAACATAATCAGTAAATCTTTGGTACCACTCCCGAGGAGCTTGTTTAAGGCCACATAGAGATTTTTTTCAATAGGAATACAAAGTCGGGATGTTGTGGATCTCGGAAACCCATCGGTTGGTGCATGTAAACTGTTTCGTTTAATGTACTGTGCAAAAAGGCATTTTTTCACATCAAGCTGGTGAATGGCCCATGACTTAGATAATGCAATACTGAGAACAGACTGGATGGTTGAAGGTTTAACCACGGGGCTGATCAAGGTTTCATCACAGTCTATGCCCACCTGCTGAGATCTGTCATCACCAACAAGACGGGCCTTGTGTCGCTCAAAATATCGATCAGAGTTATATTTATGACGAAAAACCCACATATAATGGATAATATTAGTATTTGATGTGGTGAAAATGATATCGTCAACATATAATAAAAGATAAGCAATGTCATTCCCTGATATATGAACAGTGAGTGATCACATTTAATGTGAGAGAAACCGAGGGTGTAAACATAATCAGTAAATCTTTGGTACCACTCTCGAGGAGCTTGTTTAAGGCCACATAGAGATTTTTTTCAATAGGAATACATAGTCGGGATGTTGTGGATCTCGGAAACCCATCGGTTGGTGCATGTAAACTGTTTCATTTAATGTACTGTGCAAAAAGGCATTTTTTCACATCAAGCTGGTGAATGGCCCATGACTTAGATAATGCAATACTGAGAACAGACTGGATGGTTGAAGGTTTAACCACGGGGCTGATCAAGGTTTCATCACAGTCTATGCCCACCTGCTGAGATCTGTCATCACCAACAAGACGGGCCTTGTGTCGCTCAAAATATCGATCAGAGTTATATTTATGACGAAAAATCCACATATAATAGATAATATTAGTATTTGATGGATGAGGGACTAACATCCCCGTCTTATTCTTAATTAGTGCAGTAAATTCGTCACACATTGTGGCTTTCCAATTTGGATCGGACAAGGCGAGTTTGGGATTTTTTTTGGTATGGGTGAGGGTTGGTGAAGATATGAGAGGTTAAAAGTTGTTTGGGTTTAAATGTGTCGACTTTCGCCTGGGTTGTCATATGGTGAGTTGAAGTGGAAATGGGAGGTTGGGTTGTTGAGGTTGAGGAAAAAGTATTATTTGTAGGTGGAATGATGGTCGGTGAGGTTACAAATGAGGGGGGTGGGGCTATTGGTACGGGTGGGGCAGTGGGCACGGGTGGGACAGTGGGCGAGGGAGTTAGGTTTTGTGGCATGGAGATAGGAGTAGAAGGGGGAGGGATTGGGTTGTGGTGCGTCGGAGAAAGAGGAAAGAAGTGGTGATGGGTCGGTGTCAAGAAAAGAGTAGGATGAGAGGGAAGGAGAATGAAGACTAGCAAAAGAAAAATGGACTTATTAAATTTAACATGGAGTGAGATAATAACATGAAGTGGTGTTGGTCCCTAATAAGTAAAACAATATTGTAGAAGAGGGGGGGTTGAATACAATACACAAATATTTCACTTAATTTTAATTCTTTTATTGATATAAAATATCAAGAATTACACTTAGTAAGCAAAAGATTGTTGCAGAAAAGGACAGTAAATTATTCTAACGATCTTACACTAAGAAAACTTTTAGAACACAACTTTAGAAAACACTAAGTTTAAAAGCTATGAAGATGAGGAGAATAGTTGCCAACTTTTCTTGAGTGCATTGAGTTCTCTTGAGCTGAAAGCGTGGTTTGCATGGAGGAAGTCTTCATCTTTATATAATACCCAATGCACTAAGTGCAAATGATACTTATCAAATGTAGATTGGATCTTTCAAATTTTTTTCAATAAATTATAAGATATTTGAAGTGACTTATCAATATACAAAATGTACTTTTGTACTATGATAAGACAATATATCAATAAAATATAACTGGTACAAATCTTTTTGAGATCTTTTGGAGAAAGTCACTATCAGATTAGAACTTGGATGAATATCCTCTATGCAAAAGAAGGTTCCATTCATTTTGTCAGAAGGATGTTGGAAATAAAGGGGTATAGTCAAATCATAAGGATTTGACTGTAGATATAGCCAAAAACTTAAGAGCGTTCTGCAAAGGATGTCTGCCGAAGGATCGACAAGGTGTTGGCCGAATAAAGGAGATCGGTAGAGGGGACTCCTGCCGACCAATCATACAAGCATCGACAGGAGTGGAGTCTGCCGAAGAATGTGTATCTCTTCGGCAGGGGTAGCTTAGCACTTGTAAAGTTTGTCTTTATCCGCATCAGTAGGCTCAATTCATGTTGAGTTCGATTGGTCTTCGATTTCACCGATCTTTTATAACACAACTAAGCTATCACAAAAGAACCAAAAAATATACTAAGTATGGAGATGTACAACATTTTACAAATATAAAATTACAAGCCGAAAGGGGAGGTCATCTTCAAATCTTTGATGACTCAACAATCTCCCCTTATTTGATGATGACATCCCATACTTAAATAAAAGAGTAGAGTTTCATGAATAATGCATTTTGACCCTATTTTTACTCTTTTGGGTTCTTTTTCACATAAACCATTCTTTTTTTAGAGTATCCGACATTTACATGTATAAATGAATGAAAGAATAAGCTATACACACTATTTACTTTAAGAAATTTTTTAATTGTATTAATCTTGTAGGAAGATTACAATACAAAGCAAAAAGAAGTTAAGTACAATGATATTAAAGATAGAAAACTAAGATTCTTTATAGGGATCACGCGGGATGGCATCTCTCTTCTTCAACTCGGCAGTTACAGCTTGATAAAGAGCCACAACATGATCACCTATTGGAATGATCAGAAGAATCCCAGAGAGGAAGATATTATCGGAAATGGAGATCTGGTGGGCTCTGAAGAAGCGAATTTGGCTTAAGCCATCGTTGAAAAAGATCCCGTACTCAGGCTCAAGGATGACAATAGTAGAAGGCTGAGGCACTAAGGTCAGTACAGATAGATCAAGGTTGGAAATGTTTGGAACTTTTCATTCCTTGGCCGTCTGTTGGAATACACCTTCCTTCTTGGAGGACCTGGACTTTGGCTTGGAGGAGGAGGGGGGATTATCGGCCTTTAGTTTGGTAATGATGTCTCGTTCGGCAAGAGTGTGCTCGATGTTGTACTTTTGTCGGTAGGATCTGAACCTTGTCTGAAGTTCAATAATGAACTTTTCAACTTTATTTTTGTAGGCACTCCTACTCTTGTTCAAGCAGTCAATGATCTCGAACCACTCAACGATGTCCTACAACCTAAGCCAATCAAGCTTTCGGTACATCTTAAACCATCCTCCCTTTCGATGATGTAACACACTTAAAATTGAAAATAGCAGATAATTTAAAACTTCTAAAAATCTCTTAAGTTTAACACTTAGAATAACAATTATCTAAAGTTCCAAGGGCAATAAACACCAAAACATGTATCAGAGTTCAAATGGAATTATCTACTCCCACAAATGGGAACAACGTCTAACGGGTGCTACTAAAACCTTCGAATCTGCTATCTTCTCAAAACCGGATGACGTCACTAAACCATCATACTGGAACTTCTACCAAGCTCTAAACACCTCTCAGATCCACCTAAGAGATGATATACATGTCGATAAAAAAAAGTGTTAGGCTTAACGCCTATTGAGTTAAAACAGTTTGCATCATATAATCATGAAATGTTTAAAAATGATTCATTATTTTAAAAACGACCATCCCTGAAATATTAGTTACAAAAAGGCTTTGATCCCAAACCGTAATATTCTCAATACCAAACATCCCTTTTCAAATAATGTTCATCATTCAATTTCCCAAGAATGCACCCACGAGTTATTTCATCAAAATGTTATTTATATAAATAAAATGGTACGTTTTTAACACCGAAGGTGTGGGTAAGGGAATACACGAAAAGGACACCTTTCGGTGACGAGGGAGACCCGATTCCATCGAATGTGGCGGAACACATAGTTAAACAACTTATCAACGTTTACAAGATTCACTTCGGGTCATGGATCCTCGTATATGGCTCCTCTGAGCAACCACCGCAAGATGCCCAAATGTCACTAGTCTACTCGACCTCTAGATGAGTGCCACCACAAAAATCACAAGTCTCCGTATCCGGTTCACCATGGGCACCACCGCAAGACATAGCTCCGTATACGGCTCTCCAAGAGCACCACTGCAAGCTTACATAAAAACATAACATGGGGACCACTCACTAGACTCAAACATGGACATAAATGGAACTCCATGATGAAAATAACGGCTCATATGCCTACGGATCCGATGCATTACAGTCTAAAACATTACATGACCCAAATGAATGACTACGCACTTGCATTTTTCATATAAACTCCACATTGAGCCATTTAAACCGGACGACGTCCCAAAAATCATTTAAGTAATAAAGAAGCCATAATGCATCATAAGACATTGGCAAAATAATAAACCCATTATGGCTACATGAGCCAAGGTCTAACTTTTCCAAAATGACATTTTCCAAAGTATGGTTGGCCGAAGGCCCAAATCGTAAGGTTTACAATTAACCAATATTCATAAGGTCCAGAATGACCGTTCCCAATAACCCAAATAAACGCCATTAACTTCCAACATTAAAAACTCGTTAGGTTGGTAAAATCACCAAATAAACCATAACCAAGTAATTACCCATAAGATTCCAACTCTTAAAATCAATCCATCAAAATCCATTTGTAACCCAAATTGCACATTAGCAACGAAATATGTTATTCAAATCCTTCAAAATCCCATAAAATGCTTACTAATGGATCAACATCGACTTTGGTGGCCAAAACGCCCAATATCACTTTATAAATTATTTATAAATATCTAACAACCCAATATGCTCAAGAATCCCAAAACAATCAAAACCCATTTGAATATCACGTGAGCACATAATTGTATGTTGAAAACCCAAAATATTTAAACTTTGACATGTATATAGTTTTGTAAAGCAACTAGAACTCAACTTGCTAGATTTAGACTAAATCTAGGTTTTACCCACAATTTAAGTACTTTAGACAAGATCTGATTCTTCCTCTAGCTCGAAGTCTTCCACCACAAACCTTAGTTACAAACATTTTTAGATTAAACCAAGTTCCCATAAATGGAAAGGAGATGAGAACTACAAACCCTAATTTCTTAGGAGGAGAAGAAGAGAAGGTTACCTTATTGTTATTCCCAGATTCTAGTTCCTAAATGCAGTTAATCAAAACAAACACAAACAAGAATCGATTACCTGTTTGATTTCACTTTCAAATTCAAGATTACAAACTTTCTCTCTCTAGAACTCTCTCTCTCTACAGATTTCTTTCAAACAAACTTTCTCTCTCTACAATCAGACAACTTCACGTACGTCTAAACAATACAAGATAAAATCTATTTATACCAACTCCTAATACAAGGAAAATAAAATACAAAAAACAAATACAAAGACACTTTGACTTTTATTACAAAAGACTTTGACTTTAATGAAATTTGACTTTTTCTAGCTTTGACTTTCTTGACCTTTGACCTTCAGTCTTCTTGATCTTGTATCCAACAGATTTATGCTCTAACAATCTCCCCCTTTGGATTCAAGATCACTGTTGAAAGATCTAGCAATTCAGTCTTCACTTTTTAAGCTCTGTCAGTACAATCTCCCCTTTTTCTTTGACTGTATTCTTTCCAAAAACTGTATTCAAACGATTAACAATCTCTCCAAAACTTTCACAAGACACTTTCAGATTTTGAAAAGAAATTATCTTCAGAATCAACTCGGATTGCATTAGCAAATAATCTTTAAAGAAAATTTCCTCAAATTTTCAGAAATTCTTTGATCTTCTTCGAATCTTTACTTTTGAATCTTCTGACTAAGACATTTTGGAAAATCTTCTCTCAAAACTTTATCATTTCTTGATATCATCTCCCCCTTTTTGATGATTTGAGCATTTATATCATCAAAACTTTTCTCCCAAGAAATGTTTTTGACCATTCTGATCTGTCCAAAAGCCTCTGATTCTGTGATCCATAACCAAGTAATCATCTAGATCTTTTCAAATCTAGACAAAAATAAGAATATGTAACTCCTGAATCAACAAATGAATCAATTAAAATGCCTGTCAGTAACACGAAGTCACTGTGTGTAACGAATACACAATATAAAGTAGCTTTTTGATGTTCATTCCCTAGGGCTTCCATCCAATTATCGAAACACCACAAAGGCAATTTCTATGAATGTTATGACAAAGAAACAAATTCCTTGTGTGTTTGTGCATGTGTAGAAAGAATTAAGCACGATGATTGCTTTTCAATAAGGCTCAAAGTTGTGTAAACCACTGAGACAACAGTAGATAAACACAGACTCAATGTGCATGATTGAAGTGCGAAGGTAGGGCAGACTTCCTTCTTATTCAATATCCAGATTTTCCAAATGAAAACCAGATAGATAATATGCTGCGTCCCCAGAAAAATATGAAACATTTTCTTTTTGAGAAGAAAATGAGTGGTTGGTGGGGTTTTAACAAGAGTTGGCATGGGCTATTTGCCTGTTTCAATAATGTTCACCAAGAATTGTGAAACATTAGTAATGTGGCTGCCCGACTCAGAAAGTAGTTGGTGCAGAGTTTGATATTCTTTTACTCTTTTCTCACACCCTCTTTCTTTTGATCATCAGCTCACTACTAACCAAACTCTCTTTTCCATTTTACCTCATCACACCCACACTCATTTCTTTATAGACTCCTCACACTCAATCACTATTGGATTAACTTCTTGGGTAGGAAACACTGGTTAACGTGAATCCATAGAAGTTCATTTAAGTCCTAGCACAAAGAACCCATATAATCCTAGAAAGCATTTGTTGCTCAACTGGTTTAACTATAGCAGTTAAAGCTCATATACAAATGTCAGATGTAAATATGCTCAGAAATATAATCATGAAGATATGAGCATTTTAAAACATTGAAGATATTTTCAAACAAGTATACTGAATGAATGAACATGAATGCAAAAGACTTGTTTGAAAATCTGGCATTGTATGAAAATGATCAGAAATGAAATGATATAGCAATTAAGGCTTATGGTAAAAAATAACGGATATTGTCTATACGAACCAAGATATAGACATTCTTGAAATGAACGTTTAGAAAAGAAATAACGCTCAAAATTCTTTGAAGTACAAGCGGGGTTTCTTACCATCGAAATTATGTTTCAAATATGAGACATGGTAAAAACATTTTAGACAAAAAATTGAAACCGGTGTGTGTGAATACTTGAAAGTATATAGAAAAGACAATACGCAAGTATTAATCTTTGGAAACACACGGTTTGTTTATCAATTAAGCACAAAAATAAAATAAAAACATTTAAAATCACACTTCCAAATTATAAAATCTGTTTAAGAATCGGGAAGTGGTTTGAACATTTCAGAACATGTTTTCTATATCTGAAAGTTGTCCTTCTTTCAGATATATTTGAGATTAAGATAAGAAATTTACCTTTTCGTGCAATCTTAGATCTCATGAAATCAAGCTGAAGTCATTAAGATATGATCTTTTAAGCTTCTCTCATCCTGCACAAGTCTCAAAGTCTAGTCAAAATTTATTCACAAAATTTATTCGAAAATAAAAATAAAAATAAAAAACGTAAAGCAGTAAAACAATTAAAGTACAAGTTCTGATCAGAAATAATCAGAAATCATAGTCTTAATCCTTTTGACATGACTTATATGCTCCCCCTAAAACCATGCATCACAAAAAAATTTGTCAGTAAAATAAAATGCAGAAATTAGTTATGCTCCCCCTCAAATGAATGTAAATCATCTAAAATCTTCTCTTACTCCCCCTGAGATCATGAACAAACAATTAAAGTACAAATATTCTTCAGACATAAAAATAAAGAAAATGATGAAAAATAAAAATTCTTAACTTTATTAGGTAACAACCGATTATGTCTTAAGATTTAGCATACCAAGCTTAGAGACAAGAAAATTAAATCTATTTTCATCTAAGGGTTTGGTAAATAAATCTGCAAGCTGATAATCTGTTTTTACAAAATAAAGTTCAATTGTTCCTTTTTCTACATTGTCTTTGATAAAATGATACCTAACATCAATGTGTTTGGTTTTCGTATGCTGGACAGGATTAACAGATATCGCAATTGCACTATTTGAGTCACAATAGATTGGAATTTTATCAAACTTGAATCCATAGTCTCGCAGCTGTGTTCGCATCCACAATACTTGAGAACAGCAATTGGCAGCAGCTACGTACTCTGCTTCAGCAGTTGATGTGGAAACGCATAATTGTTTCTTTGATGCCCAGCTAACGAGCTTGTCTCCAAGAAATTGAACGTGACCTGAAGTACTCTTTATATCCAACCTGCAACCTGCATGATCTGCATCTGAATAAGCAGTCAGTTGAAACCCTGTATCCTTAGGATACCACAGACCAAGATCTGCAGTCCCCTTTAGATACCTAAAAATCTGTTTGACAGCAGTCAAATGGGATTCTTTGGGAGCAGCCTGATATCTAGAACATAAGCATGTTGAAAACATAATATCTGGTCTACTAGATGTAAGATACATTAACGATCCTATCATACCTCTATAAGTCCTAACATCAACACTTTTACCCGAAGGATCAATGTTAATCTTAGTACCTGGTGCCATCGCGGTTCCAATTGGTTTACAATTTTCCATTTTGTACTTCCGAAGAATGTCCAAAATGTACTTAGATTGGTTAATGAAAATCCCCATAGAAAACTGCTTAACTTGTAATCCGAGAAAGAAATTCATCTCTCCCATCATACTCATTTGAAAACGTGACACCATGAGGTTAGAAAAGTTTTTGCAAAATTTTGGATTTGTAGAACCAAATATTATATCATCAACATAAATCTGAATAAGAATAATATTAGCTTTTTCCTTTTTGATGAATAAAGTGGTATCAACCTTACCTTTAGAAAAACCGGACTTGACCAAGAATTTAGATAAAACGTCATACCATGCTCGAGGGGCTTGTTTTAAACCATAGAGGGCTTTGTCCAAGATATAAACATGATCTGGCTTCTCTGGATTGATGAACCCTTCTGGTTGAGATATGTACACTTCCTCTTTAAGAATGCCATTCAGAAAGGCTGTTTTCACATCCATATGAAAGACTGTGAAATTCTTATGAGCTGTGTAAGCTAGAAACATGCGGATTGCTTCTATACGCGCTACTGGAGCATACGTCTCATCGTAGTCTATGCCTTCCTCTTGCCGGTAACCTTTGGCAACAAGTCTAGCTTTGTTCCTTATGACAATACCATCTTCATCCTTTTATTCTTGAATACCCATTTAGTTCCTATCATTGTTTTACCTTCTAGTTTTGGAACTAGTCTCCAAACCTTTAGGACTTCAAACTGATTTAACTCATCTTGCATGGCAGATACCCAGTCCGAATCAGTAAGAGCCTCTGATACTCGCGTTGGCTCAATCTTACTGAGAAATGAGTCATGCATACATTGATTAAGAGTCGCTGGCCTCGTTTGTATATGCTTGTTGAGATCTCCAATTACTTGATGTAAAGGATGCTCTTTGGTCCAGCGATGCTCATGAGGAAGTGGAATAGATACAGATTGAACATGATCATGATCTAGAAATCCACTTTCAGAATCTTCAGTTTGAATAATATGAGGGGAGTTTGCAGTTGAAGTCTCAGGTACAGAAATGTCAGTTGGAACAACAGATTCTAGCTGTTGAGTAGACATTGTATTACACCCAACTGAAACATTTACTTCTGGCTCAACATTTACTTGTACATCTTCAACTGTAGGAGTAATTGTAGGAATGTGAGTTTCTGACTGAACAGGGGATTCTTGTTCATTTATGACATCTGAAGTGACTGGATGATTGCAACTTGTATCTTCAGACCTGTCAGTCACAACAGATTTAGGTATATTAGAACCTAGAAACTTATCATAAAAGAATTCAAATAACAAATCTAAATCAGTTAAATGTGAAATAGATGTAGAAGCATTATTCGAATTATTGGCTGTAGAAGCAGGTTCTGGACTGATCTGCCCAGAAGCTAATACTCCAGTGATCACGGGTTCTGAACTGAGTTGTTCAGAAGCCATATCTTCATCGAATGTTACATTAACGCTCTCGACAACTGTCTTTGACTTCTTCAGATAAACACGATATGCTGCCGATGTTGAAGAATAACCAATGAGGATACCCTCGTCCGCCTTAGCACTGAATTTATTCAGACTCTGTCGTTAAGCAAAAAACATTTACACCCAAATATGTGAAAATACTTGATTGTTGGTGTTCTGTTGTTGATCAACTCATATGGAGTCTTTTGAAAACGGTGGTGTATCATGGATCGATTTTGAGTATGGCATGCAGTCGACACAACTTCTGCCCACAAGAATAGAGGTAAGTCCGATTGGCTAAGCATAGTCCGAGCGGCCTCGACTAGCGTCCGATTTCGCCTTTCGACTACTCCATTTTGTTCAGGCGTTCGAGCAGCAGAGTACTGATGTGATATCCTGACCAATTCGAGATATTCTTCAACTATCTTGTTTTTGAACTCTGTGTCGTTGTCCGTTCGAAGAAACTTGACTTGTCGCTGCATTTTCACCTGGGTCGTCTTTAAGAAAGTAATGAGAACTTCGGGCATCTCATCTTTTGATCGAAGAAATTTGACCCATGTGTATCTTGAGTAATCGTCCACAATAACCAACACGTATTTCTTTCCACCCAAACTCTAAGTTCTCATTGGACCACACAAATCCATATGTAACAATTCTAACGGAGAACTAGTGCTTGGTTCAGGCTTCGGTTTATGCGGAGCTCTCTTCATCTTACCCTTCTCACATGCAGCACATAAGTGTTCTTTCTCGTATTTCAGCTCAGGAAGTCCTTTTACCAATTTCCCACTAACCAACTTATTGATATAACGAAAGTTCAAGTGAGATAAACGTTTGTGCCAGATCCAACTTTGCTGCAATGAAGCCTTTGTCATCAAGCAAACTTGATTGTCATTCTGTACCTTTGAAAGATTGATGGTATAGAGGTTCGTCTTTCGATTTCCGACTAAGAGTTCATTGCCATCTTCCGTACGAACCGAACATCTCTTAGCTTTGAAGTTGACCTCTAACCCTTTATCACAAAATTGACCAATGCTGAATAAGTTGTGCCCCAAGCCTTCGACATAACTCACTTTACTGATCGTTATGTTGTCTTGAATAATGTCACCATATCCTAAGATAGGTGAAAGCTGATCATTTCCAAATCTGACATTTCCACTGAATTTCTCTGTATAGTTAGACAATAAAGCTTTTTGCCCATTCATATGCTTGGAACATCCACTATCCAAGTACCACATATGCCGGGTCTGCAAGAGAAATCAGGAGACAATAGATTTAGGTACCCATTTAAAAACGAGTCCTAACAGATTAGCACAAGATTTTGGTATCCACTTGAAAATGGACCCTCTGTTCTTTTGGAAACCTTTAAAAATATTTGATCTTGAAGAATACACATGATAAGATCCGAACCAATCAGAAGAATTATGAGAGTAAGCAAAATCATTTCTCCGATAATAATAGGATATAATTGAATCAATTGCGTTATTGAATATCGCTTGTAAGAAGTTACAAGGTTTTGTTTTTGTGAAGCAAATTGATCAACTACATCAGTATCACTACTAACTGATCTATTACAAGAATTATCAGAAACTGATTCAGCTTTCTCATCACCCTTCCTTTTTGGTCGCCATTCAGTTCGAGCTTTCGACCTTTTCTTGCTTATATCTGAAATACAAGATGTAGATTTATTAGGAAAAGCAGATTTCTGAGACTGAGTTTTCTTTTGTGTACCAGTGTGTTTTTGTTTCTGTAATCGCTGTTTCTTATGTTTCTTACCTTGAGAATAATAATCAGCAGTTACAGAAACTGGTTCATCAACCTTAGTTAATGATTTAACAGTTTTAAGAACACTAGGTAACACCTTTTCATTTAAAAGACAAGTAGAATGATCAGGAATAATAGCATTAAAGTCAAACATATCAATTTCGTCTATGCACCCATCATCAGAATTAAGAAAATCATTTGCAGACTCAAATAAGTCATCAAAATTATAAAGTGTCGGTTGTTTTCTGATGGCTTTCTTTAAGTAATGGGGGTTTTGAAAACCAAGTCCCCATTTTTCCTTAACATCAGCCTCTTCGTTAGGTGCATTCAGAAAAATGGTTTGATCTGTTTGGCCTCTTGCATAGAGTTTGGCTTCCAGACCATTTACCTTCTTATTCAAAAGCTTGTTTTCAACCTGCAGTTTATGAACAGTTAGTGCAGATTCTCTTTTCTCACATTCATACTTAGAAATCTTAACTTCAAAATCAGAAATCTTCTTTTCAAAACAATCTACTTGAAATTTAGAATCAGAAGCAGACTTACGTAAAGAATCAATCAGATCTTTGTTCCCAATAACAGACTTATTGAGTTCAAAGATCTTATTGTTTCTTTTAGCAACTCTGTCTTTTTCTTTCTTCAGTTTTACTTGAAGATCATTAAGCTCAACCATCATAGCTTCCATTTTGGTTACAAAACCTTTTTCAGTTAAGTTTAATACCTCATCAGCTGTCTCGTCATCTGATTCATCATACTTCACTTCTTTTCCCATAAGACAGAGATGAGTAGTTTCTTCATTCTCTTCCTCTTCACCTTCTGAATGATCCAGCCAAAATTCGTCCTCCGCCATTAAAGCGATGCCTGCTTCTTGCTGTTTGGCCAAAAGAAGTTTGTTCTGATAATACTGAGAATTACGAACTTTTGGCTTTCGACAATCTTTTGCAAAATGACCAATCTTGCCACAGTTGTAGCATTTGATTGGATCACTTGCTGGCTTTTCTGCAACAGTGTAGTCATTCATGAACTTCTTCCTTTCATCAGGTTTCTTCTCAACATATCTGTTCTCTTCATATCTCCTTCCTTCCACCCTTTCTCGGTGCTCATGATTCTTTGAACTTGATGAAGAATACCTTTGAGAATTTGATCCCGGCTTCTTGTAGAATTTCTTTTGAAATCCACGGTTCAGTAAAAGCATAGCTTGTTTCAGACTTTCTCCATCATCACCATCTGATTCAGATTCAAACTCAGAACTTGTAAGCACTTTCTTCTTTTTTTTCTTCTCTTTCTTTTCTTTCTTTTTCTCTCCGGCTACCAATGCATAGGATCGGGAACCTTTTCTTCCTTCTTTTTCTCAGCTCTTTTCTCTTCCACTTCTTCTTCATTCTGCCTCAAAGTCTCATAAACCTCATGTAACGGTATTTCATTCAGATCCTTCATTTGTTTCATCCTACGCGTATGCTTCTTCCATTCAGGTTGTAGGATACTTAGGAATTTGACATTATTCTCCAACTGCTTCTTTTTCACTTTGTTCTTTGTCAGTTCATTCAGAAGCAAGACAAACCGTTCATAAGTATCTTCCAGGCTTTCATTCTCTTTGGCTTTAAATTCTTCATAACTGTTGATGCAGTTAGCCACTTTCATCTGATTCCCGACCTTGGATCCCATCATCATCTTTTGCAATTGATCCCACATCTTCATAACATTTGCTTTGTAACTATCAATCTTGATGTAGATCTCATTCGGAATGCTCTGAAGAAGTAAGGATCTTGCTTGTTTATCTGCTTTGTATCGGCTTTTCTGTTCTTCAGAATATTGAGAGATATCCACTGCCACTGTTTTCATCTTTTGATCTCTTTCCTCAGTACCATCTTCACTATCAGACGAGTCATCATCAGGTATTTGAACCGTGATTGGTACCATAGGACCTTCTGTGATTGACAGCATAATATTTTCTCCATTTGCATGTCTGTCTATAAAATCAAGGAATCTGTCTTTCCACTGTTCGTACTCTCCTTTGAACAGAACAGGAGGCTTGACATCAGTGCCAATGGAAAGAGCATCTTTGGAAGTCATATTGTTTAAACCTGTTTGAAAAATATATATGCAATAGGAAACTAGAAACTGATCGTTAGTCCAAATGAAACAATCAAGAAAATACAGAAAACTAGAAATATTAAATCAGAAATTTTGATCACAACCAGAAATATGTCCCCCTTCGCAGACTTAGAACGGGGGCAACGCCCTTGCGGGGTCGAGGGGCAGTGCCCCTAGAAAAAATAATTTTATTATTAAAAGCCATAATACTATATTGAAAAAATTGTCTAAGTCCTGAAAATCGCAGCACTGTTTGCGTTACACGTTACTGGCACAAGATGATAGTTTGCGTTACTAGTGTCAGGCGCAAGACACACTTTGCGTGACAAGAAACTAACGCAAACCAGACTTTGCGTGTCGTGAAAAAGGCATAACGATGAACTTCGCGTTTCCCATTACAAACCCAACTTTGCGTTTGTAGTTAAAGACGCAAACCCAACTTTGCGTTTGTAGTTATAGACGCAAACCCAACTTTGCGTTTGTAGTTAAAGACGCAAAGCTCACTTATCGCTTCTTGTTGAAGACGCAAAGCTCGCTTCTCGGTTCTCGTTGAAGACGCAAATCTAACTTCTCGTGTCTCGTTGAAGACGCAAACATCACTTTGCGTTTCTCATTGAATACGCGAACCTCTGATGAATGAAACATTACTTTGCGTACCTGTTGAACTTACACAAATCTTGTTGAATGAAACGCAAACCTTGATGAATGAAACGCAAACCTTAATGAATGAAATGCAAACCTCTTAAACAAACAAATTTTCACCAAAAAGACATCTAGACCTCGAAATCTAACTCAAAACTTCGACAATTTGATCGTTTAACCATCTAGAACACAATCTTAACAACTAATTTCGATCAAATACACAAAAATGTATAAATCGACTCAATTACAGTGCACAGGACTCGTGAACTTCGAACTCAACTAAAATCAAAATTAACGATCGATTAAAGTGCAAATTGATCTAAAACTTATACAGACTCGATCGATAACATTTTTCTAACAAAACCTAATCATTTACAACTCCAAAAACACACTAAAACTCAAAATCAACATGGACATTGAAGAACACAGATAACACTTTTTCTTGATTTTTCGATTTGGATCTGCTCTGATACCAATTGTTATTCCCAGATTCTAGTTCCTAAATGCAATTAATCAAAACAAACACAAACAAGAATCAATTACCTGTTTGATTTCACTTTCAAATTCAAGATTACAAACTTTCTCTCTCTAGAACTCTCTCTCTCTACAGATTTCTTTCAAACAAACTTTCTCTCTCTACAATCAGACAACTTCACGTACCTCTAAACAATACAAGATAAAATCTATTTATACCAACTCCTAATACAAGGAAAATAAAATACAAAAAACAAATACAAATACAAAGACACTTTGACTTTTATTATAAAAGACTTTGACTTTAATGAGATTTGACTTTTTCCAGCTTTGACTTTCTTGACCTTTGACCTTCAGTGTTTTTGATCTTGTATCCAACAGATTTATGCTCTAACACTTATCTTCCACTTGTATCCACCAATAATATACTTCTAGGGTTACTAATATGACATCAAGCTCAAGTTCATCAAAAGATGGGAGATAGTTTGACGAAACCCTAGAAACTTAGAAATCCTTGAAATGAGATGAAATGAATAGCTTCACACCCTTGCTTCCAAAACCCCACTTAAAATGTGAAGAATCTCCTTAGAAAACACGAGAAGGCACCTTAGAGACTCAAAAATCCGATTTTTAGGGTGAGGGTTCGGTTCTTGGGGGAAATGAGTGAAGTGGGTGAAGATAACAAATGAAAGGGGCTGAAAGTTCGAGATTTAAAGCAACTAGGGGCCGACGGCGATAGTGCCTGGCGATTGTGCCCGGGGCACTCTCGCATGGGACGTACCGTGGGCACTCCTCCGCTAACGATTGTGCCTTGCGATTGTGACCTTGGTCACTCTAACATGGCACTATCGCCTGGAGTGTACCACGGGTGGTACCACCCCCGCGAGAATGACACGGCGACAGTAACTTCTGTCACTGTCGCCCAGACCTTCTCGATCCCTGAAAATGACCTTTCGAGTCCAAGACATCCCTAACTCGATCCACAACTCGGAAAGGAACCTTACCCAAGAATTAGACCCATAAGCAAAGGATTTAGGAGGAAAAGACGTAAACTAGAATTTACCAAAAATCCGGGTGTTACAATCCTCCCCACCTTAATGATTTCGTCCTTGAAATCTCGACCCAGAAGTACTATTCAAGAGTGGTCCGCAAATTATATTCAATTATGCTTTCATCTCCATAATTATTAATCAGATATATACTTCTCATTTTTTCAACAAAGATATTTTCTGAATCATCGAATTATCCTCTACTCAATAATATCAATATTTGATATTAAAATCTTAACTTTTGTATCAGATGCAAATACCTCTATACCAGATAAATATCTTAAATTATCTATCAGATATCAACACTGTTATACATCATCATGCTTAATATTTATCTAAAAGATTTAAGATTCCTAAATAAATATATATATATATATATATATATATATATAATCTAAGGCAACCCTAGTCTACATAAACTAATGCTCTGATACCAACTTGTGATGTCCCGTTTTTTTCATATCATCATAACTGCGGAAGCGTTCTAACAACAGTTCAATAGCCTAACATTTATAATGACTATTTTACGAACTATAACTCTTCATGCGATCCCTTAATGTCTTATCCTGATCTTACCTGAGATACATATATGGAATACATAAGCTTTATGCTTAGTGAACAATTATGGTTTCATGAAGAATTCATCTTTCATAAAACATATCATTTTAGTGCATGAATAACAATTCACTACACTTCTCATAATCATGCATAAAACCATTTATGTGAAAACATCATCATCTTTTAGTGCGAGATCTCATATGTGTAAGTATGCCAAACATTCTCAACAGGATCCTAGATCCCTGGGGTTCCGCGAAAGATCTTCCCCCTAGCGTCCTTTTTGCAAGACGTCCTCATTTCTTATACCCCATCGGGTATTTAACATGGTCATACTTTCACATGCATAAAACATTTCATATGTCATATGTAAAATACATGTCTTTATCATAAAATGTAATATAAGCATAACCTTATCTCATGTAAGGCTAACATGCCAAAACATCATTTCAAATATTAATCATGCATAAAAACATTTATATAGCATATATGTATCCCAGTAAATCTCATAATGTATGCACCTTAATTGCTTAACCATAGTGTTTGATGTACCACCCTAAAGTGGATGTAACTCCCTGATTTATTATTGGCATTTTTGAATGTGTATTATGAAATGAAATATATGTACGTATTTATAGTAAAATAAAATGATATGAACTGAATTTGAATGAGGCGGCCATTGAAAGGATATGGATTTGAAATTCATAACAATCTCAAATTCCTTCTTGCCTACGCTTACACAATATAATAGTAATAATAATAATAATAATAATAATAATAATAATAATAATAATAATAATAATAATA
The DNA here is from genome assembly GCA_954870635.1 of Arctium minus. Classification (NCBI taxonomy): domain Eukaryota; kingdom Viridiplantae; phylum Streptophyta; class Magnoliopsida; order Asterales; family Asteraceae; genus Arctium; species Arctium minus. The sequence goes on from OX941082.1 coordinate 22,702,443, forward strand.
ATAATAATAAATTTTATTTATTAATTATACTGTTATCTTTATCTTGTATAACTTTGTATACGTAACCCAAAACGTTAATTTGAACATATATTTTGGACCTATGCGATAGTACCTACCCATAGGCATGTTATTGCTATGTTTTTTTTCTGAGTTATACAAATTTTCGTAATCATATTTTGATCTTTTTGACATTTACGGTATCTAGACTTTTCTACATGTTTAAATACGAAATTTGGCATTAATCCGATATTTCTAGAATCCATAAATGACACATTTCTATAGTTTTGCTCAAGTGACCCTAAAATAAAAACATTATCATTTTTCAAATCTGAAAATGTCATTATGATTTACGTAAATCGTTGAGTCCAAATATATATGTATTGTGTAATTTATAAATCCATTTGAGTACTGAAACTAATAAACCGATATATTTAATATCAAATCAGTTCTATAAATAAAACTTTGTCGTTTTTCAAATCTGAAAGTTTTATCGTGACCGTCATAAATCGCAGGTTATAAAAGCATATTAGTCTCATTTCATAAAAATACATACGACTAGCTACTTTAAGTAAAACGACAAAACCTTTTAAATAGAGTTAATAATAAAAATATTATTATTATCTATATACGTACGTTTAATATATATATATATATATAAATTTATTGAAATATTTAATTTTATTATTTAATAAATAATCCAAATTATATTCAATTATGCTTTCATCTCCATAATTATTAATTAGATATATATACTTCTCAATTTTTCAACAAAGATATTTTCTGAATCTTCGAATTATCCTCTACTCAATAATATCAATATTTGATATTAAAATCTTAATTTTTGTATCTGATGCAAATACCTCTATACCAGATAAATATCTTAAATTATCTATCAAATATCAACACTGTTATACATCATCATGCTTAATATTTATCTAAAAGATCTAATATTCCTAAATGGTCATAATCTTGCCATTATTAAAATAGTAAAAACATGGTGTTACATCCAACTTCCTTTTCGTCACCATGGTCATTGTGTCCTCGGGGTGGACTCCACCGATCATTCCGTTTTCCCTCTTCTTCGATCTCTGCCTCTTCTTCAATATTTCGAGCATAGATATCTTCTATGAATTGTGATTCTTCAATCGCCACTCAGAGGGTGGAGGCTTTAGAACTTCGGACCATCGCCTTCATATCGGCCGGTAACCTTTTCAGATAAGTCTTGATTCTATCCTTCTCGCTTGGGACGACATGTCCCACTAAGTCCAACTTCTCCATGAAAAGATTGAAATATTCTCTTACTGACATGTTTCCTTTCTTGAGGGCTCGGAATTCCTCCTCTATCCGGTATATCGCCCTTTCGTTACAGTATTCATCCAACACTTTTCTCTTGAAAGCATCCCACGATAGTGATGAGGTGGAGGCAGCTCCATGAGTAGACTTGGTAACATTCCACCAAGTTAGATCCCAACCCCTCATCATGTGGGAGGCGAATTTAATCTTCTGTCCCTCCTCGCACTCGCTAGCGTCAAATGCTTGCTCCATCTCTTGGATCCAATTCATGCACACTACCGGGATCTCAGTTCCTGAAAATTCTGGCGGCTTGCTGCACAGGAAATTTTTCTATGAGCAGGTTTTTCTACCATGTCTCATATTAGCAGCGATGATGTACTCCATCCGGATTACCTTTCTGGTCTCGACTAGGCCTCTGTCATCATGCCCGGGGGAAATTTCTTACCTCCGGTCGTTGGCATTTCTATCTTCCAGTAATTTCATTATTCTTTCTTCTTGTCGTTCTATAGCTGAATTCATCACTTGGACCACGTTGGTCAACAGTTCGGAATGAGGGATTACTCTTTGTACGTTGGGTTCTGTGAGATTCAAACCCCCTCCTTGTGCGTACTGCGGTCCACCAATAGGCACCGACGTGACGGAGGAGTAGCACCTGGTTGACTCCTGCGGTTTGACTTTGAGTCACCATGCCTATAATATGCCCGTCCCCTTGGGCTTGTGCTTCCCTTCGCGCATCCGCCATTCTGGTCTGATATACACGAGAACGAGGTTATGAGATTATACCGACACTAGATTAACAACGAAGACATACTACTACACATATCAAGCATCATAACAATTGTAAAGTCAAGCATGCTCACGTAATATTGTATTCATAATATCAGTAGCTAAGTGAAATTATGAATATAATACACATAAGAATTCTCGTCACCATTGTCACGACTCTCAACTAGTGCATTTCTGTCGACCACTACGATCCACTCTCAACTTAAGAGTTCTATCCAACACGAACCAATCGTAACTTAAAGTCTCAGTTTAAGTCTAGGCATCTAAAACTCATACCTAGTTCACTTAAACTAGAGCTCTGATACCAACTTGTAACACCCCTAAAATTGAAAATAGCAGATAATTTAAAACTTATAAAATATCTTAAGTTTAACACTTGGAATAACAATTATCTAAAGTTACAAGGGTGATAAACACCATTACATGTATCAGAGTTCAAACGGAACTATCTAGTCCCACAAATGGGAACAACGTCTAAAGGGTGCTACTAAAATCATTGAATCTGCTATCTTCTCAAACCGGATGACATCACTAAACCATCCTTCTGGAACTTCTACCAAGCTCTAAACACCTATCAGATCGATAAGAAAAAGTGTTAGGCTTAACTCCTAGTGAGTTAAAGTAGTTTGCATCATATAATCATGAAACGTTTAAAAAGGATACATTATTCTAAAAATGACCGTCCCTGAAATATTAGTTACAAAAAGGCTTTGATCCCAAATCGTAATATTCTCAATACCAAGCATCACTTTTTAAATAATGTTCACCATTCAATTTCCCTAGAACGCACCAACGAGTTATTTCATCAAAATGTTGTTTATATAAATAAAATTATACGTTTTTAACATCGAAGGTACGGGTAAGGGAATACCCGAAAAGGACACCTTTCGGTGATGGGGGAGACCCGATTCCATCGAATGTGGCGGAACACATAGTTAAACAACTTATCAACGTTTACGAGATTCATTTCGGGTCATGGATCCCCATACACAACTTCTCTGAGCAACCAACGCAAGATACCCAAATGACCCTAGTCTAATCGATCTCTAGATGAGTGTCACCATAAAAGTCACAAGTCTCCGTATTCGGCTTACCATGGGCATCACTGCAAGACTTAGCTCCGTATACGGCTCTCCAAGAGCACCACTGCAAGCTTACATAAAAACATGACTTGGGGACTACTCACTAGACTCAAACATGGACATCAAAGGTACTCCATGATTAACATAACGACTCATATACCTACGGATCCGATGCATTACAGTCTAAAACATTACATGACCCAAATGAATGACTACGCACTTACACATGTAATAATCAACACTTAGACAATAATTGCATTTTTCATATAAACTCCACATTGAGCCATTTAAACCGGATGACGTCCCAAAAATCATTTATATAATAAACAAGCCATAAAGCAACATAAGACGTTGGCAAAATAATAAACCCATTATGGCTACATGAGCCAAAGTCTAACTTTTCCAAAATGACATTTTCCAAAGTATGGTTGGCCGAAGGCCTAAATCGTAAGATTTTCACTTAACCAATATTCATATGGTCAAGAATGACCGTTCCCAATAACCCAAATAAACGCCATTAACTTCCAACATTTAAAACTCGTTAGTTTGGTAAAATCACCAAATAAACCGTAACCAAGTAATTACCCATAAGATTCCAACTCTTAAAATCAAGACATCAAAACCCATTTGTAACCCAAATTGCACATTTAGAATGCAACGAAATATGTTATTCAAATCCTTCAAAATCCCATAAAATGCTTACTAATGGATCAACATCCACTTTGGTGGCCAAAACACCCAATATCACTTTATAAATTATTTATAAACATCTAACAACCCAATATGCTCAAGAATCCCAAAACCATCAAAACCCATTTGAATATCAAGTGAGCACATAATTGTATGTTTAAAACCCAAAACATTTATATTTTGACATGTATATAGTTTTGTAAAGCAACTAGAACTCACTTTGCTAGATTTAGACTAAATATAGGTTTTACCCACAACTTGATTTCCTTAGACAAGATCTGATTCTTCCTCTAGCTCCAAGTCTTCCACCACAAACCTTAGTTACAAACACTTTTAGATTAAACCAATTTACCATAAATGGAAATGAGATGAGAACTACAAACCCTAATGTCTTAAGAGAAGAAGAAGAGAAGGTTACCTTATCCACCACTTGTATCCACCAATAATATACTTCTAGGGTTACTAATATGACATCAAGCTCAAGTTCATCAAAAGATGGGAGATAGTTTGACGAAACCCTATAAACTTAGAAATCCTTGAAATGAGATGAAATGAAGAGCTTCACACCCTTGCTTCCAAAACCCCACTTAAAATGTGAAGAATCTCCTTAGAAAACATGAGAAGGAAACCTTACCCAAGAATTAGATCCATAAGGAAAGTATTTAGGAGGAAAAGACATAAACTAGAATTTACCAAAAATCTGGGTGTTACAGATGACCACACACATAGAATCACCTGTCTTTTTAGGTTTTATAATTTTTATACCGACAATGTGGGAGGAGGTTCTTCGGCTGGTGAGAGAATTGTGGTACCATGCGATGCACTTTTCCCTGTGTTCTTTCAACTCTCTGGTCGACTGCTCCAATTCTAGCTCTTGAGCTCCAATTGGGTCTACCGAAATTTTGGCTTTTTCAACATCTTCCCCGGCCATCTTCTGAGCTAGATCTTTTGTTTTATCAAACTCTTTTTGAGCTATCTCAACCTCCTTTAGCTCCTTAGCCGACAACCCAAGATTAGAAGTAATCTTTGGGGGAGGAGCGAGTTTCAAACCACCACCATCAGCAAAGTGCTTAGCTTTAGCTTCCTTCAGACGCTTGAGTTCGGCGACTTCTTCTTCTGGTGTAAGTTTATGTTTGCCCTTATCTTTCTTTGTCTTCCCTTCAGATTCATCGACCTTTTCAGGAGAATGGTCGGTTCCCTCTCCTTCGACTAGATCGGCAGGAGGCGATCTGTCGGTGCCTTCCTTTTCAGACCTCTCCCTCTCAACAGATGAGTCTTCCTGCTGAAATTGATGAGGTTCTTCTTGATGAACTTCTTCACGACGGATGGTGGATATTCTAGCATGAGGGGTATGTTGCTCCCTTTTAGCTGATTTCTCCCCCTCTGTGATCGTTGAAGAATAAAGACTAGCTTTATCCGATACACGACCTACTCGCCGATCAATTCGACGAATACGATTTCGGTATTCACTCCCGAAAGCAGCATCACCGAGATCAAGATCCCACTCCTCGGAATGACATTTGGCTACTGCTTCTGGAAGATCACCGAGCTCTTTGTTGATTTGAGAGAGAGACTCCAGAAGTTTTGTATTAAGATTATCTTTAGTGGTGGCCTTTTGTCGGAGGGAGGCCAGTTCCTGATCCCGAGCATATAAAGATTCCTTGAGAGCAACAACCGAAAGGGTGAGGTTGAGATTGTCCTTGAGAAGTTGCTCAAAGTGGGAGATAATAGTGGTCAAGGCATCAACCAGTGGAGTAGACATATCCTAAAGATCCTGGTGTATGGCATCCATGCATTTGAAGAAGGAGGTCTGAACACGAAGAAGTTCGGTATTTTTCTACATGATGATTCAGAGCAACTCGGTTAAAGATTGATTGGTGGCATCCATATCACAGGAAAGCTGTTTATCCCGAATGGATTCCCGCTCAAGAATTGTAACTCGATGACCAGTTTGAGCAGTAAACTTATCAACCTCCCCCTGAAGCCTTTGAAATTTAACACCAAACATGTAGTGTTTCCGATTGGTGTCAATAAGATCGGCAAGTACATCAGAGGGAATGGGTAGGTGAGATTTGGAAGAGGTCGGTACATATGGAAGAGGGGGTGGTGGAGGTGGTGTCGAGGTACTGGGTCTATCAGCAGGTGGGGTCGGTGGGTGGTGTGGTAAATGTCGATGAGGAGCAAAGGCAAGCTTTGATCATCTCGATGAGCCTTCCCCTTATACATGAGAGAGGTTTCATAACACTCATAATGATCAACTTTACGAAGATCCCATTGTATTCCAGAAGCTCGTAGCATTGGGCTCGACAAACCCCAATTTATTGCTTCCTCTCCACCAATAATGCCTACTCCTTACATTTTTATCTAAGGAGGAGGCTTTGTCGTCCAGCTCCTCATAAATGATGTTTGGATGTAGGTGTCGGTTATGGGGAAAATTAGGTGAAGAATCGGTTGAAGAAGTGTCTGAGGAGTGTTGAAAGGAGTGTTTGGGGGATGGGGTGGGAGTGTGTTTGGGGGTGGAGGTGGGAGTGTGTTTAGGAGTTGATTTTGTAGAGGGTGTTGATTTGGGTGATGGCGTCAGCTGTGGTTTATCGGCAGACTGGATCACTTCCGTTGTTTGGATCGGCGGTGCAGAGGGAGGAGTTTGGTCGACAACATCATAGGACTATGTGTCCATAAATAACATTTCCATAAAATAATTTAGATCCTTAGAACCAGCCTCTGGAGTGGCCGATCTTTCATTGGATCGTGCAAGATCATCGGGACTAGCCCCGGGTGTAAGGCTGTGATGTGGAGAAGAGAGGCCTAGAAAAAGGGAGGAGTCTGAGTCAACTGAAGGGTTGATGAAGTCTTGTTTAGGGTCTCCGGTTGTACAGTCGAAACTTGTTGAGAAGGAATGGAGGAGGTGGTTTAGGATATAGCAGATTCCCTTGGCCTGAGAGGGACAATTTCAACCTCTACCTATTGTTGAGAATCGGTATGGGGAGTGTGTGGGTTGGCCATATGAGGTTTCCTAAGTCTTTTAGAGTGAGACTTAGGAGGGGATTTGGAGCTCCGCCGCTTATGGGAAGAAGAGGGAGTGACATGGGTAGCCCCGAAGGTTTTTTCGGTGGCATGGTCATAAAAGCAAGTGCGACGACACCGGTTACCTTTGGTGTTTTCTTTTTAGTAGCTATCGATTTTTCCCGAGAAGAGGGAACAGGGGCTACCGAAATGTTGGGGCCCAGTGGTTGATGAGGCCTTTCGGCATCCAACTCCGATGGGGCACCCCACACCGGATTGGGAGTAGTAATGAAATATAACATACCTCGGGTGATTAGCTTGTTGGTAGCATTAGGCCCCTTCTTCAGAACCATCTTTCCAACTTTGGCAACTGAAAGATTGATGAGTGGATAACTTATCACATTTTCCATCACTTTTTAGTATGATTTTCTAGAATTTTTATTTCCCAAATCACAATATTTGAGTCTTTTATTCTTAATTCTACCATTTGTTGAGTTGGGAGCTAAGTGGTGGAAATTGACCTTACTTATGTGCTTTTATGTTAACTTACTGATGAATGATGTTGTAGCAGGAGTCACAGTAGGAGGGCTGCAGTCATGGACTAAGCTTCATAATTTTTATGGTTGGTGCAACTAGCTCTTTGAAGATAACTTGAAGATATTCGGTGGTGGAAGAACAATGGCGGAGCATATATGCTCTCTTGACATATTCTTGTTACCTTAAAAGATGCTAATTGTACTCTAATTAACACTTGATTCCTAGGGACCATGTACTTTGTACTTTTATTCCTTTAATTATGCTTTCTTAGTAGCCAAGTGAGGAGCTTCTCTTTGTATAAATAGTGAAGCTATCTTCAGTAGTCAAGTTTGCTAGTATCTCTTTGCGTTAGGTTCTCTCGGTTGGATAGCTCACATAGCTATCTCAACTTGTTACTTTAAGCATTTTAATATTAAGCCTTTAATTCTAGTACGCTACTGTTTAGTGTCACAACACCGTTCACAACACCTTTACATTTCCTTGTCATTTACAAATTCGGCTTTACATTTTTGTTCTTTACATTTATGCATTCCAATTCCAGTCATTTACTTTTCATGCATTTGCTTATTATCTTTCCAATAATGTCACACACCATGTGTCAAGCGATGGGGGTAAGTCCCTAGCTTGGGTGTAAGTGATGGTTGGGAGATAAAAACCTATGTAACTATGGATTAATGATTTGCTACTAGCTATCAATTTCACTATTCACTGCTTGTATCTGAGTTTCGACCAAGTGCTTCTTAATGAGGTGACGTACATTGTTTCACTTGGGTGAGCGGTTTGTTTGCAAGCTAGCATATTCTTCAGAACACTGAAGTGTTATAGGGGTTGTAACAAACCCTCTCAATCTTCATTGATTGTAAACTATACGGGGAACATAATAATATCTATGCGGAACCGGTTGGGTCGCCTAATTAGTCGCTGCCGGTAAACCTATTCTAATATGAACCTTGAAAAAGGGTTTTGTGAACCTATAGTGAAGTTGAGAACCTAGCGCTGCAGCATCTGCTGCAACATCAGTCCTATTATTTAGTTGCTTACAACTCCAGTCGGATCTTGCACCCTTGCTTTCTTTTAATTTGTTTAAGCACTTAATCTACTATTACCAACACTTAAAAATCATTCCTTCCAAATCTCTTCTTGAAATCACCTTTAAAGACTGACTTAAGAATCATGGCTTGTTTTATTGTCTCTGTGGGATCGATACTTGGTACTTAGTACCACTTTATTACTTGTTTCAAACGATAGTGGTTTAACGTGTATACTTGCGTGTTATTCCATTTGTAATTTTCGGGTTACATAATCTAGCTGACCAAGTTTTTGGCGCCGTTGCCGGGGATAAGCCAAAACAAGTTTTTCTTTGAGTCACTTTTAAAATCTGATTTTTCTAATCACTTTGTGTTACTGATTTTAGTTGCATGCCACGTTTGTTTCACAGTGATATCCTTGATTTGGACCCTGATATTGAAAGAAATTTTCGAAGAAGGAGAAGAATTCAAAGAACCTTGTCACCCATTCTTGAAACACCTGAAATGGCAGAAGAAGAATTTGGGCCAGGGCCAGGGCCTGAACCCCAAGACATCATTAGTATTGCAAATTCTAAAACTGGAAGAATCATGGACTATGCTATGCCTATGTTTGATCAATTACATGCAGGCATACTTAGACCACAGATTGAGTGTGCCCATTTTGAACTAAAACTTGTAATGTTTAACATGTTACAATCCAGTGGACAGTTTAGTGGCATGCCATCTGAAGATCCTCATTTGCATCTCAAAACTTTTACGTAAATCACTGATTCTTTCCAACTCAGTGGAGTAACTGATGAAGCTTTACGGCTGAGGTTATTTCCTTTTTCACTCAGAGATAGAGCAAGATCATGGTACAATTCATTACAGCCTAGTTCTATTGAAACATGGAATGACATGGCTGAAAGATTTTAAAAAAATATTTTCCACCAAAACGGAATGCTAAGTCCAGAAATGAGATAAACATGTTTAGACAAATGGACGATGAAGCTATTTCGGATGCTTGGGAAAAGTTCAAAGAGTTGTTAAGGAAATGCCCTCACCATGGCATACCCTACTGCATACAACTAAAAACATTCTACGATGGTTTAAATACCACTGCTAAACAGATGCTCGATGCTACAGCAAGAGGAGCCTTCACCTCTAGTACCTATAATGATGGTTATGAGATTTTGGAAAAGATTTCTAGCAAAAATGTTTATTGGTCTGATCTACGTGCACTAGTACCCAGAAAAATTGCAGGAATTCATGAAATAGATCCTTATACTGCACTTACTGCACAACTCACATCAATGGCCAACATGATTAAAAACATGTCTGCTGCCACTGGTGTGAATACTGTTGCTGCAACATCTGTTCATAAACCTTTGCCCATACAATGTGTAGTCTGTGGTGAAGGACATACCAATGACCAATGTAGCCAGAACTCAGAATTCGTAAACTACATGCATAATAGGAATGACCATTATTCAAACAACTATAACTCAAATTGGAGAAGCCATCCCAATTTTTCTTGGAATAGTCCTTTTTTGAATCCACCTATTGCAAAAGAACAAAGAACTTCAAATTTTCAAAACCAACCAAGTATTTCTTAAGGTCATTTTCGACAAAGTCAACAACCTTTTCAATGTAAGCAAAATCAACAATCTTTTCAAAGTAAACCAAGTCAAAATGTTGATTCATCTGTTTCTTTGGAATCATTGTTGAAAGGTTTTATAAATCACACCAATTCTGCAATCAATCTCCAAAATACTACTTTAAGGACTTTGGAAACACAGATTGGAAAAATTGCATTGGAATTCAGAAACATACCTATTGGAATCTTGCCTAGTGATACTGAGACTCCCAAGAATACAACCAAGGAACATGTGAAGGTTGTATCCCTTAGGAGTGGAAAAGACTTAGTTGAGACTACCCAAAAAGAACCTAAGACTATTAGTGACACAGACAAGGAAAAGAGTGTTATAGTGGTACCCCCTACTACTGTTACAATTCTTGAACCCACATCATCTACTGAATCTGTGTTGATACCTGATAGATCTGAACTTCCCTTGTTATTTCTTGATGAAAACAAGAAAGACATGTCAACTGCAGTTGATGCTACTGCCAGTGCTGCAGCACCAACTGACAGAACTGAAAAGCCAAAAACAGTAAATGAACAAGTAACACCTACTGTTCCATCCACCTCTGAGCCTAAGAAGGTTGTTGTCTCACAAGTACCCCCTTACATTCCATACCCCCAGAGGTTAAGGAATCAAAAAGAGGAGTTACAATTCAAGAAGTTTCTAGATGTGTTCAAACAGTTGCATATCAACATCCCTTTGGTTGAACCAATTAAGAGCATTCCTACTTATGCCAAATTCCTTAAGGACATTTTGAGCAAGAAAAAGAAACTAACTGAATATGAGACTGTGTCATTATCTGAAGGTTGTAGTACACTTTTGACGAACATACTGCCCCCTAAGCAGAAAGACCCAAGTTGTTTTACAATACTCTGTTCTATATAAGGAAAAGAGGTTGGGAAAGCATTATGTGACTTAGGTGCTATCATCAATCTTATGCCTACACTAGGAATAGGAGAGGCCAGACCTACCACTGTGACCTTGCAGTTAGCTGAAAAATCCATAGCTTATCCTAAGGGAAAGATAGAGGATGTTTTGGTACAAGTAGACAAATTCATATTTCCTGCTGATTTCATCATTCTAGACTTTGAGGCTGACAAAGAAACTCCTATTCTGTTAGGAAGGCCATTTTAAGCCACTGGTAGAGCCATCATAGATGTCCAAAAAGAAGAGTTGACTATGAGAGTTCAAGACCAAAATGTCGCCTTCAATATCTTTACTTCCATGAAATACCCTGATGAAGTGGAAGAATGTTCTGTCCTAAGCTCTGTAGAATCTTGGTGTCAAGAAGAGACCCTAGAAGAAATTCTAGGTGAAAAGGTAGATGATGACCTGGAAGATGACGAGTTAGAGGATGATGAGCATAATGGTGATGACTAAAATGTTGATGACTTAGACGAGGAATATGATGATGATGTTGATTTGGATGATAGCAATCACTGTGATGATATACAACAGCCTTTGCTGCAGCATGTGGTAGCATATGAGCTGTTGGAAGAGAATACAAGAGAAAATCCCTTACCGTCAATTGAAGCACCACCAGAACTTGAACTAAAACAACTTCCTGCCCATCTTAAGTATGTTTTTCTAAGTAATGAGAACAAATTACCTGTGATCATTTTAGCAACCTTAGAGCCAAAACAGGAAGAGCAGTTAGTGAGAGTGCTTTAAGCCCACACCAAGGCCATAGGTTGGACAATTTCTAACTTAAAAGTCATTAGTCCATTAATTTGTCAACACAAAATCATTTTAGAGGACAAGGATTTCAGATCTGTAGAGCCACAAAGGAGACTAAACCCCGGATGAAAGACGTAGTCAAGAAAGAAATACTTAGGTGGTTAGATGCTGGAATTATTTACCCCATAGCTGGTAGTTCTTGGGTAAGCCCTGTCCAATGTGTCCCTAAGAAAGGAGGTGTGACAGTTGTTGTGAATGAAAAGAATGAGTTGATCCCAACTAGAGTAGTGTCAGGATGGAGAATCTGTATGGGTTATAGGAAGCTTAACAAAGCAACCCATAAATACCATTTCCCATTGCCTTTCATTGACCAAATGTTGGATAGAGTAGCTGGTAAGGAGTATTAATGTTTCCTTGATGGATATTCTGGTTACAACCAGATTTCCATAGCACCTGAGGACCAAGAGAAAACCACTTTCACTTTCCCTTTTGGTACTTTTGCCTTTAGGAGAATGCCCTTTGGACTATGCAATGCCCCTGCCACATTCCAAAGATGCATGATGTTCATTTTCTCTGATATGTTGGAAACCTCTATGGAAATATTCATGGATGACTTTTCTGTCTATGGATCTTCATATGAACAGTTTTTAAAAAACCTTGAACAAAGCCTTAAAAGATGTGAAGAGACTGACTTGGTTTTAAATTGGGAAAAATGTCATTTCATGGTCAAATAAGGTATTGTTTTAGGACAATTAATTTCAAATAGAGGGATAGAGGTTGACAAAGCAAAATTAGAAGTCATTGAAAAACTTCCAGAACCTACAAATGTTAAAGGAATTAGAAGTTTCCTTGGTCATGTTGGCTTTTACAGAAGATTTATAAAAGATTTTTCAAAGTCACTCTGTATACTGCTACAGCATGACCAACCTTTTGATTTCAACAATGATTGTAGGGAAACTTTCAAATTTTTGAAACAAGCTTTGATTTCAGCACCTATTGTGATCACACCTGATTAGACACAACCATTTGAACTCATGTGTGATGCAAATGATTGGGCAATTGGTGCAGTTTTGGGACAAAAGAAAGGAACAAAATTTCACCCTATCTATTACTCTTGTAAAACTCTAAATGAAGCACAAGTTAACTACACAACCATTGAGAAGGAATTATTGGTTGTTGTATTTTCCTTTGAAAAATTCAGATCTTATCTGATGGGGACCAAGGTTACAGTTCACACTGACCATGTAACCAACAAGTACTTTGTTAGATCATGTTTAATCAAGTTGTAATAGTTAGTCCTTTGTTACATTTTGTTATGTATTTTGTTAAGTTTGACTTTTTTTAGGAGTCAAGTAAATTGAACCTATATATAGTCCCTTGTTATTTCCTTTTTAGGTTAAGAAAGAAGAATCTCATTAGGTTAAGAATCTCATTCATAGTATTGTAGCCTCCTTTTGTGAGATATATGAATATAGTATTTTCCCAATCAATGATCTCTTTCCTTTGATTCATATTTGTTATTACTCTGATTATTATTGTGTGTGCTTGATTCTGGAACAACAATTGGTATCAGAGCTATCTCAGAAACTCAGATTCAACCAATTTGTGTAGAAATTAGTTCTAGTTTTCCATTTTCGGAAACTTCACTGTTCCATTAGTGATTTTGTGATTTAGTGTTCATTTTGATGCAATTTGAGGTTCAATAGATGCATATGATGAAGATGAACATGTTTCATGTTGTTTAGAAATAGATTTGATCAAGTTTGATTAATCTATTTGATCAATCTTTGGGTTTTTAGAAGTATTCATCTGCGAACTGTCAAGAATCACAAAGTCAGATTTATTGAAGTTTTTGTGAATTAAGTGATTAGGGTTTGCTCACGATCAATCATAGAGCATACTGTCAAAATTTGGTATTGATTGAACAAGTATTACTATGGATTCGGTGAAAAATTGAAGAAAAGGCTTAAAACATAGAGGTTTCGCAAGACACAGTGAAGAACTCGCAAAACTCCAAGAACTCGCAGGATTAAGGATTCTCAAGATTGAAGTTGAAAATATTCTAAGTGCAAGATTCGCAAAAGTGTTCCCTGCGAAAGTCAAAAGATTCGCAACCCTCTTACTTGCGAAAGCTAAAGATTCGCAATCCAATTGCTTGCGAATCTTGGTTCAAATCCTTTGGTTTGCGAAAGTTATATCCTTTGAGTATCCTTTGCTTATTGTTTGCGAATTCCTGGCTTATTATTCACATTTTTGCATACTTGTTGATTTTTTTCTACTTCAATATCTGATTTTATGACTAAAGATCACTTCAAGCACATATTTCAGACACACAGGAAAGATGCCATACACAGATGATAAGGGAAATATTGTATTCACTCCAAGAGGCTGTGCATTATCCTACATGCCAGAGATACCCAAAATGGAAGATGAGCTTGAAACTCTCAGATGTCAAAACAAGAAATTGAGAGATGATATGGATGCTTTAAATGTCAAAGTGACAAAGGCTGAAGTCCAAGTGAAGCTGTATCAAGACAAAGGTCATGATTGGATTTAGAGAGTGGATGAGAGAAAGAACAAAGAAATAGCTGAACTGGAAAAGACTTTTAACCAGAGACTGTCTGATATTTCCAAGAAGTCTGAGTCTGAGAAGAAACAATTAGAGATTAAAGTCTCAAATATTTTAAAACAAGTTTTTGACTTTGAACAACTCATTATATCTGAAAGGAAATCCTTTGATAATGAGAGAAAAGGTTTTGAAAACAAAAATGTAAATCTGTTCAAAGAAATTTCAGATAAAAACCAGATTTTAGAAAAAGATTTTGAGGAAGAGAGAAAGATTTTTGAAGAATAAATCTCAAAGCTAACCAGTAAATTGGCAAACTTATCTACTAAGATTATGAAAGAGCAGAGGAGTAAATCTGGAATTCAGAGCAAATTTGATAAACTCTGCAATGAGAGATCCAAGTTGTGTGATAAAATTCAACAACTTGAGATTGATAATACTGATTTGTCTAACAAGTTAACAACTGATACATCTATTTCATCTTCCTATGATGATGATTCAGCTGAATCAGTGTGTTCTTTTCAGTCAGTATCAAACATGTTTCAGAAAATGGATTTTAGAAAACAAACTGTGAAATCTAATGTTTCTAAACCAGATCAGATTAACACTCCAAAGTCCTTCTATGTAAAATCAGCTGATAAGAGTGCTAATCATTTTCAAAAATCTCTAACTCAGTCTCTAAGGAAAGATCAAATGGTCTGGGTTGTAAAGGGTTCTCAAGAAGCAGCAAAGCTTCACAGAGCTAACAAGAAGAAGAACATAGCTTCAAGAGGTAAGTCTTTTGCACCTGACTTTGTCAAATCAGCAACTCATTTGATCAGGATAGCAAAAAGAAAATTATGTTGCTCTTATTGTTACTCTGATAAGTTCACTCACAAAGTAGTAGCATATAATAAATCTTATTATCACAGTGCTTATCACAGGTATGAGAATCACTCAAAGAAATTCTCAAATACTTACAAAACTAGACCCAAGTTTATCTGGGTACCAAAACCTAAACTTGTGTTGCAGGTAGAGGAAAAAGGAAAAGAGAGGATAGAAGATGTCCCAGTCAAGAAGGACTGAAGGAACAATGACTTCTGATTACTACAGATCAGGATTCTTGCATCAATGTCTAAACTATGACTTCTAATTACAATAGCTTAGGACTCATACTCAATTGTCAAAAGTTGGTGATCTTTTGGAATACAGGAAGTTTCTCTTACTCTCACTCTCTATCTCACAATACTTGATGTTTTCAACAATTGATATCAACAATTGGTATTTTCAATGTCATATCTTTATGTTGAAGGTATATGAGGAAAATGAGCTTAACTGTTAAATTTTACATGCAGATATGAAGGGGGAGCATGTCTACACAAACCTTAACAAAGATCCACAATATGTTAAGGGGATATGCAAGAAGAAATTACAAACAACAATGAATATCAGATATATGACAACAACAAATAGTGTCAAACAAGATCAACAAGATATCAGATCAAGGGAGAGTATTTGATGAACTCAAGGGAGTACTACACTGCTACATCAAGGGGGAGTAAAGATGTGTTGTAAGTGGTGTGTGTGTAAAACCTTTTCTAAATTAAAACTGGTTAAAATGCCATTTTTAGAAAGTTTCTTTAAATAGAAAGTTTCTATTTTTGGCAAGTTCTTTGAAAAGTTTCCTAAAATAGCAAATTTCCCAATTTGGAATGTTTTTGAAAAACTGGAAATTGTGCTAAGTCTAGAATTCGCAACCTATTAGTTTGAGAAAGCTTCAGGTTTCGCAAAGTGAACACTTGGGAAAGCTGGAGAATTCGCAAACTAAAGGCTTACGAATCTTAGACATTCACAGAAGTACTATTTACGAATCCTTAAGAATTCGCAACCTTCATGCTTGCGAAAGCTTCAGAATTCGTAGATCACTTGCTTGCGAAAGTTACCTATCTTGCACAAGATTCGTAAATTCGTTCCTTGCGAATCCTCACACACGTTGCTTGCGAATTCTTCAGTGAGCAATACCTTGCCACATCAGCTTGCGAAAGTTGAGGTCCATTCCACTCTTTTTTTAGTATAAATACAACACTTGATATCTTTTATTCTCACTTTTCAAGTTTGCAACCTTCAGAAAGCAAAAACCCTCTAAAACCCTTTCACGAGTTCTTAATTCAGCCCTTTGATTCCTACTTCATTTTTCATAACAGGTTGATTGTCTGTTAAAATCCTGTTTGTTTTATGATTAACGTGATTGTTTAATGTAGGATTCCTCGTCTGGATTCGATTCAGGGTTTGATTTGAACTTTTTGGTCCTTTGGACTTCGAATGAACACATGATGAAATCTTAAATTTTTGGACCTTAATGTCTTAAACTTGATGTTAATATGATCTCATAACCCTCGTAATACTATTCTGAAACCATTTGATTACTTGTTTAATCTAAAACTTAAACTTTGGACTCGTAAAATCGATTTTGTCGATTGGTTTGCTTTCACGACTACTCGACTGTTCTTAGTCGATTTTCATAAATCAGTGTTTAATCTGAGGTTAAAAGTCAAATTAAAGGTTAAAAGATTAATTAAAACACTTAATCGATTACATTAATGCAAAGTTTATGGTTCAATCATCGATTTTAATGATTTTTGTAATATGGGTTTTATGACTGTGTTCTTGGTGTTCTTGAGGACACTTTGAAGATTCAAGTAAAAATGTTAAGTTTCTCAAATTTTTGAAAGACTCATGTGTTTTATGAATCTTTGAGATGTTTGATTTTCACGAATCCTTCATTTTCTCTCTTAGAAAAACCCTAAGGACAGGATTCGCTAACCCTAACTTTGTGAATCCTGAATGCTCTTAAGTGTCAAAATTCTTCTAAGTGAGGAATTCGCAGATTAACATCTTGCGAATTCTGAGTCAAGTCTAAAATTTCCTAAGTGTAGGATTCGCAGAATGCTTCTTTGCGAATCCTGAATACTTTCTTTGTTTTTCCATTCCTAAGTCTAGGGAATCGCATATTACTGTCATGCGAATCCTATACTTAGTGAACTTTAGAAAAATGCTTTTCAAATGTCAAAATTTTCAAATATTGTTTCTGACATCTTGGACCTTGTCCAAACCTTATTGTCTCATCTTTCAGATCAAATGGCAGCCATCAATTCTCCAAATGTGCAAATGGATGAAAACTCTGTCCATGAGGCTCATCAGGAGCACTCCATTCCATCAAGCAGAACAACTGTCCATCCACCACCAAATGTCAATTCTGACATGTTACTCATCCTACCTTCTGACATGGTGCCTCAAACTGCAAACAACCACAAATTTGAATTCAAGTTGAATATCAATCCACTGGTGAACCACATCCTTCAGAATCACCCTTCGAACAAAGCACTGTCTGATAGTGCTGATGTACCAGAAATATATGTTCAACAGGCATGGAAGACCATCCATCTCACTCACATCACAGTTGGACAAATCAGATGTCCAGTTCTCAGAGTCAATGTTGACTTCTACTCTGCTGATATTTCTCTTGAATTGTTTAGAAGATCCCTTCAATTTCCAGAAGCTAATTCAAGGGAGGGCAGAACATAATTTGACGACTTACCCACAGAAGAGACTGTTCTTACTAGAATCAGAGAGATGGGCTATGTTGGTGAACTAAACAGAGTCAGCCAATTCAAGAAGAACAATCTGCCACCCTTCTACTATGCATTGTTCTCAGCTATCAACCGGTGCTTAACAGCAAAAACATATGGAACTGACAATGCCAGCAACCATATATTGAAGCTCTTATATTCTATAGTGCATGACTTGCACATAGACTATCCTGTAGTATTTTGGACTGAACTGCTTGAGAAGATATCTGCCAAGAGCAACACTGTCAAAGTCCTCAATTATTTGCCATATCTGAGGTTCATGACTATATTGGTCAGGAGTGTACTGAGAGGGAACAGGCAGATCCCCAAAAGGAGTTCTCATGAAGCAGCTGTGGTGAATGAAATGAAGTTCTTGGTTAAGCAGAAGAAACAGTTTGCTTACTTCATGCCCATTCCAGAAGTGTTACTGAGATATGTTGATCTAGAGGCCGAGTGTATTCTAGAGTATAGAGGATCTATGTCACAGCCAGAACCGGCTATACCTACCCAAGGTCCAACCCCTAGGAGAGCGGAGTCTGAGAGGGTACCTGTAACTCAGGGAGTTCAGGTACGGGGTGTGAAAAGAAAAAATACAAAGAGGGGAACCGGAGGGGGTCGGAGACCAAGACTTGAGACTTAAGGGTCACAAGTTCTTAACCCACCTCATGTGACACCTGTAGTCAATGAAGGTCTAGGCTCTGCAAATTTCTTGGATCAACAACAACAACAACAACAACATATCTCTGACCAACATTCTGTGGAAGAAAAAGAAAGAGAAGCACAAGCTAATGAACAACCTTAAACTCAAGCTCTTGAGTTGGTAGATCAAAGCAGTGGTGAAGAAGTGCATTATGCTACTAGTACATCGGACATAATCACTGAAAATGTTGACTTGGGAAGAGATGAAACAGATTCTGAGAACACCATAACTGAAAGAAGAGATGATGATGCAAATGATGCAGATGAATCAGGTGACGAGGATGATGACAACAATAATGATGGTGGTGTAGGAATTTTAAATCCCGAGGATGATGAACCAACAGATGTCTTTGCAGGTTTCTATAATATGGAAATGAACACCAATACAGCTGAACTTAATACTGCCACTACTGATGCAGTCATTGATAATGTAATCGGAGGAGTAAGGAGAATTGAGGGAGCCACAGTAGAAGATGAAAATGAGATTTTGAGAGAAAGGGAGAGAATAGAAATAGAAGAGAGAGAGAGAGAGAGATCCACAACCCACTATTCCCGAAGATCAACCAAATCAAATACTTCAGTGCATTTGTTGCCTGAAGCTGTAGACATGAGCAGATCACTCATGCAATTGCACGCCCAAACCAGCCACTCTAATTCCTCTCAACAGGAGTTAGTTTTATTTTCTCACGGGGATTTACCACACAATCTATCAATGTCCCATTCGGAGACATCTGCTATTGAAAACAGAGATTAGTTGCCCCCGATCTCAATTCCTTTGAATAGACAAGTCCTAGAGCCACTTGTTAGAAATACAATTTTTGTAAATAGGACACTTTTTGCAGGTTTTGATCTCAGTCGTCTTCGTGACCTGAGCGGAACATCCCGAGTAGACTCGCAATCTGGACTACGAGGACCGGATGGAAATTCTGTCATAGCTAACTCCATGTCAGCTATGAGCACAGGTCACACAGTAGAATCATCTACTATTGTGCAAATAGGCAATCTAAGTGATCTCGGTGTTAGCTCACCCGACTATGTGTCAAGGAAATATCTCGACAGCGCCCTAAAAGCTGTTGAGAACAAGTGGTCAGAGAAATATGATAGAGTTGAGAAGGAGCTGGATAGATATAAAGAGAATGTTAAAGGGGAAGCAAATTGCTGAACCTGAGCCCACAAGGAGAGAACCAATAGTACCTACCTCGTTACCAAATACACCAAACCCTGTTAACTTATCCATTGATGAGCTAAAGTCTTTGCTTCTCGCAAAACTTTTATCTCAAGCTCCGTATAACCAACAAGATGCAGATCTTTTTTCACTTCTGCACTCCCACCACCACCACCAACAACAACAATAACCACCAATATCTGTGCAACCAGCAGATATAGGTAGAGCCACAGAGTCAAACTTCTCTGATGCAGATGTACTGAAAGCTTTCACTCTTTTGAATCAAGTTTTTCAGTTATCTTGCCAAACCCATGCAGTTGTTCAGTTCAGAAGGCATGATCATGAGGGGGAGACAAGGAGAGAACAATATGCCTCTGGAAGACAATTGGTTGTAGTGGAGAATGTTGTGCCCATAAGTACTGTATCTGGAAGAGAAAGATCTAGCAATCAAGGTGAAGGTACAAGTACAAGTCAGAGAGCTGAACATGTTGAAAGATCTAATCAGGACATGGTACAGAATATTAGTGATGATGAATAAGATTTAGAAGAAGGAGATACAAGGATCTTAGTTGTTTATGTTGCTAATGATGAGTCAAGGGTTGAAAAGCCTAAGACAACAACTAGTGAAGAAGTGATGGAGGCTATGGGAATCACAACATGCAACTTTATTGATGTAGATGAGCTAGACACAAATGAGCAAGTTGAAGCTAAGTATGAAATGTTTTAGAAGGTAAAGGAAGAAGGTGAAAAGGAAATGGATTTTGGTCGACAATGTGCAAGTCATCCAGAAAACTCTGTCAATGCTGAAGAATTTGTCAAAAATGCATCTGAAGCAAAAATTCCTGGAAGTGTTCTAAATGAAAGTATTATTGATGACATATTTGGTGATGATTTTGAAAGAGATGATCAAGAAGATGAACCTATACAGAATTCTGGGATAGTACAGAATGTTGAACCAGTACAAGTGAATGTGGCTGCACAAGAAGATGAGCCCTACATTCCAACTGGAATTCCAATAGTTTCTCCTGACAGAAACTGTGTTTTTCCTACAGCTAGTGAAGCCTCTGTTCCTAATGCTCAAAATGTTGCCTTGCCATTGCTCAAGTCTGTAAAAATGGTTTTCAGATCAAATGTCTCAGATCCTTCTGCTCCTGTCTTGATTGACATGGAAAAGTTGAGAAGATCTCTGAGTAAAGAAAGGAGGAGAATGGAAAGAGAAGAGAAAAAAAGAAAGAGGGAAGCCAGAGAAAGAGAATAGAAAGAGAAATCTGACAAAGAAAAAGTTGATGCTGAAGCTTTACCCTACATAAGAAACCCTGACAGTACAAGATGTCTGAGTGCAGCTAAAAGACCAAACCTTGTGTTTGTACCTCCTATAGAAGCAGAATTTCTAGCAAAGAAACAACAGGATGCTGAAGAAGGTCCCGTTGTTCCAGTCAGAGGTGGATCTACACCTTTTACATGTTATGATGAACAGGGCACTTCTCTAGAATTTATTCAGCTGATCAGAAAGTCTCTCAGAGTTCCATTCCTTGAAGAATCCATCAAGATTTTTGTGAAAGAACTGATAAAGATTGATCCTTTCAAACTGTATGGAGTGATTGATAGACCTCTAGACTACCAAAGAAACTATCTGAAGTTTATTGAGAACTTTTCAAGAACACAAATATATACTAACAGAGATGGAATTCTTCAGATAAAGGAAGTCAGAATGAAGAATTACTTTATGTCTGGTATCCAGAGTTTGATGCTCAGAGGAGAGATCTAAAGGAATCAACCTTCAGTGAAGCTGACTTTGAACACCTGAACATAGCAGACCTGGAGTACATTTATCATGAATTCATAAGCAGAGTGGTTAGACCTAGAGCTGTAGATTTTGCACTTGAGCTGTGAAGAGGTACCTGAGGTGTCTGGTCAACAATTCATACATTCTTGATTTTCAGTTGGGAACAGAGACAAATCAGAATAGTGTAAACATGACTTCCCCTAACTTCAATCACTACTTGATGAGAGATTTGGAATTCTTCACACCAGTTGTAACTCCTAAACTTGGAGTTATATATGTCAACACTGAAACTCACAAGAAACAATTCATGCGAGCAAGTGAAGTAGCAAAATTCTCAAATGGAACCTGAAAGATGGTGCTGAGAGAGCTAGAAGAGACGCATAGACATTCAGAAATGAGAAGACTTGAAATGAGAGATCATATGCCTAAATTTGACAGAATTGCTATGGAAAGAATGATTCAAGCAATCAGAGATAGAATTGAATTCAGAGAAGGCATCAGAAGATTTGAAAGTTCCCTAGCTATGAGGAGAACTAGTTTCAGAAGGTGGAACTGTTGAAGATTACAACTTTGATTAAAAGGGGGAGAATGTTAGATCATGTTTAATCAAGTTGTAATAGTTAGTCCTTTGTTACATTTTGTTACGTATTTTGTTAAGTTTGACTTTTGTAGGAGTCAAGTAAATTGACCCTATATATAGTCCTTTGTTATTTCCTTTTTATGTTAAGAAAGAAGAATCTCATTAGGTTAAGAATCTCATTCATAGTATTGTAGCCTCCTTTTGTGAGATATATGAATATAGTATTTTTGCAATCAATGATCTCTTTGCTTTGATTCATATATGTTATTACTCTGATTATTATTGTGTGTGCTTGATTCTGGAACAACATACTTAATTTCTAAAAAAGATGCAAAACCAAGATTAATTCGGTGGGTGTTGTTGTTACAAGAGTTTGACCTAGAAATAATAGATAGGAAAGGTACTGAAAACCAAGTTGCTGATCACTTGTCCAGATTAGAAAAAGGAAAGGGACCTTTAATTGAGATAAATGAAAAGTTCCCTGATGAACAGTTACTGGTGTTGCAGCATGCTACATCACCATGGTTTGCTGACATTGCAAATTACCTAGCTGATGGGATCATTCTACCTGAATATAACGAAAACCAAAGAAATAAACTATTCAGTGATGCAAAGAATTACCTTTGGGATGATCCATTTCTGTTTAAGCTAGGAGCTGACCAAATCCTAAGGAGGTGTATACCCATTAGGACACAACTGCAGTGTTGCAGCACTGTTATGCTGCTGCATATGGTGGACACTTTGGTGGCCAAAGAACTGCAGTAAAAGTTCTCCAATATGGATTCTTTTGGCCTACACTTTTTATTGATGCTGATAAATTTGTTAGAAAGTGTAATGAGTGTCAAAGAGTTGGTTCTATTTCCCAAAGACATGAGATGACCCTTAATGGCATTTTAGAGGTTGAAATATTTGATGTATGGGGAATAGACTTCATGGGACCATTTCCTATATCTGAAAACTGTCATTACATCTTGGTAGTTGTGGATTATGTCTCTAAATGGGTAGAGGCAATAGCTTGCCATAGCAATGATGCACAAACAGTGGTGAAATTCCTTCACAAAAACATATTCTCAAGATTTGGGACCCCTAGAGCCATAATCAGTGATGAAAGCACCCATTTTGTGAACAACATGATGAAAGGAGTTTTGGAAAAATAAAAAATTAGTCATAGAGTTGTTACAACCTATCATCCACAAACAAATGGCTTATCAAAACTCTCAAATAGGGAAATCAAGAGTATTCTAGAGAAAGTGGTCAAACCTTCAAGAAAGGATTGGTCATTTAAACTAGATGATGCTCTTTGGGCTTATAGGACTGCCTATAAATCCCCTATTGGAATGTCTCCTTACAAGCTTATCTTTGGAAAAGCTTGTCACCTGCCATTAGAACTTGAACATAAAGCATTTTGGGCTCTTAAAGAACTTAACATGAATGTTAATGATGCAGGTAAAAGGAGAAAGTTGCAAATCAATGAATTGGAAGAAATTAGAAATCAATCCTATGAGAATACCAAGATCTACAAGGATAAAACTAAAAGATGGCATGACAAGAGGATTATGCACAAAGATTTCAAAGTTGGTGACAAGGTTTTGTTGTTTAAGTCAAGACTTAAACTTTTTCCGGGAAAATTAAGGACAATGTGGACTGGACCTTTTGAAATCAAGAATGTTTTTCCATATGGAGTTGTAGAACTCATTGATCCAAACAATGAAGCCACATTCAAAGTTAATGGACAAGGAGTAAAAACTTTTTTGAACACAACTGTACCTACATAATCCTCTTCTGTGGTACAACTTCAACCACTCTGAATCCATGATTTTGGGGATCCCCCAAAAACAGTCCAATTGTACATATGTATATAATGTACTTTTGTTTAATCTTGGTATGTTTAAAGTTTGTGAGATTGTGCATATTCTGAAGTATCAGATGATGCTGCAACATCTATTACAACATCGGATCCATGTGGGACCCGATAGACAAGTAAAGTTATATTTTTAACCTAATATAAAAAATACTTAGATAACTTTATGAGAAAAGTTCAAGCAAGATGTTTCCCGTTGTTTTGTATGTACCATGTAGAGAAAATGAACAGACAAAAGGCATGGGTATCTTTTACTTTTGCTAATTGTATTATCATACAAAAAGGAAAAAGAATCTTGATTATGACCTAGCCTACTAAAACAACTCTCTTTCTTCTCTCAATTAATACCACCGCCGGTTTTGGCCAAAAGCAAGAAAACAAAACCATTTTTCTAATTTCTTTTTAAAACCAACTCTTTTGTAATTCCAAAAACCAACTTTTCGATTTCCCCAAAAAGTCAAAGTGATAACCATTTTTCGGTTATCACTTCTCATTCATTGACCCCTGCTTCCCCATATTCTTTCCTTTTCTCTGTTCTAACACTGCAGCAGACAAAGAAGCATGAAGAAATATTCGAAGAAGGCGATGCCATCACCAAAGGATGATGACTTGGTGAAAGGGCTACGACTTCAAAGCGATCAAAAGAGGATATGGAGGATGAAAATATGAAAGCTAAGAAGAAGAAGGTCCTGAAGAAAGTAGGGGAGGGAAGTTCGAAGAAGAAACAAGTTGAGAAAACTGTGGAGTCTGAGGTAAAACCAAAAACCCAAAACTCTTCCAAAGATTCCACTCGATGACCTTCTCCAAACAAACCTCTGGAAGAACCCAAAACATGGTATGTGATCCCTGTGGTGGTGGAAAAACCTTCTACTACCACAGTTGGTGATCAACCTAGTGTGGAGGGTAACTACCAACCTATTACCACTGTGGAAACAAGCTAAACCCAAAACCTACTTCTTCAAGATGCTCAAGAACCCACTGAGTCATTTAACACAAGTTTATGACCATCCTACCATGAAGCCTTCGATATGAACCAACCTCCAAGCCAAGAAACTGAAACACACAACCCACCACCAGAAACCAACATTCCTATTTCCATTTCCCCAGTTTCTGTATTGGATGCAACCTTGATCCATGATAGACGAAGTGAAAGCCTCATTGTGTTGCCACAATTGTCGCAGCATGAGGCAGTAACAGTGACCATCCCTGAAAACCCAATGAATGTTCAAAGCAGAGTGGGAAATGATCCCATTTTAAATGAATTTTTGAGAACCCCAAAAAACTCCAGGGATGACAATGAGGCTGTTGGTCAGAAAGAACAAGAGATGGAGGCTGTGGAGATGGATGATGATAAGGAAGACAGTGTTGAGGAAGAGATTGATGAATGGATAAAAAGGCATGAGAAAGAAGGAAAGGAAGTTGCAGCAGTAGAGAAGGTTGAGAAAAAGAAAGGCAAAAAGGATGACAAAAAGGCTAAGGACACTTAGTCCAAAGCCACACCTAAGAAGAAACCTAAGAGCATTGGTTATGGGAGGAAAACAGCCAAGAAGTTGACAAGAAAAGAGAAAGGAAAACAGAAGATGGTGGACCAAGAAGATGTTGAGGAAGATTATGAAGAGAGGTTGACAATATTCACATGCAAGGAAGTGAGGAGAAGTATGAGAAGTTCAAGAATCAAGATGGGCTTCAGGACAAAGGATTTAGTCCCAGAATTATTTCTGAATATCCTTTTGTCTAAGAAGCCATACAATCTTTGGGATGGGAACTGTTATGCAAGGTTCCACCAAAGTACAATCTTGATTGGGTAAGAGAGTTTTATGCTGAAGCTGTTGTGACACCAGATGACATTGTCACTGTAAGAGGCATGGATGTTTGCTACTCAGCGGAAGCCATAAATAGCATCTTTGGGCTTGGTCCCCCACAAGTATTAGTGTACAACAAACTGATGAGGAGAGCTAGTGTTGCTGATGCAAAGAGAGTACTAGAGACCATAGCCAGAGAGGGAGGAACTTGGAGCAACAATGGCGAAGCAAGGAAATTGAAGTCTGCAGACCTGTCAGCAAAGGCCAATGTGTGGTTCCACTTTATCAGACACCCATTGATGCCTACTTCCCATGACAGCAGCATCCCCATTTGAAAGGTGTGTGCTCCTATACTCCATCTTAACAGGGCAAAAATTTGATGTTGGATAGGTTATCAACAAGAGTATCAAGGCCTGCACCGAGAAGACTAAGGGTGGATTATGGCATCCTGCCTTAATCAATGCCTTGATAAAGAAGGCAAAATCTAGAACTTTTGATGCTGATGAATACATGGACAAGAAGGATGTGATAGACACTATGGCCATCAATAGGATAATGAGAAACCAAAAGAGAAAGCATGGTGATGAAGGTGATGTGTTGCGACCAGTACATGCTGCAGGCAGTGCTGCAGCATCTGGCCGGGTAGAGAAAACAACATTCACAATGATGATTAGCATTCTGGAGGAGAACCAAAAGAAGTTGATGGATAAACTATATGACCAAGAGAAGTAATGGGATGAGAATCTGGCCTCATAGAAGGAGGAGTTTGAAAGGATGTTAGAGGAGAAAGAGTTGGCTGTGACAAGGAAGATAAAAAGACAGGAAAAGTTGATCAAGGAGTTGATGAAGGAGACTGCCATTTACAGAAAGTGGCACAAGAAAATAAGGGATGTCAAAGACCAGGTCTGGGCGAAACACCATATGGAGGCATCCACATATCTACCAGAGTACCCTGCAGCTCTAACTAAGTTGAAGGATGAGTTCCGTTGAGGCCCTGCAGCAGAAGAGCCTACTCATTCTGAGTAGGAGAGGTCAATTTCTATTCCTTAGCTCCATGTCGTGTCTTTTAGTTTGTAATTTTCTTCTTTATTTAGTCCATTAAGAGTCTGGGAATATGTTGTATTATGTGATAGTTTCATTCTCGGTCAGTGCACATAACATAGCCCAAATAATTCACTTGTTCATGTTCATTTTCAATACTTATGCTAGAACCAAACCAAGGCACCTGGAAAGCAAACAGGCAAACTGTTCTGAAATAGGAGAGGATATAGGCCATTTTTTCACAGAGCCTTATACACTCTCCTTGCCCCCTTTAACCCTTTTGAGCCTATACATGTTCTCCAAACAATGAGGACATTGTTTCTCTCTATGTGTGGGGAGGGGAGTTTTGTGTCAAAACTGAAAAGATGAAAAGGTTTGAGTCCTTTAGTCTTGTTCAATAAAAATAGTTGTGATATTGACACCACATGACTCAATCATTTAATTGTGGTATTGGCATCACAAGGCTCAATCAATTGTGATATTGGCAACTTTGGCTCAATCAAGTACTTTTCACTATGATATTGGCATATCATGGCTCAATCATCCCTATCTCGGCCAATAAAAACAAATCTGGCATATAGGACAGGTTGCAGCAGATGCTGCAGCATCTGGACATAGAAAGTAAGATGTGTGTGTGTGTGTGTGAGAAAGTAAGAAAGCCCAAAAATTGAAAATTCTCATAAAGTCCTATTGATCCTATTTTCAGAAAGTATTTAGGCTTAACAATAGCAACTTGTGTTTTGGCTTATGGTGTTGTTGTTTGTGTTTGTGAAGTGAATATAGGGTGATTTATCAAAGGCTATGTCTATTGTTGGTTGAACTGACCACTATCACTTTTCTTTTCAAATATTACCTTTCAAAAATTGAGTCTTTATGTTTGTCTTTTTCGTTTCTTGGGGACAAGCAACAGTTCAAGTGTGGGGATGTGATGAGTGGATAACTTATCACATTTTCCATCACTTTTAGTAGGATTTTCTAGCATTTTTATTTCCAAAATCACAATATTTGAGTCTTTTATTCTTAATTTTACCATTTGTTGAGTTGGGAGCTAAGTGGTGGAAATTGACCTTACTTATGTGCTTTTATGTTAACTTACTGATGAATGATACTGCAGCAGGAGTCACAGCAGGAGGACTACAGTCATGGACTAAGCTTCATAATTTTTTTGGTTGGTGCAACTAGCTCTTTGAAGATAACTTGAAGATATTCGGTGGTGGAAGAACAATGGCAGAGCATATATGCTCTCTTGACATATTCTTGTTACCTTAAAAGATGCTAATTGTACTCTAATTGACACTTGATTCCTAGGGACCATGTACTTTGTACTTTTATTCCTTTTAATTATGCTTTCTTAGTAGCCAAGTTAGGAGTTTCTCTTTGTATAAATAGTGAAGCTCTCTTCAGTAGTCAAGTGTGCTAGTATCTCATTGTGTTAGGTTCTCTCGGTTGGATAGCTCACATAGCTATCTCAACTTGTTACTTTAAGCATTTTAATATTAAGTCTTTTATTCCATTACGCTACTGTTCAGTGTCACAACACCGTTCACAGCACCTTTACATTTCCTTGTCATTTACAATTCGGCTTTACATTTCTGTTCTTTACATTTATGCATTCCAATTCCAGTCATTTACTTTTAATGCATTTGCTTATTATCTTTCCAATAATGTCGCACACCATGTGTCAAGCGATGATGGGGTAAGTCCCTAGCTTGGGTGTAAGTGATGGTTGGGAGATAAAAGCCTATGTAACTATGGATTAATGTTTTTCTACTAGCTATCAATTTCACTATTCACTCCTTGTTTCTGAGTTTCGACCAAGTGCTTCTTGATGAGAAGACGTACATTGTTTCACTTGGGTGAGCGGCTTGTTTGCAAACTAGCATATTCTTCAGAACACTGAAGTGTTATAGGGGTTGTAACAAACCCTCTCAATCTTCATTGATTGTAAAATATACGGGGATCATAATAATATTTGTGCGGAACCGGTTGGGTCACCTAATTAGTCGCTGCCGGTAAACCTATTCTAATATGAACCTTGCAAAATGGTTTTGTGAACCGATAGTGAAGTTGAGAATCTAGTGCTGCAGCATCTGCAACAACATCAGTCCTATTATTTAGTTGCTTCAATTCCAACCGGATCTTGCACCCTTGCTTTCTTTTAATTTGTTTAAGCACTTTAATCTACTATTACCAACACTCAAAGATCATTCCTTCCAAATCTCTTGTTGATATCACCTTTAAAGACTGACTTAAGAATCACGACTTGTTTTATTGTCTATGTGGGATCGATACTTGGTACTCAATACCACTTTATTACTTGTTTCAAACGATAGTGGTTTAATATGTATACTTGCGTGTTATTCCATTTGTAATTTTCGGGTTACAAGTTTTTGGTGCCGTTGCCGGGGACAAGCCAAAACAAGTTTTTCTTTGAGTCACTTTTAAAATCTGATTTTTCTAATCACTTTGTGTTACTGATTTTAGTTGCATGCAACGTTTGTTTCACAGTGATATCCTTGATTTGGACCCTGATATTGAAAGAGCTTTTCGAAGAAGGAGAAGAATTCAAAGAACCTTGTCACCCATTCTTGAAACACCTGAAATGGCAGAAGAAGAATATGGGTCAGGGCCATGGCCTGAACCCCAAGACATCATTAATATTGCAAATTCTAAAACTGGAAGAATCATGGACTATGCTATGCCTATGTTTGATCAATTGCATGCAGGCATAGTTAGACCACAGATTGAGTGTGCCCATTTTGAACTAAAACCTGTAATGTTTAACATTTTACAATCCAGTGGACAGTATAGTGGCATGCCATCTGAAGATCCTCATTTGCATCTCAAAACTTTTATGGAAATCACTTATTCTTTCCAACTCAGTGGAGTAACTGATAAAGCCTTAAGGATGAAGTTATTTCCTTTTTCACTCAGAGATAGAGCAAGATCATGGTACAATTCATTACAGCCTAATTCTATTGAAACATGGAATGACATGGCTGAAAGGTTTTTAAAAAAATATTATCCACCAACACGGAATGCTAAGTCAAGAAATGAGATAAACATGTTTAGACAAATGGATGATGAAGCTATTCCGGATGCTTGGGAAAGGTTCAAAGAGTTTTTATTTAGTTACTTACAACTAAATAGTTACCATTATTTAGTTACTTACAACTACTGCAGCATCTGCTGCAGCATCAGTCCTATTATTTAGTTACTTACAACTCCAGCCGGATCTTGCACCCTTGCTTTCTTTTAATTTGTTTAAGAACTTTAATCTACTGTTGCCAACACTCAAAGATCATTCCTTCCAAATCTCTTGTTGAAATCACCTTTTAAGACTGAGTTAAGAGTCACGACTTGTTTTATTGTCTCTATGGGATCGATACTTTGTACTTAGTACCACTTTATTACTTGTTTCAAATGATAGTGGTTTAACATGTATACTTGCGTGTTATTCCATTTGTAATTTTTGGGTTACATAATCCAGCTGACCAAAGATCGTAGACAATCTTAGGCTCAGGAAGCCTGGCATCATCATCAAGAAACGTTTTGAGCTTGTGAATGATGATAAGAGACAGAAACTTGGGAAGAGCCACATGAGGTGATCGGGGTGGATTGATCACATTAACGATCGAGTCAAACATGAATTGAGTGAAGTCTATTCGACGCACAAACATCAGTGCATGAGCCAATCTGGTCAAATATGAAAGAGATTGATCCCAACTGGACGTTTTGTAAGAGAAACAGTGGATAAGGTGAGAGAAGAAAAAGTTCCAAACGCCCACCCATGTTTTTCCTGAGAAGGGTGTCGGAGCCTTTTTTCCTGCCATCAGGAATGTAGTTCAAAGCATCGACTACTTCTTCTTGCTCATGGCCCTTGGGAAAAGGGTCATAATAAGAAAATGAGGGAAGATTAATTGTTGTTCGAACATCTTCGACCCCAAAAGTAAGATTGGGGTTCTATGAAATAGATAAGATAGAGGCAGAAACAATGTTGTTGGATTCATCATATACATTTGTTAACCAGAAGTTCCCAAGGAGCAGTTTGCTCATCTTGGGAGTAGTCGTAAAGGCGTACTACAAAGGGGATCTTTGAAGAAAAGAAGAAACCTGATTGAACTCCGGGTGGTCACGATCAACTTCAAAATGAGCAATGTGGTTACAAGCAGGGAAGATAAGAGATTCCCTGGTGAGAGCAGTGTTCTTGCTTGCCTTAGATGATTTTGAGGAAGCCATTGGTGAAAATGAGAGCTTTGAAGGTTGCAGGTTACACGTTCAAGTTGAGAGAGAGATCGATGGTAAAAGGTAAAATGGAGGTTTACTTGAAATATATATAGTGGGGGGAAACCAGATTTTAAAAGAAATTAAAAAAAAGAGCAATGATGAATGGGGGTTATAGGATCGTGGGGAAGTGGAACAGCCTAAAAACGACTGTTACAGGGACGTGGGATGTGCAAAACGTCGTGTCTCTGACACAACGTGTCAAATCATGACACATGTCATACGAGGATATGGTGAGGACAACGGTGCCAAAATAGTGTTGGTAGGTATATGGATAAGACTAAACTCATCACCCTACCGAAGATCATTCGATAGGTTAAAGGGCTACTGAAGGTGTGTGTCAAATATTCGGTAGGCAAAGAGAGGTCCTTTTCGGTAAGTGTGCCGAAAGGGAAGGAAATGTCTCTTTTCGGTACGTGTGAGACCTACCGAAGATAGAGATTCGGTAGTTGAGAGACTTACCCAAGGATAGATGCTTCAGTAGAAGTGAAATAGATCAAAAGATGTTTTGGTACCTGCCGAAAGATACTTCGGTAAGAAATATTGACCTGCCGACAGTTTTCAAAAAGGCGTGCCATGACGCACGCCATGGCGCGCCTTTTTGAAAACTACGCGTCTCCGCCATTACGAAATAGCCATAACGTTTCTGTAAGGCATGTCTCACGTTATGGCGCCTTAAGGCGCGCCATGGCACGCCGCGACACGCGTTTTTTCTAATACGTGGTTTTTTTTTTCAAAAAAAAATATATTTTTTTAAATTTTGAATTTTTTTTATCTTTTGTGATTTTACATTTTTAACTTTAGATTTAACATTTTTATAAATTTATCTAATCAATCACTCACAGTTTCACGAAATCATAAACGTTATGGACTCACGATTAAAACGATGTTGTAAGATTATCTTTCTATGTTCTATTTTAAATATTAAATCAAAAACTATTTTTATACTATTAATTTATATGATTTTTTTTCTTCCAATATGAATGTACATATTTTAATATCATTATTTGATTAGAATAATATATATAAAACATATGTGTATATATATAATTTTGAATATGACATACAAATTTGCCGCCTTATGTCACGCCTTGAAAAACGCCGCGTCCTCGCCGTGGCGTGTAAGGCTTAAGGCTTGACCTTGCCGCCACGCCACACCTCACGCTATTTTGAACCTTGCTTGCCGAAGACTGTTCTTCGGTAGGTAAAGACTTAGAGAATTTTTTTTTACACAAAATTTAACATACCTAAGGATCCAATCAGAAAGTTGAACCTAGCTTCATCTAGAGGTTTAGTAAACAGATCAACCAACTGAAAATTAGTTGGAATGAAGTGAAATTCAATATCACCTTTGGAAATGTGATCTCTAATGAAGTGATATCTGATATCTATGTGTTTGGATCTGGAGTGAAGCACTGGGTTATTGGCCATAACTATTGCACTTGAGTTATCACATAGAATAGGAACTTGAGAGTAGAACTGATTGTAGTCTTGAAGTTAATTCTTCATCCACAAGATTTGAGCACAACAACTTCCAACTGCAACATATTCAGCCTCAACAGTAGAGGTGGAGACTGAATTTCGTTTCTTGCTGGACCAGCTGACCAAATTTCCACCCAATAATTGGCAACTCCTAGTTGTGCTTTTCTTGTATACTTTAGATCCTGCAAAGTCAGAATCTGAGTACCCAATTAGATCAAAACCTGAGTCTTTGGGATACCAAAGACCTAGATTCATGGTACCTTTTAGATACCGAAAAATGCGTTTTACAGCAGCCAAATGGGATTCCTTAGGATTGGCTTGATAACACAGACATAGACAAGTAGCAAACATAATATCTAGTCTTCTAGAAGTAAGATAAAGAAGAGAACCAATCATTCCTCTAAAATTAGTGATGTCAACTGATTTACCATCAGGATCAGCATGAATTTTGAGAGGTGGTGCCATGGGAGTTTTCATGGGAGAGCAATTTTCAGAATTGAACATCTTGAGGAGATCACGAATATATTGTCTTTGATTAATAAATATCCCCTCAAAAGTTTGTTTTATTTGAAGACCTAATAAGAAAGTAAGTTCACCCATCATGCTCATCTCACACTTACTCTTTATGAGAGAGGCAAATTCCTGACAAAGAGATTCGTCAGTAGCACCAAAAATGATATCGTCCACATAGATTTGAACAAGAATAATATTACCTTTGGTCTTCTTGAGAAAAAGAGTATTTTCAATCTTACCTAGGTTATATTTGTTGGAGAGAAGAAAGTCAGACAAGGTGTCATACCAGGAACGAGGAGCCTGTTTTAGACTAAAGAGAGCCTGGTCTAGCTTATACACATAGTCTGGATGAGAAGGATCTTCAAAACCAGGAGGTTGCTTTACATAGACTTCTTCAGCATGCTCTCCATTTAGAAAGGCACTTTTGACATCCATCTGAAAAACTCTAAAGTTTTTATGAGCATCATAAGATAGAAAGATTCTTATTGCTTCAAGTCTAGAAACACGAGCGAAGGTTTCATCATAATCAATTCCTTCCTCCTGTCGATAACCTTGTGCAACAAATATAGCCTTAATTCGAATGACAGTGCCCTCCTCATCCATTTTGTTTTTGAAAACCCACTTTATTCCGATGATAGTTTCTTGTGAAGGTCGAGGAACAAGTCTCCAGACTTTATTTTTTTCAAATTTGGAAAGCTCTTCTTGCATGGCTGTTATCCAACATGGATCGACAAACGCTTCCTCAATCTTCTTAGGCACTATGATGGAGAGGAAATTCACATAGAGACAGATGTTGCCAATACCTCTTCTAGTTTGAACACCAGCTTGTTGATCACCAATAATTTATTCAATAGGGTGATCTTTGGTCTACTTAGTGGCTGGTGGAAGAGGTGCAGGAAGCAATTTAGGAGAGTGAGCAGAGGAGGGTTCGACAGGGAAGGTATAGGTAGGTTCATGAGGAATATTATGAGAGGGAATGATGTAAGATATGGGATCGGCAGGATCTTCAGGTACTGTGATCTGAAGAGTTGGTTCGGCAGGTGAAGAAGAAGAGGGATTTTCTGCTGAAAAAGGAACATAAATTTGACCTGCCGATGGATGAGTGTGAGAATCTTCCCCCACACAAAAGGTTATCCATTGGTTTAGCTCATTGTCATCACATGTGAGAGAAGATGACTTGTGATCATCAAATTTCACATGTATTGACTCATCAATGCATTTCCTTCGTATGTTATATACTCTGTAGGCTTTAGAAGTAAGAGAGTAGCCCATAAAGATCCCTTCATCAGCCTTAGGGTCAAATTTCCCAAGGTGTTCTCGATCATTGAGAATGAAGCACATACAGCCGAAAACATGAAGAAAATTGATGTTGGTTTTTCTTCCATAGAATGCTTCGTATGGAGTTTTGTTATGCCTCTTTACAATGACAGACCTATTTTGGGTAAAACGAGCAGTATTAATAGCTTCTGCCCAAAAATAGGTAGGAAGATTAGATTCACTTAGCATGGAACGAGCTGCTTCACATAGAGTTTGATTTTTCCTTTCCACAACCCCATTTTGTTGCGGTGTTCTAATAGCAGCAAAGTTTTGCGAGATTGCTTTATCATTGAAAAAGGCTTCCAGGGTGGCATTTCTGAATTCTATGCCATTGTCACTTCTAACGGATCTTACAAGTTGACCATTGAGCACTTCAGGCTTCTTGATGAAGTGAATGATCTCTTCATATGTATCATTTTTGTACGTGAGAAAAGATACCCAAGTGTAACGTGTAAATTCATCCACTATCACAAGAATGTACCTTTTTCCTACAAGACTTGGAGTACTCACTAGTCCACATAGATCCATATGCAGCATTTGAAGAGGATTAGTAATAGAGAAACACTACTTGGTTTTGAAAGAAGATTTTGTCAGTTTTCCTTTTTCACATGTCGCACACAGTTTTTCTTTGACAAAAGATAATTTTGGCATTCCAACAACCAAGTCTTTATTAGAGAGGGCATTCAACATCTTGAAGTTGAGGTGTGAAAGACGTTTATTTTAGAGCCAGTTTTTCTTAACTGAGTCGTCAAAAATAAAACATATGCTTTCATCTGCCGATTTATGACTCATGTTGATAACATACACATTGTCCTTTCGAGAACCCAATAGAATAATGTGATAATTTTTGTTAGTGATGAGACAATCATCAACTCTGAAAATCACATAGTATCCCAGATCACATAGTTGACTGATGCTTAGAAGATTGTGCATCAGTCCTTCCATATAAACAACCTTGGTAAAGGTGATAGAACCATTTGAGAGAGTTCCATAAACTTTGGTGGAACCTCTAAAGTTATCACCAAAAGTTACATTAGGTCTTTTATCAGTCACATAGTTAATCAAAAGAGATTTATTGCCAGTCATATGTTTTGAGCATCCACTGTCTAGATACCATGTATGTTGATGTTCAATGAACTGCAATCATAGAAAAATTAGTCATGTGGTACCCATTTTGATGTGGTTCCTTTAGGGTTAGAAGAAGAAGAAACATTTTAATTATTTCTTTCAATCCGATCCTTGGGGGAATCTTTTGCCAGATGAAATGTGTCTCCACAGTTGTAACACTTTCTGTAGATAAACACAATTTTGGATTTTTGAGAGGATTCTTTGTCTTTTCCTTTAGATTTTATTTTGAGAGATTTAGAGGAAGTAGGAGGAGTACTTGGCATAGGTCCTAGAATTCATTTTTCAGAGGAGGGTGAAAGAAAGTTAGAAATTCCCTTGGAGTTAGGTTTCTTCAAATTTACAGACCTTGGAATGAACTTGGTTGGTGGAGCATGAAACTCACCTTTGGAAAAAGATGATATCTTTCTTTTCAAGGGAAGATCACAAACAACAGATTTTCCTTTGTCAAGAAAAGAAGGCTTTTTAGAAGAAGAGGAGGCGGCTTCTTCAAGATTTATATATTGAAGGAGATCATTTATAGGTTTGACAACATCATTTGAATCTTGATCTTCTTCAGGTTGAGGTTTAGATTGTTTAGCTTTTATGAAGACACCAAATTTCAAATAATCACGAAGATCCATATAATGAACATAATGAGAGTCTTCTGAGTCAGAGTCAGAGTACTCAGGAGAAAAGGAAGGGTGTTCAGAAGAAGAGGAAGGAACATGAGAAGAAGAACCATCAACATCCATTTTGCCAAAACCAAGTCCAAATTTGTCATCACCTGTTACTTGGTCTTGAAAAATTCTTTTAAGATTTTTAGAAGATGTAGTCCATTTATTTACAATTTCTTGCTCCTTTTTAAGACGCTTAAACATCTTGTTTTTCTCTTTGTCAAGAATGTAGTTGATGGTTTTTAAATCCTCTAACTCAACTTTGATTTTATGAAAGTGTTTTAGATGATCTAGACAGACTTGGAGTTGAGAGGAGAGAGATTTAACTTGTGCATTAGCCTTTCTTTTAGCATCCTTTTCATTGTATAAATCAATAGTTAAAGAATCGAATGCTTCAATCTTTTCAGCGTTAGAGAGAGAGTGGAAGGGATGTACCTGAGATGAGGAAGTATAACACTTAGTGGAGACTAATGCCATGGTCATGTCAGTGTCCTTGATTTCAGCCATGTCATCCAGTTTGGCCATAAGGCACTTGCTAGTAATCTCCTTTTCACTTTCAGAGGTCTATTCATCAGCCCAATCATGAGATTCGGCCATTAAACCCTTACCTCTTCAATGAGCATTCTAATTTCTCTCCTTTTCTCTTTTGTATTTGGCTTTGTATTTTTTAGCTCGGTCAATGCTTTCTTTGAAGGAGGAAGAGGAAGATTTTTGGGAGAGGGATCGACCAACCGAATCTGATCTTATTCTCCTCCCTTTAGAAGAGTTGGAAGAGTTAGATTTGGATCTACCAGAAGGATTGCTTCTGCACTCAGATGCAAAATGGCCTTTCTTGCCACAAGCATACCATTCTTCGTTGGTTTTATCCAAAGAATTTTAGAAGAGAAAGAATATTTTCGGTTTGGTTTAAATCGGTTAGAGGGAAAATTATTTTTGAATTTGGAGAAATTTGTCAACATACCCATCTCTTCTGTCATTTGGTCAACCGAGTTGTCTTCACCTTCATCATCGGCCTCACTGAGATAGGCCCCCGATTGGTGAACTGAGTCATCATTGTTTGTGAATGCTCAAAAGCTAATCATACGATGATTGTAATTTTGAGTTTTGTTTCATGAAATTAATAAATAAATAAAAGGCATTACCCAATTTATTATGTCTATGTTATATTCTGTGTTTTTAATTATTCATAATAAATAACCTTAGAATAATGTATTATAAATGTCCCTAATTAAATATTATTTTGCGTTTTAAGGTTGAAGTAATTTGATAATGACTAGCATATGTTGGGATTTATATAGAGATATTGAATCTGCATATGGGTACAAAATGGAGATTTTGTGTATCGGACGTGACTCACTATGAGAACACTTCATTGGATGTCATGTGAGTATCATAAGTGTTTCTCATGTGGTCAATGTACATGTAATTCTTTGACTTGAGAAATATGGAGTTTTTTATGTGTGAGTAATGTATTTTGACATTTGTTCTAATCATTCCGTAACTGGGTGACAGAATTATTGTTGGATATGTTATAAATTACATGGTAGAACTAGCATGTATGGAGATAGGATTTTTCCCTCCTTTATTACGGGAGTGATGTCTCTGTGCCCCTTGATAAATATATATACTAAGAAAATGCATGCATGCTCAGATAAATGATATGAGATATCAATTTCTGTTTTTATTATTAGGGAATCAAGAAAATAGAGATTGGACATAACGAGAATGACACATTTAATGTCTCGTGTTCAATCTGGACATCAAGGACAAAAGAATTAAATATGTACACTAAAATTGACTACATACCGGTAATTTGTTGTATCACCAATTCTCGTCATTTAGGTGATGATGATGTATTGCTAGATACCGCTCATTGTTTATAACTATAAATACGGTATTTATATTTATTACCAACATGTCAAGAACCCATTGGGTCACACGCATTGAACATATTCGAATGAGGAGTTTTAATAATTAAAACGTTTAATTATTATAGCTGATTTGTATTGCTTTAATCTCCTTAAATAAAATCAGATATTATTTATGTTAGACATAAATAAAGATAGCTAGGTATGGTCTTGAAAAGATGAGTTGTGGTGCATGGATACTTCTACACTCAAGTAAGGTGTAGGGATGGTGGTGCTTTCATGCCATGCCTCTCATGTCCATATATAATATATGACATTGTATGCAAGATTTTTGTTCTTGCAATTCTCTCTAAAATGACCTACCACTATATGCTCTCTTTCCTTTCTATGTTTTGAAATCGTGACTAGCATCACGAGAAGGAAAAGGATTCGGATTGTTCGCATGGATACTGTAGAGGCATCAAGCTTGTTTTGTTGGTGTGATTCAAAGTCTCGTTAACTGTGAGGTGTAATTTCAAGACAACCGATTTATTCCGGTTCGTATGGGTCCTTAGAGGGTTACGATTTTATTTTCCGTTGTGCTTGAGATCCCGTAACCCAACAATCATGACTTTCTCGGTCAGATTCGTCAGAAGGATAGGTGATTCTAGGAATGCACATAGATTTCTTGGAAGTATCACTGATAAGAGCCATATAGGGGCTTTTTATCTCTTTGATGATAGTTTTCCTTTGGATCCTTGTTTGTTCATAGTTAAAGAGGGATCCGTAAAGAACAGTAAGAGGAATATTATCAAGGTCCTTGGTAGTCTTGATACATGTACATATGTTCTCCCAGAAATCGGGAAGACCATCCATGAATTTACACAAGACTTCCTCGTTGTCGTATAATCTTCCTAGATGTTTAAGATCATTTAGAAGACTATTGAAACGGTTGTAATAGTCAGAGAGAGATTCTCCTTTTTTATGAGAAAAGAGTTCGTACTTACGAACGAGAGAGATCTTTTTGCTCTTTTTGACTTCTTCTATACCTTCATACAGAACACACAGAGTGGTCCACATTTCTTTGGCAGTAGATAGATTTACCAAAGAGTGGTACACCTCATCAGGGAGGGAAAGAGCAATGATTCCTCTGACTCTAGACTCAAGAGCAACAAGACGTTTGTCATCCTTAGTAAAATTCTTGGGCTTTTTGAGGATGTATCTCTGAGTAGCTGAAGTTCGTTCTTCATCCGAAGAATTATCAGAATAACTATAAATAACATCTTTATCTTTTTCTTTGTTTTTGGGATCAATACGAGTTTTTTGAAAACGATCCCAGACTCTAGGGACAATGGGTCCCTCACGAAGGAGAGTAATGAAACGACTATCCACACCTTCAAGAAACAACATCATGCAACTTTTCCAAAGATAAAAGTTGTTGGGGTTGAACTTGGGTGGTTTGGCTATAGAGCCATTGTCGTAGGAGTTGAAAAAAGGATTTTGAAAAGAAGAGTTAGCTTTTATAGAGGAAGATGATGTCATTGCAGATCTAATTTATGGATTAAACTAACCTGCTTTAATACCACTTGTTGGTCCCTAATAAGTAAAACATTATTGTAGAAGGGGTGGGGGGTTGAATACAATACAGAAATATTTCACTTAATTTTAATTATTTTATTGATATAAAATATCAAGAATTACACTTAGTAAGCAAAAGATTGTTGCGAACAAGAACAATAAACTATTCTAACAATCTTACACTAAGAAAACTTTTAGAACACAACTTTAGAAAACACTAAGTTCAAAGCTATGAAGATGAGAAGAATAGTTGCCAACTTTTCTTGAGTGCACTGAGTTCTCTTGAGTTGAGTGTGGTTTGCATGGAGGAAGTCTTCACCTTTATATACTACCCAATGCATTGAGTGCAAAGGACACTTGTCAAATGTAGATTGGATCTTTCAGATTTTCTTCAATAAATTATAAGATATTTGAAGTGACTTATCAATATACAAAAGGCACTTTTGTACTATGATAATACATTATCTCAATAAAATATATCTGGTACAAATCTATTTGAGATCTTTTGGAGAAAGTCTCTATCAGATCAGAACTTGGGTGAATATCCTCTGTGCAAAAGAATGTTACATTCCTTTTGTTAGAAGGATGTTAGAAATAAAGGGGTATAGTCACATGAGGATTTGACTGTAGATATAGCCGAAAACTTGAGAGTGTTCGGCAGAGGATGATTGCCGAAGGATCGGCAGGGTGTTGGCCGAATAAAGGATATCGGCAGAGGGGACTCCTGCCGACCAATCATACAAGCATCGACAGGAGTGGAGTCTACCGAAGAATTTGTATCTCTTCGGTTGGGGTAGCTTAGCACTTGTGAAGTTTGTCTTGATCCGCATCAGTAGGCTCACTTCACGTTGAGTTCGGTTGGTCTTCGATTTCACCGATCTTTTAAAGCAAAACTAAGTTATTACAAAAGAACCATAAAATATACTAAGTATGAAGATGTACAACATTTTACAAATATAAAATTACAAGTCGAAAGAGGAGGTCATCTTCAAATAATTGATGACCCAACAATTGGGTCATAACATTTATAGCCATGATGACTGAACGGTTAACCAAATAAAATGTATGGTTTGGAGAGTGGGTGGAGTTTAGTGATTTGTGAAGAGGGAAAGAGTGGGTAGCATAAATATCCAAAATGTAACACCTGGAATTTTCGTTAAGAAATTGCGTAATTGGATAGGTATATTCATTCTTGAAACCAAGCCTAATGACGTGTTTAGTTAAGGGATGTTTTACCATGGACCCTATGTGTATCGAGAGCGTTTGAGTGTGAAAGAAAAAAAAAATCGGGTTCTGCGTGGTCTAGGCGATAGTGCCCTCGACTGTGACATGTATCACTATCACGGGGCAATGTCGTGGGATAGGAAAGCCTCTCGGTACACACGAAGCGACATTGACCGACGATTATGTCAGGGCCACTGTTGCGGGGAGCAATCGCGAGCCTTGTACCACAAGTGGTAGAAAGTGGGTGACAGTGCCATGCGACTATGCCAAGGGCATAGTCGCTGGTCACAGTCGTGGTCGGGGGCGACAATCTTTAAATCTGATTTTTGTCTACCTCTTCTCATTTGTTGCTACCCTCTTCATCTAATTTTCTATCCTAATGTAACACCCCAATTCTTCGAAAGGAATAATTTCAAGTTAATGCCGAAACCGATATATTAAGGAAAAGTAAGGTATATGATTTTGGACTTGAATCTTTTATTTTATAGTCTTGATGGATAAATGATTCAATTACGAGTCCAACGGTCCTTTCCATAGCGAAAACGGAGCTATAACTAAGAAGTTACGGCCAAAACAGTGAGCGGGAAGGAAGTTGGGAGAACTAGCGACAATGACCAGCGAAAATGCCCTGGGCATTGTCGCATGGCAAAGTCGCCCAAACTGGGCAGGCTGCTGTTAAGTCGAGATTTCAGCCCTTTTCCTCATTTTCTCTCATCCAAACTTTCCCTATCCTCTCCCAAATCGTTTTCTCTCTTCTCCCTTCAAACCCTAACCCATTTTTGGCTCAAATCCTTGTGTTTTATTGAAGAGGAAACATCATCAAGTGGTAGGATTGAAAGCTATGGTCAAGGATTCACCATCTCCATCTTCATCTTCATCTTCAACCTCAAGCTTATTTTTGGGTTTTCTAGGTTTTCATCAAAACCTAAGTGGTAAGTGTATTCCTTCCATTTCTAAACCTTAACATAAGTTATAAATGCTCCATTGATGATTATCCTAGTGTGTGGTTTATCAATTTCGGGTTTGTTGGTTTTGGAGAAATCTAGGTCGAAATTTGGGTTTGGACCAAAATGGAGATTTTGATGTGTAATGTTTGGAGAATGTTTCTATATGGTTGAATGTGGTTATTTATGGGTGGAATTTGTATATCTAGGTTTTTGGGGAAAATTGTTGCGTGTGGACTCGGAATTCTTCAAGGAAGCTCGTTTGGGGTAAAACCTATATTTAGCCTAAATCTAGCAAGGTGAGTTTAAGTTGATTTGTGAAAACGGTGTACATGCCAAACTGTTTATTTTAAAGTGTTTGTGTCTTACATTAAATTGTTAACTGCTGATAAGTTTTGGTTATTTTGAAATGTTTGGTTTTATAAACATGGTAAAACACCCATTTTGGGATTTTGGGCGTTTTGATAGATAAATCATATATTTTAGGTATTTTAATGATTTATTTCATGGAGTACATTTCTTTAGTATAAATGCATTTTATTGGGCGTTATGGATTAGTTTGAAAGGATAAAATGTATAAACCCACTTGGGAAATGTTTTGTCCCAATCTAAATCACGTTGGGGTTAATTTGTATATTTTGGAGCTTGGGTTTACATAATGCGAGTTGTTTACGTTTGATTTCATTTTATGATTTTCAACGTTGAATCTTTGGATTTGTCGAGCTTATGGTTCGGTTTGGTTTTGTTGGGTTTTGAGGACACTTGTCCACTTTTAATAACTCCATGTTGAGCGTTTAGTTATGATTTGCATTTACTGCATCTTAGTTGAGAATTACATGTTTTGAATGCATTAGTTCATTCGTTTTGAGTCATGTAAT
The DNA here is from genome assembly GCA_954870635.1 of Arctium minus. NCBI lineage: Eukaryota > Viridiplantae > Streptophyta > Magnoliopsida > Asterales > Asteraceae > Arctium > Arctium minus. Next base: position 22,745,117 of record OX941082.1, read on the forward strand.
GGTTTAGTTAGTGCAATGGATCCATAGGCACGGTGTTCCTATGTCCCCGCTTTGGACATTAGGTTCGCCACTTGGCACGGAATAGGCATCGGGTCACCATGATAAGTAAGGTGTGGACCTATACGGTCGGGCAGCGTCTCATGGGCAGTAAGGTGTAATTCCATTGTGCTAGAGTTCCCCGTTTTGGATCTCTCAAGAATAGACCTAAAGGGGTTGACTTGATGTTTTCGAGTGATAGACTCAGAGGAGTTGAGCTCGGTGGGTGTTTTATGTGTAACCCACATGTTTTGATTTCTTACATAATTATGTGACATACTTTGTGTCCGTCACGTACCATGTAACCGGGTTTTCCCGTCACCATTGGGTGTGGTTTTGGATATGGAGTTTTATGATCCATGTTTTTGGAGACGTTTGAGTATGGGTATTTATCTATGTTTTAAGGTTTCGGTTATTGAAACTCATTCGAGTTATTGGGATGTCTTGGAAGTTTGAGTTATCTATGTTTTCAACGTTTGACCATTATAATATCATTTATGTTTTACGTGCGCTTTGGGTTTTGGCTTTATTTAAAGAGGCGTGTGTTTTATGATTTTAATCACGAAAGGGGGTGAATGATGAAAGGAGATTGTTTTAAGATTTAATGTATTTCACTTCTAGTTGTTTCCAAATTAGTTGTATTGCATTTTGGGAAATCATGATTTTAAATAACATTCCTAAAGTTATCGCTTTATTTATCTCTAACAAAGACTCTTGAGCTCACTAGGCGTTAAGCCTAACCTTTTATTTGTCGGCATGTGCATCAGGTTCCAGTTGGGGTTTGGTTCTAGAAGTGCTTTGAGGAGTTGAGCTATAGACTTACACGAGAGTAAGTAGATTGCTGAAGTCTTCCGCAGTTGGAGATAGTGACTAATATTGGGTTTTAGTAGCACCCGTCCTTATTGTAGACTGTATGTAGAGAATAAATGTGTTTATTGAGGTTAAATCCTATATTGTGTTTGTAGATGAATTATTTATCGATGTATTTTAGAAAATTTTAAATTAGTTGCTATTTCCGAGTTTGAGGGTGTTACACCTAATGAACCCACTCGACTTCCTTAGGGTTTTTCGGTATTTTGGAGCCTCAATCCTTGATTTTCAAGGAGGTCTTTCATCACCAAGCTAGAGATAGAATGCAAAGGTTGGAAATCTCCATCTCACACCCGTTTTCAAGGGTTTTAAGCTTCTAGAGTTTCATCAATCCTCTCCAAACCCTTTCTCATTCTTTTGGAGATTTGGAGTTTGGGGTCCAAACTTGTAGCCCTAGAGGTGCATTATTTTTAGTGAATATGAGTTGTGGTTAAGGTAACCTTATTTTCCTTCATCTAAGAAATTAGGGTTTTATGGTTCTCATTTCCTTTCCATTTGTTGGAACTTGGTATAACTTAGAAATGTTTGTAGCTAAGGAATGTGGTGGAAAACTTGGAACTAGTGGAAGGATTCAAGATCTCATCGAAGAAACTCAAGTTTGTAGGTAAAACCTAGATTTAGTCTAAATCTAGCAAGGCGAGTTCTAGTTTCTTTACAAAACTATATACATGTCAAAATATAAATGTTTTGGGATTTTGGACATATTTTATATGCACATTCCTTATTTGATAAGTTTTATGGATAATTGGATATTTGTGCATGTTTAGGATATCAATGATTTATACATGGGTACTGAGTGTGATTGAGGGTTTTGTCACCAAAAAGGAGATTTAATTAACTGAAAGAGACTTCTTGGATATTTGGAAGATTTTGACCAAACATGGGTTTAATTTCCTACATGTACAATTTTGGGTTTACATGGTTTTATTGGAATTTTCGTATGAGTTCGGGTATTTATGGATCATCTTGAAGTTATGGTTACTTTGATTTCACCTAATCTATGAGTTTTGGATATTGGAAGTTTAAGTTCTTTTGGCTTTAAAAGTGTAAGTTATTGGAAACGATCAACCTTTGAACTTATGTTTATTTTGGAAAAATATGAACCTTATGGTTTGGGCCTTTGGCCAATTATACTTGGAGAAAATACCAGTTTTGGGAAAGTTGTGCATCGGCTTATGTAGCCATTGTGTTTTTATTTAATTGCCAAATGTTTTATGATGCCTTATGTATTAACTTATACTCTAAAGAGTTTTGGGACCTTGTCCAGTTTAAATGGCTCAATATGGAGCATTTTATGGAAATGCAGTTATTACACAAATGTTGGTTATTACATGTGTTGAATGCATTAGTTCATTCATTTGGAGTCATGTAATGTTTAGACTATAATGCAATGGTTCCATAGGCATAGGAGTCGGTTTGTTCATCATGGAGTTTTGATGTCCATGTTTGAGTCTAGTGAGTGGTCCCTAAGTCATGTTTTTTATGTAAGATTGCGATGGTGCTCTTGGAGAGTCGTATACGGAGCTAAGTCTTCCGGTGGTGCCCATGGTGAGCCGGATACGAGGAAATGTGACTTTTATGACAACACTCATCTAGAGGTCGAGTAGATACTAGTGTCATTTGGGTATCTTGCGATGGTTGCTCAATGGAGCCGTATACGGGGATCTATGACCTGAAGTAAATCTCGAGAACGTTGATAAGTGGCTTAACTTTGTGTTTCCGCCACATTCGATGGAATCAGGTCTCCCTCCTCACCGAAAGGTGCTATTTTTGGGTATTCCCTTACCCATGCTTTCGGTCTTGAAATGTACCACTTCATTTATACAAATAGTATTTTGATGAAATACCTCGTGTGTGTGTGTGTATGTCTAGGGAAAATGGATGGTGAAAAGTTATTTGAAAAGGGTGCCTGGTAATGGTAGTAACATGGTTGGTAAATAAAGCCTTTTCATAAATTATATTTCAGGGACGGTAATTTTAGAATAAAATATTCGTTTTAAATGTTTTATGATTTATATGATGAACATTGTTTTAACTCACTAGGCGTTAAGCTTAACACTTTTTCTTTTCGACGTGTATATCAGGTCTTAGATGGATCTGAGTGGCGAGTGAAGCTTGGTAGAAGTTCCGGTAAGATGGCTTTAGAGATGTCATCCGGTTTTGTGAAGATAGCAGATTTGGTGGTTTTAATAGCACCCGACTGACTTTGTCCCCGATTGTGGGATTAGATAGTTCCGTTAGAACTCTGATACATGTTGTAGTGTTTCTTCCGTTGTAAGCTTTTGATATTTGTTATTTTGAGCTATGTATTTAAGGGATTTTTAGAAGTTTAAATTGTCTGTTATCTTTAAATTCTAGGGGTGTTACACAAAAGGGCGAAGATGAGAATAAGAAGGGTGTTGGTTATAGAGAACATGGGTCGGGGTAGTATGAGAAAGTAGTTTAGTGGGAAGAATATTAAGTAAGTAAGTGGCCATTTCAAGGCGCATGATGCCAAAATTTGGGAGGGGTAGAGGAGTGGGTGAGAAGAGTGCGAATTAGGTTGTTGATGGTGCGAATTTTCCGCTCGGCCTTCCCGTTAGGAGAAGATGTATGGGGGCATGAGAGTCGGAAGGCTATTCCATTTTGTGAACAAAAGTTGTGAAAAGAAGAGTTTTTAAATTCGGTGCCATTATCGCATTTGAGTGTTTTAATTTTAGCTCCAAATTGAGTATATAGATGATTAGTAAAGGAGAGAAAAGTAGAGAATACTTGAGATTTTGCTCCCAATGGAAAAGTCCATAGAAAGTTTGAGAAGTCATCCAAGAACAAGATGTAATACTTGTGTCCTACGGAACTTGGGGTACGGGAGGTCCAAACATCACTATGAACAATATCAACTGGTAAATACGTAGACGTAAAGGAATCTAAAAAAGGTAATTTAACTTATTTGCCCAAAACACATGATTAACAAAAAGATAAAGATGATATCTGACTACACGAAATACAACTATTGCTACCAAGAGACTTTAAGAGAGAAGCTCCGGAATGTCCTAAGCAAGCATGCCAAAGGTCTGGAGAGATTGTGTGGAATGCAGACGGAATGCTTGGGCTAGACTTTGTTGAGGAATAGGCGCTTCTAAGTGGGTACAAGTTACCATAGCTTTCACATCTCATTATAGCCTTCCTCGTCGGAATATCCTTTAAAGAAAAAGCAAATGGGTCGAACTCAATAGAGACATTATTATAGGTTTTTTTATAAGGTGAGGGCCACAACAATAGATACATTATTATAGGTTTATTATAGGTTTTATTTGGGTGTAGTGGTGGATTGGGTGGGGTGAGTTTAGTGTGTCCATAACCACAAATAGGAATGTGTTGACCACTACCGACAATAATGCTACGATTATTGTGTAAATTAGAATAAGATGTGAGTATACCTGAGTTGGTGGTCATATGAGATGTTTCCCCGGTGTCCATATACCAATTGTTATGGTTTATTGAGAGTCATCGTGTGTAAGGTTGCATCGATGTCTGTAGGTTCAAACTCGGACTCGAATTAGGTTTGGACATGATATGCCTGCGGTTGTGGTCTTGGGCCAAGAATTCCAGGTAGCTGTTTTGGGACCTGTGGACCTTGAGGGCGTTGCCAGTTTGTTGTAGGGTAAGGGTAAGATGGGTAACCCCACCTTTGATTCCAGCCGAACCATGGTGGGTAGGACCATGGACAGGAGTTTAGTGAGAATCATTGTTGATTGTTGCTTCCACGACCGGTTGATGCACCTCTGCATCCCCGACGTCTTCTTCCAGGACCACCACCCCTTCCACGATCGTTGTTCCCTTTGCCACTCCCCCCCCCCCCCACGAGAGGAACCATGGCCACCACATCCACCCTTCCCGGAATTGTGGGTAGGAATTGGCGTATCGGCAGAATGGGACAAAAAGGCGGAGTTGACTGCTGCATTGGTAGCGATGGAAGCCTGCTTGGTCTTCCTGGTTTCTTCTAGAACAAGACACGATCGATCATCATAAAAAGGGGAAAGAAGATTGGATTGCTGGATGTTGGTGGCTACGGCGTCATAATTTTCATTTAGTCCAACGACAACTGAAGGATGAGGCGATGATTACCGACTGGGGAGCCAACATTGGCGAGTTGATCGGAAATCATCTTCAACTCTTGACAATAATCAGAGACATTTGAAAAATCATCTAGTCAGATTTTAGAAAACTGATTTTCCAACAGATCGGCTTGGGAGTTTTTATTGTCCTGAAAAATATTTTTCTGGTTTTCCCAAGCCTTATGAGCCATGGAGTCCGGTTCAATGATGGTATGGAGAAGGTCATTCGAAATCATACCATAAATCCGTTGGAGGACGGTGGCATCTAAACATGACCAGATTGCTTTGTCGACTTCGGGTGCTTTTGCTTTTTCTTTGTCGATCGATGTTTCTGGAATGATATGGTGGAGAACTTGGTGAACAAGATAGTTGATCTTGAACAACTCGGCCCATGATGTGTATTGCCCTTTTACCATCTCAAGAACGATCGGGATGGCGTTCTTGATATTGGTGACGGCAAGAGCAGGGTATTTAGCGTCAGCTATGGAGAATGAGAGGAATATATTGAGAAGGATTAGAAGGAGAGGCTGGCGGCTTCAGAGATTTCTAGGATTTAGCTCTGACACCATGTTATAATGTAATTCTCTCATTGACTTCCAAAGGACTGAATACAAAGATATATACAAGGAGAGTTCCACTATTCTAGGAAAGTAACTATAAATTAGGAATTCTAAATAATCTACAATATTTATTAAAGATACAATATTGCTAACAATCTCGTCTGTGAAGCCAAGTTCATTTATAAATGATGGAGATTTATCTTAATGTAAGACGGTGCTTTTAAATTCTTGTGAAATATAATGTGCCTTAAGAATGAGTCCTCTCCCCCTTCCTAATTTATGTGGGAACTAGTGTTGCTCATCACGCGTTGTGCGGCGACGATAATTTTTTTTTTTTTGAGGAAATGCAATGTTAAACAATAATTTATATTCATAAGTGGTTAATTTATGTATATTGATAATAATTTTTGTTAATAAGAGTTTAAAATGCACCGGTAATAGTTTTGATTTTATGTTATTAGAAACCAATGATATTACTTTATTGCAATGACAATTATCAAAAACTACTTATCTTATTCTTACCGATGAATTCAAGATCCAAAAATTATATCATCTTCAGAAGTAATGTTATAGACTAAAATTTGATGTCCTCAATCTAAACAAATTTTACGTAAATGTGTGTGATAACTGTTCAATAAGAAATTAACCTTTTACGAGAAGTTCTCAACAACCTTAGACTGTATGCCAATTTATGTTCTCTAACTATGATCCATAACGGTCAGACAAATTACTCTACAAATGTTTAACTAATGTTAATTGTTTGTTTAATTTGAAGTCGTATTTGTAATTGAAATCTCATTTAAGGTGACAAAGTCACGATTTTAATTTTGTAACAAATTTAATTAAAGTCTCATTTGAAGTTATAAAAAAATCTATAATATTCAAGTGAAAATTAGAGGGTTGTGTAAGCTGTGTGACAGTAGTAGTTAAGACGGTGCATGAAGAACCGCACACCAATTTAGGATGATGAATATTTCCCTATAAAAAATAAAATAAATATTAAGTGGGTCGATGGCGCACATATCCAATACTATACTGATAAAAACAAATATTACATTTATTTTAACCAATGGGTTGAGATTCAAGAAACGTATGTTTTTTTTCACTCACTACTACAAATATGACTTTTATAAACGGTTGTTTTGGGCTTTATACGCGGTTTTGGAACCGCGTATATCGCGGGTGTTTGTAAAAGTATCGGGCTTTTATATGCGGTTCCAAAACCGCGTATAAAACTCAACTTTTATACACGGTTTTAAAACCGTTTAGAAAAGTAATATTAACCGCGGATATAAGTCACAATCTTACACGTTTTTTAGATTAAAACCGTTTAAAGAAGCCCTGATAACCGTTTATAAAATTATCTATCTTACACGGTTTTTAGATGAAACCGTTTATAAAAGTCTTGTCAACCGTTTATAAAAGTATCTATCTTACACAGTTTTTAGATGAAACCGTTTTAAAAAGTCCTACTAACCGTTTATAAAAGTCTTTATCTTACACGGTTTTTAGTAATTTAAAAAAATTAAATTAAAAAAATAATTAAAATTAAATTAAAAAAAATATTCATTTGCTAGATATAACGCATATTACATTCATCGATATGCGGCAGGATGTAAAACTTTCCTTCGATTAATAATTAATAGGAATACATCTAATAATGTACAATTTACAATGACATGGAACCAAAAATACAATTTGTAAAAGAAATATTGTCCTAAGTTGATACATATAAATATTACTAAAATTTGTAACATCTTCATCACATGGAAACACTACAAAACAGGGGCATCTTGGCAAGCACATCAATAGATCTGGTTATTCTCCAAATACCTACACAGCAACAAAGCATGAAGGATGATTGAATAAGCTCTAGTTTAATGTATCATATATATAATTCGTCCGGTCTCGTGAGAAATTCAATAGAAGTTTTACAAGAAACTCACCAATTGTAACTAAAATATTTGCCCAAATCTTACAGCATAATCTATATAATCTATATAAGAAAATTGTGTTAGTCCAGTAAAAATTGTGTTACTACTGAAAAATACATTAGATACAATAGATGTCACGAATTATAAGTTACTCAAAGTAGCAACCACTTGCCACAAACCAAAAGACAAAAAATTAAAAGCAAGACACATTTGACAAGTTCATTTTTGGTTAGTGTCTAAGCACATCCTCAAGAACAACTTACCAGTTTCAATTATATAAAGTAATTCCAGAACATGACTGTATCAAGATTAAATTATTAAAACTCATGACAATGTGACGGGTCGGAAACCTCGATAATTATCAGCAAGGACGTATAAGCATCGCATAATTGATACACATTGCTATCATGTTTAGACTTCAATCCCATCCCAAAAACAGGTGTAGATGGCTATCCAAACAGCAACATTGGCTTCCCAAAACAGTCCTAAACAATCTCTAAAACAACCCCTAAATGGCTCGACAACAGCTTAATGTTGCTGCTGTTGGAACTAGTTTCATGGCTGGGCAACTTCCAACCTACTTCTCGGTCCTACAACCATCTAAAAACATGTCTTAATTGGTCTCGAAGAGTCATCGACAACTGTAGTAAAAACCCCTGCAAAAACCCATGATTTCTAACCCAAAATATGGTGGTCTCGGTTCCGAACTAAGTTGTACTAAACCACATGTTCATTTAATAAATGAGTACTGACTTCAAAGATGATTAGAATATCTAATTCCTCAAGTGGGATGTAGCATAAAGTTAGAAGAGGTAAGCTTACCTAGACATCATGACCTTGGTATTACCAAACTATGTATATATTAACGGCGTCGGTTCGTAAAACTGGAAAACAAAACAAAGTCTTACACGAGTTATGCATAATCCATTGATTAAAACCTCCAAAAAAAAACATAGTATATTTGACAAATGAAAGCACAAGTAAATTTAAAACTACAAAAAAAATTCAAGTAACCTAAAAATACATCATACATCACAACATAAATTTAATATTCAAAGAAACAAAGTAACATAACCCCAAATTCATGTGAGATTTTCATGTTTAAGCCAAACAAATTTGGACCTTAGATATTGAAGATACTGCCGTGGGAAATAAATCAGAGAGGAAATCCAATAAAATTAGGATTTTATTCTACATGTGGGTGGGGGTGGGAGATAAATAATGATTTCATCAAAGGGTGACAAAAGTTCTATTTACAGAGCATCATCTTCATAGTTTCCTTCTTTGTCTACAAGTTCATGGGTTTTTAGGATGCTTGTACTTGGTGTTCTATCATAAAACAAAATGGTTCAGAGATATACTTGAATTCCAAGGCTTCTACTGAGAATAATTTCATACCTCATAAGTCATATTGTTACCCAACACAATCCGACTTAGAAACTTCCAATAGATGCTCTTAGCGGCAACTGATAACACCTCGTAAGTCACGACCGTCAAAGTCCACAAGATGTGTCGAATAAAATAGATCAGAATGATAAGTATATACATGAAGGTATGCACTGATGAAAAACCAGCTATGAATAAAATAAGGAAATTGTGAAGATGATTAGGAAGAGATAGAGAATGATAAGTATATACATGAAGGTCTGCACCGATGAAAATCACGACCGTCGAAGTCCACAAGATGTGTCGATTGTCGAGTCCAGACTCCAGACGGTGGAGGAACAATGAAGAGAGAACATAATTTAGGGACAAATGGGGAGTTTGAATTTAGGGTTAAAAGGTGGGGGAGGGAACCGTGAAATAATTAGGGGGAAATTTTGGGGGAAATAAGATATAGTAAAATTTTAGTGGGGGAAAGAAAAATAGGAGGAACTCAATTTTTAGATAAGTTTTAAATAATAATCTTTTTAGACTTAGGATAGTTTATCAGATCATCTAATAAGTTCTTACCACTTTTGTTTTATTTACCGGATAAAAGTTTTGTCCATCAAAAAGACATCATATATGCAACGATTTAATTTATCCGGTAAGTACTAACCGTTTAAAGCCCGATAGATCTATTAAGACTCAATGAAACCCTTTAAAGCCCCGATAGATCCATAAGTCTCAATAAAACCATTTAAAGCCTAATAGAACCCTTCATAACCCGATAGATCCATTAAGGTCAAATGAAACCCTTTAATGCCCAATGAAGCCCAATAGGACCCTTTAAAGCCCAATAGAACCATTTAAAGCTCGATAGATCCATTAAGACCCAATGAAACACTTTATTGCCCAATGAAACCCTTTAATACCCAATAGAACCATTTAAAGCCCGATAGATCCATTAAGGCCCAATGAAATATATTAAGACCCAATGAAAACCTTTAATACCCAATAAAACCATTTAAAGCCCGATAGATCCATTAAGGCCCAATGAAACCCTTTAAAGCCTAATGAACCGATTTAAAGCCCGATAGATCCATGCAATTCGAACTAACCCTTTAAAGCCTGGTAGATTCATTAAGGCCCAATGGAACCGTTGAAAGCCTGATAAATCAATTAAGGCCCAACGAAACCCTTTAAAGCTCAATAGAACCATTTAAAGCTCGATAGATCCATTAATGCCCAATGAAACCCTTTAAACCCTAATTGACCCATTTAAAGACCGATAGATCCATTCATCCAAACTAACCCTTTAAAGCCCAATAGATCCATTAAGGCCCAATGGTACCCTATAAAGTTTGATAGATCCATTAAGGTCCAATGAAGCCTTTTAAAGCCCAATATACCCTTTAAAGCCCAATAGGACCCTTTAAATTCTGATAGATCCATTAAGGCCCAATGAAACCCTTTAAAGTCCAATAGATCCATTAAGAGCAACTCCAACCTTGACACCAAATAAAACACCAAAAACACCAAATTTGGTGGGCCCATCAACACCAAAAAAAACTCACATATAGGACATGCCTTTTCTCCCTTTGTACTGTAACCTGACAAATTCCCGTAAGCCGAAAAATCGTTTATGGTGCAAAAAACCATGGCTCGTAGCTGAAAATGTTCCTTCCCGTACGCATCATACACTTCGATGCCTAGACTCCATAATTCTTTCAAGTCTTCAATTAACGGAGCCAAATATACGTCAATGTCATTCCCAAGTTGTTTGGGACCCTGAATTAGCAACGACATCATGATGTATTTACGTTTCATGCATAACCATGGTGGAAGATCGTAAATGCATAGAAGCACCGACCAAGTACTCATGTGACGACTGTTCATGCTTCCGAATGGATTTATTCCGTCAGAGCTAAGACCAAACCAAAAATTCCTAATTTCATCACCAAAATCTTCAAAGATGTTGTCGATATTCCTCCATTGAGGAGAATCCGCTACATGTCTAATCTTCCCATATTTTTTACGATCTTCAGCATGCCAACGCAACAACTTTGCATCTTTGGCGTTTGCAAATAATCGTTTCAATCTTGGTACGATTGGCAAATACCACAACATTTTAGCGGGAGGACCATCCTTTTGTTTCACATCACTATTGTCTTTCGTTCGGTTCTTTCGCTTATACCTCGATGTACCACATATGCGACACTCGTTTAGATCAGCATCTGCATTCCTATACAACATGCAATCATTCGGACATGCATGTATTCTCTCTATTTCCAATCCCATCGTGTAACGCCCTCAAATCTGGAAATAGCAACAAATTTAAATTTTCTAAATACCTCGACATTTCATTCATCTACAAACATAATTTAAGATCTAACCTCGATACACACATTCTATTATGTACATACAGACTATAATAAAGACGGGTGCTATTAAAACCCGATACAGTCACTATCTCCAAACTGCGGAAGACTTCACCAACTACTTACATTTGCACAAAGCTAAGATTCAACTCTTCATAGCTGCTAGAACCAAACCCCCAACTGGTATCTGATGCACATGCCGACAAATAAAAAGGTTAGGCTTAACTCCTAGTGAGTTCAAGAGTTTTACATGAGAAAATATAGCATTAAAAGAATGGATCTCGCTTGGAATCATGACCGTTCAATCGATGTACTTTAAAACGTATAAAATAACTCAGATCCAATGTTATGTACTTTCAAAGATGGACACTTCATTTCAAACATGATATATAACTTGAAATAACTTAAACTAACTCGAAGCATGAATATGAAATGACTCCCATTTAAGATATGCGGATAAAACGTTATGTCCCAAAACACCCTAGCACGGGTGGGGCAATTATTCGACCCATGAATCGTTATCAAAACATATATTGTATGTCTGAAAACATGGACACTAGGTCCACTACTCACGCGACCGTGAAGAACCACTAACAATAAAATAAGACATCCTTTTATTTGAAATACTGAAATCCGACAGCGGGGGAGACCCGCATCCGTTGAGAGTGGAGGAAACACAAAAGTATACCACCCAAGCAACGTTAAACGCATGACACCTCCCGAAATCCCAGCCTGGTGTCCCTACGACTCCTTTACAAGTGTCACCCCAAGTCAGTTGACCTTGATGGATCACTCCGAAGAACTCCATCCCGAAGGCCCGACACACTTAAAGACTACCTCCCAGGCATTACTTCAAGCGACGGATGTCCTAGCGCCTACTATTCCGGTAGCACTAGCCGACTCAACCCTCCTAGCGATCACTTGTAAAGTTTCCGGTCATAAAACATGGGTACCGAAGTTCAACCCCGCAATACCCAATTGACCATCCCAAACAGACTGACTTACGTGCCTATGGATCCATTACACACTGTCTAACGTTACATGGCTCCAATTGAAAGATCAAAGCTCCCAAAACATGTAACTCACCAATGACATAAAATAAGTGTCATCATACTCAAAACCCACGATGGTTTAAAAATCCGGACAAATGTCCATACGACTCATTTAATCAAAACCGAGCCGAAGGCCCAACACTTCACGTAAATACCCAAATAACGACCGATATAAATGTTGGAACACGCTTAACCCATTATTATGCAAACACAACCAAAAGTATAATCAACTCAAAACTCATCATTGGTTGAGACCAAACCCTTTTCCAAATGAACTCGTACCCTTGAATTTTCAAAATGCCTCATAATACAATAACATACACTTTCCGAAAAGGTTTATATGCTCAAATACACAAATTGACACTTACATTAAATGAACTCCATAGATATATGCAAAATTATTAATGACACATGTCAACATGGTTTATTCACCAAAATTTCCAAAAATCCCAAAAGGGGTAATTCACCAAGTTTGTAAAACTAAACATTTCAAAATAACCAAAACTTATCAGGTGATCAACAGTTAACAATTTCATGTAAAACACAAAACACTTTGAAATGAACATTTTGGCATGTACACCGTTTTCACAAATCAACTTGAACTCACCTTGTTAGGTTAAGTTAAACCTAGGTTTCAATCCACAACCGTAAGCCTTCAAGAGCATAGATCTTCCCCAAAGCTTTCCGAAGACATCCATCCCAACTCTTCAACTCAAGTTTCCAAAAACCTAGATCCACACATTTTCGACCATAAATAAACATATCCAACCATAAATGAATGCTACCAAACATTTGTATCAAAATCCCCAAATTTGGTCAAACCCTAATTTGACCTAATTTCTCTAAAACCATCAAACCCAAAATCTGAAGAATACAAATACTAGAGAGTCATCAAATGAACATGTATAACTTATAGAGAATATCTAGAAAAGAAGAGAATAACTCACCACTTGGGTTTTGAACAAAACCCCAAAACTTAGAAATCTCAAGAGATAAGGAAGAACACTTGATTTAGCACTTGAACACTTGAAGAATCGCGACTTTAAAAGAGGTCAGGGGCCGCTCGCGATTGTGCCCCGTAATTGTGCCCTTGGCACTCTCGCGGGCACTCTCGCCAAAGATGTACTGTGGCCTCTACCATGCTCGCGACCTTGCCCCGCGATTGTGACACATGTCACAGTCGCGGGCACTGTCGCCCAAACTGTGTAAGACCCCGGATCCTTCCTTTTTCCGCACCGGGAAGCTCTCGATACTCCAAGGGACTTTGATAATGTTTTCCGGACACACTCCTTCCGCTCACCAGTCCAAAACGTCCTGAGACCTCTACAGGCCGAAAATTACGGGTGTTACACATCAGACACATCAGTTTTTTCGCTTTGTATGTTGAAACAGATAATTTGTTATCATCGGGAAGCATTTCATGTAAAATCTCTAGAAAACTAGTAAAACTTTTGTCACTTCAACCGTTGCTTGCTTTTAAATTAAACAGTTTCAAGACAGCTGAAAGTTTAGTAAACTTTGAACAACCAACATACAACGGTTTTTCAGAGTCGATAAACAATTGTTCAAATTTGTCATAATCCTTATCGGCAATATTATCCTCCACGTCATGTAACATCTCATCTAAGTTATCACGGTTATCATTATCTGATTCATAGTTATCATCGGTGTCATTACAATCTCGATCGACCGTGTAACTACAATTACCAAAATCCTCGCCATGTCAAATCCAACATGTATATCGTTCCATAAACCCACGTACAATAAGATGTTCTTTAATTAAACTATGATCAGTATATTTACAAAAATTTCTACAATCCCGACAAGGACACCAAATTTCACTTTCTCTAGTGTTCACCCGATTATTCTCAGCAACCTCCATAAACTGATCAAGACGAGACAAGTATTCCTTTGTAGCTCGTGGTATTTGGTAAATCAAATCATAACGATCCATCTGCAATATTGAAATAAAGTATTAATTGTAAATGCATGTATGACATGATCTCAAAAGGCTATAGGTGGCCATCCTAAGCCACTTTTTGAATATTTGGTCTCATATGTGAGTGCTTATAACAGATTGATTACTTAAGAAAAATCCGGCAGCATTTCCCCACAACTCCCCAAATATGTGTATAATAAAAACACATATTCGTAGGAGTAATGGGAAACGTCTACCGAATTTTTCTTAAATAAACAATCCGTTATATGCATTCACATCCTAAATGAGACAAATATTCAAAAAGCAGTCCCAAACAGGGGACTATCCGAAATTAATCTCTATTAGATCAAAATTCGGACGGGCGACCTAAAGGCATCAAATGCATGAACTTGTATAATAAATGCATGGAAGAATCATGTGCAAAATTTATATAATTAATGTGTAGTATAATATAATATCTTATCAGTGTTGTCGGTAATTGATCAGCCCAGTCTAATCGGTACGCGCGCTTATATGAAAAGCAAAGCTGCTAGATCACATATATATAATTAAGATTACTTAAAAACATGATGTTAATGCATATAAAAGTAGTAATTAATGAACTATATGGTTAAGATTATCATCATACCTTAGTTTTTGTGAAGAATAATGCCAAAAACCATCAAAAAACGCCCAAAAATCGTCAAAAAAGTGTTTTTTTTCGAGAATGAGCAATAATGGGTAAAAACAGCGCCTCCTTTATGTTATTTATAGGTAAACCCTAATAAGGCCTTTTATACGTGGTTTTAAATAAACAACCGCGTATAAAAGGGTTACTTTTATACGCGGTTGTTTGTACTTTTATACGCGGTTTTAAATAAACAACCGCGTATAAAAGGGTATGACATTTCTACGCAATTGTTTGTACTTTTATACGCGATTTTTGTACTTTTATACGCGGTTTTTAATAAACAACCGCGTATAAAAGGTTTACATTTTGACGCGGTTGTCTGTACTTTTAGACGCGGTTATTTGTACTTTTATACGCGGTTGTGTATTAAAAACCACGTATAAAGGTTACCTTTTATACGCGGTTATTTATTAAAAACCGCGTACAAAGTGTTACTTTTATACGCGGTTTATTGCTAAAAGCAGCGTGTAAATGTAGCTTTTACGCACGGTTTTGTTAGCAATAACCGCATACAAAAGTGACCCTTTCGTACGCAGTTTTTAATAAATAACCGCGTATAAAAGGAAACATTTATACGCGGTTTTATCGATGCAACCGTTTGTAATTGTCAAGTACCCTTTTTATACGGTTTTTAATCTAGAACCGTGTATACAACCATATTTTTAGCAACGGTTCAAATTGAACCGTGTAAAAAGGTTCCAGATTCGTCCTTTATACGCGGTTTTTGTAAAAACAACAAAAACCGTGTATAATTTGGCGCGTATAAAAGTCATTTCTGTAGTAGTGACTGTTGGCAATTTATTTTTCTACTCACCTTCTCTTGCCATTTTTATTCCATCATCCGATTGGGGGATGCAAATAATAAATCGACAAAAAAGTTGGCTCTTTTGTTTTTGTACCCACATATCTTTTGTCTCTTTCATTCTCTCGTCCGATGTGACATGAAAACAATAATATATAAGAAAAGAAAATATAAAAAATATTTCAAAACTAAAGTTCATCTTTTATAATAATTTGAAGTTATGAAATTTTGAATTGTTAATTAGAGGGGTGACTAAGCCTTGATAGTAGTGTAAAACCAAGACGATGCTAAAGAACTACATCACCAGGTAGTATAATGGATATTCACAAATAGATAAAATACCAAGTAGGTTGATGACGCAAATATTATACATCAAACTAAGGATAACATATAATATATTTGCTCTTAACAAAAAGCCGAATATCCGGAAAAGATATGTTAAACTACAAGAAACATATACTATATTTGATTTTAACTAAAAGGTCGAGATCCATAAAAGACATATTTGTTCTATTATTAGTCATTTGTTTTAGTAGTTACCTCATTCTTGCCACTTTCATTCCATCCTCAGGTGTGTGATGCAAAAAATATTGAAAAAAAAGTTTGCCCTTTTCTTTTTGTGTCCACCTCCTCGTGCCTATGTCATTCTTTCATCCAACAAGGGATGCAAACAATGATGTGAGAAAAAAATGATTTCTGGTGCTTAGTAGTTGCCACCTCATTCTCCATGGTTGATGTTTTTATATTGATATAGATTTATTAATTGTTATTAATCGTAGATTTTCTTTTAATTAATAGGTGGAAAGATGAAGAGGTAAAATGAAACTATCTAAAGAAGTTAGATAGTTTGGAGTTTAAAGCTACTTAAATTGGAAGTCAAATTACCAAATAAGTTTTATTATAATGAAATACATAATTTTCATTTAAGGATACAAAAGTCTTATTTATTTTTATCTTTATGTATAAAAATAAAAAAAACTGAAAGGCTTGCTCATTTTTTCTTTAGTTTTTATAAATAAACTAAACAAATAAAATGTATTAATGAATAAGAGTATTATCATTTATTATAGATGAAAAGATGAAGATGGTAAAATGGATGTCAGATAGTTTAGAGTTTAAAGCTGCTTAAATTGAAAGTTAAATTACCAAATAAATTTTTTTTATAATGAAATACATAATTTTCATTTAAGGGTATACAAATATTTAACTTATTTAGTATTTTAAAAATTCGAAAGAATGAAAAAGAATTTGTATAGAAAATTTTATTTTGACAATGTGTCCCGTCGTATTTTATATGTTTTCATTTTTATATATCAATTTTAATAAGTTTTTTAATTGTTTATGAATTCTTATTTTTATTTATTTTTATTTTTATGTATATAAATAAAAAATGAAAGATTTTCTCATTCACTTTACTTTTTATAAATAAAATAAACAAATAAAATTTATTAATGAATAAGAGTGTAATCATTTAATATTATAAAACATTCAAAATCTAAAGAGAAAATGAAAGGTTTGCTCGTTTAATAAAAAAATTTATTCAAAAATAGACAAAATCGAAAACTATGAATGAAGTTTTTTCAACATGGCACATCACCTCTCCATAATTTTACTTTATATATAGATATAGATGGTTCTTTTCATAATACATGACCAATTTTTTTTTCTTTTAACCATTATCATGCTTAATTGTTGCTAATGCTACCAAATTTTGATGGTGCTAACTAAGCTTAGAAGAAACCTAAGAATTGAACCAAGTATGACTCACGAGTAAAATTACTCATTAGAACTCTAAATTTTTTGAAACAGAATTGATCAAAAACCACTGTTCTAAAAAACTCGCCGCACAGTCGTCATGGCACGCCATGGCACCAAGGCTTGTGTCTCACGCCACGTTAAGCCCGTGACACGCCATGCCCTAATGCGCATTTTTTGTAATGCGATATTTGGTTTTTCTTTATGTTTTTAATGTTTTATTTGCACGTTTTAAATATATAGAACCTAATTAAACTTGTTTAATACTATTAACTCATTGAGTAACACACCAAAACATATGTTTTTATGTATAATATTATATATAAATTAGAAATTTGACGCCATAAGTCACGCCTTGAAAACGACATGGCTTCGCCGTGGCTCCTAAGGCTTGAGGCTTGGCCTCGCCGCCACGCCACGACTCACGCCATTTAGAACCTTGTCAAAAACAGATTTCAATGCTTATGTTCGATCGTAACATAAACTATAATACGAGAAGTTCAATATTCATGTAATAAGAGTACTTATCTATAATATGGTATCTTATTGAAACACTTAATATAATAGTAGATGACTAATTAATGTGACTTGAAACAATGTTAGAAGTCACACGGTGTGCACTGAAAATTATGTGTTTGTCAGAGGTCTGACACTCTACGTGGTTCAACGAATATGCAAAATACGGTTGGGCTTGGATCACAATTCAACTTCATCTTTCAACATATCACTCTCATGACAACTTCGGCTTTATCAATCTTCTGCCACATTAGGTTTATGTTTCGTATCATCCTCTACGGTTTGGTACCTAGGGTTATACCATGTAATACCTCCAAGGATCCAACGAAGCATCTTCTTAATTAGAAAGTAGTAGTTTCAATTGAATAATACATTTTATTTTAGTTTATATTAACAAATATTTTCAATTATCAAATCAAAATTTAATATGTATATATATAAGTTAATTTACTTTGCAAACTAAGTTATTTGTATAAACCGTACAAATCATCGATTTCATTGTTTTTCATTTTAAATTGTTTAATATGATTAAATTGTTTCATATAATTTTTTTCTTGATAAAATTGTTAATATACTTTTCTTTCTATGTAAAAATAAAAATTGTTTCATGTATTTTTCATTTTTACATTAAAAAAATATATTAAATAATTTCATCAAGAAAAAAAATTATATGAAACAATTTCATCATATTAAAACAATTACATGAAATAATTTCATTAAATTAAACAATGAAATCGATGGTTTGTACAGTTTGTACAAACGGCTTGGTATGCATTTGATCCCCCTTATATAATATATATATATATATATATATATATATATATATATATGAAATCGATGGTTTGTACAGTTTGTACAAACGGCTTGGTATGCATTTGATCCCCCTTATATAATATATATATATGGTGGTCCATTTCATTTGAAAAACCAAGCAATTCATGTAACTTTGCAAATCAATCTTAGTCGTTCATCAAGTCTAATAAATATCTGATTTTAATATGTTTCATAATCTAAAGTCATGATCATAATAAATGAACCTTATCATCTTCCATATATATCACAATCATTATTAATGAATCATAATAATTATCCATAAACATATATATTTGTTTGGATAAAATTTTCAATAGTACATTGTCGTACGATTAACACTGAACAACAGGTAAGGAATTCCAACAGTCAGAACCTACTATGTCGCACGACCAAATAGATAACAGACGCCCTTTCTTCAAGTGACCTCAATCAAATTATCAGAACCTATCCGCAGTCTCGGTCATACGACATAATTTCAGTTACTAATCTACAATATACATTATACCATGTTTTAATGCAGGATTCAAGGATATTTATGACCAAAGATCATAACGAAAGCCTTCATCAATAGCAACGGACATAACGGACGCTATCATCAATGTCAAAACGGTCATCCCATTAATGTGTGAGATACACATTAAAGGCGTCCTAACGGAAAAATGCACTATAAATACGAAGAGGAAATCTCACTCGGGGACATCTGAGGCTCAGACCTTACAAGCTCACTCATTCTCTCTCGAAGTTCATAAAGCCTACTACTGTTGGTTGCACGACGCACGACCGAAGTCTAATTACACACGACGCACGACCGACTTTACTTTATCGTATTATTTTATATTGTTCTACACTTGTAACACTTGTTATTAAGGACGACGTCCCTAATTGACGTCCATAGTGCACGACGACTCATACTCGTCCGCGGTTTTTACCCATTTTAGGGGTTTTCCACGTCACCAATTCCCTTGTCTCGTTTATTTCATTTTTATTATTATCGTACGATTATTAAAGCTACTTTATTTGGTTGGATCAAGCTCCACATTTACCTTAATTTTTTCTTGGGAGATTTTTGGCATAAACAGTTTGGCGCCCACCGTGGGGCACCATCCAAAGAGAATCTTTGATAATCTTACGACGTGCTAACGTTTTCCTTCGAGTATTCTCTTTTCTCAGTTATTCAGGATAATGTCATTCCAAGGAACTCAAGATCATGTTGTGGCTCAAATGAATATGGAGCTGACTGCTGCTCGTGCCCGTATTGACGCTCTAACAACTCAGGCTCGTCAGGCGGCAGAAACCATCGAGCATCTCAGAAGTCAAAGTGGAAACAATATGACTGGGACTACGAATGCTTATACTGGTGCTTGGAACGTACCTCCTCCATTGCCTAATTATCCTCGTCCACCACCAGTTAATCCTGCGACCTTCGTAATCCCAACCATGCCTATGCCTTCTATGCCTTTCAATGGATATGCCTCTGATTCTTCGCAGCAGACTAACTTCAACGGATCAGGTTATGTTCCATTGGGTGTTCCCGGGGGTGTACCAATGGATTTTGTTGCACAACGATTGAAGTTTCTAGAGGAGCAGAATGAGCGTGTCTTGTCTATGCTGGCCAAATTGCCGGGGGCAGCAGTCCCAGTTGATGTCAAACCACGAACAGGATTTCAAGCGTCGCCGTTCGTCGATGAAATTGCTTTGGTGGACATCCCAAAGAAATATAGCATCCCGACCTTCTCCCCAAAATATTCAAGTGTCACTGATCCGACAGAACACGCCGCCCAATGCAAACAGCTCATGTGGACTATTTCAATACCGCATCAATTCCAGGAAGCCTACATGTGCAAGAGTTTTGGAGCAACTTTGACTGGAGTAGCGTTACAATGGTTGATCAATCTCAAACCTAAAACTATCGGGTCTTTTGCAGAATTAGTGAATCAATTTTCTCAATAATTAGCTAGTAGTCGAAAAATGGAAAAACAAACGAGCGACCTTTACTATGTCGTACAGAAGAATGGAGAGTCCATCCGGGACTATTTTAACCAGTTCAACGCATAAATGATTAGTATCCGAAATTGCAACGTGAAAACAACAATTGAAGCGTACAAACAGGGTCTGGATGATAGTTCAGGGTTATATCTCGACCTTACGATGTATCCTCCGGAAACCTTTGAAGACGTACGAGCAAGGACGCTTGCTCATATGAGGGTATAGGATGACCTCGTTTTCAGAAATAAACATTCAAATGACAGGAAAAGTCTAGGTGTTAAAAAGCCATACTTCAAACCGAAACCAACTGTTCGATCAGAGCCTGCCCGACAGATTTCAAACGTCAGATTCGAAAAGAAAGGGCCAACGACTTCTAAATCAGTCCAGTATCCTAAGGTGTCATCTTATGGTTTCCCTGGGTCTGCCAAAGACGTTGTCGTGTCCCTGAAACAGCTCCAACAGAACGTTCGATGGCCAAAGAAAAGCGATAAGGATAGTGATAAGAAAGACAAAACAAAATGGTGTGATTTCCATAATGACTTCGGTCATCTAACGGATGATTGCATCGCCCTGAAGAAAGAATTGTCCTGGCTTAATTCGAAAGGTTATTTACAAGAATTGACGGAAAAGAAGGACGTGCGTCCCACATCCCCAAAACATGCCAAGGTGATTAATTGTATCACCGGAGGCTCTGATGTCTGTGGGACCACATATTCAGCTGCTAAAAGACATGTTAGTCGTGGTCCCGATGACCGACCAATTCCAAAAGAGGCAAGACCCAAGGAGGACGCAGAATTAGAAGCTATAACCTTGACGTTCGATCAAGCAGACCTCGACGACGTACATCAGAAACATCATGATGGACTAATTATCCAATTGAGCATTGGAAATTGTTTGACAAAGAGGATACTCGACAAATCCGAGATTACACGACGTTCGACTACACTCGTTGGATTTAACGGAGGAGCAACAAGCACCATGGGGGAAATCACACTACCAGTATATGCTAAAAAAATCAACAGACAGACAAAGTTCAACGTCGTCGACTATTCATCAGCTTATAACGTCATCCTTAGGCGACCATGGATCCACGATATGAAAGTTGTACCTTCGACGTACCATCAAATCTTGAAGTTCCCCACGCAATGGGGGGTACAGGAGATCAAAGGCGAAAGAAAAGTTGTTAGGGAATGTTACAAAGTCTCTTTGAAGCCCCCGAAGCAGACAATATAGCAATTACAGAACCAGGACGTTCCTGGGACTGACGACGACTATCGCTTGGAAGCTGTCGTCCTAAACCAGGATAAGCCTGATCAGATGGTTTACGTAGGTTCGACGCTCGACCCTTCTTTTAAAAAGAAACTAATATCTTTTTTGCAGGATCACAATGATTGTTTCGCATGGACACATGAAGACATCGTGGGCATCGATCCAAGTATTATTTCTCATAAACTCAACGTTGATCCCTCGTTCAAGCCTGTTCAGCAGAAAAGACGAAAATTCGCTCCTGAAAGAAATAAAGTTATCAACGACGAAGTTGATAACTTACTCAAAACAGGAAAAATACGAGAATTCAAGTATCCAGACTGGCTCGCCAACGTTGTTGTCGTCCAAAAGAAAAATGGCAAATGGAGAGTCTGCATTGATTTCACAGACCTTAACAAGGCTTGTCCAAAAGATCCATTTCCATTGCCACACATCGATTCTATGGTCGACACTACAGCTGGACATGAATTACTCACTTTCATGGACGTATATTCCGGATATAACCAGATATTGATGCATTCTGATGACCAGGAAAAAACAGTCTTCATGACAGATAAAGGTATTTATTGTTATAAAGTAATGTCTTTTGGACTTAAGAATGCAGGTTCGACGTATCAACGATTGGTGAATATGATGTTCAAAGAACATTTGGGCGACACTATGGAGGTATACATCGACGATATGCTCGTCAAATCAAAGCATACGAACGATCATATAGGACATTTGAAGCAATCGTTCGACATTTTGCATGAATACAAAATGAAGCTGAATCCAACAAAATGTTCTTTTGGAGTTCAAGCTGGCAAATTTCTCGGTTATATGGTCACACGACATGGAATCGAAGCTAACCCAGACCAGATTAAAGCAATTATCGAGCTCAAATCACCCAGAAATTTTAAAGAAGTCCAACGTCTAACAGGACGTGTAGCAGCGTTGAACAGGTTCATCTCTCGGTCATCCGACAGATGTCACCTATTCTACAACGTCCTGCGAAAAAATAAAGGATTCGAGTGGACTGATAAGCATGAGGAGGCATTGCAGCAACTCAAGAAATACATGACATCACCTCCCTTCCTCTCTAAACCTGAGAAAGGTGAAGCTCTTCAACTCTACCTGGCCGTCAGCATTAATTCGGTAAGTGCAGTCCTTATACGAGAAACTGACGGACGACAATTGCCAATCTATTATGTAAGTAAAACTCTACTAGACGCTGAAACCAGGTACTCATCTATAGAAAAACTTTTGCTTTCATTAGTCATGGCCGCTAAGAAACTATGACATTATTTTGAATCGCATCCTATAACTGTGGTAACTAACTTTCCATTAAAATCTGTGTTAAGAAAACCTGAACTAACAGGACGACTAGCTAAATGGAGCATCTACCTCAGCAATATTGATATGGATTTTAAACCTAAGACGACAATCAAATCACAGGTCTTGGTAGATTTTGTTACAGATTTTAGTCCGGAGCTAGAAGAAGCAACGGCGTCCAACGAGTTAATTGTGGCGACTTTGCACGACACTACTTGGACGCTCGACGTCGATGGTTCGTCGAACATACGAGGAACATGCCTGGGTGTCGTCCTACAGGCTCCACAAGGGGGCAAAATAGTGTACTCCATACGGTGCGATTTCAAGGCAACAAATAATGAGGAAGAATATGAAGCACTGATTGCAGGAATGAAAATTGCTCATGATTTGGCGGCAACATGTCTACATGTCCGGAGCGACTCGTCTCTAGTTGTTAACCAAGTTAATGGAGAATTTGCAGCAAAAGATTCAAGGATGATTGCTTATTATAAAATAGTAAAGGAAGAAGCAAAGAAGTTCAGTCGCTTCACAGTCGAACAGGTACCAAGAGATCAGAACACTCAAGCTGACGCATTAGCCAACTTGGGATCAGCACTTAGTCGAACAACATTCAACAATATCCCAATAGTCCATCTCGTAACACCAACAATCAAAGACGACGGTAATACTATGGTCGCACCAATTGAGGAAGAAAGCTCCTGGTCGGATGATATTAAAAATTATTTGGAAAACGATCAACTGCCTGATGACAAAATGGAAGCCAAAAAGGTTAGATTTAAAGCATCAAGATATGTTATGATCAGAGGACAATTATATAGAAGATCATCGACTGGTCTGAATTTGCGATGTATCACCAACAAGACGCAAGTCCAGAAAATCCTACAAGATATGCACGACGGTGAATGTGGAAATCACTCAGGAAGTCGCAGTCTAGCCAACCGGATATCACGACAAGGTTACTATTGGCCGACATTAAAGCAAGATGCGATCAGGTATGTACAGTCGTGCGACGCATGTCAAAAACACGCAGGTATGTCTCATAAACCCCTCTGAACCCTTACACTCGACTTTGATCCCATGACCCTTTATGAAATGGGGAATGGACAATGTTGGAAAACTATCACCTGCCCCTGGGCAAAAAGTATTTCTTTTAGTTTTAACATATTATTTCTCTAAGTGGGTTGAAGTAGTGGCTTTCTCCCAAGTTCGGGACAAGGAAGTCGTTTCTTTTATCCAAACTAACATCATTATTAGGTTTGGAATTCCATCTGAAATAACGTGCGACAACGGGACACAATTCATCAGTGATCGAACGCGAAGATTTTGTGAAGAAAGGAACATCAAGTTGGTAACATCGATACCTAGATATCCACAGTCGAATGGTATAGCTGAGTCAAGTAATAAAACTATCATCAATTCAATCAAGAAAAGACTCAAAGCTGCCAAAGGGAAATGGGTGGAAGAATTGTCTTCTGTTTTATGGGCTAATCGTACGACACCTCGTACATCAACAGGACAAACCCCCTTTTCCCTAGTATATGGATGTGAAGTTGTGTTACCTATTGAGGTACGACTACCGACTTCAAGGCATACTTCCGTCGAGCACAACTTGGTCGACCTAAGTTATGACCTTGACGCTCTAGAAGAACTTAGAGAAGCTGCACACATTCGCATGGCGTTACAAAAACAAGTGGTCGAGCGACATTTCAACAAAAATGTCCAAATCAAAGTCTTTCAAGAAGGTGATTACGTTCTACGTCGAGTATTTCAAAATACTCAAGAGGTCAATGCAGGTAAGCTTTCCACTAAGTGGGAAGGTCCTTATCAAATCTCTAACATCGTGGGTAAGGGAGCTTATAAAATCCAAACCCTCGACAGTCGAGATATCCCACGAAGCTGGAATGCAGTTCATTTAAAGAGGTATTTCTTTTAAATTTTATATTTATTTTCTTCAATTATTTCTTAAGAAAGATTACTGACTTAAGCATCGGAGGGTCGTTGGTCAAACCAACGACCACCCTACTAATGTTGTTTCTCGCAGGGGCGCACGACTTATTTAAAATCTTTGTGTCGAAGTAAAATTCACATGATCATACATATATGGACGGTCGTAACCATTGACATAAGTCAATCTTTTGCATTTGACATTCGATATTTAGATTGCCTTTGGTTGATCATAAACCTCAATCAATTTCATTACAATGGATGATGGTATGGCTAAACATATGATATGCTATGACTATTTATCTTCTTCGATTACTCGACATACAATAAAGTGTAAACTTAAAGCAAAACAATAAGCGTCAGTGGGCAAAAGAAATTCTTTCATTAGTCGTTCAAAAGGTAATTATAAAAGAAAAGGAATGACCATAGACGGCCGACCCCTAATAAAAGATTCAAAAGACAAAACTATTTCGGAGATCAAGAACAGTGACACCATCGACAATGTCAAGGCCAAGATTCAGAACAAGGAAGGAGGAACGTCAAAAAGAAATCTCTTTGATTATAACATCCAGAAAGAGTCAACTCTTCATTTGGCCTTGAGGCTAAGAAGGAGGAACGTCAGATCGTTCCTGCACGACCGTCATCCCTGCTGCCACCGCCTCTCCTCCGCCGTCGCTCCCCTCCAGATCGTCATCCTCGTCGAGGTCCCTTTCAGTCCCCACAGTGTCAAGATAGGTCTTGAGCTCCTCGGCGGCCGACGCCATGGGATTCTTCCCACTCAGATGACGTCTCATCAAAGCAGCTTGGGCTGTGAGACGAGAGAAAGGTTCAATCTGCCTATTCTCCTCCTCCAAATCCCTGACGTCACCCTCCAGCTCCTCGACTTTCTTCTTGAGGGACGTAACCTCATCAGCAGAAGCAGCAGCAGCAGTGGTGTCTTTTATTCTCGCGATCTCCAGATCGGTCGTCGACGTCTCAAGTTCTAGGACACGATCCCTATACTTGATCTTCTCACGATCTGAAACCTCAAGTCGACCGCAGACGTCAGAAAGTTCAGCCTTGAGGCTCTCAATCTTCGCCTTCTCAGCCCCGACTGCCTCCAGGGCAACCTTCTCCTTTTCAAGAGCCTCGTCATCCCTTTTCTGTACGTCAGGGAAGGCCGCCCTAAGACCTTCTGTCTGAGCGTAAAAGCTCAGACAGGCTTGAAAAGCCTGCACGACAGCAAAGAAAATGTTAAAAAACCATAACAAATAAGTAACAAAGGAAACAAAAAGTAATACAGGCTTACCATGAAGAAAATACCAGCGGCATGTGCTCCCGTATCTTCGACCCGAGAATCCTTATAGCGGTCGCGGAAGGTCGGGAGAAGAAACTTCCTTAAGTGTGGGAAAATGACGTCCCTCTCGAGGACGTCATTAACCATGAAGTCAGATGGGAGAGTGGCTTTGAATATCATCTCTCCCACCTTCTCCTTGTTCTTCTCCTCCCTTGAAGAGGAAGGAGTTTCAAAGATGGGCTTATTAATGCCCGACACCCCCGATATAGGAGCATCCTTCGTCATCTTGGTCGAGCCTCCGAGTTCGACCCCCGCAGTGGTTCCCTTCAATGGTGTCGTCCCTGCAAGGGACGACAAAGTAGCATCTCCCGTCTTCTTGGGCGAGAGTCGAGGTTTGCCTCGAACACGTCTTGTGTCTGCCCCGACAGAAGGGGCAGATCTTTTCTTCGTCTTTTCCCTGCCTTGACGAGCAAGCTCCAGTTGTTCGGCTCGTTTGAGAGCAGCAGACTTCGTAGATTCATCCCCTAGATAAGATAAGTAAGTTAGAAGAAGAAGGGACATACAATATAAAAAATATTGTCGAACGACATACCAGTCATCTCTTCTTCTCTTTCTTCTTCCCTTTCTTCTTCTCTTTTCTCTTCTTCCTTCTCATCTCCTCGACGAGAACCCTCGACAGGCGTAACTTCAGCTACGAAAACGGCCTCGTCTTCCTCGTCGTTCGACCGAACGAAAAACAAACGATCAACGATACTTCTCTCCAAAACCCTCTGAATTTTGTCGAGAGAATATTTCCTTGGCTTCACTTTAGTAAAATCAATGACTGTCAAAACAAACAAAGAAAAACATCAGAAAATGTTATAAAAATAAACGCACGACAAAGTAAGAAAACCTACCCGACTCATTCCATCCGGACGACAGCCATTGGCTGTCCTCGTCACTCACAGATGCTACCTGGATGAAAACGTACTAGCGTTTCCAACCACGGTCGTTCACCGCAGTATTGTGCACCAGTACGGTATCCCCTTTCGTTTGAGGGAATAAACTATATATGTTATAGTTATCCGCTCGAACGCTATAAGCAGTTAGGAAGTCGTTCAAGTTGAACGGAGCCCCCCAGTCGGCCGTAAGACGATCGACCACCTGGACAATCCGCCAGAATTGAGGCATCAACTGTCCAGGCGTCAAGTCAAACGCATCCAAAAACTCCCTGACCAAAGGACTAAATGGCCAGGAAAAACCTATCTTAAAAGGATACTCGTATAAAACACTGTATCCCATCGGAACTTCATCCGGCTTTAAATCCTCCGGCGTCACCAGATTGACCCCATCAGGAATCTTAGCTAAATTTTTGAAGTAATCTAAATGTTCTTCCTCCTTAAACATGCTTACAGGTTCACTCGACATTTGGAAATCAGGAATATTCACCGTCGCTCGCCAATAGCTAAGAATATCCCAAGCTCTCCTAGGCTTCTTGGTTATAGACTTCTTATGCATAAATCGACACAGAGGGAAAAACAGGAGAATCGTACCTTAAATAGGGTTCTAAACCTCGAATTTAGAATGGAAATGATTCTCGTCGCTCAGAAATCACGCCGGAGATGTGTATTCTTTAATAGGACAAAACGTGAAAAAGGAATGGATTGTGGGCAATTCATATTTATACTGAAAAATCGAAAATCAAATCGTCAGGAAATCGAATCGCCAGAAAATCGACGGTCAATGATATTGACACGTGTCGTTCGTATCTGGCAGCCACTCGAGTACACTCAACGAGGACATGACACATGTCCTTTATTAGCTGTCAAATTGCTAACTTTGCAGGAGATGACGTCATTATTTGGTCGAAAATGAACCGATTCGGTTCTATGCAAATTTCCCGCTTTCTTTTTTGTGACACGTGTCTTAATTTAAAATTTAAAATTCAAAAAGTTGCCGCTTGAACTTTAAATTTGGGGGCAAACTGTTTGGGTAAAAATTTCAATAGTACATTGTCGTACGATTAACACTGAACAACAGGTAAGGAATTCCAACAGTCAGAACCTACTATGTCGCACGACCAAATAGATAATAGACGCCCTTTCTTCAAGTGACCTCAATCAAATTATCAGAACCTATCCGCAGTCTAGGTCGTACGACATAATTTCAGTTACTAATCTACAATATACATTATACCATGTTTTAATTCAGGATTCAAGGATATTTATGACCAAAGATCATAACGGAAGCCTTCATCAATAGCAACGGACATAACGGACGCTATCATCAATGTCAAAACGGTCATCCCATTAATGTGTAAGATACACATTAAAGGCGTCCTAACGGAAAAATGCACTATAAATACGAAGAGGAAATCTCACTCGGGGACATCTGAGGCTCAGACCTTACAAGCTCACTCATTCTCTCTCGAAGTTCATAAGGCCTACTACTGTTGGTTGCACGATGCACGACCGAAGTCTAATTACACACGACTCACGACCGACTTTACTTTATCGTATTATTTTATATTGTTCTACACTTGTAACACTTGTTATTAAGGACGACGTCCCTAATTGACGCCCATAGTGCACGACGACTCATACTCGTCCGCGGTTTTTACCCATTTTAGGGGTTTTCCGCGTCACCAATTCCCTTGTCTCGTTTATTTCATTTTTATTATTATCGTACGATTATTAAAGCTACTTTCTTTGGTTGGATCAAGCTCCACATTTACCTTAAATTTTCCTTGGGAGATTTTTGGCATAAACAATATTGTTTCCTAAAATATTGGTTTGCAAAGTTTACACGAATTGCTTGGTTTTCAAATGAAACGCACCCTTTGGAAGATGATAAGGTTCATTTATTATGATCATGACTTTAGATTAGGAAACATAATAAAATCAGATATTTATTAGAATTGATGAATGACTAAGATTGGTTTGCAAAGTTTACACGAATTGCTTGGTTTTCAAATGAAACGCACACTATGTGTGTATGTGTGTGTATATATATATATAGGACGGTAATCAAATGAGAACCGTAAAAAGATTAAGGACCGTGAGGACTAATCTTAAGCATTCAAGGGTTTAAATCAATGGTTATTAAAAAGATGCCATTTTTTGTAATATTTGGGAAAGTTTTGAAAATCTAAGGGTAAACTTGTAATTTCAAGGGTCTAAGGGTTTCTCTTCTAATCTGTAACCGCCAGCACCATTGTAATCACTCACGTTCTTCTCCCCAAATATCCCACCACCGGCGCCGTCCTTCAATCCATAAAGATCACCGCCCTCCGCTGAGTTACTGTAACAACCCAAAAATTTAAGCCCAAACATAACATGACATAAATCCAATACCAAACGTTTACAATAGCAAAATCTAGAATTTAACAACGGAAGTCTAGCCTACAGCCGAGAGCTTCAAAATATAAAAGACAACTAAGTTTAATTATGCCTCCATTAGAGCTCACTTCCAGTTCTTACACTTTTTCCTTTCCTTCACTAGAATTTCCACCCAAACCGTTTGTGATACCTTTACCTCAAACGCAACCACGATCGGGCCTAAGCAGACTCCCCGTTCCACATGTGCAGAAAACGAATTTCACAGACATGTGGTTTGTTAAGATTCCAAGGAATTAACAGATTTTGCCATTCCCAAATCAACAGTACGAATCTTTACAATCATGTATATATATATATATATATATATATACGGTTCCCAATAATTTTACGTTTCAACATGAAAATAAGCAGTTGACATTGCAGATAAAAATTCTGAAATAACAATCAGAAAATAACGTGTTTTCATTCAACCCAGTTCAGTAAGAGAACAAGCTTAAAGTATTTAAAGAGGATAAAGGGTGTTAGAAACTCACCTGCTCGCGAAAGTGGCCCAATAACGAGAAATGAAGGAGGCGATTACAAGAAACATTAGAATAATGACTAACCTTTTTAAGAATGATTTCTTTCCCAAGAACACACTTGCTCCAATGATTCCTTCAAAAACCCTAGTCTCCCTACCTCTTAATCTCCGCCTTCAATCCAAACCAAGAATAGAAAAGAATTTTAGGGATTTGTCCCTTTAAATATTTACCCCCAATTTACACTTTAGTCCCTCAAATTCAAATTTTATCAAATAATAACTCGAGACTTTACAAAATCGGAACTTTTCACAATGGTCCTTAGAACTTTCCCCCCTTAAGAGGATTCCGTCCCCGGAATCTCCTCTTCAAACAAATGGGGATATTTGGCTCGCATTTCTGATTCAATCTCCCAAGTAGCATCGTGACCTTTATGAAAACGCCATTGGACTCTTACCAAAATAATATCTTTACTTCTCAACTTTTTGACCTTTCGGTCGGTGATAACTTTCGGCTCTTCTATGAATTGGTACCACCATGCTCACGTCGGCGAGACATTTTCTTAAAATGGAAACATGGAACGTATTAATGCCCCGTAACTCTTCGGGAAGCTCGAGCTGATACGCCACCTCCCCAATTCGTTCCACTATCACAAATGGTCCGATAAAACGTGGACTTAACTTTCCTTTCTTACCGAACCGCACCACTCCCTTCCAGGGAGTCACCTTGAGCATAACGTGATCCCCAACTTGAAATTTTATGTCTTTCCGTCACTTGTCCGCGTAGTTCTTTTGTTGATCCCGAGCCACCTTTAGATTTTCTCGTATCTGAATTATCTTATCCGCTGTGAGTTGCACCAACTCCGGTCCCGCTAGTTGTCTTTCCCCGACTTCATTCCGACACAAAGGGTTTCGACATTTCCGTCCATATAAAGCTTCATAAGGAGCCGCCTTAATGCTTGCATGGTAGCTATTGTTGTACGCAAACTCGATCAGCGGTAGATGATTCTCCCACGAACCCCAGAAATCCAGAACGCATGCTCTCAACATGTCTTCTAGCATTTGGATGGTTCGCTCGCTCTGACCATCAGTCTGAGGGTGGTATGATGTACTCAGCTTTATGCGCGACCCCATCTCTCGCTGAAAACTCTTCCAAAACGCTAACGTGAAACGACTGTCCCGATCTGAAACTATCGATATAGGTACCCCGTGACGCATTACGATTTCGTCAATATACAATTTCGCCAACCTTTCCAAGGAATACGTCTCCTTAATGGGCATAAAGTGTGTCGATTTCGTCAATCGGTCCACAATCACCCATATTGCGTCGTAGCCCTTCGAGGTTCTCGACAGTTTGGTCACGAAGTCCATGGTGATTTGATCCCATTTCCAGACTAGGATTTCCAATGGTTGTAACTTTCCGTATGGCCTTTGGTGCTCCACCTTCACTTGCAAACAAGTAAGACAACGCTCCACAAAATGAGCTATATCCTTCTTCATACTCGACCACCAAAAGTCTTGTCTCAAATCTCCATACATCTTATTCGTTCCAGGATGGATTGAATACTTGGACTTATGCGCTTCCTCCAAAATTTCTCGTCTAAGCTCTCCCGATTTTGGAACCCAAGTTCTACCCTTGAAGCACTTCAAGCCTCGACTATTTTTAGCTAAGGCGGACATGATTCCGAGCATTCGCTCTTGCTTAATATTTTCAGGAAACAATGCCTTCGCTTGCGCCTTCTTTATCTCATCCAGCAGATTGGACGACACCTCCGTTCGCATGGCCACCACTTTCGTAGTTTCGCCCCTCTCCTTTCGGCTCAGGGCATCGGCCACCACATTGGCCTTTCCAGGGTGATATTCGATTTTACAGTCGTAATCCAACAATAATTCCATCCACCTTCTTTGACGCATGTTTAACTCTTTTTGATCAAAGAGGTGACATAGACTCTTATGATCCGTGAAGATCTGGCACTTCGTCCCATACAGGTAGTGCCACCAAATCTTCAACGCAAACAACACTGCCGCTAACTCCAGGTCATGAGTGGGATAGCGTGTCTCGTGGTCCTTCAATTGACGAGACGCGTATGCTATCACTTTTCCTCGCTGCATTAGGACACATCCCATTCCTAACCTCAATGCATCACTATACACTACAAAATCATCAGAACCCTCCGGTAACGTCTATAACGGCACAGTACTCAGCATGACCTTCAACTTCTGGAACGCTTCTTCTTGTGCTTCCGACCAACCAAACTTCACATTCTTCTTCATGAGGGATGTCAACGGCGTTGCGATACGCAAGAAATTCTTGATGAACTTCCTATAGTATCCTGCCAACCCTAGAAAACTTCACACTTCCGACGGGTTTCTCGGTTGCTCCCAGTCTCGAATTGCCTCGATCTTGGATGGGTCTACTTTGATTCCATCTCGGGAAAGTACGTGCCCAAGAAATTGAACCTCCTTCAACCAGAACTCGCACTTAGAGAATTTGACAAAAAGTTTCTCTCGCTTCAGCAATTCCAAAATGACGCGCAAGTGTTCCTCATGCTCTTCCTCAGATTTCGAGTAGATCAGGATGTCATCTATGAATACGATCACAAACTTATCCAAGTAGGGTTGACACACTCTATTCATCAAGCCCATAAAAGCTGCTGGCGCATTGGTTAGGCCGAAAGGCATCAACAAAAACTCATAGTGCCCATATCTTGTTCGAAAAGCTGTTTTCGGAATATCATCCTCTCTTACTTTAAGCTGATGGTAGCCCGACCGTAAATCAATCTTGGAGAAGTAGCTATCTCCTTCTAACTGATCGAACAAATCATCTATCCTCGGGAGCGGATACTTATTTTTAATTGTTACCTTATTAAGCTCACGGTAATCAATGCACATTCGCATTGTTCCGTCTTTCTTCTTCACAAAGAGTATTGGCGCACCCCAAGGTGAGGTACTCGGTCTCACGAATCCCTTTTCTAACAGTTCTTGCAATTGAGACATCATTTCCTTCATTTTCGAAGGCGCCAACCGGTATAGGGCACGTGCTATTGGCGTGATGCCTGGCACCAAGTCTATGCGAAACTCTACTTGGCGATTTGGGGGTAAGGTTGTTAAGTCCTCCGGGAATGCCTCAGGATACTCGCTCACCACCCTTACGTCCCCAATCCCACATTTCTCCTTTTTGGCATCAACTACATAGGCCAAGAACCACGCACACATCTTCTTCAAACATTTAGCAATCTTAATCATCGACATAAGGCTAACCCTTTTGTTTCGTCGACTCCCATACAGGATTACCGTTCCCTTGTTCGGTATTTGTACGCGAATTAACTTCTTATTACAGACTATATTGGCGTTATTCTCAACCAACCAGTCCATTCCCAACACTATATCAAACTCCTCCATTGCCATAGGATACAATCGCAGAGATACTAAACTCCCTTCTATATCTATGACGCAACCTTCCAAGACTTCCCTGATGAACACTCGATTATCATCGACCGTTTCTACCTCTAATGCCCTCTCTAAACATCTAGGTTTCACATTCAGGCATTTCATAAAAGCAAGAGACACAAAGGAACGATCCACCCCAGAATCAAATAACACATTGGCAGGTAATGAATTCACCAGAAATGTACCTGACACTACTTCCGATACTTCTTCTGCCTCTACCACCGTCATATGAAAAGCACGTCCCTTCGAACGCCCTGGCTCTGGCCTTTTCTCCTCCCCCTTGTTTCCCTGCCTTCTGCCATACTGTGCTGCCCCGCCCTTTTTCAACTGCGGGCAGTCTGGCCGAATATGGTCAGACGACCCACATTGGAAACATGACTTATTCTTCGGACAATCTTTCGCAACATGACCCGACACCCCACACCGGTAGCAAGACCTCGAGTCTATCATACATTCGCCCCTATGAACCCGGTGACATTTACCACATGTCTTGGACGTTACCCCGCGATCCCCTCGACCATCAGATCTGAACAACTTCTCTTTTCTTCTATCATTTCCCGGACCGTCCCATTTCCGTTTCTCACTCCCTTTTTCTAAGGCTTGACGGTTCTTTTCTTTCTCTCTCATTTTTGCCGCGTTGATAGCAGCCTGAAAAGTAGTTGGTTCTTTGTTAACGACAAATTTTCGTATATCACTCCTCAGACCAAAGATGTATCTCTCCACACGCCTCTCCTCACTCAGCACATAAATCTCTGCGAAATGGGACTTTTCTATAAACTTCGATGTGTATTCTCGAACTGTCATCTCTCTTTGCTGCAGACCCAGAAACTCCTCTTCCAACTTTTTGACTGCCGCCAGAAGCCAGAATTGTGCTTTGAACTTGCTCACAAAAGTCTGCCAAGACATACCTTTGGCCGTCGACGAGCCCTAATCTCCAGATTCAGCATCCCACCACATTACAGCTTCATCTCTCAACATTGACAGAGCATAGACCACCTTATCCTCTCTCGCGCATTTGCTGGTGTCGAACGCCAACTCCATACCCTTGACCCATTTTAGTGCTAATACTGGATCACACTCTCCTTTATAGGTAGGAGGCTTGCAAGTAGCAAATTCTTTATAGTTGTCGACTCATTCACCACCAACGTAGTCGATTGACGTTGACTATCCTCTATCGAGACCGGTGGGCTGGACATTTCAGATCATTCCTTACTCTCAGTTCTGTCTTTGTTGCCCGATACAACCCCGTCCCTCTACGCTAAGATAGCATTCAAAGTCTCTTGTAGTTTACCCATTTAAGCAGCAAAGGCCGCGTGGGTAACAAAAGCCTGGTTACGTCCATGGCCCCGACCTCGTGGCTGACCCCTTCTCCTCACAGAAGTAGAACTTTCTTACTGCGACGTTTCTCTATTAACAGGAATTTCCGCGCTTCTTGCCCGCCGACCAGATTGAGTCGTTCCCCGACCCCGATTCCCGACTTCCGGTTTCACTTGGGTGGTAGCCTTTCGGGTGGTCCTCACTTGCTTCTTTGACCATCCCCTAGCCCTACCACGGGTGACGGGTTGCCTTAGAGGTGCTGCCCGCTCCACCACAGGAGTCTCGTTGACTGGGTGTGACTCCTCAGCCGGTACTGATCTGCTTCTCAACGATCTTCCCGACATGTCGAAACTGCTCATACCACAAAAACAACTCTTAGGAAAAACCTAGCATGACAAGGTTAATTAAGCACATACATGTACCTGTAAATTTTTTATTACACTGGCCAGGTGGAACCCCAATTTTACCTTACATGACAGTCCTCACTACCTTATCATTATTGCTCCTAGAGTGAAATTTCTCACACATCCTATCTCTCGGCTGAGTTTCCTAAGTTTTCAGTTTAAGTCTAGGCCCATCCGGTCACCTAAATCCCTTAAACTATGGCTCTGATACCAAATGTAACAACCCAAAAATTCAAGCCCAAACATAACATGACATAAATCCAATACCAAAGGTTTACAATAGCAAAATCAAGAATTTAACAACGGAAGTCTAGCCTACAGCCGAGAGCTTCAAAATATAAAAGAAAACTAAGTTTAGCTATGCCTCCATTAGAGCTCACTTCCATCTCTTACACTTTCTCCTTTCCTTTACTGGAATTTCCACCCACACTCCTACCTGAAAAGGGTTTTTAGGATTGAAAACGAGGGTTAGATCGTAAGACCTAGTTAATTTCTGACAAAACATACATCATTTAAACAATTTCAAATAACATTGCAATACAAGATTTAGCGTTACAACACCATTACTGAAATCATGCAAACCGTTGGTGATACCTTTACCTCAAACGCATCCACGATCGGGGCCCAAACAGACTCCCCTCCAGTTTCGGGGCCCAAGCAAACTCCCCGTTCCACATGTGCAGAAAACGAATTTCACACACATGTGGTTTGTTAAGATTCCAAGGAATTAACAGATTTCCCCATTCCCAAACCAACAGTACGAATCTTTACAATCATATATATATATATATATATATATATATATATATACGGTTCCCAATAATTTTACGTTTCAACATGAAAAAAAGCAGTCGACATTGCAGATAAAAATTCTAAAAAACCATCAGAAAATAACGTGTTTTCATTCAACCCAGTTCAGTAAGAGAACAAGCTTAAAGTATTTAAAGAGGATAAAGGGTGTCAGAAACTCACCTGCTCGCGAAAGTGGCCCACTTAAATTAATATCGATCTCCTACAAATGATTAATGAACAATAAAGAATAATCACTAAAAGGCACCTACAAGAGAAAAAAAGTTACTGCTTGAAAATTATCCCCGGACTCGGGGCCGCCTGGATTCCCCCGATGTCTGGTCGCCCGAGACTCCCCGAAGTCACGGCCCTGCCCCGGTGCTCCCCGATCTCGGCATCACCCGGGACTCCCCTGGGTCGAGTGCCTTTCCCGGTTACCCCCGGTACCGCCCGGGTATCCCCCGGTCCCAGTACCGCCCGGGTCTTCCCCTGGGTCTTCCTGCGACTACGGAGACTATCTAAAACCCAGTTTCAATATCTGGCATAGGGTATTTATATTGTAACTTAAGCGTTAAAACCCAAACACAACCACTTATGACCATATAATCTGCAAGATAAAAGCAAGTAAACATCCCCAAAGCAACCAAAATCATCTATATCCCCATTCTAAGATCATATCAATTCTTTTTAACCCAAGAACCCCAAATATCAAATATCAACAATCCATAAATCCAAATCCCGATAAAGAGAAATGAAGGAGGCGATTAGAAAAAAACATTAGAATAATGACTAACATTTTTAAGAATGATTTCTTTCCCAAGAACACACTTGCTCCAATGATTCCTTCAAGAACCCTAGTCTCCCTGCCTCTTAATCGCCGTCTTCAATCCAGACCAAGAATAGAAAATAATTTTAGGGATTTGTCCCTTTAAATATTTACCCCCAATTTACACTTTAGTCCCTCAAATTCAAATTTTATCAAATAATAACTCGAGACTTTACAAAATCAGAACTTTTCACAATGGTCCTTACAGTTACCTCCGGCAACCTCCTCGTTCCATCCTCCGTCTGGATCTACAACCACGTCAACCGTCTCGATCTACAACCACGTCATCCTTCAATCCTCGTTCCTTCCATCTCCGGCAATCGTTCTTTGTGAGTTTGAAATATGTGTGTGGCCGAGAGTAACGGAGCAGATGGTGGCGGCGGCGGAACAAGAAGTAAAGATTAATCGGTCAATTTTAGCAATTTATCACTAGGGTTTCTGATTTTGTTCAAATTTGGGGTTTTTTTGTTTCTCAAATGTGTTTGATTTCATGAGATGAAATAATAAGTAGACGAAATTTGTGTTGAAATAACATGTAGACGAACTTTGTGTTTGATTTCATAAGGTGAAATAGGTTACTGATAAAAAGTGTGTTTGATTTCATGTGGTGAAATAACATATATATGAACATTATGGATGCATTTCATGAGGAGAAATATCATAGTTACGAAAATTTTGTTTTTATTTCATGAGGTGAAATAGTATGTGTTTCATCTGATGAATCTTCGTTACCAAAATGACTATTATACCCTTTTCACATGGTGAAACATCTTTTAATTAAAACCACACTATCAAAACACCTATTACGGCTTAGATCGGTTCTCACGGTTCTCAACCTTTTTTTGGTTCTCACATGATTTAACCCATATATATATATATATATAGACTTAAGTTCGCGTGAGACCAAACAGTTTCCATGAGACCGGTGAGACCAAGCTTTAAAGTATGAAACTTCACACCAAAAAACTGTGAATGTAAAAAAAATCGAACTTTTCATAGGGAAAACACCGTAAATGTTACGTTCACGGTGTTTTTCGCTGTGAATGTTCGTTTTTTTTTTACTTTCACAGCGTCTTCACTGTGAAGGTTTGATTTTTTTAACTTGGTTTAGGTTTTTTTACCTTCATAGTGTGATTACATTATGAAGGTTCGAATGTTTTTTACCTTCACAGTGTTTCGGTGTGAAGTTTCATGTTTTAAGGCTTGGTCTCACGCGGTCTCACGGAAACAGGTTGGTCTAACGTGAACCTGACCCTATATATATATATCACACTATGAAGGTAAAAAAACCTAAACCAAGTTAAAAAAATCAAACATTCACAGATAAAATACTGTAAAAGTATATCCGAACCTTCACAGTGAAGACGTTGTGAAGGTAAAAAAAAACGAACATTCACAGCGAAAAACACCGTGAACGTAACATTTACGGTGTTTTCCCTATGAAAAGTTCGATTTTTTTTACATTCACAGTTTTTTGGTGTGAAGTTTCATACTTTAAAACTTGGTCTCACCAGTCTCACGGAAACTGTTTGGTCTCATGCGAACTTAAGTCTATATATATATATATATATATATATATATATATATATATATCGAGTTAAGATCAAGTTAGAACCTTGGAAAAACAAATCGGAGAACCATAAAAAAAAAATTAAAAAATATATATTAAAATGGATGTCAAATTAAAAATAATAAAATGGTCGATTTTTTGTGTAATTTGTTTCGTTTCAATTTTTGTTATATTTCACCAATTTTTTATTTAAAAATTAGGGTAAGAATTTTTTTTATATTTTTAAAAAATGGTTATGACCATCTTTTTAATCCTAATTATTGGATCATTTTAATATAACGGCCTTGATGGATTCTTGGATTCTTCCTTTTATCAAGGTTCTATCCAGATCTCACCCTTTTATATATCATATAAATATTGTTTAACTTACTTGACACTTAAATAATTCATTACCAAATGCAGAAAATGGTTTGTAAAAATTCTGCGAATTGAAGAGAAGAAAGAACTAACATGTCCCATCTGACTTCTTTTTTCCTTCTTAAGAAAAAGGCGATGAACCTTTTTTTATCATGAACAATAATGTTGTCACAAACGGTTTCCATCTAATTAATTCTTTAATTTATTTTTATATTATTAAAAAAACAACACCATGGAATATAACATGCATTCATAAATAAATCTTTACGAATTATAAGTTTCGGTTGTCAACGAATATTCCTTATTAATTAATTTTAGAGGTCTTTCAATTTTTGGATGTCTGATGCGATAAACACTGCAATTTGCAATATTGCATAATATTACGGGTCTTAATTAACATTGAATTAAACCAACCACAATGTTACTAACAAGTATTAATTTTGGTCGATAGTTGTTGTATCAATGTTTAAATGTTGGTACGAGATTGATAGTTGATACAATCTTTTAGTATTATGATGTTCTCGAACCTACCAACCAAGTTTTTTTAATTTATTTATCGTGCTATAAATTATATATCTAATAATTATTCTTTGAATTTTTAAATATGTAATTACTAATCTCTCTTTCTCACTCTCTGGGTATATATATGACATTTCGTCTAAGAACTTTTTGATTCATGATATCGATGGGATTGAATTTAGACCACAAAAATTTTACTGTAAAAATAAAATCTAATATAACTAAAAAACTATATCCCTTCTTTCTTCGGTTTTCTCAATTATCTCATCTCTTTTCTTTTCTCTCTCATCTCTCTCATCTCTCTCTAACATACATACGCACACACAATTGAATATGCATAGAAGTCATTGTAAACATTTTTCAATAAAATATTATTATAGTTTTTAAATACATTGTGAACATCATCTAAATATACACGAGATCGATGTAACTTGTGAATATATACATATATATATATAAACCATGTGAACCTTGTGAACACATTGTGAATATCCTAGTAAGATTTTTCTTAAGGTTGTTTACATTGTATTCACAATGTCTTCACCTTGTATACATATTTAACTATGTATATGTATTTGTATATTTTACAGAGAGAGAAAAAAAAAAAATATATATATATATATATATATATAGTGTTTGGTTCATTTGAGAAATGGTAAATATATGAGAAATAGATAAGTAATCCTAGCCATTCATATGGTCAAGATCGGATTTGACTAGTCAAATATTGCGGCTTTGAGCGGTCAAAAGTTGCAGTTTTGACTGGTCAAAAGTTGCGGCTATCCCAAAAATAGAAGGATACTTTCGTAAATTTTACAAAACACACGGGTTGTGTTCATATATGAACATGTATAATTCACATATGAACTATATGTTCATATATGAACCAGTGCAATTCACAACTGAACTCTTTTAACTGATTCATATATGAACCTTTGTGATTCATATATGAATCAGTTGAACTAACTAACAGATTCATATATGAACCTTTGTGATTCATATATGAATCCGTATGAATCACAAAGATTTATATAGGAATCAGTTGAACTAATTAACAGATTCATAAATGAATCTTTGTGATTCATACAGATTCATATATGAACTCATCCCGTGTATTTTACGAAATTACCCCTCTACCTTCTATAGACCACACAAGGAATTATCCGGTGCTTCGCGGTCAAAGCCACAAATGTTGACCAGATGAATGACTAAGATTACTTCTCTATTTCTCATATATTTACCATTTCTCAAATGAATCTCTCCCTATATATATATATATATGTGTGTGTGTGTGTGTGTGTGTGTGTATGAAATTTAAGTTTTCCTAAAAAATACATTAACGTTTATTTATAAATAAGTAAATAACATTAATTATTTCATTAATTAATACAATAAACAACTTTGACAATTATTACAAACTAACATTAGACTTATATCGAGAGCGACTTTTCAGCATTAACTTCAGATTCCAAACTTCAGATTGGATGATCTTGAATCCAATAAATCTGTGATCTAACAGCTTCCTTACCTGCGGCAGCCAAGGCCATAAATTCAGCCTCCATGGTGGAATGAGTAATACATGTTTGTTTCTTTGAAGCCCAAGAAACAGCACCCCCACCTAGGGTGAAAATCCATCCACTCGTGGATTTGTTATCACTTCCACCAGTAATCCAACTAGCATCCGAGTAACCTTCAAGTACTTCTGGAAAACCTCCATAATGTAAACCAAGATTTCTGGTTCTTTTTAGATATCCTAGAACCCGACCAACAGCCTTCCAATGGTCTTTATTCGAATTGCTAGTAAACCTCGAAAGTTTACAAACTGCAAATGCAATGTCCGGTCTTGTACAATGGGTAGCATACATAGGGCAACCAATGGCACTTGCATACTCAAGTTGAGCAATAGCTCTACCGCTATTCTCATTTAACTTACATGATGCTTCATACGGGGTATTTGCCTCCTTAATATCTAAGTGTTGAAACTTATCAAGTATTTTATCAATATAATGACATTGATTTAACATATAACCCCCACTATGCCTTTGCACTTTAATGCCCAATATAGTATCTACTTCATTCAAATCCTTCATTTGAAAACTTGAACATAGAAACTTCTTAGTTTCAATTATACCTTGCATATTGGTTCCAATTATAAGTATATCATCCACATAAAGGCATAATATAACACCATATTCTTTAGTAAACTTAGAATAAATGCATCTATCCACTGAATTGTGAGAAAAACCACTTGAAAGTATAGCAACATCAATTTTCTCATGCCATTTCTTAGGTGCCTGTTTCAAACCATACAAGGATCTTTTAAGTTTACATACTTTATTTTCGTTTCCGGGAATACAAATCCCTCAGGTTATCTCATGTAAACTTCCTCATCTAATTCCCTATTTAAAAAGGACGTTTTTACATCCATTTGATGTATGGGTAAATTGTGTATAGAAGCTAAAGCAAAAAGTATTCTAATTGACGTAATTCTAGCTACTGGGGCATATGTATCAAAGTAATCCACTCCTTGTCTTTGACTAAAACCCTGTATCACCAATCTAGCTTTGAAGGTTTGAACTGAGCCATCTGTATTCAATTTAACTCTAAAGACCCATTTGAACCCAATAGCCTTGGATCCAGGAGGCAATTATGTGATTTCCCATGTATTATTAGATACAAGAGAATCCATTTCGTCATTAATTGCCTCCTTCCAAAAAACAGCATTCCTAGAGGTAACAGCTTCTTGATAAGTCCTTGGGCATCTTCTACATGAAGAAGAATATGTATTTTATTAAATACTTTATTATTCCTATCTCCTTCAACTAGAAATATAATGGCTTGAGAGTTAATAAAGTCTGGACATAGATTTTTATCTTTTCTGGCTCTTTCACTTCTTCTAGGTGGAACAGAAGTCTCAGGCATTTGTCTTTTATTACTAGTGCCAATTTCTGGAGAGTGAGTACCTTGTGGCATATCAGAAGTGACTAGATCCAAGTTTGTTGAATCATGTCGAAATTTGTTCTCAAAAAATTCAACATCCATTGATTCAACTATAACATTTGTATCTAAATCCAAAAGGCGATATGCCTTTGAATTTTCTGCATATCCCACGAATACGCTCTTCAAGGCTTTGGGTCCAAGTTTGGACATTTTAGGCAAAATAACCTTATAGTAAGCCAAACATCCCCAAACCTTGAAATAACTTATATTTGGTTTTCTACCTTTCCAGATTTCGTAAGGACCTACTTTCAGTTTATTTGAGATTACTCTATTGCTTACATGACAAGTCGTGAGTAATGCTTCACCCCACAAATTGTTTGATAAATTTGCATTTACTAACATAGCATTAAGCATGTTTTGCAAAACCCCATTCTTCCTTTCCGCTACACTATTCTGTTGTGGGGTATATGGAGCCGTCATTTGATGAATCAAACCATGACTTTCACAAAAAGAAGAAAATTCCGTGGGAAAATACTCTCCACCTCTATCGCTTCTAAGTATTTGTATCTTTTTACCCTTTTGAGTTTCTACTTCAGCCTTATATATTTTGAATGCATCAAAAACTTGGTCTTAGATTTTAGCAAATATACATAAGTATATTTAGAACAATCATCAATGATAGTTATGAAATATCTATTTCCTCCTCTAGTTAGTTGCCCATTCAATTCACATATATCCGAATGAACTAACTCAAGGATTGTTGTGTTCCTATCAATCTTTGGAAAATGTTTCCTTTTCATTTTTGCTTGAACACAAATTTCACATTTTTCATTATGATCATTATTATAAGAAATAATTCCTTGTTTGGACATGCATTTCATTGTTCTATAATTTATATGTCCTAGTCGATGATGCCATAAACTAAAAGATGAACATTTAATGCTAAAATTTGAAGCAAATAAACAATCAACGATGTAAGTAGAAGTAGTAATTTTATTTATACTTAGTTTGAACATCCCATCGGCAACATAGCCTTTGCCTACAAACACACCGGCTTTAGATAGAATCACTTTA
Organism: Arctium minus; assembly: GCA_954870635.1. Lineage (NCBI taxonomy): Eukaryota > Viridiplantae > Streptophyta > Magnoliopsida > Asterales > Asteraceae > Arctium > Arctium minus. Next base: position 22,788,767 of record OX941082.1, read on the forward strand.
TCAGATTCTAGCACATCCTTTATTCCATTTTTACATAGCTTATAACCAGAAGCCAAATTCTTCCTAATGCTAGGAACGTGAAGAACATCCTTGAGTACAACCTTTTTTTCAGAAGTGAAATTCAATTCAACGGAACCCATTCCAAACACTTTTGAAGTATGATTATCGCCCATCAATACTTCATGTCCTTCTTGCGATTCCTTGTAGTCCTTGAACAATGATTTGTTGTTACAAACATGTGTTGTCGCACCAGAATCGTACCACCAATCATCAGAAATGTTAAAGCTTGCAACATGCATTTCTTGAATCATAGAGATATTCAATTCAGAAACCATGGCAGTAATTTCAGTTGTAGGTTCTGCAATTTCGACCATGTTTGCATCACCACTTCCATTCTTCTTGTTTCACAAATCAATCTTCTTCTTAGGATTCTTGCAGAGTTTCTTCACATGACCTTTTTCACCACACTTATAACAAGTGATTTCGGATAAATGCCTCTTGCCTTTCTTTTGAGTGATTGTATAAGAGGATGAATCTGTCTTCCTTTTCTTGCCTCGATTCTTTCCAGATTCAACATAGTTGACTTTAGAAGTAGATGCACCATCTAAATTCTTTTCACGAATACGAGTTTCCTCTTCAATTCGTAAATGTTTTTGAATTTGATCCAAAGTGAAATCTTCAGAAGTGTGCATCAACTTTTTTTTTCTGTAATTCCTCCATGATAGGGGTAATTTAGTAATGATAGCCTCAACTACCAATTTATCAGGAATTAAAATGTTGAGATTCTTGAACTTTGAGACAAGAATTAGAAGTTCGTGGACTTGATCCATAATAGAAACATTATCTTTCATAGAAAATTCAAAAAATTTAAAAGTAATGAACTTATCTGTTCCTTCCTTTTCAGCGTTGTACTTTTCCTCCAAAGCGTTCCAGATTTCCTTTGCAGAAGTCATCGGTGTGTAGAGATCATACAAGCGATCAGTGAAGGTACTCATAATGTATCCTCTACACAACATGTCATCGTGTTCCCTTTGTCTTTGTTCCTCTTCATTAAACACAACAATTTGTGGTGTCTCCAGTGTGTAATAAACTTTAGCAGCAGTTAATAGAAACTTCATTTTCTCCCAAAGAGTGAAGTTCATTCCATCCATTCTGTCAAGTTTGAGGGAATCTTGACAGACCATCCTTAGCATCGTAGTTGAAGCATCCACGTTACTATTCCTTAAGTTTGTTAGAAATAGGGAATTTGACAGAAAGCAAAATGATCAATTTTAAACTAAAAATGAGGACGTGATTAAATCACTATCCTTAAGGAATATTAGCCCCCACTAGGTCGTTGATGGATCTAGGCTAACTCCTCCCAGGACCTCCTCGATTCTAAGAACAGTAGGCAACGATCCTACATGTTCTTCTCATGATCATGATTATGGTGTTTGTGAAGGAGAGTGAAAACCAAAGAAAAAATTGATTATTTCTTTGAAGGAAACTATTGTATATATATATATCAGAAAAAATGAAAAGGTGCAACCTTTCATGAAGAGGTGCAACCTTTCATGAAAAGGTGCAATGATTCGATTTCCCTCCAAAAATAACCGAATTAACTAACTAACGAAGTTAACGAAAATATTAACGGACTGTTAATTATAAGGACCAAAATTCACTCTTCCTATGTGGGACAACAACAAGTGATAAATACTATATGTTCCAACATTGGAAGGCATGAATTGTTTTCTCAGCTGGTTCAAAATCTAGGGATATGCTAATTAATGCAGAGGGTGATCATATTGGTGATGCGATGGAGAACTGCAGGACAGTGGAAGATGCATCTAGTGAGAGTTGTTGTTGACACGATAGGGGGAGGACGATTAGATGTGAGTAGTGCTTGGTTGATCGATGATGTAGGATTGACAAAATGCATATGAGGAGAGACCGTGGTTGTTTGTAGGGGGGATGAAGAAGGAGGTGGTTTTAGCAATCGATGGGGAGGTGAGAATGGAAGGAAAAAGAAAGAAATGGAACGGGTGGTGAAAATTAATAATCATGGTTTTATAAAAGAAGAGTTTTCCAAAGTTGGTTTCCTAAATTAATAATCGCAACAAAACATGCTATCTATCTATCTATCTATCTAGGCTAAGACTAATTTTACAAAGTAGTGAAATCTAACAAACCGTGGTTTTCTTAGTTTAATTGAATGAATTTGATTTATGAACGTGTTTAATATGATGAATTTGTTCCATATAATTCTTTTTTATTGAAATTGTTTCATATATTTTTGTTTATAAGTAATAATGAAGTTGTTTAATGTATTTCTCATTTTGATGAAATTTGTTTCATAAATTCTTGATTAATCAACTCTCATATATTCTTGCTGAAATTGTTTCATATATTCTTGACTAATCAACCCTCATAATTAAGAAAAAAATGAAAAATTATGATTGGTTGAATGCGGTTTGTATGGTTTGTTAGATTTTGTTGGTTTATATATAAAATAACCAGACCCTATATATATATATATATATATAGGCCCCTTCAAATACAAACCGTGCATATGTTGTACCACTTACAAACCAATCTCAACCCTTGATATATATATATATATATATATATATATATATATATATATATATATCTCTTCAAAGGTTTCATACATGCATTATTCACATTTTTCAACTAACGACTATACACATTATTCACATATGATATTCCCATTTATGGAATTGCATATGTGAAAATGCAATTTCTTCATATGCAACTATATATTTCTTGTCCATATGCATATATGAAATTGTGAAGAAACAAATTTGATTGATGCATATATGGAAACTGCCCATAATATCAAGAGTTGAGATTGGTTTGTAAGGGATGCAACAAATACACAATTTGTATTTAATTTGCCATATATATAGGGGAGCGATCAATTGGAAACCAATATTACATTGGAAACTTTGGAAACCGGAATCAACCAATCAGTGAATTTCTTTTTTTTATTTTTATTTTTAATTGAAAAGGTTATTTTTGTCTTTTACATTATTTCATAATATATATGGTAACTGTTATTATTATATTAATAATTATTTAATTTTAATTTAGCTTATATATGGTAATAATAATCATTGATTAATTTAAAAATGAGATATTTAATTTAGGTAAATTATTTAATTTTAATTTAGCTTATATATGGTAATAATGAAACAATAATGCTAACACGATTAACCTGATGAATCTATTTTCATTATGAAACAATAATGCTAACACGATGAACCTGATGAATCTATTTTCATATACGGATATGCAACTGAACAGGTAATGAAACAAAAATGGGAATTTAACAAAAATGGCACAAATTCATCATGTTTCATTATGAAACAATAATGCTAACACGATGAACCTGATGAATCTATTTTTATTATGAAACAATAATGCTAACACGATGAACCTGATGAAATCTATCATCCAATGAAATCTGTAATCCACAAATTCATTCTATTTCATCACAATATTAGATTGCGTGAGAAATTTTATAATAAAATGAAATTAAAAAAAATATTTTCTTACATTTTAAAAAAAAATAATTTTTTTGATGAAAAGACAAATGTTCCTCGTTTTCATAGTAAAAAAAATAACAAAATTTAGATTGCGTGAGAAATTTTATTTTTGGTTTCAAGTAATCTAAATAAAATAAACCTTTCTTGCCATATTTGAGACACAAAATCAAAAGACATATTTACCCTTTTCATCTATTATTTTTATTTATTTTTAATAAATTGTAACATCCCGCCTGCCTCGACAACAATATTGTCCGCTTTGCCCCTGGATTTAACCAACGTGTAGCGCACGGATTTGTTTCTGGCGACCTGGTGAGAAACTTCCCAGGGGGTCACCCATCCTGGGACTACTCCCACCCAAGCACGTTTAACCTCAGAGTTCCCAGAACCTGACGTGCTTGTGGCCCCAAAACGCGTTGTTGTTAGGAAGGCCAAGATATTACTTATAACACCCAGCATCACTCCTGTCCACGGCTGATATGGGATATGCCTAAGGTGTTACAAACACCCCCCCTTGGGACTCATCGTCCTCGATGAGGTTTGCCCCATATCCCGAACGGCACAGAAGTGGCTCTGATACCATCTGTAACATCCCGTGTTTCCGCTTTAGCGGGGTGTGACAGATTTACAAAGTTTAGTAGTAGAAAGTTTATCGTGAAATTACAATCCCGAGATATTTCAAGATAACATTGTCCAAAAGTTTGTACATCCCCCAAGCATATTCGGATCATACGCAGAACGACCCTTAAAATTTACCTTCTTGATTACCTGAAAAGCATGTACAAAAATATGGTCAACTACGAGAGTTGGTGAGTTCACAGGTTTTAAATATGCACAAAACATTTTATATGCAAGATTTGATAGTTGGAGCATGTTCGTGCTCAAAAGCTTAAATTGAATACTTAGAGCATATACGTGCTCAAATACTTGGAGCATATTCGTGCTCATTAGCTTAAATTGAATACTTAGAGCATATACGTGCTCAAATACTTGGAGCATATTCGTGCTCATTAGCTTAACTTGAAAATTTCATGAGTATTGCTTTACGTATGACTTGAGTCGGTATAACTTAAACTTGGTTGAGCCACTACTAAACCGTCCCGGACCCTTGTTTTTGCCCCGTGTGCCTTGACTCAGAGGTGGTCTCAAGCGCCACATGTTCAATCACTTCTCTAGTATAGTGCACTCCTAGCTCGTCAACTGTAAGAAGTGGGGTTGGTCAAGCCCAAATAGCGCTATCCACTAATACTATAGGCCCAATTTTCTGGGTTAATAGTAGTGTCGTCTGGGGACTAACTCTTAAATACTCAACATACCAACTATTTAACGTCATACATCTTACTTTTTAAAATGCTTGAAAACAAGCCTTGGCGACTTAACAGCGCAAAATATTTCAATTAACTCATGAATCATTAAAATCGTACTTAAGCATGCTTTTCACCCCAAAATACGTAAAACGATAAAAGAGGGGCTGTGAATACTCACCTTGAGAGTGAACTTGGAAACTTAATGATAGTGCTCAAAATAGGTGCCGCTTCCTTGGTTTCCTATAGTGAAGGTTGCCATAGAGGAAATACATTAATACCCGTTCCTATGTCCAAATGACCCGTCCCAATAACTTATGAAATGCCATTAAGTAGGTTTCAATAGCCAAAACCATTTTTAGATCAATTATAGACTTATTATGCCTTAACACTATTTTAGAACTCATTATAATCACTTTTCTGAAAATTTAGCAGAAGCTGTCCAATATTTTGGTCAACAAAACCACTATAGAAACATATCTTCCCAAAGGAATGAATTCACCAAAATTTTTGTGGTAATACTATAGTGTGTCAAGAGTAAATCTGCACTTTTTCATAATTTTTGGATGAGTTTTGATACCTGAAATAATTTCCACAAAGCAGTGTGTCACTGATTTTCGGATCAGTGACATACCTCACTTGTAGCATGCTTTTGAGGTATCAATTCTTTGAATTAGCCCATAATCCTTATATGGGTGTAAACCTAACTCAAAATCCTATCATTTGGAAAAAGATTCACTTAATTTGGGATAAGAAATGAGGAAATTATGGCCTCCACAAGATAGGTGTTTGAATCTGTCTTCACTGGACAGATTGCACCATTTTCTTGTAAAATTCATTTAAGTGCTCAAATCATCTCCAAAATTAGTGTTTTTGGACTTTTTAGAAAGCTAACACCTTAAATTGAAGTCTATAAGCAAAAAGCCCAAATTTTGACATGTAGAACATGATTTATGCATGTTGGAGGTAGGTCCATTTTCTGGACAGCAAATCTGCAGAAGGTTAAGATTATGACATTTTGAAATGGTGATCATTTTCCCATTGGTTTAATAAAATAACCATATGTTATCACACCATAATCAATCATCACATATTCTTGAGATGAAAACCTTTTGATTTATGGACTCATAGCAATCTTTAGATGCTCATCCAACACCCAAATGAACAATCTACTAACTAAAGTGATATAAACATCACTTTTATGTTCTTAATCATTTGGATTTGAGAATTTCCATCTTAAGAACATATATAAGTTAAACTATTCTTCATGCAAACATGATCACTATACCATTATCATTAGTACTTCAAGCTTTATATGCATGCATTCTTTAAGTGAAAGAATAAGCCACTAATGTATCAAAATTCCTTATGCATGAACATCAAACCAAGATTCTTGATGAAAAACCAATTTCTTTCTTTGAAATTGTAATCAAAACTTGCAACATAACATTGTATCTACCAAAAGTAATCCATTTCATGAACAAAAACCAAATTTTCATAACCACATTATGCATAATTTCAATATTTCAAGTTAAAACCAAAAATACCTAAGTGTAGACAAAAAGGTAGGTTTTTGGATGATACCTTGTGAAATTGATGTGCAAACTTTGTTCTAATCTTCAAATTGATGTCCAATTTCTTGATTTCACTCTTGATTTAGCTTAAATTTTGAAAATGATATGGAGATGGGGGTGGTGGTGGTTCGGCCGATTGTAGGGAGAGAGGGAGGGAGATAAAGAGTTTAAAATGAGGGTTTAACCCTTTCTCATTTGATTTTAATTGAGATTTATTCATTAAATAAATAAAAATAATAATAAGGATGGTGTAGTCATGACAAGTGTCCATGACTAGTCAAGGTTAAATAAAAAAATAAATATTAATTAAAATACTTAGTCTATTTTCTTAAAATATCAGATATAATCGAGAACCGAAATACTCGATTCTCAATTTTTGCTTAAAACAACTTTTATAAAAAAAATGAAAGTATTTCAACTAAAATAATATAACTTTATAATTTTATATATTTTGGGCCTTAATCAATATTTTTGGCATTTCTGAATTGTGACGGTCAGTTGCTGGACTGTTCCGGGCATTCTACGCAACCTCCTAAATTTTTTTTTTTTTTTTTTTTTTTTTTTTTTTTTTTTTTTTTTTAGGAAACTTTTATCTTAAAAATTTTATGCAATTTAAGGAGTGGCAAATACTTAAATCTTAATTTTCATTAGCTTAGAAATTAACCTGAGCACTAATCTTGACGGTTGTCACAGTCTCCCCTACTTCGAGAAATTTCGTCCCGAAATTTAAAGTTTGTCACTTCCGGACCGCTAGGTTAAGCGTGCTTGGGTGAGAAACTTCCCAGGGGGTCACCCATCCTGGGACTACTCCCACCCAAGCACGCTTAACCTCAGAGTTCCCAGAACCTGACGTGCTTGTGGCCCCAAAACGCGTTGTTGTTAGGAAGGCCAAGATATTACTTATAACACCCAGCATCACTCATGTCCACGGCCGATATGGGATATGCCTAAGGTGTTACAAACACCCCCCCTTGGGACTCATCGTCCTCGATGAGGTTTGCCCCATATCCCGAACGGCACAGGAGTGGCTCTGATACCATCTGTAACATCCCGCCTGCCTCGACAACAATATTGTCCGCTTTGCCCCTGGATTTAACCAACGTGTAGCGCACAGATTTGTTTCTGGCGACCTGGTGAGAAACTTCCCAGGGGGTCACCCATTCTGGGAACTCTGAGGTTAAGCGTGCTTGGGTGGGAGTAGTCACCCTTTAAACATAAAATACGCTTAACGCGAAAATAGTCTTGTGCTTGAAAATGCGAGTACGCTGATAAGGCATCATGGGATTACCTTCTAGATTCCTGAAAAGCATGAATAAAAACCAAGGTCAACTACAAAGAGTTGGTGAGTTCACAGGTTTTGAATATGCACAAAACATTTTATATGCAAGAATTGATAGTTGGAGCATGTTCGTGCTCAAAAGCTTAACTTGAATACTTGGAGCATATACGTGCTCAAAATACTTGGAGCATAACCGTGCTCATTAGCTTAACTTGAAAATTTCATGAGTATTGCTTTACGTATGACTTGAGTCGGTATAACTTAAACTTGGTTGAGCCACTACTAAACCGTCCCCGACCCTTGTTTTTGCCCCGTGTGCCTTGACTCAGAGGTGGTCTCAAGCGCCACATGTTCAATCACTTCTCTAGTATAGTGCACTCCTAGCTCGTCAGCTGTAAGAAGTGGGGTTGGTCAAGCCCAAATAGCGCTATCCACTAATACTATAGGCCCAATTTTTCTGGGTTAATAGTAGTGTCGTCTGGGGACTAACTCTTAAATACTCAACATACCAACTATTTAGCGTCATACATCTTACTTTTTAAAATGCTTGAAAACAAGCCTTGGCGACTTAACAGCGCAAAACATTTCAATTAACTCATGAATCATTGTAATCGTACTTAAGCATGCTTTTCACCCCAAAATACGTAAAACGATAAAAGAGGGGCTGCGAATACTCACCTTGATGCAAGCAACGAGAGAAGCTTTACTTTAAACTTAATGAATTTTGCCACGCCTTAACTTTCCCTATATAGAGTTGCCATAAGAAACACATTAATACCCTATTCCGATGTCCAACCAATATGTCCAATTGTCCCATGAAATGCCATCAAATAAGTTTCTTAGTCCATAATTATTTTGTCTAAACAAAGTTCCAAAATATAATAAGACATTACTTAATCTTGATACAACTACTTCTCTGGATTCAGCACATGCTGTCCAGAAAGTTATCCGATAATTTCAACACGGAAACTTAACTTCTCAAGAGAATTATTTAATCACAATTTTTGTGATGAAACTATAATATGTTTAGATTTGATCTGCACTTTTTCATAATTTTTGAATAACTTTTGGTACCTCAAATAATTTTTATAAAATAAAGTGTCACTGATTTTCGGATCAGTGACATACCTCACTTGTAACAGGTTTTTGAGGTATCAATTCTTGGAATTAGCTAGTTATCCATATATGGATGCAAACCTAACTCAAAATCCTAACATTTCGAAAAAGATTCACTTAATTTGGATGCGTAGTGAGGGAGTTATGGCCTCTACAAGATAGGTGTATGAATCTGTCTTCACTGGACAGATTGCACCATTTTCTTATAAAATCCATTTAAGTGCCCAAATCATCTCCAAATTCTATGTTTTTGGACTTTTTAGAAAGCTAACACTCTAAACTGAAGTTTAGAAGCAAAAACCCCAAATTTGGACATGTGGTTTGTGAGTTGTGCAAGCTAGAAGTGAGGTCCATTTTCTGGACAGATTCTAGAATGATGCAAATGCTTATTTTAACCCACAAATAATGATCATTAGACATGGTTTTTGGTCAAAAACCATGTCTTCACCCTTCACACATGATAAACTAACACATGCATCATGGATTCATGGCAATCTAAATGCTCATCCAAATGCATGCATGAACACAATATAAAGAAAATAAGACATTAACATTGATACAATGTTCTTAATCATGTAGAACTTAGAAAATTCCTTCATAAGAACATCTTTATACTAACACTCATTGAAACAAGAGTCAAAAACTCATATTATATAAATATCAAAGGTAAACCATCTTATTAACAAATTTTCAACCACATGCAAGACAACATAAACACTAGATTAGTGGTTTAACACTATATAGAACTCTTTAATCATATGAGATTGAACAATCTCATCCTAAGAGTTTATTTATACATAAAATTGATATAAATGCATAAATTTTAATCCAACATTATTAAAATTTTGTGGACCAAAAACCACATTTCATAAAGTTTATCATCTCTTGACAAAATTTCAAAATAACACACATGGAAACCCTAGTTTCATTTGAAGATCATTAAATGGTTCATTAGCAAAGGTAGATACTAATGCATCCCATTTCACTTCCAAAACTTGGATTGTACAACATTTACATAAAAGATATGAAATGTACCACATTTGATTATAAACTTGAAAAATGGAAGTGTTAAGTGATTACCTTCACAATAGGAGATGAAGACTTGGATTCCAACTTCAAAATAGTGAAGGATTCTTGTTTGGCTCTTTGATTCTTAGCAATGAAAAAGAAAAAAAAGAGTGGTGGTGGTGGTGGCTTTCGGCCGAACTAGAGAGAAGAAGAGAGGGAGAGGAGGTGAAGAGTTAAAAAATGAGAAATGAGAGTGATTTCTTGGTTTTTAATTTGTTTTTAATGGTAATCAAGATGTTGTAGGATTAGGACAAGTGTCCTAAGTGACTCACCAACAAAAATATTTAATTTAATATTGTTAATTAAATTACTAGTCTAATTTATAAATATCAGATATATTTGAGAACCGAAATATCCAATTCTCAATTTTTGCTAAATAAATGACAAATTTGAAAATTTTGCAATGCAAGAGAAATTAAAATTCTGATTTTTATAATTTAAGAATTTTGGACTTTTATTCACTTATTTGGCATTTCTGGACAGTGACGGTCAGATGCGGAACTGTTCCGGGTCTTTAACGCAACTTCTAAATTTTTCGGGGAAACTTTTTATCTTAAAGGCTTTTAATAAAATTTAAAAAAATGACAAAACTTATAAATTATACTGAGGGTGCTGACCTCATTAATCAGAATTTGACAGTTGTCACAGTCTCCCCTCCTTCAAAGAATTTCGTCCCGAAATTTATGACTGTTATTTCTGGACAGGCTTTTCATCAAACAACTTAGGATACTTGTGCTTCATGAAGACTTCTCTTTCCCAAGTATATTCAGGTCCATGACGTGAATTCCAACGGACCTTTATGATTGGAATTTTGTAAACGTTATCGATATTATGTTCTCTAAAATGTAATGTATTTTGGTTGTTAAATGAATATTGGTATGTTTATAATCTTGTGCTGTGGCATTGGAGCTGTTACGCCTCGTGTTTCCGCTTTAGCGGGGTGTGACAGATTTGGTATCAGAGCCAGGTTATAGAGAATACCGGTTTTATTTTAAAAACCACACACTATAACCTTTTACAAATAAAGTTTTCAAAATTAAGGTACGCTGTAGTATAACTAAAATGTGTTTCACATTATCATATTTTAACTTAAACAGAGCTTGATCACCTTTGTTTAATTTAAGTGTGTATAAAGGGGACATAAATTGGCTATACTAGGAATTACTAAAAATAGAAACTTTTTGATACAAAAATAAGAAGCATGATTGTTATGTGAGTTTGCATGGTACTTTTGATTTTTAATAAAAATTTTAGCATGATTGACAATTAAAACTTTATTAATTATCGCAGTCATCATGTCTCGATCACCCTCGCACCGAGATCAGTCACTTGACGATTATGACCCATCTGAGCACGAATATTCTGATTCTGATCGATCACCGGAGAGATCGGTCACCCCCACTTTGGAGCCGACTTCACCCGCCACTTTCGAGCGAGAGAGTACACCCGTTCCACGTAGGGACGAGGCGGGACCTTCTCGACTTAGGAGTCGGAGGGTATCGCCATCGCTATGTGCTGAAATACCAATGTCCCAACCAACTGGCATGACAACATTAGAAAACTACTGGGTTTCGGGTATGGCCCGGGAAGTGGAGAGAGTTAGAATGGAAGTAGACCATCATGAGCATTCCATCGATGCACTCATGATGATAATGAATTCAAGTGATCAGATTCTAAATGGACTTATATCAATTATGAATGCGGGCGATCAAACTATGAGTGGAATTATGAGGGAACTGGTGGAAACTAGAGCGATAGTAGCATGGTTGCACACTTGCTTATCGGTGGTGATGGGACTTTTAGGGGTTGTGATAGCATGGATGATGGTGTCATTTCTCGGACATTAGTAGCATGGTTTACTTATGGATATTTGGATAACTAACTTTCTTTTGAAGATGTGTAACCCGTCATATTAGTACATTATTAAATAGCTTGACTATTATTTTTGGATGAATGATTGAATGTATGGCGTAGTTTTGTAATGATAATGAATATGTTTATGTTATATTGTTTATGTATGCTTAAGAATTGTGAATTTCAATTCCATAAGGTTGATTTTTGATATATTAGATGTATGATCAAGCAAATACAAATTATATTGTATTAAGATTAAGGGGTAGAATTAAGGGAAATAAGAATATGAAATTAAATATTGGCGTGGCCTTAAAATAAATTGTGCAATAGAATTATGCCGCCAAGGAGAGAAGATCCTGAGATTGCACGACTCGTATCCGAGCAAATCTTAGCTTCACTTCCTAACATAGTCAGTCAGATAGCAGCGGGTTTAAATGCTAACCAACCTACTCAACCAAGAGCCGGTGCCAATATAGAAAAAGAATGTACCTATAAGACTTTTAGGTCTTGTAATCCAAAAGAATTTCACGGTACTGAAGGAGCGGTTGGATTATTATCTTGGATTGAAGGAATGGAAATCCGTCCTTCACATAAGTAAATGTTCGGAAGCGAATAAGGTAGAATTCGCAGCTTGCTTACTACAAGGGAGAGCACTGACGTGGTGGAACACTCAAGTGCAGACTAGAGGAAGAGAAGCGGCTAACAAAATCACTTGGGAGGAGTTTAAGGAAATGCTTAGGGAAGAATATTGTTCAAGAAGTGAAATGCAGAAACTACAAGCGGAAATATGTTGCTCCGAAAAGACCCTTCGAATTCCGTTACCTCAAGGAAAAGTACTTATAGCACACGGAGAAAAATCCCAAAAGGAAGTTAAGAATAGTATCCTGCATGAAGATGCAGAAGTATTTAAGGAAAGAATATGTTGCGTATTTAGCTCATGTAGTCAATAAAGAGATCAAGGAGAAGTGTTTACAAGATTTTCCAGTGGTTCGAGACTTTCCCGAAGTTTTTCCTGAAGATCTACCTGGGTTACCTCCACCGAGACAAGTCGAATTCCGTATTGATTTAATTCCAGGAGCCGCACCAGTGGCCAAGTCACCATACCGTTTGGCGCCATCCGAAATGCAACAACTGTCTGAACAACTTCAAGTGCTGCTTCATAAAGGATTTATCAGACCGAGTTCTTCGCCATGGGGAGCTCCAGTTCTTTTTGTTAAGAAGAAAGATGGAACATTCCGAATGTGTATCGATTACAGAGAACTCAATAAGTTAACCCTCAAGAATCGATACCCACTTCCTCGAATTGATGATCTGTTTGATCAATTGCAAGGCGCAACGTACTTCTCAAAGATTGACTTACGATCTGGATATCATCAAATGAAAGTTCGCGAAGAGGATATTGATAAGACGGCATTTAGAACTCGTTATGGACATTATGAGTTTCTAGTTATGCCCTTTGGATTGACGAACGCACCGGCAGTTTTCATGGATTTGATGAATAGAGTCTGTCGGCCGTATTTAGACAAGTTCGTGATTGTTTTCATAGACGACATCTTGATTTATTCGCGAAGTAAGGAAGATCATAAGAAACATTTGGAGTTGATCTTAGAACTTCTCAAAGATCAGAAGTTGTATGCTAAGTTATCCAAATGTGAATTTTGGCTACGAGAGGTACACTTTCTGGGTCATGTGGTTAATGAAAAGGGAATTCATGTTGACCCGGCAAAAGTTGAAGCCATCAAGAAATGGGAAACCCCAAGGACACCAACAGAAATTCGTCAATTTCTTGGTCTGGCAGGCTACTACCGAAGGTTCATAGCGAATTTTTCAAAAATCGCTCAACCGCTGACAGCACTGACTCAGAAGGATAAGAAATTTGTCTGGGAAGTTTCTCACCAGGTCGCCAGAAACAAATCCGTGCGCTACACGTTGGTTAAATCCAGGGGCTAAGCGGACAATATTGTTGTCGAGGCAGGCGGGATGTTACATAAATTAATTAATTACTACCATATATAATTCAAATGAATCTTAACCATTGATTATAAAGATCAATGGCTGAAATTTGGTTTCCAATATTACATTAGAAACTTTGGAAACCGAAATCAACCAATCAGTGAATTTCTTTTTTTATTTTTATTTTTAATTGAAAAGGTTATTTTTGTCTTTTACATTATTTATAATATATATGGTAACTGTTATTATTATTATATTAATAATTATTTAATTTTAATTTAGCTTATATATGGTAATAATGATCATTGATTAATTTAAAAATGAGATATTTAATTTAGGTAAATTATTTAATTTTAATTTAGCTTATATATGGTAATAATGAAACAATAATGCTAACACAATGAACCTGACGAATCTATTTTCATTATGAAACAATAATGCTAACACGATGAAACAATAATGCTAACAGGTAATGAAACAAAAATGAGAAATTAACAAAAATGACACAAATTCATCATTTTCATTATAAAACAATAATGCAAACACGATGAACCTGATGAATCTATTTTCATTATGAAACAATAATACTAATACGATGAACCTAATGAATCTATTTTCATATACGGATATGCAACTGAACAAGTAATGAAACAAAAATGAGAAGTTAACAAAAATGGCACAAATTCATCCTGTTTCATCACAAAAATGTAATCCAATGAAATCTGTAATCCAATGAAATCTGTAATCCACAAATTCATTCTGTTTCATCACAATATTAGATTGCGTGGGAAATTTTATAATAAAATGAAATTAAAAAAAATATTTTCTTACATTTTAAAAGAAAAATAAATTTTTTCTTATCGATGTGGAAATTCATGGGCGTGGGAAATTTTATTTTTGTTTTGCGTGGTAAAACATTTTTTACTTGAAACCAAAATATAATCTAATTTTACGTGGGAAATTTTATTTTGATTCAAGTAATCTAAATATAATAAACATTTCTTGCCATATTTGAGACACAAAATCAAAAGACATATTTATCTTTTTCATCTATTATTTTTATTTATTATTAATAAATTAATTAATTTACTACCATATATAATTAAAATGAATCTTAACCATTGATTATAAAGATCAATGGCTGAAATTTTGTTTCCAAAGTTTCAAATCAAACTTGGTTTTCTTTTACAATCCTACTAATTTGTACAACCTATACAATCTAATTTCTACCATCCATTCTTTTCATCAAGGGCCTTGATTAATTGAATGATAAGTTAGGAAACAATGAATTTATTTTAATTTTTTCTTTTTAATTATTAAGCAAAGAAGGGTAATATTGGAAAAAAAATGATGAATCATCTTTCCCAAAATTGAGAAGATATTCCGTGATTCATTATCTTCCCCAAATATATCTTCCCTAAAATAACTCCGTCGAACTTGATTAGGGTTTATTCCTTTTCATTTTTTTAATGATTGTTAAAACTTTGTTCGAAATTGTTAAGCATAAATCGTTTTCAAGATTCATGAATTTTTGTTTTTAATGAGTAATTAATATCTGTTGTTATGTTAGGGTTCCACTGATTCAAAAAAAGAAATTGGTATGTCGATGAATAAATACATTTTGAAGTCACGAAGAAATCATTTGGAGTGATTTTATGTTGTTGTTTTTTGTGTCAACGATTTTGGGTCACTTTTTTTGGTTTTTTTGTTAATGCTCGCCTATTCATGAATAATTTTCATTTTTTTTTTATTTTGGGTCCACGATTTGTTGTCCACGTTTACAACTTTATGTTGATGATTAAGTAAACATGAATAAGTTTTCATGAAACTAAATAGTAGTTTCATGAATAAGTTCCAGTCAAATCCTATCCATCCTTGTGTGGCAAACACATCCACCATATTATAAAAAATTATTCTGCCCTTTCCTTTTATGCATATTGCCTTTTGGTCTCATTAATCATAGAAGTACCCTTCTATGAAAGTTACCCTGCAGTTTCTATGGAACCCTCCACTAAAACATGACTTCTGTAGTTTCAATCATATAGAACTATGCACCTGCTTTATACTGCTTTTACTTCATAAACGTTAACCAAATTGTTGAGATTACTTTAGTTGTACAACATATACTTGATCCACCTCAATACAATATTCATATACTTGATCCACCTCGATACAATATTCATCAACGCCCGTAACCATAAGAATTGCTTCTAATGTGGTAACTATAAACAAAAGGAATCAAATCATTAAAACCATACCACTATCATCGATTTCATGATCGGAGTTAACATCCTCTTCGTCGCCGGAACACGGGTTCCAGACGAACCACCGCCCTTTTCATCTCCGGCGTCACCTTCATTCATCTGTAACAAATGTCGTGATGAACCACCGCCATTTTCATCTCCGGCGACACCTTCATGCATCTGAAACAAATGTCGTGATGAACCAACGTCGTTATCATCGCCGCCGACACCTTCATGCATCTAAAACAAATGCACTGAACCATCCAATTCACCGACATATGTTTCATTCATTGGGTAACAACCATCCATCGCACTACTAAAATTAATCGTATTACCGACGGCTAAAACAGTAGGTAAACCGTCGGAAAAAGACTTTAGCGACGGTTTTTCGACGGGAGTGGCCGTTGGTAAAAAGTTGGTCGGTAATATTTAGCGACGGTTTTCTGACGACAACTACCGACAACTTACCGACGGTTCCAGTTACCGACGGTTTTCCGACGGTATTTACCTATTAAAAATAAATATAAAATAAAATGAAAAAACCAACCGTCGGTAAGCCGTCGGTATATCACCAATTTTTCCGACGGTTTTCCAACGACTTATTAAAAATAAATAAAAAATAAAATTAAAAAGATACCGTTGGTGGGCCGTCGGTAAATACCGACTGTTTTTTGTCGTCAGTAATTGCCGTCGGTATTTCACAATTTTCTAGTAGTGTCGTAAACCCTTGTCGCTCCCTTTGTTAAACACTGTTAATCGAATTTTCTGCAACTCACCGTTAATGGAATATGAGATAAGGAAGATACAGAATCATAGAAAATCAAGATACTGGTTAGAATATGCTCCAATCCCTAAATATATGCACTTCCATAATTAAAATATTAAACAAAATGTTTAATAACTTAATATATATAGATTTACATGAATACCCCTACAGGATTATAATTAATTAATTACAATTATAATTAAACCGTGAATTCTGATTGGCTGGAGAGAGTTTACAAAGTTTGTACAAAATACATGGGTTGCAAAAGAAACTCCCACATATATATATATATATTAATGCGATTTTTTTCTTTATAAACAAGATGTTTTGATACATGCCTCCACAAGTTTAGCCTATTGATCACTTGGTTTGTGATGCACTTAGTTAAGTTTCCAAGGATGTAGTGGAAATCTCATATTCCTTTTGTTCGAATCAAAGCGCTTTCAAAAATCTTGTGGCAATAGATGTATATCTGCCCTGACTTCATGCTATTTATAGTCGCCGGAGAGCTTAGTCGGTGCACATAACCCTATTGGAAAACACAGAGTTAAATACCTAAAAAAAGCTTTAGCCCATCGGATTACTATTTATGAACCTAAGTAGGAGGATGTTTTTTTTATTATTGATGAATGTTCCATAACAATGGAAGAAATGGAGAAAGAAAAAGTAAGATAGTCAAGTAGATTGGTATTATTATTTATGAACTAAAGTAGGAAGATATTTTTACGTCGCTCTAGGTTGGAGTCATAATTACCTAAAAAAAGCTTTAGCCTAACATTAAATCGTAACTCCAACCTATAGTAGAGCTTGTATTAGATGCTTTTATGTTATTTCTTTATAAAAAATATAATATAAGTAATAAAAATTTAATATTAGACATATCACATAACAACAAGAATTAAGCTTTTGAAGAAGCTAAGGTTATACATTATAGTAACTAACTTATATGTTATTTAAGGCAGAACAAAAGTTTGTATATATCATAACTCATAATTTAATATATTTAAGTAAAAAAGTAACATTCAGAACCTGTTCCCTGCGAATACAGAGGAATAATAGAAAACAAAGTTAAATTAGTGGAAACATATGTGTATATAGTATGTATAAAAAGGTTTAAAGCCGACCTAAAGCTAGCAGGTATGAACGTCATCGAAGATCTTTAAAAGTTGAGATGGGTTTCCACCTGCAGAAAGCGGCTTTCAACAGTATTGCTCATTTTGGTATGTTGTGAAGGAAAAGATTCTCAATGAAATTAACACGTGCATCTCAGGTTTCATATGCTTTCTATTTCTTATTATTTTATTTATTATTACTAGTGTGTATCATTAGGGTTTGGTGTCCTTTTTCCAACTAATTTTTTATAGCTAAGGTTGTTTCTATACATACATACACAAACACACATACAACATACACACACACACAATATATATATATCTAACTATACATATAATAAATAAGTAACTAGAAGGACACGTGTCACCTTCTAGTGAGTCCAATTTTTCATTTTATCGCCTAAACATGTATCTGGACGCATTTTACATTATAAGTTCATTTAGCACATCCACATGCATTCCTCCTTAAATATTTCTTTAATTCAATTTTTTTAATTTATACCTTACATTTACCATCTTTATAATTAGGTATGTAGTTTATTCTTAATCCCTTAATCCCTTACTTTTTTATTTTTCATTTTAGACTCTTATCATATAAAATAAATAATGTATATGAACTAAAATGCATTAAAAAAACATTTTTATTTTTACAAATTATACCATTGTAATCATTATGTCAATACCTTCGAAATGAGTTTAATATTGAATACTTTTGGATTTAATTATATTATTAAATATCATAAATATATATGAATTAATGTGTCGTGATTAGTATAAAATTTGATACAAATAATCACTAAATTGTCGTGATTTTCTTTTTGCAATTTCATATCAATTTTAACTATGTATTTTTCTATAATTTCATTTATGTTCTATTATAAATTTTGTTTTATAAATATTTAATATTTATTCATATTTTTATTAATTTTTTGCAAAACATTCTTTGTCAAAATTGTCTAAAACAAGAACATTTTGCAACCAACTGCAAAAAAACAACTCTGAAGGAAAAAAACTTAGAAAAATAGCATCGTATTTTCAATAATCATTCATATCTACAAGATACGTTTTCTGACATTATTTAATTTTTTAAATTACCCCGTGTAATACACGGGGTCGAACCAAGTATATATATATATATATATATATATATATATATATATATATATATATATGAACGTGAATGTACCCTTATATTGTGTGAAGATGTATGAAGTTGATGCCTTCATAGAAATTGGTGAAGATACAATACAAAATATAATATAACTTTTAAACAATCATCAATCAAACAATATATATATATATATATATATATATATATATATATATATATATATATATATATATATATATATAAAAGGAAGAGGAGAGAGTTAAGGAGATGCATTTTTTGGTATTTATCTAATTTTCTAGAATTTTGAATTATTTTTAAATAACAGTCATACATTAAATGTCTAACATTAATTATTAAAACTTGTCATTTTTCATTTTAAAATATATAAAAAGTCATTAAAAAAACTTTATTTTTATTTAACTTTAACTTTTAAATTTTAAAAGTCAATTAATATATGTATTAAACTTTAAAATTTTCATGAAAATATAAAAAAACAATATTCTGTATATATTACATCAATATATATGTAGTACGATACATAATTTTATAATGAATTTATTTATTTGTATGTTTTTATTTTTATTTTTTTAGTAAGCTGACAATGATAATAAATATTTTTTATTAAACGAGCCTATTTTTTTTCTTAGTAAGATAACATCAAAATATATATATATATATATATATATATATATAATATCAACTTTATTTTTATTTAACTTTCACTTTAAAATTTTAAAAGTCAATTATTATATGTATTAAACTTTAAAATTTTCATGAAAATATAAAAAAACAATATCAATATATATATATATATGTATATATATCTATACTATATTATAAAAACGACATAAAAAACTCTTAATTACAAATTTTCAAGCACAAGATACAACTAATTAAAGCGAATTACTTAATTTACAATTTCTTAATGCTTTGGTACAATCGTTTCAAGCACAGTATCTCACATAATCATCTATTTGTGGAATGGATACTCATTTATTAATATAAATATTTGTTTTTTTGGTGAAAGATTTTATAAAATAGATTTTATATTAGCATAATCTATTTTAAATGTAGATTTTACATTTAAATTTATATTAATAAGATGTAATATAAAATCTTTTTTCTTCCGTATTTTTTATATTACATCTCATATTCCAACAAAAAATCTATCCTCCCGTGCAATGCACGGACCAACACTAGTATATAATAATAAGGAAGATGAGAGAGAGTTAAGGAAAGACATTCCTTGATATTTATCTAATTTTCTATATTTTTAATCATTTTTAAATACTAGTCATGCATTAAATGTCTATCAATAATTATTAAAGATTTTCATTTTTCATTTTAAGATATATATATATATATATATATATATATATAAATCATTAAAAAAACTTTATTTTTATTTAACTTTCACTTTTAAGTTTTAAAAGTGAATTAATATATGTATTAAACTTTAAAATTTTCATGAAAATATAAAAAAACAATATTATGTATATATTACATCAAAATATATATATATATATATATATATATATATATATTATAATAAATAATTTTATAATAAATTTATTTATTTGTTTGTTTTTTTGTTTTTTTATTTTTTTAATAATCTAAAAATGATGATAAATATTTTTTTGTTAAATGAGTCTATTTTTTTCTTAGTAAAATAACAATCAATATATATATATATATATATATATATATATAGTGGAGCGATCAATTGGAAACCAATATTACATTGGAAATTTTGGAAATTGAAATCAACCAATCAGTGAATTTCTTTTTTTATTTTTATTTTTATTTTTAATTGAAAATATTATTTTTGTCTTTTACATTATTTCATAATATATATGGTAACTGTTATTATTATTATATTAATAATTATTTAATTTAACTTATATATGGTAATAATAATCACTGATTAATTTAAAAATGAGATATTTAATTTAGGTAAGTTATTTAATTTTAATTTAGTTTATATATGGTAATAATGAAACAATAATAATAACACGATGAACCTGATGAATCTATTTTCATTATGAAACAATAATGCTAACACGATGAACCTGATGAATCTATTTTTATATACGGATATACAACTGAATAGGTAATGAAACAAAAATGGGAAGTTAACAAAAATGACACAAATTCATCATGTTTCATTATGAAACAATAATGCTAACACGATGAACCTGATGAATCTATATATTTTCATTATGAAACAATAATGCTAACACGATGAACCTGATGAAATCTATCATCCAATGAAATCTGTAATCCAATGAAATCTGTAATTCACAAATTCATTCAGTTTCATCACAATATTAGATTGCGTGGGAAATTTTATAATAAAATGAAATTAAAAAAAATATTTTCTTACATTTTAAAAGAAAAATAATTTTTTTGATGAAAAAACAAATGCTCCTCGTTTTCATAGTAAAAAAAAATAACAAAATTTATATTGCGTGGAAATTTTATTTTTGGTTTCAAATAATATAAATAAAATAAACTTTTCTTGCCATATTTGAGACACAAAATCAAAAGACATATTTACCCTTTTCATCTATTATTTTTATTTATTATTAATAAATTAATTAATTCACTACCATATATAATTCAAATGAATCTTAACCATTGATTATAAAGATCAATGGCTGAAATTTGGTTTCCAATTGATACCACCCTATATATATAAACAGGAAGAGGAGAGAGAGTTTAGAAGAGACATTCTTTGGCATTTATCTAATTTTCTAAATTTTTGAATTATTTTTAAATACTAGTCATACATTAAATGCCTATTAATAATTATTAAAATTTTTCATTTTTCATTTTAAGATGTATAAAAATCATTAAAAAAACTTTATTTTTATTTAACTTTCACTTTTAAATTTTAAAAGCCAATTAATATATGTATTAAACTATAAAATTTTCATGAAAATATAAAAAAACAATATTTTGTATATATTACATCAAAATATATATATATATATATATATATATATATAGGGAGGATCAAACGAGAATAATATATATTTAAAAGAATAAAGAGACAATTCTGAACCAATCATAATTATTAAACAAATAATTAATTTTTTAAATAAAAAAGTTTATAAAAGGGTATTTTGTCTTTTTTTACTCCTAATTATTTTAGGATAATCTTCACCTCCTAAATATAAGTGATCTCCTGATTATTATCTCTCTCCCTCTCTCTCTCTCTCTCTTGATTTAAACCTAAAACATTCATGTTCTTTTGATCATCCTTCTTCACTGTTTCATGGCGGCATCCACAGCAGCGAAAATCAACGAAATATTTGAAGGTGGTTCTGATGGCAAAGGGCAAATCAACGAAAGGAACGAAGCCATCTGATGATAATTCAACATCCTTTAGTCATCACTTATTATGGATTCATACCATTGATCATCATCATCGGCATGAACTTCGACCCTAAACCCTCTATATCTCAGCTTCTCAGCCCTTTTTGATCTGTAATAATCCTTTAGTATTCGTCGACTTCAATCCTCAATCGAATCAATTCAATTTATATGGAAACATCGACTATTATCGTGAGTTAGGGTTTGTATTTTTCTGTTTTTGTGCATTTGAGGATGTGGGTTATTTATCCTTTGGATAGGTCCTTCTAATTACCTGTTTGTGTTATGAATTAATAAAATTTACGAGTTGTTATGATACATCACTCAATGTAACATTCGAAAATTTAAGGTAAGTTCTCATCGCGTATTTCAAATATCGTATTTTAAACTGTGAATGTGGAAATCTTTATATCGGATGAAAGCATTTTAGAATATGGTCATGTTATGTCTTTTTGGAAGTTTAATCTACAGTTCATTGTCGGATTCAGATTTGGAATTTTTGGGTTTGAAGAGTGTGGCGCGAGAGTGCCATGCGACAGTGCCATTGGGCACTGTCGCTGGTCACAATCGTCGGACTGGTACCAAGAGTGGGGGAGGTTCGACGACCTTGCCCTCGCGATAGTGACTTGGGCAATGTCGCCAGTCACTATCGCAAACCTTGTACCGAGAGTTGGTGTTGGGGCGCGACAATGCCCCTGCGACAGTGCCAAGGGCAATGTCACCGGGCACTGTCGCCGGCGCATACTGAGGGCATAAATCAGCCTTCCAGCGTGATCTGATGCATAATACTGATTTCTCTCAAAACCCTAGACGTATTTATTGTTGTGGGGACGTTTTCTCTTCACCAAACACCTCTTTCTCATTAATTTCAACTTGGAGTTCTTTGGTGAGGGCATCTACTACATCTAGGAAGCATTTATTGAAGCTTTGCATCTTGGATTCAAGTTCTACCTTCTCTCCATCCAAGCTAGAAGTCTTCTAAGTTTCTAGGGTTTCCTATAAAACCTAGTTTGTGAGTTTTAATAAACTTTTCAACTGAGATACATATCCTATGTGTTTATGTGCCATTACTTTCTATACATGTGTAAATCTGATCAACTGATAAGTTTGACCTAACTGCTCCTTTTGAGAATATTAGAATCTTAGTGATGGTTATGCATGTAGACTTCGATAATATTGCTAATGCTAATATTTGTTCATGGATATGTGGTGTTTTGTGAATTATGTGTATTATTCTTGAACGAGCATATTTTAGAGTTTTGTACCTAAAAATATGGTTGGGACTATGAGAAGTTGTGTACATGTATTACATTACCTTGGGATATGTTGATGATGGAAATTACATGTATATTGGAGGAACTATGAGTAAACGCTAGGAGGATGTAGTCGACGGTGCCACCAGAATGGTATGCGCCTAGACCTCCGCCATTTGAAGTAATGCCTGGGAGGTAGTCTTTAAATATGTCGGGCCTACGGGATGTTGCTCAAACGAGTGAACATCAAGTTGCATTGACTTGAGGTGGAACTCAATAGTGTGATGGGTCTCCCCCATTGATTCCCGTGTGGTCTTTATGTATATAAATGAATTAATTGTCTTGCCATGCTTATGTACAACTCACTAGGCTCGTTTGGCCTAACACTTGATTGTTTTGATATGTATCTCAGGTTCTAGTGGCGCGAGTGCCAAGAAAGGTTTAGTCGGCCGTTAGAGGTGAGCTTGGGAGCATTTTTGGGATGCCATTCTGGAAGACAATCCTTTTGGAAATATATGACAACTGATTGTAATATTATTTCTAGATAGATCTTAGATTAGGAAGTTGTCATCTATCATTGCTTATTTTTACAAACTTGTAATTAAACAAGCATTTATTGTTCCCTTTTTGGGTGGGCTCATGCTTTGGCATTAAAGTGATTACCATATTTCCATTTTCCGGAAATTTTTGTTTGTCCCATTTTTGGGGTGTTACAAGTTGGTATCATAGCTCTAGTTTAAGTGAACTAGGTGTCGACTCTAGTATACCTAGACTGGTTGTGCTTATAGGATCACTGTCCACATGGATAGAACGTTCATAGGTGGGGAGAGTAGTAGGATTACGGAATTGCATTGATTGAAATTTATGATGATGACAACGAGGGTTCTTATGTAAAATACGTTAACAATCGCACTTGGCCAGTGTTGTTCTGAATTTATGGTTACGTGAGCATGCTTAGAATTGTTATCATGATGATTAATCATTGTAGTAGTACGTATTGAACCGTTTATCTTTCAAAGGATTAACCGGTATGACCTTTATCATGTGTGATAGTTCACAATGGTAAACACTCGGAACATGCTCCAAAATCCGTGGGAGGGCCACATTGAAGGCGAGTCTACCGCCGATCAACCTCCTTTGGTAACGACTACTGAAAGGCGACCCATAACCGGTGTCTTGGGTGGAGGACCAGAACAAGTGCCATGGGTGAACCTTGAGTCCGGTCAACCGTTTGTGCAAGAGGTGACCATAGAGACAAGGATCCGAGAAAACATGATGCAGGCCATGAATTCGGCCATGGCTCAACAACAATAATTCTTTCTAAAACTTTTGGAAGATCGGGATGTCAGTCACTGACGAACTGAGGTGATGGCGGAAAATGCTGTGAATGGGTCGGGTGAAGGGCCGACCGCCGTTGGAACTGAGGAGCATGCGATTAGGATTGAAAATAAGAAGGATGGGGGTTGCTCCTTCAAGACTTTCCTATGCAGTCGAGCTCCGAAATTCTCCGGGACGACCGACCCGGTAGCATGCATGAGATGGATTCCGGATGTGGAGATGGCGTTTGAATCGAGCGAGTGTGCGGACTCCCAAAGAGTCAAGTTTGCGTCCCAACTACTCCGAGGGGATGCACTAAGCTGGTGGAACGTTACCAGGAGGACCCTCACACTAGAGGTTCTAGCCCAACTCACTTGGCCAGCCTTCAAGAAGAATATTATGGAGAAGTATTGCAACGAGAAGGCACTTGACAAAATAGAAGACGATTTCCGAAATCTGAAGAAGGGTAACCTGACTATTGCCGACTACGCTATGAAATTCATGGATAAACTGAGCTTAGTTGAGCACCTGGCAACTGATGAGGGGTCCAAGATAAAGGTGTTTGTGAAGGGTTTACCGGCGGAAATGAAGACGGGCGTGAGTAACGCTCAAAAGACCACCTTGCAAGAAGTGATCGAGGCATCTCAGTTGGTGGAGGACGACATTGCACAAGAGAGAGAGAGAGAGGAGAAGAAGCAACAAGGTGAGAAGCGGAAGTGGGAGGGGCCAACCGGACCCGCCCGACCTTCCAAACCCTTTTAACGGGGGGAGGAACATTGATCCGCGACGAGAGGCGAGATGGTGCCCCAAGTGTAAGAGCAAATACTTCGGGTCTTGCAATCCGAAACCGTTTTCTGGAACGATGGAATGTTTCAAGTGTGGGTGAAAGGACTTGTTATTCCCAGATTCTAGTTTCTAAACACTTAATCAAACAAACACAAACAAGAATTCAATCAATTACCTGTTTGATTAACTTTCAATTCCAAGATTACAACTTTCTCTCTCTAGAACTCTCTCTCTCTCTCTGTGGAAAAACGTACAACTGAATATTATCCTCCACTTCTGTTAACTACTAATTACAAAGAAAAGAAAACTATTTATACCTACAACTAAAACAACAAGGAAACAAAACTAATACAAATGTTGACTTTGACTTTTATTACAAAGACTTTGACTTTCACTTGAGAGTTGACTTTCTTCAGCTTTGACTTATTAAACCTTGACTTTTGTCTTCTTGATCTTGTATCCAACATATTTATGTTCTAACAATCTCCCCTTTGGATTCAAGATCACTGTTTAAAGATCTAGCAATTCAGTCTTCACTTTAAGCTCTATCAGTACAATCTCTCCTTTTTCTTTGACGGTATTCTTTCCAAAACTTTCTTCAAACGATTAACAATCTCCCCAAAACTTTCACAATAATACTTTCAGACTTTGGAAAGAAATTATCTTCAGAATCAGCTCGAATTGCTTTAGCAAATAATCTTCAAAGAAAATTTCCTCAAATCTTTAGAAATTCTTTGATCTTCTTCAAATCTTCAAATCTTTACTTTGAACTTTTCTGACTTGGACAATTCTAAAAATCATCTCTCAAAACTTTATCATTTCTTGATACCATCTCCCCCTTTTTGATGATTTGAGCATCTATATCATCAAAACTTTTCTCCCAAGAAATGTCATTGACCAATCTATTCTTGTCAAACTGAGCCTCTGATTCTGTGATCCATAACCAAGTATTCATCTAGATCTTTGCAAATCCAGACAAAATAAGAACATGTAACTCCTGAATCAACAGATGAATAAGTTAAAATGTCTGTCAGTAACACGAAGTCACTGTGTGTAACGAATACACAATATAAATGAGCTTTTTGATGTTCACTCCCCCAGGGCTTCCATCCAATCATCGAAATACCACAAAGGCAATTTCTATGAATGTTATGACAAAGAAACAAATTCGTTGTATGTTCGTGCAAGTGTAGAAAGAATTAAGCACGAATTATTGCTTTTAATAAGGCTCAACATTGTGTAAACCACTGAGACAACAGTAGATAAACATAGACTCAAAGTGCATGATTGAAGTGCGAAGGTGGGGCAGACTTCCTTCTTTTTCAATATCCAGATTTTCCAAATGAAAACCAGATAGCATATGTGTTGCGTCCCCTTGAAAATGTGAAACATTTTCTTTTTGAGAAGAAAATGAGTGGTTGGTGGGGTAGAAAGCAAGAGTTGGCATGGGCTAGTTGCCTGTTTCAATAACGTTCACCAAAAATCGTGAAACATTAGTAATGTGGCTGCCCGGCTCAGAAAGTATTTGGTGTAGAGTTTGATATTCTTTTACTCTTATCGCACACCCTCTTTCTTTTAATCATTAAGCTCACTACTAACCAAACTCTCTTTTCCATTTTACCTCATCACACCCACACTCATTTCTTTTAGACTCCTCACACTCAATCTCTATGGATTAACTTCTTGGGTAGAAATCACTGGTTAACGTGATTTCATAGAAGTTCATGTAAGTCTTAGCACAAAGAACCCATATAATCCTATGAAAGCATAATGTTGCTTAAATGGTTTAACTTTATTAGTTAAAGCTCATATACAAATATCATATGTATGCTCATAAAATATAATCATGAAGATTTGAGCATTTGAAACATTGAAGTGTTTTCAAACAAGTATATTGAATGAATGAACATGAATGCAAAAGGCTTGTTTGAAAATTTGACATTGTATGAAAAATGATCAGAAATGAATGATATAACAATCAAAGCCTAAGGTCAAGAATAATGGATATTGTCTATACGAAACAAAAATATAGACATTCTTGAAATGACGTTTCGAAATGAAATATCGCTCAAAATTCTTTAAAGTACAAGCGGGGTGTCTTACCATCGAAAAATTGTTTCAATTTAGAGACATGGTAAGAACAATTTGATCAAAAATTTAACCGATGTGTGTGAATACTTGAAAGTATGTAGAAAAGATAATACACAAGTATTTATCTTTGGAAACACACGGTTTATTTAACAATTAAGCACAAAAAATAAAATGAAAACATTTAAAATCACACTTCCAAATTATAAAATCTGTTTAAGAATCAAGAAGTGGTTTGAACATTTCAGAACATGTTTTCTATATCTGAAAGTTGTCCTTCTTTCAGATATATTTGAGATTAAGATAAGAAATTTACCTTTTCGCGCAATCTTAATTCTCATAAAGTCAGCTGTAGTCATTAAGATATGATCATGTCAGCTTCTCTCAATCTGCATAAGTCTCAAAGTCTAGTCAAAACAAATTTATTCACAAAATTATTCAAATATAAAAGATATAAAGTAGTAAAACGATTAAAGTACGAGTTCTGATTTGAAATAATCAGAAATCATAGTCTTACTCCTTTTGGTATGACATATAAGCTCCCCCTAAAATCATGCATTACAAAGATTTTGTCATTTAAGTAAAATGCAGAAATTAGTTATGCTCCCCCTCAAAATAATGTAGATCATCTAAAATCTTCTCTTACTCCCCCTGAGATCATGAACAAACAATTAAAGTGCAGATATCCTTCACACATAATGATAAAGAAAATGATGAAAAATAACAACACGTAACTTTATGAGGTAACAACCGATTATGTCTTAAGATTTAACATACCAAGCTTAGAGACAAGAAAATTAAATCTCTTTTCATCTAAGGGTTTGGTAAATAAATCTGCAAGTTGATAATCTGTTTTTACAAAATAAAGTTCAATTGTTCCTTTTTCGACATTATCTTTAATAAAATGATACCTGACGTCAATGTGTTTGGTTTTCGTATGCTGGACAGGATTACCAGATATCGCGATTGCACTCTTCGAGTCACAATATATTGGAATTTTATCAAACTTGAATCCATAGTCTCGCATCTGTGTTCGCATCCACAGGACTTGAGAACAGCAACTGGCAGCAGTTACATACTCTGCTTCAGCAGTCGATGTGGAAACGCATAATTGTTTCTTTGATGCCCAACTAACGAGCTTGTCTCCAAGGAATTGAATGTGACCTGAAGTACTCTTTCTGTCCAACATGCAACCTGCATGATCTGCATCTGAATAGACAGTCAGTTGAAAACCAGTATCCTTAGGATACCACAGACCAAGACCTGTAGTCCCCTTAAGATACCTAAAAATCCTTTTTACAGCAGCCAAATGGGATTATTTAGGAGCAGTCTGATATCTAAAAAATAAGCATGTTGAAAACATAATATCTGGCCTACTTGAAGTAAGATACATTAAAGAACCTATCATACCTCTATAAGTCCTAATATCAACGCTTTTACCCAAAGGATCAGTGCTAATTTTAGTACCTGGTGCCATCGGGGTTCCAATTGGTTTACAATTTTCCATATTGGACTTCCGAAGAATATCCAAAATGTACTTAGATTGGTTAATGAAAATCCTCGTTGAAAACTGTTTAACTTGTAATCCGAGAAAGAAATTCATCTCTCCCATCATACTCATTTGAAAACGTGACACCATGAGGTTAGAAAAGTTTTTGCAATATTTAGGATTTGTAGAGCCAAAAATTATATCATCAACATATATTTGAATAAGGATGATACCGGCTTTTTCCTTTTTGATGAACAAAGTGGTATCAACCTTACCTTTGGAAAAACCGGACTTGATCAAGAATTTAGATAGAACATTATACCATGCTCGAGGGGCTTGTTTTAAACCATACAGGGCTTTTTCCAAGATGCAAACATGATCTGGCTTATCTGGATTGACGAACCCTTCTGGTTGAGACACGTATACTTCCTCCTTAAGAATGCCATTCAGAAAGGCTGTTTTCACATCCATCTGATAGACTGTGAAATTCTTATGAGCTGCGTAGGCTAGAAACATGCGGATTGCTTCTATACGCGCTACTGGTGCATACGTCTCATCGTAATCTACGCCTTCCTCTTGCCGGTAACCTTTGGCAACAAGTCTAGCTTTGTTCCTAATGACGATACCATCTTCATCCTTTTTATTTTTAAATACCCATTTAGTACCAATCACGGATTTACCTTCCGGTTTTGGAACTAATCTCCAGAACTTCAGGGCTTCACACTGATTTAACTCATCTTGCATGGCAGATACCCAGTCTGAGTCAGCAAGAGCCTCTGATACTCGCGTGGGCTCAATCTTACTGAGGAATGAGTCATGTATATATTGATTAAGAGTCGCTGACCTAGTTTGTACAGGCTTGTTGAGATCTTCAATTACTTGGTGTAAAGGGTGCTCTTTGTTCCAGCGATGCTCATGAGGGAGTGGAGTAAATGAAGTTTGAACATGATCATCATCTAAAAATCCACTATCAAGCTCTTCAGTTTGAATAATAGGAGGGAAGTTTGCAGTTGAAGTTTTAGGTGCAGAAGCATCAGTTGGAACAGCAGACTCTGGCTGTTGAGTAGACAATATATCACACCCAACTGAAACAGTTACTTCTGGCTCAGCATTTACTTGTACATCTTCAACTGTAGGAGTATTCAATGGAACATGAGTTTCTGACTGAACGGGGAATACAGGTTCAGTTATAACTTCTGAAGTGACTGGATGATTACAACTTGTGTCTTCAGACCTGTCAGTCACAACATATTTAGATACATTAGAACCTAGAAACTCATCATAAAAGAATTCAAATAACAAATCTAAATCAGATAAATGTGAAATAGAAGTAGAAGCGTTATTCGAATTATTCGCTGTAGAAGCAGGTTCCCAGATTCTAGTTTCTAAACACTTAATCAAACAAACACAAACAAGAATTCAATCAATTACCTGTTTGATTAACTTTCAATTCCAAGATTACAACTTTCTCTCTCTAGAACTCTCTCTCTCTCTCTCTCTGGAAAAACGTACAACAGAATATTATCCTCCACTTCTGTTAACTACTAATTACAAAGAAAAGAAAACTATTTATACCTACAACTAAAACAATAAGGAAACAAAACTAATACAAATGTTGACTTTGACTTTTATTACAAAGACTTTGACTTTCACTTGAGAGTTGACTTTCTTCATCTTTGACTTCTTAAACCTTGACTTTTGT
Organism: Arctium minus; assembly: GCA_954870635.1. NCBI lineage: Eukaryota > Viridiplantae > Streptophyta > Magnoliopsida > Asterales > Asteraceae > Arctium > Arctium minus. The sequence continues at coordinate 22,819,702 of OX941082.1, forward strand.
CTTCTTGATCTTGTATCCAACATATTTATGTTCTAACAGGACCCAATGAGTCGAGATTGCCCCTCACGGGGAGTTTGTTACAAGTGTCGGGAACCGGGGCACATCAAGAGGGATTGCCCTAAGTTAGCTAAGGGCAACCAAGGGGTTTCGAGCGGGGAAATGTCAAAGAAAGAAGTTCAACCGAAGGCGCCAAGTCGGGCCTTCCAAATGACAGCAGATGAAGCGAGAGAAACGACGGACGTAGTTTCGGGTACGTTTCTAGTGAACTCTCTACCTACCCGTGTTTTATTCGATTCCGGTGGGAACCGATCATTTGTGTCTACCTCGTTTTGCAAGAACTTCACCACTCCTTTTAGTTTGTTGAATGATGCTCTAGTGGTAGAGGTAGTCAATGGGGATCATATGGTAATTCGGAAATGCTATGTTGGGTGTACCTTAGAATTAGATGGGGAATCCTTCGCTATAGATTTATTACCGGCCAATATCGGAGGGTTTGATGTGATCGTGGGGATGGATTGGCTAGCTAAGCACGACGCCGACATATTTTGCTCTAAGAAATTAATTCGAGTACCCTTGCCTAGGGGTGGGGAGGTAATAATCTACGGAGTGAAGAACCGGAGGACCAACATGATTATCTCGTCGCTCAAAGGACGCAAGAGCCTAGTCAAAGGGTGCGTTTCGTATTTAGCCTACGTAATCGACTCGAAGTTAGAAAAGAAGAAATTGGAAGATGTGGACGTGGTATGCGACTACCCGGATATCTTTCCGGAGGATCTACCCGGACTTCCACTGGAACGACAAGTGGAGTTCCACATCGACCTCACTCCGGGAGCCGCTCCAATTGCTCGTGCTCCCTATCGTCTAGCGCCGAAGGAAATGCAAGAGATGATGACGCAATTGCAGGAACTTCTTGAGAAGGGATTCATACGACCGAGTTCGTCGCCATGGGGAGCTCCGGTGTTGTTTGTGAAGAAAAAAGACGGGATCGATGCGGATGTGTATAGACTACCGCGAACTCAACAAGGTCACTGTGAAAAATAAGTATCCACTTCCTCGGATCGACGACCTCTTCGATCAACTCCAAGAAGCGGGATGTTTCTCTAAAATAGATTTGCGATCCGGTTATCATAAAGTACGGGTGAAGGAGAGCGATATACCGAAGATGACATTCCGAACGAGGTACGGTCATTATGAGTTCCTAGTCATGTCGTTTGGATTGACTAATGCTCCGGCCGTGTTTATGGACTTGATGAACCGAATATGTCGACCCTTATTGGACAAGTTGGTCATAGTCTTCATCGAAGATATCCTCATCTACTCTCGTGACGAGTTAGAGCATCGACAACATTTGGGGAAGGTCTTGGAAATCCTTCGTGTTAATGTCCCTAGTTCATGTTCTAATCACAAACAACAATCAAGATGAGAATTCGTAGTCATATTTCATTGAATTTCAAACACAGATTACAAACTCAACTTTCTCTCTCTACATACTCTCTCTCTCTAGAATAATATTCTATACATCTCTTCTCTGATCTGTTCACTACTACAATGACTTGTTGTTCTCTTACAAACTTACAAGCTTACAAAGACAAGGCTATTTATACCAACAACTAAAACAAGGAAACAAGATACAATAGACATTGACTTTGACATTTATTACAAAGACTTTGACTTTGATGCTTTGAGAGTTGACTTTCAGGCTTTGACTTGCTTGACTTTCATCTTCAGTATTAATGATCTTGTATCCACCAAATATGTGCTCTAACATTCTCCTCCTTTGGATCAAGATCATCTCTAAAAAGATATTGCAATTCAATCTTCTCTTTTAAGCTCAATTTGAATCTTCTCCCTTTGATGTTAAAAAAAAATCTTCTCAAGCAATCAACATTATCCCCCTATTAATATGAAAATTTGACATTCTCCCCTTTCTTTGATAAACACAGTATCTTCAAAACCTTTCAGCAATCTTCCTCAAAATCTGATCTTCAAGAATATTAACATTCTCCCCCAAGGTTGACAAAAACCTCTTCCAGACACTGGAAAGAAATTATCATCTGTTTCAGCTCAGTTCGCTTCAACAAAATTATCTTCAAATAAAATTTCAGTAAGATCTGCTTTCTTTCGAAATTCTTTGAACTTTCTTTAAACGCTTTGAATAATCTTTCAACAAACTTTCTTTCACAACCATTTCTTGATCATTCCTCAAACATTATTTGATCTTCTCAACATTTCTTGAACCTCTCTCCCCCTTTTTGATGATTGCGGCATAGAGATCATCAAAACTTTCAACAAGAAATGTATTTGAATTAATTTGAATTGACCATTGATCTTTCATACCGAGCCTCTGATTCGCCGTCGATCCAAAATATATTTATCCGAATCTTTTTAAATTCAGACAAAATATGAGTGTAACACCTGAATCAACAAATGAATCATTTAGAAGTACCTGCCAGTAACACGAAGTCATTGTGTGTAACGAATACACATTGGAAAGGAGCTTTTTGATGTTCACTCCCCTAGGGCTTCCATTCAATCATCGAAACACCACAAAGATATTTCTATGAACGTTATGACAAGAAAAACAAATTTCCTTGTGTGTTCGTGCAAGGGATAGAAAGAATTAAGCACATGATGATTGCTTATAATAAGGCTCAAAATATGTGTAAACCACTAAGACAACAATAGTATAACACAGACTCAATTGTGCATGATCGAAGTGCGAAGGTGTGGCAGACTTCCTTCTTTTTCAATATCCATATTTTTCAAATGAAAATCAGATAGCATATGTGTTGCGTCCCCTTGAAATATTGAAACATTTCCTTTTTTAGAAGAAAATGAGTGGTTGGTGGGGTTTTTATCAAGAGTTGGCATGGGCTATTTGCCTGTTTCAATAATGTTCACGAAGAATTGTGAAACACTAGTAATGTGGCTGCCCGACTCATAAAGTAGTTGGTGCAAAGTTTGTTATTCTTTTACTCTGATCTCACACCCTCTTTCATTTTAAACATTGAGCTCGCTTCTAACCAAACTCTCTTTTTCATTTTACCTTTTCACATAACCCACACTCATTTCTTTTTGACTCCTCACACTCGATCACTAAGGATTAACTTCTTGGGTAGGAAACACTGGTTAACGTGAATCCATATAAGTTTCATTTAAGTCCTACACAATGAACCTATATTTTCCTAAAAGAATATGTTGCTCAAGTGGTTTAACTATATCTACTAAAGCACAAATAATGAAATACAAGTCAGATATAGGTATGCTCAGAGATGTAGTCATGAAGATTTGAGCATTTTTAAACATTGAAGACTTTTCAAACAAGAAAATTGAATGAATGAAATGAATACAAGAAACTTGTTTGAAAATCTGACATTGTATGAAAAAGATCAATATCGACTGATTTATCGATTAAGGCTTAGGTCATCAAAAATCGATATTGTCTATACGAAACAAGAATATAGATATTCTTGAAAGAACGTTTAGAAATGAAATCACACTCAAACTTTGAATAACAATAGGGCTGTCTTACCATCGAAAAATATTGTTTCAATTTAGAGACATGGTAAGAACGAATTCAACAAAAAAATTAAACCGGTGTGTGTGAATACTTGACAATATATAGACAAGATTATACACAAGTATTAATCTTTGGAAACACACGGTTTATATATCATGAAAGCACAAATAAAAATGAAAAACATTTAAAAATCACACTTCTATATTCATGAAATCGTTTAAAAATCAGAAGTGGTTTGAACATTTAAGAACATGTTTTCTATGATTGAAAGTCGTCCTTCTTTCAACCATATATGAGATTAAGAATAGAAATAAACCTTTTCGATCTGTCTTAAATCTCATGAAGTCAACTTAAAGTCATAATGATATGATCATGTAAGCATCCTCTTAATCTGCATTAGTCACAAAGTCCGTCAAAGCAACTTTATTCACAACATTTATTGAAAAATAAAATGACATAAGCAGTAAAACATTAAATGTACGAGTTCTGATCTGAAGTAATCAGAAGTCATAAATCCGACTGCATATTTCCGGAAAAATATGTACTCCCCCTTGAAGGTAGATTTCCTCATTTGAGTATCGGAGTACAATCTCTTATCAGCCCGGGAGTATCATCTCTTTTGATCATGGAAGTATGAGTCCTAAACTGTTGTGTTTATAAGTCAAACTCCTTAAGATTGAGGTACGGGTCCTGAACTGTAGTATTCAGAAGCCTCGGTTCTCTTACTCCCCCTTGACTTGAGGTGCCTGCAACACAAAATCATCTTTCGGCTTTGGTACCCACTAGTATTTGGGTCCATATTTATGAGTTGCAGTTCTAATGGGAGAAATAGAGTAAGAACCATACCAGTAATGATCACTCGATTTATGAACAAAATCATATGTGTGACAGTAAGAACAATACCTTTTTGTAGATAACCTGATCAATTGATCTCTCGAGTAAGCGAGTTCAGGTATACCTTTTTGCACCTTCTTGTTCTTCTTGTTCTTCTTCTTCTTGTTCTTCTTCTTCTTATGTATCTGACCCATCTACATTTTTATCAAAGAAAAGGTTAGTAGTACGAATCTGATCTTTTGAAATAACTGACCTTCTTGAAGAAACAGTTTTTAGATGTGAGCTTGAGGCGGTCTTGTTAGAACCAACTGAACTATTTCTAGGTGTGTGGATTTGTGACACTGGAGTCGTTTGCTCAGTCACCACAACCTTTGAAATAATGTCTTCAAACTCTTTTATCTTTGAAGCAAAACTATCTCTTTCTTTGACAAGTATGTCAATCTTCTCTTGAAACTCAGACTTCGTTTTCTGATCTTTCAATGCACTCGTGGATAGTTCAGATAACTTCTCTGTAAGCTTCTTTATTTCTTCTTCAAAAATCTGTCTTTCTTCTTCAAAGTCTTTTTCCACATTCTTTCTTCCATCAGATATCTCTTTAAAGAATCCAACATTCTTTTGTTCTATGATTTTCTTCTCTTTGTTAAACTTTTCCCTTTCCAAAATAATAACTTTCTCAAAATCTGAAATCTGTTGAGAAAACTTTATACATTTCAGCTCAACTGTCTTCTTCTCTTCAGCACTTTTTCTTGAAAAGTCTGAGAACTTCTTTGCAAATTCTTTCTTTTCACTCTCAAAATCATCTTTATCTTTGACCATCTTTTGTTCCAAATCAAATATTTTCTTTTGAAGCTTAGCATTAGCATCTTCCAGACCCTTAATCTTCTCCTCATAACTTTCAACAGATGTTTCTTGCTGCTGGATTTGGATCATCTGATATTCCAAGTCAAATATTTTTCTTGTCAGCTCTGTGTTCTCAGCTTCCAAACTCAGTATCTTCTCATCATTCAGCCCAGAAGTCTTTTTCAGAAGATCTTCATTAATTGTCTTTAAAGCACTGACTTCTTCTCTTAGTATCTTCCTTTCATCATTATAGCGTTTTGGCCTCTTTGAGTAGTAGTCAACTGAGGAAACAAGATTTTTGTTCTCTATTTTGAGCTTAGCAATCTTCTCTTCATCATCAGAAAAACTCATCTTGAATATCTGTTTACAAAAAGAACTTCAATTTGATCGTCAGAAATTCAGAAACAACCTGTACTAAAAAAGTCAAATTTGGTCAAATATTGAAAAAAAAATCAGAAAATATTCTAAATATAGAAAAACTTTGTCCTCCTCCGCAGACTTAGCATGGGGGAAATATTTTAAGTATAAAACTCGTAGAACAAAGGCCATATTACAGCTTTGAAAAATTCTCAAAAAAATATTCTAAGTATAAAACTCGTAGAACAAAGAAAATTAGCACTTCGCGCAAAAACAGTATCTTGCGCATTTTGAACTTCGCGCACAAAGAATGATATGAGAACAAGCTTCGCGCAAAACGTGATGTGCGCGTTCTAACTTCGCGCACGATGAATGATGCGAGTCTTAAGGTTCGCGCACGCCTTGATGTGCGAGTTCTTGCTTCTCGTACGCTACAACTTGCGAGTTTCTCCAAATCTACTTCGCGCAATGCCGTTGCGAGTTCGAGACTTAGAAAATTTTTCAATTTTCACTTCTCGCTAAATGTAAACGCGCAGACCAAATGCTTCTCTCAGGCTTGACTTCGCGCACGACAAGGTGAATGAACAGTGCAAATTCGCAAGCAAGGATGTGCGAGTTTCTACTTCTCGCACAAAGCACTTTGCGAGTCGATACGTACTACTACAGAGATTAATTGTCATAATAACAATTTCAAGCATTCTCACGTAATCATAAATTCAGAACAACACTGGCCAAGTGAGATTATGAATGTACTTTACATAAGAACTCTCGTTGTCATCATCATAAGTTTCAATCAATGCAATTCCGTAATCCCAATACTCTCCCCACCTAGGGATGTTCTACCCATTTGAACAGTGATCCTAAAAGCACAACTAGTCTAGGTATACTAGAGTCGACACCTATTTCACTTAAACTAGAGCTCTGATACCAACTTGTAACACCCCAAAAATGGGACAAAAATATCCCCAAGCTCGCATCTAAGTCATCTAGACCTTCTTGGCGGTCGCGCCCTAGAACCTGAGATACACATCAAACCAATCAAGTGTTAGGACAAACGAGCCTAGTGAGTGGAACAATATACATGGCATAAGCATTTAAATTATTTATAGACATAAATACCATACAGGGATCGAAGGGGGAGACCCATCACACTACTTAGTTCCACCTCAAGTTAATGCACCTTGATGTTCACTCGCTTGAGCAACATTCCGAAGGCCCGACACATTTGAAGACTACCTCCCAGACATTACTTCAAATGGCGGAGGTCTAGGTACATACCGTCATGGTGGCACCCAAGACTACATCCTCCTAGCGTTTACTCATAGTTCATCTGACATACATGAAATTCCATCTTTAAACATAACCCATGGCAATAAAATACATGTACAAGACTTCACATAGCCCCAAGCATATTTTAGGTACAAAACTCTAAAATGTGCAAGTTCGAGAACAATACCTATGGTTCACAAAACAACACATACCCATGATTAAATAATATCAATAGCAACATCATCAAGGTCTATATGAATAACCATAACTAAAATCCCAATAATCTTAAAAGTAGCAGTTAGGTCAAACTTATCAGGTGATCAAATTTCTACATGCATATGAAATATTTGACAAGTAAACACACAAGATATGTATCTCATTTGAAAAAGGTTAGTAGAAACTCACTATCTAGGTGTTGGATCAAATAATTGTATTCAAGATTAAAGGGTCTAAACTGTATTTGTTTGATAGTTAAAGTTAGAGGGTTTATTGTGTAATAAACTAATAGTTATTAGTTATTGGGCCTCAAGCCCGTTTAGATTTTAGCAAAGCTCATTAGGCATTAGGCCTGGGTATTTAATATTTTGATTAGTTTAGTTTTAGGGTTAACCTTTGATAATTACAATAATCATATTAGAGAGAGGTAGTTGTTTTCTCTGTATTCAAGGGTATCAAGAACACACAAGGTTTAACTGTTTATTCAAGGGATTGGTATGTTATTCTGATCTTATATCTCTTGATCTATATTGTGTTCTGTGATTGTTAATCAACTAGATTAAACTGGGATAACAAGTGGTATTAGAGCCTAAGAATCAAGTTGTGAATTAAAATTGTTAATCGATTTATCTGATTACTGTTCATCGACTTTTTCTGGGTTCATCAAGTGAAAGTCAAGTTCATGATTTAACATGTTTTTATGCTTGAAATTGATATGATTAGATGAGTTTTATACTATTGAAAGTTATATGATTAGTTAATTGCACTGAATATATCAAATCGATTGGTTTTTGGTTGATTTCTGTTTACTGGGTTCGTATACATGTCGACACTGTGTTCACAAAATTAAATGCTAAAAAGTTAATTTTAATCTTTGATTTTGATTGTTGTGTGATCGGTATATGTTTTGGGGTACAAAAGTATAATTTTTTACATTCAATTTATGTGTTCATTGTGTTTCTGCGTTGATTTTCTGGGCTGTTCATCGTTCTGGGTCGAACAAGAACATACCGGTCGACCGCATCATCTCGGTCAATTGATACCGGTTTCATCAATTCGGTTCACACCGGTCGACCTAATTCACTCCGGTCGCCCGGTACACTCACAAACCACCTCGGTCGACACTGTGTTCGGTCGACAATTTACCGGTCGAAATCAATACCGGTCCACACATATTATCGGTCCTCACACTTTACCGGTCAAATTCAAACCGGTAAGCAACATATCGATCGATAAAAGTCTACCGGTCAATAGATAAGTACCGGTCAAAGGAACTTACAGGTCGAACACTCTTTCCCGGTCGGTACCAAGTCCGGTCGAACTCTACTTACCGGTCGTGCAATTCCCCGGTCGAAACAAGTTACCGGTCCAAGCATCTTACCGGTCAAACAAGTTCCCGGTCGACAACAGTGTTTGCGCCATTGCTTACTCGCGAGAACCCCTGTTTGCACGACCCAAGGCTCACGCAAATCGCATTTTGCGTGACCCACTATTCGTGCAATTCTCACTTTGCGCCACGGTCTTCTCACGCAAATCCTACTTTGCGCGACCCGCGTATCGCGCAAACCTCTACTTTGCGCCACCTGAGGCACGCACAAACCTCTCTTTGCGTGACCTACTTCTCGCGCAAACCATCCTTTGCGCCACTGTTCTTAGTAAATATCTGATTTGCGCTTTAGATTTATCTGTGTTTAATCTATTAGAGCTTTATACTGTGTGCGAGGACTGCATTTGATTATTTTTGGAAATTTATTTTTCTGAAAATTATTGAGTGTAGTCTTTATCTTTGATTCTAACGATCTCATCTAGTTGGTTGTCTTGATACAGAAAAGTTTGATTACTAACCGTACAGCTAAGATGTCGAATCAGCTTCTCTCAATGGGCTCTCAGTCCAAACCTCCTGTCCTCATGGCTAATGAGTATCAGCAATGGAAGACCAGAATGATCCAGTTTCTGAATCACAAGAACATAGAATACATGGAAGCGATCATTAATGGTCCAAAAAATCCAATGACCACAATAAAGGGTCAAGCTGCAACAAAGACCTCTTTAGAAATTCCTGACAAATTTGTTCCTAAACCTTATCAGTTCTTTACTGAAAAGCAGAAAACACAGTACAAGATTGAGGAAGAGGCTCTAATTTATCTGACAATGGCTATTCCAAACGACATCTACAATCGTGTAGACAGTCAAAGCTCTGCTAAAGCAATCTGGGATGAACTAGCAAGACAGTTTGAAGGAAGTGAAGCCTCAATCCAAGCTAAGCAGAATCTATGCATAAATGCATACGAGGGATTTCACGCAAAAGAAGGAGAGACACTGCTAGAGACCTACAACAGATATAATATTATTCTAAATGACTTGCAGAGGAATAACATCTCTAAGTCTGCATCGGAAATAAATTATAAGTTCATCAAGAACTTAAATCCGGAATGGAAGAACTTTGCCATCAACCTTCAGATGTCAAAGAACATGGCTCAAGAGAACGTCACTGACATCTTCTCTACTCTTTCTCAGCACGAGGACGAGGTGAGAACCATCAATAATGAGTCAAACAAACTGAAGGATTCTATGGCTCTCATAGCCGGCAAAGGTTCTGTATCCTCTGCAAGGTCAAAGAAAAAGGTGTCCAAAGCTCTAGTTACCGAAGCTACTGACTCTGACTCTGCCTCAAGTGATGAAGAACTGGAGATTGATTCTGATCCAGATATTCAGAAGTTCTCTGAGGACTTGGCTCTAATTACGCGATGATTCAATAAGAGCTTTGGCAAGAAGAGATTCTACTCAAAGCCAAAGTATGATGGATACAACAAAGAGAAGTCTGAGATGCGATACAAGCCAAGGCATGGAAGGAGAGAGGAAGGACGAGAAGACAGGAAGGAAGACAGAAGAGATGGAAAGAGAGAGGAGAAGCGAGAAGAACGAAAGGATGAACCAGGTAGATGCTACAACTGTGGAAAATTTGGGCATTTCTCAAGAGACTGCAAGTTCAAGAAGGTAAAGAACTCAGAGTACTATGCAAGAAAGTCACTCATTGCCAAGAAAGCTGAAGAAGGAAAAGTGCTGATGGCTGAAGAAGAAAACTGGTTGTTCCAAAGTTCCGATGACGAGGAGCAAGTGCACTTCACCCAAGTATTTTATATGGCAAAGCTGGATGGTGACGATGAAGAGTCTGAGGCACAATTAGAAGATGCAAACTCTGAGGTAAGTGATAATTTTGAACTTATTGAATCCTTAATGGCCCAAATACATAATATGAAAGATGAATTTGCTTTACTAATAGGTAAACTTAGCTCTGCACATCAATCTGTCTTAAGTTTTCGTGATGAAAATGCTTTATTAAAAGTTGTTGTGGAAGAAAAAGAAAAAGAAAAGGATTATTTAAAAGCTGAAAAGATTCCTTAAAAAGAAAAATATATGGTTTAGAAACGGATCTTGTGAATCTTAATGCTGAAAAGGGTGCGTTTGAAATCAAATTTGAAATTTGTTATAAAGAAAGAAATGAAGATTTCACCAAAATCAAACAATTGGAGGATATTAATATGAAACGAGGTCAGACTGAGCAGACATTAAATCTGTTGACCAATAAACTCAAGGATGAAAGGTTTTATAAACTAAAACCAGGTTTGGGTGTGCCAACTAACGAAGTTTTGAAAAAGGCACCGGAGCACCTATATAATTTTGATAAATTTGGCTCCGCAATTAGACCCATTCCTGACATTCGTGCAACTTTTGTTGAAGCAAGTACTCCTAAACCTTTTACTGAGACCAAAGGTCGAGAAGAAATGGGAGAGAACAAGTCTGGTGACACTGATTCTAAAAATCTTTTTAAATCAGTTGGTTTTAAATATAGTGATTTGAATAAAAGCTATGAGACTCGAAAAATCGAATTTACTTAGTCTGAATCACTATTCACCACACACTCAAAAGAATCAGTCAGCACCAACACTGTTCTACCTGAGACTGTGCAAATATGATGAGTATGAATCGGATGTTGATCCATCTACTATACCATCAGTCTCAAATCCCATTGCTTCTAAACCTTTACTTGTTGAAGAGGTTGAAGAAGAAAATGTCAGCACGAATGACTCTTGTGTTAAAAATGATAAAACGGAGTTTATTGAGTCCATGACTGAAGAAAAGTTTTCTGACATGATGAATGCTTCAGACTCTGATCCTGTTTCTGATTTAAAGGAGTCAAATTTTGTGAATGATCATACATCTGATTTGATGAAGAAAATTGATATGTTGCAACAGTCTCTTGATCTTTGCAAGAAAATCAGGAGCTTTGCACAGAGATCAATGATTTGAAAACTACTTTGTTTAAAAATGCTTCAAATGATAAACAGATGTTCAATGATCAAAGATGGAAGGTAAGAACCAATCCAGAATTTGATTCTCCTGCAAAACCTTCAGTTGTTTACTCTGATTGTCCTGAATATCCACCGAGTATTTTTGAGAAGGGTGAGACTTCAAATAGTTCTAGAAAAGAATCACCCTCTAAGTTAGAGACTAACAAGGTTCCTGTTTCTGTTTCAGATATAAAAGGAAATGGAGTTGGGAGGAGTAAGAAGAATAAAGATAATAGTTTGAATAAGAATGATAGGTTATCTAGTGAAACTTTTGTTCCAAATGGTTGTATTTCAGACAGTGTTATTTTGAAAAGCAATTCTTTTGATGAACATGAATGTAAGATTTGTTCCGATAAATCTAGGTTTATGAATTTTGCTAGAAAGAATCTCTATTGCAAGCACTGCTGGTATAACTCATTCAAATACTACTCCCCTCCAAAGTCCAAACAAAGTAAGAGAAAAGCTAAACTGAACCTTAAGTCTAATTCTAATTCTAATTCTTCCACACAACCCAAATTGTTTCGAGCTAAGGTTGCCAATCCTACTTCTAAAAGGCACTTTCAGGAATTAAATGTCAAGATGGTTTGTAAAAGGGTTCCAAAACCCCGTTATGAATGGCGTGTAAAAGTTAAACTAGCGGATATTCCTGAATTGCGTGAAGCTAACCGCGAAGGACCCATCCTGATATGGGTACCTAAGCAAAACTAATTGTCTCTTTTGCAGGCCTGTCGACTTTGGGTGATAGATTCCGGATGTTCATGCCACATGACAGGATTCAAGCATCTCTTGCATAACTATGTGGAGGAGCCTGTCGGAGCAGTTAGATTTTCCAATTCTGAAGCCGAAGGCTACGTCAGAGGATATGGAATGCTCGATAATTGTATTGTGAAGATTCAAAGAGTGTTATATGTTGAAGGACTTGATCACAATCTGTTTAGTACCAGTCACTTCTGTGACATGAGATATCAAGTCCTCTTCACAACCACTCATTGCTTTCTAGAGGATCCCGATGGTTATGAAGTTTTTAAAGCTGAACGCCATGGAAATCTATACTATGTAGATTTTCCAACACTGTCTGCCACACGTCTAGTCTTCCTATTAGCCAAAGCAACTAAAGCACAATCGTGGACGTGGCATCGCCGCTTGTCTCATCAGAATTTCCGATCTATAGCGAAGCTACAAAGACAAGCTCTGGTCAAAGGTCTACCAGAAATGAGGTTCGAAAAAGACTCACTATGTTCTGCATGTGAGTTGGGCAAAATGAAGCGTAGCTCATTCAAGTCCAAATGTGAATCATCGACCTCATTTGCACTGGAACTTCTACATATGGACCTTTGTGGCCCAATGCGAACAACATCTATCAACGGAAAGAAGTATGTTTTAGTAATGATAGATGACTATTCAAGGTATACATGGCTCGAGTTTCTTCGCAACAAGTCAGATGCACCAGAGTTGATTATCGCTTTTATCAAGCGTCCAAGTACGTCTCCAATTTCCAGTCCAAACTATTCACAGCGATAATGGCACGGAGTTCAAGAATGACACCTTACAGAGTTATCTTATCTATGTGGGCATTTCCCATAATTTCTCCGCAGCCTACACTCCACAGCAAAATGGCATTGTTGAACGAAAGAATCGCACTCTTGTTGAAGCTGCTCGTACTATGCTTGCTTATTCAGATCTACCTATGTACCTCTGGGCCGAGGCAGTTGCTACAGGATGCTTTACACAGAATCATACCATTGTGGTCAAACGGTTTAACAAAACAGCATATGAGTTAATCAACAATCGTAAGCCTAACATCAAATTCCTTCGTGTTTTTGGTTGCAGGTGTTACATTCTTCGAGAGCGTCAAGGATTATCAAAATTTGATAAGAAAGCGGATGAAGGATATCTCGTTGGATAATCTCTGACATCCAAAGCTTATCGAATTTACATTACTCGAACTAAGACGGTTGTTGAGAGCGTGAATGTCTCCTTTGATGAGAATTCTACAAGGACTTCTGGACACAACAGTTCAGAACTCGGTCGTAAGGACAAAGCTTCTATTCAATCCAGAATAGAACCAGCTTCTGAAGGATCTACTTCTTCTAACTCTAACTCTACTTCATCTGAGTTAGATTTATTGTTTATTGATGCCTTTGATGATATTTGTGCAGACCTTGATAAAGGCATATCTACATCAATAACAAGTTCGGAGGTCCCTACTACTTCTGAAGACATGTCTGGACCTACCGAAGAAGTCACTGAAACTTCATCTCCATCCGGTACAACTAAACCGTTAGTTTCTGACTCTACTAATGCTGAATCTGTCTCTACATATAGTTCTTCTGGAAATGAAGTCACGAGTACTTCAACTGCTAGTCCAGAAGCTTCAGTATTAGAAACACCAGTACAAGATGTCCCGAGTACATCTATGGAGCTACATGTTGTGCACGATGAAAACGATGCGTCAAATACGCAACAATCAGTTGAATCCTTACCAAGCACACATCGTTGGACTAAGGATCATCCTCTGAACAACGTGATAGGTGACGTACAGTCTGATATCACAACACGGTCAGCATCAGCCAACTTCTGCATGTTTTCAAGCTTCCTTAGTTCCTTAGAGCCAAAGAAAGCGTCTGAAGCTCTACGTGATCCCTTCTGGATTTCTGCTATGCAAGACGAGCTTCTACAATTCAAACGGAACAAGTTATGGCACTTGATCCCACTACCTAAAGGTAAATCTATTATAGGAACAAAGTGGGTTTTCAGAAACAAGAAAGACGAAGCCGGAGTAGTTGTGAGAAACAAAGCTCGTTTGGTCGCAAAAGGGTACTGTCAACAGGAGGGCATTGACTATGACGAAACATTCGCCCCTGTTGCAAGGATGGAAGCCATTAGAATCTTTCTAGCATATGCAGCGCACAAGAACTTTACAGTCTATCAAATAGACGTAAAGTCGGCTTTCCTGAACGGCGTTCTGCATGAGGGGGTCTACGTAGCACAACCTCAATGTTTCGTTGATCCTCATCACCCTGATCATGTCTATGTGTTAGACAAAGCGCTTTATGGTCTTAAACAAGCACCGCGAGCCTGTTATGAAACTCTCACTAAATTTCTCTTAGTTTCTGGTTTCAAGAAAGGTACAGTTGATACTACCTTATTTCTTAAAAGGAAAGGTGAGGACTTGATTCTCATTCAGATTTATGTTGACGACATAATATTTGGGTCGACAAATCAGAAATTTTGCAAGAACTTTTCAAAAATAATGGAAACAAAGTATGAAACGTCGATGATGGATGAATTAAATTTCTTTCTTGGTCTACAAGTAAAGCAATTACCTGACGACATCTTTATTAATCAAGCTAAATACATAAAAGATAATTTGAAAAAGTTCAATATGTCAGATAGTTCTGTCTTGAAAACACCAATGGCTAATGGTACACTCCTAGATGCAGATCCCTCCGGGAAACCTGTTGATCAAAAGGTGTATCGTAGCATGATTGGTTCTTTACTTTATCTGACTGCAAGTCGGCCAGATATAATGTTTGCCACATGCTTTTGTGCGAGATATCAGTCTAATCCTAAAGAGTCACACTTAACTGCTGTTAAGCGAATCCTTAGATATCTTAAAGGTTCTCCTAATCTAGGCCTTTGGTATCCAAAGGATTCTCGTTTTGATCTAACCGCCTTTACAGATGCTGATCATGCAGGATGTAAGCTAGACCGGAAAAGAACCTCTGGATCATGTCAATTTATAGGTGACAAACTTGTGAGTTGGACCTCAAAGAAACAAAACTGTGTTTCAACATCCACTGCCGAGGCTGAATATGTAGCTGCTGCTAGCTGCTGTTCTCAAGTCCTCTGGATGACGACACAATTAAGGGACTTTGGATACAACTACAAGCGTGTTCCTATTTATTGTGATTCCAAGAGCGCAATCGCCATAACTGCTAACCCGATACAGCATTCGAAGACCAAGCATATAGATGTAAGCTATCACTTCATCAAGGATCATGTAGAAAAAGGTGACAATGAAATGCACTTTGTTCAAACTGACTTTCAGTTAGCTGATCTTTTCACCAAGCCGTTGGATGAAAAAAGGTTCCAATTTCTCATCAGCAAACTTGGTATGTTGAACATGTCTTAGACCTTACTCATTCTTCTAGGGGGAGAATTCCAAGTTTCAATCTTGTGTTTTCTACATTTTCCAACTGCTGCTAACAATCGAGGAATCATTTTCACAAATGATTATCATGATTTCTTTTATATGCAGGTATGTTCAAGTGACTATGGCTTCTAATCACATCGGATTAGAACCCGCACTTCAGTGCTTTATCTTTTTGCTTTTTGGTAAAAAAAAAAAAAACTTTAGTTGAGGGGGAGTTTAATCGCCTATAAGCTTAATTGAAAAAGTCCTTAGAGCTTAATTGTCAAATTCTTTTTAATTTGAGGGGGAGAATTGCATCGTCAAAAATACCTATTTTGACTTCTCCAAATTTTATTCTTCATGTAACTCTGTGCTTATTTGTGCTTATATGTACAAAAGACTGTTGAACAACACGTTCTTTTAGGAAAATACAAGGGATTCAGTGTGAGAACTTAACAGAACTTCCATGGATTCACGATAACCAGTGTTTCCTACCCAGGAAGTATTCCCTGAGTGATTGAGGGGAGAGGGGTCAAAAGATTGAGTGATGGTGTGTGAAGAGGTAAAATGGAAAAGAGAGATTGGTTAGAAGTGAGCATTAAAAGAAAGAGGATGAGTGAACAAAGTAAAAGAATATTAGACTCTGCACCAAACCACTTTCTGAGCCGGGCAGCCACATTATCTGATTGGTTCACATTCTTTGGTGACCATTATTGAAATAGGCACCTAGCCCATGCCATCTCTTGCATACAACCCCACCTGCTACTCATTCTTTTCTCAAAAAGAGAATGTTTCACATTTTATGGGGACGCAACACATATGCTATTGGTTCTTCAGTTGGAAGCTACTAATATTGAAAAAGAAGGAAAGTTGCCCCACCTTCGAACCCTTTCTCATGCACATTGAGTCTTTGTATAATTTGTTGCTGTCTCAACAAGTTTACATACTTTGAGCCTATATTGAAAAGCAATCATCTATGCTTAATTCTTTCATACACATGCACGAGCACACAGAAAATTGTTTTCTGTGAGAACGTTCATAGACAACCATGTGTTATTCGATGATTGAATGGAAGTCCTGGGGAGTCAATATCAAACCAACTACTTATATAGTAACTTTGTGTTACTCAGTGACTTTGTGTCATTGACAGGCATTTTAACTGAGTCATTTGTTGATTAAGGGTTACAACTCTTAAACTGTTTTAATTTGCAAAGATTTAAACGGTTACTACTGGCTATTTGAATCTGAAAAGATTGAAATAATCACTCTTTCCGTTTGGAGTGACTGCTCTTATTTCACACAAGACTCGTTACATGAAGACAGTGCTACATTGATGACCATACTCAAATGGGAAGATTGTTTTGACAAGTTTTGATGATGATTATTCTCACCATTCATCAAAAAGGGGGAGATTATACAAAGGGAGAATATATTAAGGGGGAGAATATAATCTCAAGACTGCTGAAGATTTTCAAAGATTTGAAGATTTGAAGATTATTTAAAGATATCAAGTTTTGAAGCTATCAACGTCATATCTGAAGTTTTTCAAGAAAAGAGAAGAAAAGTGAAGACCTGAAGATTATTGTCAAAAAAAAATTTAATCTTGAATCCAAAGGGGGAGATTGTTGGATCAAATAATTGTATTCAAGATTAAACGGTCTAAACTGTATTTGTTTGATAGTTAAAGTTAGAGGGTTTATTGTGTAATAAACTAATAGTTATTAGTTATTGGGCCTCAAGCCCGTTTAGCATTTAGCAAAGCCCATTAGGCATTAGGCCTGGGTATTTAATGTTTTGATTAGTTTAGTTTTAGGGTTAACCTTTGATAATTACAATAATCATATTAGAGAGAGGTAGCTGTTTTCTCTATATTCAAGGGTATCAAGAATACACAAGGTTTAACTGTTTATTCAAGGGATTGGTATGTTATTCTGATCTTATATCTCTTGATCTATATTGTGTTCTGTGATTGTTAATCAACTAGATTATACTGGGATAACACTAGGTTTTATAGATAAACCCTAGAAAACTTGGAGAACTCAAGTATAGGTGAGGAGTTGGAGACTTCAAGTTGAAATCTTGGAATCCTTGATGAGAATCTTCAATAAATGGTTAGAAAGTCTTAAATCATTTCCCCAACCACCAATGAGTAAATGCTTGGCAATGAATGAGGAGTGAGGAGTGTGAGGTTGGTAAAAATCGCCCCTAGGGTTTTCTCTCTTAAGAAAACTGATTTTGGGGAAGTTAAAAGAGTAGAAAATGAGAAAGAAAGCATTATAACCCGTTTTAGGACCTGCAGGTAGTCCCAAGGCTTTGAGGTCGCGCCGCAAGTTGCGCGTGTGATCCAAATCTTGAACTCCAGAGAGTCCCGCGACTTTGAGGTCGCGCCCTAGGCCGCGTAAGTTACTGCCTCAAAATTTCAGCTTTGATTCGAAAGATATAAGAACACACACATGCAAATACATATACAAATTCTAAATAAAACTACGGGCGTTACATCGTGCGCGGGTCGTAGCGCGGTTTGACCCGCGTGGTCATCCGTGCCGGACACTACAATCTCTTGGCGGACAGAGCCTTGTGCGGTTTATGGCTCGACTCCACCTGTGCGCCTATCCGCGCGGGGCATTGTTTTCACTGCTTTCTTCAATTCAGTCCGAAATTGGGGTGTTACAATCCTCCCCACCTAAAAATGATTTCGTCCCCGAAATCACAACGATTCAAAATAAATGAGGGTATCTCCTCTTCATGTCCTCTTCCGACTCCCACGTCACGATCGTACCCCATTGGTGTTTCCATTAAACCTTTACCACTGTTACTTCCTTATGTCGCAATTGCTTCGTCTTCGACTCCAAAATGGCTTCCGACTCTCAATGCACCGGTTGCCGTTGTCCACCCGAATCTCTGTCAACGGTATAACACTTTCTTCTTCGGCCAAGCACTTGCGAAGGTAGCATACGTGAAATGTTGGATGAATCCAGTCCATTTTCGGTGGCAAGTCCAATCTGTATGCTTGAAGTCCAATCTTCTCTAATATCGTAAAGGGTCCTAGGAAACGGGGACTAAGCTTCCCGCGCTTTCCAAAACGAATAATTCCCTTCCACGGTGATACTTTCAGCATGACTCGCTCACCTACTTGGAATTCGACTGGTCTTCGCTTCTTGTCTACATAACTTTTCTGTCGGTCTTGAGCCGCCTTCAATCTTTCTCGAATATCTTTTACTTTGTCCGCTGTCTCTTGAACTATTTATGGTCCGGCGAATTGTTTCTCGCCCGCTTCAAGCCAACAAACTGGCGTTCTACACTTCCGTCTATACAACACCTCGAATGGGGCCATCCCAATACTAGAATGGTAATTGTTATTGTAAGCGAACTCTACTAAGGGCATATGTGAGTCCTAACTTCCTACAAAGTCGATAACACACGACCTCAACATATCTTCAAGAGTCTGAATTGTTCTCTCGCTTTGGCCATCCGTTTGAGGATGGTAAGTCGTGCTCAAATTCAGTCTCGTGCCCAACTCCTTCTGCAAACTAGCCCATAAATTAGATATGAACCGACTATCCCTATCTGACACAATGGATTACGGAACTCCATGTCTCAACACCACCTCATCGATATATAGTTTGGCCAATTTCTCCATTGGCAATGTCTCCCGCATAGCAAGGAAGTGCGCGTTCTTGGTTAGAAAGTCCACGATCACCCAAATGGTATCATGACCTCGCAAGGTCTTTGTTAGCTTCGTCACGAAATCAATGGTGATGTTGTCCCATTTCCACTCGGGGATGGTCAACGGTTGCAAACTTCCGTAAGGCTGTTGATGTTCCGCCTTGATTTAGAGACACGTAAAACACCTTTCCACATAGTTGGCCACATCAAGTTTCATCACCGGCCACCAATAATTTAACTTCAGGTCTCTATACATCTTGGTGCTACCGGGATGTATAGAATATTTCGATTTATGCGCCTCTTCAAGAAGTAGATCCTGATTCCCACCAAGCTTCGGTACCCAGATGCGGCCCTGAAAGAGTTTAATCCCACGACCATTTTCTGTCAATAGTCCACTTTGCTTCACCATCACCTCATATTTGAGATTTTCTTCCTTTAGCGCCTCCGTTTGACATGACTTGATGCTCTCCAACAAACTGGATACCACATCGATCCTAATAAGGCATAATTTAACACCGCTTTCATAGCTCCTCCGGCTTAGAGCATCCGCCACAACATTGGCCTTACCGGGATGATAGAACAGTTCACAATCGTAGTCCTTTAGTAGTTCAAGCCACCTTCTTTGCCACATGTTGAGTTCTTTTGGTCGAAGATGTACTTTAAGATTTTGTGATCGGTAAAAAAAGTGCACTTCGTCCCGTACAAATAATGTCGCCACAATTTCAATGCAAAGACCACCGCCGCCAATTCCAAGTCATGAGTCGGGTAGTTATTCTCATGGTCCTTTAGTTGCCGAGAAGCATAAGCTATCACTTTTCCTCGTTGCATTAACATACACCCGAGACCCATCTTGAAAGCATCGCTATATACTACGAAGTCATCTGAACCCTCGGGTAGGGATAGGATGGGAGCTTCACACAACTTCTTCTTAAGCGTTTGAAAGGCTTGATCCTGCGCGTCGGTCCAAAGGAACTTGACATTCATCCTCGTGAGGGAGGTGAATGGCGAAGCTATTTTGGAGAAGTCTTGAATGAATCGCCTGTAGTAACCTGCCAATCCCAAGAAACTCCGGATTTCCGTCGAACTCATCGGCGGTTCCCAACTCATCATCGCCTCAATCTTTGTCGGGTTTACCTTCACCCCATCTTTAGACACCACATGTCCTAAGAATTGCACCTCTTGAAGCCAAAACTCGCACTTCGAGAACTTTGCAAACAACTTTTCTTTTTGGAGAACATATAGCACTTCCCGCAAATGTTTCCCATGCTCAGTCTCGTCCTTCAAGTAGATTAAGATATCGTCGATGAAGACAATCACGGATTTGTCCAAGAAAGGGTGACACATGCGATTCATCACATCCATGAATACGGCCGGAGCGTTGGTCAAACCGAAAGGCATCACCAAAAACTCGTAGTGACCGTATCGCATTCGGAAAGCCGTCTTCGAAATGTCCTCCTTCTTCACTCTCACTTGATGGTATCTGGACCGAAGGTCAATCTTTGAAAAGCGTCCTACGCCTTGGAGTTGATCGAATAGGTCATCGATGCGAGGTAAAGGGTACTTGTTCTTTAACGTGACTTTATTCAATTCCCGATAATCGATGCACATCCGCATAGCCCCATCATTCTTCTTTACGAACAAAACTGGAGCTCCCCAAGGTGACGAGCTCGGTCGAATGAATCCTTTCCCTAAAAGTTATTGGAGTTGTGTCATCATCTCTTGCATTTCTGTCGGAGCCAATCGGTAGGGTGCACGAGCGATCGGAGCCGCTCCCGGAGTGAGGTCAATTTGAAATCCACTTGACGCTCCGGCGGTAACCCGAGTAAATCTTCCGGAAAGACGTCCGGGTAGTCTTGCACAATCTTCACGTCCTCCACTGACTTCTTCTCTTTCTTCGCGTCCACCACCTAAGCCAGGTACGAAGGGTAACACTTCTTCCCTTTCTCCCCATAGATGGTGACTACACCCTTTCCCGCCAAAGGCACTTGGATCATCTTCTTGGAACAGTGGATGTCAGCCTTATGTCTTGATAACCAAACCATGCCTATGACTATATCGAAACCGCCTATAGACATAGGTAGTAAGTCTACTCCAAAGGAGTTCCCATCGATCTCTAAAGCACAACCGATGAAACATTCTCGAATGATCACTTGGTCACCATTAGCCATGTCTACTACTAAGGCATTGGGAAGAATGCTTCTAGGGGTGACGAATTGTTCACATAAAATATTCGACACGAAAGAACGTGTAGCACCTGAATTAAACAACACTCGAGCGGGCAAGGAGTTTACTAGGAACGTACCCGAAACAACATCAGTGGTCTCCTTTGCCTCTTCGGTAGTCATCCGGAATGCTCGGCTTGGCGCCCTCGACGGTTTCTCGGCCCTACTGTCGACGCCAAAAGAACTCCCACGGTTGCTACCCACTAGCTTCGGGCAATCCTTCTTCATATGGTCTGACTCCCGACACTCGAAGCACACCGACTCCCGGATAGGCAATCCCGAATTGCATGTCTCTTCTTCCCGCACTTGGCGCACTCGGAGGGCCCCGAGTGAGGTCTTGGGTTGCATGGTTCAAAATGCTTAGACTTACATTTGTGGAACCACCTTGCTTCACGATGATTATCTCCAAATCTCCCACTTGCAAATGGTTTAGATTGACGAACGGGCCCAGATGGCCCTTCCTATTTCTGCTTTTCCCCAACTTGGCTTCTCTGTTCCTTCTCTGCAACCATATTGTCCTCCACAATCAAGGACTCTTCATTCACTTCTTGAAGTGTCGACCCATTGGCATTCCTCACCGCCATCCTCATTTCGGCCGGTAACCTATGTTGATAAGCTTTGATCTTTGGTCGCTCATTGGGGACCTGATGTCCCACCAAATTTAGCTTCCCCAAGAAGAGTTTGTAGTAGTCGATAATAGACAGAGCCCCTTTCTTCAAGTTCTTGAACTCCTCTTCAAGCTTGTCCAACGACCTCTCACTACAATACTTATCCATGATCTTCTGCTTGAAAACCGGCCAAGTTAACTTAGCTAAAACTTCGGGAGTCAGGGCAGATCGGGTGAACTTAACCCGTTGCGAGACATCACATTCGCTAGATTTGAAGGCCATCTCCACTTCCTTAAGCCCATACATGCACGCAAGCGGATTGGCGGAACCCGAAAACTCCTTCGGGTTGCACCCCAGAAAAGTCTTCTAAGTGCACCCCTTGGCTCTTACTTTACTTTCGTTCATCAGTTGCTCTTCAGTTACCACAACGGTCGGTCCACCACCCTACCCATTCACGATATTCTCCGTCATCGTCTCGTGTTGTCGGTGACTAGCATCCCGATCTTCCAGTAGTTTCATAAAGAATTCTTGTTGCTGGGCCATGGTCGAGTTCATGGCTTGCATCATGTTATCTCTTATCCTTGTTTTCGTAGTGACTTCCTCCATGATTTGATTTGTTTTCGTCATGGTATGTGTTCGAGTCCCCCCAGGACATTGGCCGCGGGTGGCCCTTCAGTAGCTACGACTAAAGCAGGTTGGTCGGCTGTAGATTCGTCTTCAACATGACCATCAGACGGATTTTGCAGTCTGTTTCGTGTGTTTATCATGGTTATCTGCCACACACGTACGAGAAAAGAGGTTGAGAAAAGACTAAGTGAGTTAAACTCATGGTACGTACTAATACACTTATCAATTATCATAACAATAGCAATTCAAGCATGCTCACGTAAAGCATATTTATAATAGCATTAGCTACGTGATATTATGATTGCGTTATACACAAGGATCCGTCGTTACTGTCATCACAATCCTTAATCAATGTAATTTTGTAGATCCTAACGCTCTCCCCACCTATTACTTTTACCCAAAGGTGGACAACCTACGGTCACACTAGAGCTTAAGT
Source organism: Arctium minus (assembly GCA_954870635.1). Taxonomy (NCBI): domain Eukaryota; kingdom Viridiplantae; phylum Streptophyta; class Magnoliopsida; order Asterales; family Asteraceae; genus Arctium; species Arctium minus. Next base: position 22,842,784 of record OX941082.1, read on the forward strand.
CTAGATATGCTAAGTCAATACCTAGTTCACTTAAACTAAAGCTCTGATACCAACTTGTAACACCTTGAAAATAGGGATAACAAAAATTTCCGGAAAGTGTATATACGGTATATAAAATTTGCCAAAGCAATCGAACCTCCCAAAAATGGGGAATAATTAAATCCGGTTTAATTACAGTTGTAATTTAATGGAATTAGAGAACAACCATCTAATCTAATTTCTATAATCGAAAATAGATTACAAAAGGGTGTCGTCTAAAAACCCAAATAATGTCTTCACAAAAAGTGCACCCCATTGCACCTTCCCCCAAGCTCACACCAAGACCGACTAAGCCTGCTTAAAATCGGCGCCACAAGAACCTGACATACACATCGACACCAAACAAGTGTTAGGCCAAAAAGCCTAGTGAGTTGAACAAGCATTAATATTCTAATCAATAGCATAAAACTTATCAGAAGTTAACAAGGGATTTTCTCATATGTGGAGTCAATGGGGGAGACCCATAGCACCAATCAAGTTCCACCCAAAGAGTCGATACACCTTGATGCCAACTACCATGAGTGGCATCCAAAAGGCTCGGCACACCCGAGGACTACAACCATGGCATTACCCCGAATGGCGGAGATCTAGGTACATACCTAACGGTGGTTGTAACACCCTAAAAATTCGGGTAATTTTGAAAATTTAAAATTCGGCAATATAACGTTTATAATTAGGGCAAACCACCCAAAATGGGCAAAGCGTGAGCATTTACAAAACCTGTAATAATGTATGGGGAAACGACAACAAACTAATCTAAACTACATCTAGCTAGATTACATTGGTTGTCAACCCAATACCAAAATGAATAATTGTTCCAATGCTAAAGCTTCCAAAAGTTCTATCATTCAACAAAAATGCCCTCAAGAGACCATGCTCTTCTCTCAACCGCTTGACGGCCCGCCGCTAAGGGAACCTGTTATACACATCATTTGAGAAAAAGTGTTAGGCTTAAAGCCTAGTGAGAACATACAGTTTATATGAAAAATAGTAAAAGAATTAGTTGCAATATAAATAAATTGTTTTCAATAACATCCTTGTAAATGGTTTGGTAAGCACATAGTGACCTTCCGGTCCAGACATCATCTTGCGATGACGGGTGTAAGCCCGGATTCCAAGGATTGTGGTGAAACACAAAGTAAGCCACTTTCCGAGTTTTGAGCTCACCATGCTAGGATCAAGGTTGTGAACACGCCGGCTCAAATAAAGATGTGGGGGATGGCACCCAATGATCCTAGTCATACTCATTCACTAGGATTTACATTTACGACCCACGGCTAGTAACCGGTCCTACATAACCGTACCAAGTTGCCCTCTAGGGTCCAATGTCTCAACTAGCTACATACGGGAGTTACCCCCAAATAATAAGTCAACTAAATACCTATGGATCCATTTGTAATATTCTAGACTCGTCACAATACACTTGTGACCAACTATAATCAAACATATAGTTCATAATGCCATATTGTTCCCAAATCACATTTTAATGGTTAACTGCTGATAAGAATTTCAAAGCCAAAATATAAAACACAAGGCTACCATCTCAATATCCCAAAATGTTTCTTTACCAAATAAACCTTTCTAGTAGAAACACTTTTATTGAAACATAGATTTCATCATGTTTTAAACCATGTATTTCCTTCTCATAGAATAACTTCTTTCAACCAAAACCCCATAAAATGTTTAAACATAAACTTAGTTAGAAGCCATAAGTTGAACATTTACTCAACATAATATAACAACAACACATTTGTAGTTCCAAGACATGGATTATATCACCATTTACAAAAATAGTAAGGAAGTCTAAAAATCTCCCAAAATACCAAGTTAGGTCAAAACTCATCAAAAATGAAAATGTTAAACAAGGAGATGTTTAGAAGTTAAAAGATGCATTTTGATGTGTATAAAGTTTAGTAAAAGAGAAGTATGAACTCACCAAGTGGGTTTTTGAAGAAAACCCAAAACCCTAGGTTTTGACTCTTGAAAATGATGGAGATGGGGATAGAGCTTCAAATACCGAATCCTTGGATGGTGCACTTACACTAGCAATAAATGGTGAGGAAGATGGTTGGACCAAACCCTAAATGGAGTAAATGAGGAGGGAGGGTTTTGAGAGAGAAAACTTGGAAGAAAAGAAATGTGAAATGAGAGAAGTGGGGCTGAAAACTCACATAAGACGTTCAGGGCCTCCGCGCGGGTCATGGCGCGGGCCAAGCCGCGTGGTGACTCGTGCCGAACATTGGATCCACGACCAAACAGACCCCCGCACGGTCATGGCGCGGGCCAAGCCGCGCGGCCACTCGCATGGACCATTGCTTCCAATTTTCTTCAAACCTAGCCAAACTAAAATTCGGGGTGTTACAGTGGCTCCCAAGACTGTAGCCTCCTAGTGTCTACCGACTTGGTTCGTCCGACAATGTCATTAGTAGGTCTCAAGGCACATAATGCACATGAATAATCACATTACCAACCATGGGTACAATTTTAGACCATACCGTTCACACATTGCACATAGTCTATAACAAGGCTAGTATGAATGAATTAGTACCAATATAATCATAACTCCACCTCATAGTGACATCAAGTAATATATTAACCCCATTTCCATAGTATATACTTTATTGAGCAATAATAAGCATTTATTTATCATGTAATTATCAAGTAATCCAACTTCCCAAAATTAGGTCAAACCAACCAATATAGACCATTGTCCAAAATTAACCCATACAAGCATATTTCCCATTTATTCAAGGTCAAAGAGTCCCAATGCCATTTTAGAGAAGCTCGCCCATATCAATAATGAGGACTTAGACTTACACAAAAAGAAATTCACAAGAAATCAAAGTATTATGAATGAATAGTTCAAATAAGGATGAATAACAATAATAGATAATGAAACATGATGTGTATTTGGTTTTAACAAAGGTTTAGAAACTCACAATCTAGGTTTTAGGTCAAAACCTAGAAAAGTACCAAACCCTAGAGGTGCTGAGGAAGATGAAGATGGTCTTTAGACTTGAGATCCTTGGTTGAAATCCTTGATTGGGGAAGCTTGATTCTTGCAATAAATGTAGTGGATGATGGTTGGGATGCCTCTAGAATCGATTTTGAGGAGTAATAAGGGAGGATAGAATTTTGAGAGAAAGTAGAAGGAGTTAATGAAAAATGGGCTGAATCCCCTTTTAATTCGTCAAGGCTCGCGCGCGGGTTTTTGCAAGCATGGATCTTCTCTTTCGGAAGATTAAGTTGCTTCAACATCTTCTTTGTCTCGTAAAAACTTCCAACCAATTGTTCACCGTCAGGTAGTATTTCTTTCACCATAGCAATGTTACGATTGTAGGTTATCTCTGGTACATTGCAATTTTCCTTCCAATTCAAAAACCTTGATGTTGCCTCTAACTTCATAAGTCTCTGCCATCCCTCCCACAACGACTTGTCTGTAGCTTGTAACATCTCATAGAAATGGCGTGCATGTAGATTCAGTTCTTGCTCCTCCCACGTACTTGAAGTACCGGGAATATTTTGGTCCATCACCATTTGTTGAACACCATCAAACTCAGAGCATCTCCAACGTCTTCTCCATTTTGGAGAAAATGAAGAAAATAAAGATTTTGGATGTAAAATAAGCTCCAACAGCTTATCCAAAACTTTCTCCAAAATGGAGAAAGTAGGGGAGAGAATAATTTTTTCTCCAAATTTGGAGATATCCCAAAAATGATTACAAAGAGAGAGAAATTATTTTTTATTACATTCCACCAATGAGAAACTTTGAAATGAATTGTTTAGGTGAGAGAAATAATATTTTATTAAATATATAGAATATTTTAATAATATAATTAATGATTTATCTCTAAAATGGGGAAGCTGTTGGAGATGTTTGTAATTTTTTGTGGAGATTTTGACTTTTGGTTCTCCATTTTGGAGAAATTTTGGGGAAGCTTTTGGAGATGCTCTCATTATAATCATCGTCTACTATTGTCTGTTGTGGTGGTTGTACTGATTGTGCTATTTCTTTGTGTGCATACCAGTGAGTATAAGAAAGCATGAATCATTTTCTTAGCAAATCTAAATGAACCGCCTCTAGCCATTTATACTTAAGAAGTTGACATTTCTTACAAGGACATTTTATAAATATTTCAACACCATCGTCTGTTCCACTCGGTAGTCAAGATTGCTCATTGGTGACAGCAAAATCCAAAAATCTTTCAACCTCAACACTGAAAACAGGATTTATTTCACCACTCTTATTTACTCGTTTACACATCCATCCTATATCGGTGTTAGTTGACATAGCTACAAATCAAATATAAATTATAGTTAGGTAGGAATTCAACATTTGACTCTTTGGAAGTCAAATCATGCATATAGAAGAAACCCGGGTTGGGTTATGCGCTTGAAAGCTCTAAGTGCACCCGTTTGACTCTTTGGAAGTCAAACCATGCTTATAGAAGAAACCCGGGTTGGGTTTGTGTGCTTGAAAGATCTAAGTGCGCATATTAGGCTATTTGAAACCCAAACCATACATATAGAACAAATAAGGTTCGGTTTGTGCACATAAAAGCTCTAAGTGTGCCTATTAGGCTATTTGAAACCGAAACCATGCATATAGAACAAATAAGGTTTGGTATGTGCACATAAAAGCTCTAAGTGCACTAGTTTGACTGTTTGGAAGTCAAACCATGCATATAGAAGAAATCCAGGTTGGGTTTGTGCGCTTGAAAGCTCTAAGTGCACTTGTTTGACTCTTTGGAAGTCAAACCATGAATATAGAAGAAACCCATGTTAGGTTTGTACGCATAAAGGCCCTAAGTGTGCCTATTAGGCTATTTGAAACCCAAACCATGCATATAGAACAAATAAGGTTCGGTTTGTGCATATAAAAGCTCTAAGTGCACTAGTTTGACTGTTTGGAAGTGAAACCATGCATATAGAAGAAACCCGGGTTGGGCTTTTGCGCTTGAAAGCTCTAAGTGCACCCGTTTGACTCTTTGGAAGTCAAACCATGCTTATAGAAGAAACCCAGGTTGGGTTTGTGCACTTGAAAGCTCTATGTGCTCTTATTAGGCTATTTGAAACCCAAACCATGCATATAGAACAAATAAGGTTCAGTTTGTGCGCATAAAAGCTCTAAGTGCGCCTACAAGGCTATTTGAAACCTAAACCATGCATATAGAAAAGAAAAAGGTTCGGTTTGTGCGCATAAAAGCTCTAAGTGCGGTAGTTTGACTGTTTGGAAGTCAAACCATGCATATTGAAGAAACCTGGGTTGGGTTTGTGTGCTTGAAAGCTCTAAGGGCACCCGTTTGACTATTTAGAAGTCAAACCATGCATATAGAAGAAACCCGGGTTGGGCTTATGCGCTTGAAATCTCTAAGTGCACCCGTTTGACTCTTTGGAAGTCAAATTGTTAGTGTATAAATATATTGGATGCAAGATCATAGAAGATTGAAGATCAAAGTTGTTAAACCCAGTATTCTAGTTGATAATTAAACACACAACACAATATAAAACAAGAGATAAAAGATCAGAATAACATACCACAATCCCTTGAATAAACAGTTAAACCTTGTGTGTGTTCTTGATACCTCTTGTGCGTACGATTACAGAGAGAATACGGCTACAACTATTAATCTCTAATTATGATTATTGGTATCAACTCTAAAACCTAATTAATAAAATCTATTTATACATTAAGCCGTATGGGCCTAAATCATAAAGGGCTTGAGGCCCATCAACAAACTAACTATTAAATAAACTCAAATACCCCCTAGAGTATTAAATACTCTTACAATTTAGACCCCCTTATTAACTTTAATCTTTAATACAATTATTTGATCCAACAATCTCCCCCTTTGGATTCAAGATTAAATTTTTTTGGCAATTTGCTTCGGGTCTTCACTTCTCTTGAAAACTTGTTAACAGCTTCAGATCTTGTAGCTTTACAAAGTCTTCAAATACCTCTTTTGAATGCAAGTGTCCTTCTGATGATTACCTTCAATCAGACACTTTGAATTATTTGAAATCTTCAGCAGTCTTCAATCAAAAATTCTTCAAAAAATTCTTGCATTCTTCTTGTATTCCCCCTTTTGATTATTCTCCCCCTTTTTGATGAGTGGTGAGGATCATCATCATCAAAACATAGCAAAACAATCTTCCCCTTTTTGTATAGTCATCAATTAAGCGCTGTCTTCATGTACAGATCCCTGTGTGGAAATAAGAGCAGTTTCTCCAAATGGACAAAGTGATTATTTCAATCTTTTCAAATTCAAATAAAATAAATGTGGTAACCCTGAATCAACAAATGACTCAGTTTGGAATGCCTGTCAGTGACACAAAGTCACTGAGTAACACAAAGTTACTATATAAGGAGTTGGTTTTGATGTTGGCTCCCCAGGACTTCCATTCAATCATCGAATAACACATGGTTATCTATGAACGTTTTGACAGAAAACAAATTTCTGTGTGCTCGTGCATGTGTATGAAAGAATTAAGCATAGATGATTGCTTTTTATTTTAGGCTCAAAGTATGTAAACTTGTTGAGACAACAACAAATTATACAAAGACTCAATGTGCATGAGAAAGGGTTCGAAGGTGGGACAACTTTCCTTCTTTTTCAATATTAGTATCTTCCAAATAAAGAACCAATAGCATATGTGTTGCTTCCCCAGAAAATGTGAAACATTCTCTTTTTGAGAAAAGAATGAGTAGCTGGTGGGGTTGTATGCAAGAGATGGCATCAGCTAGTTGCCTTTTTCAATGTCGTTCACGAAGAAATGTGAAACAACAGATAATATGGCTGCCCGGCTCAGAAAGAAGTTTGGTGCAGAGTTTGATATTCTTTTACTCTGTTCTTTCACCCTCTTTCTTTTAAACTGTTAAATCTCACTTCTAACCAATCTCTCTTTTACATTTTACCTCTTCACACACCAACACTCAAATCTTTTGACCCCTCTCCCCTCAGTCACTCAAGGAATACTTCCTGGGTAGGAAACACTGGTTATCGTGAATCCATGGAAGTTCTGTTAAGCTCACACACTAAAGCCCTTGTATTTTCCTAAAAGAACGTGTTGTTCAACAGTCTTTTGTACATGTAAGCACATAGGAATACAAACATGAAATATAAAAATTTTTGGAGAAGTCAAAACAAAAAGTTGTTTGACAATACGATTCTCCCCCTCAACTAAAAGAGTATGACAGTTAAGCTTATAGACGATTAAGCTCCCCCTCAACTTAAGGATTTTTTTTTAATCAGAAAAAAGAAAAATAAAGCACTGAAGTGCGGGTTCTAATAAGATGTAATTAGAAGCCATAGTCACTTGAACACACTTGCATATAAAAGAAATCATGGTAATCATTTGTGAAAAATGATTCCTCTCTCGTTAGCAATAGTGGGAAAGTAAAACACAAGATTAAGATTCAGAATACTCCCCCTCGAATCATGAGTAAGGCTAAGAAGACATGTTCAACATACCAAGTTTGCTGATGAGAAATTGGAACCTCTTTTCATCTAACGGCTTGGTGAAAAGATCAGCGAACTGGAAGTCAATTTGAACAAAGTGCATTTCGATATCACCTTTTTCTACATGATCTTTGATAAAGTGATAGCGTACATCTATATGCTTGGTCTTTGAATGCTGAACCGGGTTAGCAGTTATGGCTATTGCGCTCTTGGAATCACAATAAATAGGAATACGCTTGTAGTTGTATCCAATGTCCCTTAACTGTGTCTTCATCCAGAGGACTTGTGAACAGCAGCTAGCAGCAACTACATATTCAACCTAGACAGTGGATGTTGAAACACAGTTTTGTTTCTTTGAGGTACAACTTACAAGTTTTTCACCTATAAATTGACATGATCCAGAGGTTCTCTTCCGGTCTAGCTTACATCCTGCATGATCAGCATCTGTAAAGGCGGTTAGTTCAAAACAAGAATCCTTTGGATACCAAAGGCCTAAATTAGGAGTGCCTTTGAGATATCTAAGGATTCGCTTAACAGCATGAAAGTGCGACTCTTTAGGATTAGACTGATATCTCGCACAAAAACATGTGGCGAACATTATATCTGGGCGACTGGCAGTCAGAAAAAGTAAGGAACCAATCATGCTACGATACACCTTTTGATCAACAGGTTTACCAGAGGGATCTGTATCTAAGAGTGTACCAGTAGCCATTGGTGTTTTCATGATTGAGCTATCTGACATATTGAACTTTCTTAACATGTCTTTTATATATTTATCTTGATTGATGAAATTCCTTCGGGTAATTGCTTTACTTGTAAACCAAGAAAGAAATTTAATTCACCCATCATTGACATTTCAAACTTTGTTTCCATGATTTTAGAAAAGTTCTTGCAAAATTTCTGATTTGACGACCCAAATATTATATCGTCAACATAAATCTGAATGAGAATCAAGTCCTCACCTTGCCTTTTAAGAAATAAGGTGGTATCAACCGTACCTTTCTTGAAACCAGAAGCTAAGAGAAATTTAGTGAGAGTTTCATACCAGGCTCGTGGTGCTTGTTTAAGACCATAAAGCGCTTTGTCTAACACATAGACATGATCAGGGTGATGAGGATCAATGAAACCTTCAGGTTGTGCCACGTAGACCTCCTCATGCAGAACGACATTCATGAAAGCTGACTTTACGTCCATTTGATAGACTGTAAAGTTTTTGTGCACTGCATATGCCAAGAAGATTCTGATGGCTTCGATCCTTGCAACAGGGGCGAATGTTTCATCATAGTCAATGCCCTCCAGTTGACAGTACCCTTTGGCAACCAATCGACCTTTGTTTCTCACAACTACTCCAGCCTCGTCTTTCTTGTTTCTGAATACACACTTTCTTCCAATAACAGTTTTACCTTTAGGTAGTGGGATCAAGTGCCATACCTTGTTCCGTTCAAATTGCAGAAGCTCGTCTTGCATAGCAGAAATCTAGAAGGGATCACGTAGAGCTTCTGATGCTTTCTTTGGTTCTAAGGAACTAAGGAAGCTTGAAAACATGCAGAAATTAGCTGATGCGGACCTTGTCGTGACACCAGATTGTACGTCACCTATCACGTTATGCAGGGGATGATCCTTAGTCCAACGATGTGTACTTGGTAAGGATTCAACTGTTTGTTGTGTGTTTGATGCATTGTATTCATCATGCACGACAGGTAGATCCACAGATGTACTTGGGACATTTTGTACAGGAGTTCCTGATACTGAAGCTTCTGGAGTAGAGGCTGAAGTACTTGTGACTTCAATTCCAGAAGAATTATCTGCAGAGACAGATTCAACTTTAGTAGATTTAGAAACTAACGGTTTAGTTGTACCTGATGGAGATGAAGTTTTAGTGACTTCTTCGGACGGTCCAAACATGTCTTCAGAAATAGTAGGGACCTTCGAGCTTGTTATTGATGTAGATATGCCTTTGTCAAAATCTGCATAAATATCATCGAAGGCATCAATAAACAACAAATCTAACTCAGATGAAGTAGAGTTAGAGTTAGAAGAAGTGGATCCTTTAGAAGCTGGTTCTATTCTGCATTGAATAGAAGCTTTGTTCTTAAGTCTGAGTTCTGAACTGCTGTGTCCAAAATTCCGAGTATAATTCTCATCAAATGAGACATTCATGCTCTCAACAACCGTCTTGGTTCGAATAATGTAGATTCGATAAGCTTTGGATGTCAGAGAGTATCCAACGAGATATCCTTCATCCGCTTTCTTATCAAACTTTGATAATCCTTGACGCTCTCTAAGAATGTAACACCTGCAACCAAAAACACGAAGGAATTTGATGTTAGGTTTATGATTGTTGATTAACTCATATGTTGTTTTGTTAAAGTGTTTGACCACAATGGTACGATTCTGTGTGAAGCAAGTTGTTGCGACTGCCTCAGCCCAAAGATACATGGGTAGATCAGAATATGCGAGCATAGTACGAGTAGCTTCAACAAGAGTGCGGTTCTTCCGTTCAACAATGTCGTTTTGCTGTGGAGTGTAGGTTGCGGAGAAGTTATGTGAAATTACCACAGAGATAAGATAACTCTGCAGGGTGTCATTCTTGAACTTCGTGCCGTTGTCACTGTGAAGAGTTCGGACTGGCAATTGAAGACGTACTTGAATACGCTTAATAAAAGCGATAATCAATTCTGGCGCATCTGACTTTTTGCGAAGAAACTCGAGACATGTATACCTTGAATAGTCATCTATCATTACTAAAACGTATTTCTTTCCATTGATAGACGATGTTCGCATTGGGTCACAAAGGTCCATATGAAGAAGTTCCAGTGCAGATGAGGTTGATGATTCAGTTTTGGACTTGAATGAGCTTCGCTTCATTTTGCCCATCTCACATACAGAACATAGTGAGTCTTTTTCAAACCTCATTTCTGGTAGACCTTTGACCAGACCTTGTCTCTGTAGCTTAGCTATGGATCAAAAATTCTGATGAGATAAGCGGCGATGCCATGTCCACGATTGTGCTTTAGAAGCTTTGGCTAGTAGGCATATTGGACGTGTGGCAGACAAAGCTGGAAAATCTACATAATATAGATTTCCATGGCGCTCAGCTTTGAAGATTTTGTACCCATCGAGATCCTCAAGATAGCAATGAGTTGTTGTGAAGCGAACTTGATATTTCATGTCACAGAAGTGACTGGTGCTAAACAAATTATGATCAAGTCCTTCAACATATAACACCCTTTGAATCTTCACAACTCCATTATCAAGCATGCCATATCCTCTAACGTGTCCTTCTACTTCAGAATTTGCAAAACGAACTGCTCCGGCAGGCTCCTCCACATAGTTATGCAAGAGGTGCTTGAATCTTGTCATGTGGCGTGAACATCCGGAATCTATCACCCACAGTCGACAGGCCTGCATAAAAACAATTAGTTTTGCTTAGGTACCCATATCAGAATGGGTCCTTCGCTGTTAGCTTTAAGCAATTCAGGAATATCAGCAGGTTTAACTTTCCCTTTCCATTCACATCTCGGTTTTGGAACCCATTTCCAAACTGTTTTAACATTTAATTCCTGAAAGTGCTTTTTAGATTTAGGATTAGCAACCTTAGATCGAAACACTTTGGGTTGTGTAGAAGAATTAGAATTAAGATTAGGTTTAGCTTTTCTTTTACTCTTCTTGGACTTAGGAGTGGAGTAGTATTTGAAAGAATTATCCCAGCAGTGTTTACAATATAGATTCTTTCGAGCAAAATTCATAAACTTAGATTTATCGGAACAAATCTTACATTCATGTCCATCAAAAGAATTACTTTTCAAAATAACACTGTCTGAAATACAACTGTTTGTAACACAAGATTCACTAGAAATCAAACTATCATTTTTATTCAATCTAGTAACTTTATCCTTCTTACTGCTCCCAACTCCATTTCCTTTTATATCTGAAACAGAAACAGGAAGCTTGTTAGTCTCTATCTTAGAGGGTGGTTCTTTTCTAGAGTTACTTGAAGTTTCACCCTTCTCAAAAATACTAGGTGGATATTCAGGACAATCAGAATAAACAACTGAAGGTTTTGCAGGAGCATCAAATTCTGGATTAGTTCTTACTTTCCTGCTTGGATCATTGAACATCTGTTTATCATTTGAAGCATTTTTAAACAAAGTAATATTCAAATCATTGATCTCTGTGCAAATCTCTTGATTTTCATTCAAAGATTGTTCAAGTTTAAATTTGAGATCAAAGTTTTCATCTTCAACCTCATCAAGAGACCGTTGCAACATGTCAATTTGTTTCATCAATTCAGATGTATGATCACTCACAGAATTTGACTCCTTTGCAGTAGAAACAGAATCAGAATCTGAAGCATTCATCATTTCAGAAAACCTTTCCTCGGTCATGTTTTCAATAAACTCCATTTTATCATTTTTAGAACAAGATCCATTCGTGATGACAGTTTCTTCTTCAACCTCTTCAACAAGTAAAGGTTTAGAAGCAATGGGATTTGAGAATGATGGTATAGTTGATGGGTCAACATCCGATTCATACTCATCATATTTGCATGCAGTCTCAGGTGGAACCGTGCCATTGCTGACTGATTCTTTTGAAGATGTGGTAAACAGTGAATCAAACTCAGTTAATTCGATCTTTCGAGTTTCATAGCTTTTGTTCAAATCACTGTATTTAAAACCAATTGATTTGAAAGAATTTTGAGAATCAGTTTCACAAGACTTGTCCTTCCCCATTTCTTCTCGACCTTTGGTCTCTATAAAAGGTTTAGAAGTACTTGCTTCAACAAAGGTTGCATGAATGTTAGGAATGGATCTGATTGTGGAGCCAAGTTTATCAAAATTATACAAGTGCTCCGGTGTCTTTTTCAAAACATCGTTAATTGGCAGACCCAAACCAGGTTTAAGTTTATAAAACCTTTCATCTTGGAGTTTATTGGTCAACAGATTTAATGTTTGCTCAGTCTGACCTCGTTTCATGTTAATATCCTCCAATTGCTTGATTTTGGTGAAAGCTTCATTTCTTTCAAGAAAACAAACTTCAAATTTAATTTTATACTCACCCTTTTTAGCATTGAGATTTACAAGATCCTTTTCTAAACCAGATATTTTTCTTTTTAAAGATTCCTTTTCAGCTTTTAAACCATCCTTTTCTTTTTCTTTTTCTTCCACAACAACTTTTAGCAAAGCGTTTTCATCACGAAAACTCAAAACTGATTTATGTGCGGAGCTAAGTTTACCTTTCAATAAAGCAAATTCATCTTTCATATTATGTATTTGGGCCATTAGAGATTCAATAAGGTCAAAATTATCACTTACCATAGAGTTCGCATCTTCGGAATGTGCCTCAGAATCTTCTTCGTCACCATCCAGTCTTGCCATGTAGGAAACTTGGGTGAAGTGTGCCTGCTCCTCGTCATCAGAACTTTGGAACAGCCAGTTTTCTTCTTCAGCCATCAGCACTTTTCCTTCTTCAGCTTTCTTGGCAATGAGTGACTTCCTTGCATAATATTCTGAGTTCTTTACCTTCTTGAATTTGAAGTTTCTGGAGAAGTGCCCAAATTTGCCACAGTTGTAGCATCTTCCGAGTCCATCCTTTCTCTCTTCTTTCTTCTCCTCTCTCTTTTCTTCTCTTCTGTCATCTTTCCTTTCTTCTCGTCTTTCCTCTCTTCTTCAGACTTCTCTTTCTTGTATCCATCATACTTTGGCTTTGAGTAGTATTTCTTCTTGCCAAAGCTCTTCTTGAATCATCGAGTAATTAGAGCCAAGTCCTCAGAGAACTTCTATATATCCGAATCAGAATCAATCTCCAGCTCTTCATCACTTGCATCAGATTCGGACTCAGTAACCTCAGTAACCAGAGCTTTAGACACCTTTTTCTTTGACCTTGCAGAGGATATAGGAACTGAACTCTTTCCTTTGCCAGCTATGAGAGCCACGGATTCCTTCAGATTATTGGGTTCATTATTAATAGATCTCACCTCATCCTCATGCTGAGAAAGAGTAGAGAAGATATCAGTGACATTTTCTTGAGCCATGTTCTTTGACATCTGGAGGTTGATGGCAAAGTTCTTCCACTCAGGATTCAGGTTCTTGATGAACTTGTAATTTATCTCAGAAGCGGATTTAGAGATGTTCCTCCGCAAGTCATTTAGAATTATGTTATATCTGTTGTAGGTATCTAGCAACGACTCTCCTTCTCTTGCATAAAATCCCTCATAGGCATTAATGCACAGATTCTGCTTTGCCTGAATTGAAGCTTCACTTCCCTCAAATTGTCTTGCTAGCTCATCCCATATTTCTTTAGCTGAATCTCGACTGTCTACCCGATTGTAGATGTCATTTGGGATGGCCATTGTCAGATAAATGAGAGCTTCTTCATCTATCTTGTATAGATCTTTTTCTTTATCAGTGAAGAACTCATACGGTCTAGATAATAGAAACAAAATGGACCAATCGGCGATCATCAAATCCCACGTTGAGCCCAAAAAAATCAAGGGTTCAAATTTTCGACGGTGGCAACAGAAAATGCTTTTCTATCTCACAACGTTACATGTATCCAACGTGATCACGGAGGAAGCACCGACACAACCCGTTGTTGGAGAAAGCTCGATTGCACCAATACAAATCCAAATGGCGGCCTTTCAAAAAGCGGTCGACACTTGGAAAGCAACGAATATAGTTGTCTAAACTATATTCTAAATGCTTTAGACGGTTCCCTTTATGACATTTATTCAACTTTTAACACCGCAAAAGAAATATGGGAATCGTTGGAAACCAAGTACAAAACCGAGGTCGCTTGTTCTAAAAGATTTGTTGTTGGAATGTTCTTAAACTACAAGATGAACGAAGCAAAATCTGTTATAAAGCAAGTGGAGGAACTACAAGTTCTTGTTCATGAACTCGACACGGAAGGTATGGGCCTTAATGCGAACTTTCTTGTTAGTTCGATTACTGAAAAATTGCCTCATTCCTAGAGAGATTTCAAAGTATATTTGAAACATCTAACCGAGGATATGTGTTTTGATCAATTGGTTCTCAAACTTCGAGTTGAAGAGGACAATAAGAGGAACGAGAATATGGATGCTAGCTCTGTGGAGCCAAATGCAAACGTCGTTGGAGGAAACACCCCTAAAGGAAAATTTCAGAAATTTAAAGGAAAAGGTATTGCATTCAAACCTTCCCCTTCAAATGTGAGAGCTCATTTCCAACCTAACAAAAAGCCCTTCAAAAATCAAGTGGTCAATTGTTGGGTATGTGGTCGGACGCAAAGCAAAAGATTGTCGGTTCAAGAGGGATCACCATGGGAGCGGAGGAGCCGGAAAAATCCAATATGGCCGATTCTAAAACTAGATTCGTGGGTGTTGTGGAAACAAACTTTGTGACAAACAAAGTTGATTGGTGGCTTGACACCGGTGCCTCTAGGCACATATGCAACTCCAAGTCTTTGTTCTCTTCTTATGTCAAAGTCAATGATGGTGAACCAATGTTTATGTGGAATTCAACTACCGCAAAAGTGCATGGAAAAGGAAAAGTGGTATTGGAGCTTACATCG
The DNA here is from genome assembly GCA_954870635.1 of Arctium minus. Classification (NCBI taxonomy): domain Eukaryota; kingdom Viridiplantae; phylum Streptophyta; class Magnoliopsida; order Asterales; family Asteraceae; genus Arctium; species Arctium minus. Next base: position 22,857,834 of record OX941082.1, read on the forward strand.
GGGAAAGAGCTTGAACTCACCAATGTACTACATTTGCCGGATATGAGCAAAAATCTAATTTCGGGTCCTATGTTAAGTAACAAAGGATTCAAGATTGTATTGGAATCAGATAAATTTGTAGTCACTAAGGGTGGGTTGTATGTGGGAAAGGGCTACCTGTCTGAGGGGCTCTTCAAATTTTCCATTGTAAATACCATGAACAATGATGTATATATTATCAACAATAATAATGCAAGCTCTAGCGCTGCTTCTACTTACATGGTTGATTCCTCTAATTTAAGGCATGCTCGGTTAGGTCATGTCAACTTTCGGTCCTTAGAAAGGATGATGAATCTTGGCATGCTACCTAAGTGTTAAATGAACAAAATGATTAAGTGTGAGACTTGTGTAGAATGAAAACACTCAAGTCGTCCCCACAAATCTGTCGAAAAATCTAACCAAATACTTGGTCTAATTCATACTGATTTGTGTGACTTTAAGTCAAGCCCAACCCGAGGGGGAAAGAACTACTATATATCCATTATAGATGATTATAGTAAATTCTATTACATTTATTTGATCAATACCAAGGATGAGGCTTTAAATATGTTCAAACTTTATAAAGCCGCAGTTGAAAATCAACTAGAGAAAAAGATCAAAATTCTAAGGTCTGATAGAGGAGGGGAATACGAGTCTAATGACTTTGCTGAATTTTGTTCTTCACGTGGTATTGTGCATCAAACGACGGCATCGTATACCCTTCAACAAAATGGGGTAGCCGGGAAGAACAACAGAACATTAAAGAACAAGATCAACTCGATTTTGATCACGTCTGGGGCTCCACACAGTTTATGGGATGAAGCCTGTCTTACTGCAAATGGGATTCTAAATAAAATCCCTCATAAGAAGAGTAGTCAATATCCCTATGAGATATAGAAAGGTAAATTACCTTCCTATAAAAGGATGAAAGTGTGGGGTTGTTTGGCTAAAGTTCAAGTTCCTCTACCAAAAAGGACTAAGCTAGGACCTAAGACTATAGATTGCGTCTACATTGGCCCAGCCAAGAATAGCGCAACCTATATATTTTTGGTATACAAGTCCTATGTAGTTGATATACACACAAATACTATAATTGAATCTGCTGAGGTAGAATTCTTTGAGAGCATATTCCCATATAAGGACAAGGAGAAATGTACCTTAAATCCAAGGAAAATAGGGAATGAAGATGCTACACCTCATAATGGGTTAGACCAAAGTTCAAATCCAAGTGACGAAGGTACTTCTCAGGTTCAAAAGGATTTAGAACCTCGAAGAAGTAAACGTGGGAAAGTGGACAAAGACTTTGGACCAGACTTTGTGACCTTTAATGTAGAAATAGAACCTGTAACTTATAAGACAGCGATGGATTCATTGGAATCTCCTTATTGGAAAGAGGCAATCCAAAGTGAAATAGATTCCATTTTACAAAATAATACGTGGAAATTGGTAGATCTTCCTCCGAGACATAAATCAATAAGCCATAAATGGATCTTTAAGCGAAAGCTTAGACTCGACGGTACTATAGAAAAGTACAAGGCTCGATTAGTAGCCAAAGGGTATCGTAAAAAAGAGGGTCAAGATTTCTTTGATACCTATTCACCGGTTACAAGGATAACCTCAATAAGAACTTTGGTGGCAATAGCCGCGATTCACAACTTAGAGATACACCAAATGGATGTGAAAATCGCGTTCTTGAATGGTGAATTAGATGAAGAAATTTATATGCAACAACCCGATGGGTTTGTTGTTAAAGGTCAAGAACACATGGTCTATAAACTAGTTAAGTCCTTATATGGACTTAAACAAGCTCCAAAGCAATGGCACGAGAAGTTTGATAACACACTCTTATCACAAGGCTTTCATATTAATGAATGTGATAAATGTGTATATGTTAAACAATATAAGAATGCTTATGTCATTATATGTCTGTATGTGGATGATATGCTGATCATGGGACCAATATGGATGTAATTAATCAAACCAAGAAAATGCTACATTCCTCATTTGATATGAAGGATTTGGGAGTAGCCGATGTCATACATGGTATCAAAGTTCAAAGAACTTCTGAAGGATACATCCTTACCCAATCCCATTATATAGAAAAGGTCCTTAGAAAATTTGGACACTATGATGATCGACCGGTCGTTACTCCATTTGATCCTTCTATTCATCTGAAGAAGAATCAAGGAGATAGCGTATCCTAATTTAAATATACTCAATAACTTGGAAGCTTGATGTATATTTTGAATTGCACACGACCGGATCTAGCATATACAGTGAGTAGTCTAAGTCATTACTCACAGAATCTGGGTAAAGATCATTGGTATGCACTAGTACGAGTGCTCCAATATCCTAAACATACGATGTATTATGGTTTGCATTATACTAAATATCCTCCAGTGATAGAAGGATATTGTGATGCAATATGGATTTCCAACCACTCGGAAAGCAAGTCCACAAGTGGGTATTTGTTTACCCTTGGTGGAGCATCCATATCTTGGAAATCATCTAAGCAAACGGTGAATACCCGTTCAACTATGGAGGTTGAATTTGTCGCATTAGACAAAGTTGTTGAAGAAGTTGAATGGCTTAAAAGCTTCCTAGAAGGTATTCCATTATGGCCTAAGCATGTCACATCTATTTGTATACATTGTGATAGTATGGCTGCTCTAACTAGAGCAAAGAATCAGATTTACAATGGCAAATCAAGGCACATAAGGCGTAGACATAACAAGATAAAAGACTTGATGAAAAATGGAGTTATCACCTTTGATTATATAAAGTCAAAGAAAAATATAGCAGATCCTTTGACAAAAGGCCTAAACAGAGAGCAAGTTATCTTTACATCGAGGGGAATGGGCTTAAAGCCAATACAATGAGTCGATACTTGGCGGAAACCTAACCTAGAAACATTGGAGATCCCATGGTCTAGGTTCAATAGGCAAACTAGTTGAGGAAGACTCAAGTGGGAACAAACACAAAGGTATGCCTATTCCTATGATGTCCTCAATTGTGTTTTTCCGTTGACGTTTTAGGGTTGGATTCTAATTCTTAATAATGCTAATAGCTACTATAGTGGAACATTACGGAATGTTCTTGATTGGCATTACCTATGTGAGATCGATGTGTGGTCGCATCTATGGGAACCGAGATGGCTACGTTCTCTACAAATCAAATGAAGAAAGGATATCGTTCAAGACCAAAATGAACAAAACTATAAGAATTGATGTGTATATAAGTATGATGTGTGTGATAAATTTTGTCTATATTTACTATCAAACGTGGTTAGTTCAAGACTATGTTCACTACCCACAAAGTAGATTCGATCTGTATTCACTAAGGAAGGTTCAAGTCCAAAAGACACCTTTCTTGATGTAGGTCATTCTTATTTCTTGAAATAGCAAATAAGTTCCTATGTGATATTACCTTATTTTCTATTCAAATGTGGGGTATTGTAGGAGTTTGAATAGAAAATGTGGGGTATTGTTGGATATTTGCCTACTCATTTGTCCCACATAGGAAAACTCTCAAAAGTTTTGTGGGTTTATAAACCTAAACCTACACTACTTATTAAAATGGAGAAGAGCCCAAAGTAGAGGTTGGCATTGCGCTTTAGTAGTGGAACCACTAAATATTTAATGGTCAAAAGATGGGCCTTGGGGCTCTTGGGATCTATTCACCTTAAATTACGATTTTTGTTGAAATTGGACAGAGTGGAATGCGAGTTCCATGCGAATTTGGTCGCACCGAACCCGCATTGGTCATTGTTGATTGTCGTAAAACACAGTGTCTAACGCGACTTTCATGCGGGTAAACCCGCATGCTACACGCATTAGTCTCTGTTGTTTTTTCCATACGACAGTGTTGAATGCAACCTCCACGAGGGTAAACCCGCCCCAAACCCGCATTCATCTCTGACCGTTTTTTGACATTTATTTCGGTTGGTTGAAACGTAGGTATATAAACCTGGTTTTTCCCTCCATTTCAGAATACGAAAATTCATCTGAAATTCTCTCCATTTTTCTCTCTTTTCATTTGTTATCAAAGAATACATTATCAATTCGATGGGGTTGAATTGACGTGCATCGATTCAATCGGATAGTTGTATCCTCTAGGCGACGTCCGGAACCAAGCACGATTGGGGACAAACTTTCATCTTAGGACACTGCATCGGCAGACCTCTATCCACATTTTCCTCGTTCAATTCTCATTATTATCGAAAAGGTACATACTCTCTTGATTTACTTGAAATTTAGTAAGTTGTTTTTTCGTTATTTCTTGTTTATTTGTGTTATCGTGAGGATTGGTTCTATCAATCTAAGACGAAATTTTGTTTCTAGATAATAAAAACAAAATAGACCAATCGGCGATCATCAAATCCCACGTTGAGAAACCTGAAAAATTCAAGGGTTCAGATTTTCGACGGTGGCAACAGAAAATGCTTTTCTATCTCACAACGTTACTTGTGTCCAACGTGCTCACGGAAGAAGCACCGACACAACCCGTTGTTGGAGAAGGCTCGAGTGCACCAACACAAATCCAAATGGCAGCCTTTCAAAAAGTGGTTGAGACTTGGAAAAGCAATGAATATAGTTGTCGAAACTATATTCTAAATGCTTTGGACGATTCCCTTTATGACATTTATTCAACTTTTAACACCGCAAAAAAATATGGGAATCGTTGGAAACCAAGTACAAAACCGAGGTCGCTTGTTCTGAAAGATTTGTTGTTGGAAAGTTCTTAAACTACAAGATGACTAAAGAAAAATCTATTGTAAAGCAAGTGGAGGAACTACAATTTCTTGTTCATGAACTCGACACGGAAGGTATGGGCATTAATGCGAACTTTCTATTTAGTTCGATTATTGAAAAATTGCCTCCTTCCTAGAGAGATTTCAAAGTATATTTGAAACATCTAACCGAGGATATGTCTTTTGATCAATTGGTTCTCAAACTTCGAGTTGGAGAGGACAATAGGAGGAACGAGAAGAAGGATACTAGCTCTGTGGAGTCGAATGCAAACGTCGTTGGAGGAAACACCCGTAAAGGAAAATTTCAGAAATTTAAGGGAAAAGGTATTGCATTCAAACCTTCCCCTTCAAATGTGAGATCTCCTTTCCAACCTAACAAAAAGCCCTTCAAAAAACAAGTGGTCAATTGTTGGGTATGTGGTCAACCCGGAAACAAAGCAAAAGATTGTCGGTTCAAGAGGGATCACCATGGGAGCGGAGGAGCCGGAAGCTTTAATCAAGCCAATATGGCCGATTCTGAAACTAGATTCGTAGGTGTTGTGGAAACAAACTTTGTGACAAAAAAAGTTGATTGGTAGCTTGACACTGGTGCCTCTAGGCACATATGCAATTCCAAGTCTTTGTTCTCTTCCTATGTCAAAGTCAATGATGGTGAACCAATGTTTATGGGGAATTCAACTACAGCAAAAGTGCATGGAAAAGGAAAAGTGGTATTGAAGCTTACAACGGGGAAATAGCTTGAACTCACCAATGTACTACATGTGTTGGATATGAGCAAAAATTTGATTTCGGGTCCTATGTTAAGTAACAAAGGATTCAAGATTCTATTGGAATCGGATAAATTTGTAGTCACTAAGGGTGGGTTGTATGTGGGAAAGGGCTACCTGGCTGAGGGGCTTTTCAAATTGTCCATTGTGAATACCATGAACAATGATGTACATATTATCAACAATAATAATGCAAGCTCTAGCGCTGCTTCTACTTACATGGTTGATTCCTCTAATTTATGGCATGCTTGGTTAGGTCATGTCAACTTTATGTCCTTACAAAGGATGATGAATCTTGGCATGCTACCTAAGTGTTTAATGAACAAAATGATTAAGTGTGAGACTTGTGTAGAATCAAAATACTCAAGTCATTCCCACAAATCTGTTGAAAAATCTAACCAAATACTTGGTCTAATTCATACTGATTTGTGTGACTTTAAGGCAAGTCCAACCCGAGGGGGAAAGAACTACTACATATCCTTTATAGATGATTGCAGTAAATTATGTTACATTTATTTGATCAATACCAAGGATGAGGCTTTAAATATGTTCAAACTTTATAAAGCAGAAGATGAAAATCAACTTGAGAAGAATATCAAAATTCTAAGGTCTGATAAAGCAGGGGAATATGAATTTAATGACTTTGCTGAATTTTGTTCTTCACATGGTATTGTTCATCAAACGACGACACCCTATACCCGTCAACAAAATGGGGTAGCCGAGTGGAAAAACAAAACATTAAAGAACATGATCAACTCGATGTTGATCACGTCTGGGGCTCCATACAGTTTATGGGATGAAGCATGTCTTACTGCAAATGGGATTCTAAATAAAATCCCACATAAGAAGAGTAGTCAATCTCCCTATGAGATATGGAAAGGTAAAGTACCTTCCTATAAAAGGATGAAAGTGTAGGGTTGCTTGGCTAAAGTTCAAGTTCCTCTACCAAAAAGGACTAAGCTAGGACCTAAGACTATAGATTGCGTCTACATTGGCCTAGCCAAGAATAGAACAACCTATAGATTTTTGGTATATAAGTCCTGTGTAGAGGATATACACACAAATACTATAATTTAAGCTGTTGAGGTAGAATTCTTTGAGAGCATATTCCCATATAAGGACAAGGAGAAATGTACCTTAAATCCAAGCAAAAGAGGGAATTAAATTCCTACACCTCATAATGGGTTAGACCAAAGTTCAAATCCAAGTGTTGAAGGTACTTCTCAGGTTCAAAAGGATTTAAAACCTCAAAGAAGTAAACGTGGGAAAGTGGCCAAAGACTTTGGACCAGACTTTGTGACCTTTAATGTAGAAGGAGAACCTCTAACTTATAAGGCAGCGATGGATTCATCGGAAGCTCCTTATTGGAAAGAGGCAATCCAAAGTGAAATAGATTCCATTTTACAAAATAATACATGGAAATTGGTAGATCTTCCTCCGGGACGTAAACCAATAGGCCATAAATAGATCTTTAAGCGAAAGCTTAGACCCGACGTTACTATAGAAAAGTACAAGGCTCGATTAGTAGCCAAAGGGTATTGTCAAAAAGAAGGTCAAGATTTCTTTGATACCTATTCACCGGTTACAAGGATAACCTCAATAAGAACTTTGATGGCAATAGTCGCGATTCACAATTTGGAGATACACCAAATGGATGTAAAAATCGCGTTCTTAAATGGTGAATTGGATGAAGAAATTTATATGCAACAACCCGAAGGCTTTGTTGTTAAAGGTCAAGAACACAAGGTCTGTAAACTAGTTAAGTCCTTATATAAACTTAAACAAGCTCCAAAGCAATGGCACGAGAAGTTTGATAACACAATCTTATCAGGCTGTCAGATTAATGAATGTGATAAATGTGTATATGTTAAACTATATAAGAATGCTTATGTCATTATATGTTTGTATGTGGATGATATGTTGATCATAGGGACCAATATGGATGTAATTAATCAAACCAAGAAAATGTTACTTTCCTCATTTGATATGAAGGATTTGGGAGTAGCCGATGTCATACTTGGTATCAAAGTTCAAAGAACTTCTGAAAGATACATCCTTACCCAATCCCATTATATAGAAAAGGTCCTTATAAAATTTGGACACTATGATGATCGACCGGTCGTTACTCCATTTGATCCTTCTAGTCATCGGAAGAAGAATCAAGGAGATAGTGTATCCCAATTAGAATATACTTAAGTACTTGGAAGCTTGATGTATATTATGAATTGCACACGACCAGATCTAGCATATAAGTGAGTAGACTAAGTCATTACTCACACAATCTGGGTAAAGATCATTGGTATGCACTAGTATGAGTGCTCCGATATGTTAAACATACGATGAATTATGGTTTGCATTATACTAAATATCCTCCAGTGATAGAAGGATATTGTGATGCAAATTGGATTTCCAACCACTCGGAAAGCAAGTCCACAGGTGGGTATGTGTTTACCCTTGGTGGAGCATCCATATCTTGGAAATCATCTAAGCAAACGGTGAATACCCGTTCAACTATGGAGGCTGAATTTGTCACATTTGACAAAGCTGTTGAAGAAGCCGAATGGCTTAAAAGCTTCCTAGAAGGTATTCCACTATGGCCTAAGCCTGTTACAACCATTTGTATACATTGTGATAGTATGGCTGCTCTAACTAGAGCAATGAATCAGATTTACAATGGCAAATCAAGGCACATAAGGCGTAGAGATAACACGATAAAAGACTTGCTGAAAAATGGAATTATCTCCAATGATTATATAAAGTCAAAGGAAAATATAATAGGTCTTTTGATAAAAGGCCTAAATAGAGAGCAAGTTATCTTTACATCGAGGGGAATGGGCTTAAAGCCAATACAATGAGTCGATATTTGGCGGAAACCTAACCTAGAAACATTGGAGATCCCATGGTCTAGGTTCAATAGGCAAACTAGTTGAGGAAGACTCAACTGGGAACAAACACAAAGGTATGCCTATTTTTATAATGTCCTCAATTGTGTTTTTCCATTGACGTTTTAGGGTTGAATTCTAGTTATTAATAATGCTAATAGCTACTATATTGGAACACTACGGAATGTTCTTGATTGGCATTACCTATGTGAGATCGATGTGTGGTCGCATCTATGGGAACTGAGATGGCTACGTTCTCTACAAATCAAATGAAGAAAGGATATCGTTCAAGACCAAAATGAACAAAACTGTAAGAATTGATGTGTATATAAGTATGATGTATGTGATACACTTTGTCTAGATTTACTATCAAACGTGGTTAGTTCAAGACTGTGTTCACTACCCACAAAGTAGATTCGATCTGTATTCACTAAGGAAGGTTCAAGTCCAAAAGACACCTTTCCTGATGTATGTCATTCTTAGTTCTTAAAATAGCAAATAAGTTCCTATGTGATATTACCTTATTTTCTATTCAAATGTGGGATATTGTAGGAGTTTGAATAGAAAATGTGGGGTATTGTTGGATATTAGCCTATTCATTTGTCCCACATATGAAAACTCTCTAAAGTTTTATGGATTTATAAACCTAAACTATTAATCAAAATGGAGAGGAGTCCAAAGTAGAGGTTGGCATTGGGCTTTAGTAGGGGAATCACTAAATATTTAATGGTCAAAAGATGGGCCTTGGGGCTCTTGGGCTCCATTGACCTTAAATTGTTTTTTCCATACGACAGTGTTAAATGCGACCTCCACACGGGTAACCCCACCCCAAACCACCCGCATTCATCTCTGACCGTTTTTTGATAGTTATTTCGGTTGGTTGATGCACAGGTATATAAACCTAGTTTTTCCCTCCATTTCAGAATACGAAAATTCATCTGAAATTCTCTCCATTTCTCTCTCCTTTCATTTGCTTTCAAATAATACATTATCAATTCGATGGTGGTTGAATTGACGTGCATCGATTCAATCGGATAGCTGTATCCTCTAGGCGACGTCCGGAACCAAGCACGATTGGGGACGAAATTTCGTCTTAGGACACTGCATCGACATGCCTCTATCCACGTTTTCCTCGTTCAATTCTCATTATCATCGAAAAGGTACATAATCTCTTGAATTTTGCTGAAAAGGTATTATCTCATTATAAGAATTTGAAGAATACTGAATTTCAGACGGATAGGTCCGCCGAAAAAGCATATCTGCCGGATTTTTTTTTTTTTTTTGAATACTATTATATTATTATTGTTATTATTATCATTACTACTATTATTATTATTATTATTATTATTATTATTATTATTATTATACTATTATAATATTACTATATTATTATTAAAGCCCAACTGGGTCCATTAAAGCCTAATTGGATCCATTACAACGCAATTGGATCCATTAAAGCCTAATTGGATCCATTACAACGCAATTGGATCCATTAAAACCCAAATGGATCTATTCCAGCGAACTGGGTCCATTAAAGCCCAAATGGGTCCATTAAAGCCCAAGTGGATCTATTACAGCCCAACTTGGTACATTAAAGCCCAACTAGATTCATTAAAGCCCGTGTGGATCCATTAAATCCCAACTAGATCCATTACCGCCCAAGTGAGTCTATTAAAGCCCAAATGTATCGATTAAAGCCCATGTGGATCCATTAAAACCCCAGTGGATCCATTAAAGCTCAGTTGGGTCCATTAAAGCCCACCTAGATCCATTAAAGCCAGCTACATCCATTAAAGCCAAAATGGGTCCATTACAACCCAAGTGGATCCATTATAGCCCAATTGGGTACAATAAAGCCCAACTGGATCCATTAAAGCCAAACTGGATCCATTAAAGCCCGTGTGGATCCATTACCGCCCAAATGGATCTATTAAAGCCTAACCGATCCATTAAAGCCCAATTTGATCCATTACAGCGCAACTGGATCCATTAAAGGCCAAGTGGATCCATTAAAGCCATTTGGATCCATTAAATCCCAGTTGGGTCCGTTAAAGCCCAGCTGGATCCATTAAAGCCAACTGCATCCATTAAAGCCTAAATGGGTCTATTACAGACCAAGTGGATCCATTATAGGCTAATTGGGTATATTAAAGCCCAATTGGATCCATTAAAGTTCATGTGGATCCAATAAATCCCAACTGAATCCATTACCACCCAGGTGGGTCTATTAAAGCCCATCCATTACAGCGCAACTAGATCCATTAAAGCCTAAGTGGATCCATTAAAGTCAAAGTGGTTTCATTAAAGCCAGTTGGATCCATTAAAGCCCAATTGGATCCATTAAAGCCCAACTGGGTCTATTAAAGCACAACCGATCCATTAAAACCCAATTTGATCCATTACAGCATAATTGGATCCATTAAAGCCTAAGTGGATCTATTAAAGCCCAAATGATTCCATTAAAGTCAGTTGGATCCATTAAAGCCCACATGGCTCCATTATAGCCAAGTGGGTCCTTTACAGCCCAACTAGGTACATTAAAGTCCAACTGGATCCATTAAAGTTCGTGTGGATCCATTAAAGTCTAACTGGATCCATTAAAGCTTGTGTGGATCCATTAAAGCACAACTGGATCCATTACCGCCCAAGTAGGTCTATTAAAGCCCAATCGATCCATTAAAGCCCATGTTTTAAATCCACTTTATTTTTATTATTTTATTCAAAATTATTTTTAAAAAATATTTCCGGTGGTTTTTCGCCGGATCCAGAAAATTAAAAATAATTTTTGGGATTTCCAACGATTTTCGGCGGATCCATTATTTTTTTTATTTTTTAAAAATATAAAATATCTGCCGGAATTTTTTGATTTTTTCCGATGGATTTTCGACGGATTTTTAATTTTTTTTAATTCTTTTAAGAAAACAATTAATTATTTATTTTTTTGTATTTTCGGCGGACCCTATTTTTTTAAATACAAAATATCCGCTGAAAGTCTGCCAGAATTTTTTGATTTTTTCTAACGGATTTTCAGCGGATTTTTAATCTTTTTTTAAATTCTTTTAAAAAATAATTAATTAATTATTTTTTTGGATTTTCGGCGGATTTTCGTCAGACCCTTTATTTTTTTATTTTTTCTAAAATACAAATAATCCGTTGAAAATCCGCCGGAATTTTTTTGAATTTTTCCGACGGATTTTTAATTTTTTTTAATTCTTTTAAGAAAATAATTAATTAATTATTTTTGACGGATTTTAATTAATTATAATTAATATGAAAAAGATAAAAGAAATTAAATACCGTCGGAAATCCACCGAAATTGTTGATTTTTAAAAAATTAAAAATAAAAATCCGGTGGATTTCCGCCCGAACCCGTTTGACTTCCGCAGGAAATTCGCTCGAAATTTCCGCCAGAAAAAATCATTTGTTTAGTAGTGTAAACCGAATAAGGATTTATATTTTTTTATTGGACACTTCCTCAAATGATTTTCCCAAATTAAGTGTCCATTGCTTCTATTATATAATTGTATCATACATTCATACTCAACAATCGACTTATATTAAGTGAAGAACATCGTCTATAAAAAACTATTAGGGGGCGTTTGGTTCGTAGATTCTGATGGAATTGGAATGTTGAATTCTGTTGACCGGATTTCATTACATCGTTTGGTTCATTCTTTTTAAGGAATTGGAATGTTGAATTCTAATGAGTTCCACAAATGAAGAAATTCAACATTCCTTGGGGGGAGGTGGTATTTCATTGGAATGAAATGTCATATTTTTTTTGGACAAAATTGCCCCTCATCCTAATATGCACCACCACCTCCGAACACCACCTTTGGCCACCGCCACCGGCCACCATTGACCACCACCTCCGGCCACCATCGATCACCTCTGGCCACCACCACCACCTCCGGCCACCGCCATTGGCCACCACCACCACCGGCCACCACTACCGTTCAACATTATTAGCAGACACCAACTCTCTCTCCTCTCTCTCCTCTCTCCTCTCCTCTCTCTCTCTTCTCTCCCTCTCTCTCTCCTCTCTCTCCTATCTCTACTCTCTCTCTCTCTCTCAATCTATCCTCTCTCCCACTCTCTCCTCTCTCTTTCCTCTCTCTCCTCTCTCTCTCTCCTCTCCCTCTCTATCCTCTCCTCTCTCATTCCTCTCCCTCTCTCCTCTCTGTCTCCTCTCATCTCTCTCTCCTCTCTATCTCTCCCTCTCCCTCTCTCTCTCTCTCCTCTCTATCTCTCCCTCTCCCTCTCTCTCTCTCTCTCATCATTCGTGTGCTAAAATAATCAAAGCAATTTTAGTTAAAAATTAAACTATGTAATGACCATTTCATTAAAGTAATTTTTGTTGAAAAAAATTAAAATAAACAAAAAGGGTATTTTGGTCATTTACCAAAATTTCATTCCAATTCTAAAGCTACAATCTGTGAATCAAACAGAAAAATTCCAATTCATTTAACAGATTTTATTCCAATTCTGTCAACCAAACAGGTGGTCAAACCTGACAACATTCCATTCCAATTCCTTCAAAGTCAAATTCCTTTGACAGATTCTATTCCATCCAAAAACATTCTGCGAACCAAACGCCCCCCTACTATCTACCAAATGACATTATTTTTCTTAATGCGACATTGTGAATCAAACAAGAAAAATAAGAAGTTTTACCCTTTTTTACAAACAAAAAATTTAACTTGAAAAGAATATATCAGATGTGTTTAGACTTGACATATTATTTAATAAGTACATCAAATTAATTATAATTTTTAAAGTAATTTCATTAATATAACAAGGTTAATCTCGCTAACATTAGAAAATGTTAAAAAAATATGTATTTTTGAACAAGGAAAATAAGAAGTGTTATATTTTTTACAAACAAAATATTTATCATGAAAAAAAAAATCATATTTGTTTAAAAAATGGGATGAAAAATATATTATAGGTTAGATATTAATGGGGGGGCGGGGAGGAAACCATTAAAAAACTTTGAAAAGTTATTTTCTTATGGTGAATTCTATCCATACCCACCTACTATAGGGGTATGTGAGTGAGGTAGGAGGTGGTATGTGAGTGAGATAGGGAGGAAGATATGGGGGTTTTGTGAGTGAGGAGGGGGTAGGGATAGCAACACCCTTTTTATGTCATGTATGACATGTCATCTATGTCACTACATTTATGTCATGCAAACAAAAAGAATAAGTAGTTAACCGGTTTAAAATGTAACAAGTTACCCATTGAGATAATTAATGAATACATTTTTCAAAGTACAATACCTTAATAAAATATAATTTGAAAATACATTGTTGTAATAGAAAAAAATATTAGCACAATTCTATTATAAAGTGATTTATAAAAATAGCTTGTTATTTCATGAATTTAACATTTTTTTCCATTGTTCACCACTTTTTGTTATAACCCTCGACAAGAATATTATTATGTCATGTCAATAAGGTGGCGTTTGTTTTTTAAGATATCTGAAGTCTTATTTCACTTCTGATTAATAAGAGGTGGTGCTAAAGTCTGAAAATTGAATCAATAAGAGTGTTTGTTTTTGTAACGTATGGAGACGTTTTGAGATAAATGAGAGCATATGAAATGAGGCAGCGATAAGAGATTTTAAGAAGTTAAGTCCCCATTTTTCTTATTTCAAATGTATTTAAGAGTTAAGAGGTTCTGAAAACTGAAAAAACAAACATTCTGAATGTCAAAGGGTCTGAACGATTCAAACTTAAGAGTCATTAAGAGATATTTTAAGAAAAACAAACAACCCCTAAATCTTTGTTCCTTGGTGTTGTAGCGAGAGGGAGCAATTGCTCCCCCTGATCTCTTAATTTCTTTTTGTTATAATAGCTTCAAAAAAGAGTGGTTCAATGTATGTCATAAGAAAACACTATGCAATGCAGTAGAGGCAAGGCGGTGGGGACTGAGGAGTAGATAGAGCGATGATAATGACGACTAAGAAAAGCAAAATGTACACTTTAATTAAGTCTTTGTATTTTGTTTAATTTTTTAAAATAACCCACAAATTTTTTAAACCATTACAAAGTAACCCAATTTATATATCTAAAAGTTTACTTCATGTAGTTCGATTTTGATAGATTTGCTAGCTTCATGTTAGAACTGATTAATCCTAGATTGTCATTGTTTTTGACGAATTTAAATTGTAAAGTAGCTAATATTAGAACAAAAATTAGAGAAAAAAATATAGACCATATAATTTTATAACATAAATTAAAAGATTTGTAGTGTTAGACAACATTCTGTTCTTAAGATATTAAGTGACTTCAGTCCATAATATTAATTGATTCGATTTTAGGATTGTCCATTTATATATTACTAATTCATAATTGTTATTTGTTAAGTGATAGTTTTAGTTTATTTTTATATTAACTAGTATAACATTTAACATCCACGGATAAGTATCTAATAAAAGGGAAAAGGACCGGTGAATTGTCAACTATGCCATATAAGAATAATTCTAAAAATAAGATGTCAATATAAATATTTTAGTTAGGTTACCTTAATTTTTCATTTTAGAAGATTAATATTTAAATTTTATTTATTTATATTTGTGCTCCCTTGATACGCAATCCTGACTCCACCCATGTGTCTTACCATAAATATGCCAACATCTGCATAACTATTCACTAATAATGGATATTTTTTTTTGAAGGAACACTAATAATGGATATTAATTTGTAGCAATGTTACTTTCACCCGTAAAACGTGCCTAACAAATGAATTCATGTGATATATCTTAATGGAAAGTCTTAGGCGTAACGTAACATCTAGTGATCGAAGAAAAAAAAAGGTGGTCTAGCCAATGATCGATTTATAATAGAGATGGTGATCATTTTGGATCGTTAACTGAAGAACCCATATCCCCTTCTATACCACCATGTGGACGGTGGTAGTCGATATAACTTTAAATCGACTAGATAGATATATATATTTTTGGAACATCTTTCTTTCCCCAAATGGCTCCTTTCAAGAATAATACAGGGACTACACATATTTTCATATAGTATCAGAGCCAATATCTACCGCATTAGGACAAGGTGTACTCGTCTAGCCCCACTTTTGGACACTCTAGGACCATTTGTTTTCGACTAGCCACAACTGGAGGGGCGTGTTAGAGCTAGTCCACATAAGTTATCTAGACTTGAACATTTTCTGCTCCATATGTGATGAAGTATCACTTCCAGCTACTTTTTTGAAGAACAGTCTACCAGTATTTCACACATTCTCATGTAACTATCCCGCAATAGTTGCTTTCATTGTACACCTTTTTTTTCTTGTCGTGGTGTAGCTAACAAGGGGAAAATTAAAGGAGATGTAGGGATTGAGGTGGAACCAGAGACCCCTCCTATACATGTTACATCTAATTAAAAGAGCTAGGGGCATGGCATGGCAATTAGTGTAAGAATTCATGACCCACATGTCATTGGGGCAAACATGTTTAAAGGTTTAAGAGATTTGACTTTGATCCCACACCCTTCACATTACTGTTTTTGTCAAAAAGCCTTTCAACATCATCGACCGACCAATGCAAATACAATTTTAATTATCACTTGTATTTTTTATTTTATTTAAACATAAAGTTCATATTTTATTTTATAATATAGAGTTGTATTGATTTTTGGAATTTGGTTTACAATAAAATTAAACTATATCTCGTTGCACTAATATATTAACAATAAACAATTTAAATAAGGACTTACCAAATTGTTATGGAAAGTTAAAGTTTGCAAGCTTAATGTTGCCCAAATCTGAAAAATATGTTCATAAATGTTATAATTTTTCTATCTTTTTCAAAAATCACTTATTTCAATAAATATAAAATATATTCAATGGGGCCCACAGGAACATGGCCAGATTTAGGGGCCGGGGAGGGGTTGTGCCATCATTTAATTGTTCAGAAATAATGAAAAATTATTACAACTTTCAAAGGTGTTAATCATTAATATTTTTTTATAACCGTGGGTTTTTGGGTCAGCTTACGTGCACCGACTAATCCCCGGATGATCACGAATGGCCTGGAGTCATCGTAGGTGAACCTCCATAGCCACAAGGGTTTTGGCAGCGCCTGGATTTGAACCCCGGGTAGATGAGATTTTCCACTACATCCCCCAAAGATTTTACCGGTGCACCACAACCTAAGTGGTTTATGTGGGCAATCATGGGTTATCGTTGTCGTAAAATTGAGAGATTACAGTGATGGATTCAGAAATTCATGTGATCGAGTGTACACTTAAATGTTTTTTTTAAGAAATCCAATGTCGAATAACCATCCGAATCGAATGATGTTCGGGTTAAACATTTTTCACTACAATTCTAGAGGCTTCAATGACGTATCAAGCCGTCGATATTCCATCGGAAACAGTGAATTCCGTCTGTGATGGTTCGTCGGGCAACCATTCATTGGTGATACCTTTACCGAAGGAATTCACCGACGTATCACCGAGGGAACTAATCATCGCCAGGCCTATATTATCTGCAGATCACCGACTATAAGTAACACCGACAGATCAACGATGAAAGTATCACCAACGGATCAGCGATGGACTTATCACCGACGGAATTGTCACCATGGGATTACCGATGGTTGCATTTACCATCACTAACGGTTTCACGTCGATGATTATTATTAATTTTTGTAATTTTTTTTTAAATAAAAATACAATATTTCCTGTATATTTTTAATACCAAACCTGCCCACATATAATCAAAAATACCAAATCTATACAATTATCCAAGTATTGATATTACACATTCAAATGACCGATCTATAATCTATCTAGAGGGATTGGGAGAAGGGGTCCATCATACTACTGCGTAAAAGCAGTAAACTGAGTTGATAACGAGGCTTGTTGAGCTAACTGGACAGTGTACTCGGCTTGTCGTGCCTCCAATTCTGCCACCTCTTCCGTTCAACCTCCGGCTTGGCCTAATTGTTGCATAAGGACCATCACTATTGTGTTATAAGGAAGAGTTAAAGGATATTACACATACAGGCATAATTTTGCATAATATGATCGTTGAAGATGAGAGTGACATGTTGATCAATTGGATCGATGAAGAGGCAAATAATTCGACACAAATATTTCATTGTCACACCCAATGAATTCAAATAATATCTTCAAAGAAATTCCGAGATACGCTCAAATGAAGTTCACTATCAACTTTGCCCCGACTTGATTGAACATATTTGGTCGAATCGAAAATATGAAAGACCTATATAATATTATTTATTATTTAGTGTTGCTTTTTATTAAGATGAATATTTGTTAATGTTGCACTTTTTTTAATTGTATTATTTTTCAAATATGTTAACAGAATATATAAATTAACAAATTAAGATTAATATTAATATTAAAAAGTGAAAGTTAATAAATTATATATATTTTTAATTTTGTTCTAATAATTTTACAATATATATATATATATATATATATATTTTGTTGGATCATTAGTTGTATTCAATATTAAAATGTAGAAAGGGGTCTTAATTGTAATTGTCTATAATTTCCTAAGGGGTAATATGTAGTTATCTAGGTTTGACCATGCCTTGGTCATGTTGACCTATATAAGGCAATGTTTCTTTGAGAATCCCTAGGGCTTCATTTGAATTATTTCACACACTAGGTAGTAATTACACCAAGAACACACACTCACACTTAGACTTGTGGCACAAGATATATATGGCTATTTTGAATGATTCTTCTTGATCTCTTATCATCATTGTGTTGTGTAAACATTTATCAACTAATATCTGGGCTTAACATTTGGTATCAGAGCCAAGAATCAAGGTTTTTGGATTGAAAAGTACTTTTTTGAAAACTTCACTGTGTGAAAATCATTTTTGAGATTTATTGTGTTTTTGAGCCTAAAAATGATTTGATTAGGTGCGCATAAGGTTATAGAACATCATCAAATTGCCCCATTTCATTTAAAAACATCAATAGATTACTGTTTTGAAGATTTTCGAAGTTTTTGTTCATATGAGGTTCGAACACTGTTCCATTCGAATATGTTCATATAAGTTGTTTTTGGTGATTAATTTTGATTGGGGTTTGTTCATAATATATAGGTGGATGAATTGTGTGATTTTTACACTGTGATTTAACCATTTGATGTGTTTTTGGATTAAAAGTCGAGTACATGGATGATTTTATGAAGAACTCGCAAGTTCTAGGAAGAACTCGCAAGATCTCTGAAATTCGCAGAGATTGTTGAAATTGATTAAGTATAGGATTCACTAGTGTTAATGTTACGAAAACCTCAAGATTCGCAAGACCTTTATCTACGAAAGTTAGGATTCGCAGGACTTTTAAAAATTGAAAATTTGATTAAGTACGGGTTTCGCAAGTGCCTTGGTTGGAAATACTGAAGAACTCGCAGGCTACTAGTTTGCGAATCCCCTAAGATTCACAAGTTGTGTTTACGAATCCTTGATCTTTAACTTCCAAAATTTTCACTAAGTATAGGATTCGCAGGTGCATAAAAATCATAACTCTATTCAGGTTGCGAAAGCTTATTTGCGAAAGTTAAGTGAAAAGTTCAAAATTTTCTAAGTCCAGGATTCGTAAGTCTATGGTTTGCGAATCCTTGCTTACGAAAGCTGCGATTTGCGAAAGTTAAAAATTTCTTGAATTTTTTCTAAGTCCAAAACTCGCAAGATATTAAAAGTGATTTCTCCTTGTTGTTTGCAAAAACTTGCAACCTGAAATATTATTCTAAGGCAAGGATTCGCTAAGTATTGCTTTGCAAATTGTTAAGGTTTCTCAGGTCTACTGTTTGCGAATTCCAGGTTTCGCAGAAAGCTTGTTTGCGAATTCTACCTATCTTGTTTGCGAATTTTGAATTTTTTCCTTCAGTCTGCGAATCTTTCTGTGGTTCTTATAGCTTGCGAATTCTACCCTTGAGTATTTTTAGAAACTTATTTTTCTGGAAATTTTTGAGTGTAGATTTTATCCAATTCTTGATTCAATGATCTTATTAGTTGATTTAAATTGTACAAATAAGTTTGCATATTAATCCAACTGCTAGAGATGTCGAATCAACTCCTTTCCATGGGCTCTCAGTCCAAACCACCAGTCCTGTTAGCCAATGAGTACGAACAGTGGAAGAAACGAATGATCCAGTTTCAGAATCATAAGAGCAGAGATTACATAGACTCTATTACTTCTGGTCCTGTGAACCCCATGATCAGAGTGCCTTGTGAAGCTGCTACACCTACCTCTCCTGAGATTCCTGACAGATTTGTTCCAAACCATATGAATACTTCACTGAATGGGAGAAAGAGTTGTACAAAATAGATGAAGAAGCTCTCATCTTTTTGACAATGGCCATTCCTAATGACATCTACAATCGTGTAGACAACAGAAGTTCTACAAAGGAGATATGGGATGAGCTGGCAAGACAATTCGAGGGTAGTGAAGCTTCAATCCAAGCTAAACAGAATATGTTCATCAATGCATATAAGGGATTTCATGCTAAGGAATGGGAGACTGCTGGACACTTACAACAAATACAACATCATCTTGAATGATTTGAGGAGGAACATCATTACCAAATCTGCTTCTGAAATAAACTATAAGTTTATTAAGAACTTGAACCCAGAGTGGAAGAACTTTGCCATCAATCTTCAGATGTCAAAGAATATGGCCCAAGAGAATGTGACTGACATCTTCTCCACTCTTTCCCAACATGAATATGAAGTGAGATCAATCAACAATGAGTCCAAGGATCTGAAGGACTTAGTGGCTCTTATTGCTCGGAAAGGAAAAGGTTCTAGTTCTGGTCCTGTTTCTTCTTCAAAATCAAAGAAGAAAATGTTGAAAGCATTTGTCACCGAGCTTACTGATTCAGACTCTGCTACTAGTGAGGAGGACCTGGAGGCCGATTCTGATGACGATATACAAATATTTTCTGAAAACTTGGCCCTGATTACGCACCAATTCAAAACAAACTTTGGCAAAAAGAGGTACTATTCGAAGCCGAAGTATGAAGGGTACAAGAAGGACAAGTCTGAGCTGAGGTACAAGTTCAAGTATGGAAGGAGAGATGAGAAGAGAGAGGACAGAAGAGAAGAAAGAAGAAAGGAAAGAAGAAAAGAGATAAGACAGGAAGGAAGAAAAGAAGGATGAAGCAGGAAGGTACTTCAACTGTGGAAAGTTTGGACACTTCGCTAAGCACTGCAAGTTTAAAAGATTCAAGAACTCGGAGTACTACGCAAGGAAATATTTGATTTCCAAGAAAATGGAGGAAGGGAAGGTGCTCATGGCCAAGGAGGAGAACTGGATGTTTCAAAGCTCGGACGAGGAGAAGCAAGCACACTTCACTCAAGTCTCCTACATGGCAAAGCTTAATGATGATGATGAGACTTCTGAGGCTCATTCTGAGGAAGAAAACTCTGAGGTAAACGAAAACTCTGAACTTATTAAATCACTTATGGTCCAAATCCACAACATGAAAGATGAATTTGAACTGTTAAAAGGTAAACTTAGCTCAGAAAACAGCTTTGAGTTTTCGTGATGAAAACGCTCTGCTGAAAGTTGTCGTGGAAGAAAAGGAAAAGGAGAAAGATAATTTAAAAGCTGAAAAAGAAACCTTAAAAAGAAAAATATATTATTTGGAAAAGGATCTTGTTAATCTTAATGCTGAAAAAGGTGATTTTAAAATTAAATTTGAAGTCTGTTTTCATGAGCAAAATGAAGCTTACACTAAGATTAAACAACTGGAGGACATAAACATGAAACGTGGTCAGACTGAGCTAACAATAAATCTGTTGACCAATAAACTCCAATATGAAAGATTTTATAAAGTTAAACCAGATTTGGGTTTGCCAATAAATGAAGTTTTGAAAAAGGCCCCGGAGCACTTGTATAACTTTGACAGATTTGGCTCCACGGTTAAACCCATTCCTGACATTCGTGCGACTTTTGTTAAAGCTGATACTTCTAAACCTCTTACAGAGACCAAAGGTAAAGAAGTAATAGGAGAGGATAAGTCTAGTGGTACTGATTCGCAAAATTCTTTTAAATCGGTTGGTTTTAAATATAGTGATTTAAACAAGAGTTATAAGACTTGAAAGATTGAATTCATTGAGTTTGAATCACTATTTACCACACCTTCAAATGAATCAGTCAACGATGACAAAATGCTGCCTGAAACTGAATGCAAATACGATGAATATGAATCGGATGCAGATCCATTAATTATACCATCAGTTTCAAACCCTATTACTTCTGAACCTTTACTTGTTGAAAACGTTGAAGAAGAGGCTAATGTCACGAATGAATCTTGTTTTAATAATGATCAAATGGAGTTTGTTGAGAACATGACTGAAGCAATATTTTCTGAAATGATGAATGCTTCAGACCCTGATCCCATTTCTATTTCAAAAGAGTCAAATTTTGTGAGTGATCATACATCTGATTTGATGAAACAAATTGATACGTTACAAAAATCTCTTGATGCAATTGAAGATGAAAACTTTGATCTCAAATTTAAACTTGAAAAGTCTTTGAAAGACAATCAAGAGATTTGCAAAGAGATAAATGAATTGAAAGTCACTTTGTTTAAAAATGTTTCAAATGATAAACAGATGCTTAATGATCAAAGCTGGAAGGTAAGATCTAATCCAGAATTTGATGAGTCTACAAAACCTCCAGTCATTTACACTGAATGCCCTGAGTATCACCCAAATATTTTTGAGAAGGGTGAAACTTCAGGCATTTCAAGAAAAAGATTGCCTTCTAAGAAAAAGACTGACAAGGTTTCTGTTTCTGTTTCAGATTTGAATGGTAATGGAGTTTGGAGGAGAACGAAGAATAAAAATGATTGTTTACATGTTTGTGAAACTGATATTGAAAACAGTTGTACCCAAGACAGTGATGATTTGAGATGTACTTCTTTTGATGAGTATGAATGTCAGATTTGTTCCGATAAATCTAAATTTATGACATTTGCTCGGAAGAACTTATATTGCAAACACTGTAGGGACAATTCTTTTAAATACAACTCCACTCCTAAGTCCAAGAAAAGCAAAAAGAAAGCTAAAATGAACTTTATTTTCAATTCTTCCATGCAACCTAAAGTTTTCCGTGCTAAGGTTACTAATCTCAGATCTAAAAAGCAACTTCAGGAATTTGATGTTAGAATGGTTTGGAAATGGGTTCCGAAACCATGATATGAATGGAGAGTAAAAGTCAAATTTATTGATATTCCTGAACTGCTTGCAGCTAACAACAAAGGACCCATTTGGATATGGGTACCAAAGAGAAACTAATTGTTTCTTTTGCAGGCCTGTCGATTATGGGTGATAGATTCAGGATGTTCATGCCACATGACAGGATTCAAGCACCTACCGCATAACTATGTGGAGGAGCCTGATGGAACAGTTCGTTTTGCCAATTCTGAAATAGAAGGACATGTTAGAGGATACGGAACACTTGATAACGGAGTTGTGAAGATACAGAAGGTGTTATATTTTGATGGCCTTGATCATAACCTGTTCAGCACCAGTAACTTCTGTGACATGAAATACCAAGTTCGCTTCACAACACCTCATTGCTATCTTGAGGATCCAGATGGTTACGAAATCTTTAGAGCTGAGCATCGTGGAAATCTATATTATGTAGATTTTCTAACACTGTCCGCCACACGTCTCGTATGCTTACTAGCTAAAGCTTCTAAAGCACAATCATGGACGTGGCATCGCCGCTTGTCTCACCAGAATTTTAGATCAATAGCTAAGCTTCAGAGACAAGGTCTGGTAAAAGGTCTACCATAAATGAGGTTTGAAAAGGACTCACTGTGTTCAGCATGTGAGATGGGTAAAATGAAGCGAAGCTCATTCAAGTCCAAGACTGAATCATCAACCTCATCTATGCTAGAACTTATTCACATGGATCTTTGTGGCCCAATGCGAACGGCATCTATCAATGGAAAGAAATATGTTTTAGTGATGATAAATGACTATTCAAGATACACATGGATCGAGTTTCTTCAGAACAAGTCGGATGTGCCAGAACTGATTATCGCTTTTATTAAGCATATTCAAGTACGTCTATAATTGCCGGTTCGGACACTTCATAGTGATAACGGCACGGAGTTCAAAAATGAAACCTTACAGAGTTATCTCATCTCTGTGGGAATTTCACACAACTTCTCCGCGACCTACATTCCACAACAGAACTACGTTGTTGAATGAAAGAACTGCACCCTTGTTGAAGTTGCTCGTACCATGCTTGCGTATGCTGAACTACCAATGTATCTTTGGGCTGAGGCGGTCGCGATAGCTTGCTTTGCTCAGAATCGTACCACAATGATCAAACGCTTCAATAAAACTGCATATGAGTTGATCAACAATCGTAAACCTAATATCAAATTCCTCCGTGTCTTTGGTTCCAGGTGTTACATTTTAATAGAGCGTCAAGGACTTTTAAAATTCGATAAGAAAGCAGATGAAGGTTATCTTGTTGGATACTCGTTAACATCCAAATCTTATCGAATTTACAATACAAGAACCAAGACGATTGTTGAAAGCATGAATGTATCCTTCGATGAGAATTCTACTCGGACTTCTGAACACAACTGTTCAGAACTCGGACTTAAGCACAAAGCTTCTATTCAACCCATAATAGAACCAGCTTCCAAATCGTCTACTTCTTCTAACTCAAACTCTAATTCATCTGAGTTAGATTTGTTGTTTATAGATGCCTTTGATGAAATTTGTACAGACTTTGATAAAGGCATAATAACTTCAACACCAAGTTCGGAGGTTCCTATTCTTGTTGAAGACATATCTGGACCTTCTGAACAAGTCACTGAAACTGCAACCCCATCAGGTACAACCACACCGATAGTTTCTGATCCGACTAGTACTGAATCTGCTCCTGTAGATATTCGTTCTGGGAATGAAGTCCCGAGTACTTTAGCTGTGATTCCCAAAGCTTCAGTATCAGAAACTCCTATACAAGATGTCCCGAGAACATCTGAGGATCAACCTGCAGTTTATGATGAATATAATGAGACGAATACGCAACAAACCGTTGAGTCTTTGCCAAGAACACACAGATGGACAAAGGATCATCCCCTACACAACGTGATAGGTGACGTACAATCTGGTGTCAAGACACGTGTTGCGTCAACAAATTTCTGTATGTTCTTAAGCTTCCTTAGTTCCCTAGAACCAAAGAAAGCATCAGAAGCTCTACGCGATCCTGATTGGATTTCTGCTATGCAAGATGAGCTTCTGTAATTCGAACGGAACAAGGTTTGGCGCTTGATCCCACTACCTCAAGGTAAATAAGTTATTGGAACTAAGTGGGTGTTTAGAAATAAGAAGGACGAGGCTGGAGTAGTGGTAAGAAACAAGGCTCGTTTGGTAGCAAAAGGGTACTGTCAACAGGAGGGCATTGATTACGATGAAACGTTCACCCCTGTTGCGAGGATCGAAGCAATCAGAATCTTCTTAGCATATGCAGCGCACAAAAACTTTATTGTCTATCAAATGGACGTAAAGTCAGCTTTTCTGAATGGCGTTCTGCATGAGGAGGTTTATGTTGCTCAACCTGAAGGTTTTGTTGATCCTCATCACCCTAACCATGTCTACGTATTAGACAAAGTGTTATATGGTCTCAAACAAGCACCACGAGCATGGTATGAAACTCTTACTAAATTTCTCCTAGCTTCCAGTTTCAAGAAAGGTACAGTTGACACTACCTTATTTCTACAAAAGGCAAAGTGAGGACTTGATTCTCATACAAATTTATGTTGAAGACATTATATTTGGGTCGACAAATCCGAAATTCTGCAAGAACTTTTCAAAGATCATGGAAACGAAATTTGAAATGTCGATGATGGGTGAATTGAATTTCTTTCTTGGTTTGCAAGTAAAGCAATTACCCGAAGGCATTTTCATTAATCAAGCCAAATATATTAAAGATATTTTGAGAAAGTTCAATATGTCAGACAGTTCTGTCATGAAAACACCAATGGCTACTCGTACACTCTTAGATGCAGATTTATCTGGTAAACCTGTTGATCAAAAGATGTATCATAGCATGATTGGTTCTTTACTTTATCTGATTGCAAGTCGTCCAGATATCATGTTTGTAACCTGCTTTTGTGCGAGATATCAAGCTAATCCCAAAGAGTCACACTTTAATGTTGTTAAGCGAATCTTTAGATATCTTAAAGGCACTCCTGATTTAGGCCTTTGGTATCCAAAGGATTCCCGTTTTGATCTCACTGCCTTTACAGATGCTGACCATACAGGATGTAAGCTAAACCGTAAGAGTACTTCTGGATCATGTCAACTCATAGGAGACAAACTTGTTAGTTGCACATCAAAGAAACAAAACGGTGTTTCTACATCCACTGTTGAGGCAGAGTACGTAGTTGCTGCTAGTTGTTGTTCGCAAGTCCTCTAGATGAAGACGCAGTTGAAGGACTTTGGGTACAACTACAAGCGAGTGACTATTTATTGTGATTCCAATAGTGCAATTGCAATAACTTCTAACCCGGTCTAGCACTCGAAGACCAAGCACATAGATGTATGATATCACTTCATCAAGGACCACGTAGAAAAAGGTGATATTGAAATGCACTTTGTTCATACCGACTTCCAGTTAGCTGACCTTTTCACCAAGCCGTTGGATGAAAAGAGGTTCAAGTTTCTAATCAACAAACTTGGAATGTTGAACATGTCTACTTAAACCTTTTCTCATGACTCGAGGGGGAGTTTTCTGTATCTTAATCTTGTTGCTTGTGTATTGATTCTCAAATAGTTGCTATTCATATCTTTTACTGACGGAAGCGGAATCATTTTTTTTTAAATGATTACCAATATTCTCTTTTGCAGGATACTTCAAGTGACTTTGGCTTCTAGTCATATCAGATCAGGACCCGCACTTAATTGCCAAAAGAATTGGCTTCTGATTACATCCGATTAGAACCCACACTTCAATGATTTTCTTCTAAAAATGATACTTTAAAACTCACATCATTCTAGAAGTTTTTGCGTTGAGGGGGAGCTTAACTGTCAAATATTTTTGTTTTGAAGGGGAGAAATGTTGAAGCTATAACAATTATATCTGTTAGAGAGAAAAGATATGCGCGTTGATATTGTCATATTTTTCTGATGAGTTGACTTTTCACTGGTTATAGGGGGAGAACCTGAGTTTTTGTCACCAAACTCAATAGATAATATCTTTAGGGGGAGTTAAGGATATAATACTCAAAATATATCTTTCTAATCCTTAGACTCCATGACACCAACTGACCATGTGTTTTCAATGACAAATACTTGTGTACTTGTCATTTCTTTATACTTTACCAAGTATTCTTACACACATTGGTCAGTACACTCATTTTCTTAACTTTGTGATTACCACATCTCAAAAGATAAATCTTTCGATGGTAATCCTCCCGTTTAAAATTTCATTGTTTGTTTGAAAATCAGACGTCATTCCATTTTCATGTGCTTTCATTGCCAATATGTTTATACACTGTTTGTATAAACACCTTACTTATTTGGTCTTCCAAATCTTTGTTCTTCATGATTAATAGATCTGATTGTAAAGGAATCATCATTTTAGATTCAGCTCTTAAAGGAATCATTGTTAGATTCTCAAAACACTTGATTTCATTCTAGTTGTTTTGAGATATCTTAAATGTTTTAAATGTTACAATTTCATTCTTATCTTGTCATGATCATACATTTACTGACATTGATTTATTGTGCTTTCATGTACAAATGACTATTGAACAACATGTTCTCTTAGAAACAAGTTAGATGAACATGGAACTGTAACCCGCAACAAGGATCGACTTGTTGCTCAGGGATACAGACAAGAGGAAGGCATAGACTATGATGAAACGTTTGCCCCTGTGTCTAGGATCGAAGCAATTCGACTATTCTTAGCTTATGCAGTCTATAAAGACTTGATCGTTTATCAAATGGACGTAAAATCAGCGTTCCTCAATGGAAAGCTGAATGAAGAAGTCTATGTAGAGCAACCACCAGGGTTCTATGACCCTAAGTATCCAACTTATGTTTATAAATTGGATAAGGCTCTCTATGGTCTAAAACAAGCCCCTCGTGCTTGGTATGACACTCTCTCATCATTTCTTATTTCTGAAAATTTTGAACGTGGCAAGATTGATAATACGTTATTTTTCAGAAAGATAAAAGGTCATATAATTCTTGTACAAATATATATCGATGACATAATATTTGGTTCTACTAACCCATCTCTATGTACTCGCTTCGCTGAAAGAATGAAGAAAGAATATAAAATGAGTATGATGGGTGAGCTGACATATTTTCTTGGTCTTCAGATTAAACAATCTGATAAAGGTACTTTCATCAGCCAAGGTAAGTATGTTAAAGATATGCTGAAGAAGTTTGATCTTACACAAACTTCATCGATGAAAACTCCTATGGCACCACCCTGACACTTAACAAAGATCCTTCTGGAAAACCTGTTAATGTCACTGCCTATAGAGGAATGATAGGCTCCCTGCTGTATCTTACGGCGAGCCGACCTGACATCATGTATTCTACTTGTTTATGTACACGCTATCAATCTGAACCCAAGGAATCCCATCTGATCGCTGTTAAGCGTATATTCAGATATCTGAAAGGAACTCCTAACCTCGGTCTTTGGTATCCCAAAGACTCAGGGTTCGATCTAACTGGTTATTATGATAGTGATTTTGCAGGCTGTAAACTTGACAGAAAGAGTACCACTGGTGGATGTCAACTCCTCGGAGGAAAGCTGGTAAGCTGGACAAGCAAAAAGCAAAATTCAGTGTCCACTTCCACAGCCAAAGCTGAATATGTAGCCGCTGGAAGCTGTTGTTCTCAGATCTTATGGATGAGAAATCAACTATTAGACTATGACCTTCAGCTATCAAAGATTCCAATCTATTGCGACAGCACTAGTGCTATCGCTATAGCAAATAATCTAGTGCTACATTCAAAGACGAGACACATAGAGATCAGATATCACTTTATCATAGATCATGTGATGAATGGTGATATTGAACTTCACTTTATCCCTACTGACTTTCAGCTTGCTGATTTATTCACCAAACCTCTTGATGAGACAAGGTTCAACTTTCTCATTAGTGAGCTTGGAATGCTGAATCTAGAAGAATAAATCTTCAGCGTTCATGCATTGTGTCAGTAATCATAAGTTCCCCTTTTATCATTCTCTGATAAATATTCTGACTCTCAGGTATGTTCTCTCAATCCCTACAACTGAATCTTCATTCAGTTGTTTTTCAAAATATAAACCTTAATCACTGAACTTTCTTCAAATGATTAAAAGCTTTTTTGAAAAATAAATTTATCACTGATATTTCTAGTCAGTGATCATTTAAAAGAAAATCTATCCCTATCTTTACCATCAGGGATACTTTCAAAAAGAAAAATCTATCACTGACTTTTCTTCAGCGATAATTTCAAAATGGACAAATGAACAGTCTCTTTTCTATGACGTCATTTGAACCGACAATCCACGACATGTCTTTTTCTGACACGTTCGTCCGTTGCCCTTCTATCCAATCAACTTCGTGGGACGTGTCCATGTCATGATGAGCATTTGTTTTTCTCGCCTCTCATATTCTCTCTCCTTTCTCTCACGTATAAAAGGAATGTTTTTCCATTCTTATCATTTTACGCTTTCTGGAAATACTTTCAAAGCAAGAATACTCTCTCAAGCATTCTAGCATTCTCAAGCATTTGCATCATCCTCTTCAAAGATCAACAGGTTATTCTTGATTTTTTTAAAAACCCCATTTATGGACTGTCATTATGGGTTTATAAGATTCTTGTCACATAAAATCATTTTCATTTTTGATTTTATTCTTTAAAAACCATTCTATTTTGATTGTTCTTCATTCAAAATCCTTGGTTTTTCTTCTTGTTCTTGTATCCTATGTTAAGAACACATTTTTAATCTTCAAATTTGTTGATTTCCCTATGTTTCTTTCCCAAAATAGAAACTGGACAAATCTTCTTTATTTTTATACTAAAACCTTTCTTCTACTCTTTTATCTACTCATACTCAGAATGGCTCAATCTGCACTTGTCACCTCTAAGAACGTCAAGTTCGCCATCACTGACTCGGAGCTTCCAAAGAACAATCATCTCGCTCGCCTCGATTTTGACGGTGTTAAGTACCCACATCTGAAGGAAGTTGCAATGTTTCTAAAGCAATCCTGCATTGCTTATGCTATCACTGTGGATCCCACACCCTCCAAAGCTCTTCTCCAGCAATTCTGGTTTACCGCTGACGAAACCTCTATCATCAACAAAAAGGGTGAACAGGTTCCTGCTATCTCCTTCAACACTCAACTTGGCTCAGGGATGATGACTGCTTTAGGCCTGAGGAAAGCTCTGTGTTTTCCTGACAAAACCAGGAATGGATTCGACGCCTTGCCAACTGATGCTGAACTCATCCAATTTCTGGATGCCATGGAATACGCTTGGGAACCCAAGCCAAGGACGACGATTCCAAACAAGAAGCTGACTCTTGTGAAGAAGGCACTGATGCCTTCTCAGCTTAACTACATCTTCTCACACTTCATTCAGTGTATGAGTGGGAAGAGTGGGTCACTGGACCAAGCCAGCAAGATTCAGGTCCAGATGGCTTACTCAGTGATCACTGGAAGAAACATTGACTACGCAACCGCTATCTTTGACAATCTAAAGTCAAAGATAGAGAAGACCGAGAGGGATCCCAAGGTCCCCTACGTACGCTTCATCTGCGTGTACCTGAAGTTCCTCTACCCTACTACTTACCCCACTAACTCGGATGCATCTTTTCCAAAAGTGGGTCAGCGCTCCCTGGAGGTCAAGACGCTCCCCAACGAGGTAAGTATCTCTGAACTTCGCTCCCGACTCTCTCTCCTCACTTCTTCTACTTCAGCGGCCACGCAGGAGGTTCCTTCTTCTGCTATCCCTGCCGCTACCCCTTCCAAACGACCATCAACTGGCTCCCTTGGTCCTTCGAAGAAGGCCAAGGTTACCAAGGAGAAAGCTACCTCTAGCTCTATACCTAAGGGTGTTTATCAAAAAACTTCCTTGGATGCTTTCGTGGGTCTCTCCTCCACATCCTCAGCTATAACCACTTCAACCGTGCCAGCGATCTTGGTCGCTGTCACAACAACAATGACGCAACCTACAATCTCAGTTCAACAACAACCTGAGGTAACTACCCCTATCCCTACATCTTCTATCCCCATCTCTAGTCCTTCTATTTCTTTGATCTCTAACCCTCCATCTATTTCTACTTCACAGTTTGGACCCATAGGACCTGAACATCAATCTTTTGAGGAATCTTTACAATTCTACAAAATGTTTGATAATTCAGGTATCCCTATAACCTTAAACACTTCTCCCAACTCACCATATAAGCCTGTTTCTCAAAAACTAACTTATATTTCAGGTCCTAGTTTGGCGACTGTTGACACAAATGTCAACAATCTGAGTGCAAAGGTGGAATGTTTGACTGCCTCTCTCAAAAACACCACCAACGCTGTTCAATCAGCTGGTGAAGCACTGAAGACGCTAACTGCCACCTGCGCCTCCAAAGCTGACGTTTCTCACATCGCTACTCTTCAAGAAGCGATTGTCAAAGTCAGAGAAGACTTACAACAACAGTTTGCAGCCCTGACTACAAAGGTTGATTCTTGTGAAGTCCTTCTTCAGCAAATCCTGACTCACCTGAAGGCACCAGCTCCTACTCCTACTCCCTCATTCACAGAGAACGATCGTACATCGCTGAACATTGCCGTGGAGTTTATTCATCAGGCTACGTCAGATCTTCCTGCGTTTGAAGGCCGACTGGACAGTTTGGAGGCTGAAGTTCAGGTGTTGGCCGCTGCAAAAGCTTCATCTCCTTCCAAAGATCTCTCCCTCAATGATAATGACAAAGAGGGGGAGAAAGCAGCTGAAGAAAATACGGAGTTTGAAGTCGCTGCTAAGGTCCAACAGAAGGAAACTCCCTCTCAGGTTGAGGGGAGATAGCTGCTGAAAAAGCCCCTCCTTCTCTCGAAGATTTAATCGATGATGAAGAAGAAGAAGACGATGATGATAAAGACCTTGATCTTGAAGATCAAGAGGAAGATTCTCATCAAGATGATGATGATGACGATGAAGATTAATCTCTATGGTGTTCTTCAACCGTCACTTCATCAGCGATAGCTTCGAAAGAAGTTATCAAAGCAGGGAGGAGTCAAGAGACACCTTCAAGAACCCCTTCCCAAAGCAAAGGTGCAACTGCTGAGGGAACCCTGAAGATGATTTCACTACCTGAGGAGAATCCTTCTCAGGTATGCCTTACTCTTGTTCCCTTATCTTTCTATAAAAATCCAACCCCTGTTTCTTTCTAGCCTTTATCTCTCTCCTTCCCTAAAACTAAATCTAACCTTTTTCTTTTTCTGACCAGATAGTTCTCTCCCCTGCTTAAGGGTAAAGAACTCCAAATAATCCCAGTTGCTGAAGCTGATGACCAAATAATCCCAATCTCTGTAAGAAGGATTGATGAAGAGGATGAAGAAGAAGAAAAGTCCCTGCAACATCATGGAAGGCCCTCTAGACCATCTCATTGGTCAGAGGAAGAGAGAAAGAAAAGAACAGAGATGATTTCTCATCTGGAGAGTCAACGACGAAAGATCCCCTCTCAATCATCAGATCTGGAGTTCCTGACTGAAGCTGAAATCGAAGAATCCGTCAGGGCTGAGAAGTTGATTGTTGACTGTCAAAGAGATGCCTCTCTAGCTCTCAAAATTCAGTCCTCTCAAGTCAAAGACAAGAAGCTGAAAAGCAAACCAGTGGAAGTCCAGGCAGCTCTTTTGAAAGAGATTGAAGAGGAACGCTCCAAAGAAAAAGCGGTCAGCGATAATACAGTCGATTGGTGCAAGCACAAAATTGACTATCGCTCTGACCCAATGAAGATCGTAGCTGTTTCTATCTCTGGGAGAAAGAAGAAGGATAAACTCTCTGTCACAATGGAGATTACCAGAGAGGATGGAAGCTGCAAAGCTATGTTCATTTCAAAGCTGGAAGACTTTGGCTACATGGAGTGGCTTGAGTTCAAAGATGCGCTGAAGAAATCAAAGTCAACATATAGAGGCTATGTTGAAAGGGTAAATGATGCCCTCATCAACAGAGTCGCTGCTATACTAAAAGTTCCATCTACTCTTCCTCCAAAGTCCAAGCAAATCAAGAGAAAACCTGTCTCCTCCTCATCTGATAATGTCGCAGTGGCAGAAATGAAACCTCCATCAAATTCTCAAGAGAAGCTCTGTTCGGTCCTCCTCCTGATCTTTCAGTTCTGGATCTCTCTCTGCCTCCTGGCGGACCATATGTTGCGGGACAAGTTCTTGAAGAACCTTTTGGAATCTTCTTCAGAGATGACGAGGAACAACTCAGATTTCAAAGAGTCTCTGAAATCCAAATCTGTCCCCTCGCTCTTCTCAAGGATCTCATGTGCCTATGGTGTACTCTCTCTCCTGCTGCTGAGCCAATCATAGCGATCATCTGCAAAGAATCTTTAGAGCGAAGGCAAAAAGGAGAAGAAATACCTGAG
Organism: Arctium minus; assembly: GCA_954870635.1. Taxonomy (NCBI): domain Eukaryota; kingdom Viridiplantae; phylum Streptophyta; class Magnoliopsida; order Asterales; family Asteraceae; genus Arctium; species Arctium minus. The sequence goes on from OX941082.1 coordinate 22,890,868, forward strand.
TATTTGATCAATCCTCCTAAACCCTCTTTAGATAGCTGATAGATTAGTTTTCTTTCTTGTAATCTATTAGTTTAACTTACAGCAGTTAATACATCACTTGTACTTGTAATTTTCATACCTTGTAATTTTTTTTCTTGGATTAATGAGAATTTCAGTGAAGTACTTAACTCTATCAGTACTGTAAAAGATCCCTCAAAACAGTAATTGGGACATGTATGTTATGAGTCCTGATTATTCCATCATTTTGAATTATAAAGTAATTTTCTTCAGTTACTTTGTCATTATCAAATAGGGGGAGATTGTTGATCCAAGCTCTCTCAGTGATTTGATAACAACCCTTTTCTATACTTAGTGAAAATTACGTTTAATATGTATTAATGTTTCACCATCAGCGATCAGACTGAGTTTGTTCAGTTATCGCTGATAGTCTTTCTCAAACATTTAATATGTATTAATGTTTCACTATCAGTGATCAAACTGAGTCTGTTCAGTTATCGCTGCTAGTTCTGATGTAAACAGTAACGTAATCCCTGAAGACAAGTCTCGCGTCAACAGATGTTCATAGCTGAATCGAAGACGAAGCTGCTGAACAAAGAGAAGTCTACTAGTGACCTGATGCGGATATCAGTGAATCAAAGACAACTCTACTTATACGCGAAGGAACATGAGTAAAGCTTCAGCGATCGCTGAACTTTTGATATCTCTGCAGAAAGAGATATTCAGCGATTGAATGATCACTTAGCTTATACCTCAAGTTTCTTTTTGTCTAACCTTGCACAACTCAGTACGATGTGTCAGATAGGACATGCCTCTGCCACAATTCGTACAAAAACTCTGTCAACTACACTGTTCATGATCCGGCCGAAAGCATGTCTCCCAAAGTCAGACATTCAAAGCTAATCAGTAAACACCACGTGTAAAGTGCCATGCCATGCATTTAATGCATAGGGTATAAATAGGAAGTTCACCCCTCCATCTGAGGGTGTGCTCAATCCTTGAACTCCAAATAGAAACCTTTGTTTTCTATATTCCTTAATCCCCATTCTCTGAAATTCTTGTGCAACCATCTTAGCGTTTCTTAAGTTTGTTTAGATTGAGTCTGTCTTAATCTTATTCCGCAACAAACATGTAAATTGTGTTTGATTTATCAATAAACAATTTATTAAACTTTAAATTTCTGTGTTTGTATTCAACCCCCCCCCCTTCTACAGACTTGTTAAGCACCTCCGGGACCAACAGTAATAAATGTCAATGTAATTGTTTGTTTATTATATTAGTTAACTTAGTTTAAATATCTATTTCTAATAGATATTAGATCTAGTAACTTAGTTAGATAAAGTTAGTTTACATAATATCTAAAATAGATATTATGTTTATTTACATAACATAATATCTATTTTAGATATTATGTATGTTAGGTAGATTAGATATTAGGTGTATCTCAACAACTCTCTCAATAAGATCATATTATCAGAGACACATAAACACACACTAAAAGGTGTAAAAGAGAGAAAAACAGAGAACACAATCTAGATCTTGAATCGATCAACCTTGTAACCTTTGTTATATATCAATACAGGTTGGTAATCCTATTGTGTTGTTGTTTTTTATAAACTTGATAAACATTGTGGACCGACAATTGGTATCAGAGCCTGATTAAGATCAAAATCAAGTTTTAGGAAAAACGACTCTGTGTTCTAGTTTGAAAAATCGATTTTGAGATTTTGAGTGTTTTAGGTGTTAAAATCGATCAGGTTGTGATCGATATACATGCTAGATCGAGTTGTGAGTGTTTCATTTCAGTTTGAAGCTTAAATCGAGTTCCATTTTGTGATTTTAGTGGTCTGAGTTCGAGTTTCAAAAGTTACTGTGCGATCAAATTTAATTTCAAAAAGTGTATTTTATCGAGATCGAGTGATAGGAAACTGTTATAGAAGGGTTTTTAGACTTATTGGTAAAGTTTGGTACTGTTAATCGACGAAGAAACAAGTTTTTAGTTGATTTTCGAAGTACAGGACGAACTTGCGCAAACTAGAAGACGAACACGCGCAAAGCTCACTTTGCGCATCTAACGTGATACGTAAAACTTCACTTTGCGCATCACGCCTGAAACGCAAACCCTACTTTGCGCATCTCAAGCAATCCGCAAACCTCACTTCTCGGATCCAACAACATACGCTAACACTACTTCTCGCATCAAAGAGCATACGCAAAGCTCAGTTTTCGCAACACTCTTGATCCGTAAAGCTCACTTCGCGCAACCCAAGGTTACGCAAAGCTCAGTTCAAGTGTTCCTCTTCACGAAAAGATCAAGTCTACTTTGCGCATCCAACTTGAAACGCAAAGTTCACTTTGCGCATCTAACGTGATACGTAAACCTCACTTTGCGCATCCCGCTTGATACGCAAACCTAAATTTGCGCAACCTACTTGATACGCAAACCTTCATTTGCGCATGCAAACCTTGATACGCAAACCTCTCTTTGCTCCAATCCAGACTTAGAATTTTCTTCAAAATGACATCCAGAGAAGCCCTTGCAATAGGAACTGACACCAAGCCACCAGTTCTTTTTAAAGGAGAATACGAACAGTGGAAGGATCGGTTTCTGAACTTTATTGACAGACATGAAGTGGGTGAATTCATCAGGAAATCTATAGAATAAGGGGTTATGAAACCAATTAAGACGACTCGCTTGGTTGGAAATATGCCAACTGAGGTTGACCTTAAGTTTCATGAGCTAGAAGATGATAATCTCAAAAGAGCTAAAGGCGATAGATTAACTAAGTCATACATTCTACAAGGAATTCCAATTGAAATCTATGTAAAGATTGACAGCTACAAAGCCTCCAGCAAAGAAATGTGGGATCAGCTCGAAAAGATGATGCTGGGTTCGAAGGTTGGGAATCAGCTGAATATCTCCAACTGCCTAAATAATTATGAAGAATTTAGAGGCAGGGTGGAAGAAACTTTAGAAGAAACTTATGACAGGTTTGTGACTTTGTTGAATGAACTTAGCAAGAACAAAGTCTACAAATCTCAAATTGAGCTGAACGTCAAGTTTCTAAGTATTCTGCAACCGGAATGGAAAAGATTTGCAAGGCAGATGAAGCAGATCAAAGATTTGAATGAGATTCCACTTCATGAGGTGTATGAAACCCTCAGACAAAATGAAGAAGAGGTGGATGAAATTCTAGAGGAGAAGAGGCAGAGAGGAAAGACAGTTGAAGACACAGTCGCTCTTGTAGTTAGAAAGAAGAAGAACAAGACGATTGTGTATGAATCAGAAGAAGATGAAGCTTATGCAAACTCTGACACGGATGAAAATGAACAACTGAAGCAAACAATGCTTCTGTTGACAAATGATTTTCATAAAAGGTTCTACAAAAAGCCAACATCAAATAGTCAGAGGTATTCTTCTGGTCCGAACAACTACATCCACAAGGAAAGGGTTGAAGGAAGTAGATATGAAGGAAAGAGATTTGAAGGGAAAAGAACAGAGGAGAGGAAACCTGAAGAGAGAAGATTTCAGTCTGAAGGATCCAGTCAGCCAGAACCACCAACGTGCTACAACTGTGGCAAAACAGGTCACTTTGCCAAGGACTGCCGCAGATCAAAAGTCAGAAACTCTGATTACTACAAGAACAAGATGCTTCTTGCAAAGCAACAGGAGGCTGGCAAGGCACTGGTGGCTGAGGATGAATACTGGCTTGATCACTCAGACGAGGAAGAAAAGGATGAAGAGAAAGATGAATCCGTCAACATATGCTTGATGGGAAAGATAGAATTAGATGCTGAAGCTGATTCAGATAATGAAGAAGAGGAGGTATGTAATTTATCAGATTCAAATTTCATGAATAAAATGCATGCCATGAGTTTAAAACAAAAAGAGTTAGAATTTAATCTTGAGCAAGAAAATGGTGTTATAACTGACAAAAACCAATTGATACAGAAACTTAGCAATGAAATTGCTGAGAAGAAAGTATTGGTTGAGGTTTTACATAAAGATAATGACACCAACGCAAAGGAAAAGACAATAATTCTTAAAGAGAATTCTGAACTCAAGTCTAAACTGCTAAAAAGTGAGATTGATAAATATGAGCTTACAAAATTGCATTCTTCATGTGTTGAAGAAAACAAAACTTTAATTGCAAAAATTGATGCTTTGGAAAAGAAGTTGTACTCTTTAGGTCAGAGTGAACAAACCATTCATCTTAACAAACCGCTAGAGAATAAAGGCAATTGGGGAATCGGTTATAAGAATCCTCACTGTCTTCAAAAGGGAATGTTTGAAGTGCCTGCACTTTATGATCATCTTTCTATGAAAATAGCTCGAAGAATCCCTGAGTTTAAAACTTTCTGGACTCAACTATCTGAAAAGGATGAAGCCAACGAAACTGAAAAACGGTTGAAATTATCTAAAGTTCGTCTTCCATTTTATTATGCGAAACTGAATAATAGTTATGATGAAAATCCAATATATCAAAAGAAGAAAACTCTTTCAAGTGATTTCTTTCAAAGTTATTCTGAAAAAGAAATGAAGGCGAAGCCTATTCAAGGTAAACTATATGTCCCTCCTCTCGTTTTAGAAAGTAAAATTTCTGAACTCGAGAATTCTTTATCAGATGAAAGACTTTTGATGAATATTGAACAAAACGTTTTTTCAACTGTGTTTTCAAATTCTGTTCTTTCAGTAAATAAAGAGCTTGATTTTCTGAACTCTAACGGTGGTTTAGATGGTTGTTTTGAACAATTTGACTTTAATGCAAAGCTTCCTAACCATTCATCTTGTGTTAAGAAATCTTTGAGAAAAACCAGTATGCCTGTGAACAGTGCAAAATCAACAAAAGTTGATAACTCATTCTCTGTGAAAGCTAACAATGCTAAAGGTAAGAATATATCTCAGCATTCACAGAAACCGAACACTACTGGTAATTCTAAGAAGAAGCATTCGTTTGTTGCTCAAAGGTCTAACTCACGAGTTTCACATGTTTCAGATCTGAGCAAGCAAAGGCCATAAGTAAATTCTCAATGGCAACCCAAACGGAAGCTTGACAAGACCGTTCTATCGTTTAGTAGTGTTAATTGTAATAAGACTTCGCTTAGTAAAGACGTTTTAATTGCTGATATTGTTGTTTTGAACTTAAAACTTGCTGTTTCTCGTAAACAATATACAATGAAGCAATTATTTCAGTTATCTTTATCTGCTAGAAAGTCTTCTTTTTATGATAAACATATTTCTATCTCTTGTCAAGATTCTGGAGATTGGTTTGGCAATTATCATGTGCATTCATCTCATACTAATTCTTCAAATGCATTTCAAAAGAAAAAAGGACCTAATTTGAAATGGGTACCAAAATCTTGTGCTAACACAGAAGGACCCAAATTCTAGTGGGTACCTAAGGCTAAATCTGTGTTGCAGGCACACAAAGCTTAAAGAGAAACCGACTTCTGATTATGTACAGATCAGGACTCGTTCTTCAATGTCAAAATAGGTTTTTGGATAATGCAGTTCAAAACCCGAACATCAAAGTCAAAATAGGCTTATGAACAAATCAGTTCAAGACCCGCACTTCGATGATCAAAGTGTTTAATTCCAATGTTTTCGTATGAATATCTAAATTTGAAAGTTTCTCTTATGCAGACTACTCATACATGGTTCTTGGACAGATGATGTTCCAAGCACATGATAGGGTAAAAAGAGATACTGTCCAATTTTAAAGACAAATATTGCGGAACAGTAAGATTCGGCAACGATCAGTTTTCTCCAATCATGGGATATGGTGATGTACAACATGACAATGTCACGATCAAGAAGGTGAGCTATGTAGAAGGCTTACGACACAACTTGTTCAGCATAGGCCAGTTCTGTGACAAAGACTTAGAGGTCAACTTCAAAGCCAAGAGATGTTCAGTTCGCAATGAAGACGGCGAAGAACTCTTGGTCGGTACTCGAGAATCAGACCTCTACACAATCAATTTATCAAATGTCCAGACTGACAAGCAAGTTTGTCTACTGACGAAAGCCTCGATGCAACAAAGTTGGTTATGGTATCGAAGGCTCTCTCACCTCAACTTCAGGTACATCAACAATCTGGTCAGTGGAAAGCTCGTCAAAGGACTTCCAGAGCTCAAATATGAAAGAGAACATCTTTGTGCAGCATGTGAAAAGGGCAAGATGAAGAGGGCACCTCATAAACCAAAGCCTGAACCAAGTACAAGCGCTCCGTTAGAGTTATTGCATATGGACTTATGCGGTCCGATGCGAACTCAAAGTCTAGGCGGAAAGAAGTACATACTCGTGATCGTGGATGATTACTCGCGATACACATGGGTTAAGTTTCTACGTTCAAAGGATGAGACACCAGATGTTCTCATCACATTCCTAAAGATGACCTAGGTGAATCTGCAGAAACCGGTCAAGTTTCTAAGAACAGACAACGGCACAGAGTTCAAGAACAACAAAGTTGAAGAATATCTCGAATCTATCGGGATTTCACATCAATACTCTGCTGCTCGTACACGCCTCAACAAAGTGGAGTGGTCGAAAGAATAAATCGAACGCTAGTTGAGGCTGCTCGTACTATGCTAAGTCAATCAGACTTACCTCTATTTTTGTGGGCTGAAGCTGTTTCGACCGCGTGCTACACACAGAATCGATCCATGGTACATCGAAGAATCAAGAAGACTCCTTATGCATTAATCAACAAACGCACACCTACAATCAAATATTTTCATATATTTGGGTGTAAGTGTTTCGTGCTAAATGATAGGGAGAATCTCAATAAGTTCAGTGCCAAGGCGGATGAAGGAATCTTCATTGGTTATTCCTCGACATCAACTGCATTCCGTGTTTATTTGAAGAAGTCAAAGACGGTGCTTGAAAGCATCAACGTCTCGTTTGATGAAGAAATGGCTTCCGAACAACACAGTTCAGAACCCATTATAACAGGAATACTAGCTTCTGGGCAACTCAGTCCAGGACCTACGTCTCAACAGAATAAATCAGATGAAGCATCAACTTCTACTAACCATTTATCTGATTTAGATTTATTATTTGAATTGTTTTATGATGAATTTCTTGGATCTAATGTAAAGAAATATGTTGTGGTTGACAGGATGGAAGATTTAACGACTACTCATCCAACCAGTTCAGATGTTCCTATTGAATCCAACGCCCCGATTCAACAAGAGATTCCAATTCAAATGACGACTCCAACAGTTGAAGAAGTGACAAATGATAAAGAGACATAAGTAGCTAAAACAGTAGGAGATACTATTCAGATTAATCTACAGCCAGCACAAGTTGTACCTGCTGATCTTTCTGAACCTATCACTTCAACTGCAATTATCAATCCTCCTGAACAAATTGAAGAAGGTACTAGTGGATTTGTAGATGATACAACCGACATACAATCATCTAATACACTGCCTCATGAACATAAATGGACCAAAGAGCATCCGATAAGCCAGATCATTGGCGATCCATCAAAATCGTTGCAAACTAGGTCAGCATCAGTGAACGTGTGCATGCATGACTCCTTTCTGAGCAAATGCGAGCCAACACGAGTATCAGAGGCACTTGCTGATCCGGAATGGGTGATCTCAATGCAAGAAGAGCTTAATCAGTTCGATGCACTTCAAGTCTGGAGACTCGTACCAAAGCCTAAAGGTAAAACCATTATAGGTACGAAATGGATTTTCAAGATAAAGAAAGACGAAGATGGTACCGTTATCCGAAACAAAGCAAGACTAGTAGCCAAAGGATACAGACAAGAGGAAGGAATCGACTACGACGAGACATATGCTCCTGTGGCGCGATTAGAGGCAATCAGAATGTTTCTAGCCTACGCAGCCCACAAGAACTTCACGGTCTTTCAAATGGACGTGAAGACAGCATTCCTCAATGGAATTATGAAGGAGGAAGTCTACGTCTCTCAACCAGAGGGTTTTGTCAATCAAAAGAAGCCGAATCATGTTTACATTCTCGATAAAGCACTCTACGGTCTGAAACAAGCACCTCGAGCCTGGTATGATGTCCTTTCCACTTTTCTAGTCAAGTCTGGGTTTTCAAAAGGTACGGTGGATACCACTTTGTTTATCAAAAAGGAAAAAGGCAATATCATTTTAATTCAAATCTATGTAGATGATATTATCTTTGGCTCTACAAATACTAAGTACTGTAAGAATTTTGCAAACCTTATGGTGTCTAGATTTCAGATGAACATGATGGGAGAGATGAATTTCTTTCTCGGATTGCAAGTCAAACAGTTTTCTACGGGTATTTTTATCAATCATTCAAAATACATTCTTGAAATTCTTCGGAAGTTCAAAATGGAAAATTCAAAACCGATTGGTACCCCAATGGCACCAGGTACTAAGATTGGCACCGATCCTTTGGGAAAGGCTGTTGATGTTAGGACTTATCGAGGGATGATAGGTTCTTTAATGTATTTTACTTCTAGTAGGCCAGATATAATGTTCTCAACATGCTTATGTGCAAGATATGAGGCCAATCCTAAAGAAATCCATATGTCTGCTGTGAATCGCATATTTAGATATCTATAGGGCACTGCAGATCTTGGTCTGTGGTATCCTAAAGATACTAGTTTTGAACTAACAGCCTACACAGATGCAGATCATGCAGGTTGTATGTTAGACAGGAAGAGCACATCGGGACATGTACAGTTCCTCGGTGACAAACTAGTAAGTTGGGCATCGAAGAAGCAACTTTGTGTTTCAACTTCCACGGCCGAAGTAGAATATGTAGCTGCTGCTAGCTGCTATTCTCAGGTCTTATGGATGAGAACTCAATTGCACGACTATGGTTTCCACTTCAACAAGATCCCGTTATATTGTGACTCCAAGAGCGTCATCGCAATATCAGCGAATCCTGTTCAACACACCAAGACCAAGCACATAGACGTCAGGTATCATTTTATTAAAGATTATGTTGAAAAAGGAACAATTGAACTTTTCTTTGTAAAAACTGATTATCAACTTGCCGATTTGTTTACCAAACCTTTAGACGAAAAGAGGTTCAACTTTCTTGTCTCTAAGCTTGGTATGCTAAATCTTAAGTTTTAATCAGTGGTTACCTATCAAAGTTTTCTAATTGTATACTTTTCATCATTTCTTCATTCTTAACTCTGATTGATATCTGCACTTCTATATACTGTTCATGATCCAAAGGGGGGAAATGAGAAGAAATTGACAAGTGGTCAATATTACTTCGAGGGGAAGCTCATAAAATTTTGCATGTACCTTTTAATGCCAATTTTTTTTTTAATGCAAGAATTTAGGGGGAGCTCTTCACAACAAAGGGGAATACGGATATGACTTCTGATTATTTATGATCATAACTCGTACTTTAAAAAGTTTTACTACTTTTTGTCTTTTCAATTTAAGTGAATAAATTTACTTTGACTTGACATAAGACTTTTGCAGAATTTTTGAGATAAGCTTACAAGTTCATATGTTTATGACTTAAAGCTTAGCTTCATGATATGGAAGATCGTACGTAGAGGTATAATTCTATATCTTCATCTCATATATGGTTGAAAGAAGGACAACTTTCAATCATTGGAAAACATTGTTTTTAATGTTCAAAACACTTCCCGATTTTTCAACACATTTTATATTTTGGGAGTGTATTTTAAATGTTTTCATGATCAATATTGTGCTTTAACTGAAATAGTTAAACCAATCTGAGCATCTCGTGCGTCATAGGAAAACAAAGAATCATTGTGCTAGGAATTAACACAACTTCAATGGAATCACCTTAACCAGTGATTTCTACCCAAGAAGTTAATCCTTAGTTATTGAGTGTGCAAAGCGAAAAGAAATGAGTGTGATTAGAGAAAGCAAAACGTTTAAAAGAAAGAGCGTGTGAGAACAGAGTTAAAAGAATATCACAACTCTGCACCAACTTTTTCTTGGTCGGGTAGCCATCATTCTAGTGATTCACAATTCTTTGGTGATCATTATTGAAACAGACAACTAGCTCATGCCAACTCTTGATCAAACCTCACTATATACTCATTTTCTTCTCAACAAGAAAGTGTTTCACATTTTCAAAGGGGATGCAACACATTTTCTATCTGATTTTCATTTGGAAAATCTGGATATTGAAAAGAAGGAAGTCTGCCCCACCTTCGCACTTCAATCATGCACATTGAGTTCGTGTTTAACTTACTGTTGTCTCAGTGGTTTACACAAATTTTGAGCCTATAAGCAATCATCAATGCTTAATTCTTTCAAACACAAGCACGAACACACAAGGAATTTGTTTCTTTGTCATAACGTTTATAGAAATTACCTTTGTGGTGTTTCGATGATTAAATGGAAGCCCTGGGGGAGTCAACATCAAACAGCTCCTTCCCAATCTGTATTTGTTACACACAGTGACTTAGTGTTACTGACAGGCATGTTAACTGATTCATTAGTTGATTCAGGTGTTACACGACTAATTTGTCTGGATTTGCAAAGATCTAGATGAATATCTTATGAATTGACGAATCAGAGGCTCTAATTGAAGGACATTTCTTACAAATAGTTTTGATGAAGTCGTTGCACTTAACATCAAAAAGGGGGAGAATGACTACACAAGAAATGGCAAAGATCACATGTTTCAAGAATCACGTCCAAGATTGAACTCTTCAAAAGCAAGTATCCTGAAGACATGCTGATTTCAGAGCTAGAGAAAAAGATTGCATCTTCTGTGCTGAACAAGAAGACTGAATTGCTAAAATCATTTTCGTAATGATCTTGATCCAAAGGGGGAGATTGTTAAGATACAGTCTCAACTGAAGATCGCAATCTGAAGCTAAAGCTGAAACGTCGACTCTCGATATTAAAGTCAATGTCGTTTGTAATAAATGTCAATGTAATTGTTTGTTTATTAGATTAGTTAACTTAGTTTAAATATCTATTTCTAATAGATATTAGATCTAGTAACTTAGTTAGATAAAGTTAGTTTACATAATATCTAAAATAGATATTATGTTTATTTACATAATATCTAGTTTAGGTATTATGTATGTTAGGTAGATTAGATATTAGGTGTATCTCAACAACTCTCTCAATAAGATCATATTATCAGACACACACAAACATACACTAAAAGGTGTAAAAGAGAGAAAAACAGAGAACACAATCTAGAGCTTGAATCGATCAACCTTGTAACCGTTGTTATATATCAATACAGGTTGGTAATCCTATTGTGTTGTTGTTTTCTATAAACTTGATAAACATTGTGGACCGACACCTACCCCGGAAGTAATCCTGAGTGATTGAGGGGAGAGGGGTTCATTAAACATAGAGATGGGGAGAGTGCTGAGTTAAAATGCAAATGAGAGTTTGGTTAGAAGTGAGCTCAATTGATTTAAAAGAAGGAGGGTGAGAGATCAGAGTAAAGGAAAAATAAACTTTGCACCACATCTTTTCTGAGTCGGGCATCCACATAATCTATTGTTTCACGGTCTTTGGTGAACAATATTGAAACAGGCAACTAACCCATGCCACCTCTTGCATATAACCCCACCAGTTATTCATCTTCTTCTCAACAAGAAGATGTTTCATATTTGAACGAGAAAGCAACACATACTCTATCTGATTATCACTTGAATAATTCAGATATTGAAAAAGAAGGAAAATTGCCCCACCTTTGACCCTTTCTCATGCACATTGAGTCTTTGTATAATTTGTTGTTGTCTCAACAAGTTTACATACTTTGAGCCAAAGTTAAAAAGCAATCATGTGTGCTTAATTCTTTCATACACATGCACGAGCACACAAAATTTGTTTTTTGTTAGAACGTTCATAGATAACCATATGTAATTCGATGATTGAATGGAAGTCCTGGGGAGTCTACGTCACAACCAGCTCCTTATATAGTAACTTCGTGTTACTCAGTAACTTTGTGTTACTGACAGACACTTCTAACTATTTCATCTATTGATTCAAGGTTACCACTCCTAAATTGTTTGAATTTGCAAAGATTCAAATAATTACATTTTATTAATTGACGGTCAAATCAGATTCAGACCGTAGTTTGAAGATATTAGTATCTTTCTCTATCTGGGGGAGTTTGCAATTATTTCCAAAGAGGGAGATATTCATGAAGACTGAGCTTAAATGTTGATTTGGGGGAGACAATTCCAAGACTGACCTGCTTTGCTATGTTTTGATGATGCTGATTCTCAACATTCATCAAAAAGGGGGAGAATATTCAAGGATTTCAAAGTCAGATCTGAGTTACTTTGTTCAAGAAAGAAAGTTTGTTGAAGATTGCTGAAGGATTCAAGTTTTTTCAAGGATTTCAAAGTGTCTGAACCTATCTGAATTATCAAAAGTCTGACTGAAGATGATCGTCAGAAGGTCACTTCATTCCAATTTCAGCAAAAAGGGGAAGGTTACAATTTCCTCAAAGTTGTGAAGACTGTGAAGAGCTACAAGTTTTGAAGTTGTTAACGACATATCTGCTACAGTTTTCAAGAGAAGTGAAGACCCGAAGAAAATTGCCAAAAAAATTTTAATCTTGAATCCAAAGGGGGAGATTGTTGGATCATTAGTTGTATTCAAAATTAAAATGTAGAAAGGGGTCTTAATTGTAATTGTCTATAATTTCCTAGGGGTAATATGTAGTTATCTAGGTTTGACCATGCCTTGGTCATGTTGACCTATATAAGGCAATGTTTCTTTGAGAATCCCTAGGGCTTCATTTGAATTATTTCACACACAAGGTAGTGATTAGACCAAGAACACACACTCACACTTAGACTTGTGGCACAAGAGATATATGGTTATTTTGAATGATTCTTCTTGATCTCTTACCATCATTGTGTTGTGTAAACATTTATCAACTAATATCTGGGCTTAACATATATATTAAATTAATATAATTTAACTTCCTCAAATTTGGAAAGATCAACTAATTAAAAATTTCGATATTACATTAAGTAAAGGGTAAAATTCCCTTTCTACAAATCTATACTTGGAAATACCTCAAATTTAATCATAAATTTAACCCCAACAATCATTAACTCAAAGCTTATACCAAGACTAAATAAAGTCGGGTGTTACTAAACCCAATCCAAGTTGCTATTCCCAAGTGCGGAAGACTTCACCCAAGCTACTCTCTTGTGCATATAACTAGCACTCATCTCTTCACGGTGTCGCTAGTACTAATTCCCCAACCGGAACTTGATGCACATGCCGACAAATAAAAAGGTTAGGCTAACGCCTAGTGAGTTCAAGAGTTTTCAACATTAACAAATATATCGTTAAAAGGAAAGAGTGCAACTTAAATCATAATCTTTCAAAATGATTTACTTTAAATATGAAAATGACCCGTTTTCCAATAACACACATTTTTAAAGATGAACGCCCCAATGCAAAATATTCCTTCGTGAAGTGATGCAACCCAAAATTCACTCAAAACATGAACAGAAATCGAACTCCCAATTTATGAAAACACGGATAAAACTTTATATCTCGGAACACCAAAAACACGGGTTGGAAATAATACTCAACCCATAAACCATGGATAATAATCCATATATATAAAACGTCACCTAAAACATGGATACTAAAACTCAATACCCAAAACAACAACTTTCGGTAACGGAGGAGACTTGGTTCCATCGAATGTGGCGGGCACACAAAGTTAAGCCACTTATCAACATTCTCGAGATTCACATAGGGCCATGAATCCATGTATACGACTCCTCTAAGCAACCACCTCAAGATACCCAAATGACCCTAGTGTCTACTCAACCTATGGATGAGTGTCACCATAAAAGTCACAAGTATCCGTATCCGGCTCACCATGGGCACCATCGCAAGACTTAGCTCCGTATACGACTCTCCAAGAGCACCACCACAAGCTTACATAAAAACATGACTTGGGGACCACTCACTAGACTCAAAAATTGAACGTCAAAACTCCATGTTGAATAAACAGACTGGATTACACAGACATCGAGTTCAACCACCCACGATTTATACCTCGAGTCATTCGCTAAAGGTTACACGGTCATCGAGTTCAACCACACACGACCTATACCTCGAGTCCCCGTTAACCATATATATTTCCAGTTCTAAAACAGGGATAAAGTTCCCAATAAAACCAACTGACTATGTAACACCCTAAAAATAGGGGTAAATTTAAACCTTAAAAATTTACGCAATATGACGTCCAAATAAATGGAAAATCATCCAAAAATGGGAAATATATAATAGTGTTTACAACTCATGTAAATGGATAATAAAACTGACAACAAACTAATCTAAAAAATTCACATCAAGATTATATCGGTTGTCAATCCAATCTCCCAAAATGTCTATCTTTTTGTACGCCAATCATCCAAAAGTATATCTATCCCAAAAATGCCATAATGACCCAACGCTCTTCCCTCAAACCTTGTGCGACCCACCGCTAAATGAACCTGTGACACCCCAAAATAGGGTAGATAAATAAATATGAGAAGAAAAGGAAAAGGAAAATAAAAGAAAATTTGGTTTTATTTTATTAGACCAAAATATAAAGAAAATTTGTGGAGAGGAGCCAATTATGTCATTTAACGAAAGTAATAAAGTGAATAAGATGGTTTATATTTACTTTGGACCTAATATGTCAAGACAATATGTCACGAAGGGCAAACTATAATAGTTAGAAACTTGAGGGGGCCGAGTGTAATATTTTGAAAGGCGGAGGACCTGTAACACCCTAAAAATAGGGATAACAAAATTTCCAGAAAATGGAAATATGGTATATAAATTTGCCAAAGTAATTGAGTCTCCCAAAAATGGGGAAAGAATATTCACCTGTTTTAGGTATAAGATACAAATTCTAATAATGGGAGAATAACAACCTAATAATCTAATTTCATTCGAAATAAGATTACAATTCGGGTGTTATCCGAAATTCCTCAAAATGACGTCTTCTAAAAGAAATGGTGTCCCAAAAGTTTTCCCCAATTTCACTTTAAGTCGGCTAGACCTTCTTATCACCGGCACCGCTAGAAGTTGAAATACACATCGACACCAAATAAGTGTTAAGCCAAAAAACCTAGTGAGTTTGCACAAGCAATAATATAATAAATCAATAACATAATACTTATCAGCAGTTAACAAGAAGTTTGTCATATGTCGAGTCAATGGGGGAGACCCATAGCACCAATCAAGTTCCACCCAAAGAGTCGATATACCTTGATGCCAACTACCATGAGTGACTTCCAAAAGGCCCGACACACCCGAGGACTACAACCATGGCATTACCCCGAGTGGCGGAGGTCTAGGTACATACGTTAACGGGGACACCCAAGGCTATATCCTCCTAGTGTCTACTGACTTGGTTCGTCCAACAATATCATTAGTAGGTCACAAGGCACATAATGCACATGATTAAAAACAATATCAACCATGGGTACAATATTAGACCATACCATTCACACGTTGCACATAGTCTATAACAAGGCTAGCACGAATATATTATTAACAATGTAGTCATAACTCCACCTCATGGTGGCTCAAGTAATAAATCATCCCATTACCATGGTATATACTTCATCAAGCAATAACAAGCTACTTATTATCATGTAATCATCAAATAACCCAATTCCCCAAAATTAGGCCAAACCACCCATATAGACCATTGTCCAAAATTAACCCATACAAGTATATTTCCCATTTATTTAAGGTTAAAGAGTTCCAATACCATCTTAAGGAAGCACGCCCATATAGATAATGAGGACTTGGACTTATACATAAAGAAATCCACAATAAACCAATTATTATGAATGTATAACTCAAATAAAGATGAATAACAATAATGGATAGTGAAGTATGATGTGTATCTAGTTTTAACAAAGTTTAGGAACTCACAATCTAGGTTTTTGCCAAAAACCTAGAAAAGTAGAAACCCTAGAAAGTTGGATGTGAGTAGCTTCATCTTGATTCTTGATGAAACCACTCCAATAAATGGTCCTCGTGGTAGGTTGAAGTGTATTGAATGTTCTTTAACTATCCAAGGCTTGCAATAAATGGTGTAAGGTGAGAATAAGGAGAAAATCGCCCAAGAACCCTAAAAATTGCGGGTGAAAACGAGTAGAGGTGTGTTGTGGTTCAAAATCGAGCAAGGAAGGGTTTTGGGTACCTGCAGGTGGCCCCGCGGTTTTAGCCGCGGCTAGGAGGCCACGCCATAGGTCGCATATGAGTTCAAATGGCTTGAACTCCAGTGAGTTACGCAGTTTGGGTTGCGTCTTGGAACCCGTGCAACAACCCACACAACTCTCTGTTTCAAGGTGCTAGTCATGGCTTGAAAGATAAGAGATTACCCACACATCTACGCACAGATATATACATATATATAGGCAAGTTCTAAGCGAAAATATGGGCGTTACAGACCTGTTATGCCAAAAGGACAGAACTGCTTCAAATTTGATTCTTGATGGAGACCTTTTGTTGGCAGCTATAAGACGCGTCTGATTGGTTTAATTTTTCAACTAATATGCCAAATATTTCTCCATATAACTGAAGAACATCGACCAAGGATCATTTAGGCTCAAACCTCTCGTAATTTTATCGTGTTTTGGGGGAGAAATCTGAAGTTGAAGTTCAGAGTCAAAATCTCGGTTTTCGTCGATTCAAGGTAAAATACTCAACGAAACTTTGTGATTTTTACGTGTATAGCTTCATTTTTAAATGGCCGATCGAACCTTAGTAGTCTCACGTTTCAGATTTGTGTTTTAAGGGTCGATTTTGAAGTTTAAAGTTGTGTTCAGTTTTAAGTAAAAATTGAACCTTTAAATGAGACAATGTGTCTCGTTACTTGACGAAAAATTGTGTTCTTCATATCAAAATGTTGGTAAAAATGTTACCAAGGCTTTGGTGCAAAAAGAACGAAGAAAAAAGGGCTAAAAACGAATGAAAATGGAGCTCGAAATGTTGAAAATACGCAACCATGGCTGCTGGGTCGATTGGTGTGACTAGGTCAAGAAGTTGACCCATATGTGCTGGTGGGTCGCTGCTGGGTCGTTGTTGGGTAAAGGGTAGATCCAGATTGGTTTAAAACAAAGTTCTACAAGAGGCTAGG
The DNA here is from genome assembly GCA_954870635.1 of Arctium minus. Lineage (NCBI taxonomy): Eukaryota > Viridiplantae > Streptophyta > Magnoliopsida > Asterales > Asteraceae > Arctium > Arctium minus. The sequence goes on from OX941082.1 coordinate 22,907,960, forward strand.
TTTAAACCCATGACCTCAACCATGTGAAGCAAAGCATCAACCAACTAAGTTACTATGTTTTTTGTTATAAAGGTGTTCAAGGATTTATTTATTTTTAGCTTACTTATTTTTATTTTAAAACAAAAAGATCCAATATTATGGCAGGTTCAAACTATGAATAATTTTATTTCCTTATTTCATGGAAATCACAAAAAAATTATCATCAATATTTATTTTAAATTTCATAAAATTGTGTTATAGTCCTTGAAGTTTCGAGAAATATGATTTCTGCCAGAATAACATTCTAGAAATTTCGGCAAGTTTCTTTGGATTTATAAATGCATATTTGAGCCGACTCCCATTATTTATTTTATGAAATTACCAAGATCCCCCTACAATTGATAACCGGTATTTCAAGTAATATCTATGTATTTCACTTTATGAAATATCTTAAATAATTCTACAGTTGGGAATTGGTGATTTAATTATTTTATGAAATATTTTTAAAGTGGTTGTTAGATTAAGTCATTTATTTATTTAAGTGGTTTAAGAATTGGATTGAAATGTCGATTTTGGATTAATAACTAGTGGGATGATTTAATGCGGAATGGAGATTTTATATAATTATAACATGATTACTTTGACGTTTTTGAGACGTCATTGAGTTATGGACTTGGGAGTTTGATTAAGTTGGTCGGGGTTGACCAAATGGACCAAGGGTTGACTTTTGACTAGTTTGACCCATGTGGATTTTAATGATGGGTCAAATTGAGTTATTTGAGGCATATTAGGATACTTGGATATGTAGTTTGACTTTAGGTCGGGTAGGGTTAACCATATTCGACTTTTGGAGAAATTAAGTCATTAATTGGATATGGTGGTATGAAATGTGTAGGTTTTCAGTCAAGAGCTATCAGTAGTTGATCTACACGCAAACAGGTGAGTTTTCTTGAGACTTACAATGGGATGCATACCTATGTACAAATATATTTTGAGAATTATATGATTTATATGGTGATGCGTACGTATGCATGATGTTTCAATTTTCATACATGATACAATATAATTTTCATGTATGTTATTTATGATCAGTTGCATGCTATGTGTTTATTTTGTTTTCAAATAACTCTAGCATGTTATTTCAGTAGCAAGTTTTATGATCTGTTTTAACGGGTGGACATTTGACTAGTAAGTCACACGAAAAGTGGCACGACCCCGTAATGGGTATCCAGACAAGTGTAGGTTGGACGACCCAGGAAATGCCAGTGACAAAATGTCCCATACCAGGTGAGACATGTTATGAGATCTCTTTTCTTTCAGTGTTGCATGTTTTCAGAAATTGCATACTATTTGGTACAGATTTTACAAATTAATATGTGTGATGTGAAATGATTTTTATTCACGCAAACCATAAACTCACTGAGCTTTATAAGCTGACTATAGTATGCATCTCAAGGACAAGAGGTTTGAGGTTAGACGAAAGAAAATGGCACACATAGAGCTTTAATTTATGTTCATGCATCCACTATGAATAAATATTGTAACACAACTCAGTATGGGACGAGTTAGCATTTAAGTTACATATTTATTTTTTTAAAATCTTCCGCTATAAACGACTTTAATTTAGCCGTTATTTTAGACTATCTTAGAGAATTGTGTAACATCCGTAATTTCAGGATTTATCCTCGACGGTGTTACGAGAGTCGGTTGACTTTTGGGACGTAAAGGTATGGGGAAATTAGGTAAGTTTCATAATGGAACCATCGGGAATCAAATCAGGCGCGAAGAACGCGAGGAAACGCATTTTGGAATGCCGCGGGTTGGTGCGCGACTTTGGGTCGCAGCACAAACCGCGTCACTCACTGAATGTGAAGTTTTTCAGGAAATGGGCGACTTGCGCCACGACTTGCAAGTCACGGCAAAGTCGCGGAACCTGTCTGGGGTTTTTAGTCGCGATTTTAGGGATCCAACCTCATTATTCTCATAACATTTTCCTCCCAAACCCGATTTGAGGGACTCTTGAACCTAGGGTTCGTCTTTTGAAGCTTTTTAATTAGAGAAGGAAGTAGATTGAAGTTATTAGGGGAATCCAAGAGTTTTTAATCAAGGTAATCTACCCATCTTTCCATCTATAAAGTTAGGGTTTGGTGTTCTTCATCTTTTTTTCATATCCTTAGGGTTTAGTTTAACCTTGGGAATGTTTGTGGTAGTAGATTTGTAGAAAGCTTGGAGCTAGTGAAAGGACCCAAGATCTTCTCTTCTAAGGAACTCAAGGTTGTGGGTAAAATCTAGATTTAGCCTAAATCTAGCAAGGTGAGTTCAAATTGATTTGTGAAAACGTTGTACATACCAAAATGTTTATTTTAAAATATTTAAGTGTTTTACATGAAATTATCAACTGTTGGGTGATTTGGTAACTTTTGATTATTTGAAGTGTTTAGCTTATTAAACCTTGTAAAACACCACATTTGGGATTTTTGGGATATTTTGATAAATGTGTCTCAAAGGAGCATGTTTTGGTGACTTATTGCATAAGTAGGTATTTGGTCAAAAATGCATTTTTAAGTGTTTGCCGGGTTTTATGCATCATTCATGAAATGAGATATTTTGAAAAGTATAAAGGGGTGAGTCCTTTGGTTTTGGGTCATTCCCGACTCTGGGGAACATTTCAGAAATGGAAAATCTTTTGGGCTTTGGGCCGCAGGCCAATGGTGATTTTGAGAAACAAGATTTTGGGGAAAGATATAATTTGGTTTATGTAACCATATTGGCTCTCGT